>CM060945.1:390134558-395134558 GCA_030765085.1 Allium cepa | reverse complement strand
CGAAAGAAGAGGGTTGGAAATCATATCGATCTGTGATGATTGATGTGTGGACTTGGCCAATACGATCGATACGAAATTCTGACTCCAACGATCGATATGAAGACTGGGCCGATGATCGATGTAAAGTCTTCCTTATGGCAATCCGTACGAAGCCTAGACCGTTGATCGATGCGAAGCCAAAGGTTTCAGATCGATGCGAAGTTGTATATCATGATTGATACGAAATATGCTTTTATGATTGATTCGAAACGTGTCGATTCAAACACGGTCAAAATGAAATTGAAGCTTCCCTGACCGATACGAACCTGAACATTGATGATCAATTCAAAGCCATTGGACTTGATCGATACGAAACTGAACATTGATAATCGGTGCGAAATAGACTCCTGGTGATCGATCCCAGCCTGAACCCTGATGGATACGAAGCGTTATACAATCAATCGCATGATTCCGACGAGCTTCATTCTTGCATATCTGGACTTAACTGTTAAACTGCATATTTGACTGTCCTTCAAAGCTCGTCGATGGTACTGTAACTTAACAAATGATAACGAACTTTAACTCGGATCGATCGCTAATATTTGGATGGCACGGTTATGATGGTCAACGATGACGGTCACTCCAACTGAATCTCGAAGTCTTGTCGTTTGCACGCTTTCTTTAACTCTGTAGGATTTTTTTTTCAAGTACCATACAACACTGCACTGCACAACACATTCACCCATTTCACACTGGGGCTGCATGGGCTTACTATCATCTAACGATGATTTCTCATAAGTTAGTTAGTTATGGAACCTTCAAGCTCACAGCAGCATGAAGTTCAGAGTTCTCTTCCTCCAGCAATTGAGATACCGGCCATCGAGGTCGAAGTCATTGATCCAGCCTCGAACGAGGCTCATGGTGCATCTTTCTTTGGTGACCCGCTAGGCTCTGTTCCATCCAAAATCTGCAAAGACATGTTGGGGGCGAATATGCTTAAGACATGGTCTATCGAGGGATGACGTGCTATTGCTGGGACCAAACGATAGACCGCACTATCCACCGGAGAAGTATACCGCATTCAATTGTCAGGCATGTTCAGCCGAGACGCTTCCCCCGTTTAACCAATAAATTAGGGAGGTTTTATCTTTTATGGGGATCTCTCCATCTCAGCTACACCCGAATGGATATGCTCTGTTGAATAGTTTGTTCATCGTATTCATGGAGCATCTCTATCGACCATCAATCCCAATCGAGATTAGATTCCAATTCAACGTTAAGAGTCGGGGAGATAGCCCTTCATTCACACTCCTGGAAGCGGTCAAAAATTTCCAAGTAGTTACGGGATCCTTGACTAGGCTAAGTTGCTTCAAGAAGGAGTGGTTTTGTATTTGATGCCCCTAGGATTTGCTAATCGATGGCTATTCCAACGCAAGTATCGCAGCCTTCCCAAGTAGATAATAAGACAGTCATAACTGAAGTCAAACTTATATCTCCTTTTCCTTACAGCTGTTATTCAGCGACTCGAAGGCGTTCATTTCAAAGAGATAGTTCAGATTCTTCAAGAAATCTCGAGCAAAGAGAGAAACATTCATTCGGTTCTGACAGATAGGAATCTAAGGATTGTTGTATTGATTGAGCGAAACCAAAGTATCAGGCTCGAAGGAACGGTTAGGTCCGTCTCGAAGAAACGAGCCAAGCGTATGATGCCTAGAATTATTATAACCAAAGAGGCTGATTCGAAGAGAACGGCCACTGAGGACGAACTCTTAGCCGGGCCTTCGGATGCGATTCAGGGCTCCAAGAGAAAGAGAAAAGGCAAGGTTGCTGCTTTTAAGCGTCCTAAATCTTGTAGAAAGAAATCTGTGATTGTCTCTTTTCCCGTTCCTAGGATTAACAATTTAGTGGCTCCTCCTTTGCAGGAGGTACACCTTTTTGAAGGGCTCGCCGATATTTCGATTTCGGATTATGCGTCGTTTCAACAAGATGGTGGATTGGAGGAGCTTCATCAGGCTTTAGACTTAAGCGAGCCTCTTCCAACTAGCATGGCTGACATTTTCGGTTGGTCGGGGGGTTGCACATACATACACACTTCACGACACCACATAATTCTCGACCATAAGCTATCCACTTTGGAAGATTACTAACTCTATTCTTGCTTTACTTTGCAGATACAATGTCCGTTCGAGACTCAATGCTAAGCAGTCTTCGGAAGACTCGCCAATCTTCTATATATTATGAGCAGCACAGGAGAGAGGTGGATAGGGATTATGACCATGGGTATTCTAGTTAAGGGCGAAATGAGAGAGATAGGGAATACAGGCATCGGTCTCGATCTCATTCTCCCCCTCCTAGAATCCCTGTAAAGCCTTTGGTTCACGTTTCACGTCCTCCGGAAACTTCGCGACACAAGCCATCTTCCCACGCCTCGAGGCCTGAAACTCAACGTAGAAGCGAAATAGCAGCTCCCACAACCGTAGAGCAGGTCCTTACCGAGCCTTTGGGTGAAGGAGCGATTAAACTTGCTCAACCGAAGAAGAATTTCCCTGACATCTACTTTGACGGATGTATTTTCCCTCCGCACTTAAAGAGAATTTCGACGGAGGCCGAGAACATAGTGCATGATTATGTTGCAGATATCTATTTCCAATATAAGGAGTGGATGAAAGCCGCGAGAAATGCATCGAAAGTGGCTTTTTAGCGGGCAGCCGTGATTGAGAAGTTGGAGAGGGAGCTTGGTTAGAAGGACCGGATCATCCAGGTGCTTAATACCGAAGCCGAGTCTTCCCGAAAATCTAAAATAGGAGCTCTCAAAATGTTCGATAATGCTAACTCAGCCATGGATAGGATGAGGCAAGAACATTATGCCATGATGGAGGATATGGGTCATCGAAACACCACCGTCACTACCGAGCGGGACGCGACCCTCAAAGAGCTAAACGAGCTTAAGTCCAAGTTTTCTGAAATTATTAAAGAGAGGGAAGCCGCTAACACTTCCGCACAAGAGGCACGTAATCAGGCAGTGGTGCTTCAGGGCGAAAGAGATGCGACTGTGGAAAAAGTCCGCTTGGTGGAAGCTAAGGTTGAAGAGAAAGTTCGGCTGGCAGGGACTAGGCTGAAGGCTGATATCGAGGAACTCCTCGTCACCTACAATGCCAATGTGCTAAGACATATAAAACTGGCCTGGCTCGAGAACTATTCGACACATCTCTGTAATGCCTGGAGCCTATTGGTCGAGGTGGAGAAGGCGGTGCATGTGGGTGAATCCTTTGACAAGTTTGAGTTGGAGAATCGCTTGCTAACCGAGGATAAAAAGAAGATTCTCCACAATTCGACGATCTCACATGAGAAGGAGAAACTCAGCCCCCAGCACCAAGAAATTGGGGAATGCCCAGGTGTCGAGCATCACGCCACAAGTTCTGAATTATTGCTCCACCTCGATCTGAGCCTATTTTAGTGGCTGAACTCCAGTCTATCCCGTCCTACAATCCAGAATAGCTGCAGCTATCCCCATCACAGATCACACCTCCGAAGTCGCTCAGCCATCCGTTAGCCAAACCGAGGAAGGTACTCTGAACAGATCTTATATGTGTTCGAAATAAGGAACTCGCCTTGATGTGCTTATTAACAATTTCTCTTCTTTCTTTGTTCAGTGACCGGAGTTACACCGATAGCGCCTTCTACAATCCAAGAATCACATCAAGTGTAGGATGCCATTATTACTAAAGAGACCACTATGACAATGACTACGCCAATCGAAGGAACGTAGGGAAGCTCACTTTCTTTTGATGAGATGATGATGAATGAGCTTCTAGGGTCGACACAGTGACCCCTTCGTGGACTTGCCATTTGTCATTAGTGGACTCGCGCCCACTTCTGGTGCTTCAACACAGACTACTGCTGCCCCCGGCGAAGCCCAATCTATTCATGAAGAAGAAATACTGGATGAAATCAATGCTTAATTGGAGGCAGGGGCACATGGTGGTAGTTTCGGGGGTGGAATGGCGGCGCCTGGCCCAGCTCCGCTACGAATGATGTCACCTGGAGGTACGATCGTTGATACCAGTGTGTCCATTCCGCCCTCTGTTGCAGATCCAACTCCTCCGACCCCTCCTGCAGGAAGCATTCCTTTAGATTCAAGTTCAGAGGAGGATATTGAAATCATGCCTCCGTCTGGAGACCATCCGCCAAAAGGAAAGGGCTCAAAATGAAAGATCATAAGCGGCTCCGGCGGATCCACATCGAAGAGGAAGCCGAAAAAGAAAAAGGAATAAATGGACCTCTTCGGCACATCTTTTGGTAGTTAGGAACTTGTTTTTTGCTTTTCTTTTATAGGCCGTGTATAGATGCGGGTTCGGCCCCTGCTAGTAGGAATTTTGGAAAAATTTGTATATGAATCTTCACTTACAATTAGTTGAAATGAAATTTTATTTTCTTTCTTCAACTTTTATTCCTGTCTTTTATGCTTAAGTGTTGCAGCGTCTGAATTTCAGTTCAGTGCACTTGTAGAGTTTCAACCTTTGGGTTAAATTTTCTTTGTCTGCCAAGCTTGGAAATCAAAATTAATTGGAGATCAGGCTGGACTTTGACGCTGCATTGCTTTAGCCAATGTTTCACACTTTAGTCCTGCCCTCAGTTCCAAGAACAAGTTGCAAAGATCGGCTAGCGATCGCAGTTTGTCTCTATTTTTTCGAGTTTAACAACGTCGGTCCGATGCTAAAACAAGTGAGAGTCGAGCGATCGAATCGCATTCGCTTACTCATAATAGTCACATCCGCACTACAGGGATCTGCATTTGTATTTTGGCGGTCAGTCATGCCTATTGAAGTTTTTAAGTATATGTCCACACTCTGGGGACTTAGGTTGGTTTATGAGTGGTCGTTCGCACACAAGTTATGTTTATACTCTGACCATACTTGGGGGACTCAGAGTTATTTGCGATCGATAACCTAGTTCACATTCTGGGAATCCGAAGATAATCGACATTTGTAAACCGGTTCGCACATTTGGAACTCGAATTTGGTGTTTATACTCCAATTCGTGCTCCGGGAATTCGGAGTTGGTGTTTTATACTCCAATTCGCACTCTAGGAATTTGGTGTTGGTGTTTATGCTACAATTCGCACTCTGGGAATTTAGAATTTAGCCATCAGATGGTCAATCACATCAGTTTAAGCTTTTAGGATTTCATTCGCACTCCGAGAACGATGGATTTATCAGGATCGTGGATAGTCGATTCACATCCACTCCGAGTTAACAAGTGAGGTCGTTAGATGGACAGATCCATTCTCCTCGAACTTGGTTAGGATACAGTTAAAAGTCGTTAGGTGGGTGGGTCCACCCTCTTCAGAATCACATTTATGAGTTTATACCCCAACTCGCACTCTGGGAGTTTAGATTTAGTTAATGGATTGTCGTGTATCAATCCTTTTCGACTTTAGTGTAGTGGCTTGCTTCCGAGCTCGGGTTTCACTTAGCGAGTGACTGGTCGTATCACAATCACTCCCTATTTGAATAAATTCCACAACATGATAGAACTTAGCTCTTCGTGCGTCGTGATGATGGTATGTCACAATCAATAAATCATAGCTCTGGCTCGAAAAGATGGCATTTTATTGCTGAAATAAGAAAATACGGCAAAGTCAGTTACCTTATTACAAATTCAAATTTCGAAATGCAGAAACAAGTTGTAAATGGAAAAATAGATTGAAATAAATAAAGCCTGTCATGTGTAGTAGCAACGGAGACTCTCGCTGTTCTATCCTCTCGGCAAAGTAAGACCGTCAACGGTCGATAACTTGAACGTGCCATCTTCGAGTTTTTGTGCAATCAAATACGGTCCTTCCCAATTTGGTTTCGTGTGAAGGAACCGGATAAATTCTCTTGAGGACGACATCGTCGAGTTCAAAGATTCATCGTCGAACCTTGGCATTGTATAATCGGGTGACTCGACTTCGATATGCGGCTTCCCTCAAATCATCTTGTTCACTCTTCTCATCTAATAAAACCCAAGGATTCAGCAAGTAATATGGAATTTGTCTTCAGATCATAGTAAGTACACGATGAGAAGGTACTTCCACCTCGATTGGAATAACGGCTTCTGAGCCATAAGATAAAGAAAATGGAGTGTGTCGGGTTGTGGACTTGTGGATCGTTCGGTAAGCCTATAAAACCATAGGAAGTTCATCAACCCACTTGCCCCCAGCCTTTTCCAGTCGCTCCTTCAGAATAGACTTGATAACCATATTAACAGCTTCAACTTGGCCATTCGCTTGAGGGTGTGCAACTGTAGAGAATTGTGAGAAATGCGAATTACGGATCTTAAGGCTAGGATTAACATTAGAGAGGGGTGAATAGTGTTTTAGAGAATTATTAAATCTTTTTGATTTTTTGTTAATTTAAACACAAATGTATGCAATATTCAGACACAGATATGATCACAGAAACAAACACAGATGCAGAAATAAAGTAAAAGCAGTAAAGGAAAGAACACACCGGATTTTATACTGGTTCGGAGTTACCCTACCTCCAGTCCCGCAACACAAGTACGGATTTCCTTTCAAAAGCAATTGTAAAATTACACCCTCGATTTCAAGGCTATGAGGTACACCCTCCAGAATCACAATCCTCTGGGTAGAGATATTTGATTTTTCGGGCAACAAGTTCACCCAATTGATTTCCCAAGGCTACAATCCCACCTTATCACGCTTGATTGATTTTCAAGGCTACAATCACAACTTTTCTCGCTAAGTTGATTACAAAAAGCCTATAACTCTGAATAGCACTAAGGATCTTGTTGAGATAGTGATAGAGAATCAAACTACGAATGATCGAGTTCGATTCAATGTAGATTTTGGCAGAGTAATGGTAAGAATATGTATTAAGAAAAGTGGAAGAAGAAGAAGAGGAGTGAAAACTAGAAAATTTGATGTTAAAATTCGTTGAAACTGACCCATATTTATAGAAGAACAACAACCATGTCCAGTCGTGAAGAGTTATGGCGAATAGACAATTCTTTTGAAATTTAAATTTTAAACTCAACTGACATGTCGACATGGTCACCATGAGTATGTCGACATCCCAAAGCATTTTTTAATGATTTGATTTTCTTTGAAAATAACCTTTATCTTATATTAAAATTATTTTAAACTTTATAAATATACTTGACTATAGTTAAAATTCATAAGTAAATATAGAGAATAATATATATATATATACATGTATATATATATAATTTAACTATAATTTTATATTTAAATCTTAGTATAAATATTTAAAACTTAAATATATTATATTAAAAGATAGATTAAAATCAGGAGTAATTTGACTTTGAAATTAAATATGATTTTATGGCTAAAATTATTTAAATTCAGGATAGAAGTTTTTGAATCTTTTAAAAGGAAAGTTTTGAAATCATTTTGAAAACAAGATAATTTTTGTAAAATCATTTGAATAAAAATTAGCGGATACAAAACAATGTTCCACTAGATTTTTCGTAGGTTCCATCCTACTTAGGGTTCCATCCCTTTAACAGGCTCGAAGTGGAGTCCATTCCACGAATAAATTGGATTCTAAGATGTTGGTGCTTTTCTATGAGTTTTAACAAAATTTCTAATTAAAGAATAAATTACTTGAATTCTTGAACTCTTGATAATCTTGATACTCATGAGTCTTCAATCTTGATATCTTGAATCTTTATATTGTACAGTCTTCATTCTTGTTACCTACATGGTTAAATCCTGCATATACATATATATCTAAACTTATACTGTTAGTATTTATATTTTATAACCTATTCTAATGTTGTTGTCATCAAAACCATCATTTCACGGACTAACAATGTCCCCCTTTTTGATGATGACAACCTTTGTTTATAAAATATTACTTCTATCCTTATAACTCCCCCTTAATCTATGCCCTAATTACCCTATTTTATACTTCTCCCCCTTTATCATCAACAAAAACAAACTCTAAACTTTATAACTCCAAACTATATAACTACCCCTAAATCTAATACCCTATGATATGTGATTATAATGATAGTGTTATCATAAGTAATCAACACTTAGATCTAAAACTAAAATTTACTACTACCTATTCTAACTAAAATCTATGATAATACTTATAATTAAAACATATAAGAACACACATTACGTATAAAGTTGTATTTACATGAGCTTTTAGAGAACATAAAGAAACACAATCAATGGAGAAGAAAGGAAAGAAACTAAATAGGAGATCTATGAATCGAACAATACGGATGGTGGAAACAGAAATTTCCACGTTGTTCAACAAGATTCCTATCTTTATCAAATCACACTTCTCCAACGCAAATGACTTTGTCGTCATCTTCCATTTGTGCTTCTTCCATAGGTTCTCTTCTTCGCTGGCCTCTTGTTCTTGATTGAGTGAAAAATCTTCATCAATCAAGATAGGGTTGGCTTGATTATCCATTAGAAATTTTTGCAAATTACTAAGAATCTTGCCTTGCCTCTCTTGTCCCTTTGCCATACGGAGTTGAATCACTTGAATTTCAGTCATCATCTAAAGTGCATCCTTCGGAGACTCCTCCATTTTTGTTACATGAGTGAGAGTAGTACGTTGAAATGGACCAGAAGAAGGAGAGGGGAACGGAAATGTTGATTTTATGTTTGATTTAGAAGATGATGCCATGATTTTATTTATTTCAGAAGATAGAATAAAAAGAGAAAAGAGAGTGATCAAAAATTTGAAAATAAGAAGAATATATAACCAATTTTTTGAATTTTGGTGGAAAATTTTTTAGAAAATAAAAACGTTGTATGTTGACATGGGTATATGGGGGATGTCGACATGCTCCTTTATATTTCTACTATTTGACTTATTTTAGTATTAATTATTTATTATAATGGATATTTATATTTTATATTTCAGTTATTGAACAAATACCTAATTCTCTTCTTAATTTAGTAAATATTGATTCATTTAAGGGTTTTGTTAAAATATCAGCAATTTGATTCTCATAATTGATATAATCGAGAGTAACTACTTCCTTACTTATATTATCTTTGAGAAAATGATGTCTAATATCAATATGTTTAGTTTGAGCATGTTCGGTAGTATTTTGGATAAATTTATTGCACTAGTATTATCACAATAAATTGGTGATTTCGAGATATTTATACCATAATCTTTTAAGGTTTGTTGTATATATATTACTTGAGAGCAAGCCAAAGCAGCAGAAATATACTCTACTTCAGTTGTTGATAAAGAAACATTGTTTTGCTTTTTACTAAACCAGGAAACCAGAGAATGCCCTAAAAAGTGACAAGTCCCACTTGTACTTTTTCGGTCTGATTTACAACCAGCATAATCAGCATCACAGTAAGATATTAAGTCAAAAGAATCATTTTTAGGGTAAAATAAACAATAATCAGTTGTGTGTTTAACATATCTTATGATTCGTTTTATGGCTTTTAAGTGGGTCTCTTTAGGTTGGGATTGGTATCTGGCATAGCGACAAACACTAAGCATGATATCAGGTCTACTAGCAGTAATATAGATTAGTGATCTAATCATTCCTCTATATAATTTTTGATCTACATCTTTCGAGAGATCTTCTTTACTAAGGTACTCATTGGTTGCCATGGGAGTGGGTTTTCCACTTGCAGTAGTCAAATCAAATTTACTAATTTGGTCTTTAGCATATTTTTCTTGACTAAAAAGATACCATTATCTAATTGTTTTATTTGTAATCCTAAAAATAAATTTAATGCACCCATATGACTCATCTCAAACTCTTTTTTATTATTTCAGAAAATTCTTTATTCATTTCAAAATTAGTTGATCCAAAAATGATATCATCTACGTAAGCTTGTACTGGTTCAATATCATTTTTATTTCTTTTAATAAAAAGAGTATTATCTACTTTACCAATTTCAAAATTTGATTGTAATAAATAAGATCTTAGTCTATCATACCAGCTCTAGGAGCTTGTTTTAGACCATATAAAGCTTTCTTAAGTTTGTAAACATTATTTGGTTATTTATCATTTTCAAAAAGTGGTGGTTGTTCAACATATACTTCTTCTTTTACAAATCTATTTAAAAAGGCACTTTTAATATCCATTTGAAATAATTTGAAATTATTATGATTTGCGAAAACAAGTAGAATCCTAATGGCTTCAAATCTTGCTACGGGAGCAAAGGTTTCATCAAAATCTATTCCTTCTTCTTGACAATAACCTTGAGCGACTAATCGAGCTTTATTTCTAACTACCTCTCCTTATTCATTCATTTTATTTTTACAAACCCATTTAGTTCCAATTATAGTTTTATTTTCAGGTCTAGGAACAAGTTCCCAAACATCATTTCTAGTAAATTGATTTACCAAAATGTGATGCCCCACCCCGAGACCCACGTTAGTAAAGGGAATTAACGAGTAATTCTGTCTACTAACGCAGAGAATAAGGCTGGATAGGAGCGACCAACATAGCATACAATTGTTATGAACTAAACATGTCAAGTATGTGTCGAATTTTTTTTCATTACCTCATGTGTGGTTGACACGTCTAGTGCATAACTATTGCACACTACGGTGGCTATATAACATTTCAGAAATAATGTAATATAATATGCGGAATAATCAAAGTCACAGAAAAGCAAACCCAGATCAGTCATATACATACATAACCGTCACCATACATATCAATATAATACATCATACAAGGGTAACTACTAGGTAGCTAAGTGTCAAAATATACATCCTAAAAATATACAAGTGATCATACAGGAGTAGTCCCAAAAGACGAAGACTAGCTAACCAAAATATACATATATGTGTCCCATACCACACCTTCGCACTTAGCGGTTTACTAGCCGTTAGTCGATGCCACACTAAAAACATCATAAAGCTCATAAAATTATATCTCGCCTAGTCTTATTGGCGAGTGATAAAGAGATACCATACTTGTCTCATCTCATCGATAAGTATTAAATGACATCATAACTTATCTCATCTCATCGACATGTGAAAAACATCATGATGGTTTCTCATAAACCATAAATCTCAAAATATGAAATCATAAACTCAAGACTTGCCTTATGCCATTGGCAAGTAAATAAAATATCGTGACGGGTCTCATCGATCAAACTCCTACATAGTAGATCTCAAACCATAATACTTGCCAAATATTGGTCATCTTAAATAATTCCAACAAATAGGAATTGTGAAACTCAAAATACGCCATAAAATGGCAAAACATCTCAGAATCATTAAACTCAAATAGCTTCGATCGTACAAGTCCGAAATTAACCAAAATAGTAAACGCACATGTCCCATACCACGTGTTTTACTAATTCGTTTAATTCTCTTTCTCAAACGTCCGAATTAGTTGATTCTTTCTCTGACTTCAAGCTATGGAAATTATCTTCAACTTTTATGTTTCATGTTTTCTCAAATTTTGAGTTTAAAAGTGGCAAATTGGCAAAACAAGCCGCAGGCCTGAATTCTTTTGCAATGTTTGAGTCCAAAGTGTAACGCCCCACCCCGAGACCCACCTTAGTAAAGAGAATTAACGAGTAATTTTGTCTACTAAAGCGGAGAATAGGGTTGGTTAAGGGCGACCATCTATAACTTTGTCTTAAACATCTACTGAATACGTCGATAAATGCAATATAATTTTTCTTTTCTATCTCAATGGATCGACATACACAGTAAATGTTTAATCGAAAACTATAGGTGGTTGACGGATCCATCAGAACAAAATACAATAACTAAATGTAAAGCACATCACAGAACAGTAATCGACATCATATATATACATATACACTGATACATGTTTAGTACAATACAATATGAATACAATAATCCTAAATAAAATTATTTACGATAATATGACATCAAACTCTATTATGGAATACTACGGAATACAATATACATATTCCTAGACATATTCCATCTCAACATATCCTAATACACGAAAAAGAATCAAAGCACAATTCGAAAACAAGCTCGAATAAAGGACAATGATTCACTCGTATTGTACTTTGACGTATCGTGATATACTTACTGTTCTATGTTTATTCTACTTTGTTCTGACCTCAGCTCTGTCAATTACAGGCCAGCAGTAAAAACATCAATTTTCAATTTAACAGTTGATGCTTCTTATGGATTTTTGGGTTCAATAGTTGATATAAAAGCAACATTACTCATTTGACTTAGTTGATTTCTAGTTTTAACAACAGATTGCATATCTCCCAATATATTTTCTATAGGATGATCTTTAAAAAGTTTAGTCCTTTTATTAGGATGATTAATTTCATTATTAGTTTCAATTGATTCTTGATTTTGAGTGATTAAATCCTCTTCATCATTTGTATCTTCAAATTTTTTGAAATTTTCATCAAATGAAACATGCATTGTTTCTTCAATGGTGTTAGTTTTTAAATTAAACACTCTGTATGCTTTACTTCTATTAGAGTATCCGATAAAGATTCCTTTGTCGGATTTAGGATCAAATTTATCTAAATTATCTTTTGTATTTAAAATAAAGCATTTACTTCCAAAAATTCTGAAACGTAACAGGCGGTAGTAACTGCTTCTGCCCAAAAATTCTTTCATAAATTACTATCTGAAAGCATAGTTCTCGCACACTCTTGAATCGTCCTATTTTTACGTTCTACTACTCCGTTTTGTTATGGAGTTCTTGGAAATGAAAATTTGTGAGTTATTCCTTTTTTATTGCAGAATTTCTCAAACTTTTCATTTTCAAATTCACCACCGTGATCACTTCGAATAGTTATAATTTTTAGAGAAAATTGATTTTGAATTCTTTTTGAAAAGGTCTTAAAACATTCAAAAGTATCACTTTTATGTTTCAAAAATATTGTCCATGTAAATCTAGAATAATCATCTACAATTACAAAAACATATTTGCTATGACTTATTGACAGAATTTGAGATGGATAAATCAAGATGAAGTAATTCAAAAGGTTTTGAAGTTCAAATCATATCATTTAATTTAAAGGAACTTTTTCTAAGTTTTCCTAATTGACATGCATCACATAAACTATCTGCTTAAAAATTCATTTTAGGGAGACCTCTTACTAGATCATGTTTTGGCAGTCTCGATAAGAGTTTGAAATCCAAATGCCCAAATATCTTATGCCAAATCCAAGGGTCACTTGTATTTGCCAACAAACACAGGTTATCATTTGAACCTTTCATACTAAGAATATAAATATTCTTTTTCCTGACTCCGTCAAATATTATGGTTGAATTATTATCTTCAATGTGACATTTATCTTTTTCAAATTTAATTTTATATCCTTTATCTCATAGTTGAATTGTACTTAACAGATTATGTTTCAGATTATTAAGTAGCAAAACATTAGTAATAGTAGGAGTTTTAGAATTTCCGACTTTGCCGATGCCAATCACATATCCTTTTGAATTGTCTCCAAAATTAACTAGTCCTCCGTCTTTGTATATAATATCATTCAGTATATCTAGATTGCCAGTCATGTGTCTAGAACATCCACTATCAAGTATCCATTTGTTTTTTCTGATCTGCACAATTTGTCCGTTGTGCATTGATTCCTCAACAGCCATAAAGCATGATTCCTACACATCAAACAATTTTGGTAGATAACTTGAATTTGAATATTGATTATATGCAGACTCATGAAACAATGATGATTTGAATACTTCTAAACTAGTATTAACAAATACAGCCATTTTAAAACTTTTTCAAAAATCAGATTATGAAACTTTGAAAACCTAGCTCCGATACCAATTATGAGAAATGCGGATTATGGATCTTGAGGCTAGGATTAACACTAGAGGGGGGTGAATAGTGTTTTAGAGAATTATTAAATCTTTTTGAATTTTTGTTAATTTAAACACAAATGTATGCAATATTCAAACACAGATATGATCACAGAAACAAACACAGATGCAGAAATAAAGTAAAAGTAGTAAAGGAAAGCACACACCGGATTTTATACTGGTTTGGAGTTACCCTACATCCAGCCCCGCAACACAAGTACGGTTTCCTTTCAAAAGCAATTGTACAATTACACCCTCCATTCAAGGCTACGAGGTACACCCTCCAGAATCACAATCATCTGGGTAGAGATACTTGATTTTACGGGCAACAAGTTCACCCACTTGATTTTACGGGCAACAAGTTCACCCAATTGATTTCCCAAGGCTACAATCACACCTTATCACGCTGGATTGATTTTTAAGGCTACAATCACACCTTTTCTCGCTAAGTTGATTACGAAAAGCCTATAACTCTGAATAGCACTAAGGATCTTGTTGAGATAGTGATAGAGAATCAAACTATGAATGATCGAGTTTGATTCAATGTAGATTTCGGCAGAGTGATGGTAAGAATATGTATTAAGAAAAGTGGAAGAGGAGTGAAAACCCAGAAAATCTGATGTTAAAGTTTGTTGAAACTGACCCTTATTTATAGAAGAACAACAGCCATTTCCATGCGCAAAAAGTTATGGCGAATAGACACTTCTTTAGAAATTTAAATTTTAAACTCAACTGACACCATGTCGACATGCATGAGTATGCCGACATCCCAAAGCATTTTTTGATGGTTTGATTTTCTTTGAAAATAACCTTTATCTTATATTAAAACTATTTTAAACTTAGAAATATACTTGACTATAGTTAAAATTCATAAGTAAATATAGAGAATAATATATATATATATAATTTAACTATAATTTTATATTTAAATCTAAGTATAAATATTTAAAAATTAAGTATATTATATTAAAAGATAGTTTAAAATCAGGAGTAATTTGACTTTAAAATTAAAGATGATTTTGAGGGTAAAATTATTTAAAATCAGGATAGAGGTTTTTGAATCTTTTAAAAGGAAAGTTCTGAAATCATTTTGAAAACAGGATAATTTTGTTAAAATCATTTGAATAAAAATTAGCGGATACAAAACAATGTTCCACTAGATTTTTCGTAGGTTCCATCCTACTTAGGGTTCCATCCCTTTAACAGGCTCGAAGTGGATTCCATTCCATGAATAAATTGGATTTTAAGATGCCAGTGCTTTTCTATGAGTTTTAACAAAATTTCTAACTAAAGAATAAATTTCTTGAAGTCTTGAACTCTTGATAATCTTAATACTTATGAGTCTTCAATCTTGATATCTTGAATCTTTATACTGTACAGTCTTCATTCTTGTTACCTGCATGGTTAAATCCTGCATATACATATATATCTAAACTTATACTGTTAGTATTTATATTTTATAATCTATTCTAAGGTTATTGCCATCAAAACCATCATCTCACGGACTAACAAGAATTTCTTATGGATATGGAATCGTTGACAGAAATCCTTGAATTCAACACTGTCGAACTGGGCTCCGTTATCAGTGATGATGGTATGCCGGAGACCAAATCGGCAGATAATGTTGCGAACTACAAATTTAATCACCTTCTTTGTTGTGATTGTCGCAAGAGGTTCAGCTTCAGCCCACTTGGTGAAGTAATCAACTGCGATGATGGCGTACTTCGCACCACCTTTGGCCAGAGGTAAAGTGCCAATGATATCAATTCCCCATACTACAAACGGCCATGGACTGACCATTTGGGTTATCTCAGTAGGTGGGTCTCTAGGAATTCGAGCATGTTTCTGACATTTATCACATTTCCTGGCGTAGTCTGCTGCATCACGGTTAACAATTGGCCAATAATACCCGTATCGGAGTACTTTCTTAGCAAGAGTCGGCCTTTTGGTGTGATCGCCACATTCTCCTTCCTGCACATCATGTAACACTCATTTAATTTCATCGTGTGCGATACATCGGAGGAGAGGAATAGAATATCCTCTTTTATACATGAATCCATTCTGAATGGTGAACCGCGAGGCTTTTTTAAGAATCCGCCTTTTCTCACTCCTGCATTCAGGCAGTGTTCCATGCTCAATGTAATTTCGGTATGGAGTCATCCATGACTCTCTACTGGAAATGATTTCGAATACAAAGTACGTCTCCATCTGATCAATGCTTGGGGAGGATAAAGTTTCAACAAGAACGAGTCCTATCTGTTGTGCTTGCCTGTACTCGTTAACTACGCCAATGAATCAGCCTTCTGATTGCTCTTATGGGGTATGTAGAAGATGACATAGTAGTCAAACTGATCAAGTATTCCTCGGACTCGGGCTAGATAAGCAGCTAGCCTTCGATCTTTGGCTTGGTATTCACCTTGAACTTGGCATACGACTAAATGGGAATCACAATAAATTTCCACAGCAATAATTCTCAAGTCACGGGTGAGTTTCAATCCAGCAAGCAAGGCTTCATATTCAGCTTCATTATTGGTCGCACGAAATTCAAATTTCAAGGCGTAGCATATGGATCGGCCTTCGGTGGCTTCAAGTACTACTCCAGCACCCAATCACCGATCGTTGGATGCACCATCAGTATGCAGCTTCCAGATGTATTCGAGAGATTTACTGGTCTCGGGCAAGTCCTCTGGAATGGTAAATTCGGCTATGAAATCTGCTAGGACTTTTCCTTGAATGGCTCTCCTTGGAGTATAAGTGATATCAAACTGACTCTGTTCAATATTCCACTTGAGTAACCTACCAGACATCTCAGGCCGCATAAGGACCTGTCGTAAAGGGTGATCGATGGATAAGCTTGAGAGTATGAATGGAGCTTCCTTGAGGCAATAACGAGACAATAAGCCTATTTCTCTAGCTTTGGATAATTTCTCTCAGCTCTTGTTAGCCGTTTACTAACATAGTAGACCGGTTTCTACACTCGGTCTTCCTCCCGAACTAAGGCTGCACTGATCATGTTTTCTGATACAGCCAGATAAAGGTATAATTGCTCGTGGTCGATGGGCTTTGAAATGATTGTTGTTGTGTAGAGATGTTGAATCAATGCTCTGAATGCGCCTTCATACTCCATGGTCCATTCAAAGTTTCGCTTTCCTTTTCGGATCAGATAGATGAAGGGAATGCATTTGTCGATTGACTTTGAAATGAATCTACTCAATGCTGCTACCTTCCCGTTGAGACTCTGGACTTGCTTTATGGTTCTTAGAGGTGCCCAGATCTTTTCGGGATTTGCTTCTATTACTCGAGCGACGATGAATCCAAGGAACTTTCCAGCTGCGACACCAGAATGACATTTCAACGGATTGAGCTTCATCTTGTATTCTCGAAGGATGTTGAACATTGATTCCAGATCTTTGATATGATCAGTGGAGAATCGCGACTTTACCAACATGTCATCTATATATACTTCCATGGTCTTCCCAAACTGGTTGGCGAACATCCGGTTGACTAAGCGTTGGTACGTTGCTCCGGCGTTCCTGAGTTCAAAGGGCATGACTCTGTAGCAGTAGAGTCCCAGATCGATCACGAAGCTGGTATGTTCTTGGTCAGGTAAATGCATAGGTATTTGATTATAACTGGAATAAGCATCCATAAAAGATAACAACCCGTGCCCAGCCGTTGAATATACAAGCTGATCAATCCGGTGAATTAGAAAACTGTCTTTTGGGCAAGCTTTATTCAAGGCAGAGTAATCAACACACGTCCTCCATTTCCCATTCGGCTTTCGGACAAGTATGGTACTGGATACCTACTCCGGGTATAAAGCATCTCGAATGAACCCATTTGATTTCAGCTTATCGACCTCTTCTTTAAGGGCGACATATCTCTCTGGATCCATACCATGCCTTTTCTGTTTGATCGAATTACACCGTGGGTCAATATTCAGGGTGTGGCTCGCGATGTCCGGCGAGATCCCACACATGTTAGAGTGCGTCCAAGTGAATATATTGAGATTCTCCCGGAGAAATTCAACCAGTTCCTGTTGCATTTGTTGGCTTAACTGAGATCCAATTTTTATCATCCTTGAATCTTCATCATCATCAATTGTAACATCAATCGTCAGTTCAGCCGGGGAAGCTTGGCTATCTTTAGTTTCATCTTTACTTTTGGTCTCTAGGGTAAAGATCCCTTTGGAATTGGTTGGGGTGCCCGGGCCGAGACCCAGGCACTAGTTGTTAATTATCAGCAAAATGGACGCAGAGAGATTTCACTACGCTCCTACCCTTCTCCTTTCGCTGTGCCTCGCGCAGCTCAGCAACATAACAGGCTCTCCCAGTCGCCTGATCTCCTTGAATGACTTCGATCCCACGATCGGTGGGGAATTTCAGAGTCAAGCACCACAGGGCAATGGCTGCCCTGAATTCAACGAGGGCCGGTGGGCCCAAAAATGCATTATAAGGGAAGTGAATGTCCAAAACAACAAACTGCAATATTCGGACTCTCCGGCGCTCCCCAACTCCCAATTGCACTGGTAGTTCCACCACTTCAGTGGGTATAGTAGCACTTGCATCGAAGCCGTGGATTCGAGATTGGCAAGGCTTAAAATTCTTGGCTTCCACTTTCATCAAATCATTAACTCGCTTAAATAAAAATATTCACCGAGCTCCCACTATCAACCAGGCTTCATCCAAGCAGGACCTACCTGGGAAGATATGACAAGTGGGACAATAGTGGGGGCTTCGACCTTATCAGCATCTCTGTTTTTAAACATGATGTCATCAGCCATCGTCTTTTGTTGCTTGGCTGGAGCCCCGTCATCACAACTACTACAACATTCAAAGTTTGCATGCCTGATAGAGCTGGCATATGACTTTATTTCCCTCCAGCTTCGGTCTGCTGGATGAGGACCACCAGTTAATGTGTTTATAACTAACCTCCCGCCTGTACGAGCGGGTTCCTCCTGCCTTTCTTGATTCGGTACACGATTTTGGGTTGATGGGGCCGCACCTCCTGACTGCGGCGCCCGCACAAACTGATCCAACTTCCTTTCTCTAATCAGCTTTTCGATGAGATCCTATAAATGACGACACTCATTTGTGTTGTAGCCATAACTCTCATGAAACCTAAAAAACTTTCCCGTCAAGATCTGCCTCTCCGATGATGGCTTCGGAGCAGGCTTCTTGTATTGCATAGCATTGCAGGTTTGCAAATACACATTCTCCAGCGACGTGTTTAACGGAGGGTAATTATCGAACATTGGAGTCCAACGTCGCAGGCCACGGTTTTGATCTCGCTTCTTATTATTTTGATTATCATTATTTCTCGGCTGAGTTTGCTTGTTTTGGATATTCAACTGAACTTTTTCGAAACTCTCACCGGACTGCTTGACTGCAACATTACTTTGAATTCCCTCGCTACTGGATCCCACATCATCCTTCTTCCTAGACTGTTTCGCGTCCTCCCTCCTTAAGAATTGAGCTGCCTTGGAGTAGAAACGATCCAATGAAGTGGGAGGCTTCCCTGCCAACCAATTTTTGAATTCGGAATCAGGATCAATCCCCTTAGTCAATGCCATAAAAATAGAGTTGTCGTTGGGATTGCTTATCTCTGCACACGCAGCATGAAATCTCTCCAACTAGCGTCTGAGTGTCTCTCCGGGAGCTTGAGTGACGCTGGATAGTGTATTAACATATTCAGGCCTCACAACATGCATACAGAATTGTTCTACAAACTTAGTGACCAATTGGTCAAAGCAAGAAACAGATCGAGGTGGCAATTGTGTGAACGACATAGTTGCAATGCCCCTCAAAGAAATGGAAAGCTATGGCATTTCATTGCATCATCAGCTCTTGCAACACTCATTGACCATTCATACTTCAAGATATGTTGATTGGTGTCAGAATTTCCTTCATACATCGGAAGAGCCAGCATCTTGAATCGTCAAGGGGGTTTAGCATATAGTATTTCATCTGTGAAGGGAGTATGACCCCAAAAGATTCTCCAGTCGTCGTTAGTAAGACCCTGACTCTCACGGATCATCTGACGTATCATAGTTGGAATATCTTGCATTTGGACATTCTGAGCACGTTGAGCCAATGTGCGGTCGGGTTCCCTAATGCGAGGCTGGACCGGGTGATGTCGACGATCCACGTTTCGCCTCCTTGGCTCCATGTCTTCAGGGATGTACGGTTCAGGAGTACGTCTATGCTAATGATGGTTCAGATCTGGCTGATTCCGAGCATCAAACCCCGGTTACACAACGGAGGTGGTAGCGCAGTTGTCCGAGGTATAGTGTGGAACTATACCTTCATGAGATGAGGGTCCAATCAGGACGTTAACCGATGGGATAACTCTTAATTGTCCAACGGTCATAGCAGGTTAATGTTCGGTGGCTTGTGTGTAACTCCCGTCTAATCGAGGACGTGTGGATTTGTGATGATAGTCAGACGAGGCAGAACTTTATGTAGAGGAATGAGAAAAATGATCTCTTCTGGATCTTCTATGCCTTTGGCGATTCAGCTGGTTAGTCAGCTCAGAGTTGGTACGTAGCTGTTTAGTTAGTTGTTGCCGACTCTAAGTCAACTCTTGAAGCAACACCTGGAACACTTGTGTGGTAAGCGGGCCTGATGGATCTGAAGGTCCGGCGGCATCTTGGTTGGATGGAGGCAATTGCACGGGATTCTGTCTATCCTGTCCTTTTTGATCCACAGCAATGAAGGCAGTCCTTGTGCTAACCATGGTGAATGATGGAGTCCTTTCCTAGATTTTATGCAAATCTAAATAGGTTGGAAGGATTCTGAACTAGAGATCTAGATCTTCCTCTTGGATTTATGTAATCTGGTACCAACGGTAGATCCAAGAAGCAGGAGAAAAACTGGGTTTTTCTCAGTGAAAGCACCAAAGTATTCGTACCAAAAATGGAGACAACACTCTTCGAAAGTCTTTGAAGAGATAAAAATGAAGAATAGAAATGTAAAATGTGGATTATCTAACAAAACTTCAAGAAACAAATAAGTAAATGCAGAGACACGCAGAAATTTAGAGTGGTTCGGCGTGTTGCCTACGTCCACTATGAAGTTTGATGATTTTATTGGTATTCTTTGGATGATTACAATTTGCAGAGGATTACAGCAGATTATAGTTATTAATTCAAGTACAACAGCAATAGTAGAGTGCAAAGTTGAATCTGGAAGAGTCTGGGCGTTCGAGAATCAAAAGATCGTTTTTCTGTAGGCCTTGAGGCTCTATTTATAGATGTAGGAGGCTGATATTTTGCTCAGATCCTGGGAGACTTCTTCTGGCACGTGAGGGGCCTACGCGATCGATCCCATGAAGTTTCGACTCAATCAGTGATCGATACGAACATAAGTCATATCGATCAAGCTTTCGTCCAATGGAGTCGAAACTTGGTGTGAACATTCTTTAGCTTGTACATAAGCTCTTGTGAAAATTTCATAGCATTTGGACTTGTGGATCTTGAGTTATGATCTACATGAGTTGTAGCTTTTCGGAAGGCTATTTCATTTGAATCGATCGCTTCGAATCGATCCATTCGAATCGATCGTTGCACGTGATCAGGTGGTGACGTGGTGCACATTGTTCGAATCGATCCACCTTTTACGCTGAGTTGACCGAGTCGTTCCCAAAGATCTCACCTCGTACACATCAAAGACCGTTGCCAATTCATATCGATAGAAGTTGTCAATTCGTATCGATGGAAGTGTGTAGTTCGTATCGATGGGAATCGCTTAGTTCGTATCGGTCGGAATCGCGTATTTCGTATCGATAGTGGGGTCTTGTTCGCATCAATCCATGTTGTTCCAAATTGATGGATGCGAATGACTAGATTGTTACGAACAGATAGTGCCTTCGTTAGGCCTTGATGGATACGAACAACGGTCCCATGATGGATACAAACTAGCGAAGACAAATGGATACGAACAGGGCTCTCCTTGAGGGTTACGAATAAGGCAATTACTTGATGAATACGAAGTAGGCATTAGCTGATCGATACGAAGTGCACTGTCTGTTGATAGATACGAAATCGACCGATGCGAACCGAGGCCTGATGATGGATACAAACTAGACCGATACGAACTGAGGCACAAAGATGGAAGCGAAGTTGTTGCCGCTCTGATCGATACAAAGACGATGTATTCGAACTGAGGTGCAATGATGGATACGAAATGGGGTTATTTCCTTCAATTTTTCATCGATTATAACTTGAGCACATGAATTCGGATTGACTTGAAATTTGGAACGTTGGCTTTTATAGTTTTGCTTGTCATGTCTTGTCAGTTGTAGCTTGATCCGGACTCGGAAATAATTTATCGATATCCTAATCGAGGCTGTGCGTACCCGATATCCGGGATGAGCGATCCTTGGTTTTCGATCAGTTCCTTGATATCTCGGCCTTGCCAAAAGGCAGGATAACAAATTCAATATCTTATGTTATCTTTTATATACATATATGATTCCAAATTCAAATAATATCACTACTAAACATGTATTAACATATGTACTAATAATCATTTACATTTTACATGTTTAAAGTGCTTAATTTAAAAACATAATCTCATTCTCTTTAAGGCAACTACTTTAACAAATCATATGCTTTTGGAAGCATATAATAAAATTTTATAACTTTAAGTAATTAGTGTCTATTATTATATATAATAGCAAGCATATTAACATGTGATTAACAAGCAATTATCAAGTAATATAACAAGCAATATTATCAAGTTAATAACTTGATTCAAAGTCAGATTAACTCACTTTTATTTTATCCATACACTTCCTACCAACACTCAATCAATCACACACTTCCACTATCACTTCCTCTTACTCCTAGACTATAGCCAAAGCCTTCTCCTTCCACCCATTTCTCACGTCCTAGACCTTCATCCCTCCTTTAGCCCACGGCCTCCTCCTCCTACCACCCCTAGCTCATAGCTTTAAGGCTTAAACACCACCTCCTTCACCACCTTATAACCCACAACCAAAGGCCGTAACCTCCCATACCCAACCATACACGGCCTAAGGCCAAAAAGAAGAGGAGAATAGAGAGTGAAGATGTAACGACCTAGAATTTCACTGCTTTAATTTGTGAATATTTAATTAACTTCAGATATTTAATATATAGATTTTATAATAAAAATAAAAATCTTTTTAATAAAAAATAATTTTGGTGAAATATTTTTTAAATTTGTTTACAAAAATATATACTTCGATGAAAATAGAAAATGTGACCGGAAACTGTTTTTCGAATTTTCAACGTTTAATTGTATAAAAGTTATTTGAAATGTTGTGCATAAATAGACTAATTATATAATACGAGTCAAGATAGTATAATTAGATTTAATTAAGTTAATTAACTTAAGATAATGATGATGTGACACTTTGACAACTAAATAAAAAATAAATAGAAAATAGTCACATCAGGGGAGACAAGATTTGACACTTTGGCAACACAAAGTATAAACATGTTTAAACACGTTTCTTAGCATGTGTAAAAAGAGGGGACAAGTTGGTGACGTGGCAATGGGGGTGTGGAGGGTAAAGGACCAAGGGCGTTTAGGTAATGCACTTGTTTTCGTGCTTATAAAATAGCCCTTTCACACTCCATTTTTCCTACCTTTTCTTTCCTCCATAACTTCTTCATCCCGACCTAAATGGTGACTTTTTTTCAAATCACCTAAAATTCCAATGACTACAACATTCTACTTAACCATTTTTTCTAATTTTGAATATAGCTATGTCAAAATACCCAATCTTTGCAAAGCAATTTTTCACCTAGAATTTCAAGTCCAAAATTTACCCTTCTTCTTTTGATCGTAACTTCTTCAAACCAAATCGAAAATGAGTGATTCTTTTTTTGAAATCATAAAGGAAAGAAATTTACTTTTGAAAACTTCTCCAATTTCCATGAGTTGGTGGCCCAAAAACCAGTGGGAAAGTAACCTAATTTTGGGTTCATTTTCGACAAATCAATGTTTATCTGAAGTCGCTCTACATTACCAAAACATATCTCACTTCCTTATTCATCCATGTCCTAGCCTACCTAGTACATTTAGGATTCAAGACTCCATCTTTTTTGCATAGGAATGAAAGTGCTATGTCGTACTCAAGCCAGCGAAAGTTAGGATAGCCTTCGGTGAGTAAATTCCTTATCTTTTTGGGAAAGAATTTACATTTATATATATGTTTATTATATGGTTGTATTTGTGATGGTATTATTTGGATTATAGCATAGTTTGGATGTATATCTGCGTGCTAATTTGTGGTTTAGCATTTGAACTTAGCATTGATGATTTAAGTGGTGTCTTGGCTATAAAATCATGATCTTTAGCTTGGAATTGGAAATTATATGGAAAGTTAGTAAGTAAAATTAGTAAATGGAAGAGTTGGTGAGCAACAAGTTGGAAATTATGGATATCCATAGCGATAGTCACTATGGATGCAATTTGTTTAAAAATTAGATTCTCGTAAAGTTTGCGTTTTATACTTCAAATTATTTTGTAAATGGTTTATAAACTAATTAATGATATTTTAAAAGGTAAATTAAAAATTTATTAATAAATTTTTAATTAATTATGTTTGCATAATTAATAATTAATTTAGGACTAAATAAGGGTCATTAACTTTTATTAATTAATGGTTGGTTGTTAATTAATTATCTTTTAATGTTAAGATTTATTATAATTAATTGTTAGTTAAGCTAGTTAATTATGAGTTAAGTATATGATTTATTTTTGATTAAGTATTATTTAAATATAGGGTTAATTATTAATCAAGTGTTTAATTATTTTTAAATAATAAATTAGTTAAGGTTTAATTTATACTAAATTATTTATTAAAGGTCTAATTTATTATCTAAGTTTAATTAAATATTATTTAATTAATTAATTGAGATTAATTAATATTTAATTATTAATAAAGATTTAATTAATTATTTAATAATTATTAAGGGATTAATTTAGATTTAATTAATAGCTAATTACTGTTAGCTATTTAATTAAATTAAGTTAAGATTCAATTAGAATTATTTATGATTTAAATAAGGATTTAACTTGTAATTAATTATATTTAAAAGGGTTTGAAGGTTTTAAATCCTTAGGTTTTCAATGGTAAAATTGTTTAAAGGTACTTCTTTTCCAAAGACGGTTTTGAATACAAGTGTTTCAAGTATTGATACTATTAAGAAACCATATAACTGTGAATGAGTTATAATGTAGATCGTTGGGTTGTTTAGGCATGTGTTAGCAGAATAAATCTCCATTGTGCTACAAATTGATTGATTGTTTGTTTGGTTGTTTGGACATGTGTTAGCAGAATAAATCCCTGGTCTACTATAAATTGATTGTTGGTTTGTTTGTATAGACATGTGTTAGCGAATAAATCCACATTCTGCTATAAATTGATTGAACTGTTTGGCTATCAGTTTAGCAAAACCTGCTATTATGTTATTTGGACATGTATATGATAATTAGTTCATATTGACAAGTTATTCCCAGTTTTGCATATGAGTTGTATTTACATATATGTTGACCTATGTAAATAACTATTAAGTGAATTGGAATTAAAATTAAATGGTAACTTAAATTAGTACCATTGGGATTGCTAAGCCTCTTTTCGAATTATTAAAGTATGTTTTTGAATTAACTTTAGTTCTTAAATCAATTTGGATTAAAGGCTATAAATGATTTTCAAATTTTATTATATTTTATAAAGTTATTTGTACATAATATCTTGTTTTCAAAAAGGGGTTTATTAAATAATTTTTTTTACCTAGAGTGATTTACAAAGGATATCTTGAAATTGATATTTTAGAAAGGAGATTCTATAAAGAAATTATGAAGGAAGATTTTTAAATAGTTTTAAAAATAGAAAGAGATTTTGTAAATCAATTTAGAAAGAAGTTTTAAATCTAGTTTGAAAATTTTTAAGTGGTTTGAAATGTGAAGTGCACCTATAAAAGAATTTTTATAATGAATAAGCAAATGTGTTTTATAGGAGGTGATGTTTTTGAAAGGGAATTGATTAGCCATTTAATATGCAATTTTGAGGAAATGGAATTCCAAAATGTTTTGGTAAATACTTATATTATTTTTTCAAGTGAAAAGGAATGCAAGTGGGATGGAAATAGGGTTTGAAAACATCTTTTGATTAAGTTTTATAAAGTGATTTTATTAATTAAAGTTTAATTAATAAAGGTTTAGAGGATCCCATGTGGAATGGAATCAATGTTTGATTGTTTGTATAAATTGATAATTAAATAACCGACTATCAAAATCTGGACCAAAACCTAACTTCGGAAATATATAGGAGAAACATGAGAATAATATGGTACAATTACCGTCGAAGGTGTTATACTATACTTATAAACTCATTTTGTTATTCTAGGATAAATAATAAGGAAATCCATCCATAAACGATTAGGAGGTGAACTTCGCCTCTTATCTTTTGTTTATTTATTTCTTAAAGAACCAAGGTTGAGTTTACCAGAAATATCAAAAGTTGTTTCGAAGAGACCGGGATCGGATATGTTATCTGAAAACCACTTCGAACCATCTTATAACATCCTCCACTTGGAGGCCCAAAACTAACAGCTACGGATGCTGTAGTTATCCATAGTTATTAACCTTTGGAGACCAAATACGGTAATGTTAGATAAATTTGGATACCAGAAACAAATAGATATGGAAAAAGTTTAAAATTTCAAAACAACTTTCATATTCTATTCCAAAAACCATTTCAACGTTCTTCACATAATCCCACAACGTTAACCACATTCAGAAAAATACAATTATTACAATATACTCCAAGAATGACATATGTAGATGCACCCTTGGTGATCAGAGTATATAATAGGCAATAAAAACTTTGCCTTGACAAAACAACACAACGGAATCACATGAGAGAGAACTCAAATAACAAAATGCCACCTGCATGACTCCGGAAGCTTATTCGTCTTAAGAGGTACATGAAAACCTCAAATCTCAAGCAACTCAAAATCAATTGAGTACTCGAGAGTTTAAGGGGAAAACATAAACTTCGAGTCAGACATAAAACCTGGTATGAATAATAATCTACCAACTCAAATCATTTAGATATCTAGTTAGACCACGATGCTTGGCGGAACGGGTTTCCCCTCACTAGTATCTTAAAAACCTTTATAAACCATTTTCTATGCTCTTGCATCCACAATAGTTAAATCAATTCAAAACATTATTATGCGATGATATGCAAAACAATTGAATCAATTCTGGGTTACCCATCCCCATTCATCTTGACTATCTGTCACAGTTATAGTTTCTAGGATTATTATTAACCTAATAGTTTTCATGGGCTGGCTAATAACTAGTTAAGCATTTAAGGACTCCCTGTCCAATTATATAGTTTTCATGGGATTACTATGAACCTATTGGGAACTCCAATATCATTTCTTTTATCCTAATTTTCATGGGCAGACTAGGAACTTATTAACTCGCCGTCAATCAATGTCTTTTCTTTTATACTAATTTTCATGGGTTGATTAGGAACCTATTGACTAACTGTCAATATCTTTCTTTTACCCTAGTTTTCATGGGCTGACTAGGAACTTATTGACTATTTGTCAATATTTCATTTTCTTATCTGAATATAGTTTTCATGGGCTAACTATAAACCTGTCTAACAAACATCTTCCATTTTGCATAGTTTTCATGGCCATAACCTTCCCTACCCGATCATACACGACCTAGGGCAAAAAAAAAGAGGAAAAGAGAGAGTGAAGACGTGTGTTTAGAAGTGGATTTGTTGTAGAAAATAAACAGAATGTCCCATCTATTTATAGGCTTAGGAAATGAGTGGAAAATATTACAAAATCCCATCCTTAGCCATGAAGTAAAGAGGACTCCAAGCATGCAAGGCCATATCTTTATACATCATGCTCTCCTTGATTTTGGGGTCCTTTAATACTCTTTGTTCCCTTAATTAAACATGCTCACTTTTGTTAATTTTACCTTAGAACAAGATGTTTTAATTATTATCATATGTTTACATATGATAACTACTAAAGTTGCAATATATTTACACAACTTGCATTAAATAAAAAGTTGATTTTTAACAAAACGTTTTTCGGTCACATTTTCAATATTTATCAAAGTGTATATTTCTGTAAACACACTTAAAAAATAAGTTTTCTAGCATTAGTTATTAATTAAAAAGTGTTTAATTAGGTTATAAAATCATATTTAATCATATTAAATCTTGGACATAAATATTTAAATAATTCAAATATATAACACGAAGTGTTTGAAATTCTGGGTCGTTACAAGTTAAGAAAAATGAAAGTTGGAATAATGAGAGTGTAAACAACAACATTGTACTCTTTCTTATATGGGTATCTCCTATGACATATTCAAATTAGTAGGTAAAAGATGTCACCCTTTTCTTGACTCTTTCCATTCATCTTAAATGATAGTTTGGCAATAATGGTTTTAAATGTATCATTTTACCTTCTCAACTAAAATAATGAATATGGTGCAATTATGTTACAATAATTTCAAGTCAAATTGTAAAGAACTAAAATAATACCACTGCAAATGCTAACGAAAGATAGGAGGTTACAAGCAATAAAAGTTCTTATAGGGAAAAACTTATAATAGTAGAAGTTGGCAAACAATAATACATTATTTTTATAAGCTTTGTTATTTCTTTATAAAATATTGTTAACTTAGTTAAAAAATTGTAAAACTTAGTTAATTTTTATAGATGTGTCTAATTTTTATAAAACTTGTTTAACATGATTATTTAAAAAAAAATAGTTAATTTTTGGAAACTTTGTTAATTTTTATAAAAATAAACTTAGTTAAATTCCCATAAAAATTTGTTAATTCTTCAAGGCTTATCGAATTTCACAAAATTCCGGCAACACCCCCTTTGTGTGGTTAGTGCTTTCACGCACACCCCAATCATATACATATATACATATATATGTGTGTGTGTGTGTTTTAGATGAAAAATTGATATGACATCTCAAGTTCTACTGATGTTAAATTGACGCTTTGATTCTGGATTACAAGTGTTCATGTCAATACTTTAAGTGCGGGATTTAATTTTTTATTGCAAGGTTGAGCATATTGTGGAATCATTAGCAAAGGGTAATGTTGAACTCATGGGAAGCACTAATCCAAACTCGGCATCCTTTTCTCCTTGACGCTTAGAGTCTTATCTTGGACTTGTCTTCCTAGATAAAAACTAGGCAGGATATAAACTTATCTGGCCTAAACACTTCCACATGGTCCAGCGTTACATCATAATACTGAATGAAAATGTAAATAATGTAGCAAGTCGAGGACATGCACCATCATATATGGTGATAGACCAAGTTGCCATATTGCCATATTGCCTTCATATTCAAGAATTCATGATCACATAATTATACAACATAAGCTTTCTATCACTTGAAACTCGACTAGGTTTACACTCGACGGCAGTATGTATCCAAGGATTTAAGAGTTTCAAGTTTCAACCATGTCGAGCTTCACGATGGTCAACACAACTATCTAATTCAAATATCATCCAAATCTTGATTAATGCTTTTATGTCGAGGTTTCTGATTGAAAGAAAGAGAGACATAAGATATAATCAATTTAGATCTAGATGCTAAATGATGGTGTATTCCAAGTTAGTCAACTAAGATAGGTATGTCTCGACATCTCCAAACTCATCAAGAATGTTGATGTTGAGGTCTCTTATTGATTATTATAAGGAATCCCTCGAGATCATACATGTCGAGTTTTGTGGTGCTCGGTATGATGACTAAGCTCAAGACCCCTCGAGATTGTAACCATTCTGAGTTTTGGGCCTTAAGATATTTTTTCTCTAACTCAGAGCTTGTCGTGGTTACACATTTTGAGTCTCGAGTTCAACAAGCCTATGTTGCAAACGTGGGTTACAAATGGTTACAAGTATCATAATCGAAGTCGATAAATCAATCGAATTTCATATTTATATTTATTTGAAATAATTATAATCGAATGCAACTTTTCCCCAAATTGGTTCAATTTAGGGTTTGAGAAAGTTTAGTATGATTATAAGAAAAGAAATGAAGAATCGGCCCCTAAAATGAGGCCCCTAGGTGCTTAGTTATAGGGTTTGGCGGGTGGTCATCGAGCTTAGGTTAGCAATCTTTTGCGGCCTCGATAAGGGATTATCGTGCTTTAATATTACCTCTTCGTTCATCTAAGATGCGGCCTTCGTATGTTTTCGAAGCTTGGTGTCGCCATTCCTTGATAACCTATTGCGATGCGACATCAATTTGTAAATAAAACACGATGTTGGTTTCTATGACAACCCGGATTCTAACGTCTGTTAATTGGGTAATTTACTAGTTTAAATCATTGAAATGTTAATTTTATTAGTCAAACGAATAAATTTTGATAATTGGGTAATTTACTTCTTCTTTCTTTCATTTTTCCAAAACCAGCTTTATCATTTCACAACTGAAACGTAGCAAAGCTAGATTCAGATTCAAGTTCATCTCAACTCATACTAGATCAAGCTTCCAGTTCAAAATCAAGTTAGCTGTCTAGATTTGAAAAACTATTTCCTTTTTTCATAAGTTCTAAAGTGAGTAAACATTATCTTTAAAAAGCTAAGTCTCCTTGATTATCTTGTGCATGTGATAATTGATAGTAGTATTTATTCAAAAATATCATGGATGTATAAATGTGTTCGCCTGGTATATATGTTGAGATTTATGTGTGTGTGTGTGTGTGTCTATATATATATATATATATATATATATATATATATATATATATGCATGTCTGTTTTGGCCTCTGTTCTTGTCTAGCAGACCCAAATAGCTTTCAAAATTCAATTTCTCTTCATTAAAGCAATTATAGGTTATGATATCTAAAGAAAAGTTATTTGAAATGATGAAACACTATTTTTTTTAAAATGATTTCGAGTCTTGATAGTAGTTATTTCTTTGATAAAAACGAATTCACAGTAAGAAACAATCCACATCAGTAAAATCGACTATCATAATTTCAAGTTTCACTTATTCAATCAGACGCATCTTTAAAAATGATGATTTTTGGTGAAAAGTTTCATGATTTTTAGGTTAGTATGGGTTGAGATATCATGAGTTGAACGGGATCGGGATTTGTGTCGATTTTTGGTGATGGGAGGAAGATCGTGAGGCGGGATCGTGGCTGGAGGTAGCTCGAAGGTCAGAGAGCATAGAAAAATTGGTTGGCGATCTTTCTGGTTGCCTTGGTGGCGCGGCGAAGGAGAGGTAGGGTTTAAGACCCTATTCGAGTAGACGAGGTTGTCGAGGTTAATGCGAGGTCATGAGGGTGTCAGAGTGTTTCGGTGCAAGGGGAATTGGAAGAGGGATGTCACGTGAGTTTCCGGTCGAAGCGGCGAGGTCTCTAGTGGTCGGAGGAGGCGATGCAAGGTGGATGTTGGCGATCGGTTTGGTTCCTGTTGTGCTCGACTAGTTCGATTTTGATTTGCAGGATCGTGAGGGGTTCTGGGTGGTCAGGACGAACCAGCGTGTCATCGGCGATTGGATGGTGTAGTCGGTGTCGATTGGAGTGGCATCGTCGCATTGTGCACGTACACGCGTATCTCAGCATGTCAGGTCTAGTGTTGCTGTGAGATTAGAGAATAGGGGGAGTAGAGAGAAGACGGGGAGATGAGTGTTTGGACCGAGTTTGGGCTGGGGCTTGCATATAAAAATATTTTTACAAATTTTTAAAAGAGAAGATGATGGAAGCAAACAAAGTGTTTAAAAGAAAGATTTTTAAACAAAGTTTTAAAAGTAAAAGCATAAAAATTAAAATGGAAATGTATTAACAAAGTTTTATTTAGTAAAGGTCTTATAAATAAATTAACTTAACTTAAATTATTTAGCTTAGAATAATTATATTATAGGACCATTATTTAATTTAATTCCTAAGTGTTTCAAATAAAATTAAAAAGTGAAATTAAGTGATAGGTTAAGGAAAAGGAAATGTTTGGAACTAATAATTAAACAAAGGTCTTAAGTGATTTTCATGTTAATAATTATCTAATTACAGATGTTTAAAATTAAATTAAATAAAATACAAATGGCTTGTAAATAGTTAATGACAATTAAGTAAGATTTATAAGTATTGTGTAAATTAAATTAATTGGGCATTGTGTGACTTGTTAATCTTACTTATGAATGATTAAATTGAATTGAAAACTTTGATTGCTTAAATTTCTCTATTATGTTAATTCCTGTATTTTGTGATATGAAACACTCTTGATTTAACTGTTGGTATTGTTGTGAGACGTTTATTTAAATAGATATCTGTGATGGAATTTCTGTGAGAATATGGCATTCTATAATTTAAATTGATTTGTTGTTTTTTTATCTGAAAACTTGGCTTAAAGGATGCGTTGGATTCGAAGAGATCGGGGTCGGATATCAATGACATCCGAAACCACTTCGATTAATAAGCACTAATCCTATACGGATTTGATTATAGAATCGTATAGGCCGGAATTGAATAAGATTGGGTAAATCTGACTATTTAAATTAAGTAAAGGTACTTTAAATATTATACCAATGGATTGGTGTAATAAGTGTTAGCTATATCAAGATAAGAACTCGTAGTCATGTACGAGTTACCCTGGTTTCAAAGACGTTTATAACCTTATTATTTCATATTAAATGGGTTTACTCACGTTGGTTCCAGCCTGACTTGGGTGTTACTTTATTGTAATGCTCGGGTCAGACCGAGTATTGCAGATTTTCAGGTTAGGACATTCTGGAGCTCAGGAGACGTGCTAGATAGCAGGGACGTATTAATTATATTCCGTTGCAAAGTAAAGATTGTCTAGACAAGATTTAGGGACAAGTTATTATAACTGTCCAGTTTATTTGTGAATGATTGTACTCTGATATATTGTATGTAAATTGACATTTACAGCTTTCTTTTTGGAAATGCTGCTATTTGTATATTATATTTTGTTCCGCTGCGATTGTGAGATTCTATGCTGTTGTTTTCTGTTTCTTCTTCTACCTCTTTTTCTTCTTTACCCTAACAGTCTGGTGTTTCCGGCACTCGATTGCTCGACACTCTATACAGTGAAGGTATTAGTGTCGAATTTTCAGGGTCAAAAATTTCGGGCCGTTACAGTTGGTATCAAAGCTGAAGGTTAAGCGAGAACCTTGGCTCTGGTGGGGGTTAATCATTTAAATAGGGTCAGTAGTTCCCCAGATTGGGTTGAGTGTATTATATATGAGGGCGTACTTGTTATTTTCTCATACAAAGATTTTAAAACGGTTTTAAAAATGAATGATTTTATATATGCTTATATTTCAATATATAAAGCAATAATTTTTCTAATTTTCATATATATTAAGGTAATTGGTTGTTGATTATTGAAATTAAATATAATAATAGGAATTTAGTGGTAATATATATAAAACCAAACAGAATTTTGGGTAAGGATTAACTATGCAAATAAGTTGAGCTAAAAATGGATTCAAAACTGAATTTAAATCCTAGAAATTCAAAAGAATTTTCAAAGTATTGAAATAAGTTACCTTGATTTTGATTTTCCAGCAAATGATTATGGAATATACGGTGTGTATGATTTCTAGACATGATAATTATCATAAATTGGTATTGTATCTTAATAAAGGGATGTTTATTTTTCTAAATAAATAATGATAAAGTAGAGTAAAATGTTTTAAGGAAGTAACAATGTAGATAAGTATGACTTATAAATTGAAAAGGATTTAAAATTATGAAGTTTGAAGATCTATGTCCAAAAAATTTGAAATTGTTTCAAAGTGTTAAAAGATATAATAAATAATATGATTCAGAATATTTTTGAATGTAAGAATCTAATTTTAGAACAAGGGTTGTTTTAAAAAAAAAGTCTTAAAGGAATTTGTTTTGAATTAGAAAACAAGAATGGTTTAAAATTTAGTATGACTTGGTGAGCAAATAAAATAAATACGTATATATGTGGGATATACACAATATAAAAGTTGATTGGAAGTAAACACTAAGTGTTGATTTTTAATTTTCCCCTGAAATGAGATGTAAAAACCCAAAGAGAAATAAGTTTTTGAACTTATAAGCGAGAAGGATATTGATGGCAAAATTTAAATTTGAAATAAAATTTAAATTGAGAAGTCTAAATGTATTAATGAATTGAAATTTAACTCTGGACAAGTCGAATATGTTGTGGACTTATAATATGAAATGGGAAGATTTCAAGATAAAATTGAATTTAACTTAGGGGAAGTTAATTAAGTTTAGAATGAACAACCTGAATTGGAAATTTCTAGGTGAAATTTGAAGATTTAACTCAGGGAGGTATGTATGGTCTCAAACGGGTTTGAGTTCTAGAAATTGGTAATGGATGCTATTGATGGATGCTTTAGATAAATTAGATATTTATTTACTTTGACTTAACCTGGTATCATCCTGTTATTATTAATAATATATGAAACTGTGAATTTAATTATTTTGAATGAATTAAGAAGTGGTTTGAAATGATATACATCCATTGCTGAAATAAAACTTTAGTTTGAAATTATTTAAATGATTTTGATTTTAGGAGATAAAGATTGAACATATGAAAATGTAATCATTTTGAACTTAAGATTTAAATGTTAAAAATAAATTTGTCAACTAAATTGTTTAAATTTGGGTTTTAAAAATTTGTAGTATAATTGGGTAATCAATTGAATTCCCAAATTGATTTGTTTAAAAAGATTTAACTCTCACTTGAACCTAGAAACAAGTTTATGTAGAAGTAAAGGTAATTAAAATGAAAATTTGTAAGTTGGACTCAGAATTTAATTGTTTGAAGACTTGGGTTGTAAATAAAAAGTTAAGGGTTACTTTGATTTAACGGATTAAATCAACATTTAAAAATTTAACTCGAATTCTAATTCGAGATGGTTTAAAGTTGAGATTGGAATTGAAAATTAGTTCAAATTGAAATTTGATGTGAATTAATTGGAATTTTAGTCAAAGTGAAATAAGTTTAAATTCAAATGGGAATTGATTTGAATTTGGAATGAAAATCGAGGTTAATTCAAATTGAATTAGAATAGAATCAATTTAATGAGAGATTGGGAGATTGAACAGTTTGGCTCTGAACTATTTTCAAACAAATTATTTTAATATAAATCATTTTGAATCTATTCCCTTAAATATTAGACTAGTATGATTACTATACAAATCTTTCTTTTTGAACTCAAACTATCTTATATTAACTAATCACTATTTTACAACTACTTTACAACTACTCAACTATTTTACAACTATTTTGCAACTATCTAACTAATTCTACAACTATTTAACTATTTTATAACTACTTAACTATTCTACAGCTATTTTACAACTAATAACTATTTTATAACCACTTAACTATCTTATACTTTTCAAAGCTATTTTCTAAATTCAAGCTGGTTAGAGTGCAAACTGTTTATAACTAAATACCAATTGAGATAAGAATTGAAGTAATAACCAAAATGGAAATTGCAGCAATTGTGAATAAGTGAATAAAAATCAAAATGAACGTAAATAAAAAGAAAATTGATTTAGCAAATAATCAATGAAGATAAATATGTAGGATGTACGTATATTATTCTATTCGCATAACGATTTGATCCAGATTCGAGCACAGAACGTCGAGATAGTATATCGATCCGAGTTGGGATTCTTCACTCGATTTTCGACAGCGAACCCTGGATATGGACTTTTGATTGATTTTGGGAATTCTCTATCGTAGTTATGGCTATGCAAGGAGATTGACAGTTTCGGATCAAGAAATAAGATCTGAGTCCGCACTAAGAAGTCGGGTGGACGATACTTGCTCGGAAGTGAAATTGTGTGATCGAGTTAGAGATCAGATTTGATATTGTGTGCGGTTTATATATGTACATCATATGTTCTTGATGAAATAGATACGGAAAATTTTGAAAAGAAATGTATTTGAAATGGAAAAGTATATTTTGAGAAATATATGATGAATGAGAGTGGAAGTTGGATATCACTATAACTGAAACTCATTTTATAAAAAGTAAATAATGTGGCAAATAACTTTATAAAGAAATCGAATTTGAATCTTGATTTGGCATAAATAAAGTTATATATATTTTTTATATATGATGAACTCCCCTTGTTAAATCTATAACCAGAAGAAAAGATCTTGAAAAATATTTGAAGTATAAGAGGAATTTATATAAGTATGAAGCGATCCAAAGATTTTTCAAGTTAAAAGAATAAACTTATATATATATATATATATATATATATCTATATATACAAATGATTTTATGAAATTGGGAAAAAGGTTTTCGGAACCCATTGATTTTGAAAGGCTTTTGATTTTGGGAAAAAGCAAATTTTGGGAATTTGGAAAGCTAAGTTTGGGAACAATCGATTTTGAGATATCGATTTTGTGTAAATAGGATTTATATGGATACATATAAGAGTATGATTTGAAAGATACTATACATGTATAGTATAAAACGTTTTGAGAATGTTGTGGGGAAAAAGGCGCTCCCATTTAGAGTTGAAACTTGGAGTAGGAGATCCACGGGGCGGTTCGGCCTTGAGCCCTAAGGGAGGTTTTAAATTTTGATGCCAGAGGAGGTCCGGACTAAACTGTAGTTCCTGACGGTTGTGGTTGGGGTAGCGAAAGTCGAGGGCGGTGATGCCTATAGAGACATTGGGCTTATGCTGTGACGGCAGTGTAACTTGGTGTGACTGCGATCTACTACGTTCCACTAGCAGAAGTCGAGTGGCAGTGATTGCCTAAGATCTACGTTTGATTTCGTTGGAAGAGCAACGTAACATCGGTAGACTGCGATCTATAAGGACATAACGAAAGTCGTGTGGCAGTGAGTGCCTAAAGGCTACATTGGGACTCGACTGATGTAGTCTGTGATCTATGTGGTGAAGTTTCATTTGGTAGCAAAATTCGAGGGCGCTGATGCCTATAGTTACATAGTTTTTGCCGTGATGGCAACGTAACCCTGGGTGTGGCTGTGATATGTGGCGATTCCATGGTGAAATCGAGGGGCGCGGATGTAACGACCCGGTATTTTCAACCATTCGCATCCACACATGGCGAACTTGAATTGCTCAAAATACCGCGCTGTAAATAAAAACTTGGCAATACTCAGCATAAACAGTAAATAAATAATCACAGATCATAGACACAGAGTAATATAATGCAGCCGAATAGGTAAATAGTAGTTCATGAAGCTATATATAAACATCAGAGTTAGAAATAAAATACAACAGAATATCTCAGATGCAGTGAAGTCCCTAGTACGAGCAGATGACTTCTCTGAACCAATCAACTGGAAGGGCTGAAAGCAAAACCAATAGTTGGATCCCCAAACGAAGCTCCAAACTCCGAAGGTGACTCTCAAAAGCTGCATCACTCAGTCTGACCCGAGCGTAACGCAAAACACTCGAGTCAGGATTAATATTCTTATATTAATAAACCCAACTCAAGTGAAATATCAACTAGAGTACGAATAACTCAAAGGACGTATGGGATCACCATCCTCTAAGGATCTGCAGAACTATCTACAAGGTGGAAATATACACTATAACACCGTGGTCATTCAAATTAAAGTATGCTTCAAAACCAAAATATCATTTCCCTTTCAAATATATCTATTTTCCAAAATAGTGTATATATATTAAATAATTTATAAAGTAAAGTATTTGAAATTTCCTCAACTACACAAATTGATTCCAATCAACTCAAATTCCAAATTCCCATTTATTCAAAGCTCAATTCATTAATTCAATTCAGTTCTCAATAACCATTTAAACTTTCGATATATTCAAAGGTTTAATATTCAACATTTTCAATTTAACAGTTTCATATAGATTTTGATTTAGCTTCATTATTATTTAGTCGGGAAATATCCACTTAACAAGTTCGATATCATTTAAATAGCCTTAGATTACATTTCACAGAATATTTCCTTAAATTTATTTAAACTTAAAATATCCATTTAATCCCTTTTACCAAAACCAAGTTATAAAATCATATCTTAAATCCCGAATTCAATAGTTTCAAATCGATTTAATTGAATATAATTCTTAATTAAATATCATTTCCAATTAATTCAACTTTATCTTCTCAACCTTAACTTATTCAAAATTTTACCAAATCTATTTTGAAATATAAATTAAACGAATCCTTAAACATATTCTATGTATTAAATCAATCCCAATTAGATTAAATATTATTATTAGGTCTATACATAAAATTTTCATTTTTATACATATAATATTCTAAGAATCAGCCTTTATTAAAACAATATTTTCTTTCCAAAGCCATAGAAATTATTTCAAAACATTTACGTTGGACAATGGTGTCTGTATATAATTTCCTATCCTATGGTCAAGTGATACGGATATTTATTATTTCAATCCGTAATATAAATATATACTGGTAGATATCCTTTCGACCCGCAATCCCAAATTCAATTCAAATGAAAATCGCTTGGGTCCATCATTTCAACCCATAACGATTTTCTCCTATTCTATAGTCCGTTCGGGTATGTATCATTTCAACCCATAGTGAATTCTATACTAACAGGGAACTTGCAGAGTGATAACAGATAATATAAAATATAAAACAGACATATATCATCAATAACAATATAATATAAACAACAGGATATGGTGTCATATCCCACAGGTGAACAGTTACAGATAATAGCATATATAACAATTTAAATAACTAACAACAGCCTATTTCAATTGTCGTTTCAATTGAAATCAAATTTAATAAATATAAGAATGTTAATCGTGAGTGGTTTCTCACCTTTCGAGGCTAGAGAGATTCGACACAGAAATGAGCTACTAAATCCAAAGCAACGCTAGATGGACATGATTTGATGTAGAAAACAGGCACGACGGACAAGGCTGATAATGGAAAATCGACGAGAACGATTGAATTAGTTTTGATATAACGGAACCATTTCATATGATATATTATTATTTGTTTCTAAAATAATTTCAAACATATATTTTCAAATCCATATCATGTCACAAAATTTTTAATTCAAACAAAACTCAATATACAATGTTTATACAATTCATACATTTCCTTAAAATTTCCTTAAATCCATCATAAACGTTAACACTAATATAAGTTTGAAAACCAACCCAACATATATGCAGACAAATACAAATCCATATGCAACGATATATATTGTCTTCCCATGAAGTCAATATTAAAATTTTAAGACGAATGTTGGAATAAAAGTCATTGTTTACATTTAAAACGCCTAAACAGTTTAGATGTTGAAAATAGTACATATATTAAAATACTTTAAATAGTTTGTATATTAAAATAATTTGTATATAAATTCAAAATTTTAAACACATATTAAATTAAATATATATCTAAAATCATCGTTTTTGAAAAAAATAACATGTCTACATAATATACTTTATATAATACTTACAGATATGCTGCCTAACACAAACAGATAATTTAAACAAAAATATTTCTAAATAAGCTAAATATACACAACAGGTTGAACTCATGTTAACAACTTTACTAAACACTTAAATTATATTATTATACAAATAATAGGTTATATGATTTACATACTTGATTCTATATGCATAACAAAATATACTGTAAGCTTTTCATATTATGCTGTAAGCCTATATATGCATGCACTATATAACTATATGCTACTAATACAATTTTTATAGCTTAAGTAAACTTATAAAAACAATGAAACTAATAGATTTCCAGGCTTATATAAAACTTATGCCTACCTATATTTTATTTTTTTTATTTTAAAACACTCGTACACATTAAAAATCAACTTATATATAACTACACTTTAAACGCGTTGAATAAATATTTCAACTACGTATTCTTCTTTCCTCAAAACATATGTATGTTACATAAAAAAATGAAAAAAAGAAAGAAGAAGAAGACGACTAGGCAGCTTATATATATATTACCTACATACAGATGCTGCGGCTAAGGTGATGAAAGAGGTACGGCTTCTAGCAGCGAAGAAGGTGATTAGATAATCAAGCGAAACAGTGCTGGGAGGAGAAGAGCCGAGCACTTGATGGAGTGAAACAATGGAAACAAAAGAAAATACAAGAAAGAAAATAAAAAGAAAATAAAAGAAAGTACAGGCGGCCATTACCTGATGCAGTTTCACACGCGAGGAAGAAGAACCAAATAATATGTGGTGGGTATGGTGTACGTGAGTTTTGTATTTATAAGTGAGGTATTTGCGTTGATTGAGTATAAAAAGAACGCAAGAAATAAAGAAAGTAACGGCTAGAGGAAATTGTATGATTTTATTCCAATTAATTACAAAGAGTCAAATGGAAAGTGGAAAGAAGGTAAATTATGACACGCGAATTACAAGGCAGGAAATAATTTGATTTGATCGTTAGGGAAATAAATGGGTTTTATTCCTATTAAAAAAAAGAAGCAAAAATGGAAGCGTAATAAGATGGGGAGAATTACACGTGAAGGCAAGGTAAGAAAAATGAAATTAAACGGTTAGTGGAATTCAAAGATTATATTCCTATTAAATACGAAGATGCAAATGAAAGTGAAAGTTTTACAAGTGAATTGCAACGCAAGAAATCATATTTGAACGGCTAGTGTCTTATTTCTTCCCTCTTTTGAAATGCACGGCTGATAAATTTAACAGCTAAGGTAAGTAATTCAAAATAGTGCATATTTTAAAGATAAGAGATAAATCAAACATATACCCAAAATAATTAACAAAGTGACATATTTTGAATTTATTCGTTTCTTATTTATTTAGTAAATATGCTAAAGAATATATCAGGAAATAACATACCATTTATAGCGCCAAATAAATTAAACAAGAACGGATATAAACGTACCAATTTAAAACGTATAATTTATCGCCTTTTTACAACATTATTTATTACTAAATTTAAAATTTGATGGAATGGACATTACTTTCAAATATTATCATAATTTACATTAATAAAATATTTAATCATATTTATTAAAATTTATTTCCCATTTTACTACAAAAACAATTAAAATCTTGCAATTGTGCATTAACTATAATTTCCACTCATATTGAAATTTTGCCAAATATAACATTTGTATTACTTCCTTTATTGGGATTTCATTTCCCGTTAACATAACATTCATTTACAATTATTAAAATTTATTTTCAATTTCCATTAACAAGCTAATAAATAGGTAACATACAAAATCATTACCGTTAATCTTTAGTCTCATAAATAGGCTTTTATTACTTACAAATCAAAGTTATCATTTATTTTCAAAATGCTAAATTTCATTCACTTATTCTCAATATATAGCCAAACATAACATTTAGATTTCTTTTCACTAATTGGTATTCCCTTCAATACATTAACCTTGACTAGTATTGTTTACCTTTCATTTACTTAACACATTCTCATTCCCATTAATGTAACCTTTAATTATATTTTTATCAGAATTTTATTTCCCATTCCAATTCAATCAACAAATTAAACAGGTAGCTTATAATAATTGTTTACAAGCCAAGGTTACACTTAGGTTTATCCTACTTCAACCAAATTTTTATAATTACATACATATTACCGAATTCGTTCAATTACTATCAATAATATATAAATTCCTTTAGTTATACGGCACTTATACTTATTTACTTATTTTATATTTTTTTATACCCAAGTGCAATAATATACACAACTTCATTTTCATTGTGTTAATAATTAGTTCTTAATAACCATGGATACAATTCATTCTTAACATTTACTTCAATATAAATTATAAAAAATTTATTTCTTTCTTAATTTAATTACAAAAAATCTTATTAATTCAACCAATTTATTTATCAAAATTTACGGGCCGTTACAGGGGATGCCTATAGTTTTCTTTGGTTTCGTCTGGATGGCGACGTAATCATCGAGCTAACTGCGACCATGGAGGGGGTGATGATTTCCAGAGCATTCTCATAAAATTGTTTTCTACATTTCCATAAATGTTTTCTAAGTATTTTCACTGGATGTTGAAAACGGGTCTACTAAGTATTTATGGATTTTCAGTCCTACGCCTGATCAACGTATGACCGAATTTCTATAAGAACAAGGATGGACTTGTTGAGACATCGAGTTATAAAAAGTATTTTTATATAAAAACTATTTTGGTAACATTTTGTAGATTTTAAAGTGTTTAAAAAAAATTAAAATAAAAAAAGTAAAGAAATTAAAAATGTTTAGAGAACAATTTAACCAATAATTAACAGTATAATTTAAAATTCTTTCTTGTTCCTTTTCGAGGACGAAAAGTTTTAAATAAGGGAGGAATGTGAAAACCTGGATTTTTAATGAACGTTAATTTTATTAGTCTAACGAATAAATTTTTGATAATGAAATATTTGAACAAATATAAATTGATTTCAAAACCACAACAAATGTTGAATTATAAATCTATGGATATGTTAAATCTTATAGTAAATTAATAAGTAATATATTTTACCATTTAAATTCGAGAATAGAATATCTATATGTATATAAATAGATTTTTGTATAGCATATATAAGTATATAAATGGGTATGTATATATTTATGCCCATATGAAATAAAATAAAAGAGAATATTGTATAAAATGCATATATATATATATATGTATGTATGTATGTATGTATGTATGTATGTATGTATACACCTTTATCTACTACTTCTAATATAACGATTAATTAATTAATTAATTATTTGGCAAAATTTAATTTAACAAACTTCTATTATAATTATTTAAATTTGCAAACTTATCTTTTCAAAAAAAAAAATACGCTTTCAAATTTCAATTGTTCATATATAGATTGTGAATAGAAACTATGTTTTGTATTCAATGTAAATTCTCAAAAATAAATCTAAATTTAAATCCTACATTTTTTTAAGAAACATTTGAAATAAGTATATATAGATATAGTTAGTAATTAAAATATTAATAAACTTAGTTTAAAATTAAAATAAGAACAAATAAAAGAAAATATAAAAGTATAAATATAAAACATAAAAGGAAAATAAAAAATATTTGCATAAGACATTTGTAAGCTAGAAATGACATACTAATACAAGTGTCAAGAATTAATGGTTTCCTTCATAAAAATATAATAAAAGAGAAAAATGGTTAAAAGGAGAAACTAAAAAAGGGCTGTATGCAGTTTATACTCTCATTTCTCAATTCTACTTCTTCTTTCTTTCATTTCTCCAAAACCAGATTTATCATTTCACAACTGAAACATAGCAAAGCTAGATTCAGATTCAAGTTCATCTCAATTCATACTAGATCAAGCTTCCAGTTCAAAATGAATTTAGCTGTCTAGATTTCAAAAACTGTTTCCTCTGTTCATAAGTTTTAAAGTGAGTAAACATTATCTTTAAAAAGCTAAGTCTCCTTGATTATCTTGTGCATGTGATTATTGATGGTAGTATTGATTCAAAAATGTCTTACATGGATGTATAAATGGGTTTGCTTGGTATACATGTTGAGATTTCTATGTGTGTGTGTATGCGCGTGCGTGCGTGTATATATATGCATGTCTGTTCTGGCCTCTGTTCTTGTCTAACATACCCAAATAGCTTTCAAAATTCAATTTCTCTTCATTAAAGCAAGTATAGGTTATGATATCTAAAGAAAAGTTGTTTGAAATGATGAAACACTATTTTTTAAAAATGATTTCAAGTCTTGATTGTAGGTATCTCTCTGATAAAAATGAATTGACGGTAAGAAACAATCCACATCAGTAAAATTTACTATCATAATTTCAAGTTTCACTTTTTCAATTAGATCCATCTTTAAAAATGATTATTTTGGTGAAAGTTTCATGACTTTTAGTTTAGTATGGGTTGAGATATCATGATTTGAACGGGATCGGGATTTGTGTCGATTTTCGACGATGGGAGAAAGATCGTGAAGTGGGATCATGGCTAGAGGTAGCTCGAGGGTCAGAGAGTATAGAAAAATTGGTCGACGATTTTTCTGGTTGCCATGGTGGCGCAGCGAGGGAGAGGTTGGGTTTAAGACCCTATTCGAGTCGATGAGGTTGTCGAGGCTAATGCGACGTCGTGAGGGGCGTCAGAGTGTTTCGGTGCAAGGTGAATTGGAAGAGGGAAGTCAGGTGAGTTTCCAGGCAAAGCGGCTAGATCTCTGGTGGTTGGAGGAGGCGTTGCGAGGTGGATGTTGGCGATCGGTTTGGTTCCTGTTGTGCTCAACTATCTCGATTTTGATTTGTAGGGTCGTGTGGGGTTCTGGGTGGTAAGGATGAACCGGCGTGTCATCGGCAATTGGGTGGTGTAGTCGGTGTCGATAGGAGTGGCGTCGTCGTGGTGTGCACGTACACGCGTATCTCAACGTGTCAGGTCTAGTGTTGCTGTGAGATTAGAGAATAGGGAGGAGTAGAGAGAAGACGGGGAGATGAGTGTTTGGACCGAGTTTGGGCTCAAGCCTGCATATGTGAAAATTTTTACAAATTTTTAAAGGAGAAAGATGATGGAAGCAAACAAAGTTTTTAAAAGAAAGATTTTTAAACAAAGTTTTAAAAGTAAAACATAAAAATTAAAATGGAAATGTATTGACAAAGTTTTATTAGTAAAGGTCTTATAAATAAATTATTTTAAATTAAACTTATTTAGCTTAGAATAATTATATTATAGGACCTTATTTAATTTAATTCCTAAGTGTTTCAAATAAAATTAAAAAGTGAAATTAAGTGATAGGTTAAGGAAAAGGAAATGTTTTGAACTAATAATTAAACAAAGGTCTTAAGCGATTTTCATGTTAATAATTATCTAATTCCAAATGTTTAAAATGAAATAAAATAAAATATAAATGGCTTGTAAATAGTTAATGACAATTATGCAAGATTTATAAGTAATTAATTTATTTTGTGTAAAGTAAATTAATTGGACATTGTGTGACTTGTTAATCTTGCTTATGAATGATTAAATTGAATTGAATACTTTGATTGATTAAATATCTATAGTATGTTAATTCCTGTATTTTGTGATATGAAACACCCTTGATTTAACTGTTGGTATAGCTGTGAGACATTTATTTAAATAGATATCTGTGATGGAATTTCTGTAAGAATATGCATTCTGAAATTTAAATTGAATTGTTATTTTTTTTACTTAAACAACTTGGCTTAAAGGATGCGTTGGATTCGAAGAGATCGGGGTCGGACATCAGCGATATCCGGAACCACTTCGATTTAATAAGCACCAATCCTATACGAATTTGATTATAGAACGTATAGGTCGGAATGGAATAAGATTTGGTAAATCTGACCATTTAAATTAAGTAAAGGTACTTTAAATATTATACCAATGGATTGGTGTAATAAGTGTTGGCTATATCAAGATAAGAACCCGTAGTGATGTACGAGTGACCCTGGTTTCAAAGAAGTTTATAACCTTGTTATTTCATATTAAATGGGTTTACCCACGCTGGTTTCCAGCCTTACTCGGGTGTTACTTTATTGTAATGCTCGGGTCAGACCGAGTATTACAGATTTTCAGGTTAAGACGTTCTGGAGATCAGGAGACGAGCGGGATGGCAGGGACGTATTAATTATATTCCGCTGCGAAGTAAAGATTGTCTAGACAAGATTTAGGGACAAGTTATTATAACTGCCCAGTTTATTTGTGAATGATTGTACTCTGAAATATTGTATGTAAATTGACATTTACAGCTTTCTTTGTGTAAATGCTGCTATTGGTATATTATATTTTGTTCCACTGCGATTATGAGATTCTGTACTGTTGTTTTCTGTTTCTTCTTCTACCTCTTTTTCTTCTTTACCCTAACAGTCTGGTATTTTCGGCACTCGGTTGCTTGGCACTCTATACAGTGAACGTATTAGTGTCAAATTTTCCGGGTCAAAAATTTCGGGCCGTTGCAGTTTCATATGTGAGTCTGGCCGACCAAGGGTCGTCAAGAATGCTTAGATGATGCCGCATCAGCCTTGTTTCATTCTTCGATCTAGTTTATGCTGTTAATGATTGACGCTGAGATGACCCGACTTTCTCACCATAGAAAATCGCATCATCTTGAAGAAGAAAGGGATAGAAAAGAGAAAAGAAAGAAGAGAAAGAAGAAACAACATCAGAATCTCAACAGCGGAATGAATAAATTATATTAATCACATAAATATTACATAGTATCAACAATTATCAGAGTTACACAGATTACACATCACATACTAGACAGTTATAAACATCTGTCTAGTTATACAACTCAATACAATACAAGGAAACAACTTAGAGAAACCAACACGGTGGAACACTATATATAACTATAACGCAGAAGCCTCCTGCTCCATTGCTCCTCCAGACTTCGTCAAAGCTAACCTGAATCCCTTGGCTACTCGTAAAAATTTGAGTACCCAAGAGTTTAAGAAAACAGAAGATAAACTACGGGTCAGACATGGGTCTGGTGTGAGTAACAGGTTAAGGTTGCTTAACTTTTGAAAAACCTTTGAAAAGAAAGGTATCGCGTAAGACTTCCCACACATAAACATGGAAAAGTTTTTACCTTACGCTAACCAAAACATTGGTAGGAAATCCGATGATATTATAATAGTTCTAGGGTTTTCAAGTAAATATGAAATAGCCGAAATTGTTACATTTATTAAATTCCAGCTACTAGCCACTGAAGTGGGTAATACAATCAAATCTGATGGCAATTATTGCATTTTGGATTCCATACAATGGCAGGGCTACTGGGGTACCACCCGTGACAGTACATGGCCTAGATCAACGTATTGAGGATTACTCACAATCCCCTGCAACACAAGGCCAAAACCATCCCTTATTGGACAGTCCCGAACAAGACAACCCCGACAGTTGGAGCTCAACAACTGCCCACACAGCCGAAATAAAGGGACCTCTAGACAGGGAAAAATCTCGTCCTACTTGGGCATGACCCACTTAGCCTTGCTGCACCTCCCCTGTTTTAACCATTCCCGGTTGATGAGGTTGAGGCTACGATTACCTTTATAGAACACATCACTTAGAATGCTCATCGTCCTCCTTTCGATGTTCTGAAAGCATTCAATCCATACAAGTTCGTTTCAGGTTCAAACGAAACCGAAGGCATTTTCTCGTTACACTCATTTTGGAATCACCCTCCGAGTTAACGACGATAACCCTTGCACTCTGAATCTTCGTCTTCACTTGAGATTCACGACCTATCGCTATTTTGGATTGATGTGGTTTCGGATATCCAAATCTGGAAACCCGATCCCGGTCTCATCGAAATCCAAAACGTGTCTTTTAAGGCCAAGTTCTTTAAAGTTTAAAACAATTTAATTCAATTTATCTATATACATAGAGATAGATAATTCACAAATCACAATAGATAATCAACATTATCATCATAAACAGATGATCCACACTATCATTGTAAACAGATAATCCATATTATCATCAAAATAGATAGTCCATATTATCATCACAATGCAACCACACATTCATATCACACCGCATTACTTATCTCATTTCTGAGATCACAAACCATTCAAGGCAATCAATATCATCCATTCATACATAAGCAAAGATTTACTTAATCACACTATAATTAGTTTAAAGTGAATTAATTAATTACTTCATCTTTAAATCTTGCTTACATAATCATTTTAATCGATTACAAATCAATTAATTAATCATTCGAATTAATCATATTAATTAATCACCCTTGATTAATTATCCTTTGATTTCATTCAAGTAATTATCCTTTAATTAATTTCACAAATTAATTATTCTTAACCCCTTACAGTAATTAACCTTTAATTACTTCATTACTTAATCAACTATAATCAATTACAATAATCCTTAATTAATTACATTAATTAATTACCTTTAATCACTTATCATTGATTAATTAATCTTAATTAATCACCCTTAATTACATCATTAATTATATAAATTAATGATCCCTAATTATATTTTAATTAATTTCTTTATTTAAATTAATTACAATAAGTAGTTAACCTTAATTAAACCATAATTATTAATCCCTCTTGATTAATCACATTCAGTAATTAATTAACTTTAATTACTTCATTAAAATAAATTAATTACTCCTTAATTAATTTCTTAATTAATCCCTTGATTAATTACAAAGTAATTTTATCCAAATTACTTTCATTCTTAAATCATCTTCAATTAATCACATCCTTTAATTATCAATCAATTACTTCACTAAGTAATTACCATCCATTAATTACATTAAGTAATTATCATCAAATCATTCAGTGTTTAAAATTAAATAAACTTAATTAATCAATTTAAACTAATCACATTAAACTCAATTAATTACATTAAGTAATTAATTACTTCCATTAAGTAATTACACTTAAACAACTTCACAAATGATTATCATTAAATTAATTAATTATTAAAATTAATTACATTAATTAATTATTAAATAATCCTAGTTAATGACCTTTATTAACCATTCTTTAATTACTTCCTTAAGTAATTAACTTAGGTTAACCATTATTAATTACAAATTAATTTATCTTTAATTATCCATTAATTAATCTCTAATTATCTAATTAATTAAGTGTTAACTCTAACTTAATTAATCCTTAATTATTTGATTAATTAACCTTGATTATAACTTAATTGCTTAATTAATAAATCTTTAATCATTAATTAATAATCTTTAATTATTGATCTTTAATTACAAATTGATTAATCCTTAATCTATTATTTATTTATCCCTAATCATTAATTAATTAAATTAACAATTATTCCTTAATTACCTCATTTATTTAATTAATTTCAAATCATTAAATCTTAATTTAACTTTAAGATAAAAAAACATTTCTTAATTATGACAAAATTGTCATTAACAAAAACATCTGAAATCAATTTACTTTTGAATTTACTTTAAAATTTCATTTCAAATATGAGATTTTAAATGAATACAATTTAACTTAAACAAAGTTTTAAACAATTTAAAAACCCTTTTAAATTACATAGCAAAGAAATGCTTGTCTTATAAAAGAAATTTATAAGAGTTTAAACCAAATTCATTTTTAAAATTCAAATAGTTTAAATATACACTTTAACATACAAAGTTGTTTAAATCTTTCAAATTTAAATCTTCTTTTATTTCAAAAGCTGAAATACATATTTAAATCTTTGATTTCCAGATTTAACTTAACTTCAAAACTTACTAAATTTCTAAAACTTCATTTTTTTTAAATTCAAACTACTTACCATTTTAAAGTAGTTTAACAATTTAAATTTAAAACTTTTATATATATATTTTTTAAAACTGAGATTTAATCTTAAACTTGAATTCTAGGTTTCAAACTTGAATTTAAAACTTAGTTTAAACTCTAGCTATTTATTTATAAACTTTGGTTTTTAAAATTTTAAACAAACATTACAGGTTACTGTAAAAAAACTGTAACATCTTTAAACCCAAGCCCAACCCCATTTTTCTTTGAGTACACGACCCAACCTCCCCGAGCAAACTACCCAACAACTTCGAGTCAAACAAAAATTTACTCGAGCAACCTCCTCTGCTTTCAAAACCCAACCCAAACATCACCAGACAAATCACTTCACCGTCCATATGCACGGTGGCTCCGGCCACCATTGATCATCAATGATGATCGCAACCCATCAGAAACAAACTCTGCAACTCACCACGATCATCAAATCGTGTCCATTCTTCCAAAATCTAAAATTGAGCTGCCAAAACAAACCTGGAACAACTGTCACCATTTAATCCCAAAACCTGGAAATGCTTCGTCAACCCAATTCCGATCACCGTGGCCCCTAGATTTCCGGCATCATCTGCCTCTACATGCCTACCTTCATCCACCTGATTCTTATCACACTCCATCAACTTGAGATATAATGTCGATCGAAAAATCATAACCAAGCCAAACTAGGTTTACAAAACAAAACGATCAACCATCGTCACCACGATGATCTTCCACCACCTCCACTATTTTTCCCGCACTCACCCATCACTCATCCATCACCGGAAGAAATTCCGATCCTCCAGATTACAGAGTTCACCAGAAAACACTAAAGTTTCAATTTCTGATTAAACCAAACCAGAAATATATTCAAATCTCTTCACTAAAAACAGTGATTTTAGTTTTAAAAATCCAATTTTGGTTCAAGCATTTGATTTAGATTCCTGAATACAAGAATCATGACAACTGAAATTTGACTTATTTAGAGTTACTCTGATGTTTTATTACTTACAGAGGCAATTTAAATTGTTTTTAACTTAAACAAATTTTAAACTCAAACTGATGATATAACAAATATATTTGGTTCAACATTTAAGTCATAACATAAATTGGATTATTAGCAAATGATTTTTTGATTATCTTTCGAACCTGGAACTAAAGCCAGAGAAGTTCCAAACATACAGCAATGCACACACCAACCAATCATATATACATACAGAAATATTTTTAAAAATAAATGCACAAACATACTTAAGTTCAGAGATATGCATGCAACTAAAATTATATACTTAAACCATTTTAAATTATGATGTTACTCACAGATTTAGAAGAAGGCAGAGCCTCAGATTGTTTTGAAAACAGCCTTTGAAAACTTGAACCCCATTAAACTGAAATGCTCCTGATTTTTTAAAACAGTCTTTTGAACTTGAAAAAGCTTTGATCTTTTAACTTTAAGATCTTGAGTTGCTGGAAAGATTTGCATGCAGAGACAAATTCTAGATTGAAAGAAAATGCTTTTTCTTTTTGTTTGAAAATGGCAGGTGCATTGATTTGAAGATGCAGGCTTTTTAAAAAAAAACAGATTTGAAATTGCAGGTTTGTATGCAGAAGATAATTCCAGATTTAGGAAAAAAATGCAGATTTGCATGCAATACCAATACCAGATTGCATTTTGAAGTGAATTACAGGGAAATGGATTGCACGTTTAAACTGAGGATTTATTTACAAGGATTTGATCTTTGATATGAGGAGTTTGATTTGCATGTGAACAGGTTTTAGATTTACAAGAAATGATTTTCAGGGATTTAGATTTTGATATGAAGAGTTTAATTTGAGTTTGTAAACTGATTTTGGAAATGGTATAAGTTATTCTCAGATTTGTTTTGAGTTCAAGCTTTGAATTCCTTAACTTTTGATTTGAAAAGGAAAAAGAAATTGAAGAGAAGAGTCATTTTTTTATAAGATGAAAATATGATTTAATAAAAATAAAAGAAAATACTAAATTGAAAATGACACTTGTACAAAATTTTAACATTTGCCAAATTAGGATGTTTAACACTTAACACTTGTTATACGAAGCTTTGGAAAACGACACATGTCCTTTCTAAAGTAATTGTTATTTAATGTAGATGTTTAATGAAAGATTAATACAAGATCAAGCTTAACTGGATTAGTTAATTAGTATTTATATATATGTATAGATAATTTCACAAGAAATAAACCAATTATACTTAAAATAAAAGCTTATACATATATTTAGAAATCCAAAACAATTTAAAATCTATACTTTGGATTTTAAATTCAAATCAAATTCTAAAGATCAACCTTGAAATCAAGTTATATTTTTTACAAATTCAATTTGAAATAACGATTCTATTTTTATTCAAAATCTATTTGTAAAAACAATACATTATTAATATATTTTTTAGAAATAACTCATTATCAAATTAAAATAACTATAAAAGAAATTATGTCTTTATTAATAAATTACTTATTTTATTAAGCTATATTTAAAAAGAAAACAAAACTAACCTTTTTGTTAATTAATTTAAATTTAAAGCTTAAGCCAAAATCATTTTAAACATTTAAACATCCATCTTAACAATTTAAAACCATATAGTTAATTATTAAATAGCTTTGAAAAACTTAATATTAAATTAAATCAAAATTTCCAAATTATTAAATATACATATATATTAGAATTTTAAATCAAGATTCATTTATTAAATTTAAACGAAGATTATTTATTAAATAACTTTGAAAAGCTTTATATTAAATAAAAACAAATTTTCAAATTACTAAAAAAAATATTAGAATTAGAAAATATACCTCATTTATTAAATTTAAAACAAAGCTAATCTATTTACAATATAAACCATATGTTTATATTATAAATAGAAACCAATTTATTAGCTTTAAAAGATAAAATCTACCAATTAAATATTTATTAAAGGAAAATTATTAAATCAATTCAAATAATTATTAACAAAAATTATCAAATCAATTTAATTTTTAATACAGATTATTAAATTGATATTGTCAAAAATTCCGGGATATCACAATCCTTCCCCTTTAAAAGAATTTTGTCCCCGAAATTTAAAACAAAGGCAATTTAATAATCTCATTGAAGATTTAATTTTTAAACACAAGCATATATCAATCATATGCTAACAACTATAGCAAGTAATTCATCCAATTAAACAAATCTAACTATCCAAACGAAATTCTAGATAGAATTTCCTCGAGTTTCCCCAAGTGTAAATACCGGGATACTCGCTTTACAGAATCTAAACAATTAATACTATGAAGCTACAGAGTTCCTACTCAACTACATCTACAAAACTCGACAGGATATTAGACTACAGACGTGTCTGACTCAACAACCAAATCTCCCGAACTGCGGGTTCCAAAACCAAAGATAGATCATACACGTACTCCCTCAGAGATACGTGAACTCATCGAATCCCAGTTATCCAAACTGGCAATTCAATCCTGAAGACGAAATACTTAACCTCCAAGAACACAGAAAAGATCCAAAACACTTCAGAGCTAGTTTCCCAGCCTTACCCAATCTTATAGCTCCTTAATCGGAGAAAACTTATCCAAAATCAAATCTCATACTTCGGAATCTAAATTCCTCCGTCTCTTATCCACAAAACTCTTCTGACGATCTTGGGCTACTTACATCCTTACTGATCAGCTCAACCTTCGCTGATGCCTCTTGAAACAAAAAAAACCAATCAACTCAATAAAAGGATCTTCTCACGATCAACCAAGATCCAGAAACACAAACTCTATTCCTCAAATATCAGAAGACAAAACTCACTTCTCCTGTCCGAAAAAGAAAAGAAGATGCACTTCCAAACTGCTTCCGCTGCACAACTCTGATCCGAAGTAGATAAGAATGCAACCAGGAACACGAGCACAAACTAGACAATACATTCCAGAAATATGGTTCATCTGATCCGTAAAAGAAAATCTCAGAAGTTTCTCCAAAACCCTGAGCTGCTACATCAAACTCTATCTCTAAGAACCATCCTTCTACTAAGCTGAACTACCGGTAGCACTCCCGGAATCCTAGACGATAAGAAAACTCAATCTCCAGATGCGGACAAACCTCTGACTTCCTTGAAGACATCCAGAAAAGTTCTGATAATCCCAGAGAACACTCAAACAATCGCAAGTCACTTTTGCGATCAATCCAGACCAAATCCAAAGAAAACCATTCTCCCTTTACCAGCAGAACATCTTACACTTAACAAACCAATCCATCGAAGAAACGGGTATACTCTGCTGCTTCTGAACTCCTCCTTCAAAAAACTGCTCAGCTAGAAAACTTCCTGCCAGAAAACTTCCTGCCAACACAGAACACTCCGAGCTGCACTGCTGACACAGATGCCAAAGATTTCCTAATCCAAAGTTCTTCGAGAAACTTGGACCTCAAACCAAACAGAAACACCATGCTGAACACAGCCACAACTTCGAAGTAGACCTACTTCCTTAAATTTGTTCCAAAGAAAACTTCTTCGGAAACATCCATAGTCACTACATCTCATCACGCAGCAACTACTTCCTAAGGTATTAAGATACCATCACTCGCTTCTGTCTAACCGTCAGATCCAAACTCTACTCATCCAAACTTCAAAGATAGACTCCGAACCTTAACATGTTTTCTTCAGAGATCTATGAACTCCCCACACCACTGCAAAACTCACTCGAGACGGTATTAGGTCTACAGTCTCGACAGATACACTTCCAACCTCAAATATACAAACTCCAACCAATGGTAGTCGTGTTACACACACCACTACCCCATCTACCTTTATAACTTAAATTGGAAAACCTAAACAGGTAACCCAACAGATAGGTAGAAAAAATTATATATAAATATATTTAAAATTACAAATACGCTCTCTCAAGATAGACACCACTCCAGAGCCTAGGTATTCCCTCAACTTAGTGCTCTGATACCAAGTGAGACGACCCGACTTTCTCACCACAGAAAATCGCATCATCTTGAAGAAAGAAAGGGATATAAAAGAGAAAAGAAAGAAGAGAAAGAAGAAACAACATCAAAATCTCAACAGCGGAATGAATAAATTATATTAATCACATAAATATTACATAGTATCAACAAATATCAGAGTTACAAAGATTACACATCACATACTAAACAGTTATAAACATCTATCTAGTTATAAAACTCGATACAATACAAGGAAACTACTCACAGAAACCAACACAGCAGAACACTATATATAACTATAACGCAGAAGCCTCCTGCTCCATTGCTCCTCCAGACTTTGTCAAAGCTAACCTGAATCCCTTGGCTACTCGTAAAAATTTGAGTACCTAAGAGTTTAAGAAAACAGAAGATAAACTCCGGGTCAGACATGGGTCTGTGTGAGTAACAGGTTAAGGTTTCTTAAATTTTGAAAATCCTTTAAAAAGAAAGGTATCACGTAAGATTTCCCACAAATAAACATGAAAAAGTTTTTACCTTACGCTAACCAAAACATTTGATAGGAAATCCGGTGATATTATAATGGTCTAGGGCTTTCAAGTAAATATGAAATAGCCGAAATTGTTACATTTATTAAATTCCAGCTACTAGCCATAAAAGTGGGTAATACAATCAAATCCGATGGCACTTATTGGATTTTAGATTCCATACAATGGCAGGGCTACTGGGGTACCGCTCGTCACAGTACGTGGCCTAGATCAACGTATCGAGGATTACTCTCAATCCCCTACAACATAAGGCCGGAACTATCCCTTAGTGGACAGTCCCGAACAAGACAACCCCGGCAGTTGGAGCTGAACAACTGCCCACACAGCCGAAATAAAATGGACCTCTAGACAAGGTAAAATCTCGTCCTACTTGGGCATGACCCACTTAGCCTTGCTGCACCTCCCATGTTTTACCCATTCCCGGTTGATGAAGCTTGAGCCTACGATTACCTTTATAGAACACATCACTTAGAATGTTCATCGTCCTCCTGACGATGTTCTGAAAGCATTACATCCTTACAAGTTCGTTCCGGGTTCGAATGAAACCGAAGGCATTATCTCGTTACACTCATTTTGGAATCACCCTCCTAGTTAACGACGATAACCCTTGCACTCTGAATCTTCGTCTTCACTTGAGATTCACGACCTATCGTTAATTTGGATCGATGTGGTTTTCGGATATCCAAATCTGGAAACCCGATCCCGGTCTCATCGAAATCCAAAACGTATCTTTTAAGGCCAAGTTGTTTTAAAGTTTAAAACAATTCAATTCAACTTATCTATATACACAGAGATAAATAATTCACAAATCACAATAGATAATCAACATTATCATCATAAACAGATGATCCACATTATCATTATAAACAGATAATCCATATTATCATCAAAATAGATAATCCATGTTATCATCACAATGCAACCAAGCATTCATATCACACCGCATTAATTATCTCATTTCTGAGATCACAAACCATACAAGGCAATCAATATCATCCATTCATACATAAGCAAAGATTTACTTAATCACACTATAATTAATTTAAAGTGAATTAATTAATTACTTCATCTTTAAAATCTTGCTTACATAACCATTTTAATCGATTACAAATCAATTAATTAATCATTCAAATTAATCAACTTAATTAATCACCCTTGATTAATTATACTTTAATTACATTCAAGTAATTATCCTTTAATTAATTTCACAAATTAATTATTCTTAACCCCCTACAGTAATTAACCTTTAATTACTTCATTAATTAATCAACTATAATCAATTACAATATTCCTTAATTAATTACATTAATTAATTACCTTTAATCACTTATCATTGATTAATTAATCTTAATTAATCATCCGATAATTACATCATTAATTATATAAATTAATGATCCCTAATTATATTTTAATTAATTTCTTTATTTAAATTAATTACAATAAGTAATTAATCTTAATTAAACCATAATTATTAATCCCTCTTGATTAATCACATTCAGTAATTAACTAACTATAATTACTTCATTAAAATAAATTAATTACTCCTTAATTAATTTCTTAATTAATCCCTTGATTAATTACAAAGTAATTTAATCCAAATTACTTTCACTCTTAAATCATCTTCAATTAATTACATCCTTTAATTATCAATCAATTACTTTGCTAAGTAATTACCATCCATTAATTACATTAAGTAATTATCATCAAATCATTCAGTGTTTAAAATTAATTAAACTTAATTAATCAATTTAAACTAATCACATTAAACTCAATTAATTACATTAAGTAATTAATTACTTCCATTAAGTAATTACACTTAAACAACTTCACAAATGATTATCATTAAATTAATTAATTATTAAAATTAATAACATTAATTAATTATTAAATAATCCTAGTTAATGATCTTTATTAACCATTCTTTAATTACTTCCTTATGTAATTAACTTAGATTAACCATTATTAACTACAAATTAATTTATCTTTAATTATCCATTAATTAATCTCTAATTATCTAATTAATTAAGTGTTAACTATAAATTAATTAATCCTTAATTATTTGATTAATTAACCTTGGTTATAACTTAATTGCTTAATTAATAAATCTTTAATCATTAATTAAAAATCTTTAATTATTGATCTTTAATTACAAATTGATTAATCCTTAAACAATTATTTATTTATCCCTAATCATTAATTAATTAAATTAACTAATTATTCCTTAATTACCTCATTAATTTAATTAATTTCAAATCATTAAATCTTAATTTAACTTTAAGATAAAAAAACATTTCTTAATTATGACTAAATTGTCATTAACAAATACATTTGAAATCAATTTACTTTTGAATTTACTTTAAAATTTCATTTCAAATATGAGATTTAAAATGAATACAATTTAACTTAAACAAAGTTTTAAACAATTTAAAAACCCTTTTAAATTACATAGCAAAGAAATGCTTGTCTTATAAAAGAAATTTATAAGTGTTTAAACCAGATTCATTTTTAAAATTCAAATAATTCAAATATACACTTTAACATACAAAGTTGTTTAAATCTTTCAAATTTAAAACTTCTTTTATTTCAAAAAACTGAAATACATATTTAAATCTTTAATTTCCATATTTAACTTAACTTCAAAACTTACTCACATTTCTAAAACTTCATTTTTTTAAAATTCAAACTACTTACCATTTTAAAGTAGTTTAACAATTTAAATTTAAAAGTTTATATTTTTTTTAAAACTGAGATTTAATCTTTAACTTGAATTCTAGATTTCAAACTTGAATTTAAAACTTAGTTTAAACTATAGCTATTTATTTATAAACTTCAGTTTTTAAAATTTTAAACAAACATTACATGTTACTGTAAAAAAAACTGTAACATCTTTAAACCTGAGCCCAACCCCATTTTGCTTCGAGTACACAACCCAACCACCCGAGAAAACTACCCAACAACTTCGAGTCAAATAGAAATTTACTCGAGCAACTTCCTCTGATTTCAAAACCCAACCCAAACATCACCAGACAAATCACTTCACCGTGCATATGCACGGTGGCTCCGGCCACCATTGATCATCAACGATGATTGCAACCCATCAGAAACAAACTCTGCAACTCACCACGATCATCAAATCATGTCCATTCTTCGAAAATCAAAAATCGAGCTGCCAAAACAAATCTGGAACAACTGTCACCATTTAATCCCAAAACCTGGAAATGCTTCGCCAATCTAATTTCGATAATCGTGACCCCTAGAACTCCGGCGTCGTCTGCCTCTACATGCCTACCTTCATCCACATATGACTCGTCACACTCGATCAACTTGAGATACAATGCCGATCGAAAAATCATAACCAGGCCAAACTAGGTTTACAAAACAAAACGATCAACCATTATCACCACGATGATCTTCCATCACCTCCACTATTTTTCCTCCACTCATCCATCACTCGTCCATCACCGGAAGAAATTCCGATCCCCCAGATTACAGAGTTCACCTGAAAACACTAAAGTTTCAATTTCTGATTAAACCAGAAATATATTCAAATCTCTTCACTAAAAACAGTGATTTTAGTTTTAAAAATCCAATTTTGGTTTAAGCATTTGATTTAGATTCCTGAATACAAGAATCATGACAATTGAAATTTGACTTATTTAGAGTTGCTCTGCTGTTTTATTACTTACAGAGGCAATACTAATTGTTTTTAACTTAAACAAATTTTAAACTCAAACTTATGATATAACAAATATATTTGGTTCAACACTTAAGTCATAACATATATTGGATTATTAGCAAATGATTTTTTGGATTATCTTTTGAACCTGGAACTAAAGCCAGAGAAGTTCCAAACATACAGCAATGCACACACCAACCAATCATATATACACGCAGAAATGTTTTTAAAAATATAAGGACAAACATATTTAAGTTCAGAGATAAGCATGCAACAAAAATTATATACTTAAACCATTTTAAATTGTGATGTTAGTCACAGATTTAGAAGAAGGAAGAGCCTCAGATTGTTTTGAAAACAGCCTTTGAAAACTTGAACTCCATTAAGCTGAAATGCTCCTGATTTTTGAAAACAGTCTTTTGAACTTGAAAAAGCTTTGATCTTTGAACTTTAAGATCTTGAGTTGCTGGAAAGATTTGCATGCAGAGACAAATTTCAGATTGAAAGAAAATGCTTTTGCTTTTTGTTTGAAAATGGCAGTGCATTGATTTGAAGATGCAGGCTTTTTTAAAAAAACAGATTTGAAATTGTAGGTTTGTATGCAGAAGATAATTCCAGATTTAACAAAAAAATGCAGATTTGCATGCAATATCAGTTCCAGATTGCATTTTGAAGTGAATTACAGGGAAATTGATTGCATGTTTAAACCGAGGATTTATTTACAGGGATATGATCTTTGATATGACGAGTTTGATTTGCATTTGAACATGTTTTAGATTTACAGGGAAATTATTTTCAGGGATTTAGATTTTGATATGAAGAGTTTAATTTGAGTTTGTAAAATGATTTTGGAAATGGTATAAGTTATTCTCAGATTTGTTTTGAGTTCAATCTTTGAATTTCTTAAGTTTTGATTTGAAAAGGAAAAAGAAATTGAAGAGAAGAGCCATTTTTTTATAAAATGAAAGTATGGTTTAATAAAAATAAAAGAAAATACTAAATTGAAAATGACACTTGTACAAAATTTTAACATTTGTCAAATTAGGATGTTTAACACTTAGCACTTGTTATATGAAGCTTAGGAAAACAACACATGTCCTTTTTAAAGTAATTAGTATTTAATTTAGATGTTTAACGAAAGATTAATACAAGATCAAGCTTAATTGGATTAGTTAATTAGTATTTATATATATGTATACATAATTTCAAAAGAAATAAAACAATTATACTTATAAATAAAAGCTTATACATATATTTAGAAATCCAAAACAATTTAAAATCTATACTTTGGATTTCAAATCAAATTCTAAAGATCAATTTTGAAATCAAGTTATATTTTTTACAAATTCAATTTGAAATAACGATTCTATTTTTATTCAAAATCTATTTGTAAAACAATATATTATTAATATTGTTTTTAGGAATAACTCATTATCAAATTAATTAATTATAAAAGAAATTATGTCTTTATTAATAAATTACTTATTTTATTAAGCTATATTTAAAAAGAAAACAAAACTAACCTTTTTGTTAATTAATTTAAATTTAAAACTTAAGCCAAAATCATTTTAAACATTTAAAGATCTATCTTAACAATTTAAAACCATATAGCTAATTATTAAATAGCTTTGAAAAGCTTAATATTAAATTAAATCAAAATTTCCAAATTATTAAATATATATATATTAAAAGTTTAAATCAAGATTCATTTATTAAATTTAAACCAAGATTATTTATTTAATAACTTTGAAAAGCTTTATATTAAATAAAAACAAATTTTCAAATTACTAAAAAAAATTAGAATTAGAAAGTATACCTTATTTATTAAATTTAAAACAAAGCTAGTCTATTTACAATATAAACCATATATTTATATTATAAATAGAAACCAATTTATCAGCTTTAAAAGATAAAATCTACCAATTAAATATTTATTAAAGGAAAATTATTAAATCAATTCAAATTATTATTAACAAAAATTATCAAATCAATTTAATTTTTAATACAGATTATTAAATTGATATTGTCAAAACTTCCGGGATATCACAGACGCCTTTGGTGAAATCCTTAATTTTGATGCCTCTCTGGTGCTTTCAACTTCGATGTGATGCTTAGCATTATACTTCGGTGCGTTCTTTGAATCTTGGTCCTCGACATATCATGACACCTCGAGATTTGCCATGTATTTCTTGATCCATGTTTTCTGGTAACTTTTGGGGTAACATTTGGCCCCCTAGTATAAGAAAGGCTTTTGTTCTTTAGGACAAAAATCCAAGAATGCTTCTACACTGCTGCAAGCTTGATATACTTTCTTTTTAGACTCTATTTTCCTGATAATAAAGTAAACCAGAAAACCATATCCGGTGGTTATTTAGGGAATCCAGATATTCATCACTGGAAGATAGTAATATAAGCCCGAAAATCATCGTTCAAGATCAATACTATAAGCCCAGAAGTCCATAATGATAGAAGGTCCGGATCCTAGATTTAGGTATTAATAAGAAGTTCAGAAAACCATAATAATAGAAGATTTGAAATCCAGATTCGCGGTCTAGAAATCATCATCTGGAAATAATAATAAAAGACCCAAAACCTAGATTTGGGTACTAATAAGAAGCCCAGAAATCGTCATCTGGAAATAATAATAGAAAATCTGAAACCTTGATTCGCGTACTAATAAGAAGTTCAGAAATAATCATTTGAAAATAATAATAGATGACCCGAAACCCAAATTTGGGTACTAATAAGAAGTCAAGAAATCATCATCTTGAAATAATAATAGAAGTCACGAAACCCAGATTCGGATATTAATAAGAAGTCTAGAAATCCTCTTTTGAAATAATAATAAAAGGCCAAAAATCCACATTTGGAAAAAGTAATGGAAGTCTAGAAATCATCATCTGGAAAAAAGATCAAAAGTTTAGAAATTATCATCTTAAATTAAGAATAAAAGTTCCATGTTTTATGCCGTTTCTTGGGCTCTGGACGCTGTTAATTCTTTGTATGCGACCTTTAGGGCTTTTTGTGCCACCTTTAGGGCTTAGGATGTTGTCAATCCTTTGTTTTGGATGTTGATAATCCTCTGTTTTGACCCCTTACCACCATCTTAGGCGATGAATCAGGCCATCCGATGCGTTTGTTTAGTTTTCATCAAGCGACGACTGAAGACTTATTTGACCTCTCTGTAGGAGGCGCTTCAAACGGGCTCCCTCTAGAAGGTGCTTCAAACAGGCCTTATAGGTGGGAATGAAGGCTGGTCAGTGCTTTGACCTGACCAGTTAAGGCGATGTCCAAGGATTACTTCGTCCTCCCTCTAGGAGGCGCCTTTATATAGCCACCTAGGCGTGATAAAGGGCTTGCAGATTCTTCAGCCTGGCCAACATTGGCACAGCTAAATGCTTCCTATGTCCTCCCTCCAAGAGGCACTCTGACCTGGCCATCTTGGCGCGAAAAGAGGTTTTCTACCATCTTAGGTAGTTCCAATGTTTTTAAGGACAATTTTACTCCTGGCCATGTAGATACATCTTGAAAATTTCTTCTTGATTTATCCATTGTTGGGAAATATGGTCGCAAGTGTTCTACGCTTCAAGTTCTGGGTACTATATTGTCGTTCGGTCGAAATAACCGATAAGCCTCTGGTGGGATTACTTCATGAATGATTAGTGGTACCTCCCAATTGGGACCAAGAGGATCACCTGCTGGATCTTTGATGTTAAGCATTACTCGTCGAAGTACTAAATCCCCTTTCTGAAATGATCTTGTCCTCGCCTTTGAATTGTGATATTTAGATATCTTCCGTTGATATTCAGTGGTTCGTATTTCCGCTTCATCTCTTAGTTCATGGACTAGATCTAAAGATTCCTTTTTTAATTCTTGATTTGGATCAAAGGCGTATGCAATTCTATTGTCTGAGGTATTTCAACTTCAATTGGAAGCACGGGTTCACAATATCCATAGGTTATAGAATATGGAGTGTGCCCTGTTGTAGTCTTTGTAGATGTTCTATATGCCCAGAGCACAAGTGGCAATTCTTCTGCCCAGTTCCCTTTGGCCTTGTTCAATCTTTTTTTGAGCATGGTCTTAATTGTTTTATTTGCTGCTTCAACGACGCCATTTGGTCTTGGATGTGACACTGAAGAGAAGCTTTTTATGATTCCATTTTTATTGCAAAAGCGTGTGAACTCCTCACTCTTGAATTGTATCCCATTTTCGAATATTATTTTGTATGGAATGCTGAATCTGGTAATATGTTTTTATTACGTATTTGAGCACTTTTCCTAAGGTATTGCTTGGGAGTGGTTCTACCGTTACCCATTTGGTAAAGTAGTCAACTGTGACTACTACATATTTTGCTCCTCCATTGGATATTGGTAAAGGTCCAATCAAATCAATTCCTCATACATTAAAGGGCCGTGGGCTCAAGATTGTGGTTAAATTGCGGGTGGAAAACTAGGTATTTTAGAGTACCTCTGACATCTTTCACATCTTTTCGCATAGTCGATGTGCTTGCTTCAGTAGTTTCATTCCATTTTCTAGGCTCACACATCTTAGATAGGGAAGGGCATATCCCTTTTTGTATAATACTCCATCCGCCATGGAGAATGTTGGGGCATGATGTTTGATTCATCTCGCATCTACTTTATTATCTAGTAATGTCCCATTGGAAAGGTACTCAATAATTGGAGTCCTCCAATTATTTTGGTATTGGTTGTTCATTTTTTGGAGAATAGGCTTTTCTGGTGAAGCTGCACTTTCGGTTTCTTGCTCCTCAGAAGCTAATGCTCTAGATCTGCTTAGGACTAACGATTCTGTTTTGAATTCAAACATCTTTCCGTCAATACCATGGTTTGGTTGATAACCCACAGGTTTAATTCAACCTTTCGGTGCTTCCCTTGAACTAGCTAGCTTTGCTAATGAACCGGCTTGCGAAGTTTTCCCTCTTAGAACGTGATGTATGTAAAAAATCTTTGAATTGGTTCGGCACCTTCAGCACCATTTTCATATATAAGACCACCTTGGCATCCTTAGTTTGATATGTTTGTTTCAATTGATTCATCATGAGCTAAGAGTCGCTGAAGATTTCAACCCGAGGGATTTTCAACAGCAAAGCTAGGCTGAGTCCTGCTATCGTTGATTCATATTCCGCTATTGCATTTGTGGATGAAAATCCCAATTTCATGGCATATTGCAATCGATGTCCATTAGGAGTGATGATGGTACATCCTTCCCCCACACCTTTCTCATTAGATGCTCCATCCACGAAAAGTTTCCACTTTGGTTTTTGGTCCTTTTCATTCTTTGGTTGTTCCTTGATAAAGCCTGAGCTCTATTCCCCATTTCACCAGCCTTCTTGAAGTTTCTGGCTTGCTGAAAACTTGCTTGAGTGGAAAGTTAGTCAGCACTTTTATGGGATGTGCTTAGAAATAAGCTCTCAACTTTCATGCTGTTAGCATCAAGCAATACAGTAATTTCTCCATGACTGGGTACCTAGTCTCTACGTACTTCGATCTTCGACTCACATAATATATCGGTAGTTGAGCCCCATTTTCATCTCTAATTAGTACTGAACTAACAGCATGTGCTAAAACTGCCTTGTATAGGTAATGAGTTTCCCCTTCAATGGGACTAAACAATATCGGTGGCTTCTCGAGGTGGTCTTTCAACCCCTCAAAGGCTTTCTTGTAGTCCTCTTCCCATTCAAAGTTCTTTTTCTTTTTAAGGTCATCATAGAATGGAATGTATTTGTCAATAGCTTTAGAGATGAACCTTTTCAATGCTGCGACCCTTCTATTTAAGCTCATCACATTACTTGTTTTCGGCTCTATCATGTCTTTGATAGGTTGGATCTGCTCAGGATTTGCATTAATTTCTTGTGCACTAACAATGTCTCCACAAAAAATTTCCTGATTGAATAACGAAAGAGCATTTTTGAGGATTAATTAAGTTTCCTTTGATATTTTCGTAGCATTCTGAACATTTTGCTAAGATCTTGTAGATGGTTGCTCTTATCAAGAGGTTTTACCGTCATATCTTCTACATACACTTCCATGTTTCATCCAATTTGCTCTTTAAACATTCTATTCACTAGTTGGTAAGTGGCTCATGCATTCTTTAATCCAAATGGCATCATTTGGTAACAGTAGATTCCTCAATCCGTTATGAAGCTTGTATGCTCTTGATCTGGTTTGAACATGGGGATTTAATCATACCCCTAGTAGGCATCCATAAAGGATAGGAGTTTGTGTCCGCTAGTTGCACCTACCAGTTGATCTATCCTTGGCAAGGGATAAAAATCCTTTGAGCATGATTTGTTTAAATTGGTGTAGTTAATGCAAGTCCACTATTTTCCATTTGACTTCTTGACTAGTACTGGGTTAGCTAGCCACTTTGGATAAAATACTTCTTTGATGAAACCATTTTCAAGAAACTTTTTGACTTCCTCCTTTAGGGAATCAGACCGAACTTTGTCAAACTATCTCTTCTTCTATCGGATGGTGGACATGCTTGGTTCAATATTCAAAGCATGGCATATGACTTTTGGATCGATCCCAACCATATCTGAATGGGTCCACGCGAATACATCTTTATTGGCTTGGAGAAACTGGATCAATTCTTCTTTAAGGTTACCTTCTAACTCCTTTCCTATCTTAATTGTATTTGTCAAATTAGTTGAGTCCATATATACTTCTTCCAGATCTTCTGTGGGTTTGACTCTTTCTGTTTTACCCCGGCAATCTAAATCAATTGTTATTTCAACATCTTCTTCTTTTCCTTTGTTGCGTTAACATCCGCTCTTTTTTTTTTCTTTTTAGTCAAGCTATATTCCTCGAGCACACGTTTGATTATTCTACCATGCTTGCTTTTTGCTTTGAACATAGGATGTAAGAATACTTCATCTAAAGGCTGAAAAGTAGTAGATGAATCATAGTAAGAAGCATGCTATCGTTTATACCGTTCAAGTGTTGCAAAGTACATCTCACGAGAGCTAAACTGCTCCCCTTTCACCATTCCCCAACACTTCTTAGTTAGGAATTTTACCATTAAGTACTATAATGAAACAAAAGCATCAGTTTCACCTAGGGTCGGGCATCCAAAGAAAGAATTGTAGAATGAGGGTTGGTCAATGATCAAAAACAGTGTTTCAAAAGTCCTGCAGCATGGTAGGACTTCTATCTGGACCAGAAGCCTTACCTTCCCAATTGGTATAGATCCTTTGTTGTTAAACCCAAAGATGGGTTCGACTTGATTCAAGCTTATCTTCGGGAAGCCCCATATGGTCGAAGACATGTTCGAAGATCACATTGACAAAGCTCCCTATATCCACAAGAATTTTAGTAACTATTGAAAGTCCAATTTAGGAGGTAATCATAAGGGGGTCAATATGAGGGTGTCGGATTCCCTTCAGCTCTTGTGGAGTAATGGTTAAGTTGGGCATTTGAATGTTGTATCGGGGATTCTTGAGTGGCAGCTCTTCTCGGATGGAGAACACCCCTTCTCTAGCTTCTTTGATGTATCCATTCTGTACATTCCTGTTGCTTCCAGTAGGATGTGGTCCTCCATGGATCACATTGATTCTGTTAAGGCAGACTAAGGTTTAATTGATCTTCTTCCTTTAATATTTCTACTACATTGTTAGAGAGCGTTTGGTGGCTGTTCTCAACATGTGCAGCTTTCTGCCCATCTTGAATGAACTCCTTCAGGTGTCCTTCCCTAATCAATTTTTGAATAATGCCTGCCAGCACATGACATTCATCCATTTTATGGCTATTTTCCTTATGGTATGCACGGTAGTCGCTTCCTTTCTTCTGCTACGGATAAGTTATAGCTTTGAAGGAAACTGGGAAGTTAACTTTTTCCTTTTTCATTGCATAGATGAAGGATTGCTGCTTGTTTAAAGCGATGGAATTAGTGTTTGGGTTCTCCTCCCAACTTGTTCTTTTATGAATGCGATCAAAGTTGGGCCTACCATTTTCTCTCATAGGTTATGCTTTCTTTCTTGCATAAAATGTCTCATCCATGTGGATGAATTTGTCTGCATGGAAGTGGAAATCCTGATGGTCTCTATGTCTGTGAAGGTATAGTTCTCTCCAGAAAGGAGTATATGGATTTAGTCCCGAGTGTACAGCAGCCAACTTGTCCCGGTCATTCATCCCTTTCACCTTCAAAGCTTCTACATTACATCTTTTGAGGTAGTCTCCTAGTTGCTCTCCAGGATTCCACATGATATTAGCAAGTACCATGTAATTGATTGTGGGATCTTTGAAGATGCAGAACTACATAGGAAACTCGTAAGAAAATTACTCCCAAGAGTAGATGGTTTTCTCCTGATATTGGTGATACCATTTAGCAGTAGCACCTTGTAAGGTAACGGAAAAGAGTCGACATCTTACTACACTAGAAGCATTATACAGATCCATTTGGCTCTCAAAAGCCATTAGGTGATCATCAGGATTTGTCATTCCACTATACTTCATAGTCGGAATTTTCACATGAGACGGAATCCTTGTGGTCATAATTTCTTTGGTAAAGGGAGCCTCTTAATGATTATCGTTGAATTCAATGAGAGTCCTCTTTCCCATATCGTTGAAAACATCTATTTTCGAACCATGTCTTTCAACTAAGCATCCTCATCTTAGTAATTGTGGCATTTCTGTTTATACCCTCTGGTGGTCGAACTTCCAGATTGCTCCTGAGATTTTACATCTGACCTTCCCTGATAATTTAGCATAGCAAGTAGTTCATTCCTCTTCAAAGGGGTGATGTCGAGCTTGCTCTTATTCTTGAGTATTGAGGCGTTCGGATCCCTCCGTGGTCAATTCACCTCATCTGCTGCTGTAGGTCTGGCACTCCTAGATAATCTTTAAGTGAGTAGCATCTCTATAAGACCCTTCATTTCTATCACCTGTCGCTATATGCCCCTTATCTTAGTCATATTATCATCAAGCTGGGTCGGAGTGGATGCCTCTCCAGGTAGAGTGTACCTAGGATTGAAATTTGGCATCATGTTTTCCTCAAGTACCGACTTTGCTGCACATCCGCACCTACAACATTGCTTCACTTTCCTTTTTCCATTTCCCAAAACAACATTATTTTTAGTACAAAATTAAATAAGGACGGAGGTATAAGCCCTCCTTCTAGCGCCAAAAATGTTAGAACAAAAATTAGTATAACATCTCAAGTGCTACTTATGACAAATTGACTCCTAATTCTACGTTATAAGCGTTCGTGCTAGTACTTTGGGTGTAGGATTTAATTTGTTATTGCAAGATTGAGCATACTGTGGAATCATTGGCAAAGGGTAATGCTAAATTCATGGGAAGCACTAAATTAGACTCGACGTCCTTTTCTCCTTAACGCTTAGAGTCTTATCTTAAACTCATCTTCCAAGATAAAAACTAGACATGATATAAACTTATCTAGCCTAAACACTTCCACATGGTCCAGCGTTACATCATATGACTGAATGAAAATGTAGATAATGTAGCAAATCGAGGACATGATCGATCATATATGATGAAGGACCAAGTTTCCATATTTCCTTCATATTCAAGAATTCATGATCACATAATTATATAGCATAAGCTTGCTATCACTTGAAACTCGACTAGGTTTATGCTCGACGGCAGTTTGTACCCAAGGATTTAAGAGTTATCGAGTTTCAACCACACCGAGCTTCACGATGGTCAACACAACTGTCTAATTCAAATAGTGTCCAAATCTTGATAAATGCTTTTACGTCGAGGTTTCAGATTCAAAGAAAGAGAGACATAAGATATAAGGACATTGAGATCTTGGTGCTAAATCATTGTGTATGTCGAGTTTGAAAACTGAGATAGGTATATCTCGACATCTCAAGACTCATCAACAATGTTGATGTCGAGATTTCTTATCGATTATTATTAAAAATCTTTCGAGATCATTCATGACAAGTTTTGTGATACTCGATGTGATGACCTAAGCTCAAGACCCCTTGAGATTGTAAATGTGCCGAGTTTTGAGCCTTGAGATATGTTAGCTCTAACTTAGAGCTCGTTGTGGTTACTCATTTCGAGTGTCGAGTTCGTCAAGCCTATGTTGCAAGCCTGGGTTATAAATGGTTAAAAGTATCATAACCGAGGTCAATAAATCAACTGAATTTCATACTCATATTTATTTGGAATAATTACAATCGAATGCAACTTTTTCCAAATCAGATCAATTTAGGGTTTGACAAATTTGTATGAATATAAGAAAAGAAATGAAGAATTGGCCTCCAAAATGAGGCCCCTAGATACCTGTTTATAGGGTTTGGCGGGCGATCGTCGAGCATAGGTGAGCAATCTTTTGTGGCCTTGATAAGGGATTATCGAGCTTCAATATTTGCTCTCCATTCATGTAAGACACGACCTTGGTATGTTTCTAAAGCTTGGTGTCACCATTCCTTAATCACCTATTACGATGCGGCATCGATATTTAAATAAAGCACGGTGTTGGTTTCATATGTGAGTCTTGCCATCCAAGAGTTTTCAAGATTACTTAGATGATGCCACATCAGCCTTGTTTCGTTCTTCGATCAAGTTTTTGCTGTCAAGGATAGACGCCTTTGTGTAATCCTTGATGTTGATGCTTCTCTAGGACTTTCGACTTCGGTGTGATGCTTAGCATTGTAATGGGTGTGTTCTCTGATTCTTGGTCCTCGACATGTCATGATGCTTCAAGTCTCGCCATGTATTTCTTGATCCATGTTTTTCGATAACTTTTGGAGTAAATATATATATACCCACGATCAACACAAAATCGAATCCATATCATATATAACAAAATATACTCCATTATAACATACATATTTAAATGCACAAAAATTTACCTTTTGTTAGCAATTTTTACTAGCAATCTTCCATATAGAACATGAATGTTTTGTGTACCTATATAATAATTAAAGAGAATAATTAGGATGCAAATCTTACAAAAAACGTTGTGTATTAGTTTCTAAAATTAATAATTTCTTATGTACTTACACCATAATGCTATTGTTTACACTGTGATGCTAATTATCTCTATAGTAGTGTTTCTTCACAGTCCACTTGAGATATTTCCATAATGGCTATCGTTTACACTATGATAAAACCTAAGCCATTGGAAATTCGGGCATAATACGTCCACACAAACTATTTATCAAAACGATTCAGTGCATGCATTCCCTATCTTTTGGATGTTGTCAAAGGATATGTCAGGTTTTCAACGGTGTCTAACAAAGAATAACCCATTCCTAATCCAATGGCTTCTGTTGAATATTTTGGATTACCATGTTGTAAATATGTTGTGTGATTAAAAAATAAGTTAAAATATTTGACCTTGCATTAAAAAACATATTACCTCATAAATAAACCTAAAATTTTGTCTTGTCGTTTACAAACTTTACCTATGGATATCCAAACACTAAAAGAGTATTATGTTCAGTGGTACCGCAATGTGACAAGATGAAGGTAAAACTACATGTTATGCAACACAAGAACTAAAGAAAGCGGCCAAAAAAATAGATTACTGGTACTTGAGTTTAATCTTATGTTTAACAAAAAAACAAGCGATATTTAAGCTTATTTAATTTTGAACATATAGAAATAGGTATATAAAATAGTACGACATAAACCGTTGTAAGAATTAGGATAAATAAAAAATAACTGTGTCAAGGAACAGTTACCTTCGAATGGTTGCAATGTTATTTCATTCATAATATGGAATTTGGAGCCTGATTTAGCAATTTCTTAGGCACTTCAGGATCTCTTTCTCCTTTGCTCAATCAACATGATTTGTCATTAGCCCATCATGAAATTTCAATTTTCAGTGCTTGAGGCATGAATTGCCTCACTAATCAAACCAAAATCACTTTCAAAAGGCTTTAGAAGGCAATGGCTAAATAGGAATATGCCTGTGCACTTCTCAAGGATTTCCCATTCTATGTCACAACCAAACTTAGCCCCATCCACAATCATGTTTGCATTCTCTTCTTCAATAACATATGCAAGACAAGATATACCAGCACACTTTCTTAAGCACAACTTCTTGCAGAACCCTTTAAATATAACTGCAGCCACATTCAATACGCTATTTATCAATGTAAGGTTGGAATAATAAATAGCTTTTATTAAAATATAAGGTAATAATTTTCGCTTTGCTGCATTGCGAAAGAAATAGCATGCTTGCAACAGCTTGTTAATATCGGTGGTGAAATTTATACCATCTAAAAAAGGACATTATTTTCAAATATAAAGTTTACAAAATGGATCAATTCGTATTTGCAAACGTAGACTACTAGACCTACAGAAATTCCATCAAAAAATATAAAAGAAAAAAAGAAAAAGGAAAGGCTTTAATAATTATCCTATTTGTAGACAATAAAATTATATGGCTGTAAATTTTATCAGCTAACACTTACAAATTAATATTGGCATAATCATGAATAAAGTGCTAAATAAACCTTCTGAATCATAGAAAATAACTTCTTTTCCAAAAAAACTTAAGCAAAGAAACTAAAATAATATTTTTAAAATTTTGCAATTATCAAAAGTTTTGTTTGAAAAATGTTGGGATTGATGAATATTTATATAATATTTATTTCTATATTCTTTTCAAAAAGGAAAAAATAGTTGAAAATGTTGACCAATGACATTATTAGACCGAATGATGTTGAAACTCATCATGGTGTTCTTTTGGTCAATAAAAATTAGTCGGTGGGTTTGATTTGCACGATCATATTTCATGTTTTGTAATAATTGTTGAAATAGAAAAAATATACTTCTGCTATTAGAAAGAGAAAAATTGAATAGGTTCTAATTAAATTAAAATGGAATTAGTAAGAGAAAATTAAGGTTCCCTTAACACAACACAAAATAGAACATCATGTTGATATTTAAATTGATGCCCAAGAGCACCAACTTCCAATTGCTTACATTTAGCCTTATTATTAAAAAAACATTGATCCGTTAAACATTATCAAAATTCAAACTGCTAAGATTCATGCGTTTAACTATCATATAGTTCTAGTCATATATTAAATGCTCAAGGCTATACATGTAAACTCTTAGACTTAATTATTATAGTGTCAGTTTGTAGTCGAGCATATACCTGACACATAAAGGCAACATATGCACTGCAAGTATCTAATTTATAAATACTAGGAATAAAGGGCCAGCTTATGCTTCTAGTACACACTCATTAGCTTATCACAGATAAATAACTCAAATTCATCTCCAGTGAGTAATTTTCAATTTATATACAATAACATTCCAATGCATCCATAACCATGACTAATCGCACACAACAATATATATCATATCAGAGTTAAATTCAAAATAAAATAATGCTCACCGTATCTTTTCTAGGATGGAGAAATAGCAGTTAAACGAACAATATCGGTAGGATTATCTAGATACTGGAACACATTGGTCAATGCATTGGGTTTCGAACCATTCCATAAAATCCACACATTTCCGTGCCTTGGACGATTCACAAAATCAAACGAATGGAGATGTTACTAAATTTAACCATATAAAATGGATGAATAGGTATATCAAAAACCTAAATTAGTCGGATAATAAATCACGATGGAGAGTTTGAGAAACTATGGAATTGCAAGGCCAAATTGAGGGGAAATTTTAAATTGTCCCAAATTTTCATGCATGCAGAAAGTGGGAAAGTACATTTGAATGCAATGTTTAAAAAAATCTTGTAGATAGAGTTTAATCGCAAATGAACCCTAAATTTAAAATATTAGGAGTTAGCCACATAGGGCGTAAAGAGGGGAGAAGCAGACTAGATGACTGAAACAATAAAACCTATCCAATGGTTAACATTATTTGATTTTAAATCAGTGCCAAATCCAACAGTTCCAAAATCCAATAAAATCAAATACTTATAGAAACACTGATAAGACGGCTGAAATAATATTATTCATTTAATAGTTTTTAACAAAATGACGACATTGATGAAATAAAAAAAACACTGAAATAATATTATTCATCCAGAACAAAACCTAATAGAAATTAGTAAGCTCTATGAAGAGAAGGAGATTGCCTTGCTAGTGAGTCAAAAGTGAATAAGAGCGACACGAAGTAGAAGAGAGGAGAGTTGTTAAAGAAAGACCGATTGAGACCGTCTGCTTTAAGTACCTTGACAAAAGTCCTCAACAATACCTCCTTCCTTCTCCTCCTTGGAATTTCATAGAACAATGTTCCATTTGATCTTCAATGTAAACCAACAAGTTGAAATAGATCTTAGAGGTTGGCGCATGTAAATTGAAGTAGACAAGAGGAGAGCGACATGAAAGATGAGAAAGGACTAAAGGATTGTGATTAACCTTCCATGGGATGACTAAGAAAGATGGGGAAAGTGAATATTTTTCCGCTTAAAGTCTTGGGGTTTACCTTTGATAGCATGCTGAATTAATTTCTTTAAACCCTACATGTGAAACATTGCAAGTTTGTTTACAATGTTGTCCCTACCTAGAATTAAAATAGATTTTTCTTGTAGTGTGACTACTTATTACTTGTATTTGAGACAGTTGTTGAGTTTGTTTCTATTGTATAAACGCTACTACATTTGTATATAACTCTATGGATCGATACTTTGACGATTTGTTCACATTATTATTACCGTCTCTTCTGTTGTATATTTGGTACTATATTTTGTCCATGTGCTGTGAGATATATGACATGTTCTATGGTGTTGTTCTATTTCAACCCCAATGATCATCTTATATTGGCGTGGCACGACTACAACACACCATTTAATTATTAGTTGTGCCTGTGGTAAAGGGCAGTCGTCATACTAGCATACTGCAATTACTATTTGAAAACGGTTACTAATTTGTTGTTCTTAGTCATTTGGTATAACTTCGGTTTTAATTAATTTGTTTATATATTTGACTTTGTTTGGAATGTGCATCTTTTATAAACCATGATTAAGGCCTAGCAATTTGTTTTGTTCTAATTGGTTTGTTGGTGCTTTAATTGATAGTAGAATGTGGTATGCTAATTATAAGCTAACGAGTATTCTTTGAACCTGTTTTAATTGCATATAATTCTAATTTGGTCGTTCTCGGTTTCTTAATAATTGGTTTGTTACTTTTCTTACCGTGATCTCCATTTTCATTTCTACTTTGATTTATACTCTAGAAATACAGGTAGAAACATGTATTTTCTGCTTTAGTGCTCAAGTTACACTAGAGGCCGAGATAGTGGAATATGCCAACTTTCTACAAGGAAGAGAGGGAGGGGTCTCAACACTAGAAGATCCTGAGGTAGTGGAGAAAGGGGCCTTGAAGTTGGAAGCTCTCATCCACACTTACAAGAAAATGATCTAAAATGACAAATGGAATATAGGATTACAAACTCTCTTCAATATCACAATACGGTAGGTGGAGAAAAGGAAGGGCTTGACCTTGTAGTTATTACCAAAGAGAACACCTTCTGCTCGATATCATGAAGTAATGATCCCACAACATTATGATGGTATCTAATAGGATGATACCCCTACCACCTAAAGAATTGTCAATTAAATCAAGTTGGTAAATGAATCTTCAGAGTGAAAGCCCGTTATGCTTTGAAAATGGAACGTATATGAAAAAATGTAATGTTAAGGTCAATCATCTTCTTATTAATCTATTGCTTTCGAAGGCAACCTTTGCGGCTACAATGTATGTTTTATTACGTATACTAGTCTTATTTCATATATCGTGAAATAAGTTACACAAATAACAAAGCGAATGATACATGAAATTTGAATTGTTACCCTAAATAAAAACTTATAATATACCGACAAAGCGTTGCATTAGGAAGTGATAGTTTATTAGGAAAATGATTACCCTTGAATATGCATTTTTTGCCATATGTTCTTTTTTATGAGTGCAACATACGTCCAATATAATGATTTAACTAGTGAAGTTGACTTATGATTTGATCAACATTGCTTTCGGCAGTGATGCCACTATCCTATCAGATATAATCATAACGTTGTGAGATCATTTCTTTATGGCGCTGAGTTAATGGAGTTTCTCATTGGTAGTAACTACAACTGTAATTGAAAATCTTAAAAGCTTCCAACTTTAATTCCGGTTAAATTCCGATTCAAACTCAATTAAAACCATAGTTTAGAAAAATCATCGAATCTGTACTTATGTATTCAATATGCTTTTTGGATCCACAATTCAAATTTTAGTGTTTTATTAGCAAAATAAAAATGGAATAAAGGAGAAAATCGAGATTTAGGTTTAGATATAGAAGTTCAATCATTGAAACCAATTTTAAAGTATGTACAAAACTTAAAATATGAATCATAAATCTAATATTTACCATATGAATCGACATTCGATTTAAAGTTGGAACTTTATGATTTATCATTTGAATCCCATTTCAAAAATTAGGTAACTACCAGGTCGACCAATTCCTATTCCACTTCTGCCACCTTTTGGATATCGAAGATAGTTGCTAATCTTATGTTGCCTTCCCCCTCTTATGTCATCGTCTTATAAGTATAGATGGAAGATTACAGCTTCAGGCTATTTTCTTCGCTACCTTGGAGTTTTCTTGTATACAGGCCCCTCCCTCCCATCCTTGTAGAATGTTGGCATGTTCCACTATCTCGGCCTCTACTAGAACTCGAGCTTTGACTTGGAAAAAACATGTTCCAACTTCTATGTCTAGAGTACAAACGCAAAGTAGAAATGAAAATGATGATTAAGGCAAGAAAAGCAACAAACCGGTTAATAACAGACTAAGAATGACCTAACTAGAGTAGTATGTAGTTAGAAAATGTTCAACACTTACTAGCTTATTATAACCATGCTACATTCTACTATCAGTTAAAGCGTTAACAAACTGTTTGCATAGGGAAGAAGACATGCAAGCGCTATTCAAATAATATTTGTTCGTATAATTGCGTTTTGAAAGTAAAAAGAGTCATCAAAATATTATTCCACGATTGGGAAATGTAAGAAGGCCACATTGGAATAATATTCATTATATAAGTGCAAGAAAAATAGAGTTTGGGTCGGGCTTATGCCTCAGCTGAGCATATCTTCCCTCCATCCTTGCTCTAAACTTACTTTATTTCATTGTGTTATCATTTAAGCATTTTACCACATGCAAAATATGTATACACTCAAAAAAATGTTGTTGGAAAAAAATTGAATTAAAATATATATAAAATATCTGATTGATTTTTTTTTAATTTTAAAATAACAAAATATACTTTAATACACACGTACGCATATACACATATACACACACACGTAATACGTTGACAATTTACTATTTCATATTTTGGAACATAATTAGACTATAAAGTACTTGGCATGTGCAATGAATTTGCTTTGTGAAAGAGACGCTTAACTGAAATATTGGCTTGTATGTCCAACGCATATAAATGATAGAAACAAACTGAACCAATTGTATTCATCACAATAATAGTTTATAAGAGATAAATGGAATTAAATAATCAAATAATCCAATATTAAGAAAATAAAAAATATCGGTAATCATGTTGAAATTAGGGAAAAAATATAATTAATGGTTAAATAGAATTAAAGAAATTAAATTATCAAAGGTTACTAGAAACAAAAAATAATAGTAATCGTAAATTTTTGAAATTAAATGATGCATTTATGATAATCAAGGTTATTCGATAATTTGCTTTTCAACTTTCACCCAAAAAGTTCAATTAGACATTTGGTATGCAACACATGGGATGTTGAAAAAATTTAAAATTAATAAAATTCAAATGTTTGAAATCACAATATCTGTGTAATACAATCTAAAATTGGGTTTTTATGATTTTGTGTTCATTAATTTGAATATGTATTTGGATTTTATGTTTTTAAATAGTCAAAATTTTGAAAATTTTTGCTATAAATTTGAATTATTTCGTTGTTTTCATAACTTTGAAAATCTTAAATTTATTTCTTAAAATTGAATTTGAAAGGTTTAATTTTTTGAAAGCAAATTTAAGTATTTGAATTTTAGCCTTTGGAGTTCAATTATAGATCTTAAATTTACAAAATTTTAGTTTTCAGTCGAGTTTACACATTTCAGTTTGAATTTTATGATGCATAAAGTATCACTGGCTTAGATGCTAAGGTCTGTAGAATGTGTAACTAGGAATCTTAGTTCAAAGCTTCAAGACTTCGAAAGGGTGTGCTCTCCTTGAATGAAGAAGTAACCACAATAAAGAAATTTTGTGAATATATATATTTTAAATATGATTTTTATTACATGTGAGTTCCATTTTTTAAGTTTTATTTATTAATTTGATCTCCTAAAAAGATAAAATAATTAAGATTTGACTTTTCAAAAGTATAATATCCTGTTTTACGGTTTACAAAACTTGATCCTTTAAGCTTTGGATTCAAAAAGTTTGAATCTTATATAATTTGGAATAATTTTTTTGTAGAAAGTCTGAATTTACAATATTTTTTTAATTTTAATTATTTACATTATTATTTTTTAAAATTAAGTTTGTAGAATTTAACTTATCTAAAGAAAAAATTGAATACTTCATTGTATATTTGAATTTTGGTTATACTACTATAAATTTTAGTTTGAAAATGTTAAAATTTTTATTTTTAAAACTTATGAATTTTCATAATTTAACTTCGAATATTTTACAATGGTCGTTTATCAACCCATTGACATTATCCATTGATTTTCTTCATGTCTTTAATTCAGTACACCATTGGCCCAATGTTATAATGAGTTATAATTTATTTGTCAGTACACTAAGTATTGATTTCGATGATAACAATCATGTAAATTCTTAACATTTCCTCGAGTCTTATAATTTTGTTAATGGCTCAATAGCTAATATTATTGAAATTCATCTTTCATTTAACTTTATTTTTATCACTAAATGTATTCATATAAACATACAATATGAGTTTGAAATGTACCAGTTAAATTTGTAATTTAGAAAAAGAAAAACATTTTATACTAGAGATGTTGACATACTATATAGGGATATGTCGATATAAAACCAGTTATCCGGTTTTTCAAATTTCAAATGAATAGATTTTTGCGTATCTCTTCACCGATGTGAATATTTTCCATCTTATATGTAAAGGTGTTCAAAAGAGGAATTTAACAAAAGAAAGCTTCCGAAATGTTAAATTTTGGTGCTACAAAATGAAAAATAGAACGAAAAAATATGCAAAAAGGAAATAATCATGTGTGTTCATTATGGAAATGCATAAATTATTGGGTCGCACTAGCATGAGATGACAAAGAAATAAATGCATGCGCGAGTTGTGGAATAATATATATATATGTGTGTGTGTGTGTGTGTGTGTGTGTGTGTGTGTGTGTGTGTGCAAAAGGATATGTATATTATTTCTTTCTCAGTAATTGCATTGCTTTGGGATTATTTTCATCCATCTTTGCTAATTAAAGGAACAAGTGAATTACTTGTTATGCTTGCACCATTTGTTCCCATTGTAACTTGCCTACATTATCTTCTTACCATATCTTGGTAATTTAATAGACGACTCACATGAATTTACACTGGTTATATATTAAGGGTAGAATTCATTGTAAACCTATCCTAGCATTCAACCAGCGAACCCTACATAGAGTGTCTCTTCTTGTTAACCCTAATTTAGGGTTTTGGTTATGTAAACTCTTATCTTGTAATCTCTTGTAACTCTCTCATGTATAATAAAATCTCTCTCCTTTGGACTGGACGTATACTATCTTGATGATAGTAGAACTAGTATAAATATTATGCTTCTCTTTTCTTCTTTATAGTTACTTACTATTTATTTGGAGTAATAAAATAATTGATGTTAAATTGAGTGATGTTCAATTGGAAAATCTAGATCATGTTTATTGTTTTTTCCGCATTGTGTAATTTTTGCCCAACAAATTAGTATCAAAGCAAGGTGATTTGTTCAAATTGTGCATCAATGGTTTCTAGAAAAATCTCCCGTATGTCGGTTAGAGACAAAGGATAGACTGGTTCATGGTCCAGATTTGGTGAAAGAAGCTGTAGAGAAGATTGAGTTAGTCCGAGCTAGAACGAAGGAAGCTCAGTCAAGGTAGAAAAGTTATGTAGATAGAAGAAGGAAAGACTTTGAATTCTCTGTTGGAGACTATGTGTTTATTAAGATTTCACTAATGAAGGATGTGATTAGATTTGGAAAGTCAGGAAATGTCACAACCTAGATTCATTGGACCGTTTCGTATTTCTGAAAGAATCGGGAAACTCGCTTATAGAATAGAGTTACTAAATAGTTTAGCCGCAGTCCATGGTGTTTTCTATATTTCTCATCTTAAAAAGTGTGTTAGAGATATGGGGACTACTATAGCACCTATAGTGTTAGAAGATTTAGTAGTAGAGACGGATTCGACCATAGTTAGAACGCCGATTCGAATAATCGAGAGAGATGAGAAGAAGTTGAGGAACAAGATAGTCAGATTATTAAAGATCCAGTGGATTGACGATGCTAAAGACTGTACTTGGGAGACTGAGAGCTGAATTAGAGATGCTTATCCTGTTTTGTTTTGATGGTATGTTTTACCTTTTTATTTGGTTGTATACCTTATCTTTATTTCAAGGATGAAATTCTTTAAGGTGGAGAGTATGTAACATCCCATATTTTTATAACATTATTTAGGACATTTAATTAGTTAAATTAAATAAAATAATGTGAAGATTAATAGGTTAAGATTTGATTTAATCAAGGGTAGTCGTGCCATGCTAAAGGAAAACCAAATAAAACAACATGAACTAACGTGTTAGGAATAAGGAAGGGCGAATTGGGAAATAGGGAGACTTATACCCTAAACCTTAAGGAAATAGGAACTCACGTTCATTTCAGTTTTATAAAACTAAAATATACCAAGGTCGGCCACCATTATTGATCTCAAGAAGAAGTTAAAGCTAGGATTCAAAGGAAAAAAGCTAATCAATTTATTCAACATTAAATCTCACATCTTTTAATCTCAAAGCTAAGGTGAATGATTACTACATTCCAATTTCTTTTGGTTTTCGGTTTTAAGGTTTAATACCAAGTGATTTGCAAGTTTATGCTATGTTTTGGATGATTAAATTTATGTATATATGCTTTATGATGAAGTAGATGTGTTCATATTAGCTTTTAAGAAACGTTTGATATGAAACCCCTATATATGACATGCAAATGCCTTTAAAATTTAAATATAGATCAGAAATGATATTTTAAAGATGGGTTTCAATTTTCATAATTTTCTGAATTAACGTGGACTTTATATTAATTTTCTAGTGAAGAAAATGGTTTATTGGGTTATAAATTATTTACGGGTAAAATTGTAATTATTTGAGTTTTTGGAATTTTTTTTTATTTTTCCTAAGTGTTTTGATGAATATATAAATTGTTTAAGGTATGGGACTTAAACAAAAAAAATTATATATTTAATTAAGGAGAAGGGGCATTTTATAAAATAAAATTATTTTTAATCTGAAATTATTCGTAGCACTTTTCTGAAAATTATTAACCAACCAGAATTTGATAAATAAAGGCAGGTTAGTTGAAATGTTATCTCTTTTAAGCTAAAAACCAGAAAATCACATTTTTAGCATGTTTCAGCCATTTAAGGCATCAAACCTTTCGCCCTAGACCTTTCAACATCAAACCTTTAGAAGTCAATACTTATGGCATCAAAGAGCTTGGTGCGTAACGTATTGAACAAGGTCGAGAGGTACGTGGTCGAATGGTTAGTTGCCAAAGAAGGTTGGAGTGTGTTGGTTTTATAAGCCAAAGTAATACTTGCTTTGAAAATAAGCTTTCCACTTAGTTGCTTCCAACCAGGTCAATTATCCAAAGCCAAGCTTTAAACCGATCGACAAAGTCGAAGGGTTAGATGCCGCCTTTCAACCTTTCGTTCGACAAGGTCGAAGGGTTTTTACCTGTATTTTAAAACTTAGCCGCTTCTCCCAAGCTTTTGAAAATAAGCTCTCAACTTAGATGATTTACCCTGCTCATTCTAATTGAAGTATGACCCAAGATTTCAAAGAGGTGTTTTAAAATTGAGCCCAAGTGTTTTCGAAAGGTTTGAGTTTGAATTGATTTTAAAGAGGGTAGACCCCTCAACCTTTAGACGAAGTCGAAAGGTATGCTTTCAAAATACTTTCAAAAGGTTGGTCTTGAATTGATTTAAAGAGGGTTGTTCCCTCAACCATTCGACTTAGTCGGAAGGTTTGTTTCCTGAATAATTTCGGAGGGTTTGAGTTAAATGGGTCTAAAGAGGGTAGTTCCCTCAATACTTCAACTTAGTTGACAGGTAAGTTGCTAAATGTTTTCAAAAGGTTTCAAATTGGCTTTAAAGGGGGTAGTCCCCTCAACCTTTCGACAAAGTCGAAAGGTTTGTTTTCCTGAAGTTTTCAAAGGGTTTGAAATGGAAGGTTTCTAAGGTTTTTCTAAGGCAATGTTTTAAATTGTTTTAAGATAGGATGATAAGTTCTTTTAAGGCTTTCGAAGGAACGATTTTCAATAGTTATGAAAGGTTTTGGCCTTTTGACCTAAATAAGTAAAAGGTTTTACTTGGGTTCGAAAGCGGTACGTTCAAAGAAACTAGAAAGGGTACCTTCAATGGAATGGAAAGGGGTTCTTTCAAATGTTTAAATGTTTTCATCAACAAAGGTTTGAGTAAGTATACCTACATTTTACATGTCAATGCGATTTTGAGTAAAGCATAAGAATTATATATTTTCCTTTTGATTAGTTTGATTTAAAGGTTTTAAATTATTTTGAAAAGGCTTTCAAGCAAATTTTTGGGAAAGATATTTTTGGAACTGGACTATCCTGCAGCGGAAGTTATGGGTGAATTTCAAAACGATTTTGCCCTATTGGATCTTTATTGGGCCTATGAAGTCTAATTGAATTAAAACATTTCAAAATTTTATTTTAAAAAAAATCATTTATTTTATTTAAATTCAATTTATTAAGATATGAAATTAATTTTGTTTGATTTAGTTTATACATAAACGTTTTGTATATATATACGTGTGAGTGCATGTGTAACATAATAATCCGAGAAAGGTATAATAAGCCCATATGCAGGTGTTGGGATTTACATCACAACATACATATTAGCTCATTTTGTATGTCATGTATGTTGTCTAAATATGTGCACGTATATGTGTTACAAAATTCACACACACACATATATATGTATAAATATATTATATATAATAAATGAACATAAAACAATTATATATAGATAAATATATACAGAAAGAGAGAGAACAATTATTAAAAGTTATTTATAATTCCAAATTAACTTAGTTTTGTAAACTTAATAATTTTAGTATTTTAATTTGTATATTTTTTTGAGAAAACTGTGCGATCCTCTATAAATAGAGGAGAGCACACATGCAACTATATATATCACAAAATAAGACGCTGCCAACATGCCTGGCAGGTAATAAAACTAGATACAAGCATCAAAAAAACTCAGGTACCCCTAAGATCAGTTCCGGCAAGGCCACCGCCCGTCACACCCCGATATCGAGCTCCGGCATGGCCACCGCCCGATATTAAGGTGTTAGAAGTACCTAAAAAACAAAAGAAGAGCCAATAATACCGGATGTCGTCACAAACTAAAGAGGAAGCTCCATGCATCTGGTTCGGAAGGAATGACCAAGCATCTACTCTGAAGTGGAATTGAATATGATGATGAATGGAAAATCCGCTCTGAATACTCTGTATAAAAGGAAGAAGTGCCAAGCAGAAGAGTTGACCCTCCTGTAAATAGATCGCCACAATGGAGATGAAAGTGTCCTGTAACTGTGGTGGAACTGCTAGTGATCCTAAGAGGAAAACTCTGCTCTGATTACCTCTCTACAATCCGAAATCCTACAATCTGATGATATAAGTACCTGCAATGTGAACCCGACACCCTATCTTCCATACCTGTTTCTCAAGGATGACTAAGAAAAAAATTAGAATGATACATACATATATATATATATATATGTATGTATGTATGTATATTTATCTAAATTATATACATATATATGTATGAATGAGGTAGAAAATAAAAATATAAATAAGACTAACTGGACAAATATTAAAGAATTATAATACTTATAAACTAATACCAACAACGACTAATACAATAACTGGAACAAATCTTAAAAAATGCTTATGAGCCTTTGATCGTAAGAAAGTTATTATTAACAGTGAAATCATCGTATAAATTTGAAAAAATATTAATACTACTATTGTTAATGTTAAATATATTGTTATTATGTTTAAACAGATAAATACTATAACAAACCTTATTAAGATACCATTTAAATAGGCTATTTTTAGCTAATTTATATTTGGGATTAGAAATCCAATTAAAACAAAATGAAGAAATTATAAAAATCAATTCGTCAAAATGACTATTATTATTATTAAAAATTCTTTGATTTCTTTCAAACCAAATTACCAACAAATTATAATGAATAAAGTGTCTAGTAAGAATCTAATATTCTTTGAGAACCTAAATCTAAAATTATTCCGGTAGAAGTCGCAATCCGAAATTTTAGTTATTATAGTAAAGTTAAAAAATTTAAGAGTATTATTTAGAATGTAATAAGAATCCATGCAATCATAGTATATATGTTTAATATCTTCAAGATGCAGATTACAAAAATAACATTTATTATCATTTTGAATGTTTTTTCTCTTTAAAAATTCTATTGTATTAAGTTTTCCATGCAGTATTAGCTACATGTGAATTTTAGATTTATGGAGGATCATTAGATTTCCAAATAAATTTAAAAGAGTTGTTTAGTATACCCAAAAAATTAATAAATCTGTAAAAAGAATTAGTAGTATATTTCTTACTCTTATCCTATTCCCAACTAATAATACCATTATCAATATTATAAAGATCTAATCTAGCATAAAGCAAAGAAAGTTGCCTAAGGGTAGAACCTACTAAAATTCTGTTAAAACTAAAATTCCAAGGAAGATCATTTTCAGGAGAATAAGCTTCAATAATTAAAGCAAACTTGAAATTACAGATTTCATAAAGCTCTTTAAATTCCAAGTTAAGAGGTAAGACCAAAATCAAATGGCCATGCCAGAAAGAAGTACAATTACAAGAATGAACTATCGTATTAATACCTAAATTAAAATATCTTGACATTTTAAAATGGATTTCCAGTAATTAGATAGATTTTGATTGACTGGAGAAAATTTTTGATACAAATTGCTATTACCATTATAGTAATATTTAGAAATGATCTCTTTCCAAATAGTGTTTTCATTTATATCCTTAAACTTTCCTAACCATTTACCTAGTAAGGAAAATTTTATATTACACAAATTAATAACTCCTAATCCACCTTCCTTTTTGGCTTTACAAACTATTTTCCAATTTACTAAACATTTTATATTATTATTAGGATTTTCCCCACTCCATAAGAAGTCTCTTCTAATTTTGTCTATTTTATTAATAACCCAATCTGGAAATAGATGCATGGACATCCAATAAATCGGAAGGGCCGATAAAACCGAATTTATTATGACTAGTCTACCTGCTCTAGATAAATTCTCCCATTCTAGTTAGAGACCTTATTTTTGATTTTATCAATGATTATAAGCCAATCATCATGTTTGAGTTTGGTAGGTCTAATCACAAAATCTAGATAGTCAAAAGAAAAGTTCATAGTTTTGCAATTTAGAGTATTAGCAACTAAGTTTACAACTTTTTCAAAATCATTTAAAACTAAAATAGAACTTTTGTCAAAATTTATTTTTAAACCTGATAGAAGTTCAAAAATATATAAAATAAACTTAAGGTAATGATTTGTCCAGGTAAATGGGAAAAAAGCAAGGTATCGTCGGCAAATTGGAGAACCGATATACCATTACGCGATATGTCATTGCCTACATATCCTAGAGACCCATAATCCACTTCTCTTTTAATAATCTTAGCAAAAACATCAGCAGCTAAGTTAAATAATAAAGGCGATAATGGATCCCTTTGCCTTATACCTCTCTTAGATTGAATTTTATTACCTAATATACCGTTAACTATGATACTAGAGTTACCTGTTCTAAGCAAATTCATAATCCAACTGATCCATCTATGACCAAAACCTCTAGCATAAAAGATATGTACAAGAAAATCCCAATATACCGAATCAAAAGCTTTTGCAAAATCTAGTTTTAAAATCGCACAAGTTATGTTATTCTTACAATAGTGATTAATGTATTCTTGAACAACTGCCACTCCGTCGGTGATATTTCACCCTTTAATAAAAGCGGATTGTGAGCAATCAATTAAATCATTCATTCTTGCACTAAGTCTATTAGCTAGAACTTTAGAAATGATTTTAACTGAACAGTTAATCAAAGATATAGGTCTAAGATCTTTTAAGTTTTTAGCTCCTACTTTTTTGTGTACTAAAATAACATTTGCATAATTAAATCTCCCTAATTGTAAATTACAATTATAAAAATAATTAAACATATTAACTAAATCAAGTTTTAAAAAGTCCCAAAAAGTTGTATAAAATAAAGTTGGAAACCCATCAGGGCTTGGGGATTTATCACCTGGCAAGTCATTAATAGCTTTTCTAATTTCCTCTTCAGTAAAAGGATTATCTAGCTCAGATAAATCAACAATAGAATCAGAGGGATACAGATCTTTCCATTTAACATTGATTCTATGTTTGATTCTGGTACCAAAAATATCCTTATAATAGTCTGTAAAAGCCTTGTTAAGATCTCTTTGATCAACTAAATCTTCATTATTAACAATAATAGAGTTAATTGTATTACTGCATTTTCTACCATTAGCCATATTATAAAAAAAATTAGTATTATTACCTCCTTCGTCGATCCATTGGATTCTGGATCTCTGCTTCCACATAACCTCCTCCTTTTCTAAAATAGAATTTAGTTCATCTTTTACATTGGCGAGAACATTACGTTCACCTAAATTTATTTGTCTAGATTCTTCTAACTTATTAATTTTAATCATCTCATTAAGAATATTATCTTTTTTGATTTTTAAATTGCCAAAAACATTTTTGTTCCAATTTTTTAAGAAAAATCCTAAGATCCCTAAGTTTTGAAACAAAAGATTTTGCATAATTTTCCTTATTTCTACTATTATAGTAACTCAAAGAAATCCATTTACCATTAATTAAATTCACGAAGTAAGATTCCAAAATCCACATCTTTTCAAATTTAAAATTATTAATAATAACTCTATGATGCTCGCAGGTGAGGATAATAGGACAATGGTCAGAGTACGTGTAAGGTAAACCAGAGACTCTACAGATTGGAAACTTATCTTCAATCTCATCACTATCGAAAATCTATCAAGAAGAGCCATGGATGGAGACTCCCTTGCATTACTCCATGTAAACTCTCTATTTGAAAGGAGAATTTCAATTAAATTAGAATTAATAATAAATTGATCGAATTCCTCCATAACAGAGTAATCCCCTTCCTTAGGAGAACACTCACCTATGAAGCGCGTAACATTAAAATCACCACCCAATATCCAAGAACCCAAAGCTAAGGATCTAAATTCTAGGCATTCTTTCCATAAAATTCTCCGATTAATTTTTGAATTAGGCCCATAGACATTAGAAATATTTAAAAAAGAATTATCAGAAAGATTAATAAGAATAATATGAAGTGAAGCTGCTTAGTAATACATTGAAGCAACTTAAAATAATTATCATGCCACCCTATCATTAATCCCCCTGAAGAACCCACAGAAGGTAGAAAAACCCATTTTTTTAAATGATATCTGCCTAATCTTCTAAAGAAACAAATGTCAGGACAGTTAATTTTAGTTTCCTAAGTAAAGCAATGCCAATAGAATAGTATTTAAAAAACGCTCTAACCTTATCACACTTATTCAAATCATTCAAACCTCTAATGTTCCAACTAATAATCCTCATAAACTAACTATACTAGCCTCTCTATTTCCTTACATCTAATATACTCCCGATCAATCTCAGCATCAAAAAAAATAAAATATGTATCACAAGCCAGCTGACTAAAATCAGCAGATGATAGACTGCCTAATGCGTAAGTAGAGTACGTACAACCCAAAATAGAACTCATACCTAAGCCTGGATTTGTAGCACCATACGTGGCACTCAAACCAGGTAACTCACCCATAGACTGGCTGACAGTTGCGAATCCTAGCACTTCGATGAACAGGTCCACTAGAAGCTACTATTTTCTTTCACTTTACTTTCTTCGAAAACGAGGAACTAGGAACAGAACTGTTACCACTCTCCATCCTTTTTCACTCCAAAACATTAACTGCTTTTGTCACTGTCACCGCACCAATGCTCAAAGTAACACCACTATCTCCTAGTGCAAGTCCTGAAGCAACTTCTACCAACCTATCTGATGAACTGTCCAAAGACAACTGATCTTTATCTGATGTTGGACTCAAAGCAGATTTATATTTAATTCTGCTACCCCAAAAAAATCAAATTCTTTGGACCACTCCTCTAATGAACCACTCAAATTCGAATTATCATTTATGCAAACTCTCCCCATAACAGATTTCGTAATGATAGAGATGTCCACCCTTTTATTTGTATTTTGGATTGTAAACTTGTGCCTACCTCTCCTCGATGAAGAAAAGCATGAGGCTGGAATAATGCCTAACTCACTGTCGCCAGCTTTATTTGCTAACGAACACTCAGAATGCTGTTGCGACTTTTCTATTGATTAGAAAAGCACAAATTTTAGTTAATTCTGCAAGCGCATAGGCGTGTAGTATGCAGGATGAACACAGGGAATTGTGTTTTAAAATATTTGAAATCCATTTTTAAATCTTAGGCGTGTTAAACAAATTCGATGGTGGTTCTTGAACAGGAAATAAAAACAATAATATACTCCGAACTGACTTCGAATCAAATCAAATTGCAATCACAATATATAATTATAGAAATCAGAGCAGAAATTAAAAGTGCTTAAAAGGAAATAATAGAGCAAACAACTGAAATAAAATGAATTGAATTTATTAACTAACTGGAAAGAGTGTAGAAAATAAATTAGAACAAGAATAAATAAATTGCTAAATCTAATTAACAATCCTACGTATTCTGTCTGAAAATAAAAATACTGCTGCAATTAAAACTAAACTAGAAGAAGAGTGATGGGGTAAGAGATGATTCTCCATATGCATTGCTCTACGCTATTTAAATACTTCAGCCTCCAAAAATAACCCTACTATTCAGGTCCATGGGCTTGATATTTGGAGAATAATAAGGCCACTTCACTTTGAATTGGTCTTTGCATGTTATTTGATTAACAAGTGGCCTTGCTTTGAGAGATTTTTAGGCTAAACTTTGAAAGTGTAGTTTCAATAGTTGCATTTGATTTCTTTCATGAATAGTACACATGTTGGTGATGTGAGATGCATTTCTTCATGAACGATATGTGCTTTCTCTTTGAATTATTCGGTACTCAAAATGTTACACTCTTTACTGTGTGTCATTTGAACCAATGGACGGCGCAGCCGATTAATTTCAACGTTTGACTTCGAAATATATAATCTGCAAAACCACAATAAAATACCTGTATAATACCGCTTTTTTAAAATAAAAATATATGAAACAAACGGTTTAAAATGCAAAAAAATACGTTCATCAAATACCCCCACGGTAGAACTTTATTCATTCTCGAATAAGCAAGAAAATAAAAAATAACTAAACCCTTTTTCGTAGGAAACACGACTGCATTGAGAGTATGCAACAAGCCGTTAAACCTATAGGTGTCCCTAGTAGGACGAGTGATGTCTCGTGAGGGTTTTCAACGGATACTACCCACAAAATCCAAATGCAGTATGTGATGATTCTAATGTACTACATGAATATAAAATTTTAAACAAATGGAGTCTCGATTTACTTAAGAATAATTGCAACAAAATAATGTATATCAGTTTTAGTCAACTTCTAGAAATTTTTGGTTCCTCACTAAACACAAATTTCAATATAACTCAAGTTTTCATACATTAGATTCTAGGTTGGTCGGTTGTTTCAGTCGATAATATAATGCAGCCATGAAATAAATTCTTCACTATTATTCGTAGTTTTTTCAAAATGGTATTTTTCATTTCCATTTGTATAACAAGCCAAATTAATACAGTCAAGAAGTGTTTGGGTTTCAAAGCTTAGTCTCTCTTTACTAATTTTTCTTTTTTATATACACCTAACTTTTGTACCAAGGTATATCACCCATGCACTGCCTCGAGGGTTACGTGAGAGTTGGGACAGAGCTTGGCGGATTGTGCGAACCGACGCTGACTATGTCAGAAAAGGTCAGTAATCCTTAGGCAATTATTTATTAATTTCTTTATACACCTAATTCAGAATGCTGAGGCCAGATATACCATCCGTGCACTTGCTTGCGGGCTTACGTGAGAAGAGTACAGAGCGTGGCAAGTGCACACACTTTCGTAAGTGTGCACACCTATTGACTCTAGGTGTTTCTCATTATTATTATATTTTTTGAAATTAACTAAAGAGAGTTATGCAAATCAACTTAGCACCACTTAACTTCAATGATTTGAAATGTCGACACATGTACTTTAAATCTGCCACTATTTTTTTAAACAAAGACTACAGTTTAGAAAGGATTTCATAACCATTACCTACGAATCCCCCTATATACTAACCTCACTATTATTGATTGTAGTTCAACTTTTCATTATATTTTACATTCGAAATTAGTGATTCACAAAAAATTTCATCAATTGAGTTCGACTGTTTACTTACTTTGTCTTGACTAATTAAAAATAAATCAAAGTCCTGAAAATAATGGGAAATGAGATGAAGATTGAAAAAGAAATTTGAAAACAAATAATGAGATGGTTTTTTTAAAAAAATGATACCACGCCGTGAGATATGAACAAATAGAATGAGATATGCGTCCCCCCCCCCCCCACACTGGAATGAGACAGTGTCCCAACTGTCAAATGGAATGCAAATGAAAAATAGAAAAAATAAAACAAAAAATATACAACTTGATATATACAAGATAGTGAGTAGCTTATGTCGAATAGCTAGGTTCGTCGAGATCCATGAACTCGTCATCCTCGTGTTGTTCAAACTCTAGAAATGGCTTCAAGCGTTGTCCATTGACCTTTGAAATGGAACTGTCCCTAGGATTTTCAATTTCAACTACACCATAAAGGTATACTATTTTCACAATATATGGACCTGTCCATCGAGATCTCAATTTTCCCGAAAATAAATGAAGTCTAGAATTACACAAGAGAACTTTCTAACTTACTTCGAATGTCTTACGAAGCATGGATTCGTCATGCTAAAATTTAATTTTCTCTTTATAAATTTTTGCATTTCCATACGCTTTATTTCTTAGTTCTTCTAATTCTGACAATTGTAATTTACGATGCGATCCGGCTTTTTCTATGTCAAAATTAAGGTATCTGATTGCCCAAAGTGCGCGGTGCTCGAGCTCAACGGGTAAATAGCTTGCTTTTCCAAAGACTAATCGGTATGGTGACATTCTTAGATTGGTTTTATAAGCTGTACGAAATGCCCAAACGGCATCTATCAATTTAGACGACCAATCTTTTCTGTTGGAGTTAACTGTCTTTTCAAGAATTTGTTTAATTTATCTATTGGAAATCTCGACTTAACCGTTAGTCTGTGGATGATATGGAGTAGATAGTTTATGAGTGATAAAGTATTTCTTAAGAAGAGATTCAAAAGCACGATTACAAAAATGAGAATCGTTATCACTTCTAATGGTTCAAGGTGTGCCAAAACAGGAAAATATGTTTTCTTCCAAAATTTTGACAACAACTTTATTGTCATTCGTTCTGGTGGGAATGGCTCAACCCACTCAGACACGTAATCTACTGCAAGTAGGATGTAGAGATTTCCAAAAGAATTAGAAAAAGGACCCATGAAATCGATGCCCCAAACATCAAAAATTTCGATGACAAGGATTGGGTTTAGGGGCATCATGTTATGTTTGGAAATACGGCATGTTTGTTGACATCGAGCGCATTTGGAGCAAAATTCATAGGCATCACGAAAAAGAGAAGGCTAATCAAAACCGCATTGTATCACCTTGGCGGCAGTTTTCTTTGCTCCAAAATGTCCTCCACATGCTTGATTATGTGAAAAAGAGAGGATGCTATGGAATTCATGTTCAGGGACACATCTACGTATGATTTGATCGGTGCAATATTTGAAGAGATAAGTATCGTCCCAGTAAAAGTTTCGAACATTGGTGTTTATCTTTTTTTGACCAATGGGGAGGTGTTTCATTTGTGACAAGATAATTTACGATGTCCGCGTACCATGGTGCACTAGAGAGGGAAAGAATTTGTTCATGGGAAAAGGATCATTGATTTGAGAGTTATCAAAGTTTTCATGAACAATACGAGAAAGATGATCAGCTACGACATTTTCAGAACCCTTTTATCCCGTATTTCTAGGTCAAACTCTTGAAGAAGGAGAATCAATGGATTAAGTGGGGTTTGGCATCCCTTTTCATGAGTAAATGCCGCAATGCAGCATGATCGGTGTAAACTATAACCTTAGAACCAACGAGATATGATCTAAACTTATCGAGGGCAAAGATAACTACTAAAAACTATTTTTCCATGGTTGAGTAATTCAATTGAGCTTCGTTAAGAGTTTTTCTAGCGTAATAGATGACTCGAGGAAGTTTATCGATTTGTTGACCTAAGATGGTTCCAATGGCATAATCAGAAGCGTCACACATTAATTCAAAAGGCAAGGTCCAATTTGGAGGTTGGATGTTAGGCGCAGTGGTCAAGATCGATTTAAGGGTTTCAAAAGACGTTCTACATTCATTGGAAAATTCAAATTTAACGTCTTTAGCCAGAGGATTCGAAAGAGGTTTTGACATCTTTGAAAGACCTTTAATGAACCTTCTATAAAATCCTACGTGGCCAAGAAATGAGCGAATGTCCTTTACGGACCTTGGAGGAGAAAGGTCAATAATAAGATCAACCTTAGATTTGTCAACTTTAGGCCATTTTTAGAGACAACATGACCTAAGACTATTACTTGCTTAACCATAAAATGACATTTTTCCCAATTAAGAACAAGAGATTTCTCCTTACATCGCTTTAAGACACGTTCTAAACAAAGGAGACATTGATCAAAAGATGACCCATAAACTGAAAAATTGTCCATGAATATTTCTAAGAAATCCTCCACCATATCAGAAAATATACTCATCGTACATCTCTGAAAGGTAGCGGGAGTATTACAAAGACCGAAGGGCATGCGACGATAAGCGAAAGTTCCGAAGGGACATGTGAACGTCGTTTTATGTTGGTCATGTAGCGTAATGGGAATTTGATTATATCTGGAGTAACCATCAAGAAAACAATAATATTCATGACCGGCTTAGCGTTCGAGCATTTGATCAATGAAAGGGAGGGGAAAATGATCTTTTCTTGTTGCTGCATTAAGTTTTCGATAGTCGATGTAAACGCGCCGTTTTGTGTTGATTTTTGTCGGAACAAGTTCGTTATTCTCATTTTTGCTCACAGTGATTCCAGACTTCTTGTGCACAACTTGTATCGGACTTAACCAAGTACTATCAGAGATAGGGAGATAGTGTTATTGTCTAAACATTTGATAATTTCTTCCTTTACCACTTCCCTCATATTAAGGTTTAATCGCCTTTGAGCTTCGCGAGTGGGTTTAGCCTCGTCGACTAAATATATTCGATGTTCAATGATTGATGGACTAATTCCCTTAATGTCAGTGATTACCCATCCTAATGCCTCTTTATTTTCCCTTAAAATTTCCAAAAGTTGTTCTTCTTGGTCCTTAATGAGATCGAAGGTCAAGATTACAGGGAAATTTTTCGAAGAACCTAAGTATGCGTACTTAAGATCATTTGGAAGAGGTTTGAGGTCTAATTTAGAGCGTACTTCTTTTGATGCTTCAGTAGACATCAACTGATTGAATTCTAGCGAATTATGATACGAGTAGAGCATATTATTTAATTCATAAATGTATTCATCTTCATTTAAATTGGAATTAAAATGATCTAGGCACATGTTAAGAGACTCCGTAGTATCACTAAAATCATATTCTACAATTGTTTAGATCATGTCAACTTCTTCTATTTCAAGGTCCCTTGGTTGTCCGTTAAGATTGAATATATTTAGTTCAATGGTTAGGTGCCCAAAGGAAAGTCGAAGTTGATTGTTCCTACAATTTATGATAGCATTTAATATTGCTAAATATGAACGACTTGATATCAAAGAAATCTGACCGTTAGGATTTGAGACAGGTGTAGTCTCTAGGACTATGAAATCGATTGGGAAATAGAATTGCTCGATTTGTATCAAAACATCTTCAACTGTGCCCAATGGTTTTTTGACAGATCGATCAGCTAGTTGAATTGTGATGCTTGTTGATTTTAATTCCCTTTGTCTAAGTTGACAGTACACAGTATAAGGCAAAATATTTACACTCGCTCCAAGTTCGAGTAAGGCATGACTAATGTGAGTGCACTGATTTTACAGCCAATTATAGGACAACCGAGGTCCTTATACTTGATTGGGGAGGGATTTGAAAGAACAGAGCTAGTGTTTACAGTTAGAAATGCAGTCTTAGGAGCTTTAGTGGCACTTTTTTGAGCTCTTTAAGACATTTGGCGTATTGAGGAATTTGCTCGATGGTATCAAGAAGTGGAATATTGATTCGAACTTGTTTGAAGATTTCCAGAATTTGGTCAAAATTAGCGGGCTTTTTCCTTTTGTTGAGTCTATGAGGAAATGGAGCTATGGGTTTATAGACTCGTTCGGTAGTTTTTTCATTCGAAGAAGAAGGTGTTATATTAGAGGGTGAAGATAAGGAAGCTGGAATGTTGGGGTGGCCAACATCAGAAAGTGAAGAGTGGTCGGGATTGCCAACATTGGATGAAGAATTAGAGTTGTTTGGATTGACAACAGTGGGTGTCGATTGAATTTTAGAATTTTGAACAGGGGAAGACTTAAGAAGGACATCGGGGTTGCCGACGTGGTTGTCCACTTCTTTCTAGACCTTAATGTGGTGACAGCATTAACTGGATTTACATTTTCATCCTCACAAAGATTTACTCTTCAAGAGTTATACTTTGGATTCACGTCGGTTTGACTAGGCAATTTACCTTTCTCATTGATTTTCATGAGATCCTTCATCATTATCAACATTTGTTCATTTTTTTTGGTGATTTGCCCAATTCTCACATCTTGGTTAGTGATTTGTTCATTTTGTTTAGTGAGTTTTTTTTCCAATCGAGCAATTTCTTGTGAGGGCTGAGAAGGTTAGGTTGATGGATTGAAATTAGGATGCCTATAGGGTTGATTTGAAGGTTTTGTTTGAGGAGCGGGTTGAGAAGTTTGAGCATTAGAAGTTGGGGCTCGATAATTCGGATTTGGTATTATCGGATACATATGTGATAGATTAGCCGCATTGTTAGAATTTGACCATGAAAAACTAGGATGGTGCTTCCGGTTAGGATTGTATGTGGATGAATATGGATTGTTTTGAGCTATAGCATTGATTTGGTCTTGTCTGTAGTAATGGGGTAGTCCCTCTCCTTCTTGAGGAGTATGGGCATCTAGAGGAAGATGTGATGGGTTAATGGCATGTACTCCTCTGTTTGGAGTACGAATTGGAACACGAATTGTTTCCCATTGCATATCCTTTTTCGAATACTCTTCTAAATATTCCCAAGCTTCCTCGTCTATTTTTGTCATGAATTCTCCTCCGCACATTGATTCGAGTTGGGATCTTGTTTGATAGTTAATCCCTTCATAAACGATTTGGCATAAAACGTGTTTAGGGATTGCATGATGTGGGCAACTATATAACAATTGAGACCTTTCAAAATATTTTGAAAATGTTTCTCCTTCATTCTGAGAGAAATGGTTGATTTCAGTTCGAAGTTTAAGAGTTCTGTGGAAAGAATTTTTTTTTCAAAAATATAGTAACGAAATTGTCCCAACTTTTAGTTGAATTTTTAGTGAGAGAATTAAGCCATATTTTTGCACTTTCTAGAAGCGCGAATGGAATAAGTCTTAGCATGATGCATTCATTAGAAATTTGTTGCATTTTAGCTGTAGAAGCATAAAACTCTAATTCACTAAGAAATTCATATGCATTTTCAGACCCAGTGAATTTTGGTACCCCTAGAATAAAAGAATGTTTTAGCTCAAAATTATTTCCTTCGGCAGGTGGAAATGAAATAACCGAAGGTTGAATGGTCCTAGTTGGATAGCATCGATCTCTAAGTGATAATGGTCGGTTCACATGAAATTCATTATTTCTAACATGTGATTTAGGTGATGATTTTGTTGAACTTTGATGTGAACTGTGTTGTGAACCGTAATTGCTCATATTTGTTTGATTTGAAATTTTCGTTGATTTGTTTAATGAGATATTTTTGTTTTCTAAACGGTTAAAATTATTTCTTGCCCAAACGCGCATAAACAAATCAAGGTGTAATAGCCAAAAGTAAATTTAAACAGTTTTCAGTTGGGTACATGTAGAGTAGAAAATTACTTACAGAGGGGTATGGCAGTCCGTTCAGAGTACAACTGAGTAGCGCTAGCGAATGGTTGAGATTCACTGAGTTGGAGCTATATTGAGTTGCAGCTGTTGTAGTTCGCGGTAGTGATGGAATGATCGTTGGATGTGCTTGCAAATCCTTTAACTCTGGCTGTGCTTCACAATCGGTACTTCTAAGGCAACATAAATGGAATATATGAGCATCTAACGGATGAAACTGAGAGTAGAATATAACACATAAAAAAATAAATATAATTGTGAAAACGCAAGAGAAAGATGACATAATGCAACGTGAAAAAAATTCAGACGTGGAAAAAAATAAATAAATAATTGCAGATGTGGAAACAGTATAGTGCAAACAATGCAAACGTATGTGAGTAACTAAAATTAGAAAGGTGAATGTAGAACAGATATGAGCTTTATTGTTATTTGAAACTATTAATGTGCAAAAACGTGAAAGTGCAAATAATGTATGCAGATCATTTTAACTAACATATGCAAACTAATGTGAAAGGTAAATGAAACAGTGAATGAAAGGAATTGAAACAGCAAAAATATGCAGTGAACGAAAAGGGAAAAAAACATTTTTTTTAAATTAATGCAAAAAAATAAATTAACACGAATAGACTTAAATAATCGAAAATTTTAAAATAGAAATTCCCCGGCAACGGTGCCAAAAGCTTGTTGCGGCTTTTCTATTGATTAGAAAAGCACAAATTTTAATTTATTCTGCAAGCACACAGGCGTGCAGTATGCAGGTCGAACACAGGGAATTGTGTTTTAAAATATTTGAAATCCATTTTTAAATCTTAGGCGTGTTAAACAAAGTCGATTGTGGTTCTTGAACAGGAAATAAAAACAATAATATACTCTGAATTGATTTTGAATCTAATCAAATTGCAATCAAAATATGAAATTGTAGAAATCAGAGCAGAAACTAAGAGTGCTTAAAAGGAAATAATAGAGCAAACAACTGAAATAAAATGAATTGAATTTATTAACTAACTAGAAAGAGTGTGGAAAATAACTAAGAACAAGAATATATAAATTGCTAAATCTAATTAACAATCCTACATATTCTGTCCAAAAATAAAAACATTATTGCAATTAAAACTAAACTAGAAGAAGAGTGATGGGGTAAGAGATGATTCTCCATCTGCATTGCTCTACGCTATTTAAAGACTTCAGCCTCAAAAAATAACCCTACTATTCAGGTCCATGTGCTTGATATTTGGAGAATAATAAGGCCACGTCACTTTGAATTGGTCTTTGTATGTTATTTGATTAACAAGTGGCCTTGCTTTGAGAGATATTTAGGCTAACCTTTGAAAGTGTACTTTCAATATTGGCATTTGATTGCGTACATGAATAGTACACATGTTGGTGACGTGAGATGCATTTCTTCATGAACGATATGTGCTTTCTCTTTGAATTATTCGGTACTCAAAATGTTGTACTCTTTTCTACGTGTCATTTGAACTAATGGACGACACAACTGATTAATTTCAACATTGCACTTCGAAATCTATAATCTGCAAAACCACAATAAAATACTCGTATAATACCATTTTTTTAAAACAAAAATATATGAAATAAACGGTTTAAAATGCAGAAAAATACGTTCATCAAATGCAGTCACTGATTATCTTCGCCCAAATCCATATATGAATTATTTGGTGACACAGACACACAAAAACTAGTGTATGTGTCCATAGTACATGTGTGCATGCCATTTGAGAGTTTTGATGATGACATCCTCTTATCATCCCTTACCTCCAGGAAATTGTCAAAATAAACAAGAGCCTCTTCCTCAAATATATCTTCATCAACTTCAGATTCAATATTCCATTCCAGAATATCACCTTTGACCGAAAAATTTACTGAATAAAGTATTGATTCACTCGAGTAGCTGCTGCAACTAATATTGTCCAAATCTGAGAAATTAACAGAGAATATATCTTCTTGGAAAGTCTCTGATTCATTTACCAAATCTGATGATTGTATCACACAAGAACTTGTTGAATCCAACACTTTATCAGAACGATTTTTTTCATCATACTTCGAATTAGCTACAAAACTCTTTATACCATAGACCATTAAATCCCCAGCGCTGTTACTGCCTAACACCATTGAATCCTGCTCCAACAATCCAAAATCCACAAATACTAGATCATCAGACCAATCCATCTTAACAAGATTCGAAAAACTGTTATCAAATGAATTTACACCATCCCTATTATCAGATATAGTTATACTATCGCTCGAATCATTCAATTGTTCAGCAACAAGATGCTTAGAGATAACCTACAGTCCACCATCACCATCAAGACTATCAAGATTTAAATCAGCATCTGACCTCGAAGAAAGACAATCAAATTTTTTAGAGATGGTTATCTCGAAATTATCCTGTACACGGTAATTGGATATACGACTTTTGCTACAAGAAGAAGTGAAATCATGGCTTTGCTCTTCAACTTTTTCAAATCCATTCGAAGATGGTATTAAACTAGACGATTCGTTGCATAAAGAGACAGTTGGATCTAAAAGAATGGGGTCAAAACCTAAATTAACTTCTTTAACAGCAAGAAAATTAGGGATGTTCAAATCTACTAAAATAACCTCTGAGGAATTAGACTTTTTTATCAAGTCATCAGGTTTGCCAACGAACTCTTCAGGATTACCAAATCTCTCAATGTAACCTTTGCCAATATTCGACGCATTAATGATGTCGAAGTGATAAAACAGATCATCAAGATAATTGATTCCTACATCTTTCTTGTGCCCGAGATGATCAATTAAAATTCCCATCGGCAGCAAGTATTTCAAAGAAAATTGAAAGCCACGATTAACCAATTTTTAGATAGAGTTCCCCAGTTCTCGATAATTGGAATTGTTGGGTTCGATTTGCTCCTTAACTTCTCCAACTTTTGATTTGCCGAATTACTCTTCAGGGTTACCAAATCTTTCTTTGTATCCTTTACCTATGTTCGGCTCGTTAATAATGTTGAAGTGATACAAAAATTCATCAAGATATTTAATTCCTACATCTCCCTTATACCAGAGATAATCAAGCAATATCCCTTTCAGCATCAAGAACTTCAAAACAAATTGGAAACCATGATTAATCGAATTAGAATTAGAATCAGAAGAAGCTGATTTCAACACACAGTCCTTGCTTTTATGCCCAAAAACACCACAAGCAAAACGTTTGACTGGGCCACGACATTGTTATGCGAAGTGATTCAAATCCCCACATCTGAAACAATAATAATTTCCTTTCCTAGATTCAATCCACTTCGTTTTTGATTTACGAATAGTCGATCCTTGAGATTGAGATGAGAACTGATTCTTGACGGCTTGAGCATATGCATAAGGAAAAGAATTTCGATTGGAGAGATTTGAATGTCGACAGAAGAAAGAATTCCCAAAAGACGATGAAGTTGGTAGACGATAATCTTGAGAGGACGCCATTATTTAATAAAAAATTGGTAAGTGTTCATTTTTAAGGCAAATATATCGGATTTTCATTTGTATATATCAATAAAATAATATTTTCATCCATAAATAATTAACATAAAATAATCTATTGATGAAAATTCAAATTTTATAATTTTGAAAATTCTAGGATCATAAAATAGAGCTTAGAAAAATTCTAGAGATTTTTCAAAGATGGATTATTATTTTTAAAAACAAATACATTGATTTCGAAAATAATTGTTTAATATAAAAAAATATATTACTAAAAATTCAAATTTTAAAGTTTCAGAAACTCTAGGATCATGAATGAAAGGTCACAAAAATTTTTAAAGAATTTTTCATTTATAATATTATTTTTAATAAATCATAAACAGTTTTTTCGAAATAATATTAATCATTAAAAATAATAAACTTTATTGAAAAATGCCTATATTTTTTCAATAAGTGGAAATGACATAAAATAAAATTGAATTTTTAAAGTAATAATTATTTTATATATAATAAACAATTCAAAATTCAATAAATATTAATTTGAAAATATGAATATATGTATAAAAATTAATTTTCGAATTTGTAAATGCATATTATATATAAATAAGTGTAATAAATTCTTTAAATCATATATATATATATATATTATATATGCATATATGCTATTATGAGAGAGAAATATACACAAATATATATATATATTTATTAATAAATACATATAAAGCAATTATTTATGACAAAAATTGATTTTGTACAGTATACAACATTTGTCTATACATAAATAAAATAGTATAATAAACAAATTAGGCACATAACGAAACTAATTTGTGATAACCACATCTACTTACAAAATCACACCTAACTAAACATATAGTGGTAATATATTTAAACAGATATGAAATTGCTCATTATAGGATCATAGAATATAATATAATTACTGTAATATGAATTAAAATTACCAATTTAATGATGACTTTGAATCCACGTTGAAGTAATGACTTCCCTGCCTTTTACTATTCTTGATTCGTCGGATTGCAAGTTCGGAATCACCGACCTCTAACTATCGAATAATATTATTTTGATTTGAAATATATTTGAGAATTTTGAAGTGGATTAAGAGCTATGTTTTAACCAGCAATGTAGATGGTAACATCGGCCAAAAGGTTAGTAATTATTTTTAAAGATACATACATACACATATACATATATATACATATACATATACATATATATAGGGTTGTATTAGAGAGAAAGGAGGAAAACTTTTTACCCATTCTCACTTTATCTCAACCCACTATTTTCAAGCCAATTCCTTATGTTTTAGCCACCACTAGACCTTCCCAAAACCGAAACTTTGCAACCCTAATGATGGGGCTTAAACCCATCTTAGCACAAGCCAAAATACTATGCAATTAAATCTAATTTAATCACTTGTTGATATTGTATATCGATCGATATATCTATAATTGTTATAAATATAAATATTACATTATTTATTTATCAAATCATATTCGAATTTTATATTTAGTATTTCATAAACATTAATTAACTTAATTAATTTATAACAATTATAATACAATTAAATCGTTCGGTCTTAAGGGAATTCATCATTTCTGATTTGTAACTCTTGGGTGTAAATTTGGTCGGCGATTAACATCGAACTATTTTAATGTTAATGTTCATACATCACATAGCAGGTAGTGTAACATTATGGCCAAATTTATCGCTTACTCATTTTTAGTAAAATTCAATTTTGGTTTAATAAGCGTTACCCAGTTGTGACATTTGTTTACACCAATTCTCTTTGTCAAAACTATATCATTTTGGACTTATGGAATTTGGTAATGGTCAAAATTTCTACCTTATCCACATTCAACTCTATAGTCTAAATACAAAGACATTGGCTTAATAATAACAATTATTATTAACCGAAATGCTCTAGGCAGAGACTTTGATTTTGAGTCGACTTGATTTGACTGTGATACTAACCGCATATAAATGAGGACACGAATCCTCTATTAAATAGTGCTTCACTTCCAATACTTCCACTTGACCCAACTATAGTCACTCGATGGACTCCATGCCATGATTTGGTTATAATCAAAGAGGAGCTTTTAAATTGAGAATCCATAGTATTCTCAAGTCAGGAGAACTGTGTAAATCAGTCACATCGATATTTTCTGTTTGACCTTAGTTATATTAACCGACAGAAAATTATCGAGTGAGTTGTTCCATAGTTATCCAATAACTATTAGTACATAACCCCTATGTGTCCCCAACATTCATGAGTAATACATTGCCCAACATTTGGACAGTGTTACGTACTCCAGTCTCAACGGAGACATCGATATCCGGTCTTGATTCATCTTGACTAGGAACATTCAAAATGGTATATTTGTTTCGTTATGATAAATTACTCATGGTTACAACACTTTGTAACTACTATCACAAAATATACCATTTATGGATTTTTATATTAAATATACTTTTAATTAAGTTAATTAATTAATATAATCACATTATGTCAAGTATATAATAGGAAAAAATGCCTTTTATTTCGAACAAGATTGGTCAACTAGTTAGATATACGTAACAAATTACATAAGGCATACCCCTAACTCTATCAATCTCCCACTTGCACTTGGGGTCAATTATGGAATCTAATTCCAACTTATCCAATCAAATTTCTCAAAACCAATTAGGTCACTTCCATAGTAAATGGGTATGCTATTATGTTTTAATTATCTACTTTGTCGATTAACTCGTTCTAACACTGATAAACTCTCTTTATCATGTTAACGATTCAAAGTATGTCTTTCGACTTCTAGTGAGCTTTAAGTTCTATCATGACCAATTTCATGATATTGTTATCTTATAACAATATTAAGGGATTCTCAATATTTGAAATCACCTTTGGCTCAATTATAAATTTGTGCATTTATATCTATATACATTGGTTTATTGTAGCGCTATTCCAGTTAATGTTCTCAACATTTCGTTGAATCGAACACATTCACTTTTATTTTGAAACTTTTCAAATTAAAGATTTTATCTTCAATTTTATCATTGACATGTTATACTCTATATCACTTATAAATGTTTATGTCCAAACGTTCCATCATAATGAGTTCATTATTTCTATAAACAATTCTCTAGTATTTCATAAATACACAAGAATACCTCAAACAACCATTTAGTGATATCAATTTGGAATTTATATTTGCTCCATTTGTCAAATACATAAACAAAACACAATATCATACACAACATAACATGTATGATAATTCCTATTGCTAATGCATAAGGAAACCAACTTACATATTCTCCATTTAATAGGGTGCTCTTGTATATCGTATTGGGACAATCCTTATATCTTTTATACTCTCCATAAAAGACATCATTTACAATCCAAAATTGAGTATTAAACTAAAGTTGATTTTAATATAAGCATATTGTTAAAATCAACAACATGTTGTTTACTTATAGTTCAGAAACATCAATGTACCTTTTAACGTTCTTTCTTATGAACACACGCCTCCTCTGCAATTTGATTGAAAATCAAATTATTTGATATTTCTATCAAAATACTTATTCAATCTTGATGCTTATAAAATGATACATTCGTATCATTTCTTAGATCATATCCAAAGACTTACAAACCCACTATCGCTCCCACTGACTTTGAGGCATTTTGCTTAATACTTGTAAATGGCTTACTCTAAATCATTATTTGAAATTTTCTGTTTCAATACATAAGTACGAAAAACTATGTCTTATCCAGCGATAATTTTGTGAGTAAATCTGAATTAACTTGAGCATGTTGAATACCGAATCTGTTATGCTAATTTCAATAATTGAAATTTGTGATATTATTCTTATCAACATTGCTTATTTAATTCCAACCACATTAGTCTTTCCAATAAAGACACATTCTCGGCCGATACCATATAGAGTCAACAATCTTAATGGTTTAATTGAACAACCGAGGGTAATGTATATTTTTGACATTAATAAGAAACTCATAGTTTCTCTTCGATGTATGAGAATACTTATTAGACATTCTGATGATATGTGTTCATTTAGGTTAGTTAATTTCACTTCATCTCATATAATCAGTTCTATCTACGGATCGGATCAAATGTCATTTAACTACCGAAAATTTCTCAAAGAAATTCCTTCACAATGAAGTTGATATATCTTGAAATGAAAATTGTTTCTTAGTGAAAATAGAATAGGGATTCATAAACACTTTATAAACCTTTTTATTTACTAAACTGATTTTAGTTTACAAAAATTATGTTCAAAACATAAATATGTCATTTGATGAAAGATTTTTTCAAAAACATTTTGGAGATTCACACAAGGTCCCTCATTAACAATTATTACATGCAATCTTTCAACTCACACAACCTGCCAACTCCTTGGTCTAGGATATGTTGGGATTTCTTACAAACCCTTATCTTGTATGATTTTGTAAACCATTGTTTAGATGAAATAATATCAACCATATGTGCTAATCTTATGTACATGACCTTATAGAAAGAAACTAACTCAACTTCACTCACAATTAATCGTAAATTGTCCAACAATGTTTGATTACTCCTTACTGATGCATCATTATGTATTACATAGAGGGGTGATTTTAAGATTGAATCTATATTCATTTTTAGGTACATTTGGAACTCTTCCAATATACTCACTTATTCGACCAAATCAAATCATTTTATTTTATTGCATGTTATTTTATTTACTTTTTTTTTAATATTCTATGATTTTATCATACACTTACTACATATGTATCTAATACACATGTTCATGTTGGTAATAAATCATCGATGAATATAACAAAGTATGTTGAACCCTTTTGGTATTAATAGACTTGTGATTGCATACATCAGTATGTATTAATTCAAAGAGTTCATCAACTCTTATGATGCTTCCAATAAATGGGTGCATAGCCATTAATTGTTTGAGAAATAATTAACATGTATCATATGACTCATAATCATATAGTAAAATTATTTCTCAAAACTACGGCTTAGTCTATAATTCCAAAACAAATATAAATAATATTAGATACATATGTATTTTTGTTGCATCGCTTTTACTATGAAAATAAATTCCATAATATAGTTCTATTTCATAATGAATATTCATAATACTCATATTGAAATATAGTTATACCAATTTTTCAGTCAATAGCAAAAAATAAACATTATTTCACAAGTAATGTTGGGTACAATTTATGAAAACAATTTCCGTAATTTGATGCAATCATTAGGTGCTATATGGCATGCTCCCACTATTTCCGCCATTACTATAATAGCATACTAAATTTATAGGTCCACCATTCACTTAGTATTGTTAATATTGTTTACTTATTTCATATGCTGCAACTAGTATACAGAGGAGAGTTCTTTGATCAAAAATCCTGAACTCAAAGAAATAAATGTTATAGAAAACAATTTTCTGTATGAAAATACATTTCGGAATAAAAATTATATTTCATATTCCAATATTAAGTATCAATTATTATTACAATTCTTGTTTCCAGTGTTTCTCTATGAAGCCAGTGTTTCTCTATGAAGCAGAAGTGACTATTCATTCTCTTCATTCCAACTTTACCTTAAATTACATCTATTCTTATATATTCGTTTTTCTTTCAAATGGTCAAACTATTCAAAAGAAAACCTTACTACAATATCATAACAAATCTTTTACAAAAGCGCATTCGATTATTCTTAACATTTAAGACATCAAAATATGTTGCATTTTATGTAAATCGATCAATATGACATTCCAACGACCGAGTTCTTAGATGTATCTCGTAGTTTATGGTCTTGTGTTACATTAACACAATATGATCCTTTTAAAATCATTCAAGTTGAATACATGATCTTAAAATATTGTTTATTGGCTTACTTCGAATGAACTAACTTCATCGAAATATTGTACCCCATAAATTATGACTATTCACTATATAATATTTATATGTGAAAGTACATGGATCAAATATCCATAGTCCTAAATTGCGTTTAGAGTTCAAAAAATCATAAAATGCAATACACGGTCTAAACCAAAAGAATATATAAGTGACCAACTTACGAATATATTAAGTAGTTGAAATTGGGCACTTGCATGGGTATAGAAACATTATAAAACATGCAATTAGAATTATTAGTAAGTATATACTAAATTTCCATTTGTCAACTTTTGATTCAGTTTATTTTTATATGTTAATTGAAAAACGTTTTACAATCATATTAAACTCACAAATTTATCATTGTAAATAATTATAACATAATATAGCATATGTTCTTACAATATTAGAAAGGTTAAATGTTACCATTTCATTTTTCTAATAAGGCTCCCACTAGTCTTTTATATTTCTCCAAACCATAAAATGAAACATAGAAGTCTTACTACTTCACTAGTGGGTGTTAAGACTCGTTTGTTTTGGTATTGTGACCTTGAGTTTGCTCAACAAATCATAGCCCCACAAACGATGGATAACTCCTTATCGGTTGTATCATTTACAACTCCTAACCCATTTTTACTTATTCTAATCTCATTTCGACCTTGAGTTCTCTCAAGAGTTTGAAAGAGATTATTCACTCATACCTACCATATTGTGGTGACCTAAGTATAGTATATGTACCTTGAGTTTTCTCAACAAATACATATAATTATCTTACCTCATCTGTTCAATATATTAATAATACTACGCATAACATCCCTACCTTGAGTTTGCTCAACAATTAAGGAGTATGTAAGTAATTTATTAATGTATAGATATATGATAGAGGGCAACATTATATTAAAGATTCATAATCTTTAATATATATATATATATATATATTGAGTGATATCGACCTATAGAATAATATATTTCTATGAAATACCCCAGCGATTAAAGTGTCAGACACATCAGAAATCACGGTATATGTACATTTACATATGTATTAATTTCTCACGTCTATTTGGGTTTCTTTAATGTTCCACATTTAGTTTATACACATATCATATAAGTTTTATTGTTATATAACTTTTATATTTCATATTACTTATATGATAGTCTTACGTATAATATATCATTAATTAAATCTTATCTAATTAATTTTAATCGGTTAACTCTTTAATTAATTTTAAATTAGTATTCCAATATAACTTTTATATTAGACATATATACTTACCATTTATAGTGTATACTATAACCTTTATAGTGTAACACACATATATCACATATATGTGTATTTTCTTTAATTAATTAACCTTTAATTAATTTATTCAATTAAACAATTTTTATTAAAATTTATTAATTTCATAATTTATCTTGTATACATACACGTATACTTATGTTATCTTAAACATTTTAAAATCACATAACATATATCAACATATGTAATACATGCATATATGCATTAATTAATTAACATATTTAATTAATTTATTTTATTAATCTTATTAATAAATATAAAATTTGAAATTATTATATAAATATTTTCAAACATTTTGAAAATATCATTATCCATTCAAAAATTTTGAAAACTTGTTTTATTTTAAATTTACAATTAAATTTAAAATCTTTAACATTAATTTTCTAAACGATTTTAAAAATTAGCCCAAGGCCCAAATTAAGAGCCTTTTCTATTAGGAGCAACCTTTGGGCTCACTTCACCTTTCGGGCCAGGCCGGTTACCAGGTAGGAAAAGGTACTTGATTACCCAATTTCAATTCTAGACATTACGTTTCTAGACACCGTACTAAGTGGGAAAGCTTAATTAGTTAGCCCTAATATGACTAATTTAGACCGCATTGGCTATTGGGGTCCAATGCCATTGTTGGAACAGGATTAGCCCGTAGTGGAAGTTAGGGGTGAATTTGAAAACGATTTTGCCCTATTGGATCATTTATTGGGTCTGTGAAGTCTAACTAAATTAGAATATTTCTAAATTTCATTTAAATAAAATCATTTATTTTATTTAAATTCAAATTTAATAAGATTTTAAATTAATTTTATTTGATTTAGTTTATACATAAATTTATCATATACATATATGTGTGAGTGCATGTGTAACATAATAATCCGTGAAAGGTATAATATGCCTATATGTAGATGTTGGGATTTATATCGCAAATTCACTCATTTTATGTGTCATGTATGTTGTCCAAATATATGCATGTATGTTTGTTACAAAATACACACATATGCATAAATATATTACATATAATATATGAACATAAACCGTTTATATATAGATAAATATATATATATATAAGAAAAAGAAATAATAATTATTAAAAATTATTTGTAATTCAAAATTAACTTAGTTATGCAAACATAATAACTTAAGTATTTTAATTTGTATATACTATGAATGAAATAATGCTTCATCCATAAATAATTAACATAAATGAATGTATTGATAAAAATTCAAATTTTAGAATTTTTCAAAATGCAGGAGCACAAAATAGAGCTTAGGAAAAATTTAGAGATTTTTCAAAGTTGAATTATTATTTTTAAAGACAAATACAATGATTTTGGCAATAATTATTTAATATAAAATAATATTCTATTAAAAAATAAAATTTTAAAATTCTAGAAATTCTAGGATCATGAATGAAAGGTTAAGTAAAATTTTAAAGAATTTTTCAATTCAATTATTATTTTAATAAATTATAAACAGTTTTTTCATAATAAAATTAATTATTAAAAATTATTAAAAAATTCCTATATTTTTTCTATATGTTTCTGAAATGATGTAATATTTTTTAAATATAAAATTGAATTTTTTAATGTGATAATTATTTTATATATAATAAACTATTCAAAATTCAACAAATGTTAATTTAAAAATATGAATATATGTATTATAATTAATTTTCGATTTTTTTAATTGATATTATAGTTAAATTAGTGTACTAAATTTTTTAAATCTTAGAAATATCTTATATATGCATATATGCTATTATGAGAGAGAAGTATACATTATATATGTGTGTGTGTGAATTTATTAATAAATATATATAAAACAACTATTAATGACAAAATTTGATTTAGTACAGCAAACAACAATTGTCTATACATAAATCATAATACAAAAATTATGCACATAACCAAACTGATTTGTGACAACCACATTTACTTACAAAATCACACCTAACTAAACATATAGTAGCAATATATTTAAGCAAATATGAAATGCTCATTATAGGATAATAGAATATAATTTAATTACTATAATATGAATTAAAATTACCAATTTATTGATGCCTTTGAATTCACATTGAAGCAATGACTTCCCGAGCTTTTACTGTTCTTGGTTAATCAGATTGCAAGTCCAGAATCACCGACCTCTAAGTATCGAATAGTATTATTTTAATTTGAAATATATTTGAGAATTTTGGAGTGGATTAAGAGCTATGTTTTAACCAGCGTTGTTGAAGGTAATGGCGGCCAAAATGGACAGTAATTGTTTTTAGACACACACACACACACACATACATATATATATATATATATATATATATATATATATATATATATATATATATATATAGGGTTGTATGAGAGAGAAACGAGGAAAACCTTTTTGCCCATTCTCACTTTATCTCAACCCATTATCTCAAAGCCAATTCCCAATGTTTTAGCCACCCCTAGACCTTCTCAAAACCAAAAATTTTCAGCCCTAATGATGGGCCTTAAACCCATCTAAGCCCAATCCAAAATACTATGCAATTAAATCTAATTTAATCGCTTGTCGTTATTATATATCGGTAGTTATATTTATACATGTTATAAATATATAAAACATTATTTATTTCTCAAATCATATTCAAATTTTATAATTAATATTTCATAAATATTAATTAATTTAATTAATTTATAACAATTATAAACTAATTAAATTGTTCGGCCTTAAGAGAATTCATCATTTCGACTGTGTAACTCTTGGGTGTAAATTTGGTCAGCGATTAACATCGAACTATTCTAATGTTAATGTTCACACGTCACTTAGCAGGTGGTGTGACATTATGGCCAAATTTTTCGCTTAGTCATTTTTGGTAATAATCCAATTTTGGTTTAATAAGCGTTACCTGGTTGTGATATTTGTTTACACCAATTCTCTTCGTCAAAACTATATCACTTTGGACTTATGGAATTTGGTAATGGTCAAAATTCCAACCTCATCCACATTCATCTTTATAGTCTAAATACAAAATCCTTAGTTCAATTTGAACAATTATCATTAACCGAAATGCACTAGCTAGAGACTTTGACTTTGAGTGGACTTAAGTCGACTGTGATACTAACCGCATATAACTAAGGTGACGAATCCTCTCTTTAATATGCTTCACTTCCAATACTTCCACTCGACCCAACTATAGTCACTCGATGGACGTCATGCCATGATTTGGCTATAATCAAAGTGGAGCTTTCATGTTGAAGATCCACGGTATTATTAAGTTGTGAGAATTGTGTAAATCAGTCACATCGATATTTTCTGTTTGACCTTAGTTATATTAACCAACAAAAAACTATCGAGTGAGTCTTCCATAGTTATCTAATAAATATTAGTACGTAACCCCTAGGTGCCCCCAACGGTCATGAGTAATACACTGCCCAACATTTGGACAGCATTACTTACTCCAGTCTCAACGGATACATAGATATCCAGTCTTGATGCATCTTGATTAGGAACATTTAAAATGGTATATTTGTTTCATTGTGATAAATTACTCATGGTTACAACACTTTGCAACTACTATCATAAAATATACCATTTATAGATTTTTCTATTAAATATACTTTTAATTAAGTTAATTAATGAATATAATCACATTATATCAAGTACAAAATAGGAAGAAAATACCTTTTATTTCGAACAAGGTTGGTCAACGAGTTAGATATAGGGGGAATTAATTTAAAGGACAAAGATTTGTATAATTTTTGCCTCAAGGACACGACCTTAATATTTTTACCACAAGGACAAACATTCTTCTAAAAATTATTCATAAGGACAAACATTTTTCAAAATTATTCATAAGGACAACAAAACTGCTACCGAGCTAAAAACAGATACCTAAAAACTACTACCGATAACTACAAACTGATACCTAAAAACTGCTATCAATAACTAAAAACTGATACCTACAGAAAGTTGTCCTTCAGGATAAAATATTGAAGGTCTGTCCTTGAGGCTAAAAAGCTGTGAAATTTTGTCCTTAACAATAAATTTCTATTAGATATATATAACAAATTACATAATTTTCCCTAGGACATACCCCCAACTCTATCAGATTTCCCTAAGTAAAAATGACTCACATATTAGAATACCAATGGGACTGGTATAGGGTCACGCCCTATACATTAGCTATTAGCCCCAACTAATTGTTGTCCAAAATTCCGGTGTGTAGGGCTTTATCACGGGTAAGACTAGAATTATGATTACACATAGATGGGAATATATATAATTGTATACAAAGAGAGATTATTGGTGAGCCAGCCAAACCATTAGGATCAGTTAGACCTAGGAGATGTTAAGTTAGGGACAGACCATCCAGAAGAGAAGCATTTAACAGATAGTTAAGGACAGACCGCCTAGAAGCGGTAGTGTCTAACAGATGTTATATTATTTTGATACGTTCTCTGGTAGGCCCGAGTCACAAAGGTTAAAAGTTATCCAAACAAAACTTATGTGTTTGAAAAGATAGTTCATTTATTACCTGTTTATGTATGTTTACATAATGATGCTTTGCAGTATTTGACCAGTTTTGGTTGGAGGAAAAGGTTTTGCAAAAATATGTTTTAAATGGATGTTAGTGAGAGGAAATCCGTTTCGCTAAGCGATGTGGTCTCACTTAACACATTTAACCGGGATGTACAGTATTATTCACAACAAGCTTTTTGTCTAGCTCAAAGTTTATGTTCCCCTTCAACTCTCGGATGCTTAAAATTTGATTTGAGTAAGCTGAGGGGTTAAGGTCTTTTCAGGTTTTAGTAGGACAACGCATAAGGCTACCGGAGGCATGCAGAAGGCAAACAGATAGCTATTTAGGAGTTGGAGGTTTATGCTTTGTGGTTTTCCGCTGTGTTTGTAATAAGTCTATTATGACTATATGACTCTGATCATCCAAGAGGGTATCTTCATGCATTACTCTTGGTGTATTTTGCAATAAGTATATTTTATCTGTGCTTGTGAACTTATTTGGGATTATGTATTAAGAATATGGAACATCTGTTTTGAAATAAATGAAGCAAAGTTGTATTGAAATATGTGTTTGTTTCATATTCAAGTGCTTCTGATATTATAGATACCATTACTTAGCTGTAATTAGTCATCGGAAGCTATACTATAGATGACTACAACATCTGTAGCGCTTATGTTTGGGCCTCTAGATAGGGGACGTTACAGCTTGGTATCAGAGCATAGTTTATGAAATTCTTTAACAAAAACTGATTTTGAAAACATAATCCTTGGTGATTAGAGTTAAGATTGGGGTATGGGATAACGCTATAATGACGTACTTGTATTTGTTATATATAAGTATATGCTATATCTCTATACTCCTTTCTTAGTTAAGTTATTCATCTGTATCTCACAAGGTTTGAATACAAATATGGATGGAAAAAGAGGCAGGGTTAATCTTGGAGGAGGGAGCACCACTACTAATGGAAATGCCCGACCAAATGCTAGAAGTGGTCCAGGTCAGACTCAAACTGAAAATGTTGGTGTTAGGGTTCCCTTAGTGGACATAGGAGCCATGTATCAGTTTTTCTTAAATATGATGCAAGCTGGAATCGCAGCTGGAGTTGTCGGTGGAATTGCTGATGGAGGAGGAGTTCGGAAAGCTTCGATAGCCAACCACTATGCTAATCTAAGCAGAGACTATATTAGGCTAGGAGGGAAGCCGTTCATTGGAATGGAAAATGCGATTGAGGTAGAAAACTGGCTGCTGCATTGTGAGAGGATTTTCACTGACTTAGGATTGAATGACAAGCAAAAGAGGAGACTAGCTTCAAGATAGCTTCAAGGAACTGCTCTATTTTGGTGGAACACTGTTGCAGTTAGTGTTGAGAAAGAAGCCATGACTTGGGTGGAGTTTAAGAGAAGGTTCCAAGAAAGGTTTATGTTAGTGATGGCACAGTCAGCATTGGCTAGAAAGTTCGCTGAATTGGAGCAAGGCGAGATGTCTGTCCTAGAATATGCAAGAAGATTTGAGGAGTTAGCCCAGTATGGGTATGCCATGGTTGATACAGTGGTAAAGAGGAACAAGAAGTTTATAAGAGGGTTGAAACTGGAGGTTTAAGAGCTACCTTGCCACACTTAAGAGATCCATGTGATGTTGTGGTAGAAATGGCACTAAGGCAGGAAGAGGTGTTATCTTGTTTGGAGAAGAAGAAAGAGAAGGAGGTCCAGGCAGGGCGGGGCCAGAAAAGAAAGTTTTTCCATAAGGAGAATGCTCAAATGGGCGGAGCATAGAAGAAGGGAAAATATGAGGTGGTTTGTTATAAACGTGATAAGAAGGAGCAATATGCAAATGAGCGTCGTTTTGGAAAGGAAAAGTAAAATAAGTGGTTGGAAAGAAGAGTATCAAGTGCTTCAATTATGATCAGATCGGCCACTACAGGAATAAGTGCAAAGAGCCCGTGAGAGAAGGAAAGGGCTAAGTGTATGTTGTGGAACCAATTGCTTTAAGGCCAGGAGCACAGGAAAAAGGAAAGTCTGTTTTGGGAAGCTCGCTACAGATTCACGGTATGTCTGCTAATGTTCTGTTTGATACTGGTGCATCATATTCTTTTTTTTCAATGTTTGGTAGTTAAGCTTAACCCAGAGCCCTCATATTTAGTTACTTCCTTAAGATGCAACACTTGGGATGAGGTGTGACATTTAGAGTTTGACTTGTTAGGTCATAATTTTGATTGCTGTTTGCATATATTTAATTTTATAGGGTTTCGGATCATCCTTGGGATGGATTGGTTAAGTAAATACGATGCTATGATATTTTGCCATGATATGAGGTTATCACTTAGATATCTGAATTGCAGTGATGGGATAGTTTATACCGTAGAAAGCTATAGTTGTGTGGTGAATGCTTTATTGGGTATTGTGGAGATGGAGGATGAGTTACATTGAGTCTTTGTGGTTAGAGAACTTGCTGTTGTGTTTGAACTAGTAGTTGGGTTGCCACCGAAACGAGCCATTGAGTTACGGATTGATTTAGTGCCTGCAGCATAACCAGTGAGTAGTCGCCAAGCAGAATGACACCCACCGAGATGAGAGAGTTGAAGGTTCAGTTGGTAGATTTAGAAGGAAAGAATCTGATTAGACCAAGCATTTCGCGTTAGGGAGATGCCGCAGTATTTGTTAAGAAGCCGGATGGACCATTGGGCTATGTATCGATTATCGTAAGTTGAATGAGAAGACGATAAAGAACCGATATCCATTGCCTAAAATTGACTATTCATTCGATCAGTTAAGTGGAGCCTAAGTACTTACTCAGCTGGATTTGACTATGATATTTCATCATCTTAAAGTGGCAGAGGATAGTTTCCTTTAACGGCGTTTAGGACGAGGTATGGACCGTGCGAATGGTTAGCTATGCCGTTCGAACTAACTAATGCGCCAACATTCTTTTTGGACTTGATGAACCGAATCTTCCGAGAGCACTTTGATAGATTTGTATCAGTCTTCATAGATGATATTTCAATATACTCTAAAGATGAGAGGGAGAATGAAGTTCATCTTAGGGTTGTGCTTGAAACATTGAGGGAGCATCAGTTGAAAGCTATGTTTTCGAAATGTCACTTTTGGAAGAAGGAAGTAAAGTTCCTTGGTCATGTAGTCTCAAAGAAAGGATTTTCTGTAGGTCTGACTAAGATTGAGACAGTAAATATCTAGAAGAGACTCGAGACAGTAACCGAGATAACGATCTTTCTAGGGTTAGCCGGATACTATAGAAGGTTCAAAACGATTTTTCACGGAAAGCTGCACTGATGACTAAGCTTACGCGAAAAGATGTGAAGTTTGTATGGACTGATAAGTGTGATGAAGCGTTCCAGAGCTTGAAACACTTATTGACCCATGCTCCTGTGCTGGTGGTTCCGAAGGGAAATCAGGATTTAGTCTTTTGTACGGATGCATGTAGAACTGGATTGGGAGCTGTGTTGATGATAAAGGTAAAGTGATTGCTTGCCCTTCTAGACAGCTAAAGCCGCATGAAGTTAGGTATCCAACACATGTCTTGGAGTTAGCTGCCATTATATTTGCTTTGAAGGTGTGGGGGTATTTTCTTTCGAGAGAGAGATTCGAGCTTTATACGGATCATAAATCGTTGAAGCATTTGTTCTCTCAGAAGGAATTGAACATTAGATAGTAGAGATGGTTGGAGTTTATTGATGCTTATGATATGGGAATCAAGTACACACCGGAAAATGGAAACAAGGTAGCGGATGCACTTAGCAGAAAACATCAGAATATAGTATTGGCTATGATTAAGACTGAAAAGACTTGGAAGCATTATCAGATTGTAGAGTGTAGTTTAGATCTAAGGCAGCTTCTAGTGCAGGAAGTGCTATATTGTCTTGCTTAGAAGTTCGACCAGTAATGATTGAGAAGATGGCTTCTAAATAGGAGGAGGGTCCAGTTTTGGCTGAGCGGATTAGAAAGTTATGGGAAGGAGAAGAGGACGATGACTTAAAGGATTTCAGTCTTGACCGAAACGAATGGTCGAGAAAGAAAGGAAGGTTATGTGTTCCGAATGTAGGAGACATGAGGGTCAAAGTTTTGGATGAATGCCATCATTCGAAGTTCACTATCCATCCCGAAGGAACGAAGATGTATCAGGATATGAAGAGGAGTTTCTTCTGGGAAGGTATGAAACGGGACATTGGGTTATTGTTAAGCAGTGCTTGAATTGCCAGCAGGCAAAGGCTAAACGCCAGAAGCCAAGTGGATTGCTTCAATCGTTGGATGTCCCAACGTGGAAGTGGGATTCTATCTCAGTGGATTTTATTGATGGGTTGCCAAGGTCTAGTAGAGGAAATGAAAGCATATGGGTCATAGTGGATAGACTAACCAAGAGTGCCCATTTCATTCTGGTAAAGTCAACTAGGACGGCACATATTTTGGCGAAGTTGTTTACGGAGAATGTAGTTAGACTGCACAGGATTCCTAGTAGTATTATCGGCAATAGAGATTCTTTGTTTACTAACAAGTTGTGGAAGATTCTGTAGGAAGCTTTAGGAACCAAGCTAAAAATGAGTACCACTTAGCATCCACAGAATGATGGGCGAACAGAAAGGATTAACAAAGCCTTGGAGGACTAGTTAAGAGCTTTTGTATTAGATTTCATAGGATCATGGGAAGCCAACTCCATTTAGTTGAGTTTTCGTATAACAATAGTTATCAGGCTAGTATTGGAATGACACCGTTTGAAGCTTTGTATGGAAGACAATGCAAATCTCCCATATGTTGGTTAGAGACCAGGGATAGACTGGTTCTTGGTCCATATTTGGTGAAAGAAGCCGCATAGAAGATTGAGTTGATCCGAGCTAGAATGAAGGAAGCTCGGTCAAGGCAGAAAAGTTATGTAGATAGAAGAAGGAAAGACTTGGAATTCTCAGTTGGAGACTATGTGTTTATTAAGGTTTCACCGATGAAGGGTGTGATTAGATTCAGAAAGTCAGGAAAGTTAGCACCTAGATTCATTGGCCTTTTCGCATTGTTGAGAGAATCGGGAAACTCGCTTAAAGAATAGAGTTACCGAATAGTTTGGTTGGAGTCCATGATGTTTTCCATATTTCTCATCTTAGAAAGTGTGTTAGAGACCCATGGACTGTTATAGCACCTACAGTGTTAGAAGATTTAGTAGTAGAGTCGGATTTGACCATAGTTAGAATACCGATTCAGATAATCGAGAGAGATGAGAAGAAGCTGAGGAATAAGACAGTCAGATTTGTAAAGATCCAGTGGAGTGATGATGCTAGAAACTGTACTTGGGAGACCGAGAGTAGGATTAGAGATGCTTAGCCTGATTTGTTTTGATGGTATGTTTTACTTTTTTATTTGGTTGTGTACTTTAAGGTAATTTCAAGGACGAAATTCTTTAAGAAGGGGAGTCTATAACACCCCATATTTTTATACGCTACGACAAAAAGAGCTTTCGCGGTGTTTTAAAAGTGCTGCCATAATCATTAGCGGCGTTTCAAAGAACCCTGTATAATATGATGCTGCAATAGAGTCAGGAAATTCTGCAGCGTTTTCGAAATGTTGCTAAATAAATGGCTACTAAAGCTTTTTAAGAACGCTGTAGTAAATTAATTTTGCAACATTACTTAAATGTTGCAAATTCATTTAGCACTGTTTTAGGAATGCAGTTTACCAGTTTGACTTCGAGAAGACAATAATACAGCAGCAGTTTTGAAACGCTGTAAAAATAAATTATGCCACTTTTTGAAACGTTGCAGTATATCAATGTTTTTGCTACATTTTACAATTATTGCAGCAGACTCAATTTGTAAAACACTAATAGATATAATTTGATACTAAACATAATCAAAGACATAATCAAAGCTACATCGATTTCATACACCATAAAATTTAGTCATATACAACATTTCATGAACAATGTTTTAAACACAGATGTTAATGACATAGAATCTTACAAAAAGAGCTTGCTAAAGAGAAAACATAAATCGTGGAAAGTCCAATCTTATCTCCTCAAAAGTCCAATATGCCTATAAGAAGAAGAAAATGCAATTAGAGATTAGCAGTAGAAGAGAACAAATTTTCCTATATAACTAGACTATTTGCGTTAATAGCGTGCAGCTTAACTTACATGCCAGGCAAAACTGAGAAGTATCTTGACAGCTTTGATATTATTAAAAGTAACATTGATTACTTGGACGGCATTTATTGGAAATAATTGAGAGCTTATTGTGCATTCTAGCCCACTGGTTCTTCCCAAGACCAACTAACATAGTGGCATTCTAATATGAAAAGAAATGCATTAACGGATGTTATCAACTTTCTTTAAGCCGATACATTTCCCTCCAACTTTTATTATTAACTAAAAATTTTTTAATAGTCATGAACGTATGGAATGGCTAGAAAAATTTAGATGTACAATGAATTAGTGCAAAGCAAAATTTTACCGAAACTACGGGATTTCTAGTTCTTAAATAGAAAATGCTTTTGTGTGTATGTATGCTCAACAAAAAGGCATATCTGGTGACTATATTGAATTCTTATAGCTACGAAATATAAATATAATATGATGCTAACTTGTAAAACATCCTACCCGACCAAGATCATTATTCTTATGACATTCTAGCACAAAAAAAATAAGATATTCATGTGTCTCAATATTTGTATGCTTGGATACATTAAAATATGGATTAATCTTACAGTTCATAGTCAGAATCTTGATCAACGTTGTCATTCTCTTCTTTGTTGATGAAAACCATTCTTCTCATGCCTTGTCTTCCGTTTATTTACTCTATCTTTCCATTCTATGTTGCTCCTTGCTTCCCTCTCACCTTCCAATTCTCTACCCACAACTGTACAACACTGATATATGAACGCAAATGTGTATGGAAGCAAATTATATCTCATATCAATTTGAAAAAACCTACCACTTCCTGTAAAGGATGAGAATGCAGCTCTATTGGTCAGCTTCCATTATTGTATCTGTTCCCCGTAAAATTGTAATAAACTATAATTTTTAACCAATGATGATGATGATATAAAAGAAATATAAAATCAAGCTGATATGATCAAAGTTTACCGATTTGTCTGTCAGCTTGTGGTTTATCTACCACTGCTGTCTTTGTCTTAATTTAAATTTATCTTCCGAATCTGCCAAATTACCTACGTCCTTGTCACGTCCCTCTACTCTAGGACAGCCCAATCAATATGATTCTTCATTTCAGTCTCATAAGTTTTGGTCTTACTAGAAAAAGAGTTGACATGTTATGTATATACATCAAGTATAATCTGACACAATATCACTGTCAAGTTGCACAATAAAACTTGTATTTTTTTTAATTCATCGAATGAACATTATTTTTCAGGCCAATCCATATTAGAGCGAACATTATACTAAAAAATTTAGGTTTATCAAAATATTTTTTCCACCATCAAATCCAGGTCGCTACATTGAAAAAACACATGATAACGGTTCAACTCTAGTCAACAACGTAAAATCGGTTTAAACAAACACAAGCAAAGGACTTTATTTCAATATTGGTCAAAAACGAAAAACATATCCATAAGTATCATGATTTCATTATCATTTGTGTCGAAAATATAAAACTTAGCTAGCATATCTCCTCTTCATTTCCATAAATCATAGCACAACCAATGTGATAATACCCAGCCTTCATTGATCCAAAAAACAATCACATTTGTGAAATCTTTGATACAATTGCTTTTGTGTTGGCTAGAGTGCTAAATAACTTTTATCACACAAATGGAGCTAACAGAACTATTTAGAAAACCCAATTTACTGAATTAATGCTGGGTAATTTAACGTTGAAAAATGATGCATGGAACTTGAGTAAACGCCAGGGATGGATGAATTGCCCGATCTAAAGCAGCAAGAGTCTCCAAGACATGCGAATTGCGAGTAATGTTGTAATAGATATAACATGTGTAAATTAACAGACATAGCATGTGTAGTTACAACAAAATATCATGCAAGCATACGAAAACCCATGATGGGCAAAGAATTTTATGTAGGTGGTGTGCCATATTAAAAAGTGTTCTCAAAACCTACAGCCACAAACAGAAAAACAAATGTAACATTACGGGATTATAAATATAGATAAAAGAATGGAGTCGGAAAAAATATAAATTGCATGACTTCTCTAAACATGAAAACTGAATATTCTTTGGTGTAAGAACATTATAAGACTGAAGAAAGTAATCCAAGTTGTAGTTGAGTTGGGAGACTGGCGGAATCATTTGTTGTCCGCTCAATGTTAGAGTATGTTACTGCTATTCTAACTCATATTATCGTTGTTCAAAATTTAGTTATTTTTTATGAAACTTAGCTAATTTTATAATTTATTAATATTAGTATTATTATTATTTTAAACTTAGTTAAATTTATAAGCTTAGTTAATTTATTATTATTATATAGACTTAGTTATTTCTTATAAAACTTAGTAAACTTAATTAATATTTTATAATTCATTATTATGATTATTATAAAATTAGTTAATTTTTATGAACTTATTTAATTTAAAATTATTAATATCATTATACAAATTTAGTCACTTTTTATAAAAGTTGGATAACTTGGTTAATATTTTATAATTTATTATTATTATATAAATTTAGTTATCTTTTATAAAACACGTGTATCACGTAATGTCCCGGATTTTCTCTATTCATATGTGTGTACCTGCCATCATTATAATTCTCAAAGATGAGAGATTCTAAATAGCAAATATTGTGGCAAATGCATATATCAACAGATATCTAGTTTAAAAAATTGCTAGATAATGATATTTGGTCTGTTATTTCAACAAGACTTGGCCAAATTTGCCTACAAGGAATAATTAACATCCGTTGTTTCATACACCTAAACAACCTTAAGGTAGAATCCAGTTTTGAATTTAACTGAAAGTTGTCATGATACTTCCTACAAGATAATAAATTTCATATAAAATAATTAATAAAAGATATGATAAAAGAATCTAAGGACTTGAATTTTTTTTATCAATTACCCGACAAAATCAATCAAAAACACAAGACTGAAGCCTTTAATCCCTAGTCTCACCCTTCCACGTACCCTGTGAATCATATTGCATAAATTCAGATATCAGTGCAATTCAATGCGTATGGATATCAAAGTATTGACATGAAAATTCAACCAACGCTCATCCGATAACAATTAAGCATAAGAAATATTATAGTATCAATTTGGGTAAAATATAAGAAAAATTAGAAAACTTTCAGATAACTTTTATACAATAAAATCATTTTAATGGGAATACTTCAAAAGTCGGAAAAGATGAACATCAGTGGTAATAATTTAGTTGAATTGTTGATTAAATTTTCCTTTAATACCATGTTATTGCAAACGGCTATATCGGCAAATCTAAAGAGTGGAATAAGTTTCAAAATTACATGTCATTTAAACTATAAATAGGTCAAAATATAAGAACAATTTGAAGCAAACCCAAATATATTTACATAAAACCAAATCAGATCGGAAATTTTAAATTCGATGAATAAGCAACCTGGATAATTTATTGTACTAATCAACTGCTACATCGGATCAGAAGGAAGTGCAGAAAAAAGTTCAATGTATTAATCAACCGTAAAATAAAATGAACAGCCATAACGAATTTAATATACACATCAAACCTATGATTCTTAACGAATTAGTGTTGAATGAAGGTATGCGAAGCAAGTAACTGCTTTTCAAATGGCTATATGGTACTGAATGAAGGTATATGCAGAAAGCAACTGTTTTTAAATTAACTTTTCAGTAAATTTGTCTACAGTTCTGAGGAATAAAAATATTACAAAGGGATAGCAACAACAATAGGTAATATCAACAATTTGTATTGAAATTGATTGCCTCTTAAAAATAACAGCTAAGAAAAAACTTTGTGCCAAAAGTAAGCAAGACTGCAACCCTCTGATTCACAGCCTTTGGAGACGATGGTAACACATTGTCAATAAAAGTTAAATTTACATTGATAAGATTTGATCCCATGTACATGAGCACGCGGTCTGCACTTAGCTCAAGATTTCCATATTGCATGACATTTGAACAAAGATTGTAAGTGTTATGAGAAAGGTTCTCGTTTTCACCTATGATTGTATAAAAGAGATGCCAGAACATTAATCATACAATAGATAGAAAAAGGATGAAGGAATTTCAAGCTTTTATGCACATTCCAGTTGGCAAAATATCAATTAGTAGATTAATAAACACATATAGGTAAGGTTGCCCCAAGGAAATCAGATAGACAACCTCCACTCTAAGGGGAATCACATGAGATGTAGATGACTGAAAACATCAACATAATAAGTTACATGTGAAAACAATGTAGACAAAGGTAACGACTTGTCTTGAAGAGACATTTGTAATAAATAGCATGAATATATATCTCTTAAAAGTATAAACAAAAGAATTGTGAAAATTTTCAAAAGTGGACCAACCTCAATTTAGTTTCCATAAAAAGAAATGAAAGAAAAGAAAAAAAATAGAAACAATAAATTTGATTTAAGGGGCTCCAAAATTTATATTGATGCATAGTAATGTTTACACAATTACATAACTCTTACCCTCACCATCTGATTGCCAAAGTGCTTGTAGCCTAAACTCTACCCAAACAATATACAGCTTCCTGGGACAAGGTTAGGAAAAGAGTAAAAAAAAAAAAGGGCAGAAAACCTATAGAGTACGGATATGATTCATGAAATCATCAAAGTACGAATATAAAATTAAATTTGGTTAATTTGAACTTAAAATTAAATTAGCTTCAAGGCATAGAATTTGTAACAACCCGCATATTTTACGATTAAGTATTTAAATATTTTATTTAAATATTTTATCGTTAGTCGGATTATAGTCCGAAAAGTTACTTTTTGCATATGGTCGAATTAGGACTCGAGACCACTTCCATTGAGTTCAAAATGTCGTTTGTGATCTTTTTGAGTATAAACTTTGATGTGTTTGGAGTAAGTGGAATTTTGCCACTTTGATCTTAGGGCTTTGGTTTGGGTTGAGCCCATTTACCCCACTTATTAGCTCAGTCCCAACCCTCTCCTCTTCATTACTTCATTTCTAATTTCTAACATTCAAGCTTCAATGAAAATGGAGAGTGGAATGGGAAATTAAAACTCCAAGCCCTAGTTTCCATTAGCAAATCCAACATCTAACTCCAAATCTAAAGAGAAGCTATTGGTTCAGGCTCATTTGGGTTGTGTTGAAGTATGGTTGATTCTTCCTTTGCTTTCAAACTTCTCCTTCATAGATTTTGTGTAAAGACCGAGATGTTACAGGTGCTTCTGCTTGACTTCACATCTGGGATTATCACCCTGACTTTTGGCTAACTACTTAGATTAGTAGTTTTTGTTGTATACATTTGAGATATAGACTCATTGATGTATCCATATTCTTTTGTCTTGCACTTGTAGCTATTCTTTTGTGATATTGTGGATCTTGTTTGACCACTTCTCTGATGTACACTCTCATGTGTTATATATTCATATTTATTTCCGCCTTTGTGATATGGATGTCTGTGACTGATTTGTGTTATGTTTATTTCTATATTTGTTTCCTAAGAATATATATAGCCACTGTGTAGTAGCTTTGAGTTTGTATCGGTATATCGGATTTCTGTTCTATCTGACATATTAGTGCTCACACAAAGCAATTACGTGGATGGTCGCTTCTCAACAGCCTTATTCTCCATGCTAGTTGACGGCATTACACCGTAGTGTCCTTGGCTAGCGTGGGTATAGAGGTGGGGCGTCACAGCTTGGTATCAGAGCCAAACTTCGGAACAATGTAGAATAATTTAACAAGGATCATCGTCCTAAGTCCATCTTAGGAGTCGTGCCTTAGGATTTTATTCCGGTCTTCGTACCGTTCCATCCTATTTTCTTTTATGATCCCTTGTTTTAACAATCATTAATGTTTGATATTCAATTTGTGAATAACCTTTTTCTTCTTCCTTCTTCTTTCTTAAGGAAGAGAAATGGTTAGACCTGGCCGTCCCAACGCCGGTCAATCTAGTGCTACTCCCCAGGATGGAGTTTTATGTCTGCCCAACAGCTTCTTGATCAAGTAAAGAATGCTCAAGCAGCCGGTTCTAATCCGAAGTCTACTCACCCTAAGTCTGGATTTGCACGTTTGTGCAACGATTATACCAACTTGGGTGGGAAGCCATTTAAAGGTTCTGAAACCATTATTGAAGTCCAGGCTTGGCTAAGAATATGCGATCGAATCTTTTCACGCATGAATCTTATTGATCTTCACCGTGTTCAGGTGGCCTCTAGTATGCTCCAAGAAAGAGCATTAGACTGGTACGAGCTTCTGATTTCTGAAATAAATGAAGCGGATCTTACTTGTGAGAAATTCCGGGAATGATTCGAGTTAAAATTTGTGCCAGAAGCTGAGAAGGTGGCATTGGCTCGTCGTTTCATAGACCTTGTTCAAGGTGAATCCTCCGTGGCAGATTATGTCGCGTCTTTTGAATCTCTCTCTAAATACGGGGTTGAATACATTAATACCCCATTGAAGAAAAATCAGAGATTCGTCTATGGCTTGAATAAAAATCTCAAGAAGCCATTACTTCTAAAGTTAGAAGTTTCTTTTGATCGGCTCATTGATATCGCTCTTCGACTTGAAGAGGCAGATAGAGAGAGTGATGTTGAAGTTGTGAGTGCTAAACCAAACTTCAACAACAAGAAAAGACCTAATAAGTTCAAGGGTCCTTATTCTAACAATAAGAAAGGGAAGCAAGCCTCTCCGGTAGCTAAGACTTCTACCTCTAGTAGTGGGCAATGCTACAATTGTGGTTCTAAGGACCATTATGCGAACAAGTGTTCAAAGCCTCGTATTTGTCGCTATTGCAAAGGCCCGGACCATTATTTATCTTCTTGTCCCAAACTTCAAAATAGGAAGGAGGGAAAGCTTAATGTTGCTCAAGCCCCTGGCAACACATCTCGTGGTCAAGATATTTCTCATTCTATCCTTGATGGCATTATTTTATTTCGTGATCATCCTATTCGAGTTCTCTTTGATACGGGTTCATCCCATTCTTTTATATCAAAAGAACTTGTTGATACCTTTTCTTTGGATGTTTTGTGTTTAATGACTTCATTGAGAATTGCGAATCCGGTTGATGGATCCGCAACGATCAGTTTATTGTATAAAGATGTCGAGATTATTTTGTGTAATTTTTCTTTCCGAGCCGATTTGCATGTTATGCGCTATTTAGGCTTTGGAATGATTTTGGGAATGGATTGGCTTAACCGCTATGAAGCCCAAATTCTATGTCCTGAGCGGACTATTCATCTTCGACATCCTCAATCTGTTAAGCAGATTTCTATTAACTTAAAGATTCGGATTCCAGCTTGGTTGCATCTTTATATTCTTTAAATCCTCATGATGACTATAATGATGAGGAGGAAGATATTATTTCTCTTATTCATGTTGTTCGTGAATTTTCCGACATATTTGAGCCCTTTTTAGGATTACCACCTAAGCGAGCAATTGAGTTCAGATCTCATCCCTGGAGCTTAACCTATCACTCGTCCTCCTTATTGTATGTCCAATAAAGAAAATGAGGAGATGCGCAAACAATTATCCGAATTGGAGACGAAGCAATTTATTCGCTCTAGTTCCTCTCCTTGGGGAGCTTCGGCTATTTTTGTGAAGAAATCTGATGGTACACTTAGGCTTTGCGTTGACTACCGCAAGCTTAATGATCTTACTACCAAGAATAAGTATCCTTTACCTCGGATTGATGATCTATTCGATCAACTTAGTGGTGCTAGAGTCTTTTCACAATTAGACTTAGCTATGGGTTTTCATCAGCTTCGTATTGCAGAGGATAGCATTCCTTAGACATCGTTCCGTACTCGTTATGGATCTTATGAATGGCTTGTTATGCCATTTGGTTTAACGAATGCTCCGGCTTAATTCATTGACCTTATAAATAGAGTTTTCAAAGACTTCCTCGATCGATTTGTTCTCACTTTATTGATGATATTCTATGTATTCAAAAACCGAGGAGGAGCATGAAAAGCATCTTCAGATTGTGTTGGAAACTCTTAGGAGCAATCAATTGAAAGCAAAATTTTCTAAATGCCACTTTTGGCAATCTCGTGTGAGGTTTCTTGGTCATATTATTTCCGAATCTAGAATTTCCATGGATCCTTCAAAGATTGAAGCGATTCAAAATTGGAAGAGACCGGAGAGTGTGACGGAGATCCGTAGTTTTCTCGGATTGGTGGGTTATTACTGTCGTTTTATTAAAGACTTTTCTAAAATTGTCGTGCCTCTTACAAGCTTAACAAAGAAAGGTGTTAAACACATTTGGTCGGACAAATGTGAAGCTTCTTTTCAGAAATTAAAAGAACTCCTTTCCAATGCTCCTATTCTTGTGATTCTCGAGGGAAACCAAGATTTTATTGTTTATACCGATGCTAGTCGCGTTGGGTTGGGTGTCGTTCTTATGCAAAGAGAATGTGTTATTGCTTATGCTTCTAGGCAATTAAAGCATGTTGAGACTAGATATGCCACTCATGATTTAGAGCCCGCGGCTATTGTTTTCGCCCTTCGTATTTGGCGCCATTATATTTTGGGAGAAAAATTTATTCTTTACACCGATCATAAATCTTTGAAGTATCTATTTTCTCAAAAGGAACTTAATTTGCGTCAACAGCGTTGGCTCGAGTTCCTTGCAGCTTATGATCTTGATATTCTTTATATCCTCGGAAAGGGAAATCGCGTTGCCGATGCACTTAGTCGTAAGCAACAAGCGGTTGTTTCTATGATGATATCCGAATGGAATGATCTCTGGGTTTTATCCACTTATGAGATTCGAGATCATGTTTCCAATTTATGTTCATCTCTTGTTTTATGTAGCCTTGAGGCTCATCCTTCTCTTTTAGACCGCATTCTTGAATCTCAAAGGATAGATCCCGAATTGGCACTTCTTGGCCAAAGATTGAGGGATAAACTTGATATTGAAGTTTTGAAAGACTTTGATATCGATTCTCGTGGTGGCATTCGAAAATTTGGTATACTTTTCGTGCCAAATATTAGTGATCTTCGTAAAGATATTTTAGAAGATTCCCATCGTTCTAAATTTACCATTCATCCCGGTAATAGTAAAATGTATGCGGATATGAAGCGACTTTATTATTGGGATGGAATGAAATCTAATATTGCTAACTTTGTTAAGCGTTGCATGACTTGCCAACTTGTCAAGGCCGAGCACCAAAGGCCCGGTGGGTTATTACAGCCATTGGAAATTCCAATTTGAAAGTGGGATCAAATTTTCATGGATTTTATAGACGGCCTTCCTCGTTCTCGCTCGGGTCATGACAGCTTATGGGTGATAGTGGATAGACTTACTAAATCCGCCCATTTTATTCCCGTTCGGTCTAACCGGACCATTGCTCTTTTGGCCAAACTCTTTATTAAAGAGATTGTTAAATTACATGGAGTTCCTACTTCTATTGTTAGTGATCGTGATCCATTGTTTACTGGTGGATTTTGGAAGAGTCTTCAAAAGCTTTGGGAACGAAGCTTAATTTTAGCACCGCTTATCATCCCTAGTCCGATGGACAAACTGAGCGTGTGAATCAAACTCTTGAAGATCTTCTTCGTGCATGTGTTCTTGATTTTGGTGGAAGTTGGGAAGATCATATTTCTCTCGTTGAGTTTTCCTATAATAACAGCTTCCAATCTAGTATTGGTATGGCAACTTTTGAGGCACTCTATGGAAGGCCATGCCGATCTCCTTCTTGTTGGCTTGAGGCTGGTGAGAGGTTGGTTTTAGGTCCAGACTTTATTCGTGATTCCATAGAAAAGATTGACCTTATTCCTCATAGGATGAAGGAAGCCCAGAGTAGACAAAAATTCTATGTCGATAACCAAAGAAGGAGGTTAGAATTTTCTGTGGGAGATTTGGTGTTTGTTCGTGCTTCACCCATGAAGAGTAGAAAATTTTTTACCACTGTGTAGTAGCTTTGAGTTTGTATTGGTATGTCGGATTTCTATTCTATCTAACATATTGGTGCTCGCACAAAGCAATTACGTGGATGGTCGCTTCTCAACAGCCTTATTCACCGTGCTAGTTGACGGCACTACACCGTAGTGTCCTTGGCTAGCGTGGGTATAGAGGTGGGGCGTCACGGAATTCTTCCACGTTATTGATTTATGAAAGCATAATTGACATTATGGCAAGTAAGATTTAAAATAATTATGTTTGACTAAGAAAAAATCAATTTTGTAGTGGTTACTTAAGTTTAACTAGTAACCAATAAAAGAATCGAGCTTTTATGGGGATTAACAAGCTAGTTGGTTACCACTGCACTTTTGAAAGTTAAAATAAAATGAACAACTCGTTAAAAAAAAATAGGTTATAACAACTTGGCTTTTTTTTGCTTTATATATGTCATGAAAGAACAAGTGCAGGTTAAATTATCTGTACGTTTTCCACCCCATATCAAATCATATGAAGTGAAAATTGTGAAAACAAGAGAAGATAGCTAATCTGCACCCCGACAATAATGTTAGTTATAACCAATGATAATAACACCGTGAATACACTATGTTTTCCAATACAGAATGTCTATAATACCTCTGTCCAGATTTAGTATAGAGTGGGTAACCTGGGTTGAGGGAATCTTCAAGATTTACTATGGTGGAAACTAGAACACATAGGTCATGTCTATTGTATAACATGAATAGATACATTCACCAATTTATACAGGCAAAGATACATGCGAAAATAAATAGAATGGGTTTTAAATTAAAATTATATACCTTTATATAGGTAATTAAGCCCAACAGTCAAATGCAACAATACTTTGAAATCTTCCATAAGATATATCAGTAATTGTCGTCAATAAGGATGTCCTATTGAAACTTTGTTTAAAAGGGAAACATTTGGCATTTGCCATCTCCTTTTAGCAATTACATTCTTCAATCATTGCTCTGTTCCAAAACATCTACTCTCATGCTAGCACATTATTTCAGTCCTTAATTGGCAAAATTCCAAAATACTCATCAGACACATGATTCATGTACTTGGGTTTTTTAAATTTTAATGCAACATATATGAGTAGAAGCAAAAAACAAAACGGAAAAAAAAGTCATCAGTCTGCATGAGTGGAAAATTCAAAATCACAGAATTCAAATTTAAAGCAAGCAAAAAGTTGAAAGTAAACGGCCAGCTCACTATAAGGTATACTTTGCTTAGCGGCAGCACGTGGTGACGGCTGTCGACGGCCCGTCGAATTTTTACAATGGCTAGCCATTTTATTATTTTACCAAATTACATAATTAACTTAATTCCCATTATGTTTTAGAAAAATGTTTCAAAATACTATTTTAACTTCTAAAAAATACTTGAACATAACTATTTCAAATCATCCTCAAACATAATTATTTTAAATCATAATCTCAGTTACATAACCATCTTCAAATCCCCCATTGAATCGTCCAATTCAATGTCAGTTGTGCACTCCTTTATAGATATAGGAGGAAGCTACCTTATCTCTCTCTATAGATATAATTACCGAATCACAAATGCATAAAAGGATAATATTTTACTAATTTCCAAAAAGATTATATACATTTAACCTTATGGCTTTATTTATTCATTTATTTAGAAAAAAAACATAATTGAATATTTGGAAGTTGTTATTAATTAACTAACAGAGTTAGCAGGCAGGAAAACAAAATATAGAAAGCATTGAAACAAAGTTTTGTTAGTAGTCTAGTGTACTAAAACAGATAGCACGCTACAATAAACTCGTCGCACAAGTTTATTAATTAGAATTCCACTACGCTGGAATTATGTATTAGATAAGTGTAACAATAAGTTGCGTTGTAAATATATTACAACAGCAACGTTATACTATTGTAAGAAATAGCACCACTTATAAACGGGAAAGATTACAGTGAATCTAACCAGTATATAAAGGAAATTCCGTCTGAGGCTCGTCGTAACGATTTTCTTAAGAATTTTATTTCAAAATTCTCGCAAGATACATTTGGGAGCCCCAGACCTCCAACCTCCACTTGAGAAAGCTATTAATATACTTGGCTTTCTTAGTGTATTAGGCGATGTGGGACAATATGTGTATTTGTCATTCATTTTTTACTATAGGAATTCCAACAAGTTTAATATGACTGTAAAAATCATTAGTTTAGCTTTCCACCATAAATAAACTACCTCCAAGTTAACTTCAGAATTGACAAGGACAAGGATATGGGTGATCAAGGCAGGAGTACCCTGATTTAGGAGCTGATATATATAGTGTATGATCATTTGTGGGGACAGCTGGAAGGTTTCATCCTATATGTAGGAGAAATCATGAAAAACTATCACCACGGATGTCAAAAAACTTAATTTTACCACAGACAAAGAAAACAGGTTAAATAGTCAATGGAGGACACAAATGGTATAAAAAATTGATCAGGGTAAAGAATCAAAATTATTTTTAGGAACAACAGCTGCTTTTGATTCCCTAAAAATGATGCTTCGCTTATATTTGCAAATTAACAGCCAAGGACATCCAGATTTCATAGGAAAGACATTCACCCATAGTGTATTGTATTGGATAACTGTTCCTTATAAGCGGAACTTTAAGGTCCTAAAAAATAATAATCTCCTAGCTGAAAAAAATGTAATAAATAATGAGGCATCGATGATGACTTATGCTAAAGAAACCAGTAGATGCATTTCGATCAATTCTCAATATGTACGCAAGCTTATTATAAATGTCGGTATGGCTTCATTTTTCTACACAACTAACGGAATAAGAAACTAATATCGTCTCACTTCATATCAACTTCCAGGACAAAGATAAAGTTTATTGATGAGTTAGAATTAGCTTCCATACCTTGTGAATTGTGATTAATATTAATGGATCTTCTACACATAAGATATAGTCGAATATCTGATAATTTCATGTATAATATACAAAAGTGGGATTTGAATATGCAACCAAGTTGAAAGCCATGGCATGTGCAACTGCAATAACTGTCATGGAAGTGCATTTGTACAATTTTTTTTAATAAGGGATACAGTTGAATCAACATGATACTGTATAATGCAGTCAAATGAGAAAGCTTACTTGGGCACTTCAAACATGAGTATGAGTATAACACAAATTATACTCATTGATTGTGCTTTACATTTAAGAATTGTGACTATATGTACTACTATGTATAATGTACCGGTAACAAGAAACTTGGCATTATATGTTTATACACCCAAGATATACCATATGCATGTATCAGCCACAATGCATCACATGCCAGAATTTACAATAAAGTCTTCCTAAGTTAATTAACAAATGTTTCTATACAACTTGGAAGTATACATATTTTTACACATTATCATCAATCCATTACATTTTATATAAAATACATTTCAGTCAAACAAATACAATTCAAGAATACGTAATTAACAAATTGTACGCAGTTATTCAACCATCCAAAGTAAGACTACTACCGCACATAAATATAGCATCCGATGTGGAGTATTAGTTTTTGGATGATTTAACCTTCATACTATTACGTCTTCTGTTAAATTCAAAAAAGATTGCAAATCAACTTGCTTATGCATGAACCAAGTAATTTTCCCAATGGTACTATATATACAGTATCGCCTACCATTACCACGCTATCAGATATATTCAATCTACAATTAAAAATTAAAGCTACACAATCGGCAATTTACCAAATAATTTATGTATGTCCCCAATATTCGTTAACAGCGGGTATCAATATAAAGAACATTGCATAGAGGTTGTAGCTCAAAAATAATATAAAGAGCAGCTGCAATGTGCAAAGAACATTAAACTCACAGATGTACACACTCCTATGATCATTATAATTTTTAATTCCAGAATAACAAGTTATGTAAGCACTTCGTTGCTTTATATTCTAGCATTTAATTAAACCTAAGATGTATATTTCCTAGCTAAAAAAAAGGACATTGAAGATCTCATAGGCAAGGCAGGAACTCTACCCAGGACCTCTTGTATTTTATGTTTGTTTCTTATAGGCGAAAATTTAAAGTCCCTAACAAAGACAAGATACAATAAAATTTTCATTTTACTTCTGAAATTTCAATTAGCATATCTGAAAGATAGATAAGATAATGATTACACAATCTACACATGCTAAGAGGAAAGTGATTACAATCACATATTATTAGGCTTGGTTCCTGGTGGAGGATTGCATAGGAAAGTAAAACCTATAGCAACATGTGTGCATAAGTCAAAATGAAAAATGAACATTATTTACATTTATCGTACCTCATTTAGCTGAATCAATGATTTTTCTAACACACGAGCTTTTTGAAGACTCATGTTATCAGTTGCAGAAGCTATGTAGAACCGTGGAAAAACCTATCTTTCTGAAGAGCATTGGAGTTTCCTAAACTTTTCAGCTCATGCATTCGACATTAAAAGGATAAACATGTATTATGTATTAGGTATTTGAAAAAAAAAACAGGTATACTGGCTATAAGGGAGAAGAACTGGAGGGTTGCTGAAGATCACGGATTGGGGGAGTTGTGGTGCAAGTATTATGAAGATCTTAATTGGAGAGAAGGAGAGAAATCGACAATATTCCTGATATCGCACTGTTTATTTTTTAATTACATCAGGGATAGGGATTAGCAGGAGAGAGGGAGAGAAGTCATGTTGACTAGTAAAGGTATGCGGCATATTTTTATTTTCCCTCCTTTTCACTTTTGCTTAGGAGCAGCGTTTTGAATATTGTTTTTTGTTATTTTTAATAATTCATCCACATAATCGCAGCATTTTTATTAAATCACTGCTTAATCGTGCTGCAAAAAATAGATTTTGTTGTAGTAATAACATTATTTAGGACATTTAATTAGTTAAATTAAATTAAATAATGGAAGATTAATAGGTTGCATTTGATTTAATCAAGGGTAGCTATGCCATGCTAAAGGAAAACCAAATAAAACAACATGAACAATGTGTTAGGAATAAGGAAGGGCAAATTGGGAAATAAGGAGACTTATACCCTAAACTCTTAGGAAATAGGAACTCATGTTCATTTCATTTTTTATCATACTAAAATATACCAAGGCCGGCCACCATTATTGATCTCAAGAAGAAGTTAAAGCTAGGATTCAAAGGAAAGAAGCTAATCAACTTATTCAATATCAAATCTCACATCTTTTAATCTCAAAGCTAAGGTAAATGATTACTACATTCCATTTTCTTTTGTTTTTTGGTTTTAAGGTTTAATCTGAAGTGATTTGCATGTTTATGCCATGTTTTGGATGATTAAATATATGTATATATGCTTGTTGATGAATTAGATATGTTCGTATTAGCTTTTAAAATATGTTTGATATGAAACCCCTATTATATGACATCCAAATGCCTTGAAAATTTAAAAGTAGAAAAAAATATGATATTTTAGAGATGAGTTTCAATTTTTATAATTTTATGAGTTAATGTGAATTTTGTACTAATTTTCTAGTGAAGAAAATGGTTTATTAGGTTATAAATTGTTTACGGATAAAATAATAATTATTTGGATTTGGAATTTTTATATGTTGGAAAAAATATTAAAATAGAGTTTCTGGAATTTTTTTCCAGATTTTTCCTAAGCATTTCGATGAATATACAAAATTGTTTAAGGTATGGGAATAAATGTTTTATATATTTAATTAAGGAGAAGGGACATTTTATAAAATAAAATTATTGTTTATTCTGAAATTATTGGCAGCACTTTTCTGAAAATATTTGTTAACCAATATGAATTTGACAAATAAAGGAAAGTTAGTTGAAAAGTTATCTCTTTTAAGTCAAAACTAGAAAATCACACTTTTTTAGCATGTTTTAGCCATTTAAGGCATCAAACCTTTCGCCCTAGACCTTTCGACATCAAACCTTTTGAATTCAATACATATGGCATCAAACAGCTTGGTGCGTAACGTATTGAAAAGGTCGAGAGGTACATGGTCGAAAGGTTAGTTGCTAAAGAAGGTTGGAGTGTGTTGGTTTTATAAGCCAAAGTAATACCTGCTTTGTTTTCGAAAAGAAGCGTTCGACTTAGTTGCTTCCAACCAGATCAATTGTCCAAAACCAAGCTTTAAACCAATCAATAATGTCAAAGGGTTAGCTGCCACCTTTTAACCTTTCATTCGACAAGGTCGAAGGACTTTTACTTTTACTCTAAAACTTAGCCGCTTCAACCAAGCTTTCGAAAAGAAGCTCTCAACTTAGATGATTTACTCTGTTCATTCTAATTGAACTATAGCCCAAGATTTCTAAGAGACGTTTTAAATTGAGCCGAAGTGTTTTCGAAAGGTTTGAGTTTAAATTGACTTTAAAGAGGGTATATCCTTCAATCTTTCGACGAAGTCGAAAGGTATGCTTTCCAAACGCTTTTAAAAGATTGGTCTTAAATTTATTTAAAGAGGGTTGTTCCCTCAACCGTTTGACTTAGTCGAAATGTTTGTTTTCTAAATACTTTCGAAGGGTTTGAGTTAAATGGGTTTAATGAGGGTAGTTCCCTCAATCTTTCGCCTTAGTCGAAAGGTAAGTTACGGAATGTTTTCAAAAGGTTTCAAATTGGTTTTAAAGGGGGTAATCCCCTCAATCTTTCGATGAAGTTGAAAGGTTTGTTTTCCTAAAGTTTTCGAAGGGTTTGAAATGGAAGGTTTCCTAGGTTTTTCTAAGGCCATGTTTTAAAGTGTTTTAAGATAGGATGTCTAAGTTCTTTTATGGCTTTTGAAGGGAAGATTTTCAATGGTTTCAAAAGATTTTGGCCTTTTGACCCAAATAAGTAAAAGGTTTTACTTGGATTCAAAAGAGGTACTTTCAAAGAATTTTGAAGGGGTGCCTTCAAAGGAATTGAAAAGGGCACTTTCAAATGTTTAAATCTTTTCATCAACAAAATTTTGAGTAAAGTATATATATATTTTACATGGTAATGTGATTTTGAGTAAAGCATAAGAATTATATATTTTCCTTCTGATTAGTTGATTTAAAAGTTTTTAATCATTTTGAAAAGATATTCAAGGAAATAATTGGAAAGATATCCCTAAGTAAAAATGACTTAGATATTAGAATACTAGATGAGACTATAGGGTCGCGCCCTATACATTTGCTATTAGCCTCAGCAATTATTTTCCAAAATTCCAGTGTTTAGGGCTTTGTCACAGGTAAGACTAAAATTATGATTACGCTCAAAAGGGGATATATATATATATATATAATTGTATACAGAGAGAGGTTTTGGTAAGCCAGCAAAACTATTAGGATTGGGTAAACCTAGGAGATGTTAAGTTAGGGACAGACCGTCTAGAAGCAGTAGTGTCTAACATATGTTAGCTTATTTTGATACGTTGTCTGGTAGGCCCATGCCAGCCAATGGTTAAAAGTTATCCAAACAAAACTTATGTGTTTGAACAGAAAGTTCATTTATTACCTGATGTTTATGTATGTTTACATAATGATGCTTTACAGTATTTAACCAGTTTTGGTTCCAGGAATTTTTTTTGCAAAAGTATGTTTTAAAAGCATGTTAGTGAGAGGAAAGCCGTTCCGCTAAGTGGCATGGTCTTGCTTAAAACATTTAACTGGATGTATAGTATTATTCACACCAGGCTTTATGTCTGACTTGAAGTTTATGTTCCCCTTAAACTCTCGGGTTCTTAAATTTTGATTTAAGTAGATTGAGGGGTTAAGGTCTTTTCACGTTTTAGTAGGACGACGCATAAGGCTACCAGAGGCATGCAGGAGGCAAACATATAGCTATTTAGGATTTGCATTTTTATGCTTTCTTGTTTCCTGCTGTGTTTGTAATAAGTCTATTATGACTATATGACTCTGATCATCCAAGGGGAAATCTTCATATACCCTCTTGGCGTATTTCGTAATAAGTATATTTTATTTGTGTCGAGGAACATATTCGGGGTTATGTATTTAGAAAATGGAACATCTATTTTGAGATTAATAAAGCAAAGTTGTTTTGAAATCTGTGTTTGTTTCATATTCAAGTGCTTCTGATATTATAGGTACCATTAACATAGTCATGTTTAGTCACGAAAAGCTAATACTATCGATGACTGCAGCATCTGTAGTGCATAGTTTTGGGCCTCTAGATAGGGGACGTTATACTCTATCTGCTTCACGGCTCAAAGCTGACGTGGGAGTCTTATGTTGATTTCCATAGGAAATTTGAGAGATTGCAAAAGGAGATTTCATTTTGTTTTGGTATACCATATTTGTAGTCCACTTGGTTATTGAGTATTAAGGGTGGAGCTCATAATACCGAAGAGTTCAGTTGATGTAGCTAATTTTGGTGACAGATTTGGCGTGGTTGAGGCTTGTCGAGTTTTAACGCCATCTTGATGTATTCAGTTCATAGAGCTGATTTTTAGTGGATTTGGTGCCGTTGAGGTACATCGTCAATTTTGTGATGTCGACTTAAAAAAGTTATGCAAATTATGTGTGGACTTTGGGGACATTGTGAAATTGCTGGCTAGCTTTTGATTTGTTGATTTTCATATTGGTGTGTTCGAGTGTACCTCGGACTTGGTTCATTGTTTTTTTTTCCTACGACTTGTGGTGCCACATGATGGTATATGGAAAGAGAGAGATTTGCTTTGCATATAGAGATTTGGATTAGCCTTTTTATATTCATTGGCTTTTTTCTCTTTTGGCTGTGTATTGGATTGGTGATTGAGAGAAATTTTTAGCCTTGGTGGCATTGAGATTATTTTGGTATCTAGCTCCTTTTGATTTTGGATATTTGCAACATTTTTTTGACGAGCGGGGTCATTGTCTGAGCTCATTAGTGAGGTGTGATGGGGGGTGGCCTTGCCGAAAACCATTGGGTAAATATTCATTTTTGGTTTCTATCCCGTTAGGAGATTTTGGTTGAAGATGGAGTTTATTTTAAAAAAAAGTTTTATGTTGAAAAGAGAATTTGAATCGAGGCGGGGTGTTGGAGATATGTGATTTTGCAACAAGGTGGAGTGTTAAATTTTGATAATATAAAATCACGAATATAAGGAAATAAATATGAAAAAAGGAAAGTAATCACGTGTGGTCATTATGGAAATTCGTAAATTATTAGATCGCATTTGCATGAGATGACATGGAAATTAATGCATGCGTACGTTATGGAATGATATATGTGAAAAATGATCGCTAATCGCATTACTTTGGATTATTTTCTTCCATCTTTGCTAATTAAAGAAATGAGTGGATTACTTGCTATATTTGTACCATTTCTTACCATTATAACTTGCCTCGTTATCTTCTTACCAAATCTTGGTAATTTAATTGGCGACTCACATGAATTTACACAGGCTATATATTGAGAGTAGACTTCATTGTAAACCTATCCTGTCATTCAACCAGCGATCCCCACATAGAGTGTCTCTTCTTGTTAACCGTATTTTAGGGTTTTGGTTACATAAACTCTTATCTTGTAATCTTTTATAACTCTCTCGTGTGTAATAAAATCTCCCCCCTTTGAATTGGACGTACAATATCTTGATGATAGTGGAACCAATATAAATATTGTGCATATGTTTTCAGCTTCTTTATGGTTATTTACTATTCATTTGGAGTAATAGAATAATTTCTATTAAATTGAGTGATGTTCAATTGGAAAATCTAGATCTAGTTTATTGTTTTTTCGCATTTGTGCAGTTTTTTCGCATTTGTGCAATTTTTGCGCAACATATTAGTATCAGAGCAAGGTGATTTGTTCATATTGTGCATCGATGGTTTGTAAAAAAAAGCGGTAGATCCGGTGGTAATTATGCTATTACTCGTTTTGATGGAAAATGAGATTTTGACACATGGAAGAAAAAGATGGAGACGGTTACATTAAGAGAGAAGAGCATTCCAGTGTTGGAACTTTGGTGATAAGGAGCTTAGTTTGTTAAAGGGACAACTAGATTTGGAACCTATATCTGCTTCACGGCTCAATGCTAATGTGGAAGTATTATGTTGATTTCCATTAGAAATTCGGGAGATTGCAAACAGAGATTTTGTTTTATTTTGGTACACCATATTTGTAGTCCACTTAGTTATTCGACTATTAAGGGTGGTGCTCATAATACCGAAGAGTTCAGTTGATGTAGCTGATTTTGGTGACGGATTTGGTATCATTGAGGCTTGTTGACTTGTCATGTCGTCTTGGTGAGTTCAGTTCATTGAGCTGGTTTTTGGCAGGTTTAGTGCCGTTGAGGTACATCGTCGATTTTGTGATGCTGTCTTAAAGGAGTTATGCAAATCATGTGTGGACTTTAGGGACATCGTGAAATTGCTAGCTAGTTTTTGATTTTCTGATTTGCACATTGGTGCATTCGAGCGTACCTCGGACTTGGTTCATTGTTTTTTCCCCAACAACTTGTAGTGCCACATGATGCTATGTAGGAGGAGAGATTTTTCTTGCATATAGAGGTTTGGATTAGCCTTTTTATGTCCATTGGCTTTTGTTTTTATCTTGTCTTTGTATTTGGATTAGTGATTGAGAAATTTTTTTGGCCTTGGTGGCATTAAGATTAGTTTGGTATCTACCTCTTTTTGATTTTGGATATTTACAACATTTTGTTGACAGATGGGAACATTGTCCGAGCTTATTAATAAGGTGTGATGGGGGATTACCTTGCCGGAACACATTGGGTAAACATTCATTTTTGATTTCTCTCTCGTTAAGAGATTTTGTTTGAAGATGGAGTTTATTTTTTTAAAAGAGTTTTATGTTGAAAGAGAATTCAAATCGAGGTGGGGTGTTGAAGTTATGTGATTTTGCATCAAGGTGGAGTGTTAAATTCTAGTGATATAAAATCACAAATAGAAGAAAACAAATATGAAAAAAGGAAAGTAATCACATGTGTTCATTATGGAAATGCATAAATTATTAGATCATATTCGCATGAGATGACAAGGAAATAAATGTATGCATACGTTATGTAATAATATATATGCAAAAGGATATGCATATTATTTCTTTCTCAATAATCGCATTGCTTTGGGATTATTTTCTTCCATCTTTGATAATTAAAGGAATGAGTGAATTACTTGTTATGTTTGCACCATTTGTTACCATTATAACTTGCCTCATTATCTTCTTACCAAATCTTGGTAATTTAATTGGCGACTCGCATGAATTTACACGGGCTTTATATTGAGAGTAGACTTCATTGTAAACCTATCTTGGCATTCAACCAGCGATCCCCACATAGAGTGTCTCTTCTTGTTAACCATAATATAGGGTTTTGGTTACGTAAAATCTTATCTTGTAATCTCCTGTAACTCTCTCATATGTAATAAAATCTCTCTTCTTTGGACTGGACGTACACTACCTTGATGATAGTGGAACTAGTATAAATATTGTGTGTCTCTTTTCTTCTTTATAGTTATTTTCTATTCATTTGAAGTGATAGAATAATTGTTGTTAAATTGAATGATGTTCAATAGACAAATCTAGATCTTGTTTGTTGTTTTTTCCATATTTTTGCAATTATTGCACAACAGGAAAACATTTTATACTAGAGTATGTTGACATACTATATAGGGATATTTTGATACAAAACCAATTATTCAGTTTTTCAAATTTCAAATGAATAGATTTTTGCGTATCTCTTTACTAATGTGAATATATTTTCATCTACTATTTAAAGGTGTTCAAAAAACGAATTTTAACAAAAAATAGCTTCCAAAATTCCCCAAATTTTACATCTTTATAATTTTATGGTAAATACCAATTTTATGTACCTCTGCTCTCATTCCAAATCCATACTCTTCTACTCAAATTTCTTGAAATTTTGCAAACCACTCAATATTAGCGAGTTTATATTTGAATACTTAATCATTCTCTTTATGGTTAATCTTGTTCTCCTTTGAATTGAAAGATTATCGTTATTAGAGGTTTACATAATCATTGTACTAAAACTACAAGAATCTATATTGGAAGGACAACTATTTGCTCATACTTTGTTGTGTTTGTAAAGAGGAAGACGTTTCCGTCATCCTGGAAATTCAAAAGGAAATGTACATGAATATCTATCGTGAAATTGTAAGATTGTAAAAAAAAAAAAAAAAATCATACTTGGATAATAAGAAAGTGTATTGAAACCATGTATGATGACTACATGACTGGACTTATGATTTGTTATCTCAACTAGTATAAAAACATGGTGTCTTTTGTGCTTATTTTTTTTTACTTTACTTTGCATTACTATGTGATTATTGTTTGTGTTTTTGATTTCATTACTGATTGTAAGTAAGTGAATCTTGAAATAATCAATACACATTATCCATCCTCCATCCGACGTATTAGTGATCTTAAAATTCATCGTATAACAATGTGTTTGGATATGTCATAACCCATATAATTTTATATCATATAATAGTGATTCATCTCATTTATCCTTCAACCATACTCTAAATCTTAATCAGTTTCTTTACAGAACCCAAGGATGAACATCATTGAGCCGGTGTAGCAATTAAAATTTGGATGGAATTTTTCTCTTTTATTATTATAATATTTAGAGTATCCAAAATTTTATCATATTAACTATGACATGTGAAATAGTTGTATACTATTGTACCGTTCGCCCCTAAAATTTTGGCTCGTTACCCTTTTCCATGCGTCTGACGCCGTAATGGGCCAACCGCCCAGATGCTATGTTGTGTCGAATGGAGGAATTTGGTGCGTTCACGCTGGACGGAGTTGTGAAGGGGGGTGTCTAATTAACTAATAATGCAAAGTAATTTAAATTTAATTTTTTATAGAATTCTAAAATTTATAACTTGTGCAAATGAGATGTTTGAGATGTGTTTATTTGCGTTGCAATCGTATCAAATTACTCTACGCTATGGAACTGATTTAAACCGAATCCTAGAAATTTAAAATTTTACAATTATATTTATTTATTTATTTTTGTAATTACTGATACATACATTATTTATTTTATTTATTTATTTTTGCAAAAAAAATTATTTTAAAATATACATTTCAAATACTATGTTTAGATTCTCCGCTTGCAGCACACATACGTATTTTTTGTCCATCCAACATTCTCCGCTAAAATGCTCCACTCATATTCTACGCTTGCTTCGAAAGGAACGAACCATATGTAATACATGTATGTAGACAAACCTATCACATCATTGGTTGGTAGAGCTTCATCTATTGTTACTAAAGTAATGGACATAATGCTTGAAGTAGAGCAATGAAACCTTATGTTATACACATTAACTCATATTCTCCATAACTGCAAACCATACATTTCTGAATTTATCTGGTGGGTTGAGTAGTTTGAATGCTTCTAAGATAACATTCAGTAATTGAGAAATGTCGAACTAAGTAAAGAAATGTTAACTGAACTTCTAGCCTAAAAGTTATTGGACTAAAGCTGCAATAGAGTACGTTCATTCCTAGCAATGATCAGTACGTTTATCGGACTAAGGATGTGTTTTTTAACCGAAAGGGTAAACGAAAGGGGTTGGAAAAAGGGTAAGTTCGCAAAAGGGGAAAACGTTCGTTTTACGGATAGGGCAAAACGAAAGGGGCAAAAATATTATGTATATTATTATTTATTTGTGTTAATTAATTTTAAATAAAATAGATGTATATAGAATACTGAATACAGAATTCAGAATCGTTAATATAGGATTCATAAAACAAATTACAGAATGCAGAACGTCGAATGCAAAATATAGATATTTCCTAACGTAGCCCAGCAGCAATTAGTTCATTTCGTACGGTATCTAACACTGTGATAAGGAGGTAAATACACTTCCATTAGTGGATACCTTGAATCCACTAAATAATATTGTTCTCTTGGTGGATGAGGAAAATTCAATCTAGGAGTATTTATAACTTCACGAAATACTCCAACGTCATGGATACTTCCTTCCCACCATACCCTTACAAACATAAATGTTAAATCAAAGGCGCATGCAGCCATTATATTCTGTGTAGGAAAACCTTTATGTCCTACAAATCGTCGCGTATCCGAATCAGGCACATGAGCCATTACATGTATACCATCAATAGCTTCAATACAATTTTTTAAAGAATGAGTAATATCGTGGTGATGACCTGATTTATTCTGCAACTCTATTAAATTGAGGATTTATCGACCTAATAAATCCACGGACGGTAACAAAACAAATTCCAAAACTGTATGAAAAGAATGACAAACCGTGCTAATCGATCATTGAAATCTTTTAGCAACCTGCCATGTAAGAATAGCCAAAGCGATTGTATACAGAAAGATGGTTACCATTTCCCGAACGCTAGCATGCATCGACGGCTCCAAATCATAATCTTGTAACCGATCACACAACAACGTGAAACAAAGTATCTTCACTTGAAAATTCCACTGACAACGCTCTGCATGGCCGCACAGTATATCGAAATCCAATGAATACCGTATAAGGAATACCGTAGTGTCAAAAGTGTGCATCCGGCTCATTGAAGGTCTACGATTGGCCATGTAGCTTCTAAGTACTTGCAAATCTTCCACATTGTTTGGATCTGTGATTGAGGTTGAAGAAAATAGTTGTGAAAAGGGTAGAGTGAGGTGAGGAAGAAGAGGAGTAATAGAATATATATCTAGCTGTGTGAACTGTCCACGTCTACGTGGAACGCGTCTGACAGGAATGGTTCACTTTCAACAGTTACAAAGTTACGTTGAAATTGGATAAAAAAGTGGATCATGCGTTTGATGCGTCAGACACAACGCAAACATGGACTGTTTTACCCACCACCTATTTTCCATCACATAAAATTCGATGGGTCCCACCAATACGTTCGTATTGCTTCAAAATAACACAATTAGAGCATCTTCAACCCAGCATTAATTTTGAGGTAACGTCAAGCCACGTCAGCAATTGAAAAACGTCTTTTGAAATACTTTCTCCAATGCTAATGTAGTTTCTAATTTTAAGATGACATTGTGAAGTGCAATGTCTAGTTTTGGACATTGCACATCACGATGTGAAGTGTTGGATTTAAGTAATAATTAATAAATTATATAAATTATTTTAATTGTCTACGAATAACAGAATGACATGTGTGCAAAAAATGATCATTTTTAACATTTGCATTGGAGAGAAATTGTAAATGTCGTTGTCATTTATGCAAACATTGAATTAACATTGTCTACAATTTACCGACACATAGGATTTACGTGACATTATATGTGAAATAGGTTGGAGATGCTCTTAGGTTGCTTTCCTGTTTTGGAATAACTTACGTTTCTCCGAAACAAGTTCTGGAATAATTTAATTATTACTTTTCTCCGAAATAACGCAATCCGGTTGCTTTTCTGTTTTGGGATAATTTCATTACTTTTCTCCAAAATAACGCAATTAGGTTGCTTTCCTGTTTTGGAATAATTTAACTAAGATGAAGTATAATATACCACACGGTAGAAAAAACATTCATTCCTTCACTTCCTCTTCTTCTTTCCCATTATCAAAATTAATCTACTCATGAATCCTGATACATATATTGCTCCTGTTTTCAATAAATTGTTGAACAAGGCAGAACGTCATATAAAATATATAGTTTCTACCTCCAGTTACGTGGGGAATCTCCAAAAGAAAACAGAGGTATTGAATGCTAGAAAAAACGATATCAATAAAAGAATTGATGATGAAGGTGGAAGAAAATTACAAAGGCCGACTGAAGCAGTCGTTGTTTGGCGAAATCAAGCTGTTGATATGTTGGATAGAATAGATGCTGCATTAAACAAAGCTCAGGAAACTAGATCTTGTGTCTGTTTGATTTGTTCCAAGCATAAGCTAGGTTATAGCTGTGATGACATGATTAAAGAAGTGGATGAATTGCTCGGGCGAGCATCTAATTTATTTCACAATGCAGAGATGGTGGATTATGATACTTCTAACATTGTTATACCAATGCCATATGTAGTTGCGGAATCGCAGAAGCAGTACTTTGCAGAGGCATATAAATGCATTGAAGATGACAACTCAAATGCAAATATTATCGGCATATGGGGGCTTGGAGGCGTGGGAAAAACAACATTGCTAACAAAGATTTATAATAATTTCATTGAAAGTTCTTCCATGTTTGAGCACGTAATTTCGACTGTGGCATCGAGAGAACGAAGTGATATTTCCAAGGTTCAAAGTGAAATAGTTAAGAACCTTAGACTAAAGGAGACTGGTGATGTTCAGTCACAAGCTCGTCTAATTAACAAGTTTTTAGAAAACAAAAATTTCTTGTTGTTCATAGACGATTTATGGAAAGATGTGGATTTACATAAAGTTGGAGTTCCAAATCCTAATGAAGGGAATCTAGGAGGTAAAAAACGTAAAGTGATTTTTACTACTAGATTCAAGGATGTTTGTGGTAATATGGATGCTAGAAAGATAATCGAGGTAAAATGTCTAGATCCGACACAATCATTGATTCTTTTTACAGAAAAAGTTGGCGAGAAAATCATTAAGTCTCATCCTGGTATTCCACAACTTATTGAAGATATTGTTAATGAATGCAAAGGCTTGCCGCTTGCTCTAATAACAGTTGGTCGTGCCATGTCCACGAAGTCAAATGTAGATGATTGGAAAAGTACTCTTTTTCTACTAAAAAATTCGCAAGGTCATCATGTTTCGGGTGTAGATGATCAACTGTTATCCGTTTTAAAAATTAGTTACGATTATTTAGCTACTGAACAGTTGAGAAAGTGTTTCCTCGCCATTTCAATGTGGCCTGAAGATTTTATTATTAGTGAAAGGAAACTAATAGAGTTCTGGATGGGCATTGATTTGATAAATAGCTTTGAAAGTAAACACGAGGCTTATCAGTTTGGTCATTCTTTAATTGGAAGCCTTCTAGCTGCATGTTTGTTGGAGGAAGTCGAATATGATGTATATCTTTCTACCGATAAATTTGTTAAAATGCACGATGTTTTAAGGGACTTGGCATTATGGTTAGCTTCCGATTGTGGAAAGAATAAAAACAAGTGGATGGTCAAAGCTGGAATTCAATTGCGAGATGCACCTAAAATGAAAGCGAAATGGAGAGAAGCTGAATGCATATCGCTTATGTACAATAAGATAGAAGAGCTGCCCTCGGATATTCCTGCTTGCCCCTCTCTCTTTACTTTAGTACTTAGAAGCAACAATTTCTCAGTTCAATCCAAATTAAATTGTTTGGGTGAGTTTCAGTCATTAACCCACTTAGATTTGTCTCTGAATTACTTGGATAGCTTTCCTGAATCGATATGCGACTTAACAGAGCTTCGGTACTTGAATCTGTCGCTTAATAAAATCACAAACCTTCCTATGAACCTAAGAAATCTAAAAATGCTAAAATATTTGATATTAAGACAGAATCGCATAACAAATATAGCAAGAGGAGTGTTTTCTGAGCTAGCAGAGCTACTGGTATTGGATATGTTCAATGCAATTGATACGTTGAAGTATCCATCGGTTGACGTTGAAGAGTTGAAGAGCATAGAGAAAAAATTGTTATCCTTTGGAACAACTGTTACAGCTGAAAAGGAACTGAGTAAGCTCATGTTACTGTCTGAATTACCTATAGATGATCTTTGCATAATAGGTTTGCATAGTACAACCTTCCATTTTATGGCAATGATAAGAAACGCTCATCGCTTAAAGGAATTGTACATAAGGTGCTGTTATGGTGGTTTATTGGAAATAGTTTTTGACAAAAATGAAACTTACAAAGATATTGCTTCACTAAATTTGGAAAATCTTCAGTTATTTGATCTGGAAAATTTAAAAAGGATAATTTGGAAAGATATAGTACCAAAAATGTTATTTGTTGAGCTACGGGAGGTTGAAATAGCGTTTTGTCCCCACCTAGAGGATATAACATGGGTTATTCATCTTCCATCTCTCATATATTTATCCATAGTTGCCTGTACGGGTATGAGAATTGCAATTAATAATGACGTCGACTCACAAGTTTCAACTTTTCCTTCACTTGAGATGTTGTATTTGAGCAGGCTGGATAAACTAGAAAAAATATCCACCCATTCTATTGCTTTTCCACAACTCAAAAGATTGGAAATTAGAGGGTGTCCTTTATTGAAGTCGCTCCCGCTTGAGGTGAATACAACCCCCAAACTTAGAAAAATCAGGGGAGAAAAGGAATGGTGGGAGGAGGTTGAATGGGGGGATGATAAGTCTAAGTCTCATTTCAACCCATTTTTTCGGCCATGGTGAGAACAACAGTTTGAGTATCTTTGAATAAAGAATGTTTGGTGGAGGTGGAATGAGATAGTGGTAATTCTTGGTCTCATTTTAACATTGTGTGGAATTGTGTGGAACGCTATTGTTCATGGCCATGTGTATTGGCCGCTGTACCCATTTCTACATTTTAAGTTATATTACTGTGTGCAAGTATCGTTTATTTCTTTGTATGTGTGCAATCGATTCTGCTATCTTAATGGCAAATTTGTGCCTTGATTGAAGAGCATGCATGCTTTTATTTTATTTGCATTTTCATTACCTGTTTCTTACTTTTCAGGTAACTCCAAACCATAAGTTTATATCAGTTGTATATCTGATCATACAATTGCTGATCTACGCTTTATAATATTTATTGGGAAGATTTTGGTGATAAAAGTAGATATACTCATTAGCAGTTCTGCGCACAAGAAAAGAGGATGCAGCTATTATGATTCATGTGAATTAAGCCTACAAACTTAACAATCCCAATGAAATTGACAATCCATAAATTTACAAAACATGGGTTGGTACGGACACCGTTCCATGCACATTTCAAGCTGTGCCGTGGATTGGTAGTTGTGAAATGGATAACCAGGATTCGTCTAGGGTTTTGCTTGTTTAGTATACAAACTAAAAACCATATTTTGATGAACTTAGCTATGGTAATATACAAATGCTTCACATGTTGAAGTTGAACCATGCTTGTGGAGTCTGCTGGCATTGTGAATTTGCGATCTAATGTTAGTTATGTTCTAGGTTTCAGTTAAATTCAATATGAAATGTTGAATTAAACAAACCATAAATTATTTTACTCAAAAAGCCTGTAAGTTTATTCACATCTATTCATGACTATGTAGATGGCGACCGGTAGAAAACGTATTTCATCAGTATTTCAACGTGGTTTGAAGACCACAACATAAATAAAAAGTTCTAATAGAGCTGTGGATGGGCCTTAAACATCTTGGAATGCATGCTTTTAGAAGATATAAAATGGTTTTAGAAGATATATCATAGGTTAGTCAATTTTCATTGTGCAAGTATTGATATTAAGCTACTGTCGGATTTACATAATGTGATGGAAATTGCACTGCGGAAAATTCTTACAAATACAACAGAAAAATAATAATAAACAAAATAAAAAATAATAAACACAATAAAATTTTCATGGTTCGTAGTATCAAAACCCTTTTCACGTTAACAATCACCGATCAAAATTATTTTGCACGGCAAACAATCATCGATCAACATAATTTTTCCCGGTTATCAAACACCGAATTTTAGAGAATCGGTGATTGATGGTCATGAAAAATTATGTTGCTTAACGGATGTTTGTCATGTAAAACAATAGTATTTGCTTGTATATTTGCATTGACGGTGCTAGTTGGGCTGTTGCTGTACATGGTCAAGAGTGACATGTGTATGATTTAATACTTGCGGAAGCACTATAAGAAAACGTACGATTTTCGACAGCTGGAAACCGTTGGCGACCGTCGGAAAAAACCGACGCAAAAAATCGTCTCAAGTTCTCCCGTCGTCACACAGTTTTTTCAAAAACTTCCAATAGCATCTGTCGTAAACTTTCCGATGACTGTCGACAGATAACCTGACGGCTCTAGACAGCCGTCGGAGACACATGGCTGATCAAAAGGAAGCAACTAACCACCACTAGCCGCTGGAAAATTTTGACCTATAAGCCGTCGTCAGCCGTTGGATTCTAGCCTCACATACACAATTCAGAAATATAATATAGTCACACACAAGCACATATCGAATTCAGATATTCAATATAATCTCAAATCATACAAATATACTCAAATCACATAAAGAAAATTAAACCAACCATAACTCACATAACATCAAACCAACTAACACTTCGTTAACATAACATACATACATGTCATCATACAATATATACACCGTGAAACACCAACAAATCTTACATCATCAACAACTCAAATTTCATCATCAACAACTCACCACCATCAACTCACAAATGTCAAACTGACTATCACCAAATGTACCATCAAATAATATAAAAAACATCTCAAAGCATTCAACCGCACCATCTCAATGTTTCATCAAACAATGCTAAACAATTTTGCATAACAAAAAAACATACCTATTAATCCTGTCAATCACCTTCAGAACCTCCGAAACCAGCTGAAGATGGAAAGCGACAACTATACTTGTTGCATGTACTCAGCAATACATTGGTCCAACAGTTGTATCATCTCAATGATCTGCCGACGGTTCTGCTTCTCCAGCTTGCCACCCTAGCTCTCAGTTCCTCGATCTCTGCTTAATCGATTCGAGCTCTACTTTGGTTGGCTCTCATTTATCTACCCTGCAATACTTATTTAATTTAGTAAAAGTTCAATTACTATAATCTTATTATCGAAGCTACGGCATAATATGTTAATTGTTATATCTATAAACTTATTATTGAATAAAAGCAATGTGAAGTTCTTTAGAATTGAAAGATTACTAAATTGTTATATCTAAATATATTATTCATTACCACATGATTGCCAAAACTGTAACGCCAGTTCCGTGAAGGTGAGTTCATGACTGACTCAAAAATGACATCCTCCTCGTCCGTAGTCAGCTGCTCTTGACCTGTTTCCTCCAGAAGTTTCTGTCTTTGTTCCATAAATCGTGTCTGCATGAACAAATAAAAAATTAATAGCATGAAATTTAAATTCGTTATACCTTAGTAATTATAATAATTACTAATAGTATATAAACTAAAATATGCTTACATGGATCATCCATGATTTATCGTCATGACATGTGTATGAAACAATTCCGTTTTTATTTACATGCTCGACGGCATGAGTACAGGTAAATACATCCATGTACGATACGGGACCCTACGCCTCCACTTCTTGAAATCGATTATTATGTACTATTATCGTATATTTAAAATTATACAGCATAATAACTATATACAATTCATAGTTAATTAATTTACCAACTCTTGGTGATATTGTTTGAACGACTTGGACCCTCCTCGATGAATGACAAGATTTTTATTCCTCTTTATAGATTTTCTCTATGACTCTATCTGTACATTTAAATAAACAATACATTAACTTACCAATTGTTTTTTGATATTTACATATTAATCAAATAATTAATAAAAGATCGGTACATTTAACTTCGCTTCGTCACTATCCCAATGCGCCAACCACCATTCCCACACACTCGCTCACATCATGCTCGGCCTTTTCTCTTTATGCTTCATAGTCGACGTAGAATTTCGGCAAATTTTCGTCATCTTCTGCATTCAGTTGTGTCGTACTAGCTGCATATTATCTGCTTGGAAGTTGACTGCGGCCTGCATTTTATGATAAACAAGCGATAAATAATTGAACAATATAAGGCGAACAATAAATGAGTGACAAACAAATTAAGAATGGAAAATAGAAGATTATACTTACAATAAAATCCTACCATATACACTCCATGATGTGGGAAGGGATATTATCCCACTTGGACCAACAAGTTATCATCCTACTCTTATACGAATATCTAGAAACTAATAGAACTACAACTGACGGCTATTGGTCGAACCCTTTGTGTTAAATATAATACAGATTATTATATCATATACAAAATATTTATGATACTGAAAAAAAATTAATGCTTACCCCTCCACTCTAAGCACCAGATACACAGCTAAACTTTGCGGCGGTTGGGATGGGCCGCTGTCATCGCCTCTCGATGAATGAGATGAGCTCTTCGTTCTAGACGACATGATACCTGTCACAGACACATCATTTTATAGGAGAATAATAGCAACATAAAGTACATAAATTGTAAAATATACTTGATTCAGATTGGGTCTCATATTCCGACGATATGCAGAATATAGCATTTTTGACATAAATTGCTAAATAAATTACATAAATGGTATAAATGACGTGAATGACATAAGTTACATAAATGACATAAATTTCGTAAATGACGATAAGCAGATTCGGTTTCATAAATGACATAAATTACATAATTTGCAAAATAAATGTCATCAATTACTTAAATTGCATAATGCATTAGAATTCAACATAATATTTTTATCAATCCTCATCGTCTTCTGATTCAGATTCGGTCTCATCTAGCTTAATTTCCTCTCTACTCCCAAATGCTTCTACCAAAACGTTTGATTCATCGTTCAGAGGTCCAAAATCAGTACGATCGTCTGTTATTATTATTTCGTTGTTTTGCTTAAGATCTGCCAGATAAGCTTGGTTGTTTGGAATATTTTTTCCATCAAATGTAAATCCTGTCTTTGTTTTAAAAACTACTGACCAATCTACTTTATCTTCTTTCAGAGAAGGATAAGGAGTGTAATAAACTTGCAATGCTTGTTTGGCTAGTACAAAATGATCGTACTTATGAAAATGCAATGTGTGCTTTATTTTAATAAGATTATAATCTTTGTGCACATTAATTCCAAAACTTGTAACATTGTCGAACCAATTGCATCTAAATAGAAAATTTCCTCCACGGGACGTGAGAAATATGTTAGTTGCAAAATTTGGGTTAAAAGGCCATAAAAATCATTTATGTGATTTTTTGGATCATCACTATCTTTAACAAATACACCATGTTATTAGTTAATTTTTCAGCACCATATTCTTTGGTGTTAAATTTATATCTATTGACGAAACATATTGGATATGTCTTGACATTTCTTTTTGGTCCCATCGCAAGGTGTCTTAATCCTTCGTCGACCACCCAATTTCGCGATTCATAAACGTACTTTGAAAATCAATAAGGAATTCTTTATTGAGATCTCCGCATGGATGTTCTCTTTCATAAATACTACATATAAGAATAAAATATTGCATTAAATTCTATACTCACATGCATTATTGAAATGAATAAATCAAGAGTTATTATTTCATATTACCTAACAAATGGTGCAACCTCAACACAATTATGAAGAATAGAAGTGTTTACCACATGAAGATCTCTATCGTCTAATCATATGTCTACATTTTCCAAAAGTTCGATCATGTTTTCTAAAAATAAATAACATTGTTTGAGAGGATTCTTATTCGTCACCTTCATCATTACGCTGAAGACATTCAAATGATATGTTCACATAGTCACTGAAATAGCGAGAGAAAAAGAACGAAGCTTCTTCTTCGATGTATGATTTACAAATGGAACCTTCAACTCGTGCTTTTTGCCTTTCTTTTTTCTTCAAATGATTTAAGTACCTATGAAAAATTAATTTACATTAACTTTAACCTCCGAATGTATTTAAATTAATAGGTAACACATTTCATACCTCTCGAATGGATACATCCATCCATATTGCATAGGACCTCGAAGTCCTGCTTCAAATGGAAGATGAACATGTAAATGTTCCATTATATCAAAAAAACCTAGTGGAAATATTTTCTCCAATTTGCATAGCAATATAAGAATATCTTCTTCAAGTTTATATAAACGTTGCACTTTTAACGTAGTTGAACAAGGCTCTTTATAAAACTGTAGCACCCTTGATTTTTGATAACATTATTCAGGAGATTTAATTAGAATAAATTAAATAGAATAATGTAGAGTGATAAGGGGATTGAGATTGGTAAATAAAGATAGTAGCCGTTCTTATTTAAAATGAATGGGTTATAAAAGGTTAAGCGTTAACTAAATAAACATAAGGGCATTAGAGAAAATTGCCGCCCATGTTTCCCACCCTTATAATATTTTTCCTATGACCATTAACGTTCATTATTCATAAACGTAAGAAAGAAAGTATCAAGGTCGGCCATTAGGAGGAAGAAAAGAAGAGAAATTCAAATCAAAAGCTTAGGTTCAAGCTAGAAGAAATCAGTCTCAGTCAATCTCCAATTTCCTTATCCAACCTAAGGTGAATAATAATCACTACATCTCTGTTTTTGGTTTTATAATCATATGTTTTCGAATTTAAGGGTAAATTCGTTTTTATGATATATTGGATGATGATATGCTAGATTTATAGTTTGTTTAGTATAAATAAGATTGTTTAAAACCGAGATTAAATGATTTTTACCATAGAAAAATTATATGTTATGAGAAACATGATTTTGGAGATGGATTTCAATTTTCATAATTTTCCAAGTCGTAGAGCATTAAAAAAATTCAAAAGAAATATGGTTAATTGGGTTTATAAAATTATTTCGGGAATTATATTAAGAATTTGGGTCTGAAATTTAGATATGTTAGAAAACATGGTTAAAGTGAATTTTTGGAATTTTTGAGGATTTTTACTAAGTGATTTAGTATGGAAATTAAATTATTTTGAAAGGACGGCCTAAATAATTTAATTGTTTTGTTAATGGGAAGGGCTTATTTGTTAAAAGTTATCATGTTTTTAGATCTAAGAAAATGCGGCAAATATTAGCAAAATAATTTGAAAGTTTAATGTAATCAATCAAGTGTTTACATATGGGAAAGTTATTTACAAAAAGTTTGCTTTATCTAGTAAAAACAGCCTTTTGCTTAGAGAAACAGGTTCCACCTTCTTTGGAAGGAGCTTTTAACCCAAAGCTTTCGCCCTCGACTTAGTTGAAACCCTCTACCACAAAACCGATACACATGGTATCACCTAGTTGGTACATTGTGGATTGGAGAAAGGCGGGGGGTAGGGTGTCGAAACATAGCTTCTGAAAGTGTCGATACCTTTGTTTTATTTTTAAAAGAAAAGGCGGTTGCCTGATTTCAAAAGGGTTTTGAAGCAGTCGAACCCAATGGTTGCGAAATGGGAATTTCATAGAAGCTTTTGACGGAGAGATGCCCCTGTTTAGAATAGTACTTCTGAAGGAGTTACTTAGTTTTTTAATTGAAGCTTTCGGAAGGGGTAATTTCGACCAAGTTGAAACCCTTCTATGATTTGCTCCCCAAAACATGTCTAGTGCTAGAAAGGCGTATTTTGAACAGCTTTAAATCCGACATCCAAAGTCCATATTTCATCCATAGCCATGTCATCTGATCCATAATCCAATCCATTACCGAGTCATTCTATCTAAGTGCCATAGCCATATCCTTATCCAAATTCGCGACTATTCTCAATCGATATCCGATTTTGAATCCAATAACCAATTCCTTAGCCAATTCCATATCCATCCGAACCCGACAATCAAGTTCTAATCTATCCATACCCAAAACCCAATAACCAAATCCATGACCTCCTCGGGTTGACATCCAAATCTAGGACCTCTTCGGGTCTTATAATCCAAATCCGTAACCTCGCCGGGTCCTTAACCAAAACTAAGACCTCTCCGGGTCCATAGACCTCGCCGGGTCATTTTATCCTACTCCGGCTTTGACTCTCTGGTCGAGGGCTTATCCATGGTTTTCCTTCTCCAGCCTCGACTCCAGTCGAGGACTTATATTCTTCGGCGCCGACTCTCTGGTCAAGGACTTATATCCTTCGGCCTCGACTCTCTGGTCGAGGACTTATATCAAAGTTCGAGTCCATCCAATCGCTCTCTGACGAGGGGACTCGTAACTCACGGTTGTTGCCCCATCTCTTCGGTCGGGATTGTAACCATTTGACCGGTAGTATTTATTACATTGATTCAAATTCAATCATCATAGAGTTTAATTGATAAGATAAAAGTCCATACAACCAAGAAAACCAAACAACCATAGTACCAAAAAAAGAAACCAGAGTTTACAAAAAAAAGAAAAAACAAGATTTCATAAACTCGAGCATCACAGTTTATCATCATCTCAGAGCATGCCTAAGGGTCCTCCTCGATCCCGTACATGTGTGACTTTGCCGCATTACTTCGGGGTTTATTACTTACGTTGGGGTTTATTACTATATGCTACTAGTTGCGATCCAAATAGGCTCATGACATGCTATGTTTAAGATATTTTCGGCATTTGATGCCCGAGGTAACAATTACCTTTCACATAGCACATTCACTTTGAATTCCATATTGCCAATTCCATCACACAACATGGATTTCTATAAATGTACAACCTCTAACCTCGTACATCTTAGAGAAGGGTGTTAATTATAGGAGAATTACTTCATACACTAGCAAACATATGTACGTTCGTAAAAATCAGTGTACGTGTGTGTTGGAAATGCAATGTCAAACATTCCTAAAGCAAAGGAACTCTTCTACCACATCCAATCGGGAATCACCACTAGCATTAGTAGCGAGTAGCCCTTGCATCGAAGATCAAATGAAGACACTACTGCCACATATATATGATATTGGAAATTTATCCCGAGGGTCGGTGATAATCATCCCTTCATTCTATTTATATCATTCCATGTCTTCACTTCGAATATGTATATTGGTTCAAAATGGATTTCGGATAAGAATCACTTAAATCATATCCTTGTTCCTTTAAACTAATCATCAATAAAAGATGTTAAGTAATTAGGTGCTTATCATTTGATAAATTACTTTCTTTTTATCAAAAGTATCTTCTAGATATATATATATATATATATATATAAATTCATTTTGGAATATATGGAATCATTAAACCTCTCTTTAGCTTTGAAAATATCAAATTATTTTCATAATTCATGTTGAAAAACATTATTGAGTTAAAACGGGTCGACATAAATTATAATAATTCTACTTAACATCAGTTTTCGTATTCAATCTTTATTATCCATTGAATAATGCTAAAATCACCTATTAAATTCACACGGATAGTATGGCTTCCATCCCAGAATTTAATACCAAGTGTAAGAAGACTATTTTTGTACAATCCAAGTTGTTTTAATTTAGAAAATTAAATCTTTTATGCTTGTCTCATTTCGGACATTTCGACCTCATCTATTCCTCGCCCAGGAAAAAGGCCAGGTGAGCTAGGGAACTGGTTGCTTCTAAACATCTACTTAATTTAAGCATCTCACATCCGGATCTCTTGAATAAAAAAATTCAGTCTACTCATCAGCTTTAAGACTAAGGTTAAATCACTTAATTCTAATAGCTTTTCTTTAAATCATTTATCTAAACTCTTTAAAAACAAATTATAAAACCTTCAAATCAACTTTAAATACTTAATTATTTATTTCAAAACATTTATAAAAGGTTTGGAATAGAATACTTAGGTTTAAAGTCGTATTTGAAAAGTTACTAAAAGTGCTCCTAATAGTGCTTTAAAAGCTTATTTCATAAAAACAACTTTTTTATCATTTAAAAATTCCATTTTATTACTCAAATCTCTTTTAAAACATTTTAAATGATTTATAGGTTTTATTCCATACTTTTAAAGAATTAAAAATATCAATTTTAAAGAGTTCGGAAAATTCTTGTTACAAAGAGTTCCGACTCTGAATCCATCGTATAAATGGATTTAACTTTTTATGGCGCGAAATCGCGAACTATCTTTACACGATGCATCTATTTTTGACTAAATTTTCATAACTTGTCAAAACTTCATCAAATTGAATTTTAGTTTTTACATAATATTTATAAGCTATTTTAAACCATTTAAAAGAGATTTATCAATCTCATATACACCAATTCATTTATTAAAGGAAAGTGATTTCCTTTGTGATATTTGTCGTGTATTTAACATGACTTGTTAACTTCATTAAACACGTATAGTAAACAACCAAACTTGATGATCAAAGCATAGTAAATATCCATAGCAATCATATCACATCATGTATATATATAGTTTAGTTTCATACTATATATATAGTTTAGTTTCTTACTTGAATTTCTATCGGACTAACTTTAAATCGACTACAGCTCCGCTACGATGGCACGGAAGCCTATGCAATCGAGCCTTGGACTTTTAGGAAGGCTCAGCCTATGCTTTCTAACATAGATGGGCTCGACCTTAGTTGGTGGAAGGATGGTTGTGGGTTGTAGATGTGAGAAAGAGTGTATCTGCTTTGGTTTTGACGAGTTTTGATAATATATACTTACTATATAATTTCAATTTCATTTTGCAATAATTTTTTTCATAATTTTTCTTAGGCAAGAGGCCATTAAAGTGGAGTATAAGAAGTGAAGAAGCATAGGAATTTTATGAAGAAATGAAGTGAATGAATTGAAGAGAGATGGGTGCTATTTATAAGCAAAAGTAAGGATGAAAATATCAAGATATTTCTATACAAATACATCACCATTTGTTCACCTACCCACTCACCTCCTACTTCATCATATTCGGTTGAAACCATCCCTATGTGTGTGTACCCGTGTGCTTGTACTTTGGTGTGTAAGATGTTGACTTTGGTTTTACTTAAGGGTGAAGTATATGGAAAATATCTTGATATTTTGTAATGTACATATTTTTAAATATGTAAGTACATTTGTATTTGTATATGTTATCATGTTCATGTGAATGTGTTGGTGCATATGTGCATATGTATATCTCGAATGATTCACAACGTTGCACTACTTTTCTACGTTGAATCGTCGGATTCCTATTTCGATTTTCGGTCATATTTTCACTTCTTATTTAATACACACACACACACATATTTGAAAATAAAGTTTGATGATAATATTTCTATCATTATATAATTATTAAAAAGGATTATTTAATAATTAAAATAATTATTAAATCATTTAAACTCAATTTAAATTCGAAAATCATTTATTCCAAAATAGAGAAATCAGGGATGATGTCATAAAGAGATTTAATTTTCAAAAAAAATATAAATAATTTTATTACATATACTCATTAATATACATAAATGAGTGTATGTATTTAGGTCCATGCACAATGTCAGATGGTCTACGAGCTATTTGTTGATAAAACGCTTTTTGGTCATTTTATCGATATATCTCCAAAATTTATATTTTTGTAAATACTTACTCGAAATAAGATAACCAATATTATTTATTGTTCAACACATTATCATTGATCTTAAAATATCTTATATTTGAATAATTTAAAAAAAATTGCATTGATGAATTTGCGGGTCGTTATAGTGTATGTGTATGATTTTACAGTTGATGTCTCGTTCAAAATAAAAAAAATCAATTTGGAAAAAAAAAGAATTAAATGGCTTATTTAATTAACCAATTAATAGGTTACATACACAAGAACATTGAGGTCTCACTTAAGGTGCACAATTATAAGTTACATAAGTTTAAAACCTTTATTTTTCTTACTTGTGACCTTCCATGAATCTTTCAATGGTAATGAACACACACACTACACACAAATAAATGTGTCGCACATGCGCATGCACACGTGCACGTGTGCATACTCATAGATACATGTGTGTGTGTGCATGTGTAACACCCCTAATTTTGTTTACCATTTTTCAAGAAATTTAATTGGATACAAATAGAATAATTGATGTGTAATTAGATAATTAAATAGAATAATGTTATATGTAGTAAGATTAGGAGGATGAGATTTTGGCAAATAATAAGGTCGAGCCTTAACTAATCAATTGTTAACAGTGTTTTAGAGTTTAAAACTTAAAAGAATGTATGAGAGGGGCAAAGTAGGAATACATTTACCTATTATCCCTTAAACGTTCGCCCCTTATTCATTCTCATTTTTCGAAAATCCACTTAGTAATAACGAGGAATATGGTCGACCATTAACAAGCTAGAGAGGAGGAAATCTGTAGAGGAGTTAGGAGGCAAAGCTAAGGAAAAACATTCTCCATCAAACCTCAACTCCATTATCCAATCTAAGATTAATAATAATTATCCATCTTAAGTTTTCTATGTTTCATTCACTTTTATGATTAAACCCAAATTCTTTGATGTTATTATGCCATGTTTCAATGTTTGAATGTTTATATGCTTATTGATGAACTATTAGATTTATTTACGAAATTGGTTAATCGGTTTAAGTATGAAAACCTATCATATGATACCTAAATGACTTAAAATTTTGATACAATGTTAGACATTATTTTAGAAGTGCTTTTTAATTTCTTAATTTTTTTGAAACCAGGGATACTTGTTCAATCACTAGCGACAAAGGGATTCGTGAATAGTAAACCTAAAGAATAGACGACTAGCCCACCACAACCGCTATTCCAGGCTAACCAGACCTTTCGGTTGACATGGTGTAGGATGTGGGAATCGAACCTCAAACCTCCTATGAGGTAGGCGTATCGCCCCACCACCCAACCAAGCAAGTATGAATATTTTGTGAATTTTCTAAGTGAAAAAATTAATTTATTTCAGGTTTTGATTATTAAAATTAATTAAGTAATGTTTTTGACCCTAAATTTTTTATATTTTAAAGAATATGATAAATCTGATTTATTGTGATTTTTCTGGATTTTTCTCAAATGTTTACGAATTATTACGAATTTATTAGGCTAGAAAAGCTTAATAATTATACTAAGTATAAATTATATGGGTTGTAAATTATTTTGGGAATGAGAAATCAGATCTATAACAGTTTTCTAAAAAGTATTTGATAAAGAAAGTTATTATCCAATAAGAATTTGACAAATAATCGGAGTTGGTGAAAAGTTATTGGTTTTTAAAGAAATATAGCAATTTTCATGTTAGTTACGGTATTTCCAAGCACCATTAATCAATGTCGTAGCCCATATATACTGTATTTCATCTATATCCTATAGGGAAGCATGCAATAGCAACTTGGTTGGTATGCAATGATTCCACTAAGTTTGAGGCGTTTCAATGTCGACATTGATGCCTGCGACATTGGTGATGCCACTGGTGTTCTATGCCGCCAAACATAAAACCTCATCAACATAATACGGTAAACAAACTAGCAAACGCAAAACAAACTAGTAATATTCCAAAAACAGCTGCTATAAGCATGACTATGGTTTCCTACTATGCTTTCCTCTTTGTGCTCGCAAATGGTCCACCAACTGGCCATGCAATTGAAAGTGTGCAGCTTGATCTTCAATATTTGTACCATGGCAACATTCCTCCGTTGAATTAATGTTATATCAGGTCTTTTGTTAGAACCCTTAAACATGCCCGGTTAATTAGTCCTTTGATTTTCATACCCACCTCTTTTGGACTCCACAATCATATTATGAATTATTATACAAGAATAGATAATTTTAGATAGAACTTTGCATTATGAAATCGAGGAGGATTTCGTAAAATCTGAAACCTTACTTATAAGAAACCAAACATACGTCCGATGTCCTTTCTCTAGCTTGCCACTTTTTTAGTGAAGTAGCTCTTTTTCATTTGTTGGGACACTAAAGCCTTATATTAAAGTTCTCCACTTTGGGTAAATTCCATCAACTAGGTAATATCCAATTTGATGCTCGACATTACTGACTTTATATGTAGCGTCCATTGAAATTCCATTAGACGGTTCAGAGAATAGGTATGATTGGTCTAAAACATTTATACCGTTTAATGAACCTGGTATTCCAAAGAAAGCATGCCAGTTCCATAAATCATCAGTTGCAACAGCTTGAAGGATCATTGTTGGCACCTTTTTTTGTCCTGTGAACATTCCTTTCCAACCTATTGGACAGTTTTTCCACTCCCCATGCATGCAATCCAAACTTTCAATCATATCTGGAAAACCTCTAGCTTATCCTTTGGCTAGTATTATGTTTACATCATTAGGTTCCAGCGTTTATAAGTATCCCTCGTCGAACTGTTCGATCACCATTTTACAAAATTTCTTCATGCACTCTATTGTTGTTGATGATGCAATTCTGAACTATTCATCCATATGATCACCAACTGTTCCGTAACTTAACATATGTAAAGTATCCGAGATTTTTATGTAGGAAGTGCCTAGGTTCTAGCGCTCCATTTATTCTATAGGTGAAATATGATTTTTTTTTTCCAAGAAGTTTGAGATAAATTTTAGAGAAAACATCTGGGCCCATCCAAAATCGATGGTGTAACAAAGTTATATCATAGGTTGGATTGTCAATGAAATAGTCCCTCATCATCCTTCCATGTCAATCCTTATAGTCTCTCTTAATTTGTCGGTCAATCCATCCAGATATATTACCACGACGGTTGCTCTTAGATCCTTCACTAAAAAATAAGAATATCCTGCTGTTGCTTGTTGAATTTGAAACTATGTCGTTTCATCATCCATTTTGTGCTCATTGTCATAACTTTGGTTAATGTCTTGTTTGTACTTGTAGTATAGGTTAGGATCCATGGTTGTCGAGAAGTAATTTGATTTATTAGGTTTTTTTTTTTTTTGCAATGATGTGCTGGAGCAGATCAGAATGCAATTATATATAAGTGTAGGAGGCAAAGGGATATGAAATACAAAATACAACGAATCACACATCATGGCTACAATGGACATTTGTAGAGGCCATAATGGCTATAGCGTAGCTATGGTGTTGGGAAGGACATGATAGTAATGGTTATAGTGTACATCTGTAAAGGCCATAATGGCTACATTGTAGCTATAGTGTTAGGAAGGGCATAACTGTAATGGCTACAGTGTATGTTTGCTGAAGCCATAGTGACTACATTGTAGCTACAGTGTTGAAAAGGACATGACATTAATGGTTACAATGTACATTTGCTGAGGCCATAATGGTTATAGTGTAGCTATAGTGTTGGGAAGGACATGACAGTAATGGCTACAGTGTATGTTTGCTGAGGCCATAATGGCTACAGTGTAGCTATGGTGTTGGGAAGGATATGACAATAATGGCTACGATGTACGTCTACAGAGACCATAATGGCTACAGTGTAGCTATAGTGTTGAGAAGGATATGACAGTAATGGCTATGGTGTGCATTTGCTGAGGCCATAATGGCTACATTGTATCTACAGTATTTAGGAGGACATGATGGTAATGGCTACAGTTTACATTTTTTGAGGCCATAATGGCTATAGCGTACGTTTGCAGGGCCTATTGATTGTCTTCGGTTAACTCCACATCGATACAATTGCAATCTCCATGATTATTATTTATACACTAAGTATTGGCAGGGAGGTTCATTGGATTGCAAATAGAAAATCAAATATGGACTCCCCATGATTATTTGGTGTTGATTAAAGCCTATATTCAGGCTGATACAAGGCACGTGGAAGAGGAAGTCAATGAAGATTTTTGGATCACCATCAACGAAGCTTACAACAACCATCTAGAATGTAGGTTGAGAAGACAAATTTTGGATACTAGAAGTACATTGTTACATTTAATAGAGCTTGTGGGAGGTATCGGAGAATAAGAACCAAGGTAGGACGAGGCAATGTTTTTTAAATGACCTGATCAACTTTTGACTCGCTATATTTTATGGATCATCAAACGTGCTTTGTTGATCTTGCTGCATACGATTTTTAGGTATATTATATTAGATAGTTTGAGTGAGTACTATGTCAACGTACGATGTATGTCCATGTGTTTTTCCAAGTGTCTTAGGTCAATTTATGTCCATGAGTATTTGTTTGAGTAACTTGTATTCTATGATTTGTATTAGTTTAATGCATATCCACCTATAGTAATATGAGTTGTGTATGTTCGATGTATTTTGGAGACTAAACTATGTACTTAAACGCACCATGACATATGAGATACTACAACATACCGTAACATACTTAAACATGTAACAGAAGACATACTCAAACGAACGATACACTCGAACATATCATATAATACGACATACTTCAACATACCACAACAAACTTAAACTTACAAAAAAACAATACTTAAACTAACGACAGACTCGAACACAACACAACATACGACATACTTCAACATAGTACATACTTCAGCATATTAGTTATACCCACCAGCACGCTGAAATTTCAATGCAGTCAACCTATCATGTAGCACAGCTATTTTTTGTTCCAGTTCGTTTGCATATTCCACTGCTCGACGAGGAAATGGATCATCAATCCATTTTCATAAACCACAACCAATTGGAAAGTTATGGCATCTATAATAGCACCATCCAATGTCGTTTTCGCTTTGAATGACGGAATACGTAACTGACACTCCGCAAACACAATATAGTAATGGAGGAGAGTTAACTTTCTGCTCCATCTAAATTTGTTCATTATGGACTTCCCGGCGTTCCTGTGTGTTTGTGGGAAGTCTTGTCTCTTGTTCATATAGATGATGTACAACATGTTCTTCATGTGGAGGTTGAACATCCTCCTGGAGTCTTAATTGGCTGAGATATAGGAACTCAGTTCGGATGTCCTCGTAGCACTAATCTTGATACTCGATAAGCCAATCCTCATCGGTGCATGGACTTTCCAAAGACACATAACCTCCTATATCAGAGTCAATAGAAGAAGGCCAAGATGGCATCGGTATGGGATGTAAATGAATGTGAGGAAAATGTATGAAGATGGGGTAGATGATTGTGAAGAAGTAGATGTAAACAATATGTGTATATATAGAAGGAAAGTGGAAAATGGAAAATGGTAATAATGAGAAGAAGAGAGCAAGGTTATGGCAATTATTAAAAGTGGTATGATTGCTGCCAATGAATGTAATTGTCTGTACTATTAGGTTATGGTTATCTATGCTTTTGGGAAAAAATATGTATGGTTGCCAACAACATATAAACATGAGAAATATTGACATCGATGCATAAACTGAATACAACATATATACCATAAATCACAACACATGACTAATAGCACCAATGACGCATAAACATGAATGATAATAACATCGATACATAAACCAAATACAATAGGTAACATCAAAACAAAAGAAAAAGTACAGAAACAACATAAAAACACAAATGAACTAAAATACATAAGATCATCCATCTGTACGCAGAAATGTATGACGTCGATGACGTCTCTCATCATCATCATCTCTACCACCGCTTGGGCCAGTAAATGCTCATAGTACATCTGCATGTCAGCAAATATCTTACGCTCTTCCTCCAGCTGTGTCTGCAATCATGTTGCTGCCTCCGCCTGCCGACGTAGCTCACTATCATAGTAGTCTAGGCTACGCCTATGCTCTACATATCCTGTATGTCTGATCCCATCTACATACCATATAGATCGGCATAGGATATCAAGATCGGATCCAGGTATTGATCGTGTGCTGGAGAATGAAACATAACAACAAAACTGTCTAGTCCAATGATAGGAACTACCAGGGTCCATCTGAAGTAAGAAGAAGCAACCACATGATCAAATGCACGGTAACCCTAACTGGGTGGGAAAGATCCTCGATAATAGGACAATGTATGTCGTGGCATATAGCAGACGGAACGAATAAATCTATCACCACTGCAAGTGTAATAATACCAGCGGAGCACTTGTAAAGTCTACGCTAGAAGTCAAGTATGATGGAGCGGTAATAAAAAAAGGCCTCGGCCGATCACCAACCTCCTACCCTCGCTAGGATACCTGCTCTGAAGAGTAAATCATACGGCAATAGGTATGAGGGTGTGGATCATCGAGATAGAATCAAAGTCATACAACTATCTCCAACCCCTCTCACCAAGATAACAATATGCACCAAATGCCGAGGGATAAGATAGGAGCAGAAATCTCCACCCGGCAAGCATCCTAGCAATCTCTATAAAATCAAGGCCAATCAATACACTTTATGAAATGGATGCCATATAATATGGTGTCTATACATCCTCAAATCGATTTGGTTATGGGCAACCAAATAAACATGACGGGATTCGTTATCCCTAGGCCCTCTGTTGTTCACGCACCAAAATGGCAGACAAGGGAAAAAAGTAGATGCCTCTGGAGTCAAAGTGACGAAACGAAAACTCCTAGAATACTCAAAACACCAGTACTGTAATAACTCCTACAAGCCGAATAATGAGATCTATGCTTCTGTAATAGTGCACTGTACGTCGAGACATCTGTACAAATACGCAAGAATATGCGTACATTAGTCATATAGAACAGCTCTACCGAAATCCATATGAGATGTAACCTCAATAAACCCAACCGCCAAACAACTGCTCGATGTGCTAAAAAAAAGTTACCCAAGAGGTATAGAACAAATAATCACGCAAGCTACAGATCATCATCGGGAGAGCAATGACTAAGTTTGTTGTCCATGGCAACACGAATAGCACTGACTCTGATAGTGCCTCCGGCCTGATATGATGCAGCGGAAACGTTAAAGTGTGGTAGAAGATCGCGAACAAATAGCGAATTACACCATCGAGCATCATCGTATATAAACGATGGAAAAGCGGCCAATCCAATGTTAATACCGATAAGCATAGAGAAATCAAATAGTGTAATTCCTAGCCCATCGCAAGAAAAGTGGAACATACGAATGGTTTTATACCACCATAAAGCAATGGCTACGCACAATTGCACATCACATTTTATTACATTGTTGATTGCCAAAATTGTAGAGTACATAAAAGGTTAAATTACGAAGTTATAAAGTAACTAGTTTTTTAAGTAAATAGTTCATTAGATTACCTAAGAAATTATGGAATCCAAGCCCGGGTACAAGTGCTACGACTCTATCTTTATTTGCCAAATTTGCATGAAAATATCTAAGCATGTTCGCTAAAAAAACTCCATGAATGGATATTTCGCCACTGTTAAAGTTAAATAAAATCATTTTATATATTTAAACTAACAACGTATTACAACTATTTTAATCATAAAAAGAAATACTTATAGCCCAACTCGTTTGTGTGTTGATATGTACTTCGCCTTATGGAAACGTGCGAAAGTTAAAAAGCATAGGCAATTTTGCCGCGCTAATGTTCGGATCCTGAAATCCATCAAGTACGATGACTCATGTGGAAATTTTCCCCACGCCCGTGCATATCCTGCCCGCTCGACCACCCTTGCAGCCTCCGCGATTACAACGACCGCCTTCGCCTTCGCCTACACCCTGATTATCGAGATTTTCGACGGCTTCTAGCAGATCTTCTATTCCTTGCTCCTTCCCGTATGATACAATAATCTGTTCTTCACCACTCCTACTGGCGCCTCAAGCACCCCTGCTACTGCATTCTCTCTACATAAACTTTTTTATGAAATTATTTAGCAATATAGACATCTCTTTGAATGTGGATCTCAAAAACAAGCTTTAATTTGGGTATATACTAACGGATTTGGATTCTTAGAGGTGGAAATGGGTGATTTTGGTGATGGTTGGAAATGGTTTTCGACTAAAAATGAGAGAGGAAGATGATAATGAGTTGTGGCGGCTAATTTGCTTATGTTAGGTTATAAACTTATAACAAAGAAAACTTCACCGTTATAATTTCTCCAGACCAACCCTGTGGCTAGTCGTCACCTTATTCGGGTGTGCCGCTCATTCGCTTAGTTGAAAAATAGTAGAAAGAGAACAGTGAACAAAACGAATTATTGGTAATGGTCTTACGGTCATATTTATTAGATTGGATAAGGTTACGAGAACAGGTTTGGTTAGACAATGTAAAGTGTGTTGTTATTTATATATATGTGTGTATGTTCGCACATACATATTATGTATAGGTTGTTTTTTAATAAACAAACAATGCGAGCGTGTTTGTACTATTTATATGAATATCAGTTCTTATTTTATATAAGTGTATGTTTGAAGGGGCCAGGGTGCATGTGTATCTACATCTAAGTGTGCACGCGCGTAGCAGAGGATGGTGAATGTGTGTGTATTTATTATGTTTTGTGTACATGCGTATGCCACAGTGTGTGTCTGCATTTCATAGGTAAGGCTTTGTTATTAAATAAATATTTAGGTGCTAGAACTTGTCTTGTTGTGTACTTCTCTTGTTTTGCTTTGCTAATTTAATTATCTTCCTATGTAAAAGGGCTGAGGTGTTTTAACTTGTCATAAAGCACTATGTATCTATTTTTGCATGTCCAAATATATATATATATATATATATATATATATATATATAATTGCTAGCGAAGGCTCCTAACATACAAATGCATGAAAGTATATAGTTGTACACATGATATATATACATTTTATGTGGCCCTAAAGGGTTGAATATCATTACGTGGCCACAAATCCTTCGGTAAGAACACAAATGAAAGAAATAATAATTAGTGGGACACGACATGAGAATACAAGATGAGATATATTTTATTAATGAAGCACGAGCTAGCTAGGTGAAAGCAAATATAATGGCATACATACTACAAGCGAAGGCTGTAGTTATGTATTACAAACGATTGTCGTTAATATATCACAAGCAACCACCCTATGACAAATCGCGAAGGGTCTGATACGGTGTTTGACAATGTATTTGTTAAATAAATAGTATATTTTTTTGGCAGGGAGGCTTGCTGCATATTCAGCGCTTGCATAGTATGCGTTTTCTTGTGTTTTTGTTCTTTGCTTTTTTTACGAATATGTAATCATTTAAAATACAAAGTAAATCATAATGAATATATAAATACATATTGAATATTTATTTTAATATATAATTTGAGGTTTTAAAAATATATTTTGTTTGAGTATGATGTGTTTGTTATATATCGTACTACGTGTTGTATAAGTTACAATTTTGGCATATCTTTGTATTTAATGCTTTCCCATAGTTCAAAATAAAATAAAATAGGAGTAATCAAATTTTTATGTACATATCTTAGTCGTGAATATAATAACGACTTTAAGTTATTAAATTAATAAAGTGTAATTGCTCTATTTAAATAGTTCGTGATTGTTATTTTATAAAAGTGTGAAACTTTAATATACAATTCCAGTTTTGATATGTGTGTATATGTATATGTGAATATACATATATGTTTGGATATATTAAATTCATTTGATGATTTATGATTATTATGATTATTTAACTTATAAAAGATTGAGAAATTATTTATTTATTTGTATTAAACATCTTATATTTATATTTAATTGATTATTTAATTAATTATAAAATATTTATTTATTATTTATTTTCCCTTAATAAGTATTAATTTTGTTAAATTCATTTGATGATTTATGATTATTATTATTTAATTTTTCAAAGATTGAGAAATTATTTATTTATTTGTATAAAATATTTTATATTTGTATTTAATTGATTATTTGATTAATTCTAAAATACTTATTTATTATTTATTATCCTTTACTAAGTCTTAATTTTGTTATAAAAGATTATGTGTCGCAATTGATTTACTATTGTATATTGATTTGGTTGTTTTATTCATATACGAGATTTTAATTAACCTATTTTATCTTGTTTTTTCGATTTTACTTCATTTTGTAAATTGCCTTGAATTATAGGAATGATTCACCATTCATATTGATTTGATAGTGTTTTGATATGATACGGTGCCGACATCTTTATATTTGATTTGTGAAGTTTCATGTTTGTGTGACAAAAAATTTGAATAGACGGTTTAGTGATATCGTCTACTGTGAGACTTTCGGTAACACTTTTTCAGTTATTCATCGGACTTATTATATAGAGATATTTATTGTGGATTAAATGTAGTTTATGAGCATTGAATAATTATTCGAGTAATATGTAGTGGTATGTGATTCCATTATATTATTCGTTTGATTATTCTTTGTAAGTAAAACAGAGATTACTCATGTATGTGATGATACTCACTGCGATGAACGTATTATAGTCACGTAGTGACTTATGGGTATAGTCATGTGTTGGCGTGGGTTAGAGCTCTAGTATATTATTATCATGTATTGACTTATATGAAGCTGTGTGTCAGCTTATGACTAAAATTGTATTTAGGTATTGGTTATGAATATTATATGTCATCCACCTATTGTCCAGCTCCCTTTATAATTGGGAGTGAACCAAATTGGCCGGTATTTACCCTTGCGACTTGATCATAGGGTTGCTCTCCAAATCAATGGCATCGTTGTTGGATATTTTGGATGCACATCACTGATTGTTGGTTGTTAACAAGAAATATTGTTAGCACTTCAAAAGAATGTTTTGGAGGCGATCACTCTCTTCGAAACTCCTTTCGAACGAGTTGATTAGGACAGATTGCTTGCGAAGGTTGGTCTTATGAAAATAATAATTGTAATTAAAAAGCCCAACCAACATTATTTGAATGATGGTTAAGGAGAATACACCCTCTTTGAGGCACCCTTTTGAATGAGTCGGAAGGGGTTATTTATATGGGACATTTGTCTCTTTTGTTTGTGTCGAAAGGTCTATTCTGCCCTTAAAAAGGAGAATTCACCTTCAATAGTATTTCTGCTCATTTGGAATGAACTTCTTTGAAAGGGTTGTATATGTTGTAATATGTGTACAACTTTCAAAGCTCGCCATGTTGGCATAGCTTAGTATTCATACATCAAATCCCTTCCAAACGTTCCTTTCGATCAAGTCTAAAGGGTATTTGCTCTTTCGAAGTGGATTCGATGCATAATACACGAGCTATACGTCCTACATGCAATGAAATAACATCTTGGACAATACAAGTTCCATGAACTTATTTGTATTGAAACACTATCATCATCTTTATTTGACATTTGATATCATCAAACAAGATGATAATGTGATTCGTGTTCATATTTTCCTAGTTGATCTCATCGATCGCATAAGTCAAATAGGAACTAAGAAAACAAACAAGTATCATGTGCAGTTGGTCATTAGTCAAGCTAATGGCCAAAATGATATTTCTCATGATAAAAATATTTATTGAATCCATGCGTTTCCCTCTTTTAGCAAGCATCATGTGCAATTGATCTATAGTAAAGCTAATGGCCGAAATGTTCTTTCTCGTGATCAAAATCTATATTGAATCCATGCATTTCCCCTTTTAGCATTAATCCAAATTGAGTTATAGATAAGGGAGCTCCTCACCAAAGTGGTTTAGGGTTACAAAAATTTAATTTGCCAAGAAATAGAAGAAAGAGTTTAGAGTTCCCATAGTTTAGTCCCCAAACTCGGACCCCTAGGGTCGTATTTATAGATGCTGGTTGGCCCCTCTTCGGCCTTTGCTTCAAGTGTTGCGCTGTGCTACTTGAGTGCCTAAACGACGATTATGCTACTAGCGAAGCCACTGGGTTCGACACCTTTTTCCATGTCTGGCTCGGATGGATCTGGTTCCGTAGGGCCAGAGACAAGTTGAGCTTTCATATAGTTTCGAAAGGAATGGAGAGTGATGACTGAATCTTAGCGAAAGGACACTGAGTCTCCATGTGGAGCTTTCAACATGCCATCGAAGGGTCGCAACCAGTTCTAAAGGCTTGTTCCTTCTTTCGAAAGGTGTGTATTGAAATCATTTCTTCAAACAGTAGATTGACAACGACGAAACCCACTATTTTTCAGGAATTGATTCTGGTGCATGAGTCTATCGTTCCACACCTTCAAAAGGTGCTTCAAACCTATACTAACCTTTCCTATATATGTGAATCCATCTACGTCCAAAGGTCTAGATAAGGCGGAAGGGTAACCCTGCCTTCTTTTCCATCCTTTCGAAACCTTTTGTTCTGGTTTCATTTGTAATGACACCTGATGCTTGCGACTCCTTCGAAAGTCATCTCAATACCTTCGAAACACTGCTTTTGAACTTTGGTGAAACTCATGTCTTTAATTATTGTAGAGCCCATCAATTTATAAGCCTTCTTTCATACCTTTATCCTTAAGCGAATTTTTATAGTTAACATTTTGCTGCCCCCTCTCTATATGAAAGAAGCTTTTGTTCTTCAAGACAAAAATTTAACAACTACTTCATTCTTAATGACCTCATTTTCCTATAAAATTCAAAGTAAATAACATTTCTATTGTTAGATCATGACTTGTATAAAAATATGATTAGTGATTTGAAAAGGATATTAGTATAGTAGATCTCTTGAACCCTAAGTTCAGAAGTAATAAAAATTAGTTTGTCATCATCTAGAGTCAATAAATGATAAGAAATCTGCAGTTGTAAGTGATTGAGAACCAAGAACTTTTTTCTAGCAATATTAAAAGTCTCACCATCCAACTCTTATAGGTAGAAATGAAGTTCGTAAATTGAAATTCCATGATATTAATAGAAAACCAGGTGTATACTAACTGAAATCCAGGAACTTTCTACCGATGGCAAAAAATGTTTGATCATAAAAGGCCACAAGCTGTCATCTGGAAATAAGTCATTGAAACCGTGAATCCTAATTTGGGAATAAGTAATAGGTATTTAGAAACTCCTATTGGAAATAATAATAATCCAAGGACTGAGATTCAGATGTTGTTCAAAAGTGAGTAGTAGTAAACCAATAGCCCTGATTCGGGTATTAAGAAGACAAACTCAATGTTTTAATTGAAGACTGGGAGTCTGTTGAGATTTCAATACTAATTGCCTTGGAACCCAAATTTGGGAGTTAACAAATGAAATCCAAAAGTTAATGATAAAAGACCCAAAACCCAAATTCAGGTGTTAGGAAGACCAGAAATCTAAAACCCAGATTCAGGCATCAATAAGTGAAGTTCAAAAGTCAATAGTAAGAGATTTGGAACCCAGATTCAGATTTTAGTAGATGATAACCAGAAATAGCCTTCATAATAAAAATCTTAAACCCAGATCCGAGTATTCGTGGATGATAACCGAAAATCCATAATAATAATCTTCATAATAGAAACCTTAAAGATTTGGGTATTAATGATTAAAGTCCAATAATTAATAGTAATAGTCCCAAAACCCAGATTCGGGTATGATGAAGGCCATAATTTATTAAGAAAGACACGAAGCCCTGATTTGGGTATTAATCAGTGAAGTTCATAATTTCTTCTTTGATAATAAGTCGGAGGCTATAGATTCTTATTTAAGCCCTCTGTTCTGTACCACTCCTTTAGTTTTGACTCTCTTGATATGTGTTACCCTTTAGGCTATGTATGTTGTTGCTGTTCAATTTGTTGCATCTCGAGCATGGACGTCTTAGTCCATTGTTTGATGCACCACTTCTCGGGCTTGGACGTCTTAGTCTATTGTTTGATATGCCGCTTCTCGGGCTCGGACATCTTAGTCTGTTGCTTGGTATTCCTCTTCTAGGGATCGGGCGTCTTAGTCCATTGATGTCTGGTGCGCTTGGTTAGCTTATCCACAAACAAGACCCAAGGACTTACCCAACCTTCCTCCAAAAGGCGTCCTGACCTGTCCATAGCATGGTGCTACCAGGGCTTGTTTAGTGCCTTGGTCAGGCCATAGCGTGTCGAGACCAAGGGCTTACTCCGTCCTTCCTCTAGGAGGCACCTTGACCTGGCCATAGCATGGCGCAATCAAGGGCTTGTTAAGTGCCTTGGCTAGACCGTAGCGTTGCAGACCAAGGGCATACTCCATCCGCCCCTTAATAGACGGCTTGACCAAGTCATACCGTGGCACAGACAATGGCTTGTTGATGCTTTAACCTAGCCATAACATGACGCGGATAAAGGCTTATTCTAACCACCCTCCTGGAGGTGCTTTGACTTGGCCAACTTGGCACGGATAAAGGCTTTGACCATTTAAGATAATGTCCAAGTGCTAGGATAATTTCACTCCCAACCATGTAGATTTTTCTTTTTAAGGTAGAGGTGCTTTATTCATTCATTGTAAGAAAATATGGTTGCAAGTGTTACACATTCCACGTCCTAGGAACCATATTATCGTCTGGTCGATATAACTTGTAACCTCCAGGGGAAGTTACATTGCATACAATTAGGGGACCTTCCTAATTCGGTCGTAGTGGTCCATCTATAGGATTTCTTGTGTTTTCCATCACCTTTCGGAGTACTAAGTCTCCCTCTAGAAATGATCTCATCTTTACTTTCGAATTGTAGTATTTTCAGATTCTTTTTTGATATTCCTCAGTTCGGATAGCTGCTTCATCTCTCAATTCATGTATTAACGATTCTTTCTACAATTCCTAATTTTGGTCAAATACATATGCGATTCTTCGATTAGAGGGTATCTCAATCTCAATTAGCAACATCGCTTCACACTCATATGTTAGAGAGTAGGGGTATGTCCCATTGCAGTTCTAGTGGATATATAATAAGCCCGGATACAAGTGGCAATTCTTCTACCCAATTCCCTTGGCTCTATTTAATCGCTTTTTCAAGATAGTTTTAATAGTCTTATTTGCAGCTTCAACAACCCCATTAGCCTTTGGGTGTGCCACAGAAGAAAAGCTTTTGATAATCACATTCTTATGGCAGAACCAGGAAAACCTTCACTTTCAAATTCTATTATGCTGTTTGATATAATCTTATAGGGGATTCCAAATATGCTAATAATGTTTTTAATGACGATCTAAGCACTTTTCCTGAAGTGATTTTGGGGAGTGATTCTGCTTCTACCCACTTAGTAAAGTAGTCTATGGCGACTCCAGCATATTTTGCTCCTCCTTTGGAAATTGGCCATGGCCCGATTAAGTCAATTCCCCATATATCGAAGGGCCATGGACTTGAAATCGAAGTTAATTGACTTGGCGGCAATCAAGGAATTTTTGAGTATTTTTGGAATTTTTCACATATCCTTGCATATTTGATAGCTCGACTTTCCATTTGAGGCCAATAAAAACCTTGTCTTATTATTTTCTTTGCCAACTTTACCCTGTTGGAGGGATCTCCACAAAATCCTTCATGTGCTTCCGCCAACAATTTCATCCCATCTTCAAGACTACAAATCTTAAGTAAGGTAAGGTATATCCTTTCATATAAAGAACTTCATCCACTACTATGGAAGTCGATGCCCATCGCCTGATTTCCTTAGCTTCCATTTTGTCAGATGGCAATATCCCATTAGAAAGAAATTTAACAATAGGCGATATCCAAGCGTCAATATAACAGTCATTTGTCCTTAGAATTTACCCTCTCATTTTGGATTTCTTCATTAATTTCCCTTTCTTCTCTCTCTTGTGCCATAGCTAGAGATCTGGTCACGATTAATAATTCCTTCCCTTGTTCGGATGTTACTTCTTCATTAATCCTACTGGCATGATTCGAGTTTCTGGTGCTTTCCTTGAACTAGCCAAATTTGCTAACGAATATGCTTGAGGTTTTTCTCCCCTTGGAACTTGATGTGTAGAAAAATCTTCAAATAATGTAAGCATCTTCAATATCTTCTTTACATATAAAGATAGTTTGGAAATTTTAGTCTGATATACTTGCCTTACCTGGTTTACCATTAGTTGTGAATTACTAAAGATCTGAATTCATGGGATTTTGAGCTCTAAATCAAAAGTCAATCCTCCCACAGTTGATTTATGTTCGCTACATTATTTGTTGCAGGAAACCCTAATTTCATTGCGTAATGTAGGCGGTGTCCGTCTGGTATTATTATTACATATCCTGCTCCAACTCCTTAATCATTCGATGCGCCATCCAAAAATAACCGCCACATTGGTTTTCGATCCTTTTCCTTTTTCGATGTTCTTTAATGAAGTTTGTACACTCATTAATAAAGTCCGTCAATGCTTGTCTTTTGATAGCTGCCGTGGTTGAAATTCAATGTCATACCGGCTAAGTTCGTTCCCAATTTTACTAGCCTACCTGAAGTTTTAGGTTTACTGAAGACTTGTTTGAGTGGAAAGTTAGTCAATACTTTGATTAAATGTGCTTGAAAGTATGCCCTTAATTTTCGTGTCGTAAGTATCAAGCAGTAAGCCGGTTTTTCTATTACCGGGTATTGAATCTCTACATCCTTTAACCGCCTTCTCTCATAATAAACAGTTGAGTCCCTCTTTCCTCTCTGATCAAAACTAGACTAACTGAATATTCCGAAACTGCCATATATAAGTACAAAATTTCACCATTCTCGGGACTGGATAGTATTGGTGGATTTTCCAAATGATTTTTCAACTCTTGAATGGCTTTCTTACAATCTTCTCCCCATTCAAAGTTTTCTTCTTCTTAATCACATTAAAAAAGGGAATGCACTTAACAGTCGTATTGGAAACAAACCTACTTAGGGCGGCTACCCTACCATTTAAACTCATCACATATTTGCTAGTGTCAGGTTCAACCATGCCTTGATAGCTTGAATCTCATTTGGATTGGCCTCAATCCCTTGAGTGTTCATAATATAGCCTAAAAACTTCTTGAAATGAACCTCAAAAGGGCATTTTTGGGGATTCAGTTTCATCTGATATTTCTGTAATATTTCAACATTTCTTTTAGGTCTTGAAGGAGACTATTAGCTTCATAGGATTTTACTAGCATATCGTCAACATAAACTTCCATATTTCGACCAATCTGTTCTTCGAACATTCTGTTGACTAATCTTTGATAAGTAGCCTCTATATCTTTAATCCGAAAGGCATTGCTTTGTAGCAGAAAATTCCCCAATTAGTAATGAAACTTGTATGTTCTTCATTTGGTTTAAACATGGGTATCTGATTATATCCCCAGTAAGCATCCATGAGGGATAACAATCTATGTCCACTAGTGACATCAATCAACTAATCTATCCGGGGCGATGGGTAACAATCTTTTGGACAGGCCTCGTTCAAGTCAATATAATCGATGCAAGTCCTCCACTTTCCATTCGACTTCTTTGCCAACGCCCGGTTCGCTAACCAGTTTGGGTGAAAGATCTACCGAGCGAATCTATTTTCAAGGAGCTTTTTAACTTCCTCCTTTATGGCGTCAGACAGTACTTTATCCAATTGTCTCTACTTCTGTTTAAAGGGGATCGCTTTTGGATTAATGTTTAGCGCATGACACATAACCGATGGATCAATCCCTACCATATCTAAATGAGACCACGCAAATACGTCTTTATTAAATTTAAGAAACTGAATCAAGTCTATCTTCAAGCTGCTTTCTAACTCCTTTCCCAGTTTGACTACTTTGGTGAAATCATTTGGGACTATACATGTCTCCTCAAGGTCTGCTATAGGTTTTATTCTTTCCACTTCCCTGTAGCAATCTAAATCTGTGATGGTTTCTCCTTCTTCCACGGAATTAGCATCAGTCCTCTTTCTCTTTCTTTCAGGGGAAATGTACCTTTGAATTGTATGTTTATTAGTTTTATTGGATTTTACTTTTGCTTCGAAGGTTGGATGTAAAAATTCACCATCTGAAAGCTGAAAAATAGCAGAAGAATCAAAGTAAGCAGAATACTCTCTCTTGTATTGATCAAGCGTTGCAAAATACTTTTGGTGGGAGCTAAATCGTTCTCCACAGATTGTGCCCCAACCCCTCTTAGTTAAGAATTTTACCTATATATATTTTGGCGAGACAAAAGTATCCACCTCATCAAATGCGGGTTGGACAAAGAGATCATTTTATCACTACAACAAAAATACCCTTTTACAACGGGCAATGCTCGTTCTAATAGGGGTTTGACAACGGACCAGTGCCTATCTTATTAGACGATTTTGTAATAGACCCTGAAGATTTTACAATGGCTCAAAACCGTTGTAAAAGCCCGTTGATGTTTTTTTCCTGTTGTAATAAAAAATTACAATTGTTTTTGCCTGTTGTAATAGGATTTTTTACAATTATTTTTTCCTGTTGTTAAAAAAATTCAACGAGAAAAAAATATAAATACTACTACATTGCATGCATAAATTTAAAATTAACTTCTATTGAAACCAAAATATTGTCGCAATAACACACATATTCATATTTAGTAAAAATAACAAAAAATATTTACATTTCTAAATGCCAAAAGGGTTCATGCATTACATTACGCTTTTGCCGTCCTATTTTAGCTGCACTTATCTATCCTAATGCACTTATCTATCCTCATCCATACGTGTATTGCATGATGCAGTAATAAACTTGAATAATGTGGATCATGTTTCTTGAAAACGATGGACGCATAAGCTAAAGCAGCTGCAGTTTTAGCAGCAACTTTTGAGCTTGGACTATCTTTATCTATCTTGAATGATCTTCTTGGTGTTGTCGTGTCTTCTGGTCTTTGCCAACAATAATAATCGCTTATTCCATCCCCAACCTCAAAATCAAATAAATAAAAACATTTTTTTAAATTAAGTTGCATATGATTATGATTTTCTACTTTTACCCATGTTTGAATGTTTACAATATGTGAAGTGTTGCTGCACATTTTTACAAGTTGTAATAATGATGAAAAGAAATGCAGACTTTACAGCTGTTTGAGGAAATTATCATTATGTCAAGTCAAGTTATTCATGTTGCTTAAACAGACAATGAATATATGTTGCTTCAGAGGGCAACTTATGATTAGTTAAAATGAAATAGACATGGAAAGTCATGCTAATTGTGTTTCTTTCGAAAATAATTCAAAATAAGAAACTAGAAGAAATTTTTATTGAATAAACATGAACCCAAAGAACACAAGGATGTGTATGAGCTTTAATAAAGTATTCAGTCCCCTATTCAGAAGTGCATATATCTCCATAGCCACTATATAACTTCCCTCTCTGAATGAAGACATGCTAAATGCATATTTGATATCCTTATTTTACCTTGGAAAAACACATAGGCATATACCTAAATTCAGTTTGCAAACAAAACATCAAGCCAGTTCCACCAATAAATCCTAGAAAATGTTTATACGTCCCCCTACACATTGTGCATCGGTATACAACCACGTCGAATATTTCAAGATAAGTAAAACACAACTAACAAAGAAACAGTGCCCTCTGGCTAACAAAATCAATTGCATGCAGATCTATATTTCACTGAGAAACATACAAGTCTTTTAAAAATGAGTTCTAGGAAAGAAAAACTATAGGGTCCTTTTGCTAAAAGATTCAGCAATTATTCTAAAAAGAAATGTACAAAACCTGTCTATGCAAAAATCAAATTCCTGAATTTAACCTTTTGCTATGCTTCTTCAACATTCTTGTCATTTTTCCCCTCAAGAATCAATCATCGTTTGCTAATAATTGTGGGAAGTTTTCCTTAAAACTCAATGACAACACATGAAGTAAAAATAACTCCAACTACCAGCGAAACATTATGTAAAAACTGTTCATGTGTACTATTCAGGAAAACAATTCCATATTGTCATAATAACAATGTCACATATCAATCTGACAGATTGCACATTTTCATATTTTATGGAGCAAAGAAACAGATGAGAAATGTTTACCTAAGTCACGTAAAAGAAGATCATACACACAAACACATATGTGTGTGTGAAAAAACTTCTTTTGACTAGATGTATGGAATTGCAGACTGCTGAAACTTTGTTTCCTATCACAAACACCAACAGTAATCCCACAGTTGATGTAGCATCAAATTAGTGACACCTTGAAAATAACAATTCAAAGAGGTGTATCAAGATGCATTATTGGCACGTAAACCAATTTTTTTGCAACTGCAAAAAAGGAAAAGAAAAAAGAATTAAACTAAAATATTAAGACTTCATAATTGGTTGATATACTATACCCTAGACTATAAGGAAGATTGTAAAATAGTACAGTACCATCAATTTTATTCATGATGGAATAAGCAAATATAATCAAATAAATATGCATACTTACTGAAAACCTAGAAAGAGAAGTACCATTATGCACTTATGTTGAAATATTTTAAAAATATCCTCTTCCTTGCATCTTGAATTGCAAAGTTACAAAAGGAGGATTTTAAAACCTACAAGAGTTTCTTAGTCTTGGACCCAAATTAGGAGGGACATTACATGTATAGATTATCTCATATGCATGCATGGTTCAATAACTACAGCATAGTTCATAGAGCAATACGCACACAGAACATATAAATTATACAATGCGAAATGCATGTGTATCATAGTCCTAAAAATATAATAGAAATATAAAGGCACCTCCTATCAGGGCCTGCACCCAATGCCACAGTGTCACTCACAGTAAGAATTGCTACTTTAACGCTTTCAGCACCTTTTGTCTGCATACTTTCAATCGACTTGTCTACCTTTAAACATTGTTATTGTTAAGCAATTGAAAGTCTTGCTACTTTGATAGCTAGGGAAGACAAACTTTTCATGTGTACTATTCAGGAAAATAATTCCAGAATAAGATATTAATTTAAACTATCTGTAAAGAAAATAAATTTTTTGCTGAAGCATATATCCCTGATTTTAAAGTAAGAGTCATATTTTTACAAATAGGCCAAATGATGTCTGATTTTAGAATATGCTTTTGTTAAATTGTTCTACTAGATCTTTTTTTTCTTTCTTTTTTTTAACGAACATGAGATGCAAGCTCATGTTTGGTTTCTTGCATTTGTTTACATTATCCTCTTAATTCATTGTTTATATTGTCCTCTTAATCCTTAATCCATTGTTTATACTGTCGTCTTAATTCATTTTTTTTTATGGAGCCCAATTTTAATTTGGATTAGGCCTGTAATAGCCTAAAGTCGAACTGAAATAGACATTTACAACCCAAAATAGTATTACTGCACTACTTCGATAAGTTCTTGGCTTTTACATCCATAAAACCTTTTAATAACTTGTGTGACAAGCGACAACGAGGACCTACTGTTCATTTACTATGTATTACTAAAGTAGCAGAATGATGACACTTAACAATACTAATGATTCAAATGCAGTAAGAGGAGGGGAAGCTTTCAGACATTAAAGGAGGAGAACTTGTTGCGAAAGTTTAAATTTAATTTTGTAAGCAGAAAGTTTAAATTTAATTTTGTAAGCATTGACAGTTCACTGTTACGTATAATAAATAGTTTGGAACATCCAATCATGGTCATTCCAAAATGATGAAACCAAATAAAAGAATGCGAAGAAGAAGAAGGACTTGATTCTTCAAAATCTCAAACAACAAAAACTGAAAATGGCGTAGAGATTGTAAAAGAGCTCGAGTCGATATCAAACTCTACAAAAGAGGAAGCCGAAGAAGCTAAGAAGAGTGAAAGCAATGAGCTTACTATGATCTTCTTCCAAACTTCCATGAAATTATAATCTCAAGCGTGAATGACAACAAAGATTGTTTTTAAAGTTCAAGTGCATTCTCCAGTGTTTCAACTTTCACCATTTATGGCATTCATCGAGATTGCCCAAACTATCCATGACACTTGTAATGACATCTCTTACTTGAAAAGTTGCAAAATCATTCAAAAATGTACTTCTACCTAATACCTTATCAAGTAGAGGTATCAAAATAGTTGTAAAAAAGTAGTTCCAAAGGAATATGACATGTTTACTTGTAAAAGAGCAGTTCCAAAGTGGCAGTCCAGGAAAAAACATGATTTCTACCTTCTTCTTCACTTGTACAGTAAGGATAAATTGGTTCAGGATAAATTGGTTCAAAAACATTAAAACAGACACTTGAACAAACTTAAAGTTGTTAGTCATGGAAATGGTGATGTTGGAAGACCAGCAAGAAAACAAAATTCTCTTTTCCATAGACATGATTCTAGGTCCTGACTTGATCCCTATCAGGCTTCTGTATGAGGCCACTGCTAGGAAGCTTGTCGGGTTTGATTACAAACCAGGCTAACATCCAATACTGGATCGCCAGCAACCTCCAATCCACTGCCCCAGCTGCTACCATGATATCGAATTGGGATTAGGAAACAACGACGTAAACCAATAACGAGAGCCTCCTAATCGCAAACTGACATCGGAAGGCACGGCGAGTAGCATAGGAATTGGAAACTGGGATTGGGAATGCCAAAAACATTATTTTGTTTAAGATTTTGCAGTGGGATTGGATTTAGGGCTAAGCAAAAAGAGGGAAAGCGGGAATTTAGGTTAAGTGAAAATGGGATAAGCGGGCAAATGAAAATTAGTGGAAGTAGGGGCAGCAAAACAAGGAACGCTAGTTTAAATATTAGTTATTAACTATTAATAATTTAAAAATAATAATTGACATCAATTATTAATTATTTAATATTAATTATATTTATTAATTATTGAATGCAATTATTAAATTTTAAGTGTAATTTACTAATTATTAATAATTAACTATAATAAATTATTAAATATAAAAAATTAATTATTGCTTATATATAATAATTAGTAACTACGAATTATTTATCGATAATCATTAATTATTATAAATTATAAATGTCCTATATAAGTTGAGAGTTATTAATTATTAATTATTAAATGGTAATTACTAGTTATTCAATAGAAATAATTGATTATCAAATATTACTTCTTATTTATTAGTTATTAATTATTACTTTTTAATTATAACTGAACATTAATTATTCAATATTTTAATTATTTAATATTAATTATAATTGAATATTAATTGGTAATTATTAAATATTAAATACTACATCTTATTTGTTAGTTATTAATAATTACTTCTTAATTATCACTGAATATTAGTTATTTAATATTAACTATTAATTATTTAAAATTAATTACTAACTATTTAATATAAAATTAATTATTAACTATTTAATATTAAATATTTCTAAATTTTATGGATCTTTTACATTTTAGAAAAAAATTATTTCTAGATTATTAAACAATAGTAAATAATTTAATATTAATTATTAAAATTGTAAATTAGTTAAATATAAATATTAAATATTAAATATCAATTATTAAAATTTAATTATTAATTATTTAAATTAATTATTTTACTAAGTATTAATAGTATTTGTTAATTATAAGTCATAATATTAGCTATAATTTACTAATTATTAATAATTAACTATAATAAATTATTAATATAAAAAAATAAATATTGATTATAGATAATAATTAGTAATTATAAATTATTTATTAGTAATCATTAACTGTGATAAATTATAAATAATGATCTATGTACGTTATCCTTTATAATTATTAATTATAAATTTTCATTTATAAATTATTAAGTAACTATATATAAATAATCGAAGATAATGATGATTAATATTATTAATAATTAATTATTAAACATTAATGATTAATAATAATTAATATTTTTGAAGAAAGCGTTGTAATTATTAATTATTGATTATCAAAAATCGGCAACGGGCATTTATTACAACAGGCATTCTGTGGCCGTTGTAAAATCAGCATCTATTACAACGGTAAATAAAAATAGTTGTAATAGGCATATATTACGACGGGCAAACAGGGATGAAAATCGTTATCTACTACAACAGGAAAAAAAACCATTGTAATAGGCATATATTACAAAGTCCAAATCAGAAACGTTGTAATAGGTGTCTATTACAACGTTCAAAGTAAAAGAGCTGTTGAAAAGTGGCATCTATTACAACAGGCCGCAAAAAACGTTGTAATAGAAACGGGCATTTAAAGACCGTTGTAAAAACAACGTTGTAATATGGTATTTTTGTTGTAGTGTATTATGATATTTGGTTGATGATTAAAAGAGTTTAAAAAGTTCAGCAGCATAGCGGTACTCCCATCTGCACTTGCAACTTCATGGCCACTGGGGTCAATTCCTTGTTGTTGAATCTAAAGATTGGTTCAAGAATGGGTTCTAGCTTGCCATCAGGGATGCCCAATTGATCAAAGGCATGTTTGAAAATAACATTAGTTGTGCTACCAGTTTCCACAAGAATCTTAAACACTATAGACAATCCAAATTGAGCCATGATCATGAGGGGGTCGTTATGAGGACGATGGATCCCTTTCTTCATCTCCTGGGGAGTAACAACAAGATTTGGCGTCAGTGCCTTGAATCGTGGTCTTTAAGTGAGGGCTCTTCTTGAATGGAGAACACTCCCTCTCTAGCCTCTTTAATGTATCCGTTCCTGACCCCCTTGATAGTCCTTCTTGGATGTGGCCCCCCATGGCTTAGATTAATCTTATTCAACGGTGGACTCAAGCTCAATGGGTCTTCTTCTTCCAAAATGTTGATGGCATTATTAGGAAACTTTTGCGGACCATCACTAGTCCGAGGAGCCTTTTGTTTATCTTGGATGAACTCCTTCAAATGCCCTTCACGAATTAATTTCTGAACGATTCCAACCAACACCCTAAGTTCATCGTTTTGCGCCATTTGCTTTGTGATAAGCGAAATAACCATCCCCCTTCCTCTGTTCAGGGTAATTTTTGGCCTTAAATGAAGTTGGAAAGTTAACCTTTTCCTTAATCATAGCACAAATATAAGACAATGGTTTTTAATAAATTAATGTTAGGCTCCTCCCTTGTTGTTCTCTTATGTCCACGATCTAAACCAATCCTTCCACTTTCCCTTTTAGGATTAGCTTTCTTTTTAGCATGATATAACTTATTCATTCGAATAAATTTATCAGCTTGAAAATGGAAGTCCTGTAGGTCCTTACACCCATAAATAAAGAGTTGCTTCGAGAATGAAGTATTCTCTATCAATCCAGAATGTATGCAATGAGCTTATCCCTAATATTCATATCTTTAGCTTTTAATGCTTCTGTGTTGAACCTCTTAAGGTAATTACCTAGCGACACTCCATATCTGCTTAACGTTGGCTAGAACAGTGTAACCGAATATTGGATCCTTGCATATAAAAAATTGGGTAGAGAATTAATAAGAAAACTATTTCTATGAATAGATCATCTTTTCACAATATTGTTAATACCATTCAGCGGCGGCTCCTTGAAGCGTTACCGGAAATAGTCCGTATCAAATAGCTCTTGAAGCATTATACAGATCCATTTAACTATTGAAAGCCATCAAGTGATTATCGGGGTTAGTAGTTCCATGATACTTCAGGGGTGGGATCTTTACATAAGATGGGATAACCGTTGACATGATTTCGCCTATGAAAGGTGCCACTCATTCATTATCATTTACTCTCTCATCCAAAGTCCTCTTCCCCTTAGCATTTAGCATGTAGTTGATTGCCTTTTCTGCTATGTATTATAAATAAGCTTCAGTATTGTGATAACTTTTTCGATTTGGTTTATATTCTTTTGATATCGAGCTTCAAATTGCTCTAGGGATTTATTTAGTACCCTTCCTTGATGATCGAGTTTAGTCAGATGATGCTCTTTTTTCTTTAAATATGTCAAGCCTATTTTTCTCTTGTCTTCGTTGGTACAAACCTTTAAATTTCTTCTTGGAGAGATTACCTCATTTCCAGTCGTTGGTTTTGCTGTCTTGGAAGACTTTTGGGAAGTGATGCTTAGAGAAGCTCTTGCATCTCCTGCAATTGTTGTCTTAAGTGCTTTATTTTGGTTGCATTGTCATCTTGTTGAGCAGCGGTTGATGGTTTCCCTTGAATGACACTCTCTAATTTGAAGGTTGGTGTTATGTTCTCTTCTAAAGTTGTGGTGTATATGGCCTCTTTGTCCATTCAAATAAGCCTTTTAGATTTCATTTTCCTACACCAAGATAAATAATCCGTAATTAGTCTATAAGGTAGTTAAAAGATTGGAGGTTCAATCCCTCCTTCTAACGGCAAAAATGTTAACAAGAAATGTCGTTAGCACCTCAAAAGAAAGTTTTTCGACTGATCGCTCTCCTTGAAACCCCTTTCGAATGAGTTGATTAGGACATATTGCTTGTGAAGGGTGGATATATGAAAACATTAATTGTAATTAATAAACCCAATAAACTTTATTCAAATGATGGTTAAGGAGAATATATTCCCTTCGAGGCCCCCTTTCGAATGGGTCAGAAGGGGTTATTTATATTGGACATATGTCTCTTCCGTTTGTGTCGAAAGGACCATTCTGCCCTTGAAAGGAGAATTCACGTTCGGTGGTATTGTTTCTGCTCTTTTGGAATTAACTTCTTCAAAAGGGTTGCATGTTTTGTAATATGTGTACAACTTTTGAAGATATTCGTCCTGTCGGCGTAGCTTAGTATTCATACATTATATCCCTTCCAAATGTCTCTTTCGATCGGGTCAAAAGGGTATTTACTCTTTCGAAGTGGACTCAATGCATAATACACGACATATGTAATGAAATAACATCTTGGACAATCTAAATTCCATGAACTTATTAGTATCGAAACATTATCATCGTCATTGTTTGACATTTAATATCATCAAACACGATGAAAATTTGATTCGTATTCATATTATCCAAGTTGATCCCACTGCATTGCAAAAGTCAAATAGGAATTTAGAAAACAAGCAAGCATCATATGCAGTTGGTCATTATTCAAGCTAACGTCTGAAATGATCTTTCTCATGATCAAAGGCTATATTGAATCCATGTGTTTTCTCTTTTAGCATTAAGTCAAATTAGGTTACAAGTAAGGGAACTCTTCCTTAAATTGGTTCAAGGTTACAAAGATTTGATTTTCTAAGAAATAGGAGAAGGAGTTTAGATTTCCCAAAATTTGGTCCCTAAACTCGGACCCCTATGGTTGTATTTATAGATGAAGGTTGCCCCCATTTCGCACCCATCTTTCTGCTTCTGTCGAAAGGCCTTCCTTCAACCTTATATCCTCTTATCATGGTTGAAAGGCTTTCCTTCATCCTTTTGCGTGTATCCTTTCGATGTGGTCGAAAGGCTTTTTTTTAACCTTTCTCATCCATTCTTACGCCTTTACCTTTTCATTTCAGACCATTCGACCATGTCGAAAGGATGACCTTGACAACCTTCCGTTACCGTTAAAGTTTGAGTGCCCCTTTTACTTTTCTTCTTTCGACTTTTTCAAAAAGGGAGGTAGGAGCACTCTTCACTTTTTGTTGCTATTTTTTTGCAAGTGAGAGACAAGTTGAGCTTTCATATAGTTTCGAAAGGAATGGTGAGTGATGACTGGATCTTAGCTAAAGGACACTAAGTTTTGAACTTTGGCGAAACTCATGTCTTCAATTCTTGTAGATCCCATCATTTTATAAGCCTTCTTTTATACCTTAATTCTTAAATGAATTTTTATGGTTAACAGTAGTTGGTAGGGTAGGTGTCCTATGGCCCCTTATGTTGCATAAGCCATCAGTTTGTTACATATTGGGGTAAAGAAGGGTCGTGACCAGGGCTACGTGTAGACGAGCCACTAGTGGATATGTGTCACGATGTCTATCGAGGTATCTAAGGCTATAGTAAAATATTCAACTATAAGATGGTACGATATAAGTTTTTGGAGATCCTCTTGAACTAGTCAATTTTATTAATGAATTTGCTTGAGAATTATGTCCCCTTATCTTCAAATTGGGTAAGCATTTTTAGTGCTTTCTTAACATATAGCGATAGTCTAACGTCTTTAGTGTGGTATATCTTCTTTATCTGATTTACCTTTAGTTGAGATTAGCTAAAGATTTGAATTCTTCGGATCTTGAGTTGTAAGTCTAAAGTTAGTCTTGCCACCATTGATTTGTATTCAGCTACATTGTTCGTTGCAGGAAGTCCTAGTTTCATTGCATAGTGTAAGCGGTGTCCATCTAGTGTGATTACGACATAGCCTACTCTGGCTCCCTGCTCATTTGATGCTCCATCCACAAATAGTTATGTCTTTTAGTTATTTTCTTTCTCTAACTACTCCTTAACAAAGCTTGTACATTCATTGATAAAGTCCTCTAATGCTTGCCCTTTGATTGTTACTCGCATTTGAAATTCTATGTCATATTGGTTAAGTTCAATTCCTCATTTTACTAGCCTAACCGAAGTCTTAGGTTTACTGAAAACCGCTTGAGTGGAAAGTTTGTCACTACTTTAATCGGATGTGCTTGAAAGTATGCTCTAAGTTTCCATGCTGTAAGTATCAAACAATAAGCCAACTTTTCTATTGCAGGGCATCGAACTTCGACATCCTTCAATCGTCTGCTCAAATAATAAACTAGAAGTTGAGTTTCGTTTTCTTCTCTAATCAGTATCGAAATAACTGCATGCTCTAAGACTGCCATATATAAGTACCGCTCTCTCAATTCTTGGGATTGGATAATATCAGCGGCTTTTTTAGATGATTTTTTAATTCTTTGAAGGCTTTCTTATAGTCTTCTCCCCACTCAAAGTTATTTCTTTTCTTGATTACATTGAAGAATGGAATGCATTTATCGGTTTCCATAGAGGTGAATCTGCTCAAAGCTATAATTCTACCATTCAAACTCATTACATCTTCGCTTGTTTTGGCTTCGGTCGTGTTTTTGATAACTTGGATCTGGTTAGAACTGGCTTCAATCCTTTGTGCACTAATAATGTAACCCTAAGAACTTTCTGGAATGAACCCTGAAAGAACATTTCTGAGGATTTAGTTTCATTTGATACCTTCCTAATAATTCAAACATTTCTTCAAGATCTTTAAGCGTTACCGAAAACAGTCTGTATCGAACAGCTACTGAAGCATTATACAGATCCATTTAACTATCGAAAGCCATCAAGTGATCATCGGGGTTAGTAGTTCCATGATACTTTCGGGTTGGGTTCTTTACATAAGATGGGATAACCGTTGACATGATTTCACCTATAAAAGATGCCACTCATTCATTATCATTTACTCTCTCATCCAAAGTCCTCTTCCCCTTAGCATTTAGCATGTAGTTGATTGCCTTTTATGCTATGTATTATAAATAAGCTTCGATATTGTGATAAATTTTTCGATTTGGTTTATATTCTTTTGATATCGAGCTTCAAATTGCTCTAGGGATTTATTTAATACCCTTCCTTGATGATCGAGTTTAGTTAGACGATGCTCTTTTTTCTTTAAATATGTCATGCCTATTTTGCTCTTGTCTTCGTTGGTATAAACCTTTAAATTTCTTCTTGGAGAGATTACCTCATCTCCAGTCGTTGATTTTGCTGTCTTGGAAGACTTTTGGGAAGTGCTGCTTTGAGAAGCTCTTGCATCTCCTGCAATTATTGTCTTAAGTGCTTTATTTTGGTTGCATTGTCATCTTGTTGAGCTACGGTTGATGGTTTACCTTGAACGACTCTCTCTAATTTGAAGGTTGGTGTTATGTTCTCTTCTAAAGTTGTGGTGTATATGGCCCCTTCGTCCATTCAAATAAGCCTTTTAGATTTCATTTTCCTACACCAAGATAAATAATCCATAATTAGTCTATAAGGTAGTCAAAGATTGGAGGTTCAATCCCTCCTTCTAGCGGCAAAAATATTAACAAGAAATGTCGTTAGCACCTTAAAAGAAAGTTTTTCGACTGATCACTCTCCTTGAAACCCCTTTCGAATGAGTTGATTAGGACATATTACTTGTGAAGGGTGGCCTTATAAAAATATTAATTATAATTAATAAGCCCAATCAACTTTATTGAAATGATGGTTAAGGATAATATATTCCCTTCGAGGCCCCCTTTTGAATGTGTCGAAAGGGGTTATTTATATTGGACATATGTCTTTCCGTTTGTGTCGAAAATACCATTCTGCCCTTGAAAGGAGAATTCATGTTCGATGGTATTGTTCCTGCTCTTTCGGAATTAACTTCTTCAAAAGGGTTGTATGTTTTGTAATATGTGTACATCTTTTGAAGATATACGTCCTTTTAGCGTAGCTTAGTATTCATACATTATATCCCCTCCAAGTGTCCCTTTCGATCAGGTCAAAAAGGCATTTGCACTTTCGAAGTGGGCTCAATGCATAATACACGACATATGTAATGAAATAACATCTTGGACAATCTAAATTCCATGAACTTATTAGTATCGAAACACTACCATCGTCATTGTTTGACATTTAATATCATCAAACACGATGACAATGTGATTCGTATTCATATTATCCAAGTTGATCCCACTACATTGCAAAAGTCAAATAGGAATTAAGAAAACATGCAAGCATCATATGCAATTGGTCATATTATTCAAGCTAATGTTCGAAATGATCTTTCTCATGATCAAAGTCTTTATTGAATCCATGTGTTTTCTCTTTTAGCATTAATTTAAATTAGGTTACAAGTAAGGGGACTCTTCCTTAAATTGGTTCAAGGTTACAAAGATTTGATTTTTTAAGAAATAGGAGGAGTTTAGAGTTCCCAAAATTTGGTCCCTAAACTCGGGCCCCTATGGTCGTATTTATAGATGAAGATTGCCCCAATTTTGCACCCATCTTTCTGCTTCAGTCAAAAGGCCTTCCTTCAACCTTATATCCTCTTATCATGGTTGAAAGGCTTTCCTTCATCCTTTTGCGTGTCTCCTTTCGATGTGGTCGAAAGGCTTTTCTTTTAACCTTTCTCATCCATTCTTATGCCTTTACCTTTTCATTTCAGACCACTCGGCCCCGTCGAAAGGATCACCTTGACAACCTTCCGCTACCATTAAAGTTTGAGTGCCCCTTTTACTTTGCTTCTTTCGAATTTTTCGAAAAGGGAGGCAGAAGCACTCTTCACTTTTTGTTGCTATATTGTTGCAAGTGAGAGACAAGTTGAGCTTTCATATAGTTTCGAAAGGAATGGTGAGTGATGACTTGATCTTAGCTAAAGGACACTAGGTCTCCATCTAGAGCTTTTCATCATGCCTTCGAAGGGTTGCAACCATTTTAAAAGGCTTGTTCCTACTTCTGAAAGGTGTATATCAAAATCATTTCTTCAAACAGCAGATTGACAACAATGAAACCCACTACATTGCAGGAATTGGTTCTTGTGTGTAAATCTATTGTTCAACAACTTCGAAAAGTGCTTTGAACCTATATTAGCCTTTCTTATATATGTGAATCCATTTGCGAAAGGGTAAACATGCCGTCTTTTCCACCATTTCGAACATTTTTATTTTGCTTGTCATTTGAAATGACACCTGGTGCTTACGACTCCCTCGAAAGCTATCTCAATACCTTTAAAAGGCTGTTTTTGAACTTTGGCGAAACTCATGTCTTCAATTCTTGTAGAGTCCATCATTTTATAAGCCTTCTTTAATACCTTTATTCTTAGATGAATTTTATGGTTAACAGTAGTTGGTAGGGTAGGTGTCCTACGACCCCTTATGTTGCATAAGCCATCGGTTTGTTACGTATTGGGGTAAAGAAGGGTCGTGACCAGAGCTACGTGTAGACGAGCCACTAGTGGATATGTGTCACAATGTCCATCAAGGTATCTAAGGCTATAGTAAAAGATTCAACTATAAGCTGGTATGATACAGGTTTTTGGAGCTCCTCTTGAACTAGTCAATTTTATTAATGAATCTGCTTGAGAATTATGTCCCCTTTGGACTTGGTGCATAGAAAAATCTTCAAATTGGGTAAGCATTTTTAGTGCTTTCTTAACATATAGGGATACTATAACGTCTTTAGTCTGGTATATCTTCTTTATCCGATTTACCTTTAGTTGAGATATGCTAAATATTTGAATTCCTCGGATCTTGAGTTGTAAGGCTAAAGTTAGTCCTGCCACCATCGATTTGTATTCAGCTACGTTGTTTTTGCAGGAAGTCCTAGCTTCATTGCATAGTGTAAGCGGTGTCCATCTGGTATGATTATGACATAGCCTACTCCGTCTCCCTGCTCATTTGATGCTCCATCCACAAATAGTTATGCCTTTTAGTTATTTTCTTTCTCTAACTACTCCTTAACAAAGCCTGTACATTTATTGATAAAGTCTGCTAATGCCTGCCCTTTGATGATTACTTGCATTTGAAATTCTATGTCATATTGGCTAATTTCAATTCCCCATTTTACTAGCCTAAACGGAGTCTTAGGTTTACTGAAAACCGCTTGAGTGGAAAGTTTGTCGCTACTTTAATCGGATGTGCTTGAAAGTATGCTCTAAGTTTCCATGCAGCAAGTATCAAACAATAAGCCAACTTTTCTACTGCAGGGCATCGAACTTCGGCATCCTTCAATCGTCTGCTCACATAATAAGCAAGAAGTTGAGTTTTGTTTTCTTCTCTAATCAGTACCGAAATAACTACATGTTCTAAGACTGCCATATATAAGTACAAGCTCTCTCAATTCTTGGGATTGGATAATATTAGCGGCTTTTCTAGATGATTTTTTAATTCTTGGAAGGCTTTCTTATAGTCTTCTCCCCACTCAAAGTTTTTCTTTTCTTGATTACATTGAAGAATGGAATGCTTTTATCGGTTTCCTTGGAGATGAATCTGCTCAAAGCTATAATTCTACCGTCCAAACTCATTACGTCCTCGCTTGTTTTGGGTTCGGTCATGTTTTTGATAACTTGGATCTGGTTAGAACTAGCTTCAATACCTTGTGCACTAATAATGTAACCCTAAGAACTTTTTGGAATGAACCCCGAAAGAACATTTCTGAGGATTTAGTTTCATATGACACCTTCGTAATAATTCAAACATTTCTTCAAGATCTTTAAGGTGATTCTCGGCTTTATAGGACTATACGAGCATATCATCCACATAAACCTCTATATTTTGACCGATCTATTCTTTGAACATTCTATTGACTAATCTTTGATAAGTAGCTCCTACATTCTTTAGCCCGAAAGCTATTGCTTTATCATAAAATGTTCTCTAATCGATAATGAAGCTTGTATGTTCCTCATTCGGTTGGACATGGTTATTGGATTATATCCTAAATAAGCATCCATGAGAGATAATAGCTTGTGTCCACTAGTCGGATCAACTAACTGGTCTATTCTAGGTAGCGAATAATAGTCTTTTGGGCATGCTTTGCTCAGATCAGTGTAATCAATGCAGGTTCCCCACTTGCCAATTGTCTTCTTTACCAACACAAAGTTTGCCAACCATTTTGGATAAAAAAAACTTCTTGAATGAATCCATTTTCAAGTAGCTTTTTAACCTCTTCTTTCAAGGAGTCAGATCGAACTTTGTTAAATTGCCTCTTCATTTGTCGGATAGGAGTTACATTTGAGTTAATATTTAGTGGGTGGCACATAACTAATGGGTCAATCCCAATCATATCTAAATGGGTCCATGCAAATACGTACTTGTTAGCATTAAGGAATTGAATCAAGTCTACTTTCAAGTTGTTCTCTAATTCCTTTTCCACTTTGACTATTTTGGTTGAATCAAATGGATCTATAAATACTTCTTCGAGATCCTCTGTAGGCTTTATCCTCTCTAATTCTCCTTGGAAATCCAATTCTACGATGATCTCGCCTTCTTCCAAAAAGTTAGCATTGGTCCTCTTCCTTTTCTATCCAGGTGAGATGTAACATTCAAACATACGTTTACTCGTTTTATTACATCTTATTTTTTTTCTTCGAATGCTGGATGTAAAAATCCATCGTCTAAAGGTTGAAATATAGCAGAAAAATCATAGTAATAAGAGCAATCCTCTTTTATTGGTTGAGAGTCACAAAATACATACCCAGGAGCTAAATTGATCTCCTCGAATAGTACCCCAACCCCTTTTAGTCAAGAACTTAACCATCAGGTATTTTGATGAAATAAAAACATCCACCTCATCTAGCGTAGGATGGCCAAACAATGCATTGTAATATGAAGGCTGGTAGTTGATCACCAAGAGAGTCCCAAAAGTTCTACAGCATAGTGGCGGGGCCATCTGTACTAGTAAATTTACTTGCCCTACCGATGTCAACCTCTTATTATTGAATCCAATGATAGGTTCAAGTCCAGACTCTAGTTTATCCTCAGGAATGACCATCTGATCGTAAGCATGCTTGAAGGTAACATTAACTGCACTTCCAGTATCGACTAGAATCTTGGATACTACGGAAAACCCAGTTTGAGCTATGATAATAAGGAGGTCATTATGGAGATGACAGATTCATTTCTTTAGCTCATGTGGAGTGATGACAAGATTTGGCATTTATATATTAAGTTGTGGGTTTTTGAGCAGAGGCTTTTCCTGTATAGAGAACAGTCCTTCCATAGCTTCTATGATATATATTTGTTCCCAGCTCCCTTACTATTTCCCGCTGGATGCGGTCCCCCATGAATCACATTAACCATATTCAGAGATGGGCCTAAATTTAATGGATCTTCATTCACTAAGTCATTCACAACATTACCAGAGAATTTATAGGGTTCATTGTCAGTTTGTGGTGCTTTTTGTTTATCTTGGAAAAACTCTTTCAGATGTCCCATACGAATCAGCTTTTGAATAATCCCAGCTAGCACTCAACACTCGTGCATCTTATGGCCATTTGCATTATGATAAGCGCAATAATCACCCCTTTTCTGCTTAGGGAAATTCTTCACCTTGAATGTTTTTGGGAAACTAACCTTTTCTTTATTAGTGAGTAGATGCTAGACAAAGGTTTATTCAAAGCGACTAAATTAGTCTTGGAGTCTTCCCATCTCAACCTTTTATGTTATTGATCAATCAAATCTTTCAATCTCCTTCTTAGGGTTAGCTTTTCTTTTAGCATGGTATAATTCATCCATTTGAATGATTTATCAGCTTGGAAGTGAAAGCCTTATAGATTTTTACACCTATGGATGAAGAGCTCCTTCCAAAATGGCATGTTTTTTATCAATCCTAATGCACTGCAATTAGCTTATCCCTAACATTCATGTCTTTAGCCTTTAGTGCCTCCATATTGAACCATTTGAGATAACCTACCAATGACTCTCTTTGCCTTTGCTTGATGTTTTCCAAAAATGGTGTAGTCAATTGTTAAATCTTTGCATCACCAAAAATGAGCAGAAAATTCATAGGAGATTGTTTCCATGTGTAGATGTTTTTCTCCCAATATTGACGGTACCATTTTGTGGAAGCCCCTTGAAGTGTTGCTGGGAATAATCTGCACCACATACCCCCAAGGCATTATAAAGGTCTATTTGACTGTCAAAAGCCACTAGGTGGTCATCAGGACCAGTAGTGCCATGGTATTTCATAGTTGGGAACTTAACATGAGATGGAATTGTTGTTGTCACGATTTCGTTAATGAATGGAGCCACTTAATAGTTATCATTCACTTGCTCATTTAAAGTCCTTAGGATTCAGCATGTCTTTAATAGCTTTCTCTACCACGTATTTCAAATATGCTTCAGTATTATGACAGCTTTATCGATTTAGATTATATTCCTTTGAGGTTGAGTTTCCAGATTGCTCCAAGGATTTGTCTTTCATTCTACCCTCATGATCAGCTTAGTTGCATAACGTTCCTTCTTCTTTGATGATGTTAAGTCAATTTTTCCCTTGGTCTCAAAAGTGTAAGCCTTGAGATTCATCTTTGGAGAGACTACTTTGTCCCATGTTGTTGGCTTAGAGTTTGTAGATGATTTCTAAGTAAGGGTTGCTTCCAAAAGTTCTTGCATGTCTAGTCATCATTGCTTCAAATGTTTTATCCTAACTGCATTGTCATCAGGTTGCACTGGAGTTGATGATTGTCTTAGCATAACACCCTCTAAGTTGAAGGTTAGCGTAATACTTTCCTCCAAAACTATTGTGTGCGTTGCTTTTTCATCCAATTGGCCGAGTCTTTTTTATTTCATTTTCCTACAACAGATCAAACATTCCATAACTAGTCTATAAGGAAAGAATAAGGTTGGAGGTTCTAGCCCTCCTTCTAGGGCTAAAAATATTAACAAGTTTTCTTGACAACACCACAAAGTATGGTTAGAGGAGTGAATGACCCCTTCGAAACCCCTTTCGAATTAGTTGAAAGGGATTCCTTTAGAAGGAATAAGATCTTCTCGACTCAATTAATACCTTTTGTTTCCACTGAAAGTAATAGATGTGCGTGTTCCATAAATGAAACTTCCTATATACAGAGCCAAAAATGTTAACGATATAATCATCAACATCGAAAGGTGTATTAGATTGAAAGTGAATCAGAGGAAGATCCCCTTCGAAGGACTTAGAAAGGGCTTGCATTGCCGGAATCGAGATTCAATGTAGCTATCCTGTTTATCATCCCTTTCGATGGGATCAGATGAAGTCAAGAACCCATTCGAATGGTCCTTTTCGAAGGTGCCGATACAGTTTCTATGGAGGTGATCTTCAAAGGCTAAGAAATATTCGAAAGCATTCAAATGCCTTTCGAAGAAGTCCACCCAAGGGTTCTAATTCATCAGTTACAAAGACACCTTCAAAGGTCCAATACCCTTCGAAAGGATTTGAAACCCAGTGTACATAAATTTGAGTAAAGGGTGGATTCAATATGTTATGGAGCCTTATTTTGGATAAAAGTTACAAGTCCAATGGACTCAATAATTTTAAATTATCAACATCATGTTTCTTCAGTGCTTCAAGGGCTTTGGACGTAAGGATAATATGCTTTAAAATCAAGATATCCAAATAGGTTCTATAGTATAGCATATGCTAATAAAGGGTTAAGAAGATAAGTGTGTATCATGTGCAATTGGTCATTAGATAAGCTAATGGCCGAGATGATCATTCTCATGTTCGAAATCAATGTCAAGCCCATGCATACTCTCATTTTGTTTCTCACAAATGGATTACAAGTAATAGAATTTTTCCCCAATTTGATTTAGAGTTACAAGAACTTTATTTGACAAAGAAATGTAAGAATCCAAAAAAAATTCCTCAACTTGAACCCCTAGGGTCATATTTATATATGAGGATTAGACCCTTTCACGTCCATCCCTCCGAGGTTTTCGAAAGGTCACTTCACCAACATTACGTACCCATCCTTCCACCCTCAACCTTCCACTTTCATGGTTTCGAAGTTGTAGGTAGATATTTGGGTCTTCTAGCATGCCTAAATTGGCCCTTTCATCCCCATTGAAAGCTTGTTATTGATGGATATTTATTAATATTCATCAATATTGCTTTCAAATTCTTCTTGAACCTTTCAACACCATCGAAAGGTGTACTTATTTTGGTGGAAAACGAATCATGGTACTTTATTGTGCTGTTTGAATATAAGAGGAAGCAATTCTGACCTCTTTGTCATCTTTGAGTCCTAGAATCAGAGTTAGGGTAGGTTACTTGGACGTGTGCGGAGGGGTGTTTGGATTGATTTGAAAGGTTGTAATGATTGCGGAAGGACTATTAATGTGGATGTGGTTTATTGATGGACAAAGGATGGTTGTGGAAGATTGTTTTCGAAGGTAATTTCTTTAACTATCTCGGAAGCCCGACTTTTAACACTTGCAAAAGGACAATTCTGGTTGACTTTTCTTCTTGTTGTGGAACTAATCGCTTCGAAAGGTTCAACCTAGAATGAGGTAATGTTAGTGAAACCCCTGGCTTTCATTTCCTATGGAAGTGCGTAATGTTTGGGGCATCCATTTGATTCCCTTGAAAGCTATCTTTAATGCATTCGAAACCCTCCTTTTTGAGTCATGACGGACTTACCTTTTTAACACTTGCGAAACCCCCTATGTTGAACATTTCCCGAGGCCTTTGGATGCCTACCCTTGATACCTTCGAAAGCTTTTTTTACAATTCTAGAAGCCCTTTATTTCATGCCTTCACTCTTAGTGGGTGTAACATCCTTCCATTTAGAGGCCCAAAACTAAGGGCTATGGATGTTGTAGTCATCTATAGTTATTAATTCTCGATGATTAAATGCGTTAATGTTAGATACATTGATATAATAGAAACACGTGGTTATGGAAAAATTTAACTCATAAAATAAATTTCTCATTCCACTTAGATCATAAATCCATTACATATTCCTAACGCGTAAACTAAGCTCAGAGAAAATATAATTATTTCAAAATACGCTATGAGCGACATGTGAAGATGGTCTCTTGGTTGATCAGAGTCTAAATATAGTTAAAGAAACAACTTTGCCAATACAACCAAACATACTGGAATCAAATAGAAAAAACTCCTAATATCTAGCTTGCCACATGCACGTCTCTGGAAACTTATTCATCTAAAGGAGAACCTGAAAAGCTTAATTCTTAAATTACTCAAAACTAATTGAGCACTCGAGAGTTTAATGGGTAAACATAAACTTCGAGTCGGATAAAAAGCCTGGTATGAATAATAACCTACCTTCTTGAATCATATAGATAGCTAGTGGGACCACACCGCTTAGCGGAACGAGTTTTTCCTCACTTGTAGCTTAACCAAAATTTATAATAACCATATACTGTGCACCTGCATCCACAATGGTTAAAACATAACATAATATAATATATCATGATAATATGAAAACATGCACTGTATTCTGGATTTTCCATCCTCGTTCATTTGACTATCTGTCTCAGTATAGTTTCTAGGGTTACTATTAATCTAATAGTTTTCATGGGCTGACTAATAACTTGTTCCAAGGTTACAGACTATCTTTTGGGTTTCATAGTTTTCATGAGATCACTAAGAACCTATTGACCCCTGGCAATAACTTCATCTAATTATAGTTTTCATTGGTTCACCATAAACCTATTGGTTTCTCTACTAACTTCTCTCATGTCATTGTTTTCATGGATTAATTATGAACCTATCAATCTCTATTAATAACTTAGTTCAGATATAATTTTCATGGGATCACTAAGAACCTATTGGCCTCTGCCAACAATAATTTCCATATATAGTTTTCATGGGTTTACTATGAACCCGTCTAAACTAAAAACTCTTTGATCAGTCTTTGGGCATCCAATTTTCTGGTCTATCAGACCTCTTGTATGCAATTCTACTCATAGAGGAGTTAACTCAATATATATTCACTATTGGGTCAACCTAGCTGGTTATTCTTCCCTTAAGTCCCTAAATTATAGTTATGGGTTAATTATAAAATGAAGAAACACACATGATAACTAATCATAACATGATAACACAACCATCCATAGTTTAATATCCTTTTAATTATTTTCAAATGAAATGTGGTTAATGCCTTTTAATCTATTATCTTTAGAAAAGGAAAGCTTCTTCAGGAACTCCAAGGTGAAGTGTCATTTCAAAACTCTTATATTACCATGGGTTTATTTTTGAAAATGAGAGTGGGTTCCTTGTTTTGAAAACTAAGGCTTTCAAAACCTTAGACAGTCTCTTTCGAAACCATTAAATTATACTCTTCGAAAGCATTCAAACCACCATTTCAAAACACTTAAATATATGTCTTTCGAAACACTCAAAACATCTCTTTCGAGGGCATTAAAATCTTCCTTTCAAAACAATTAAAACATTCCTTTCGAAAGTAATAAAGCTTATCTTTTAAAACTTCTTAGTCCAAGTAGGATTTATAGAAGCATAACCATTTGAATGTATCCCTTTCAAAATCTTTAGCTTTAACCTTAAGTATACCTTCTAGGTCGCAATGAATATAGGCGAAAGTAACCCTTTCAAAAAAATTAATCTCCAAGTAAAAAAGTCTGGAGAAACAGAAAGCTTTGAAACCACCCTTTCGAAAGCATTGATAAAAGTAATTACAGGATCCCTTTCGAAAGCAGTGACCATTTAGTAAAATAATTATGGAAAATAATAGCTTTGAAACAACCTTTTAACCATTGCCTTCGAAGCCTTTAACATAAATGACCATGGAGGCCCTTTCGAAAGCATTAGGAAGTGGCTTTAATATTAATAAAACAAAAGCTTTCCTTTCAACTCATTTTTAAAAGGCTATAAAGAAAAGCGTCTTTTAACCCATTCGAAACGTATGAAGATAATAGCCAGGTTTCGACTAGGTTCAACATCAATCTGTCTTTCGAAAGCTTCTTTGTAAATTTTAATATGCGACAACTCAATCAAAAGCTACTTTTAAAAAAAAGACAAGCGGCGATCCCTTCGAAAGCCATATAAAAGTATTTCAACCCTTTCGAAAGCTTCTTAGAAAACAAGCGGCAACTCTTTCGAAAGCAAAAGAAGGCAAGTGGGCTTATTCGAAAGCTATTAAAAATGACTATAAGCCCCTTCGAAAGCAAGCTTTTGACACTATCCCCTTTCTCCTTTCTCCAATACACTATATCTCAGCTATTGGTATCATGCGTATTGGTTTTGAATGCGTTCGAAAGGCAATCTGGGATGATTTCGGAAGCAAACGTATGGAAGTAGCAAGCTTGTAATTCAAAGTAAAACTGATTTCTATAACTTTAAAAGAAATTCCTTTACACCAAACTTGCCTTATTTGTCAAAATATGATTGGTTGTCAAATCCTTTACAAAAATATCTTTAAAGTTCATCTAATAGTAATTAAAAATATTTTAGCAAAGAAGTCCTTCCTCTTAATAAAACGATTAAGACATTTAAGTCCTCCAACTTAATTAATTAATTTCCATAGTAAATAACTTAGCAAAATCCACAAAAACCATCTTAATTCACTTTTAATATGCTTTCTAACATATATAAATTTCGAACCAAAATACTTTATATAATTGCCGAAATTAATTTTTAAACCCAAATTATCTATTTCTTCCATTCAAAATTCATAATAAATTATCCATGGCTTGGATAATTATAAAAATTTAAACACATCTCCAAAATAATGTTTTATATAACATATTAAATCCTCATGGCATTCGAAACCCATTTTACAAGGTTTTACCCTTAAAATCGAATCGAATCTTTTTCAAACACACTTGTTTAAATCAAATGTGGCATATAATCAAAGCATATCATCATTCAAATCATCCAAACAATTTTAAACTTTAAACCTAAAATCAAATGTTCATTAAAACTTAAATGAGATGGTTTTGATTATTATTCAACTTGTTTTGGATAAGGAATTTGAGATTTGATCTTGCTTAACTCGCTTGAATCCTTAGCTTTTAGTTGATTTTGATACCCTTTTCTCCTAGGGTTGTGGCGGGCCTTGCACTTGTTGTTTCTGGTTTTATGAAAGTATGAAAATGAGAAAATGAGTTAAAGGTTTAAGGGTTACAAGATTATGGTATATGGCTATTTCCCATAATACCCTTTCCTTATTCTCTTGAATAGTTAACTTATAAAACCATTTCATAAACCCATTCTTAAGGTTTCATTTAGTTAAGCACGGTCTCTACTTAGTTTTTAAATCTCAATCTCCTTATCACTTTAGTCTTTACATTACTCAATTTAATTTATCTAATTAAATCTTTGGAATAACGTTATCTAAAATTAAGAGTGTTACAGTTGGTTTTGTGGTTAACATATGCGATGTGGATTGGCGTATATTATTCACTATCCCATAAGGTGGCTATATTAGAGATTGTGTGTCTAAAGTGTAGTCGGTCCCTGTATATCTATATCATTCTGATTTATTCATATATAAGGAGATGAGATTATGTCTGGATAGGTATCCAGAATATGGTGGATCCTCGTATCTTTTATTATATATTGATAGACCGCCTATCTTGGTGTATCAATGACGATTCTCTTATTGTTGATATTAAATGATATATCTGGTTATTGATATTTCATTAAGGATGGCTTCTTGATTTTAATAATAAATTCTGGATTTAGATGATTCACCCATCAGATTTGATGTTCTTAAATTCTAGTTTGATCGCTTCGAGATGGAGGATGAAATCTTTATATATGTTTTGTGATATTTGAATTTATATAATATGTGGAAACTTGTTTATGTTGTTGTGATTGTATATATACAATACGTACAATATGTATTTATCTATATTATGGGTGTTATTGCATTATTGCTAATATATTAGGTTATAAATATTTTACCCTATGCTACAGTCATAATCTGACCCGTTATAATACTCAGGTTTGTCTTAGACATTTCAAGTACGGCGACGACATGACCATTTTTTTGTATTATCAGGCTTAGATGAGTATTTTATTAGGATTGTTATAAGATATTTAACATTGATATACTGTATATGATTGACACTGAGTTACACACACACATACACACACATATGTATTGTTTATCGTATAATATTGAGATAGTTGACATTTAAGATGTGTTATATCCTTATAACATTAGTGTATTATATGTTATGACTGCGATTGGCTCCGTGTTTTCTGCTATTTTACTATATATATATATATATATATATATATATATATTGTTCTATCATGGCGAAGCGTGTGTCTATTGCTTTGTACTAATACTGTGTACGTATATGTGAGATATTTATTTGATGTTTTAATATGTACAGGAGTTAGTCTAAAGAAATATACATGTATTTACCTCATATAGTCTCGTTCTCCATATTATCTAAAAGTATTACTCTATAATACTCTTGAATAACATCGATATAGTGGTGGAGATGTTACGGTCCCTTCATCTCATCAAAGAGATAGATATCTAAGATTTTCTTCGAAATTCGGGATCTGATGGCTTGGTTAGCTGTCAAAGTTTTAAATCTTCTTCATTTCAGCTGTGAAATCAGTCCAAGATTTTCTTCAAAATCCGACATTTGAAACCTTGTGTAAACCTCCCCTTTGTTTGATAGAATATTGAATGTTTTCTTAAGTGGATTATATGGGTCGATCCTAACATGACATGGGTTGAGTCATATTTCTCTTTTAACAAATATATTAAATGGGTTAGGTCACATAATGAATTAAGTCAATTTAACCTAACTCATTATGATCCAACCCGGCCCAATTGACGGGTCTAAGGCTGCATTCTAAAATGTGAATTTGTAACATGTTTTTGTGACATTTCTCAAAGTATTCTAATAAGTAGAATGAGAGTAAAATGTAGAAGATTTGTGCTATAATGGAGATGCAACAAAAGCTTAGTCCCTGAGTCTACTTATCTGTTTACATTCATTTATCAATGTGTGTACTTTATCACAATCTACATGTTGTTTTGAGACTGAATATTTGATGTCGTTTCATTAGTAGTATTTATGTATAGGAGATCTCGAGAGATGTACAATGATGTTGATAGTTTGTTATATTCCATTAATGTTAGATATTATCTTCCATCATATCATTTGTTATCATGGATGTAGATTGAATTACAAATAGTTTTGTCTGTCCTAATTGATATTCTCCATTTTCGTTATTTAGGTTGACCATAGCATAATTTGGCATTAATTTAGGTTCCAGGAGGGATTCATAACATTTGTTACCAAAGCTAAGAGGACGTTGATCACACCAATTTCTTTTCCTAGTTATTACCACGAATGGAATTTATCACAAAAATTCAAACTAACATTTATGACATCCAAAATATACAATAGTTTTATAAAAATATTAACAATTGTAACACATTTCTATATCATTCTCTTTATATATTTAAACGGACATGTATTGTCATTGCCATGCAGATAACATCAGTAGTTATCGTCTGCTGCTCATTACAGTCACTAAAATAAGAAACGAATCTATAGAGTCGTATTTACTTTGATAGGGACGGCAATCTATCATTGGTAGCAAAGAGCAAAGTTCTATTATATACATTTAATTTTCTATTGAACATTAAGTTAACTTAAATGTTGGAACAATGGTCATTGACATCCAATTGTGTTGGCAAGCAAACAAAAATGGAAACCCGTCAGTCGTGGGGAGCTCTAGTTGGGAGCGGGAAAAAAAAAAATCAAACCGTCAACACCCTTCACCCCCCTTTCCCCCTCTGCCCTCAAACAACCCCCAAAAACACTTACACTCTTACAACGTGGAGGAAAAGCTAACGGTAAGAAAATGTACGACGAAGGTTTTTTCATTATACGACCATGGTCCAATAACTTTGGGCATACAGGAATTTTATCTAAACAAAAGCATCTATTTGATTTTCTTTACACAAGTCCCTGACTCGAGAATCGTCATAAGAGAGTTGATGAAAGCCAAGGAACTTCAAGACGAGATTTTTAACAGTTGGGAAACAGAAGCAAAGCTACCCATTCCTGGGCAGATCCGAAAGAATGATTAGTTAATGCATTCTTAATTATGATCAATAGCAAAATCGCAACGCATTAACGAAGTGTCACTCTCATAACAAAATTGAATCCAAAGAGGAATTTTCTTGTGCCAAGCTATTCTTCTCCGAATTATTGCTATAAGCGGAATCCGCGACCAGATCGCCCATTTTCGTTATAACTTTTCGCTTGGGCCAATGAACATTATATCAACCAATCAATCAATCTTCAAGCAGTTCAAATAAATAAACTCCATTTTTCTCCGTGGAAATTCTTCTCTACCTTCGTCCTTCTTTACAGGACGACTCTTAAAATATAATTGGGCTTTCTTTACCAACTATCAAAATAGAATCTCCAGATCTTGCAGTTCCACACATTGCTCGCCTTGGACTTTGCTTTCCTTGACTTTAGAGGGCAGTTCACCATCGTTAGGAAGAAGAGTGAGCCAGCCTGAGTGCTCTGCTCTGTTCTGTGAAGGTGCTGGTAAAATGAACATCGCTTCATATTTGATGCCTTAAGTTTCGAAAGAACCTGCTATCGTTAACCTTTCTTCGGAATTAGACATCCAACAAGGCATAATTAGCAACAAAGGGCAGGTAAAGGGTTATAGTTGATTGAGCATGGGTTAAGATTAGGCCACACTAGGCATATCTGGATACTTGGATTCAGGGGCCCAACTTTAGAAAATTCAAGCGAAGATGAAGCTACAGCGCCAAACAATGGGTCAAAAGAGTCAAACCGAGAGTAAAAGTTCGTCGGCGTGGTGCTGAAGTGAACTTAAAAACAATTTATGACTCAAGATTTCCATAACCAAAGACACTTGCAAAGCCTTTGATAACAGAGTAATAACACGTGTAGCAGCACACAAAAAATAAAAAAACAAATTACAAGAATCAGGGACACATCAAAGAAGATATTTCCCTGAATTCACAGTCGGATACAAAATACAGAATATGATTGAAGAAGAGAATTTGAAAGCTTTCCAATTTCGAAGTTAGAACTTACGTCACATAGCACATAAGAGCATTAATTCCAATATGGATAGTCACCAACATATACATACATAGCATCTAAGACTAAGTTCCCTTTCAGAGCACCAAAACTACACTCCTCAAGGACAAACTTAAAAGTAAAACATTCCAACGATAAGATTTTAAAGTGGTAGCGTGCGTAAAACTTCACCTGCGTTTCCATTCCTCTGGATATATTAAAAAACGAATATCACATCAGGAAAAGAAACAACATTTCCACTAGCCCAAAACCGACTCTGAAGCTAACGAACCGTCACTTACTGCAGGCATGGACCGTTGTGCAAAATCAAGCAACTGCCTTCGCTGTACACCATTAGTATGCGGAATGCACGCCCGTAACAGCTCAATAGGCATTTCCCTGCCAACCGCTTTACTCACTTCACTCCCAGCCAAATTCTGCAGTATATTATCGTATTTACTTGAGCAGTATTTCGTGAGAAGCGCAAAGAAAGCATCAAAGGAAGCTCTCCACAACGAAGTGCAGTTAGCAAAAGCAGCTTTCGATGGCGGCGCTAGCAGTAACTCGGTCGCTCTTTCCAGCAATGACTTGATGATGACCGAAGCTCCATCGCCGGAAGGGCTACTGATTGGTCTGAGAGGCGGCTGCTCTGACGAACATACGGTGGCGGCTAAGCAGGCGCTAAGGGCACCCAGGTCCATGGTGCGGACGCTAGCGGATACGGCTCTGGAAAGGGTTGAGGTAGTGGGTACGGTACCCGACCCGAACAGGAACCGTAGATGCCGGAACACGGCCATGGAAGCTATCCGGGTGAGTTCACTTCCCGGGTGGAGAAGCCGGAGGAATCGGGAAAGAAGGTTCCTGCCTTTCGGGAGGGAGGTCAGGCGGAGGAAGACGAGGTCGTCTTTTGGGCCGAGGGCCGGTGAATGGTTGAACGGGTCGACAAGTTGGAGCGATGCTGCAAGGCCTTCTAGAAGTGCCTGGCGCTTTCTTCTCAGTTGGGTCCCACCATCCTGAGTTTGACCAGACTGTAGAAGCCGGTCTATATCGTCTATGGTAAGTAAGAGGTACAGTCCGTCTTCTATGGCGATTCTTGCAGCTAGCATAGGCTCTTGTTCTAGAGGCTTCGTTGAATCTAGAGATGTGGGTGGTTGATCGGGTTCTAAAAGAGGACTGGGTCTACGGATTGGGCCTATTGCATCAAATTGGGCTTTTGAAGGATAGAATTGGTGCTTGGTCTTTTTAGCTAAACAGGCTTGGTGGTAGTAGTCGGAGGTGTAGGGATCGCTGTTATGAGCAGTTGCATGTTGAATCTTTAAAATGGTAGCGATTTCTTCGGATGACATGTACTTCGATCTGAACTGTGGTACAATAGAATCAGAATTAGAGAATCGTGTGCTTTGCCTCGCCTTTTGGGAAGATTTGTTTCCTCTATGAAGGTCGAATTTGTTCATGGCAGGTGGAGAAGGATGAGAGTTGAAAAATCGAGATTGTAGGAGAAACCTTTGTTGCGACAATAGTTGTGAGGCGAGTAATGCATTTGGGAGAGAGAGTTGTTGATGTAAAATGTTGGGCAGTAAATTAGGATTTTCCCACCCATTAGGGAGGGATAACTGTTGTTGAAGCAAGTTGGGATATACAATTGGATTCTCTATAGTGAAAGAACCACCTTGGTGAAAAAATTGGTTTTGGCTCCTACTATTAATAGAAAGATTTGAAGGCATGTTTCCATTGTAAGGTGAGAATCCTGATAAATGAAGTTGGTTAGGAGAAAATGGTAAACTAGAATGTCGTGCTAGAGGTTGTGGTCGAGTCCCGATTGGAGTGGGGTGAGAATTGAATGATGAATTTAGTGAATATGGAGAATTGACAGTAGGCTCGATTGGAAGATGTTGAGGTAGGGGTTCGGGGTATGACGATGTTCTTTGTATCGGCTTTGATTCACAAAAGTTGTTTGTAAGTGCATATGGTTGGGACCACCATCTTTTATTGTCTTCGACGTTTTCAGAAATGTCTGCTTCTTGTGTCCAGTCTATAGTGGATGAACCTGGCAAGAACAAGAGTTTGTTTTTAGATGAAACAGTGTATACACCAATGTACAAAGAAACAATGAATATAATTATGCATACATACAGAATTACAAACATTATATATAGATTATGTTTAAACAATAATGCAAAGATGGTATTTATCCAAGTAAATAAAATTCATGATTAAACAACAACAATGCGAAGATGGTATTTATCCAAGCAAATAAATTGTTTAAAAAATTGCACATGAAACTCTAAGCACTAAACTTAGAGAGATTGCTTACTATACCTAATATTTTGAGTGCTAACCATGTATAAACTATAAAGTCAGGAAATTTTATTCATAGAATCATAGAGTATGAAACATGACATATCATTCATCCAATTGTCAAAACATACATGATATTTAAATAACACCATATGATATTGATTTATCTGCTGCAGGATTTCCTACTATGAGTCTATTGATAAGCATCAATCACAAAGCAAGGTTATTAGCACGTGTATGCCCAATTTCATGGAATTCCGAACATGGTATAAATCTCAAATGAAAATGATGCATTAGAAACATCATTAGCGTTCAATGAACAAATTATACATATATAGAGAAATCACATATGAAAATTTATATTAAAGAATAACATGATGCAAATCAACAGGAACGGTTGTCTTTTGAAAAATAAGTGAATTTATGCCTACTATTATTTTTGTTGACAAACAACTAAACCCCCCACACACACATACTGTGTTAGGATACGCAGCCTCCTTTATTTAGCACAATCATGTAGCTACTAATATCAACCGCATGTTTATATTTAAATACTCAGTTTTTCTCTTTCATGTCACATGAGCTGAATATTTAAATATATACATGTGATGGATATTAGGCGCTATAAATGGTGCTAAATAATGGGGTTGCGGACCCTATACACACACACAACTTTATACAGTGCATTCACTTTAAATTTAACATGATAAAATTTGTCCAGATGATATCTGAAAATTAAAAGCAGAAAAATATCAAAGGAGAAAATAATAGGAAAATTAGTGAATGGATTTTGATCTTGAATGAATAAGTGAATAAGCATAAAAATTTCTTTGGGACGAGGAAAAGGAGAAACCCTCCTCTCAAATGCAGCCAATGTGGAACTTGTTTATTTAACAAAATAATAATAATCTTTAATAATAGTTGTAATACCTTTGGTGTCACGTTTTTATTGGTGTAAGCGTAAACTACTAAAAATACCCCTCTATAGTATTAATAAATCTTAATAGTCCTTAAAAATAGGATCTAACCGTTAAACTTGCTCGATATTAACAAATCTTAATATCCCATAAAAAATAGAATCTAACAATTAAACTTCTTTACAGATTTAAAATGTTCATCTACACTTAAAAATATGATCTAACCAATAAACATTTTTTCTTTAATTAACTACAAATTCGTTGTTTATTAATTAATAATACAAATAAATTTCAAACTAACAATAAAAATTAGATGTTGCAATTTAGAAATAAAAGTTTAAATTAACTACACATTATTTCAACGTAAAAACATGGCTGATTATTTGTCCAAACAATTTTTTTTAATATGTTAATCATATATAATTTGTAGAAAAATAATTCATGAGCGAGGCACGTGTCATTATCACGCGCGAAGCGCGTGCCCTAACACTCGTAATAATAATAATAATAATAATAAAAAATCACAGGATAAGAAATAAATTGAAAAATATATATGATGCAAGAACAGGTAGATTTTACTGTGCAGTTTTAACAGGAAAAACCTGCAGTAAGATTAATTGTGCTGCTTCAATGGAGAAATTGTAGTCTGATTAAATGTGAAACTTACTCTCTCTTGAGAATGATCCTCTATCACCAATTACACCAACACTTCTTGGTTCACCGACAACTCTATTTAACTGGAAACAGGGATTAAGAATTAGAAAAGCTATAAACAAATAAGCTACTGATTGACGGATATACATTAACACATGCATATACATATATAAGTGGATTCATCGGAAGCAATAAAAATATGAACGATATGCACTTCACTCGGTTATCATTTTATGGATGATTGTTCATTTGACAAATTGTTTAAATAATAGTGCATGGTTCAATATTTTAGGTGATCTTTTTCCCACGAAACAATAACGTAATGCACGTTACCTGCAGCAAATATCCAATTTGACACAATATAACATGTGAAACAAATGTGTGGCCATTTGTCCCTCGAAATATGTTAATTTAACGCTACAGTGGCAACACATTGTACAATAGATATTGTTTATATCATGGCCAACATAAGCATGCATCGGAATAAAACATTCTTTAGACCTTGATTTTAGAAAGGAGGGTTACCATTATAGAATTTTATTGGCGTTTATTATGTGAAATGTGTTTATAATTGAATATAAACTCACATTAGAACTTAAATAGCAATGAGATAAATAATAAATAATATGCGACTATTCTTCAAGTTGAAAACTAAAATTTAAGATACCAAGTGGTTCTCTTACGCGGTAGAAGCTCAATCCACATGTTAAATTTGATCACCATATATGATTTGCCTCATCCATTATAAATGTCCATATATTTAGTTTAATATATGACACACTTAAGGGGTGTGTTAAGACTGCTACATTGAAAGTTTAGTGACTACCCTTTCCATTGCCAGTTAGTTCTGTGTTTATAAGCGACTCTAAAAATGTGGGACCGTAGATTATTGAAGATGTTCAAGGTACAAACAAGTCATGCACTTCCATCGCAGTAATAAAGCGAACAATTTTATCTCACTTGGTTGTCGAGACAAACTTTGGACTAACATGATCTTCAACCACATTATTTCGACAGTATGGTTCAATACGCACATTATGGATTGTTAATAAAATGACATTGGTGAAGGTTCATAAAATATCATCTCATGGTTGTTCCTTTAAGACTAGGATTTCGATTCTTTTTTCTAGAAAAAAAAAATTGCATATGCACTGTTGGAAAAGATTTCCAAATTATTATTAAAAAATCTGTAAAATTTCCTTGTATGGGCATCATATTCATCATATTAATATGGGAGGAAAACCAGAGGGGGGAAAAATCATATTTATATGGAAGTAAATATAATCCTAATATAGGCTGCCTTGATTCTGTGTGGCAAAATTGCTATATTAGAGTTATTTGACATAAAATGAAATAATTATGGTGAAGCAATTTATAAAGGAAGGCAGATTGTCATCGTTATGTCCACGTAATGTGAAAGTTAAAAGATCTTAAAACTCATACCACACATGCATGCTCACTTATGCTCCCGTACATGCATATGCACTCACGCACATGCAAAATTGCTATACAAGAGTTATCTTCTAGATATAATGAGAAGAAGAAAAAAATCCAAAAGAGGCTTTTGAAATACCAAGAATGCCCCTCTTCGATTCATGGAAAACCATAGACTGTTGAAGGATAATTTTGTCTTTTCCACTGCCACGTTTTCTCACATCTAACCGTAACTGCAAGGATGTCATGATTTTCTTCTTACAGTTTTCCTCGTTGTCTTTCTCATAATCTTTTAAACCAACAACTTTGCATTTTTTCCCTCAACATCACACATTCCTCACTCTGTCCGCTTCACTTGCTTTGTCAAACATAGTTGAACACTTATTTTTATTATGTACATATATATTTTCCATCTCTTTTTACCACTTTGAATTTCAGAGTGATTCCTTAAATGGGTGATGTGGGTGCAAACTAGCTGAAAGAAAATTAGCGGGCTTTCGTATCAGCAGGCTTTCGTATATTTCTTGCTTACTTATATTCTATTATCATGGATTCTTTACTCGGTATACTTCTGAAATAAACAAAACTTCAATACCTTTTTGATTAAAAAACTGATCTTAAGGAACCCTAGTCTTTCCTATTATTATATCTTTTGCAATAGTCCTAAGAAGTTTGTTAGTTTCTGAGTATAAATAACGCTATTTTAGATTTGATGGATTGCTTTTCAATCATCATAATGAAAAATATGGAAATATTTGCGACTTACTTCATTACATCAATCCTCCTTTTTATGATACTTTATCTTCATGTTTTATTTAATTCGCCGTTTGACTTATTTTCACTCTTTATTTTCATCACTTCTAATTTTAGAGGAAGTGCATGGGTGGAGAACGGTGCCTAGGCCTAACTCCTGCTTTGACATACAAGACACAATACAGTGGTATATTCTTAATTTCATATGGAACATTGGTGTGTCTAAAATTTTGAACTTTCGTCTGTTTTTCATCTTCTCAGAAGGAAAATAAATAATTTCTGTGCTTGTATTATCTGCAGGTGGTGTTTCCTGAATTTTTTTTTTAATGGGTTCCATGTACCCTTTGGATAGTTTTTTGCTTTTACCTACGGATTTGATTTCATAAGGTTATAGATATGAGTATTCTTTTAAGGTTAATCGTAGATTGTTTTATGATATATTTATTTGAGCAAATAGTCTTTGATTTTTTTTTATTTTTTTTATTTTGGTTCCGCATAAGTGTGCTAAATTTGTAATAAGTTGACAACATCAATTTCACATGTTAACGGATTTACTAAAGTAAAATTAAAGTGTATGTATGTGTGTCTTTTGTTGTGTGTGTGCACACGCCTAGATAGTCGCTAAAGTATAAACAATGAAGCTCCATCTTAAAAACTTTGCATCTTATTATTCTCTCACTCATAAAAATGCAAACTAACATCAAGATAATTAACAGTACTCATTCATGTCCATTTGAAGGTTTGTGGGAAAAAGTAGATGTGACCAAGTCAAATTCAGTACTCATATGCATTTTTGAAACTTCAGACTAAACTACTAATTCAAACTATAATCATAATTACTTCAAGCATCAAACTAGCACAAAAATTGGTTTTCCGTGAAGTCCATATGCATAGTTTTGCTTCAGTTAGCAGTTTATTTTTAAAAATGGTTGGATAAGCTATATATAGAAATCCATGACTAGAGGTGTGCTGAATATTTCTGATGATGTTACTTTTTTCTACATTCATGATCAAATAAAATTTACAACAATAAAGTACTCAAATTTACCATAATTTGAAATTTGTGCATTCATGCTCAGAAAATTGATACATACAGTGGGCCTTCCCTATTTCAAATTAAAATAGATGGCTGTACATTTGCATTACTTTAAAATGATCAACTCAAAAGTTGGGAATTCACGTTCTAATGCTACAGTTTTATCATCAAAAGGCTATAACCTTTTTTCAATGGAAGCAGCATGTTGCATGAAGATAAAGCAACTGCTAGCAATTCAATACTATATTTTGTGTGCATGGCTGAAAGAAACGTTCTCAACCACAAATATTTGAAGACACAGTTGGACCTTTCATAGCTATAACATAAAACCCAAATTTCAACATGAACCCGCTTGCAAGTAACACTGGGCTTTCATTACCAACAACTATAAAGGTTGCTTAATTATCAATACCATATAGATTCGACTGAAAAAAAAGAGATATCATTACTAAACATGATCCAGTTCCAATGACATGTTTACCCTCAAAAACATGCAATTATATGTGCCAATTATATTGCAAGGTTCTTCTCATTATGAAGTTGGTAGTAGAAAATTTTAAAACAGTTATGATCTGTACAAACTAAAAATATTCTTTGCTCAGTATTGTATGATTCGACTTCTCTTTTATGGGCAGAAATGCTTTCCTTCTCTAAGGTATAGCACAATCTTTTAGTTTTTTAAAGTACAATTATTTTGAACAAACATAATTAACCACATTAATTATTGGTGATGTTCATTGCCTTTTAGCAGCAATATGTGAAATCTGTTCGTATTATCAATTAAAATTTGATCACTTTGGTTTTCTATCGATGGTATATTATGATAAAATTTGAGTGCATAAGTCATATGTAATGTTTGAGATGCATGATCTTAACTTAACATCTGAGCACGCAAGTTTCATGTAATGTTTAACATTTCTTATGCGTACGGAATATTCATTCACTATTCCATTTCAAATTAACATGATAAATTTGACAGGTTAAAAAGCTCACATATTCTTTGCACACGTCTATTGGACATGCCTATGTACTATTTGATATAAAGGGTGATAAATATAGGGAACAAAATTTAAAAGGAAGAGCAAATTGCCATCGTTATTCCCATCAAATATAAAATTCACAGATCCTGAAAGTTGTACCACACACTTGCACATGCATGCACGCGCACCCATGCACACCACAAATACCCACACACATTCACATACATGCATGCCCGCCCATGTGCACTGTGTATGTTCATGCTCGTGCACCCATGCACGCACGCATGTGCACTAGTGTAGCAACATGCACAGTATGCATACGCATGCAAATACGGGACTGTTCATGTTTTTTGATTAAATTGAAGAGGATCATGATGTTAAGTAGCAACATGATGAGAAAATTTGAAGGATTTTACATAATATGGATGTCCTTCTTGGCTTTAGCTAGGGACGTCCTTGAGTGTTACAACTGATTCTCCTATATTAGCTTGTTGAAGATGGTTCACGCGTACTTGCATCCTATCTTATCCTATTTTATCCACTTGCCTTTTGAGAACACTTTATAAATATGTGTGTGTATAATAGGTATGATCCATATCCCCTTATGTATCCTCCTATCGGTCTTTTTGTGTCCCAAAAATAATAATCAAAAAATCAAAACAAAACAAAACTAGTTTATTTACTATCAAGATCATCTATTAAAAAAAAGTCTGAATCATTTCAAGACTTCTAAGCTCCTTCAAATTTTCATTTTCAGCTGACAATTTATGTATGTATGTATATGTATGTGTGCTAAAATTCAGCAACAAAATAACTATAAAGAAACTAACCTTAGCAAAAGTACTTGTAAGGTCATCAATATCTGATAAGGATTCTAAAATTTCCCCCTGCATGATAAAATGATGTCAGACAGCTGGAGAATAAAAATGATAAACACACACGCACGCGTGCGAGCTCACACAAAGATGAATGTATAAAAAATTGGTAGAGTTATTTGCCTCAACTTAAGGATCGGTTGTTATTGTTAAATATTAAATGTTTGTGAGCAGCATGTTGATCATTTTATAAGCAAGTGGACAAATGTAAGGTTGCAATTGTTCATAAAAAATAATATCATAATCAATAGCCAATAGCAATTGAACACGTAGATGACTGCTCACTGAAAAATGACGAGACAGCTTCTCACCAACACTTTTCTCGTATTATATTGTAGACATCATATATAAATATGTATATATACACACACCCAAAGACTGGTAGCACATCGACAAGGCATATGGATGTAAACCAAAGGTCATCAGCAACAACAGAAAGAGAAAAAAGGAATGCTAGCAATGTTCAGCTAATTATGATCTAACTCTAAAAGCCTGTTTTCCTACATAACAGGAACCTACACAATCAAGATTGTACACTCATGATACACATTGAGTTCCATTAACTAATTGCAGAATCCATGTTAGATGTGGTTATTCAAATAATCCAGCACCAAAGGTACTTGAAGAAAATTGTTGGCAATGATCGCTATCCTCAATTTATAATTCAAATAAAATAAAATAAGAACATGTAATCATGATAAACTTTAGTGCATATCAGCATCAGAAGACTACCTCCTCTATTTCTGCTTTGTTAGGAAAAGAAATAGGATATTCCATGTCATCTAACCATTCTGATCCAGCATTGTTAACAACTTCATCATCTTCTAATCCCCCTAATTCAACATCATCAACAACTTTTTTACCGCTAAAGAATGCATACTGTGATGCATCAAAGCTGGAATTATCTGAAAATACAGCGAAGACAGTAAAATTACAATGAAGAAAAAAAAAATCAAACTGGTTAACTTGCTGCAAGTTAAAGAATTATAATGTTACATTTGTAAATCTTTACTTAACTAATAAATAACTTGTACGTTTGTACGAAAATTTTATATTTGTCAGGTGACTATCTAATTCCAAACCAACATAACCTTAACTTGAGCTAAATATAATTCTAGATTCTGTAATCAGCATAAATCACTTCATTAGAAATCATCAAATTAATTCCAAAAACTTGCAAACACAAGGAAACAAGCATGCAGACAAACTACGTTACATAAACATTGTGAAGCAATTGAAACAGATAGAAGTGGACTTGAAATCATTATCCAATGCCAATGACAAATCTCCCAGTTCCACATATGCATAGAGAACTAGGATTGCCCTGATTTCTTTATCTATACGTTAAAACTTAAGCGTATTTGTTTCAATTTTAACAACTACCGAAATTGATATTCATGTAAGCAACTTTGCAGACTTATTTACTCAAACATCTTAATGATTATAAGTTTTGTCGACTTATTTTCTCAAACAAATTACACAAGTTAGTTTAAACAAGCACTCATTTAATTAATCAGACCCAAAAAACCCTTCCAAGTAACTACCTAATTCCTTTATAATCAACAATCCAGATCCACAAATATTCAAAATCAAAAGACAAACCTCCAATTTACAGTAAACACTTGATTAATAAAATAGTAAAAATGCACAAAAACTCGCATATGCTAGAATCACCTGAATTCTTAAGATCCGCAATCGAATTAAGGTTTCTGAAGCCCGGTGCTTCTCCAATTACTCCCGTCATCAAATCTACGAACCTAACTCTCTAAAGTCCCTTGGATAAGAAATCGAAGATACAAAATAATAATTAAAGTCTAGGGTAGTATTTACGATTTAATATTGAACAAAGTGAGCTGAGAACGAGAGATATCGAAGTTATATAGTCGAGAATTAAGGGAAAAAAGATAGGTTATTGCTTTTAACTTTAGAAGAGAGGCGCAAGAATATATACATATTATATGTATAACGAAGCTGAAGTAAAATTGCATATAACTTTTTCAGTCAAGAATTAAACAAGTATAAAACGTGTGATTTTAGGCGTCCACTACGCTTGTAGTTATTTAATAATATTTTGCTTAGTTATTTGATAATGGAAATTAAGATCCAGGTTTGAAACTTAGTACCCAAAAACTCTGCTGGAATAAAAGCTTCAGTAGCTGTTAAAATTTGAAACGAAAATGTTCCCCTTAAACTATACATATATGCATTTAAAACTGCAAATATTAACAGTTTAAAATGCACATATTTATAAAATAAACTGCAAATATAAAGCGTATAATACAGATTCTTGCAGTGTCGATTGAAAATTTTCATTTCATAAAAATGTACAGCGCAGAATGCAAATATTTGAAGCATAGAATGCAAATATTTAAATTTCTAACTACAAACATGTGCGGTTTAAAATGTGCATTTTCACTGAAAACGTTGAAAGACGTGTTTCATAAAACTTATTTTTTAGAGTGGGTGAAAGCAAACTTTAAAACTTTCGAATAATGTTTGAAAAATGTTCCTAGTTAATTTTGGTAGAACTTATGATTCATGAAGCAACTCCTATTAAGACAAACATATGATAAATACATATTACACTCTTGAATAAATAAAAAGTAAAACGAAATAACATGTAAAAATTGTATTAAGAGGGTTATTTGGATGAGCCTAAATGAGCTAATTTTTTAACTTTTTGAAAATCAAATCCAATTCATTTTGGTTTTCAAATCGCTAAAAGATAGCTTATTTAAATCGATCCAAACTGCTTAGCTAATTGCTTGATTAAATTTTTTAACTACTGCTATAAATATGTTTTATATGATATTTTAAGTATAGTTGAATCAAAAACTTTCTTTTAGCGTGATAACGTAACATAAATCAGAATTGGAACTGAAAGAAAGCAAGCCATCGTGATAAAACATAGACCCAAGATTTGTGGATCTATGCATAAATAATGTCCATGTGAAATCAAGAGTAACTTGTAGGCAATTAATAGAATCATACCATCAAGCTTGTAACCTAGACACAATAACACGTGATTTGCGGTTATCATATTATTTAAAGACGTAATTTAAAATCTACTTTGTCATGGTGAACGGATGTAAAAGATAGCATTCAAGCATATCAAACTAACGGCTGTTTAATTTAAATTTAAATTTTCATAAATCTCTAAAATAAATAATCTGTGCGCATGAGGTCCGTTTGAGACGCGTTTTTTGCGTTAGGATCGTATCAAATTGTCATGCATTATGAAGTTAGTTTAAACTGAATTCGATTAATTAAAATTTTACAATTTAATAGTTTAATTTATTTATTTTTACAAATCATTAATACATATAATTCATTAAAAATAACTAGTTAATTAAATATAAATCACTTTTATTTTAAAATATATACATTTCAAATACTTCGTTCAAATTCGCCGCTCGCAGCGCACACAAACGCATTTTTCGTTCATCCAGTTTTGATGCCGTTTACAGTATTTTTTTACCTCGTTCCAGTTTGTGACGCGTCCAACGCATCACAGAAGAGAAAGAAGCAACTAGCACATTCAGCTGAATGACGTTTACTGATTTAATTAAGTAAATTAATAAAATTCGTATTTTATAATAAAATTAATAATTTGTGCAAATAGGATCCGTTTGAGAGACGATTTTTTGCATTGCAATTATATCAAAGTGTTCTATATTATGAAGTTGGTTTGAACCGAATTTGACCAAATTATAATTTTTCAATTTATTTATTTGTTTATTTTTAGTAGTTGCTAACACATATTAAAAATTAAAAAATTAATCAATTAATTATAAATCGATTAAATTATAAATCATAACTTGAATACCCAGTTCAAATACCCCGTTCAAATACTCCGTTTATACCGCTAAACGCTTTTCATGTTCACTCAACTTCCCTACTCAAACGCTGTAACAACCCACATATTTAACGATTTTATATTTAAATGTTTGATTTAAATATAGCGTCGTTATTCGGATTTTTGGGGTCCGAAATGTTACTTTCTGCAAATGGCCGAATTGGAACTCGAAACTACCTCCATTGGTTCCAAAATGGCGTTTGCGATCTTTTTGAGTATAATCTTTGATATATTTGGAGTAAGTTGAAATTTGACCCTTTTTCTACTTGGGCTTGAGTTTGGGTTCAGCCCATTGGCTAGCTAACTCACTTAACCTTCTACTTCAGCCCCTTCCCCTCATCTCTCTTCATTTCATTTTATTTCTTAAGCTAAAAACTGAAATGGGGGAAGGAAAGATAAATAGAAATTAGCAAGCCCTAGTTTCTCCTTTGTAATTTGATTCTTGCTCCAAAATCAAAGAGAATCCATTGGTTAGTTCATCTCCACCTTCTCCATCTTCACTCCTCTTCAATTTCTATAATTTCCTAACCCTAACTTAGGAAATACTTGCTTTGATTCTAGATTGAAACTTGTAGTGTTGAAGTGGAGTGTGGTTTGCCTTGTTCCTTTGCATTTGAGCTTCTTCTTGTTGTTCTTGAGTTAAAAAGGTGAGTTTTGAACTCACATCTACTTCTCTTGATTTCATTGATGTTGGGTATGAATTCCTAACACCTTGTTCATATGCACTTGCTTTTAGTTTGGATTGAATTGGTGAATATCCAAATTTTTAGTGTTTTGGGTTCAAATCTTTGAAATCCTAACTTTGGTGTTTTGATCATGTTTTTGTGATGCATCGAGAAACATATAGGGCTGGGTTGTCGATTGGCATAAGCCCTTAGAGCCATTGTTCGTCCGATTGCATTTTGGAAGAGTTTGCTCTTCATTTGAATAAGGCTGAAAAACAGCCCAGGCGTGATTCAGTCGACTGAAAACTCTGTTCAGTCGACTGAACCTGGAACCCGAAAGTTTCCAGGCATGATTCAGTCGACTGAAAAACTCTACACAGTCGACTGAACCTGGAAACAGAAAGTTTCCTAAACCTGGAAAATTTCCAGGTATAGGGTCAGTCGACTGAAAACTCTGTTCAGTCGACTGAACCTGCTGTTTCAGCCCACCTTGCCTTTGGGATTGAATTTTCAATTTGAATCGATTCATGATGATCCCATGTATGATTATCAATTGTTTTGACTTTGATGGTTCCTTTTAATTTTAATCCACGGGTTTTTATAAAATAATCTCTCGAATCGCATTTAAAAGTTCGTTTCTCTAATTTATAAATTCTATTTAAAACACACACTTTCGCACTTCGAACGAAGTGGAAGGGTGATTAAATGGTTGGGCAAAACACGGACCATGAATCTGTGCGTTTATCTTTCCGATTAATCCTCGACCTATTCGATTGATTGTTTTGACCTTCGGGTTTGGTTTATCGATGATATGAGGTAAACTTTGTACTGTTTTGAGTGTGAAAGGGACTGACGGACAGTAAACCATTTAGTGCGAACGAGTGGTTATGGGACATACGTTAACACTTTTCGGATTTCTTTTCGAGAGTTGTGACACATTCCTCCAGTTAGTGGTGTCCAGTACTGGGTCTTCGACCTTCACAACTACGGTTTGTTGCCTCTGGGATAGTGCCTTCGGACTGTCTCCCTAGGTTTGTTGCCTTCGGGTATGTTGCCTTCGGGTGTGTGCCTTCGGGTTTGTTGCCCTATATAGTTTCGCTCTGATGCTGGCCTTATGTCCCGCATGGGTGATACTTGGGTTTGGAGTCTTCGGGCTCATGGATCCTTGTTTGTACAGTACTGAGCTCGAGCAAATTTTATGATGTTTCATTGATATGTATAACACTCGAGTCAGACCGAGTATTTTACAGCTTGAAGATTTTCAGGCCGCGAAGTTAGAGAGAGGGGGATTTCGGCATTCACTAAAGCTTTTCAGAAATTTCTTTTTCTTGTACTTAATAAATATAAATTGTTCCGCTGTATAAATTCAAATGTAATTTATTGTATAAACTCTGATATATGTAAAAGAAAAATTCATTTATGAATAATATTATGATTATTCTGTGATTCTGTGACTGATCTTGCTTATCTAGGTGAAATGTGATGGGGGGTTCTCGCTTCACGGTTAGGTGGCGAACGGGAGACTCTTATCCCCACACGTCCTCTTTAAGGGGTTGGTTAGGCGTAAGCCGTGACAGTCGAAAGGCTGGCCGTAAAAGCAAGGGCAGGGTACCATTTGTAGCCACGGTGGTGCCGGGATGGTTGCAAAGCCTACCGGTTGCTGCTGACGGAAATGAGGTTCTTACAAAGTGGTATCAGAGCAAATGATAGCGAATAACAACCAACAACCAACATGCAGTGTGTTATCTGTTCCTATCAGTTTAGAATTCAAAGTAGCCGAGCAAATGATAATGAATAACCCCCAAATCATAGCATGCAACCAAACACCCAATTCAAACAAATCTAAAAGCTTGAAATAAAATTAATCGTGAGAAAACTCACCATATCTCGAATCGAATACGGCCGAGGTGGGAATGAGCACACTCGAACGAAGAATGAAGCCCCAAATTAGATCGCAAGCCCTAGTTTTTTTTTTTAGAGGAGTGAAAGAGAATTCGTGGCCGCCATTATTTTCATTTTTTTTTCTTTTTAAAAACAAATTCCCAATAACATCTGTTCTTATCAGTTCCCTTGGTATCGCCCTTCGGTGTTGGTCTTTTTGAGCCGCATTGAATATAGCGATTACCTTGTGGGACTTATATACCTTATGGGTATTTGTTATTTGCCTTCTGGCTTATTTTGGGATATTTGTATCCTTTGTTTCTATATGTTGCCGATGATATGAGGCTTGTTCTATATGATTCATCTCTTGTTGATGATTGTGTTATCTCCCCTAGAGATATTTATTATACTGTATGACCTTGCAGGTTTATTATTGTTCAGTTTATCTAACTACTTTGTTATCTAGACTGACCCGTGTATTTTATACTCGGGTCAGACCGAGATGTTTCAGGTTAGGTGCTTTTGGACTTAGCCTATTTTGCTTCCGCATGGACTATTCGCTAGCTTCTTTTTGTTATAGCGTCTTTTGTAGTCCTTATCTGTTGTAACTCTGATTTATACTCTTTCGTCTCGTCTGTATATTGTGGTCTCCTGTACCACTTGACATGTATTATTTTGTATACTCTGTTGTGTATCTGTGTATGTGTATATTATGATCGACTGTTCTGTGATGTATATTATATTTGAGTTGTTATATTTTCTTCTGATAGATCCTATAGCCAGTGTAGTTTTGCTTTAAATATTTATTGAATAGGTCGAATTGTTTCTATTTTTCGACGTATTTAGTGAATAGTTAAGGTAAGATTACACATGGTCGCTTCCATTATACTCTATTGTCCGCGTTAGCCGACAGTATTATCTATGTAATACTCTTTGTTAACGAGGCTCTCGGAGTGGGGCGTCACAAACGCCCTGCTCAGAATCCTCATTTTCGTTTGTTGCAAACGCACCCTTTCTCCGCTCAAATATTCCGCTCAGATTCTTCGCTCGTTTCACAAAGAACGGATCCTAACACTAAATAAATAGTAGCAACTGGTATTAAATGTAACGACCCGTATTTTTAACTATTTTAAATTATTAAAGTTAATATGATTATTGAATAATAATGGTTAAAAATAAAAATTTAATGATTATTAATGTAGTTATTTAATTTGAACTTGAATAAAATTTGAAATAATCAATTACGAAGATTTATCAATTACAAGTATTGAAATTTAATTTTATGTATTGGATGTGTTTATAATCAATAGTTTGAGTTGAATAATAAATGTCGAATCATTTAGATGTAAATAAAATAATTGTTGATGATTAAAGTTCATTTGAAATTCTATGATCTATTAAGGTAATTTATTGGATAATAAAATTGTTTAAAATTTGATATTGGAAATTATTTAAATAATTGAATGCGAATGAAAATGATTTCAAAATTTTATTTAAATTTTAGTTAAATGAGAATAAAGATTGTTAAATTTTGAATTTGAATTTAAAGTGATTAAATTAATTTCTGGAAATTCCTTGTTTTAATTAACGGATAAAAATAGTCATTTTGACCACTGTCTCGGATTTCGACAAAACCGGTATCATCGGATCCATAATAGTTAATTATTATAAGATTTCAAGTTTCGTAGCGATCGGATTTATCATTTGGCCGTGCGAGTGTGGAACGCGCAGAAATTAATTAATGAAATTTAATTAAAATAATTTGATTTTGAAATTCGATCTTCTGAATACTATCGAATTAGGCATCGAGACAAGTTCCATTGCGTTTGGAATATGGGGTATAACATATAGAACGCCAGGTGGCACGCTTCGTTTGGAGTTCGGAATTTCGCGGGTCGATCGGGCGAGAAATTTTCTAATTAAATAATATATATTTACAGGTAAATAGGCACAAGGAAGAAGTTGCAAAAAAAATTAGTCTCGGGACAACAGGTTTGCTTTTTAGTCTGAATGACACTTTTTAGTGTAAACTGAAAATGATAGTTACAACTATAATTCCGTGATTTACACTAGAAAGTGTCCTTCAGCCTAAAAAACAAACTTCTTGTCCCTGAAACTAAATTTTTCTCTAACTTTTTCCTTGAGCCTAGAAACCCCATATATTTACTTATCCTTATCTCAACCCTTCGTACAAACCTCATGCCCTTTTGTCCCCGTACTTCATCCCCCCTCGTTCTCTCTTTTCAATCAACAGAGGATCGGTAAGAAAAAAAGAAAAAAAACAAACAAATGGAACTACCAATGGTCACGAGCGCCAGCGCGAGTGCGCGCGTGGGAAGACGAAGGTGAGTACACGTTAGGGTTGGCGGAGAGATCAAGCAGAGGGGTTAGGGGTGCACGATTTTGTTTCTGGAGACATGCGTGGGACGATGAGGGGAAGATGGCGGGGACACGGCGATGGGGGATGGGCGACCGGCGATCTCCGGTAGTGGCGCGTGTGGTGATGGAGTGTGAAGGTGAGGTAACTGTTAGAGTTAGTTAATTAGTTTAATTAGTGTAAATTAGTTGCAATTATATTTTGATTACCATTATATTAATTATAGCGTATCTTTTTCATACGAGGCTCGTTTTGGATGGAGCAAATTACATTAGGATCGTATCGATGTCGTGTGCGTCAGGAGCTCGTTGGTATTTATTTGAAGCTAGAAAATTTTCAATTTCAAATAAAGGTGAGTATTTTAACGCTCACGACGTACTATAATATTTTTATGTTCGTTAAATTGAGATCGTGAAGTAATCTAATCTTATTGATTGATGTTTGAAAATAAATAGATATATGAATTGTCTATAGAAATTAAAATTGATAGTTAAATTTGAAATTGAAATTTAACTGCCAGTAAAATACGCGATATTGATAACTATGTAATTGTCGTGAATTATTGACTGATTTGGATGTTGATTGAAATTGAATGCTATTTGTTGATATATTGGATGTTTGTTTATTATATACCAGTATGTATGGCACGTCCTTTGGACGTGCGCAAAGACAACCATGAGTTAACTTCTTTTTATTATAAAATAGTACATAGAAGCTTTTGGACCACGTGATTGGTTTGTTTAAATATAATATGCTAATGTACATAAACGCTATGGTATAATTTTTTTCCAAAAGGCGAAGATGATACGGATAGTTTTACACTTATTTTCCTGGTTTTAAATAGTATGTACTAAAACATGATTATTGAATAAATGGTTAGCATATTTGAGTTGATATGGTAATTAATGAGGGCGGGTATGCATGCGGTATTAATAGTGACATAGAATCAGGGGACTATGAGAATTGTGTTCATTTATGTCAATATTTTGGTGTATGGAATGTATATTATGTAGAAGTTTCCTATTTTCAAGTTGTAACATATGCTGAATTTGGAAAGAAAGCAAGTAGTTATGTGCATGTATAAGGCAGTAATAATCAAAGCGAAAGTAAGTTATGGAATGTTCATTTATGTTCATTTTTGTGTGTGTTAATAAGGGAAGAAATAGATATTTCTATTTTCAGTACATTATTTTCAAAGCTGTAATACATCCAAACTTAGTGAAGCATGCAACTAAGTAAGTATAATACTAAATTTATGCATACAGTCATATTTAACCGTTGTGTAGAGTATGTAGATTGGTTGTCATTGCAATAACTGATATGTATGTATTAATAATAACGGAAAGAAAAAAAGAGAATTTAAATTAATCACATTTAAATTTAATTAATGAAAACTGGCGTAGGTAAAAACCAATTCATCACATTATTTGCCTTATTTTAAAATTTTACAATAAGATTAGGATAAGATAACCAAATATTTATGAAGGTTAGTTGATATGGAAATAACTTTATGCATGCATATAATTATGACGGCGAGAGACTCTGAGATGATGTAAAATTGCGTTACTTTGTAAGGAAATTTAGAATTTTGACAAACTGGGTATAAAATCAAACTTCTTTAGTATATGTCTGAGAAAAGTAAAAAATTTCAAAAGTGATTATAGTTAGGTCAGTGGTTATATCTGCTTTAATCTTTTTCCATTCACAAACTTTTGTCAAAGCATTGTGTGAATGGCAGTAGCCAGCTATGGTTCATAAACCATAATACAAATAATAACTTCAGGTTCACTTTCCATATTATACCACATATAACACAGAATGGAAAATCAGATAATTAAGAACATTTCAAACAAAATCCACCGAAAAGTAAAGAATTTAACTCTATTGGAAAAAAAGATTTGGAATAACTACATAAATCGCAATATTGTTTAACCATGTGCATATAACAAATACAACCAAAAATACAAAGAAATACAAAAATGAAAATTGATTGAGCTTAGGAGAAGAAAAACAACATGAACTTGGAAAGGAAAAGAAAGAAACTTCCCAATCAATCCACATTTCATCAGTACCCCTTTTGCTCTGCCCAATAAATCTGCATATTAAAACATAATGAATTAGTTAATATTTGAACAAACATCCAGGTGATTATATACTAACATTTGTATACCAACGCAGCCATAAACTCATCATCTGAATCATCTAGAACACATAGTGGTGAAGCATCTCATAGTTTTCAGAGATCTCGGTTTTACATCATTGGTCGACTTTGCTGGGTTGGGAGGAGCAACCACTCCAAGCTCAGCAATCTTTGCCATGTCCACGGTTATTTCCTCCACATCAATAACTACCTCATCCGGTTTCATTTTTACAGCCTTGCATCATTTTGGTTTGGTTGTTGGTATCTCACCATTTCAGCTTTCAGTACAATGAAGGATGCATGGTATTTTCTCTTCGAGTGTTCCTTATTTTGAACAATTGCTCTGTTCGCTACTCTGCAATTTTGTAATTATAGAAGCTGATGTAAAAACAATGAGCAGGTTGTAGAAATAGAATCAGGCAAAAAAAATTAAATATGAAAGGTGGCTATAGACCAACTAAGCATATCAAAAAGAAGAAAAAATACCCGCTTCATTTTGTAACCTATGTTGAAGTCTACACAAAGTTAAGAAACAAAGAGAAACTTAGTTATTGAGTTAGTTTTGTTTCTTTCAAGCATTCAATCAAATAGGATATATGCAAGTAGGTCAAATGCATCTGAAGAGGAGTGTTGCCTGTAACAATTGGAAGGAGAAAGTATTATGCATGAAAATGAAATAGTGAGGAAAATGGTGAAACGCATTGATGGTGTAAAAAGGGATAAAGAAGAGAGAATTTCCTAGCAGGTTAAATCGTAGTTGTTGAAGGAGAAATGAAGGGTAAACGGATAAGTGGATGATTAATAAGTGGTGTAGGAGCATAAAAATATGGAAGAAGCAGAAGCAGTTTAATGATTAGTGGAGGGACGTGGGGAAAAGCGGAAAGTGGGTTGGATTGTTTAACGCCTACAATTGTTTCACACCTGCAATTTTTTAACGCCGTTAAGTTTAGAAAATTGGGTGCATTTTAGACAACTTGATAACTTTATGATTTTAAATCAGAACTGCAATTTACGTTTTGTTTGTCTTTTTGTTACTTACTTCGTTAAAGTTGAGCTTTTTTATGAATTATGATGAGGGTTGAGAAACGTGATGCAGTAAAATGACTTAGTGATATAAAGCAGAACGTGCAAAAAGTTGGATGACCAAACTACCCTTAGCATTTAATTAACTTTTAGGCATACAACAAAGGGTATACTTGTAACTTCAAAAGCTTCAAAAAGGAGTATTTCTATTATATATAGATATATATATTTATCATGTTATCACCCATTATATCATTTGGCAGTATGTAATTGTTATTTTATTTATTCGAATAAACTAAGAACTAGATTGAAATGATATATACCTATGACACTTTGATTTGGATTGAAATGATACACATCCGTCCCTGAAATTAAATTGAAATAACTATTCATTTGGCCATAGGATGGAAAATTATATACAGACACCGGATTGATAAAATTAAATAATTTTAAAAGTCTTGGTTTTGAAATTATTTAAATGATTTTGATTCAAAGAAATAAAAATCGAACTTATGAAGATTGAATTAATTACGAATTCGAATTTTAAATGTTGAAATTAAGTTTGGTTAAAAGAAATTGTTTTAAAGAATTTAATTGGAATTCGAAGTCATGATTGAAATATGACTTGTATTATCGAAATTGAATTGTTTAAAAGGATTTGAACTTTTACTTGAAATTCGAAGTTTTTCAAGTAAAAGTGAAATAAGCTGATATTTCAAAATTTGGCTCGAGATTGAATTATTTTAAAGATTTGAACATTGAATTGAACATCGAAGTTAAATTTGATTTAAATCGGTATTTTGAAATCAAACTCGAAATGGATAAATTGAAATGGTCTAAAAATTGAGATTTGAATTGAAATTAATTCAAATTGGAATTGAGATTGAAATTAATTAATTTGAAATTGAAATTAATTAATTTGAAATTGAAATTAATCAATTTAAAATCGAAATTGAATTAATAAGAAAATCGAAACTGAAATTGATTTGAAATTAGAATCGAAGATAATTCGAATTTAAATCAAAATTGAGTCGAGTTGAATTGAATTGAGAGTTAAAATGATTTGAATTAGAATAATTGAAATTGAATTAGTTTGATCGGAATTTTGACTTGGGTCCAGATTTTTTGAAATGGAATGAAGCAGTTTGGTTTGAAATTATTTTAAATAAATTATTTTAACATAAACAGTTTAAAATCTATCTTTTAAAATACTCAAATTATTTTTATTTTCCAAACTATTTCCTATATTAACCATTTTAATATATATATATATATATATAAACCATTTTATTATACCATTTTATATCAAACTAATTTAACTTTTTAAACTATTTAAAATATTTGAACTATTTTCTAAAAATTTAAACTGGTCAAAGTGGGAATTATATATATAAACCGTCGATTTAAATATGAACTGGGTTAACATGAAGTTATAACCTAAACTGAAATTCGAAATGATTTTTTAAAGTGAATCGAGATAATAGAGTGAAATGATATTTTCAAGTGAAAATCACATATCGAACTGAAAATGTTTTTTAAGGGAATATAATAACTTCGAAATGAAATTGATTTTGAAGAGAATATAATATTTTGATATCAAGTATGAATCGTTTTCGGAATATAAAAGTAGCAACCAGTGTGTAAAACGGTTTTTGGTTGTTAAAAAGTGATAGGGGCCTCTTATTGGCGTACCCTCTATCAATATTGGAACCACTTTAACAACTTTGCAAGTGGAGGAGACTTCAAAATGAAATGGTTGGATTTGGCGTCGTTTGCTGGATTTGAAGAAAGAGAACTATGATGGATAAACCTGGCACTTGTGCCAATTTGAAAATACTAAAACAGGACGGATTGACAGGGCCAAGCGGGCTAGCTACGCCTAGTGGACATCCGTTCTTCGAGTTTCTTCTTAGACTTGGTCCATACTATTACTCTTGTTGTTGATTTCGATTAGTACACCTTTATTTTGGGATAACCTTCCTTTGACTCGATATGGGATGGATGTACGTAGTTGGCGATCGTGGCTACGATGCGTTACCACCAGCCCTATGACCCAAACTGATAGTATCCTATCTTGGGCATTGCCTTACGTAACTTGTCGTACTTTTATCCCTATAAGAGACCACTATAATTTTGGTTTAGTGTTGCCGTATCACGGTGCATCCCTATCCCCCGACGTGCTACTAGGGCGTTATATGAAAACTATATGACAATGCTTAAAAATGCGTTAAGAGGAATTAACGTAAAGCCTTAACGTTAAGAAAAATATTTATTTTACTGATTAGACATTATATATACAGCGTACTCTACTATATATAATATTTTAACAGATCCTTAAGAGATGAAAATCTCGCAACATCTCTTGAGTTATTGCATGCACGTTATACACTGGAAAGGAGATGTAAAATCTCTTAAACATCTTTGATGCTATTACACTCATGTTATACATGATATTAATTTGACTCATATAAATACATTTTAGTCCTGATTCTCCAGTATTTTATATTTCATTACGCTCGGGTCAACCCTTGAGTATTTTAGCACATTGAAGTTCATTTTGTGGAGGACGAAGACGAAGTTTTGGTATATTATTACTATTATTTTTCCCTGCATCATGTTGTTCTACTGCATTATATTTTGTTTCTGTTGTATATATATAACTCTGATAAATGTTGTATAAATTATAATCAAATTATAGTAAACAGCTTCATAAACTGTTTATTTAATTATTATATTTTGTCATTCCGCTGCGAGATTCTGTGTTTGTTTCCTTCTTATTTTATTATTTTTCTTAATTAATCCCATTGATTATCTATATTTCAGTTTGTTTAAGTTGGACATGTGTGGATTATTGTCGATTTAAACCTTCCAAAATGTGGATCGTCGCATTAAATTATCAATTAATGCAAAAGTTTATAAATTAAAATCAAATACATTAAAAAAGAAATTAGTACGTTGGCATTGAAAATAAGAAGATACACCAAACATTGGAAGAAAATGCAAAATTTTATGGTATATGGCTATTTGTTAATCAAATATTGCTAGTACTGAATGTTGTGTCTTATCTGTTTTATCTCAATCATCAATCACTTTCTTCATGCGGTTTTACTATCCAAAAAAATGAATAATTCTTTGTTCTTTTTTCATAAGAAACATTAGTACTTCACCAAAGTTAATTTTTCCAGCCATATTCGGATGCTTAGCAGAGGCGATGTCGATGAAGACGGTCTGGTAGAATTTGCATTGTTTGTACTGTTTGTTGAAGTTAGGCTTGCAGTAGTGGATGAACTTTCTATTTTCGAATGAGATTCCTTCATTCGATACTAGTATTTAATCAATAAGATTACGTACCTTATCTTGGGTCTTGTTAAGGGTAAATTCGGACCAGTCTTGGAAGAGACCTAAACTAGTGTGAAAATAGGTTTAAGATTAAGAAATGCACCTTGGTCAAAACCGCATCTCAATTCGAGCCACAGATTAAAGGTATGGTCATCTTAGAATTGGTCCTTTACCTAACCGAATTAGGCCCACCTTTGATAGCTACTCGCAAATTTGCCTAAATGGAATATTCAAAGGCATTGGAACGTTCTAGTTGACAACATGTAGCTATCAGCTAATCAAGTTTCGCTCAAGTCCGACTTGAAATGAAAAGGTTGTGGCATAATTAAAATCGATTCAACCATAATGTTTCTACTAGGTACCAAACAGAATTATACAAATAGAAATAGCTGAACAGAAATAACTGATCATAATATTTCGAACAGTGAAATTGTCCAATAGGCTTAAACCTATTCAAACTTGAACAAAATTAGTCAAATAAATTTACTCAAAAAGAGTTGGCCGAACAAAATTTACTTGATAGAATTTGAGAAATATAATATGTCAACTAGAATTATGCCGAATAGAATAGAATATTTTACCCATATAAATAGCCCCAACATCACTTGTATGAAAGGATAATTTTTTAAGAGCCCATATACTCTACCAGCCAGATCCTAAAAGAACATGGAGCACTACAAGACATTTTGAGGCCATCTAGAAACACCACTGCAGATCTAAACCGATCAAATCCATTGTCCAGTAACAATCACTAGAGGTTGGATCGATCATTTTTAAGATTTAGGGAAAGGCAGAGCCTTAACAACCTAGTGGATTGACTATTTGCAATTGTTGTAATCGATCGAAAAAGACCTAGCAAGCGTTACAGTAGTTGCAAATAAAAAATCATAAAAAAAATAAACAGAAGATGTATGTCAAAGGTGACCGAACCATTATAAAAATTATGTGTGTCATTTACTTTTTTTCACTTTACTTTTTTCTTCTAGTATATCTGTTTGCAATTTAATATCTGGATTAGTGTAAGAACTTAACATACCCAACGAACAAATGTCTCATCTCCTAGAAATCAACATTAGGATTGTTCTTAGGATCCCAACCTTTACCAGATCTCTATTCTGGAGGATTTGGTCTTTTTTGATGCAAACATTTTGGTTTTGAGCTAAGAACTCAATTTAAATAATGAACTCGCCAACTATAAAGCAAGGATCCACAAAGATATTCTTTGAAGGAGAGTAGTTACTCATGGAAGTGGTTAGAAAACAACGTCCGGTCTGAGTCAATAGGTCAACTATCTGACCAAGGAAGAGGTGTAAATAATGATGACGAATATGAAAGTGTCGTTCAATTTATTAATTAGTAAAAAGTAAACCGATGAATACTTCTTAGCCTGGTCTGTCTTGGGTTAGGTCAGCTAAGATCTGATCCAATCCACTACAAGCAACCAAGGTTAGGGACAAGCCAGCTAGATGCCCTTAGCTTCTGACCCACACCCAAGCTAAGCCTGTGTCATTTCCTCTACAAAGAAGCACATCGGGCCAACAACCTTCCAACTGTTAATACCTTAGGTATTGAATTTGATGACAACAATCGTACAAAATATAGATACTAATATTTTGCTAAGTTGTATAATATATTATGCAGAATATTATACAGATGCTGAATCAATGATTATATTGTATAAACACTCAAGATAAAGATATGAAGACTCATCAATTCAAATACAAAGAAATGAAGGTATCAAAGTTATAATTTACTATAAACAGTCACTAGTAAATATTGTTAAAGTTCTTGATTGCAATTTTTGATCTCTATCTTCAATTTTCGATCTTTAGTATTTTAAACAAAAATAAATTACTCTAGTTTCAAAAAAATATTTTAAATACTTTATAAAAAAAATTAGCTTCAAATATTTAAAAACTATATTCAAAATATTTTATTAAGTATAGAAATTTCAAAATATTTTAAAGAAAACAGTCTTTATTATTTACTAGCATATGTTGACATATATATCTAGGATATGTCAACATACATGCCGCCAAATGGTTTTTCAATTTTTGAGTGGATACATTTGTTCATTCACTATATATAGGAGAGTGAAAAATGAAATTTTAACAACTAATTACATACTTTCTTCCCACTCCTTACTCTTTTGAAAATTCTCTTGAAAAATATACTATATTCTCTTCAAAATCATACGGTCAATTTATACTTCATTGTATTGATTCAATACTACTTTCGTACTATTTTGAGAACATATCTCTCTTATTTTAAAGAACAAAGTGTTATCCAAGTGACTTTAGGATCTATTGTATCTAAAGTGCAAGAGTTTGTCTTTGGAAAAACTATCAACTCTATTTGTGTTTGTTTGGGTGTGCCTGAAGCCCATTCAAATCAAGTCAGTGTGCTTGTAGCCCGTTCAAATCATGTAGGTATGCTTAGTAGTCACTCAAATTTTGTGGATGTGCTTGTGGCCGATCAAATTAAGTGGGTGTGCTTGTAGCCCGACCAAATCAAATGTGTTTACCTCGAATTCGGAATACAAGAGGGTGTGTCTCATAGTCTCAGAATCGAGATTGTATTTAGGTTTTCCTTCTACCTGCTTAAAGATTGGCATTTGAAAAGAAATCTGTACAAGCAATTCTATGAGACTGGATGCAGGAGAAATACGAACTAGTATAAAATCTCTGGTGTCATCTCTCCTACTCTTTTTTTACTTTATTGCATTTATTTTTATTTGTGGTTACATCTTGACTGATTTTTAGTATAATTTTATGTTGTTAATCTATGATTTAATATTGATATTGAAATAAAATTAAAATATTTGCATAAGTTAGAAAAAACTATTCAACCCCCTCCCCTTTGGTGTTAAATTAGCCTTAAGATCCATAATTTCACAACCACACTGACTTTCTCCGCAATGGCTTTGACAACTAGTTCATCAAGGCTAATCTAAGTATAACCCGACCCAATCCACACCAAACCTTCTCATTTATGACCGGATCTCTAATGTTGGATCCACACTCACATAGCGTCGAAATTAGTCCATCTACTCAAGCATCTCTCCCAGCTACGTGCCAATCTACAGGACTCAAAATCAGTCTAAAGTGGCCTACGCACATCATCCTAAATCCGATTTGGCACCTCCCTCGGCCTTGTCCTTAACACTCCAGGCCTATAGTTGACTGACTCGATACGACCTTGGTAACTAGTTCACCGTTGGTCTGGTTTCTCCATGGCTACCCTTCGGCTGGTCCCAAGATATTCGTCTCATCGTCTCACGCCTAGCTCAGCATGTCCTTCACGACTCAGTACTTGGAAACTTTGTTTTCTTCATGTCCTCAGCTTTCCACCAGATAGCTTATCGATCCATGCACATCAGCATGCAAAATTAAACGACAATGGTCATAACCTAGTGTGCCTAGTTCTACCAAAAAGCATATCATACCCCACAGCATGACACCATAGTACATATGATTAAATGTGCAGTAAAGGCAGGACAAATGCCTTGTATGGTTTCCCTATTGCCCTTATCTCAGCCGCACATTCCTTTTATTTTTTCAACCATCTCCCATCAGCCTATTCGTTCAGATCAACAACCAGGCATGCTTTTTGCCTGATTTATAGTCCAATTTCAGTGATCTAGCATCCATTTATGTTATCATAAATACCTCATGCATTGCCCTTCAAAAGGATTGGAAAATACTAGCTTTCAAGTAGCTTAGTATTATCACTATTTTTTGATTAATCTAGGTCATTTAGAAGTGCAAGTAAAATAAACTTCTCACGATGGATGTTGATCATGTGACGACCCGCAAATCAGTAACCCTTTAATCGACAATAAACCACACATGTCCGACCCAAAAAGCACAGCCTGACGGAAAGTCATGAGAAAGAAAAGAAGAAAGAAGAAGAGAAGAGAAGAAAGGGAGAAGAGAAAACAAAACAGAACAATACAGAATCTCACATCGCAGTGGAAAACATATGATATCGCATCAATGATCTTTATAAAATAGAAACTGTATATATATATATATACATCAATCAGAGTTCAACAATCAATCACTAGTTATCAGCCTGGGCAGTTATAATAACCCATCCTTACAATTGCTGATAATATACAACAATAAAGCACAAAGCGGATAATCAAAACAGATACGTGTATATGAAAATGAAGATCTCTAACTCGCCTGCTGAAGCTCTAAAATCATCAAATCGGAACCTGTAAATATACTCAGCCTGACCTGACCAATAAAAGGGAAGAACGTCCGAATCAGTCTGGTGAACCAGTGTGAGAAACACACTCAACTGAATTTATTAGGTTACCAAAACTTTTCCTTTCAAAACAAAAGTATATCATAAGAGACGCACACACATAAACACGGAAATGTTTTTACCTTACGATAACTAAAGCATTTCGTACCAAATCATCTTATATTATACTAGTGTCTAGTATACAAATAATAATCAAAATAGCCGAAATTGTTACCATTATTAAATTCAAGCATACTGGGCTCTACAAACAAAATGGCAGGTGCATAATGGAGTTTGGATTTCCATACAAATGACTAGGTGAAGGGACTATCTTTCAATGGGTACACCTCTGATGGATGTCCCGAGAAACCATCATAAAGTTCCTCTACCAACACAAGACTGGCCTATCTCTATAACTAGGTAGTACCGAATATGTCATCCCTCGGTCGTTACCGACCTTTTTCGAGGGCCCTCACAGCATACAAACCACATTAATTTACATCCAAAACATCATATCTAGAAGAAATATATCTAGAAGAGGATGATCATATCTTAATTGGAAATCATCCACTTAGCCTTGCCGCATCTAACCCTATTTCGATCATTTCCGGTTGATGAGGCCTGAGGTAACGATTACTTTTCACATATCACATATCACATCACTTTAAATGCCACACCGCCATTTCCGTTGACTACTAATTGCCTTCCATAAAAATACAACCCTTGAGCTTGTACGTGTCAAGGAGGGTGTTAAGCTAAGAGAAGTTGCCTTCTCCGCCACCGTTAATGTACGTTTGTAAAAACCAATGTACGTAATCTTTGAAATGCAATGTCAAACAAACGTCCATACAAGTTGTCTAGGAATAGGACAAACTGAAGGTACTTTCCTACCACATCCTATCGGAAAATCCCTTGGATTACTAGCGAATGGTCCTTGCATTGGATATTTCATAATGAAGAGACTACTGCTACTATATGTATATTGAGATTTTAACCCCAAATGATCAACAAGTAGTCCTCTACTATGAAAATCCTAAATATCAATATCATCACAACCTACACAATCGAACGTATACACATTGATCTGTAGTGGTTTTTGAATAAACCGATCTCGGTCTCTTCGCACCAACAACGCAAAAGCGTTTCTCAACCTCACATAGAAACTAAGTCTCATAGACTTATCACGTCTCCAACTTTCAACTTGCTATCCTTCGACCAAGAAGGAAGCTCGATAGATTAGAGTAATACTCCGCACTATACGAATCAACAGCCTTAATGCAAATGATAATCAAGCCTACACAGAAGGTTACGTACTAAGTGTATGACTAAATAGTTCCCACATAAAGTTGAGTAACTAAAATGGCCAAATTTGATAGTCGGTTATTTAACTATCAAAGCAAACAAACAAATATCTAACACCATAAGCAATCACTAGGCCCTTTTAATTAATCTTTTATTAATTAAATCACCTGCCAAATATTCAATTTAAATTATAATTAAAAATATATAATCTCAAAACCATTTCAACATTTCAATATTTGGAAAACATTTCCGTATACTTATTTAATAATAAGTAATTCACGTTTCTCCTTTTATTTTCCACACTTAGAAAATATTGCATATCCTTAAATCATGATTAGTATATATTTTATTTTTTAAGGAAAACATTCTCTTAAACATACTTATTTGGGTCAAAACGAATGTTGCGTAAAACATCATTACGATAACCCAAAATCATTAGTATAGGGATTCGAAAACTAGATAGATATATAAATTCCATATACTGTACAAAACATCTTCTTTCGAAAATCATTTACTATAACAACAGTGATATAGTTCATCATTTCCCTTTCGAAAACATCTATTTCAAGAGTGAATGTTGGAATCTATGTATTCGATATGTAACACATTTTAAAACATCTTCAATCCATTTAACTCCATTAAAAATATCACTTTCCAAACATTTATTTAATTTAAAAGATTATTCACTATACAAAATCATGAATATAATTCCTAACCAAATTCATTGCTTCCATATATTTATTAAAGGATTATCCACTGTCCAAAATTGTGAATATAATTCGTCTACCAAATTCATTACTTCTATACATTTATTGAAGGATTATCCACTTTCCAAAATCGTGAATGAAAATCCTTTAATAAGCTTTCATAATTAACTTATCAAATTTAATTGATTTCACATTTATAAAACAATGTTTATACATCTCACTTATATTTCATAAAAACTTTCATTTATAAAATTCCTTTATTAGCCAAATCTCATTTATCTCATTTATGTGCAAAAATTCAAATTATAAGTTAATTCACCTATAAATCTCTTATTACAAATTCATTCTTTTCATATAACTTCATAAATTTATAAATCTTATTTACTTATAAGATCCATTTATAACATCATTCTAACACTTATAAAACTCATTACAATTCCATCACTTTTTATTTATAAAATATCAATTTAATAAATCTTATATATAAACCATTTATAATAATTCAAATCTCAATTTAACTTACTTTACAAAATAGTTAACTCCATATTTCAAAAACCACATTTTGATTCCATTTAAATAAATTTCCTCTTTTAATAATTTACAATTCATTATTAAAACTCATATAACTTCAAAAATCAGTTAAACATCCTTTTTAAATTAAAATCATCATTTTAACCTTTATTAAAATTCCAAAATGTGGCTCAATGCTACAAAAATGCTAAATAAGGGGATTCACATCAATCATATCATCCAAACATTATATATCATATGATAACAACATATATATCAATATGAGTAAATAAAACTAATACTGGTGAGGAATCCAGTTGGATCCCTCCAACCTGTCACTTGCAATAACTATACATATTAAAAAATATGTACAATGTCCACTTCGAGGCAGATGCGCGTACAAATGGTCATCCGCTCATACATGAGAACTTATAGGGTCTCATCTGCTCCAATAGGCAGAAATATATCCAAATACCAATCAATATATATAATATATCATATATCATCCAAACAATCATCAATCATCATAAATAAAATTTATTCTCACTTATATAAAAATATCAGTGAATCAGAAAAAGTGAGTTGTACTCACTTTGGTTCCAATAGAAGTTGTAGTGTTATATTCCAAATAAAATTAAACGTGCGTCTAATTTTATCCAAAATTTACACTAGCTTTAATCAACTCCAAACTAGCTCTATAAGTAGTGCTCGTTAATGCGGACCCAACGCAACTTGTTTCGTCAAAAAACGGACTTCGTATGAAGAAGTGATATCATTTTAAAGTTTACAAGAATTAATATATAAATTAATTTCACTTTTTATTTTATTTTAAAACCTTGAATCATCTTGGCCGTTGATTTTGATATAACAGATCGCGGCCGCACCCTTTTTTTTCTTTCATTCCCAGGAGATAACGCACGCATTTGAATCCATGAATGCACAATCTTTGATTTCACGCCGCTCGACCTACGATGCCCTAGGGATCGATCAGAGACTACCACTTTGAAGCCCATGCGAGCTCTACCATTGACTAGAGGGCGGCCACACTAGGCTAAATCCATCTTCACGAATTCCCCCCTCAAACGCACACCCTTCATTCTCGAACCGTTGCCACGTTGTTACTTTAAAATCCATCATCACCGTATGGATTGGTCGAGCTTGACGAGCTCTTCAAGTTTGTAGTTGAATGTTTTTGTTAATTATTAATGGATGGAATAAAAACGAGGAAGAAATCGGAGAATTCTGGCCAGTCATGATAAGGTGGCGGCTACGGTTTAAGGATGGGGAGGGTTTACAAATAGAAAAAAAGTGTGGCCTTATATGGAAAATTTTCGCGCACTATTCATCCGAATTTTTTTTCGAATTCCAATTGAAGCGTGCTGTTTGGCGTTTATAATATTTTACCCCTATTTCGAACACAATGGAATATACATCAGAGGCCATTTTGATCGTATTTGGAAGATAGGTTTTCGAAACGACTTATTTTAATTAAAATTTTACTTAAATAAATTTTTACGCATTTCAGCTTGCCACGACTAAACCGTATGTCCGATTGACAGAATATTTAAAATGCTACAATAATATAACATTATAAATCCAACGAAACTAATTTCGTCGAAATCTAAGACTATATCAAAATTGACTATTTTTACACGTTAATTAAATATTATCAATTTCTATAAATTAACTTTTAATTCAATTTTAAAACTTGTTAACATCATGCTAATTCAAATAGAATTTATATCAACTTTATAAATCATTTTCATTCACTTTAAATTCAAAGTTCAATTATTTACACAATTGCAAATATTAAATTAATAATTTAATTATCCAATTAAATCAAGATATTTGAAATATAAGTTATTCAGCTTATAAAATTAACTTGTCAATATTTAAAATCAATTAGATATCCCAATTTCGAATGACTTAAATTCCTGGTCGTTATAGATCATCTTTGGTTTTGGTTGAATCACTCTAGATTATTGTCTCTTTAATTTTCAGTATACTAGTATCTCTTTATTTTTCATTTTTAACTAGGATGTTAGTAACCAAACTTTGCTAATATCAGTCCTCAAACATGCTTTTAAGGCCCACTAAATTTATTGTTAACATTTTGGCACTAGAAGAAGGGCAAAAATCTAGTCAACATCTAGTAACAACGACGAACTATGTTCCACCATCTACTTTGGCTGTTGAACAAATGCCTTCAAGCATTCAGACCATAATCCCAATTTTGCTTTGTATCATGTGCATATACGATGCATGCTCTTTCGCTCCTTCACATCACTGCTTCCAACAACCAGGTTATGGTAATTATGCACATATATTCTGCATAAGGATCACACCAACCACGTGGCAATTTCAATTGCTTCTCGACCTTCACTAAGTCTCGGTGGTCATACCAGTGCAAGTAGTGTCATTTCTTACACCAAGAGAGTAGCGGGCTATTATTTTTACACTAAGAAGGTGAGGAGGATCATTCCGGGATGACCGGGTGGGAGTCCGAGCCCCCTCCTCCCCCTGACCCACCCACCCAAGAGGGGAAGCCGATCTTTTTCCCAGTTGGGGCGATTGCGATCCGGGACCGTCTGGGCCTCCGAAAGGGGGATCGAATCTTGAATTTCTACGCAGCAACTACAACCGTTCAAGTGCCCAGAAGCCCGCGGAAGGTGAGGATGATCATTCCAGGACGACCTGGGCCTCCAAAAGGGGGATAGAATCCGGAATTTCTTCGCAGTAGCTGCAACCGTCAAAGTGCCCGAAAGCCCGCGTAAGGCGAGGAGGATCGTTCTGGGACGACCGGGTGGGAGTCCGGGCCCCCTTCCTCCCCCTGTCCCACCCACCCAAGAGGGGAAGCCGATCGTTTTCTCAGTTGGGGCGATCGCGATCTGGGACCGTCTTGGCCTCCGAAAGCGGGATCGAATCCGGAATTTCTGTGCAGTAGCTACAACCGTCAAATTGCTTGGAAGCCCGCGGAAGGCGAGGACGATCATTCCGAGACGGCCGTGTAGGCGTCCGGGCCCCCTCCTTTACCTGACCTACTTACCCAAGAGGGGAAGCCGATCGTTCTCCCAGTTGGGGCGATTGCGATCCGGGACCGTCTGGCCCTCCGAAAGGGGGATCAAATTCAGAATTTCTACACAGCAACTGCAACGCAACCGTCAAAGTGCCCGGAAGCCCGCAGAAGGCGAGGAGGATCGTTCCAAGACGACCGGGTAGGAGTCCGGCCTCCCTCCTTCCCCTAACCCACTCACCCAGGAGGGGAAGCCGATTGTTTTCTCAGTTGGGGCGATTGCGATCCAGGACCGTCTGGGCCTCCGAAAGGGGGATCAAATCTGGAAATTTTGCGCAGCAGCTGCAACCGTCAAAGTGCCCGGAAGCCTGCAGAAGGCGAGGAGGATCGTTTCGGGACGACCGGGTGGGAGTCCAGCCCTCTCCTCCCCTTGACCCAACCACCCAGGAGGGGAAGCCGAACGTTTTCCCAATTGGGGCGATCGCGATCTGGGACCGTTCATGATAAGGTGGCGGCTAGGGTTTAAGGACGGAGAGGGTTTGCAAATAGAAAAAAGTGTGGCCTTATATAGAAAATTTTCATGCACTATTCAACTGAAATTTTTTTGGATTCCAATCGAAGCGTGTCGTTTAGCGTTTATAATGTTTTACCCCTATTCCGAACACAATGGAACATATATCAGAGGCCAATTTGATCGTATTTAGAAGATAGGCTTTCGAATCTACTTATTTTAATTAAAATTTTACTTAAAATAAATTTCTACACATTTAAGCTTGCAAAGACTAAACCGTACGTCCAATTGACACGAAATTGAAAATCCTACAATAATATAACATTATGAATCCAATGAAACAGTTTCATTGAAATTTGAGACTGTATCAAAATTGACTATTTTACACGTTAATTAAATATTAAAATATTTAATTTCTATAAATTAACTTTTAATTCAATTTTAAAAGTTGTCTAACATCATTTTAATTCAAATTGAATTTATATCAACTTTATAAATCATTTTCATTCACTTTAAATTCAAATTTCAATCATTTACGCAATTGCAAATACTAAATTAATAATTTAATTATCCAATTAAATCAAGATGTTTGAAATATAAATTATTCAACTTATAAAATTAACTTGTGAATATTTAAAATAAATTAAATATACCAATCTCGAATGACTTAAATTCTGGGTTGTTACAGATCATCTTTAGTTGAATCGCTCTAGATTATTGTCTCTTTAATTTTCAGTATACTAGTATCTCTTTATTTTTCATTTTTAATTAGGATATTAGTAATCAAACTTTGCTATATCAGTCCTTAAACATGCTTTTAAAGCCCATGAAATTTATTGTCAACATTGGCACTAGAAGAAGGGCAAAAATCTAGTCAACATCTAGTAATAACGAAGAACTGTGTTCCACCAACTACTTTGGCTGTTGAAAAAATGCCTTCGAGCATTTAGACCATAATCCCAATTTTGCTTTGTGTCATGTGCATATATGATTCATGCTCTTTCGCTCCTTCACATCACTACTACCATCAACCAGGTTATGGTAATTATGCACATATATTCTACATAAGGATCACATCAACCACTTGGCAATTGCAATTTCCTCCTGACCTTCACTAAGTGTCAGTGGTCATACCAATGCAAGTAGTGTCATTTATTACACCAAGACAGTAGCATGCTATTATTTTTACACTAAAAAGGTGAGGTGGATCGTTCCGGGATGACTGGGTGGGAGTTCGGTCACCCTCCCCCCGACCTGCCCACCTAGGAGGGGAAGCCGATCGTTTTCCCAGTTGGGGTGATCGCGTCCGGGATGACCTAGGCCTTCGAAAAGGGATTGAATCAGGAATTTCTACACAGCAGCTACAACCATCAAAGTTCTTGGATACCCGCAGAAGGTAAGGAGGATCGTTCCGGGATGACCTGGGCCTCCGAAAGGGTGATCGAATCCAGAATTTCTACGCAGCATCTGCAACGGTCAAAGTGTCTGAAAGCCCATGGAAGGCGAGGAGGATCGTTTCGGGATGACCGGTGGGAGTACGGGCACCCCTCCTCCCCCTGACCCACCCACCCAGGAGGGGAAGCCGATCGTTTTCCCATTTGGGGCGATCACGATCTAGGACCGTTTAGGCCTCCGATAGGGGGATCGAGTTCGGAATTTCTACGCAGTAGCTGCAGCCGTCAAATTGCCCGAAAGCCCATGGAAGGCGAGAAGGATTGTATTGGGATGACCGGGTGAGAGTCCGGGCCCTCTCCTTCCCTTACCTACGCACCCAGGAGGGGAAGCCAATCATTTTCCCAGTTGGGGCGATCGCGATTCGGGACCGTCTTGGTCTCCGAAAGGGGGATCGAATCTGGAATTTCTACACAGCAACTGCAACCGTCAATATGCCTGGAAGCCCACGGAAGGTGAGGAGGATCGTTCCGGGATGACCGGGTGGGAGTCCGGACCCCCTCATCCCTATGACCCACCTACCCAGGAGGCGAAGCCGATCATTTTCCCAGTTGGGGCGATCACGATCCAGGACCGTTTGGGCCTCCGAAAGGCAGATCGAATCCGAAATTTCTACGCAGCAGCTGCAGCTGTCAAATTGCCCGGAAGCCCGCGAAAGGCGAGGAGGATCGTTTTAGGATGACTAGGTGGGAGTGCAAGTAGTGTCATTTCTTACACCAAGAGAGTAGCTTGCTATTATTTTTACTCCTGCTAATTTCTTACACCAAGAGGTTATGGAAGATTACCTTAAGTAAAATGACTAAGATATTAGAATACTAGATAAGACTGGTATAGGGTTGCGCCCCATACATTAGCTATTAGTCTCAGTAAATTTTGTCCAAAATTCCAGTATGTAGGGCTTTGTCACAGGTAAGACTAAAATTATGATTACACATTGAAGAGAATATATATTTATATACAAATAAGTTATTGGTGAGCCCACAAGGCCATTAGGATCAGGTAACCATAGGAGCTGCTAAGTTAGGGGTGGACCGTCCAGAAGAGGAGTATCTAACAGATAGTTAAGGACGGACCATCCAGAAGAGGAGTGCTAACAGATGTTGGATTATTTTATTTATATTGTCTGGTAGGCTCGAGTTACTCAAAGGTTAGTAGTTAGCTAAACAAAACATATTGTTTGGACAGATAGTTCATTTATTATCTGGTACATATGTCTACATAATGATGCTTTACAGTTTTTAACCAGTTTTAGTTGCAGGATTTTTTTTGCAATAGATATGTTTTAAAAGGATGTTAGTGAGGGGAAACTCGTTCCGCTAAGCGGCGTGGTCTCACTTAATGTCAAATAACCGAGATGTATAGTATTATTCACACTAGACTTTATGTCTGAATCGAAGTTTATGTTTTCCCCTTAAACTCTCGAATGCTCAAAATTAATTTGAGTATGTTGAGGGTTGAGGTTTACAGGTTTTAGTAGGATAAAGAATGAAGCTACCAAAGATGAGTAGAAGGCCGACGGATAGCTATTAGCAGTTGTTTTTTGGTTTTATATCTGCTATGTTGTATTCTGCCAGTTATGGCAATATAATACTCTGGTCGACTAAGGAGGCATCATCATATATCACTCTTGGTGTATTTATGTAATAATTATATTTGATTCTTACCTAGGAAACGTTATGGAATTATGTAATTTGAATATGGAACATGTTTTGGAAATTAATGAAAACTGCGATTGTTTTGAAATCTATTACTTTGTTTCATATTCAAGTGCTTCTAATATTATGGATACCATGAACATAGCCATATTTAGTCGTTGGAAGTTAATACTATTGATGACTGTAGCATCTATTGCGCTTAGCTTTGGGCGTCTAGATAGGGGATGTTACAGGTTCCTCCAATTGCCTTCAACCATGTCCGTAGACAATTAGACGTTCATTTGCATATCTGAAGATGGCAAGGCTTAATAGCAAGCGCTCCTCTCAAAGCTTGCTTTTAAGCTCATCCCATCACCACGAATGAGTTCTCATTTAAGATAACAAGTTCACCTAAATTCTTGTGAATGAGCTAAACTCACTAATCATCTCATCATCATATAGCACTATTGTATAGTGCTCGAGCCAGCCATGCACACTAGCTCGTGTCGGGATCTGCAGTCACCATACGGCTGGCTACGTGTTACCCAGAAGAACCCCCAAGCTCTCATGTTCCAGTTCGAGTCGAGCTCATCCGCCACTCTACATATGACTTCTTTTCACCTTGGAGAACCCATGAGCTAACATGCATTCCTGTTCATGCCGGATCCACCCACCACTCTACATATGGCCAACACATGGTTCCATGATCCAACGGCTCAACTCATCGTATATACCTACATTGCTATTTGATTTATCTAAAAACAAATTCTTTTTGCAATAATCGAAGGGCTAGGCTAGCTACTCAAGAATGCTACATTACAAGTCATACATAGACAGACAATAAAAGTGGAGCAACAAAGTTTTTAGCCAAAATTCATTGCAAAAGATATAATTTATCTATTACTAAAGTGTGAAGGCAAATTGCCAGCTCCGCTAGGCGTATAATTTCTTTTTGTATCAATAACTAGTTGAAAAGAAGAAAAAAAGAGGAAGAGGAGCCTGCTATGGAATGCCCTAGAAGATCTAGCTTCAAATATGCAGATGTAGCATGTCAACCCTTGCTCTTAGTTCCGACCAATCAATATTTTATTATAGAAGTAGGGAGCACCGCCACCCTTTTAGCTTTTCATATCAAACCTCATAAGAGATCTCGGAAAGCAACTAGTTGACGACACAAATGAGCCACTAGAGACTTTAGTTGTGACATCAAAGGTAGAGGCAATAGCCGCTACTCCTTCTAGTAAGGCATTAAAGCATCCAAGCTAGCCTAGATTTGGTACTACTCGAGCAAGACGGCGAGGATGTCCACCAGCAACAACTGAACCATTGATATAACAATGATGGTCGATCAGCATAAAAAAGATGACTAGTGGGAGCGGGTCTAGGTCAAACAATGAAGCAAGATCCATCTCAAAATACTGTTCAGAATAGCAATCCAAGACGAAGATCGATGTTCAGAACAACAATATTAGAAGAACTTTTTTTACAATAAAAAGCATGTTTGAAAAGCGTTTAAGGTCACTTGGAGAAAAGATGAAGCTAGGTGCTTTTACCAGTAGAGAACCATGGAAAATTTGGAAGCTTACATTGCAGAAATTTTATGGACTCAAGGTGACGGGGTGAGGGATATTTGTATAATTACCCATTTAGTCACAGCCATTATAATCAAAAAGAAAAAAAGGTTCTCAATCTTTTAGATGTAATCAAGTGTCGTGTCACACCATGCACATAAAGGACATGCCATATCTCTAACACATTTGAGAAGTGCAACCATCTCAGCCAATAGCATAGCCATGTGTAGTGCACAGTAAATTAATGGCAAAGTAGTAAATTGACCGAATCTTTATGATTTGACAAGCCCGCACCCATGTAAGGGCATGGACTTAAGGGAAAAATGTTACTCAGTTTTTTTATAAGCAAAAAGATAAACCGATCAAGGCTTCTTAGCCTAGCCCAATTCAGATTAGGTAAGCTTAAATTTGAGCCAATCCATTGTAAAATGGCCAAGGATAGAGAAAAGCCGACAGACACCCTCAGTTTTTGGCCTAGTCCCAAGCCGAGTCCAAGCTAGCTCCTCCACTAAGTAGCAAATCAAGACAACAACATTTCGGCTTATTCTAGAGTGGCTTCACACTTCATCAAGCTAAGTTGGACCTGAGTATAATCCAACCTGAACCACATTGGCCCATCTTGTGTATGATCGAGTCTCTCATTTCGATCCATACTTCGCATGGCTCTAGATCAGTCCGTCTACTCAAGCATCTCTTCCTGCTAGGTGCTGACCGACATGGCTCAAAACCGGTCCAAAGTGGCCTGCACAGGTCATCTCACATTCGGTCAGAGACCTCCCACACAACTTCATCCTCAACACTCCAGGCATGCAATTGGGGTGCTCGACTCGGTATAGCTTGGGAAATCAGCCCATCTTTGGCCGGACTTCACCGCAGCCTCCCTTCGATCGATGTCAAGATGACAAAATTGTCATCTCACGCTTGGCTCAGCACATCCACTATGGCTTAGTCCTAATAAACTCTATTTTCTTACATCTTCTACTTTCCACTCGGTAGTTCGTCGATCCTTGCCATATCATCGTGCAAAATTAAATAGTAAGAGGCATAACCAGGTGTTTTTAATTCTAATAAAATCTTATCGTACCGCCATAGCATAGGTATATTAAATGCATGGTAGCGCCTTGTACAGTTTTCCTATTGGCCCTCATCTCAGCTCCACATTCCTTTCACTTTTCCAGTTGTCTCCCATCACCCCGTTTGACTAGATCGATGACCAGGCATGCTTTCTGTTTGATTCGTAGTACAATCTCAGTCATTTAACATCCATTTCAACTACTACAAATACCTCATGTGTTGCTCCTTCAAAAGGGTTGGAAAACACTAGCTTTTAAGTATCTTGGTATTATCATTAACTTTTAATCTAGGTCGTAATAATAGAAGTGCAAGTAATAAGAAATTTCTTATCGTAGAGGTAAATCATCTTTGGTTGAACTACTCTGAATTCTTGTCTCTTTACTTTTCAGTATACTAGTATCTATTTATTTTTCATTTTTAACTAGGCTATTAGTAACCAATCTTTTACTAATATCACTGCTTAAAACACACTTTGAAGGTTGACTAAAATTCTAGTCAATAGGAAGCTTCTTTCTTAGCCAACTAATAGGAAATGAAAGACGTGTTCCTCAAACAAGTGGAGCAACGCCAACGCAAGTCTAGAGAGAATGAATTAAGAATTCTGTTGGCGGCCTATCAAAAGCTAATACCAAGGAACGAGCAAGGTAGATAACAGCCATGAAGATGCAGACTTCCACACAGTTAGTTCAGTTGGAGGCTGAATTATTTATTTTCATAAGGAGACAACATTGATGCTGGAACTACACGCTTGGCAGCCAATATTGGAATATATGAATCTGACCTGACTAGTCTGCAAGTAGCCGATCAATTGCATATGGGGCATGATGTTGCCTATCAAGCAACCTAAGGAAGTACACCAATTAAAGAAGAGCAAATCTTGAGGTAATACATCAACTATAAGGCAAGTAAAAAGGAGACATATATTGACAAGATGAACCAGAACCCATTCACTCTGAAAATCCAATACGCAATCAATCCCCCTCGAGTTTAAGGTGCCATTCATGTACCATATGCTGAAAAAATAGATCCAACATTGCCCTTGAAGTGCTACATCATGGAGGTCGTTGAAGTTGTGAAGGAGGAAACGTGTCATTAATCTTGTAATTTAGCAACTATATGTTTTAGTCATTTGGTGCATGGTTCTATCAACACTTTAGCCACGTTGAAAGAAAAGTTTATGAATTAGTTTAGAGTCCATGTCAATTCAGCCTAAAAATGAAATGTTCTTAGTAGATATCAAGTAGAATTATGGTAAAACTCCATAGAGCTATCATGCATGGTATAATGACAGACGTTATACATGAAACGAACAAATAAATTATCCCTGTGGTTGATGTCTCAAAAGTCAACAGGAAAATAGGGTTTTATAGAGAACATAAAAAAATCAAATTGCCAATTTGCAGGAATTCTACTACTAAGCCGAGAAGTACATGCACTTAGAGTATTCCAATATCAAGACAGGGCTAGTCATTATTAGCCTAGATGGAGATGAAAATTCTCAGGATAAAAGCAAGAAAAAGTTACATGACAAAGTTGGAGGAAAGAAATGCTTTAGATGAGGATAGAGCATGTAACAACCTATAATTATAGCTTAATAATTAATTTCAATTAATCATTCAATTGAAGATTAAGCGAACAAATAGATAAAAAGGAAATAAAATAAAAATAAACAAAACATGACTCAAGACGTTTTTCATTGAGTTTGTAGTGTCATTTATATATGAAGTGCATATAAAGTTTGTTGGAATTGGATAAAATGTGTAAAATGAGAAGAAAAGAGATGTTAAGGGGAAAATGGTTATTAGGATAGAATTGTATTATACAATTCTGAAATGAATACCGTTCTCCTTCATCTCTTCTTCCTCTTCATGTTTAGAAAAAACAAGGGTTTTAATTTATAAATCATCATACTTTTGATTTCCATAACTAAAAATCATAAATAAATACCTAATTTCAAGATATAATGTTCTCTATAAATCCAGATCATCAAGTTTGCACTTTTGGGAAGATTGATGCCCATCGAGAATAAAAAAGGAACTTCGTATTGGGTTTCATTGAATCTTACATTTTGTTTGTATTTGGTAAGCGAGATCTCTCTTCTAAGCTATATGATCATTCGTAAGTTAATATCGCGACTTAATGCTAAGGTTGATTAGGACTTGAGTAATGACTTGATTAGAGATTGAAGATATGAGAATCTTGCTGAATGAATGTTTCAAATTATCAACTATGATTTGTTGTGTTAGGAATTAGCAGAGATTGAGTAATAATTGATATGGATGTTTTGTTTTATTGTTGATCAAATGGTTGGTAGTGAATGATAGGATTGTACACAATGATGATTAAAGTTGTCATTGAGGATGGAAGATGGAAGTGATGTTGGATTGGGTAATCGAGTAATTAAACTCATAGTTGGACACAAACTCATCTAGTTAGGAACCGATGTGAATTGAGGCATAATGGTAGTTCTTATTGCCATTATATTAATTTAGGTAACTGGTTGTTAAACTGGTTTATGGACTCAAAATCATTCGTAGAATGCAAAGTTTCGCTCATCGAAATGTCGAACGATTTATAACAAAGGCATGAATTCATATCAAATGATGTTCGAGCGATGTATCTCGATGATAAGTTGCTGCATAGTAATGACACTTAAGGAAATACCTTATGCAGATTATGTACATCTAAGGTTTTAAGTCACTATATCAGAGATAATGTCATCATGATCATAATGAAAAAAATGGCTAGTCATTTGGGCACCTGAAGTGTTGGTGATGAGTTTTTGTTGATCAATCTTGGTCGAAACATTAAGGTGCGATATCTTTTGCATAGGTAATCGAATCAAGATGCAGTTCGGATCAGTAGTCGTTGTTTAGCAAAGATAACTATCCATGAAGTTTTGGTAGATTTTGGAGTAGTCTGATTTCGGGTCTCGCGTGGGACCCACTCAAACACATGTTCCAAAACCGTAGATTTTGAGATTGACTGGAAGGGTATATCAGAGATGTTGAATGAAATGAAGGTCATAGGTAATATTGAAGATACACTTTGATTTGTATGGTAATTTTTTATAGCTTCATTCGATGATTATTGGAATATATGATGATTAGACATTCTGAAATACAACTCCATATGATATTACGTATATGGAGTAAGTACATATCCCTTAACTTCAGCTTTAGGATTTCATATTTACAGACTACTTGTATCATGAGTAGTTGTCGCTTCAGGTGCACACCTTCGGGCAGGTTGACGCCATTGATGTTAGTTCTGTCCTATTTCAAAGTAGATGAAACGTGTAAATTTCGTTAAAAAAATCCTAATTGAATCTTGTGGGTCTATGAGATATAATATTTAATGCTAAATCCATTGTAGTTGTCTTAAATAAAATCATATTTTCCTTGATTATTTTATTTCTATTTGATTAATCTATATTAATTAAATATAATGTGTTTGTATGTATAAATATATCTTATATATTTTACATATAGATGACAATAATAATGTAACTTAATGATATCATATGTATAATGACGTGGTTAATACGTACATGAGCAGATATGTAATGAACCACATTTTCGACCCTCAAAAGTCGACACTAATAAATTCACAATATTTACGTGCCAAGTATCCAAGTGTTAGGAAGATAGATTGTTGAGGTGAAAGAAAGAAAATAGATAATAGAATCTCACATTGTGACGAGTAACATATAATATACACAGATCTTTATAACATAAAACTGTAATATACATACATGAACCAAAGTAAACTAACCTTTTATCAACCTAGACAGTTATAGCATCATGTCCTTACAAATGCTGATAAACACAAAAGAATAAAAGCAACAGAAATAAAGATACATGAATATATGTTTAAGACATCCAACATGTCTCGTGGAGCTCCAAAGCACCGAAAGCTAAATTTGGAAATATATTCGGTCCGACCTGATCATTATATGAAATAACGCATGGATTAGTTTGGTAAACTAGCCTGAGAAACACAAACCAAAGGATTTTATTATTATAAAATCCTTTCACAGTAAAGGTATCTCGTAAGACCACATCGCACATAAACGCCGATGGGTTTTACCTTAAGATAACCAAAAAAATTTATGACAAACCTAATGATATTATAATAATGTCCAAGGTATAAAATAAATATATAATCATAGCTGAAATGGTCACTAATTAGTATCAACATATTAGGTACACAACTAAGTCCGTTAAGACATGTTTTGAAGTTTGGATTACATATAATGACAAAGCTACCACTGTACCATCCGTCATAATATGCCCCTAGAAAAATGTACCGAGAGCCTCACATAGGTCCCCTACAAGTAAGGACTAGCCTACGCCTTACTGGACTATGTCATTACCTCAATTGTCCCTAAAAATCTTTTTCGTGGCTGCAAGCATACAAAATTTGAGAATAGATCTTGATATAGATACAAGTGGTGACATACCCTAATGGTAGCAAACCATATAGCCCTAAAGCATATCTCCAGTTTCAGTCATTACCGGATGTAAGGCTAGAGGCTATATTTTACCTTTTTAAAAAATCTCACCTGGAATGCTAACATGGCCCTCAAGGCAATAATGCAATACCAGCATTCATTCCTATGAGTTATTCAGGATATAAACATACAGAAGGCACTATTTCTACTACATCCTTACGATTGTAACAAGTAGCCCTTGCACGTCTAAAAACTCCATCTTCGTTTCCATCATCTTCAAAATTTCCCAATTCAAACGCTTATGTCGATTTGAAGTGGTTTTCAAATAATGTTTCTGATCCTGGTCTCTTCGAAGCGACAACAATAATTCAAAACTAGCCAAGATTTAATAGTGGGTTATTTAACTGTCAAATAAACAAATAATCAAACCAAATATTTAATTTTAAATGGAAACCAAACATGATTAAGCACATAAGCGACCACTAAGCCTCTTTAATTGATCTTTTCATTAATTGAAATCTCTTCTCAAATACTTGAGACAAACTACGTTTATAAAGATATATCCACAAATCCTCTGTACTCTTTTCAATACTTAAAAAACATTGATATACTTATCTTAGTTGTATAAGTATACTCACAAAACATTTCTCTTTTAATACTTAGCAAACTTTCTCACGCACTTATATCGATAGTATAAGCATTTTCACAAAACACAAAATTTCCAATACTTAGAAAATGTACACTATATTTATCTCAATGGTATAAGTATATTCGCAAATCTTAAGAAAGATTTCACTTCTAAAACCATACTTATTCAGGTTAAACAAGTGTCATTTAAAATATAAGTAACAATAAAACCCAAATCACTTTTTTTTCCATGTTAAGTATAAAAAGAATGCTTTCCATGTTACCATAATTTAAAATGATCGTTTATAGAAATTGGGTCTTATTCTTTTTGTAAAATTCTTTTTATAAATCACTTTTATAAAATTCATTTATAAAACTTCTTTCGTTTTATAAAACTATTTTACATTTACAAACTCCTTTTATAAAATATTATTTATAAAAGTTCTTTTTATAAATCTCCTTTTATATCTATAAAATCCTTTTTAAATATTTCTTTAATAATTATAAAATCCTTTTCAAACATTTCTTTCATATTTATAAAATTCTTTTTTAAATCTGTAAAGTTATTTATCATAAATCTTCAGCTTTCAAGATAGAACCACACACTTTTCCATAAAATGATCATTCAATATATTGCCGTAAATCAAAAAATGTGATCTATTATTCTAGTTTATCAAAATGATTTCATTTCTCCTTTTTATAAAATATCACATACGAATCCATTCCTTTATTTATAAAATATTATTTAAAAATCCATTCCTTATTTATAAAATAACGTTTATAAATCTCTTTTATTTATAAAATGTCATTTATAAACCTATCCTTTTTATACAACATTTTTTTATAAACCATTTCACAAATATTAATTTCAAAATATTTCTATCTTCTTCTAAAAAAATCACTTTATTATGAAAGATAAATTCCCCTTTATTTTCCTTTAAAATAAACATTTATTATTATAATAACTTTTCCATAACAAACACTTCTCGAAATACTTTTAAAACATTTCCACAAAGGTTGGAATAAAATAAAGAAGTCCAAAACCCATTTTTAAATAAAATTCTACAAAAAATTCCAAAAGTCACATTCAGTGATCATTGTCTAAACTAAAACTCATTTCAAATCCAAACAGCAAATAATATATTTTAAAATACTAAAAATTTGGCCTAAAGCTACCATCACACTTAACTAATGCAGCTGCTACCTTTGTTACTAATTTTTTTTAACTTTTAACATATATCAATGTCATATCAATATGTTTAAACTACTAAATTTTGACATTTAACAATATATACAACAGCATATAACAGAAATTTAAATTCAATAATGGTGAGAAAATCTCGATTCGTCTAAAAAATTCACTGTATTTCATTTTATATGTTGTTCGCTTTTCAAAGCAGAAATCCGATTAAGATAAACCAATAAATCAGACAAACACAATTTTTTTCATCTATTATATATCATAAACTGTTCAATCAGTGGTGTATTAATTCACAGATTCCAATGGACACTTAAGCATTCCGGTCTGATCTAAAATTGAATAGAATTCGATTTTTGCACAAAATTCCACTTGCTCCAAATTTGATGAAATCATTTTCAGTGCTTAAAAATCACTCATACGAGTGCAACGCAAAAGATCACATCTCAATTGGACCTCGTATGTGTGACATATTGATTTTACAAGTTTTTGGATTAATTTACAATAATAATTACAATAATTACAAACTTAAATTAATCACCTCTCTATAACACCCCTTAAATTTTATGATTAGTTGTTCGATTATTTAATTAGGCTTCAAAAAAGAAACTTGTGTAAACAATTGAATTTGACCTTGAAACTTGCACCCTTGCATTCATGGCGAAATTATGAGCAAATTTATATTTAAATTTTTGCAAGCGGAGTCCAAATGAAGAAGTTAAAGATGAATAATGAGTTTGGAATGGGGACAATTAAATTAGAAAAGTTAACACTTATATAATAAATAATGGGACCCACCGGCCAATCTCTTTTATTAGGTAGGTCGACCAGTAGCCATCGACCCCTTGAGGGGTGAGGTCGATGGATCCTGGTGTTGGTGGCTTGGGTTTGCCTTAGCCAAATGCATAGATTTTATATAATTAAATCTACGACTGTGGTTGATTTGAATGGTTATAAATTCAGGCATAACCCTCTCTTCCATTCGTATATTTTTCTAGAAACGGCAACGGAGCTCTGTCATCTTATCTTCTCCACTATTTTCTAAATTATAAATTATAATATTTATATGTATATATACAAATTGGAAAAGGATAGAATTCAAATAAGAGAAGAAAAGAAGCGAAACAACACTACGCGATAACGAGGTAATATACATACATACATATATACACACACACGTATGTATGTACATATGTATTTATATGTTTATATTTTCCTTCAACCCTAAATTTGTTCTCATAAATGTATTCCAATATATGTATATACATTTTTTTATACATATTTCTTAGATAAGAAGTAAATAGAGTTGAATCAAAGGCTTTACTTTAGACCTTGAGATTTGGAATTATTTTGAAAGGTGGGTGAGAAATTTATAAATTGTTTATGATATTGAATCTATTCCGTTTGCATACATTTGATTTTATGCCAAAATAAATAAATATATGTGAATTGTAGGCTAAAATAGTATGTATTAAACATCGCCTACATATGCTTAGAAGATTTGATAAAAATTTCTGTTACGCCATGATTTGAAAATCAGTCCCAAAAGTTATAGATACAAATATTGATTGGATATGAAATTTATTTTAGATCCGAAATTGGTTGTAGATTATTACTATGATTTTGATTTTTACCCTAATTATGTTGAATTGGAGATTTTCCTAGTTTAATTTTTGGGAAGAATATTCGTCTGATTTTTATAAATTTATTTATGTTTTCAAATTACATAGAAAATGTAGCATTTTATTTAACATGGAATATATGCAAGCGAAAAGGAAGAGATTTGTAAAGTACAGATTTATTCTCCATAGTTTGCACTGCATGTTTCAATAAAAAGAAAATAATCATTCCTTTATATTTCAAATGAGGCAAATGTTTTCTTTTATTATCGATATTTTTCTTAAACTAATTTATGTAAATCACAACATATAATCTTCCTAAGAAAAGTAATTTCAGCAAATTAAACATGGAAAAGAATACGCCAGTCAAACATTTGTGACTAGAATATATTTTGCAGAAGTAGGTATTTATACGCGCTAATAAATACTTAACTAATATAACGATTTAATGTAGAAATAATACTGAATAACGAATCAGAAATAGGAGGAAATTTTGGAAAGGTTATAATTCCAATTAGTGGGTAATAAATGTGAAATAGATTTGAGAGTTATAAGTAATTAATAGGGTAAATGGATTAATGTGACTGATAAATAAAGAAATTAGGTTAATAAGTATGGAATAATCAAAAAATGTTGCAAATAAGAAATTAGTAAAGATACATAACTGTCTTAGGATATGTCCATTGGATGATATTCTTTATTACGGACAAATTGACATTTACGAAAGAAGAAAATAATGGGACTCATGGGTAATTAAATATTTAAGGTAAATTATACGGCCTTAAATAAATAAAAGGTGGTTAGTAAGCTAAGTCCAATATCTAATTTAGGATGATAAAGCTTAGTAATAATAAAGCCTAGGATAAAATGACTTAAGTTAGTCAAGTCTAGAATAATTAATTGAACTTAGTAGGTTGAGATGTGAGGTCCGTAGAGTTAGACAATGGAAATCTACCATTCGCTTTGAGGCTACCAACAGTTATGTACACTTTCTACTGATATGATACATCTTTAACCATAGAACTAATAGAATAATTAATTAGGCTTAGAAGATTGGGATGTGAGGTCGGTAAAGTGACATAATAGAAGTCTAGCCTTCACTTAAAGGCTACCAGCAATTGGTATGCTTATTAATGACGTGTGACATCACCAATCATAGTACCCATGGGAAACAATGATGGGGATAATAGAATCTTCTTAGGATTAGAGGTATTAAGTGGTTGTTTGAGGGTCTGCCTCTTTCCTAATTAAAATGTATTAAATGATCTGAATTAATGATTAGAGGCGGCAGTGGATATCTTAATTAGGGTCTGCTTTAGATTTTAGGTATTGAATGATTGATATAGGTCTGTCTCTCTTCTATGAAGAAGTATTTTTTAGTACTTTAGGTATTGCTTTTGATGACAACAACCATATGAGATCATATAAAATATAGATACTAATGTTTTATCAGGTTATATATAATATATAGTGCAATATATTAGATAGGTGTTGATTAAGAAGACTGTATTGTATCAAGAGCAGACACAAGAGGCTGATAAAAAGGCTAAATAGAGATTCAAGAGTTAGAGATTGAAGACTCATGAGTTTGAAGATTCAAGATATCATGATAAGTTATAAAATTATAGATTATATTGTTAAAGCCCTGATAGCACTTCTTTTGTCTCCCTTTATTTTTTACAAAAAGGTTTTTAAAATTTATTCTCTAATTTTAATGATTTTCAAATATTTTGGTTTCAAGAAAAATAAATTTTAAGAATTCCTTCTCAAAATGATTTTTCAAGCATCTTTTCAATATAGCTTTCAAATAATTCCTAACCTTTTAATTATTTATTTACAAAATTATTTTCTTAAGTTTTAAGTATTTTATATTTTAATATATACTTTTAATTTGTTAATTTAGATATAGATACTACTTTAATGTTTTCTACATGTTTTTGGTATTTTAAAGTATGTTTTGACATTCAGTAATACTTTGATATATTTTACAGAGCTTAATATTTTCAGAATAATTTTTATAAAGTAAATTTTCAAAATACAAAAGGATACGTCGATATAAAATTCTTATGAACGGCGACATATAGACCGAGATTTTCAAAATTCAAAATTTGAATGGAAGTGTCTTTTCGTCATATCTTTTTATGAATGGACATGGTTGTTTTTTTTATAGATAGGGGTTCTCTTAACGAATTTTGAACAACTCTTTCTTATATTTTCTCTTCTCTTACACTCTCATGATTTCTAAAAGAAATTATACTCGAGATATTCTCAATTTCGATCAAAATCAAATTCAAATTATATTGACTTGATTCTCTATTTAATACTCTCTGCTCTCTCTTATATCTCACACTCAAAACACGATTAAAGTGTTATTCAAGATGCTATAGAATTATTTGTATTTAAGATCAAGGAATTGATTTTATAAACTCTATTAAATCATACTCAAATAACCTTGGGTGTGCTTGGTATCCTTGAAATATAAATGGATATGCTTTTGTCTCGTTTGAATCAAGAGGGTGTGCTTGTTGTCCCGTTTGAATCCAAGTATGTGTCATGGTGTCTTGTCCAAAACCAGTAAGTATACCTAGAGCTCGAAAAATCTGGAGGGTGTGCCTCGTAGCCTTGACATCGATATTTTATAAACTTTGATATTTTAAATGAAATATATACAAGAAATTATATAGGATTAGATGTAGGGTAACTCCGAACTAGTATAAAAATCATGGTGTGATCTCGCTAACTCTTTACTTTTTACTTTTGCTATATTGATATCTTTCTATGTTTGCATCTGTGATTGTTGATTTGCATTATTTAAACTATAATATTAAAATAACTCTAAAAGATTCATAGTATTTAGTAAACACTATTCACTATCCTCTAGTGTTAAATTAGCCTGAAGACCCTTACTTCCGCAAACTAACAGTATTAAGTGTCCCGGTGAGATTTCAAGCGATGTTAACTAGATAGTGCTAGTAAGGAGTCCACCTTTAAGGTTAGGTATTAAATGACAAAGACTTGCCAAGAATATAATATTAAATGTTCAGAGGTCTGCCTAGTCCTTATCAATAAGGTGTTAAGTGCCTTGAGTACTGTCTCTTACATGGCTAAGACTTTAATGACGATAGATGCTTTAGTAGTATGGCTATTATATACTATAAAACTATAAATACTGGTCAAAGGTCCTGGTAGCTAGGATCAATGGACCAATAATGACAATGCTAGGAATCCATTTCATATTTATAAGTGGCTGATAGACTTACGCCAATATTTTATACCTTGGGAAGGATAGGTAGGTGATTCATGTTAGGTAGGAATATCATGTGTGCAATATTATGTTAATTTGATTAACCTTAAAATAGCATACGTAACAATTAAATGGTAACAATTGGTATAAATTTATGTTATGGACACGATAAAAAATTTCCAATCATTAGAACATTGTTCTGACCCCTTCCTCATTACAGCCAACAGGATAGATCTAGAGGAACGGTCACTATAATTGGACGTGATTAGTTGTTGGAGAAGTCTTCTTATCCCTTGTGCTTGGTATTGATGTAGCGATTTGCTATTCAAAGAATACCATTAATTCCAAGGTAGTAGCCATGGTCAGTACACACACACACACACACACACTCTATCATTATTTCTGCTGTGAGTTTATATTTTTATAAATCTTTGATAATGCTCATGCTTATTTGCAGATACCAAATCTAATGATCCATGCTTTTTTGGACTTGGGTTTGATTTTTGTCGAAATTTGGGCTCACTAAAGTGCGAATTGTTACATTTGGTATTAGAGCCTTGGTTAGTCGATCATAGGAATTAGGATAAATTGAGAGGACGTATTCATACTTTTTTATCTATTATTATATTTTTATGCTAGGCTCTAAGAAGTCCGATTATAGAAGTAGTTGTAGTTCCACTCCGAAGGAATGGGCAAAGCAACTATAAGTTGGAAATATCTTACCGTTAAGATTTTCACATTGACCCCAAATTACCCCATAGAGTATTGGCGATGCGTAAGGCATTGATGGAGGAAAGCATGAGTAAGGCATATGGAGGAATCCCGAAGACTATAGAATGTTCGACTCAATGGTTGAGATTTTAGCCACCTTGTGATTTTGAATTTTAACGATGACTTGCAGTCAAAGATACGTAATTATTCCAAATAAGCGATAAATAGAATTCTGTATTTTACAAACATTTGGAAACCAGTTTTAGCAAGGGAATGTCCACTAACCACCTTTAGGTCACAAATCGAATTTTAAGAAATAAGGCCAATTCCTTAGTTTAAATTAGTTGAGAATTTTGATAAAATATACTTTGGAAATGTCTTAGATTTTGGAAAAAAGATTATTTTTCCCAAGAATTTATTTTGGAAATTTTGCAAAGTTTTGAATTTTTAATTTTCAAGAAACACTTATACCACTAAGTTTGGTCGTGTTAAGAAATTTTTGTTTAGAAAGATAAAGGTTTTGAAATCCTTATATATATATTAATTAATTAAGGTTTAATTTTGATTTTTGAAAAGAACATAGTTTTTTGATTTGGAAATGAATTTAAAAGGGTGAATATTTAGCCTAATTATTTTCTTGTATATAAAAATCAATTGGTTTAAACATCTTCTCTCTTATTAGGGGCAGATAAAATAGAGATGACATTTGACTTTACTGGGGTATGAAGTTAGAAGTGTTGTTGTACCTGCAAGTTATTAGAAGAATATTTCCGTACGATGAATGCGAAGAATAGTAGTTGGAATTTTACCGTTTTTGGAATTGTTGATGGTTGAAACAGTATAAGTCTAAAGTACTGTAGAATAGTAAAGGAATGGTTCGAGAAGCTAGACGATAAGTTTGGACATGTTGTGAAGAGGGCATAGATTTTCTAATCGTGTTATGTCGAAAGAGATAATGCAAAATGATTACCATTGTTATTGTTATTATTATTATTATTGTAATAAATTAACCTGGCTCAAAAGCGTCCAGGTTCAACTTGTGCAAAATCCCCATATAGTGGGTGACCACCTAATGGTTGACCGGTAACACTAGAGCGGTCGACCAATCTATAGGTTTTTGCCCGACTCGATCCTAAAACGCAATAATATAGTCACGTTCAATTTTCTTCCTAGCCATATTAGAGCTTCCTCCCTTCCTTACAACCGAACCCAAAAATTACCTCCTCCAACTCCAAAAGACCTCCCACCTCCTTCCCTCAACCTCCAAATGACATCGTTTCCCACCCTCTCCATCGAGCAGTAGCGTTGCCTCCCATTTGCACTGATTTTCATATGTTAGATCTTGCTCCACCTTTACTCCAAATCTAAATCCTATTTCTCCATTTCTCAGACCATGGCACCTCCCAGCACTATCGTTTCCTCCTAGTACGACCCCGATGTTGCCCCTCAAGTGATCGGGTGTGTAACAAACTAGTTTTTCAGTCGTTTGAATTTAGAATATTTAATTGTATTCAAATATTTAAAAGCAAATTTTACTAGTTAAATAATTGAATCTTGAATTTAACTTGAATGAAAATGATTTATAAAGCTGATTTAAATTATAGTTGAATTAGAATGAAGTTAGTAAACTTCTAAAGTTGAATAAAAATTAATTTGCAAATTTTGGAAATTTTAATATTTAATTAGACGATTAAAAATAGTCATTTTTGGCACTGTCTCGGATTTCGACGAAACTAGTTTCATTGGATCCATATAGCATATTATTATAGGATTCAAAATTTCATGGTGATCGAACTTACGGTTTGGTCATGCGAAGCTGAAACGCACAGAAATTTGTTTAAGTAAATTTAATTAAAATAATTCGATTTAAAGAACCTATCTTCTATATATGATGGAACTGGCCTCCGTTAAATATTCCATTGTATCCAGAATAGGGTAAAATATTAAGAACACCAGGCGGTATGCTTCATTTGGAGTTCAAAATTATTTTGAGTGAACAGTGTTTTATATTATCCATATAAGGATCTCGACCCTTCAAAACCATAGCCCATAACCCTAGCCACTATTTTTATTTTAATGGATAGAAATTCATGAACTTCCTCGTCCAATAACTCACAATCCATCGATATTTATCAAAAGCTCCCAACTATAAATTTTAGAGCTTAACGTGATCTTCAAATCCAATGGTCGAATTGGCTTTCCTCGTCACCGATTGTCATGGATCTGCTCGCGTTCATATGGCCGTTCGAGTTCATTTTCTCGACATAGGCGTAATGGAGAAGGCTGCACTTGGCATGCTGGTGAGAGGGAGGATGGCGCACGCATTAATGTGGTTCGATCTAGGTCCAGTTGCTCGTGGGTGGAACAACGATCGATGGAAATTCGTTGACAATGGGTTCGAAAGGCTGAAGCGCGTGAAGGGGGAGGGAAACAATGATTTTGGTTTAGTTTTTAATTTAAAGTTAATCAAGTAATTATATTATTAATTATCGTTATGCTAAAAATCCATAACTTATTCATACGAGGTCCGTTTCACACGAAACAATTGCGTTGGATTCATATTGTCGAGCACTACATTTTAGGGCTGGTTTGGATAGATTTGGAGCTAGCAGCAACTTTGGGTTAAATTAAATGCTCATTTAATTTTAATCCAGACGAATCGCTATTACAATGACTACAACCAAAGTGAGTAAAACTCACTCTCGTTGTCTCACGTATATTTTTATATAAGTGGAGAATATTTTATTATGATGATTGATGATTGTTCGGATGGTATTATATATATATATATATATATATATATATATATTGGTTGGTTGGATATATTCCTGCATATTTTAGCGGATGAGACCCTGTACGTTCCGTCTATGAGCGGATGACCTTTGTATGCGCATCTTCCTCGAAGCATACATTGTACATATTTTCTCATATGTATATTTTTGCAGATTACAGTTTGGAGGGATCCAATTGGATTCCTTGCCATTGTTGGTTTTTATTTGCACATATTGTTATATATGCCATACATGTGATGTTTTCTGTGACGGATGTCATGTTTTCTATCATTGACATGAATCCCCTTGTTTAGTACTTTTGCAGCACTGGACCATATTTCTAAAAATGTAAAATATTAAAAATGATGATTTCAATTTAAAAAGGATTTCAAAGCGATTTATAAAATATATATGTTTTAATAACTTTTGAATTGCTGAAGAAATGAATTTATTTTAAGTGAATAAAAAGTTATAATTTTTATGTTATAAAAATTATGGATTTGTGAAATATACTAAATATGATTTTTGAAATATGAAGTTAACTATTTTGTAAAATAAGTTAAATTAAGAATTTTGAACTTATTATAAATGGTTTATATATAAGATTTGTAAAATTGATATTTATGAATAAAAATAATGGAATTATAAACGAGTTTTATAAGTGTTAAAATGAAAGTTTATAAAGGAATGCTATTAATAAAGAGATGTTATGAAATGGATTTTTATAAATAGTGTTTTATAAATATTAGAAATGGATTTATTATCAAATTTGTAAATGTATTTGCAATTGAAATTTAGGAATGAATTAATAATGGACTTTATAAATATTGAGATTAGAAAAGAATGAATGTGTAAATAAAGAAATCTATAAGTAAATAAGCTTATAATGGTATTTTATATGTAAATGAAATAAACGAGAAATTAGTTAACAAAGGAATTTTATAAATGGAGTTTTTATAAAATAGAAATGTGAATTATAAACACTGTTTATAAATGTGAAACCAAATTAATTTGATAAGCTAAATATTATCTTTATAAAAGGAAATATATTCACGTTTTTAAGTGAAAAATCCTTAAAATGAATGTTTTGGAAAGTGATATTTTAAAATGTAGTTTAAATGGTTTAAAAATACAATAAGTTGTGAATTCACTTATTATTAAATAAGTTTATGAAATGTTTTCCAAATATTGAAATATTGAAATGGTTTGAGAATATATCTTTTTAGAGATAATTTGAAGTAATAAATTTGAAAAAGTGATTTAATAAATAAAAGAATAATGAATAAGTCCCAGTGACTGTTTAAGTGCTAAATTATATTTTTGGCCATTTTAGTTGCTCGACTTGATGTGGAAACTATTTAGTCATACACTTATTACGTAGCCATCCGTGCAGACTTGATTATCATTTGGTATAAAGGATTTTGATTCGAGTAGTACGAAGTGATTACTCCTATCACCGAGCTTCTTTCTTGGCCGAAGGATAGCAAGTTAAAAGTTGGAAACAAGATAAATCTACGAGACTTGGTTTCTGTATGAGGTTGAGTAACGCTTTTGCGATGTTGGTGCAAAGAGACCGGGAATGGTTTATCCAAAAACCACTTCGGACCACTTTTTGACACTGTCTCGGATTTCGACGAAACCAGTTTCATTGGGTCCGTAATATGATATTATTGTAGGATTCCAAATTTTGTGGCGATCAGACTTACGGTTTGGTTGTGCGAAGCTGAAATGCATAGAATTTAATTTAAGTAAATTTAATTAAAATAATTCGATTTCAAAAGAACCCACATTCTATATATGATAGAATTGGCCTTTGATATATATTCCATTATGATCGAAATAGGGGTAAAACATTAGGAACGCCAGGTGACATGTTTCATTTGGAGTTCGAAATTATTTTGAGTGAAAAATGTTTTATACTATCTATATAAGAACCTTAACCCTTCAAAACTCAACCCATAACCGTAGCCCCCATTTTCATTTCAATGGCCATAAATTTACGAACTTCCTCCTTCAATAACTCGTAATCCATCGATATTTATCAAAAACTCCCAACTATAAAGTTGTAAACGGTAACAAGATCTTCAAATCCAATGGTCGAATTGGCCTGCCTCGTCACTGATCACTGTGGATCTACTTAAGTTCATATGGCCGTTCGAGTTTGTTTTCTCATCATAGGCATGATAAGAGGAGGCAGCACTTGGCACGCTAGTGAGAGGGAGTATGGCGCATGCGTTGATGTGGTTTGATCTAGGTCCGGCTGCTTGTGGGTGGAATGACGATGGATGGAAATTCGTCGACAATGGTTCGAATGTGTGAAGGCTAAAGCACATGAAGTGGGGGATGGAAATGATGATTTAGGTTTAGTTTTTAATTTAAGTTAATTAAGTTCATTATATTATTAATTGTCGTTATGTTTACAATTCCGTAACTTATTCATAAGAGGTCCATTTCGCACGAAACGAATTACGTTGGATTCGTATTGTCGAGCAATACAATCTAAAGCTGGTTTGGAAAAATTTGGAGCTAGCAACAATTTTGGATTAAATTAAATGCTCGTTTAATTTTAATCCAAACGAATCGCTATTGCGACGACTGCAACCAAAGTGAGTAAAACTACTCTCTCTGTCTCGCTTATATTTTTATGTAAGTGGGGAATATTTTACTTATGATGATTGTTGATTGTTTGGATGATATATGATATATTTTACATATACATTCGTTGGTTGGATATATTCCCGCATATTTTAGCGGATGAGACCCTATACGTTCCCGTATATAAGCAGATGACCCTCTGTATGCACATTTTCCTCGAATCAGACATTGTACATATTTTCTCATATGTATATTTATTGTAGGTTATAGATTAGAGGGATCCAAGTGGATTCCTCACCGTTTTTAGTTTTTATTAACACATATTGTTATATATGCTGTGTCATGTGATGTTTAATGTGAGGGATTCCATGTTTGCTATTATTGATGCGAATCCCCTTATTTAGTACTTTTGTACCATTGGCCATATTTTTGAAAATGTAAAATATTAAATGATGATTTCAATTTAAAAGTAATTTTGAAAATATATATGTTTTAATAATTTTTGAGTTGTTAAAGAAATGAATTTATTTTAAACGAATAAAAAGTTATAATTTTTATGTTATAAAAAATATGGCTTTGTGAAATATACTAAAATATGATTTTTGAAATATGAAGTTAACTATGTTGCAAAATAAGTTAAATTGAGAATTTTGAACTTATTATAAATGATATAAATAATATTTATAAAATTGATACTTTATAAATAAAAGTAATGGATTACAAACGAGTTTCTTAAGTGTTAAAATGATAGTTTATAAAGGAATGCTATTAATAAAGAGATTTAATAAAATGGATTTTTATAAACAGTGTTTTATAAAATTTAGAAATGGATTTATTATCAAACTTGTAAATAGATTTGCAATTGAAATTTATGAATGAATTTATAACGGACTTTATAAATAATGAGATTACACAGAATGAATGTGTAAATAAAGAAATTTATAAGTAAATTAGCTTATAATGGGATTTTGATACATAAATGGGATAAACAGGAAATTGGTCAATAAAGGAATTTTATAAATGGAAGTTTTTATAAAATAGAAATGTGAATTATAAAAATTGTTTTATAAATGTGAAATCAATTTAATTTGATAAGCTAAATATGGATTTTTATAAAAGGAAATATATTCACATTTTTAAAGTGGGAAACCCATAAAATGAATGTTTTGGAAATTGATATTTTAAAATGGAGTTTAAATGGTTTTAAAATACAATAAGTTGTGAATTCACTTATTATTAAAGTAAGTTTATGAAATATTCTCCAAATATTGAAATGGATTTGAGAATATATCTTTTTGACGATAATTTGAAGTAACAAATTTTGGAAAGTGATTTAATAAATAAAAGATTAATAAATCAGGCCTAGTGGCTGTAAGTGCTAAATTATATTTTTGGCCATTTTAGTTTCTTGACTTGATGTAGAAACTATTTAGTCGTACACTTAGTACGTAGCCATCTTTATAGGCTTGATTATCATTTTGTGTAAAGGAGTTGATTCGAATAGTGCAAAATGATTACTCCTATCTACCGAGCTTCCTTCTTGGCCGAAGAATAGTAAGTTGAAAGTTGGAAATGTGATAAATCTACGAGACTTAGTTTCTATATGAGGTTGAGCAACGCTTTTGCGATGTTGTTGTGAAGAGACCGGGGTCGGTTTGTCCGAAAACCACTTCGGACCAACCTATTTGCAATGATTGTGCACGTTTGTTGCTGACATTGATCTTTAGGATCTTTATAGTGAAAGATGCTTGCTGATCATTTGGTGTTAAAATTCCAATATACATATTGCAGTAGTAGTCTCTTCGTTATGAAATATTTAATGTAAGGACTATTCGCTACTAATCCGTTAGGATGTGGTAGAAAAGTACCTTCGGTTTGTCCTGTTCCTGGACAACTTGTATGGATGGATGTCTGACATTGTAATTACCCGGAAATTTTAACAATTTAAATAATATAATTAACTAAAAATTTTCATGAAATTAAACAATTTGAATTTTTGCAATGAAAATTTAATATTTGGTTTGCGTATATTTTAACGTAGTAAGTGGTAGAATTTCATTGAAAAATATGAAAGTTTGTTTGGTTGTGAAATTTCAATATAAAATTTAAATCAGTTTAAATTTGCTGGAAATTAAATATTTTTGAAATCTGAATATTTTTACATAAGAAAAATGTAAATAATTTTCTAAGTGAGACGTCATATTTCGTTTTGGCATATTTGGACTGCTCTAGCTCTATTTATATTATTTTCGGCGTTTTAGCAGCAGTTTTGGAAGTGAATATGGAGTTTTGATAGGTGGGTCGTGCCGCTCATATCTATGTACCATTCTGTTCGTCTTATCATGCCGACCTCCACAGTATATTCATTTGTGCATTTCAGCGTCCGGTACATGGCGAAAGCTGTAAAACCATTAGCCGTATCGGTATCTAATTTTAACCTTTTGGTTTCCTGTGTCCTTTCAATTGTTCAGCCATGAGATAATGAATGGCCATTAACCTTTATAATTCCCAAAATCTGTTATTGACTTTTGTTATTCCCACCTATTTGATATTTATTCTGGTTCCACTTTCTTTCTTTTCCCTCTCTCTTCATTTCTATTCTGGTTTCTTAACACACACACACACACACACATATAAAGTTGCTTTTATATGTTGGTTCTTTTCTCTGCATTTCTCTTCGTTTGCTCTTTCTTTAAAAAAAGAAAGTTGCATATATATTGTTTAGCACCTGTTCATCTCCATCTCACTCGTGTTTCCTCAGCCTCCATCTATCTTCTCCTAGCCGAGGCAAGTAACCACCACCCGCCACCTTTCCAATGGCTCACCACCACAACTCCCTTGATCTGCCTCCCTACCGAAACCCACACCCACTTCCTAAATCAGTCGAGACCGCACCAACCTAGTACCACCACCTTCCGCTATTCCTTCAACCATCCCTCCACCTTGTGCCGCACCTCATCTCCATTTTTCTATAGTGCGCCAACCCTCTCGAGCTTGCATCCTCCATTTGAACAGCACTCGGTCTCTCCCTTCAAGCACCGCAGCATCTTGCTTTTTCCCAGACGCTAAGATCTCTCTACCATCGTCCTTTCCTCCACCACTGACTTGAACCCAGCCTCTCTTTGATAGCCTTACAGCCCACTTCATCCACTCAAACGACCACCATCCCACAACACGGCAGCCTCTGCCACATTCCGCTCCAGCTCTCTTAGCCATCTAGTTGAAAGCCACTGCCTCCCCAAATACGCCAACCACCCACTTCATTTCCCATCACCGAACCCACTTCACCTAGGAAATTCACTTCCATCACAGCCTCTCCACCCGTCGCACCATTTGATTCCCCTCCGCTTGCCTTCCACACTGCACCAACCCTCCAATGTCGAAGCCCCAGCCATGCCGCCGCCTCTATCCAGCCGAATAATGTAACGTTGCGACTTTTCGACGCTCGAAAACCGACATCAATACGTCCACTGTATAATTGCCGAGCAATCGAATGCCGGAAAACCGTACCGTTATGGTTAAAGAAGAAGAAAAGGTAGTAGAAGAGAGAAAAAGATAGAACAGAATAGAAAGAAATAACAGAACAATATCAGAATCTCACAATCGCAGCGGAACAACATATAATAGATGAATGAATAATCTTTAAACAAAGAACTATATCAGTTATTACATCACATCACATCACATTACATTACATCATCAGAGTGTACAACAACAAAACAGCGAAAAGAAATACTATATAATAGTGAATACGCCATGCCATCCAGCTTGCCTCCTGCAACTCCTGAATTCCAGAATATCCTGATAACCTGACTCATGACTGCCCGTGTGGAAATTGGTGGGCACCCAGAGTTTAGGAAGGAAAACAATAAACTCCAAGTCAGTCATGGGACTGGTGTGAGAACTTAAAACAGTTTATCTTTAAAAACAAACAACATGATAATTTTTAAAATAGATTCGCAATGCTTTTTAGAAAATGAGACTACCATAAGGCCTCCCGCACACACACACATAATGCGAACGCAGAATCGGAGGAGATTTCTCCTTATGATAGTCAAGGATGCTTGATGCGCATTAAAAAGAAACATTTGATATCATTACTAGTGCATAGTGTAGAAATTTTTTTCGAAAGTAAAGATATAAATCTTAGCCAGCATAGGCATTCCGCACTTATGTCTACTATAGCTACCATCCAAACAGTGGGGCGCCACCATAAGTGAATGATAAGGTTCTACAACTAAAACCGTACAAGATCGTATTGTTTCTTTGGATTTCCAACAAATGGTCAGGCCAAGGAACTTCCCATTGCCACATGGAAACGCCTCTGGAATGACGCCCCGAGAACCTAACCGGATCTCTGCCAACACAAGGCCGAGTTACCTCTGCAAAAATAGGTAACTACTGACGCGCGTATGCCATCCCCCGGTTGTAACAACCTTTATCCGAGGATACTCAACCAACATCAATCACAAGGTCATATAAATTTGCAATATTCACATAAGTTAAGTATCTGGGCTCCATACCATGATACCACTTCTATCCAGAAGGCAATGACATACACTAAGGGGCGCTACTCCCTAGAACCTTGCCGCATCCTTCCTATTTTGACCATTACTGGGGTGTGAGGTCCGACGAAGTCTCGTCCACAAAGCAACGCTTTATACAAAAGCTGTGCTTTGTTCAACAAATGCTCAACAGCACTTTGTTTGCCACATTACCAATTTGGGAATGTATCACTAGTAACCATCAACTACATAACCTCTGAGCTCCTATGTCTCAGAGAAGGATGTTAAGCTAAGAGAATAAATTCTCCGCCACCAACAAAAATATATTTGATAGAAACCAGCTTTACATCTCAAATTGTAATGTCAGACACACAATCCATACAAGTCCGTTCCGGGATCGAACGGAACCGAAGGCACTTACAAAGAAGTCCTTGCAATCCGGATATTCACTAATCACGACCGGACTTCCCATCACAAAGGGTAATAAATTTCTATATCGGGGATCAGCCAATGCAGAAACATTCGACGGTAATCCTTCCGTTTTCACAAATATCCGGTCTTCAACACCGGTCATCAAATGCAATCCATAACGACGTATCACATATTCGGAATGGGTTATACGACCCCAAGGTCCTTTCCCGGCTAACCCGAATAGTGAGCACTTATTTAAAAAAATAAGTGTGGCATTCAAATTCAAGCAAATCACAACAAATACCTATTCAAAGGTAAATATTGATGGTCGGTTATTTAACTATCAATAGGTATGCTCAACATCACCAGATTCCAAATAATTTTCCAATTTTTTTTTATTTTTCCAAAACATCTTTACTAGATATATAATTTCCACACTTCAACCATTTGAAAACAAATTTCAAATCAATTTCCTTAAACGGAAACACTTTCTTTTCAAAATGGATCATTTAAACCAATTAAATAAATCCTTACCAATTTACTTTATATTTACGTTCCAAATTCATAAATTTATTTCCACACTTCAAAAATATATCAACGTTTATTTTTAAACAAATTTCCCTTTCTTTTATAAATTCCATAGTGAATTTACAATTCCCGAAATATCTATGAATATACGATTTCCAAATCGATTTCTAATATTCATTTTCAATTTATCTTTAAAAGATAAAATCTCAAAATATTCCCTTCATATTGGAAAACATTTCCATACTTATTTAATAATAAGTAATTTACAAATCCATTTATTTTCAACACTTGGAAAATATTCAATATACTTAAATCGAAATTAAGCATATATTTCATTCTTTAAGAAATCATTCTCTTAAACACATTTATTTGGGCCAAAACGAATGTTGCGTAAAACATCGTTATGACGACCCAAAATCACTAGTACAGGGATTCGAAATTAAGATAGATATATAAATCCCAATACTATATAAAACATTTCCTTTCGGAAATCATTTACTACAACAACAATGTTATAGTCCACCATTTCCTTCTATTTCTCGAAAACGTCTATTTCAACAATGAATATTGAAATCTATGGTTTCGATGTTTAACACAATTTAATACATAATTAAAACAATTAACTTCATTTGATAATATTCGTTTTCCCAAAATATATCCATTTTATCTAATAATATATTCACTGTCCAAAATCGTGAATATACTTCACTGACCAAATTCAATATTTTCTACATATTTTATTTCAAGGATAATTCGCTATCCGAAATCGTGAATATATCTCCTTTAATAACCTTCTATATTAAATTTATCAAATTCAATTGATTCGGATTTATAAACAATGTTTATAAATTCCATTTCTATTTATAAAAACTTCAATTATAAAATCCCTTTTATAAATCAATTCAATTTATAACTCAACTTTATACCCAAAATCCGATTTATAAGTTAATTATTTATAAATCTTTTATTTTACAAAATCTATTCATTTCATAACTTCACAATTTATAAATCTATAAATTTTATTCACTTGTGAAATCCATTTATACTTCATTTTAACACTTAATAAAACTCGTTTCACAATTCCTATATTTTTAGTTTATAAATATTAATATTAGAAATCTTTTATATAAACCGTTTATAATAATTCAAAATTTTCAATTTAAATAAACCAATCCTTTTAATAATTTACAAAACGTTTTTAAAACTTATATAACTCCAAAATCATACTTAAGTACTATTTTCCAAAAATATAACTTTTATAACAATAAAATTATAATGTTTATTTATTTTAACAATTCAAAATTTAATAAAACGTATACTTTCAAAAATCACTTTAAAATTCTTTTTAAAATCAAAATCATTATTTTAAAACTTCAAAAATGGATCCGACGATGCAACAACACTAAATAGTCAATCACGACAACCAAGACATCATATATCAGTATATGATAATCAACACATATCAAAATATCTGTAAATAAATCAATATTGTTGAGGAATCCAGTTGGATCCCTCCAACCTGTTTCCCTGCATCCACAGATGTTAGCACAATACCAATTCCGTTCCAATACGGAATATCGCTGTATATGGGATTCATAAAATATTATCCGCTATTATGCGGCGCAATAGGGTCTCATCCGCTATATAATGCGGGAAAATCAACACTAAGTACATAAATAATACCAATTCCAATCAGGATGGAATTATCGCGGTATATGTTTTTAATAAATAACATCCGCTTAATATACGGCGCATAATGTCTATTTTAACAATCAAAAGATAATAATTTATCACCCAGGCATACAATCATCAATTTTAAATCTAACTATTTAAAATTTAAATCGAAACAATTCAATTGAGTGAGAAGTTCTCACCTTGATTTCAATTCAGTTTCAGCGTTTTATTTCGAATAAAATTAAATGCGCGTTTAATTTTACCCAAAATTCTCACTAGCTCTAAATGACTCCAAACTAGCTCCATTACGTAGTGCTCGACAAAATGAAGCCAACGCAAGTCGTTTCGCAATTTTTCGACCTCATATGAAAAGGATATGCATTTTTAAAGTTACACGAATTGAAATATAACTAAATTAACAAATTTCTTTTTAAGTTTTAACCCTAACTTGATCTAGGCCATCCCCTTCAAGTCAAACCAATCAAGACCATTCGGCCCCCCCTTCTTCTTCCCCCAGGCAAGTCGCACGCGCAAGAACCCAACGTGCCGCCTTTTAGGGCTTGATGCCGCCCCGCCTGCGTTGCACTAAAGCTAGATCAAAGACCATCATCTCGTTGCCCATCGCAAGTGCCATCTTCGGCTGGAACCTCTCAGGGCTCAGCTCTTCCTGCTGCACGCACGTCGAGAACGAATGACCGACGTTCCTGCTTCGATTCCTCCCTCCACGCTACACGAAACACGATCATAGCCGTTGGATAGCTAGTTCGCAACGTGCTCTACGAGTTTCTAGTTGAGAGTTTCTGCTAATTCTTCACGGATCAAGAGATTTTGAGGAAAGAAGATGATTAAATTTCGGCCATTAATAAGGATAGTGGCGGCTGAAGCAAGAATTAGGGTTTTGGTATAAAAATTGGGAAATGATGGCATTTTATAGAAAATTGGCGAATTACTATTCATCCGAATTTTTTCGAACTCCAAACGAAGCGTGCCAGTTGGCGTTTCTAAGATTTACCCCGCGTTCCGAACACAATGGAACGTGTTTCGGAGGCTAATTCGATCATCTGTGTGAGTTACGGAAATAAACGATCAAATTTAAATTAAATCGATTTAAACTAATTTCTATGCGTTTTGGCTTGCCCCGGACAAACGGTAAATCCGATTGACACGAAATTTGAAAATACAATAATATCACATTATGGATCCGATGAAACTAGTTTCGTCAAAATCCGAGAATGTTTGAAAAATGGCTATTTTAACTCGTCAATTAAATATTAAAATATTCAATTTTCACAAATTAACTGTAAATTAAATTTTAAAAGTTCTATAACATCATTCTAACTCCAATATGATATGATAAAATTTTACAAATCATTTTTAATCATATTTAACCCAATTTTCAATTATTTCAGTAATTTAACATATTAAATTATCGATTTAATTATCCAATTAAATCCAATTATTCGAAATAAAATTTATTCGACCGTTTAATTTCACGTATTAATATTTAAAATCAATTAAATATACGAATTTTAATTGACAGAAATTCTGGGTCGTTACAAATAACCTCCCTCAGCTAAGTCAGTCGCCTGCTATAGCAAACCGGCCTATTCCCTCTCCACATCTGCCCACTTCATCCCCCACCAGAGAAGCCGCAATCAACTAGACCCAGCATTGCTCCAGCACCACCTCCCCACTGAGCGTAGCAGCCAGTTCGCCCCTCCAGTCGAGACTTCCCTGAGCCCGCCTCCCACCATGCTTCACTCCATGGCCGGGCAGCTCATCCCCTGGCCGTAGTCACCACGCATCCTTCTCTCCCCTATAAAAAAAGAGGAAATATATATTATATATACATATTTTATTTTCAAGCTTTCGTTGCTTTACTTTGCCTTAACGACATTTTAATATTTTACTTTATTGTAGACATTATCTATGTGCTGTATTGTATTATGTAAGTAGATAGTTCCATGGATTCTTAAAGGATGGAATCCCAACATCCTTTAAATTATTTGCATTTCACTTGGACATTTCACTTAAGTTGATATACTTGCATAAGAATGTTAATCCTTACTCGAGTGTTTTCTGTTTTGCTTTATGCTTGGTTAGCCCGAGTGTCACAGCATTTGAGACTCAACTTTGAAGTTTGGACCTTTGCTTGGAGATCTGTCTTTTATCTATGCAGCTTTTCAGTTATTCAGTTGTTTCCAATTTTTTATGTTCAGACTTTTCAGTTGCTTCCGTATTAGTGACTTTTATGTGCTGGGATTTTTTGTTGTATTTGTTTCAGACTTTGATGTTCTATAGTAGCTTCATGAGCAACTATTTATCTATTCTGCTGCTTATTGTTTTATTACTTTGTGTCTGTGATTCTATGATTAATTTATTTATGGTATATGCTAAGTTTTTCCAAATATAAAATAGCAATCTGTTGTTTTGAGTAATTCAAATGTGACATGAGTGGATGATTATTGATTTGAATGATTCGAAACGGATGGTCGTTAAAGTTGGTATCAGAGCTCTTGTTTAGGAAAAACTTAGAATATGGATTATAAACTCATTAGAGATGGGGGTGGAATTGTAATACCCTAGAATGAGTAAAATTAATTACAGAATCATCTTCGTTCGAGTTTGAAATTCTTTGTTAGAATCCTCTTAGATTTGAATTTCCATTGAATTTTGGAACTTTACCTTTGTTCTATAATCCATTTTTATCTTTTCCTGTTCGTGTTCGTTTTGATACTGGAGCATCCTATAGCTTCATTTCTGTTGATCTCTGTAATAAATTCGGGAACATCTTGCAACCTCAATTGGCAACTTCATCCTTATGTGTAGCTAATCCCATCAGCGGTTCCGCTAACCTTAGTATGATTTTTAAAGGGGTGAAACTCCTTTACAAAAGGCGTCGATTCACCAGAAATTTTGATGTCCTCAGTTTTTATGCATTTGATATTTTCTTAGAGGTAGTTGGTTGAAGCGTTATGATGTAGTTATTTCTTATAAAGCTCGAACCGTTTCATTAGTAGGCGGCTAGGGAAATTCTCTTGTGATCGAATGTAGATCGCCTTAGGATTATGTTGGAAGTTTCATCTTTTCACTTGATTCTTAGCCTAATGATCCTGACTTCACCCCTGTTGTCCAACTATTTTCAAATATCTTTGGTGAAGTCACTTCTCTTTCACCAAAGAGGGAAAATTGAATTCCGCATCGATCTTATTTCCGGAGTCCATCCTATTATTCTTCCTCCCAGACGGATGGCACCTAGAGAGAAAGTCGAGTTAAGGAAACAGATCAAAGACTTGTTTTCCAAGGGTTTAATTAGGCAGAGTTTTCTGTGTAGGATCTAGATTAACCCTAGAGGGGGAGGGGGGTGAATAGGGTTATAGAAAATTTTCTCGATTTTAAACACAGAAACAAACTTCAGAAATAAATATGCTGAAAAGTAAATCACACACAAAATTTACCCAGCTTCGGCAACCCCTGCCTACTGCTGCATTCCCAGATTTCTATTAGAATTAAACAGTATCCCGCTTACAAACACTCTAACAGACTCGCAAACCCTTGCTCCCGCTCACAAACACTCTCATAGACTCGCACACCCTGCTCCGCCTATAGAGTTTCGCAAACTCGCAAACTCGCAAACTATGCTCCCGCCTATAGAGTTTTGCAAACTCGTACACCCTGCTCACTGAACTAATTCCAACTAGACAATATGACACTACCTACAACCTAGGTGGTGATTTACCAATACTTTGACTCGAAAAGAAAAACAGACTTCAAAATTGAAAGCAGGAGCAAAAATTAAAATACAAACTTGACTTCATAATTTTTGCTCAAATAAAACTAAAAACAAAAAACCCTTTTAAAATAACCCCAAATAAAAAACAAATCTCCTTTATAATAATAAAGGCCGGCCCTTTTATGCTTCAACCCGATCCTTTGTTCTTGCTTGTGAAATAATTGCGGTCGATCTTCCTTCTGAAATTAGGGCTTCGGCTCGCGATCCAAATTTGAGGCTTTGACTGGTTTGTGATGCTCTTGCTTGCGCTCGTTCTCTGATGATTAATTCTAGTTTGCGTTGCTCCTCTGTTGATCGATTCTCGTTGCTTGGCTCGCTCGTTCTCTGATGATCGAGTTCGTTGTTGATTCGGTATGTTATTTTTTCTGTTTGTGCTATTGTGATTTTCGTACTCAAACTCGATGCCTATGATGATGATTGGGGTTTGGTATTTATATGAATTCGAATACACTTGATTCGTTCGTATTTACTTGCGCGACTTCATCACTTTCCTAATGCTTCAATTGCTTGATGCGCACGGCATTCCTGATATAATTTCAACTTGTTACTCACGGCTTTGATTTTCAAATGTTTGATTTATCTTTGGTTCATATGGCAGAAACTTTCCCTTTTTAATTTTCTTTGACTTTTTCAAAGATACGAATTTGAGTTGAATTCTGACTTGGTTAACACCTGCCCTTGACATGGCTTCGACCATCTTTGTGTTTATCCCGGTCTTCGTCTCTGGCCATCTTCACTGGTCTCCACTTGAACATTGCATTGTTGTTCACTGTTTACATCACTGGACTTGATATCATTGATTTGCATTTCTTTATTTCTTATGGCTTCACTGTTGCACTCGAGTGGTTTCAAACGTGTGAGTTGTTGTTTGCTTTTGATGTAGCTGTTAGTCTGCATTTTTCGATTTCGAACTTGGACTTGTAGTTGTAACTGGACATGTTGGCACTGACTGTTGTCTTTGTGGTCTTCTCATTGCGTATGAACTTGGTCTCTACTTGATGTTGTAGTCTTCAAGTATTTTTGATTGCCATATCATGTGCTTTGTGCATTTGTCTGGCCATTTGTGTTGGGCATTTCTATATATAATGTTTGTCACTGTTGTATTGTATACTTGATGGCTTGCATGTGGTTCCCACCGTGTTGCATTTGTATCACTGCAAAATTGCATGTTACTGTCTTGCATTTGTATCTCTGGTATTTGCATACATGTGAACTTGTGTATCTTGTCTCCATGTATTCATGTACACTACTGTGTTGTATGCTTGATCACTGAGCACTTGAGTTGTTTGGATTTTGCTCTACTAGTTCATTGTACAGTATTTGCCATTCACTGTTGCCTTATTCTCGGTTCATACCTGTATCATGCTTGGCTTTGCGGTTTGGTTTCACTTGGGCTTGTAGTTGTACACTGCATAGTGCATTGCCTTGTTTGTTGTGAAGTTGTGCACTTGCCTGCACTTGTACTTTTGGTTCTTCATGCATGTTCTCTGTTCATTGGTGCATTGAGCATTTTCACTGTGTTGCACATTTGTGATCTTCATTTGCACACTACTGACTTGTCTGACCTGAACTTGATTTCACTTCATGAATCTGCTAGACTGGTGCACATTGTTTGCTGTCTTTGATCTTTCTGAAGCTCGAGTTGCACATTGCTCTGCACTGTGTCATGTTTCATGTTAGTTTAACCTGAACTTCAACTGATGTTTTCATTGTATAATCTGTAGCTTGCATCACTGGTGCATTGTGCCTTGTACTTGGTCTCTGATCTGATTCTTGATTATTTCATGTTGATTTTTGAAATTTCACTTGAGTTGAATCCAGTTTCAAAAACTCGGGTTTGACCTTGTGCTCGTGTCGTGATTTTAAATATATTGCATGTGAGTTGAACCCGGCTTTTCATTTGGGTTTGACCTGTGCTCACCTGTCCCTATAGCATTATCAAGTGTATATCGATGTGCACGGCCTTGTGGCATGTACAGTGATACACTGTGCATGCCACACTGTTCGTGTGTGATGAATTCAAATGTGAATGATGACAAACAACCCAAATAACCGAGGCAAATAATATTTTCAAAAATAATATTTCATTTTATATTGCAAAAATATTTCTTTTTCAATTTTACTGCGTTAGTGAATATTTTTGCAGATTGCTTAGATGCTGGATTCAAACTGGAATGAAGTTGAATTACGAGTGTGAGTGATATGTAGTGAGGAATTTATGTAAACTGAATTGTGATGTAATTAGAATCAAAATTGTATATGTATAGTGAGAGCTTGAATTTGTACCATTCAAGATTGTAATAAATATTTGTTTGAATAAAATTTCTGTTTTGAATTCAAATCCTATGTAATTTATGTTATTCAACAAATATTTATTTAATCTATGAAAAACAAAATAGTACATTACCAAATACATTTAAATGAATATATATGTTTATTATCATCAAACAAAAATATATAAGCGCATATTCATACAATCTCCCCCTTTTGATGATAACAAACATATATTTAAGATTTTGACCGTGTTAAATGTATTTGTGTATCTGATCAATGATATACTCTAATTGCTCCCCCTATTTAAATGCTTTCTCTCTACATGATGCTCCCCCTACGTATATGCATACAAATAGAAATATATAAATGAGTCTAGATGCAAATGGAAAATTATTTGATATTTGCTTGATTCTATTTGACAAAATCTTAACTTTTCTCTTCCCCTTTTGTTATCAGCAAAAGAATAATAGTGTTAGAGAAAAATAGAGATTAAGTGATCAATATTGATCCAACATTAAACTCAAATTGAATATAAATATTAAACTTCAATAAAAATCAAACAAAAATCATAACTACCCTTGTTAGGCGCATATTCCACTTTTAGAAAGAATGGAAATGATGTTCTAATATAAAATCATACAATTGTATCAACTTGTGGTACACTTATATCAGGAATTTGAATATCCACTAATCATGCATAACCGTTAGGACTTTTAAATGAGATTAGTAGTATTCCAATTTAATTTAAAAAATGAAATCAAGTATCTTCTAACCACGCATGACCGTGAGGACTTTTAAATGGGATTAGAATCAACTTGTCTATTTAATCAATTAATTTTAATATGCGTTCCATACATGCATAACCGTAAGGACTTTTAAATGAGCATGGAAGCACATAATCAAAAATCCAAGTAATTCACTCATGCATAACCGTGAGGACTTTTAAATGAGAGTGAATGCTTTAGATATTTATTTATTTTTACAAAAAAAATATGAAATGAAAAACAAATGATCCCTGATTATAGTACCACATATCGACCAACTATATTTAAGTTTTGATAAACAATGGTCGATAGAAATATGATAGATATAGAAATGGTCATGGAATCTTTACCCAACAAAAAGTTTTATAACTCTTGGTTGAATTTCTAAAGAAATTTTTCTAAAATATACTCTCTTGAGTAATGTATGAAAAATATCAACACTCATCACTTTTTCCAATCACTATTTATCTTTTCGATAATTATTAAGGAGTTAGATTAGTCAAAATTTGTCATTTAAAATCAAATAAAAAATGACTAATCTGAAAATATGGTCAAAAATGATTTTCTCGAAGGGGTTATATGAGAAAATAATTTCTGCTATTTGAAAATTATTTGAAATGAAAAATATGCAGATATTTTCTTTGAAAAACGATGCAGTTACTAAATGTCTCACCATAAATCACGTTCAACTAGTAATTTTTCTATCAACCAGATTACCAGTGTAATCTGCATCTGAATTTCTTTTTCACTCAAAATATCACTAACTGTAAATTGATAAACCAGACCATGAAGTGTGCATCAAAAATTTCAAACTCAATTTTAACAACAATTTAAATGACATTTTTTTGAATTTGAATTGAAGCCATGTAAATAATCAGAAAACCGTGAATATAGAGTAGCCGAATTATGATCAAATGTATCCAACAAAACACAATGTTTAATCCAAACAAATATGTATGAAGAATAGTGATTTTGGCATAAATGTAATTGGCCAACAATGTCGAACAAGTCAGAATCAAAAAAAAAACATCTCAATATTGGCTGATTTCATTCAGAATATGGTGCAGATGGTCACATTTAATTTATCGATCAAATAAATATACCTTTACCTGTTTTACCTTTACGATAATTTTTCGTGATTGCCCATTGTGATTCTTTCACCTTTGTACTAGGCTAAGGAACTTTTTCTTTGTTGCCCGTTGTGTTTCTGGAACAGCCAAAATCCAGCGAACACTGTTGTTGTTCCTTAGCCCGCCACCATACCTACATGATGAAAGATTTTTGTAACCTTTTTGTTTTTATAGGTCCATGATTGTTAGTGGCAGAAGTATTGTGAATAAACAATCCCTTTGGAACCCAAACTTGTTTTGCCGTTTCATTCTTGTTCCAATAGACATGAAATTTGTTTGTAGAATTCTTAGGAACCCAAATTTGTATAAATTTTGTGTTCTTGTTCCTATGTCTACAATTTTCAACACAATGTCCAATTATTTCACATCTACCAAAGACACTCTTACCTTTTGCATTATCCTCAACTTGTGTTTTCCAAAAGCCTAGTCCTTTTCTGTTGTTAGCAAAAATTTGATTTCCCAATAGCATGTTGAAAGATTTTTCGCCTCTTGAAAAGTTATTCAGAGATTTCTCAAGATTTTGGACTTTGGTTTTTAGTGTTGTGTTTTCAGTGACAAGTGAGGTGCATCGATTTATAAAATCCTTTTTCCTAGTGTCGATGGTTTCCTTAAGATTCTCAAAGTCATTCCTAAGTTTTGATAATTCTGAATCTAAAATTTTACAATTTTTACAGTCTAGGTTTTGAATGTTTTCAAGTTCAGTTTCTAACCTAAAATTTTCATGAGCAAGTTCTCTCCTATCAGATTTCAGTTTTTCAATTTTAGATTCAAGAGCATCAACTTCTTTAGTAAGATCAAGACACATAAAAACAAGTTCTTTATAAGAATAGTCTCCTGCCTCACTATATTCCTCTGAGCTTGCTTCTGAGTTCGATTTTGCCATAAAACACAAGTTAGCCTCCTTTGAGCTACTATTCGAAACTTCCTCTCCTTCTTCATCATCCCAAGTTGCTGCAAAGGCCTTTTTCTTCTTTTTCTTTCCTTGGTTGTATTTGAGAAGTGGGCATTCTTGTTTAAAGTGGCCAGGCTTGTTGCAGTTATAGCACGTTAATTCATTATCGGAATTGTTAGACTCTCTTGACCTATTACCAGATGTTTTCTTCTTGCGTGGCTTGAATCTTGACCATTTTCTAAGATTATTGACAGCCATTGCAAGCTCTTCAATTGGATCTTCTTCATCTTCATCGCTCTCTTCTTTGCTCTTTAAGGAAATCGTCTTCTTCTTTGGTTCGGAATTGTTGCGTTCCTCCTTTGCTTTTAGCTCAAGCTCATATGTCATCAAGTTGCCAATCAACTCCTCCATGTTTAGTTTACTCAAATCTTTCGATTCTTGTATTGCCGTTACTTTTGCCTCAAAGTTCATCGGTAAGACTCGTAGTATCTTCCGCACAAGCTCTACCTCAGTGAAGACCTTCCCAAGCGCTCTAGCATTGTACACCAAAGTTGAAAAACGTCTAAACATATCCTTTATGCTCTCGCCTTTGTCCATCACAAAGTTTTCGTATTCATTGCTGAATAGGGCTAGATGAGACTCCTTGACTTGAGAAGTTCCTTCGTGTGTCACCTCCAAAGTGTGCCAAATTTCGTGTGCTGTTGTATAATGAGAAATTCTATTAAATTCATTTTTATCAAGAGCACAGATCAAAGCTTTCATTGCTTTGGCATTTGTAGTTTTTAATTTCTTATCGTTAGCATCCCACCTATCCCTGGGTTTAGGAATCTCAGTATCACCAACGGTTATAGTGGGAGATTTATAGCCTGTTTCAATAATGTCCCAAACATCATAATCAACAGAACTAAGATAAATACTCATCCTAACTTTCCAATAAGCATAATCATTCCCATTAAACATGGGTGGCCTAGCAATAGATTGCCCCTCAGAAAAAGCATTATTTGGTGGATTCATGACTCTAGAGTTAAAGAAAAATACCGTGCTCTGATACCACTTGTAGGATCTAGATTAACCCTGGGGGGGGGGGTGAATAGGGTTATAGTAAATTTTCTCGATTTAAACACAGAAACAAACTTCAGAAATAAATATGCTGAAAAGTAAACCACACACAAAATTTACCCAGCTTCGGCAAACCCTGCCTACTGCTGCATTCCCAGATTTCTATTAGAATTAAACAGTATCCCGCTTACAAACACTCTAACAGACTCGCAAACCCTTGCTCCCGCTCACAAACACTCTCATAGACTCGCACACCCTACTCCGCCTATAGAGTTTCGCAAACTCGCAAACTCTGCTCCCGCCTATAGAGTTTTGCAAACTCGTACACCCTGCTCACTGAACTAATTCTAACTAGGCAATCTGACACTACCTACAACCTAGGTGGTGATTTACCAATACTTTGACTCGAAAAGAAAAACAGACTTCAAAATTGAAAGCAGGAGCAAAAATTAAAATACAAACTTGACTCCATAATTTTTGGTCAAATAAAACTAAAAACAAAAAACCCTTTTAAAATAACCCCAAATAAAAAACAAATCTCCTTTATAATAATAAAGGCCGGCCCTTTTATTCTTCAACCCGATCCTTTGTTCTTGCTTGTGAAATAATTGTGGTCGATCTTCCTTCTGAAATTAGGGCTTCGGCTCGCGATCCAAATTTGGGGCTTTGACTGGTTTGTGATGCTCTTGCTTGCGCTCGTTCTCTGAAGATTAATTCTAGTTTGCGTTGCTCCTCTGTTGATTGATTCTCGTTGCTTGGCTCGCTCGTTCTCTGATGATCGAGTTCGTTGTTGATTCGGTATGTAATTTTTCTGTTTGTTCTATTTTGATTTTCGTACTCAAACTCGATGCCTATGATGATGATTGGAGTTTGGTACTTATATGAATTCGAATACACTTGATTCATTCGTATTTACTTGCGCGACTTTATCACTTTCCTAATGCTTCAATTGCTTGATGCGCACGGCTTTCCTGATATAATTTCAACTTGTTACTCACGGCTTTGATTTTCAAATGTTTGATTTATCTTTGGTTCATACGGCAGAAACTTTCCCTTTTTAATTTTCTTTGACTTTTTCAAATATACGAATTTGAGTTGAATTCTGACTTGGTTAACACCTGCTCTTGACATGGCTTCGGCCATCTTTGTGTTTATCCCTGTCTTCGTCTCTGGCCATCTTCACTGGTCTCCACTTGAACATTGCATTGTTGTTCACTGTTTACATCACTGGACTTGATATCATTGATCTGCATTTCTTTATTTCTTATGGCTTCACTGTTGCACTCGAGTGGTTTCAAACATGTGAGTTGTTGTTTGCTTTTGATGTAGCTGTTAGTCTGCATTTTTCGATTTCGAACATGGACTTGTAGTTGTAACTGGACATGTTGGCACTGACTGTTGTCTTTGTGGTCTTCTCATTGCATATGAACTTGGTCTCTACTTGGTGCTGTAGTCTTCAAGTATTTTTGATTGCCATATCATGTGCTTTGTGCATTTGTCTGGCCATTTGTGTTGGGCATTTCTATATATAATGTTTGTCACTGTTGTATGGTATACTTGATGGCTTGCATGTGGTTCCCACCGTGTTGCATTTGTATCACTGCAAAACTGCATGTTACTGTCTTGCATTTGTATCTCTGGTATTTGCATACATGTGAACTTGTGTATCTTGTCTCCATGTATTCATGTACACTACTGTGTTGTATGCTTGATCACTGAGCACTTGAGTTGTTTGGATTTTGCTCTACTAGTTCATTGTGTAGTATTTGCCATTCACTATTGCCTTATTCTCGGTTCATACCTGTATCATGCTTGTCTTTGCGGTTTGGTTTCACTTGGGCTTGTAGTTGTACACTGCATAGTGCATTGCCTTGTTTGTTGTGAAGTTGTGCACTTGCCTGCACTTGTACTTCTGGTTCTTCATGCATGTTCTCTGTTCATTGGTGCATTGAGCATTTTCACTGTGTTGCACATTTGTGATCTTCATTTGCACACTACTGACTTGTCTGACCTGAACTTGATTCACTTCATGTATCTGCTGGACTGGTGCACATTGTTTGCTGTCTTTGATCTTTCTGAAGCTCGAGTTGCACACTGCTCTGCACTGTGTCATGTTTCATGTTAGTTTAACCTGAACTTCAACTGATGTTTTCATTGTATAATCTGTAGCTTGCATCACTGGTGCACTGTGCCTTGTACTTGGTCTCTGATCTGATTCTTGATTATTTCATGTTGATTTTTGAAATTTCACTTGAGTTGAATCCAGTTTCAAAAACTCGGGTTTGACCTTGTGCTCGTGTCGTGATTTTAAATATATTACATGTGAGTTGAACCCGGCTTTTCATTTGGGTTTGACCTGTGCTCACCTGTCCCTGTAGCATTATCAAGTGTATATCGATGTGCACGACCTTGTGGAATGTACAGTGATACACTGTGCATGTCACACTGTTCGTGTGTGATGAATTCAAATGTGAATGATGACAAACAACCCAAATAACCGAGGCAAATAATATTTTCAAAAATAATATTTCATTTTATATTGCAAAAATATTTCTTTTTCAATTTTACCGCGTTAGTGAATATTTTTACAGATTTCTTAGATGCTAGATTCAAACTGGAATGAAGTTGAATTACGAGTGTGAGTGATATGTAGTGAGGAATTTATGTAAACTGAATTGTGATGTAATTAGAATCAAAATTGTATATGTATAGTGAGAGCTTGAATTTGGACCATTCAAGATTGTAATAAATATTTGTTTGAATAAAATTTCTGTTTTGAATTCAAATTCTGTGTAATTTATGTTATTCAACAAATATTTATTTAATCTATGAAAAACAAAATAGTACATTACCAAATACATTTAAGTGAATATATATGTTTATTATCATCAAAAAAAAACATATAAGCGCATATTCATACAATCTCCCCCTTTTGATGATAACAAACATATATTTAAGATTTTGACCGTGTTAAATGTATTTGTGTATCTGATCAATGATATTCTCTAATTGCTCCCCCTATTTAAATGCTTCCTCTCTACATGATGCTCCCCCTACATATATGCATACAAATAGAAATATATAAATGAGTCTAGATGCAAATGGAAAATTATTTGACCTTTGCTTGATTCTATTTGACAAAATCTTAACTTTTCTCTTCCCCTTTTGTTATCAGCAAAAGAATAATAGTGTTAGAGAAAAATAGAGATTAAGTGATCAATATTGATCCAACATTAAACTCAAATTGAATATAAATATTAAACTTCAATAAAAATCAAACAAAAATCATAACTACCCTTGTTAGGCGCATATTCCACTTTTAGAAAGAATGGAAATGATGTTCTAATATAAAATCATACAATTGTATCAACTTGTGGTACACTTATATCAGGAATTTGAATATCTACTAATCATGCATAACCGTTAGGACTTTTAAATGAGATTAGTAGTATTCCAATTTAATTTAGAAAATGAAATCAAGTATCTTCTAACCAAGCATGACCGTGAGGACTTTTAAATGGGATTAGAATCAACTTGTCTATTTAATCAATTAATTTTGATATGCGTTCCATACATGCATAACCGTAAGGACTTTTAAATGAGCATGGAAGCACATAATCAAAAATCCAAGTAATTCACTCATGCATAACCGTGAGGACTTTTAAATGGGAGTGAATGCTTTGGATATTTATTTATTTTTACAAAAAAATATGAAATGAAAAACAAATGATCCCTGATTATAGTACCACATATCGACCAACTGTATTTAAGTTTTGATAAACAATGGTCGATAGAAATATGATAGATATAGAAATGGTCATGGAATCTTTACCCAACAAAAAGTTTTATAACTCTTGTTTGAATTTCTAAAGAAATTTTTCTAAAATATACTCTCTTGAGTAATGTATGAAAAATATCAACACTCATCACTTTTTCCAATCACTATTTATCTTTTCGATAATTATTAGGGAGTTAGATTAGTCAAAATTTGTCATTTAAAATCAAATAAAAAATGACTAATCTGAAAATATGGTCAAAAATGATTTTCTCGAAGGGGTTATATGAGAAAATAATTTCTGCTATTTGAAAATTATTTGAAATGAAAAATATGCAGATATTTTCTTTGAAAAACGATGCAGTTACTAAATGTCTCACCATAAATCACGTTCAACTAGTAATTTTTCTATCAACTAGACTACCAGTGTAATCTGCATCTGAATTTCTTTTTCACTCAAAATATCACTAACTGTAAATTGATAAACCAGACCATGAAGTGTGCATCAAAAATTTCAAACTCAATTTTAACAACAATTTAAATGACATTTTTTTGAATTTGAATTGAAGCCATGTAAATAATCAGAAAACCGTGAATATAGAGTTAGCCGAATTATGATCAAATGTATCCAACAAAACACAATGTTTAATCCAAACAAATATGTATGAAGAATAGTGATTTTGGCATAAATGTAATTGGCCAACAATGTCGAACAAGTCAGAATAAAAAAAAAAACATCTCAATATTGGCTGATTTCATTTAGAATATGGTGCAGATGATCACATTTAATTTATCGATCAAATAAATATACCTTTACCTGTTTTACCTTTACGATAATTTTTCGTGATTGCCCATTGTGATTCTGTCACCTTTGTACTAGGCTAAGGAACTTTTGCTTTGTTGCCCGTTGTGTTTCTGGAACAGCCAAAATCCAGCGAACACTGTTGTTGTTCCTTAGCCCGCCACCATACCTACATGATGAAAGATTTTTGTGACCTTTTTGTTTTTATAGGTCCATGATTGTTAGTGGCAGAAGTATTGTGAATAAACAATCCCTTTGGAACCCAAACTTGTTTTGCCGTTTCATTCTTGTTCCAATAGACATGAAATTTGTTTGTAGAATTCTTAGGAACCCAAATTTGTATAAATTTTGTGTTCTTGTTCCTATGTCTACAATTTTCAACACAATGTCCAATTATTTCACATCTACCAAAGACACTCTTACCTTTTGCATTATCCTCAACTTGTGTTTTCCCAAAGCCTAGTCCTTTTCTGTTGTTAGCAAAAATTTGATTTCCCAATAGCATGTTGAAAGATTTTTCGCCTCTTGAAAATTTATTCAGAGATTTCCCAAGATTTTGGACTTTGGTTTTTAGTGTTGTGTTTTCAGTGACAAGTGAGGTGCATCGATTTATAAAATCCTTTTTCCTAGTGTCGATGGTTTCCTTAAGATTCTCAAAGTTATTCCTAAGTTTTGATAATTCTGAATCTAAAATCTTACTATTTTTACAGTCTAGGTTTTGAATGTTTTCAAGTTCAGTTTCTAACCTAAAATTTTCATGAGAAAGTTCTCTCCTATCAGATTTCAGTTTTTCAATTTTAGATTCATGAGCATCAACTTCTTTCGTAAGATCAAGACACATAAAAACAAGTTCTTTATAAGAATAGTCACCTGCCTCACTATATTCCTCTGAGCTTGCTTCTGAATCCTATTTTGCCATAAAACACACGTTAGCCTCCTTTGAGCTACTATTCGAAACTTCCTCTCCTTCTTCATCATCCCAAGTTGCTGCAAAGGCCTTTTTCTTCTTTTTCTTTCCTTGGTTGTATTTGAGAAGTGGGCATTCTTGTTTAAAGTGGCCAGGCTTGTTGCAGTTATAGCACGTTAATTCATTATCGGAATTGTTAGACTCTCTTGACCTATTACCAGATGTTTTCTTCTTGCGTGGCTTGAATCTTGACCATTTTCTAAGATTATTGATAGCCATTGCAAGCTCTTCAATTGGATCTTCTTCATCTTCATCGCTCTCTTCTTTGCTCTTTAAGACAATCGTCTTCTTCTTTGGTTCGGAGTTGTTGCGTTCCTCCTTTGCTTTTAGCTCAAGCTCATATGTCATCAAGTTGCCAATCAACTCCTCCATGTTTAGTTTACTCAAATCTTTCGATTCTTGTATTGCCGTGACTTTTGCCTCAAAGTTCATCGGTAAGACTCGTAGTATCTTCCGCACAAGCTCTACCTCAGTGAAGACCTTCCCAAGCGCTCTAGCATTGTACACCAAAGTTGAAAAACGTCCAAACATATCCTTTATGCTCTCGCCTTTGTCCATCACAAAGTTTTCGTATTCATTGCTGAATAGGGCTAGACGAGACTCCTTGACTTGAGAAGTTCCTTCGTGTGTCACCTCCAAAGTGTGCCAAATTTCATGTGCTGTTGTATAATGAGAAATTCTATTAAATTCATTTTTATCAAGAGCACAGATCAAAGCGTTCATTGCTTTGGCATTTGTAGTTTTTAATTTCTTATCGTTAGCATCCCACCTATCCCTGGGTTTAGGAATCTCAATATCACCAACGGTTATAGTGGGAGATTTATAGCCTGTTTCAATAATGTCCCAAACATCATAATCAACAGAAATAAGATAAATACTCATCCTAACTTTCCAATAAGCATAATCATTCCCATTAAACATGGGTGACCTAGCAATAGATTGCCCCTCAGAAAAAGCATTATTTCGTGGATTCATGACTCTAGAGTTAAAGAAAAATACCGTGCTCTGATACCACTTGTAGGATCTAGATTAACCCTGGGGGGGGGGGGGTGAATAGGGTTATAGTAAATTTTCTCGATTTTAAACACAGAAACAAACTTCAGAAATAAATATGCTGAAAAGTAAACCACACACAAAATTTACCCAGCTTCGGCAAACCCTGCCTACTGCTGCATTCCCAGATTTCTATTAGAATTAAACAGTATCCCGCTTACAAACACTCTAACAGACTCGCAAACCCTTGCTCCCGCTCACAAACACTCTCATAGACTCGCACACCCTGCTCCGCCTATAAAGTTTCGCAAACTCGCAAACTCTGCTCCCGCCTATAGAGTTTTGCAAACTCGTACACCCTGCTCACTGAACTAATTCTAACTAGACAATCTGACACTACCTACAACCTAGGTGGTGATTTACCAATAATTTGACTCGAAAAGAAAAACAGACTTCCAAATTGAAAGCAGGAGCAAAAATTAAAATACAAACTTGACTCCATAGTTTTTGCTCAAATAAAACTAAAAACAAAAAACCCTTTTAAAATAACCCCAAATAAAAAACAAATCTCCTTTATAATAATAAAGGCCGGCCCTTTTATTCTTCAACCCGATCCTTTGTTCTTGCTTGTGAAATAATTGCAGTCGATCTTCCTTCTGAAATTAGGGCTTCGGCTCACGATCCAAATTTGGGGCTTTGACTGGTTTGTGATGCTCTTGCTTGCGCTAGTTCTCTGATGATTAATTCTAGTTTGCGTTGCTCCTCTGTTGATCGATTCTCGTTGCTTGGCTCGCTCGTTCTCTGATGATCGAGTTCGTTGTTGATTCGATATGTGATTTTTCTGTTTGTGCTATTGTGATTTTCGTACTCAAACTCGATGCCTATGATGATGATTGGGGTTTGGTATTTATATGAATTCGAATACACTTGATTCGTTCGTATTTACTTGCGCGACTTCATCACTTTCCTAATGCTTCAATTGCTTGATGCGCACGGCTTTCCTGATATAATTTCAACTTGTTACTCACGGCTTTGATTTTCAAATGTTTGATTTATCTTTGGTTCATACGGCAGAAACTTTCCCTTTTTAATTTTCTTTGACTTTTTCAAAGATAAGAATTTGAGTTGAATTCTGACTTGGTTAACACCTGCTCTTGACATGGCTTCGGCCATCTTTGTGTTTATCCCTGTCTTCGTCTCTGGACATCTTCACTGGTCTCCACTTGAACATTGCATTGTTGTTCACTGTTTACATCACTGGACTTGATATCATTGATCTGCATTTCTTTATTTCTTATGGCTTCACTGTTGCACTCGAGTGGTTTCAAACATGTGAGTTGTTGTTTGCTTTTGATGTAGCTGTTAGTCTGCATTTTTCGATTTCGAACTTGGACTTGTAGTTGTAACTGGACATGTTGGCACTGACTGTTGTCTTTGTGGTCTTCTCATTGCATATGAACTTGGTCTCTACTTGATGCTGTAGTCTTCAAGTATTTTTGATTGCCATATCATGTGCTTTGTGCATTTGTCTGGCCATTTGTGTTGGGCATTTCTATATATAATGTTTGTCACTGTTGTATTGTATACTTGATGGCTTGCATGTGGTTCCCACCGTGTTGCATTTGTATCACTGCAAAACTGCATGTTACTGTCTTGCATTTGTATCTCTGGTATTTGCATACATGTGAACTTGTGTATCTTGTCTCCATGTATTCATGTACACTACTGTGTTGTATACTTGATCACTGAGCACTTGAGTTGTTTGGATTTTGCTCTACTAGTTCATTGTACAGTATTTGCCATTCACTGTTGCCTTATTCTCGGTTCATACCTGTATCATGTTTGTCTTTGCGGTTTGGTTTCACTTGGGCTTGTAGTTGTACACTGCATAGTGCATTGCCTTGTTTGTTGTGAAGTTGTGCACTTGCCTGCACTTGTACTTGTGGTTCTTCATGCATGTTCTCTGTTCATTGGTGCATTGAGCATTTTCACTGTGTTGCACATTTGTGATCTTCATTTGCACACTACTGACTTGTCTGACCTGAACTTGATTCACTTCATGTATCTGCTGGACTGGTGCATATTGTTTGCTGTCTTTGATCTTTCTGAAGCTCGAGTTGCACACTGCTCTGCACTGTGTCATGTTTCATGTTAGTTTAACCTGAACTTCAACTGATGTTTTCATTGTATAATCTGTAGCTTGCATCACTGGTGCACTGTGCCTTGTACTTGGTCTCTGATCTGATTCTTGATTATTTCATGTTGATTTTTGAAATTTCACTTGAGTTGAATCCAGTTTCAAAAACTCGGGTTTGACCTTGTGCTCGTGTCATGATTTTAAATATATTGCATGTGAGTTGAACCCGGCTTTTCATTTGGGTTTGACCTGTGCTCACCTGTCCCTGTAGCATTATCAAGTGTATATCGATGTGCACGGCCTTGTGGCATGTTGTAACGTTTGCGATTTTTCATCGCCGAAAAACCGAATCGTTATGGTTAAAGAAGAAGAAAGAGGTAGAAGAAGAGAGAAAAAGATAGAAGAAGAACAGAAGAGAAACAACAGAACAATATCAGAACCTCACAATCGCAGCGGAACAACATATAATAGATAAATGAATAATCTTAAAAAAAAAGAACTGTACATTTTATACATTACATCATTTTCAGAGTTTACAACAACAATAGACAACATAGTCAATACATCAATAGATAGTTATATAAACTTGTCCTCATACAAAATACACAACGGAATAATACATAGTATAATATCACATACAAGTGGTACGTCTCAATATGCAGCTCGCCTACTGAGCTCCATAGCACTCCAAAGTCCAGAATAACCTGATAACCAAACTCTAGACTGCCGGTGTGGAAATTGGTGGGCACCCAGAGTTTAGGAAAGGAAAACAATAAACTCCGAGTCAGTCATGTGACTGGTGTGAGAACTAAAACAGTTTATTTTTCTTTAAAATCAAAATAGAGGAATATTTTTAAAGTCAATTCGCAATGCTTTTAAAAATGAGACTACCATAAGGCCTCCCGCCACACACACAATGCAAACGCAAAATTGGAGGAGATTTCTCCTTATGATAGTCAAAGATGCTTGATACGCATTAAAAAGAAACATTTGATATTATTACAAGTGCATAGTGTAGAAAATAATTTTGAAAGTAGAATATAAATCTTAGCCAGCATAGTTACCATTATAGTATGCCTACTATAGCTACCATATTAAATGGCAGGTTCTACAACTAAAACCGTACAAGGCACGTATTGTTTTGTTTTGGATTTCCAACAAATGGTCGGGCAAAGGAACTTCCCAAGTAAAATAGAACGCCTCTGGAGAAACGTTCCCGGATCTAACGTTACGGTTAGATCTCTGCTACACAAGGCCGGGTTACCTTTCAAACTAGGTAACAACTAACACGAGTATGTCATCCCCCGGTCCTTTGGGACCTTAAACCGAGCGCTCGTAATCAACATCACACCAAATAATAAGTGTTTCAACATGAGTAAGTATCTGGGCTCCATACCATGGTACCACCCTTTTCCAGATAGGAAATGACATACCCTATGGAGGAGCGACCCCCAAATAACCTTGCTGCCACGATTCCTGTTTCGACCACAACCAGTCTGTGAGGCTTGACGAAGTCTCGTTCACAAAGCAATGCTTTATATAAAAGCTGTGCTTTAATTCACAAATGCTCAATAGCACTTATATGCCACATTACCAACTTGGGAATGTATCACTAGTAACCATCAACTACATAACCTCTGAGCTCGTACGTCTCAGAGAAGGGTGTTAAGCTAAGAGAATAAATTCTCCGCCACCAATAGAAATATATTTGATAGAAACCAGCTTTACATCTCAAATTGTAATGTCAGACACACATCCATAGAAGTACGTTCCGGGATCGAACGTAACCGAAGGCACTTCCAAAGAAGTCCTTGCAATCCGGGTATTCACAAACCCGATTGAATTTCCCATCACAAAGGAAATCTCCATACCGTAGCTAACGGTGCGGAGACAATCGATAGGTAATCCTATCGTTTTCACAAATACCCGGTTTTCAACACCGGTCTTCAAATGCAATCCATAACAATGTATCACATATTCAGAATGGGTTATACGACCCAAAGGTCCTTTCCCGGCTAACCCGAATAGTGAGCGCTTATTCAAAAATAAGTGTGGCATTCAAATTCAAACAAATCTCAACAAATACCTATTTAAAGGTAAATATTGATAGTCGGATATTTAACTATCAATATGTGAGGACCCGTAAATCCGTACTCCTTGAATATACACTAATCTCCATAGATTAACTCAAGATGAACAGAAATACGAATTCTCAATGTTTAAGAAGAAGAAAAAGACAGAAAAAGAGGGAAAAAGATAGAAAATAGAGAGGAAAGAAAATAGAACGGAACAGAAAACAACAGAACAATATCAGAATCTCACAATTTGCAGCGGAACAACATATAATAAATAAATGAATAATCTTTAAACAAAGAACTATATCAGTTATTACATTACATCACATTACATTTCATTACATCAGAGTGTACAACATCAAACAACAACAAACAGCGGAAAAGAAATACTATATAAACTAGTAATATGCCATGCCATCCAGCTTGCCTCCAGCAACTCCAGAAATATCCTGATAAACCTTAACTCTTGACTGCCCGTGTGAAAATTGGTGGGCACCCAGAGTTTAGGAAGGAAAACAATAAACTCCGAGTCAGTCATGTGACTGGTGTGAGAACTCAAAACAGTTTATTTATCTTTGAAAACCAAATAGAGGAATATTTTTAAAGTCAATTCGCAATGCTTTTAAAAATGAGACTACCATAAGGCCTCCCGCACATACACACAATGCAAACGCAGAATCGGAGGAGATTTCTCCTTATGATAGTCAAAGATGCTTGATACGCATTTAAAAGAACATTTGATATTATTACTAGTGCATAGTGTAGAGAAAAATTCATTTCGAAAATAAAGATATAAATCTTAGCCAGCATAGACATTTCGAACTATGCCTACTATAGCTACCATCTAAACAGTGGTGACCACCACAAGTAAATGGCAGGTTCTACAACCAATACCGTACAGGGTTTCATATTGGGAATTTGATTTTCAACGAATGATCAGGCCAAGGAACTTCCCATTGCCACATGAGAACGCCTCTGGAAGGACATTCCCGAGAACCAAACCGGATCTCTGCCAACACAAGGCCGGGTTACCCCTAACTGGGTAACAACTGACGCGAGTATGTCATCCCCCGGTCCCATTGGACCTTTATCCGAGCGCTCGTCATCAACATCACACAATCATAAATAAAGTGTTTCAACATGAGTAAGCATCTGGGCTCCATACCATGATACCACCCTTTCCAGAAGGAAATGCACATACCCTAAAGGGAGCTACCCCTCATAACCTTGCTGCATCTTTCCTGTTTTGACCATTCCGGGGTGTGAGGCTCGACGAAGTCACGTCCATAAAAACATACTTTATACAAAAGCCATGCTTTGGGTCAACAAATGATCATAGAAATGATCACCAAGATAGACGATCAAATAAATGATCCTATCACAAATAATCAACACAATGATCATTTCACAGAAACACTCAACATGTTACATTACCAAATTGGGAATATATCGCTGATAACCTTCAACTACATAACCTCTGAGCTCGTACGTCTCAGAGAAGGGTGTTAAGCTAAAAGAACAAATTCTTCGCCACCAACAGAAATATATTTGAAAGAAATCGGCTTTATATCTCAATTTGTAATGTCAGACATACAATCCATACAAGTCTGTTCCAGGCTCGAACAGAACCGAAAGCACTTACAAAGAAGTCCTTGCAATCCGGATAATCTCTAATCACGTCCGGACTTCCCATCACATAGGGAGTCTCTATACCGTAGCTACTCGGTGCAAAGACAATCGACGAGTTGTCCTTTCGCTTTCAAAAATATTCGGTCTTCAACACCGGTCATCAATGTTATCCATTACGTCGTATCACTATTCGGAATGGGTAATCCGAATAACGAGCGCAATAATTTAAAAATAAGTGTGCATTCAAATTCAAGCAATCACAGCAAATACCTTTCAAAGGTATATATTGATAGTCGGTTATTGAACTATCAATGGATATGCACACATCACCAGATTCCAAATAATTTTCCAAATTATTTATTTCCCAAAAATATCTTTACAAGATATATAATTTTCACACTTCAAAAATAAATCAATATTTATTTTTAAACAAATTTCCCCATTCTTTTATAAATTCCATAGTGAATCTTCATTCCAAAATATCTATGAATATACGATTTCAATTATTCATTTTCAATATATCTTCAAAAAGATAAATTCTCAAATATTCACTTTATATTGGAAAACATTTCCATACTTATTTATTCATAAGTAATTCACAAATTTTATTTATTTTCAACACTTGGAACATATTCAATATACTTCAATCGAAATTAAGTATATTTTTCATTCTTTAAGGAAATCATTCTCTTAAACATATTTATTTGGGCCTAAACGAATATTGCGTAAAACATCGTTACGACAACCCAAAATCACTAGTATAGGGATTCAAAATTAAAATAGATATATAAATCCCAATACTATACAAAACATTTCCTTTCGGAAATCATTTACTATAACAACGGTGTTATAGTCCACCATTTCCTTCTATTTCTCGAAAACGTCTATTTCAACAATGAATGTTGAAATCTATGGTTTCGAATCTCAACACGTTTTGAAAACATCATTAGATCATTTTAATTCTATTTAAAACATCACATTCAAAACAATTTCTTTAACATATTATTCACTATTCGAAAACGTGAATATATTACGTTAACAAAATTCATCATTTCTATACATTTTATCTTAAAGGATTATTCACTGTCTAAAACGTGAATATAACTCCATTAATAGGTTTCAACAATTTACTTATCAAAATAAGTCGTTGCGAATTTATAAAACAACGTTTATAAATTCCATTTCTATTTATTTTATAACAACTTCCTTTTATACATCTCCTTTATTAACCTATTCAATTTCATATCCCAGTGATGTACTAAAAGTTCATATTATAAGTTAAATGCTTATAAAACGATTATTTTACAAAGTCGTTCCTTTAAACTTCATAATTATAAATCTTATAACTTATAAGATTCAATTATTTACCCAAAACTTATTCTTCAAATAACTTTACCTATTCTATAAACCTACTGTTTATAAAATTCCATTTCTAACTTCACCGATTATAATTCTATAAATTTCATTCATTTATGAAATTCATTCACAATTCATTCTAACACTTATAAAAACTCGTTTTATAACTCAAATATTTTTAATTTATAAATATCAATGTATAAATTCTTTTATATAAATCAATTTATATTATTCTTTTAAAACGTCTTTAATCTCCTTTATAATTTCACCATTTTGATTTATAAAATAATCAAATTTTATAAATCCTATTTTTAAACTTTTACAATAAATCCAAAAATCTCAATTTAAACTCTTTTTATAAAATTATTAACCTATATTTTAAAAAATCAACTTTTAACTATATTTCTCAAAAATCATAATTTTTATAACATTAAAATTATAACGTTTATTTATTTAAAATGGATCAATTCCAAAAATATAGTATATTTTCAAAAATCACTTTAAAAATCATTTTAAAATTCCAAAATTTGGTCCAATGATGCTACATACCAAATAGTCAATCACGACAACAACGACATCATATATCGATATGATAGTCCATCAAATATCAAAATATCTGAAATCAAATAAATACTGTTGAGGAATCCAGTTGGATCCCTCCAACCTGTTTTCCTGCATCCACAAACATTAGCACAATACCAATTCCGTTCCAGTACGAAATTATCGTGGTATATGGGATTTAAAATATTATCCGCTTAATAGACGGCGCAATAGGGTCTCATCCGCTAAAAAATGCGGGAAATGAACAACTGCAATATATACATATGCCAATATATATATATATATATATATATTGCTATTATATATAATACCAATTTCACTGTTTATGAAATATTCGCGGTATATGTTTTTAATAAATAACCTCCGCTTACTAACGGCGCATAATGTCTATTTTAACAATCAATAGATAACAATCATCATTCAAACATGCATTCAATAATTTTAAATCTAACTATTTAAAATTAAAATCGAAACTGATTCGATTGAGTGAGAAGTTCTCACCTTGATTTCAATTTCGTTTTAGCGATTTATTTCGAATAAAATTAAACGGACGTTTAATTTTACCCAAAATTCTCACTAACTCCAAACGACTTCAATCCATTTCAATAGCATAGTGCTCGTCCATACGATTCCTACGCAACTGGTTTCGCGCGTTTTCGACCTCGTATGAAAAAGATATGACTTTTATAAGTTTATACGAATTTATTTAAACTAAAACTACAACCTTTTTAATTTTCAAACCTAAACTAATCCTGGCCGTGAGATCCCATTCCTTTGAATCCAGGCCGTTACCCCCCATCATCTTCCTCTTCACGCGCATATGCTCCCTGTAACAACTCACGCACGTACAAACCCATGAACACAAAATTAGGGTTTAAAAATTCGACCACCACGATGCATGAAAACACGATCAGGAAGCGCCACTTGGAAGCCCCTAACCTCCTCTACCCTCGCCTGAGATGTGGCCACCCTCGGCTACGCCTACAGCCTCGAAATGCGTGCGCAACTGCAGGTCTTTGAGCTCCAACTGCCATCAATCCAAAGCACTAGAACGAAAACCCACCGTTGGATTCGTAGCTCTGATTACGCTCTATAACTTCGTAGTTGAAGATTTCTTCTAATTGTTAGTGGATTTGAAGAAAACGAAAGGGGAAAAGGAGAAGATATCGACCATTAATCGTTTAGAACGGCGGCTGTATATTAGGTTTAGGGTTTTGTTTTATTTTTTTATGAATATGAGTCTATTTATAGGAAAAATCGAACACTATTCATCCGGGTTTTCAAAACTCCGATTTACGCGCAGTGACCGACGTTTCTAGGGTTTATCCCGCGTTCTGGACACAATGGAACAGGTTTCGAAAGCTAATTCGGGCATCTGTGCGAGTTATGGCAATAAACGTTCGATTTAAATTAAACCGATTTAAACGATTTTCTAGGCGTTTTAGCTTGCGCCGGACAAACGGTAAATCTAATTGACACGAAATTTGAAACCTTACAATAATATCACATTACGGATCCGATGAAACTGGTTTCGTTGAAATCCGAGACTTTTTGAAAAATGGCTATTTTAACTCGCCAAATTAATATTAAAACAATTTCGATGCGTTTCGAGCTACCACGATCAAAAGATAACTCCGATTGCTACGAAAATTGAAATCCGATAATAACTAACTATTACGGATCCAATGGAACTGGTCTCGTCCAATTCTGAGACTGTTCAAAAATTGACTAATTTCACTAGTCGATTCAATATTAAAATATTCAATTTTCACAAATAAACTTTTAATTCGATTTTAAAAGTTCTAAAATATCATTCTAACTCCAATATGATAAAATAAAATTTTACAAATCATTTTCAATCATATTTAACTCGATTTTCAATTATTTCCATAATTTCACATATTAAATTATCGATTTAATTATCCAATTAAATCCAATTATTCGAATTAAAATTTATTCGACTTATAAATTTCACTTATTAATATTTAAAATTAAATAAATATTCAAATTTTAATTACTAAAAATCCTGGGTCGTTACAATCTTTCCCCCTTAAAAGAATTTCGTCCTCGAAATTATCAAGTAAGAAAAGTTACAGAATCTATTAACTTTCCAAAATCCATAGTTAAACTTCTTACAATAACTTTACTAAGTTTTCAAATCATACTTAGTTATCTTTTCAAAACAACTATTATTGTTTAACTTTCAATTCCAAATCAAAGTTATAGTTTTCAAAATTTTCCAAATTTTTCTCAAATTTTTCTAACGCCTTAAATTTTCGAAAAAATTCGCCATAGTCTCCTTTGCGCGGCTCGATCCGAAAAAAAATGACAGTATATATATCACAAATATACATCTCATCAAGTAATGAGGCATCCCGCAGGGAAAAAAGCATAAAAGTACGATATTTAATCCGAGATATGTATCTTATATTTTATTAGCGAGCATATACGGCTAATATAGCGCGAAAGCGAGCTCCAATGCGAAGCAAACGCGATCCGCACCTACTAAACACTCAACAAACAACATGAGAAACATATATATAGACAATAGTATCGATATACATCATATAGCAACATAATAACTATATATGTCAACATAGCAAATGTGGTAAAAGCAATATATTCAACCATCAACCAACTAGCATTCAACAAATTCATAACCAATAAATATTCATTCATATTCTCATTAATATTCAATGAAATGGTTTTCAATTTAATCACATTCGATTCATTAACAGTGGATGTTTTTACTAACATTTATTTTCAATTAGTTTATATTCACTAATTCATATTCAAGTTGGTTCACTTCGAAATCAAATTCAATTCTATTTAAGATTCACTTAACTTCCAATTGAATTTCAATTACTTTAGTTTTCAATTTCATTAACTCTTAATGAATTATAAACAATCAACCAACAACCACATAACAACCAATGTATATCAATTACAACCAAATTCCTTTGCTTATATCCATTCATTTTGGTTTAACACCATCACTTTCAATTGGTTTAATTAAATTGATTTTCATTCAACTATTCAACTTTCAATAACATTAGATTTTTAATGAATTAACACTTATATCCATTATTTCATATCAACTATTTAACCTTCAATTGATTAACATTCAATCCATTTATTCAATTCAATTACAAAAGTTGAATTTCATTTACATAACTTTTCACATTTATCACTTAACTTTAATAATTTACTTCGATACCAATATCAACTTCATTCAACATCACTTAAGTTATACTTCCATTTTATAAACATCACTTGTTTTTACTTAACTTAAATTCCCACTTATAAATAAATTCAGATTCCAATTCTAAAGTAAATTTCCATTCAACTTTAAATTCAATTTTATCTACAGCTCATATTCATAAATATATTCATATAGTTTCACTTCTTATATATATATAAGTTTATTTCACAATTGTAAATCACTTTAATTATAATTCAAGTCTTATAATTCTTTTGCTTATACAATTATTCTTCAATTTAGATTATTCAAACATCTAAACAATCAACTTATATACATTTTAATAATTCTAATTTTTTTTACTTTATATATAAAAATAATCAAGGTAAAATTATTTCATTTACCCAATTTAAAAACAATATCGTGTTGGTTTATCTTGTTTAAGAGTTTAGAAACCCCTATCTACGATAGTTAGCCAGACTACATCGACTGGAATATATAAACAATCAACCGATAGGTCAACACAATACAAAACAATTTTTATATTTACTAACAAATACGCTCTCATAGCTATTATTACACTCAAACTCATTCTAGAGTACTACTGACTCTATCTCTAATGAGTAATACCCAACAGAACCATGGTTGTCGCTTAACCATATGCTCTGATACCACCTGTGAGGACCGGTAAATCCGTAATCCTTGAATATACACTAATCTCCATAGATTAACTCAAGATGAACAGAAATACGAATTCTCAATGTTTAAGAAGAAGAAAAAGACAGAAGAAGAGGGAAAAAGATAGAAAATAGAGAGGAAAGAAAATAGAACGGAACAGAAAACAACAGAACAATATCAGAATCTCACAATTCGCAGCGGAACAACATATAATAAATAAATGAATAATCTTTAAACAAAGAACTATATCAGTTATTACATTACATCACATTACATTCATTACATCAGAGTGTACAACATCAAACAACAACAAACAGCGGAAAGAAATACTATATAAACTAGTAATACGCCATGCCATCCAGCTTGCCTCCAGCAACTCCAGAAATATCCTGATAAACCTTAACTCTTGACTGCCCGTGTGAAAATTGGTGGGCACCCAGAGTTTAGGAAGGAAAACAATAAACTCCGAATCAGTCATGTGACTGGTGTGAGAACTCAAAACAATTTATTTATCTTTGAAAACCAAATAGAGGAATATTTTTAAAGTCAATTCGCAATGCTTTTAAAAATTAGACTACCATAAGGCCTCCCGCACACACACACAATGCAAACGCAGAATCGGAGGAGATTTCTCCTTCTGATAGTCAAAGATGCTTGATACGCATTTAAAAGAACATTTGATATTATTACTAGTGCATAGTGTAGAGAAAAATTCATTTCGAAAATAAAGATATAAATCTTAGCCAGCATAGACATTTCGAACTATGCCTACTATAGCTACCATCTAAACAGTGGTGACCACCATAAGTAAATGGCAGGTTTTACAACTAATACCGTACAGGGTTTCGTATTGGGAATTGGATTTCCAACGAATGATCAGGACAAGGAACTTCCCATTGCCACATGAGAATGCCTCTGGAAGGACATTCCCGAGAACCAAACCGGATCTCTGCCAACACAAGACCGGGTTACCCCCAACTGGGTAACAACTGACACGAGTATGTCATCCCCCGGTCCCATTGGACCTTTATCCGAGCGCTCGTCATCAACATCACACAATCATAAATAAAGTGTTTCAACATGAGTAAGCATCTGGGCTCCATACTATGATACCACCCTTTCCAGAAGGAAATGCACATACCCTAAAGGGAGCTACCCCTCATAACCTTGCTGCATCTTTCCTGTTTTGACCATTCCGGGGTGTGAGGCTCGACGAAGTCACGTCCACAAAAACATACTTTATACAAAAGCCATGCTTTGGGTCAACAAATGATCATAGAAATGATCACCAAGATAGACGATTAAATAAATGATCCTATCACAAATAATCAACACAATGATCATTTCACAGCAACACTCAGCATGTCACATTACCAAATTGGGAATATATCGCTGATAACCTTCAACTACATAACCTCTGAGCTCGTACGTCTCAGAGAAGAGTGTTAAGCTAAAAGAATAAATTCTCCGCCACCAACAGAAATATATTTGAAAGAAATCGGCTTTATATCTCAATTTGTAATGTCAGACATACAATCCATACAAGTCTGTTCCGGGCTCGAACAGAACCGAAGGCACTTACAAAGAAGTCCTTGCAATCCGGATAATCTCTAATCACGTCCGGACTTCCCATCACATAGGGAGTCTCTATACCGTAGCTACTCGGTGCAAAGACAATCGACGAGTTGTCCTTTCGCTTTCAAAAATATCCGGTCTTCAACACCGGTCATCAATGCTATCCATTACGTCGTATCACTATTCGGAATGGGTAATCCGAATAACGAGCGCAATAATTTAAAAATAAGTGTGCATTCAAATTCAAGCAATCACAGCAAATACCTTTCAAAGGTATATATTGATAGTCGGTTATTGAACTATCAATGGATATGCACACATCACCAGATTCCAAATAATTTTCCAAATTATTTATTTCCCAAAAATATATTTACAAGATATATAATTTTCACACTTCAAAAATAAATCAATATTTATTTTTAAACAAATTTCCCCATTCTTTTATAAATTCCATAGTGAATCTTCATTCCAAAATATCTATGAATATACGATTTCAATTATTCATTTTCAATTTATCTTCCAAAAGATAAATTCTCAAATATTCACTTTATATTGGAAAACATTTCCATACTTATTTATTCATAAGTAATTCACAAATTTTATTTATTTTCAACACTTGGAACATATTCAATATACTTCAATCGAAATTAAGTATATTTTTCATTCTTTAAGGAAATCATTCTCTTAAACATATTTATTTGGGCCTAAACGAATGTTACGTAAAACATCGTTACGACAACCCAAAATCACTAGTATAGGGATTCGAAATTAAAATAGATATATAAATCCCAATACTATACAAAACATTTCCTTTCGGAAATCATTTACTATAACAACAGTGTTATAGTCCACCATTTCCTTCTATTTCTCGAAAACGTCTATTTCAACAATGAATGTTGAAATCTATGGTTTCGAATCTCAACACGTTTTGAAAACATCATTAGATCGTCTTAATTCTATTTAAAACATCACATTCAAAACAATTTCTTTAACATATTATTCACTATTCGAAAACGTGAATATACTACGTTAACAAAATTCATCATTTCTATACATTTTATCTTAAAGGATTATTCACTGTCTAAAACGTGAATATAACTCCATTAATAGGTTTCAACAATTTACTTATCAAAATAAGTCGTTGCGAATTTATAAAACAACGTTTATAAATTCTATTTCTATTTATTTTATAACAACTTCCTTTTATACATCTCCTTTATTAACCTATTCAATTTCATATCCCAATGATGTACTAAAAGTTCATATTATAAGTTAAATGCTTATAAAACGATTATTTTACAAAGTCGTTCCTTTAAACTTCATAATTATAAATCTTATAACTTATAAGATTCAATTATTTACCCAAAACTTATTCTTCAAATAACTATACCTATTCTATAAACCTACTGTTTATAAAATTCCATTTCTAACTTCACTGATTATAATTCTATAAATTTCATTCATTTATGAAATTCATTCACAATTCATTCTAACACTTATAAAAACTCGTTTTATAACTCAAATATTTTTAATTTATAAATATCAATTTATAAATTCTTTTATATAAATCAATTTATAATATTCTTTTAAAACGTCTTTAATCTCCTTTATAATTTCACCATTTTGATTTATAAAATAATCAAATTTTATAAATCCTATTTTTAAACTTTTTACAATAAATCCAAAAATCTCAATTTAAGCTCTTTTTATAAAACTATTAACCCATATTTTCAAAAATCAACTTTTAACTATATTTCTCAAAAATCATAATTTTTATAACATTAAAATTATAACGTTTATTTATTTAAAATGGATCAATTCCAAAAATATAGTATATTTTCAAAAATCACTTTAAAAGTCATTTTAAAATTCCAAAATTTGGTCCAATGATGCTACATACCAAATAGTCAATCACGACAACAACGACATCATATATCGATATGATAGTCCATCAAATATCAAAATATCTGAAATCAAATAAATACTGTTGAGGAATCCAGTTGGATCCCTCCAACCTGTTTTCCTACATCCACAAACATTAGCACAGTACCAATTCCGTTCCAGTACGAATTATCGCGGTATATGGGATTTAAAATATTATCTGCTTAATAGACGGCGCAATATGGTCTCATCCGCTAAAAAATGCGGGAAATCAACAACTGCAATATATACATATGCCAATATATATATATTGCTATTATATATAATACCAATTTCGCTGTTTATGAAATATTCGCGGTATATGTTTTAATAAATATCCTCCGCTTACTAACGGCGCATAATGTCTATTTTAACAATCAATAGATAACAATCATCATTCAAACATGCATTCAATAATTTTAAATCTAACTATTTAAAATTAAAATCGAAACTGATTCGATTGAGTGAGAAGTTCTCACCTTGATTTCAATTTCGTTTTAGCGATTTATTTCGAATAAAATTAAACGGACGTTTAATTTTATTCGAAATTCTCACTAACTCCAAACGACTCCAATCTAATTCCATAGCATAGTGCTCGTCCATACGATTCCAACACAACTGGTTTCGCGCATTTTCGACCTCGTATGAAAAAGATATGACTTTTACAACTTTATAAGAATTTATTTAAACAAAAATTACAACCTTTAATTAATTTTCAAACCTAAACTAATCCTGGCCGTGAGATCCCATTCCTTTGAATCCAGGCCGTTACCCCTCCCATCATCTTCCTCTTCACACGCATATGCTCCCTGTAACAACTCACGCACGTACAAACCCATGAACACAAAACTAGGGTTTAAAAATTCGACCACCACGATGCATGAAAACACGATCAGGAAGCGCCACTTGGAAGCCCCTAACCTCCTCTACCCTCGCCTGAGATGCAGCCACCCTCGGCTATGCCTACAGCCTCGAAATGCGTGCGCAACATTACAAAGAAGTCCTTGCAAAATTTGGCTCGAACAGAACCGAAGGCACTTACAAAGAAGTCCTTGCAATCCGGATAATCTCTAATCACGTCCGGACTTCCCATCACATAGGGAGTCTCTATACCGTAGCTACTCGGTGCAAAGACAATCGACGAGTTGTCCTTTCGCTTTCAAAAATATCCGGTCTTCAACACCGGTCATCAATGCTATCCATTACGTCGTATCACTATTCGGAATGGGTAATCCGAATAACGAGCGCAATAATTTAAAAATAAGTGTGCATTCAAATTCAAGCAATCACAGCAAATACCTTTCAAAGGTATATATTGATAGTCGGTTATTGAACTATCAATGGATATGCACACATCACCAGATTCCAAATAATTTTCCAAATTATTTATTTCCCAAAAATATATTTACAAGATATATAATTTTCACACTTCAAAAATAAATCAATATTTATTTTTCAACAAATTTCCCCATTCTTTTATAAATTCCATAGTGAATCTTCATTCCAAAATATCTATGAATATACGATTTCAATTATTCATTTTCAATTTATCTTCCAAAAGATAAATTCTCAAATATTCACTTTATATTGGAAAACATTTCCATACTTATTTATTCATAAGTAATTCACAAATTTTATTTATTTTCAACACTTGGAACATATTCAATATACTTCAATCGAAATTAAGTATATTTTTCATTCTTTAAGGAAATCATTCTCTTAAACATATTTATTTGGGCCTAAACGAATGTTACGTAAAACATCGTTACGACAACCCAAAATCACTAGTATAGGGATTCGAAATTAAAATAGATATATAAATCCCAATACTATACAAAACATTTCCTTTCGGAAATCATTTACTATAACAACAGTGTTATAGTCCACCATTTCCTTCTATTTCTCGAAAACGTCTATTTCAACAATGAATGTTGAAATCTATGGTTTCGAATCTCAACACGTTTTGAAAACATCATTAGATCGTCTTAATTCTATTTAAAACATCACATTCAAAACAATTTCTTTAACATATTATTCACTATTCGAAAACGTGAATATACTACGTTAACAAAATTCATCATTTCTATACATTTTATCTTAAAGGATTATTCACTGTCTAAAACGTGAATATAACTCCATTAATAGGTTTCAACAATTTACTTATCAAAATAAGTCGTTGCGAATTTATAAAACAACGTTTATAAATTCTATTTCTATTTATTTTATAACAACTTCCTTTTATACATCTCCTTTATTAACCTATTCAATTTCATATCCCAATGATGTACTAAAAGTTCATATTATAAGTTAAATGCTTATAAAACGATTATTTTACAAAGTCGTTCCTTTAAACTTCATAATTATAAATCTTATAACTTATAAGATTCAATTATTTACCCAAAACTTATTCTTCAAATAACTATACCTATTCTATAAACCTACTGTTTATAAAATTCCATTTCTAACTTCACTGATTATAATTCTATAAATTTCATTCATTTATGAAATTCATTCACAATTCATTCTAACACTTATAAAAACTCGTTTTATAACTCAAATATTTTTAATTTATAAATATCAATTTATAAATTCTTTTATATAAATCAATTTATAATATTCTTTTAAAACGTCTTTAATCTCCTTTATAATTTCACCATTTTGATTTATAAAATAATCAAATTTTATAAATCCTATTTTTAAACTTTTTACAATAAATCCAAAAATCTCAATTTAAGCTCTTTTTATAAAACTATTAACCCATATTTTCAAAAATCAACTTTTAACTATATTTCTCAAAAATCATAATTTTTATAACATTAAAATTATAACGTTTATTTATTTAAAATGGATCAATTCCAAAAATATAGTATATTTTCAAAAATCACTTTAAAAGTCATTTTAAAATTCCAAAATTTGGTCCAATGATGCTACATACCAAATAGTCAATCACGACAACAACGACATCATATATCGATATGATAGTCCATCAAATATCAAAATATCTGAAATCAAATAAATACTGTTGAGGAATCCAGTTGGATCCCTCCAACCTGTTTTCCTACATCCACAAACATTAGCACAGTACCAATTCCGTTCCAGTACGAATTATCGCGGTATATGGGATTTAAAATATTATCTGCTTAATAGACGGCGCAATATGGTCTCATCCGCTAAAAAATGCGGGAAATCAACAACTGCAATATATACATATGCCAATATATATATATTGCTATTATATATAATACCAATTTCGCTGTTTATGAAATATTCGCGGTATATGTTTTAATAAATATCCTCCGCTTACTAACGGCGCATAATGTCTATTTTAACAATCAATAGATAACAATCATCATTCAAACATGCATTCAATAATTTTAAATCTAACTATTTAAAATTAAAATCGAAACTGATTCGATTGAGTGAGAAGTTCTCACCTTGATTTCAATTTCGTTTTAGCGATTTATTTCGAATAAAATTAAACGGACGTTTAATTTTATTCGAAATTCTCACTAACTCCAAACGACTCCAATCTAATTCCATAGCATAGTGCTCGTCCATACGATTCCAACACAACTGGTTTCGCGCATTTTCGACCTCGTATGAAAAAGATATGACTTTTACAACTTTATAAGAATTTATTTAAACAAAAATTACAACCTTTAATTAATTTTCAAACCTAAACTAATCCTGGCCGTGAGATCCCATTCCTTTGAATCCAGGCCGTTACCCCTCCCATTATCTTCCTCTTCACACGCATATGCTCCCTGTAACAACTCACGCACGTACAAACCCATGAACACAAAACTAGGGTTTAAAAATTCGACCACCACGATGCATGAAAACACGATCAGGAAGCGCCACTTGGAAGCCCCTAACCTCCTCTACCCTCGCCTGAGATGCAGCCACCCTCGGCTATGCCTACAGCCTCGAAATGCGTGCGCAACTGCAGGTCTTTGAGCTCCAACTGCCATCAATCCAAAGCACTAGAACGAAAACCCACCGTTGGATTCGTAGCTCTCATTACGCTCTATAACTTCGTAGTTGAAGATTTCTTCTAATTGTTAGTGGATTGGAAGAAAACGAAGGGGGAAAAGGAGAAGAATCGGCCATTAATCGTTTAGAATGGCGGCTGTATATTAGGTTTAGGGTTTTGTTTTATTTTTTTGTGAATATGAGTCTATTTATAGGAAAAATCGAACACTATTCATCCGGGTTTTCAAAACTCCAATTTATGCGCGGTGAATGACGTTTCTAGGGTTTATCCCACGTTCCGGACATAATGGAACAGGTTTCGGAAGCTAATTCGGACATCTGTGCGAGTTATGGCAATAAACGTTAGATTTAAATTAAACCGATTTAAACGATTTTCTAGGCGTTTTAGCTTGCATCGGACAAACGGTAAATCCAATTGACACGAAATTTGAAACCTTTTAATAATATCACATTACAGATCCGATGAAACTGGTTTCGTCAAAATCCGAGACTTTTTGAAAAATGGCTATTTTAACTCGCCAAATTAATATTAAAACAATTTTGATGCGTTTCAAGCTGCCACGATCAGACGATAACTCCTATTGCTACGAAAATTGAAATCCGATAATAACTAACTATTACGGATCCAATGGAACTGGTCTCGTCCAATTCTGAGACTGTTCAAAAATTGACTAATTTCACTAGTCGATTAAATATTAAAATATTCAATTTTCACAAATAAACTTTTAATTCGATTTTAAAAGTTCTAAAATATCATTCTAACTCCAATATGATAAAATAAAATTTTACAAATCATTTTCAATCATATTTAACTCGATTTTCAATTATTTCCATAATTTCACATATTAAATTATCGATTTAATTATCCAATTAAATCCAATTATTCGAATTAAAATTTATTCGACTTATAAATTTCACTTATTAATATTTAAAATTAATTAAATATTCAAATTTTAATTACTAAAAATCCTGGGTCGTTACACAATAGATCTGCTCAACATCACCAGATTCCAAATAATTTCCCAGATTATTTACTTTCCAAATATCTTTATTAGATATATAATTTCCACACTTTAACCATTTGAAAACAAAGTTCAAATCAATTTCCTTAAACGGAAACACTTCCAATTATTTATCCATTTTAAATTTAAAATGGTTCATTTAAATAAATCAAATAAATCCTTACTAATTTACTTTTTTATCTACGTTCCAAATCCGTAAATTTATTCGCATAGTTCAAAAACAAATCAACGTTTATTTTTAAACTAATTCCCCTTTCTTTTATAAATTCCATAGTGAATTTATAATCCCAAAATATCTATGATGTACGATTTTCAATCGATTTTCAATATTCACTTTCGATTTATCTTCAAAAAGATAAATCCTAAAACGTTCATTTCACATTGGAAAAATATTTCCATACTTATTTAATAATAAGTACTTCACAAATCTATTTATTTTCAATATTTTAAAATATTCAATATACTTAAATCAAAATTTAGTATATATTTCATTACTTAAGGAAAACATTCTCTTAACACATTTATTTGGGTCAAGCACGAATGTTGCGTAAAACATTGTTACGGCGACCCAAAATTACTAGTATAGGGATTCAAAGTTTAAATAGATATATAAATCCCAATACTATACAAAAACATTTCCCTTCGGAAATCATTTACTATAACAACTGTGTTATAGTCCACCATTTCCTTATTTCTCGAAAACGTCTATTTCAACAATAAATGTTGAAATCTATGGTTTCGATTCATAATACATTTTAAAACATCTTTAGAATAATTAACTTCATTTCATAATGTTCCTTCCCCAAAAACATATCCATTTCATTTAATAATATATTCACTGTCCAAAATCGAGAATATAATTCCTTTCATATATTCCTATATCCAACTTATCAAATTCAATTGATTTCGGATTTATAAACAACGTTTATAAACTCCATTTATATTTTTATAAACTTCTATTTATAAAAAAATCCTTTTTATATCTCATTTTAAATGCCAAAATCCGATTTATAAGGTAATTACTTATAAATCTTCTATTTCACAAAATCTATTCATTTTATAACATCACAATTTATAAATCTATAAATTCCGTTCACTTATGAAATCCATTTTTATTTCATTTTTAACACTTATAAAAAATCGTTTTAATATTCCAATATTTTTAATTTATAAAATATCAATTTTTATAAGTCTTTTATATACATCGTTTTTAATAATTCAAAAACCCCAATTTAAACCAATTTATTCTTTTAATAACTTAAAAATCGTTATTTAAAGCTTATATACTTCAAAATCATACTTAAGCATTATTTTCCAAAAATCATAACTTTTGTGAAAATAAAATTTTAACGTTCATTTATTTTAACAATTCAAATTTAATAAAACGTATACTTTTGAAAATCACTTTAAAATTCCTTTTAAAACCAAAAACCATTATTTTAAAACTTCAGAAATGGATCCGATGATGCAGCAGCACCAAATAGTCAATCACGACATCCAAATATCATATATCGATATGATAATCAACAAATAATCACAATATCTGTAAATAAATCAATACAGTTGAGGAATCCAGTTGGATCCCTCCAACCTGTTTCCCTGCATCCAAAGATGTTAGCACAATACCAATTCCGCTCCAGTACGGAATTATCGCGGTATATGAGATTTATAAAATATTATCCGCTTAACAGACGGCGCAATAGGGTCTCATCCGCTATATACTGTGGGAAATCAACTCCAATATATACATATGCCAAAATATTATATATATTGTTATATATAGATATATCCTACTATATATACTATCACAATCAAACAACAATCAATAACTGCAATCATCATTCAAACATACATTCAAGCAATTTTAAATCCAACTATTTAAAATTTTAAATCGAAACTGTTCGATTGAGTGAGAAGTTCTCACCTTGATTTTAATTCTGTTCCAGCGTTTTATTTCGAATAAAATTAAACGAGCGTTTAATTTTACCCAAAATTTTCACTAGCTCCAAACGATACCAATCCAGCTTCATAGCGTAGTATTTGACAAAACAATTGCAACGCAATTCGTTTCGTCAAAAACCGACCTCGCATCACAAAGTTATAACATTTTAAAGATTTATACAATTTTAATATAAATTAATTTACACTTTATTCAAATTTTCAACCTAAAACAATCATCACCATCCATCTCATGCTTGAAAATCCAGGCCGTTCGACCCTTCTTCCATCTCCCTCCAGTATTTGCATTCGAGACCATGAACCCATAGCCGCCTCCAGATTTCGAATTATCACGACCTTCACAACCACTTTCACATTGATCAAGGAGCTCCACGTCGAAGGCCATCACTTCCCCCACCATCGGCTAGAAGAGCTTCAAGCTCGGTCAGCCCATTGTCTCGTTTTTCATGCCCAAACCGAGCATAAGCGCATAACTTCGTCAAGGGTCGACGATAACTGACTCCACCGTACGGATCTATCGAGCTCGAGACACTCTACAATGTTGTAGTTGAACACTTTTGCAAATTATTTACAGATCGAGAGAGATTAGGAGGAGAAATTCGAAAAATATCGGCCATTAAATTTATCACTGGCGGCTAGGGTTTGAGCTGAAACCCTAATTTTTTTTTGGTGAAGAAAAGGGGGCTATTTATAGAAGTTTGAACGACACTATTCATTCGGCTTTTCAAAACTCCAATTTACGCGCGGTGACTGGCGTTTTTGGGGTTTACCCCGCGTTCCGGACGCAATGGAACATGTTTCGAAAGCTAATTCGATTATCTACGCGAGATATGGCATTAAACGATCGATTTAAAATTAAACCGATTAAACGATTTTCTAGGCGTTTTAGCTTGCACCGGACAAACGATAAATCCGATTGACACGAAATTTAAAACCTTATAATAATATCACATTACGGATCCGATGAAACTGGTTTCGTCGAAATCCGAGACTGTTTGAAAAATGGCTATTTTAACTCGCCAAATTAATATTAAAACAATTTCGATGCGTTTCGAGCAGGCACGATCAAACGACAACTCCGATTGCTACAAAATTGAAATCCGGTAATAACAAACTATTACGGATCCAATGAAACTAGTTTCGTCCAATTCTGAGACTGTTCAAAAATTGGCTAATTTCACTAGCCGATTAAATATTAAAATATTCAATTTTCACAAATTAACTTTTAATTCGGTTTTAAAATTTCTATAACATCATTCTAACTTCAATATGATATAATAAAATTTTATGAATCATTTTCAATCATATTTAACCCAAATTTCAATTATTTCTGTATTTTCACTATTAAATTATCGATTTAATTGTCCAATTAAATCCAATATTCGATAAATAAATTATTCGACTGTTTAATTTCACTTATTAATATTTAAAATTAATTAAATATCCAAATTTAAATTAATAGAAATTCTGGGTCATTACATACTTTCCCCCTTAAAAGAATTTCGTCCTCGAAATTACCAAGTAAGAAAAATTTACAGCATCCATTAACTTTCTAAAACAAACCGTTCAATTTAGATTTTTCAAATCTCTTAAGTGTTTAACTTTCCCAAAATTCATAGTTAAACTTCTTACAATACTTTACTAAGTTTCCAAACTCAAACTTAGTTTTCAAAAATTTTCCAATTTTCTCAAAAATATTCTAACGCCTTAAATTTTCGGAAAAATTCGCCAGAGTCTCCTTTGCGCGACTCGATCCGGAAAAAAAATGACAGTGTATATATCACAAATATACATCTCATCAAGTGATGAGGCATCCCGCAGGGAAAAAAGTGTAAAAGTACGGTATGTAATCTGAGATATGTACCTTATTTATTATTAGCGAGCATATACGGCTAATATAGCGCGAAAGCGAGCTCCAAAAGCGAAGCAAGCGCAATCCGCACCTACTAAACACTAAATCAAACATATGAGAATCATGCATATATGAAAATAGTATCAATATACAACATATAGCAACATAGCAACTACATATGTGCCAACATAGTAATGCAACAAAACAACAAATGCAATCATCAAGCAACTATCATCCTACAAATCCATAATTAAATCAATATTCTCATTAATATTCATTGAATTGGTTTTCAATTTAATCACATTTGATTCATTAATATTGGATTTTACTAACATTCATTTTTAATTAGTTTATATTCACTAATTAAATTCACATTAGTTCACTTTCAATCCAAATTCAATTCTTAGCTTCCAATTTCGCTAATTTACTTTCATTAACACTTAATGAATTACATACAATCACTCAACAACCATATAACAACCAATGTATTCTCAACATAACCAAATTATTTAATTTACATTCAATTTTGTTCAACACTCTTAATCCAATTGGTTGATATTAAATTGACTTACATTCAATTTATTCAATTAGCTTTAAATGAATTAACACTTACATTCATTATTTCATATCAATTATTTACATTCAATTGATTAACATTCAATCCATTTATTAATTCAGTTGCTAATTCCTTTAACAATATAAGGTTGAATTTTAGTTATATAACTCAAGTTCAAATTCTTAATGACTTCACTTCATTAATTCACTTATTAATTTACTTTGACACCAAAATCAACTTTATTCAACCTTACTTCAGTTATATTTCATTCCAACATCATTTGTTTCAATTTAACTTAAGTTTACACTTATAAATCCAATTTAGATTTCAATTCTAAAGTAAATTCTATTTAACTTTTTACCGAAGTCAAATTTTTTCACTTATTCAAATTCATATCTCATTTTGCTTACCAAAATTGTTTAACCATTTTTAACAATTGGTTTCACTTACATTTTTTTTATTTTATAAGTTATACAACTTATATTCAACAATTACCACTTGGATTTTTTTTAAAATTTGTTTATCATAACCAAACTTAAATTTTTAATTTACTATGGTAGCAAATCCATCACATAGAGACTCGAAAATGATACTGATGATGCTGCAGTCATCACCCTTATTATTTTCTAGCAACAGTAGTGAATTCAGTGCTTAATATTCTTTCAAAATCTTCCTTTTTATTTATAAATCACATTTATAAATCTTTTTCTTATATATATAAGATTATTTCACAATTGTAATCATATTAATTATAGTTCCATACTTATAATTCATTTGCTTATACAATTATTCTTTAAAAATTGGTGTTTTATTTAACTTATTCAACAACCAAACAATCAATTTATATACACTCAATAATTCTGAAAAATTATTCCTTATATATAAAGTATAATCAAGGTAAAATTATTTCATTTACCCCATTCAAAACAATACTATGTCGACTTTCCTCGTTTAAGTGTTTAGAAATCCCTATCGATTATATGGCGTCCCATCTACCGACCAAAATTCACAAACAGCTCAACGGATAAGCAAACACAATATAAAAAAATTTATATTCACTAACAAATATGCACTCATATTTATTATTACACTCACACTCATTCTAGAGTACTACTGACTCTATCTCTAATGAGTAATTCCCAACAGAGCCATGGTTGTCGCTTAACCATATGCTCTGATACCAAATGTAACGTTTGCGATTTTTCGTCGCCGAAAAACCGAACCGTTATGGTTAAAGAAGAAGAAAGAGGTAGAAGAAGAGAGAAAAAGATAGAAGAAGAACATAATAGAAACAACAGAACAATATCAGAATCTCACAACCGCAGCGGAACAACATATAATAGATAAATGAATAATCTTTAAAACAAAGAACTGTACATTTTATACATTACATCATTATCAGAGTTTACAACAACAATAGACAACAGAGTCAATACATCAATGGACAGTTATATAAACTTGTCCTCATACAAAATACACAGCGGAATAATACATAGTATAATATCATATACAAGTGGTACGTCTCGATATGCAGCTCGCCTCCTGAGCTCCATAGCACTCCAAAGTCCAGAATAACCCAAACTCTAGACTGCCCGTGTGGAAATTGGTGGGCGCCCAGAGTTTAGGAAAGGAAAACAATAAACTCCGAGTTAGTCATGTGACTGGTGTGAGAACTAAAACAGTTTATTTTTCTTTAAAATCAAAATAGAGGAATATTTTTAAAGTCAATTCGCAATGCTTTTAAAAATGAGACCACCATAAGGCCTCCCGCCACACACACAATGCAAACGCAGAATTGGAGGAGATTTCTCCTTATGATAGTCAAAGATGCTTGATACACATTAAAAAGAAACATTTGATATTATTACTAGTGCATAGTGTAGAAAACAATTTCGAAAGTAGAATATAAATCTTAGCCAGCATAGTTACCATTATAGTATGCCTACTATAGCTACCATATTAAATGGCAGGTTCTACAACTAAAACCGTACAAGGCACGTATTGTTTTGTTTTGGATTTACAACAAATGGTCGGGCAAAGGAACTTCCCAAGTAAAATAGAACGCCTCTGGAGAAACGTTCCCGGATTTAACGTTACGGTTAGATCTCTGCTACACAAGGCCGGGTTACCTTTCAAACTAGGTAACAGCTGACACGAGTATGTCATCCCCCAGTCCTTTGGGACCTTAAACCGAGCGCTCGTAATCAACATCACACCAAACAATAAGTGTTTCAACATGAGTAAGTATCTGGGCTCCATACCATGATACCACCCTTTTCCAGATAGGAAATGACATACCCTATGGAGGAGCGACCCCCAAATAACCTTGTTGCCACGATTCCTGTTTCGACCACAACCGGTCTGTGAGGCTTGACGAAGTCTCATTCACAAAGCAATGCTTTATATAAAAGCCGTGCTTTAATTCACAAATGCTCAACAGCACTTATATGCCACATTACCAACTGGGAATGTATCACTAGTAACCATCAACTACATAACCTCTGAGCTCGTACGTCTCAGAGAAGGGTGTTAAGCTAAGAGAATAAATTCTCCGCCACCAACAGAAATATATTTGATAGAAACCAGCTTTACATCTCAAATTGTAATGTCAGACACACATCCATACAAGTACGTTCCGGGATCGAACGTAACCGAAGGCACTTCCAAAGAAGTCCTTGCAATCCGGGTATTCACAAACCCGATTGAATTTCTCATCACAAAGGAAATCTCCATACCGTAGCTAACGGTGTGGAGACAATCGATAGGTCATCATATTGTTTTCACAAATACCCGGTCTTTAACACCGGTCTTCAAATGCAATCCATAACGACGTATCACATATTCAGAATGGGTTATACGACCCAAAGGTCCTTTCCCGACTAACCCGAATAGTGAGCGCTTATTCAAAAATAAGTATGGCATTTGTAACGACCCAGAATTTTATTAAATTAAAATTTGAATATTTAATTAATTTTAAATATTTATAAGTGAATTTATAAGTTAAATAAATTTTTATTTGAATTATTGGATTTAATTGAATAATTAAATCGATAATTTAATATGTTAGATTATGAAAATAATTGAAAATTGAGTTAAAAATGATTGTAAATAATTTGGAAAATTTTATTTAATCATACTGGAGTTATAGAAATATTTTAGAACTTTTAAAATCGAATTAAAAGTTAATTTGTGAAAATTGAATATTTAATATTTAATAATAGACTGTAAAATAGTCAATTTTTGAACAGTCTCAGAATTGAACGAAACCAGTTTCATTGGATCCGTAATAGTTAGTTATTACCGGATTTCAAATTTCGTGTCAATCAGAGCTATCGTTTGATCGTGACAGCTCGAAACGCATCGATTTATTTTTAATTTAAATTTGACGAGTCAAAATAGCCATTTTTCAAAAAGTCTCGGATTTCGACGAAACCAGTTTCATCGGATCCGTAATGTGATATTATTGTAAGGTTTCAAATTTCAAGTCGTTTGGATTTACCGTTTGTCCGGTACAAATTAAAACGCCTAGAAATCGACTTAAATCGGTTTAATTTAAATTGAACGTTTTCAGCCATAACTCGCACATACTTCCGAATTAGCTTCCGAAACCTGTTCCATTGTGTCCGGAACGCGGGATAAACCCTAGGTACGTTGGTTACGGCGTCTAAATCGGAGTTCGGAATTCCCGGAATGAATAGTGTTTACGCTAGCTTTTTTTATAAATAGGAGTTAAAAATCTAAAATAAATTAAAAAAAAAAATATACAAAACCTAAAGCTTGTAGCCGGCCCTAATATTCAATGGCCAGAATCGCGCGATTTTCATTCCTTAATCTCTTTCAATCCACAAACATTCACGCGAAATGATCAACTGCAAAGTCGTTGAGGATTGCAAGAGCTTCGATTTCATGTGGAGATGATCGGAAACGACGCGGCGTGGAGCGAGCTAAGTGGGGCCGACGGCATCAGGTTGCGCACGCAACCCTGGGCTGTAGGGGCGGCCGAGCTTGGCCATGGTGGGGGCGTGGGTGGCTCTCACGTAGGCGGAGATGGTGGCGCTTCCTGATCGAGCTGGAACGCGACGGTTTGGTGGCGAATTCAAACCCTAGTTGGTCCATGATGGGTTTGTGCGTGCGGCTAGGGTCTGTAGCACGCGTATGAGGGAGATGAAGCAATGTACGGTGGAGATGGCTTGAGGCTTGGATCTGATGGCTAACATGAGATTAGGTTAAAAATTAATTAAGTTAGTTGTAATTTAAGTTATATAAATCGTGTACAATCTTGTAAAATGCATAACTTTTTCATACGAGGTCGAAAAAATGCAAACCCAGTTGCGTTGGAATCGTATGGACGAGCACTACGCGATGGAGTTGGTTTGGAGTCGTTTGGAGTTAGTGAGAATTTCGGGTAAAATTAAACGCGCGTTTAATTTTATTCGAAATAAAAGCTAAAACGGGATTTAAAATCAAGGTGAGAACTTCTCACTCAATCGAATAGATTTCGATTTTATTTTAAATAGTTAGATTTAAAATATTTGAATGCATGTTTGAATGATGACTGTAAATTATTGATTGTTAAAATAGACATTATGCGCCGTTATTAAGCGGATGTTATTTATTAAAAACATATACCGCGAATATTTCATAAACAGTGAAATTGGTGTTATATATAATATCAATATATATATATTGGCATATGTATATATTGCAGTTGTTGATTCCCCGCATTTTTTGTTTAGCGGATGAGACCCTATTACGCCGTTATTAAGCGGATAATATTTATTAAGAACATATACCGCGATAATTTCGTACTGGAGCGAAATTGGTATTGTGCTAATGTTTTTGGATGCAGGAAACAGGTTGGAGGGATCCAACTGGATTCCTCAACAGTATTTATTTAATTTCAGATATTTTGATATTTGATGGATTATCATATCGATATATGATATCGTTGTTAGTCGTGATTGACTATTTGGTGTATAGCATCATTGGACCCAGATTTTGGGATTTTAAAATGGTTTTAAAGTGATTTTTGAAAATATACTATATTTCTGGAATTGATCCATTATAAATAAATAAACGTTATAATTTTTAAAGTTATAAAAATTATGGTTTTTGTGAAATATAGTTAAAAAGCTGATTTTTAGGAATACGATTAAAAGTCGATTTTTGAGAAATATGAACTAATGATTTTATAAAATAATTTAGATTGGATTTTTGAATATATGATGAAAGTTTAAATATAGGATTTATAAAATTTGATTATTTTATAAATCGAAATGATGAAATTATAAAGGAATTTAAAGACGTTTTAGAATAATAATATAAACTGATTTATATTAAGAGATTTATAAATGGATATTTATAAATTGAAATATAGACATTATAAAACGAGTTTTTATAAGTGTTTGAATGTAGTGAAAATGAATTTCATAAATGAATGAAATTTATAGAATTATAAACTGTGAAGTTATAAATGAAATTTATAAATAGTAAGATTTATAAATTTGTGAAGTTAATTGAAGAATAGATTTGGTTAAATAAATGAATCTTATAAGTTATAAGATTTATAATTATGAAGTTTAAAGAACGATTTTATAAAATAATCGTTTTATAAGGATTTAACTTATAATATAAACTTTTAGTTTATAATTGAGATATGAAATCAAATAGGTTAATAAAGGAATTTATAAAAAAGAAGTTTTTATAAATAAATAGAAACGGAATTTATAAACGTTGTTTTATAAATCCGCAAATGACTTATTTTGATAAGTTAATTGTTATAACTTAGAGATAGAGTTATATTCACATTTCGAACAGTGAATAATCCTTTAAGTTAAAGTGAATAGAAATGATGAAATTTGTTAAGGTAGTATATTCACGTTTTTGAATAGTGAATAACACATTAAAGAAAATGGTTTAGATTAGATGTTTTAAATTAAATTAAAACGATCTAACGATGTTTTAAATGTGTTGAGATTCGAAACCATAGATTTCAACATTTATTGTTGAAATAGACGTTTTCGAGAAATAAAAGGAAATAGTGGACTATAACACTGTTGTTATAGTAAATGATTTCCGAAAGGAAATGTTTAGAATAATATTGGGATTTATATATCTATTTTAATTTCGAATCCCTATACTAGTGATTTTGGGTTGTCGTAACGATGTTTTACGCAACATTCGTTTTGGCCCAAATAAATATGTTAAGTGAATGATTTCCTTAAAAGAATGAAAGATATACTTAATTTGATTTAAGTATATTGAATATTTTCTAAGTGTTGAAAATAAAGAGATTTGTGAATTACTTATGAATAAATAAGTATGGAAACGTTTTCCAATATGAAGTGAATATTTAGAAATTATCTTTGAAATGGATAAGTTGAATCGTATATGCATGGAGATTTTGAAATATAAATCCATTATGGAATTTATAAATAAAAAGTGGAATTTGGTTAAAAATAAATATTGATTTATTTTTGAAGTGTTGGAATTTTATATCTTGTAAAGATATTTTGGAAAATAAATAATTTGGAAAATTATTTGGAATCTGGTGATGTGTGCATATCCATTGATAGTTCAATAGCCGACTATCAATATTTCCCTTTGAATGGGTATTTGATGTGATTTGATTGAATTTGAATGCACACTTATTTTTGAATAAGCGCTCACTATTCGGGTTAACCGGGAAAGGACCATGGGGTCGTATAACCCATTCCGAATATGTGATACGTCGTTATGAATTGCATTTGAAGATCGGTGTTGAAGACCGAGTATTTGCGAAAGCGATAGGATGACCTATCGATTGTCTCTGCACTGGGTAGCTCCTGGTATAGAGATCTCCTAAGTGATGGGAAATTCGATCGGGATTGTGAATACCCGTATTGCAAGGGCTTCGTAAGAAGTGCCTTCGGTTTTGTTCGAGCCCGGAACAGACTTGTATGGATTGTGTGTCTGACATTACAATTTGAGATATAAAGCCGATTCCTTTCAAATATATTTCTGTTGGTGGCGGAGAATTTATTCTTTGCTTAACACCCTTCTTTGAGACGTACGAGCTCAAAGGTTATATAGTTGAAGTTATCAGCGATATATTCCCAGTTTGGTAATGTGACATGCTGAGTGATGCTGAAATGATCATTGTGTTGATTATTGTGATAGGATCATTTATTTGATCGTCTATCTTAGTGATCATTGTGTTGATCATTTGTTGACCCAAAGCATGGCTTTTGTATAAAGTATGTTTTTGTGGACGTGACTTCGTCGAGCCTCACACCCCGTGAATGGTCAAAACAGGAAAGAAGCAGCAAGGTTATGAGGGGTAGCACCCTTTAGGATATGTCCATTTCCTTCTGGAAAAGGGTGGTATCATGGTATGGAGCCCAGATACTTACTCATGTTGAAAACACTTTGTTATGATTGTGTGAATTGATTAGAGAGCGCTCTCGGAAAAAGGTCCCAAAGGACCGGGGGATGGCATATTCGGTCAGTTGTTACTCAGTTAGGAGTAACCCGGCCTTGTGTTGGTTGAGATCCGGTTTGGTTCTCGGGGATGTCCATCCAGAGGCATTCTCAGTGGCAATGGGAAGTTCCTTGGCCTGACCATTTGTTGGAAATCCAATTCCCAATACGAAACTTGTACGGTATTAGTTGTAGAACCTGCTATTCACTTATGGTGGTCACCACTGTTTGGATGGTAGCTATAGTAGGCATAGTTCGAAATGTCTATGCTGGCTAAGATTTATATTCTACTTTCGAAATGAATTTTTTCTACACTATACACTAATAATAATATCAAATGTTATTTTAAATGCGTATCAAGCATCTTTGACTATCATAAGGAGAAATCTCCTCCGATTCTGCGTTTGCATTGTGTGTGTGTGCGGGAGGCCTTATGGTAGTCTCATTTTTAAAAGCATTGCGAATTGATTAAAAATATTCCTCTATTTTGATTTTTAAAGTAAATAAACTGTTTTGAGTTCTCACACCAGTCACATGACTGACTTGGAGTTTATTGTTTTCCTTCCTAAACTCTGGGTGCCCACAAATTTCCACACGGGCAGTCAAGAGTTAGGTTTATCAGGATATTCTGGAGTTGCTGGAGGCAAGCTGGATGGCATGGCGTATTATGTATATAGTACTTCTTTTTCCGCTGCACTGTTTGATGTTGTATGTTGTTGTTGTACACTCTGATGTGATGATATGATGTAATAAAATGTAATGTAATAACTGATATAGTTCTTTGTTCAAAGATTATTCATTTATTACTATATGTTGTTCCGCTGCGAATTGTGAGATTCTGTTGTTGTTCTGTTGTTTTCTTCTGTCCCGTTCTATTTTTAAAATGCTTCTATCTTCTATTTTCAAATTTCCTATTTTCTTTTCCCTATCAAAATTTTCTATCTTCTCTTCTCTCTTCTTTGTTTTTCTTAATTCTTTTTAAAACCCATAACATTCCGGTTTTTGGCCTTCGATTTCTCGACAGTCGATAAAGTGAGTGTCGATGTCGAATTTTCGAAGAACGAAAATCCTCGGGGCGTTACATTTGGTATCAGAGCTCTGTTGGTTAAGCGACAACCATGGTTCTGTAGGGTATTACTCATTAGAGATAGAGTCAGCAGTACTCTAGAATGAGTTTGAGTGTAATAATAGCTATGAGTGCGTATTTGTTAGTGAATATGAAATTGTTTTATATTGTGATGATTGGTTTATTGAGTGGCATATGAACTTTCGTCAGCGTGGTCCGCAAGACTATGCCGAAGGGGTTTCTAAACGCTTGAATAGAACAATTCGACATAATATCGATTTTTTAATTGGGTAAATGAAATAATTTTGCCTTGATTATATTTTAATATGTAAAGGAATAATTTTTCAAAATTATTAAATTGTATATTAGTGATTGTTAGGTTGTTTGAATAATCTAAATAAAGGGATAATTATATAAGCAAATGAATTATAAGAATAGAGTTATAATTAAAGTGAATTACAATTGTGAAATAAACTTATATATACAAGAAGTAAAATTATATGAATATGAGTTGTAAATAAAAGTGAATTTAAAGTTAAATGGAATATAAGTTAAGTGTTGTTGAATAAAGTTGATATTGATATCAAATTAAATTAATGAAGTTAAGTAATAAATATGAACTTGAGTTATATAATAGAATTCAACTTTGTGATTGAATGTTAATCAATTGAATGTAATTTAAGTTGATATGGAATAATGAATGAAAGTATTAATTCATTGAAATCTAATGTTATTAGAAGTTGAATAATTGAATGAAAAATCAATTTAATAAAACCAATTGGAAAGTGAAGATGTTAAACCAAATTGAATGAATATAAGCAAAGAAATTTGGTTGTAATTGATATACATTGGTTGTTATATGATTGCTAGTTGATTTTATATAAGTTCATTAAGTATTAATGAAATTGAAAGCTAATGCAATTGAATTCAAATTGAAAGTAAATAAATTTGAATAGAATTGAAAGTGAATAGGATTTAATTAGTGAATGCAAACTAATTAAAATTGAGAATGAATGTTGATAAAATCCAATGTTAATAAATCAAATATGATTTAGAGTGAAAACCAATTCATTAAATATGAATGAGAATATGAATGAATGTTTATTGGATATGGATGTTAGTTGGTTGATGATTGCATTCGTTGTTTATTGCATTTGCTATGTTGGCATATATAGTTGTTATGTTGATATATGTTGTATATTGAGGTTAATTGCATATATACATGATTCTCATGTTGTTTGTTGAGTTTAGTAGGTGCGGATCGCGTTTGCTTCGCATTTGGAGTTCGCTTTAGCGCTATATTAGCCGTATATGCTCGCTAATAAAAATATAAGGTACATATCTCGGATTAAATATCGCACTTTTATACTTTTTTCCCTGCGGGATGCCTCATTACTTGATGAGATGTATATTTGTGATATATATACTGTCATTTTTTTTTTCGGATCGAGCCGCGCAAAGGAGACTATGGCGAATTTTTCCGGAAATTTAAGGCGTTAGAAAATTTTTGAGAAAATGGGAAAATTTTGGGAAACTTTAAACTTTGATTTAAAATTGAAAGTTAAACAATAGTAGTTGTTTTTGAAAAGATAACTAAGTATGATTTGAAAACTTAGTAAAAGTTATCATAAGAAGTTTAACTATGAATTTTGGAAAGTTAATAAATTCTGTAACCTTTCTTAATTGTAATTTCGAGGACGAAATTCTTTTAAGGGGGAAAGATTGTAACGACCCAGAATTTTATTAAATTAAAATTTGAATATTTAATTAATTTTAAATATTTATAAGTGAATTTATAAGTTAAATAAATTTTTATTTGAATTATTGGATTTAATTGAATAATTAAATCGATAATTTAATATGTTAGATTATGAAAATAATTGAAAATTGAGTTAAAAATGATTGTAAATAATTTGGAAAATTTTATTTAATCATACTGGAGTTATAGAAATATTTTAGAACTTTTAAAATCGAATTAAAAGTTAATTTGTGAAAATTGAATATTTAATATTTAATAATAGACTGTAAAATAGTCAATTTTTGAACAGTCTCAGAATTGAACGAAACCAGTTTCATTGGATCCGTAATAGTTAGTTATTACCGGATTTCAAATTTCGTGTCAATCAGAGCTATCGTTTGATCGTGGCAGCTCGAAACGCATCGATTTATTTTTAATTTAAATTTGACGAGTCAAAATAGCCATTTTTCAAAAAGTCTCGGATTTCGACGAAACCAGTTTCATCGGATCCGTAATGTGATATTATTGTAAGGTTTCAAATTTCAAGTCGTTTGGATTTACCGTTTGTCCGGTACAAATTAAAACGCCTAGAAATCGACTTAAATCGGTTTAATTTAAATTGAACGTTTTCAGCCATAACTCGCACATACTTCCGAATTAGCTTCCGAAACCTGTTCCATTGTGTCCGGAACGCGGGATAAACCCTAGGTACGCTGGTTACGGCGTCTAAATCGGAGTTCGGAATTCCCGGAATGAATAGTGTTTACGCTAGCTTTTTCTATAAATAGGAGTTAAAAATCTAAAATAAATTAAAAAAAAAAAAAATATACAAAACCTAAAGCTTGTAGCCGGCCCTAATATTCAATGGCCAGAATCGCGCGATTTTCATTCCTTAATCTCTTTCAATCCACAAACATTCACGCGAAATGATCAACTGCAAAGTCGTTGAGGATTGCAAGAGCTTCGATTTCATGTGGAGATGATCGGAAACGACGCGGCGTGGAGCGAGCTAAGTGGGGCCGACGGCATCAGGTTGCGCACGCAACCCTGGGCTGTAGGGGCGGCCGAGCTTGGCCATGGTGGGGGCGTGGGTGGCTCTCACGTAGGCGGAGATGGTGGCGCTTCCTGATCGAGCTGGAACGCGACGGTTTGGTGGCGAATTCAAACCCTAGTTGGTCCATGATGGGTTTGTGCGTGCGGCTAGGGTCTGTAGCACGCGTATGAGGGAGATGAAGCAATGTACGGTGGAGATGGCTTGAGGCTTGGATCTGATGGCTAACATGAGATTAGGTTAAAAATTAATTAAGTTAGTTGTAATTTAAGTTATATAAATCGTGTACAATCTTGTAAAATGCATAACTTTTTCATACGAGGTCGAAAAAATGCAAACCCAGTTGCGTTGGAATCGTATGGACGAGCACTACGCGATGGAGTTGGTTTGGAGTCGTTTGGAGTTAGTGAGAATTTCGGGTAAAATTAAACGCGCGTTTAATTTTATTCGAAATAAAAGCTAAAACGGGATTTAAAATCAAGGTGAGAACTTCTCACTCAATCGAATAGATTTCGATTTTATTTTAAATAGTTAGATTTAAAATATTTGAATGCATGTTTGAATGATGACTGTAAATTATTGATTGTTAAAATAGACATTATGCGCCGTTATTAAGCGGATGTTATTTATTAAAAACATATACCGCGAATATTTCATAAACAGTGAAATTGGTGTTATATATAATATCAATATATATATATTGGCATATGTATATATTGCAGTTGTTGATTCCCCGCATTTTTTGTTTAGCGGATGAGACCCTATTACGCCGTTATTAAGCGGATAATATTTATTAAGAACATATACCGCGATAATTTCGTACTGGAGCGAAATTGGTATTGTGCTAATGTTTTTGGATGCAGGAAACAGGTTGGAGGGATCCAACTGGATTCCTCAACAGTATTTATTTAATTTCAGATATTTTGATATTTGATGGATTATCATATCGATATATGATATCGTTGTTAGTCGTGATTGACTATTTGGTGTATAGCATCATTGGACCCAGATTTTGGGATTTTAAAATGGTTTTAAAGTGATTTTTGAAAATATACTATATTTCTGGAATTGATCCATTATAAATAAATAAACGTTATAATTTTTAAAGTTATAAAAATTATGGTTTTTGTGAAATATAGTTAAAAAGCTGATTTTTAGGAATACGATTAAAAGTCGATTTTTGAGAAATATGAACTAATGATTTTATAAAATAATTTAGATTGGATTTTTGAATATATGATGAAAGTTTAAATATAGGATTTATAAAATTTGATTATTTTATAAATCGAAATGATGAAATTATAAAGGAATTTAAAGACGTTTTAGAATAATAATATAAACTGATTTATATTAAGAGATTTATAAATGGATATTTATAAATTGAAATATAGACATTATAAAACGAGTTTTTATAAGTGTTTGAATGTAGTGAAAATGAATTTCATAAATGAATGAAATTTATAGAATTATAAACTGTGAAGTTATAAATGAAATTTATAAATAGTAAGATTTATAAATTTGTGAAGTTAATTGAAGAATAGATTTGGTTAAATAAATGAATCTTATAAGTTATAAGATTTATAATTATGAAGTTTAAAGAACGATTTTATAAAATAATCGTTTTATAAGGATTTAACTTATAATATGAACTTTTAGTTTATAATTGAGATATGAAATCAAATAGGTTAATAAAGGAATTTATAAAAAAGAAGTTTTTATAAATAAATAGAAACGGAATTTATAAACGTTGTTTTATAAATCCGCAAATGACTTATTTTGATAAGTTAATTGTTATAACTTAGAGATAGAGTTATATTCACATTTCGAACAGTGAATAATCCTTTAAGTTAAAGTGAATAGAAATGATGAAATTTGTTAAGGTAGTATATTCACGTTTTTGAATAGTGAATAACACATTAAAGAAAATGGTTTAGATTAGATGTTTTAAATTAAATTAAAACGATCTAACGATGTTTTAAATGTGTTGAGATTCGAAACCATAGATTTCAACATTTATTGTTGAAATAGACGTTTTCGAGAAATAAAAGGAAATAGTGGACTATAACACTGTTGTTATAGTAAATGATTTCCGAAAGGAAATGTTTAGAATAATATTGGGATTTATATATCTATTTTAATTTCGAATCCCTATACTAGTGATTTTGGGTTGTCGTAACGATGTTTTACGCAACATTCGTTTTGGCCCAAATAAATATGTTAAGTGAATGATTTCCTTAAAAGAATGAAAGATATACTTAATTTGATTTAAGTATATTGAATATTTTCTAAGTGTTGAAAATAAAAGAGATTTGTGAATTACTTATGAATAAATAAGTATGGAAACGTTTTCCAATATGAAGTGAATATTTAGAAATTATCTTTGAAATGGATAAGTTGAATCGTATATGCATGGAGATTTTGAAATATAAATCCATTATGGAATTTATAAATAAAAAGTGGAATTTGGTTAAAAATAAATATTGATTTATTTTTGAAGTGTTGGAATTTTATATCTTGTAAAGATATTTTGGAAAATAAATAATTTGGAAAATTATTTGGAATCTGGTGATGTGTGCATATCCATTGATAGTTCAATAGCCGACTATCAATATTTCCCTTTGAATGGGTATTTGATGTGATTTGATTGAATTTGAATGCACACTTATTTTTGAATAAGCGCTCACTATTCGGGTTAACCGGGAAAGGACCATGGGGTCGTATAACCCATTCCGAATATGTGATACGTCGTTATGAATTGCATTTGAAGATCGGTGTTGAAGACCGAGTATTTGCGAAAGCGATAGGATGACCTATCGATTGTCTCTGCACTGGGTAGCTCCTGGTATAGAGATCTCCTAAGTGATGGGAAATTCGATCGGGATTGTGAATACCCGTATTGCAAGGGCTTCGTAAGAAGTGCCTTCGGTTTTGTTCGAGCCCGGAACAGACTTGTATGGATTGTGTGTCTGACATTACAATTTGAGATATAAAGCCGATTCCTTTCAAATATATTTCTGTTGGTGGCGGAGAATTTATTCTTTGCTTAACACCCTTCTTTGAGACGTACGAGCTCAAAGGTTATATAGTTGAAGTTATCAGCGATATATTCCCAGTTTGGTAATGTGACATGCTGAGTGATGCTGAAATGATCATTGTGTTGATTATTGTGATAGGATCATTTATTTGATCGTCTATCTTAGTGATCATTGTGTTGATCATTTGTTGACCCAAAGCATGGCTTTTGTATAAAGTATGTTTTTGTGGACGTGACTTCGTCGAGCCTCACACCCCGTGAATGGTCAAAACAGGAAAGAAGCAGCAAGGTTATAAGGGGTAGCACCCTTTAGGATATGTCCATTTCCTTCTGGAAAAGGGTGGTATCATGGTATGGAGCCCAGATACTTACTCATGTTGAAAACACTTTGTTATGATTGTGTGAATTGATTAGAGAGCGCTCTCGGAAAAAGGTCCCAAAGGACCGGGGGATGGCATATTCGGTCAGTTGTTACTCAGTTAGGAGTAACCCGGCCTTGTGTTGGTTGAGATCCGGTTTGGTTCTCGGGGATGTCCATCCAGAGGCATTCTCAGTGGCAATGGGAAGTTCCTTGGCCTGACCATTTGTTGGAAATCCAATTCCCAATACGAAACTTGTACGGTATTAGTTGTAGAACCTGCTATTCACTTATGGTGGTCACCACTGTTTGGATGGTAGCTATAGTAGGCATAGTTCGAAATGTCTATGCTGGCTAAGATTTATATTCTACTTTCGAAATGAATTTTTTCTACACTATACACTAATAATAATATCAAATGTTATTTTAAATGCGTATCAAGCATCTTTGACTATCATAAGGAGAAATCTCCTCCGATTCTGCGTTTGCATTGTGTGTGTGTGCGGGAGGCCTTATGGTAGTCTCATTTTTAAAAGCATTGCGAATTGATTAAAAATATTCCTCTATTTTGATTTTTAAAGTAAATAAACTGTTTTGAGTTCTCACACCAGTCACATGACTGACTTGGAGTTTATTGTTTTCCTTCCTAAACTCTGGGTGCCCACAAATTTCCACACGGGCAGTCAAGAGTTAGGTTTATCAGGATATTCTGGAGTTGCTGGAGGCAAGCTGGATGGCATGGCGTATTATGTATATAGTACTTCTTTTTCCGCTGCACTGTTTGATGTTGTATGTTGTTGTTGTACACTCTGATGTGATGATATGATGTAATAAAATGTAATGTAATAACTGATATAGTTCTTTGTTCAAAGATTATTCATTTATTATTATATGTTGTTCCGCTGCGAATTGTGAGATTCTGTTGTTGTTCTGTTGTTTTCTTCTGTCCCGTTCTATTTTTAAAATGCTTCTATCTTCTATTTTCAAATTTCCTATTTTCTTTTCCCTATCAAAATTTTCTATCTTCTCTTCTCTCTTCTTTCTTTTTCTTAATTCTTTTTAAAACCCATAACATTCCGGTTTTTGGCCTTCGATTTCTCGACAGTCGATAAAGTGAGTGTCGATGTCGAATTTTCGAAGAACGAAAATCCTCGGGGCGTTACAGCATTCAAATTCAAACAAATCTCAACAAATACCTATTTAAAGGTAAATATTGATAGTCGGATATTTAACTATCAATAGGTATGCTCAACATCACCAGATTCCAAATAAATTCCCAAATTATTTACTTTCCAAATATCTTTATTAGATATATAATTTACACACTTTAACCATTTGAAAACAAAGTTCAAATCAATTTCCTTAAACGGAAACACTTCCAATTATTTATCCATTTTAAATTTAAAATGGTTCATTTAAATAAATCAAATAAATCCTTACTGATTTACTTTTTTATCTACGCTCCAAATCCGTAAATTTATTCCCATAGTTCAAAAACAAATCAACGTTTATTTTTAAACTAATTCCCCTTTCTTTTATAAATTCCATAGTGAATTTATAATCCAAAATATCTATGATGTACGATTTTCAATATTCACTTTTGATTTATCTTCAAAAAGATAAATCCTAAAACGTTCATTTCACATTGGAAAAATATTTCCATACTTATTTAATAATAAGTACTTCACAAATCTATTTATTTTCAATATTTTAAAATATTCAATATTCTTAAATCAAAATTTAGTATATATTTCATTACTTAAGGAAAACATTCTCTTAACACATTTATTTGGGTCAAAAACGAATGTTGCGTAAAACATCGTTACGACGACCCAAAATTACTAGTATAGGGATTCAAAGTTTAAATAGATATATAAATCCCAATACTATACAAAAACATTTCCCTTCGGAAATCATTTACTATAACAACTGTGTTATAGTCCACCATTTCCTTATTTCTCGAAAACGTCTATTTCAACAATAAATGTTGAAATCTATGGTTTCGATTCATAATACATTTTAAAACATCTTTAGAATAATTAACTTCATTTCATAATGTTCCTTCCCCAAAAACATATCCATTTCATTTAATAATATATTCACTGTCCAAAATCGAGAATATAATTCCTTTCATATATTCCTATATCCAACTTATCAAATTCAATTGATTTCGGATTTATAAACAACGTTTATAAACTCCATTTATATTTTTATAAACTTCTATTTATAAAAAAATCCTTTTTATATCTCATTTTAAATGCCAAAATCCGATTTATAAGGTAATTACTTATAAATCTTCTATTTCACAAAATCTATTCATTTTATAACATCACAATTTATAAATCTATAAATTCCGTTCACTTATGAAATCCATTTTTATTTCATTTTTAACACTTATAAAAAATCGTTTTAATATTCCAATATTTTTAATTTATAAAATATCAATTTTTATAAGTCTTTTATATACATCGTTTTTAATAATTCAAAAACCCCAATTTAAACCAATTTATTCTTTTAATAACTTAAAAATCGTTATTTAAAGCTTATATACTTCAAAATCATACTTAAGCATTATTTTCCAAAAATCATAACTTTTGTGAAAATAAAATTTTAACGTTCATTTATTTTAACAATTCAAATTTAATAAAACGTATACTTTTGAAAATCACTTTAAAATTCCTTTTAAAACCAAAAACCATTATTTTAAAACTTCAGAAATGGATCCGATGCTGCAACAGCACCAAATAGTCAATCACGACATCCAAATATCATATATCGATATGATAATCAACAAATAATCACAATACCTGTAAATAAATCAATACAGCTGAGGAATCCAGTTGGATCCCTCCAACCTGTTTCCCTGTATCCAAAGATGTTAGCACAATACCAATTCCGCTCCAGTACGGAATTATCGCGGTATATGGGATTTATAAAATATTATCCGCTTAATAGACGGCGCAATAGGGTCTCATCCGCTATATACTGCGGGAAATCAACTCCAATATATACATATGCCAATATATATATATATATATATATATATATTGTTATATATAGATATATCCTACTATATATACTATCACAATCAAACAGCAATCAATAACTGCAATCATCATTCAAACATACATTCAAGCAATTTTAAATCCAACTATTTAAAATTTTAAATCGAAACTGTTCGATTGAGTGAGAAGTTCTCACCTTGATTTTAATTCTGTTCCAGCGTTTTATTTCGAATAAAATTAAACGAGCGTTTAATTTTACCCGAAATTTTCACTAGCTCCAAACGATACCAATCCAGCTTCATAGCGTAGTATTTGACAAAACGATTGCAACGCAATTCATTTCGTCAAAATCCGACCTCGCATCACAAAGTTATAACATTTTAAAGATTTATACAATTTTAATATAAATCAATTTACACTTTATTCAAATTTTCAACCTAAAACAATCATCACCATCCATCTCATGCTTGAAAATCCAGGCCGTTCGACCCTTCTTCCATCTCCCTCCAGTATTTGCATTCGAGACCATGAACCCATAGCCGCCTCCAGATTTCGAATTATCACGACCTTCACAACCACTTTCACATTGATCAAGGAGCTCCACATCGAAGGCCATCACTTCCCCCACCATCGGCTAGAAGAGCTTCAAGCTCGGTCAGCCCATTGTCTCGTTTTTCGTGCCCAAACCGAGCATAAACGCAAGCGCATAACTTCGTCAAGGGTCGACGATAACCAACTCTACCGTACGGATCTATCAAGCTCGAGACACTCTACAATGTTGTAGTTGAACACTTTTGCAAATTATTTACAGATCGAGAGTGATTAGGAGGAGAAATTCGAAAAATATCGGCCATTAAATTTATCACTGGCGGCTAGGGTTTGAGCTGAAACCCTAATTTTTTTTGGTGAAGAAAAGGGGGCTATTTATAGAAGTTTGAACGACACTATTCATTCGGCTTTTCAAAACTCCGATTTACGCGCGGTGACTGGCGTTTCTGGGGTTTACCCCGCGTTTCGGACGTAATGGAATAGGTTTCGGAAGCTAATTCGATCATCTGCGCGAGATATGGCATTAAACGATCGATTTAAAATTAAACCGATTAAACGATTTTCTAGGCGTTTTAGCTTGCACCGGACAAACGATAAATCCGATTGACACGAAATTTAAAACCTTAAAAAAATATCACATTACGGATCCGATGAAACTTGTTTCGTTGAAATCCGAGACTGTTTGAAAAATGGCTATTTTAACTCGCCAAATTAATATTAAAACAATTTCGATGCGTTTCGAGCAGCCACGATCAAACGAAAACTCTGATTGCTATGAAAATTGAAATCCGGTAATAACAAACTATTACGGATCCAATGAAACTAGTTTCGTCCAATTCTGAGACTGTTCAAAAATTGGCTAATTTCACTAGCCGATAAAATATTAAAATATTCAATTTTCACAAATTAACTTTTAATTTGATTTTAAAAGTTCTATAACATCATTATAACTTCAATATGATATAATAAAATTTTACGAATCATTTTCAATCATATTTAACCCAAATTTCAATTATTTCTGTATTTTCAACTATTAAATTATCGATTTAATTGTCCAATTAAATCCAATATTCGATAAATAAATTATTCGACTGTTTAATTTAACTTATTAATATTTAAAATTAATTAAATATTCAAATTTAAATTAATAGAAATTCTGGGTCGTTACACATGTACAGTGATACACTGTGCATGTCACACTGTTCGTGTGTGATGAATTCAAATGTGAATGATGACGAACAACCCAAATAACTGAGGAAAATAATATTTTCAAAAATAATATTTCATTTTATAGTGCAAAAATATTTCTTTTTCAATTTTACTGCGTAAGTGAATATTTTTGCAGATTGCTCAGATGCTGGATTCAAACTGGAATGAAGTTGAATATAAAACTACGAGTGTGAGTGATATGTAGTGAGGAATTTATGTAAACTGAATTGTGATGTAATTAGAATCAAAATTGTATATGTATAGTGAGAGTTTGAATTTGTACTATTCAAGATTGTAATAAATATTTGTTTGAATAAAATTTCTGTTTTGAATTTAAATTCCATTCAAATTCTGTGTAATTTATTTTATTCAACAAATATTTATTTAATCTATGAAAAACAAAATAGTACATTACCAAATACATTTAAATGAATATATATGTTTATTATCATCAAACAAAAACATATAAGCGCATATTCATACATTCTGAATGGGGAGCAGCTGTGGTCTTTATCACCAAATCTAATGGTTCTTTGAGGATGTGTGTTGATTATAGAGAGTTGAACAAGCTTACTCTTAAGAACCGATGTTCTATGCCTCATATCAATGATATGTTCGATTGCTATACGGAGCTAAAGTATTCTCTCAGCTTGATCTTGCCACCGGTTTTCAGCAGCTTCGTGTAGCTGAGGAGAGCATTCCCAAGATAGCTTTCTAAACAGGGTTGGATTAACCAATGCTCCTGCCTTCTTCATCGATCTCATGAATCACGTTTTCTGCGATGTTTACCACAAGTTTGTCCCCATTTTCGTTGACGATATTCTCATCTTTATTATGTCAGAGAAAGATAATGAGTCACATTTGGGCTATGTGTTGAAAACTCTTAGGAGTCATCAGTTGAAAGCCAAATTTTCTAAATGCCATTTCTAGAGGATGAAATCCAATTCCTTGGGCACACTATTTCTGAAATAGAGTCTCGGTTGACCCAGTTAAGGTCACCACGATTAATATATGTCTATTCATCTTTCCTCTTTTGTAATTTAATTATCTTATCCTCCTTTCGAGCCTATCTTCTTAGTTAGAATTCTCTTTGATTAGGGTCCTTCTAAATTTAAAGCTCTGTCATAGTTCTAAAAACCATTCTTGAGTCGTCCTTTAAAAGAGTGTATCTGTAATTGATATAAAAATATTTTATATTGTGTTGTTTGAGTTGTTAAGTTTGAATTTTGGGTTTCGATCGATTTGTCTGGCCAATGTTATCGATAGGAATTCCTAAACATTTAAACAGAGCAAACCGACGCAATTTTGTTTTCGAAATTGGTAAATGAAATAATTTTTGTATGAATATTTTATATTTAAAAGTATAATTTTCTGATATTGGATAGTCAAATGAATTGGTTGTTAGAACTGATAGTACTAGATTATCATTTATTATTTTATCAACATTCCAAACCGTTAACCATTGCTGTATGTTATAAGGAGTTGAAATTTTAAAACATGGTTTAGAAACCTGATTTGCAAATGAAATGAATTTAAATTAACGATTTGAGAATTTAATTTTCAATGCTTTTTAAAATTTGAAAAGAAGTAAGTCAGCACCCTCCTCGTATGTCGTTGCAAAATAATTTCGATGACGACTGTAGCATCATCGACATTCATTTTCGAGTCTCAAAATGGAGAGACCACTTAATAGCTTTGCTATACTTTGTATTGGAAAATGAATTTGATTTGAATTTCTTGAGTACGATTTGGGGTGTGTGTGTGTGTGTTTCAAAATGGTTTGAATGAAACCAAGAATTAACTCTTAAGTTTTATGTGAAGTGATGGTTTTCAATTATTGAAATAAATCAAAATTTTTGAGTAATTGGAGTGTCTAAAATGAGAATTGAAATTGAAACAACTTGAAACAGTTGAACTAGGATAAAAATTTATTTGTATAATACTCAATTGCATTCTTTGACATATATAACTTACCTGAAAAATTTGAGTGTAATGAGAACATGTAATTGAATAATATACAATATAAATGTAAGCAATAAGAAGTCCAAAAATGAATTTATGTGGTTTTGAATTAGTTTTTATATCTAGTACTATGTATTTTGAATCCAACTTTCCTTTCTGTTGCTTCTATTCTCCTTTCTCGTTCCTTTTCGAGGATGAAAAGTTTTGAGTGGGGGAGAGTGTAACGACCCATTAAAATAACATGATTAACTAAAAAAAATTATGAAATTAAATAACTAAAATTTTTGCAATGAAAATTTGATATTTGGCATGCGTCTAGTTAAACGTAGCAAGTGTCAGAGTTCGTTGGAAAATATGAAAGTTTGTTTAGTTGTGAAATTTCAATATAAAATTTAAACTGGAAATAAAATGTTTTTCAAATCTAAATATTTAAACATAAGAAAAATGTAAATCATTTTCTGAGTGAGACGTCATATTTCGTTTCGCTAAATTTGGACTGCTCTTGCTCCATTTATATTATTTTCGACATTTTAGCAGCAGTTTTGACAGCGAATATGGAGTTTTGATAGGTGGGTCATGTTGCTCATATCTGTGTACCATTTTGTTCGTCTCGTCGTGCTGATTTCTGCCGTAAATTCATTATGCATTTCGGCGTCTGGTACATGGTAAAATCTACAAAACGATTAGCTGTATCAGTATCCAATTTTAACCATTTCATTTCCTATGTCCTTTCAATTGTCCAGCTGCCATGGGATAACAAATGGCCACTAATTTTCATAATTCCTAGAATTTATTATTGACCTTTGTTATTCCCACCTGTTTGATATTTATTCTAGTTCCACTTTCTTTCTTTTCCCTTTCTCTTCGTTTCTATTCTAATTTAAAAAAAAATATAAAGTCACATTTATATGTTGGTTCATTTTCTCTGTGTTTCTCTTTGTTTGTTCTTTCTTTAAAATAAAATAAATTTGCATATATATTGTTTAGCACATGTTCATCTCCATATCACCCGTGTTTTCACAGCCTCCATCAGTCTTCCCCTAGCCGGGGCAAGCAAACACCACCCACCACCTTTCCAATGCCTCACCACCACAACTTCGCTATTCCTACCGAAACCCGCACCTACTTCCTCGATCAGCCGAGACCGCTCAAACCTAATGTAACACCCCGTGCTTTAATGATAAATAAAATCAATTGAATTAACATAATTGAAAAACAGTGAAAAATATAAATGTCAAATATATGCATTTAAAAAAATTAAGAGGTTACATAGATATACGCAACACGTGAGTATGTGATTAATTGACGCATCAATCAATTAAAAGATGAATTAATTAAGAGACATATATGCGTCAATTTGTCAAACTTTTATAACACTAATTAATTAAGGGATCTTCGAACACAGGAAAACATATGCGGGGAGTAAATTAAGTGATTTCATACATATATATTATTTTATAATTGACGCAATCAATTAATTGAGAAATTAATTAAAGTCATTAAGTAAACGTCAATTAATAAAAGATGGAAACGTATATGACAATTAATTGGGTAATGAATTTGTGGTTTAAATATGTACAACTAATAAATGTATGATTGAGTGACGCATATGAACTAATTTGGATATCGATTAAAATAGGAAATGTGTCAATTAATTAATTGGTAATTAGTTGAGTGTTTTAAAAAGGGTGTCAATTAATCAAAGAATATGCCATTTTACAATAGCTAAAATATAAATTAATTAGCTAGAAGAAAACGTCAATTATAGGATTATTTGTTTCCAAGTTTAAAAATGTACAAAAATCAAACAAATTAATTAGGTTTACGATGAAGGTAAATTAATAAGAATAAATTAAAAAGTATAACTTTGTATGCATTCAATTAATAGAGGTATTAATTGACGTGTTCAAATAGATAAGAAATTATATAAGAATCAATCAATATTGGATATATGTATGCATGTATGTATGTATGTATGCATGCATGTATATGTTTATGTATGATCTAATTAATTGGATATTTAATGGGAGAATCTTGTTTAGAAGGAAATGTGAATTAATAGGGTCGTATAACAAAGGAACAAATGAATAACGTTGGACAGTTATACGTTATAAGCTAAAATAAACAAATCAAGTTTTGATGGTGAGAATTTATTTTAGGGTTAATCAGATGGTTCATAGGGTTTCACTGCACCTATAAATTGAATGTAAATTAACCCTAGCCTAACTATTTTCTCTTAATCAGTCACTGTCATTTAAAGCAAACTCCTATTCTCTTCTCCATTGTCCTTTCTCCTATGTTAATCAACTCTTCCCCCAAACTAAAAATAAAATTTAGCAAGGAAATATATACAAAAAAAATCAGAGAATAGCACAAAAAAATCAGGGAATTTGCAGCAAATCAAAAAGGGGAAAAGCGGAGAAAAACTTAACAAATTAAAAGGGATAGAGATTAAAGCTAAGGATGACATGTGAGTGGATTTAAATTATATATCTTTTATGTTTATGATATATTATTGTTAGATTCCCTTTTTCTTTTTCAATTCAGTACTTATCTCAGTAATTAGTTCTGTTGAAAATTGTAAATTGTATAAGAAAGCTTATATTTAATTATTATTTACATAAAATAGGAAGATAGTAATCCAATTAAATATGAATAATATTAGGCTTGACAGTTAAAGAAAGGCATAAGACTAAAAGTAAGAAATTTGCAGTTATTTACATCAATTTTAAACTTGAAACTTACCCTGTAAATTTTAGCTTCCTTTTATTCCTTTTTACGCGAATAAAATAGTTAAAGAGAAGAATTCGCAAATATGGACTAAATAGAAAATCATTAGATTTACAGAAATTAAAATACGAAAAACTGAAATAAAAAGAGAAAAATAGAAATTTACAGTAAATTATGCTAAAATGGGAAAAAATAAATAAAAAGGGGAAAATTTAATAACTTGATTGGGAAGTTAGTGATAGATTAGTTGGTTGGTTTAGTAAAGAGAATACATTTCCATAGTTTAATATTTAAAGGATAACGATAAATGTAATTGCAAGAATAAAAGAAAGTAAAAGGGAGCTAGTGTAAAACAGAGACATTGCTATATTTTGCACTACATAAAAAGTAAAGAACTAATAAAAAAAATATCTTACAGTTGCGGATTATTGTTTATAGCATTGTTTAGTATTAAAAAATGGAAATGGAATTTTAGCACAGTTTTTGTAATCAACCAAAAAGAATAAAACTACTTCCTGGAATATTAGAAAATAAAGTGAAGAATTGAAGGAAGTAAAGAAGAAATTGAGTTAATAATTAAGACAAGACTAGAGCAATTATTAGAAATGTATCTAGGTCTGCAATTACTGCGAGATAATAGAATAAAGACAAAACAGTTATTATGATAAGTAAATTTGTGACAGTCGGACGTAGTTCCAAACCAAGATTGTCATATAATAAGAGAACTAAAGAGAATTTAATATCATAATAAAAGAAGACAGTCTAGAATAGAAAAGAGATGCTTTTAATTATATTTATAATATATAGATTATAAAAGAATACAGTAGTGATAATTTCAAGTTAAATTATAACATAGATTATAATTATGTAGAAAGAACAGAAAAGGCTTATTTCAAGACTTAAATTAAGTTAATAAGCAAATAGAGCAGAATTTATGGAAGGGCTTATTTTAACAAATTTAGATATTAGATTAAGTTAATAAGCAAGATAATAGAAGTGGCCTATACCAAAGCATTCCCTTTCAGTCAGGAACTGATGGTCTCATAATAGTTAGGTGAGGCTAGGGCAAGCTTATGCTGATTAGTGTAACTAAGTAACCAACAGAATAAGAAAATTAAACTAAATGCAAAATAAAAGATTAGACTTAAGGTCTAATAAGAGAGTAAGATGCATTTGGAGTAGCCCATAGGATGAAGAGCCTAACGAAGCAGTTCATCACAGATAAAGCACGTCCAACTTAGTTATGTTGGGCTAAAAAGAAGTATGAGACCTCAATGTACATGAGAATACTCTAGGATGGACCTCTGGGGTAGGCATAGTGAAGCAGTCCTCTAGAGGTAGGTCTATAGGTGTTCTATCAAAAGAGTATGCCTTGACTGCTTTTTCTATGGCAGGACCACTATAGGCAGTCGAAAGGGGTTGATGTTTGGAATAGAATATTCGTATGTCCTAGTACTCGAGGTTGCATAATGGGTAGGAACTAAAAGGATAGTCGCATGTGGATATTGGGCCAGCATCAAAAACCAAGAAGCGAGTTGGGGAAAGATTAGAGATAAACCAAGAGTCCAATGATACTTTCACTATCAAGACATTGGATGAGGGGCGCCACTAAATGGATGTTTAGATTGTTTCCCTTAGACAACAACCATGTAGCTCTTTAGAGGTCTTTCAATTAGTTGAGATGTGGTTACGTGGGGCCATGACCACGATAAGAAAAGAGATAAACCAAATAGAATACCTATATTGTATGCCTAACGCGATAGTCCTTTACAGAAATAGAGTATCCGTATTTTAGGCCTAGCGAGGCTGTCCTTTACAGAAATAGAATATCTATATTTTAGGCCTAATGAGGCAGTCCTTTACAGAAATAAAAAATCCTCGATTATGTTCCATACAAGGTACACCTTGGTTAGCGAGTTTCAAGGGGGAGATAGAACGATTACGTATGTCCTCAAGGTATGCACAGGGTGGTACATTGTGGATGTCCGAGCATTAGCATAGGCTAGTGCTGACGCAGTTATACGTTTTCATAACAGACGGTGGAATATCTGTATTGTAGGCCTTACAGGGCAGTCCTTTACAGATGTAGTCATAGCACGCCCTAGAATCAAGACGATGGAGTCCTTTTCGAGGAGGATACGAAAGGTACTAAGGGTAGTACCTAGGACCGATACGGTCATTAGGAAAATTGCTACATAATTATCAGTTATTAGGTTCTAATCTACTAGGGAGTACATGGGCACGATTCACGCACAAAGGTGAGAGTATTATAAACCCAAACCTAATATAACAACATATGGAAATAAAACGGTATATGTAGAATTAAGCCTAGAAGTGTATAATTTATCCGTTCACCAGAATTTTAGTTCTGACCCACTCCTCATAACATCCTACGCGTTAGGTAGAAGGCAGAGACTTTCTAGCTTTGAGACACTTAGAAAGTGTTATTATTTTGACGAGTATTTATTTACTATTATATTTTAGTCAGTTCCACTGTGAGATATTTATTTGAGCATATATTTGTCTTTGCCTATTTGCAGGATACCAGAAACCCAACTCGAGCTTCAGTGGGCCTAGATTCTAGCATTTCTGTAAAAAATCCGGACCAACTGGAATTTGGCTCGTTACATTTGGTATCGTAGCCTAGGTTTAGGATTCCCAAGTAGATAGTGAGTGAACGCATTTGTATTTTTGAATAAAATATAAATATATTATGCATTAAAATCCAAATAGTCGCTTTTGGGTCGCATAGCCCTTTATAATATCATTAACCAATTTTCAGAAAAAAATAAATCCAAATTGTCCCCAATTATAGATTTTAACATATGGAAAGTTTGTAGAAGTAAATTTGTGCATAGTTTGCTAGTTGTGTTTGGGATGACCCAAGTATGTTAAGCCCTATGTTATTGCCAATTTATAGCCAAATAAGCCATGTTTTGAGAGAAGATTGGTATCCATATGTTATAGGAAGTAGGGAAATTTGCTAGGGATGGTGGGGGAGTGTTTTAATTTTGGAAGGAGTAAGAGGTTTTAGTAAGAAGAAAATCCACTTTATGTCTAGCCCAATAAAATGAAACTTTTGAAATTGGAAAGTTGAAAAATATAATTGTTAATACATTTAAGGAAGTAAATATTGGGTTTTTGAAAAAAAAATAAGTGGTATGAAATTTAAATTGATTTTTATATGATGTAAATTTTTTTAAAAGCAAAATTCTTTTTGAAGAAGTATAGAGCGTGTATAGCTCGCTAGTTTCTTTGTTGGTAAACAAAGATTTTAATTATAAAATCCTAAAGTATGTTAAGTATCGAAAATGTAGGTTACCATATTTATTGTTATAATAGATGTTTTCGGTAAAAATAAAGGAAGCATAGACTATGACACTATTGTTATAGTAGGTGACTCCCAAAGAAATGTTTTTATACAGCAGATGAAATTTATTAATATTTATTTTAATTAAACCCATATATTAGTATTTTTTGGTTGTAGTAACAGTGTTTTACGCAACATCTGTTTTGACGCAAATGAGCATTGGAGATAATTTCTAAAGTGGTTTGTATGTACACTTATTAAGTATATGAGAATATTTTCTAGTTATGAAAATATTAAAGCAGTATTGAATATGAGTTCTTTTGAAAAACAATGTATATTAAATTAATGAATTTAGTAGGAAATACCTTATGTAAGTGAATATAGGGTAAACATACTTTAATCTTGTGGAATGAAATGAATAATGATATAATTTTCTATGAATCACAAATAAAGATGTTCTGTGCAAGTTATAAGGAACACGTGAAAGAGATGTACAAGGTATGAAAAGCACTATATTTTGTATAGCCTATTTCGATAAAATATAAAACAAATTCCTTATAATTTCACATAAATGTGAAATCCTCCTTTAAAGGATTAATGGAAGGTTTTAGAGTTAATGGTTTCTCATAAGAGAAAGTAATTCCAATATATTAAGGTATAAAACCATTAAGTGTAGTAAGTTAGAAACTCCTCCAAGGCTAAGTAGTTGGAAGAGTTGAAAAGTTAAGGGATTTTTGATAAAATATTTATTCTTACCTACTCCAGTTTTAGTATATTTGAAAATCTATAAAAAGAGGATATTTTGAAAACAAAAACATATGAGGACATTTTTTTAGACAAGAAAAAAAGTTTTAAGAACATGCAAGACATGTTTTAAAGAAAATTGGTTTGGTGGAAAAGCAAATAAGTTTTTGGAAGGATAAAACTTTAAGTAACCATATACCTTTGAGTTTAACAGAAAATTCAAAATAACATTTTAAAAGACAAGAATTTTGGGATTTGATGCTTTAAAAATTTAGAAGCTTTAAAATTTGAAGTAAAAGGATAAATACCAAGCCAAATCAGACTTTTAAATATGGAGTAGATATGAATCATTTCCTAGGTGTAACGGAAAAAGTATGTGGCTATAACAGTAATTACTTCTAGTAATAATAATAAAAGTTCTCGTAAGGTGTATAGGATACGAGTGAAAATCTAGAAATGTTGCTTCATGTATGTCGACTATAAAAGAATAGCGAAGTGATATTAGTAAGATAGTAAGACACACGTGGCTGGGAAAAGTACACCTTAGTTGGGGAAAAATGAAAGGTAAAGTGAAAATTTTCCCAAGCTTAGTTGCCTTTTTAGATAGAGACTGCATAGATTGAAACCCTTATCCATTGTAGTAAATGAGACTTAGAATAAAAGAGACGAATAGATCTTATTCGTCATGAGCAACACAGCGTAAGTTGGTAACAAGTAATAAACGGTAGAAGGAGCATATGAGTTACTTGAATTCCTAGATTTGGACCTTTCTGTGTTAGAGTGGACATGGTCCTAGACGTCCTAGCCCTAGATGATATCTTTGTTTAGTCGCTATATTAAAAGAAGAGTAAAAGTAGATAAAAGGTAACTAAAATGAAATAGTAAGATCTAAAGAAAGCAACAAAGACATCGATAGAAATAAATAAGAATTACAAAAGAAAAATACATCTTTCCCATAAATTAAGCTTGGGAAAAAGTTTGAAAAGAAAAATCTTTGTTGTGTAAACCATGATTGGGATAGAAAATAGATATTTTATAGGATAGTGGCATAAGTCCCCAGTACAGAGAAAAAGGTGCACAAAAGTAAAATAGGAAATGTGAGGTTTTTCCGTTTTCCACCTTCTTTATAACATAAGAAATTGAATTTGAAAAATTAGAATTTTCTAAAATTCAAAAATCAAATGTTGTGTAGTAGTTTTGGACGTAAAATTTGTTGAACTATGCTTCTATTCAGCAGGAGTGAGAAAAAAATTGGATGAAAAATGTTTTAAGTTTTCAAAAGACTGCATTCATATAGAAATTGCAAGTATACCTAGGATGTGTGCATCATGTTTTAAAAGAAATTTCTGAAAGAGAAGGCATTCATATAGGAGGTACCGCTTAGAAATTCTTGTACATGCATATATTTTATGATGTATTGCACTTTGCACTGATTGCTGCAAAATTGGTTTTACACTAAACGGTTGTTAGTGTAGAATAGATGCATGAAGGTTTGCATGATTAAACCTTTATCAAATTTCGGGGACGAAATTTCCTAAAGGGGGAGAATGTAACACCCCGCGCTTTAATGACAAATAAAATCAATTCAGTTAACATAATTACAAAATAGTGAAAAATATAAATGTCAAATAAATGCATTTAAAAAAATTAAGAGGTTACATAGATATATGAAACCAATGAGTGTGATTAATTGACGCATCAATCAATTAAAAGAGGAATTAATTAAGAGACATAGATGCGTCAATTAGTCATAGAATATGTCACTTTTATAACATTAATTAATTAAGTGATCTTCTAATAAAGGAAAGCGTACGTGGGGAGTAAATAAAACGATAACATACATTCATTAATTTATAATTGACACAATCGATTAATTAAGAAAATAATTAATGACATTAAGCCTCAACTAATAAAAGATGGAAACTTATATGTCAATTAATTGGGTAATTAATTTGCGGTTTAAGTATGTACAACTAATAAATGTGTGATTGCGCGATGCATATGAATTAATTTGGTTATCGATTAAAATATGAAACGTGTTAATTAATTGATTGCCAATTAGTTGAGCATTTTAAAAATAGTGTCAATTAATCAAAGAATATGCCACTTTTACAATAGCTGGTAATGAAAATTAATTGGCTAGAAGAAAATGCCAATTATAGGATTATTTGTTTCCAAGTTAAAAAAAATTGGAATGTGTACAAAAATCAAACAAAGTAACTAGGTTTATGATGAAGGTAAATTAATAAGAATAAATCAAAAAGTATAACTTTTATATGCATTCAATTAATAGAGGCATTAGTTGACGTGTTCAAATAGGCAAGAAATTACAACGTATAAAAATCAATTAATATTGAATATATATATATATATATATGTATGATCTCAGTGATTGGATAATTAATGGGAGAATCTTATTTAGAAGGAAACGTAAATTAGTATGGTCATATAAGAAAGGATCAAATGAATAACATTGGAGAGTTATACGTTATAAGCTAATGTAAGCAAATCAAGTTCTGATGGTGAGGATTATATTAGGGTTAATCAGATGGTTCCTAGTTGTTCACCGTACCTATAAATTGAAAGTAACTTAACCTTAGCTGACACTATTTTCTCTGAATCATATGTTGTCGTTTATAGCAAAGTCCTCTTCTCTTCTCCCTCTTCCTTTCTCCTTTGTTAATCTAATCTTTACCCAAACTAAAAATAAAATTAAGCAAGAGAACACATACAAATAAATCAGAGAATTATGCAAACAAATCAGGGAATTTATAGAAAATCAAAAAGGGGAAAAAAAAGGAGAAAACTGTAGCAAACTAAAGGGATAGAGATTGAAGCTAAGGACGACATATGATGGGTTTGAATTATATATCTTTTATATTTATGATATATTATCGTTAGATTCCCTTTTTATATTTTAATTCAACATTTATCTCGGTAATTAGTTTTGTTGAAAACTGAAATTGTATAAGAAAGCTTATATTTAATTACTATTTATATGTAAAAGAATGATAGTAATCCAATTAAATTCGAATAATAGCAGGCTTGACATTTAGAGAAAGGTGTAAGCCTAAAGGTAAGAAATTTACAGTTATTTACACCTATTTTAAAGTTGAAACTTAGCCTGTAAATGTTAGCTTCATCTTATTTTCTTTTACACGAATAAAATAGTCAAAGAGAAGAATTTGCAAACATGATCTAAATGGAAAAACACTAGATTTATAGAAATTAGATGTAAAATAAGAAAACTGAAATAAACAGAGAAAAATAGAAATTTACAGTATGTTGTGCTAAAATGGAAAATTTTAATAACTTGATCGAGAAGTTAGTGGTAGATTAGCTGGTTGGTTTAGAAAAGAGAATACATTCCACAGTTTAATATTTTCAGGATAATGATAAACGTAATTATAAGAATAAAAGAAAGAAAAAGGGAATTAGTGTAAAACAGAGACACTACTGTATTTTGCACTACAATAAAAATAAATAAATAATAAAAGAAATATCTTACAATTACGAATTATTGTTTATAGCATTGTTTAGCATTAAAACATGGAATGAAATTTTAACACAGTTTTTGTAACCAACCAAATAGAATAGAACTACTTCCTAGAATATAAGAAAATAAAGTGAAGAATTAAAAGAAGTAAAGAAGAATTCAAGTTGATAATTTGTAACAAACCGCATATTTTACGATTGAGTATTTAAATATTTTATTTAAATATTTCATCATTAGTCGGATTTTGTTCGAAAAAGCTACTTTTTGCAAAAAGTCGAATTTGGACTCGAGACCCCCATTGAGTTCAAAATGCCGTTTGTGACCTTTTTGAGTATAAGCTTCGATATGTTTGGAGTTAGTCAAGTTTTGCTACTTTTTCACTTTGGGTTTGAGTTTGGGTTCAGCCCTATGTTTAACTTATACTCAAATCTGAACCACTCCCCCCATTCACTCTCACTTCCTCCTCTTTTCAGTTCTAAAGCATCAATGGTGGGAGAGATGGGAAATTAAAACTCCAAAACCCTAGTCCTCCTTAGCAAATCCAACTTCTAGCTCCAAATTCAAGAGAACCCATTGGTAAGTTTCTCTTCATCTTCCCCAACTCATTCTCTTAATCAATTTCAGAAATTCCTAAACCTAATTTTGGGAATGTTCTTCTTTTAAGCTTAGAATCAAGCTTCTTGAGTTGGATTTGAAGAGTGGTTGATTCTCCTTTGCTTTCAAGCTTCTTCTTCAATCGTTTGGGTTCAAAGGTGAGATTTTTATCTCACATCTTTGTCTATAATTATCTTCGATTGTTAGGTATGAATTCCTAACACTTATTCTTGTGCAATTGATTTTGGTTTGGATTGATTTGGTGTATATTCCAATTTTTGGTGTTTTGAAATCAAAATCTATGAAGAGCCGTTAAGGCTGGGTTGTCGCGTGGCGTAAATCCTTAGTCGTCATTTGCTCGTTCGATCGTTTCCGATATTCGTTTGGCCAATTTTTGGTCGAGGTTCAGGAAATCCTCAAAATTCCAGTTTCAGACGTCTGAATCTGGGATTTCAGACATCTGAATTGGCTCATTATCAAACAAAAAGAAAATAGGCTAAAAATGCCTATTTCGGACGTCTGAAACATTTGGTTCAGATGTCTGAATCACGTTCATGAAATTTTTAATTTTTCCAGATTCAGACGTCTGAACCACTTGTTTCAGACGTCTGAAACTGTAGTGTTTTTCCTGCTTGCCTTATTGTTTAAGAATTCCAATTTAAATCGATTCGTGATGATCTTATTTATTGTTATAATTTATTATGACTTTGATGACTCCTTTTTAGGGATTTTTGAATATCCATTTCGATGGATTCTTTATCGGCTTCTTTGGATTTTATTCACGCCTTCGAATGTGAATTTTAGTGATTGATTGTTCCTACAATCTTCTTTGTGATTTGTCACTTTAAAAATATAAAGGTTTCAATACTAGTAGTAAATATCAAAATTCTTTCATCAAAACGATTTCAACACTATTTTATTACAAAGCTCGTTTCTTAAACCGTTTTCCAATCTATTAGTATATACAAGCCTTTACCTCATTCGTATGAGAAATTTAATTAAACGACTTAGTAAAACGAGTGGTATGAAACGCTTGCGTTTACTTCGTCGGTTAATTCTTGGACTTGTTCGATTGAATCTCTTGTGACAATTTTCTAGTGGAGATCTACAGTTTGTTCGTAAATATTCAAGTTAAGCAAGTGGTTATGGGACATGAAGCTAAACTCATATATTTACTAGCTTAGTGCAATTGACACTTCTCGTTGATCATGACGATCATCGTTGTGATTTAGACTAGCAATGTGCGATGTCTCTTTGTCTGCGAGGGAGACTAAACCCCTTTTATGGAGTTTCGACTCAAATTGGTGGGGTAGCGACCCATGGTCTTCGGGCCGTTTGTGGAGCTTCGGCTCAATTTGTGATGGTTAGCAACCATGGAATTAGCGTTCCGTTTGTGATACACGTGTTGGTGAGCTTTATGCTCCCGTTTGTGATAGGCCTTCCCCCTTTTTGTGATTTCTGGATTTCTTGAGATGATTTCTAGAATTTGTGCTTCACCAATTTTAGTGATTTTCATTGATAAGTTTTATCAATATTTGTGCATTGGTGAATTTGTGTGTCATTGACTTTTGTGATTGACATTGATATAATCGTCAATATTTATGGTTTGGTGAACGAAATAAGGAGTATGACATTTCTTTGATCTTTGAGTAGATTTTTGTGATATTGATTAATCTCTTGTTGATTTTCAATTACTTATTTATCACAACTTGGCATTGTGATTATTATGTGTTTAGTCATACCTCTTATTCTATATCGCTTCATCTGGTATTTATAGCTAGACTGATCCGTTTATTATTTTCTTATTAAATAATACACGGGTCAGACCGAGATGTTACAGGTGCTTCAGCTTGACTTCTCACTTGGGATTGACTTCTCTGACTTTTGGCTAACTACTTAGATTAGTAGTTTATTTTGTTGTATACACTTGAGATGTGGAATCATAGTTGTAATCTTTTGTATAACACGTGTTGCTATTCTTTTGTATTATTGTGGATCTTCTTGACTACTACTCTGATGAACACTTTAATGTGTTATATATATTCATATCTATTTCCGCCTTTGTGATATGAATTATCTGTGACTGATTGTGTTATGTTTATTTCTATATTTGTTTCCGAAGACATAATAGCCACTGTGTAGTAGCTTTGAGTTTGTGTCGGTATGTCGGATGTCCTCTTGAAAAGAAATGCAAGTTACATATTATCTGGCATATCGGTACTCGCACAAAGCAATTATACAGATGGTCTCTCCTCAACAACATTATTCTCCGTGCTAGTTGACGGCATTATACCGTAGTGTCCTTGGCTAGCGTGGGTATAGAGGTGGGGCGTCACATCTTGGTATCAGAGCCAAACTTCGGAACAATGTAGAATAATTTAACAAGGATCATTGTCCTAAGTCCTTCTTAGGAGTCGTGCCTTAGGATTTAATTCGAGTCTTCGTACCGATTCATCCTATTTTCTTTATGATTCCTTATTTTATCTATCAAGATTGCTTAATATTCCTTTGGTGAATAACCTTTTTCTTCTTCTTTATTTCTTTCTAAAGGAAGAGAAATGGTTAGACCTGGCCGTCCCATCGCCGGTCAATCTAGTGCTACTCCCCAAGATGGAGTTTTTATGACTGCCCAACAACTTCTTGACCTTGTCAGGAATGCTTAAGCAGCTGGTTCTAATCCGGAACCTACTCACCCTAAATCTAGGTTTGCACGTTTGTGCAATGATTACACCAACTTGGGTGGGAAGCCATTTTAAGGTTCTGAAACTATTATTGAAGTTCAGGCTTGGTTAAGGACATGCGATCGAATCTTTTCTCGCATGAACCTCGTTGATCTTCACCGAGTTCAGGTGGCTTCTAGTATGCTCCAAGAAAGAGCATTAGGCTGGTGCGAGCTTCTGATTTCTAAAATAAATGAAGCGGATCTCACTTGGGAGAAATTCCGAGAGCGCTTCGAGTTAAAATTCGTACCAGAAGCTGAGAAGGTGATTTTGTCTCGCCGTTTTATTGACCTTGTTCAAGGTGAATCTTCCGTGACTGACTATGTTGCGTCTTTTGAATCTCTCTCTAAATACAGGTTTGAATATATCAACACCCCATTGAAGAAAAATCAAAGATTTGTCTATGGCTTAAACAAAAATCTCAAGAAGCCATTACTTCTAAAATTAGAAGTTTCTTTCGACCAACTCATTGATATCGCTCTTCGTCTTGAAGAGGCGGATATGGAAAATGATGTTGAAGTGGTGGGTTCCAAACCAAGCTTCAACAACAACAAGAAAAAGCCTAATAAATTCAAAGGCCCTTATCCCAATAAGAAAGGGAAGCAAGCAACCTCTGTGGCAAAGACTTCTTCCTTTGGTCGTGGGGAATGCTATAATTGTGGTTCGAAGGACCATTACGCGAACAAGTGTCCAAGGTCTATCTCTTGTCGCTACTGCAAAGTTCCCGGTCATGCTATATCTTCATGCCCCAAGCTTCTGCGAAAGAAGGAGGGAAAGTTAAATGTTGCTCAAGCCTCTGGCAACACATCTCGTGATCAAGGTATGTCTTATTCTATCCTTGATGGCATTATCATATTTCGTGATCAAACTATTCGAGTTCTTTTTGACATGGGTGCATCCCACTCTTTTATTTCAAAAGAACCCGTTGATACTTTTTCTTTAAGTGTTGTTGCTTTAATGACTTCTTTGAGAATTGCGAATCCGGTTGGTGGGTCCGCAACAATCAGTTTATTGTGTAATGATGTCGAGATTATTTTGGGTGGTTTTTCTTTCCGAGCCGATTTGCATGTCATGCGTTATTTAGGCTTTGGAATGATTTTGGGAATGGATTGGCTTAACCATTATGAAGCTCATATCCTATGTCCTGAGCGGACTATTCATCTTTGACATCCTCAATCTGTTAAGCAGATTTCTATTAATTTTAAAGATTCGGATTCCAGCTTGGTTGCATCTTTATATTCTTTAAATCCTCGTGATGATGATAATGATGATGAGGAAGATATTATTTCTCTTATTCACGTTGTTCGTGAATTTTCTGACATATTTGAGCCCGTTTTAGGATTACCACCTAAGCGAGCAATTGAGTTCAAAATTAACCTTATTCCTGGAGCTCAACCTATTACTCGTCCTCCTTATCGCATGTTTAATAAAGAAAATGAGGAGATGCGCAAACAATTATCTGAATTAGAGACGAAGCAATTTATTCGCTCTAATTCCTCGCCTTGGGGAGCTTCAGCTATTTTTGTGAAGAAATCCGATGGTACACTTAGGCTTTTGCATTGACTACCGCAAGCTTAATGATCTTACTATCAAAAATAAATATCCTTTACCTCGGATTGATGATCTATTCGATCAACTTAGTGGTGCTAGAGTCTTTTCACAATTAGACTTAGCTACTGGATTTCATCAGCTTCGTATTGCAGAGGATAGCATTCCTTTGACATCGTTCCCTACTCGTTATGGATCTTATGAATGGCTTGTTATGCCATTTGGTCTAACGAATGCTCCGGCTTATTTCGTTGACCTTATGACTAGAGTTTTCAAAGACTTCCTCGATCGGTTTGTTCTCATCTTTATTGATGATATTCTTGTGTATTCAAAAACCGAGGAGGAACATGAGAAGCATCTTCGGAATGTGTTGGAAACTCTTAGGAGTAATCAATTAAAAGCAAAATTTTCTAAATGCCATTTTTGGTAATCTCGTGTGAAGTTTCTCGGTCATATTATTTCCGAATCCGGAATTTCCGTGGATCCTTCAAGGATTGAAGCGATTCAAGATTGGAAGAGACCGGAGAGTGTGACGGAGATTCGTAGTTTTCTTGGATTGGCGGGTTATTACCGCCGTTTTATTGAAGACTTTTCTAAGATTGCCGTGCCTCTCACTAGCTTAACGAAGAAAGGTGTTAAATACATTTGGTCGGACAAATGTGAAACTTCTTTTCAGCAACTAAAGGAACTTCTTTCAGATGCTCGTATTCTTGTTATTCCCGAGGGGAATCAAGATCTCGTTGTTTATACCGATGCTAGTCGCGTTGGTTTGGGTGCCGTTCTTATGCAAAGAGAACGTGTTATTGCTTATGCTTCTAGGCAATAGAAGCCTGCTGAGTCTAGATATGCCACTCATGATTTAGAACTCACGGCTATTGTTTTTGCTCTTCGGATTTGGCGTCATTATCTTTTGGGAGAGAAATTTATTCTTTATACCGATCATAAGTCTTTGAAGTATTTATTCTCTCGAAAGGAACTTAATTTGCGTCAACAACGTTGGCTCGAGTTCCTTGCTCCTTATGATCTTGATATTCTTTATACCCCCGGTAAGGGTAATCATGTCGCCGATGCTCTTAGCCGTAAACAACAAGCTGTTGTTTCTATGATGATATCCGAATGGAACGATCTCGAGATTTTATCCACTTGCGAAATTCGAGACCGTGTTTTCGATTTATGTTCATCTCTTGTTTTATGTAGCCTTGAGGCTCATCCTTCTCTTTTAGACCACATTCTTGAAGCTCAAGGGCTAGATCCTGAATTGGCTCTTCTTGGCCAAAATGTTAAGGATAAAATTGATATTGAAGGTTTGAAAGACTTTGATATCGATTCTCGTGGCGGCATTCGGAAATTTGGTAGACTTATCGTGCCAAATATTAGTGATCTTCGTAAAGATATTTTAGAAGATTCCCATCTTTTGAATTTACCATTCATCCCGGTAGTAGTAAAATGTACGTGGATATGAAGCGGCTTTATTATTGGGAGGGAATGAAATCTGATATTGCTAACTTTGTTAGGTGTTGCATGACTTGCCAACTCATTAAGGCTGAACATCAAAGGCCCGGTGGGTTATTGCAACCTTTTGAAATTCCAATTGGGAAGTGGGACCAAATTTCCATGGATTTTATAGATGGCCTTCCCCGTTCCCGTTCGGGTCATGATAGCTTATGGGTGATCATTGATAGACTTACTAAATCTGCACATTTTATTCCCGTTCGGTCTAACCGAACCGTTCCTCTTTTGGCCAAACTCTTTCTTAAAGAAATTGTTAAATTTCATGGAGTTCCTACTTCTATAGTTAGTGATCATGATCCATTGTTTACTAGTGGATTTTGGAAGAGTCTTCAAAAAGCTTTAGGAACGAAGCTTAATTTTAGCACCGCTTATCACCCCCCAGTCCGATGGACAAACCGAGCGTGTGAATCAAACTCTTGAAGATCTTCTTCGTGCATGTGTGCTTGATTTTTGTGGAAGCTGGGAAGATCATATTCCTCTTGTTGAATTTTCCAATAATAATAGCTTCCAATCTAGTATTGGTATGGCACCTTTTGAGGCACTCTATGGAAGGCCATGCCGATCTCCTTCTTGTTGGCTTGAGGCCGGTGAGAAGCTGGTTTTAGGTCCAGACTTTATTCATGATTCCACAGAAAAGATTGAACTTATTCGACATACGATGAAAGAAGCCCAGAGTAGACAAAGATCCTATGCCGATAATCGAAGAAGGAAATTAGAATTTTCTGTGGGAGATCTTGTGTTCATTCGTGTTTCACCTATGAAAGGTGTTGTACGTTTCAGTCGATCGGGAAAGTTAGCGCCTCGATATATTGGGCCATTTCCTATCACTGAACGCATTGGTTCCGTGGCTTATCGCCTTCTATTACCGACTCAGTTTTCTGCTATTCATGACGTGTTTCACGTTTCTCAACTAAGGAAGTGCCTTCGAGATTCCGATTCTATTCTTGAGCCCGGTGTTGTGGAAGAAATTGAAGTTTCACCTAATTTAACTTATGAGCAACATCCTATTCGTATTATTGCTTCGGAGGTCAAGTGCCTTCGAAATAAAGATGTTCCCCTCGTGAAAGTTCAATGGTCTTCAAATCCTAAGGATTGCTCTTGGGAATCTAGAGAGTTCATCGAGCGATCACATCCGGACTTACTTTCTCGTGCTCTTTGAGGTGAATTTCTTATTTCAAATTTCTTTTGTGTTGAATATGTTTTCATGGTTGTTACTATATATTTTCTTTTTAAATATTGGGAGGACGCAATTTCTTTAAGGAGGGGAGTCTGTAACAACCCGCATATTTTACGATTGAGTATTTAAATATTTCATCGTTAGTCGGATTTTGTCCGAAAAAGCTACTTTTTGCAAAAAGTCGAATTTGAACTCGAGACCCCCATTGAGTTCAAAATGCCATTTGCGACCTTTTTGAGTATAAGCTTCGATATGTTTGGAGTTAGTTAAGTTTTACTACTTTTTCACTTTGGGTTTGGGTTTGGGTTCAGCCCTATGTTTAACTTATACTCAAATCCGAACCACTCCCCCCATTCACTCTCACTTCCTCCTCTTTTCAGTTCTAAAGCATCAATGGTGGGAGAGATGGGAAATTAAAACTCCAAAACCCTAGTCCTCCTTAGCAAATCCAACTTCTAGCTCCAAATTCAAGAGAACCCATTGGTAAGTTTCTCTTCATCTTCTCCAACTCATTCTCTTAATCAATTTCAGAAATTCCTAAACCTAATTTTGGGAATGTTCTTCTTTTAAGCTTAGAATCAAGCTTATTGAGTTGGATTTGAAGAGTGGTTGATTCTCCTTTGCTTTCAAGCTTCTTCTTCAATCGTTTGGGTTCAAAGGTGAGATTTTTATCTCACATCTTGGTTTATAATTATCTTCGATTGTTAGGTATGAATTCCTAACACTTATTCTTGTGCAATTGATTTTGGTTTGGATTGATTTGGTGTATATTCCAATTTTTGGTGTTTTGAAATCAAAATCTATGAAAATCCTATTATGGATATTTGGACATTGATATTTGAGGCGTATCGAAGAGCCGTTAAGGCTGGGTTGTCGCGTGGCGTAAATCCTTAGTCGTCATTTGCTCGTTTGATCGTTTCCGATATTCGTTTGGCCATTTTTGGTCGAGGTTCAGGAGATCCTCAAAATTCCAGTTTCAGAGGTCTGAATCTGGGATTTCAGACGTCTGAATTGGCTCATTTTCAAACAGAAAGAAAATAGGCTAAAAACGCCCATTTCAGACGTCTGAAACATTTGGTTCAGACGTCTGAATCACGTTATGGAATATTTTTAATTTTTCCAGATTCAGACGTCCGAACCACTTGTTTCAGATGTCTGAAACTGTAATGTTTTGCCTGCTTGCCTTTTTGTTTAAGAATTCCAATTTAAATCGATTCGTGATGATCCTATTTGTTGTTATCATTTATTATGACTTTGATGACTCCTTTTTAGGGATTTTTGAAATCCATTTCGATGGATTCTTTATCGGTTTCTGTGGATTTTATTCACGCCTTCGAATGTGAATTTTAGTGATTGATTGTTCCTACAATCTTCTTTGTGATTTGTCACTTTAAAGATATAAAGGTTTCAATACTTGTAGTAAATATCAAAATTCTTTCATCAAAACGATTTCAACACTATTTTATTACAAAGCTCGTTTCTTAAACCGTTTTCCAATCTATTAGTATATACAAGCCTTTACCTCACTCGTATGAGAAATTTAATTAAACGACCTAGTAAAACGAGTGGTATGAAACGCTTGCGTTTACTTCGTCGGTTAATTCTTGGACTTGTTCGATTGAATCTCTTGTGACAATTTTCTAGTGGAGATCTACAGTTTGTTCGTAAATATTTAAGTTAAGCAAGTGGTTATGGGACATGGAGCTAAACTCATATATTTACTAGCTTAGTGTAATTGACACTTCTCGTTGATCATGACGATCATCTTTGTGATTTAGACTAGCAATGTGCGATGTCTCTTTGTCTGCGAGGGAGACTAAACCCCTTTTGTGGAGTTTCGACTCAAATTGGTGGGGTAGCGACCCATGGTCTTCGGGCCGTTTGTGGAGCTTCGGCTCAATTTGTGATGGTTAGCAACCATGGAATTAGCGTTCCGTTTGTGATACACGTGTTGGTGAGCTTTATGCTCCCGTTTGTGATAGGCCTTCCCCCTTTTTGTGATTTCTAGATTTCTTGAGATGATTTCTAGAATTTGTGCTTCACCAATTTTAGTGATTTTCATTGATAAGTTTTATCAATATTTGTGCATTGGTGAATTTGTGTGTCATTGAATTTTGTGATTGACATTGATATAATCGTCAATATTTATGGTTTGGTGAACGAAAATAAGGAGTATGACATTTCTTTGATCTTTGAGTAGATTTTTGTGATATTGATTAATCTCTTATTGATTTTCAATTACTTATTTATCACAGCTTGGCATTGTGATTATTATGTGTTTAGTCATACCTCTTATTCTATATCGCTTCATCTGGTATTTATAGCTAGACTGATCCATTTATTATTTTCTTATTAAATAATACACGGGTCAGACCGAGATGTTACAGGTGCTTCAGCTTGACTTCTCACTTGGGATTGACTTCTCTGACTTTTGGCTAACTACTTAGATTAGTAGTTTATTTTGTTGTATACACTTGAGATGTGGACTCATAGTTGTAATCTTTTGTATAGCACGTGTTTCTATTCTTTTGTATTATTGTGGATCTTCTTGACTACTACTCTGATGAACACTTTAATGTGTTATATATATTCATATCTATTTCCGCCTTTGTGATATGAATTATCTGTGACTGATTGTGTTATGTTTATTTCTATATTTGTTTTCGAAGACATAATAGCCACTGTGTAGTAGCTTTGAGTTTGTGTCGGTATGTCGGATGTCCTCTTGAAAAGAAATGCAAGTTACATCTTATCTGGCATATCGGTACTCGCACAAAGCAATTATACAGATGGTCGCTCCTCAACAGCCTTATTCTCCGTGCTAGTTGACGGCATTACACCGTAGTGTCCTTGGCTAGCGTGGGTATAGAGGTGGGGCGTCACATAATTAAGACAAGACTCGAAGCAATTAACAGAAATATATCGAGGTCTGCAACTACTACGCAGATAATAGAATAAAGGCAAAGTAGTTATTAAGATAGGTAAATTTGTGACAGTCCGACGTAGTCCCAAGCCTAGATTGTCATATAATAAGAGAATTAAAGAGAATTCGAATATATACTATTGTGACAATTTCAAGTAAAATTATAACATAGGTCATAATTAAATAGAAAGAACAGAAAGGCTTATTTTATGACTTAAATTGAGTTAATAAGCAAGTAGAGCAAAAATAACAGAAGAGGTTTATTTTAACAAACTTAGATCTTAGATTAAGTTAATAAGCAAGATAATAGAAGTGGTCCATACTAATAGCATTCCCTTTCAATCAGAAACTGATGGTCTCATAATAGTTAGGTGAGGCTGGGACAAGCTTATGCTGATTAGGGTAAATAAATAGCCAACAGAGTAAGAAAAGTAAAATACACGCAAAATAAAAGAATAGAATTAGGGTCTAATAAAAGAGTAGATGCGTTTGGAGCCGCCCAAAGGATGAAGAATCTATCGAAGAAGCTCATCGTAGTTTTCAGCATAGAAGAAGCACATTCGACTTAGTTATTTTGGGATTGAAGGAAGTACGAGACTTTAACGGGACATAAGGGTACTCTAGGATGGCCTTCTAGGGTAGGCATAGCGAAGTAGTCCTCCAGAGGCAGGTCTATAGATGTTCCATTAAAGAGTATGCCTTGACAGCTTTTTACATGGCAGGATCATTGTAGGCAGTCAAAAGGGGTTGATATTTGAAGTAGGATATTCGTATGTCCTAGTACTCGCGATTGCGCAGTGGGAAAGATCCGAAAGGATAGTGGCATGCGCATAGCGGGCCAGCATCAAAACCAAGAAGCGAGTTGGGAAAAGACTAGAGTTAAACCAACAGTCCAATGATACTTTCACTATCGAGACATTGAGTGAGGGGCGCCGCCAATTGGATTTTCAGATCGTTTGTAGTAGGGCATAACCACTTAGCTCTTCAAAAGTCTTTCAATTAGTTGAGGTGTGGCTGCATGGGCCATAGCCATAATATGAAAAGTGATAGACCAAACAAATATCTTTATTGTAGGTCCAACGAGGAAGTTCTTTACAGAAATAGAACGTCTGTATTGTAGGCCTAAATAGGTAGTACTATACAAATATAAAATATTTGTATTGTAGGTCTAACAAGGCAGTCCTTTACAGAAATAGAATACCTCTATTGTAGGCCTAATGAGGCAGTCCTTTACAGAAATAGAAAATCCTCGACTGGGTTTCGTACAAGGTAGACCTTGTTTAGCGGGATTCAGGGAGTAGAAGGAACGTTTACGTATAGTCCTCAAGGTACGCACTAGGTGGTGCATTGTGGATGTCCGAGCATTAGTGTAGGTTAATGCGGATGTAGTTTTATGTTTTCATGGCAGACAATGGAACATCTTTATTATAGGTCTTACAGGGCAGTCCTTTATAGACGTAGTCACAACACGCCCTAGCATCGAGAGGATGGAGTCCTTTTCGAGGAGGATACGAAATATACTAAGGGTAGTACGTAGGACCGATACGGTCGCTGGACCTATAGCTACATATATATTAGTTATTAGGTTTTGATCTACTAGGGAGTAGATGGGCACGATTCACGTACAGAGGCGAGAGTATTATAAACCCAATGAACCTAATATAACAGTAAATGAAAATAAAATGGTATATGTAGAATTAAGCCTAGAAGTGTATAATTTTTCCATTCACCAGAACTTTAGTTCTGACCCCCTCCTCATAAAACCCTACAGGTTAGTTAGATGGAAGGGACTTTCTAGTTTTGAGACACTTCTTTAGAGTAATATTTTGGTGAACATTTACTTAATATTATATTTTAGTCAGTTCCACTGTGAGATATTTATCCGAGCTCTGATATATTTGACTTTGCCTATTTGCAAGGTACCAGAAACCCAACTCGGCTTTTAGTGGGCTTGTATTCTAGCATTTTTGCAAAAAAATTAGACCCACTGGAATTCAGGTTGTAACGACCTGATATTTTGGACCATTCAAATCGACAATAATCTATACATGTCAGATTTGAATTGCTCAAAATATCAGATTGTTAATTTAAAATTTGGCAAAGCTCAGCATATACAGTAAATAAATCATCACAGAATCACAGACACAGAGTAATATAATGCAATGTAATAGATAAATAGTAGTTCATGAAGCTACAATATAAACATCAGAGTTAGAAATAAAATACAGCGGGATAACTCAAATACAATGAAGTCTCGAATACAAACCGATGATATCTTTGAACCAATCAACTAAAAAATAATAATCTAAAAGCTGAATCGATAGTTGGATCTCCAAATGAGCTCCAAACTCCAAAGGTGAGTCTCAAATGTTGTATCACTCAGTCTGACCCGAGTGTAAAACAAAATACAAAACACTCGAGTCAGGATTAACATCTAATATCAATAAATCCATCTCAAGTGAAATATCAACTGAAATACAATTAACTTGAAGGATGTTTGGGATAACCATCCTCTAAGTATCCGTGGAACTATCTACAATGTAGAAAATATACACAATAACACCATGGTCATTTCAAATTAATTTATACTTCAAAATTAAAATATCAATTTCATTGCAAATATATCTATTTCCTAAAATAGTATATATATTAAGTTATTTATAAAGTAAATTATTAGTAATTTCACAAATCGCATCAAAATCAACTCGACTTTCCCGTTCAAATTAAATTCATTCTCAATTTATCAATTTCCATTTAATTCAGTTTTCTAAATAATCGATTCAAATTATATTGATTTCAATTACAGATCTGAATCACAAATTAACCATTAAATTCCAGTATATTTCAAAGCTTAATATTCAACATTTCAAAGTTCAATTTAACAACTTCCTATAGATCTCGATTTAACCTTATATTATTTAGTCATGAAATATTTACTTAATAAATTCAGTATTATTTAAATAACCTTAATTTACCCTTAAACTAAATGTTCCTTTCGATTTTTTTAAAATTGAAATATCCATTTAGTCACTTTAAATCAAAAATAAAATTATAAAATCAATCTTAAACTTCAAATTCAATAGTTCAAATTGATTAAATTTAGTAGAATTCTTAACTAAATACAATCTCAATTAATTCAGCTTTATCTTCTGAACCCTAATTTATTCAAATTATTACAACAATCTATTTTGATATATAGATTTAAATAAGTACTTAATCATATTTTATGTATTAAATCAATCTCAATAATATTATTATTAACTCTTTATATAAAATTACCATATATATATATAATATTTTAAGAACCAATAGTTATTAAAAACCATATATTTCTTTTCAAAACCGTAGAATTATTTTCAAACATTTATATATATGGACAAACGGTGCCTGTATATATTTTCCTATCCTATGGTCAAGTGATACGCATATTTATCATTTCAATCCGTAATATATACGGATAGATATCATTTCGATTCGCAATCCCTAATTCAATTCAATGAAAATCACTTGGGTTTATCATTTCAACCCATAACAATTTTCTCCTATTCTAAAGTCCATTCGGGTATGTATCATTTCAACCCATAGTGAATTCTATACTAACAGGGAACTTGCAGAGCGATAATAGATAATATAAATATAACAACAAGCATATATCATCAATAAAAATATAATATAAACAACATGATATGATGTCATATCCCACATGTGAACAGTACAGATAATAGCATGTATAACAATTTAAATAACTACAACATCATATTTCATTTGTCGTTTCAATTGAAATCAAATTTAATAAATAAAAGAATGTTAATCGTGAGTGATTGCTCACCTTTCGAGGCTAGATAGATTTGACACAGAAACGAGCTATGAATCCAGGCACAAATTTCAAAGCAAAGCACGATTAAACACAAATTCAACGATCAGGAATCGATGAGAAAATCAATCAGTTTAATATATACAAAATATATATATATTATTATTATTTTATGAAAATCAATATCCTAATTTCAGAAAAATATTAAAATAATATGTATGTATATATACAATTAAATCACCATCCTTAAAACACATTTTTTTTTTAAAATATTATAACCAAAATCTTATATATATATATATATATATATATATTCAAACTATATACAATACAGTATATATGCATACCCATACTTTAATAAATATATGTTGTGCGAATATACATATATGCATAACAAAAGAAGAGAAAGCTTTATATTCAATATACAAATATGCATAGATATTAGAGCTACATACTTTACCGTACCCTAACATATACTGTATGTATATAATATGGGAAAAATCTAAACACATTATATGTAGCAACAATTAAAAATAAAACAGAAGAATCAAAACAGCCTAAAATTCACATACTTATGGATATATAAGTTGCTGATATAAATCTCATATACCATAACAGACGTGTTATATAACTCTTTAATATAAATACTCTAAGCAAATTTTTATTACATATATAAATAACGTACAGATTTATGCGTATAGGCTTTTACATAAATGAATAATGAATGATACAAACTTATATAATATATGCAAACTATGTATATAATATACCAATACCAAAATCTGCTATAATATAACCTATCATAAAATGAAAATATTTGACACACAAATATAGTAAAATTATATACTTTGAAACAACTTTAGATACATATATGCTGTATATACCCTGAAACCACCTACCAAATATATAACACAAAAATCACAAAAATCTTCAGATCTGACTTAAATAAAATCAAGTACCTCATTTTATTAAAGCTTATATCCATTAACCGATCCAACACCAACTTATAAAATTTATATACTTTAAAGCAATAATTTAAAGCATAGATTGACAAAGAAATATATATATATATATATATATATATATATATATATATAAACCCATTATAATTTTACACGTATCTCTATATATATACACATAGAGAAACATGGCGAGGACAGACGTGGAGGATGGTGCGGCACACGAGGAGATGGGTAAGCGGAGAAGGTGGTGACGGCTGAGGTGTTTAGGCAGAACAAAGCACAAGAGATCAAGCGAAACAGTGTAAAATTTCAATAGAAAAATGAGTAGAAAAGTAGAAAAAAGAGAAGGAGCCATTACCTAATATTTTCAGATCTAAAAGTAGCTGAAAGTTGTGATGAAATGAGATGTTTTTCTCACGTGAATTACAAAAATAACTCACGGCTAAAATTTTGGTGAAGTTATGGTAGGAAATCAAAAGGGTGGAAAGATATAAAGGCAAGAAATCAAACGTAACGTATGCCTATAATTAAAACAGGCAACGTATCTTAATTTGATGTGTTTCATAAATACTAAAGAAAGATGTATTCAAAAAGCTTCACTAAACAAATAAATATAATAACGTTTAATAAATATTTTAAAAGATATGCCTTTTAAGGCAATAATGTATATTTATTTGAAATTTCTTTCCAAGAAATAAATAAGGAACCTAAACACTTAACCATTTAATTAACAAATGAATGTCTAATAGAAAAATAAGGTAGAGATAGATATTATGAAAAATGAATAAATATTTTTAGGAAAAGTAGGAAATAAATAAATAAAATATTCTATTTAATGAAAACTAGAATTAAAAATTGTAAATAAAATTCAACTGACTTTGGAAAATTTCAACAACACTTCTAAACAAATAAAAGACAAGGAAATAAAATAAATGCTGAACAAAATAAAGTGTAAATGAAAATAAAATAAGGTCTCAAGAAAATAGAAAAATAAATAAAGAATTACTTTAATTAATTGGAACTAGAAATTAAAAATTGTAAACAAAATACGACGGACAATGGGAAATTTCAATCGCACTTTTAAAAATGTTTTTAAAACTAAAATATATACATCACATGTCATGTTACACATGTAAACATAAATTAGAACATTACATGACAAACAAAAATATTATTTATAGAAAAATAAAATAAACAATTTTGTTAAATACAACAAATTACATCCAATAGTGTAAAAAGCATAACTTTCACAATATTAATCAGATTTCAATGAAACGAAAAGCATTATCCTTAGAATTTTATTTACTTTCGTCAAATAAAGATAATATTAAAAATTTCAAAATTTAAAATTTTTAAATTAAAGTCATAGTTTGACCATATTGACCAAATTTCACCTTTTTGGAAAATATTCAATTTATTCATGTTTGGAATTTTAATTCACATCAAAATCAAAATTTATATTTAAAATAACAAAATTATCTATTTTAATGAAAAAATAAAGTTTTTAAATCAAAATTCAATTTAAAATAATTAAAATATGCAATTAACATAATCACAAAATACAGGGTTGTTACATTCTCCCCCACTCAAAACTTTTCGTCCCCAAAAAGGAATGAGGTACGGGAAAACACAGAAAAGATAAAAATGGAATAAGATTAAGACAAGATGACAAGAAGATCAAAATTCTACCTGATAACTGTGGTTATAGGTAAGTTTATCAAGGTGGAGAACAGGAATAGCTAGAAGGGAAAATAGAAGAATAGGAATATATAGGAAGGAAAATAGGTTGAAAGACAAGGATGAACCATTGTTTTAAAGCTATATAATTTCAATTAGATTTTTTTTATATTTAAGACAATTTAAACAATTTATAATATGATGAATAATCATTTTCAAATTTATTAGTTCAAAGTAAACAATATTTAAAACATTTTAATTTATTTAGAAAGGTAAAATAAATGATCAAAATTTCCTTTATATAATACTTTATCAAAATAATTTCATAACTCGATGTCTTAACAAGTTTAACCTCATTCCTGCAGGCTTTGGCTATGTGTTGATCATGCGCAAAGCTAGAATTCTCCAGGTACTTAGTAGTCTTGTTTCAACACCTTGTAAAAATACTGGAAAAACTAAAAAAAAGATATGGAAAGATAATTCAAACAAAACAACAAAAACCTTTGTCTAACCATGGATCGCAGATACACAATGGTTACGCCTGGATCCCCCAGGAAACAATCCAAAGCTTTCTCATCCCTGCGAATTATGCCATGATGACTAGTAGACCGCAGATACACAATGGTTACGCCTGAATCCCCCAGGAAACAATCCATATCCGTAAGCTTTCTCAGCCCTGTGGATTTCGCTACTAATACGACCTACATAGATCGCAAGATACACAATGGCTACGCCTGGATCCCCTAGAAAACAATCCATACCCCTACGCCATCTCAGCCAGGCAAATTGCGCTATGCAGTCGCGCTCAAAAGGCCATGGGTTACGTCATGGTAGGACACTCTAGTATCACATCGTAAAAACCAAAAGCAGAAAGAATAATATCAATAGAATGAATCCACAATATGGCCGCAGAGCGGATATCAAGCAGAAGGCTCTTCTCATATCTTTACTTCGGAATTATATATCATATAGTACCTTTCAAATCCATTTCAAATACTGTACTTATATGAAGTCCATTATATATAAGATTTCATTTTCACATTGAGTACTTACCAAAATCAATAGTATATCAAATCACTTCATACTTATACAAATCACCTTAATATAAGTTCGATAACTTCCAAATCAAGTATTTAATAAAACAAGGTTCTTAATTTCAATTCCTTTCAATACCAGTACAGTTTTCAAAAGGAAAAACATATACGATTTCACCAAATCATTTCTTCCAAATCAATTATCTTCAGTTTCAAGTCTCCAAAATAATAAGTTTAGAAAATAATCCAAATCGACATAACTTATGTCAAACAATTCCGTTTCCCAAAAATCATCATAAATATACTGGGTTTTAAAATTTTAATCTATTTTCGAAACCAAATCTTTTCCTCAAGAATCACTTAGCCTCAAAATGATTACAAATCTATACCTTTGAAAATTATTACTATTATTATATATAGTTTTATAAAAGATGTTACTAAGTTAAAACATTTAAACTAAATTTTATTCAAAATATTTTGAAAGCAAATTTTTTCTTCAAAATTTCAAATCTAAATTTCATATTAGTATAATTCAAAATAGTTTTATTCATTTCTTAACAAACCAGTTTCAAACTTGTTTAAATAATATTATTTCATACTTAAACGTACAAAACTATACTTATATACTTTATCAAATGATTTATACTTTTCAAAATTACTTAGCTTTGAAAAGTTAGCCTTGATTAGGAAGTGCTCGAACCTTCAAAATAGTCGAAGAAATCATATTTTAAATCCAAGAGTTGGAAATCACCAATAAATCAGTAAATCAGTTCCAAAAGATAGGGTTATAGCAATCAAATTCAAAACCCAAGAACATAACACCGGCTCATTTCAAAATTGTGTCATATATATGCATATCTTTTCGAAAATCAAACTATACTTAGGTATTTGAAATCAAAATTGGTTTCACAAATCAATCGCATAGCAAAGCTACCGAAATGGCCTCTTTCCACTCAGAAACTCGAAAATCAATGTCGATGATGCATGCATTCATCACCGAAATTATTTTCCAGCGACATAAGTGGGTTCTGGACTTCTATTTTAGCGAAGACTTCTTTTGAAATTTCTTTGAAATTATTGGAATTCATTTGAAGTCGTTTGAAACATTTCTTATTTAGAAAATACTTTTAAATCGTATTATTATATATTTTCTAAAATCTTAAAACCAATTTCAGAACACCAAAATTCAATCTCTCGAATTTCAAATTAAAACCCTTCAGTTATAATAATTTTTATATAAATCCATTTCTTATACAAAATCTTCAAAATTTCAAGTCCTTTCGAAATTTCAAATTCTCATTTTTAAAAGGTATATAATCCTTCTCGAAAACATTTTCACTTTTATATATAGAATAAAATCGTACTTATCAAAATAATAATTCGATATATAAAACAATTTCTAAAATACAAACAAACCCGATTTTCAAAGGATGATTCAAGAATGGATTTCCAAAACAAAGATAGGATCATCTGAACCGAGGGTATAGAAATCTCTGGTGAATCAATGCCAATTGTAAAGGAGTTTCACCCTTTTACAAATCATTTAAAGATTGGCGGGATCGCCTATTCTTATAGAGATCATTCGAAGTGGAGTTATAGGATACTCCAGAATCGAGAAACACGAATAGAGAGAGAAGATAATGGATTTTGGAACTGCATGTCACGTTCCAAAGTCCAAAGGAAAAAAACCAAATCAAGAGGAAGAAATTCAAGCTTGAACGAAAGTGATTTTGCAAATAAATTTACTATATATGCTAAGCTTGCCTAGAGCCAAAGCCTTGATACCAACTGTAATGACCTGATATTTTGGACCATTCAAATCGACAATAATCCACACATGTTAGACTTGAATTGCTCAAAATATCAGATTGTTAATTTAAAATTCGGCAAAGCTCAGCATATACAGTAAATAAATCAACCACCGAATCACAGACACAGAGTATTATAATGCAGCGGAATAGATAAATAGTAGTTCATGAAGCTACTATGTCAACATCAGAGTTAGAAATAAAATACAACAGGATAACTCAAATACACTGAAGTCTCGAATACAAACTGATGACATCTTTGAACCAATCAACTAAAAAAAAACTAAAAGCTGAATCAATAGTTGGATCTCCAAATGATCTCTAAACTCCAAAGGTGAGTTTCAAATGCTGTATCACTCAGTCTGACCCGAGCGTAAAACATAACACAAAACACTCGAGTCAGTATTAACATTATTATATCGATAAATCCAACGTAAGTGAAATATCAACTAAAATACAATTAACTTAAAGGATGTTTGGGATAACCATCCTCTAAGGATCCATGGAACTATCCACAGTGAAGAAAATATACACTATAACACCGTGGTAATTTCAAATTAATTTATACTTCAAAACTAAAATATCAATTTCATTGCAAATATACCTATTTCCCAAAATAGTATATATATTAAGTAATTTATAAAGTAAAGTGTTAGTAATTTCACAAATCGCATCAAAATCAACTCAACTTTCCCGTTCAAATTAAATTCAATCTCAATTTATCAATTTCCATTAAAATCAGTTTTCTAATTAACCGATTCAAATTATATTGATTTCAATTACAGATCTGAATCACAAAATAACCATTAAATTCCAATATATTTCAAAGCTTAATATTCAACATTTCAAAGTTCAATTTTACAGCTTCCTATAGATCTCGATTTAACCTTATATTATTTAGTCTTGAAATATTTACTTAATAAATTCAGTATTATTTAAATAACCTTAATTTACCCTTAAAATAAATGTTCCTTTCGATTTATTTAAACTTGAAATATCCTTTTAGTCACTTTAAATCAAAAATCAAATTATAAAATCAATCTTAAACTTAAACTTCAATAGTTCAAATCGATTAAATTTAGTAGAATTCTTAATTAAATACAATCTCAATTAATTCAGCTTTATCTTCTCAACCCTAACTTATTCAAATTATTACAACAATCTATTTTGATATATAGATTAAATAAATACTTAATCACATTATATGTATTAAATCAATCTCAATAATATTATTATTAACTCTTTACATAAAATTACCATATATATGTATAATATTTTAAGAACCAATATTTATTAAAAACCATATATTTCTTTTCAAAACCATAGAAATTATTTTCAAACATTTATATATATGGACTAACCGTGTTTGTATATATTTTCCTATTCTATGGTCAAGTGATACGGATATTTATCACTTCAATCCATAATATATACGGGTAGATGTCATTTCGACCCGCAATCCTAAATTCAATTCAATGAAAATCGCTAGGGTTTATCATTTCAACCGATAACGATTTTCTCATATTATAAAGTCCATTTGGGTATGTATCATTTCAACCCATAGTTAATTCTATGCTAACAGGGAACTTGCAGAGTGATAACAGATAATATAAATATAACAATATGCATATATCGTCAATAAGAATGTAATATAAACAGTGGGATATGGTGCCATATCCCATATGTGAACGGTTATAGATAATAGCATATATAACAATTTAAATAACTACAGTAGCATATTTCAATTGTCGTTTCAATTGAAATCAAATTTAGTTAATAAAGAACGTTAATTGTGAGTGATTGCTCACCTTTCGAGGCTAGATAGATTTGACACAGAAACGAGTTATGAATCCAGTCACGAATTTCAAAGCAAAGCACGATTGAACACAAATTCAACGATCAAAGCTGAAAATGAGGAATCGATGAGTAAATCAATTAGTTTAATATATACAGAATATATATATATATATTATTATTTTATAAAAATCAATATCTTAATTTCAGAAAAATATTAAAATAATATGTATATATATACACAATTAAATCACTATCCTTAAAAAACATTTTAAAAAAAAATATAATAACCAAAATCTTTTATATATATATATATATTCAAACTATATACAATACAGTATATATGCAGACCCATACTTTAATAAATATATGTAGTGCGAATATACATATATGCATAACAAAGGAAGAGAAAGCTTTACATTCAATATACAAATATGCATAGATATTAAAGCCACATAGTTTTTTGTATCTTAAACATAACCTATATGTATATAATATGAGAAAAATCTAAACACATTATATGTAGCAGCAATTAAAAATAAAACAGAAGAATCAAAACAGCCTAAAATTCACATACTTATGAATATATAAGTTTCTGATATGAATCTCATATACCCTAACAGACGTATTATATAACTCTTTAATATAAATACTCTAAGCAAATTTTTATTACACATATATATAACTCATAGATTTATGCATATAGACTTTTACATAAACGAATAATGAATGATATAAACTTATATGGTATATGAAAACTATATATATATAATATATATCAATACCAAAATTTGCTATAATACAACCTATCATAAAATGCAAATATTTTGAAACACAAATATAGTAAAATTATGTACTTTGAAATAATTTTAGATACATATATGCTGTATATACCCTGAAAACACCTACCAAATATATAACACAAAAACAAAAATAAAAATCTTCAGATCTGACTTAAATAAAATCAAGTAACTCATTTTATTAAAGCTTATATCCATTAATCAATCCAACACCAACTTATAAAATTTATATACTTTAAAAGAATAATTTAAAGCATAGATTGACAGAGAAATATATATACATAAACCCATTATAATTTTACACATATATCTATATATATACACACACAGAGAAACATGGCAGGGACAAATGTAGAGGATGGCACGACACACGAGAAAATGGGTAGGCGGAGAAGGTGGTGGTGGTTGAGGTGTTTAGGCCGAACAAAGCACAAGAGATCAAGCAAAATAATATAAAATTTCAATAGAAAAATGAATAGAACAGTAGAAAAAAGAGAAGAAGCCATTACCTAATGTTTTCAGATCTGAATGTAGCTGAAAGTTGTGATGAAATGAGATGTTCATGTGAATTACAAAAATAACTCACGGCTAAAATTTTGGAGAATTTGTGGTAGGAAATCAAAAGGGTGGAAAGATATAAAGGCAAGAAATCAAATGTGACATATGCCTATAATTAAAATAAGTAACGTATCTTAATTTGATGCATTTTGTGACGACCCAGATTTTTGGGCATGTAAAATCGGAATATTTAATTGATCTTGAATATTCAATAGAATAATTTTAACTTGAATTACGAATATCATAATTTATTGGACAATTAAATTGTTGAATTAAATAATTGAAATTGGATAAAATATGAAATCTGAGATTTTAGGCCTGTTAAAAATGTAATTTGAAAGCTCATAAAATTTATATTGATAATATTGAAAATAATAGGAGTTGTGGGTTCTAAATTAACAGTGGTTTGTTCAGTGTTAAAATTTTATAGTTTAAATTGAAAAAAAATATAGCCTTCCGAGGCACAGTCTCGGAATTCGACGAAACCAGCGCCATTAGATCCGTAATGTTTTATTATTATCGGATTTCAATTTTTGTGTTGTTTGGGATTACCGTTGGGTCGTACGATCGGTTAGTGCCTAAAATAATCAATTTGAAATTAAAAATTAATAGTCAAGCTTCTCTTATACGCCATTCTTTAAACATTCCTCTACACGCTACTACCACCTTTTAAAAAAATAATAATAATAGTCATATCTCCGTTTTTCTCATTTCATTCCTCAAATCGATAGCCAGAAGGAAAAAAAATGGCCGAAGCCTAAGGAAGTCAAAAATCAACTGCCTCCCCTTCGTTCCCCTTCCTCTCGTCCTTTCACTATGGTTCGTCTTGAAGTATCGGTAACCTTAAAAAAAAAACGATTCGTGAGTTTGGCATCGTCGCCATGTCGCAATGGGGAGCAAGCTCGTCTTTGGTCGAGGAGTTGTGGGTAGGGTTAGGGAACGTGGTGATAAGGCGGGTCGCAAAGGGAGTTTGATCTGAGTCTTTGATTGGCCGATGGTGGTAAACGAAGCTCGATGTCAATTCGCGCAGGGGAAGGGTCGAACCCTAATCAGTAAGGTAATTTAAATTTTGTTAAATAAATTAAGTATATATATATATATATATCTTGTCTGATTTTAAAATTTAAAAAAAAATATTTATTTAATTTAATAGACGAACATTTAGTTTATCAGTTACAAATTAAACGGGAATCATAAATTTATATAGTTTATATTTTGTTTTTGGAAGGCAGTAAATTTTTAAGCATTTTAATTCAACATTACTCAAGGTTAACTTTTAGTTAGTTGATTATTATTTTGTTTATCTGGAAGCTTGACAGTAAGGAAAAAATAATAATTCAGTTTTGATTTAATATATATATATATATATTAATTTACATACATATTTTTGTTTAGAACAACAAGTGTATAAATGTAAAATTTTGGGGAAAATGGGATTTTTTTTAATGCTTGTAGGGTTTGAAGAAAGTTAGTAGATTTTTTTAGACTTATATACATTATTGTTATATATGTGGTTTATAAATCAAAATAAGATATATATATACACACGCATATATATATGTATATGCATTTTTAAGTCCACTAGCTTAAAATTTACACTAATGTAGATTAATTTATCTAACTAACTTATTTAATTAAATTAGAAATTGTTAAAGGAAAATTAGTTTAAGTTAGATAAATAAATAGTAATTTATTGTTTGATTTATTTAGAATATTAATAAACCGTAAATGATTATACAAGGTTGAGATAAATCGTGGAAACAAGACGAGTTTGAGGTGAATGGCAATCTTAGGCAAAAGGTGAGTTAATCTCACTCAGTTAATTTAAATTTAAATTTAAATGATTAAATTTTAAATAATTGTTTGAATGGTTGAAATTGATTGATGTGATATGGTATGGAATATTCTGGAATCGATATATTATTGTGCTAACATCTGTGGATGCAGGAAAACAGGTTGGAGGGATCCAACTGGATCCCTCAACATTTATTTAAATTTATTTAATATTCTCTGCTGTGAATATTGATATTCTATGATGAGTTTTATGGGAATATTGAATGTTATGGTTGATTGGATATTTTTGGGTAAATGAATTTCCAATTATATAAATTGGATTTTGGAAAGAAAATAAAAGAAGTAAATTTGTAAGCGAAATAATTATAGAAAACTTGAATGAATTAAGAATGAATCGGAAAGAAATAGGAGTAGTATTAAAAATACTAATAAATAATTTCGAGTATGAAAAGAATTTTGAATAAAACAGAAATTTATAAATTGTAAACTCAAGTTATATTAATTAAAGGAATAAAGAATTATTTTAAACTTTAACGTTTAAATTTATTTAAAGAATAAAGAAGTAACTTGAGAAATCTAAGAATTGGTATTTTTAGTTAAAAGTAATTTAACTCATAATTAAGGAAATAAAATCTAAAATTAATGGATTTTGAAATAGAAAGGAAGAAAACTGGAATTCAATTTGGAAATTGATTCAAGTGATAGAAATTAGAATTTCAAGAAGAATGTGAAGGGAAGTATATTTCCCTGGATAGCCAAGTACGTTTTTAAAGAAAATTTGAATATTAGATAAAAGTTTAATGTGGTTTTAAAAAGCATATTTTAGAAATTTTATTATTTCTGAATGTTTAAAATTCATAAGTAAATATTTTTCAAATCTATTATTGTAATAACTATTTAAATGTGACTTAGTATTTTGTTCTTAAGAGTGAAAACCTAGTTTTATATTTTATAAAGTAACTTTATTTTCAAAAATCATATAGTATGTATTTTTAGTAAATTATTGAAGTAGTTTTTAAAATGAATGTTTTAAAATATATTTCAAAGTAAAGTGTTTTTAAATTATTTTAAAAATCTTAAGTTTGGTGCTTGGCGATTTTAGTGGAAATAGAAACTATTTGGGAAATTGATTCTGAGAAAGGAAGACAGTTTTAAAACTGTTTTCAAAAAGGGTTTGAAAAGTGGAAATATATCTTGTGAAAATATTTTTGAGGGTAATAAATAATTCAGGAAAAATTATTTATTGGTTGATTGTGAATATTAATTGATAGTTAAATAACCGACTATCAATATTGGCCAACTGCGTTGATCGTTTCGAAGAGACCGGGATCGAGATTTATTTCTCGAAAACCACTTCGATCCGGTTTGTACGTTTCGTGAAAACGATTTTGGATTCGAAGATGGAGCAGTGAAGTGCAAGTGCTAGTCGCTAGTAATCCTGAGGATATTTCCAAAATGGATGTAGTAGAAGTAGTGCCTTTGGTTCCGTTCAAACCCGGGACGGACTTGTATGGATTAATGCTTGCGAAACATCGTCAGGTGGACGATGGGCATTCTAAGAAATATGTTCTATAAAGGTAACGCTTAGCCTCAAGCCTCATCAAATGGGAAAGACTGAAAATCAGGGGTTATGCAGCAAGGCTAGGTGGGTAGCACCCAAGCAGGGTGAGGTCATTCCAGTCTAGATGTCCCTTTTATTTTCGACTTAGTGGTGCGGTTGCTGATCCCAACCGCGGGGTGATCTCACTCGGGACTGTCCAGTAAGGGAAGGTTCCGGCCTTGTGTTGCAGGGGATGAAGGGAGCAATCCTCGGTACGGTGATCTAGGCCCCGTACTGTGACAGGTGGTACCCCAGTGCCTAGTCATTGATGGAAATCCATTCTCCCTACGAGCCTTGTACGAGTTTTGTTTGTATTACCCACTTTTGTGGCTAGTAGCTGGAATTTAATAATGTAACAATTTCGGCTATTTTATAAGTACTTGTATATAGACCCTATTATAATATCAGAGGATTTCTATAAAAATTGTTTTAGCTATCGTAAGGTAAAAACCCGACATGTTTATTTGTGGCGTGGTCTTACGAGATGCTTTTGTTTTCAAAGGTTTTTTGAAACTTTAATAATCAATTGGGTGTGATTTTCTCACGCTGGTATTCCAGACTGACTCGGGTATTATTTAACTGTAATGCTCGGGTCAGACCGAGTATTATGGGACACAGGATATGATGCCGCGGAGCTTAGGAGACGAGCTGGATTGACGATACGTACATTCGTACTTGTATATATATATATATATTCCGCTGTTGAGTTGTTGTGTATCCATTGTATTGTATTGATGTGAGCTGTGACTGATGTACTCTGATGATGTAACGTATGTAAACAGATATATTTGATTTTGAGTAAAGATTATTTACTATCTATTATATTTTATTCCGCTGCGATGGTTAGATTCTGATGTTGATTTTGTTTTCTCTTCTCCTACCTCTTCTTCTTAAACCCAAATGGTTCGTATTTCTGTGCAACTTGAGTTGATTGTTGTAGAATAGTGTTGACTCAAGAGATACGGATTTGCGGGTCGTTACACTTGGTATCAGAGCTTAGGTTGGTGATAACCTTGGCTCTGGTGGGAATTACTCATAGATAGAGTCAGTAGTACTCTAAAACGATTTTGAGCGTATTAATAGATATGAGCGCGTATTTGTTAGTGAATATAAATTGTTTTCATATTGTGTTGATTGGTTTATTGAGTGGCATATGAACCTTCGTCGGCACAGTCTGGACAACTGTATCGAAAGGGTTTCTAAACACTTGAATGGAACAATCGACACGGTATTGTTTTAAATGTGGGTGAATGAAATAATTTTACCCAAAATGTATTTTGATATAAATAAAAGTTTTGTAAACTATTTTAGCTAATATATGGTTGTTTGGATGTTAGGATGAATAATATTTAAGTATTATCATTGTTAAGTGAAAATTTAACTAGAAATTGTAAATATAACCCAAGTTTAAGGGAATAAATTCATTATAAAATAAAATTTATAAATATGAATTATGGATGTAAATTATAAATTGAAATATAATCACATGAGAATTTGTATGAGCATAAGCTGTGCAAATGAATTTTAGTAAAGATTTATTCAAGCAGGATTGGAAAATTTAAAAACCCCGGAGATTTTGGAAGTATTTTGAAGATAAATTGTAGCATTGTTGTTTTTGGGATATTTCTGAAAGGAAATTGTTTTAAAGGGATTTTGAAGGTGATATAGCATTGAAATCACTTGGATTATTGGAAAATAATTCTGATGATGACGACCGCATCATCAGTATTCGTTTTCGAATTTCTAAGTGAAGAAATGCTACCAAATTGATTTTGTTTAGAACAGCAAGTTGTTTTTGAAATTCCAAAGGAAATTTGTTGGGAATAAAACCAGGGTTGGTTTAATTTTTGAGAAGTGTGATTTTGAAATGTTGGAGATTTCAAAATAATTTGAAATCAAAAGCCGGGTGTATAAAATTCTGATGAGATAAGTTGTAAGCTTATAAATTGAGATGATTTTTAAATCAGAAATGGAATATAAGCTTTAAAGGTTGGAATTTAAATTTAAAGAGAAAAGTTGAAAATGAAATGAACTTGGATTTGTAAATAAAAATTTGACTGGATTGAAATTAATTGAATAAGCTAAAATAATATCCAGTTGTATTCGAATTAAGTTGAAATCGAATTGAGTTAAATAAATCCGAGTTAAAGTAAAATTGAATTGGAATAAGAATTCAATTTAATTAATGAATGGAATTAAATTCTTACCTGGATAACTGGAAAATAAGTTGGATAAGAAATAAATTGGGTAAGAGTTAGATTGAGTTAAATAAATCAGAATAGCATATAAAAGAATTAAAAATGCATGGAATAAAATAGGCTTGAGTTAAAAATAAAAGATGAATATATTCAAGCTTATGATGAAATAGAATTGTATAAAACGATAAGTTGTGACTTATTAAATTGAAAATGGAATACAAAGCCCAAATTTAATATTTTGATGAATTGTAAAATGAAAAGGAAATCCAAACTTGAATTATAAAACACATTGAACTTAAGAAGATCAAATGAAGTGATATTTGGAAATAAAATCAAGAATTGAACTATAAATAGGAGAGAAATAATTTTATAATAGATTAGTTAATAAAATGTGTAAATGGGAACGTAATGTTGTTTAATTGAAGTTGAATTGTGAGTTTATGATGAAGTTTGGAAATAAACTCAAGTGATAAATTAAATTCGAATTAAATTGTTGGTGAAGTGAAATTGAACTGTGAGTTCATAAAATTGGATGGTAAATTGAGAATGGATAGAAGATTCAGAAATTGAGTTATTAATTTAAATTTAACTTGAAGTGGTAATAAATTAAATATATAATTGGGAATGTATCAAATAAAAATGTAAATGGATTAAAATAGCAATGGTTTGAATGTGCAAATAAAATCCAAATAAGTGAAGATAACCTGGAAAATAGCCAGGTAATAAATTGAATGAGTTGAATCGGGAAAGTTAAATTTTATAATAACCAATCAAATGAAATTTTGCAGATTTAAAATGGGATTGGATTAGAATAGAATCAAGTTAAATTGAAAAGAGAACTTTGTTTGCAAAATGAGAATAAGCTTAAGTGTAAAATTTGAATAAATTGAGATTAATGGACTTGAGCTAAATGAATGAAGGAAAGTTGAATTGAATTCAACTTAAAACCAAGTTTAAAGATATTGGGTGGAATTTAAATCAAGTAAAAATAAATTTGGATCGGAATAAAATTTGATGGGTTGTAAATAATATTTAAGAAAATAAAAACTCACAATGGATTGAGTAGATAAACTAATTATATTGAATAAATGAATGGATGTGATAAATAAAAACCAAATGGAGTATGGCTTAAATAAGTTAAGAAATGGTTATTGAATGATATGGCTTGGTTGTTTGAGCTAAACACAATAGTTTGGAATAAACAAATATGGAATGAAATGTAAATAAATGGATTGTAAATGAAATTTAAGTGAAATGTGTCGAGCTAAATAATGGTTGTGAATGAATTTTTTTTTAATTTAATTGGTAATGAAGATGAACCTAGGTTGTAAATGGTTTGAATGAACTAGTTTGGTTAATTAAATGAAATGCAAGTGAATGTATTCAAATTTGATATGCAATGAAATGAGAATATACGGATTGAGAATAAATTTGAAAATGAAATAGAATTAAGTATAAATCGAGTTGAAACCATTTAAATTGGTTATAAAACATAAATGTTTGTTTGTTCACATAGATCTTGTTAAATTTGCATAGAATAAACATCGTTGGATGTAAATGGTGGTAATTAAAATTCTATGAATTAATAAGAGTGAAATAAATTGATTTTAAAAGCAATTAAATTAAATATGAGTTCAATTTGCTTAAGAATAAGTTTAATGTAAGCGATTGAGTTTTAAACCATTCAAATTGATGAGATTGTATATGAATGGATTGAAAACCTTTCAAATTGAATGAAACTGGTTTGTAAATTAATTGAAACAGTTGAATTGGTATGAAACTATATGAATTGCTTACAGAAAAATGTTTGGTGTGAATTTCTTTTAGAATTTATATGTTTTAACTATTGCAACTAAGTGTAATATTGTTAAACTACATATATTTGGCACTTACATGTTTAAATTGAATAAGTACAGGTACCTGGAAGCCATATGGCTGGATTTGGGTTGAGCTATTTGCTAAAAATAATAAGCTGCTTGCTTAAAATGCTAAATAAGGCACGCCTACGCAATAAAAATAGGAAATATGAACTGTTTTTGGTTTTTCCGACCGTGTGGGTCGATGTATATATATTTATCTCTTTTGTCAAATTGCAAAAGCTCCTCCGTACAAAGGAGACTCTGCCAAAAATTTTCAGAAATTTTAGGAGTTAGAAAAATTTTGGAAAATTTTGGAAAATTTATTAACGACAAAACAATTTCAAACTAGCAATTGAAATAAGTTAGTGAATGAAACTAATTAAAATAATGACATGAATTAGTTATAAATGAAAAATAAAATTTAACATTTAGAGTTGAAAATAAATTGAATTCATATGAAAATGAAAGAATTAATTTGAATAAAAATAGATATAAACTGAAATGGTAAGGTGAAAATAAATATTAGAAACATATAAAATGCTTATGTTAACTTAAGTAAAGTAAGGAATGGTCAATTCTTAATTGGAAATTGAATATTGCACTTATATTCTGAGTTGTGATTGGATATTAGTGCTAAGCAGGATATGCAGGTAATCTAAAGGGAAAAGAGAATTGATTTTGATTTTAAAAGATAAAAGTTGAAATGCTCAACAAAAAGGTATGTATTTAAATTTGATATGAAATTTGATTGGGATTTGGATTTGGATTGAGCCACTTGGCATTTTGTTTTCTTTTTGGATTTGGGAGGCCGTAGAGCCATTTTGTAGTTGTACCGAGCTAGCCGCGCAAAGGAAATGCTGGTGAAATTTTTCAGAAATTTAGGGAGTTGGAAAAATTTGAGAAAATTTTGATAATTCAAATTCGATTTTAAATTTGAATTTGAATTGTTAAGTAAGTAATATGGTTTGGGACTTATGGTTAAGTTGAAAAATTAAGAAAAGGATTAGTGTATCATTGATAAAAAGATTTGTTGGAAAATTGATAAAAACTATTTGGGGTTGAGAAGATAGTTAATGGGTTATGGATCATTCTTCCTAACTAGTAATTTCGGGGACGAAATTCTTTTAAGGGGGAAGGAATGCGACGACCCAGATTTTTGGGCATGTAAAATCGGAATATTTAATTGATCTTGAATATTCAATAGAATAATTTTAACTTGAATTACGAATATCATAATTTATTGGACAATTAAATTGTTGAATTAAATAATTGAAATTGGATAAAATATGAAATCTGAGATTTTAGGCCTGTTAAAAATATAATTTGAAAGCTCATAAAATTTATATTGTTAATACTGAAAATAATAGGAGTTGTGGGTTCTAAATTAACAGTGGTTTGTTCAGTGTTAAAATTTTATAGTTTAAATTGAAAAAAAATATAGCCTTCCGAGGCACAGTCTCGGAATTCGACGAAACCAGCGCCATTAGATCCGTAATGTTTTATTATTATCGGATTTCAATTTTTGCGTTGTTTGGGATTACCGTTGGGTCGTACGATCGGTTAGTGCCTAAAATAATCAATTTGAAATTAAAAATTAATAGTCAAGCTTCTCTTATACGCCATTCTTTAAACATTCCTCTACACGCTACTATCACCTTTTAAAAAAATAATAATAATAGTCATATCTCCGTTTTTCTCATTTCATTCCTCAAATCGATAGCCAGAAGGAAAAAAAAATGGCCGAAGCCTAAGGAAGTCAAAAATCAACTGCCTCCCCTTCGTTCCCCTTCCTTTCGTCCTTTCACTATGGTTCGTCTTGAAGTATCGGTAACCTTAAAAAAAAAAACAAATGGCGAGCGAATCGAGTCGAGCACGTCGTTAGAATCACGAGGCCGCGAGGCTCACGTTATGTCGACGAACGATTTCAGGGGGGCGATTTCCCATTCCGCAGTCGATTCGTGAGCTTGGCATCGTCGCCACGTCGCGATGGGGAGCGAGCTCGTCTTTGGTCGAGGAGTTGTGGGTAGGGTTAGGGAACGTGGTGATAAGGCGGGTCGCAAAGGGAGTTTGATCTGAGTCTTTGATTGGCCGATGGTGGTAAACGAAGCTCGATGTCAAGTCGCGCAGGGGAAGGGTCGAACCCTAATCAGTAAGGTAATTTAAATTTTGTTAAATAAATTAAGTATATATATATATATATATATATATATCTTGTCTGATTTAAAAATTATATATATATATATATATATATATATATATTTAATTTAATAGACGAACATTTAGTTTATCAGTTACAAATTAAATGGGAATCATAAATTTATATAGTTTATATTCTGTTTTTGGAAGGCAGTAAATTTTTAAGCATTTTAATTCAACATTACTCAAGGTTAACTTTTAGTTAGTTGATTATTATTTTGTTTATCTGGAAGCTTGACAGTAAGGAAAAAATAATAATTCAGTTTTGATTTAATATATATATATATATTAATTTACATACATATTTTTGTTTAGAACAGCAAGTGTATAAATGTAAAATTTTGGGGAAAATGGGAATTTTTTTTAATGCTTGTATGGTTTGAAGAAAGTTAGTATATTTTTTTAGACTTATATACATTATTGTTATATATGTGGTTCATAAATCAAAATAAGATATATATATATATACACACACACGCATATATATATGTATATGCATTTTTAAGTCCATTAGCTTAAAATTTACACTAATGTAGATTAATTTATCTAACTAACTTATTTAATTAAATTAGAAATTGTTAAAGGAAAATTAGTTTAAGTTAGATAAATAAATAGTAATTTATTGTTTGATTTATTTAGAATATTAATAAACCGTAAATGATTATACAAGGTTGAGATAAATCGTGGAAACAAGACGAGTTTGAGGTGAATGGCAAACTTAGGCAAAAGGTGAGTTAATCTCACTCAGTTAATTTAAATTTAAATTTAAATGATTAAATTTTAAATAATTGTTTGAATGGTTGAAATTGATTGATGTGATATGGTATGGAATATTCTGGAATCGATATATTATTGTGCTAACATCTGTGGATGCAGGAAAACAGGTTGGAGGGATCCAACTGGATCCCTCGACATTTATTTAAATTTATTTAATATTCTCTGCTGTGAATATTGATATTCTATGATGAGTTTTATGGGAATATTGAATGTTATGGTTGATTGGATATTTTTGGGTAAATGAATTTCCAATTATATAAATTGGATTTTGGAAAGAAAATAAAAGAAGTGAATTTGTAAGCGAAATAATTATAGAAAACTTGAATGAATTAAGAATGAATCGGAAAGAAATAGGAGTAGTATTAAAAATACTAATAAATAATTTCGAGTATGAAAAGAATTTTGAATAAAACAGAAATTTATAAATTGTAAACTCAAGTTATATTAATTAAAGGAATAAAGAATTATTTTAAACTTTAACGTTTAAATTTATTTAAAGAATAAAGAAGTAACTTGAGAAATCTAAGAATTGGTATTTTCAGTTAAAAGTAATTTAACTCATAATTAAGGAAATAAAATCTAAAATTAATGGATTTTGAAATAGAAAGGAAGAAAATTGGAATTCAATTTGGAAACTGATTCAAGTGATAGAAATTAGAATTTCAAGAAGAATGTGAAGGGAAGTATATTTCCCTGGATAGCCAAGTACGTTTTTAAAGAAAATTTAAATATAAGATAAAAGTTTAATGTGGTTTTAAAAAGCATATTTTAGAAATTTTATTATTTCTGAATGTTTAAAATTCATAAGTAAATATTTTTCAAATCTATTATTGTAATAACTATTTAAATGTGACTTAGTATTTTATTCTTAAGAGTGAAAACCTAGTTTTATATTTTATAAAGTAACTTTATTTTCAAAAATCATATAGTATGTATTTTTTGTAAATTATTGAAGTAGTTTTTAAAGTGAATGTTTTAAAATATATTTCAAAGTAAAGTGTTTTTAAATTATTTTAAAAATCTTAAGTTTGGTGCTTGGCGATTTCAGTGGAAATAGAAACTATTTGGGAAATTGATTCTGAGAAAGGAAGACAGTTTTAAAACTGTTTTCAAAAAGGGTTTGAAAACTGGAAATATATCTTGTAAAAATATTTTTGAGGGTAATAAATAATTCGGGAAAAATTATTTATTGGTTGATGGTTGATTGTGAATATTAATTGATAGTTAAATAACCGACTATCAATATTGGCCAACTGCGTTGATCGTTTCGAAGAGACCGGGATCGAGATTTATTTCTCGAAAACCACTTCGATCCGGTTTGTACGTTTCGTGAAAACGATTTTGGATTCGAAGATGGAGCAGTGAAGTGCAAGGGCTAGTCGCTACTAATCCTGAGGATATTTCCAAAATGGATGTAGTAGAAGTAGTGCCTGCGGTTCCGTTCGAACCCGGGACGGACTTGTATGTATGAATGCTTGTGAAACATTGTCAGGTGGACGATGGGCATTCTAAGAAATATGTTCTATAAAGGTAACGCTTAGCCTCAAGCCTCATCAAAAGGGAATGACTGAAAATCAAGGGTTATGCAGCAAGGCTACGTGGGTAGCACCCAAGCAGGTTGAGGTCATTCCAGTCTAGATGTCCCTTTTATTTTCGGCTTAGTGGTGCGGTTGCTGATCCCAACCGCGGGGTGATCTCACTCGGGACTGTCCAGTAAGGGATGGTTCCGGCCTTGTGTTGCAGGGGATGAAGGGAGTAATCCTCGGTACGGTGATCTAGGCCCCGTACTGTGACAGGTTGTACCCCAGTGCCTAGTCATTGATGGAAGTCCATTCTCCCTACGAGCCTTGTACGAGTTTTGTTTGTATTACCCACTTTTGTGGCTAGTAGCTGGAATTTAATAATGTAACAGTTTCGGCTATTTTATAAGTACTTGTATATAGACCCTATTATAATATCAGAGGATTTCTATAAAAATTGTTTTAGCTATCGTAAGGTAAAAACCCGACATGTGTAACAACCCGCATATTTATCGATTTTATATTTAAATATTTTATTTAAATAATTTATCGATAGTCGGATTTTAGTCCGAAAAGCCACTTTTTGCATACGGTCGAATTAGGACTCGGGACCCCTCCCATTGAGTTTAAAATGCCGTTTACGACCTTTTTGAGTATAAGCTTCGATATGTTTGGAGAAAGTTGATTTCTGCTACTTTTTACTTTGGGTTTGGTTTTTGGGCTCAGCCCTATGTTAACTTATGCTCAAATCTGAGCCACTCTCCCCCACTCACCCTCATTCTCTTCTCTTTGCAGTTTTTATAACATTAATGGTGGAGGAGATTGGAAATTAAAACTCCAAAACCCTAGTTTCTCTTGCAAATCAAATTCCTAGCTCCAAACTCAAGAAGAACCCATTGGTAAGCTCCTCTTCTTCTTCTCCAACTTATTCTCTTACCAATTTCAGAAATTCCTAAACCTAATTTTGGGAATGTTCTTGTTTTTGAGCTTAGATTCAAGCTCAATTGGGTTGTGTTGAAGAGAGGTTGATTCTCCATTTGCTTTCAAGCTTCTTCTTGTTTGATTTTGAGAAAAGGTGAGATTTTTATCTCACATCTATGACTATAATTATCTTTGGTTGTTGGGTATGAATTCCTAACACTTCTTCATGTGCATTTGCTCTTGATTTCGATTGGTTTTGTGAATACTCCAAATTTTGAGTTTTTAAGTCAAATTTGTGTGAAATCCTTTTATGGATGTTTGATCATGTTTTGGTGATGCATCGAGGAGCATATAGGGCCGGGTTGCCGATTGGCATAAACCCTTAGAGCCAATGTTCGTCCGGTTGCATTTTGGAAGAGTTTGCTCTTCATTTGAATAAGGCTGAAAAACAGCCCAGGCATGATTCAGTCGACTGAAAACTCTGTTCAGTCGACTGAACCTGAAACCCGAGAGTTTCCAGGCATGTTTCAGTCGACTGAAAAACTCTGCACAGTCGACTGAAACTGGAAACAGAAAGTTTCCTGAACCTGGAAAATTTCCATATACAGGGTCAGTCGACTGAAAATCTCTGTTCAGTCGACTGAACCTGCTGTTTGAGTCCAATTTGCCTTTTTGGATTGAACTTCCAATTTAAATCGATTCGTGATAATCCTATTTGTTGTTATCCTCTATTATGACTTTGATGACTCTTTTTAGGGATTTTTGAATATCCATTTCGATGGATCCTTTATCGATTTCGTTGGATTTTATTCACGTCTTCGTATGTGAATTTTTGTGATTGATTGTTCTTACAATCTTCTTCGTGATTTGTCACTTTAAAAATATAAAGGTTTTTCTATACTAGTGTAAATATCAAAACTCTTTCCTCAAACGATTTCAATACTATTTTAATACCAAATTCGTTTATAAAACCGTTTTCCAACCTATTAGTATATACAAACATTTACCTCACTCGTATGAGAAATCTAATTAAACGGCTTAGTAAAACAAGTGGTATGAAACGCTTGCGTTTACTTTGTCGGTTAATTCTTGGACTTGTTCGATTGAACCTCTTGTGACAATTTTCTAGTGGAGATTTACAGTTTGTTCGTAAATATTTAAGTTAAGCAAGTGGTTAAGGGACATGAAGCTAAACTCATATATTTACTAGCCTAGTGTAATCGACACATCTCGCTGATCATGATGATCATCTTTGTGATTTAGACTAGCAATGTGCGATGTCTCTTTGTCTGCGAGGGAGACTAAACCCCGTTTTGTGGAGTTTCGACTCAATTTGTGATGGGGTAGCAACCCATGGTCTTCGGGCCGTTTGTGGAGCTTCGGCTCAATTTGTGATGGTTAGCGACCATGGAATTAGCGTTCCGTTTGTGATACACGTGTTGGTGAGCTTTATGCTCCCGTTTGTGATAGGCCTCCCCCCTTTGTGATTTATGGATTTCTTGTGTAGATTCCTAGAATTTGGGTTTCACCAATTTTTCGTGATTTCCATTGATAAGTCTTATCGATATTTGTGCATTGGTGAATTTGTGTGTCATTGACGTTTGTGATTTCTGGATTTCTTGTGTAGTCTTCTGGAATTTGTGCGTCATTGACTTTTGCGATTGACATTGATATTATCGTCAATATTTGTGGTTTGATGAACGAAATAAAGAGTATGACACTTCTAGGATTCTTGTGTAGATTTTGTGATATTGATTAATCTCTTGTTGATTATCAACTACTTATATCACAGCTTGGCCTTGTGATTATTACGTGTTTAGTCATATCTCTTATTCTATATCGTTTCATCTGATATTTATAGTTAGACTGATCCGTTTATTATTTTCTTATTAAATAATACTCGGGTCAGACCGAGATGTTACAGGTGCTTCTGCTTGACTTCTCTCTTGGGATTGATTTCTCTTGCTTTTGGGTTAACTACTTAGATTAGTAGTTTTTGTTGCATACATTTGAGATATAGACTCCATAATGTATACTTATTCTTTTGTGTAGCTCATGTAACTATTCTTTTGTGATATTGTGGATCTTTTTAGACCACTACTCTGATGTACACTTTCTAGTGTAATATTCATATCTTATTCTGCCTTTGTGATATGAATTGTCTGTGACTGATTTGTGTTAGGCATATTTCTATATTTGTTTTCCGAAGGATTTATATAGCCACCGTGTAGTAGCTTTGAGTTTGTGTCGGTATGTCGGATTTCCTCTTGAATTAGAATGCATGTTATATTATCTGACATATCGGTGCTCGCGCAAAGAAATTACACGGATGGTCGCTCCTCAACAGCCTTATTCTCCGTGCTAGTCGACAGCATTCACCGTAATGTTCTTGGCTAGCGTAGGTATAGAGGTAGGGCGTCACAGCTTGGTATCAGAGCCAAACTTCGGAACAATATGGAATATTATAACAAGGATCATCATCCTAAGTCCATCTTAGGAGTTGTGCTTTAGGATTTTTTCGGGTCTTCGTACCGTTCTATCTTATTTTCTTTATGATTCCTTGTTTTATCTATCAAGATTTCTTGATATTCATTTGTGAATAACCTTTTTCTTCTTCCTTCTTTCTTTCTTAAGGAATAGAAATGTCTAGACCTGGCCACCCCAGAACCGTGCCATCTAGCACTCCACCCCAGGATGGAGTTTTTATGACTGCTCAACAACTTCTTGATTTAGTGACAAATGCTCAAGCAGCTGGAGATAATCCAGAACCTACTCACCCAAAGTCGGGATTTGCACGCTTGTGTAGCGATTACACTAATTTGGGTGGGGAGCCATTCAAAGGTTCCGAAACTGTAATTGAAGTACAGGCTTGGCTAAGAACATGCGATCGCATCTTTTTGCGCATGAATCTTATTGACCTTCACCGAGTTCAGGTGGCCTCTAGTATGCTCCGAGAAAGGGCATTGGATTGGTACGAGCTTCTTATTTCTGAGATTAATGAAGCGGATCTCACCTGGGAGAAATTCCGAGAGCGCTTCGAGTTAAAATTCGTACCAGAAGCAGAAAAAGTGACATTGGCTCGACGATTTATAGACCTTGTTCAAGGTGAGTCCTCCGTGACTAATTACGTCGCCTCCTTCGAGTCGCTTTCCAAATATGGGGTTGAATACATCAACACCCCTCTTAAGAAGAATCAGAGATTCGTCTATGGCTTAAACAAAAGTCTCAAGAAGCTATTACTTCTAAAGTTAGAAGTTTCTTTCGACCAACTCGTTGATATCGCTCTTCGTCTTGAAGAGGCGGATAGAGAGAATGACGTTGAAGTGGTGGGTTCCAAACCAGACTTCAACAACAAAAAGAGGCCAAACAAATCTAAAGGCCCTTATCCCAATAAGAAAGGGAAGCAAGCAACCTCCGTGATAAAGACTTCTTCCTTCGGTCATGGGGAATGCTATAATTGTGGTTCGAAGGACCATTATGCGAACAAGTGCCCAAAGTCTCTTTCTTGTGGCTACTGCAAAGTTCCCGGTCATGTTGTATCTTCATGCCCCAAGCTTCAGGGCAGGAAGGAGGGAAAGTTAAATGTTGCTCAAGCCCCTGGCAACACATCTCGTGGCCAAGGTATTTCTCATTCTATTCTAGATGGAATTATTTTGTTTCGTGATCATCCTATTCGAGTTCTTTTTGATACGGGTGCGTCCCATTCTTTTACATCAAAAGAACTTGTTGATACTTTTTCTTTGGATGTTTTGTGTTTAATGACTTCTTTGAGAATTGCGAATCCGGTTGGTGGATCCGCAACAATCAGTTTATTGTGTAAGGATGTCGAGATTGTTTTGTGTGATTTTTCTTTCCGAGCCGATTTGCATGTCATGCGTTATTTAGGCTTTGGAATGATTTTGGGAATGGATTGGCTTAACCATTATGAAGCTCATATCCTATGTCCTGAGCGGACTATTCATCTTCGACATTCTCAATATGTTAATCAGGTTTCTGTTATTCTTAAGGATTCAGATTCTACTTTGGTTGCATCTTTATATTCTTTAAATCCTTGTGATGACGATGATGATGATGAGGGTGATATTATTTCTCTTATTCACGTCGTTTGTGAATTTTCCGACATATTTGAACCCGTTTTAGGATTACCACCTAAGCGAGCAATTAGTTCAGAATTAATCTTATTCCTGGAGCTCAACCTATCACTCGTCCTCCGTATCGTATGTCCAATAAAGAAAACGAGGAGATGCGTAAACAATTATCTGAATTGGAAACGAAGCAATTTATTCGCTCTAGTTCCTCGCCTTGGGGAGCTTCAGCTATTTTTGTGAAGAAATCCGATGGTACACTTAGGCTTTGCGTCGACTACCGCAAGCTTAATGATCTTACTATCAAAAATAAATATCCTTTACCTCGGATTGATGATCTATTCGATCAACTTAGTGGTGCTAGAGTCTTTTCACAATTGGACTTGGCTACCGGTTTTCATCAGCTTCGTATTGCAGAGGATAGCATTCCTTTGACATCGTTCCGTACTCGGTATGGATCTTATGAATGGCTTGTTATGCCATTTGGGTTAACAAATGCCCCGGCTTGTTTCGTTGACTTAATGAATCGAGTTTTTAAAGACTTTCTCGACTGGTTTGTTCTCATCTTTATCGATGATATTCTTGTTTATTCTAAAACCGAGGAGGAGCACGAAAAACATCTTCGGATTGTGTTGGAAACTCTTAGGAGTAACCAATTAAAGGCAAAGTTTTCTAAATGCCATTTTTGGCAATCTCGTGTGAAGTTTCTCGGTCACATTATTTCCGAATCCGGAATTTCCGTGGATCCTTCAAAGATTGAAGCGATTCAAGATTGGAAGAGACCGGAGAGTGTGACAGAGATTCGTAGTTTTCTTGGATTGGTGGGCTTTTACCGTCGTTTTATTAAAGACTTTTCTAAAATTGCCGTGCCTCTCACTAGCTTGACGAAGAAAGGTGTTAAATACATTTGGTCGGACAAATGTGAAGCTTCTTTTCAGAAATTAAAAGAACTTCTTTCTGATGCTCCTATTCTTGTTATTCCCGATGGGAATCAAGATTTCGTTGTTTATACCGATGCTAGTCGCCTTGGTTTGGGTGCCGTTCTTATGCAAAAGGAACGCGTTATTGCTTATGCTTCTAGGCAATTAAAGCCTGCTGAGACTAGATATGCCACTCATGATTTAGAGCTCGCGGCTATTGTTTTTGCTCTTCGGATTTGGCGTCATTATCTCTTAGGAGAGAAATTTGTTCTTTACACAGATCATAAGTCTTTGAAATATTTATTCTCTCAAAAGGAACTTAATTTACGTCAACAGCGTTGGCTCGAATTTCTTGCACCATATGATCTTGATATTCTTTATACTCCTGGTAAGGGTAATCGTGTTGCCGATGCTCTTAGCCGTAAACAACAAGCTGTTGTTTCTATGATGATATCCGAATGGAACGATCTCGAGATCTTATCCACTTGAGAAATTCGAGACCGTGTTTCCGATTTATGCTCATCATTTGTTTTATGTAGCCTTGAGGCTCATCCATCTCTTTTAGACCGCATTCTTGAAGCTCAAAGGCTAGATACTGAATTGGTTCTTCTTGGCCAAAATATTAAGGATAAAATTGATATTGAAGGTTTGAAAGACTTTAATATCGATTCTCGTGGTGGCATTCGAAAATTTGGTAGACTTGTCGTGCCAAATGTTAGGGATCTTCGTAAAGATATTTTAGAAGATTCTCATCAGTCTAAATTTACCATTCATCCTGGTAGTAGTAAAATGTATGCGGATATGAAGCGACTTTATTATTGGGAGGGAATGAAACTTGACATCGCTAACTTCGTTAAACGTTGCATGACTTGCCAACTCGTTAAGGCCGAACATCAAAGGCCCGGAGGGTTATTGCAACCTTTAGAAATTCCTGTTTGGAAGTGGGATCAAATTTCCATGGATTTTATAGATGGCCTTCCCCGTTCTCGATCGGGTTATGATAGCTTATGGGTAATTGTTGATAGACTTACTAAATCCACCCATTTTATTCCCGTTCGGTCTAACCGAACCGTTCCTCTTTTGGCCAAAATATTTATCAAAGAAATTGTTAAATTGCATGGTGTTCCTACTTCAATTGTTAGTGATCGTGATCCACTGTTTACTAGTGGATTTTGGAAGAGTCTTCAAAAAGCTTTGGGAACGAAGCTTAATTTTAGCACAGCTTATCATCCCCAGTCCGATGGACAAACCGAGCGTGTGAATCAAACTCTTGAAGATCTTCTTCGTGCTTGTGTTCTTGATTTTGGTGGAAGTTGGGAAGATCATATTTCACTTGTTGAATTTTCCTACAATAATAGCTTCCAATCTAGTATTGGTATGGCACTTTTTGAGGCACTCTATGGAAGGCCATGCTGATCTCCTTCTTGTTGGCTTGAGGCCGGTGAGAAGCTGGCTTTAGGTCCAGATTTTATTCGTGATTCCACAGAAAAGATTGATCTTATTCGTCATAGGATGAAAGAAGCCCAGAGTAGACAAAAATCCTATGCCGATAACCGGAGAAGGAAGTTAGAATTTTCTGTGGGAGATCTTGTGTTCATTCGTGTTTCACCTATGAAAGGTGTTGTACGTTTCAGTCGATCGGGAAAACTAGCGCCTCGATATATTGGGCCATTTCCTATCACCGAACGTATTGGTTCCATGGCTTATCGCCTTTTATTACCGGCTCAGTTTTCTGCTATGCATGACGTGTTTCACGTTTCTCAACTTCGGAAATGCCTTCGAGATTCCGATTCTATTCTTGAGCCCGGTGTTGTGGAAGAGATTGAAGTTTCGCCTAATTTAACTTATGAGCAACATCCTATTCGTATCATTGCTTCGGAAGTCAAACGACTTCGAAATAAAGATGTTCCGCTTGTTAAAGTTCAATGGTCTTCAAATCCTAAGGATTGTTCTTGGGAATCTAGAGAGTACATCGAGCGTACACATCCGGACTTACTTTCTCGTGCTCTTTGAGGTGAACTTCTTATTTCAAACTTCTTTTGTGTTGAATATGCTTTTATGGTTGTTACTATATATCTTCTTCTTGTAATATTGCGAGGACGCAATTTCTTTAAGGAGGGGAGTCTGTAACAATCCGCATATTTATCGATTTTATATTTAAATATTTTATTTAAATAATTTATCGATAGTCGGATTTTAGTCCGAAAAGCCACTTTTTGCATACGGTCGAATTAGGACTCGGGACCCCTCCCATTGAGTTTAAAATGCCGTTTGCGACCTTTTTGAGTATAAGCTTCAATATGTTTGGAGAAAATTGATTTCTGCTACTTTTTACTTTGGGTTTGGTTTTTGGGCTCAGCCCTATGTTAACTTATGCTCAAATCTGAGCCACTCTCCCCCACTCACCCTCATTCTCTTCTCTTTTCAGTTTTTATAACATTAATGGTGGAGGAGATTGGAAATTAAAAATCCAAAACCCTAGTTTCTCTTGCAAATCAAATTCCTAGCTCCAAACTCAAGAAGAACCCATTGGTAAGCTCCTCTTCTTCTTCTCCAACTTATTCTCTTACCAATTTCAGAAATTCCTAAACCTAATTTTGGGAATGTTCTTGTTTTTGAGCTTAGATTCAAGCTCAATTGGGTTGTGTTGAAGAGAGGTTGATTCTCCATTTGCTTTCAAGCTTCTTCTTGTTTGATTTTGAGAAAAGGTGAGATTTTTATCTCACATCTATGACTATAATTATCTTTGGTTGTTGGGTATGAATTCCTAACACTTCTTCATGTGCATTTGCTCTTGATTTGGATTGGTTTTGTGAATACTCCAAATTTTGAGTTTTTAAGTCAAATTTTTGTGAAATCCTTTTATGGATGTTTGATCATGCTTTTGGTGATGCATTGAGGAGCATATAGGGCCGGGTTGCCGATTGGCATAAACCCTTAGAGCCAATGTTCGTCCGGTTGCATTTTGGAAGAGTTTGCTCTTCATGTGAATAAGGCTGAAAAACAGCCCAGGCATGATTCAGTCGACTGAAAACTCTCTTCAGTCGACTGAACCTGAAACCCGAGAGTTTCCAGGCATGTTTCAGTCGACTGAAAAACTCTGCACAGTCGACTGAAACTGGAAACAGAAAGTTTCCTGAACCTGGAAAATTTCCATGTACAGGGTCAGTCGACTGAAAATCTCTGTTCAATCGACTGAACCTGCTGTTTGAGTCCAATTTGCCTTTTTGGATTGAACTTCCAATTTAAATCGATTCGTGATAATCCTATTTGTTGTTATCCTCTATTATGACTTTGATGACTCTTTTTAGGGATTTTTGAATTCCATTTCGATGGATCCTTTATCGATTTCGTTGGATTTTATTCACGTCTTCGTATGTGAATTTTTGTGATTGATTGTTCTTACAATCTTCTTCGTGATTTGTCACTTTAAAAATATAAAGGTTTTTCTATACTAGTAGTAAATATCAAAACTCTTTCCTCAAACGATTTCAATACTATTTTAATACCAAATTCGTTTATAAAACCATTTCCAACCTATTAGTATATACAAACCTTTACCTCACTCGTATGAGAAATCTAATTAAACGGCTTAGTAAAACAAGTGGTATGAAACGCTTGCGTTTACTTTGTCGGTTAATTCTTGGACTTGTTCGATTGAACCTCTTGTGACAATTTTCTAGTGGAGATTTACAGTTTGTTCGTAAATATTTAAGTTAAGCAAGTGGTTATGGGACATGAAGCTAAACTCATATATTTACTAGCTTAGTGTAATCGACACTTCTCGCTGATCATGACGATCATCTTTGTGATTTAGACTAGCAATGTGCGATGTCTCTTTGTCTGCGAGGGAGACTAAACCCCGTTTTGTGGAGTTTCGACTCAATTTGTGATGGCGTAGCAACCCATGGTCTTCGGGCCGTTTGTGGAGCTTCGGCTCAATTTGTGATGGTTAGCGACCATGGAATTAGCGTTCCGTTTGTGATACACGTGTTGGTGAGCTTTATGCTCCCGTTTGTGATAGGCCTCCCCCCCTTTGTGATTTCTAGATTTCTTGTGTAGATTCCTAGAATTTGGGTTTCACCAATTTTTCGTGATTTCCATTGATAAGTCTTATCGATATTTGTGCATTGGTGAATTTGTGTGTCGTTGAGGTTTGTGATTTCTGGATTTCTTGTGTAGTCTTCTGGAATTTGTGCGTCATTGACTTTTGCGATTGACATTGATATTATCGTCAATATTTGTGGTTTGATGAACGAAATAAAGAGTATGACACTTCTAGGATTCTTGTGTAGATTTTGTGATATTGATTAATCTCTTGTTGATTATCAACTACTTATATCACAGCTTGGCCTTGTGATTATTACGTGTTTAGTCATATCTCTTATTCTATATCGTTTCATCTGATATTTATAGTTAGACTGATCCGTTTATTATTTTCTTATTAAATAATACTCGGGTCAGACCGAGATGTTACAGGTGCTTCTGCTTGACTTCTCTCTTGGGATTGATTTCTCTTGCTTTTGGGTTAACTACTTAGATTAGTAGTTTTTGTTGTATACATTTGAGATATAGACTCCATAATGTATGCTTATTCTTTTGTGTAGCTCATGTAACTATTCTTTTTTGATATTGTGGATCTTTTTAGACCACTACTCTGATGTACACTTTCTAGTGTAATATTCATATCTTATTCCGCCTTTGTGATATGAATTGTCTGTGACTGATTTGTGTTAGGCATATTTCTATATTTGTTTTCCGAAGGATTTATATAGCCACCGTGTAGTAGCTTTGAGTTTGTGTCGGTATGTCGGATTTCCTCTTGAATTAGAATGCATGTTATATTATCTGACATACCGGTGCTCACGCAAAGAAATTACACGGATGGTCGCTCCTCAACAGCCTTATTCTCCGTGCTAGTCGACAGCATTCACCGTAATGTTCTTGGCTAGCGTGGGTATAGAGGTGGGGCGTCACAGCATGTTTATTTGTGGCGTGGTCTTACGAGATGCTTTTGTTTTCAATGGATTTTTGAAACTTTAATAATCAATTGGATGTGATTTTCTCACGCTGGTATTCCAGACTGACTCGGGTATTATTTAACTGTAATGCTCAGGTCAGACTGAGTATTATGGGACACAGGATATGATGCCGTGGAGCTCAGGAGACGAGCTGGATTGACGATACGTACATTCGTACTTGTGTGTGTGTGTATATATATATATATATATATTCCGCTGTTGAGTTGTTGTGTATCCATTGTATTGCATTGATGTGAGCTGTGACTGATGTACTCTGATGATGTAATGTATGTAAACAGATATATTTGATTTTGAGTAAAGATTATTTACTATCTATTATATTTTATTCCGCTGCGATGGTTAGATTCTGATGTTGATTTTGTTTTCTCTTCTCCTACCTCTTCTTCTTAAACCCAAATGGTTCGTATTTCTGTGCAACTTGAGTTGATTGTTGTAGAATAGTGTTGACTCAAGGGATACGGATTTGCGGGTCATTACACGTTTCCTACATATTAAAGAAAGATGTATACAAAAAGCTTCACTAAACAAATAAATACAATAATGTTTAATAAATACATTTTAAAAGATATGCCCTTTAAAGCAATAACGTATATCTATTTGAAATTTCTTTCCAAGAAATAAATAAGGAATCTAAACACTTAACCATTTAATTAACAAATGAATGTCTAAATAGAAAATAAGGTAGAGATAGATATGATGAAAAATAAATAAATAGTTTTAGGAAAATTTGGAAATAAATAAAGAAAATACTCTATTTAACGGAAACTAGAATTAAAAATTGTAAATAAAATTCGACTGACTTTGGAAAATTTCAACAACACTTCTAAACAAATAAAAGTGAAGTGAATAAAATAAATTCTGAACAAAACAAAGTGTAAATGAAAATAAAATAAGGTCTTAAGAAAATAGAAAAATAAATAAAGAATTACTTTAATTAATTGAAACTGGAAATTAAAAATTGTAAACAAAATACGACTAACATTGGAAAATTTCAGTTACACTTTTAAAAATGTTTTTAAAACTAAAATATATACATCACATGTCATGTTACACATGTAAACATAAATTAGAACATGACATGGCATTTTTTTTTATATAAAAATAAAATAAACAATTTTGTTAAATACAACAATTACATCCAATAGTGTAAAAAGTATAACTTTCACAACATTAATCAGATTTCAATGAAACAAAAAGCATTACCCTTAGAATTTTATTTACCTTCATAAAATAAAGATAAAATTCAAAATTTAATTTTTTTTAAATCAAAGTCAAAGTTTGACCATATTTACCAAAATTCACCTTTTTGGAAAATATTCTATTTATTCATGTTTGGAATTCTAATTCACATCAAAATCAAAATTTATATTTAAAATAACAAAATTATCTATTTTAATAAGTAAAATAAAGTTTTTAAATCAAAATTCAATTTAAAATAATTAAAATATGCAATTAACATATTCACAAAATACAGGGTTGTTACACTCTCCCCCACTCAAACTTTTTGTCCTCGAAAAGGAATGATGCACGGGAAAACATAGAAAAGTCAAAAGTGGAATAAGATTAAGATAGGATGACAAGAAGATTGAAATTATACCAGATAACTGTGGTTATAGGTAAGTTTATCAAGGTGGAGAATATGAATAGCTAGAAGGGAAAATAGGGGAATATGAGTACATAGAAAGGAAAATAGGTTGAAAGACAAGGATGAACCATTATTTTAAAACTATATAATTTCAATTAGAATTTTTTTATATTTAAGGCAATTTAAACAATTTATAATATGATGAATAGTCATTTTCAAATTTGTTCGTTCGAATTAAACAATATTTAAAACATTTTAATCTATTTAGAAAGGTAAAATAAATGATCAAAATAATTTCATAACTCGCTGTCTTAACAAGTTTATCCTCGTTCCGGCAGGCTTTGGCTATGCGTTGATCAGGCGCAAAGCTAGAATTCTCCAGGACTTAGTAGACTTGTTTCAACACCCAATAAAAATGCTGTAAAAACTTAAAAAAAACAGATATGAAAAGTACAATTCAAACAAAACAACCAAAACCTTTGTCTAACCATGGATCACAGATACATAATGGTTGCGCCTGGATCCCGCCGGAAACAATATGTATCCGTAAGCTTTCTCAGCCCTGTGAATTACGCCATGATGACAAGTAGACTGCAAATACACAATCGTTACGCCTGGATCCCCCAAGAAACAATCCATATCTGTAAGCTTTCTCAGTCCTACGGACTTCGCTACTAATACGACCTACATAGATCGTAGGATACACAATGGTTACGCCTGGATCCCCGAGGAAACAATCCGTACCCCTAGGCCATCTCAGCCAGGCGAATTGCGCTATGTAGTCGCGCTTAAAAGACCATGGGTTACGCCATGGTAGGACACTCGAGTATCACATTCGAAAAACCAAAATTTGAAAGAATAATATCGATAGAATGAATCCCCAATATGGCCATAGATTGGATATCAAGCAGAAGGCTCTTTCCATATCTTTACTTCGAAAATATATATCATATAGTACCTTTCAAATCCATTTCAAATACCGTACTTATAAGAAGTCCCTTATATATAAGATTTCACTTTCAAATCAAGTACTTTCCAAAATCAATAGTATACAAATCACTTCATACTTATACAAATCACCTTAATATAAGTTCGATAACTTCCAAATCAAGTATTTAATAAAACAAGGTTCTCAATTTCAATTCCTTTTAATATCAGTATAGTTTTCAAAAGGAAAAACATATACGATTTCACCAAATCATTTCTTCCAAATAAATTATCTTCAGTTTCAAGTTTCTAAAATAATAAGTTCATAAAATAATCCAAATCAACATAACTTATGTCAAACAATTCCGTTTCCCAAAAATCATCATAAATATACCGGGTTTTAAAATTTCAATCTATTTTTGAAATCAAATCTTTTCCTCAAGAATCACTTATCCTCAAAACTATTACAATTCTATACCTTTGAAAATTATTACTATTATTATATATAGTTTTATAAAAGGTGTTACTAAGTTAAAACATTTAAACTAAATTTTATTCAAAATATTTTGAAAACTAAATTTTTCTTCAAAACTTTTCAAAACTAAATTTCATATTAGTATAATTCAAAATAGTTTTATTCATTTCTTAACAAACCAGTTTCAAACTTGTTTAAATCACATTACTTCATAATTAAACGTAAAAAACCATACTTATATACTTTATCAAATAATTTATACTTTTCAATATTACTTAGCTTTGAAAAGTTAACCTTGATTACGAAGTGCTCGAACCTTCAAAATAGTCAAAGAAATCATATTTTAAATCCAAGAGTTGGAAATCACCAACAAATCAGTAAATCAATTCCAAAAGATAAGGTTATATCAATCAAATTCAAAACCAAAAAAAGAACACCGACTCATTTCAAAACTGTGTCATATATATATGCATATCTTTTCGAAAATCAAATTATACTTGGGTATTTGAAATCAAAATTGGTTTCACAAATCAATCGCATAGCAAAGCAACCGAAGTGGCCTCTTCCCACTCAGAAACTTGAAAATCAATGTCGATGATGCATGCATTCATCACCGAAATTATTTTCTAGCAACATAAGTGGGTTCTGGACTTCTATTTTCTCGAAGACTTCTTTTGAAATTTCTTCAAAATTATTGGAATTCATTTGAAGTCATTTGAAACATTTCTTATTTAGAAAATACTTTTAAATCATATTATTGTATATTTTTTAAAATCTTAAAACCAATTTCAGAACACCGAAATTCAATCTCTCGAATTTCAAATTAAAACCCTTCAGTTATAATATTTTTTATATAAATCCATTTCTTATATAAAATCTTCAAAATTTCAAGTCTTTTCAAATTTTCAAATTCTCATTTTTAAAAGGTATATAATTCTTCTCGAAAACATTTTCACTTTTATATATAGAATAAAATGATACTTATAATAATTCGATATACAAAACAATTTCTAAAATACAAACAAACTCGATTATCAAAGGATGATTCAAGAATGGATTTCAAAAACAAAGATGGATCATCTGAACCGATGGTATAGAATTCTCCAGTGAATCAATGCCAATTGTAAAGGAGTTTAACCCCTTACAAGTCATTTAAACATTGGCGGGATCGCCTATTCTTATAGAGATCATTCAGAGTGGAGTTATGGGATACTCCAGAATCAAGAAACACGAATAGGGAGAGAAACTAATGGATTTTGGAACCGCAGGTCACGTTCCAAAGTCGAAAGGGAAAAAACCAAATCAAGAGGAAGAAATTCAAACTCGAACGAAAGTGATTCTGCAAATAAATTTACTATATATGCTAAGCTTACCTAGAGCCGAAGCTCTCCTATGAACTATAACGACCTGATATTTTGGACCATTCTAATCGACAATAATCCACACATGTCAGACTTGAATTGCTCAAAATATCAGATTGTTAATTTAAAATTTGGCAAAGCTCAGCATATACAGTAAGTAAATCAATCACAAAATAACAGACACAAAGTAATATAATGCAGCGGAATAGATAAATAGTAGTTCATGAAGGTACTATATAAACATCAGAGTTAGAAATAAAATACAGCAGGATAACTCAAATACACTAAAGTCTCGAATACAAAATGATGACATCTTTGAACGAATCAACTAAAAAAAACTGAAAGTTGAATCGATAGTTGGATCTTCAAATGTGCTCCAAACTCCAAAGGTGAGTCTCAAATGCTGTATCACTCAGTCTGACCCGAGCATAAAATAAAACACAAAACACTCGAGTTAGGATTAACATTCTTATATCAATAAATCCAGCTAAAGTGAAATATCAATTGAAATACAATTAACTTAAAGGATGTTTGGGATAACCATCCTCTAAGGATCCGTGGAATTATCTACAATGAAGAAAATATACACTATAACACCATGGTCATTTCAAATTAATTTATACTTCAAAACTAAAATATCAATTTCATTGCAAATATATCTACTTCTAAAAATAGTATATATATTATGTAATTTATAAAGTAAAGTATTAGTAATTTCACAAATCGCATCAAAATCAACTCGACTTTCCCGTTCAAATTAAATTCAATCCCATTTATCAATTTCCATTAAATTCAGTTTTCTAAATAACTGATTCAAATTATATTGATTTCAATTACAGATCTGAATCACAAATTAACCATTAAATTCCAATATATTTCAAAGCTTATATTCAACATTTCAAAGTTCAATTTAACAGCTTCCTATAGATCTCGATTTAATCTAATATTATTTAGCCTTGAAATATTTACTCAATAAAATCGGTATTATTTAAATAACCTTAATTTACCCTTAAACTAAATGTTCCTTTCGATTTGTTTAAACTTGAAATATCCATTTAGTCACTTTAAATCAAAAATCAAATTATAAAATCAATCTTAAACTTCAACTTCAATAGTTCAAATCAATTAAATTTAGTAGAATTCTAAATTAAATACAATTAATTAAGCTTTATCTTCTCAACCCTAACTTATTCAAATTATTACAACAAGGCCTGTAATAGGTTGAAATGATATAAAGGCAAGAAATCAAACGTAACGTATGCCTATAATTAAAACATGTAACGTATCTTAATTTAATGCGTTTCCTATATATTAAAGAAATACGTATACAAAAAGCTTCACTAAACAAATAAATACAATAATGTTTAATAAATACATTTTAAAAGATATGCCCTTTAAGGCAATAACGTATATCTATTTGAAATTTCTTTCCAAGAAATAAATAAGGAATCTAAACACTTAACCATTTAATTAATAAATGAATGCCTAAATAGAAAAATAAGGTAGAGATAGATATTATGAAAAATAAATAAATAGTTTTAAGAAAAGTAAGAAATAAATAAATAAAATACTCTATTTAATGGAAACTAGAATTAAAAATTGTAAATAAAATTCAACCGACTTTGGAAAATTTCAACAACACTTCTAAACAAATAAAAGTCAAGTAAATAAAATAAATGATGAAAAAATAAAGTGTAAATGAAAATAAAATAAGCTTTTAAGAAAATAGAAAAATAAATAAAGAATTACTTTAATTAATTGAAACTAGAAATTAAAAATTGTAAACAAAATACGAATGAAATTGGAAGATTTCAATTACGCTTTTAAAAATGTTTTTAAAACTAAAATATACACATCACATGTCATGTTACACATGTAAACATAAATTAGAACATGACATGACAAATAAAAATATTATTTATATAAAAATAAAATAAACAATTTTGCTAAATACAACAAATTACATCCAATAGTGTAAAAAGCGTAACTTTCACAATATTAATCAGATTTCAACGAAACGAAAAACATTATCTTTAGAATTTTATTTACTTTCAAAAAATAAAGATAAAATTCAAAATTTAAAAATTTAATTTTTTTAAATTAAAGTCAAAGTTTGACCATATTGACCAAAATTCACCTTTTTGGAAAATATTCTATTTATTCATGTTTGGAATTCTAATTCACTTCAAAATCAAAATTTATATTTAAAATTAAAAAAAAATTCTATTTTAAAAAATAAAATAAAATTTTTAAATCAAAATTCAATTTAAAATAATTAAAATATGCAATTAGCATAATCATAAAATACATGGTTGTTACATAGGTTGTTACACCCAGTCCCACCACCTTCCGCTATTCCTTCAACCCATCCCTCCACCTTGTGCAGCACCTCATCTCCATTTTTCCACAACACGCCAACCCCTTCCAGCTCACATCCTCCACGTGAAATGCACTCGGCCTTTCCCTTTGACCACGGCAGCAACACCTTGCTTTTCCTCAGACGCTGAGTCTCTCTGCCATCTTCCTTCCCTCCACCACTGACCTAAACCCAACCTCCCTAAGACGTTCTTGTAGCCCACTTGATTCATTCGAACGACCACCTTCCCACGACAAGGCAGCCTCCGCCATATTCCCCTCCAGCTCTCCTATCCACCCCGTCAAAAGCCACTGCCTCCCATAATACGCCAACCACCCACTTCATTTCCTATCACCGAACCCGCTTTACTCGAGCAGCCTACTGCTATCAGAGCCCTCTCCACCATTACGCCATTCGATTCACCTCCGCTTGCCTTCTACACCGCACCAACCCTCCAATGCCGAAGCCCCTACCATGCCACTGCCTCTACCCAGCCGAACAACCTCCCTCAGCCAAATCAGTCGCCCGCCGTTGCAAACCGGCCTTTTCCCTCTCCACGTCTGCCCACTTTGTCCTCCACCAGACCCGGCCTTACTCCAGCACCGCATCTCCAGTGAGCGCAGTAGCAGTTCGTCCCTCCAACCGAGACTTCCCTGAGCCCGCCTCCCACCTTGCTTCACTCCATTGCCGCAATAGCTCATCCCCCGGCCATAGTCTCCACGCATCCTTCTCTCCTCTATAAAAAAGAGAAGAAATATATATATATATATATAATATTTATATATTTGATTTTCAAGCTCTGATTGCTTTGCCTTGTGTGCTCGCTGTCCTTATTACAGCAGCTTCTTGCTTTGCTTTGCTCATGTCTGTATCTTTGTGCATGTCCATGTCACCGTCTTCACCATCATTGTTTTCATAGCCATAAAAAGTGAACGATCACTCATGATTGACAATAATACGCTAGTAAATTGATTTCATTTGAAATGGCGATTTAAGTATGTTGTTAGATTTGAATTTGTTAGTAATTTGATCGTTGATATGGTATGTTATTATTTGAAATTGTTACCTATATTAATTGACACATGACACCATAACCCGTTAAATATATTATATTTTAATAGTTAATTATGATATGTTCTTGTCATTGATATGTTATGCTATTTTATATTATTATTTTATTCTTCTCACTCTACAAGTTCCTTTAGTTTTAGGAAATCCATATAGGTTGAATTGATACATACCCGAACGACTTTATAGATTAAGGGAAAATCGTTATGGGTTGAAATGATAAACCCAAGCGATTTTACTGAATTTGGAATTTTGGGATTGCGGGTTGAAATGATATATACACAAAAAATTTAAATTATTATGGATTGAAATGATAAATATCCATATCACTTGACCATAGGATAGAAAATTATATACAAACACCATTGGTCTATTTTTAAATGATTTCCAAAATTTTGGATAGAAGAAAATATACATGTTTAGATTTTTAAAATAAAATATAGAGATTCATGATTTTTAAAATAAAAATACTTTTGGAAATTTTAAATTCATAAGTTAAGTTTTGAAAATGTAAATTTTAAGATTTTACTTACTACTTTTTTTTGAAACATATAAATAAGATTTTATTTAATAAAATTTGATATAATAAAATTTAATAAAAAGTTAATTTAACAAATATATATATATATATATATATATAATATATATAATATTTTAAACTAGTGATTTGAAATTATATTAATATTTTGAAAATATATTTTGTAATAACTTTAATAAATTTAGGCTGGAAAGATAAATTGAAATTGATTTGAAATTTTATTTTTTTAAGAATCGTATTTAATTAAAAATTGATTTTAAACTTATTAATTATGAGATTTTAAAGATACGATTTGTATAATTGGATTCTTGTTAAAGATGATTAAATAAAAAAAATTCAAATTTAAACAAAATTGATATTGAATATTTAATGTTGATTCAAAATTTAAAATTTGAGATTTTATCTAAAGGTTATTAAAATTGAATAAGTGAATATTTTCCAAATTAAATAAAACTAAAGTTGAATTTTGAAATATAAATGAAACTTATCAAATTAAGTAATTGTAAATTGTTTGAATATTTAAACTTTAAAACCTATTGAATTGGAAGAGGTTTACATTTGTAGTTCAAACCTGGATTTGAAATCGATATAAACTAAAAAAGGTTTAATGAGAATTTGAATTGAACCTTTAACCTTTTAATTGAAATTGTTGAACTAAGATTGATTTAAATTGAATTTTGAAACTAAAGTCGATTTGAATTGATTTGTGAAATTGGAAGAAACAATTCAAATTTGAAACGATTTTTGATATAAACTCTTATATATATATATATATATATATATAAACTATATGTGTATATATATGTATATATTATTTTAGATATATAATTTTTTCAAATATATTTGTATTTTAATATATATAATATTTTTAATATATAAACCATTTTAATCTATAACCAATTTTTAAATATAAACTATTTTTAATGTATAACTATTCCAATATATAAACTACTTTCCATATTCAAAAATGTTTAAGTTGGAACTGTTATGATTTAGATTTAACGGATTTAAATGCGAATATTTTGATATGATGGTTTAACATATTTTGTGGTCATGATTTTGGAAACGAATATGATCTAAACTGAATAATGATTTCGAAAGTGAATATGATTTCGAAAGTGATACGATTTAGAAATGAATATGATATTTTGATATGAAGTATGACCTATTTGAAATGAAATTACCATGGTGTGAAATATGCATTTGGTTGTTAAAGAGACTGAGATCAGATATTGTCATACTTTCTGCCAATACTAAAAATCACTTTAACAACTGTGCACGAGGTGGACATTCCAGAATGAAGTAGGATGCTTGGCGAACGTCCGTATGAGGTATGAACGCAGCCCTGACCCCCCTTAGGTCAGCTTGATATGACTAAAACATGAGTATACCTGGGCTAAGTGAGGTCGGACCTTCGATCAAGCATGCTTCTTCGAAACCATTTTATTACCTTATGAATTGATTGAGTGCACCTTTGACTATGGGAGTGTATCTCGAGGTGGATGGTAGAATCTGTTTTGTGTTACCACTAGCATGGTTCTGCAAAACGGTAGAATCCAACCCTAGGCATTGCCTCGCATGCCTTGTTTTATGCCTTATCGTGCCTACTACGAGTTTGGTTTGTGTTGTACACTATGGATTTTCCTCTAATAGACCTCCAGTTTACGGATGAATTACGATACCGTATAGACTATGACGTTTCTATAAAATGTGTTATGGGGGATATGGGTAATGCCTTAATGATATTTTAAACTTTACTATAGACATTATCTATGTAGCATATTGTATTTTGCATATAGATAGTTCTAAAGAACCTTAAAGGATGGAATCCCAACATCCTTTACGTTATTTGCATTTCACCTAAGTTGGTTTACTTGCATAAGAATGTTAATCCTGAATCGAATGTTTTGTGTTAACTTTATGCTCGGGTCAGCCTAAGTGTCATAGCATTTGAGACTCACCTTTAGAGTTTGGATCTTTGCTTGGATTTTTGTCTTTTATCTATTCAGCTTTTCATTTATTTCAAGTTATTTATGTTCAGACTTATCAGTTGCTTTTGTATTAGTGACTTCCATGTACTTGGGATTTTCTATTGTATTTGTTTCAAACTCTGATGTACTATAGTAGCTACATGAACTACTATTTATCTATTCTGCTGCTTATTGTTGTGTTACTCTATGTCTGTAATTTTATTATTAATTTATTTGCTGTATATGCTAAGTTTTTCCAAATATAAAAAACAATCTGTTGTTTTGGGCAATTCAAGTCTAATATGTGTGGATGACTGTCGATTTTAATGGTTTGAAATGGCCAGTCGTCGAAGTTGTATCAGAGTTGTGGATTAAGAAAAATTTAGCATATGGGGTAAGAACTCATTTGAGATGGGCTAGTAATACACTAGAATGAGTAAAATTAATTACAGAATCATCTTCGTTTGAGCTTGAAATTCTTTGTTAGAATCCTCTTTGATTTGGATTTCCTTTGAATTCTGTAACTTTAGCTTTGTTCTAAAATCCATTCTCGTCTTCTCCTTTTCGTGATTTTTGAAGCATCCCATAGCTTCGTTACTGTTAATCTCTATAACAAATTTTAGCACATCTTGCAACCTCAATTGGCAACTTCATCCTTACGTGCGACTAACCACATCGACGGTCCTGCCAACCTTAGTATGATTTGTAAAAGGGGTGAAACTCCTTTAAAATAGGTGTCGATTCACCAAAGGTTTCTGTGTATTCGGTTTTAATGCATTTGATATCTTACTTGGAGGTGATTGGTTGAAGCGTTATGATGTAGTTATATCTTGCAAAGCCTAAACCATTTCATTAATAGGCATCAGGGAAATTCTTTTGTGATCAAATGTAGATTGCCTCAGGATTATGCAGGCAGTTTCATCTTTTCGCTTGTTTCTCAGCCTAGTGATCTTGACTCCATCTCCATTGTCCAACTATTTTCGAATGTCTTTGGTGAATTCACCTCTCTTCCTCCTTAGCGGGAAATTGGATTCCACATCGATCTTATTTCCACAGTCCATCCTATTGTTCTTCCTCCCAAACAGATGGCACCTAGAGAGATTGTCGAGTTAAGGAAGCAGATTGAAGACCTGTTTTCCAAGGGTTTGGTTAGGCAGATTTTTCGAAATGGGGAGCAGCTATGGTCATTGTCATCAAATTTGATGGTTCTTTGAGGATGTGTGTTGATTATAGAGAGCTGAACAAGCTTCTCTTAAGAAGCGATATCCTATGCCTCGTAACAATGATATGTTCGATCAGCTCTACGGAGCTAAAGTATTCTTTCAGCTTGATCTTGCCACCGATTTTCACCAACTTCTTGTAGCTAAGGAGAGCAATCCCAAGATAGCTTTCTAAACAGAGAATGGTTTCTAGGAATAGTTAGTCATACCCTTTGGATTAACCAATGCTCCTGCCTTCTTCATCGATCTCATGAATCGCGTTTTCTGCGATGTTCTCAACAAGTTTGTCTTATTTTTGTTGATGATATTCTCATCTTTTCTATGTTTGAGAACGATCATGAGTCAAATTTGGGCTATGTGATAGAAACTCTCAGGAGTCATTAGTTGACAGCCAGATTTTCTAAATGCCATTTCTGGAGGAGGAAGTCCAATCCTTAGGTACACTATTTTTGAAATGGAGTCTCGGTTGACCCGGTCAAGGTCACTGCAATTAATAGAAGTCTTTCCATCTTTCCTCTTTGGTAATTTAATTATCTTATCCTCCTTTCGAGCCTATCTTCTAAGTTAGAATTCTTCTTGATTAGGGTCCCTCTAAATTTGAATCTCTATCATTGTTCTAAAAACCATTCTTGAATCATCCTTTGAGAGAGTGTATTTGTATTCTATATAATTTTTTATATATTGTGTTGTTTGAGTTGCTAAGTTTGAATTTTGGGTTTTGATCGATTCGTCTAGCCAATGCTATCGATAGGAATTCCAAAACACTTGAACAGAGCAAACCAACACGGTATTGTTTTCAAAATTGGTAAATGAAATAATTTTATGTATGATTATATATATATATATATATATATATATGAAAGTATAATTTTATGACATTAGATAGTTAAATGAATTGTTTTTTAGAAATGCTAGTACTAAATAGTCATTTATTATTTTATCAACATTCCAAAACCGTTAACTATTGCTGTATGTTGTAAGGAGTTGAAATTTTTGAAACATGGTTTATAAACGTGATTTGCAAATGAAATGAATTTATATCAAGGATTTGAGAATTTAATTTTCGGTGCTTTTCATAATTAGGTTTTCAATGTTTTGAGAGGAAAAATTATTTGAAAGTGTTTTCAAATGAAAATTGTTTTCAATTTTTTTTTAAAAAAAGCAAGTCAGTACTCTCCTCTTATGTTGCTAGAAAATAATTTCAATGATGATTACAACATCATCGACGTTCGTTTTTGAGTCTCAAATTGGGAAGACCACTTAGTAGCTTTGCTACTCTTTGTCTTAAAAAATAGATTTGGTTTGAACTCTTGAGTATGATTTGATGTATAAAATAAATGTATGTATATATTTACTTCAAAACGATTTGAAGTGAAACCGGGAATTTAACTCTTAAGTTTTATGTTAAGTAATGGTTTTCAATTATTGAAATGAAGCAAACTTTTTGAATAATTCGATTATTTAAAATGAGGAATGAAATCGAAACAACTTGAAACATTTGAACTAGGATAAAAATTTATTTCTATAATACTCAATTACACTCTATGACACATATAGCTTATGTGGCAAAGTTTGAATGTAATGAGAACATGTAATTGAATAATATACATTATAAATGTGAGTAATAAGAAGTCCAAAAATGAATTTATGTGGTTTTGAATTAGTTGCTGTATCTGGTACTGTGTATTTCGAATCTATCTTTCCTTTCTGTTGCTTCTATTCTCCTATCTCGTTCCTTTTCAAGGACGAAAAGTATTGAGTAGGAGAGAGTGCAACGATCCGGAAATTTTAATGATTTAAATAACGTAATCAACTAATTTTTTTTGTAAAATTAAATAATTAAAATTTTTGCAATGAAATTTGATATTTGGTATACGTCTATTTAAACGTAGTGAGCGTCAGATTTTTATTGGAAAATATGGAAGTTTGTTTGGTTGTGAAATTTTAATATAAAATTTAAATTAGTTTAAATTTGATGGCGATAAAATATTTTTAAAATATGAATATTTTTACATAAGAATATCGTAAATCATTTTTTAAGTGAGACGTCATATTTCGTTTCTCCAAATTTAGACTGCTCTATCTCCTTTCATATTATTTTCGGCGTTTTAGCAGAAGTTTTGGCAGCGAATATGGAGTTTTGATTGGTGGGTCGTGTCACTCATATTTGAGTACCATTCTGTTCATCTCATCGTATTGATCTCCATAGTATATTCATTTGTGCATTTCGACATCCGGTACACGTCGAAATCTGTAAAACGGTTCACCGTATCAGTATCTATTTTAACCTTTTGGTTTCCTATATCCTTTCAATTATCCAGCGTGAGATAATGAATGATCGCTAACCTATACAATTCCCAAAATTTATTATTGGCTTTTGTTATTTCCACTTGTTTGATTTTTATTCTGGTTCCACTTTCTTTCTTTTCCCTTTCTCTTCATTTCTATTCCGGTTTCTAAAAAAAATACAAAGTTGCTTTTATATGTTGGTTTGTTTTCTCTTTCTTTAAAAATAAAAAAAGTTGCATATATATTATTTAGTACCTATTCATCTCCATCTCACCTGTGTTTCCTCAGCCTCCATCAGTCTTACCCTAGCCGAGGCAAGCAACCACCACCCACCACCTTTCCAATTTCCTCACCACAATAACTCCCCTGATCTGCCTCTCTCCCGAAACTCACACCCACTTCCTCGATCAGCCGAGACCGCTCCAACTCTGTCTCACCATCTTCCGCTATTCCTTCAACCCATCCCTCCACCTTGTGCCTCACCTTATCTTCATTTTTCTACAGTGCATGAACCCCCTCCAGCTCGCATCCTCCGCGTGAATAGCACTCGGCCTTTCCCTTCGACCATCGCAACAGCACCTTGCTTTTCCCCAGACGCTGAGATCTCTCCATCATCTTCCTTCCCTCCACCACTGACCAGAACCCAGCCTCCCTCTGACAGCCTTACAGCCCACTCAATCCACTTGAATAGCCAGCATCCCACAATGCGGCAGTCTCCGTCGTATTCTCCTCCATCTCTCCTAGCTACCCTACCGAAAGCCAGTGCCTCCTCTGATACGCCAACTACCCACTTCATTACCCATCACCAAAACCGCTTCGCTCGAGCAGCCCACTGCCATCACAGCCCTTTCCAGCCATCGCGTCATTCGATTCCCCTCTGTTCACCTTCGATACTGAACCAACCCTCCAATGCCGAAGTGCCAACCATGCCACTGCCTCTACCCTGTCGAACAGCCTCCCTAAGACAAGTCAGTCGCCCACCACTGCAAATCAGCCTTTTCCCTCTCCACATCAGCCCACTTCATCCTCCAACAAAGCAGCCACCATCAACCAGACCCAGCCTTACTCCAGCACCGCCTCTCCGCTGAGTGCAGCAGCTAGTTCACCCATCTAGCCGAGGCTTCCTTGATCCCACCTCTCACCTTGCTTCACTCCATGGACGCAACAGCTCACCTTTGGACGTAGTCACCACGCATCCTTCTCTCCTCTATAAAAAAAGAGAGGAATATATCATACATATACATACATACATACATACATACATACATACATACATACATATATTATTTTCAACTTCCAGTTACTTTGCTTTGCCTTGCGTGCTCGCTGTTTGTATTGCAGAAGCTTCTTGCTTTGCTTTGCTCATGTCCATATCCATGTGTGTTTCTATGTCACCATCTTCGCCATCATTGTTTCATAGCCACAAAAGGTGAGCGATCACTCACGATTAACATTAATATGCTAGTAAATTGGTTTCACATGAAATGACAATTTAAATATGTAGTTAAATTTGAATTTGTTAGTAATTTGATCGTTGAATATGATATGTTATTATACGAAGTTGTTTACATGTATTAATTGACATATGACACCATAAACCATTTAATATATTATATTTCAATTGTTAATTATGGTATATGCTTGTCATTGATATGTTATGCTATTTTATATTATTATTTTATTGTTCTCACTCTGCAAGCTCCCTTAGTTTTAGGAAATCCCTATGGGTGGAAATGATACACACCGAAACGATCATATAGATGAAGAAAAAATCATTATGGGTTGAAATGATAAACCAAAGCGATTTACTGAATTTGGAATTTTAGGATAACAGGTTGAAATGATATATACCCATAAAATTTAAATTATTGCAGATTGTAATGTTAAATATCCGCATCACCTGACCATAGGATAGAAAATTATATACGTACACCATTGGTCTATTTTTAAATGATTTTCAAAAAAATTATGCAAAGAAAGAATATACGTTTAGATTTTTAAAATAAAACACAGAGATTTTATTTTAATATATGTGTAAAATTTAGATTTTTATATTATGAGTTTGGAAATTCTAAATTCGTAAGTTAAGTTTCGAAAATGTAAATTTTAAGATTTTACTTATTAATTTATTATTACTATTGTTTTAAAACATATACATAAGAATTAATTTAATAAAATTTAATATAATAAAATTTAACTAAAAGTTAATTTAACTAATATATAGTATGTTGTAAACTATTTATTTAAAATTTATATTAATATTTTGAAAATAGATTTTGTAATAACTTTAATAAGTTAAGGCTGGAAAGATAAATTGAAATTGATTTGAAATTTTATTTGTTTAAGAATGGTATTTAAATAAAAATTGATTTGAAACTTATTAATTTTGATAGTTTAAAGATATAATTTGTATAACAGGATTTTGATTAAAGATGATTAAATGAATATTTTCAAATTTAAATAAAACTGAAATTGAATATTTAATATTTAATATTGATTTAAAATTTAAATTTTGAGATTTTATCTGAAGGTTATTAAAAATGATTAAGTTAATATTTTCAACATTAAATAAAATTAAAGTTGAATTTTGAATTATAAATGAAATTTATCAAATTGAGTTATTGTAAATTGTTTGAATATTTAACATTCGAAACCTATTGAATTGGAAGTGGTTTAAATTTGTAGTTCAAACCTAGATTTGAAGTCGATATAAACTAAAATTGGTTTAATGAGAATTTGAATTGAAACTTTAAACTTTGATTGAAATTGTGGAATGGAGATTGATTTAAATTGAATTTTGGAACTAAAGTTGGTTTGAATTGATTTGTGAAATTGGATGAAATAATTCGAATTTAAAACTATTTTCGATATAAACTCTTTTAAATATATAAACTATTTATATATACATATATATAATTTTAGATTTATTAATTTTATATATATTTTTTAATATATAAACTATTATTAGTATATAAACTATTTTAATCTATAACCTATTTTCAAATATGAACTATTTTAATGTATAACTATTCCAATATATAAACTACTTTCAATATTCAAAATGTTTAAGTCAGAACTGTCATGTTCTAGATTTAATGGATTTAAATGCGAATACCTTGATATGATAGTTTAACCTATTTTATGGTTATGATTTTGGAAATGAATATGATTTAAAGTGAATAATGATTTAGAATGTGAATAGAATTTCGAAAGTGATATGATTTCGAAACGAATATGATATTTTGATATGAAGTATGAAATATATGAAATGAAATGACCGCGGTGTGAAATAAGCTTTGGTTGTAAAAAAGACTGAGACCAGATATTGTCATACTCTCTACCAATACCGAAAACCACTTTAACAACTGTGCATGTGGAGAGATTCCAGAACGAAGTAGGATGGTTGGTGAATGTCTATATGAGGTATGAACATAGCCCTGACCCCCTTGGTTCAGCTTGATATAACTAAAACAAGGGCTATACCTGGGCCAAATGAGGTCGCACCTTAGATCGAGCATGCTTCTTCGAAACCATTCTATTATCTTGTGATTTGATTGGGTGCACCTTTGATTATGGAAGTGTCTCAAGGTGGACGGTAGTAGCTGCTATGTGTTACCACCAGCGCGTTTCTCCAAAACAATAGAATCCGACCCTAGGCATTGTCTCGCGTGCCTTATCATATTCCTTATCATGCACATTACGAGTTTAGTTTGTGTCACACACTCTGGAGTGCCCTCTAATAGCCCTCCAGTTTACGGAGGAATTACGGTACTGTACAAACTACGACATTTATATAAAATGTGTTAAGGGGATATGGGCAATTATTAATGCTATTTTAATATATTACTTTACTGTAGACGTTATCTATGTAGCATAATCTATTATATATGTAGATAGTTCCATGGATCCTTAAAGGATGGAATCTTAATATCCTTTACATTATTTGCATTTCACTTGGACATTTCACTTGAGTTGATTTACTTTCATAAGGATGTTAATAATAACTCGAGTGTTTTGTGTTTTGCTTTATGCTCGGGTCTGAGTGTGACAGCATTTGAGACTCATCTTTGGAGTTTGGAGCTTTTTTGGAGATCTATCTTTTATCTATTCAGCTTTTGAGTTATTTCAATTATTTCAAGTTGGTTATGTTCAAACTTGTCGGTTGCTTTTATATTAGTGACTTCTATGTACTTGAGATTTTCTATTATATTAGTTACAGACTCAGATGTTATGTAGTAGCTTCATGAACTAACATTTATCTATTCCACTACTTATTTTTGTATTCATCTATATTTGTGATTTTATGATTGATTTATTTACCGTATATGCTAAGTTACGCCAAAAATAAAATAACAATCTATTGTTTTAAGCAATTCAAGTCTAACATGTGTGGAAGATTATTGATTTAAATGGTTCGAAATGGCCTATCATTAAAGACACTGAATTTCTAAGATTACATACATTGGTTTTTACGAACATACATCTGTGGTGGCGGAGAGGGAAGCTTCACTTAGCTTTCTTGAGATGTGCGAACTCAAGGGTTGTATTTTTGTGGAAGGCAATTAGTAGACAACAGAGGCGTTCAAAGATTATAATAATGCAATATGTCAAGGTATTCGATACCTTTTTTGGCCTCACACCACAAGAAATGACTAAAACATGGTATAATTAGCCAGGCTAGGTGGGTCGCTCCCATTAGGAGATGTCATTATCCTTCTAGATTTACTCTACACGTGTCTAAGTTTGTAGTAAATGTATGATTCAGATACCCATTAACGATCGGTAACGACCAGGGTGATGACATATTCATTACTATCCAAGAAGTAGTAGGCCGGTCTTATGTTGGTTTTGGTGGGCAGTATCTGCTCCCTAGGTGCATTCCTCTAAAGGTGTACTGTACGGAAGGTAGTCCCTTACCTTGTCATTTGTATGGAATCCTATAGCCACTACGTGCCTGCCATTTTTTTTGTAAACCTCTTATGCTGGATTTAATAATGTAATAATTTCAGCTATGATTAATTATTATTTGTGCAATAAACACAATTGTAATATAAGAGAATTTGATATGAAATGTTTTGGTTATCATAAGGTAAAAACCCGTCTGTGTTTATGTGTGGGCGTGTCTTACGAGATATCTTTGTTTTGATAAAAGAACGTTTTAATAACTTTAAAATAAATTCAGTTGAGATGTGTTTTCTCATGCTTGTTTACCGGACTGATTCGGAATTCTTCCATTTCAATGCTAGGGTCAGACCAAGTATATTTATAGGTTCAAATATGGTGCTTTTTGGAGCTTCAATAGACGAGCTGGAGATCTTCATGTCATCTACATGTATCTGTTTATTTTTTGCTGAATGGTTGTGGTAAATTATCAACACTTGTGAGGATAGGTTGTTATAAGTGTCCAAGCTGATAACTAGTTATTTGTGCACTATGATATTGATGTATGTATATTGTAGTTTCTCTTTTGTAAGGATTATTCATTTATATTATATGTTGTTCCACTGCGATATGAAATTCCATATTGTTTTGGATCTGTTTCTCTCTTCTTCTTCTCTTCTTTTCTTCTCTCTTCTTTCTTTCTTCTCACCCTCTCTCTTTTTTCTCATGACTTTATGTGATTTTGTGCTTTTTGGATCGGACGTGTGTGGTTAATTGTCGATTCAAAGGGTATGGATTTGCAGGTCGTCATAAGGTGGCTGTGGCTGTACCGGATTGACCAAAGGATATCCACCTTCTTCAACTCCACCAATTTCAAGTCCTCTTAGAGGTTACCGGTGAAGTTTGGAGACTTCGCTGCTTTTGGGCTAGAAGAGCTTTTCAACGTGGTAGGACTTGCATCTATCCTACGCTTCAAGACTTTAAATGGCAATGCTACCCGCACTGCATTTTCCTTTTTGATGTTCATTTCATACAGTCGGAGGTTAAAGCAGTCAGGATCAAGATGTCAAACAAAGACTTCTATGATATTTTAGATATTTCCATGGATGGTATGGATTTGGATGATATTGAGGTGTCCAACTCAGAGATCTTGTAGCTAATCTTTTCCCACGATCTCAGGGTTTGGAAGATGGACGATCTATGTTCGACCGTCCATCTTATTGTGCGCATTATTCTATCATCCACAAGATGGGAAGTTATGATCGAATTTATCCTTGGGTGCAGAAGGCCACACATGAAGTTATGGATGGTATAGCCGTCAATTGAGCATGCATTGTTATGATTCATTTTTCCATCATGGGAGTTGGCACCCCATGCAGTTACTTTCTATATTATCACCTGTTCACTCTCGTTTTCAGACGATACGGGGTGAATCTTAGTATGGAGACTGCCCAGACGAAGGTTCCGCCTACCATTGTTAGAGCCTCACTTAAGAAGATGGGAATTCCTTTTCCACCAGCCGTAGCAGCGAAACCAGCAGCAGAGCAACAATTGCAGCAGAAGGTAGAGCAGGGATAGTACACCGAGGGATATCAGAGTCCCGGGATAGTTGTAGTACGATAGGTTTAGACTGAGCTCTAAGGGATCCGCTTTAACCAGCAAGAGATAAGGACCGAGCTTGTCACAACCTATTTTTCTGTACTGATTTGAACTGAATTTTACCACACTTGCTAGCCAAATCGCACAAAAAGACAGATAGTGAGAGAAAGAAGGATGGTAGAAGATAGAAAGAAAATATACGAAGAAGAGAACAATAACAGAATCTCACAGCGGAACGAATAATTTTTAATATAAAGAAGTCTTTACATGAAACCAAAACTGTTGTTTAAAATACTTATACAGACTTCAATCAGAGTTACATCCTTTCAACTCGGACAGTTTATAACAATCTGCCCTTACAACTTGTTGACAATACAACCAATTACAACTAAATATAAGCATCTACGTGAATACGTCTTCTGATTCCAGCTCCTCTCCTGAAGCTTCCAGTCTTTCATCTAAACCTAGAAATGTACACGGTTTGACCCGAGCGTATAGGAAAAACACCACGCCCGGGTCAGTCTGGTAAACCAGCGTGGGAAACACGCTCAACTGGATTTATTAAAGTTTAAAAATCCTTTGAAATCAAGGGTATCTTGTAAGACCACACCACAAATAAACATGTCGGGATTTTACTTTACGATAACCGAAACATTTCTTATCAATATCCTCTGATATTATAATAATATCTAAGTACAAATACTTAAATCAATTAGCTGAAATTGTTACATTCATTAAATTCCAGTAAATACTAGGTTCTACAATCAAAACCGTAAAGGCACATAGGGAGAATGTATGACTGGGGTACCACCTGTCACGGTACCTGGTCTAGATCAGCATACCGAGGATCCATCCTGATCCGCTGCAACACAAGACTGGAGCTACCCCTTACTAGATAGTCCGAGTAAGATCACCCCACGGTTGGGATCAGCAACCGCCCACACAGCCGAATAAAAAGGGACCTCTAGACAGGGATGACCTTACCCTATTTGGGTGCTACCCACTTAGCCTTGTTGCATATCCCCTAATTTTCAGTCATTCTTGGTTGATGAGGTTCAAGGCTCAGCGTTACCTTTTTAGAACATTCACTTAGAATGCTCACCGTCCTCCTGACGATGTTTTGAAAGCATTCATCCATACAAGTCCGTCTCAACGGAACCAAAGGCACTATTCCTACCACATTCATTTTGGAATTACCCTCAGGATTAGTAGCGATTAGCCCTTTCACTTCACTGCTCCATCTTCAACTCCAAGCTCTAGACTTCATCACGAAAACGTACTAGTTGGATCGAAGTGGTTTTTGGATTAGAAATCTAATCTCAGTCTCTTTGAAACAACGTTCGCTATTTCTTGGTAAACTCAACCCCGGTTCTTTAGGAAATACACAGATGAAAAATAAGATTGGAGTTCACCTCCTAACCGTTTAGTGGACGGGTTTCCTTATAATTCGCCCAAGAAACAAATGAGTTTATACGTACGGTATAGCACCTTAAACGGTGACTGTACCATATAATTCCCGAGTTTCCTCTAGATATTTCCAAAGTTAAGTTTTGTCCAGATTTGATAGTAGGTTATTTAACTATCAAAATAATCAATCAATTCAACCAAGTTTATTTCCCATTGCAACTATTAAGCCTTATTCACATTTAAAATCCCAATTGATTAATATTTACCGAGTAAGCTTATTTCACTGGGTAAATATACTCACGAAACCATTTTTTCCAAATCATATTATAAAGTTTCAAATAAATTTCTCAAGTTTTTATTAAATAAAATACTCTAAATAAAAGTTTACTATACAATATATCATTTAAAACATCATTAATATTTAATAGATTTATTTTGAAATGAATATGCTTAAATACTAATAAAATTAACTTCTAAATGATCACTACATAAATAGTTTTTATACTTGGAATAGTTTAAATAACACATAACTTAAAATAAAAATTTATACCTTTATAAAGATTTCCAAAATTAATAAATTAACCATTTTTGACATTTCCAAATTATTTATCAGTTCTTTTAAAACGTCATTAAAAATAATACTCATTTTTAAACAACTTAGCTCAAAGTCAAACCCAAACCAGAAAAGGATTAACAGTCTCAACGATACTTATCAAGTTACGATTCAATATTAATCACAGTCTAAGATGACAATACAAATATTCAATATAAATCAGCTTCCATAGATCGATTCACATTATATACTCAAATATAACTAAAAGGAAAATAAACAGATGTATGCATGAAAAGCAGATCAGAGATTTATTATTGCTAGTAAATATTTACAACGATTATACAGAATACCACCCATAGAAGTTAAATTAAATAATTAGTGGATTAGTGTTTGTTTTCGCTGACCAGATATCAAGCAGTTTGAATAATCTACAATTAACACATTTATTTTGTTTGGGAACAACTTAACAGTTAGGCTGTATAAAATTATACAACGACATTTATGTCCAAACAGTAATTCAATTCTATCTGTACAAGCTTGTAAAATTTCACTTGTTTAACTTCACAACGGATCATATGACGGCGTAATATCCATCGACTCGAACCATCTTCTTAATAACACGTTTTTTTAATTTAACATGTGGAATTAAATAATTATTACATATAAAAATCACTCAAGAACTTGGAATAATTCAATGCATAAACATTTTATTTTCCTTAATTTTTTTTAATTATACTTCAAATTATTCAAATAAAACTCAAGTATTAATAATAAAATGGTCATATAATTTTTTTTAAAGCTTACAAATTTAAGATAAAAACAAATTATTCATATGACCTTAACTATAACTTTGAAGTAAAACAAGTTTAATTATTTTTAAATTTCCTTGTCTATATTAAAAACTTCATAAATATTCAATATTAGAGAGAATTGGTTTGAAATATTTACCTTTGGAAGAACTTGTTTTGTAGCTGTTATACTTACTTTGTTACTAGGCTTTATCTAAATCCTACCTTACATTATATATATATATATATATATATATATATATATATTTAAAATCCAACGGGCCGAAACCCAAAACTCAAATAATAAAAAAAAGCAACCCGCCTCTACCCTTCTTTTTAATTTACTAAATCAAATTGGGCCAAAGCCCGCTCTTCTACTTACCAAACAAACATTTAACTTCTATATCGTCTTCCTAAATCCCTCTCCCACGTTCTCCCCAAATCAACTTAATGCCTGATGCCACGAACTAGAAGAAAACATCTGCGATCAACCCAACAACTTCCATCTCGAACGTCGACTTGATCATGAAACTAGACACAGCCTGGATCGAACCCATTCCGCCTCGCTCGAATCATCCAGCCATGGAAACCCCTACGTGCACGCTATAAACGTGCACACACACACCTCAGACCAACTCGCCATCGCGACACCACAACCAAGTCCTCTACCATCCCCTGATCTGGTTTGTCACTTTGCCGATGCAAACATCTCCTCTGATCAAAAAATGACCACAAGGCTCTTCCTAATTCAAAACCAGAAACTCATCCACCACCACTAATCGGCCCACTGCACCCATGATCGACCTCTACTTCATACGCCACCGACCTCTGACGGAAGCCCACTCATGCAGCCCCCTCCGAGCCGAACCCCCCTGAATTTCGGTCGCACCATCTCCCTCGAAAACAATGCATTTCCACCCACAGCCGAAGCTGTCTTAAACCCTAAAATCGGTCGACCAATCCAAACCAGGCCCTAAACCAACAATTGGCCACAGTCGATCTCTTCACCATGCCCTTGCGCATCTCCCAGGGTCGCCGTTCCGACGCCTCCACCACCCATGGCCATGGAATTAATTTTAAACAGAAATTGGTCATCTTAAAATCTCTTATATTATAAACTGCTAAAAATCACAATTTTACTTCTAAAATTCATATTTCTATAGAAAAATCTAGATAACATGCTTGAATTCTTGATTTAAATATATTGAGTTTTCACTAAAGTTGGTTATTTACTGTAAAACTTATCATTAGTTAAATACACATCATATCCATTCATAAAATTATTTTTAACCTAAACTACACACAAAAATAAATACTTTCTTCGTTTACAACATCAACCAGTTTGAATTAGATTTAATGATATAGATTTTTAAAATTGGGATAGGTATAATACTTTACTATTAACAGTGCAACATATAAATTATCCAGATTTTGAATTTAAAGCTTCTCACCTTAAATATGTTGAACTTCTGAAATCTCTAGTTGAAATTTGAAATCTTTAAATCTGAACCTGGAAACTTGCTTTTAAATCCCTGGTAGCTTGAATTTTAAGAACAGAGAATGTTCCTTTCCTCTACTATCTTCCAAAATTAGTTGCAGAGTTAACTTTGTTTTGCTTAACTCTTTGCTTACATGTTTTTGAACAGAGGATATATTCTTAGTTACAGGCTTAAATTTAAAGCAACAATTCAAATCTAAATGTCCATATACACACACATGCTTACAGTGTCTTGATGATGGATTGAGATCATCCTATGGTGGCTGAAGTAGATGTTTTCTTTATGATGAAAGAAATTTGAAAAGAAAAAAAAATGAACATTACAATATTGATCAGGTGATTTTTTCCAGATGTTAATGTATTTTCTGATATAAAATCTATTACTTATTTACCCCTTTGTTTTGCTTGTCTTAAACTAGGTTCTGTTTTCTTTTTATTGCTTATGACTTGAAAAATTTCTCCTATTATTATATTTGTATACAAACCATATAATATTTTAAAGTATATGTATGTACACTTATAAAGTTTGGACAACCTGTAGTTATCATTGCTTTTGACAAGGTTAGTGTTTGCATTTGTCTCTGCATACCTTATGCAATGTTAAACAAGAGTGAGAAACTTAAAATAACACTCTTGGTTAATATACCTTTATATATATATATATATATATATATATATATATATATATATATGTTACTTAAAACAAGAACTACAAAGTGGTTTAAAACTATATTTAAGCCTTCATATATATATATATACACACATAACCATATATCCAATTTTATCTATAATATAGAAATATATTACTTTCAAATAAACTAAATTCATTTAATATTTATGTATATATAGTTTCTCCTATTTATACTTATGTGTTTCTTATACACATCAATTTTATATATAACATTTTTATTTATTTATTTATGAATATGGTAAATTCTCTTTTTGAACTTATTTCTACACACATATATATACACACGCATTCTACCTTATCCGTCGTGTGTGTATATATATATATATATCATTTTAGAAAAGTTCACTTGAAACTCTTTTATTTAATATAAATTATATTGTTTATATGCCCAAAATTAAAAATATCCTCTTTTACTTTATTATCAATTTATTGCTATGAATTTCTATCCACATTATATATACATATAAATTTATTATCCTTATATGTAAAATGTATGCATATGATTTTTCCAATGAAATCAATTCTTTTTTTTATTTTATCTTTAGAACAAAATATACACATTTTATCTCTAAAATAAAATATACATATATAAGAAATTTCCATTTAATCAATCTGTATTTTAACATAGATCTGAAAATTCAAATTATATTGGTTTTGGAAAATTGGTATATTATTATCAGTTATTGGGAATTTTTGTATATTAAAATACAATATTATTGAATATTATAAATTAATATACACAACTCGAAATGTCAAAAATCCTTGGTCGTTACATTCGTTTCCCCTTAAAAGAATTTCGTCCCCGAAATTCCATAGCTAAGTCAGTAAAACTATCCACACATATTAGAACTAATTAATAGCAATCCATACTACACCAGTAAATACATAGAATTTCATACTTATATATATGCGTATCAACAATATACATTACATCTAGTACCGGCTAGAATATTCCTCCAAGTGCTACCATCATCCACATAAACATCCACATATATATACATACATGTATGTGTGTGTGTATATATATCGTCCTATCAAGCATTCAACACCTAACATCCATGACGTCCAAGGGTCATAGACACATACAAAAAGGCATACACTTCCTAGAGAATGCAGATCAACCCCTACTATGGACTCTTACTACCTGAGTCCTCCTCTTCGGGTTCCGACAATTCCATGGATTCCACATCACTGTCCGAAACCCATATAATCTCTGGACTAGGCTCTCTCTGAAGGAAATCTATATCAACAACTTGCTTCTCAACAACTTCACCTATCTCCCAAATGACTGCATCGTCATTTTCCGATTCAAGATCCTCCTCTACTTCAAACTCTTCCTCGTCATCAAACTCATCGTCATCTTCACCCTCGACTTCAAACTCTTCTTCACCGTCGAATTCCTCCTCGGGGTTTTCTTCCTGAGGCTGAGGCCGCTCGACAGGCTCTACCGGCTCCTTTGGCTCTTCCTCATATAATGCCGGCTCATTAAGATCCACCGAAATTCTCCTGACCATGTCATAATCACCATCCTCCTAGCCCTAGCTAGTGCTCCACCTGATTGGTGCTACAGGTTCTCTACAATCAATACCAAAATCCAAAGGTGAGATCCTAAGGTTTAGAATTCAATAGGCTAGAGAGTACATCAAGGTTCACACTTCAAACATTTCCCTCTTTTAAATTTCTACTACCCAAAATTTATAAAATCATCTTTCCAAAAATAATTTAAATATATATTTTTGAAAGTGGTTATAAGGTAGAGAATATATGTATATATAATAATTACCGTAAGTTTATAAACAATTTATTTCTTCAATTTATAGATCTATATATATATATATTTATATACAATAAAGTAAAGTGTTATAAGGTTTTAAATCCTCAAATATCCTTTTTAGAAATCCATTATTTTAAAATTATCTCTAATGGGGGAAAATTTTCCAAAATATTAGTCTAGAAGTTTTCCAAATTCCTTTAGTAAATAGAATTTAGTAAAAATCCCTTTTTTCCGAGTTCATATCCTAAAGTGTTCAGATCTCTAAAGGCATACTCAAGTCAAAAAGAAGAACAAATGAAAATACTAAAGGTTGACGGTTAAGACCACTCAAATCCTAGATGATGAATTATCACCATCACAACCAATCATTTAAAATACCATAAATTTAAAAATCATACCTTTTTGTATAGAAATATATTCTGGGTAAAATTATTTCATCTACCCTTTAAAACAATATTGTGTCTGTTGGCCTAGTTCAAGTATTTAGAGATCCCTATCAATAACGTTAGCTACTCGTATTGACCAGAATCCATGCGTCACTCAACCGATCAATTAACACAATATATAAAACCATTTTTATACAATTAACAAATATGTGCTCTTGTGTGTGTGTATACACATAGACTCAATCAGGTTGCTACAAGCCCTATCTCTAATGAGAAACCCACCCAAACCTTGGTATTCGCCCTGACCTGGCTCTCATACCACAACGTCACAAACCATTTTTACATACCGATTTGAACTGACTTTTACCACACTTGTCAGCCAAATCGCACAAAAAGACGGATAGTGAAAGAAAAAGGAAGGTAGAAGACAGAAAGAAGATAAAAGAAAGAGTGAACAATAACAGAATCTCACACCAGAACGAATAATCTATAATATAAACAAGTCTTTACATGAAACCAGAACCGTTGTTTAAATAATTTATACAGACTTCAATCAGAGTTACATTCATTCAACTCAGACAGTTTATAACAATCTGCCGTTATAACTTGTTTACAACACAACCAATTACAATTGAATATAAGCATCTACGTGAATACGTCTCCTGATTCCAGCTCCTCTCCTGAAGCATCAAGTCTTCCAGCTAAACCTGGAAGTATGCTCGATCAGACTCGAGCATATAGGAAAAACACCATGCCCGGGTCAGTTTGGTAAACCAGCGTGAGAAACACACTCAATTTGATTTATTAAAGTTTAAAAATCCTTTGAAATCAAGGGTATCTCGTAAGACCACGCCACAAATGAACATGTTGGGTTTTTACCTTACGATAACCAAAACATTTCTTATCAAAATCCTTTGATATTATAATAGTATCTAAATACAAATACTTAAATCAAGTAGCCGAAATTGTTACATTCATTAAATTCTAGCATATACTAGGTTCTACATTCAAAACCGTAAAGGCACGTAGGGAGGATGGGTTTCCAACTAATGACTAGGCACTGGGTACCACCTGTCATGGTACTTGGTCTAGATCAGCACACCAAGGATCCACCCTGATCCCCTGCAATACAAGATCGGAGCAACCCCTTATTGGATAGTCTGAATAAGATCACTCCATGCTTGGAATCAGTAACCACCCATACAGTCGAATAAAAAGGGACCTCTAGACAGGGATGACCTTACCCTAATTGGGTGCTACCTACTTACCCTAATTGGGTGCTACCTACTTAGCCTTACTGCATATCCCCAGATTTTCAGTCATTCCCCTTAGATGAGGTTCAAGGCTCAGCATTACCTTTTTAGAACATTCACGTAGAATGCTCACCGTCTTCTTGACGATGATCTGAAAGCATTCATCCATACAAGTCAATTTCGGGTTCGAACGGAACCGAAGGCACTATTCCTACCACATCCAATTTGGAATCACCCTCAGGATTAGTAGCGATTAGCCCTTGCACTTCACTGCTCCATTTTGACTCCAAGCTCTAGTCTTCATCACGAAAACATACTCGTTGGATTGATGTGGTTTTAGGATTACAAATCCGATCCCGGTCTCTTCGAAACAACGTTCGCTATTTTCCGGTAAACTCAACCCTGGTTCTTTAGGAAATACACAAACGAAAAATAAGATCGGAGTTCACCTTCTAACTGTTTAGTGGACGGGTTTCCTTATAATTTTTCCTAGAGAAAAAATGAGTTTATACGTATGGTATAGCACCTCGAACGATAACCGTGCCATATAATTCCCAAGTTTCCTCTAGATATTTCCAAAGTTAAGTTTTGTCCAGATTTGGAAGTCGATTATTTAACTATCAAAATAATCAATCAATTGAACCAAGTTTATTTCCCATTGCAACTATTAAGCCTTATTCACATTTAAAATCCCAATAGATCAAAATTTACCGAGTAAGCTTATTTCACTGGGTAAATATGTTTATGAAACCATTCTTTCCAAAGCATACTTATAAAATTTCAAATAAATTTTTCAAGTTTTTATTAAATAAAATGCTCTAAATAAAATTTTACTATACAATATATCATTTAGAACATTATTAATATTTATAGATTTATTTTGAAATGAATATACTTAAATACTAATAAAATTAACTTCTAAATGATCACTACATAAATAGTTTTTATATTGAAATTGTTTAAATAACACATAACTTAAAATAAAAATGTATACCTTTATAACCAAAAATAATAAATCAATCACTTTTGACATTTCCAAAATATTTATCAATTTTTTAAAACGTCATTAAAAATAATACTCATTTTTGAACAATTTAGTTCAAAGTCAAACCCAAACTAAAAAAGGCTTAACAATCTCAACGGTACTTATCAAGTTATGATTCAATTTTAATCATAGTCTAGCATGACAATACATATATTCAACGTAAATCAGCTTCCATAGATCGATTCACATTATATACTCAAATATAACTAACAGGCAAGTAAACAAATGTATGCATGAAAAGCAGATCATAGATTTATTATTGCTAGAAAATATTTACAACAATTATACAGAAAATATGTGAGAATGATGGCTTATACCACCCACAGAAGTTAAATTAAATAATTAGCGGAATGGTGTTTGTTTCCGCCGACCAGATATCAAGCAGTTTGAATAATCTACAATTAACACATTTATTTTGTTTGGGAACAACTTTACAGATAGGCTGTATAAAATTATACAATGGCATTTATTTCCAAATGGTAATTTAATTCTGTTTGTACAAGCTTGTAAAATTTCACTTTTTTAACTTCACAACGGATCATATGACGGCGTAATATCCGTCGATTCGAACCATCTTCTTAATAACACTTTATATTATTTAACATGTGGAATTAAATAATTATTACATATAAAAATCATTTAAGAACTTGGAATAATTGAAAAGCATAAAACATTTTATTTTCCTTAATTTTTTTAAATTATACTTCAAATTATTCAAATAAAACTCAAGTATTAATAATAAAATGGTCATATAATAATTTTTAAAGCTTAACAAATTTAAAATAAAATCAATTTATTCATATGACCTTTACTAAATAACTTTGAAGTAAAACAAGTTTAATTATTTTTAAATTTCCTTGTCTATATTAAAAACTTAATAAGTATTCAATATTAGAGAGAATTGGTTTGAAATATTTACCTTTGGAAGAACTTGTTCTGTTGCTGTTATACTTACTTTATTACTAGGCTTTATCCAAATCCTATCTTACATTTTATATATTTTTTTGAAATCCAAAGGACCGAAACCCAAAACTCAAATACCAAAAAAAACCCGCCCTTTATCCTTCTTTTTAATTTACTAAATCAACTCGGGCCGAAGCCCACTCTTCTACTTACCAAACAAACACTTAATTTCTATACCATCTTCCTTAATCCCTCTCCACATTCTCCCCCAAATCCACTTAAAGCGTGATGCCACAAACCGGAAGAAAACATCTCCGATCAACTTAGCAGCTTCCATCTCGAACGTCGACTTGATCGCGAAACTAGAGACATCCTGGATCGAACCCATCCTGCCTCGCTCGAATCTTCCAGCCATGGAAGCCCCTAAGTGCACGCTGTACACGTGCAGACCCACACCTCAGACCAACTTGCCATCACGACACCACAGCCAAGTCCTCTACCATCCTTTGATCTAGTTTGCCACTTCATCGATGCAAACATCTCCTCTGATCAAAAAAAGATCACCAGGCTCTTCCCAATTCAAAACCAGAAACTCATCCACCACCACTAATCGGCCCACTACACCCACGACCGACCTCTACTTCGTACGCCACCGACCTCTGATGAAAGCCCACTCATGCGGCCCCCTCTGAGCCAAACCCCTTGAATTTCGGTCACACCATGTCCCTTGAAAACACTGTGTTGCCACTCACAGCTGAAACTGTCTTAAACCCTAAAGTCGATCGACCAATCCAAGCCAGGCCCTAAACCAATAATTGGCCACGATCAATCTCTTCACCATGCCCTTGCGAACCTCGTAGCATCGCCGTCTCGATGCCTCCATCACCCATGGCTATGGAATTAATTTTTAAACAGAAATTGATCATCTTAAAATCTCTTATATTATAAACTGCTACAAATAGCAATTTTACTTCTAAAATTCATATTTCTATACAAGAATCTAGATAGCATGCTTGAATTGTTGATTTAAATATATTGAATTTTCACTAAAGTTGGTTATTTACTGTAAACTTATCATTAGATAACTACACAGTATATCCATTCACAAAATTATTTTTAACTTAAACTACATACAAAAATAAATACTTTTTAGTTTACAACATCAACCAGTTTGAATTAGATTTAGAGATATAGGTTTTTAAAATTGGGACAGGTATAATACTTTACTGTTAATAGAGCAACATATAAATTATCTAGATCTTGAATTTAAAGCTTCTTACCTTAAACTTGTTGAACTTTTGAAATCTCTAGTTGAAATTTGAAATCTTTGAATGTAAGCCCGGAAACTTGCTTTTAAATCCCTGGTAGCTTGAATTTTAAGAACATAGAATGTTCCTTTCCTCTACTGTCTTCTAAAATTAGTTGCAGAGTTAACTTTTTTTTGCTTAACTCTTTGCTTACAGGTTTTTGAACAGAGGGTATATTCTTAGTTACATGCTTAAATTTAAAACAACAATTCAGATCTAAATGCATATATGTACATGCTTACAGTATCTTGATGATGGATTGAGATCATCCTATGGTGGCTGAAGTAGATGTTTACTTTATGATGAAAGAAATTTGAAAAGAAAAAAAATGATCATTACAATATTGATCAGGTGATTTTTTCTAGATGTTAGTTTATTTTCTGATTTTGAATCTATTACTTATTTACCCCTTTGTTTTTCTTGTCTTAAGCCAGGTTCTGTTTTCTTTTACTTCTTATGACTTGAAAACTTTCTCCTATTATTATATTTTTATATGAACCATATAATATTTTAAAGTATATATATGTACACTTATAAAGTTTGGACAGCCTATAGTTATCATTGCTTTTGACAAGGTTAGTGTTTACATTTGTCTCTACATACCTTATGCAATGTTAAACAAAAGTGAGAAACTTAAAATAACACTCTTAGTTAATATACCTTTATATATATAAGTTACTTAAAACAAGAACTACAAAGTGGTTAAAAACTATTTTTAAGCCTTCATATATATATATATATATATATATATACACACACACACACATATATACATATATATAACCATATATCCATTTTTTATCTATAATATAGAAATATATTACTTTCAAATAAACTAAATTCATTTGATATTTGTGTATATATAGTTTCTCCTATTTATACTTGTTTGATTCTTATACACATCAATTTAATATATAACATTTTTATTTATTTATGAATATTATAAATTCGCTTTTTGAACTTATTTCTACATATACATATACATACACACACACACACACACACACACACACACACACACTCTTCCTTATCCATCATGTGTGTATATATCATTTTAGAAATGTTCACATGAAACTCTTTTATTTAATATAAATTATATTGTTTATATGCCCAAAATTAAAAATATCCTCATTTACTTTATTATCAATTTATTGCTATGAATTTCTATCCACATTATATATACATATAAATTTATTATCCTTATATATAAAATGTATGCATATGATTTTTCCAATTAAATCAATTCTTTATTTTATTTTATATTTAGAACAAAATATACATATTTTATCTCTAAAACAAAATAATAAATATAAGAAATTTCCATTTAATCAATCCGTATTTTAACATAGATCTGAAAATTCAAATTATATTGGTTTTGGAAAATTGGTATATTATATCAGTTGTTGGGAATTTTGTATATTAAAATACAATATTATTAAATATTATAAATTAATATTCACAATTCAGAATGTCAAAAATCCTAGGTCATTACAGAGCTACAACGCCAGAGTCATAAGATTGGACGCTTGGCTGCTATGCTTTGCCCTTTTCGAGGTTGCGACAACGACTCACGATCTTGTTGAGGATTAAGACCGTCCATAGTCTGTATGTTTGGAAAAAACACTATATATATGAGAATCTCATAAGGACACATAACTAACAGTAAAATGCAATATGATATTGGAAGTTTTAAATAGATAGAAATTTTAGCAAGCGAAGGACAGACTAATTTTTTTAGAATCACGAGTCATTGTTCCTATTCCTTAAAAGCTATGGCTGTGATTGTTTTATCGTTTTTAGTTTTGGGTTTTCGTCCATACAAAAACACACATGATGCATGTAAATTATGGAAAACGATCAATCTGTAAAACGTAGAAAACAACTTTTTTTACATTTTGGAAAATAATGGAAACACGAGAAGAAATTTATCCTTCCATCGTCCCTCCAACCACTCCGTCGTCCCCTCAATCCTCCTTCCACTCCCTCTGTTGTCCCTCCACTCCTTTCATTTTTTGCAATTAATTTGAGAACTCAAATTTCAAAATACAAAAAAATGAAAATGGGCCCTAAATTTTTTGAATAACCGAGTATGATGACATTTTCAAATAAAATATCAAGTTTTATAGGTTAAGGTTAGTTGAATAACATTAGAATTGAACTTACGCGTTAACACATAACTAATTTCCAACTAGTGCTAAAGATGTGGCTTGAATAATCAAATTTATTAAGGAAAATATTTTGAAAAGTTTTCCTTGACTTAAAAAGTTCTTTTGAAAAAAAATAGTTTTGTTTTTTTAAAATTATTTTTGGCGCTCAAGTAATTTTTAGAATTTTTGCCCAAATTTTATTTCAAGGGAAAATTTACATCTAACTATTTTGAAATTTTATTTTTAGGGACGTACTAATTTGAAAAGAGAAAAAGCTTTTTTATGAGGCTTTTGGTTTTGAAGGCTATATGCTAAGCATAGGGAATGAAAATAGATTAGAAATGCAAATTTAGCAGTGCATTAGGATCGATGATATGATAAAATACAAGCGATAATAAGAGAAAAACTATTTTAGCTTGATAATTTCTATTTCCATACCTTGTCAACAGTGTATGTGAGCCTATTTTGGACTCGATTTCATTTTAGAGCTTGAAAACAAGCCTCTTTAGGCATTTGTGCATGAAAAATTTGAAGTAAATCCAGGGCAGTGATAAAGTTTCAATTGTATATTGGAAAATGGGAAGCTTGTATAGTGGTAAGAATGTAAAGTTCTCCACCAAAATTCCATTTTGGCATAGGAATGACATTAAGGAAGCGAGATTTTAACACGTTAGATTTTTGGTTGGTTGGAATTGGATGCAAATTGGTTGAACCATACATCTATTTATAGGAGTATAGGGATTTATGGTGAAAATATTTTTCAAAATATGCATAAAGTATATATGTATATGTTGTTTGCACCATATTTTTAAGTGTTTTCAAAAGAAAAGCAGTCATATAGGAGGGCTCGATTTAGAATCATTCTGCATACATGTGTTTTATGTTGTGATACAATATGCACTTATATATGTTGGTTGTAAAATTCATTGTACACTAATTGGTTTTGTATTTTTGTGTAATTGCAAGATAGAACCATGACTTCATAATTGGCATAATTTCAAGGACAAAATTCTTTTAAGAAGGGAAGACAATAACATCTCATAAATTTTACGATTAGTTGTTTAATTTATTAGTTATTGAATTAGGCTCCAAAATGAGAATTTGTGCAAATAATGGAATTTGACCATGAAACTTGCATCATTAGTGGAAAAATACTAAGCAACATTCATGGTTGAAGTTTTGTGATCGGAGTCCAAACGAAGAAGTTACGAACAAAAAACAAATTCAAAATGGAAATAATTAAATTAGAAAAGTTAAAATTTATATAATAAATACCGGGACCCACTAGTCGACCCTTTTTATTAAGCAGGTCGACCAGTAGCCATCGTCCTCCTTGAGGGGGGAGGTCGATCGTCTCTAGCGTTGGCGCATAGGGTTCTACTTAGCCAAACAACTCGGATTTTATATAATCGAATTTAACGGCTATGGTTGATTCGAGTGCCTATAAATTCAGGCATAGCCCTCTCTTCTCTTCTCATATTTTTTGAAAATAATAGCGAAGCTCTATCATTTTCTCTTCTATACTATTTTCTTAATTATAAAGTATAATATATATATATATATATATATATAAAAATTAGAGAAGAACAGAAATAAAATAAGAGCAGAAGAGAAGCGAATCAACACTACGTGATAAAGCGGTAATACACACATGCATACATACATATAAATATACATATACATACATATACATATACATACATACATACATACATATATATATATATATATACACACATACGTACATACATACATACATATACGTACATACATACATACATACATACATACATACATACATACATACATATACATATATATTCACCTTCAACCCCAAATTTTGATCCCACGTATATAATTTTGATATTTGTGTATACACTTTTTTATACATATTACTTGGATAGAAAGGAAATAAAGTTGAATCAAAGGCTTTACTTCAGATCCAGACATTTGGAATGCTTATAGAAAGTGAGTGGGAAATTTATATTTATGATATTGGATCTATTGCATTGCCGTACATTATATTTTACTTGTAAATGAATAAATATATGTGAATTGTAGGCTAAAATTGTATATAGTTAAACATCCCATACATATTCTTAGGAGATTTGATTAAAATTATTGTTACACCCTAATCTTGAAATCAATCCCAATAGTTTTAGATTTGAATATTAATTAGATAAGAAATTTATTCAAGATCTGAAATTGGTTTGTGGATTATTTTTATGATTTTGATTATTATACTATTATGTTGAATTGGAGATTTTCTATAGTTTAATTTATAGGAAGAATATCCATTTGATTTTTATAAATTTGTTTATGTACCAAATTGCATAGAAAATGTAGTGTTTATTTTAACAAGAAATATGTGAACATAAAAAGGAAGAGATGTGTAAAGTACATAATTATTCTTCATAGTTTACACTGCCTATTCCAATAAAAAATTATTAATCATTTCGTGAAATTATAAACGAGGCAAGTCTTTCCTTTTATTTTTGATCTTTTTTTAAAAACTAATTTAGGGAAACCACAACGGAGATTTATTCCAAGAAATGTAATTTTAACAAAATTAGGTATGGAAAAGAATATTCTAGTTAAAGATTTACAAGCAGAATATATTTGGTAGAAGTTGGTATTTATACGTATTTATACATGCTAATATGTACTTAATTAATATGACGATTTATGCATAACGCTAACTTAGGATATTAGTTACATGTAGAAATAGGATTGAATAACAAATAGAAAATAGGAGGAAAGTCTAGGAAGATTGTAACTCCAATTAATGGACAATAAATGTGCGGGTTTGAGAGTTATAAGTAAAAAATGTGGTAAATGGATTAATGAGACTGATAAATAAAGAAGTTAGGTTAATAACTATGGAATATTTAGAAAAGGTTACTAATTGGAAATTAGTAAATATACATAATGTCTTTGGAAATGTCCGTTATGATGTTATTCTTTATCATCGACAAATTGGTACTTATGGAAGATGCAAATTAAAGGGATTTATGGGTAACTGAATATTTAAGGTAACTTATATAGCCTTAAATAAATAAAAGAATGTTAGTAAACTAAGTCCAATATCCAACTTAGGATGATAAAGCTTGGTAATAATAGAGCTTCGGATAATATGGCTTAATTTAGTAAAGCCTAGAATAATTAATTGGACTTAGTAGGTTAGGATGCAATGTAAGTAGAGTTACACAATAGATATCTATCCTTCACTTTGAGGCTACCAATAGTTGTGTACATTTTTTACCGATGTGAGGCATCTTTAACTATAGGAACCATAAAATAATAAATTGGGCTTAGAAGATTGGGATGCGAGATAGTAAAGTGACACAACGGAAGTCTACCCTTCACTCAAAAACTACCAACAGTTGTGTGCACTTCTTACTTTTGTTGGACATCATCAATTATAGGACCCATAGGAAATGTTTATGGTAATAATTGGATACGCTTAGGGATTAGACGTTCTATGTGGTTATTTGAGGGCCTACCTCTTTCCTAATTAAAAAGTATTAAATAGTCTAAATTAATGATTAGGAGCGGTAGTGGATATCTCCGGAAGGGTTTGCTTTGAGTTTGAGGTATTAGGTGACTGATATACGATATGACTCCTTCCTATAAAGAAGTATTAAGTGTCCCGGTGAGATTCTAAGCGATGTCAGCTAGATGATACCAGTGAGGAGTCCGCTTGTGGGGTTATGTATTAAATGAAGAAGTACTGCCTAGAATATAGGTATTAAATGGTCAGGGGTCTGCCTAATCCTTATTAATAAGGTATTAAGTGATTTGCATACTGTCTCTCACATGGCTAAGACTTTAATGATGGTATATGCATTAGTAGTATGACTATTATATGTTATAAATCCACAAATAGTGGTCTAAGGTATCGGTAGCTAGGACCAATAGACCAACGATGACGATCTGGGAGTCTGTTTCATATTTGGAAGTATTAAGTGGCCGATAAACTTACGTCAGTATTTAATACCTAGGGAAGGGCAGGCAGATGAATCACGCTAGGTAGGAATCTCGTGTGTGCAATATTAGGTTAATTTAGTTAACCTTGAAATAGTAGACATGACAATTAAATGGAAACCAATCAGTATAAATTTATGTAATGGACAATATATAGATTTTTAAATCACCAGAATGTTGTTTTGACCCTTCCTCGTTACAACCCACATGATAGATCTAGATGAATATGTTATTGGTGCTAGACTTGATTGGTTGTTGGAGAACTCTTCTTATCTCTCAAGTACTGATGTGGCGATCTGATATCCAAAGAATACCGTTAATTCCAAGTAGTCGCCATAGCCAATATTTATATCCTATTATTATTTCCGCTGCGAGTACAGTTTTTTATAAATCTTTGATAATCTTTGAAGGACTTAGATTTTGATTTTTTTTTGAAACTTGGGCTCATTAAAATGTGTGTTATTACACTCTCCCTAATTCTTCTTCCCAAATTAAAGCCACTCCATGTACATGTGTACAATCATGCACACACTATGGCCTTAACTTCCTCTCCCTCAATCCTTCCACACTCCACTAAACGACACACCGTCAATTTTGTTATGTCTACTACATTAGAGCTTTTTCCCCCATCCCATCACTTAAATGCCTCGGTCTAATGGCGAGCTTCTTATTCCCTAATCGGCTGCCCACATGCTGCGACATCCATCCATGAGCTGCTCCACCCTATCTCACTCCCACAAGTGCTCCTTCACGCCACAAACTCAAATACAAACTCCATTTCACCAAACTCTGCTTCAATCACATGCAATCCCATACCGTAGCTCCACTGCTGGTAGTCGCAATCCACCAACCATCGCCACCACTCAAACTCACATGGATTAGATGATTTCAACGACATGAGTCCAAGGAATTTAGTTTCAAGATTTATCGCTGCCCGAATCTTTAGATTTTTGAAGTTTAGGTCTTAATTTTTCTTTTATTTTAAATGATGAATAAGAGAGAGGAGGGAAAAGTAAAAGTGTTGAATATTCTATGTATTGGGTTATGTTTATTTTGTGATTTCCAACACTTCGCTACACAGCGTCTCATTCGCGTACGAACCACGGACGACAAATAAAAAATACGATCATACACAAAAATGCAATATGATGCCAAAACAAGAATAAAATACACTGGTTATCTTATTCTGTAAAATTAAAAATATGCCATCATTTACCGAAAAGTACGTCAATTGGTAATTTAAATATTTTCCAAATTAAAAATTATAGAAAAATCCTACAAATTTATTTAAAAATACATCAATAAGATCGAGTCTTTTTATTAACACTTGATTTTCTTATAATTTATTGAATTCAATTCAAATCTAAATATTTAAATAAATTAAATACTCTCATTTGAATTGTTAAAATTTTTGGTCATTACATTCTTCCGCATTAAAAGAATTTCCTCCTTAAAATTCCCAAAGAAAGAAATATGTCTTCGAACCCTTAGCTTTTAAAATCTCTTATGTTATGGAAAATTTCGACAGCATCTCCTTTGCGTGGCTCGATTTGGAAAAAATACAACTCGCCACAATTGGTCCAAATCAACAAAGAAAATAAAAGACCAAAAGTAGCCTTCCATATCTAGGCATAAAATCATCAACAACAATATATACTTATGATATGTTTTATAGAGTGTGTGTAGCACATAGAAAACACATATGTTAAGCAATAAACGTGCACCAATTTGTCAAACAAACATACTCTACTCATGAAACCAAAAACAGCAAGCTATCCTTCGCTTCCACATACCTTAGTTTTACTTACATATCCCAAAAGATTGTTAGAAACGATAGTGAAAGAACAGAATATATTTGAGCCCTTATGATGCACACATGTCATCCATATGCAATATAAATCTAATCACTTGTTCGATCATACAAATTTCACTTCCGATCTAGTATCGCTCACTCGACTTCCCTAGTGCGGACTTCAATCAGGTTCTATAATAAGAAAACTCCATTTTTCTTAAATATGCATATACTACGACAGAAAACTTTAAAATCATAATCCATATCAAGTGTATGCCATTAAGAATCGAGTGAAAAATGCTTGCTCGGACCGATGTAAATCACCGCAAAATCATGTACAAATCCGAGTCAAGAATAGTTATACGAATAAGATGACCTACATACAATTTACATATTTATTTCATTGGTTTCTTAGCTACGCCACTTACTTTTAACTGACATCTATTTACACCAATTTCTTTTTATTCACATTCTGTTATACCAAAATTATATTAGTTAACACTAAAATCATTTGTGCACCATTTCATAAAAGCATGTCTTTATTTTAAAACCATTCCATACTTAAGTTTATATTCATATACCATTCTTCTACATCCTGAATATATACATAATATTAATTTGTTTTACATAGCCCAGATGTTAAAAATTTCTTGTTTTAATTTACTTTCTCCTCAATTTTATAAGCTACAGAAACTATTTTTCTTGTACTTTAAACAAAACCACTTAGCTTCAATTTCTTTATCAATTTGGAAGTTTTCGACTATCCAAAATCATCGAAAATTTCATTTCATTTCAACAAATGAAAACTATCAAACATATCATAATGAGACGCACAAACCAAACTATCCTAATGTATAGGATATATGCATCCATATAATAACTTAGTAGAAAACTTAAAAACTAAACACCATGTTTTTTTCAATCATTTTGAAGTAATAATATAAAGTTCTAACTTTAGTATATCAAATCATAATTTCAAGATTTTTAAATAAACATATGTTTTGCCAAAACACTATGAAGAAAAAATACTATGATTGCAATCTGTTACTTAGAAACTCAAAAATGAACGTGGATGACTCTGTAGTCACCACCAGAATTATTTTCCAGTCACGGAAATGAATTCGTGCTTTTTATCTCCTTTAAAATCTATTAAAAATATATCTAATTATAAATACTTTCAAATAATACCATTATTATTTTCCTCAAGGCCTTAAAAAATAATTTTCAAAAACATCAAAATTTAAGTTCTCAAATTCTCGGTTTATATCTTTCTATTTATAAACCCAACTTACATAAAGTCAATTCCTTATCTAAAATCATTTCACAAATGTATATCTTTGTTTTTATTATAATAAACAACACTTATTAAAATTAAATTTTAATCCAACATCTTCATGAACGCCTTATAATCTAACCGTAATACTTAATTCATAGGGTGTTTATATTTAGTTTAATCAAACAATAAATGCTTATAAACTAGCCAAGCACAACTATTCAAACAATAAATGGTAATAATTGAATATTATCATTTCCTAACAAATAAACACATCATAAATAACTATATCAATTTTTGAAAATTATTCTTTTATTTATAAAATATAATCCTAGGTAAAATTATTTTATTTACCAATTTTCAAAAATAATATTGTGTCGGTTTTCCTTATCCAGGTGTTTGGAAACCCTCATCGATACCATGGTGTCCCACGTACCAAATAAAAATTATATACCACTCACCAGATAAATCGACATAATATAAAACAATTTTATAGCACTAAAAAGTACGTGCTCTTATATATATACACACATTCAAACCCATTCTATGGTGTTACTAACCCTATCTCTAATGAGTCTACCCCACCAAAGTTTGGGTGTTATCTCAACCTAAGCTCTAATACCACGATGTAACGAACCGCCTTTTCGACCCTCAAAAGTCGACACTAGTACATTCACGGAATTCATATGTTGAGCATCCAAGTGTCGGAAGGATAGATTGTAGGGGTGAAAGAAAGAAAAGATATAGAAGAATCTCTCATTATGATGAGTAATATATAACATACACAAATATTTATAACAAAAAACCATATACATACATCAATCAGAGTAAACTAACCATTCATCGGCCTGGACAGTTATAATAACTCATTCTCACATATGTTGATAAATGCAAAACAACAAAAGCCGTGGAAATAATAATACATAAATATGCCTTGGAGACATCCAGCTCATCTCCTTAAGCTCAAGAGGACCCAAAGCTAAATCTGGAAATATACTTGTTCTGGCCTAGGCATTATATGAAAACAATGCCTGGATCAGTTTACTGAGGGCCACACATGGACCCTCCTACGAGTTAGGACCGGCTTACCCCTTACTGGATATTACCGAACATATCGTCATCACGATTGTCCTTGATATACAATTTCCGTGACGACATGCATACAAAATTTGAGAATAAATATTGATCTAGATCCATGTGATGACCATACCCTAATCGTAGCAAACCGTATAGCCCTAAAGCATATCCTCTATTTCAGTCATTATTGGGTATGAGGCTAGAGGCTACGTTTTACCTTTTTAGCAAATCCAACTTAGAATGCTAACACTGCCTTCAAGGCAATAACGCAATGCAGCATTCGGCCATCCAAGTGGTTTAGGATATAAAAAAACCGAAGGTACTACTTCCACTACATCCGTAGGATTATTAGCAAGTAACCCTTGAACTTCAAAGAACTTCATCTTCGGTTCCATCATCTTCAGTGTGTCCTAATTCGGACGCTTATACAGGTTCGATCAGATAATTTATCTGACCCTAATCTCTTTAAAACAACAACAATAAGTTCAAAACTAGCCAAGATTTGATAGTCGATTGTTTAACTATCAAATAATCAAACCAGAGGTTTAATTTCACATGGAAATCAAAATGGTTAAGCATATAAGCAACTACTAAGCTCTTTAGTTAATCCTTTCATTTATTAAAATCACTTTGCAAATACTTGTATCAAAATACTTTTACAAAGATATATCCACAAACCCTCTTCACTCTTTTCAATACTTGTTCACTCTTTTCAATACTTGAATTTTTTTATATACTTATCTCAATTGTATAACAAAACATTTCTCTTTCAGTACTCTGAAAAAAAATTCATATAAGTATAGCAATGGTATAAGTATAGTTACAAAAACACTACATTTCCAATACTTAGAAAATATCATATACTTATCTCAATGGTATTAGTATATTCACCAATCTTAAGAAATATTTCACTTCCAAAAACCACACTTATTCGAGTTAAACAAATGTCATTTAAAAAATAAGTAATAATAAAATTCAAACCACTTTTCTCTTTTTGGTCTTAAGTATGAAAAGAATGCTTCCATACCATCATAATTTAAAATGATCATTTATGAAAATCAGGTCTCATTCTTTTCATTAAAATTCTTTTTATTAACCTCTTTTATAAAATTCCTTAATAAAACTGCTTTCTATTTATAAAACTCTTTTACACTTACAAAGTCCTCTAATAAAATATCATTTATAAAGCACCTTTTATAAAACTCCGTAATTCATTTATAAAACACTTTTTATATTTATAAAATCCTTTTTAAACATTTATTTCATATTTATAAAACCCTTTTTTAAATCTCTAAAATTATTTACCACAAACCTTCAGTTTTCAAGATGCAACTATATACTTCTCCATAAAATGATCATTCCATATATTGCTACAAATCCATAATTATGATTTACTATTCTAGTTTATCCAAATGATATCATTTCCCTTTTTTTATAAAATATCACTTATGAATCCGTTCCATTGTCTATAAAATATCATTTATAAATCCATTTCTTTATTTATAAAATACCGTTTATAAATCTTTCTTTTATTTATAAAACATCATTTATAAATATATCCTTTTTATACAACACTTTTTATAAAATGTTTCATAAATATTTATTCCAAAATATTCCTATCTTCTTTTAGAAACAAAATCACTTAATGATAAAAGATAAATTCCCCTTTTATTTCCTTTAAAATAAACAATCATTATTATAGTAACTTTTCTATAAAAAATACTTCCCAAAATAAGGATTGGAGTAAAATAAAGAAGTCCAGAATCCATTTTTTTAATAAAACGCTATAGAAAATTCCAAAAGTCACATTTAAAAGTCATTCTTTGAATCAAGACCTATTTCAAATCCAAACAACAAATAACACTATTTCAAAAAAATATAATAAGGCCCAGAGCTACCATAGCACTTAACCAATGTTTCTACTACTTTTATCACTAAAAAAGTTCAATTTTTAACATAAACCAATGTCATGTCCAATTTGTCCAAACAACCAAATTTTGACATTCAACCATTTATACAACAGGTAAATAACTGGAATTTAAATTCAACAATGGCGAGGATCCAGATTCTCTACAGAATTCCATGTATTTCTTTTATATGTAATCCGCTTTTCAAAGTGGAAATTCAACCAAATTATTCAAATACAAAAACAAATTTTTTAATACACTATATATCTTATATTTTTCAATAGAGACAAGTCAACTCACAAAATTTCTAATCTATGCTTAAGCATTTTGGTTTGATATAAAATCGAATGTTGTCTGATTTTATCTTGAAATTTCACTTGCATCAAACTTGAAAAAAATCAATTCCAGTGTGTTGATATCGCTCCTACGAGTGCAATGCAAAGGATTGCGTCTCGATTAGACCTCATATGAATGAGTCATTGGTTTTATAAGTTTTTGGATCAATTTAAAATAATAAATTACACTAATTAAAAACATAAGCTAACCACCTACCCCTAATTCTTCTTCCTAAACCAAAGTCGCTCCTTGGACATGTGTACAATCATGCATACACCAAGGTGTAACTTCCTCCCCTCAATCCCCTTCCACACTCAACTAAATGACACGCCATCGATTCCCTTGCACTACAATACATGAGAGCTTTCTCCCCATCCCATTCAACTCACGCTCGAATGCCCTAGTCTAATCGCGACCTGCTAATGCTCTAATCGGCCGCCGCTTGCCGTAAACTCCATCTATGAGCTACTTCTCCCTATCTCGCTCCTAGAAGTGCTCCTTCACACACCACAAACTCAAATACGCACTCCGTTTCACAAAACTCCACTTCAATCGTCCGCAATCCTAAACCCTAGCTCCACTACCAACATCTGTAGTCCACCACCATTACCACACCTACTCAAACTTACACGACATGAGTCCAACGAATTTAATTTCAGGATTTATCTTGGAGTACGAACCATGAACGACAAAAAAATATGTTTACACATAAAAATGCAACATTATTTGCAAAACAACAAATAACACTCTAGTTATCTAATTTTGTAAAATCACAAAAATACCATCGTTTGTCGAAAAATACATCAATGATAATTTAAATATTTTTCGAATTAAAAACTATAGAAAAATCCTATAAGTTCATTTAAATATACATCAATAAAATTAAATCATTCTACTAACACTTGATTTTCTTATAATTATTGAATTCCGAATCAAATCTAATTATTAAAATAAATTAAATATTCACATTCGAATCGTTACAAGCTATTTAGACTTATATATACCATACCTATACTCAATATATATATACTGCCTTAAATAAGTTATTTGATATATATATATATATATATGATTGTAATACATAAGATTTAACTAAACTACTAACATAGTTTGACTAAGTCGGAAAAATTATTTTCAAATTTAAAGTTAAAATATCAAAGTTTGATCTATTAAAAAATTTAAATTACATATTTAAAGTTAAAATATTTAAGTTTGATTTGGTAAAATATATTCAAGTTCATATCCAAATCTAAATTATTTTCTTAAAATATCATTGATAAATTAAAATTTAATATAATAAAATTTAGACAAATATAAAATAATATTTGGTAGCCCATTTCAAAGTAACTTAAACATTTATGTAAATATGTATTGTAAATAAATAATACATGTTTTTGCGCCAAAATTGGTTACAAACCCCAAATAACATGAAGCACCAACGTATGGACACAAATCAGTAGTATATGATCACAGATCATAGATCTAAGTAATGTAGAGAATAAAAATAAAGATTAACAAACTTAAAACGAAAAAAAGTAGACAAAGACACAAGATTTATAATGGTTCGGCAATCTCCGGCCTACGTCCACTTCAAAAGATAATCTTTTATTGGCTTTGCTCGTTGGTTACAGGGGATTACAACAGTAATTTTCGAGCAAAGCAGTGAAGTTTGAGTGCAATGGTGATTTCGGTAGAGTTTGGACGCATCCGAATCAAAAGTCCTTTTTTTGTAGACTTTGGTATGTTATTTATAGGCATGGGCTGCAAATATCTCGCTCAGATCTCGAAAGACATCTTTTGACACGTGCACGGGCCCACGCGATCGATCCCATGCGATTTTGACTCGATCCGTGATCGATACAAATGAATTTCTTATCGATCTAGATCTTGCCCGATAGTGTTGAGATCGATCGTGAACATTCTTTAGGGTGTATGCAAGCTCCTGTGAAAATTTGATGGCATCTGGACTTGTAGATTATGAGATATGATCATTGTAAGTTTGTGTTTTTCCAAAGGCTGTCTCCTTAGGTCGATCATGAACATTCTTTAGGTCTATCACCTCTGCCTTGTTCGTATCGATCGCCTCTGCCTTGTCCGCATCGATCGTTGTTGCACTGTTCATATCGATCGATTGTTCTGTTTGCATTGATTGTTGTTGCACTGTTTGTATCGATCGATTGTTCTGTTTGCATTGATTGTTGTTGCACTGTTCGTATCGATCAATTATTCTATTCGCATTGATCGTTATTGCACTGTTCGTATTGAGCGATTGTTCTATTCGTATCGATCATTGTTGCACTTTTCGTATCGATCGATGGATATGAACAAGATGGTTGCATGGCGATGGATACAAACAGATGGATGTGAAATGATGGATACGAACAGATGGACGTGTGATGGATACGAATAGATGGATGTGAAATGATGGATACGAACAGATGGATGCGAAATGATGGATACGAACAGATGGATGCAAAATGATGGATATGAATAGATGGATGCGTGATGGATACGAACAGATGGATGCGTGTGAGTTGATTTCCTTGGTTTGCATCAATCATATCTTGAGCATATGAAGTCCAGTTGACTTGAAATTTGAAACGTGGTATTTTATATCTTTTCCAGTCCTATCACATCAAATTTAGCTCAATCCAAACTCGATTTTTTTTTACCGATATCCATAGTAGAATTGTGTATTAACGATGTCCAGGACGAAATATCCTCGGTTTCCAGTCAAGTTCTTGGTTCAGGCCTTGCCAAAAGGTGGGAAATATCCTCCCTCAAAATATGTCTTTTGGTAAAAGCCAGGTTTGGAATAGCTTCAAATCCAATGTCGTGAGTCCATGTTTTATCCATAGCTCTAATATCCTCAATCAAGTTCGTGGCTATTCGAAGCCAAATCAGTATCCATTTCAACTTGTGGAAGTTAGTAATCAAATCGTATGGCCTCTTTAGACCATTGACGGCCACTTCGGACCTTTGCTTAGTCCATTACAAACTTAATTATCGAATAGAAAGATTCTGTCGTGCTCCGGTGCTGCTTTCTATCCCTTGCACTCTGGCCCCAATGAGGGCATATAGAAATGTCTTGGTTATTCTAGATCGATCATAGCCTCTCCGGGCTCATGCTGGATCCCATCCTGTCACTCTCCGGTGAAGGGGAAACAACGTCGAGTGAGCCGACGCTGTCTCTCTCTGGCGAAACGGCGGCACCCCCATGTACTCCGGTTCAACGTCCTTGAACATTAAGTAATGCCCCGGTCTAAATCCTAGGCCGATTGTATCCACTCTAGCCTCTTATCAAACCTTGATCCAATCTCTCTCTAGTGAATAGGGAATGACGCTAATGAGTTGATCCTGTCGCTCTCTGGTGAAGCAACTCACTTCTTGCAATCCGGACCCCGTCTCTCCTGGTAGGGTCATAAAGCGATCAATTTCAAATTGACTTTAAATATTCATCCTTTAACTTTCCGGTCAAAGGTTTATTTTATGAAATTCAAGCTCATTTATTAAAAAATTCTATTTTATGAAATTCAAGCTCATTCATTAAATCCAAATTCCAATTGTTCAATCACAAACAAAGGAAAAGTTAAATACTACCTCTCCAGGCAAAGCGGTCTATTTCCATCTTAGAGCATGTTTGGGGATCTCTCTGGTTCCCTTACATGTGTAAATGGAATACCATTTTATTTTGAATCAATTCTAAGAAATTTATGTAATCGACCAAAGTTCAAGTCCTAAACTTGGCCCTTGCCATCATGATCAATTGATGATGAGTCATGATCCCGATCCAGGATTAGTTCTGTTGGGTGCAAGTGGTAGTTGCTCAGGCCCTTCGGCCGCTGTCCGATCTTTAACATATTGTGGCAATCTACCACTTCTGACATGCTCTTCCACCTCATCATTCAGATGGCCACACTCATCGGTAGTATGCCCTTCCTACTCATGGAATTGGCAGTACTTTCAGTTTCTACATTCCCGTTTGGTGGGATCTCTCCTGTGTGGTTTCCACAGGGGAGCTGCCTCGAATCTCCGTGTAAATCCGTTCCAGGTTTGCTGTCAAGTCAGCGTATTGTTTGAATCTAGGTTTGCGAAATTTCTTCTGTTTGTCAGGACCATCGTATCTATCATCCTGCTTTCGCTTTCCTTTGTTTGCTCCAGACCGTCCTTGGGGGGTTCCTTCACCTTGTATAGCGTTTGTTTCCTTTCTATCGGCGCGTGAATCTTATAATCAAATGAATCTTTCAACTTCATGATGGAATTTCCAAGGTCTTATGGCGGATCTCTTACTAAAGAATCCTTAAATTATGTACCTTTTGCAACTCCTGCTACCGCCGCCATTAAAATCATCGATGGATCCAGACGATCTACTGAAGCCACAATCGCATTGAATCGTAATAGAAAATCTCTTATAGACTCTCCAGCCCTTTATTTCATCGATGCTACGGTCATCACACTTTTGGGTCGCATCATGTGGACCCTAAACTGCCTCATGAAGCGTTCCACTAGCTTGCTCCATGTTCTAATTGATCCATTCTTTAGTTTCCTGAACCAAAACACGGCCAACTCTGTCAAATACAGAGGGAAACATCATGCCATCACTTCCTCGGATGCCCCCAGCACATCAACATGCCTGATATATCTGGTAATATGCATGGTCGGGTCAGATTTTCCATCATAAGCTTCCAGCGTAGGTAATTTGAATTTTGGAGGATTCCTTGCATTTATGATATTCAGAGTGAATGGACTCCGACTAACTTCCTCTAAGCCTCCACTCGGCAATCCTTCCCTCATAATCCGTCGCACTAATCTAGTCATTTGTTCGTCTCCGTTTAGGGGTTGTCTCCTTAGAATGCTTCCATCCTGCCCCCATGTCCCAAAGGGTATTATGGGTAATATTTACATGTGGCTCATTCCCATTGGCATTGGAATTAGCCTGCGGAGCTCCATCCATGGGTCTTCCATCGTTAGATCCTGAGGGCCTGCCCCTAGGTCCTTGTTGATTGCCTTTATGCTCAGCGTTCTGATCTTGGATTTGACCTCCAAAGGTATCTGTAACTCTAGCTCCTTGTCCTATGTTGGCAGTAACCGTAGCCGGTCCAAGGTTCTGTGCTCCGGCTACTCTTATCTGCTCAAAGAAGCTCTGCATTGTTTCTTGTTGTCTCTTCAGCAATCTTTCATCCATTGAATCCATCATAGCCTCCATTTCGTCCCTAGTGATTTAGATCGAAGCTTCACCTGCTTCAGCTCCAGAAGAGGCCTCTTGACTTCCCCCTTGTTGGCTCCTTTCTGTCCTCTGTCTTCTACTTAATGGGCTTGTCATAACTTTTCAGATCTGAATCCTTAAGCCTTCAAATCCAATATCAAAGCGGTGGAGTTCCGTAGTTCAGTTCTCAGTGAAAGGATCAAAGGGTTTGTGCCAAAATTAGTCACAAACCTCAAATATCGTGAAAGCACCAGCATATGAACATAGATCAGCAGTATATGATCACAGATCACAGATCACAGATCTAAGTAATGTAGAGAATAAAAATGAAGATTAACAAACTTAAATTGGAAAGAAGTAGACAGTGATACAAGATTTATAGTGGCTCGGCTATCTCCGGCCTACGTCTACTACAAAAGATAATCTTTTATTGGCTTTGCTTGCTGGTTACAGCAGATTACAATAGTAATTTTCGAGTAAAGTAGTGAAGTTTGAGTATGATGGTGATTTCGGCAGAGTCTGGATGTATCCAAATCAAAAGTTCCTTTTCTATAGACTTTGGGATGCTATACATAGGCGTAGGCTGCAAATATCTCACTCAGATCTCGGAAGACCTCTTCTGGCACGTGCACGATCCCACAGGATCGTTCCTATGCGATTTTGACTCGATCCATGATCGATACGAATGAATTTCGTATCGTTCAAGATCTTGCCCGATCGAGTCGAGATCGATCATGAACATTCTTTAGGTTGTACGCAATTTGTGAAAATTTGGTGGCATTTGGACTTGTAAATTATGAGATATAATCGATGCAAGTTCGTGTTTTTCAAAGGCTGTCTACTTCGCATCGATTATCTCTGCCTTGTTCGTATCGATCGCCTCTGCCTCGTTTGCATCAATCATTGTTTCACTGTTCGTATCGATCGATTGTTCTATTTGCATCGACCGTTGTTGCACTGTTTGTATCGATCGATTGTTCTGTTCGCATCGATCATTGTTGCACTATTCATATTGAGCGATTGTACTGTTTGTATCGATCATTGTTGCACTATTCGTGTAACATCTCGCCGTTTCACACACTTTAAACCGACACACATGACGATTCAAACCATACGGAAGGGCGGATTGTTATGGGGTAAATAAGAAAAACAGAGAAGAAATAAAACAAAACAGAATCTCACAGCGGAATGATAAAATATAATAACCAAATATACAGTTCATGAAACTGTTTTACAAAATATTTTATTTTACTTGTACAATGAATATCAGAGTTACCCATACCAATACTATCAATGCAGCGGAATTAAATGGTGTAGTGAAATAATATAGTAGATACTAGTAATACAAATCTTTGTCTTCGTCCTCCAGAGCTAAATCCTCAAATCCTGAAACGCTCGGACTGACCCAAGCGAATTTGAAAAGACAAAAACACTCGAGTCAGAATTAAAAGATCTTATGTGAGTAAAATTTACAGAAATAAATATGAGTACAGTAACTCAAGAGATGCTCGAGATTTACATCTCCTAAGGGTCCGTTAAACTATTTACTATGTAGTATATTGCGCTATTATACTAATGTCTATTTATAAAATAAACTTACTTTTTAATAGCGTTAAGGGGTTACCCATACAGCCCTTAACACAGAATATATTCCCATAGTCTATGCAGTACCGTAATCTCCCCCGTAATGGGCATCGTCAGAGGGCACTCCATAGGTATGGTACAAAACAAAGCTCGTAGTAAAGGCTCGGTATGGTAGGTGACACGGCACAACTAGGCAATGCCAGGGTAGATATACCAATTGCTATCCGGGCTGGTGGAAACGCGCAGCGCGCAGCTGCCGCCCACCTCGAACAACTCCCCCAAAATCAAAAATAAAAGTGGCCAATGAATCAATCCAAAGTCAAAGTATAATATCGAAGAGGAGTGTCCGATCAGAGGAATGACCTCATTGGCCCGAGAATCGCTCCTGTTTTAGCCACCTTATGCCAACTCACGGGAGTCGAGTCCACGTATTTACCTTACAGGAAACGCCGCCACCAACCTACTTCATTCTGGAATCTCCACCGCGTACACGGTTAGTCAAAGTGGTTTTCGGTATCGACAGAGAGTATGTCCATATCCGATCCCGGTCTCTTTGCCAACCAATCGTTATTATAACACCGCGGTTATTTAAAATAGTTTATACTTTAAAACCAGAATAAAAATTCCATTTCAAAACTATGAATACGATATCATCTTAAAACCCAAAACAATATGATATCATTTTATCCACATATATTTCTTTTCCAAAATCATACTGCTTTAAAATTTAAAATATCTGGAAACCAAATATTTGACTTATACTTTCAAAGCATAATATTTCGAAATTCATATATTTTAAAGCCATAACTTCTAAAACTTGAATGGTTTGGATATTCAATGGTATACGAAATAAATGGTTTAACTTTAAGGTTACTTTGTAAAGAAAATAATTTCCATGGCTTTACAAATATATTTCTTTATTTAAAGTCTAAACCAAAATTTAAATACCACTTTCAAGTTCCAAAAAAACTTCAATTTCTATATATATATATATATATCCATTTGGAGTATTAATATTTTAAAACTAAAGTTGGAATTTATTCCTTCAACCAAATTAAATGTTCTATTATTTAGTCTTGAATATTTACATAAAAATCCATAAATAAAACTCCAATTTCTAGCAATTAAATATTTTCTTCAATTAAATTATACTAGAATATTCATTTTAAATTTATCCTGGAAAAATCCATTTATAAATATCATACCTTAAAATTTTCCAAACTTAAACATATAATATGAATTATCAAATTCCATTTCTCAATTTTCCCATTTTTATTTAATAGATTTATACACAGCTTAAATTCAAAATTTTTAACTTCATATGTATATATATAGAAGAATAACATTTATAAAATATCAAAATTAAAATTTTTTATAAACCGTATCCCATCCAAACCATAGAAATCACTTTAAAATAATTTATATATAGACCACGGTGCCTGTATAAAATTTTCTATCCTATGGTCAAAGGATACGGATATTTATCATTTCAATCCGCAATTTAAAAATAAAATTTTGCGGGTGTATATCATTTCAAAACGCAACCCCGAATGAAATGAAAATGCATGATGACTTGCAGTTTATACAATATAATTATAGCATTCATTCATCCAAATATCAATCATCAATCATCAATTGCAATCATCATCCAATTTTAAACAATCATTGATACATAGCATATGAATTATACAGGAATTAATAACAGATTATTAACTAACAGTTTCTATTCCATAATAAATTTAATGACTGTTAACTAGCAGTTTATGTGCAAAAATAAATTCTACCTGTCAAATTTTATGCAATAAATAAACTAAATTAACAGTTAAGTTAAATAAATGTGATTTAACAGATATGCTGAATAAAACACGCCAACAGTCATAAATAAATTTCTACTCATATTTAAAATAAATTTAACAAACATAAAAACTTTTAGAAGTTGTGAGTGGGTTAAAACACTCACCTTTTGAATTTAAATCGAATTTAAATCCGATTTAAACCCAAAAATTCGACGGTCTCCGAATTGGTCCAAACTAGTTCCAAACTGTCCGGAATTTAATTATGATCCTAACAAAAAAACTTTCGCGTGAATCCGAGGTCGTATGAAAAAGTTATGCGATTTAAACGATTTGAAAATCAAAATAAATTATAAAACAAAACAAACCTTAATTAAATACTCGCCACGTCACTATCGTCTTCCACGCGCTTTGGCTACAGGAGCACGCGAATATGTTTCCAGACCGAAACCAAAACGGAAAACGAACACCACCAGTAGATTGCGTATTCTGAGAACTCCAACATATAATTTTTCTGGAATTTTTAGAGGAGTTTGAATTTTGACTTTTATTTGGATTGAAACTGGATCTAGAAATTGTCTGTTGCCATTGAAGAAGAGAAGAAGTTGAAGAAGAGACTATACAGAGGAATGAAGATGGAGGATAGGGTTTCACCGCCTATTTATAGATAGATCGCAAAAGAATAGGTGTGCACGAATTTTAACGTGCAAACGGAGGTGGTCCCAAAAGATAAATAATATTAATTACACACGTTATGGATTTAGGAAATAAATAAATTCCTTATCATTTACATTTTATTTTAAACGTATTTGCAAATGTAAATCTAGACGTTTCGTTTACGTTTCAAAATATATCCACAATTTTATTAATTTCCAAATTGATCTAAACAAATTTAGATGTAAATTAAAAGCTGATAAGTCTATCCATTGCAGTGTTAATTTCTCCACTTCCTTATATTTAGAATGGAAACATTCACTTTATTTCCTCAACATTCTTTTATTTTCCTTAAAATGCTTATTTGTTACTTGCAATTCATAATGTAAACATTCTTATATTCTAAAACGATCAACTTATACAATATTAAATCAATTCTTATATTTCCAAATAATGTACATTCATAATGAAAACATTCTTACATAAATTTTATTAATTGCACTTTGTTTCTTTTCCCTTTTCAATTGAAAGATTTTAATAAATTTATTTCCAATTAATTTTAATCTTCCACTTCAAAACAGACCCTAATTGATGAAATCAATTAAATAAATACGTGAACATTGTAATCCTTATTTATAGTCAAGCAAACATGTTTATAAAATTACAGTTTTCAACAAGCATTAAATTACATACTAAATAAATCTTTTTCTCTATTCAATTAAATAATCAAATGTTTATTCCATCTAAAAATTTTAAGTAGAAGGATTCCATGTTGGGTTCAAAATCTATTATTTTAATATCCTTGAATTTTAGTTTAATCACTATAAACGAAATATTTAAACGTTAATTTCATTTATTTTGCAATACTTAATTAAACCAAAATATCGTTTTCTAAACTTAAATCTATGCTCCCATTGATTCATTCAATTTGCACTTATTATGTATTATTTTAACAACTCATTTATAACTTTGAATCTATTCCCCAAATTTCACATTTCTATCGTTATATACATTTGAATTCCATCCTATTTAATATTTCAAATATTACGTCATTATCATTAATGAAATAAATATATTGTTAATTATTGCAATTGATTTTCCGTTATAACTTAATATACTAAATAGGTGGTAAATCTTAAATACTTGTTCTCATTAACGATTTATTTCTACTTACAAATTAATGCAATTATTACCTATTTCCATCTTTATCTCCAATTAACGTAAAATGTTATATTCAAATTCCATAAATTTCAATAGATTCAAATTATCATATCTATGAAGAACATTTACGTTATTATCCATTTATTACCTTAACTTATTCAACGTAACATTTAATTTATATTTAATGCAATGATTTCCAAATCAATTGAATTGAATTAAATATATATGTATCACTCATAATAACTTGTGGTCACAACTCTTGATCACCATTAATAAGTTTATTATTTACAATCCAATAATCGCCATTCTATATATATATACGAATTAACTAATTCAATATTTCCATTTCGTTTTCCTATCCTAAATTTATTACTAAGTGTATTTACTCCATTCCAACAAGTTGGAATTCCATTTTTACTATACAATCATTTCCCTATTCACCTTTATTACTAACCCATCATCATTGCATTTATTGTCTTTTATTGATTTAATCAATTTACCCCATATTCCCTTAAACTTATACTAACGAAACATTCAATTCTATTTATCTCATAAACTCCATTTCATAAATCTACCTGCAATTTCTACCTAGAAATAAGGTTACATTTACGTTGAAAATACATTTACATCTTACGTTACTACATTAATAGTTAGTAACGTTTATATCATCAACCATCACTTATGAATAATTAGCGTTTCCTATTTATTTTGTTACATTCACTTATATTCATTTATGAATAAACTGGTATTCCCTTTAACCTATTAATTACTAACTTTAATTATTGAAATTCATTTATCTAACATAAATTTTGAATCTATTTCCAAATTTCCATATTTCAATTAATTAGCACCTTACAATAGTTTACAAATAAAAGGGATTGTACTAATTACATTATTTATTTTCTTGCATTACTTTATTACCTCCGTTTATATTCAATTTCCGTAAATCAATATTTTATTCCATTGACAAATTCAATACTTGCAACAATTTCCACTATTACTATTAATTGCAATATATAATTTAATTAGCAAATTTTAATTACCTTTGATACATCAAATTTCAATATTTTCTTTCATATAAATTAATAAGATTTTTATTTCTTTCTAAATTTTAAAATAAAATCCTATTAATTTAATTCATTTCAAACATCGAATTTACGCGGGTCGTTACACTCTCCCCCACTCAAAACTTTTCATCTTCGAAAAGGAAAAGAAGGGAAAAATTAAATACAATACATCTTATCCAAAATATTTAACTTATAAACAATTTAAATTTACAAAATTAATCACTTTAAATAAGATATCCTATTTATAACTATTTAATCCTTTATATTTAAATTATTAAAGTTTGGAAAAACATTTCCAAAATATTTCCAAGATACTGCATTTTCTTATATAATCCAAAGGGTTACAATTTATATAAAGTGAAATATTTAAGCGGTTTCAACCATTAATCAACCAATCAATACAACAACCATCAACTTTACAAACAGCATACATACACAAGACAAAGCAACCATTTAATCCAACAAACAAATAGTTGTTCGGGTTCAAAATTTGAAATTGTATGGAATGAAAATAACTATCAAGTGCATCCTTTACTCAACAGTCTTAGATGGAACAACAATATATTATTTATTCATCCAACAACTTCAAATTCTCTTGCCCAACCAACCATAAGTCAAACAATAACAATTCAAACCAACAACCAAATTAACTTATTATACATTTATTTCATGCTTTAGTTGTTTAATTTCTTTTCTTTCATTTATTGAGTGATTCCTTCATTACTTACAATTTTCATTTTTCATTTATTACAATATTTATTATATTTGCATTCCGTTTTATTTACTTAAGTTTATAATCATCTATTTATAATACTTAAAATTTCCATTTTAACTTAAGTTTATACATTTAATTCTCATTTTGTACCAGCAAATTCATTGAATACCTTTATTACCTCAAGCTTCACTTATAAGGTTTCCCCTTACATTTTCTTACTAACATTGCAACTTTTATTATATGGTAAGTTATATATATGCTTTAAGAATGTAAGTGAAAATTATACAAGTTTCTTCTCAATTCCTTTAATTAATTAATGGTTCAATAATTATATATATTCGTTTTATAAATTACAATTTCAACTTACTTTTAATTTCATTCATTTATTTAATGCTTACATTTCTATTATATTTAATAATGGTAACAATTTAACTACACTAAATTTGCAACTTTATACATCAATTCTTATAAATAAAGAAGTTCATTAATTCATTTAATAATGTTTACAATCGTTTATTTACATTACTTATCTTTCTATTGTATTAAATTTTTACTTTAATTAAAGGTTCCAATTTCTACACTTAATTGAACTATTAATTAACTGGAACTTAAGAACCAAATACCGGGTTTAATTTTTAAATCATTTAAAATAATAGATAGATATCTATTCTTAACATATATATATATATATATATATATATATATATATATATATATATCCAATTATAATTAAAACGATAAAAGTTTCTTAAACAATTCTGCAGTAAATTTCTACAGTGGTCTTCCCACTTCGAAACTCGAAAATGAAAGTCGATGATGCGTGCACTCATCACCGAAATTATTTTCCAGCAACAGGGAGGAAAGTACAAAACTTATTTTTTCCGAAATCTTCTTTAAAACAATTTTTTCGAATTATATTGAAATATTTATATCAGAAAATACTTATAAATAATATTATTATATTCCAAAATTTATTCGAAAGAAATTTCAAAACCCCGGAACTTAAGTTCTAAATTTCCAAATTTCATCAATCTTATTTTCCAATCTAACTTATATTATTAATTATACACTTTATCACCTAACAACCAATCTATTGCAGCCAAATATAGATAAAGATTGAAAAAATTATTTTATATATAGAAAATATAATAGGAAAAATTATTTCATTCACCTATATTAAAACAGATATTATGTCGGTCTGTCCTATTTAGTGTTTAGAAACCCCTATTGATGTCACAGCGTCCCATGCATCAACCAGAATTTATAAATACAAAACGGAACAGATTAACACAATATTAAAACCTTTTTATAACACTAACAAGTACGCTCTCTCATATATATACACTCAGCGACTCCCATAGGGTATTACTACCCTATTAACAAAGAGTCAAACCCCACAAAGCCAAGGTTTATCGCTAAACCAAAGCTCTGATACCAACTGTAACATCCCGCCTTTTCGCACATTTTAAACCGACACACATGACGATTCAAACCATACGGAAGGGCGGATTGTTATGGGGTAAATAAGAAAAACAGAGAAGAAATAAAACAAAACAGAATCTCACAGCGGAAGGATAAAATATAATAATCAAATATACAGTTCAGGAAACTGTTTTACAAAATATTTTATTTTACTTGTACAACGAATATCAGAGTTACCCATACCAATACTATCAATGCAGCGGAATTAAATGGTGTAGTGAAATAATATAGTAGATACTAGTAATACAAATCTTTGTCTTCATCCTCCCGAGCTAAATCCTCAAATCCTGAAACGCTCGGACTGACCCGAGCGAATTTGAAAAGACAAAAACACTCGAGTCAGAACTAAAAGATCTTATGTGAGTAAAATTTACAGAAATAAATATGAGTACAGTAACTCAAGAGATGCTCGGGATTTACATCTCCTAAGGGTCCGTTAAACTATTTACTATGTAGTATATTGCGCTATTATAATAATGTCTATTTATAAAATAAACTTACTTTTTAATAGCGTTAAGGGGTTATCCATATAGCTCTTAACACAGAATATATTCCCATAGTCTATACAGTACCGTAATCTCCCCCGTAATGGGCGTCGTCAGAGGGCACTCCATAGGTATGGTACAAAACAAAACTCGTAGTAAAGGCTCGGTATGGTAGGTGACACGACACAACTAGGCAATGCCAAGGTAAATATACCAATTACTATCCGGGCTGGTGGAAACGCGCAGCGCGCAGCTGCCGCCCACCTCGAACAACTCCCCCAAAATCAAAAATAAAAGTGGCCACTGAATCAATCCAAAGTCAAAGTATAATATCGAAGAGGAGTGTCCGATCAGAGAAATGACCTCATTGACCCGAGAATCGCTCCTGTTTTAGCCACCTTATGCCAACTCACGGGAGTCGGGTCCACGTATTTACCTTACAGGAAACGCCGCCACCAACCTACTTCATTCTGGAATCTCCACCGCGTATACGGTTAGTCAAAGTGGTTTTCGGTATCGACAGAGAGTATGTCCATATCCGATCCCGGTTTCTTTGCCAACCAATCGTTATTATAACACCGCGGTCATTTAAAATAGTTTATACTTTAAAACCAGAATAAAAATTCCATTTCAAAACTATGAATACGATATCATCTTAAAACCCAAAACAATATGATATCATTTTATCCAAATGTATTTCTTTTCCATAATCATACTGCTTTAAAATTTAAAATATCTGGAAACCAAATATTTGACTTATACTTTCAAAGCATAATATTTCGAAATTCATATATTTTAAAACCATAACTTCTAAAACTTGAATGGTTTGGATATTCAACGGTATACGAAATAAATGGTTTAACTTTAAGGTTACTTTGTAAAGAAAATAATTTCCATGGCTTTACAAATATATTTCTTTATTTAAAGTCTAAACCAAAATTAAATACCACTTTCAAGTTCCAAAACCACTTCAATTTCTATATATATATATATCCATTTGGAGTATTAATATTTAAAAACTAAAGTTGGAATTTATTCCTTCAACCAAATTAAATGTTCTATTATTTAGTCTTGAATATTTACATAAAAATCCATAAATAAAACTCTAATTTCTAGCAATTAAATATTTTCTTCAATTAAATTATACTAGAATATTCATTTTAAATTTATCTTGGAAAAATCCAGTTATAAATATCATACCTTAAAATTTTCCAAACTTAAACATATAATATAAATTATCAAATTCCATTTCTCAATTTTCCCATTTTTATTTAATAGATTTATACATAGCTTAAATTCAAAATTTTTAACTTCATATGTATATATATAGAAGAATAACATTTATAAAATATCAAAATTAAAAATTTTTATAAGCCGTATCCCATCCAAACCATATAAATCACTTTAAAATAATTTATATATAGACCATGGTGCCTGTATAAAATTTTCTATCCTATGGTCAAGTGATACAGATATTTATCATTTCAATCGGCAATTTAAAAATAAAATTTTGCGGTTGTATATCATTTCAAACCACAACCCCGAATGAAATGAAAATGCATGATGACTTGCAGTTTATACAATATAATTATAACATTCATTCATCCAAATATCAATCATCAATCATCAATTGCAATCATCATCCAATTTTAAACAATCATTGATACATAGCATATGAATTATACAGGAATTAATAACAGATTATTAGCTAACAGTTTCTATTCCATAATAAATTTAATGACGGTTAACTAGCAGTTTATGTGCAAAAATAAATTCTACCTGTCAAATTTTATGCAATAAATAAACTAAATTAACAGTTAAGTTAAATAAATGCGATTTAACAGATATGCTGAATAAAACACGCCAACAGTCATAAATAAATTTCTACTCATATTTAAAATAAATATAACAAACATAAAAACTTTTAGAAGTTGTGAGTGGGTTAAAACACTCACCTTTTGAATTTAAATCGAATTTAAATCCGATTTAAACCCAAAAATTCGACGGTCTCCGAATTGGTCCAAACTAGTTCCAAACTGTCTGGAATTTAATTACGATCCTAACAAAAAAAGTTTCGCGTGAATCCGAGGTCGTATGAAAAAGTTATGCGATTTAAACGATTTGAAAATCAAAATAAATTATAAAACAAAACAAACCTTAATTAAATACTCGCCACGTCACTATCGTCTTCCACGCGCTTTGGCTACAGGAGCACGCGAATATGTTTCCAGACCGAACCCAAAATGGAAAACGAACACCACCAGTAGATTGCGTATTCTGAGAACTCCAACATATAATTTTTCTGGAATTTTTAGAGGAGTTTGAATTTTGACTTTTATTTGGATTGAAACTGGATCTAGAAATTGTCTATTGCCATTGAAGAAGAGAAGAAGTTGAAGAAGAGACTATACAGAGGAATGAAGATGGAGGCTAGGGTTTCACCGCCTATTTATAGATAGATCGCAAAAGAATAGGTGTGCACGAATTTTAACGTGCAAACGGAGGTGGTCCCAAAAGATAAATAATATTAATTACACACGTTATGGATTTAGGAAATAAATAAATTCCTTATCATTTACATTTTATTTTAAACGTATTTACAAATGTAAATCTAGACGTTTCGTTTACGTTTCAAAATATATCCACAATTTTATTAATTTCCAAATTGATCTAAACAAATTTAGATGTAAATTAAAAGCTGATAAGTCTATCCATTGCAGTGTTAATTTCTCCACTTCCTTATATTTAGAATGGAAACGTTCACTTTATTTCCTCAACATTCTTTTATTTTCCTTAAAATGCTTATTTGTTACTTGCAATTCATAATGTAAACATTCTTATATTCTAAAATGATCAACTTATACAATATTAAATCAATACTTATATTTCCAAATAATGTACATTCATAATGAAAACATTCTTACATAAATTTTATTAATTGCACTTTGTTTCTTTTCCTTTTTCAATTGAAAGATTTTAATAAATTTATTTCCAATTAATTTTAATCTTCCACTTCAAAACAGACCCTAATTGATGAAATCAATTAAATAAATACGTGAACATTGTAATCCTTATTTATAGTCAAGCAAACATGTTTATAAAATTACAGTTTTCAACAAGCATTAAATTACATACTAAATAAATCTTTTTCTCTATTCAATTAAATAATCAAATGTTTATTCCATCTAAAAATTTTATGTAGTAGGATTCCATGTTGGGTTCAAAATCTATTATTTTAATATCCTTGAATTTTAGTTTAATCTCTATAAACGAAATATTTAAACGTTAATTTCATTTATTTTGCAATACTTAATTAAACCAAAATATCGTTTTCTAAACTTAAATCTATGCTCCCATTGATTCATTCAATTTGCACTTATTATGTATTATTTTAATAACTCATTTATAACTTTGAATCTATTCCCCAAATTTCACATTTCTATCGTTATATACATTTGAATTCCATCCTATTTAATATTTCAAATATTACGTCATTATCATTAATGAAATAAATATATTGTTAATTATTGCAATTGATTTTCCGTTATAACTTAATATACTGAATAGGTGGTAAATCTTAAATACTTGTTCTCATTAACGATTTATTTCTACTTACAAATTAATGCAATTATTACCTATTTCCATCTTTATCTCCAATTAACGTAAAATGTTATATTCAAATTCCATAAATTTCAATAGATTCAAATTATCATATCTATGAAGAACATTTACGTTATTATCCATTTATTACCTTAACTTATTCAACGTAACATTTAATTTATATTTAATGCAATGATTTCCAAATCAATTGAATTGAATTAAATATATATGTATCACTCATAATAACTTGTGGTCACAACTCTTGATCACCATTAATAAGTTTATTATTTACAATCCAATAATCGCCATTCTGTATATATATATATATACGAATTAACTAATTCAATATTTCCATTTCATTTTCCTATCTTAAATTTATTACTAAGTGTATTTACTCCATTCCAACAAGTTGGAATTCCATTTTTACTATACAATCATTTCCCTATTCACCTTTATTACTAACCCATCATCATTGCATTTATTGTCTTTTATTGATTTAATCAATTTACCCCATATTCCCTTAAACTTATACTAACAAAACATTCAATTCTATTTATCTCATAAACTCCATTTCATAAATCTACCTGCAATTTCTACCTAGAAATAAGGTTACATTTCCGTTGAAAATACATTTACATCTTACGTTACTACATTAATAGTTAGTAACGTTTATATCATCAACCATCACTTATGAATAATTAGCGTTTCCTATTTATTTTTTTACATTCACTTATATTCATTTATGAATAAATTGGTATTCCCTTTAACCTATTAATTACTAACTTTAATTATTGAAATTCTTTTATCTAACATAAATTTTGAATCTATTTCCAAATTTCCATATTCCAATTAATTAACACCTTACAATAGTTTACAAATAAAAGGGATTGTACTAATTACATTATTTATTTTCTTGCATTACTTTATTACCTCCGTTTATATTCAATTTCCGTAAATCAATATTTTATTCCATTGACAAATTCAATACTTGCAACAATTTCCACTGTTACTATTAATTGCAATATATAATTTAATTAGCAAATTTTAATTACCTTTGATACATCAAATTTCAATATTTTCTTTCATATAAATTAATAAGATTTTTATTTCTTTCTAAATTTTAAAATAAAATCCTATTAATTTAATTCATTTCAAACATCGAATTTACGCGGGTCGTTACAATTCGTATCGATCGATGGATACGAACTGGGTGGTTGCATGGCGATGGATACGATAGATGGATGCAAAATGATGGATACGAACAGATGGATGTGTAATGATGGATACGAACAGATGGATGCGAAATAATGGATACGAACAGATGGATGCGTGATGGGTACGAACAGATGGATGCGTGTGAGTTGATTTCCTTGGTTTGCATCGATCATATCTTGAGCATTTGAACTTCAATTGACTTGAAATTCCAAACATAGTATTTTATAGTTTTTCTGGTCTTGTCACATCAATTGTAGCTCAATCCGGACTCGGACAAAATTTATCGATATCCATAGTAGACTTGTGTACTAACGATCTCCAGAACGAACTATCCTCGTTTTTCAGTCAAGTTTTTGGTGTCATGGTCTTACCAAAAGGTGGGATAACAATATGTGTATATATAATTATTTTCGACCAGCAATTTTTTTAAATCTAATGTCTATTTCACTATATAGATAATATCGAACATAAGTATTATATAAAATAATAATTTAAATATAAAGTATTAGAAGTGCATATATTAAATATATTTCGATCGAAAAATAAAATTCATTTATAAAGTTGTCGTAAGTATTTTAAATTAATAATTATATTTATGCAAGATATTAATGTATTTTATATTTAAAAATTAAAAAGCAATCGTTTAAAATTACTTAATTATGTAATATGTTTCTTAATTATTACATACATATTACAACATGCATATGATCGAAATTAGAATTATATATATGTTAAGTGAATAAATTCAATTCTAATTAATGGTGAGGCAATAATATGTATATATAATTATGATGATATTATTATGTGATGTATAAATGAATATTATGATTTTACCTTTAAGGATGAGGCCTTTGAATACACCTTGAATTGTGAAACTCCAAGAATCCTCCGAATCGGCTATCGATTATGAATGATCGAAAGCATCATATTATATATAATATATATATGATAGATGAGTTCCTTTTGGGAAATTGTATGTTATAAATTATATTATTATGAATGGATCTTAGGGCAACTTTAATTCTAGAAGGGGCGAATAGTGTTTCATAAGTTGTATAGAATTTTTCTAAATTGTTTTAGGATTTTAATTCAAACATAGATAATCAACATAGATAAATATTAACTAGCAGTTGGAGAAATATACATATATGCAGTAATAGTAAGAGAGATGACACCAGGAGTTTTAAATTGGTTCAGGTTAAACAATCTTACATCCAGTCCTGTACAGTGTATGTACAAATTTCCTTTTCAATGCCTACTTTAGATAGGCAACAAGTAAACCATAATACACTCTCAATTTCAAGGCAACGAGATACTCCCGCTTGACTTTCTGGGCTCAAGGTAGGTTTTCTATATTTAATCGGGCAATAAGAACACCCACTTGATTTAAACTGGCAATAAGCACACCCAGTTGATTTGAATGGATAACAAGCACACCCAAACAGATAATAGTAGAGAGTTGTTGATTCTAATACAAACAATTGTACTTTCGATATAAAATATCCTATAACCCTTTCGATAGCACTTTAATCTTTGAATTGACGAGAGAATACTTGCAAATTAGTAAGGTAATAAATAGAGTAAAGTAGACATTGAAATTAAATGAATTTGAAGGGTATAGAAAGTGGATTTTATAAAATATACAACAAGAATTTTGAGTAGGAAGAAAGGAGAGAAAGTATATAAAAATTTATTTTTCAGTCCCCGTTATACAGTGTTTAAAGGGATGTTCTTATTCACGAAGGGATGCAAACAAAAATCAAAAGTATTCAAAATTCAAATGGCACCTCTTCAACAGTACATATATCGACATACTTATGTTGCATATGTCGACATACTTGTGTGTGGTTTGAAAAACAGAATCACTTTTAGAGTATTTCAAAATTCTAAACTCTTGTAAAATTATTTGAACACGGTTTCTAAATACTTTAATACATAGAACTCTTATAAAATATTTGTAGAAATATATTTTGAAAATAAATAAATAATAAAATAGTAATATAAATATTTTGATAAGAGAGTATTCAAACGAAAGAAATTTGCTATTCAAGGACTTTAACAAGTTAATCTAATGTCTATTTACTATAAACATGGTCCTGAACTCTTCATGTCCTTGTCTTTAAACTCATAAGTTTTCAAATATCTTGATCTTCTACGAATCTTGGTCTTTAGCCTTTTTACTGATCAGTCTTCAAGCTCGATTATTTTGTATTTGTATAAACATGTATAAAATCCTACAAAATATTCCATACAAATTTGAAAATTATTAGTATCTATATTTATAAGGTTATTTTCATCATAATCAATATCTACAGTATTAGAAATCTTCCACCTTTTGATGAAGATAATTATATAAATATATTTGTTGTAAAATATAATGTAACTCACCCTAAACTGGTTAAACCTCCCTATTTTGAATATTCCTCCTTGGCATGTATTATATTTTATATTTTCCACCCTCTTTATTATCAACAAAATAAGGTAAAAAGAAAATAAACTCCCTCTAAATATTACATATATTAAATATTATTAATTCTGATAATATTATAGATAAAATCAAAATCGATACTAAGTGCAAAAAAACAATCTTGAGAAATATCTATAAATAATTATAATTAGATATTTTTTTAACCATACATCACAAATTTTATGTTTGTACATATTTATTTAATTAATTACATAAAAAGGTACAAATATAACTAGAGTCAATTATATAGATTAAAATATATAATACATATTACAATTGTGAATATAAAACATTGATTTTCTTAGAATTTAGGCCCATCATTCTGATCCAAAGATAGGATTGGTGTTGATAATTTCCCAATCTACATTATCCATTTTCATTGTAGAGTTTGAGCATTCTTTGCATTGGTTTGAACTTCTTTGGCGAAACTAGAAACAAAACGACGAAGAGAATTGAATTGTTTTTCTTGTTCTTTAATTATTTGTATTTGACTCAACTACAAGTGTCGTTGACTATGGAGAATGAAGCAAAGAGAATTCTTGAAAGATTGAAGAGTTTCTTCTAGATTTTCACTTGGATTTTGTTTTGAGTTTTTTTGGCTTGGATTCATTAAGAAATGTGTAGAAAGAATAAGATAACAAGATGAATTATTATTTTTTGGTTCTTAATGGACGAAAAATCAATTTATAGAAGTGAAAAGTCGAATTAGCGTTAGTCCCTCAATAAATCAACTAACGTTTTAAAATTCAAAATTATGAAAAAATGTCAGTGTTTGTCGACATATATAGGTGACCTATGTCAACATATGTGCTACAATTTGTATGTTTCTCATTTTTGTTTGTATTTTATATTATTTTAGTTTTTGATTCCAAAGGGAAAAAGAACATTATTGATAGTAGAAATAAGGTTATTAAACAAATTTCATTTAGAGAGATAAATAAACATAATGAGAGATACATGAAAATAACATAAGTAAAAGTTTAAAAACATGATATCTAAATAGATCTAGGATAATGTTGATGAAAATGATGAATTTCCGCCTATCTTTTTTATAATCTTCCCAAAGTATCCGTCCACTTTGTTCAAGAGGCTAATGAAGTACTTACTAAAAGAATGTTTAAGCTTCTTTTGATTATTAATAAGTGTAACGACTCGACTTTTCAACTCTCGATTGTTAACACTAAATACATCCACGGTATTCGTAAGACGAATACCCAAGTGGTGGAAAGACAAAAGGTAAGGTAAATATTTAAAAAAAGAATAGAACAAGAAAGGGGGAACACAACATCAAAATAATACAGTGGAACGATAATATATAATATCAAAAAATAGTACAAAGGGTCACTTGAATATAGAAATTTCAGAGTTACTAGAACCTAAGGACTATCATAAACTTAGATAATATAACAACCTTTCCTCACAAATGCTGATACAAATAGTACAGTAATGCAGTGGAAATAAGAATAATACTGTTGGTATTTTTTCAAATACTCTCTATAAGCTCTAAAGCATCCATAGATAAATCTAGAAATATACACGGAGCTTACCCAAGCATTATAAGGAAATAACAAACGGATCAGTTTGGTAAATCAGTGTGAGAAACTCAAGAAATATGTGTGACATGTAACATTAATCATTGGACCTTATGGATTACCATAATAATTTCTCCTCAAATGAAACCATCCATCCGATGAGTGAATATATTGATATAATGGATAATATATAGGGAGTAGAACATTAAAAAAAGAATAGTTGTTGTGCCTATAAAACAATAATAATAGGTACACAACCAATACCCCTAAGGAACATTCATGTATGGATTTTTTCCATAGAGATCTCTTCGGTCTGGCTGAATCTGAATTGCATAACAAGGATTAAAAACTATTTTTCGGGCATCATATATCTCAAGATAGAATATACTATATGCTAAACACAAGTGGACCAACGATGAACTGCATGGTACCAATTATAACTAACTCCCACCACCTAATAATCAAAAGCATATCTAGTTTTGGAGTTAATATACCCTCATAGGTAGGCTAAACCCAAGACTGTGCATCCTACTTTGCTTTTAGTCATTTTTGATGTTGATGCCACATTGGATATCATTCACATGAGTCTTCACCACTCGAATAGAACACGAATCGTTACATGGATTCAAGCATCTTTAATAGATCTTTAATCTCCATATAGATTCACGCATAGGTCCTCCAATGAATTATAATAATGTCCCCTTTCTTGGAATACTCCTTAAGATAGAAAGTCTTACATTATAGCATCATTTGAAACGTTAATGTTGACCTCTCCCTTGGACATAACCTTAGGATAGATAGTTCAACTCTATAACATTTCACTTCACAACTGCATCCATAACATAGATCATGTATATGGTTTCAGAGTGGTTATGGTTTCGAGTCATCTCACATGAGTACACACCCCCGCTTACTGGATGCTAAAAAACCAACTAATGAATTTTCAATTAAATTAACCTCGATTCTTTCAGAAATAAATAGACAATACAAAAGGGCGAAGGTAATCTCCTATCCAGATGGATTTCCTTATCATTTGTCCTAGGAGAGCAAGAAGAGTTTATATGTACAGTATAATATCTTTGAAGATAAGTGTACCATATCTTTCTTATATTTCTTTTATATATTTCCTAAGTTATTTTGGTCAAACTCGATAGTCGGCTAATCAAATATCCAGTTAAACGTTATTGTTTATAGAAATCATGATTTGTATACTTAACTTATTTCTGACATTCCAACATAACTATTCCTCATTCAAGAGTGAAGCTAGTAAGTTAGAGCACTGGTAGCATATCAAAACCTTGTCTAGACACTTCATTCTTGAATCTCATAAATAGGTAAGTCTACCCCATCGGCTTTTAGTATTAAGTATAGTATTAATGACTTTCACATACGAGCAAGTAATCAACATGATTAACACGCTTCCAACATTCTTGACCTAACTATTCCTCAATCAAGGGGGACATCGATAGATAATAGCTCTATTGGCCATATCCCTACTTGAACATTAATCTTAACTCTTACTAATAAAGAAGCATACATTGTCTGCTTTTATTGCTAAGCATAGTTAGTAACTTTTCAATATTAAACAATTAACCATTCAGGCATTAAGTAATTCTTAACCCCCTTTTGAAATCATTTAATCATACTTTAATATAACAATCAACTTATATTCTGAAAACTATATATACTTAAAAATTCTTTTAAAATATTTTAAAAACTTATAATAGGTTTTAGAATATTTACTCAAAATATTACTTGAAAATAACAAGTTTATAAATTCTTTAAAACTTGGAGAAACAAGTTTTCCTTATATTTTAAAGTAGAATCTCTCCTTTAAAAATTCATAAAAATCTCAAATCACTTTTAAAATACTCTAATATAGGTTAGCTAACATTTGTAAAAAAATGAAATTGAATACTTAAGTTAAATGTCACTTTCAGACATTTGAAGTTCAAAATTAAGGCTAAATGGGGTAGTTTTTCACAAGTGAAGTTTTGGCCGCTTTTCAAAATGTTAACTTTTTACAGTCCAAACCTTTTATGGAAGCAAGCATACATATAAACCATCATAAATATGGCGAGAAATCCCTAAGGATCTTCGTGATGACCCGTCTCCACGACCCTCGAAAGTCGCCACTATTACATCCACGGTATTCACGTGCCGTAAACCCAAATACCGGAGAGGTAGATTATTAGGGGTAAAGTAAAAGTAGAAGATAGAAACACAAATTCTCATATTTGTTTAATTATATAGATAGATAGCACATACATCCACTCACACTAGGGTACATCAGAGTTATGGCATGATGTAACCCAGCTAGGAACAGTTATAACTACCATCTCCTATACTAGCTGGTACAAAGAAAATTTAGACACAACAAAAAATAAAAAGATAGATAGATATCCACATAAGATGCTCTAGCTGCATGATCCCAAAATTTTCTCAAGAATTCTTCGCCCAAAATACTCCTAACATGATCCTGACTACTTAGCTATTCGGAAAAATAAGGCACTCATGGTTTAAAGGAAAAACAAAATAAACTCTGTGTCAGTCATGGGACTGGTGTAAGAATTCAAAATAGGATGTTTGAAAATAGAAAGGTATCCCATAAGACCACGTCGCACATAAACATGGAATACGTTTTTACCTTATGATAAGCAAATATTTATTACAAAAAATAAAGGATATTATTTTTACAGACATTTCTTTGAAAACATTTGCAAGTAAACTTATTAATCCTACCCAAAATTGTTACATTGATTAAATTCCAGCATTGGTTTCTACAAACAAAATGTCAGGCACTTATTGAAGAATGGATTTCACTAGAGAAGACTAGGTGAAAAGACTACCATCTGGTAGTACATCTCTAAAGGTATGTACCAAGCTTACAGAACATCTGCACCTCTACCAACACAAGACCGACCTACCTCTACACTTAAGTAGTATCAAATATGACATCACCATATCGTTGCGGACCTATCCTAGATGTCTCTTAGCATTCAACACAATAATTTAAACCCAAACATTGTAGCCAGTAGAAATATATCTAGAAGGGGCGATCATACCCCAGTGGTTATGAACCATATAGCCTTACTGCATCAAACCTGTTTCGGCCATTTTCGGGTGTGAGGCTTAAGGTAACGATTACCATTCACATAGCACATTATCTCTTCACTTTCAGTTCCACATTGCCATTCCACAATCACACAACAGATTTCTATAAATGTATAACTTCTGAGTTCGTACATCTCAGGAAAGGGTGTTAAGCTAAGAGAACTTGCCTTCTCCGCTGCCTAGGAGAAATACGTTTATATAGAACAATTAATGTGATTTTAAAATGCAACATCAGACATTCATCCATACAAGTTCGTTATGGGACTGAATGAAATCAAAGGCACTCCTCCGACTGCATCTTATTTTAGGAATCACCCCTAGGATCAACAGAGATTAGTCCTAGCAAATCAAAGATTTTTATAACGGAGCACTACTGCCAATATATGATATAGTGAATTTCCCCAAGGGTCTAGTGGCAAGTACCCTACATTATAAATATCTTCATCTTTAACAATCTTATCCTCAACATGTTTTACATTGAAACATAAATTTGTTCGAAGTGGTTTTCAGATAGAAATTTTCCAGATCCGTCCCTGGTCTCTTCGAAATCGAATCACCGATAAAAATGATGTTTCATAAGTAGATGACTATTGTTTGACTTATTCATTTCTTTATCATAATATTTTCGAGAGATATATAACCTAAAAGTATTCTTTTAGTAAATATGGAATCATTTGACCCTTCCTTTTGAAATTTATCAAATCATTTTTGAAAAGTAACTTATGAGTATTTCAATTTGGAAAATTTAAATTTTTATACCTAAGTCATTTTCGACATTTCGACCTTATCTATCCCTCGTCCATATAAGGCCAGCTGAGGTAGGATACTAATTGCCTCCAGTGCTCTTCAACATCTCCTTAGTTTAAGCATCTCAATGAGATCCCATGAACAGAAAAATCCAGTCTACTCATTGTCGTTTAGAGCCAAGATTAAATCACTTGATTTTGACAACTTTTCTTTAACTCGTTAATTTGAACTTTTTTTAAATAAATTATAAAATCCTAAAATCATCTTTAAACACTTAATTATTTATTTTAAAAAATTCATAAACAATTTGGAAAGAATCGTAATGTTTAAAACTTCATTTCTAAAGTTGTTGAAATGGCAGTAGAAAAGTGCTGCGAAAAGTGCTATAAAAAACTAATTCGATTTAAAACAACTTTTATAATATTTCAAAATCCATATTTTTCAATTCAAGTATCTTTTTAACTATTTAACTGAATTTATAAAACTTAATTCATATTTTTGATCATTTAAAAATATTCATTTCAAAGAATTTTGTACTTTGGTCGCTTTACTACAAAAGCTTGATTTTTTTGGAATTTGATTTGGATATATTTTAAAATCTATGCAATAAAATCTCTATTTTCTTTCTTCATTCTAAAAATATGGATATAATAGTCCAAAAAAATTTATCTCGAAGAATTTTGAGCTAATTTCCATTCTGTATACTCATTTGAATTCTTCGGCGCGAAATCGCGAACTATCGTTCTACGACGCGCTTAGTTTTGACTCATTTATTGGATTTCTTTTAAAACTTGTTGAAACAAGTTTACATGTTTGTGAAACATTTTTAAAACCAATTTCAATCATTTCAAAAGGTATTAAATGATCCTATATTGTGTTTTCAAATTCGTTCGAAAAGTGTTTTCCATGTGAAATAACGACGTGCATATCGTCACTTGTTCAAACATTCACATGAGATAAACAATATATGATGATCAAAATCATAAAAAAACATCCATACGACCATATCACATCATTACATCGACACACACGTAGATATATTACTATATATGTGTGTGTGTGTGTGTGTGTGTGTGTATATATATATATATATAGTAATTAGGAGTTCTCACTTTGAATGGAATTGAACCAGCTTTAGACGGATATAAACTTCCTAACTTTGACCAATGCTTACGAGTTCTCGCTTTGAATTTTTTTAAGTGGCTCGACTTGCTTGGGGATGGGAATGGTGCTCATGGCCTTGGGTTAGGGGAGAGGTGGGCTCGACTTAGGGTGGGTGGAGAGTGTTGTTGAATATGCGCTTATATGATTTTTGTTTGATGATAATAAACATATATACATTCGTTTAAATGTATTTGTTAATATACTATTTTATTTTCACAGACTAAATAAATATTTGTTGAATAAATTAAATAACACAGAATTTGAATTCAAACGAATATTTTATTCAAACAAATATTTATTACAACTTTGAATAGTACAATTTCAAGCTCTCACTATAACTATACAACTTTGATTACATCACATTTTTCACATTTACATCAGCACCTCACTACATATCACTCACACTCGTATTTTATCTTCAACTGCATTCCAGTTTGAATCCAGCATCTGGGCAATCTGCAAAAATATAAACTAACGCAGTAAAATTGAAAAAGAAATATTTTTGCAATTCAAAAATAAAAGATAATTTTTGAAAATATGATTTGCCTTAGTTATTTGGATAGTTCGTCATAATTTAAATTTGAATTCATCATACACGAACAACTTGTGACATACACAGTGTATTACTGTATATGCCACAAGGCCGTGCACACCGATATATACACTTGATAATGCCACAGGGACAGGTGAGCACAGGTCAAACCCAAATACAGGGTTCAACTCACGTGCGATAACATAAAAATCACGACTCGAGCACAAGGTCAAACCCGAGCTGTGAAACTGGATTCAACACAGGTGCGAATGGCCAAAACTCAAGAATCAAGTGTCGACTAGTCTAATATAAACAAGACGGTAACTCAGTGCCAACATGGTCAGAATGAAGACAAGTACACTTGAACAAAATGAACAAGTGGAGCATCTGTGTAAACTGGGCAAGTATGATCAAGGCAACGGAGATCAAGCTTAATGAAAACAAAGCAGCACAAATACAAGTTGCCAACATACAAGTCAGACCAACATAAGTAGATGACTATTGTTTGACTTATTCATTTCTTTATCATAATATTTTCGAGAGATATATAACCTAAAAGTATTCTTTTAGTAAATATGGAATCATTTGACCCTTCCTTTTGAAATTTATCAAATCATTTTTGAAAAGTAACTTATGAGTATTTCAATTTGGAAAATTTAAATTTTTATACCTAAGTCATTTTTGACATTTCGACCTTATCTATCCCTCGTCCATATAAGGCCAGCTGAGGTAGGATACTAATTGCCTCCAGTGCTCTTCAACATCTCCTTAGTTTAAGCATCTCAATGAGATCCCATGAACAGAAAAATCCAGTCTACTCATTGTCGTTTAGAGCCAAGATTAAATCACTTGATTTTGACACCTTTTCTTTAACTCGTTAATTTGAACTTTTTTTAAATAAATTATAAAATCCTAAAATCATCTTTAAACACTTAATTATTTATTTTAAAAAATTCATAAACAATTTGGAAAGAATCGTAATGTTTAAAACTTCATTTCTAAAGTTGTTGAAATGGCAGTAGAAAAGTGCTGCGAAAAGTGCTATAAAAAACTAATTCGATTTAAAACAACTTTTATAATATTTCAAAATCCATATTTTTCAATTCAAGTATCTTTTTAACTATTTAACTGAATTTATAAAACTTAATTCATATTTTTGATCATTTAAAAATATTCATTTCAAAGAATTTTGTACTTTGGTCGCTTTACTACAAAAGCTTGATTTTTTTGGAATTTGATTTGGATATATTTTAAAATCTATGCAATAAAATCTCTATTTTCTTTCTTCATTCTAAAAATATGGATATAATAGTCCAAAAAAATTTATCTCGAAGAATTTTGAGCTAATTTCCATTCTGTATACTCATTTGAATTCTTCGGCGCGAAATCGCGAACTATCGTTCTACGACGCGCTTAGTTTTGACTCATTTATTGGATTTCTTTTAAAACTTGTTGAAACAAGTTTACATGTTTGTGAAACATTTTTAAAACCAATTTCAATCATTTCAAAAGGTATTAAATGATCCTATATTGTGTTTTCAAATTCGTTCGAAAAGTGTTTTCCATGTGAAATAACGACGTGCATATCGTCACTTGTTCAAACATTCACATGAGATAAACAATATATGATGATCAAAATCATAAAAAAACATCCATACGACCATATCACATCATTACATCGACACACACGTAGATATATTACTATATATGTGTGTGTGTGTGTGTGTGTGTGTGTATATATATATATATATAGTAATTAGGAGTTCTCACTTTGAATGGAATTGAACCAGCTTTAGACGGATATAAACTTCCTAACTTTGACCAATGCTTACGAGTTCTCGCTTTGAAGTTTTTTAAGTGGCTCGACTTGCTTGGGGATGGGAATGGTGCTCATGGCCTTGGGTTAGGGGAGAGGTGGGCTCGACTTAGGGTGGGTGGAGAGTGTTGTTGAATATGCGCTTATATGATTTTTGTTTGATGATAATAAACATATATACATTCGTTTAAATGTATTTGTTAATATACTATTTTATTTTCACAGACTAAATAAATATTTGTTGAATAAATTAAATAACACAGAATTTGAATTCAAACGAATATTTTATTCAAACAAATATTTATTACAACTTTGAATAGTACAATTTCAAGCTCTCACTATAACTATACAACTTTGATTACATCACATTTTTCACATTTACATCAGCACCTCACTACATATCACTCACACTCGTATTTTATCTTCAACTGCATTCCAGTTTGAATCCAGCATCTGGGCAATCTGCAAAAATATAAACTAACGCAGTAAAATTGAAAAAGAAATATTTTTGCAATTCAAAAATAAAAGATAATTTTTGAAAATATGATTTGCCTTAGTTATTTGGGTAGTTCGTCATAATTTAAATTTGAATTCATCATACACGAACAACTTGTGACATACACAGTGTATTACTATATATGCCACAAGGCCGTGCACACCGATATATACACTTGATAATGCCACAGGGACAGGTGAGCACAGGTCAAACCCAAATACAGGGTTCAACTCACGTGCGATAACATAAAAATCACGACTCGAGCACAAGGTCAAACCCGAGCTGTGAAACTGGATTCAACACAGGTGCGAATGGCCAAAACTCAAGAATCAAGTGTCGACTAGTCTAATATAAACAAGACGGTAACTCAGTGCCAACATGGTCAGAATGAAGACAAGTACACTTGAACAAAATGAACAAGTGGAGCATCTGTGTAAACTGGGCAAGTATGATCAAGGCAACGGAGATCAAGCTTAATGAAAACAAAGCAGCACAAATACAAGTTGCCAACATACAAGTCAGACCAACATAATGCAATAGCAACATGCACATTAACCAAAGTCAAGGTCTAAAATGAAGACTGCAAGAACATGAATACAGGAAAACATGTCACTGCAACATGAATGTCACCAGCATGCAAACAGGATCTCAATATCCAAGCATGAAGGTCACAATGGAAATTACTCAACTCAGATACAATAGGTAAAATGACCAAGTGCAACTACACAACTACAATTTGAGTAATATCACAGGTGAAGTTCACAGTGAAGCCAAAGTGTACAACTACAAGATCAGGGAAGCAACCAGAATGGAGCAGAGACAAGTAATGCAACTGGAATCTATAAATGCAAAATCAAGTGATCAAAAGAATATGGACTGCAACATGAATGTCACAAGCCAATATTACAGCACCAAAGACTCAGCAGTGGCACATGACCACCAAGCAGTGACAGTTGAAGTGAATCGAGTTCAAGTCAAACCAACATAATGATAACACAGTAACAATGAAACTAAAACAATGAAACTGACTCAAAGCACAAAAGTGCACAACAACCATCAAGTACACAGTGAACAAAGCAAGGTGAACCATGAAATCAACTAAATCAGTAAATGATACAGTGGTGGCAAGTTCGAACAAATGCATAGCCTCAACAATGCAGAGCTACTCGAGACAGAGATGTACAATATGATAACACATATATACACATGACAGTAAAACAGGCCAGAGGTGAAAACAATACAATACTGAAGTGATGAAATGCATAAAAAACAACTGAAACACAAATGAATGCAACTACAGGAACTCGACAGGCTCACGAATGCAATGTTCAAGTGGAGACCAGAGAAGATGGCCAGAGACAAAGACTACAAGATGAACGAAGAAATTCACGAAACCAAAAATTCACGTAATCAAAAACCAAGTCGAAGTCAAACATTATTCAACATCAAGCCGAAGCCTAGTCAATCAGCAAATCGAACTAAGTGAAGATTAACGGCGTATTGGTCAAGCAAATTGAACAAGTCACGGTTTAAAGCCGTGTTATTCAAGTAACATGAACAGGTCAGAATTAATCATAAACATCCATTCGAAAATCAACGATCAAAGCAATATCAGTTGACAAATTCAAATAAGTTTATACGAACGAAGATAAAGGAGTTCGAACGCATATATAACCCTAATCATCACAGGCAATTGATTATCGAGTTCAAGAATAGTAACTTAAAGCAATAAAGCAAAAATCACATACCAATTTGCAGTCGAACTCGATCAAATAAGAAGTCGTGTTCAAATCGAAGATACGGTCGATTGCCGAAGCAAATCAGAGGAACAACGATTGCAATCAACCAACAAATCAGTCGACTTCATCAATTTCTCCAAAAAACCCTAAATTATATAGAAGGGAAGAAGCCCTAATCTGGATTGAAGGACAAAGCCGCCGCTATCTCAAAACAACGAACGAAGCAAAGAAAAAGGAACGGGTTGAAGAAGTGAATAGGGGTCGGCCTTGTTTTATTAATTTGGGCTTAGTTTTTATTAATTAGGGTTTTGTATTTCAAATTGCTTTTAATTTGTATTTTCTTTTTTAAACGGTTTTAATTTCTAGTCATGTGACTAGGGGACAAGCTACGTGGCATAGCTTGAGAATTCGCAACTCGGTGGTTGAGTTATGGCAAGGTTTTGAGCGTAGAGTTAGATTAGTCAATAGCGGGTATAGCGAGTTTACGTGTGTAAGCGAGGGACTATCTAATTTCTAGTAGAAACCTCGGGGGCAGCACGTAGGCAGGGTTTTGCCGAAGCTGGGTAAATTCTGTGTTGTTCTGTTTTATTCTGTTATTCTGCGATATCTGTGTTGCTATTCTGTGATCTGAATTGAAATTTATTTATAAGCTTCCGCGATTAATTTTTAATAATTTACACTATCACCCTATTCACCCCCCCTCTAGGTTGAAATCGATCCTACAAGTGTGGCCATGGGTAGGGGGAGGAGAAAGGGGAGTTTCGAAGCATTTTGGTGGTGTTTGTATGGATATTCGATTTAATATTTTTTTGGAATAAATTTTGGCATTATTTAATTACGATTGGAAGCCATGAAATTGAAGAGATAAGGCTTGGAAATGAAGAAGGAGAAGTGTGAAAAAATGAAGAATTGGTTGGTATTTATAGAAAAAGTTTTGAATAAAATATTATTATGCGAAATGACCAAAATACCCTTATCTCATCTTTAAGTAAACTATATTTTTTCAACATTTAACATACACAACTTTATGTCTTAATCACTTAAGTATTAAGTAAAATAAAGTAAGATTTTTGTTTAGATTTGATTTTGACATGTTTGTCTTTTAGTGCTTACATTTTGTTAATGAATTCTAGGAATTTATTAACTTGTTAGGGAAAGTAATCTTGTTTAGTGACTTATTTAATACTTACCTATTTACATATGTGTTCATATATATCAAAATAATGGTGCAACAATGTTGTGACAACTTTTGTTTGACAAAACGTTGATTTTCGATAAAATATTTTACGGTCACATTTCGACTTTTTTGCTAAATATATTTATGTAAAAAAAACTTGAAAATAAACTTATACATTCTTATTTAAAAATAAAAACCCTTATTAAAATAATTAAAATAATTTATTTAACCATCCAGACATACTTTTCTAAAATCAAACCTTTATCACTTATATCGATATAAGAAATGGTTCTTATTTTTGTGGATATTTCCATCTCCAAATCCAATCTAATGTTATTTGAATCATAAAATGTTATACATTTTATATTTAAAATCAATTTAAATATATTTTAGAGTGATCAAATTTTGGGTCGTTACAATCTCTTTACAAAGTTCAATAGAAATTACCAAACACAAGGTAATTTCTAAGCACATCCATAGCGACTACCACTATAAGTGCACTTTCAAATCCAAGTCCAATCGAAATCAAAGTTCAATTGAAATCTATGCAATTTATTTCAAGAGGTTTATATAAGTCATAGAAGTCCATTCAAGTCTGTTCAAATATGTTCATATGGATTATATGTGCTATTTACTTTCACAACAAGGATCAAAACAAATATTTCAACATATGTCAATATCAATTCAAACAGCGTATACACAAATAACACAAGCAAGGTGGTGAGTTTTCTCACTTTAACGAAACAACAAAATAAGTCTAACCCCTTCCTTGCAACCACCTTGCTCCCTTCATCCTCTATTCTTTCACTTGCTTTTGCCCTCTAAACACCCCTTAATGCTCATGGCCTATAGATGCGGGGAGAGTTAGGCTTCACTTGTTCAAAATATAACTTGGTAGAAGGAGTTGTAATTTTTTCCTAAGGCTTGTGTCAAAATTTGAGTTAAATTGGAATTGATTTGAAATAATTTCTTTGGAAATTTTGTGAAGAGGAAGACATGAAAGAGAGCTTGCTTTTGCTTTGTAAATTTATTACTATAATTCAAGCGTATGCCTCTCCTTTAATAAGCTTCACATTGTGTTGTCTAAGCTTTCTCTCACCTACTCCACTATGCCTTGGAAGGCTTAGCCCTCCACCCCCACATGCCCATTACTTCTCTTTTACACTTCCTTCTTTTAATAAATGTCCACTTTACCCCTTACATTTGAAATATCACCTATCCATTTAGAATGTTCTAGAACCTTCGATTTGCTTTATGAATCAAAGTTCTTTTAATTAGTTCCTAATGTGTTCATTTATCATTAGACAAGTGGACAAGGTTTGAATAACTTATATCGATCGAAAAGCTGTTTAACGATAAACCAATTTCTGGTCACATTATCGATTTTTCTTCGAAGAACATAATTTTGCAAACAAATTACAAAAAATAGGTTTCTAATCATTAGTCATTAATTAAATGATTTTAACAAGGTTATAAAATCCCATTTATAACACTTAACTCTATTTCAAATGTTTCGGTATTTGAAGATGAAATGTTCGAATTTCCAGGTCACTACATTCTCCCTTACTTAGATCTTTTCGTCCTCGAAATTGAAACATGAATGATAATCAAAGAAGATAGGCAAAATAAGATATATATATATATATATATATAAAGTACTTCCAAAACTATATACATGCTAAGCTGCAAACCAAATTCGTACTAAGTGGTTCCACTTCAGATGATAAGAATACTACCAAAATATTATATGATACTAAGATAAGAAGGAACCCGTAGTCTATAAGCGACTCTGGATGGATCTCCCTCAAACTGTCGACCATCTTAGGCTTCGGTCAATGGGAAGTATGACTGTCTTTGCTCTCTCTCCTATGTATCATCCTAAGGATGATTGCTCCAAGGCACATCCAACCTTAATGAATGAATAAGCACACAAACACTCGAATAGCTTTTACAATCACTAGCAAGCAAGGCTCATGGTTCACTCAGGTTCAAAAATCTCCCATTGCCCAAGAGTGATAAACAACCTCAGGTTATTACTTAGATGATTATTCATGCTACCTTAAAACAATTCGAAGAGTCATTCCTCAAACTCTTCATAAATCAACATGACACAGACAAATGCATTAAAGCTCATACAATGCACTTCATATGCTATATCCGATCTGATCACTTGCATGATCACATAGATTTCACTTTAAAACTAACATAAATCACTTGACCTTTCTAGTATGGACCCTAATTTTGTTCCTTCACTATAAACTTCCGTTCTCCTTGCATATCCGTATACGATGATAGAAAACATCCAAATCGGATCATGAATCCATATCAAGTGTTCGCCGTTAAGAATCAAGTGAAAAATACTTGTTCAGATGACTGTAAACCACCTCGAAACTTGTACTCGAATATTGGATGAAGAACAGTCATGCCAATAAAACGATCTACGTACAACTTATGTATTTATCCTATTGGTTTCTCGATAACACCAGTCCATTTTAATCACATTCATTTATCCTAATATTATGTCATTCAATACTAAAATCATCTATGAATCATCTCATAAAAATAAACTTAGGTTTATATACATTTTGTATAAGTTCATACTCATATAATACTTCATTACATCCTAAGAGCATATACAAAATTTCAAATTAATCTTACTTAACAAGGATGATCAGCAATTTGAACTTTTTTTTAACTTAATACCATTTTCATATTATATAAACTCGACCTTATACTTTCAAAAACACTTAACTACAACTTCTATATCCATTCGAAAGTTTCTGTCTGTCCAAAATTACTGAAAATCCCATTTCATTTTAAAGACTGAAAGCTTTAAAACAAATACTATGATGCACATACCATACTTTCCTAATGCATAGGCTATATATTTCCAAGAAATAACTTAACAATAGAACTTTAGAACTAAACACCGGTTTTTATTACAAACCATTTTGAAATAATATATACATATAATTATGCATATCAAATCATACTTTCAGGATTTAAATCGAAATCTATTTTACTAAAATAACATTATAGCAACCCTCACTTAGAAATCCAAAAGTGAACGTCGATGATATTACAGTCATCATTGAGATTATTTTCGAGAGACGAAAGTGAGACCAATAAATCCAAACCATACTATTGATATTTTACCAAAATCATTTCAAAGTGGTATCAAATACTTCGTATAATAATACTATGTATCATAATCTAAACTAATTTTCCAATACTTACTTTCAAAAATACTAATATTATTTTCTTCAAAATCTTTAAAAAATCTTTTCAAAGATACTTAGGTTTAAGTTCCCAAATTCTCTATTTAAATCTTATCATTCATAAACCATATTTCATAAACCATATTTCATAAACCATACTTATATAAAATCACTTTCTTATATAAATATTTTCACAAACATATATTACTAAAATATTCTATCTTTCCTTCTGATTATAGTAAACACCAATAACTAAATTTATCTTCTAAAATAACATTATCACTAAACGCCTAATAGTCAAACCGTGAAATCTAATCTTAAGGTGTTTTTTTTCAATGTACCCGTAATTACTGTCCACGCAGTACATGAAATGAAAAGGTAAAACTGCTCATAAATTGGTTGAGCACAAATCAACATAAACAATAGCCAATACTCTTATACCGGCCGAGCATGATTTAAATAATAATTAAGGTTATGGGACTTGAAAATATGAGAAGCACTAGAGTCAAACAAACACAAATAAGAAATTCATAAACAAATAGTATACCCTTAAGAATCTGCTTCTCCTTCGTAGTTGCCGAAGTGAAAGGGGCTGAAGTGAGTACGAAAGACATAGGTTGCTGTCCTATCTAAAACATCGGACAATCCCTGACAAAATGACCTGGCCTTGACAGTTGTATCAACTTTTTGGTGCAAGCTATGCATTTTCCCTTTGTGGCTCAATCTTTAAAACCTTTGCAATCCGTGGTTTAACCATCTGCCATCGCCTTCTCTCCTTACACTTCCTAGAAAAATGATCCTTCTATCTACACTTATAGAAAGTTAAATCAGAAATATCTTTCGATGGATACAACTTCCATTTTTTGCCTCCGTTCGGTGCAGATATAGACGGCTTTGGAGTCGAACCCTCGAACCAAAAAGCCATAATAATGATATCCTTGAATGCTCTGTGGATACGATCCATCGTATCCTTACATACTGTGTTACACAAACTAATCCAAACTTGGACCTTGATGATGGTCTCGATCTTGTTTACCTTTTTATGCCCAACACCTCAAACTTGCACAATATCGAAGCGAAGTCTTTCCACAGTCGAACCAGCACCACTTCTACTACTACTACATCTCCCTTAGCATTAGAAGCCCTAATTCTCATAGTTCTCACTACCTAATCAAAGTAAGATTTCTTTATGACCAAAGGATAGAGTTATTACTCTATTTCAAAGGAGTTACTGGAAAGTGAAATTTTCAAGGAACAATTAAGAAGTCTAGTTTTCAAAATAAAAATATGCTCTCGCATGTATAATACACTCAACTCGTTCTAGGGTAGCGCTTACCCAATCTCTAATGAGTCATACTCAACCAAAGCTAAGGTGTTTGCTCAACCTGGCTCTGACACCAAATATAATGACCCAACTTTTTAACCCTTGAACAATGACACTATATACGTCCAGTATATTCGTGTGCTGAACACCCAAGAGCCAGAAAGACAGAAAATTCGGGTAGAAAAGAACAGACATGAAAAGGGAGAATAAAACATTAGAATCTCACAGCGGAACAATAATATATAATATCAAAAAATAGTACAAAGAGTTACTCCGATGACAGAAATTCCAAAGTTACTAAAACTTATTATTATCATCTTGGACAATTATAAAAACCTATCCTCACAAATGGTTATATACATAGTACAATAATGTAGTGCAAACAAGAATACAACTGTAGGCAATCATCTAGCTCATCTCCATCAGCTCCAAAGTGTCCATAGCTAAATATAGAAATATACGTGGAGCTGACACGAGCACTATAAGAAAATAACATCTGGATCAGTTTGGTTGACCAGCATTAGAAACTAAAGAAATATATGTGATATGTAACGATAACCATTGAGACCATACGGATTACCGTAATGGTTTTCCCCCAAATGAAACCAACCATCCGATGAGTGAATATATCGACGTAATAGATAATGTTTAGGGTGTAGACTCTAAACCAAAAAATAGCTGTTGTATGTACGACACAATAATAATAATAAGTACACAATTAATAACTCGATGGCGTATTTGTATATGGATTTTTCCGTGAAGATCTCTTTGAACTAGTCGAACCCAAACTCCATGACAAAGATCAGAAACTTCCGTTCGAGCATCCTATATCTCTAGATGAAATATACTATTAGGTAAACATAACTAACCCGATGATGAATTGTACAATACCAGGTGTAGCCAACTCCCGTTGCTCAATGATCGAAAGCATATTGTAGATTTGGAGTTTATATACCTATATGGGTAAGCTAAACCCGAAATTATGCATCTTACTTTGTTTTTAGTCATTTCCAATGTTGAGGCTACATTTGGCATCTCTCACATAAGTCTTCATCACTTGAACAAAGCATGAATCAAGACTTGATTCAAGTATCTTGAATAGAACTCGAATCTATACATAGATTCCACATAAGTCCTTTGACGAATGCTAATGATGTCCTCTCTCTTGGAATACTTTTCAAGGCAGATAGTCACACACGATAGCATCGTTTGAAATGTTAATGCTGACCTCTCTCTTGGACTTAAACTTAGGATAGACAATTCAATTTTATAACATTTCACTTCACAACTGCTTCTAGAACATAGATTGCATATAGAGTTTCAGAATGGATACGGTTTCAAGTCATCTCATATAAGTACACTCCCTCGCTTATTGGACGCTCCAAAACCAATCGACGAATTATGATTAACGTAACCTCATGGTTCTTTCATAAATAAATAGACAATACATTAGGGTGGGGATAATCTACTATCTAGATAGATTTCCTTATCGTTTGTCTTAGGAGAGCAAGACGAGTTTACACATACAGTATAGCATCTCCGAAGATAATTTTACCACACACCTCGTGTTTCTTCTAGATAGTTTCTAAGTTATTTTGGTCAAATTTAGTAGTCGACTAATCGATCATCCAATTAAAAGTGATCTTTTACAGAAATCATGATTCATATACTTAACTTATTTCTGACATGCCAACTTAACTTTTCCTTGTCCAAGAGTAAAGCCAGGTAAGTAACGCACTGGTTGCATATCAAAGCCTTTCCTAGACACTTCATTCTTGAATCTTATAAATTGATAAGTCTACATCGTCTGCTTTTAGTGTTAAAAATAGTATTAATGACTTTCATAAATGAGTAAGTAATCAACCCGATTAACACGTTTACGACATTCCCGACTTAAGTATTCCTCGATTAAAAGGGACGTTGGTAGTTTAGAGCTCTATTGCTCATATCCCTACTCGAACATTAATCTTAACTCTCACAAATAGAGAAGCTTACTTCGTTGGTTTTTAGAGTTAAGCATAATTAGTTACTTTTCAAATCAGGGATTAAACAATTAACCATTAGCCATTAAGCGATTCCCAACACATTTTTGAAATCATTTGCTTATACTTTAAGAAAATGAATAACTAATATTTCCAAAACTATATATACACTTAAAAATGCCTTTAAAATACTTATAATAGGTTTTAAACCATTTACTCAAAATAGTACTTGAAAATAACAAGCTTATAAAATCTTTCAAAACTTGGAGGTACAAGATTTCCTTATATTTTAAAGTAAAACCTCTTCTTTTAAAATTCACAACCAATTCTTAAAAATTCATAAAAATATCAAACCACTTTTAAAATACTATGATATGAGTTATTTATTTTTTTTTAAAAAGAATAAAATAAAATACTTAAGTTAAAAATCTTTTCAAATCATTTGAAGTTCAAAAATAAAGGCTAAATAGGGTAGTTTTACACAAATAAAATTTTGGCCACTTTTCAAAATGTTACTTAACCTTTTGTTGTCAAATTTTTTTATTGAAGCAAGTACACATATAAAATATCATAAATATAAATAGAAACCTTTAAGGATCCCTCTATAAAATTCCATAGAAATTTCCGTACACAAGGAAATTTCTAAATGTATCCATAAAGACTGTTGCTATAAGTGCACTTTCAAATCCAAGTCCAGTCTAAACCAAAGTTCAACTAAAACCTATGTGTTGTTTTAAGGCCTTGTATAAGTCATAAAAGTATATTCAAGTTCATTCATATGGACATATGTCGTTTGCTTTCAAAGCAAGAATTAAAACAATGCCATGGAAAGCTCTCCCTTTACCTGCCCATCACTTCTCCTTTACACCTCTTTCTTTTAACAAATGTCCACTTTACCCTTTACATTCAAAATATCTCTTATCCATTTAGAATATTTTAGAATCTTCCTTTTTCTTTTTGAATCATAGTGCTTTAATTAGTTCCTAATGTGTTCATTTGATCACTAGACAAATGCATAAGATTTCAAACAACTTATATCGATTGAAAAGCTGTTTATCGATAAACCAATTTTTGATTACATGTTGGATTTTTCTTCGAAGAATATATTTTAATAAAAAAATTAAAAGAAAGTTTCTTATCATTATTCATCAATTAAATGACGTTTAACAAGGGTATAAAATCCAATTTATATTACTTAACTATATTTCAAAATGTGTGGATATTTAAAGGCGAAGTGTTCGAATTTTTGAGTCACTATAATAAGCTTCTCTTGGTTTTTAAGAATTTGTATTTTGGAATTGTGGATGGTTCGTCAAAGCTTTCTAGAGAAGTGTCCATTTCCTCCTCCTCCTCTTCTTATTCTTCCTTCTTGTCGATTTCCATATCTTCACTTTCTTCTTCTTCTCTTGCCAATCCCTTCTAGTAAGAGACCCATTAGTCTTTCTTTAGGCTTAAGATTCTTTGACTAAGATTCTTTAGGCCAAAGATTCTTTAGTCCTAATACTTTATTCTATTACCATAATCAATTTCTAAAGTGGAGCCACCGTTTCCGTTACTTTTACAACAAAAAATTTGACCAAGAATTTCATAATCTAAAATAATAGTGGTATCTTTGACACTACTCCAAATTTGACATTCTTCTCCTTGGAAAAACATTCCATTCAAATTAGCATAATTTTTTTATCCAAATTGGAATAACAATCAGAATCATTTTGAGATAAATTGGTTAAACCAAAAATAACATTTTTAAAGAAAAATCCTGTATACCATGTGAGTGAAATTCAATAAAATTAGCAAAATTTTCTCGAAGATCTTTTTCCATAAGTAGCATACTCGGTATAAGTTTCAATGGACTCTTGATCATTAAAAAGTTGGCTTTTGACTCTTTTGTAATGTTTAATGGTTTTGGTTGAAGAGGGTTGATTTAAGGATGAGCTTATTTAATTTTTATTAGAGGAAAGAGAGTGAAGAATAAGTCTGAAGTTTAAAATTAAGTGTGTATATAGAAGATGAGGTAAGAAGGAGTAAATAAAGAGAAGTTGGATTGTCATCTGACAGGTAAAAAGGTGGCTTTTAAAATTTTGTAATTGATGCAAAAGAGAGGGTATATCAAAAGTTTAAATTTTGAAAAATTCTCCAAATTCTATCTGATATGTCAACATATAGACCGAAGTTTTAAAATTTTAAAGTTAAAGAAATATATTATATTTATGCACACTTATCATATCATATATATATATATATATATATATATATATATATATATATATCTATTCACTACACTTATTATTGTAATGTGTGTGTGTATTCCAATATCTAGTAATTTAAAGTACAACAAAATGTGAAAAGTACCAATTTTATTAATTTTTTTTTGTTTGATCTTATTATCCTTCCATTACGGTGAAACACACGTTGATTTTTCAGCGTCTGGTTCGTTATTAGTTGATATCCTATTAAAATTGTCCAAAGTTGTTATGTAAACCCTTTTTCCCTTTTCGAATGATTTGATGTTTGATGAATTCTTCGTTTTCTTTTGCTACGGGTAGTCTCTTTGTAGATGGCCAGATTCATAATAATCATAATACTTAAAAATATTTCCATTTTTGAAATTTTTAGAAAAGTTGTTAATCTTTTTTATTTTCGTAATTTTTTTGAAATTTCAAGTCACGAGAGCAATATTCTCGTCGTAATCATTTTCATTTGATTCTTGATCATTAGTGGTTACATTGTATGCAATTAATTTCCTTTCAGTCATCTTCTTTACCTTTTTACCCTACAACAGTGCTTCATGGGACATTGGATTACCAACTAACTCTTCAATTTTCAACAAACTAATATCTTTGCTTACTCTATTACTAATGTCTTTTGATCCCATTTAAAAGAGAGTGAATTAAGGATTTTTTGATTTGATCTCTTTTGAGAAATTTTTACGTAATGATACCAATGAATGAAATACATGTTAGAAATGGACTCACTTTGTTTCATTTTAAAGAGTCAAAACTGTTTGGTTAGCATGGAAATGTTAGTTTATTTAACTTTACCAGAGCTCCCATGTGTAATTTGCAATGTTCTCCAAATTTCATAAGTGTTTTTACAAATATAAACTTAATTAAATTCATTTTTATCTAAGGAGAAAAATAAAATATTCATGGCCTTAGAGTTATTGAGTGCTTGTGTTTTTTGGTATGGTGTCCATGTTGAGAATTCATTTTGGAGTTCAATATACTCACTCTATGTAAGGTTCCAAATATTTAAACCATTGGATTGTAAATAAATAACTAATAACACGTAGAACATAAATTATATAAATAGTTAATATTTCATAAGCGTTAATTAATTTAATTAAATCATAACAATCTAAAAACTAATTAAATCGTGTGGTCTATCGAAGAATTCACAAATACGATTGTGCAACTCGTGGGTGTAAATTTAGTCGGCGATTAGTTATGAATAATTCGAATATTCACATGTTACCTTAGCTAGTGGTGTGATAGTATGACCAAACTTATTGCTTATTGATCTTCATCGGTAAAATCCTAATTTAGATTTTAAATGGTACCTTTTAGTAATGATTATCTACATACGTTCTCTTTGCCAAAAACTGTATCATTTCATGCTACATGGAATTTCGTATTGGTCAAAATTCCAATGTTATCCGTATTCAACCCAATTAGTCCATAAATAAAGTCCTCTATCCAATATAACATTTATTATTAATCATACTACTCTGGCTAGAGATTTTGACTTCGAGTTGATTATAGTTGACTGTGATATTACTTAATACAATCGAAAGACGAATACTCTATTAAATAGTGTTTTACTACAATGCTTCAATTTAGACCTAATTATTGTCGCAAAATGGTCATTATGCCATGATTTAACTATAATCAAAGTGCAGTATCTACATTTAAGTTCAATAGTATTCTTAAATTGAGATAACCGTGTAACATTGTCATTCTAACATTTCCTGTTTAACCTAGTTGTCATTAACCAACAAGAAATTCTCAAGTGAGTCATTCCAAAATTTAGAGACCATTAAGTACTCTAGTCTCAAATAATGTATTGATATCCTTTTTCAAAACATCTTGACCATGAATATTAAAACAATATGTTGTTCAATATTGTGATAATTTTCACATGATTACAACTATTTGTAATTGTTATCACATAAAATATTATTAATGAATTTCTAATTAACATACTTTAAATTAATTATTTAATTAATTATAGCTAATAATAATAAGCATACAGTAGAAATCAAATACTTTTATTATGTACAAAATTGACTAAAGAGTTGGATAATTTACAATAATTTAAATAATTGCCCCTGGTGCATACCCTAGCTCTTTTAATCCCTCACTTGCACTTGGGGCCAATTATGGATCTATAATCTCATTCCTTTGATCAATTTACTTAGAATCAATCGAGCTAGACCCTTCGTGAATGGGTCTGTTGTGTTGTTTTTACTATATACTCTCATTATCGTCTCTTCTCCATTCTTGACAAACTCTCTTATTAGATTGAAATTTTAGAGTACCCGCCTCTATTTCTTGTGAGCTTTTTGTTCTTTTGTGATTTGCATCACAAAACTGTCACCATAACAATGTTATAAGATTCTCAACATGTGGATTCAACCCTAGCCCAACCATAAATTTGTGCATCTAGACTGGCTACTTTAGCTACTTCATTTAGGGCGATGTACTCATCCCCCATCATTAAGTCAGTTACAACTTCCAAGAACCTTTCCAGCAAACCGTTATACCTTTTGGTGTAAATATATAACCCATACCAATTTATTGTCATTAATATCACTTTGAAAGCTCGAATTGTATACGCTTTCATAAGGTGGCCTTCATTACCATATATTAGGAAAAACTTCGTAGTAGTTTTTTAAATGCATAAGAATACGTTAACTATTTTCCAATGTTTTTCTCTAAGGTTTGGTTGATATAAGCATATGCATCCTAATTCATAACCCACATAGGGTCTGGTACATAGTATAGCATATATAATTGATTTGATGTCTGATTCATTGCCTTCTCATATGCTCTTTCTCATCATTAATATAAAGAGCATTCTTCATAGAAAGGAAGATTCCTGATTGCGTTTGAATATTTCCATGCTTGTAATTCCCCATACTAGACTATTTTAGTATGGTGTCTATGTTGAAGGATAGAGATAATCCTCACAACCTCTTGGATATATCACTATAGATCCTAATACCAATTTATCGCTTGACTTTCTTGCAAGTATAATGCGGGCCGACCAACATAGTTATAGAAGCCAGTATATTAGCTTGACCAAGCTTGTATTTTGCTCAAACTACTTAGTTCCCACAAGTAAGCAGCCCCCTCGACACCAATGCACATGGGAGCCATAAAGAGACCACATAGTCATCAACGGACAATGGCAACATGTAGCAGCCCAACATGTAAAATATTTCTCACCAATTGAGTAGCCTGGACAGTTTCCTTGCCCGTACTTCGAGCGACCCAAATAATTTCCTCACACGTTCCTTAACAAGATCCCCCGCTCACCTTCCACCTTAACAACATGTACTTTCTATAGCCATCTTATCTTTACTTGACAGGCTTTAACAATAGGAGCTTGATTGTCTCTACAAAAAAGAAGCAATGACTCTGCCCTGTTCTCTAAAAAGACAAGCACATAAGACATTGTTCGTGATAGCCACTCCCAGTCCTTTACTACCATACTAGTAATAGTCCCTGCACAACTACTCCCTGTTCCCCTACCCCTTGTCCCTGACCAAGGCATGCTTAGGTAGCCAAACGACCCAATCAATAGCCAAGAATGATTTTTGGGCTTTGGTAGCATGATTTTAGTTGTCCAACTCAATTCCAACAGCTGTGGATACAACCATCATGTATTTGTATAAGGATTGAACATTTCAAGCTATATAGCACTTATTTTATTATTGTTTCCTCTTGTAATCTCAGCCATTGTAAAAGAAGAAATGTTGTAAAAAAAAATACTCATAGTGGACATAGGTCAACATAAATCGAACCACCCAAAATCTTATGTCTCTTAACTTATTGCATATATATTTCCTCGTTTTAAAAACCAAGGTATTAATAGTAACTTTCACTATTATCAATTCTCAACAATAATTCCGAGGTTTGTTAATTTTTAGTCAACATTTTGGAGCTAGAATGAGGGTCCGAACCTTAAAAACTCACAAATTTCTTCGCTTTTCTTTACTACAAACTCCTCACTAACATTTCTACCATGATAAACAATGGTAGAACAAAGCTAATAGTCCGATGGTCACCACACTAATGGAGCCACTGGGACTAGTGCAATATGTCATATGCTAAGGTTGAGCAATGACATTGGCTCAATATGGTAAATAATTTGTCCTGTATTAGACAGGTTATTCATGACTTGAGCAAACTCAAGGCTAGGATGGGTGCTTAGGCAACAATGAACTTAAGCCGATAGTATCATTAATAACTAACTAGACCGTCACCCAGCCTGTCATTTCCAGCACACATGATGTAATGCATAACACCGATGAGTGGTTCATACTGGAGCCTCCCGCTGGAGGCTCTTCTTCCCATAACAAAGATATTCATGATGCACACAAGCAAGGGTATTCCCACGATGTCTCATAACCCAAACTTGTTATATATCGAGAGGCCCAAGATGATTGTTGCTCCCCCTTTGTAGAGAGACCATTGAAATTTAGCTACTTTTAGTCAACAGATAAGGCATGTGACTAATGTGTTAACCACCTAAGCAATGGTGGGCGAGCCAAAAATCTTGTACACGAATAGCCAATTGTCCAATTCTAATTCTAAAGGGTGGTAACCTAACCTAGATCATACGAAAGAGAGGCATGTAAGTCTAGATAACCCTTGGTCAATAGAAATCAATTCCTTACCCGGGTCAACTATCGTCATTCTCCCTCACTTAGCATCACAATATATGCCCATCGCTAGCCAAAACCGGGGGAGTCCATCCCTAGCTTGGGGCTAGCACCACCCGTGGCATGCCATTGCCGACCAATAAGAGGAGATGGCAGCCCGATGCCAACAAATGCACCGGATCCAGCTAGAAACACTGACAATGAGGGTCTATTGAACGATGAAAAAATAGAGTCCTTCTTAAAGAGATTTTGAGCATCCACATCCACTAGAGGTTTGCATTGCTTCTTATTGAGAAGTATGACGGATGCACTAACATATCCAACCATTTTACAACTTCCCACTAAATAACCCATGTTGGCCAGCTTTCCAGCAGTGCTTAGTATCTTTTATTCCCCTGCACCCTAACTGAATTGGCATCTTGCTCCTCTTTACCTTTGGGTTAGAATTATACACTCATAGGCCTAATTGTGAGATAACATCAAAACTTGCTTTTTCGCATCAAAAACTAGGATCATGATGGCTAGCTAGCCAGGCGACATCTGAAAAGGCCTAAATAAGTCCCTTTACTCATACGTAAACCGCTTCAACAAGAGTCTACCTATAAAGAGGAGCGGACAAGAACATATTTTTAGTCACACTGTTTTTAGGGGTAAGGTACTTATCTATGATATGGGAAAAGGTATAGAAACAACTAGCCTCATCCTTGATCTACTTCCTCTAAAGAGGAAATGGTATTATGAAGGTGGAAATGGCCGATATCTTTGATGTTGATGAGGAGAGAAGGTGAAACAACAAAAATGTCACATGGGAAGGGAACAACCGCTAGATCAATGCTTGGTAGGAAAAAAAAGTGTTCTAAAGATGGCCCACACTTCAAACCAATGTACACAAATTGCCCCAGTTTGAATCAACACATAGGAACCATTTATCTTGCCATACGAGATTACATGTCATATCAATGGCCTTCCCTTTCGTTCTTGGTAGACGAGGAGCTAGAGTTGATGGAAAGTACTATGAGTTCCATTAATTCAACGGTCACTCCAATTAGTGTCGACATCTCCAGGGCAAGATAGAAAAGCTGATCCATGATATCATACTAGTGCGATATGCAAGATAGTAGGTGTGTAAAGAGCATCTTGAGTTAATTCACTTGTCCAGCTAAAATGGGTTAACAATAGCATAACTTCCACCAACACTGAAACAATATCCATCTACGTTGTCTTTTATACGGCCGAAAGTACCAGGGAGGCACAGAACTGCTATGTTTGTTTAAACACTAGATACATTCGATCAATACACGAGCTCCAAAGGCTTTCAAAGTTGAAGTAGAAAAAACATACATCATATTCACCATTGAGGACAAGAGAGGAGTAGGATTCAACCATCATGGTCCTATGGTCGTCATAGTCAATATGGTTAGTACAAAAGTGCACTAGGTCTTCATCAATGGGGGAAGCTAAGTACTATAATGTTTAAGCTAATATTTGAGAAAAGGAAGCTTCCTACCTCCAACATCACTCCTTGTGCATTGCATATTCATTAGGTTTAGGGTTGCTAGCATAGTGCCACCAAGAACAACCTCACATGTAATCACCTTCGATAAAGAAACTATCACAAATAAAATTCAGGTAATCTCTATGACAGTGGACTGCCTATCCACTTATAATATATGAATATGTAGATCGGCAATTGCGAACCTAGGTGCTACCGCAGCCCATCAGTGGTTCGTGACAAAGTTCCTAGTCGAGGAAGGCGTAGGATGTGTTCGTAGCAATCAGTAGGCTGTTAGAGACTACTATTACATATCACTATAGTAATCAAAGAAAGGATCTCTCATGTTATGACAAGAACTAGCCACACTCAATGGAGGTAATCCCAAAAGAACACAAAGTCATGCAATGCTCTTGCTCGTCTCAAGGTCACCCATACCATTAAATCTATCAAAGAGGCATTAACATCTACTACAGCTCTTAAGAGAATGAATGAGCCAATCAAAGCCCCCGTTCACGCCGAGGACAAAGACATTAAGGTTGACTATAGAGTGCATGATACACATATGACACCAATATGATCTGGAAACAAGCACGAAAGAAAGTGATAATGACCTGCTTGATCCATGTATAGGAGACTCAAATACTGATGGTCGGCCGACAACTTCGCTCGAAGATATATCAATAGACAACGATGACCCCAACAAGGTTGTCCTGGTTGAAACAAAACTAACAAATAAGGGATGAACTTATATATGCTTCTAGAAATAAAGCAATGATGTGTTCGCCTTGGGGAACTATGACATGACTAGCATATACCCACCTATCACCGCCATGCCCTTAACATCGACCTGAGTGCTCATCCCATTTGATGAAAGAGAAGACCTCTTAACCTCGGAAGATAGAGAGTGATCAAAGATGAGTTAGAGAGGCTCCTTCCTAGTTGTTTCATTCGTGAGACAGAGTATTTGGTATGGATGGTTAATTCAATGTTGGTTCGCAAACTAAGCAGGGCATGGAGAACATGCATTGGCTTCTCAAAGTTTAATAAAGCCTGCCCAAAAGTTTGTTTCTTCTTTCTCACATTGATCAATTGTGGACGAGACAAAAGAGCATGAGCCCCTTACATTCAGGGATGCCTATTCCAAAGATAACTAGATAGCCATGCATGGTCTGGCCAAAGAGAACATGTCTTTTATCATAAATATAGGGCTCTACTACTATAGGACCATGTCGTTTGGACTCTAAAAAGTAGGTGTCACTACTAGTAGCTTGATAGCGAAAAGTTCTCTAAGCAGATCGGTGGTCCATGAAAGTGTACATATATGGACGACATGCTAGTGAAGTGCGAAAGGATCGGAGGGTATGTAAAGAACCTGACCGAGGCTTTCAGTATCCTCCATTAGTACAACGTGAAATTCAACCCTAAGAAATGATCATTCATCATCCTCTCAGGAAAGTTTCTTGGCTTTGTGGTAAGCACCAAATGAATTAAGGCAACCCCTAATAAAATTCACATAATCCAAGATATGAAAATCCCTCATGTGGTCAAACTAGAACAAAGCCTGAATTGGATGATCAAGACACTCGGCCCCTTTGAGTCAAAACAATAGGCGAGTGTAAACCCTTCTTTAACCTCATCGAGAGGGGAAAATATTTTGCTTGGAACAAAGAATGCATTAAGTAGTTTGATGATTTGAAGCAACATTTGGTAATGCACCCATACTTTCCAAGCCCGTAGATAAAAAAAGATCTATATTTATACAATGTAGTCATCGACAACACGATCAGTCCGAGATGAAGAGAAAAGTCAACAACCAATATACTATGTTGGAGAAGCTAACTTTCTTCATTCTAATGGAGGCTGGTGCATTCGACCATATTTTTAGGCTTACCTGATCAATGTCCTTACTAGCCAGCCGCTAAACAGAGTGTTGAGCTAACCTAATTCAATGGGCTGACTCTTGAAGTGGTCCACGGAACTTGGAAAGCACCACATCACCTTAGATCCCTACACTTCCATCAAAGGTCAACCATAAGCCAATTTTAAAGTGGAATGTGTAATCCTGAACAACGACGGGGAAGAAGCTATCAACAGCAATAAGCATGGTGGCTGTTTGCACCAAAATTGGGTAACACCCTTCGGAAGTTTTTGAAGAGATAATAAATGAAGAAATTAAATTGGAAATGAGGATTATCTAAAAAAAACTCCAAGTCACAGAAAAGTAAATTGCACGGAAGACAACAATTTAGAGTGGTTCGGCAATTTGCCTACGTCCACTATGAAGTTTTATCTCTTTATTGCTTAATTCTTGAAGATTACAAGTGTTCTCGAGCAAAATACAGCAGATAAAAGACTTAAATTCGAAATCAGCAACAGAGGAGATGGTGTAGAATGATTCTGGTAGCGTCCGGGCGTGCTTTATCTCTAAAATTCTCCCCCCTCTTTCTGAATGACCAGGAGCTCTATTTATAGTTGTAAGAGGCTGATATTTCGCCTAAAATCAGGGGAGAACGCTTCTGGCACGTGAGGGGGGCCCATACGGCCGAATTCTGGAGATCCGGGCCCACTTTGGGATCGATTCGACCCTTGGTTCAAATCGATCAAGAAGGTGTCCAATCGTGATGAAACTTGGCGTGGACATTCTTCTATGTATACACAAGCTCCTGTGAAAATTTCATAGCATTTGGGCTTGTAGATCTCAAGTTATGATCGATTCAAGATGGTGCTCCTCGTCCTATGGATTCGTTCGAATCGATATGGTTTGAATCCATAGGTTCGAATCCATGCTTCTGCATGTGAAGATGATGATGTGGTCCGTGTGCTTCGGGTCAATCCTCCTTTTCCTCCGAGTTTACTGGGTCTAATCCTTGGTTTTAGCGGCATGGACTTGGTGGATTCGAGGTGATTGGTTCGAAGACGTGCCTCCTTCGAATTAAACAAACCAATGCTCGTTCGAATCGATCAGGGCAAGTCACCACTAATCGATTCGAATTTGCCTCAACAGGGTGGATTCGAAGGCAGTTATTTGATTGAGTCGAAGTCCATACAACTGCATGGATTTGAATGGTTCCAGCTTGACGGACTCGAAGATAGGAATACTCTGATGGATTCGAACTAGGGAGGACTTTGGATGGGTTCGAACATAGACATGCGAGGATGGATTCGAAGTGGGGGCTTGCCCGATGGAGTCGAAGCAAAGGAACTTCTCATGGATTCGAAGCAATACATGCCTGATCGATTCGAACCAAGGCTATTCCTTCCACTTTCCGCTGGGGATAACTTGAGCGTACGAACCCGGATTATCTCGAAATTTGGAACGTTGGTTTCCACAGCTTTGCTTGACTTGCCTTATCAGTTGTAGCTCGATCCGGACTTGGGCAAAATTCATTGATTTGTTCAACAATCATTCAATGCTGAGGATGTGTGATCCTGTTTTTCCAGTCAACTCCTTGGTATCTCGGCCTTGCCAAAAGGCGGGATAACATTTGCCCCCCAAAGTACGTCTTGTGTAAACATGACGTGCTTTGAAAATTCGCAGTCTCACGTTGGACAATCAGGACATGCTCTTCTGAAAGTTGTATTCTTTATCGCTGCGATTAACCGTCGCATGATTGTGATTTGACTGTTAGTTGTTGAAACCATGACGAGATGAACATTTGATCCCTGTAAATGTTAAAGATCAAGTATTAGTCATACATATGTGCATATATGTGCCACCTTGACTTTGGTTTACGTTGCATTATTGCAAGTCGTTGTTGGTTCGGTTTGTTATCGAATTCTGCATTGATTCTCTCCTGAAACAATATGAGATTCGAGCCAAAACATTGTTTTTATGATTGTCTATGATCATTCTCTTGCATTGATCCTCTCCTGAATCGTAGGTAGACAAGTGATTTTCCAAGTCGAAGCGACGCGTTCATTCTCATCGACAGTTCCTGGTGGATTCGAAGCATGTCCGTTCGAATCGGTAGCTTTCGAATCGATGGTGCGATAGAATTGACACTTTAAGTCGATTGGATCTTCGATCCAACTCTTGTTCAAGTGCTTCTTCGAATCGGTAATGCCTCGTATCGATGCTGCCTTTCCGGATTCGAAGTTTACGAAGGAGCCGGAGCCACGATGGATTCGAAGCTTCTGAAGGATTCAACGTCGCGATGGATTCGAAGCTTTGTTGGTTTCGAAAGTAGTTGTTCGAATCGATGGGGGTGTGACCTGTGGCAAGCGGTCAACATGACCGGGAGACGAAGCGCCACTAATCCATCCTGGAATCCATATAAATACACGAGGCCGATTTCATTTTCACTTTTACTTTTTACTATTGCTTTAGCTGCTTCTTCGAATCGGTCTCCCAGAGCCAAATCAAACATGCTTTTCTACGAATCGATCAAATTCCTTTAAGCTTTCATTTGTAATCGAATCAAATCAGGTAACCAAGGGATCGACTCGAGTTGAGGATGATGAATTTGGGGTTTATTGGCATTGACTCGATCTTTTCTTCTGAAAATTTTGAAGAGTTGTGAGATCTATAATGGGTCGACTCGATGGTTTTGAGAAATGAATCTCTTCGAATCGTATCGACCCAGAGCGTTGTCTTGGAGGAGCAGAGCTTTCGAAGGACATTGTCTTTCCCTGCCTCGTATCGATTCAGAAAGTTGTCATTCGAATCGATTCACCTAGCATGGTTTCGAATCGATGCTTGTGAAGGAGCTTCGTGTCAATCGATTCGAAGTAATGGTCCAACGATCGATTCGAAGGCATGTAACTTTGATCGATACGAAGTTACCTTGCGCCGATGGGTTCGAAACAATTCTCATCAATTCGAACCACATGGGTTCGAAGCTCATCGATTCGATCTTAATCTATTCGACTCAGATCTTCATCGATTCGACTCGTATCGATTCGAGTCGATCGATTCGAACATCTTTGCCTCCGAGCACACTACTCTTCTGAGTTGATCCAAAATCTAAACAATGACCAATTTTTAATTGAACTTTGATGAACTTTAGCATACTTGACTCCGGCGAGCTTCGGCCTTGCATGATTGAACCTGACTGTAAGACTTGACCTCCTTTTTGAAGCTCGTGGATGGAACTGTGACTTAACCAACAATATGACAGATTGACTCTTGAATTGGTCAGTAGCATCTGGATGGTGTGGGAGCGACGGTCAGTGATGACGGTCATTTCCATCCTCAAATTCCAAAGTCTCGTCATTCAGACATCTTGTTCCAACTTGTAAAATCTGTTTAAGTTATGCACAGCACTTGCACTGCACGACATATTCATATACTTCATACCAGGGAATACACGGGCTTCTTTTGTACTTAACGCTGCTTTCTGGTGAGTTAGTTAATTATGGAGTCTTCAAGTTCTCAACAACAATAGGTACAAAGCTCGCCTCCTCCAGTGCTTGAGATTCCAGAAATTCCTCCTGAAGTAATAGATCCGGCTCCGGACGAATTGCCGGAGGCTTTATTTATCGAGGACCCCATTGATTCCGTCCAATCCAATATGTCCGAAGCATTATTGGGTCGGATATGCTTGAAACATAACTTATCCCCAGACGACGTTTTGCTACTGGGTGTTGATGACAGACCTCATAATCCGCCCGAGGGGTACACTGCTTTCTATCGCCATGCCTGCGCGGTTGGAACTCTCCCTCCATTTAACCAATATATTTGGGAGATGTTATCGTTCATTGGAATCGCCCCCTCACAACTTCATCCCAATGGACACGCATTGCTGAGCAGTGTTTTCGTTTTATTTATGGATCATCTTTTTCGTCCGCCAAGGCCAACTGAGATTAGACACATATTCAATTTCAAGAGCAGGGGCGATAGTCCATCTTTCACCTTCTTGGAACCAGTTAGAAACTGCCAGATCGTGACGGGAGCCTGGACCAGACTCAGTTATTTTAAGAATGAATGGTTTTTTGTTCGATGCCCTCCAGGGTTCGCAAGGCGATGGCTGTCTAGACGTAAGTGTTGTAAATCGCACAAGCTTTCTTTAATAGTCGTTGCCAACACTTGAACTAATATGAGGCGTTTTTCTTGCAGCTATCATCTCAAGGCCAGACGGTGCTCACTACAAAGGCGTTGTCCGAAGTTTACAAGGGGTCCCGAGTGATTTGCAGCACATCGACTCGGTGTTAACTGATGATAACTTAAGGATGCTGGGTTTAATTGAGACGAATCAGAGTATTGTCATCGAGGGGTTGGCGAAACCGGCTTCGAAGACGAAGAAGAAGACGGTGAAAAGGAAACCCGGCATAGTGATAAGAGAAATGAGCGATAATGAGAGGACGCCTACTGATACCGAGTTTGAGGCTGATCTTTCCCGAGTAGAAGAAAAGTGGAAAGGCAAGGCTGTTGTCCCTAAACTTAAGAGACGGAAGTCTGTAGTAGTATCTCGTTTGATCCCCGGAATTATTACCTCTGACGCTGCTCCTCATCAATCTGGAAATATGTTTATAGGACTGGATGACATTCCCATCCCGGAATACGTATCTCGCCACCACGAGTCCGGGTTGGATGAACTCCGGGAAGCTTTAGAAATAAACGAGCCTTTACCTGTTAGTGCAGTCGACACTTCTGGTTGGTCGGGGGTTTTGTACATTTGCATACACTTTCATAACACTACACGACTTCCGCACAAATCGTATTGCTTTCGCCTGGTATTTAACTGAATTGTTTCCTTTTTTCAGGTGCTATGTCTGGTCGTCACTCTACATTGGACAAACTCCAACGAGTACATCACCCTTCGTCTTATTACAAATCTTGACATGGAGACTCCGATCGCGATCGTGAACGGAGGCATCATGGCCAGGAATATTATGCCAGGGATTATCATCGCAGTTATTCCAGTCAGGAGCGATCAGATAGAGATCGGAGACACCGCTCCTCCTCTCGTTCTCCTCCGCCACCCCGAAGCCATATTCAGGTGTCTGAGCCTCTACGACATCAACCGTCTTCGTAGGTTTCGAGGCTCGAGCCACACCGTTCTAGAACTGAGGTTGCTACGACCACGGCTGCGGAGGAGGCCCCTATTGAACCATTTGGTGAAGGGCCATAAGACTTGCTCAATTGAAGAGGGATTTTTCGGGGATTTGCTTCGACGCTTGTATTTTTCCTCCTAATCTTAAAAGAATCCTTGAAGACGCCGTGACCACGACACTTAGCTACACCCGCGATTTCTATGCTCAGTACAAAGAATGGTATAAAGCGGCTGTTAAAGCTTCAAAAGCAGCCTTTGACCGGGCCAAAATTATTGAGAAACTGGAAGCCGACTTGGCTCAGAAGAATCGCATTGTTGACATACTCCAATCTGAGGCGGAATCTTCCCGTAAGGCCGAAACCGAGTCGTTAAAAAAGGTTGATGAGACATTAGTTGAGATGGAGAAGTTGCAACAGGCACATTGCACTTTAGTTGAAGATTTGGGCCATTGATACAAATATGTTGAAGCCGAACGGGATGCGGCAGTAAAGAACTAGAGGAATTAAAGGCTAAGTTTGCTGATATGAACAAAGAAAAAGATGATGCTAATACGGCCGTGCAAGAAGCGTGTGAGAAAGCTGTGTTTCTCCGAGCTGAGCATGATGCGGCAGTTGCAAGGGTTAAGGAGGTTGAAACGGAGGTGGAGTAGAGAGTCCAGGCAGAGAGGTTCAAGATGGAGGCCGAATTTGACGAACTCTTGGACACATATAATGCCAATGTGTTAGAACATTGAAATCTCTCCTGGCTGGGAGATTACTCGATGCCTCTCTACAATGCTTGAAAGAAATTATTGGAGAACAAGAGGATGTCTTGCCCGGATGGAGTGTTAGATGAGTTTGATCTCGAGTCACGTTTGCTTAGCGAGGATGAGAGAAAAACTCTTCACGAGGCGATAATTTCTGTTGAGAAAGAAAGACTTGGCATTCATCAAGCGGAGATTGGTGAAGGTTCAGGTGTCGCGCACATAGCGAGAACATCGAAGTCCCTATCCCTACTTCATCCGAAGCTACCGCCGCGGTTGATCCACAAGTTATTCCTGCTTACAACCCGGACCAACCGGAGTTGTCCTCTGGAAAGATTGCTGTCTCCGAACCTGTTCAAGTTCCAAGGCAAGGCAAAGAAGGTACTTTGATTATTTCCCTCATGTCTTGAAGTATCGATTTTCGAGAAAATTTTCTGGACTGATTACTTTTGCTCTCCTTTGTTCAGTGACTGAGAGTGTCGCATTCGTGCCCCCAGTCCCTCCGGCTTTATATCCTACGCGCGGAGTTATTGTCACCGAGGCGATCTCAACTGCTGCTATGGCCGGTGGTATGGGAGAGGGGAGCTCGATGTCATTCGATGTTGAAATGATTGAAGAGCTACTTGGTCACTCCCTTGACCCTATTCCTGATCCTTCATTTGCGACGAGTGGAGCTGCTTCAGTTTTCAGTTCTGTCGTGACGACCACCAGCGTATCCAGCGCAACTCAATTGACTCGAGAAGAAGAGATTTTAGCTGAGATAAGTGCTGAAATGGCCACAATGGTGATGATTGGTGGTCCTGGTAGCGACATTGCTCCTTCAAATTTATCGTCTTTAATGGTGATCTCTCCCGGTGGCACGGTAGCTGTCTCGAGCGTTGCTGAACAAACACCTGTCACCGCCCCCATGCCTTCAGTTCGCCCTCACAAGAGGATCTCCATCCCTTCCAGCTCTGAGGAAGACGTTGATATTATGCCAGATCCTGAGGATGTTCCAAAGAAGGACAAAAAGTCTCGCAGGAAGCCGGGTAGTGGGTCTAGCGGCTCAACTCCGAAGAAGAAACCCCGGAAGAAGAAGGAGTGAACTTCTCGTCTTATCATGTGGTTGTGAAATGGAAATTCTTTTACCTTTTCTTTTGTTCTTCTAAAGCCATGTATATATGTGGATTCGGCTTCCACTTAATTGAAACTTTTTGACTTTCCATGTAATCAAACTTGTTTTTGTTAGTTGATTGAATGGGAAGTTGCTCTTTTCTTTTACTTAAGCGTTTTGCAATGTTTGTTTGTTTTTTTTATATATACCAAGTATGGAAATATAATTTCGTGTCATGATTTGATGAATGAGTTGAACTCCGGATATAGTATCACTTCGGTTAGTGACTAACTCTTAGCTTTTCTGCCCCTAGTCTCGGGGAACAACATTTGTATTTTGGTGGTTGATCGCATTTTCTGCAAATCTTAAGCACATGCCCACATTTTGGGGACTTAGGATAATTTGAGATCGATAATCCGGTTCGCATTCCGGGAATTTGGGAGTTATCGATACTTGTAACACAGTCCGCGCTCCGGGAATCTGGAATTGATGTTTATATTCTGTTCACGCTCTGGGAACGAGCTGTTGGACGTTTATACTCCAGTTCACGCTCTGGGAATTTGGAGTCCGTTCGCACTCTGGGAACGAATTGTTGAATGTTTATACTCCGATTCACACTCTGGGAAATTGGAGTCCGTTTGCACTCCGGGAATGAATTGCTGATTGTTTATACTCCAATTCGCACTCTAGGAAGTTGGAGTCCGTTCGCACTCTGGGAACAAATTGTTGAATGTTTATACTCCAATTCACACTCTGGGAAGTTGGAGTCCATTCGCACTCTGGGAACAAATTGTTGAATGTTTATACTCCAATTCACACTTCTGGAAGTTGGAGTCCGTTCGCACTCTGGGAACGAATTGTTGAATGTTTATACTCCAATTCGCACTCTGGGAAGTTGGAGTCCGTTCGCACTCTTGGAACGAATTGTTGAATGTTTATACTCCCATTCACACTCTGGGAAGTTGGAGTTAGTAAAAGGATTGTCGTGTATCATTCCCTGTAAATGCTGGTGTAGTGTTTTGTCCCCGAGCTCGGGTTTCACTTAGTGAGTGACCGGTCGTATCACAGTCACTCCCTATTTGAATAAATCCCATCACGTGATGGAATTTAGCTCTTCGTGCATTGTGATACTATGCGTCATTTTCAGTGAATCACAACTTTTGGCTCGAAGAGATGGCATTTTATTGCTAAAATAAAGGAAATATGGCATAATCAGTTGCCTTATTACAAGTTCAAACTTCAAAATGCAAAAATAAAATGCTAAGGAAGAAATTGACTAAAAATAGATAAATAAAGCCTGTCATGTGTAGTAGCGACGGAGACTTTCGCTATTCCAAGCTCTCGGTAAAGTAAGACCGTCAATGGTTGATAACTTGAACGTGCCACCTTCGAGCTTTTGTGAAATCACATACGGCCCTTCCCAATTTGGCTTCATGTGCGAAGGGACCGGATAAATTCTCTTGAGTACGAGATCGCCAACTTCAAAGGTTCGCGGGCGGACCTTGGCATTGTATATTCGAGCGACTCGACCCCGATATGCGACTGCCCTCAAATCATCTTCTTCACGCTTCTCATCAAGTAGATCTAGAGATTCAGCAAGTAATATGGCATTCGTTTTCGGATCATAATATGTCACACGATGAGAGCGGACTTCCAATTCGACTGGAATAACGGCTTCAAAGCCATAGGATAGAGAAAACGGAGTGTGTCCGGTTGTAGTCTTGTGAGTCCTTCGGTAAGCCCACAGAGCCATTGGCAGTTCATCAACCCACTTGCCCCCGGCTTTTTCCAGTCGTTTCTTCAAAATAGACTTGATAACCTTATTGACGGCTTCAACTTGAACATTTGATTGAGGGTGTGCTACTGCAGAGAATTTCTTGTGGATGTGAAATCGTTGACAGAAGTTCTTGAATTCAACACTGTCGAACTGGGCTCCATTGTCGATGATAATAGTATGCGGGAGACCAAACCGACAGATGATGTTGGGTACCACGAAGTTGATCACTTTCTTTGTTGTAATTGTTGCAAGAGGTTCAGCTTCAGCCCATTTGGTGAAGTAATCAACTGCGACGATGGTGTACTTCGCACCACCTTTAGCTAATGGTAGTGCACCAATTATATCAACTCCCCATATTGCAAATGGCCATGGGCTGACCATTTGGGTTATCTTGGTAGGCGGAGCTCTGGGAATTCGAGCGTGTTTTTGGCATTTATCACACCTTTTGGCGTAGTACATAGCATCGCGATTTACGGTAGGCCAATAATATCCATATCGAAGTATTTTCTTGGCAAGTGCTTGCCCCCCAGTGTGATCGCCACATTCTCCTTCGTGTACATCGTGTAATACCCGTTTGACTTCGTCATGTGCAATACACCGGAGAAGGGGAACATAATATCCCCTTCGATACATAACTCCATTCTGAATGACAAATCGTGAAGCTTTTCGAAGAATTTGTCTTTTCTCACTTCGTCGTTCGGGTAATATACCACGCTCAATGTAATCCCAGTAGGGGGTCATCCACGATTCCCTGCTGGAAGTAGCTTCAAATGTGAATTCATTCTCTGCTCGATCAATGCTTGGAGAGGATAATGTCTCGACAGGAACGAGTCCCAAGTGTTAAGCTTCGCCTGTACTTGCCAACTTTGCCAACGAATCGGCTTTTTGATTGTGCTCTCGGGGTACGTAGAAAATGATATAATAATTGAATTGATCAAATACTTCCCAGACCCGGGCTAAATAAGCGGCTAATCTTCGATCTTTGGCCTGATATTCACCCCGAACTTGGCATACTACCAGCTGGGAATCACAGTAGATTTCCACAGCAATAATTCTTAGGTCACGGGCCAACTTCAACCCAGTAAGCAGAGCTTCATATTCGGCTTCATTGTTGGTTGCATGGAAATCAAACTTTAAAGCGTAGCATATGGATCGGCCCTCGGGATTTTCGAGCACTATCCCCGCGCCCGAGCACCGATCGTTGGATGCACCATCAGTATATAGCTTCCATATGTATTCGGGGGATTTACTAGTTTCAGGTAAATCTTCAGGTACGGTGAATTCGGCAATGAAATCCGCTAGGACTTGACCGTGTATGGCACTTCTCGGGGTATATGTGATGTCGAATTGACTCAGTTCAATGTTCCATTTTAGTAACCTGCCGGACGTCTCAGGTCGTGTAAGGACTTGTCGTAACGGCTAATCGGTGTACACGGTGATGGGATGAGACTGAAAATATGGACGGAGCTTCCTCGAGGCGATGACTAGGCAGTATGCCAATTTTTCCAACCTTGGATAATTCCTCTTGGCTCCGGTTAATCGTTTGCTAACATAATAGACTGGTTTCTGTACTCGGTTTTCCTCCCGAACTAATGCGGCACTGATTGCGTTTTCTGATACGGCCAGATTGAGGTATAATTGTTCATGATCAACAGGTTTTGAAAGAATCGGTGGTGTGGAAAGATGTTGAATCAGTGATTGAAATGCGCCCTCGCATTCCGTAGTCCATTCGAAGTTTCGTTTCCCTTTTCGGATCAGGTCGAAGAAGGGTATGCATTTGTCAATTGATTTCGAGATGAACCTGCTCAGTACTGCAACCTTTCCATTAAGGCTTTGAACCTGTTTTATGGTCCTTGGAGTTTGAAGATTCCTGATCGCCCAAATCTTTTCGGGATTAGCCTCTATCCCTCGAGCGTTGACGATGAACCCAAGCAATTTTCCGGATGCGACTCCAAAATGACATTTTAGCGGATTAAGCTTCATCCCGTATCTCCGGAGGACATTGAACATTGACTCTAAGTCTTTGACGTGATCAGTGGAGTATCGCTATTTTACCAACATATCATCTACATAAACTTCCATATTTTTCTCGATCTGGTCGGCAAACATTCGATTGACTAAGCGCTGGTAAGTTGCTCCGGCATTCTTTAATCCAAAAGGCATGACCTTGTAGCAGTATAGTCCCAGGTCAGTTACGAAGCTCGTGTGTTCTTGGTCAGGCACATGCATGGGTATCTGATTGTAACCAGAATAAGCGTCCATGAAAGATAATAATTCGTGCCTGGCCGTTGAGTCCACAAGTTGATCGATTCGGGGAAATGGAAAGCTGTCTTTCGGACAAGCCTTATTTAAGTCAGAGTAGTCGATGCACGTTCTCCATTTCCCATTCAGTTTTCGGACAAGTATAGGATTGGATACCCACTCCGGGTATAAAGCATCTCGGATAAACCCATTCGTCTTTAGCTTATCAACTTCTTCTTTGAGGGCGGCAGATCTCTTTGGATCCATACCGCGTCTCTTTTGCTTGACCGGGATATACCGTGGGTCAATATTTAAGGTGTGGCTCGCGATGTCTGGCGAGATTCCACACATATCAGAGTGTGTCCAAGCGAATATGTCTAGATTTGCTTGGAGAAATTCGACCAAGTCCAGTTGCGCTTGTGGGTTTAGTTGAGACCCAATTTTTAACATTTTTGAATCATCATTATCATCATTAACTGGGATATCAATTGTCAGTTCGGCGGGGGAAGCTTGACTTTCTTTAGACTCATCGTTTCCTTCAGTCTCTCTGGGGTCTAGATCTTTCTGGAATTGGTCGTGGTGCCTGGGCCGAGGCCCAGGCACTAATTATCAATCATCGGCAAAACGGACGCGGAGAGATTCCTCCACGCCCTTTCCTTTCTCCTTTCTTTGCGCCTTTCGTAGTTCGGCAACATAACAGGCTCTCCCAGCAGCCTGATCTCCTTGAATGACCCCAATCCCGTGATCAGTGGGGAATTTCAAAGTTAAACACCGTGGGGCGATTGCTGCCCTGAATTCAGCAAGGGCCGGTCGGCCCAAAAAAGCATTGTACGGAGAGTGGATATCTAAGACAACAAATTGTAACATTCGGACTCTTCGGCGTTCTCCAACTCCCAACTCCACTGGCAACTCCACCACTCCAGTGGGTATATTAGCACTTCCATCGAAGCCATGGATTCTAGATTGACAAGGTTTTAAATCTTTGGCTTCCATCTTCATTTGATCATGTGCTCTATTAAACAAGATATTTACTGAACTCCCACTGTCTACCAGGATCCTCTTCATCCAAGCAGGACCAACCTAGGCGGATATGACTAGTGGGTCTATAGTTGGAGCTTCGACTTTATCAGCATCTCGGTTTCTAAATACAATGCCATCTGCCATCGTCCTCTGTTGTTTGGCCGGAGCCCCTTCATCAATTGCACTGCAACTTTCAAAACTCACATGCCTGATCGAATTGGCGTATGATTCCATTTCCCTCCAGCTTCGATCCGCTGGATGAGGACCACCACTAACTGTACTTATGACCAACCTCCCGCCTGTACGAGTGGGCTCCTCCTGTCTCTCTTGGTTTTGTGCACGATTTTGGTTTGACGGGCCCACACCACCAGCCTGCGGTGCCCGCACGAATTGATCTAACTTCCTTTCCCTGATCAATTTTTCAATAAGGTCTTGCAAATGCCTGCAATCATTGGTATTGTGTCCATAACTCTCGTGGAATCTATAGAACTTCCCGTTTGAATCTGTCTCTCCGATGACGGTTTCAGAGTTGGCTTCTTATACTGCATCGCATTACAAGTTTGTAGATACACGTTTTCCAGCAACATATTCTATGGTGTATAGCTTTCAAACATTTGCGCCCTACGCCGCGAGCCACGATTCTGATCCTGCTTCTTATTTCTATTATCGCCGTTCCTCGGTTGGGTTTGCTTGTTTTGAATATTCAACTGTACTTTTCCTGGGCTCTCCCCTGATTGTTTAGCCGCCACATTACTTTGAGCCCCTTCATTGCCGGGTCTCGCATCGTCCTGCTTCCTAGATTGTTTCGCATTCTCACGCCTTAAGAATTGGACGGCTTTGGAGTAGAAACGATCCAACGATGCGGGAGGTTTCCCAGCTAGCCAATTTCCAAATTCAGAGTCGGGGTCAATCCCCTTAGTCAAGGCCATCAAGATTGAATTATCATTGGGGTTAGTGATCTCTGCACAAGCAGCACTGAATCTTTCCAAATATCGCCTGAGTGTCTCTCCTGGAGCTTGAGTGACACTAGATAAAGTATTTACGTCTTTAGGCTGGGCAATGTGCATATGGAACTGTTCAACAAATTTAGTGGCCAATTGGTCAAATGAAGAAATGGATCGTGGTGGTAATCGTGTAAACCACATTGTCGCAATTCCGCCCAGAGAAATGGGAAAACTACGGCATTTTACTGCATCATCAGCTCTTGCAGCAGTCATCGACCATTCGTATTTCAAAATGTGTTGGTTAGGGTCGGAGTTTCCTTCATACATGGGAAGAGTCGACATCTTGAATCGCCGAGGAGGCTCGGCGTATAATATGTCGTCGGTGAACGGAGTATGACTTCGGGAGATTCCCCAATCGTCATTTGTTAAGCCCTGACTTTCGCGAATCATTTGACGTACCACAGCTGAGAGGTCAGGTGTTGCTATATTTAGAGGATGGTGAGCCAAAGTGTGGTCGGGTTCCACAGTGCGAGGTAGGATCGGGCACTGTCGACGATCCGTATCTCGCCTCCTTGGCTCGGTGTCTTCTGGGACATATGGCCCTGGAGTACGTTCCTACTGGTGGTAATTTTGATTGGAGTGATTTCGGGTATCAACTCCTATATCAACTGCAATGGCGGTGGCTTGGTTGTCCATAGTATGTTGTGGAACAGTGCCTCCTCGTAAGGAGGGTCCTGTGTGAAAACTAGCGGAAGGGCCAACTCTTATCTGCCCAACAGTTAATGCCTGTTGGTGACCAGCGGTATGCGCATGGTTTCCGTCTAGCCTGGGACGGGTAGATCTGCCACTATAATCAGACGAGGCAGAGCTTTCAGTGGAGGAATGAGGGGCGTGGTCCCTTCTAGATTTTCTTCGCCTTTGGCGGTTTAGTTCATTAGTCAACTCAACATTGGCACGTAGTTGTTCAGTCAGTTGTTGTCGACTTTGGGTTAATTCCTGGAGTAATGCCTGGAACTCTTGTCGAGTGACCGGACTTGATGGATCTGAGTGCCCGGTATCATCTTGATTGGGTGGAGGGAGTTGCGAGGGATTTTGTCTATCTCGGCCTTCTTGGCCGGCGGTAGTAGAAGTGGTTCTCGTGCTAACCATCTTGAGGTGTAGAATCCTTTCCTAGATTTTGGTAAATCTGAATAGTATGGAAGGAGTCTGAAATTGAAGTCTGGATCTCTCTCTTAGATTTATGCAATCCGATATCGATGATAGATCAAATGAGCAAGAGAAAAACTGGATTTTCTCGGTGAAAGCACCAAAGTGTTTGCACCAAAATTGGGCAACACCTTTCGGAAGTTTTTGAAGAGATAATAAATGAAGAAATTAAATTGAAAATGAGGATTATCTAACAAAAACTCCAAGTCACAGAAAAATAAATTGCACGTAAGACAACAATTTAGAGTGGTTCGGTAATTTGCCTACGTCCACTATGAAGTTTTATCTCTTTATTGCTTAATTCTTGAAGATTACTAGTGTTCTCGAGCAAAATACAGCAGATAAAAGACTTAAATTCGAAATCAGCAACAGAGGAGATGGTGTAGAATGATTCTGGCAGCGTCCGGGCGTGCTTTATCTCTAAAATTATCTCCCCTCTTTCTGAATGACCAGGAGCTCTATTTATAATTGTAGGAGGCTGATATTTCGCCTAAAATCAGGGGAGAACACTTCTGGCACGTGAGGGGGGCCCCTACGGCCGAATTCTGGAGATCCGGGCCCACTTTGGGATCAATTCGACCCTTGGTTCGAATCGATCAAGAAGGTGTCCAATCGTGATGAAACTTGGCGTGGACATTCTTCTATGTATACACAAGCTCCTGTGAAAATTTCATAGCATTTGGGCTTGTAGATCTCAAGTTATGATCGATTCAAGATGGTGCTCCTCGTCCTATGGATTCGTTCGAATCAATATGGTTCGAATCCATGCTTCTGCATATGAAGATGATGATGTGGTCCGTGTGCTTCGGGTCAATCCTCCTTTTCCTCTGAGTTTACTGGGTCTAATCCTTGGTTTTAGCGGCATGGACTTGGTGGATTCGAGGTGATTGGTTCGAAGACGTGCCTCCTTCGAATTAAACAAACCAATGCTCGTTCGAATCGATCAGGGCAAGTCACCACTGATCGATTCGAATTCGCCTCAACAGGGTGGATTCGAAGACAGTTATTAGATGGAGTCGAAGTCCCTACAACTGCATGGATTCGAAGGTTCCAGCTTGACGGACTCGAAGATAGGAATACTCTGATGGATTCGAACTAGGGAGGATTTTGGATGGGTTCGAACATAGACATGCGAGGATGGATTCAAAGTGGGGGCTTGCCCGATGGAGTCGAAGCAAAGGAACTTCTCATGTATTCGAAGCAATACATGCCTGATCGATTCGAACCAAGGCTATTCCTTCCACTTTCCGCTGGCGATAACTTGAGCGTACGAACCCGGATTGTCTTGTAATTTGGAACGTTGGTTTCCACAGCTTTGCTTGACTTGCCTTATCAGTTGTAGCTCGATCCGGACTCGGGCAAAATTCATTGATTTGTTCAACAATCATTCAATGCTGAGGATGTGTGATCCTGTTTTTCCAGTCAACTCCTTGGTATCTCGGCCTTGCCAAAAGGCGGGATAACAGTGGCTTTCTATTGATGGCACGTTAAACGAGAAAGGGTCAAAGATGAGCACAGTCCTTATCATGCCCAAAGGAAAGGAACTTTGCTTTGCCATCCGCCTCAATTTCAATGCCACCAATAGTAAAATAGAATATGAATCCCTCTTGGTCATTCTTAGGATGGCTAAAGAACTACGTATAGATTCTCTTAATATGTTCAGCGACTTATTGCTAGTCATAAACCAAATCTGCAAGCGATTCCAATTTAAGGTGCTAAGATGATTTTGTGTAACTCTATGTTATTCTTCTCTTCAAAAAAACTTTGTATATAAAAATAAATGCCTAAGTTACTTGTGTTCACTAGTCATGCTCTATATCATTCTCACATAAGCCCACGAAGCAGTGCATGGATGGAATACCTTAGCCTTTTATATGCATGTAAAAATGCATATTTTTTCTTCCATATTTAATCAACTTTTATTTAAATAAATTTCATAATTGGGTTTTTTACATGTTTTTACCAAAATCAAAATGTCATCAAATCATCATTCATCCATCTTCATTTAGAGGCAAAATGGTAATTTTGTGAATGTATTAATTTTGAGAATATTTATATGCACATTTTAGTTTTATTTGTAGTAGTTGAATGGAAAAAGAAAGATGCTTCATGTATGTATGCATGCACAAAGGATAGAAGACAAAAGAATTAAGAAATAAATGAATTCATGCAACATAGAGGACCCCATCTACCCACTAAGCATGAACCAAAATTAAGAGCTAATGCATATGTCAATGGAGATTAAAGACACATGCATATTTAATGGAGGATTAAGCTCATGATAATGATAACTTGGATGTCATACTACCTCAAGGGCATTTTAGGGAGTTCCCTAAAAATTGATTAGGACTTTAGTCATGTATAAATAACCCTTATGTTCATGCAATGGAGATTTTACATTTTCTAATTATATTATGCAAGTTGTAGCCACAAAACTAATCAGAAATAAAATGGCTTCCTAAGCCTCTTCTTCTTTGTTCTTTCATGCTTTTATTTTATTTTATACTCGTTTTTATTTACATGCTTTCTTCTATTTCATGTTAATAGATTAGCCTTCATTTCATTGCAATAAGTTTAGTTTTATTTTTATGCAGTAGTTAGTTCTTTTTATTAGCTTTTACTTCCCTTGCTTTTTAACGTTGCAATCTACACGTGTTGAAATGATAACAAAAATGAGAAGCTAAACACCTCCAATTTAAAAATAATGAAGCTCTCTAAATCATATAGATTCGACATATTTTCTAATTAATGATCTCTTTTTATGCTGCATGTAGAGTTTGATGTTGATGTAAGTTTATTAGTGAATTTTATGTCCTATGTTATTTATCACAAATAGGCTATTCTTACTCAAACATAAACATAATTTACTTTAGCATCTAACTAAGTGATTTTGATCATGAAATTAAAATAGAATAAATATTTGATGATCTATGTTACTAATCAAAAATAGAAAACAAATCATGCTTAAAATAGATTTTTTTTTAGTTTCATATTCATTTTCATGACATTTAATATGTGGTTCAGTTATGTATCAAAGTTTGATGGTTCAAGTTGTGTTGATTAATAACACAAATAGACCATACTTATGATAAATACATCATTATTTTATTTAGATTAAAATGAGAGGTGATAGATTGATTTAATGTTGATTTACGTGAGAGTATGAGAGTGGATTTACCTCTAAATTGTCTATTAAATTTTTATTTTTATCCACTTTTGCAAGTTAGCTTAATATGTGGATTCTCCTTGTTATCAAATATGTATCTAAGTGGGTCAAAGCCATTCTATGTAGAACCAACGACTATAGAATTATTTTCAAATTCCTTAAAGAAAACATCTTTCCGAAGTTTGGAATACCTCGCATAATAATAAGTGATAAAAGAACCCATTTTTGCAATTGATCATTTGAACCAATAATGAAGAATTACTCGATAACCCATAAGTTATCCACTCGGTATCATCCTTAAACTTGTAGTTAAGTTGAAGTTTCAAATTTCCAAATCAAACAAATCTACGAAGAAACTGTTAATAAAAATCATAAAGCTTGGTTAAAAAATTAAAAAAATTAATGGATGCACTTTGGGCTTACCGTACCACTTTTAATACTAACCTTGGGATGTCTCCATTTCTTTTGGTTTACAGGAAAGCGTCCCATTTACCAGTTGAAATCAAACACAAATCTTTGTGGGCAGTGACGTACTTAAATTTCAATCTCAATAAAGCTGGCGAAAACCGAAAAATACAGCTCAACGAACTAGAAGAACATAGGAAACGATGTGTACAAAAACTCGAAAATTTACGAGGAAAAAACCAAAGCTTTTCATGACAAACCTATCCTAAGAAAAATGTTTTCATCAAACCAAAAGGTCTTTTTGTTTGACTCTAGACTTCACTTATTCGCTATAAATTTAAAATCAAGATTGACCGGACCATTTGTGATGGACTGTTTTTTCACATTATGAAATTGAAATACAAAACCGAAGGGATGGAAAAAATTTCAAAGTCAATGGTCATCATTTGAAACTATAGTCGGAATTTCCAAATAATCAAGAGGAGGAGCTCATGATTCTTCATGAGCTATACTACATCTAGTAAGAAATATTTACCCTTTTTGTAAATATATACATATTTTTCGTCATTACACTCATTATGCCATGAATTGACTGTGGGGACACAGTCAAAATTAAGCGTGGAGAGGGAGTCTCATCTTCATTTTAGATTTTTCATAGTTTATTTTATTTGCATTTTCTTTCCAAAACTCAAAATTAAAAAAAAAATCTTTTTAGCATTTTGATTTATTTTTGAAGAAACACTATAGGATAAGTATATAGTTTTGGTTATTAAATTGAAGTTTCTGAAAATTTATTTGTCTCAACAAAAATAAAAATAAAGTTTGACTATAAATAACCATCATTTAACTAGTATATATGAAGGCTCATGTGTCACAATTATGAAGTATCTCCTGATTGTAATCTTTGTTTAAATGTGATTAAAGTAAAGGTGATAACATTTTTGATCTTCTAAGTTAAGTGATGCTAAGATGATGTGGCAAAACTCTCTCTTTAAAAAAAAGGATTTTGTATATATGTTTATATTTTATTAACAGCTACGATAGATAGATTTACATGCTTATGTGTACGCTCGCCATGCTTTATACTCTTCTTACATTAGCTTGCAAGGCAATGCATGGATGGTATATCCAGCCTTAGTTTTCTGAGTTAGGTGTATGTATATAAAAATAACATTCATTAATAATGTCTACAGTCAATAGGTGTATACACTTGTGTGTACACTCGCCATTATCTGTGTTGCCCTCACGTAAGCCCGTAAGGCAGTGCATGGGTAGTATATCTGGCCTTGGTTTTCTAAGTTAGGCAAATGTAAATATTGCTATATCAATAAAATTATCAAATAAAGAGAGAGTAAGCAACTAAAATCCAAGTAGTATTTTCACTTATTTGATTCGACCTATTATTCAAAAGAAATAACAATACCACTTTTCAAAACTTTGAAAATCAATTAAGAATCCATTTCATAGTTGCACATATTATCAACCGAAACAACTAGCCAAACTAGAGTCTAATTGTGATGATAACTTAATTTTTGTTGGAAGTTTTGACAAGTAAAAGGATTTAAATTTCTTGATAATGACCTGAACTTATATTTAACTTATTCATGTCAATTTAAACGTAAAATCTTCATTTTTAAATATTTTCAAAAACTTGCATTCATATCTTTGTAAATAAATCTTGCATTTAGGAATTTTGTATATCGCATTTGGATTTTATGCGTGGTATCCGCTGAAAACCCTCATGTAGCACTCGTCCTACTAGGGACACCTAGAGGTTTAATGGCTTGTTGGATACACTTAATGCAATCGTGCTTCTTACAAAAATGGATTTATCTTAGTTTTAGTTTATTCGAGGATGAATAATAAGATAAGTTGTTGGGGGGTATTTGATGTGCACGTAAAAGTGCATAATTTTACTTTCATATCCAATCAACTTTTATTTAAATAAATATCATGATAGGGTATTTTTACATGTTTTTACCAAAATCCAAATGTCATCAAATCATCATTCATTCATCTTCATTTAGGGACAAAATGGTAGTTTTGTACATGTATTAATTTTGAGAATATTTATTTGCACATTTTAGTTTAATTTGTAGGAAGTTGGATGGAAAATGGAAGAGGCTTTATGTATGTATGCATGCACAAAGGATGGTAGACAAAAGAATGAAGAAATAAATGAATTCATGCAATATGGAGGACCCAACCTACCCATTAATCATTAACCAAAATTAAGAGCTAATGCACATATTAGTGGGATTAATGGCACATGCATATTTAATGGAGGATTAAGCTCTTGCTAATGATGACTTAAAGGCCACGCTACCTCAAGGGCATTTAGGGAGTTTTCTAAAAATGGACTAGGGTTTTAGTCATGTATAAAAAAAACCCTCTTATGTTCATGTAATGAGTTTTTTACATTACCTTATCAATTATGCAAGTTGTAGCCATAGAACTAATGAGAAATAAAATGGCTTCCTAAGTCTCTTCTTATACTTTATTCTTTCATGCTTTTATTTATGCTCGTTTTTATTCACATGCTTTCTTCTATTCCATCCTAGTAGATTAGCTTTCTTTTTATTCCAATTAGTTTAGTTTTAATTTTATGCAAGTAGTTAGTTATTTTTATTAGCTCTTACTTTTCTTGCTTTTTAACGTTGCAATCTACCTGTGTTGAAACGATAACAAAAATGAGGGGCTAAACCTCTTCAATTTAGGGGTAATGAAAACTCTCCAAATCATGCAAATTCAACATATTTTCTAATCTATACTCTTTATTTATGCTTCATGGATAGTTAGATGTTGATGTAAATTTATTAGTGAATTTGATTGTCTATGTTATTTATCACAACTAAGCTATTCTTACTCAAACAAAAACATAATTTATATTAAAATTGAACTAAGTGATTTTGATCATGAAATTAAAATAGAATCAAAATTTTATGATCTATGTTACAAATAGTAAATAGTAAATAGATCATGCTTAAAATAGTTTTTGTTTTAGTTTCATATTCATTTTCATGACATTGGATATGTGGTTTAGTTGTTGTTTTAAAGTTTGATGGTTTAAGTTGTGTTAATTAATAACAAAACAGACCATACTTATGAAAAATACATCACTAATTCTACTTAGATTAAAATGAGAGATCGTAAACTGATTTTGTACTGAATTATGTGAGAGCATGAGAGTGGACTTGCCTCTAAATTGTCTATTAGTCCCATATTTTTATTCATTTTGCTAGTTAGTTTTTACATTCTTTTTAGCTAAAACAATCACAAGCTTTGGTTTAGTTTCATTGAGTATAATTTGAAATTAATTAATTTCCTTACAGATTGACCCGCACTCGCATACGCACTACAATTGTACGCCATGCGCTTGTGGTTATTTTAGAAAGACATGATTTTTCAGCCATTTTCTAACCAACAGAAAATTCACCAACGAACAGCATTGTATGTTCACTCATCATGCTCTGTACCATTCTTACGTAAGTCCGTAAGGCAGTACATGGATGGTATAGCATAGCCTTAGTTTTCTGAGTTAGGTGTGTTAAAAAAATCATTTTTTTTATTTTTAATGGAGAGAGAGAGTAAGCAATTAAAATCCAAGCACCTTCTTAACTTTATTGATTTGAAAAGTTATAAAAAAGAAATAACAATACCACTTTGCCAACTCTGACAAGCAAATAAATTTTTTTTTCATGGCTGCACTATATTATCAACCGAAACAACAAGTCAAACTAGAGTATCAATATGAAAAATTAAATTATGTTATGAATTTGTGACTAGTTGAGAAACTAAAAAGTTCTAGAGATTGACCAAGACTTATATACATTACTATGTTGCAACTATTCTAAAATAAATCGAGTTCGTTTGTATATAAAATTTGCATTCATATAGGTGCATTAAGAGCATTACACATTGCATTTGGACTTTTTTGGTAGTATCCGTTGAAAACCCTAACGAGACACCACTCGTCCTACCAAGGACATCTAGAGGATTAATGGTTTGTTGCATACGCTCAAAGCTATCGTTCTTTCTATGAAAGTGTGAAGAATAAATTAATTAGGTTTGGTAAATAGACGGTTTTTATTCGAGGATGCATAAAAGTTCAAGTGTGGGGGAATTATTTGACCATAGTTTATGCTTTTCCTTTATGTATATTTTACCTTAAAAACAGTACTACACATTGCATTTTGTATGTGTTTTACAGGTTTTTAAGACGAGGCCAAAGACTAAAGAATCATAAAGAAAAGCCACCAAGAAGATTTACAATGCAAGAACATCAGTAGTCCGATGATTATGCTTCAAATTATACATCAGGATGTCAAGAGTTCGAGGCATGGATAATGCATTATTTTTGTTGGAAGTTCATCAAACATAAATAGTGAATATTCTCCTATTGATGGCATGCATTGACGAGATATTATACATATCGATTTGAGTAGATATTATATCCACCTTTTTTGTGAGGGGATATCATTTTTATGAAGGAAAATATACTCATGCATTTGATTAGAACCAATTGTAGATGTATCTATTTGAGAGAATATCTCATGTATCTACTAAATCAATCAAAATCATAACTTGCCATTTTCAACACCATTGGATTAATTTTATGACCATATACATTGCTCTTCACTTGGACGATATTTGGGCTAGATTCATTACTCTATATGAAGAAAAAGGCTCTCCGTACCTATAAATACTCTCAAGTGAAGACCATTGAAGTATCCCCTTTTTAGACTAATCGTTCTTCTTGTTTTTATTTTATTTGCTTGTAATAATAGTTGATTAACAATGGCTGCCAGTTAGATTTGATAGCATTTTAACTACTACTAAGTTTCTATTCTTTTTAATTCTCAATCATTTTAGTTATTTCACATTTTCTACGTAGTTAATTGTGTTGCCTAGTCAGTTAGATTTGCTAAAACGCAGTTACTATTTTATTTTCTTCTCTGTTCTTCTATTGACTAACTATTGTATTTGATATAGGTCCAATTAGGTTCAAATTTGTTTCAATTACAGTATTAGTTTTTTACTGATTTCTTTTGAAAATCACCTCTCAATTTCGTTTAACATGCATAAGGTTTTCTTTTAAAAAATAATGTCTTTTTAATAACTCCCTATGTTCGACCTGCATACTAAACGTCCGTGCAATTGCGGAATTTATTATAATTTGTGCCTTTCTAATATCATAGAAATGTAAATCATTCATTAAATAAACAATTCAATCTTCATAAACAATTTTAATTAAACGAGACAACGATATTGTGCCAACCCCCATTCGAAATGTTTAAATTGACAATAACATGCCCAACTCAAACAATCTGAAACATAGATAATCAATAAGGTTAATTAAGAAAAATAAGAAAAGAAGAAGAAATCAAACACAGAATCCTGCAGTGGAAAAACAAAATACAGTAATCAAATAAACATTTCATGAATTCGTTCCCTGTACATTTGATTATAATTTTATACAACATTGATCATTATTATATATATAACAGAAACTAAATATAATGCAGCAGAATAATATGATGTAGGGAATAATACTAGTAATAATAATATACCAAATTTTCTTCTTCATCTTTAAGAAAAACGTTCAACGCATTGAAATACTCAAGGTTGACCCGAGCGTAATGAAAGACAAAACATTCGAGTCAGGACAAAAATACCCTTATGAGAGTCAAATCAACAACACATATAACATGAGTGTAATAGCATCAGAGATGTTTATGGGGTTTCACATCTCTATCCAGTATATAATGTGCGTGCAATAACTCAAAAGATGTTACATAATTTTCCATCTCTTAAGGATCCGTAAAAATATTTATATATAGTAGAATACGCTATATATATAATATCTAATCAGTAAAATAAATATTTTTCTTAGCATTAAGGTTTTACATTAATCCTCCTTAATGCATTTTTAAGCATTGTCGTATAGTTTGCATGTAACGCCCCAGTAGCACGTCGGGGGATAGGGATGTGCCATGATACGACATTACTAAACCAAAATTGTAGGGTCTCATATAAGGATAAAAGTATGACAAGACACGTGAGGCAATGTCCAGGTAGGATACTACCAGTTTGGGTCACAGGGATGGTGGTAACGCATCATAGCCACGATCGCCACCATGTCCATCCATCCCATATCGAGTCAAAGGAAGGTTATCCCAAAATCAAGATGCACCAATTGAAACTAACATCAAGAGTAATAATATCGACTAGGACCAAGAAGAAAATCAAAGAATGGATGTCCTCTAGGGGTAGCTCGCCCGCTTGGCCTTGTCAAGCCGTCATGTTTTAGTCATTTCAAATTGGCACAAGTGCCGGGATCTATCCGTTATGATTCTTTTTCTTCAAATCCAGCAAACAACGCCAAATCCAACCACTTCATTCTAGAGCCTCCTCCACATACAAAGTTGTTAAAGTGTAATAACTCGAGAATTTTAATGGTTTTGTATAACAAAATTAACTAATTTTCTTTAAATTTAAACCATAAAATTTTGAAATGAAAATTTGATATTTGAAATACGTCTAGTTAATTATAGAAATGGGTAAATTTATATTTTTAAAAGTTAGTTTATTAGTGAAATTACAATGATTTAAATTTAATCGGTTTAATTGTTGAAATTTAAATATTTTCGAAAACTAAATATCTTTATATAATAGAAATGTAAATCATTTTCTGAGCGAGACATCGCAATTCGTTTTGTCAAATTTGGACCGTTGTAGCTCTGTTTACCTTATTTTCGGCGTTTAGTAGCATTTTCAACAACAGAAAATCAAGTTTTTATATCTTGATCGTATCGCTAATATCTGTACACCATTTTGTTCGTCTCCTCGTGTTGATCTCTGCAGTATATTCATTTCTGTATTTTGACATCCGATGTGCGGTGGGAATGACAAAACAGTTTGTCGTATCGGTACTGTATTTGTGACCTTTTGTTTTCCCGTGCCTTTTTCCAGCCAAGCAAAATCTCTTCAGTCATTGCAATGTTAATTGTAAAACAATTTTTGACTCTTCAAAATTGGTTGATTTTATATTTATATTCTGGTGCCTTTTCGTTTTGGCCACATTTGCTCATTTTGAAAAAAAAAATACTGAAGGTTTACATCTTCTTCCTCTCTGACTCATATCTTTCCTATTTGCTCAAAGACCACCCGTGTTTCCTCCTTGTATTCTCGAACATGATCCATGCACACACGCCTGCTCCAAATCCACAACCACCCTACATCTGACCCCAACGATCCTCTTCCACCACCACTTCCCTGAAACATTCGCCATAGCTCCGCCCTGAACTTCGTCGGCCTTCCCCTTCCATCAACCCATCACCTGACCGAGACCGAAAACCGAAGCTATCCTCGGCTCCTGACATGGGTCTGGCCTGAGAAAACCTATGCCTGACACATAACGATCACCTCTCCGACTCCAAGCACAGTCGCAGTAGTCCATCCACTGACCCAATCCCCTTTCAGACCCCGGCCTCCCCACTTCATCAAAAACCTTCCTGCTGCCCTCCTTAGGACGCGTTGCCTTTGTCCTCCTCCATGTGAATGTGTCACCAGAGTTCGGCCCTCAACCCAAAGCACTAATCGTGCATATTCCATTTTGACCAAAGCTTGCATTTGGTATTTTGTTGTGTAACCATTCCTATTGAATTTTTTTGATTTTTTTTCCTGAAACCTTCTCCTCTGTTGTTATCTATAATATATGTGCATGAGTATGTGTGTGTATATAAATGTATATGCCATATATATATTATGGCTGAAGTTGTATTGTGCTTTTAAATCTGAACCTATACATGTTGTATATATATATAATACATATATATAGAAGGTCAACGGAAGTTTTACATATCACTATTGTACCTATCGACGTAAATTATATGTGTCGTACATATAAAAATTGTTCTTTCCAATATCCATAAAACAAATGTATATATATCACATCTATGTATATTTGTTTTTGTCTAATTTTCTTGCTAAATTTATGTCGCAGCTATTTGAAGTGTTGTTCCATGTCCCATCCGTGTCCGTCGCATTTCAATTTCCATCGTTCTCTAGCCACGAAAGGTGAGCAGTCACTCACGATTATTATTCTTATGCTCATTAAATTGATTTCATAGGACATGACAATTTAAATAAACTGTTACTGAATTTCTAGCTATTAATTGTTAAAAATGATAAACTATTATTTAAACCGATCACTTATGAAAATAGACACCATTATATATTAATTGATAATTTTATATAATTGTTATTGTTATCGATCATATATGCCAGTAATTATTCTGCTATTATTCTCATTCTGCAAGTTCCCTTAGTTTTAGAAATCACTATGGGTTGAAATGATACATACCGAATAAACTATAGATAGGAGAAAATTTGTTATGGGTTGAAATGATAAACCCAAGAAATTTTTAGTTATTATTGAAATTTTGGTATTATGGGTTTAATGATATAAACCCGTAAATTTAAACTATTACGGATTTAAATAACATATATCCATTGTGACGACCCGGAATTTTCAAGCATTTAAAATTAGAATATTTAATTGATTTTAAATATTCAATAGAGCAATCCTGACTTGAAATACTAATATCGCTATTTATTGATAATTAAATAATAGAATTTAATAATTAGAAATTGGGTAAATTGTTGAATCTGGAATTTTAAACCTGTTAAAAATAATTTGAAGGCTTGTAAAATTTATATTGATAACGTTGAAGATGATAGAAGTGTTAAAATCAAATTCAACAGTGATTTGTTCAGTTTTGAAAATATATCGTTTAAATTGAATTTAACAATAGCCTTCCGAGGCACAGTCTCGGGATTCAATGAAACCAGTTTCATCGAGTCCGTAATATTGTATTATTATCGGATTTCAATTTCGTAGTGATTGGAGTTGTTATGTGAGCATACGATTTATAAACGCGTTGGAATTTACAACGATAATTTAATTTAAATTTTATAAGTATAATATCACGTGGGCAACATCACAGCCGAGATGAAAAAAATTAAATAATATTATAACTTGAAAAAAAAAATCAAGTCTTGGCTTCAAGAGCACGCCACTTCCTTTCTTTTAAAATCACGAAGTTTCCTTCTTATCCCAGGCTTTCAATCGAAATCAACGGACCATTCCTTTGTTTCTTTTCTCCTAGCTTAATGGCCACCTCCTTTTTCCAACTTCAAATTCACGAAAATCACTCTCGTTCGTATAAAAACAATTCAAAACAAAAAAATTATGGAGGCTTCGTCTTACTTAGGGCTTCGTTCTATCGATTAAAATAAGGGCAAAATCAAAGTCGAGATCTTTAAAAAAAAAATCTGATCGAATCAATTGGCAATGGCGACGCGATGTTGAGAGGGGGGTACAGCCGGGCATCGCGTGCATATAGGATAAAGGGAATTTTATGCTCCATAGCTCGAGGGCTTCGCGGTGTCGATGGTTCTCGCGGGTGTACGTGCGAAGCTAGGCCGTAGTAGAGATCGTGGGAAGCTCGAGCGATTTTGGAGTCGTAGGGGGATTCACCATCGATCTAGGGCAGAGCGACGGCGATTGCATGGCGTGGGTCTCGATTGATGTTGACCGTGGGTCTCGAAGCTAGTGAGGTCTTCGGAGGGTTCTCTGGGTATCGACGAGCTTGTAGTGGATCTAGATGAGCAGTGGGTAAGCAGGTTGTTTTCTTTTAAGTTATGAATATTTGTATATGTGTGTATATATATATAATTGTTAAATATATATATAAATGATAAATACATATGTCAGTCGGGTTTTAAAATAAAAATAAAATGGAATTGGATCAGCTGTATATATATGTAGAACAGCAAGGTCTGGATAGTCTTAATTTTTAGATTTTAGGAAATTAGAAATATTTAAAATGTCTAAAGTTTATATATGTGAAAATATATATTTAAATTAGATCTATAAATTATTTTTATAAAGTATATATATGATTTTGAAATATATGGGGATTCACAAACATTGAGAAATTTATTTCAGTTTAAATTTGAATGTATGAATATATATAGGTTAGGGAATTTATAGACAGTAAGGTAGAAATTTATTTTGCTATTTACTGAAATGAAAAGAAAAATATGTATTAAGGTAATTAATTTGTGTTATTAACATATTTAATTTTTTTAATTTCTGAAACTAATTTCTTAAACAAAAAAATTTGATTTAAATAAAATTATTGTTAATTAAATTTAAAATATCATATGGAAATTAGTTAGTTCGATTGATCAAATATTAATAGAACATCTAATGATTTTACAAGGTCTGAAAATCGAGGGAAAACAAGTTGAGATGAGATGGTTTGCAAAACAAAAAGAAAAGGTGCGTTAATCTCACTCAGTTAATTTAAATTTAAATTTAAATGATTAAATTTAAATAATTATTTGAATGATTGAATTGAGTGATGTGCTATAGTATGGGATATTTTGAAATTGGCATATTATATTGTGCTAACATCTGTGGATGCAGGGAAAAACAGGTTGGAGGGATCCAGCTGGACCCCTCAACGTTTGTTTAAATTATTTAATATTCTCTGCTCTGATTATTTGATGTTCCATAATGAATTATGTGGAAGTATTGAATGCTATGGCTTGGTTGATATAATTGGGTATAATTAATTACAAAAAAATTATAAATTTGATTTTGGAAATGAAAATAAAAGAAGTGAAATTGCAAGTAAAATAATTATAGAATAAATTTAAGAATAACCTGGAACAGAAATAAAGTGACTTTAAATTTCTAATAAATGAATCCTGAGAATGGAAGGGAAAATTTATATAAACAGAAAGTTAATGAATTTTAAAATGCAGTATTATTAATTAAAAAGAACAAACATTTATTTAGAATTTAAGATTTGGATTATTGAAACAGTGAAGAAGAATAAAATAATAATAATAATAAAGTCCATAACTACTGAATTTGGAAATGAACTGATAAGTAAAAGAATTTATTTCAAATAAAATAAATTGGAAATCAATTTGGGAAATTGATTTAAGTGATTAAGATTTGAAATTCTCTCTGGATGACCAAGTACGTTTCAAAGTAATTTTTTTTAAATATAAGTTAAAAGATTTTGAAGTTGTTTAAAAAGTATGGTTTGTAAAATTTATTATTTCTAATATTTAAAGTCTAAAGAAAGTATTTTCTCCTAATTTATTTTATTAGTAATTATTTAAAGAATGACTTAATATTATGTTTCAAAAGTATAAATCTAGTTTTATATTTATGAAGTAACCTTATTTTCAAATATTCCTATAGTATGGTATTTTTAATAAATTTTTGTTGTAGTTTAAACTTAAATGTTTTAAAGTATATTTCAAAGTAAAGTGTTTTAAATTATTTTAGAAATCTAATTTTGTGCTTAGTGATTTCAGAGGAGATAGAAAATATTTGGGAAAGTCTATTCTGAAAAGAAGGATTGGTTTGAAACTGTTTCCTAAGGATTGAAAATAGAAATATATCTTGTCAAGATATTTTGAGATAAATAAATAATTTGGGAAATTATTTATTGGTTGATGGTTGTTTGTGAATATTAATTGATAGTTAAATCACCGACTATCAATATTGGACAAAAATGCGTTGATCGTTTCGAAGAGACCGGGATCGAGATTTATTTCTCTAAAACCACTTCGATCCGGTTTGTACGTTTCGTGAAAACGATTTTGGATTCGAAGATGGAGTAGTGAAGTGCAAGGGCTAGTCGCTACTAATCCTGAGGATATTTCCAAAATGGATGTAGTAGGAATAGTTCCTTCGGTTCCGTTCGAACCTGGGACGGACTTGTATGGATGAATGCTTGCGAAACATCGTCGGGTGGACGATGGGCATTCTAAGAGATAAGTTCTAAAAAGGTAACGCTTAGCCTCAAGCCTCATCAAATGGGAATGACTGAAAATCAGGGGTTATGCAGCAAGGCTAGGTGGGTAGCACCCAAACAGGGTGAGGTCATTCCAGTCTAGATGTCCCTTATTATTTCGGCTTAGTAGGCGGTTGCTGATCCCAACCGTGGGGTGATCTCACTCGGGATTATCCAGTAAGGGGTAGTCCCGGTCTTGTGTTGTAGGGGAGCGGGCGTACTCCTCGGTACGGTGATCTAGGTCCCGTACTATGACAGGAGGTTCCCCAGTGCCTAGTTATTAGTTGGAAATCCATTCTCCCTACGAGCCTTGTACGAGTTTTGTTTGTATTACCCACTCCGTGGCTAGTAGCTGGAATTAAATGAATGCAACAATTTCGGCTGTTTTATAAGTATTTGTATATAGCCCCTATTATAATATCAGAGGATTTCTATAAAAAAAATTCGCTATTGTAAGGTAAAAACCCGACATGTTTATTTGTGGCGTGGTCTTACGAGATGCTTTTGTTTTCAAAGGATTTTGAAACTTTAATAATCAATTGGGTGTGATTTTCTCACGCTGGTATTCCAGACTGACTCGGGTGTTATTTAACTATAATGCTCGAGTCAGACCGAGTATTATAGGATACAGGATATGACGCTGTGGAGCTCAGGAGACGAGCTGGATGACGATACGTACTTCCGTACTTGTTTATATATATATTCCGCTGTGTTGAGTTGTTGTGTATCCATTTGTATGATATTGATGTTGAGCTGTGATTGATGTACTCTGATGATGAAATATATAAACAGAGATATTTAAGTTTTGAGTAAAGAGTATTTATTATCTATTATATTTTATTCCGCTGCGATGGTTAGATTCTGTTGTTGTTTTCTATTTTTCTTCTTCTACCTCTTCTTCTTTAACCCAAATGGTTCGTATTTCTGTACAACTTGAGTTGATTGTTGTAGAATAGTGTTGACTCAAGGGGTACGGATTTGCGGGTCGTTTCACTTGGTATCAGAGCGTAGGTTGGTGATAACCTTGGCTCTGTTGGGAATTACTCATAAAATAGAGTCCGTAGTGCTCTAGAATGAGTTTGAGCGTATAAATAGATATGAGTGCGTATTTGTTAGTGAATATAAATTGTTTTAATATTGTGTTGATTGGTTTATTGAGTGGCATATGAACCTTCGTCGGCACAGTGTGGACAACTATATCGAAGGAGTTTCTAAACACTTGAATAGAGCAATTGACACTGTATTGTTTTAAAGGTGGGTGAATGAAATAATTTTACCCAAAAACATATTTTGATATAAAGAAAAGTTTTTGTAAACTATTTTAGTTAATATATGGTTGCTTAGATGTTAATTGGATGTTAGGAATGATAATATTAAAAGTATTATCATTGTTAAGTGAAAATTTAACTAGAAATTGAAAATGTAACTAAAATTTAAGGGAATAAATTCATTATAAAATGAAATTTATAAATATGAAATATAAATGTAAATTATAAATTGAAATATAATCAAATGGAGATTTGTATAAGCATAAACTATACAAATGCATTATAGTTAAAATTGGAATTAAAAGAATTTGAAAGTTTAAAACCCGGAGATTTTGGAAATATTTTGAAGATAAATAGTAATATTGTTATTTTTGGGTTATTTTTGAGGGAAAATTGTTTCAAATAAATTTTGGAAAAAGAGAGATAGCATTGAATTCACTTCAGTAACTGGAAAATAACTTCGGTGATGACTGCAGCATCATCGATGTTCATTTTCAAGTTTCTAAATGACAGATTGCTGCCAAATTAATTTGTTTTGGAAATCCTGTTTGTTTTTGTAATTTCAAAGGAAATTTGTTGGAAATAAAAACCAGGATTGGTTTGAATTTTTTTGAGAAGTGGGATTTTGAGATGTTGAAGATTTCAAAATGATCTGGAACCAAAGTCGGGTATTTAAAAATCCTGACGAGACAGGTTGTAAGCTTGTAACTTGAGATGAGTTTTAAATTAGGAAGGAATATAAGTTTTGAATGTTGGAATGTAAATATAAAGAGAAAGGTTAAAAATGGAATTAACTTGGATTGGGGAATAAAAATTTAACTGGATTGAAATTAATTGAATAGGCTGAAAATAATATCCAGTAATATTTGAATTAAGTTGAACTCGAATTCAATTAAATAAATTTGAGTTAAAATAAAATTGAATTGGAATAAAAAGATTCAATTGAGTTATTGAGTGGAATTAGATTCTTACCTGAACAAATGAAAAATGAGATGAATAAGGATTGGATTGAAATAAATAATTTAGAATGACTTGTAAAAGAATAATAATCCATGGAAATAAAAAATCTGCTTGGATTATAAATAGGTGTAAGACTCGAATTAAAAATAAAAGATGAATACATTCAAGCTTAGAATGAATGTGATTGTATAAAATAATAAGTAGTGACTTATAAAATGTGGAAGTGAAATAGAAAATCCAAAATAAATATTGTTTGATGTTTTGGATGAAAAGAAAATCCAAACTTGAATTATATAATAAATTTAACTAAGAAAATTAAATGAAGTGATATTTGGAATTAAAAATCAAGTATTGAACCATAAATAGGGGAGGACAAATTTATTAATAAATCAGTAATAAAATGTGTAAATGGAACCTATTATAGTTAAGTAAAGCTGAATTGTGAGTTTATTATGAAGTTGGAAAATAAAAATCAAGTTATAAATCAAATTTGACTTAAATCATTAGTGAAGAAATATAATTGAAAATGGCCTTGCAATAAATTAAATGAATCGAGTATGAAGTTGAATTGTAAGTAATAAATTGGGCGGTAAATTGAAAATGGATAGTGGATTCAGAACTTGAGTTATAAATTAAAATTAATTTGGAAAGTTAACAAATTAAATATAATCGAAGTGTATCGAATAAAAATGTAAATGGATTAAAATAGTAATGGTAGGAGTTGCAAATAAAATCCAAATACGTAGGAATAAATTGAAACGACCTTGTAATTTATCCAAGTGAACTGAGAATGAATCGAATTTGGAAATTTGAAATTAATAATAACCAATCAAATACATTTGTAGTTTGAAATGAGATTGGATTGAAATAGAATCAAGTTAAATTGAAAAGGGAAATTTATTTGCAAAATGAAATGAGCTTAAGTATAGAAAAAAAAAGATTTGAATAAATTGAAATAGATTAACTTAAGCTGAATAGATGAAGGAGAATTGAATTGAACTCAACTTAAAACTAAGTGTAATGATATTGGGTTGGATTTAAATCAAGTGAAAATAAATTTGAATCGAAATAGAACTTGGTGGGTTGTAAATAATATTTAAGGAAATGAAAATTCATAATGGATTGAGTGGATAAACTAATTATATTGAATAAATAAATTGATGGAATAAATAAGAATTAAATGGAAGTGAACTTAGGTTTGAAGTGGAGTAAATTGAGTAAATTAACTTGAGTTAAGAATAATTAGAAGTTCGACTACGAGTAAAATTGGAAGACCATTAAATTCAAGCTTGGTTTGAATTAATTCGAGAATGTATAGTAATGTGCAAGCTTGAAATGGGTCGAGCTAAATAAATGGTCGTGAATGAATTAAAATGAAAGGGGAATTTGATTGGTAATGAAGATGAACCTAAGTTGTTAATGGTTTTGAATGGAACTTGTTTGAGTAATGAAACTAGTTTGGGTTAATAAATGAAATACAAGTGAATGTATTCAAATCTGAAATGCAATGAAAATGTGAATATATGGATTGTAGGTAAATTTAAAAATGGAATAGAATTAAGTATAAACTGAGTTGAAATCCATTTAAAATGATTATAAAACATAAATACTTATTTATTCCAATAAATCTCGTTGAATTGCATAAAATAAATTGTCATTTGACATAAATGGAAGTAATTAAAATTCTATGAGTTGATAGAAGTAAAATAAATTGATTTGGAGAGCAATTGAACTAAATATGAGTTCAGTTTGCTTAAAACTAAATTAAATGTAAGCGATTGAGTTTTAAATCATTCAAATTTATGAAGTTGTATGCGAATGGATTGAAAACCATTCAATTTGAATGAAAATGGGTTATAAATTAATTTAAATAGTTGAATTAGCATGAAATTGTATAAATTGCTTACGGGAAATGTTTGATGTGCATTTCTTTTAGAATTCATGTGTTTAACCATTGCAACTAAGTGAATATATGTTTAAATTGCATACATTTGGTACTTACATGTTTAAATTGAGTAAGTACAGGTACCTGGGAGTCGTGTGGCTGGATGTGATTGCGCTAACTGCTAAATAAATTAGCTGCTTGCTTAAAAATGCTAAATAAGGTACGCCTACATAATAAAAATAGGTAATATGAACTGTTTTTGCTTTTTCCGACCGTACAAAGGGGACTCTGCCAAAAAAATTCGGAAATTTTGGGAGTTGGAAAATTTTTGAAAAATTTTGTTGACGACAAAATGAATCTAAATTGGCAACTAAAATAAAAATTAGTAAATGAAACCAACCAAAATAATGACACGAATTAGTTATAAATGGAAAATAAAATTCAATATTTATAGGTAAAGATAAATTGAGGAAATGAAAGAATCAATGTGAATAGAAATAGATATAAACTAAAGTGGTAATGTGAAAATAAATATAAGGAACATATGTAATGCTTATACTAACTTAAGAAGGAATGATAAATTCTTAATTGAAAATTGAATATTGTAAATATATTCTAAGCTGATATTTGGATGAATATTGACATTTGGTAAGGAAGTCGATAAAATGTTTTTGGAATATTGTGATTGGATATTATTGTTATAAAGGATATGCAGGTATGAAAAAGGGAAAAGAAAAAAATTGGTTTTGATTTCAGAAGATAAATTTGACATGCTCGACAAAAAGGTATGTATTTAAATTTGGTGTGAAATTTGATTGGGTTTTTGGATCGAGCCACTTGGCATTTTGTTTTCTTTTTGGATTTGGGAGCCCGTAGAGGCCTTTTGTAGTTGTACCGAGCTAGCCTCGTAAAGGAGACGCTGGTAAAATTTTCGGACATTTAGAGAGTTAAAAAAAAAATTGAAAAATTTCTGATAATTTTAAATTTGATTTAGAATTGAAATTTGAATGCTCGAACAAATAATATGGTGGGGGAATTTGAGAAGTTAGTAGGATTGATAATGGGTCTTTTATTAAAGGATAATTGGTAGAATGTTAAATTGTTGGTTTTAGAGAAATAGTAACGGGTTTTGGACCATTCTTCCTAACTAGTAATTTCGGGGACGAAATTCTTTTAGGGGGGAGGAATGTGACGACCCGGAATTTTCAAGCATTTAAAATCAGAATATTTAATTGATTTTAAATATTCAATAGAGCAATCTTAACTTGAAATACTAATATCTCTATTTATTGACAATTAAATAATAGAATTTAATAATTAGAAATTGGGTAAATTGTTGAATCTAGAATTTTAAACCTGTTAAAAATAATTTGAAGGCTTGTAAAATTTATATTGGTAACGTTGAAGATGATAGAAGTGTTAAAATCAAATTCAACAGTGATTTGTTCAGTTTTGAAAATATAACGTTTAAATTGAATTTAACAATAGCCTTCCAAGGCACAGTCTCGGGATTCAATGAAACCAGTTTCATTGAGTCCATAATATTGTATTATTACCGGATTTCAATTTTCGTAGTGATTGGAGTTGTTATGTGAGCATACGATTTATAAACGCGTTGGAATTTACAATGATAATTTAATTTAAATTTTATAAGCATAATATCACGTGGGCAACATCACAACCGAGGTAAAAAAAATTAAATAATATTATAACTTGAAAAAAAAAATCAAGTCTTGGCTTCAAGAGCACGCCACTTCCTTTCTTTTAAAATCACGAAGTTTCCTTCTTATCCCAGGCTTTCAATCGAAATCAACGGACCATTCCTTTGTTTCTTTTCTCCTAGCTTAATGGCCACCTCCTTTTTCCAACTTCAAATTCACGAAAATCACTCTCGTTCGTACAAAAACAATTCAAAACAAAAAAAATTATGGCGGCTTCGTCTTACTTAGGGCATCGTTCTATCAATTAAAATAAGGGCAAAATCAAAGTCGAGATCTTTAAAAAAAAATCCGATCGAATCAATTGGCAATAGCGACGTCATATTGAGAGGGGGGTACGGCCGGGTATCGCGCACGTATAGGATGAAGGGAATTTTATGCTCCATAGCTCGAGGGCTTCGCGGTGTCGATGGTTCTCGCGGGTGTACGTGCGAAGCCGGGCCGTAGTAGAGATCGTGGGAAGCTCGAGCGATGTTTAGGGTCGTTGGGGATTCACCATCGATCTAGGGCAGAGCGACGGCGATTGCGTGGCGTGGGTCTCGATTGATGTTGACCATGGGTCTCGAAGCTCGTGAGGTCTTCGGAGGGTTCTCTGGGTATCGACGAGCTTGTAGTGGATCTAGATGAGCAGTGGGTAAGCAGGTTGTTTTCTTTTAAGTTATGAATATTTGTATATGTGTGTGTGCGTGTATATATATATATATATATATATATATATATATATATATATTTGTTAAATATATATGTATAAATGATAAATACATATGGCAATCGGGTTTTAAAATAAAAATAAAATGGAATTAGATCAGCTGTATATATATGTAGAACAACAAGGTCTGGATAGTCTTAATTTTTAGATTTTAGGAAATTAGAAATATTTAAAATGTCTAAAGTTTATATATGTGAAAAAATATATTTAAATTAGATCTATAAATTATTTTAATAAAGTATATATATGATTTTGAAATATATGGGGATTCACAAATATTGAGAAATTTATTTCAGTTTAAATTTGAATGTATGAATATATATAGGTTAGGGAATTTATAGACAGTAAGGTAGAAATTTATTTTTCTATTTACTGAAATGAAAAGAAAAATATGTATTATGGTAATTAATTTGTGTTATTAACATATTTAATTTATTTTAATTTCTGAAACTAATTTCTTAAACAAAAAAATTTGATTTAAATAAAATTATTGCTAATTAAATTTAAAATATCATATGGAAATTAATTAGTTCGATTGATCAAATATTAATAGAACATCTAATGATTTTAGATGGTCTGAAAATCGAGGGAAAACAAGTTGAGATGGGATGGTTTGCAAAACAAAAAGCAAAGGTGAGTTAATCTCAGTCAGTTAATTTAAATTTAAATTTAAATGATTAAATTTAAATAATTATTTGAATGGTTGAATTGAGTGATGTGCTATAGTATGGGATATTTTGAAATTGGCATATTATATTGTGCTAACATCTGTGGATGCAGGGAAAAACAGGTTGGAGGGATCCAGCTGGACCCCTCAACGTTTGTTTAAATTATTTAATATTCTCTGCTCTGATTATTTGATGTTCCATAATGAATTATGTGGAAGTATTGAATGCTATGGCTTGGTTGATATAATTGGGTATAATGAATTACAAAAAAATTATAAATTTGATTTTGGAAATGAAAAATAAAAGAAGTGAAATTGCAAGTAAAATAATTATAGAATAAATTTAAGAATAACCTGGAACAGAAATGAAGTGACTTTAAATTTCTAATAAATGAATCCTGAGAATGGAAGGGAAAATTTGTATAAACAGAAAGTTAATGAATTTTAAAATGCAGTATTATTAATTAAAAAGAACAAACATTTATTTAGAATTTAAGATTTGGATTATTGAAACAGTGAAGAAGAATAAAATAATAATAATAATAAAGTCCATAACTACTGAATTTGGAAATGAACTGATAAGTAAAAGAATTTATTTCAAATAAAATAAATTGGGAATCAATTTGGGAAATTGATTTAAGTGATTGAGATTTGAAATTCTCTCTGGATGACCAAGTACGTTTCAAAGTAATTTTTTTAAATATAAGTTAAAAGATTTTGAAGTTGTTTAAAAAGTATGGTTTGTAAAATTTATTATTTCTAATATCTAAAGTCTAAAGAAAGTATTTTCTCCTAATTTATTTTATTAGTAATTATTTAAAGAATGACTTAATATTATGCTTCAAAAGTATAAATCTAGTTTTATATTTATGAAGTGACCTTATTTTCAAATATTCCTATAGTATGGTATTTTTAATAAATTATTGTTGTAGTTTTAACTCAAATGTTTTAAAGTATATTTCAAAGTAAAGTGTTTTAAATTATTTTAGACATCTAATTTTGTGCTTGGTGATTTCATAGGAGATAGAAAATATTTGGGAAAGTCTATTCTGAAAAGAAGGATGGGTTTGAAACTGTTTCCTAAGGATTGAAAATAGAAATATATCTTGTGAAGATATTTTGAGATAAATAAATAATTTGGGAAATTATTTATTGGTTGATGGTTGTTTGTGAATATTAATTGATAGTTAAATCATCGACTATCAACATTGGACAAAAATGCGTTGATCGTTTCGAAGAGACCGAGATCGAGATTTATTTCTCGAAAACCACTTCGATCCGGTTCGTACGTTTCGTGAAAACGATTTTGGATTCGAAGATGGAGCAGTGAAGTGCAAGGGCTAGTCGCTACTAATCCTGAGGATATTTCCAAAATGGATGTAGTAGGAATAGTGCCTTTGGTTCCGTTCGAACCCGGGACGGACTTGTATGGATGAATGCTTGCGAAACATCGTCGGGTGGACGATGGGCATTCTAAGAGATAAGTTCTAAAAAGGTAACGCTTAGCCTCAAGCCTCATCAAATGGGAATGACTGAAAATCAGGGGTTATGCAGCAAGGCTAGGTGGGTAGCACCCAAGCAGGGTGAGGTCATTCCAGTCTAGATGTCCCTTATTACTTCGGCTTAGTGGGCGGTTGCTGATCCCAACCGCGGGGTGATCTCACTCGGGATTATCCAGTAAGGGGTAGTCCCGGTCTTGTGTTACAGGGGAGCGGGCGTGCTCCTCGGTGCGGTGATCTAGGCCCCGTACTGTGACAGGTGGTACCCCAGTGCCTAGTCATTAGTTGGAAATCCATTCTCCCTACGAGCCTTGTACGAGTTTTGTTTGTATTACCCATTCTATGGCTAGTAGCTGGAATTTAATGAATGTAACAATTTCGTCTATTTTATAAGTATTTGTATATAGATCCTATTATAATATCAGAGGATTTCTATAAAAAAAAATTCGCTATCGTAAGGTAAAAACCCGACATGTTTATTTGTGGCGTGGTCTTACGAGATGCTTTTGTTTTCAAAGGATTTTGAAACTTTAATAATCAATTGGGTGTGATTTTCTCACGCTGGTATTCCAGACTGACTCGGGTGTTATTTAACTATAATGCTCGGGTCAGACCGAGTATTATAGGATACAGGATATGACGCTGTGGAGCTCAGGAGACGAGCTGGATGACGATACGTACTTCCGTACTTGTTTATATATATATTCAGCTGTGTTGAGTTGTTGTGTATCCATTTGTATGATATTGATGTTGAGCTGTGATTGATGTACTCTGATGATGTAATATATAAACAGAGATATTTATGTTTTGAGTAAAGAATATTTATTATTTATTATATTTTATTCCGCTGCGATGGTTAGATTCTGTTGTTGTTTTCTATTTTTCTTCTTCTACCTCTTCTTCTTTAACCCAAATGGTTCGTATTTCTGTACAACTTGAGTTGATTGTTGTAGAATAGTGTTGACTCAAGGGGTACGGATTTGCGGGTCGTTTCACTTCCATAAACTTGACCATTGGATAGAAATTTTTATACAGACACCGTTGGTCTATTTTTGAAAAAGATTTTCAAATGTTTGAAAGAAAATGTATGAGTTTGATTTTTGAAATATAACAAGTATTCTATTTTATTTATAACTTTAAATGTTGAATTTGGAAATATAAAAATTATGAGTTTAATTTGAAAGTAATTTGTAAAGTTTTACTTGTAGTTTTATTTTCTAAAATATATAAAATAGGATTTTAAATAGATAAATAAAAGTTTAATTAATTTTAAATTATATAAAATTAATTTTATTTAATATATATAATATTTTTAAAAGGTTCATTTAATTTATATTTAAAATAGGTTTTTACAACTTTAATAAATAAAATGGTTGGAAGGCTATATTGGAATTTTACTGCTAACTTAAACTGGTTATTGATTGAATTTAAATAAAGATTCATTCAAAACTTAATTATTGTTTGAAATGTTTTATAACTTATTTTAATAAACAGGTAACTAAATGAAAATTTTAAAATTTAAATAGATTTAAAATTGAATATTCTTTTGATTTAAATTGTATTTGAGGTTTTATTTAAATATTTATAATGAAATTTTATAAATGACCACGGTGTGAAATAAGCGTTTGGTTGTTAAAGAGACCGAGATCGAATATTGTCATACTCTCTGCGACCGAAAACCACTTTAAATACTATGTACGTGGTGGAGATTCTAAAATGTGTTAGTCCTTGAGATGATGGTTTTGATGACAACAGCCTTAGGATAGGATCATAAAATATAAATACTAACATTATACTTTAGAAATATATGTATATATAGGATTTAACCATGCAGGTACCAAGAATGGAGACTGTACGATATAAAGATTCAAGATATCAAGATCGAAGACTCATGAGTATCAAGAATATCAAGATTATCAAGAGTTCAAGATTTCAAGAATAAGTAATATAATTAGGAATTTTGTTAAGAATCCTAGAAAAGCACTGGAATCTTAATATCCAATTTATTCGTAGAATGGTATCCACTTCGAGCCTGTTAAAGGGATGGAACCCTAAGTAGGATGGAACCTAAGAAAAATATAGTAGAACATTGTTTTGTATCCACCAACTTTTATTTAAAATGTTTTTACAAAATTATATCTTGTTTTCAAAATAATTTCAAAACCTTCCTTTTAAAAGAATAAAAAACATTTATCCTGGTTTTAAATTTATTTAGCCTCAAAATAATCTTTATCTTCAAAATCAAATTATACTTAGTTTTAAATTATCTTTAATAATAATATATTTAACTTTTAATATTTATACTTAGATTTAAGTATAAAATTATAGTAAAATTTTATATATACCAAAATATTATTCTCTATATGTATTTATGTATTTTAACTACAGGTAAGTATATTTATAAAAGTTTAAAATAGTTTTAGTATAAGATAAAAGTTATTTTCAAGGAAAACCAAACCACCAAAAATTCCTTTGGGATGTCGGCATACTCAAGATACCCATGTCGACATAGTGGCAGTTGATTTTAAAATTTGAATTTCAAAAGAAGCGTCTATTCGTCATATCCCTTCACGAATGGGCATGGCTGTCGTTCTTCTATAAATAGGGGTTGTTTTCAACAAATTTCTAGTCATATATTTCTGGTTTTCACTCCTCTTCTTCTTCCACATTTCTTTTACATATTCTTACCATTACTTTGCCGAAATCAACATTGAATCTAACTAGATCATTTCTGGTTTAATTCTCTATCACTATATCAACAAGATCATAGTGCTATTCAGAGTTATATACTTCTTTGTAATCAATTTAGCGAGAAAAGGTGTGATTGTAGCCTTGGAAATCAATCATGCGAGAAAAGGTGTGATTGTGGCCTTGGAAATCAATCAAGTTAGAAAAGGCGTGATTGTAGCCTAGGAAATCAATTGGGTGAACTTGTTTCCCCCTGAAATCAAGTATCTCTACCCAGAGGATTGTGAATCTGGAGGGTGTACCTCGTAGCCTTGAAATCAAGGTTGTAATTGTACAATTTCTTTTGAAAGGAAATCCGTATTGTGTGTGGAACTGGATATAGGGTAACTCCGAACCAGTACAAAATCCGGTGTGTTCTTTCCTTTACTGCTTTTATTTTATTTCTGCATCTGTGTTGATTTTGTGATCATATCTGTGTCTGAATATTGCATACATTTGTGTTCAAATTAACAAAAACTCAAAAAGATTTTGTAATTTCTTTAAACACTATTCACCCCCTGTTTAGTGTTAATCCTAGCCTTAGGATCTATATTCCGTATTTCTCACATCTGGCATCAGAGCAAGGTTTTCAAAGCTTTCATAATATGAATTTTGAAAAAAATTTCAAAATGGCTACCAACACTGGTACTAGTAACACTACCAACACTAGTTCTATCATCCCTATCACTAGTTCATTTGTAGAAGGTCAGTCTACTATCAGAGCACCACTTTGTAATGGCAGTAATTCTGCATATTGTGCATGTAGGATGAAAATATATTTACAATCTATAGGATTAGACATTTGGAATATCACACAGACTGAATATTCTAAACTCACAATTGATTTTGCACGGTGGACCGCAGAGCAAAAGATTGTTGCATAAAACAATTCTAAAGAAATGAATATTCTGTTTTGTTCACTTGAAAGGAATGAATTTAATAGAGTGTCAAATTATAAGTCTGCATATGAAATCTGGAAAACTTAGCAAGTTACTCACGAAGGAACAAGCAAAGTTAAACAGACCAAAATTTCCATGCTCACAAATTATTTTCAATTATTTAAAATGAATTCTAATGAGTCTATTTCAGATATGTATTGTAGATTTCAGGATATTGTGCACTCTCTAATTCCTTGGGAAAGGAATTTTCGAAAGAAGATCAAGTTCGAAAAATCTTAAATTCTCTTACACCAAAATGGGATCAAAAGACACTTGCGATCGAAGAGGAAAATGACATCAGTACCTTAAAAATAGAAGAATTAGTTGAAAATCTAATGTCGTTTGAAGTCCAAATGATTGGGAGAAGAGAAAGCAAAGCATGTGAAAAGAAATCAATGACATTTAATGCATTGACCGATGGATCAGACTCAAAAAGCGATAATGATGAAGAGATAGCCTTTATGACCAAGAATTTTCGAAAATTCCTGAAATTCAGAAAGAAGAACAATCTCAAGAGAAACAACTATAAGAACTCTGGAAATCGGAGTGTAGTGCCAAATAATATCAAATGTTTCAACTATGATGAACCAGGACATATCAAAAGAGACTGTCCTATCCAGATAGGAAAAATCTTCCTATAAACAATGATTCCATAAAGAAATGAAAACATGCATTTACTGCTACTCTAGATGACTCAAACTCGTCCTCAAGCGATGATGATCAGAAGATAGATAATTCAAATATGTGTTTCACAGCAGTTCACAACTCTAACGAATTCAGAGAAACAGACTCAGAAAACGGTACACATTTACAATACAATTGATTGAAATTGCATGTTTAGATTTGGATGCTTAATTACTTGATTGATTGATTTTGAATTGGTGTGTTGTTTGAATTTTAAACTTTTTATTTTTTACTATTATTTTATTTTTATTTTTATTTTTTATTTTAGTAGTAGTATAATATTTTATAGAATATACTATAATTTTAGAATTATTCCAGATATATATATATACATTAAAAATAATGAGTGTGTGTGTGTGTGTGTGTATATATATTAGAATACTTAGGAAAAATAAATCATAGAAATTCAAAGACACATGTCAATATGGTCCCCACCATGATGTCGACATGGGTACAGAATTTGAAATTCAAAATTTGAACTCAAATGGTTGAATTTCCCTCCACCTTTTCACTTCATTCAATTCTCTGAAAAGGCATCTTTTGACCAGAGAACATGTTGATGTGCACGTAAATGTGCATATTTTTACCACCATATTTATTCTATTTAAATTAAATAAATGATCATATTGGGTATTTTAACTTGTTTTAACAAAAATTCATATTAATTCCAAATTTTCACATATTCATCTTCATATAAGGGCAAAATGGCCGTTTGTGCGCGTATATTAATTTGAGAGAATTTAATTGGAAATTTCTATAATATTTTATAGGAATTTAGCTTCTCATATTAGTGGGTTCATAAAGAAACATGCATGCACAAAATGGATATAAAGGAATGAAGATGGAAATAATTCAAAGTGAAGATCATGGAGGACCCCACCTACCTTAATGTACAAATTGAAGGCTAATGCACATGCTTATGAAGTTAATGGTTTCATGTACACTTAATGGGGGATTAAGACATGTTAATGATTACTTAGCCTCCACACTTCCTAAGGGGCATTTTAGGCATTCCCCAAAAATATGAATTAGGGTTTCATACATGTATAAATACCCATATGTTTCATGTAGGCTCTCTCTTCTCTTAGCCCCTCTCTTAGGCCTCCTTCTCTTTAGTTTAGTTTATACCAAATAAAAGAAAGCTCTCTTTCTCTTTTTATGGCTACTTAGCCATTTTTATTTTATGTAAAAAAAATTTATGCGATGTTAATTAGTGTTTCCTTTTACTTACATGTTCATTTCATTTCATGCTAGTAGTGTAGATTTACTTTTATGCAAGTAGAATAGTTTTCTTTTCATTTGCTTTCATTTTTCTTTCTTTTTTGCCTTCATGTTGCTAGCTACATTTGTTCATATGATAACAAATATGAGAGGCTAAACCCCTTCAATTTAGGGGTAATGAAGCTCTCTAATTAATGTAGCTTCAACATTTTGTCAATTCATGCTCTCTTTTTGTGATTAATGACAATGTTTAAAGTGGTTTAATTTGTTGTTTTTGCTTTGAATTTGATAGTCTATATTGTTGACACCAAATAGGCTATGCTTAATCAATCATTAACACAAATGTCTCTTCATGAATATATGATTATGGCATAAGAAAGTGATTTGAAATTAAAATTTGATGGTCTATGTTTCTAATCAATAGTTAATAGGCCATACTTAAAATAGGTTTTATTTTCATTTTCTTGGTCAAGCTTCATGAAAATTAGTAAGTGTTTTAAGGGGTGTGTTATAGTTTGATGGCTTATGTTGGCTAATCAATAGCTCAAATATGTCATACTTATGATAAACACATCAATTAAAACACTAATGACCATAAAAGAGAGATCATGATTTCATGTGTTGAACTACATGATCTAGAGAGTGGATTTATTCTCTAAATTGTCGTTTTACTCTCATATTTGCATTTCTTTTCTTTTTGTTAGTTAGTTCATTTTCTCATTTTCTAGATTAAACACACTCTCGACTTTGGTTAATTTGATTGAATAGAATTCAATTCCCTTTGGATCGACCCGTATTCGCCGCGTACTACATTCGTACACCGTGCCATTGCGGTTATTTTTAATTTAAATTCGTTCGATGGTTTTCTAAACCTATAGAAATTCCGTCAACGAACAAGTTTATGACGAACAAGTTTTTGTTGACCAAATGGAAAAAGATAACGAGGATTTATTACTTGAAAAATACAAAAAATTTCGTGAAAATCATAAACAAATCTCAACTTGCGAAGAATCAAATAATAATCTACTGTTTATCGAAATTGACAATTCTTGTTCTCAACAAGTCTAAATCGAAAATTTTCAAGTTAATAATTACAAATTTGACTTTATTGAGCAAATGAATGAAATGTACAATGATCACATGGATTTGGTTTTCGAAACATATTTGAATCAACGTGATAACCATACTCAAATTCCAACTTGTGAGAAGTCAAGTGATCGTCCACCTTTTACTCAAATCGATGATTTTCAAATAACAACTTTCGAAATTGAAAACGAAATCTTAACGAAGTTGTTGAAAACATGGCAATTGAGTTGGATTTCAATTCTTTTGAGGGTGTGGAACCAAACTTAAAATTCAATCTTCCTTTTCTCGATTTCGAAAATTTGAAGACAACAACTTTGAATTTTGAACTTGAGATACGCAATGAAGTTGTTGAGAATCCAACAAAGAAAGACGAATTTAACGAACACGATTTCTTTGGACTTTTTGAAGATGAGTTGTTGGATTCAAAAGGGGACGATTTACATCATCATTTTGAAACTAATAATTTTGAAGAATTTTTCAATGACAAATTTGAATTTCAATTTGGTGAAAATAAACTTGAATTTCAATCAATCGTTATATCTACCCCAAAAATCATCGAAAATAAAACAACTCGTACGATTTTTATTCATTTTTTCAAATCCACACTTGGCTTCGAAATCTTTTACAATTTGGTTTTTCGAGCTTAAGCTATGTCTCGTATACTTGACGAGACAAATGAATCGATCTTTGGAAGACCGTTTCATTTACTTTTTGGCGATATACTTTCTGATGCCGTGTAAATACATTTCATTTTCATGTAGATAATAATAAATGTTCCTTTCACTTAGGTTGACTGTGGGGACACAGTCAAAATCAAGTGTAGGGGGAGACTCATCTTCGTTTTTGATTTTTCATGATTTATTTTTACTTTTTCTTTGCAAAAAAAAAAATCTCAAAAAAAAACAACAAAAAAAACAAAAATTTTATTTAAGCATTTTTGATTTATTTTTAAAGAAACACTATAGGATAAATATATGGTTTTGGCTTATTAAATAGAAATTTTTGGAAGTTTATTCGTCTTAACAAAAATAAAATGAAAATTTATTACAAATAACAATGGTTTAACTAGTATATAGGAAGATTCATACGTGTTAATTATGAAGTACATCCTAATTGAAAATCATTGTTTTTAAAAGTGGTTGATTTAATGTAAAGATATAACATTTTTTTGTCTTCTAAGTTAAATGGTGCTAAATGATTTTGCAAAACTCTGTCTCTCTCTTAAAAAAAATATACAAAAAAATAGTAACATCCAAAGTATTCACTCTCATTTAAAAGTCCTCACGATTATGCATGGGTGAATTACTTGGAATCTTTAATTATGTGCTTTCATACTCATTTAAAAGTCCTCGCGGTTATGCATGATGGAACACATGTAAAAAAATAGACTTAATAAAAACCACCTACGGTCGATAGGGGTATGCACGAAAGTGTGTGCACTCGCCATGCTCTGTACTCCCCTCACATAAGCCCGAAAGGCAGTGCATGGGTGGTATATCTGGCCTCAGTTTACCTGAGCTAGGTGTGTAATTTTTCTTGCAAATAATGAGAGAGCAAGCAATTGAAATCCTAGCACTATTTTTACTTATTTGATTTGAATTGTTATCGGAAAGAAATGAAAATACCACTTTGATAAACTTTGATAGTCAACTACGGATCCATTTTATAGATACACTTTGTTATCAATTGAAACAACGAGTTAAACTATTCTCTATTTGTTACGATAACTTGATTTTTGTTGGAAATTTTGACGAGTAAATGACATAAATTTTCAAGATAATAACCAAAACCTATATTTAACTTATAAGTGTCGATTTAAAAGTAAATCATTTATTTGTAAATATTTTCAAAAACTCGCATTCATCTTTTTTTAAATAAATCTTACATTTTTGTAAATATTTTCACTTTACATTTTTTATTTTGCATTTGGATTTTGTGGGTAGTATCCGCTGAAAGCCCTTACGAGACTACACTCGTCCTACTGGGGACACCCAGACGTTTAACAGCTTGTTGCATACGCTCAATGCAATCGTGCTTCCTACGAAAACGGATTTATCTTAGTTTTAGTTTATTCGAGGACGAATAAAAAGATAAGTGTGGGGGTATTTGATGTGCACATAAATGTACATTTTTTACCACCATATTTATTCTATTTTAATTAAATAAATGATCATATTGGGTATTTTAACTTGTTTTAACCAAAATTCATATTAATTTCAAATTTTCACATATTCATCTTCATATAAGGGCAAAATGGCCATTTGTGCGCGTATATTAATTTAAGAGGATTTAATCGGAAATTTCTATAATATTTTATAGGAATTTAGCTTCTCATATTAGTGGGTTCATGAAGAAACATGCATGCACAAAATGGATATAAAGGAATGAAGCTGGAAATAATTCAAAGTGAAGATCATGGAGGACCCCACCTACCCACCTACCTTAATGTACAAATTGAAGGCAAATGCACATGCTTATGGAGTTAATGGTTTCATGTACACTTAATGGGGGACTAAGGCATGTTAATGATTACTTGGCCTCCACACTTCTTAAGGGGCATTTTGGGCATTCCCCAAAAATATGAATTAGGGTTTCATACATGTATAAATACCCATATGTTTCATGTAGGCTCTCTCTTCTCTAAGCCCCTCTCTTAGGCCTCCTTCTCTTTAGTTTAGTTTATATCAAATAAAAGAAAGCTCTCTTTCTCTTTTCATGGATACTTAGCCATTTTTATTTTATTTAATTTTCTTTTTATGCAATGTTAATTAGTGTTTCCTTTTACTTACATGTTCATTTCATTTCATGCTAGTAGTGTAGATTTACTTTTATGCAAGTAGAATAGTTTTCTTTTCATTTGCTTTCATTTTTCTTTCTTTTTTGATTTCATGTTGCTAGCTACATTTGTTCATATGATAACAAATATGAGAGGCTAAACCCCTTCAATTTAGGGGTAATGAAGCTCTCTAATTAATGTAGCTTCAACATTTTGTCAATTCATGCTCTCTTTTTGTGATTAATGACAATGTTTCAAGTGGTTTAATTTGTTGTTTTTGCTTTGAATTTGATAGTCTATATTGTTGACACCAAATAGGCTATGCTTAATCAATCATTAACACAAATGCCTCTTCATGAATATATGATTATGGCATAAGAAAGTGATTTGAAATTAAAATTTGATGGTCTATGTTTCTAATCAATAGTTAATAGGCCATACTTAAAATAGGTTTTATTTTCATTTTCTTGGTCAAGCTTCATGAAAATTAGTAAGTGTTTTAAGGGGTGTGTTATAGTTTGATGGCTTATGTTGGCTAATCAATAGCTCAAATATGTCATACTTATGATAAACACATCAATTAAAACACTAATGACCATAAAAGAGAGATCATGATTTCATGTGTTGAACTACATGATCTAGAGAGTGGATTTATTCTCTAAATTGTCGTTTAACTCTCATATTTGCATTTCTTTTCTTTTTGTAAGTTAGTTCATTTTCTCATTTTCTAGCTTAAACACACTCTCGACTTTGGTTAATTTGATTGAATAGAATTTTAAAATCATCAATTCCCTGCGGATCGACCCGTATTCGCCGCGTACTACATTCGTACACCGTGCGCTTGCGGTTATTTTTTATTTAAATTCGTTTGACGGTTTTCTAAACCGATAAAAATTCCGTCGACGAACACATGTCCTTTGAGAATCTATTTATTCACTATCTTTTATCACATCTTTTCACTCTCATTTTCAAATTCAAACTCTCTCTTCAAACCTTCAAGCTCTCTACTCTCTACTCTCTACTCTAATGGCTTCTTCAAGCAACCCCTTCACCATGAGAATTTCCAAAAAGATTAAAGAGCGACTCTTCAATGATCTAGAGGCCATAAAAGTATACATCAATTATGCTATCTATGAAAAAGTCCATCCTGGAAAGTTTGCTATATTTCAAGGTTTCTTTTCTTATGAAATTGATTCTCTTTTTGCAAACAATCTAATTCTTAGTCTTATTGATGCTTCTCAAAATGATTTCATTTGTTATCTGTAACGACCCATAATTTCGCTACTTCGGAAATAAGAGATTTGATTCGTTTTTAATTTAAAAAGGAATTTAAAACTTAGATAAATATGTTATATATAATAAATAATTATCTATTCTTATAGTTAATAAATTAGAAGGTATAAATTTGGATTTTAGAACAAATCGACAAAAGGTAAGTTTTGTTAATAATATGTAAAGGCTTAAATAAATGAATTTAAATATTTACTTAAAATGGTAAATCTTATTTAAAACATCTAATAAAGATAATAAAAGTATATTAAAAGATTAAAAAGAGTATTGATAATCGTTTTACAAAAATAACCAAAATTTGTCGCATTTTGTCAATTTTACATATGCTGTAAGATTAGAGGTTTCAATATTAATTAAATATAATTTTAAAATATAAAGAGACATGTTTTAATTTATTTAAAAAAGTAAAAAGTTTATTTTAAAGTTTGGTTTACTTCAATATATAGCTTAATAAAAACGTCTAATTTTGACGGTAAAATTTGTCAACAAAAACACCGTTTTTAACCAAAACGAGTTGTCGACAAGCTGTTGCAACTTGTTTTATTTTGCAACACATAAATACAAGTTTACAAACTATTTAAACACTTTACATTAGCACTAAAAGAAAAAAAGAGTTTACTTTTGAAAAGTTAAGTTAAAATAAATAATTTTAAAAAGACATGATTTGACATAAAAACAACATCATTACCTTACTTCTCATCTCATTAATAAGATGTAATACTTTTACATAGAAAAGAAGCAGAACTATATGATTTAATAACTACAAACCATAAGAAGGTGACACCTCTTAACCTCTTAACACACTTTTCCATAAACATCATTTCCACCATTAACGCAAATCAAATCAAGCAAAAGTCTTCTTTCTTTTTAACACAAAGTTTAAGAAAAAAGAAGAGTAATCATTTCACAAATTCAAATCATATTAATAAGCCATCCTTTCCTTTCTTAAGTGCATGTCCTTAAGGGTTTAATCAAAGATTTAAAAAATGCAAAAATAGAGAAGGCTAGTATAGTCATTTGCCACTCAAATCTCATCTATAAATAGCCATATCCTTTTCACCATTTTTTGCAACCATTCTTTTCATTTTCCTAAAGCTACTTCCACCATTTTTCTTCTACCTTCAAATTATCACCTTCATACTCTCATACCATCACCTTGCACCACCAAAACCAAGCCTAGCTACCACCTACCCACCTCCTCCTCACCCAAAACCCACGCCAACCTCCTACACCCACTTGCTTTCGGCCATATCCTAAACCCAAGCTCCTACCCACCAACCCGAGCCAACCTACCCCCTACACCACACAGCCAAGCCCCTCCACCCCAAGGCCGAGCACCACACACCCCAAACCCGAGCGTACACCCTCCTACACGCCTAAACCCAAGCATCCAAGGCCACACCCCCCACACACCAAGGCCGTACAGCCTCCTCTCCTATAAAAAACAAAAGAAAAAAAAGAGAAGAAAAGAAAAGAACAAGAAAATGGAAGGAAAACAAAACGTTCACAAAAAAATAAGATAAGGCGAAAATTCAAGTCATTCGGGAAAAGCACGTTGTTCGAAAGCACGTAGCCTACGAAAAAGTTTGACGGAGTGGATATGAAGCTGAGAAATTCTCACCGCGTTTTGAATTATATTGACTATCATGTTTAATTGTTAAGTTAGATAACCACTATTTGAAGATATGGATGTTTGATTGATTGTTCGAATATGTTGGATAATCCATAGTAATATTCTGACATTTACGGTATTGAATATGTTAGTGTTATATGATTGTTGTATGGTTGTGATGAAAATTTGGACATCAAAATTCTATTAATTAAGTAATTCCTTTGTTTAATAAGACCACATTTTAGTAATATGAGATATTGTGGAAAAATAAGTCTTTTTCATTTAGAAGTGAAAATAAACTTAAAATAAGAGGGAATTTGAAATTTGAAGCGAAACGGATCTGAAAAGGATAGTTAAATTGAAATTGAACTTGAGATGAATAGTGAAATTGAAATTGAAATCGATTTTGAAAAAGTGAAGTTTATTTTGAGAATGAATTGAATTTTAAATTGAAATTGGATTTGAAATCTAAGTTTTAAATGTGTTTAATTTGATATTAGAATTGAAATTGAGTTAAAATTGGAATTTAAAATTTAATATTAAAATAATGAGAATATAATAATATTATAATATGGTAACGGTAAAAATATATTTTAAATACTTTAAAAAGTGAAAATATTGATTTAATATGGTTTGTAATGACGTGTTGAAATCCAATTTGAATAGATTATTTCAAATATTGAAAAATAAGTTAAAACTAGGTGCGTCGCGCAATGGCAGTTCGCGATTTCGCGCCGAAAAGTTCAAATGAGTGTATAGAGTGGAATATAGCTCGAAATTCTTCGAAATAAGAAAATTCCAGACTATTATATCCATATCTTCTAAACGAAGAAAGAAAATCAAAGTTTCATTGAGTAGATTTTGAAATAAGTCCAAATTAATTTTCCAGAAAAATCACACTAGTGTAGTTAAGTGACCGTAATAGAAAATCTGTTTAAATGGATTTTTTTTAATTATGGAAAAATATGGAATAAATTTGATAAATCTATTTAGATGATTTAAAAGATATTTGGATTGGATAATAAGAATTATCGAATGTTTAAAAGTTGTTTAATTCAAATAAGCTTATTTAGCACTTTCCGTAGCACTTTTCTACTGCGAATTCTATAGCTTTTGGAATATGGGTTTAAATGTAACGACGCTTCCCAGAATAAATTGTGAATGTTTTAAAAAGGATAATTAAGTATTTTTGAAAGATAATTTGGAATATTTATAAGCAATTCCAAAATAAAGTTGAAAATCTGAGTATGCGGAAACGACTAGTGCATTTGTCCCGCTTGTGGGATCTGGGAAGATAAAATAAGGTGTTTAACTAAGGTTAGGGATGGAGCAACCAGTGCCCTAATCTTACCCGACCTATGTTTTCTTTTCTTGGGCGAGGGGTGGAACAGATCGAAAGGAAAGTCCGGATGGTCTTAAATAAAAAGATTCTGTTAAGTTTTCCAAAATAAAAGAAGATTGGTATTATCCAAAATTTAAGCAATCTCCAAAAATGAATGATTTCTATGATCCTAGTTACTTTAAAATATTTGTTAAGATTGATTTAGGGTTTATCATAAACGATGTCTTAAATAACATTGTTTTTGACCCGACTAAAATGTAAAGAAATTTGGATCAAGAATTAAGTAAGGAAATTTGAGATATTTTCCCAAGCAAAAGAATGAATTTCTTAGAAATTATCCTTAGTCAAAAGAAAGAGATTTCGAAATCATCCGAAAAGAATCAAAGTGAAAAGAGACTTAATAAATCCTGTATACTCATATTCACTTTCTATCGATATTGGATTTTGAAGGAACCAGGGTCGGATTTGGGTAAATCCCATTTGAAAACCACTTCGACCCAGTGTATACATTCGAACTTGAAGACATGTTAAAGCTGATGATTATTGAAGACCGTGGAACTTTATAGCGTGAGGACTACTTATTGACTTGCTCTGGGTAGCTCCCGAGTTATATATAGCAACGGTCTCCTTGTTGTGGAGATTTTTCGGATTACGAGGACTACTCGCCACTAGTGGTAGTAGGAGAGTGCTTTTGTTTTGTCATGTTCCTGGACAACTTGTATGGACGTTTGTCTGACATTGCATTTCTTAAGATTACGTACATTGGTTTTTACAAAGTACATCAGTGGTGGCGAAGAAGGCAACTTCTCTTAGCTTAACACCCTCCTTGAGATGTACGAGCTCAAGGGTTGTATTTTTGTGGAAGGCAATTAGTAGTTAACAGAAATCGCAATATGGCATTCAAAGATGTGATATGTGCTTTATGAAAAGGTAATCATTGTCTCAAGCCTCATCAAATCGGAAATGACCGAAATAGGATTAGATGCGGCAAGGCTAAGTGGGTCATTCCTAGTTAGCGTATGATCATCCCCTTCTAGATATATTTCTTCCCGCTATGATGTCGGGGTGTAAAATAATGTGGTGTATGCTATGCGGGCCCTCGAATAAAGATCGGTAACGACCGGGGGATAACATATTCGGTACCATCTAGTTATAGAGGTGGGCCGGTCTTGTGTGGGTAGAGAAGCTGTGTGATGGTTTCTCGGGCCATCCATCTAGAGGTGTACCCATTCAGAAGGTAGATCATGCGCCTGGTCAACTGCATGGAAATCCATTATCCAATAAGAACCTACGGTTTTTTGTTTGTAGAGCCTGGTATGTTGGAATTTAATAATGGTATCAATTTCGGCTAAGATTAATAAGTTTATTTGCAAATGTTTTCAAAGAGATGTCATTAGAAATAATATCGAAGGTTTTGAGATAAAAGTATTTTAGTTATCATAAGGTAAAAACCCGTCCATGTTTATGTGTGGGCGTGGTCTTATGAGATACTCTTTATTTTCAAAGGATTTATAAAAAGGCTGATATATGACACTTTCATCTATTATTGATTTTTTCTCACGTTGGTTTATCAAGCCTGATCCGAGTAGTTTCAGGTTTAGTCGAAGATGGTTGGAGTTTTCAAAGGAGAGCTAGAGATATTTATTAATGTATGGACATATTCTATTATCCGTTGTACTTAGTGTATTTCGTTTTATGTTTTTCGGCAATTATAAGGACAGATGTTTATAACTGTCCAAGTTGAATTTAGTTTAGACTCTGATATATGTATTTAGAAGTTTTTCGCTGTAAAAATATTTCTTTAATATTATATGTCATTCCATTCGAGTGAGATTCTATTCTATCTACTTTTCCTTTTTTACCCTTAAAGATCCGTCTTTTCGTGCAATTTGAGTTAGACATGTGTGGTTTATTGTCGATTCAAAGAGTATGAGAAAACGGGACTTTACATTTGGTATCAAAGCTTTTGGTTGAGCGAGCACGGAAGCTTGATAGGGGTAAATCTCATCAGAGATAGGATTAATAATATCCTAGGAAGAGTAACTCACTAGAGATAGGGTTAGTAACATCCTAGAATGAGTTATGAGAGTATTATATATATGAGAGCGTATTTGTTAATTTTATAAAAATGGTTTTTTTTAAAGAAATTGGTAAATGAAATACTTTTACCTTGGTTTTATATTATAAATATTAAAGGGGATATTATTATCTTTTGGGATATAAATTAAGGATTAATTGTAACTTTGCTTAGAAAAACTAAAATATGAATATCTTGTGATTAGAATTGCATAATTTGACTATAAGATATTCCATATAGAATCAATTAGTTGAAACCTAGAATTTAGAACTTTAATCATATACCCTTAAATATGTAGTATAAAACAATAATAATGATTAAGTGATTATCATAATGGATGGATTTAAAAGCTAAGTACAAATATCTTGTGAAGTAAAATTCACAATTTGACTGTAAGATATTTGATGATAATATTGAAACTACAAGGTGTAATTAGAGGAAGTAAAGAGAAAATGTACATATAGAAAAAAAATTGTTATCAATAAAATAGAAAATGATCAGCCAAAACTGAAATTTTGGATAAATATAATATGAAAGGGTAAGCTGTATAACTTGTAAAGGAGTTAAGATAATTTAAAATTTAGACGCTTTGACTAGGTTAAAATCAGAGTGAAATTTAGGAACAAGAGGTATAAGAAATATCATCCTAATATAAAACTTTAAATTAGTGATACATTTAGGGTAACATTCGTAATTCGAAATGAAGTAAGAATAAAAGTGGATATTTTTGAACAATATGGTTAATAGGTTGATTGTTGGATGAAAATTTTACATAACAAATACCACATGAAATAAGTTTCATAATTTGACTATAAGGTATTTGATGGATTTAAGATTAAGAAATTTGATTTAGAAAATGGATAGGTAAATAGTTAAGTAATTAATCGTACAATCAGTGAGAAACAGGTGTACACTTAGTAAACTTGTCTTATTTGATATATGGATTGGATAAATAATATTTGCCAAATGAAAACATTAGATAAAGAAAACTAAGGGTTGAGTTTTATAACTTATTAATTTGAGATAATAGTAGAGTTCCATATTAGTTAAATACCTTAGTTGAAGTAATAACAATTTGATGTTTAGGGATATGTATATATACTCTTAAGAAGTAAAGGTATATGATACAAGTTTAAGTCATATTTGTATGCTTAGGTAATAATGTATTCAGAAAAAAGTGAATGGGTGTGAAATAAACTTAGATTAATAGAAATTTTGAAAAAAATGTATTAGGTAAAAATGAACGTGAATAAGTACATAAGTTAAACGTAGACCATTTCAGCACATAAATTTTGATCTAAGATTTGAGAACATAACTTCGAGGTGTTTACACCAATCCGAAAAAGGGGTTATCACTCGATTCTTGACGGCGAGCATTGATGGGAGTTTATGATTATGTACACGAGTTTTCTATCATAGTTGAGAGCTATGCAAGGAAAGCAAGGGTTTATGATCAAGAAGTCTGATCAAAGTCCGCACTAGAAAATCGACGGATCTACTAGTTCAAAAGAAAAGTTATGGATTCGAATAATAGATCGATTCAAATATCACATATAGTATGATGTGTTGGGTCGGTCTATTTAGTAGTTGGATAGATATCTCAAATAGTAGGCACTAAGATATAGTGGTTGGACTGATGTTTTGGTATGCATATATATAGACCTCAGATATAGTACATGCTCAGGACAGGGAATGTCGCTTATCTCGATATAGTATCAGTGTGGTTGATTTTTTTAAAACCTTGTTTGGTCGTTGTATATATTATCTTAAGTGTGCAGTATGCACTAGGATGGGTACGATAGAAGTTTGACTTGATGTATGTGTATATAATCATAAGTACGTGATATATACTCAGGTTAGTGTGAGGAATCTCTATATGTATGTTTGACATCATTTGCTTTTAGTGTTGTTATGATATCGACCTTCTTCTTTTCTATCATCAGTAGAAATAAGTCAAATTATCTGAGGATATGAGTATGAGATGGATTCTTTTATCTAACTTTCATTTCGAGGGCGAAATGCTTTTAAGTAGGGGAGAACGCAACGATCCGTAATTTCGCTACTTCGGAAATAAGAGATTTCATTCGTTTTAATTTAAAAGGGAATGTAAAACTTAAATAAATATGTTATATATAATAAATAATTATCTATTCTTATAGTTAATATATTAAAAGGTATAAATTTGGATTTAAAACAAATCGACAGAAGGTAAATTTTGTTAATAATAAGTAAAGGTTTAAATAAATGAATTTAAATATTTATTTTGAAAAGGTAAATATTATTTAAAATATCTAATAAAGATAATAAAAGTATATTAAAAGATTTAAAAGAGTATTGATAATCGATTTACAAAAATAACCAAAATTTGTCGCATTTTGTCAGTTTTACATACGCTGTAAAATTATAGCTTTCAATATTATTTAAATATGATTTTAAAATATAAAGAGACATGTTTTGATTTATTTAAAGAAGTAAAAAGTTTATTTTAAAGTTTGGTTTACTTCAATTTATAGCTTAATAAAAAGTCAAATTTTGACGGTAAAATTTGTCGACAAAAACAACGTTTTCAACCAAAACAAGTTGTCGACAAGTTGTTGCAACTTGATACATTTTCTAACACATAAATACAAGTCTACAAACTATTTAAACACTTTACATTTAGCACTAAAAGAGAAAAAGAGTTTACTTTTGAAAAATTAAATTAAAATAAATAAATTTAAAAAGACATGATTGACATAAAAACATCTATATAGAGATGGTGTGATTTGATTTTTTGTTCTTATTTTTTTAGCCCTCAACGAAGTCTTACGATAAAAAGACGCAGTTCGGAATATAAAGGACCAAATTATTGAAACAAAGTTACGCTTAGTGAAGGTAAAGTTTGAAGATAGAACAATTCCTTCTGTCGTGTATCCTCGATTGATCCAGCCTCAAATACCTTTATTGTCGATTTTAGTATTAAACGAAAGGTTATACCTATAGATTCTGTATTGTAGGTCAATCCTACTCCACTAGTAGCTATAGGCGGCATAGAGGAAGAAGCACTACACTAGGAATCAACAACACAAAAACTTAGGTAAAAATTACCCTTTTCCATATCGATATTGGGGCTAACAAGAATGTCCCCCTTACTTCTCATCTCAATAATAAGATGTAATACTTGTACATAGAATGGAGCAAAACTATATGATTTAATAACTACGAACCATAAGAAGGTGACACCTCTTTACCTCTTAACACACTTTTCCATAAACATCATTTCCACCATTAATGCAAATCAAATCAAGCAAAAGTCTTCTTTCTTTTTAACACAAAGTTTAAGAAAAAAGGAGAGTAGTCATTTCACAAATTCAAATCACATTAATGAGCCATCCTTTCCTTTCTTAAATGCATCTCCTTAAGGGTTTAATCAAAGATTTAAAAAATGCAAAAGTAGAGAAGGTTAATATAGTCATTTGCCACTCAAATCTCATCTATAAATAGCCATACCCTTTTCACCATTTTTTACAACCATTATCTTCATTTTCCTAAAGCTACTTCCATCATTTCTCTTCTACCTTCAAGTTATCACCTCCATACTCTCATACCATCACCTTGCACCACCAAAACCAAGCCAAGCTACCACCTACCCACCTCCTCCTCACACAAAACCCACGCCACACCTCCTACATCCACTTTCTTTCGGTCATACCCTAAACCCAAGCTCCTACCCACCAAGCCAAGCCTACCTGCCCCCCTACACCACACTGCAAAGCCCCTTCACCCCATGGCCGAGCACCACACACCCCAAACCCGAGCATACACCCTCCTACATGCCTAAACCCGAGCATCCAAGGCCACACCCCCTCCACACCAAGGCCCTACACCCTCCTCTCCTATAAAAAAACAAAAGAAAAAAAGAGAGGAAAAGAAAAAGGAAAAGGAAGGAAAACAAAAGCGTTCGCAAAGAAATAAGCTAAGGCGAAAATTCAAGTCATTCGGGAAAAGCACATTGTTCGAAAGCACGTAGCCTACGAAAAAGTTTGACGGAGTGGCTATGAAGGTGAGAAATTCTCACCGCTTTTTGAATTATATTGGTTATCATGTTTAACTGTTATGTTAGATGAACGCTATTTGATGATATGGATGTTTGATTGATTTTTTGAATATATTGGATAGTCCATAGTAATGTTATGACATTTACCGTATTGAATATGTTAGTGTTATATGATTGTTGTATGGTTGTGATAGTAATTTGGACAACAAATTTCTATTAATTAAGTAATCCCTTTGTTTAATAAGACCACATTTTAGTGATATGAGATATTGTAGAAAATAAGTCTCTTTTCTTTTAGATGTGAAATTAAAGTTAAAATAAAATAGAATTTGAAATTTGAAGTGAAATGGATTTGAAAAGGATAGTAAAATTGAAATTGAAATTGAGATGAATAGTGAAATTGAAATTGAAATCGATTTTGAAAAAGTGAAGTTTAGTTTGAGAATGAACTGAAGTTTAAATTGAAATTGGATTTTAAATCTAAGTTTTAATGAGTTTAATTTGAGATTAGAATTAAAATTGAGTTAGAATTGGAATCTAAAATTTAATATTAAAGTAATGGGAATATAATAATATTATAATATGGTAATAGTGATTAAATACTTTAAAAAGTGAAAATATTGATTTGAAATGAATTGTAATGATTTTATAAGTGTTGAAATCCAATTTGAATAGATTATTTCAAATATTGAAAAATAAGTTAAAACTAGGTGCGTCGCGCAACGGTAGTTCGCGATTTCACGCCGAAAAATTCAAATGAGTGTATATAGTGGAATATAGCTCGGAATTTTTCGAGATAAGAAAATTCCGGACTATTATATTCATATCTTCTAAACGAAGAAAGAAAATCAAAGTTTCATCGAGTAGATTTTGAAATAAGTCCAAATCAATTTTTCGAAAAAATCGCACTAGTGCATTTAAGTGACCGTAATAGGAAATCTGTTTAAGTGGATGTTTTTAATTATGAAAAAATATGAAATAAATTTGATAAATCTATTTAAATGATTTAAAAGAAATTTGGATTAGAAAATATGAATTATCGAATGTTTAAAAGTTGTTTAATTCAAATAAGCTTATTTGGCACTTTCCGCAGCACTTTTCTGTTGCGAATTGTATAACTTTTGAAATATGAGTTTAAATGTAACGACGTTTCTCAGAATAAATTGTGAATGTTTTAAAAAGGATAATTAAGCGTTTTTGGAAGATAATTTGGAATATTTATAAGCAATTCCAAAATAAAGTTGAAAATCTGAGTATGCGGAAACGACTAGTACATTTGTCCCACCTGTGAGATTTGAGGAGATAAAACAAGGTGTTTAACTAAGGTTTGGGATGTAGCAACCAGTGCCCTGAACTTACCTGGCCTATGTTTTCTTTTCTTAGGCGAGGGGTGGAACAGATCGAAAGGAAAGCCCGGATGCTCGTAAATAAGAATATTCTGTTAAGTTTTCCAAAATAAAAGTAGATTGGTATTATCCAAAAGTTAAGCAATCTCCAAAAATGAATGATTTCTATGATCCTATTTACTTCAAAAATTTGTTAAGATTGATTTAGGGTTTATCGTAAACGATGTCTTAAATAACATTGTTTTTGACCCGACTAAAGAGTAAAGAAATTTAGATCAAGAATTAAGTAAGGAAATTTGAGATATTTTCCAAAGAAAAAGAATGAATTTCTTAGAAGTTATAGTAAGTCAAAAGAAAGTGATTTCGAAATCATCCGAAAAGAATCAAAGTGAAAAGAGACTTAATAAATCCTGTATACTCATATTCACTTTCTATCGATATTGGATTTCGAAGGAACTGGGGTCGGATTTGGGTAAATCCCATCTGAAAACCACTTTGAACCAATGTATACGTTCGAACGTGAAGGTATATTGAAGATGATGATTATTGAATACCGTGGATCTTTATAGCGTGAGGACTTCTTGTTGACTTGCTCTGGGTAGCTCCCAAGTCATATATAGCAGTGGTCTCCTCATCGTGGAGATTTTTCGGATTGTAAGGACTACTCACTACTAGTGGTAGTAGGAGAGTAGCTTCGGTTTGTCCTGTTCCTGGACAACTTGTATGTACGTTTGTCTGACATTGCATTTTTAAAGATTACGTACATTGGTTTTCACAAACGTACATCAGTGGTGGCGGAGAAAGCAATTTCTCTTAGCTTAACACCCTCCTTGAGACGTACGAGCTCAAGGGTTGTATTTTTCTGGAAGGCAATTAGTAGTTAACAGAAATGGCAATGTGGCATTCAAAGATGTGATATGTGCTTTGTGAAAGGTAATCGTTGCATCAAAGCTTCATTAAACTGAAATGATCAAAATAGGATTAGATGCGGCAAGGCTAAGTGGGTCATTCCCAATTAGGGTATGATCATTCCCTTCTAAATATATTTCTTCCCGCTATGACGTCGTGGTGTAAATTAATGCGGTGTATGCTATGAGGGGCCTCGAATAAAGGTCGGTCACGACCGGGGGATGACATATTCAGTACTATCTACTTATAGAGGTGGGCCAGTCTTGTATTGGTAGAGAAGTTATGTGATGGTTTCTTAGGACATCCATCTAGAGGTGTACCCATTCGGAAGGTAGATCCTGCGCTAGGTCATTTGTATCGAAATCCATTCTCCAATACGAACCTACGATTTTGTTTGTAGAGCCTGGTATGCTGGAATTTAATAATGGTAACAATTTGGGCTAAGATTAATAAGTTTATTTGGAAATGTTTTCAAAGAGATGTCATTAGAAATAATATCAAAGGTTTTGAGATAAAAGTGTTTTATTATCATAAGGTAAAAACCCATCCATGTTTATGTGTGGGCGTGGTCTTATGAGATACTCTTTATTTTCAAAGGATTTATAAAAAGGCTGATATATGACACTGTCATCTATTATTGATATTTTCCCGCGCTGGTTTATCAAGCCTGAACCGGGTATTTTCAATACTCGGGTCAGATCCGAGTAGTTTCAGGTTTATTCGAAGATGGTTGAAGTTTCCAGAGGAGAGCTGGAGATATTTATCGACGTATGGACATATTCTATTATCTGCTGTACTTAGTGTATTTTGTTTTATGTTTGTCAGCAATTGTAAGAACAGATGTTTATAACTGTCCAAGTTGAATTTAGGTTAGACTCTGATATATGTATTTAGAAGTTTTCCGCTGTAAAAATATTTCTTCAATATTATATGTTATTCCATTCGAATGAGATTCCGTTCTGTCTACTTTTCTTTTTTTACCCTTAAAGATCAGTCTTTTCGTGCAATTTGAGTTAGATATGTGTGTTTTATTCTCGGTTCAAAGAGTACAAAAAAAGGGACTTTACATTATCCAAATCTTGTTAAAATTTTCTATGCAAATCTAAACAGTGGATTTTATATTGAAAATGATGATGAGATTTGGAGTAGTATCAAAGGCACTAGAATCGTTTTAAATTGTGATCTTTCTATACCATTCTCAGTTGCAAAAGCACGGGAATGGATATTTCTAGTTTTAATATTGATGAAAATGATCGTGAGACGTTTCATCGCATTTTCGAAGTAAATGATGATTTTGAATTCAAAAATCGAAACTTTTGATTAAAAGATGGAATTGTTAATCTTTTTTTGAAACATACTTTGACCCCAAGATCGGAGAATTTTAACAATCCTACTTCAAATGTTTGCAAAGCACTTTTTGCTATTTTTGGAAATTATGATATTAATTGGACGCAAGTTATTTTGGGTGAACTTCGTCCCAAAAATGTTGAAATATGTGAGAATACTTTGTATCATGGAATCTATCTCACTCGGATTTTTAACTATTTTGGAGTAGATTTCAAAGGAGAAGAATTTGTTTCAAGAAAGGTTTTCAATCATTCCAATATTTCTCTTATGAAAATTCCATTTGTTTTTCAGCCTTATAAGACTCTTGTCGAAAAGGAAAAGCATTTGGCTCATGAGGAGATGGAAGAGGAAGAAGAAGAAGGGGATGAAATGGAAATTAAAGAATAAGGTGAATATCTTTGGAAAGCATTGATTATCCTCCTAATCCAACCAATAAAACCTTCTCAAAAACCAAGAGACCATTGTTGAGAATCAACGGGTTCTTAAACGATCCGTTAGTAAGAAGTTGGACAAAATTTCATCCAAGATGGACAAGTTTATTTCCAAAGTTAGCAAGAAGCTTGGATTATCTTCATCTTCATCATCCTCTAACTAGTTCTATCTTTTCATTCCATGTTGTATTAGTTTAGTTTGTTTTAATTTAAAGTTCATGTAGTTCTTTGTGTTTAATCGTTGTATCATGTTATCATGAAATGAAATCGAATTTCCTTTCTGTTATCTAGCTTATATTATCTCCAGAATAAATGTTAGTGTATTATATAAATATATATATACGCAATTATTCACAAAATCAAAATAAGCCATCAAAATTCACTACACCATGTCGACATCCCGCTATGACCATGTCGACATGCACTGGTCAGAAATGACATTTAATTTTGAACTCGAAATTTGAATAACTACCTTATGTCTATTCATTTCAAATGAATTTCTACACCTATAAATATGTAACGTTCCGAAAATTTTCGACTTTCGAAAATTCAACATCGACACTCACTTTATCGACTGCCGAGAAATCGAAGGCCGGAAACACGGAATGTTATGGGTTTAAGAAAGAAGAAAGGAAGAAGAAGAGAAGAAGGTAGAAGATTTAGATAGGGAAAAGAAGATAGAAAATTTTAAAATATAAGGAAAAGAGAATAGAGAAGAGATAGAAAAGATAGAACGGAACAGAAAACAACAGAATCACATCAGAATCTCACAATTCGCAGCGGAGCAACATATAATAAATAAATGAATAATCTTTAAACAAAGAACCATTTCAGTTATTACATTTTATACATTTCATTTCATCATATCATTAGAGTATACAACAACAACAACAAATAGTGCAGCGGAAAAAGAAATACTATATAGCTAGTAATACGCCATGCCATCCAGCTTGCCTCCAGCAACTCCAGAATATCCAGAATATCCTGATAAACCTTAACTCTTAACTGCCCGTGTGGAAAATTGGTGGGCACCCAGAGTTTAGGAAGGAAAACAATAAACTCCAAGTCAGTCATGTGACTGGTGTGAGAACTCAAAACAGTTTATTTTTCTTTAAAATTAAAATGGAGGAATATTTTTAAAAATCAATTCGCAATGCTTTTAAAAATGAGACTACCATAAGACCTTCCGCCACACACACACAATGCAAACGCAGACTTGGAGGAGATTTCTTCTTATGTTAGTCAAAGATGCTTGATACGTATTAAAATCAAATCAATTTTGATATTATTATTAGTGCATAGTGTAGAAGATATTTCGAAAGTAGAATATAAATCTTAGCCAACATAGACATTTCGAACTATGCCTACTATAGCTACCATCCAAACAGTGGTGACCACCATAAGTGAATGACAGGTTCTACAACTAATACCGTACAAGTTTCGTATTGGGAATTGGATTTCCAACAAATGGTCAGGCCAAGGAACTTCCCATTGCCACATGAGAATGCCTCTGGAAAGACATCCCCGAGAACCAAACCGGAACTCTGCCAACACAAGGCCGGGTTACCCCTAACTGGGTAACTACTGACACGAGCACGCCATTCCCCGATCGTAAACGACCTTTCTCACGGGATCCCGAAAACCAACAACCACAAAGTAATAAATTCGTAGTAACCACATAGGTTAAATATCTGGGCTCCATACCATGATACCACCTCTATCCAGAAGGAAATGTACATACCCTAAAGGGTGCTACCCCTCATAACCTTGCCGCATCTTTCCTGTTTTGACCATTTCCGGGGTGTGAGGCTCGACGAAGTCACGTCCACAAAAACATACTTTATACAAAAGCCATGCTTTGGGTCAACAAATGATCAACACAATGATCACCAAGATAGACGATCAAATAAATGGTCCTATCACAATAATCAACACAATGATCATTTACAGCAACACTCAGCATGTCACATTACCAAATTGGGAATATATCGCTGATAACTTCAACTATATAACCTCTGAGCTCGTACGTCTCAGAGAAGGGTGTTAAGCTAAGAGAATAAATTCTCCGCCACCACAGAAATATATTTGAAAGAAATCGGCTTTACATTCTCAACTTATAATGTCAGACACACAATCCATACAAGTCTGTTCCGGGCTCGAACAGAACCGAAGGTACTTACAAAGAAGTCCTTGCAATCCGAAAAATCTCTAATCACGTTCGGATTTCCCATCACATATGGAGGTCTCAATACCAGGGATCAGCCAGTGCAGAGACAATCAACAAGAAACCCTTTCGCTTTCGAAAATATCCGGTCTTCAACACCGATCTTCGAATGCAATTCATAACGACGTATCACATATTCGGAATGGGTTATACGACCCCAAGGTCCTTTCCCGGTTAACCCGAATGGTGAGCGCTTATTTTAAAAAAACAAGTGTGGCATTCAATTTCAAACAATTCACAACAAATACCTATTTAAAGGTAAAAATTGATAGTCGGTCATTGAACTATCAATAGATATGCCAACATCACCAGATTCCAAATAATTTTCCAAATTATTTATTTCACAAAAATATCTTTACAAGATATAAACATAATTTCCATACTTTAAAAATAAATCAATATTTATTTTTAAATCTAATTTCCCAATTTCATTTATAAATTCTATATTGAATTTACATTCCAAAATATTTATGAATATACGATTTCCATTCAATTTCTAATATTCATTTTCAATTTATCTTCAAAAAGATAAATTCCAAATATTCACTTAATATTGGAAAAGCATTTCTATACTTATTAAAAATAAGTAATTCACAGATCTTTTTATTTTCTATACTGAGAAAATATTTAATATACCCTAATCGAAATTAAGTATATATTTCATTCTTTTAAGGAAATCATTCACTTAATCATATTTATTTGGGTCAAAACGAATGTCGCGTAAAACATCGTTACGACAACCCAAAATCACTAGTATAGGGATCCGAAATTAAAATAGATATATAAATCCCAATACTATACAAAAACATTTCCTTTCGGAAATTATTTAATATAACAAAGTGTTATAGTCCACCATTTCCTTTTATTTCTCGAAAGCATCTATTTCAACAATAAATGTTGAAATCTATGGTTTCGAATCTTAACACATTTTAAAACATCGTTAGATCGTTTTAATTTAGTTTAAAATATCACATTCTGAACATTTTCTTTAACATATTATTCACTATTCAAAAACGTGAATATACTATGTTAATAAATTTCATTCTTTTATTCATTTTACTTTAAAGAATTATTCACAGATCTAAAACATGAATATAATTCCATAAATAAATTACAACAATTCCTTATCAAAATAAGTCGTTGCGGATTTATAAAACAACGTTTATAAATCCTATTTCTATTTATTTTATATCAACTCCTTTTTATAAATTCCTTTATTAACCTATCTTAATTCATATCACAATGATATATTAAAAATTCATATTATAAGTCAAATACTTATAATTTATTTATTTACAAAATCATTCCTTTAAACTTCATATTTTTTTTTATAAATCTTATAACTTATAAGATTCATTCATTTATCCAAACCCCTTTCTTTAAATAACTTTACAAATTTTATAAACCTACTGTTTATAAAATTCTATTTATAACTTCACTGTTATAATTCTATAATTCCAATTTATGAAATTCATTTACAATTCTTTCTAACACTTAGAAAAGTTCGGTTTACACTTCTAATATTTTTAATTAATAAATATCAATTTATAAATCTTTTAATATAAAATAATTTATATTACTACTTTAAACATCTTTAAACTCTTTTATAATTTCATCATTCTGATTTATAAAATAAAATTTTTATAAATCCTATCTTTAAACTTCTTATAATAAATTCAGAATTCCCAGTTCAAACTATTTTATAAAATCACTAATCCCATATTTTTCAAAAATCAACTTTTAACTGTATTTCTCAAAAATCATAATTTTCATAATATTAAAATTATAACGTTTATTTATTTAAGATGAATCAATTTCAAAAATATTTTATAAACGTATATTTCCAAAAATCACTTTAGAAATCAAAATCGTTATTTTTAAACTTCAAATTTGGATCCGATGATGCAACACATCAATAGTCAATCACAACTTTCAAACATCATATATCATCCACGATAAACAATCAAATATCACAATATATGAAATCAAATAAATATTTGTGAGGAATCCAGTTGGATCCCTCCAACCTGTTTCCCTACATCCACAGACATTAGCACAATACCATTCCGTTTCAAGACGGAATATCGCGGTATATGGGATTTTATAAATATATATCCGCTTACTAACGGCGCATAGGGTCTCATCCGCTAAAAGAAAATGCGGGAAATCAATCAACTGCAATATATACATATGCCAATATATATATATTTCTATATATATAATATAATACCAATTCCACTTCAAGGTGGAATATCGCGGTATATGTGTGTAATAAATAACCTCCGCTTACTAACGGCGTATAGGGTCTATTCACATCCAATATATATATATATATATATATATATATATATATATATATATATATATATATATATATATATATATATATATATATAACAATCATCATTCAATCATTCAATCAACACAGTCAAACAAATTTTAAATCTAACTATTTAAAATTTAGATAAACAAAAAAATTCCTTTTGAGTGAGAAGTTCTCACCTTTATTCCTGTTTGCCATCCCCTTCCAATTCAACTTGTTTTCTTCATTTATACCTTGTATAAATATTTATACAATTCATTAATATTCGAAATAATCGAATAATAAATTTTTCATTTTATAATTTTAATTCATCGGTTTTGTTCTAAACTAATTTCTTTAAAAATTTTATTCAACTAATTATTTCATCTGAAGTTAATGATTTCTTATTTTAAGCTAAAAATTAAAGATTCAAACTAATTTTCTTTTTAAAATAATTCTAACATTTTGCTTATATAATTTTCTTCAATCTTTTAAAATTCCTTTGTTTAATAAATTATTTTAACTAAAAAATTAGTTTACTTAACCAAACTCACTTTTAATAAAATTATCTAATTGAAGATTTAAATCCTAAACTAGAATTCCTTTAATTTATTTATCCAATAAATTAAATTCCTATTAGGTAAATTAAATTAGCCAATGATTTTATTAATATTCGAATTAAATCGAACAATTCAATTTTCGTTCTTGATTGTTTAATTAATCAATTGTTTTATTTAAACCAGTTTCTTCTTTAAATAAATTTATTAAAACTAATTTTCTTTTTTATACATACTTTTCACATTCTAAAAATAATATTCCCGTCTTTAAAATTTTAACTTCAACAATTTATCAAATCCACTTGAATATTTATTTTCATTTAACAGATTATTTTTAGTGACTTAAAATAGATTAACTAAATAAATCTATCACCTTATTATTTTAGTTTTAACATAACTTTTAAAATATTCAACCTTGTATAACAATTTTATAAAATTCTTTAGTATCCGAAATAAATCGAATAACCAATTTCCCCTATTCCAATCTAATTAACCGATGGTTTTGCTTTTAAACCAGTTTCTTTTAATAAAATTTGTTAAATTAAAAATTTACTCTAAAACTAAATTTTCTGCTAATATACCTACTTACTTATTTTTAAATTAAAATAGATATTTCTTAACTTAAATTAGTACTTTTAATTTTAAAACTAAATTCTCTTTAACATATTTATTTTTAACCACTAAAAATTAAATAAGTTAATTTAAATCAATTTGTAATCCTCACTGACTGCATTTTCTTTATTTATATCGATTTAAATTATTTACACATAATCTACATATATATATATATCTGATAAAAAAAAATTATACCTCACAGACGAGATCGTGCACCATCGAAGCCTCGCAGTCACCACCGTCCATCGATGTCGCGCGACACCAATCGATCGTGACCCCTCCCCTACGCGCGCGCCGCTCCACCTCTTCCCTAGCTCGCGCACGCACCCCCAAATCATCGCCACGAGTACCCCCATGCGCGAGCCCTAGACCGCCGCCATCATCTCGCCTTCGCGTGCGACTCGAACCACCTCGGCGTCGCGCCTCCTACCTGCGCGCACACGCAACCCTACACCATCGCAATCACCACGACTCCAATCCATATGCCGCTGCCTTGAGGAGTCGCGCCACCATCCCTCCGCGTTCGACGATGCCGAGCTCCCATTTTTGATTTCGTCGTTTTTTTTATTTTTTTTATTTTTATTTTGTAACCGCGTTTTGATTTGAGAGAAGAAGAAGAAGAAGGAAAGGGGAAGATACGAACGAGATTTTAGGAGGCTTCGGCCATTGTTTTTATCTCTCTGTGGTTTGATTTTGAAGGTGAGGGACGTGATATTTAAAATCGTGAAGAACATGGGCTGCACGATCTTTTCTTCGTGAATTTAGGCATAAATTTAGGCGTGGTTAAAGGAAGAACGTGCTGTGTTTGACTAAAATTTAAATTTAAATTTAAATTGAATTTGATTTAAATTTTCGACGCGTTTACTCAACGTACGCTCACATATAAACTCCAAAAAATACGAAATTTGAAATCCTAGAATAATTCAATATTCCGGACCCAATGGAACTGGTTTCGTCGAATTCCGAGACTGTGCCTCGGACGGCTATTTTCCAATATCGATTCAAACGATATAATTTCAAAACTGAACAATTCACTTTCAATTTCAATTCTGAAGCTTCTATTATCTTCAGTATTATCAATATGGATTTTACAAGCCTTTGAAATATTTTTAATTGGCCTAAAATTGAAGATTTAAATTTTTATTCAACTCTCAATAGATTAAATTCTAAAATTAAATTTTCAAATTCATTCTGATAATTTGAAATTCAAATTAAATCATCATTCAAATATTTAAAATTAATTAAATATTTGCAAATTAAATTATTCAAAATTCTGGGTCGTTACAATCTTTCCCCCTTAAAAGAATTTCGTCCCGAAATTACAAGTTAAGAAGAATGCCCTTATCCCGTCTATCATTTTTTCACAATCCAAATAGTTTTATCAACTTACTAAAACAAATCTTTTTACTAGAGATTCATTATCATTTCAACTAGCTTTCCAACTTCAATTATAGATTTCAACCAATATTGTTTTCCTAACAATTTAAATTTAAATTCAAATTTCAAACTTTCAAATTTTTCTCAAAAATTTTCTAACACCCTAAATTTTCGAAAATTTTTGCCAGCGTCTCCTTTGCGCGGCTAGCTCGGTACGACTACAAAATGGCACCACGGCCCCTCAGAATCAAAAAGAAAAGAGAAAAGCCAAGTGGCTAGAGAAGAAAGTCATCAAATTTCATACTGAAATTCAAATACGTACCTTTTTGTCGAGCCATTCAATTTTATCTTTGAAATCAAAATCCAAATTCCTTTATACACCTGTATAACCTGCTAGTAGTAGTAGCATACAAATCCAAATACAATATTCAAACCAATTTGCCAATTCTATTGCAAAATTTCGATATATGTTTCTTATATAATTTTACTTCACTATTGAAGTTACATATTCATTTCATTCAATTTTACTCTTCAATTCAATTCACAATTTCAATTCTATTTGAATTCAATTCCATTTGAAATTATTTCACAAATGAATAAATTATCGAGTTAATTTACTTGAATCCAATCTATCTTATTTAATTCCATATACTAATGATAATAATTCAATATTATCACTTCTTAACAATCATGCAACCATATACTATAATAATTCATAGAAAATCATTTTTTTTATACAAAAATAGTTTTCGGCAAAATTATCTTATTTACCCGATTCAAAAACAATTTTATATTCACTAACAAATACGCTCTCATAGCTATTATTACACTCAAACTCATTCTAGAGTACTGCTGACTCTATCTTTAATGAGTAATACCCAACAGAACCATGGTTGTCGCTTAACCATAAGCTCTGATACCAAATGTAACGTTCCGAAAATTTTCGACTTTCGAAAATTCAACATCGACACTCACTTTATCGACTGCCGAGAAATCGAAGGCCGGAAACACGGAATGTTATGGGTTTAAGAAAGAAGAAAGGAAGAAGAAGAGAAGAAGGTAGAAGATTTAGATAGGGAAAAGAAGATAGAAAATTTTAAAATAGAAGGAAAAGAGAATAGAGAAGAGATAGAAAAGATAGAACGGAACAGAAAACAACAGAATCACATCAGAATCTCACAATTCGCAGCGGAACAACATATAATAAATAAATGAATAATCTTTAAACAAAGAACCATATCAGTTATTACATTTTATACATTTCATTTCATCATATCATTAGAGTATACAACAACAACAACAAATAGTGCAGCGGAAAAAGAAATACTATATAGCTAGTAATACTCCATGCCATCCAGCTTGCCTCCAGCAACTCCAGAATATCCAGAATATCCTGATAAACCTTAACTCTTAACTGCCCGTGTGGAAAATTGGTGGGCACCCAGAGTTTAGGAAGGAAAACAATAAACTCCAAGTCAGTCATGTGACTGGTGTGAGAACTCAAAACAGTTTATTTTTCTTTAAAATTAAAATGGAGGAATATTTTTAAAAATCAATTCGCAATGCTTTTAAAAATGAGACTACCATAAGACCTCCCGCCACACACACAATGCAAACGCAGACTTGGAGGAGATTTCTTCTTATGTTAGTCAAAGATGCTTGATACGTATTAAAATCAAATCAATTTTGATATTATTATTAGTGCATAGTGTAGAAGATATTTCGAAAGTAGAATATAAATCTTAGCCAACATAGACATTTCGAACTATGCCTACTATAGCTACCATCCAAACAGTGGTGACCACCATAAGTGAATGGCAGGTTCTACAACTAATACCGTACAAGTTTCGTATTGGGAATTGGATTTCCAACAAATGGTCAGGCCAAGGAACTTCCCATTGCCACATGAGAATGCCTCTGGAAAGACATCCCCGAGAACCAAACCGGAACTCTGCCAACACAAGGCCGGGTTACCCCTAACTGGGTAACTACTGACACGAGCACGCCATTCCCCGATCGTAAACGACCTTTCTCACGGGATCCCGAAAACCAACAACCACAAAGTAATAAATTCGTAGTAACCACATAGGTTAAATATCTGGGCTCCATACCATGATACCACCTCTATCCAGAAGGAAATGTACATACCCTAAAGGGTGCTACCCCTCATAACCTTGCCGCATCTTTCCTGTTTTGACCATTTCCGGGGTGTGAGGCTCGACGAAGTCACGTCCACAAAAACATACTTTATACAAAAGCCATGCTTTGGGTCAACAAATGATCAACACAATGATCACCAAGACAGACGATCAAATAAATGATCCTATCACAATAATCAACACAATGATAATTTACAGCAACACTCAGCATGTCACATTACCAAATTGGGAATATATCGCTAATAACTTCAACTATATAACCTCTGAGCTCGTACGTCTCAGAGAAGGGTGTTAAGCTAAGAGAATAAATTCTCCGCCACCACAGAAATATATTTGAAAGAAATCGGCTTTACATTCTCAACTTGTAATGTCAGACACACAATCCATACAAGTCTGTTCCGGGCTCGAACAGAACCGAAGGTACTTACAAAGAAGTCCTTGCAATCCGAAAAATCTCTAATCACGTTCGGATTTCCCATCACATATGGAGGTCTCAATACCAGGGATCAGCCAGTGCAGAGACAATCAACAAGAAACCCTTTCGCTTTCGAAAATATCCGGTCTTCAACACCGATCTTCGAATGCAATTCATAACGACGTATCACATATTCGGAATGGGTTATACGACCCCAAGGTCCTTTCCCGGTTAACCCGAATGGTGAGCGCTTATTTTAAAAAAACAAGTGTGGCATTCAATTTCAAACAATTCACAACAAATACCTATTTAAAGGTAAAAATTGATAGTCGGTCATTGAACTATCAATAGATATGCCAACATCACCAGATTCCAAATAATTTTCCAAATTATTTATTTCACAAAAATATCTTTACAAGATATAAACATAATTTCCATACTTTAAAAATAAATCAATATTTATTTTTAAATCTAATTTCCCAAATTCATTTATAAATTCTATATTGAATTTACATTCCAAAATATTTATGAATATACGATTTCCATTCAATTTCTAATATTCATTTTCAATTTATCTTCAAAAAGATAAAGTCCAAATATTCACTTAATATTGGAAAAGCATTTCTATACTTATTAAAAATAAGTAATTCACAGATCTTTTTATTTTCTATACTGAGAAAATATTTAATATACCCTAATCGAAATTAAGTATATATTTCATTCTTTTAAGGAAATCATTCACTTAATCATATTTATTTGGGTCAAAACGAATGTCGCGTAAAATATCGTTACGACAACCCAAAATCACTAGTATAGGGATCCGAAATTAAAATAGATATATAAATCCCAATACTATACAAAAACATTTCCTTTCGAAAATCATTTAATATAACAAAGTGTTATAGTCCACCATTTCCTTTTATTTCTCGAAAGCATCTATTTCAACAATAAATGTTGAAATCTATGGTTTCGAATCTTAACACATTTTAAAACATCGTTAGATCGTTTTAATTTAGTTTAAAATATCACATTCTGAACATTTTCTTTAACATATTATTCACTATTCAAAAACGTGAATATACTACGTTAATAAATTTCATTCTTTTATTCATTTTACTTTAAAGAATTATTCACAGATCTAAAACATGAATATAATTCCATAAATAAATTACAACAATTCCTTATCAAAATAAGTCGTTGCGGATATATAAAACAACGTTTATAAATCCTATTTCTATTTATTTTATATCAACTCCTTTTTATAAATTCCTTTATTAACCTATCTTAATTCATATCACAATGATATATTAAAAATTCATATTATAAGTCAAATACTTATAATTTATTTATTTACAAAATCATTCCTTTAAACTTCATATTTTTTTTTATAAATCTTATAACTTATAAGATTCATTCATTTATCCAAACCCCTTTCTTTAAATAACTTTACAAATTTTATAAACCTACTGTTTATAAAATTCTATTTATAACTTCACTGTTATAATTCTATAATTCCAATTTATGAAATTCATTTACAATTCTTTCTAACACTTAGAAAAGTTCGGTTTACACTTCTAATATTTTTAATTAATAAATATCAATTTATAAATCTTTTAATATAAAATAATTTATATTACTACTTTAAACATCTTTAAACTCTTTTATAACTTCATCATTCTGATTTATAAAATAAAAATTTTATAAATCCTATCTTTAAACTTCTTATAATAAATTCAGAATTCCTAGTTCAAACTATTTTATAAAATCACTAATCCCATATTTTTCAAAAATCAACTTTTAACTGTATTTCTCAAAAATCATAATTTTCATAATATTAAAATTATAACGTTTATTTATTTAAGATGAATCAATTTCAAAAATATTTTATAAACGTATATTTCCAAAAATCACTTTAGAAATCAAAATCGTTATTTTTAAACTTCAAATTTGGATCCGATGATGCAACACATCAATAGTCAATCACAACTTTCAAACATCATATATCATCCACGATAAACAATCAAATATCACAATATATGAAATCAAATAAATATTTGTGAGGAATCCAGTTGGATCCCTCCAACCTGTTTCCCTGCATCCACAGACATTAGCACAATACCATTCCGTTTCAAGACGGAATATCGCGGTATATGGGATTTTATAAATATATATCCGCTTACTAACGGCGCATAGGGTCTCATCCGCTAAAAGAAAATGCGGGAAATCAATCAACTGCAATATATACATATGCCAATATATATATTGCTATATATATAATATAATACCAATTCCACTTCAAGGTGGAATATCGCGGTATATGTGTGTAATAAATAAACTCCGCTTACTAACGGCGTATAGGGTCTATTCACATCCAATATATATATATATATATATATATATATATATATATATAACAATCATCATTCAATCATTCAATTAACACAGTCAAACAAATTTTAAATCTAACTATTTAAAATTTAGATAAACAAAAAAATTCCTTTTGAGTGAGAAGTTCTCACCTTTATTCCTGTTTGCCATCCCCTTCCAATTCAACTTGTTTTCTTCATTTATACCTTGTATAAATATTTATACAATTCATTAATATTCGAAATAATCGAATAATAAATTTTTCATTTTATAATTTTAATTCGTCGGTTTTGTTCTAAACCAATTTCTTTAAAAAATTTATTCAACTAATTATTTCATCTCAAGTTAATGATTTCTTATTTTAAGCTAAAAATTAAAGATTCAAACTAATTTTCTTTTTAAAATAATTCTAACATTTTGCTTATATAATTTTCTTCAATCTTTTAAAATTCCTTTGTTTAATAAATTATTTTAACTAAAAATTTAGTTTAATTAACCAAACTCACTTTTAATAAAATTATCTAATTGAAGATTTAAATCCTAAACTAGAATTCCTTTAATTTATTTATCCAATAAATTAAATTCCTATTAGGTAAATTAAATTAGCCAATGATTTTATTAATATTCGAATTAAATCGAATAATTCAATTTTCGTTCTTGATTGTTTAATTAATCAATTGTTTTATTTAAACCAGTTTCTTCTTTAAATAAATTTATTAAAACTAATTTTCTTTTTTATACATACTTTTCACATTCTAAAAATAATATTCCTGTCTTTAAAATTTTGACTTCAACAATTTATCAAATCCACTTGAATATTTATTTTCATTTAACAGATTATTTTTAGTGACTTAAAATAGATTAACTAAATAAATCTATCACCTTATTATTTTAGTTTTAACATAACTTTTAAAATATTCAACCTTGTATAACAATTATATAAAATTCTTTAGTATCCGAAATAAATCGAATAACCAATTTCCCCTATTCCAATCTAATTAACCGATGGTTTTGCTTTTAAACCAGTTTCTTTTAATAAAATTTGTTAAATTAAAAATTTACTCTAAAACTAAATTTTCTGCTAATATACCTACTTACTTCTTTTTAAATTAAAATAGATATTTCTTAACTTAAATTAGTACTTTTAATTTTAAAACTAAATTCTCTTTAACATATTTATTTTTAACCACTAAAAATTAAATAAGTTAATTTAAATCAATTTGTAATCCTCACTGACTGCATTTTCTTTATTTATATCGATTTAAATTATTTACACATAATCTACATATATATATATATATCTGATAAAAAAAAAATTATAACTCACAGACGAGATCGTGCACCATCGAAGCCTCGCAGTCACCACCGTCCATCGATGTCGCGCGACACCAATCGATCGTGATCCCTCCCCTACGCGCGCGCCGCTCCACCTCTTCCCTAGCTCGCGCACGCACCCCCAAATCATCGCCACGAGTACCCCCATGCGCGAGCCCTAGACCGCCGCCATCATCTCGCCTTCGCGTGCGACTCGAACCACCTCGGCGCCGCGCCTCCTACCTGTGCGCACACGCAACCCTACACCATCGCAATCACCATGACTCCAATCCATATGCCGCTGCCTTGAGGAGTCGCGCCACCATCCCTCCGCGTTCGACGATGCCGAGCTCCCATTTTTGATTTCGTCGTTGTTTTTTTTTTAATTTTTTTATTTTGTAACCGCGTTTTGATTTGAGAGAAGAAGAAGAAGAAGGAAAGGGGGAGATACGAACGAGATTTTAGGAGGCTTCGGCCATTGTTTTTATCTCTCTGTGGTTTGATTTTGAAGGTGAGGGACGTGATATTTAAAATCGTGAAGAACATGGGATGCACGATCTTTTCTTCGTGAATTTAGGCATAAATTTAGGCGTGGTTAAAGGAAGAACGTGCTGTGTTTGACTAAAATTTAAATTTAAATTTAAATTGAATTTGATTTAAATTTTCGACGCGTTTACTCAGCGTACGCTCACATATAAACTCCAAAAAATACGAAATTTGAAATCCTAGAATAATTCAATATTCCGGACCCAATGGAACTGGTTTCGTCGAATTCCGAGACTGTGCCTCGGACGGCTATTTTCCAATATCGATTCAAACGATATAATTTCAAAACTGAACAATTCACTTTCAATTTCAATTCTGAAGCTTCTATTATCTTCAGTATTATCAATATGGATTTTACAAGCCTTTGAAATATTTTTAATTGGCCTAAAATTGAAGATTTAAATTTTTATTCAACTCTCAATAGATTAAATTCTAAAATTAAATTTTCAAATTCATTCTGATAATTTGAAATTCAAACTAAATCATCATTCAAATATTTAAAATTAATTAAATATTTGCAAATTAAATTATTCAAAATTCTGGGTCGTTACAAAATACCTATTTCTTCCATAATTCATCACTTAATATTATTTCTTATCTACATTGTCTCTCATTCTTCTCACAAACTAAAATATGGCCAATCCGATTCATAATTTATCCAAGAATCTTAAAGAGACTCTTAATTCTTTCAAGAACATTCTTTCGTTCATTCTTCGTAACCAGCGACACTTAGAGTTGAGTCAAATGCAGATGATCAAAGAGCATGAAAGGCATTTCGATGCAATACGATGGATTATTTCCTCCCTATACAAGGATGATAACGAAGCACATCCTCTAGTCTCTGTCAAACGATAATGAAAATTGGGATGCCAATAAAGCAGACCCTATATTTGGAGAAGAAGGATGGGTGGAAGTTCCTCGTAATGTTTGATGTGATTGCTTTTTTTGATTTGAATTGTTTTCTTTGATTAATTTGATTTGATTTGGATTGATATTTGGTGTGAGAAACATGTATAAATATGCATTAATATTTATATGATCGTTAATTAATTATCATGTCTATCAGCATAATTATCTCTTAATCTATCTATTATATACTCCATTGTATAGTTTATTAATGTTGGTACTTTAGTCCAAGAATGAGGGGTGTTATATAGTTTGGAGTTAGTTTTTGTCGATGACAAAGGGAGAGAAATATAAAATAGGATAGTTAGGCATAGATTAAGGGGGAATTATTAGTTTTAGGGGGAGTTATTAGGATAGAAGTAATATTTTATAAAAAAAGGTTGTCATCATCAAAAAGAGGGAGATTGTTAGTCCTTGAGATGATGATTTTGATGACAGCAACCTTAGAATAAGATTATAAAATATAAATACTAACATTGTAGTTTAGAAATATATGTATATGCAGGATCTAACCATGTAGGTGCCAAGAATGAAGACTGTACAGTATAAAGATTCAAGATATCAAAATTGAAGACTCATGAGTATCAAGAATATCAAGATTATCAAGAGTTCAAGATTTCAAGAATAAATAATTTAATTTAGAATTTTGTTAAAACTCCTGGAAAAGCACCGGCATCTTAAAATCCAATTTATTCATGGAATGGAATCCACTTCAAGCCTGTTAAAGGGATGGAACCCTAAGTAGGATGGAACCTACGAAAAATCTAGTGGAACATTGTTTTGCATCAATTAACTTTTATTCAAAATGTTTTCACAAAATTATATCTTATTTTCAAAATAATTTCAAAATCTTCCTAAAAGAATCAAAAACATCTATCCTAGTTTTAAATATTTTTAGCCTCAAAATACTCTTTATCTTCAAAATCAAATTATTCTTAGTTTTAAATTATCTTTAATAATAATATATTTAACTTTCAATATTTATACTTAGATTTAAATACAAAACTATAGTAAAATTTTATATATACCAAAATATTATTCGCAATATTTATTTATGTATTTTAACTATAGATAAGTATATTTGTACAAGTTTAAAATAGTTTTAATATAAGATAAAAGATATTTTCAAGGAAAAACAAACCACCAAAATTTCCTTTGGGATGTCGACATACTCAAGATACTCATGTCGACAAAGTGGCAGTTGATTTCAAATATTTGAATTTCAAAAGAAGTGTCTATTCGTCATATCCCTTCACGAATGGACATGGCTGTTGTTCTTCTATAAATAGTGGTTGTTTTCAATGAATTTCTAATCATATATTTTTGCTTTTCACTCCTCTTCTTCTTCCACATTTCTTTATTCATATTCTTACCATTACTCTGCCGAAATCAACATTGAATCTAAATAGATCATTTCTCGTTTGATTCTATATTACTATCTCAACAAGATCTCAGTGCTATTCAGAGTTATAGACTTCTTTGTAATAAATTTAGCGAGAAAAGGTGTGATTGTAGCCTTGGAAATCAATCAAGCGAGAAAAGGTGTGATTGTGGCCTTGGAAATCAATCAAGTTAGAAAAGGTGTGATTGTAGCCTAGGAAATCAATTGGGTTAACTTGTTGCCCCTGAAATCAAGTATCTCTACACAGAGGATTGTGAATCTGGAGGGTGTACCTTGTAGCCTTGAAATCGAGGGTGTAATTGTACAATTTCTTTTGAAAGGAAATCCGTACTTATGTGCAGGACTGGATGTAGGGTAACTATGAATCAGTATAAAATCCGGTGTGTTCTTTCCTTTATTGTTTTTGCTTTATTTCTACATCTGTGTTTGATTCTGTGATCATATCTGTGTCTGAATATTGCATACATTTGTGTTCAAATTAACAAAAAGTCAAAAAGATTTAGTGATTTATTTAAACACTGTTCACCCCCCTCTAGTGTTAATCCTAGCCTTAAGATCCATATTCCGCATTTCTCACAAAGTGAAGTAGAATGGTTTGACGAACGATTCTATATGGTATTTACGTATCCTGACTCCTGTGAGTCGGCTTGATGTGGTTAAAGCAGGAGCCACGCCGGGCCCAGTGAGGTCATTCCTCCTATCGAAATATTTCTTCAAAACCATATCTATTGCTTTTGTGATTTGATTTTGGTGGCATACCTTTGATTTGGAGCGTGTCTAGAGGTGGGCAGTGGTAGCTTCCATGCATTACCACCAGTCCAGATCTGCAAAATGGTAGTATCCTACTTTGGGCATTGCCTCGCGTGCCTTATCACATGCCTTATTGCGCCTTCTACGAGTTTGGTTTGTACCATACCTATAGGTTGCCCTCTGATAGCCCTCCATTTTACGGAGGAATTACGGTACTATATGGACTATGGGAATATATAATAATATGTTTAGGGGGACTATAGACATTATATATGTAGTGTATTATACTATGTATGTAGATAGTTTATCGGATCCTTAAATGATGGAATCCCAACATCCTTTAAGTTATATGGCATTTACTAGACATTTCACTTGAGCTTGATTTATCTACATAAGAATGTTAATCCTGATTCGAGTGTTTTATTTTGCTTTACACTCGGGTCAGCTTGAGTGTCATAGTTTGAGATTCATCCTTTGGAGCTGAAGTTCGTTGGAAGATCTAGCTTATCTATTTTAGGCTTTAGTTTATTTCTATCATTTGAGTTCTATGTCTCAGACTAGTCATTTGATTTGTACTAGAGACTTTTACGTATTTGGATTTTTTTTTGTGTTCTATTTCAGACTACGTTATTTCTATAATAGCTTCATGAACTACTATTCATCTTTTCCGCTGCTTATTGTTGTAAACTCTGTTTCTGTGATTCTATGATTGATTTATTTACTGTATATGCTAAGTTATGCCAAATAAATATATTAACAATCTGTTGTTTCGGGCAATTCACGTCTGACATGTGTGGATTATTGTCGATTTAACGATTCAAAATAACAGGTCGTTACAATTGGTATCAGAGTCAGGTTTAGGCAAAACTTAGCATATGGAGAGAGAAAAACTAATTGGAGATAGGGTATCGATACCTTAGAATAAGTTGAATTGATTATTAAGTCATATTCATTCATGCTTGAAATTTTGAGTTATAATTCTCTTTAATTAGGATATCTTTTAAATTTTGAAACTGTATCCTTGTTCTAAAATCAAGTTCTTGTCTTTTCCAGATGAGTAACCATATGAATGTCTAGGGTAGGTGTCATGGAAATCCTCTTTCACCATTAGTTTCCCCTATACCACCCGTTGCTCCCGTTCCACCTGTTCAGCCAGTTCGGTTCACTCGGCTATGTAAGGAGTACTCCTAGCTTGGAGGTACTAAGTTCATTGGAGCAGAGAGTATTATTGAGGCTCAACAATGGTTGTAGAATCTTGAGAGGATTTTCACTGGACTTGAGACCGCTGATGCTCAGTTACGTCATTTAGCTACTTGGCCATTACAGGAATCTGCTAGGATTGGTGGGAATCTATTACCGCTCAAACTATTGAGGCTAAATTCACTTGGCAGCAGTTCAGGTGAGATTCTTAGTTATTTCTCAGCTTAATTTCGTCGAATCTATTTCTTTGAAATTTACCTCCTTAATCTTTGTCTTATCTTGGACCCCTTCTTTTTGGGATGCTTTTATGGCAAAATGGATGCCTAAAACTGGGAAATCTCAGTTGTATAGGGAATTTATGGATCTTGAGCAAGGAAACGTGACTTTTGCTGAGTATGGGAGGATGTTCAATGAGCTTTCCAAGTTTGGTCCCATTTTGACTGACACCCAGCTCAAGAAAAATGAGAAGTTCATTAATGGTGCTCACCCAAAAGTATTATGACCACTTGATTAGTCATGTTCATGGCACCTTTACTTCTCTGATGGATATGGCCACCAGATTCGAGAATCCTACTTCCAAGGGAAAGCAGACAGTATCAGCACCTCAGGGTGCTTCCAGTGGTTCTACGAAGAGGAAGCCAAATTTTCAATAGTGGAAGAAGAATTGGCAGAATGCTCATGGTATTGGATCTATTCCTTAGAAGCGATCTCTTGACCTTTGTACCATTACTTGTTTCAAGTGCGACCAAAAGGGTCACTATGCCAACAGCTGTCCATCTCCTACCGGTGCCGTTGTCCCTCCACGTCAGGCCACCACAAACAATCTTTGCCACCTTTGTTTACAGCCTGGTCATTTCAAGAATGACTGTCCCACCCAATAGAGAAGCGAGATATCTGGAGTCTTTGCCATGAATTATTCTCCTCCTTCGCCTGCCAGTGATAACCAAGGTACCCTTTAGAGCTCATTTCCTTTGCGTGGTTTTTCTGTTTGAGTTTTATTTGACATCGTTGCATCCACAGCTTTATATCCGTTGATCTTTATAATAAATTCGAGCATTGCAACCTCAATTGGTGACTTCATCATTATGTATGATCAATCCCATCGATGGTCCCGCTAATCTCAATATGATTTGTAAAGGGGTGAAACTCCTTTACAGGAAGTGTCGATTCACTAGAGATTTCTATGTTTTTGGTTTTGATGCATTCGATATTTTACTTAGAGGTGATTGGTTAAAGCGTTAATGCGATCATTTCTTATAAGGTCCGAACTGTCTCCTTAGTCAGTGAGCCGGGCAAGCCTTTGGTTATTGAATGTCGAATGCCTCAGGATTTTGTAGGGTGCTTTATCTTCTCTCTTGATGCTCAACCTATTGATCTAGACTTCACCGCAATAGTCAAGGATTATCCTGATGTTTTTGGTGAAATCACTTCTCTTCCTCCCAAGCGAGAAATTAAATTCTGCATTGATCTTATTCCTAGAGCTCGACCTTTTGTTCTACCTCCTAGACGAACCTTCCAGACGAATGACACCCAAAGAGAAAGTCGAGTTGAAGAAGCTGATTGAGGATTTGTTCTCCAAAGGTTTGATTAGGTAGAGTTTTTTGAATGGGGAGCAGTTGTGGTCTTTGTCACCAAATCTTATGGTTCTTTGAGGACGTGTGTTGATTATATAGAGCTAAACAAGCTTACTCTCGAGAACCGATGTCCTATGCCTCGCATCAATGATATGTTCGATTAGCTCTATGGTGCTAAGGTAATCTCTTAGCTTGATCTTGCCACTGGTTTCCACCAGCTTCGTGTTGCTGAGGATAGCTTTCCCAAGACTGCTTTTCGAACAAAAAATGGCTTCTATGAATGGTTAGTCATGCCTTTTGGATTAACCAATTCTACCGCCTTCTTTGTCGATCTTATGAATCACATATTCCGCCATGTTCTCAACAAGTTTGTTATGGTTTTCGTTGATGATATACTTGTCTTTTCTAAGTCAAAGAAGGAGCATGAATCTCATTTGAGCTATGTCCTCCAAACTCTTGGGAAACATCAATTGAAAGCCAACTTTTCAAAATGCCTTTTCTGGAGATATGAGATCCAATTTCTTGGGCACATTTTTTTAGATAATGGAGTCGCGATTGACCCGGTTAAGTCGTCGTGATTAATATAAATCTATGTCTCCTTTGAATTCATTTATTTATCTATCTTTAGACTTATCCGCATTATCCTAATTCTAGGATTGGGAGACACTTAAGACTCCCACTGATATTCGTAGCTTTCTAGACCTTGCTGGTTATCATCGAAGATTCATTGAGAGCTTTGCCTATATTGCTGCACCTCTCGCTGCTTTGACTCATAAGAATGCCAAGTTTAATTGGAATGAGAAGTGTGAAGTTGCATTTAGTGAGTTGAAGCAAAAGCTTACTTCCACTCCTAACCGTTCCAAATAGGAGTAAAGGATTATTGGTCTATACCAATGCTAGTAAAGAAAGTTTAGATGTTGTATTGATGCAAGATGAGTAGGTTATAGCTTATGCTAGTCGTTAGTTGAAGCCCCATGAAGCTAACTATTCCACTCATTGCTTGTTGTTGTGTTTTCTCTGAAGTTGTGGAGGCATCACCTCTTGGGAACTAAGTTCGAGCTTTTCGCCGATCACTAATCTCTTAAGCATATCTTCAACCAGAAAGATTTAAACTAGAGGCAAGTTCGATGGCTTGAGTTCTTAGCACCTTATGATCTTGACATCAACTACACCCCCAGGAAAGCCAATGTCATGGCCGATGCTTTTAGTCATAAGAAAGCCTTACTGTGTTAGATTGTAGCTTCTCCATCTCTTATGGATCAAATTGCGGCTAAGCAGGATGAGGATGCGATGCTTAAGTTAATGAAGTAGAATATTTTGTATAGGGAAGGTGATGATCAGAGTAAGTTAGGAGCACAAATTGATCAGAATTGAGTTTTGAGGACTAATGGCCGAATTTGTGTTCTGAATGTTGATGGCTTGAGGCAAGAAGTTCTTAGAGAGAATCATCAGTCCAGACTCTTCCTCCACCCAGGTGTTACGAAAATGTTTCAGGATATAAAGAAGTTGTATCGGTGGAACGATATGAAGCAGAACATTTCTATCTTTGTCAGTAGATGTGCCACTTGTCAGTAGGTTAAGGTTGATCATCAGAAAACCGTTGGATTGCTACAACCCTTTGAGATTTCCATTTGGAAGTGGGATCAAGTTTCTATGGATTTTATCGATGGTTTACCAAGGACTAGAAGGGGTTATGAGATTATTTGGGTAGTTGTCGATCAATAGATCAAGTTTGCTAAAAAAAATTCCAATCAAGTCGAATCGAACAGCTTCGAGCTTAGTTGAGATCTATATGAGGGAGATTGTCCGTCTCCACGGTGTTCCTTCTAGCGCTGTTTGTGATCGTGATCCTATCTTTACTAGAAATTTCTAGAAAGCTTTTAGGAAGCTTTGGGTACTCGTTTGAACCTTAGTACGGCTTATCATCCTTAGACTGGTGGTCAGACAGAGAAGGTGAATCAGATTCTAGAAGATCTTTTTCGTGCTTATGTTCTTGACTATGGTGGATCTTAGGATGATCATCTCCATCTTATTGAATTCACCTATAATAACAATTATCAGGTATAACTCTATCATTGATTTTTAGTCATCTTAAGCTTAATCAATCTATTAATCCTATTCCTTTGGAAATCAGGCAAGTATCGAGATGTCTCCATTTGCTGCTCTGTACGGACGATCCTGTAAATCTCCATCCTGTTGGACTGAATCTGGTAAATGCCCAGTTCTTGGACCTGATATGATTCTGGAAGCATCTAAGAAGGTTGAGGTGATTAGAAGAAAGATGAGGATTTCTCAAGATAGGTAGAAGAAGTATGCTGATCGGCATAGAAGGGATTTGGAATTTTCAGTGGGTGATTAGGTCTTTCTTAAAATCTCGCCGTTGAGGAATATGGTTCGATTTGGTCGGAGAGCGAAGTTTTCTCCCAGGTTCATTGGTCCTTTCCGCATTCGTGAAAGAGTTGGTCCCTTGGCTTATGGAGTTGATTTGCTAGAGAAGCTGGTGGGTGTGCACCACGTGCTTCACCTACTCACCTTCGCAAGTATCTCTATGGTCCATCCTTCATAGTTCAGCCCGCCTTGTTAGAGAACTTGGACATTGAGACAAACCGCACTACAGAGAAGAAGCCACTTCGTATTGCTGATAGAGGTATGAAGCAGCTTCGAAGGAAATCTGCCAGTCTAGTCAAGGTATGGCGGAGTATGGATGATCGGGATTGCACTTCGGGAACCGAGGAATCCATGCGTGCCTCAAATCTTGAATTATTTACCCAGGTACTATTCGTTGAATTTATTCTATCTTTCTATTTGTTTCTATTTTTCCTATCTCGTTCCTTTTCGGGGACGAAATGTTCTAAGTCTAGGAGATTGTAACGACGCAAGAATTTTAACGGTTTTATATAATGAAATTAACTAATTTTCTTGAAATTTAAACCATACAATTTTGAAATGAAAATTTGATATTTGAAATGCGTCTAGTTAAATATAGCAATGTATAAATTTCTATTTTTGAATTTGAAAGTTAGAGACATAAATTTGATTAGTTTATTTATTGAAATTTAAATATTTTCGAAAGCTGAATATCTTTAAATAATAAAAATGTAAATCATTTTACGAGATAGACGTCATAATTTGTTTCGTCAAATTTGGATTGCTATAGCTCCGTTTACCTTAATTTCAGCGTTTTACCAGCATTTTTAATAGCGGAAAATCGAGTTTTTTTATAACTTGACCGTATTGCTAATATCTGTGTACCATTCTGTTCATCTCCTCGTGCTGATCTACGCAGTATACTCATTTTTGTATTTTGACATCCGATACGCGGTAGGAACGACAAAATAGTTTATCATATTAGTACCATATTTGTGACTTATTGTTTTCTTGTACCTTTATGAATTTCCAGCTGAGCAAAAATTCTTCATTCATTGCTATATTAATTCTAAAACAACTTTTGACTCTTTACATTTCATTGATTTTATATTTATATTCTGCCGCCTTTTCGTTTTGGCCACATTTCCTCATCTTCTTCTTCCTCTTTGACTCATATCTTTCTTGTTTGCCAAAGACCACCCACGTTCCCCCCTTATTTTCTTGAAGCGTGATCCATGCACACACGCCTCCTCCAAATCCATAGCCACCCTTTGTTTGACCCTAAGCACCCAGTTCCGCCACCACTTCCCTGAACCATTTGCAACGGCTCCGCCCTGAACTTCATCGGCCTTCCCCTTCCATCAACCCATCACCTGACCGAGACAAAAAACCGAAGCTATCCCTGGCGCCTGACACGGGTTTGACTCAAGAAAACCTGTGCTTAACCCGTAGCGATCACCACTCCGACTCCAAGCACAGCCGCAGTTGTCCATCCACTGATCCATTCTCCTCTGAGATGCCCCGCCTCCCCACTTCGCCGAAAACCTCCCTGCCACCCTCCCTAGGAAGCGCCGCCTTGTCCTCCTCCATGCGAACGTGCCACCATCCTCCATACGAGTTTGGTGCTAAAGCCGAAGCACTAATCGTGCATATTCCTTTTTTGGTCAAAGCTTGTATTTGATATTTTGTTGTGTTACCAGCTTCTACTTTTCCTAGTGAGTTTTTTATTTTTCTTGCCTCAAACCTTCTCCTCTATTGTTTTCTGTAATATATGTGCACGAGTGTATATATATGTATATGCCGTATATATATTGCGGCTGATGTTGTATTGTACTTCTAAATCTAAACCTATACATGTTGTATATATAACACACACACACACACACACACACACACATATATATATATATCTGTGTGTGTGTGTGTGTGTATAGAAAGTTGACAGAAGTTTTATATATCAATGTTGTACCCATCGATGGAAATTATATGTCTTGTATATATGCAAATTGTTCACTCCAATATCCATAAAACAAATGTATACATATACATATCACATCTATATATGTTTGTTCTCATTTAATTTTCATGCTAAATTTATTTTGTGTTTGTCGTAACTATTTGAAATGTCGTTCCGTGTCCCTTTCCGTGTTAGTCGGTTTTCAATTTCCATCGTTCTCTAGCCATGAAAGGTGAGCAATCACCGACGATTAATATTCTTATGCTCATTAAATTGATTTCATAGGAAATGACAATTTAAATATACTTTTAAAACTGAGTTGCTAGCAATTGATTGTTAAATACGATAAGTTGTTATTTAAACCGATCATTTATGTAAATTGATACCCTTGTATGTTAATTGATTATTTTATATAATTGTTATTATTATCGATCATAGATGCCAGTAACTGTTATGCTATTATTCTCGTTCTACAAGTTCCCTTAATTTTAGAAATCGCTATGTGTTGAAATGATACATACCGAAACAGACTTTAGAATAGGAGAAAATTCGTTATGGGTTGAAACGATAAACCTAAGCAATTTTCAGTTATTATTGACCATAGAATAGAAAATTTTATACGGACATAATTGGTCTATTTTTTAAAATGACTTTCAAATGTTTGAAAGAAAATGTATGAGTTTGATTTTTGAAATATAATAAATATTCCATTTATTTATAACCTTAAATATCGAATTTGGAAATATAAAAATTATGAGTTTAATTTGAAAGTGTTTTACTTATAGTTTTATTTTCTAAAATATATAAAATAAGATTTTAAATAGACAAATAAAAAGTTTAATATATTTTAAATTGTATGAAATTAATTTTATTTGATATATATATATATATGTAATAATTTTAAAAGGTTCATTAAATTTATATTTAAAATAGATTTTTATAACTTTAATAAATAAAAAGTTGGAAGGGTACTAGAATTTTACTGATAACTTAAACTGGTTATTAATTGAATTTGAATAAAGAATCATTCAGAACTTAATGATTTTTGAAAATGATTTATAACTTGTTTTAATAAAAAGGTGATTAAATGAATACTTTAAATTTAAATAGAATTAAAATTGATTATTCGTTTGATTTAAATTGTATTTGAGATTTAATTTAAATATTTATAAAGAAATTGTATAAATGACCACGATGTGAACTAAGCGCTTGGTTGTTAAAGAGATAAGGATTGGATATTGTCATACTCTCCGCCAATTTCGAAAACCACTTTAACAACTGTGTATGTGGTAGAGATTCTAGGATGAAGTATGATGGTTTGGCGAATGATTCAGTATGGTATTTACGTAGCCCCGACTCCCATGAGTTACTTGATGTGGCTAAAACAAGAGCCGCGCTGGGCCAAGTGAGGTCATTCCTCCTATCGGGCACATTTCTTCGAAACCATATCTATTGCTTTTGTGATTTGATTTTGGTGTGCATACCTTTGATTTGGAGTATGTCTCGAGGTAGGCGGTAGTAGCTGCCATGCATTACCACCAGCCCTGATCTGCAAAACGGTATTATCCTATCCTGAGCATTGGTTCGCATGCCTTGTCACTTGCCTTATCGTGCCTTCTACGAGTTTGGTTTGTACCGTACCTATGGAGTACCCTCTGATAGCCCTCAAGTTTACCGAGGAATTACGGTACTGTATGGACTGGGGAATATATAAAAATGTGTTAAAGGGGATTGAGTAACGCCTTAATGCTATTTTGATATTTTACTTTACCGTAAACATTATTTATGTAGCGTATTGTACTATGTATGTAGATAGTTTATCGGATCCTTAAAGGATGGAATCCCAACATCCTTTAAGTCATATGGAATTTACTTGACATTTCACTTGAGCTTGATTTACCTGCATAAGAATGTTAATCCTGATTCGAGTGTTTTATTTTGTTTTACGCTCGGGTCAAATTGACTGTCACAGTTTGAGATTCATCCGTTGGAGCTGGGGTTCATTGGAAGATCTAGCTTATCAATTTTGGCCTTTAGTTTATTTCTATTATTTGAGTTGTATATCTCAGACATATCATTTTCTTTGTACTAGAGACTTCTATGTATTGGGGTTTTTTTGTGTTCTGTTTCAGACTATGTTATTTCTGTTGTAGCTTCATGAACTACTATTTATCTTTTCCGCTGCTTATTGTTGTAAATTCTTTGTCTGTGATTCTGTGATTGATTTATTTACTGTATATGCTAAGTTATGCCAAATAAATATATTAACAATCTGTTTCTTTGGGCAATTCAAATTTGACATGGGTGGATTATTTTCGATTTGAATGGTTCAAAATAGTGGGTTGTTACATAAATTGGTTCCAATATTAACAAAAAATATGGCAATAAGAGGCCCTGGTCTCTTTAACAACCAAACAACGTTTTACACACCAGTTGATTCTTTTACATTTCGAAAACGATTCATACTTGATATTAAAATAATATTTGCTTCAAAATCAATTTCATTTCAAAATATCATATCTACTCAAAATATGCTATTTCACTTCAATAATCATTTCGAATTTCAACTTATGTAATAACTTCATTTTAACCCAATTCACATTTATATCCACAATTTAAATACTGTAGCGAACCATTTTCCTTAACCTTTGAATCGATAATAAACCATACATGTCTAACTCCAATTGCACTAAAAGACTAATCATTAAGGGTAGAGAGAAAATAAAGACAGAACATACTCTCACACAAATGGAATAACATATATTATTTCAATAATAATCTTTACAGTGAAAAAATTAAAATTACAATATCAAAGTCTAACCTACATTCAGCCTGGATAGTTATACACTCATGTCTTTACAAATGCGGAAAACAATAAAACAAATGCAATAGACGCAGCGAATAATAGAATACATTCGGTGATGAAGATATCCACCTCTCCTCTGGAAACTCCAACCATCTTCAACTAAACCTAAAACTACTTGGATCTGACCCGAGTATTAAAAATACCTGGATCAGGCTTGATAAACCAGCGTGAGATACTTGAAATTTTAAATGCATAGATCATGACGATGCTATCAAAACCTTTGAAGAGAAGGGTATCTCATAAGACCACACCCATACATAAACACGGACACGTTATTACCTTATGATAACCAAAACACTTTATACCAAAATACACTTGATATTATTTTTAATGACATTCCTTTGAAAAAACTTCCAAATAAACTTATTCAAACAAGACATCAATACCCGGACTAAGTTTAAGGTAATATATCCGGACTGAGTCAACGGAATATATCGAACATAATATATGATACCAAAAAGGGGTAGCTGAAATGTTTGCAAGTCATTACAACTATTTTGAGAATACAATCATAACCGTAAATCTTGTATTGGGATTGGATTTCCAACATGACAGGAACTAGTGGAAAGATCAATTTGCATCCATGGCTTACATCCAAGACTCGGACGTCGTTATACAACAAACAAATGGCTAAAAGGCGCTACAATCTGCGAATAACATCTAAGGTCTCAGACTTCGCCCATCCTTGCCATGAGGCCCAGACGTATTTGGTACCTAGGGCTCAGAACATCTGACAACCCAAATCACTACTATCCGAAATGCGAGCATACATCTAACCGCATAAAATCCTATCATAACTGGGTGTGAGACTCATGAGGCTACGATCAATTTCTTCAAAGCCATGCCTTTCGTACACTTTGATCATAACAGGTTCCACTTTGAATGTCATACTGTCATTCCTTTGATCACTATTTGACTCCCACAAGCATACAACCTCTGAGCTCGTATGTCTCAGAGAAGAGTGTTAAGCTTAGAGAAGTTGCCTCCTCCGCCACCAAGCAAATGAACATTTGTAAAAGTCAAATGTTATGTCTCAGAAATGCAATGTCATACATTCGTCCATACAAATTCATTCTGGGACTGAACGAAACCGAAGGCACTCTCCTACTACCACTAGTAGCGAGTAGTCCTTGCAGTTCGAAAAATCTCCCCCATGAGGAGACCGCGACTATAAATAACTCTATAATGAGAGCGATCCGGAGCATGTCAAAAGCAGTCCTCACGCTATGAAGATCCACGGTCTTCAATAATCATCATCATCATCAACATGTCTTCACTTTCGAACGTATACGTTAGTTCGAAGTGGTTTTCGGATAAGAATCACCCAAATCCAACCCCGATTCCTTCGAAGTCAATCATCGCTTTAAAAGATGTTAAGGTCATATGTGGATATCAATCATCAATCAATTACTTCATCTTTTATTTAAATCAAATATCTTTCCTAGAAATATTCTTTCCAAGTTATACCATTTTCTTTTCAAATGTATATGGAATCATTAAGCTTCATTTATTAAATCATTTGATTTATTAAAATATTTTTTTAAATCTTGAAATAATTCCAAATCATTTTCTCTTTTACTTAGGAAAACTTTTCCAAATCATTCTTTTAATCTTAATCAAATATTTCATATCTTCAATTTCTAACTTTTAACTTTGGGAAAATATTTCCAAATCATTTATTAAATCTTAATCAAACATTTTCTTATTAACTTCAAATCATATTCTTGCAAATCAAAGATTTTCATAACAGAGTACTACTGGCACCTTAGATATGGTAAAGTTCACCTTCAGGGATTAATGGCAAGTAATCCAACATCATGAATATCTCTTTCTTCGACGATCTTTGTATTTAATATGTTTTATTTTGAAAATTAGATTGAAGGGGTTTTCAGATGGAATCACCCAAATCCGATCCTGGTTTTTCGGATAGGAATCACCCAAATCTGATCCTGGTTTTTCGGATAGGAATCACCCAAATTCGATCCTGATTCCTTCGTGCTAATCATCGATAAAAAGATGTTAAATGATTAATTAACATTCAAAGAATTTATTTCTTTTCTCTTATCTTGGAAAAACTTAAATATGAACTTTTAGAGCATCCGGACTTTCCTTTTTATCTGTTCCATCCTTTGCCTAAGAAGAGAAAATAAAGTCCATATAAGTTCAGGGCACTGGATGTTCCATTCCTAACCTAGTTAAACACCTTGTTCATCTTCCCAGATCTCACAGATGGGACAAATGTACTAGTTGCTTCTGCATACTCAGTTTATTATTACATTCAATATTCTTCACTTTTTTTACTTAAGTACCACGGACAATTTCTTTTAACCATTTATTCAAACTCAAATTTAAGCTTCCAAATCATCGTTAAATTACTTAATTATTCTTTTAAAAACATCATAATTGATTTAGGAAAGAATTGTTAAGCTTAAACTTATATTCAAAAGGTTATAGAATTCGTAGCATAAAAGTGCTGCAGAAAGTGTTATATAAGCTTATTTGATTTAAACAACTTTTTAGTATTTGAAAATTCATATTTTCCATTCCAAATATCTTTTAAACCATTTTAATAAATTAATCTAATTTAATTCATATTTTTTATCATTTAAAAGTATCATTTATAAAGAATCCCTTTTTGTATTCCGAATTGCAAAACCGTAATGCTTTTAGAAAATTATTTTGGACATATTTCAAACTCTACTTGATGAAATTTTCATTTTCATTCTTCGTTGGAAAACTATTATCACTGTGGACCAAATATTTTTTATTTTGAAGAAATCCGACTTATAAATCATTCTCTATGCAAATTTAAAGTTATGGGTTGAAATTTACAAACTATCACTACGCGAGAGCTCCATTTTCGCCAATTTTGTGAATTACTTTAGAACTTGTCCAAAACACTTCAAATTTACTTTAAAACCATATTTAAACTATTTTAAACTCATTTAAAATAATATTTTCTGCATTTTAAACTCAGTTTTCATTTCATTTCATATAACAATATTATGTTACTATAATATCATTTTCAATCTTTTTAGACTATTTTGGAATCATTAAGAGGTTAAATAGCTCACATACACATATTTGTATGGTTGTAATTCTCATTTAATTAATTATGGTTAATTTAATCATTTCTCTTATCATTTATCAAACCAAGTTATCAGCTATTTCATAACTATACAATCAACCAAGATATCAACCAAGTTATCATCCAATATCAACCAATATTTAACACATTAATTTATAATTAAACATGTGTATTATCAACTTAAGTTCTACTAAAATAAAACTAATATTTGAGTACTCATGATTAGTTCCACTCCATAAATCTTTTTCTTTTAGACATTCCTTTTGATTTCGGCAGCACTTTCTTCTTTTTTCTCGCTATGGAGCTCCTTGAACTTGCTCCTCCTTCTTGATGTGCTTGGCCTCCCCTTGATCCTCCCCTTCCTCCATTATTTCTTCACTTTTTAGATGCTAAACCATGTTTTGGTGATATTCAAAGGTCTTTGGAAAAATTTGGGTGGTGTTTGGAGTTGATTTGATAGGAATTTAAGAGAAGTTAGTAAGGAAAAGAGAGAAGGAGAAGCCATTAAAGAAGTGAAGAAAGTCTTGAAAAAAGAAAGAAAAAGAAGTGTAAAAAGGTGAGAAAGTGGATGCTTGTTTATAGAAATGTTTTGGATTAAAATAATATTTGGATAAAAGACCAATATCCCTTTACTTACTTTTTAAGCAACCATATTTTTTTTTCAACACTTAACATTACGTTTCAAATCAGTACTTTATGTCATTTTCACTTAAGTATTATGTAAGGAATATATTAATTGTGTTTGTTTGAATTGATGTTTACCTTTTGCTTTGAAATGACATGTTTGTCTTTTTGTGTTTACTTTTCTTAATTATATTCTAGAATTTTCTAAGTATGTTTAGTAAAATTAAAATTAATTAATGAATCAATTAGTACTTATAATATTTGAATATAAGTTCCTATATAAGAAAATGAAGGTGCGACAAGGTTGCAACAACTTTTAATCGACAAGATGTTGATTTTCAATAAAATGTTTTATGGTCACATTTTGACGTTTTAGTTAAACTATTTATTTGTGAAAACCAAATTTAAAAATGAACTTTTTACTTCTTTAAATAAATTATAACAGTTCTCTTTATATTTTAAAATCATATTTAAATAATATCAAAATATCTAATTTTACAGTGTATGTAAAATTGACAAAATGCGACAAAATTTAGCTATTTTTGTAAAACGATTATTAACATAGTTTTAAATATTTTATTATATTTTAGTTATCTTTATTAAATGATTTTAATAAGATTTGTCATTTTAAATAAATATTTAAACATATTTACTTAAGCATTTATTTATTTTTAACAAAAGTTAACTTTTGCTGATTTCTTCTAAAATCCAAATTTATGCTTTTTAAATTATCAACTATAAGAATAAATAATTTCTCTATTATTATCTATTGTATATAACTTATCTATTTAATTTTTAAACTTTTTCAAATTTAAAACAAATGAAATCTCTCATTTTCGAAGTAGTGAAATTACGAGTCGTTACATTCTCCCATACTTAAAAGAATTTCATCCTTGAAATTACCCAAAACAAAAGGTTGCCTAAAAAATTCATTTTTAAACTTAATTCCATATAATATACACAGATCATCCGTATAAAATATTTTATGCGATCTCCAATTCGAATACACAAATTTATTTCCAAACTAGTATCGATCCGCTGATCCTCTAGTGTGGACTCTGATCATGGTTCAAGATCAGAACATTTGCTTTCCTTGTATAGCTCTAAACTATGATAGAAATCTCGAGTAACTAACCACAAAACATCGTCAATGCTCGCCATCAAGAAATCGAGTGATATATTCTTTTTCGGACTAGTGCAAACACCTCAAATTTCCATACTCGAATATTAGATCAACATTTGTGTGATGAAGTGATCTACATATAACATATGCATTTATTAACCCTCAAAAACTTTCATAAAAACTTTATCCTAAGTTCAAACAATATATAACGGTGCTTCTTTATATAATCCCTTTAATTGTTTATTTCCAAACATTTTTATTAAAGGAAAATGTTCTAAAGAACCAATTTTTCACTCAAAAGATAATTTATCTTCGTAAAAATGTTTTCCCATAAACTTTTAACTCGATATATTTCCTTTAACACTAATACTATTTTTGAATCATTTCGTAAAACTATTACTTAAGTTTACTTCATCTTATAACTTATGCAAATCAATCACTTTTAACGACTTAAGTCCAAATTCTTAATTTATGCTAGAATTCGTTAATAAAACATTTTCCAGGTTATAATTACCTATTTGAGGAGTCATTATTTTACTTAACAGTTCATGACTTAAATCTATATTTGTATGATTCCAAATTGCAAATTCATTTTACTTAAATCCATCTGTCTAACTAATTCAAACTTTTTTGTAATTTACTATTATCTCAAATTCATAAGTTATAAAACTTATTTCTTATTTAATACCATTATTAATTTTCTAGCTTTGAAATTTTCTTTTCAAAACTACCTTTATTTAAATCCCCAAACTCTTAACTCTGAATTTTTTTTATAAATCAGATTTATAAATTATCCTTATCTTATTTCATTTACTCAAAGTATTTATACAATCTTTTACCAAAAATTTTCATAAATTTCTTAGCTCTGAGTTAGGTATGATTCGAAAATTTTTGACTGTCCAAAATAATCGAAAATTTCGCTTTATTTTAGCAATTAGCGATCCCAATTTATCTTTAATTTAAACACTTTTATAAAGATTGCTAATCAATGATTCACATTATTTCTTTAACTTAAGAAAATTATATAGATCAAGTAACTCCAAAACAATCAAAGGTACTGGGTACTACCAGTAGTATTACATATCCTCTTAACAAGAAGAGTAATACTTAAGAGAAGTGCTAACCATCCAAACACATCACTTGACCATTTTTAGTTTATTTTCGAGTCAATCGAATTAGTTATCATAAAATACCTCTTTTTATATGAAATAATACTATTTTCAAATAGTTTAGAGATTGCTGTTGATTATCTTATAAGTTTTTTTATAAATTTATCTTATATTAATTAACTTAAATTTCCACAAATCTTTAAATTACTCGAATTTAAATTCTCATTCCTTTATTATATATTTTTTTCCTTTTACATAATTATTTTCTATTATTTAAATACTTTTTATCTTTTATATTCCTACCTTAAACAAATCTTATTATCAAACACCTTATGGTCAAATTGTGAAACTTAATTCACAAGGTATTTGTACTTAAACTTTTAAATCAAACAATTGATCAATTTATGATGGTCACTTAACATTATCATTTCTTAATTTATTATTTTGGAATAAGTTCTAAAGGTCTTAATTACCTTATCAGATTTCTTACTTATCGATTATCTTTGTGAAACATCTTATAGTCAAATAGTGAAATTCTAAACATAAGATGTTCATATTTAAATTTCACTAATCCTAATTTCTAATGTTTCAAAATTTATACTTTATATTCAAAGTATAATCCTAGGTAAAATCATTTAATTTACCAATTTTTTTCAAAATCAGCGTGTCGATATGGCTTGTTAAGAGTTTAGAAATACCTATGATACAGTTGTACTTTCCATATCGACTAGAATTTATTAACCGCTCAACCAATAAATAACATATTTTTGTATCAAATAACAAATATGCGCTCATATATAATACATTCAAACTCATTCTAGGGTTTTACTAACCCTATCTTTAATAAGTCACTCATCCTAGGGTATTACTGACCCAATCTCTGATGAGTCTTTATCCCCATTAAAGCCTAGGTTCTTGCTTAACCTTAAGCTATGATACCAAATGTAACGAACCATTTTTCCATACCCTTTGAATAGACAATAAATCATACATGTCTCACTCAAATTGCATGAAAAGAAGAATCATTAAGAGTAGAAAGAAAATAAAGACAGAATAAAATCTCACATGAATGGATCAACATATATTATTTCAATAATAATCTTTACAGCGGAAAAATTTTGAAATACAATATCAAAGTCTTACCCAGATTCAACTTGGATAGTTATAAGATCATGTCCTTACAAATGCTGAAAACAATGAAACAGATGCAATAGATGTAGCGGGTAATAGAATACGTCCATTTGATGATGAAGATTCTATCTCTCCTTGAAAATTCCAACCGTCTTCAACTAAACCTGAAACTACTCGGACCTGGCCCGAGTATATAAAATACCTGGATCAGGCTTGATAAACCAGCGTGAGGTAGTCGAAATTTTAAATGCATAGATCATGACGATATTATCAAAACCTTTGAAGAGAAGGGTATCTCATAAGGCTATGCTCACACATAAACACGGGCAGGTTTTTACCTTATGATAACTAAAACACTTTATACTACTACATTTGATATTATTTCTAATGAGATTCCTTTGAAAACACTTCCAAATAAACTTATTCAAATAAGGTATCAATACGCAGACTAAGTCTAAGGTAATATATCCCAACTAGGTCGACGAAATATACCGAATGGAGTATATGATACCAAAAATTGATAGCTAAAATGTTTACAAGTCATTGCAGCTATTTTGGGAATACGATCAAAACCGTAAATCTCCTATTGGGTTGGATTTCCGACATGACAGGAAACAAGTGGAAGATCAATCTGTATCCATGGCTTACTTTGAAGACATAGATATGGTTATATAACAACACAAATGGCTAAAAGGGGATACAATCTGCGAGTAACATCCAAAGACTCAGATTTCGTGCATCCCTACCATGAGACCCAGACGTATCTGGTACCTAGGGCTTAGAACATTTAATAACCCAAATCACTACTATCCGAAATGCGAGCATACATCTCACCACGTAGAATCCCATCATAACCGGGGTGTGAGCCTCGCGAGGCTACGATCAATTTCTTCAAAGCCACGTTTTTCATACACAACCATGCTTTGATCATAATAGGTTCCACTTTGAATGTCACACTGCCATTCCTTTGATCGCTATTTGACTCCCACAAATATACAACCTCTAAGCTCGTATGTCTCAGAGAAGGGTGCTGAACTAAGAGAAGTTGCCTTCTCCGCCACCAAGCAGATGTATATTTGTAAAAGTCAAATGTTGTGTCTCATAAATGCAACAACGGACATTCTTTCGTACAAGTTTTTCTGGGACTGAACAAAACCGAAGGCACCCTCCTACAAACACTAGTAGCGAGTAGTCCTTGCAATCCAAAAAATCACAACGAGGAGACCGCTGCTACACTAACTCTATAATAGGAGCAACCCAGAGCATGTCAATAAGCAGTCCTCACGGTATGAAGATCCATAGTATTCAATGATCATTATCTTCAACATGTCTTCACTTTCGAACTTATACATTGGTTCGAAGTGGTTTTAGGATAGGAATCATCCAAATCCGCCCCTGGTTCCATCGATGCCAATCTTCGCTTTAAAAGATGTTAAGTTCATATGTGGATATCAATCATCAAGCACTTACTTCATCTTTTATTTAAATAAAATATCTTTCTTAGATATCTTCTTTTCAGGTTATTCCATTTTCTTTTCAAATGTATATGGAATCATTAAGCATCATTTATTAAATCATTTGATTTATTAAAATCTTTTTTAAATCTTGGAATAATTCCAAATAATTTTCTCTTTTACTTAGGAAAACTTTTCCAAATTATTCTTTTAATCTTAATCAAAGATTTTGTATCTTCAAGTTCTAACTTTAACTTAGGGAAAATATTTCCAAATCATTTATTAACTTAATCAAAGATTTTCTTCTTAATTTCAAATCATATTCTTGCAAATCAAAGATTTTCATAACAGAGTATTATTGCTACCTTAAATATGGTAAATTTCACCTCCAGGGACTAATGGAAAGTAATCCTACATCATGAATATCTTTGTCTTCAATGATCTTTGTTTTCAATATGTTTTATTTTGAAAATTAGTTTGAAGGGGTTTTCAAATAGGAATCACCCAAATCTGATCCTAGTTCCTTTGTGCTAATCATCAATAAAAAGATGTTAAGTGGTTAATTAACATTCAAAGAATTTATTTCTTTTCTCTTATCTTTGAAAAACTTAAATATGATCTTTTAGAGCACTGGGCTTTCCTTCCGATCTGTTCCATCCCTCTCCTAAGAAGAGAAAATCTAGGCTAGGTAAGTTTAGGGAACTGGTTTCTCCACTCCTAACCTTAGTTAAACACCTTGTTTTATCTTCCTAGATCTCACGTGTGGGACAAATGTACTAGTCTTTTCTGCATACACAGTTTGTTATTACATTCAATATTCTTCACTTTTTTTACTTAAGTGCAACAAACAATTTTTCTTAACCATTTACTCAAACTCTTATTAAAACTTCTAAACCATCTTTAAATTACTTAATTGTTCTTTTTAAAACATTCATATTTGATTTAGGAAAGATTGTTAAGTTTAAACTTATATTCAAAAGGTTATAGAATTTGTAGCATAAAAGTGCTGCGAAAAGTGCTATATAAGCTTATTTGATTTAAACAACTTTTTAATATTTGAAAATTCATGTTTTCCATTCCAAATCTCTTTTAAATCATTTTAATAAATTTCTCGAATTTATTTCATATTTTTTTATCATTTAAATATATCATTTATAAGAAATCCATTGTTGGATAATGAAATTCAAAACCGTGATGCTTTTAGAAAATTGTTTTGGACATATTTCAAACTCTACTTGATGAAATCTTGATTTTCTTTCTTTGCTGGAAAACTATTATCATTTTGGACCAAATAATTTTTATTTTGAAGAAATTCGACTTATAAATCATTCTCTACGCTAATTTGAAGCTACGGGTTGAAATTTACGAACTACCGCTAAGCGACGAGCTCTATTTTGGCCAATTTTGTGAATTGCTTTGGAACTTGCCCAAAATGCTTCAAATTTATTTTAAACCATATTTAAGCTATTTTAAACTCATTTAAAACAATATTTTCATCATTTCCAACTCATTTTTCATTTCATTTCATATTACAATATTATGTTACTATAATATCATTTTCAATCTTTTTAGACTATTTTGAAATCATTAAGAGGTTAAATAACTCCCATACACATATTTGTATGGTTGTAATTCTCATTTAATTAACTGTGGTTAATTACTAATCATTCTCTTATCATTTATCAAACCAAGTTATCAACTATTTCACAACCATATAATCAACCAAAATATCAACAAAGTTATCATCCAATATCAACCAATATTTAACATATTAATTTCTAATTTAACATGTGCATTATTAACTTAAGTTTTATTGAAATAAAACTAAGATTTTATTACTCACGATTAGTTCCACTCCACCAATCTTTTCCATAGACATTCCTTTGAATTCAGCAACACTTCTCTTTTTCTCGCTCTAGAGCTCCTTGAACTTGCTCTTCCTTCTTGATGTGCTCGGCCTTCCCTTGATCATCACCTTCATCCATTATTTCTTCACTTCTTAGATGCTAAATCATGTTTTGGTGATATTCTAAGGCCGTTGGCAAAGTTTGGTGGTGTTTAAAGTTGATTTGATATGATTTTAAGAAAAGTTGGTGAGGAAAAGAGAGATGAAGAAGCCATTAAAGAAGTGAAGAAAAGCTTGAACGTGATGATCTTGTTTTTAAAATAAATTCAAAATTTGTAATTAATTTGAATTTTTCCAAAATAAATAAGATATATATAGTTGTTCATATACATGAGTAGATTGTAATTTGAATTTGAATTTGAAATTCAAAATAAAAATCTTTAAAAAAAATTGGGTTTAAAATAATATATATGATTTTTATTAGTGAATAATTAATTTTAAATCATTTTCTTTAAAAATAACATAAATATAAATAAAGGAAAAGTATAAATATAAAATATAATATATATAAAGCTAAATAGTAAATATAATATAAAAATTAAATAAAAATATTAAAAATATTATTAACATGCAAATTACAAATGTTAGTGTTATAATATGAAAAACACAAGTTTTAAAATTATAGTATAAAATTTAACAAGTGTAAAAATTTATACCATGCAATTGAACAAGTGTCAAAATTTTTAGTTTTCTTTTATTTTTATAAAAAATAGAAGTTATATATATCACTCTAACCTCTCTCTTCTCATTTCCTTCTTCACATTCAAAATCAAACTAAAAGAAAATCAAATATCAAAGCCTGGTAACTCAAACTAGAAAATCAAAAACAAACCGGAGAAAGCCTAAACCAGAAAACAAAAACAAAGCAAAGATCAACAACCAAACTTTTAATAAATCAAACCTAAAGTTCAAGCAAATTAGATTCAAGATCATCTCAATAATCAAGCAAGCTATAGATTAGATTCAACTCTGTTTTAAATCAAAGTAGGTCATCTCAACTTAAAGTAAGAAATAAGTTTTTCCAGTTCTCTGTTTCAAAACAAAGGTGAGTAAACCCCTTTGAATCTGAACTAAAAACTTGATGTTTGTGAATAATATTTGAAGTATGGTTGTAAATTATGATTGCATGTGTGTATATATGAAGGTTTTATATGTGCATGTCTGTACATATGTATATACTCCTCTGTTCAAAGTTTACAGGTTTCAAACCTGTCAAAAAAATCCAAAATCTCTCTCTCTAATCCTCTTTAGGCTTTAAGGTTTAAACAAAACATATTTTTATTATCAAGATCTAAGTCTTAAAAATATTTTTATGTGTAAATAACAAATAGTTTTCTGGGAAGTTAGAATTACAGTAAAAAAGATAGTATATCAGGTAAATTGACTTTGTTAATTTCAAATTTCACTTACGAAACCAAATTCGAATCTGAAAACTATGATTTTTAAGATAAATATCATGATTTTTAAAATTGTAAATCATGAGAGTTTGAGAGTAGAATAGAATCGAGAGTTTGCTCGATTTTCAACGATCACGAGGCTCGATGACTTCGGGGTTGTGGTCGTAGGTGGCTCGTTGATCGATTATCATGGGAAAAATGGTGGTTGGGTTTATAGATAGCCGTGGAGGAAAAACAGCGATGGAGTAAGATTTTGTAGCTTGATTTGGTCGAGGTTGTATTCGAGTGTCATGCGTCGTCAATAATGCACTAGAGATGATTGCAGGTGGGGGAACCAATGGATGGGTCTTCGGTGCAGCTATGGTCGGAGTTCCAGATTTTCTAGTAACCGAAGGTGGCCATGCGAGGTGATTTCGATGATCAGTTTGGGTTCCAGCTTGTATCAATTTTTTCGATTTCGATTTTAGGTGAAATCGAAGAAACTGGGTAGTCAGAACGTACGAGTGGGTCATCGTCGTCGTGCTGGAGGTGGTCTCGGTGGTCGGAGCTGCTCCGATCACCGTGCATGTGCATGGTGTGAAGATTGTATCAGTGGTTTTCTTTTGGGGAAGAAGGTTGTGGACTTGAGTTTGCTCTTGGGAAAATGATGTGGTGTCTTGGGTCTTTTATTGGGTAATTACTCAAGTATGTATCAGGTTTTAAAACTTAAAATCAAAACAAAAAAAAATAGGGTGGCTCGGGGAAGAAATCGGGGAAATTTGTGCTTGGCTGTGTTTGGCACTCGGGTAAGTCTCGAGTCTGAGTGATTTTGTAAGATAACAAGTTTTAATTTTTTTAAACAATCTAGTTTTATTTAAATAATTTTCTTAAACCACTTCTTTTCTAAATAATAGTTGTTTTATTTAAGGATGGGGTTAGTGAAAAAAATTAAATAAATTATTTTAAATTTATTATGTTAAAATGTTTTAATATATATATATATATATATATAACACTCATTTTTAAAGTTTATTTTAAATAAACTTAGTAATGTAATTAAGGAGTTAACTATGAAGACAAATGTTTTTAAAAGTTAATTAACTTAAAAAGTCTAAGTTAATTTTTTTGTTACTGATAATTAATTCCAAGGTTTATTAAATAAAGATTTCTAAATGACAATTAAAATAATTAATTAAGATAATGGTTTATCTTTTAATTAATTAGGATCTTAAGTAATTAAAGATTAATTAACTAAGGAAAGTAACTAAAGAATAATTATTTAATATAAGTAATTAAAGAATAATTATGGTCAATTAAGTAGTAAATAAGGTTAATTAATAAATAATTAAGGGTTAATTAATTGATGATTAAAGTATAATTAATTAATAATTAAGGATTAATTAATTAATAATTAAGTATAATTAATCAGTAATTAGAGGATAATTAATGAAAGTAATTATGTGATTAATTAATTCAATAATTAAATAAAATGGTTTATAATTACTTAATGTTAATTAAGCAGGGTTAAGTGATTAATTCATACTTAATTTATTTATTTTGAGTTAATTAAATTAATTATAATCATTTGATTAATTAATTTTGCCTATAGATGATTGGATTATATTGAATGTCTTGAATTGTTGATATCCTTGATATGTGATAATTCTGTGATATGAATTGCTTTGAATTGAGCTGTGATATCTGTGATATATTGCTGTGTGAATGTGAACTTCTGAATCAAAGTAAAATTGTTTACTAAAATAACTTGGCCTTTAAAATGGAATTGAAATTTCGATGCGACCGGGGATCGGATTCCAAAGGGTTACTCGAAAACCATATCGAATCTTAAAGGTGGATATTTTGTTTAAAAGATTAAAAATGGAAATTTGTATCCACATGTTTTAAAATAAGCGCTCATTATTCGGATTAGCCGGTAGAGGACATTAAGTCATAAAACTCATTCCAAATAATGATACCACGTAATGGGATTGCAATTAAAGATGGTGGTTGAAGATCGGGTATTTTCGAAAACGAATGGATTGCCTGTCGATTTTCGCTACATTGAATTGCTTCGGTATTGAGATGTCCCTATGTGATGGGGAGTCCGGTCGGGATTGTGGATATCTGGATTTGCAAGGACTTTTTCTTAATTGGACGAAGTGCCTTCGGTTCCATTCAGACCCAGGATGGACTTGTATGGATGTATGTCTGACATTACACTTTGAGATGTAAAGCTGGTTTCTATCAAATACATTTCTTTTTAGTGGCAGAGAATTTATTCTCTTAGCTTAACACCCTACTCTGAGACGTACGAGCTCATAGGTTATGTAGTTGATAGTTACTAGTGATATATTCCCAATTTGGTAATGTGACATGCTAAGTGCTGATCATTGGTTGATCGAAGCATGACTTTTGTGAAAAGCATAGCTTTGTAGGACGAGACTTCATCGAACCTCACACCTCGAAAATGGTCGAAACAGGAAGGATGCGACAAGGTTACGGGGGTCACGCCCCTTAGGGTATGTGCATTTCCTTCTGGGTAAAAAATGGATTCTAGTATGGAGTCTATATATTTTACTTATGCGGTTGTTAGTTGTTATGGGGGCCCGAATAAAGGTCGGTTACAACTAGGGGATGTCATACTCGTGACAGTTAGTTACCTAGTTATAGAGATAACCCGGCCTTGTATTGGCATAGATCCGGTTAGGTTCTCAGGGCATCCCTCCAAAGGCAGACCCATTCGTAAAGGAAACTCCTTAGCCTTGGTCATTTGTTGGAAATCAAATCACTCAATATGAGCCCTGCACGATTTAAGTTGTAGAACCTTCCATTTAACATGGTAGCTATAGTAGGCATATTATAATGGTACGTTTGCTGGCTAATATTAATATTATACTTTCGAAATGTTTTTCACACTATGCACTAATAATAATATCAAAAGGATTTTCGCGTATCAAGCATGTTTGACTACTATAAGGAGAAACCTTCTGTATGTGTGCGATTGCATTGAGTGTGTACCGGGAGACCTTATGGTAGTTTCATTTTCCAAAAGCATGAACGGATTTCTTTTGTGTTTTCTTTTTATATAAACAACTATTTTATGTTTGCTCACACTAGTCCCATGACTGACCCAGAGTTTATTGTTCCCTTTCCTAAACTCTGGGTACCCATAATTTTCCACACGGGCAGCCTAGAGTCAAGTTATCTGTGTTTCGGAGCTAGTTCAGATGGTAGATATAGATCTGGATCTAGAAGTCTTTGAAGCTGTTGGGTTTTGAGCATTTTGGTTTGGAGCTTTGAAGTTTTTGGAATGAAGACGTTGTCTGTTGGATTCTTTTGGAAGATCTTGTTGTGTTATCTTTTCCGCTGTGGTGTTGTATTATGTTGTTGTATCATATATATTGTGCTCTGATGTTGGTGATCAATGATATATCTATGTTGTATCCATGTTGCGTATCAATGAAAATCATCATTTTTATTTCCGTTGTGTTGTTATCGTCTAATGTGTTATAAGCTCCAGCGAACTGGACTCCAATGTTTGAATCTCTGGCATTCGAATACAGGTGTTGTATTAGATGTCGATTTTCAAGCGCTAGATTCTGGGTCGTCACATTTGGTATCAGAGCTAATGTTTGAGTAAGAACTTTAGCTTTGAAGTATAACTCATTAGGCGACTCATTAGATATATGGTTAGAAATACCTTAGAATGAGTATATTTCCTAAGATATTTCGTCTGTGTGCCTAATTCAATTTTCTTACTATTTACAGATAGTGAGAATGAGTACAAGAAGAGGACAAGGTAGGGGTAGGGGAAGTACCACTACCAATGGTCGAGCCCCTGCAACAATAGCAATGGAAGGAGCAGCTCTTCCCATCCAACCCCAGTTGAATCTAGCAGAAGTGTATCAGAGTTTCTCAAGACTTGGAGGGAAACCATTCACAGGCAAGGAGACTATTATTGAAGCGCAAGCTTGGATTCGATCTTGTGATAGGATTTTCAAAGGATTAAAGTTGGAGGATGATCAAATGAGGTTGATAGCTTCCTGGCAACTCCGAGAAGAAGCTTTAGCATGGTGGGAGACCGCTGAGTCGGAGGATGGTTTACACGGGATAGATTCAAGCAATTGTTTGAGCAACATTATATGTCCTCTACCGGTATCCCCCGAACGTATCAGGAGTTTACTAAATTGAAGCAAGGAAGTCTATCTTTTGAGGAATACTTGAATAGGTTCAACGAGTTATCCCGATTTGGTCCTGAATTGGTGAATACCCCTCTTAAGAAAAATGAGAGATTTATTAAAGGGATGAACAAGAAGTTTCATGAAAGGATGACTGGCCATGTGAAGGAGTCTTTCGCTGACTTGGTAGATATGGGATATAGATATGCCACCTTAGCTAAACAAGAGATTCTAGAAGAGAAAGGAAGTGGATGTAATCCAACTTGGAAGAAGAGAAAGTTTGGAGGAAAGAAGCCATGGCAAGGCAAAGAAAAGAAGAATATTCAAGAGTACAGGGCAAAGAATGTTACCTGTTTTAACTCTTTGTAGAAAGGCTATTACTCAGGTAGTTGCAAGAATCCCAAGAAGCAAGGAAAGAAGGATCAACCTATGAAGACGGGACAAGAGGCCAGGGAATTCTACTATTGCCATAAGCCAGGACACATAGTCAAAGATTCCTCGAAAATGAAGCAGGCCCAAGTAGCGAAGATGTGCGCAATTAAGGACCAACCTTCAACCTCAGGAGCTGATAAAGGAAAAGGAGTTTTAGAAGGTAACCTTCTTATTTATGATAAAATTATTAGAGTTCTATTCGACACTATAGCCACGCATAGATTTATTTCCCAACAAACCGTAGACGAGTTAAAACTTGAACCCGAATTCGTAGATGAACCTATTTGTGTGAAGAACCCGCTTGGAGGCCCTACGAATCTTTTTTTACGTTGTAGAAAAGTTCCTATCTCGTATTTCTCATCATCAAATTTCCTATTAGCCTTTTCGTTCTTGACTTTAATGAATATGAAATTTTACTTGGAATGAATTGGCTAACAAAATATGAAGCTAAATTAGATTGTAACAATCGAACGATTTTGGTCAAAACCAAATTTGAGAATTTTGTTGTGATTTCTTGTGAGGATCCAAGTCCAAAGAGGGATTAGCTAATGTATACTTTAGGGTATCCCGACCCTAGTTTGGAATCCATACCTATTGTTTGAGAATTTCCTGACGTATTTAATGAAGTTAAGTCTTTACCTCCGCATAGGGAACATGAATTTAGAATCGACTTGGTTCCTTATGCTCATCCTATTATGCATGCAAGTCGCATGGTGGCACCAAGGGAAAGAGTGGAGCTAGTTAGGCAAACCAAGATTTACTAGAGAAGGGATTTATACGTCCTAGTCATTCCAGTTGGGGTTCAGCTATGGTATTCGTAGCCAAGTCTGATGGATCTTTGAGATTGTGCGTAGATTATCGCGATCTTAATAAATGAACTCTTAAGAATAAATTTCATTTGCCCCGAATCGATGACTTGTTCGATCAATTGCATGGTACTCGATTCTTTTCCAAGATGGGTCTAGCCCAAGGTTTCCATCAGCTGAGAATTGCGGAAGATTTTATTCATTTGATTGCTTTTAAGGGTCCCGATATATTCTATGAATGGTTAATTATGCCCTTTGAACTAATCAATTCCCCTGCATATTTCGTAGACTTGATGACCCGAGTATTTCGAGAAGTTTTAAATAAGTTCATTCTCGTATTTATTGATGATATTCTGATCTATTCCAGAACTGAAGAAGAGCATGCCGAACACTTAAAATTGTTTTGGAAATATTGAGAAGGAATATTCTTTTTGCCAAATTTCTAAATGTCATTTTTGGGTAAAAGAAGTTAGATTTTTGAGACGTAATGTTACAGAAGGAATTTCTGTTGACCCTGGTAAGGTTTCTACTATCCTAGATTGGAAGCAAACCACAGCTCCAAAGGAAGTTCGAAATTTTCTGGGACTAGCCGGATACTACCGAAAGTTTGTCCAGGATTTCTCTAAGTTAGCCAGCCCATTAACTAAGCTGACTATGAAGAAACCAAATTTGTTTGGACTCCAAAGTGCAAGGAAGCGTTCCAAGAATTGAAGAAAAGGTTGACCACTGCTCCCATTCTTGCTATTATTAACAGAAATAAAGGTTTATCTATTTACACAGATGCATGTACTGAAGATGTGGGTGCTTTTCTAATGTAGGAGGATTGCCTACGTGAGTAGACAATTGCAAACACATGAGAAGAACTACCTGAACGACGATCTTGAGCTTTTGGCAGTTATCTTTGCTTTAAAAGTCTAGCATGATTATATTTTGGGTGAAAAATTTGCATTGTTCACCGATCATATATCTTTGAAATACCTCTTTACCATGAAGGATTTGAATCTAAGGCAGCAACGTTGGTTGGAATTCCTAGCATCATACGACCTGGATATTCAGCATACACCTGGTAAAGCCAACGTGGTAGCTGATGTTTTAAGTAGAATACATGCAGTTCTTTCTTATCTAGTTGTTACCCCCACTCTTATTGAGAAGATTGCTAGTAAGCAAAAAGAAGACCAGTTTCTCCAAGAAATTTATAGAAGAATATGTCGAGGCGAAGATTCTAGTTTTGAAATCGATAATAGTAGAGTTGTAAGGTTGAAAGGGAGGATTTGTGTTCCAGACACCCAGATCTCAAACGAGAAGTATTGGATGAATGTCACAAGTCCAAGTTTAGTATCCATCGAAGGGTAAACCAAATGTATAGAGATATTAAGAGGACTTTATGGTGGAAAACAACGAAGACAGATATATCCATGTATGTTAGTCGTTGTGCAACGTGCCAACAAATAAAGAATAATCAAATGAAGATGGCAGGTTTACTCCAACCACCGGAAGTACCTAAATGAAAATGGGACCAAGTATCTATGGATTTAATAGATGGTTTTCCACAAACTCGGAAGGGTAATGAGGCGATTTGGGTTATTGTGGATCGTCTGACCAAGACTGTCCACTTTATCCCAGTTAAATTCACCTGAACGGCAGCGAGTTTAGCAGAGTTATATGTAAGGGAGATTGTTCGTCTCCATGGAATACCAAGTAGTATAGAGAGTTATCGTGACCGATCTTCACTAGCAGATTTTCGGAGGCATTTCAAGTCGCACTAGGAACCAAGCCGAACTTCAGTACTACTTACCACTTACAGTCTGATGGGCAAGCTGAGAGGATAAACCGAATCTTGGAAGATCTTTTGCATGCTTGTATTCTTGATTTTGGAGGTTCATGGGAGGACCATTTGCATTTGGTTGAGTTTTCGTATAATAACACTTATCAGGCCAGCATTAGAATGGCTCCTTTCGAAGCATTGTTTGGTCGTCCTTGTAGATCACCTACGTGTTAGATTGAGTCAGGTGATAGGCTTGTTCTTAGTCCAGACGTGATAAGGGAAGCTTCTGAGAAGGTTGATTACATTCGAAAGAAGTTGAAAACTGCCCAGAGTCGACAGAAAAGTTATGCTGATCACAGGAGAAGAACTTTAGAGTTCCAGGTTGGAGATTCAGTTTTCTTAAAGGTTTCTCCAATGCGTGGAGTTTTGAGATTTGGAAAAATGGGTAAGCTGGCACCACGATATATAGGTCCTTTTCGTATACTTGAGAGGATTGGTCCTTTGGCTTATAGAGTGTAGTTACCTAATTGGTTAGCTGGTGTGCATGATGTGTTCCATGTTTCTCACCTTTGGAAATATGTGCACGACCCACATCATATAATTGGGGAGGCGTCTCAGTAGGATTCGGAAATCATACCTAACTTGGCAGTGAAAAGAGAACCATTGAAGATTATTGATCGAGATGAAAAGCGGTTAAGAAATAAAGTGGTGAAATTGATGAAAGTACAATGGAGTGGAGATCCGAATGATTGTACTTGGGAAACAGAGGAAAGCATGCAGAAGTCCTATTCCAAGTGTAGAATAGATATTTCGGCTTAATCTGCTAAGCTATTTATCTATCTTTTTATGTGTTCACATGCTCTTTGCTTGTCTCCTTATCTGTCAAATTTCAAGGACGAATTTTTTTTAAGGAGGAATCTTTAACGATCCCGTTTTTAAACCAAAATTAAATTTTGTAATTAATATAATTTTTAGAATTAAATTGTGAATTAATTTGAAATTTTCCAAAACAAATAAGATATATATAATTATTTATATATATGAATAGATTGTACTTTGAATTTGAATTTGAAATTCAAATATAAAAATCTTTAAAAAAATAAATTGAATTTAAAATTATATGTATATATATGATTTTTACTAGTGTATAATTACTTTTAAATCATTTTCTTTAAAAGTTACATAAATATAAATAAAGGAAAAGTATAAATATAAAATATAAAACATATGTATATAAATATAAAACTAAATAGTAAATATAATATAAAAATTAACTAAACATATTAAAAATATTATTTACATGCAAATTACAAATGTTAGTATTATAACATGAATAATACAAATGTTAAAATTATAGTATAAAATTTAACAAGTGCAAAAATTTATATCATGCAATTGAACAAGTGTTAAAAAATTTTATTTTATTTTATTTTTAAAATAATAGAAATAAGTTATATATATCACTCTAATCCCTCTCTTCTCATTTCCTTTGTCACATCAAAATCAAACTAAAAGAAAATCAAATATCAAATCCTAGTAACTCAAACAAGAAAATCAAAAACAAACCTGAGAAAACTTAAACCAGAAAAAACAAAGCAAAGATCAACAACCAAACTTTTTATAAATCAAACCTGAAGTTCAAGAAAAGTAGATTCAAGTCATCTCAATAATCAAGCAAGCTATAGATCAGATTCAACTAAGTTTTAAATCAAAGCAGATCATCTCAACTAATAGCAAGAAATAAGTTTTTCCAGTTCTATGTTTCAAAAAATGGTGAGTAAACCCCTTTGAATCTGAACTAAAAACTTGATGTTTGTGAATAATATTTGAAGTATGAATGTAAATTACGATTTCATGTGTGTATATATGAAGGATTTATATGTGCATGTTTGTACATATGTATATATTCCTCTGTTCAAGGTTTACAGGTTTCAAACCTGTCAAAAAAATCAAAATCTCTCTCTCTAATCCGCTTCAGGCTTTAAGGTTTAAACAAAACATGTTTGTATTATCATGATCTAAGTCTTAAAAATATTTTTATGTGTAAATAACAAATAGTTTTTTTAGGAAGTTGGAATTACAGTAAAAAGATAATATAACAGGTAAATTGAATTTGTTAATTTCAAATTTCACTTATGAAATCAAATTCGAATCTAAAAACTATTATTTTTAAGAAAAATATCATGATTTTTAAATTTGTACATCATGAGAGTTTGAGAGTTAAACATGATCAAGAGTTTGCTCGATTTCCGACGATCACGAGGCTCGGTGACTTTTGGGGTTGTGGCTGTAGGTTGCTCGTTGATCGATGATCATGGAAAAAATGGTTATTGGGTTTATAGATCGTCGTGGAGGCGAAACGGCGATGGAGTAGGGTTTTGTAGCCTGATTTGGTCGAGGTTGTATTCGAGGGTCATGCGTCGTCAATAATGCACCAGAGATGATCGCGCGGGGGGGGGGGGGGGGGGGTCGAAATCGATGCATGAGTCTTCGATGCAGCTATGGTCGGAATTTCAAATTTTCTGGTGACCGGAGGTGGCCATGCGAGGTGATTTTGATGATCGGTTTGGGTTCTAGCTTGTATCAATTTGTTCGATTTCGATTCCACGCGAAATCGAAGATACTGGGTGGTTAGAACGTATGAGTGGGTCGTCGTCGTTGTGCTGGAGGTGGTGTCGATGGTCGGAGCTACTCCGTTCACTTGTGCATGTGCACGGTGTTAGGATTGTATCAGTGGTTTACTTTCGGGGAAGAAGGTTGTGGACTCGAGTTTGCTCTCGGGAAAATGATGCGGTGTCTCATGTCTGCTGTCGGATAATTACTCGAGGGTGTGTCAGGTTTTAAAACTTAAAATATAAAAAGATAGGGTGGCTCGGGGAAGAACTCAGGGAAATTTGTGCTTGGGTCGGGTTGGCACACGAGTAAGTCTCCAATCTGAGTGATTTTGTAACATAACAAGTTTTAAAATTTTAAAATAATCAAGTTTTATTTAAACAATTTTCTTAAACTACTTTTTTTCTAAATAATAATTTTTTTTAAGTGTGGGGTTATTGATAATTAATTCCACGGTTTAGTAAATAAAGAATTTTAAATGACAATTAAAATAATTAATTATGACAATGGTTTATCTTTTAATTAATTAAGATCTTAGGTAATTAAAGAGTAATTAATTAATGAAAGTAATTAAAGGATAATTATTCAAAGAATAATTACTTAATATAAGTAATTAAAGAATAATTAAGGTTAACTAATTAATAAATTAGGTTAATTAATTAATAATTAAGGATTAATTAATTGATGATTAAAGTATAATTAATTAATAATTAAGGATTAATTAATTAATTATCAAGGATAATTAATCAGTAATTAGAGGATAATTAATGAAAGTAATTAATTAATTCAATAACTAATTAAAATGTTTTGTAATTACTTAATGTTAATTAAGCAGGGTTAAGTGATTAATTCATAAGTAATTAATCTACTTTGAGTTAATTAAATTAATTATAATTATATGATTAATTAATCTTGCTTATAGATGATTGGATTATATCGAATGCCTTGAATTGTTGACATCCCTGATATGTGACATTCTGTGATATGAATTGCTTTGGATTGAGCTGTATGTGTGATATATTGATATGTGAATGTGAATTTCCGAATTGAAGTAAAATTTACTTAAACAACTTGGCTTTTAAAGCGAAATTTGAATTTCGATGCGACCGAGGGTCAGATTCCAAATGGCTATCTGAAAACCACAACGAATCTTAAAGATGGATCTTTTGTTTAAAATATTAAAAATGGAAATTTGTATCCACAGGTTTTTAAAATACGCGCTCATTATTCGGATTAGCTAGGAGAGGACGTTAAGTCATAAAACCCATTCCCAATAATTATACGACTAAATGGGATTGCAATTGAAGACGGTGGTTGAAGACAGGGTATTTTCGAGACCGAAAGGATTTCCTATCGATTGTCTCTGCACTGAGTTGCTCCAGTATAGAGATTTCATATGTGATGGGGAGTCCGGTCGGGGTTGTGGATATCCGAATTTGCAAGGACTTTTTCCTTAATTGGACGAAGTGCCTTCGGTTCCATTCAGACCCAGGATGGACTTGTATGGATGTATGTCTGACATTACACTTAAGATGTAAAGCTAATTTCTATCGAAAACACTTTTGTTTGGTGGCGGAGAATTTATTCTCTTAGCTTAACATCCTTCTCTAAGACATACGAGCTCAGAGGTTATGTAGTTGATGGCTACTAGCGATATATTCCCAATTTGGTAATATGGCATGCTAATTATGGATAATTGGTTGATCGAAGCATGACTTTTGTGAAAAGCATAGCTTTGTGGGACGAGACTTCATCGAACCTCATACCCCAGAAATGGTCGAAACAGGAAGGATGCAGCAAGGTTATGGGGTCGCGCCCCTCAGAGTATGTGCATTTCCTTTTGGATAAAAAGTGGTATTCTGGTATGGAGTCCATATATTTTACTTATGTGGTTGTTGGTTGTTGTGGGGCCTCGGATTAAGGTCGGTTACAACCGGGGGATGGCATACTCATGGCAGTTAGTTACCTACTTACAGAGGTAACACGGCCTTGTGCTGGTAGAGATCTGGTTAGGTTCTTAGGGCGCCCTCCAAAGGCATACCCATTCGGAAAGGAAGTTCCTTAGCCTTGGCCATTTGTTGGAAATCCAATCAATCAATACGAGCCCTGTACGGTTTTAGTTGTAGAACCTTCCATTTAACATGGTAGCTATAGTAGGCATACTATAATGGTACGTACGCTGGCAAAGATTAATATTATACTTTCTTAATGTTTTTCACATTATGCACTAATAATAATATCAAAAGAATTTTCGCATATCAAGCATGTTTGACTACTATAAGGAGAAACCTTCCCCATGTGTGCGATTGCTTTGAGTGTGTGCTGGGAGACCTTATGGTAATTTCATTTTCTAAAAGCATAAACGGATTTTTTTGTGCTTTCTTTTTATATAAACAATTGTTTTACGTTTGCTAACACCAGTCTCATGACTGACCCGGAGTTTGTTGTTCCCTTTCCTAAACTCTAGGTGCCCATTATTTTCCACACACCAGCCTAGAGTCAGGTTATCCGTGTTATGTAGCTAGTTCAGATGGTAGATGTAGATTTGGATCTGGAAATCTTTGAAGCTGTTGGGTTTTAAGCTTTTTGGTTTGGAGCTTTGAATTTTTTGGAATGAAGATGCAGTATGTTGGATTCTTTTGGAAGACACTGTTATGTTATTTTTTCCGCTATGGTGTTGTATTCTGTTGTTGTATCATATATATTGTGCTCTGATGTTGGTGATCAATGTTGTATCTATGTTATATCCATGTTGTGTATCAATGAAAATCATCATTTTTGTTTCCGCTGTGTTGTTATCATCTAATGTGTTATAAGCTCCAGCGAGCTGGACTGCAACGTTTGAATCTTCGGCATTCGAATAAGGGTGATGTATTGGATGTCGATTTCGAGCGCTGGATTTCGGGTCATCACATTGAAAAACTGAATAAGAAGAAGTGTAAAAAGTGAGAAAGTGGATCCTTATTTATAGAAAAAGTTTTGGATTAAAGTAATATTTTGTAAAAAGACCAAAATACCCTTTACTTACTTTCTATGCAACCTTATTTTTCCAACACTTAACATCACATTTCAAATCATTACTTTATATCATTTTCACTTAAGTAAGGAATATGATAATTTTGTTTGTTAGATTTGGTATTTAGTTTTTGCTTTGAAATGACATGTTTGTCTTTTTGTGCTTTCTTTTTCTTAATTATATTCTAGAATTTCTAACTAGGTTTAGTTAAAGTAAACTTGATTAATGAATTAATTAATACTTATACTATTTGAGTATATGTTCCTATATAAGAAAATAAAGGTGCGACAACAATGCGACAACTTTTAATCGACAAAATGTTGATTTTCGATAAAATGTTTTATGGTCACATTTTGATGTTTTAGTTAAACTATTTATTTATGTAAATCAAATTTAAAAATGAACTTTTTACTTCTTTAAATTAATTAACAAATTCCTTTTTATATTTTAAAATCATATTTAAATAATATCAATGTTAACCCGCATTTTGGCAAGGCCACAGACAGGCGGATTTAACTAGGTCGATTTCACGATTATCGAGGTGAGGTTATGGCGCTCAGCATGGAGTTGAGTTATGTCACTTGGCATCGAGGTGAGGTTATGCCGCTCGGCATCGAGGTAAGGTTATGCCGCTCGGCATCGAGGTGAGGTTATGCCGCTCGGCATTGTGGTGAGGCTATGCCGGTCGGCATTGGTGAGGTCAGGGTCGTTCGGCATGGATCAAATGTGGATCGGTGGAAGGTCGTTCGGCATGGGGCGAATGTGGCTCGGTGGAAGTTCGTTCAGCATGGGACGAATGTGGCTCGATGGAAGGTCGTTCGGCCTTGGAGGTAAGTGGTTCGGTGGAAGGTTTTGATGGGCTATACCGTTTAGAAAGCCCAACAACTCAGGATTTGCATATAAATACCGCATGTGGGGGTTCAGAAAAGGGATCTTCTTTCAGCTCTCGGACTTTCTCTTCTCTAAGACTAAGGCACTTAGCCATTGTCAAACTTTGGATTGTAACTGTAGTCAATTATTACAGCAATAAAAAGGAAACTTCTAGAGTGGACGTAGGCCGGGGTTAGCCGAACCACTATAAAATCTGTTGTTCTTTACTGCTTTCATTTTAATTTTGACTGTTCTTCACATTATTACTCTCTACATGCATTCTATCTGTGAGCTGTGACTGGTATTAGGTGCTTTCATCTAGATGTGGGTGTTAGCGACCAATTTTGGCGCTAACATTTTGGTGCTTCCACTTAGAAAGCTAGCACTCGGGAATTTTGGAGCTTGGATTTTGGATTGAAAAGCTTAGGAACTTGGATTTTGGAAAGCAATGGCTAGACCAACAACAAGGAAGCAAGCAGCGGAAAGGAGCAATCAGGAAGGAAGTCAAGCGGCCTCATCTGGAGATGGAGAGGATCATGCATCCATCTACATAACTCGGGACGATATGCAGGTTATGATGAATTCTATGTAGGAGCAGATGATGAAATGGCAAGAGCAGATGTTGTGGGCCCTTCTAAGGCAATTTAGACAACGAGGAACAAAAGGTGCTCCAGTTCTAAGAATTGGACCAGAGGAACTCAACCAATAGGTGGATGGAGTGATTCAACAGGGGGCAGCTCCCAATCAGCAAATAACTAACAATCTGGATGGACCAAGACTTAGGGGCACACCACCAGGTAATGCTGGACCAGTTCATGGACGGATACTGGATGACAATACGTGGCTCGAAGCCAACAGAAATATAGGAGTATGTGATGAGAAATATGTGCTAAAATTTCCTCGAGGATTTGGAGGGAAGTTTGGAAACATGGATAGAGGGAAACCCTTGGATGGAAATGCCGGATTGGCCGACATTATCAATAGGACTATACACGGAGGTTTGACAAACAGGGATTCGGAGGAAGTCAACAAAAGTCCGTTTACCCAGAACATCGGGATAACTACGAAACCGTCCGATTTCAAACTGTCCACTCTGAAAGTGTACAACGGGAAGATGGATCCAACTGACCACTTGATGAGGTACACTAGGCGTATGGAAGTGCTGGAGGCAATAGAGGAGGTTATGGCCCGATGTTCCCCCCTGTACTTGACTGATATAGCTGCCATATGGTTCAGGCAGCTAGAGGATGGATCCATTGGAACACGGATGGAACTGGTGGACATGTTCTTAAGTCAATTTCGAGTTCACATAAAAGACCAAAGAACGTGATGACGTTGACGTCGATTAAACAGAGGGCCGATGAATCGCTTAGGACATTCTTAACTCGATTTAATGAAGCAGTTGCTTCGGTGGATCGGCCAGATCAATCAATGGTTCTGATTGCTGCGGTATCAGGAGTCAGACATAATTCAGATTTCAAAGTATCTTGATACGGGACCCAACATTGGATCTTGGGGAATTCTTCCATGAAGTAGAGAGATTTCTCCATCAATAAGATGCATGCTTGGACATGAGGTCAAAGGAAGTAAACCTGGTCAAGGATGGAGGACTACCCGGCGAAAGCTCGGGTTAGGACAAGGATAAAGGGAAAAGGAAACGCCGGGGAGAACCAAAATTCTTCACTTACACTGGACTGAACGCAACATTGGAACGGATATTCTTGGATACTCGAGATCGCCTTTCGCGTCGAAGGCCGGCGAAGAGGGTAACTCAGATCACGAAAGGGCGTCGGGAAGGCACTGTCTTTTTCATAACCAAGATGGCTATGATACTACCAGCTGTTGGCATTTGATGGACATAATCGAGGAGCATGTTTGGAATGGTCAGTTGCGATAATATGTCGGAACACGGAATGCGGCGGTGGAACAGGAGCAACCACCATCTACCTTGAACGACGAGGGCATGAGGCCTAAGAATGATGGTCGGTTAGTCATCAACTAATCTCAATGGTTTGAAATAAGTAACAAACTTTGGGTAATCGGCTAAATCACTTACTCATGTATGGGGTCGAAGATAACCTTCAGGCATGCTCTGAGATGATGGTTTACCGAAACGCCTCGATTTGTGAAATCTGTTTTTTCCCTTTGACTTAGACATTTGCTTTTTCTGGTTTGGTTTTGGAGTTTGGTTTGAACTCCCTGTTTTGCTTTTTTTTGGTTTGGATTTTTGATATGGATTTCTGGTTTTCTGGTTGTATTTGGATTTCGGATTGGATTTTGATTAGATTTTCCTTTGGATTTTGGCTAAAAGGTCGTCGAGTATGGACTATGCTCGGCAAGGTCCGGAGAGACTAGGATTCGGCCTTGTACTTAAGCCATATATTATCGGTTATTATTTCGGTTCATGGAGCATGGACTATGCTCGGAAAGGGTCCGGAGAGACTAGGATTTGGCCTAGGATTTAGGCCCTATGTTATCGGTTATTATTACAAGTCGTCGAGTATGGACTATGCTTGGCTAGGGTCTAGAGTGGCTAGGATTCGGCTTAGGACTTAAGCCATGGAATTATTCGGCGTTCAGGGACACTAAACTAGGAACACCGTGGAATTACTTAAAATAGGTCGTCAGGTGTGGATTACACTTGGAAAGAACCCAGAGAGGTTACGGATTTGGATACTGGCTATGAACAGCTAAGGATTCGAGCATGGACCCGGAACGGTCTAGGATTTGGACATCGACTTGGAGAGGTCAAGGACGTGGTTATTGGTCGTTGGATGTGGGTGGATTAGAACTCTATTGTCGAGTTCAGAAGGATATGGATTTGGCTAGGGATTTGGTTACTGCATTCGAAATCGGATGTCGACTCAGAGTAGTAGTATACTCGGATAAGGATACGGCGATGGCATTTGGATAAAATGAATTGGATTATGAATCAAAAAGTATGGACGTAACTAACATACATGCTACGGATATCGTACTTGAGGCTATTCAAAACACACCTTCCAACATCAAGGCATGTTTTGGGGGGAAAATGTTAACCCGCCTTTCGAAAAGGCCATGGGCAGGTGGATTTAACTAAGTCGACTTCACAATTATCGAGGTGAGGTTATGCCGCTCGGCACGGAGTTGAGGTTATGCCGCTCGACATGGGTTGAGGTTATGCCACGCAGCTTCGAGGTAAGGTTATGTCGCTCGTCATTGTGGTGAGGCTATGCCGCTTGTCACTGGTGAGGTCAGGGTCGTTCGGCATGAGTCAAATGTGGCTCGGTGGAAGGTCGTTCGACATGGGAGGAATGTGGCTCGGTGGAAGGTCGTTCGACATGGGAGGAATGTGGCTCGGTGGATGGTCATTCGCATGGGACGAATGTGTCTCAATGGAAGGTCATTCGGCCTTGGAGGTATGTTGTTCGGTGGAAGGTCTTGATGGGCCTATATCGTATAGAAAGCTCAATAACTAAGGATTTTCCTATAAATACATCATGTGGAGGTTCAGAAAAGGGATATTCTTTCGGCTCTTGGACTTTCTCTTCTCTAAAGCTAGGGCACTTAGCCATTGTCAAACTTTGGATTGTAACTGCAATCAATTATTACAACAATAAAAGGAAACATCTAGAGTGGACGTAGGCCGGAGTCAGCCGAACCATTATAAAATATGTTGTTCTTTACTGCTTTCATTTTAATTTTGACTGTTCTTCACATTATTACTCTCTACAAACACTCTATCTGTGAGCTGTGACTGGTATTAGGTGCTTTCATCAAGATTTGGGTGTTAGTGACCAATTTGGACGCTAACAATCAAAATCTCTAATTTTACATACTTATAAATATTTTAATATACTTTTATTATCTTTATTAAATTTTTTCAATAAGATTTATCTTTTTAAATAAGTATTTAAACCATTTACTTAAGCATTTATTTATTTTTAACAAAACTTAACTTTTGTTGATTTGTTCTAAAATACAAATTTATACTTTTTAAATTATCAACTATAAGAATAACTAATTTCTCTATTATTATCTTATTATTTACAACTTATTATTTAAGTTTTATGCCTATTTAAATTAAAAGAATGAAATCTCTCATTTTCGAAGCATCAAAATTACGGGTCGTTAGAAATACGAACAATTCCCACTTTGGCCTGTTTGAATTTTTAGAAAATAGTTTGAATAGTTTTAAATAGTTTAAAAGTTAAAATAGTACAATAAAATGGTTTATGTTAAAATAATCTATTTGAAAATAGTTTTAAAGTCAAATTAATTCAATACCAAATCTTTCCATTCAAATCGACTCGATTTCGATTTCAATTCGAATAAACTTTAATTTCAATTTCCATTTTTAACTTCAAATTCGAATTAACAACTCGATTCAATGGTTTAAATTTCGATTCAATTGAAACTTTCAAACCATTTCAATTTATATGAATTCAAGTCCAATTTTAGAGTATTGATTTAAATCATTTAATTTAAATCAAACTTCAATGTTCGAATTTAGATTCAAAATTTCAAAAATAATTCAATTCTAAGCTCAAATTTTGAGTTATCGATTTAAATTATTTTACTTAGCAATATTTCATAGTTCGAATAAAAGTTCAAATCTTTTAAAACAAATCAATTTGTGAAATTCAAATCGTATTTCAATTATAACTTCAAATTCGATTATTTAAACAATTCCTATAAACAAATTTCAATTTCAACGTTTAAAGCTCAAGTTCGAAAATAAATCAATCCCCATAAATTTGATAATTATTTCTTAAATCAAAATTAAATAATTTCAAATAATTTTTTTGAAATCAGTTAATTTAACCACTCCGGTGTCTACATATAATTTCATATTCTATGACCAAGTGAATAGTTATTTCAATATAATTTCAGGGATGGATATATATCATTTCAATCCAAATCAAAGTGTCATAGGTATATATCATTTCAACTTATTTCTAAATTTATTCGAAACAATTTCATTAATAGTTTATATACTGTCAGAAAATTTACAAGGTGATAACAAGATATAAAAAATAAATAAACATCCAAATCATTGAAAATATCAACCAGTAGCAGCCATTACAACCAACATTTAAATCAGTCAAATATCACAACAATTTACTGGTTATCAACATCGGGTGTCTAAATGGTAAATTAATTTCAATTTCAAATTGAACGTCAATTTAAATTCATATCAATTCAATTTCAAGTGTGAATTTAAATGTCAGTTAAATTATCAAACAACAGTCAATAAGATTAAATTACTTTATAATTAAATTTAAATAACATAAAAATAATTTAGTCATTCGTAAGCGTTTAAAACACTCACTTTTATTTGAAACTGAAATAATTTCAGCTTCAAATAAACTCCAATTTGACTCCATGCAGCAGAGGACATTGATACGGTTACAATGTGACTTGTTTTGTCTGGAGTGGAGCTCGTGTGAAAACGCTATGCAATTTTAAATGTAGCGAGATAATTAAAGTTTAAATTAACTTAAATAATAATAAATAAAAAAATTAGCCTTTCATTCCTCAGGCTGCGGTGCTTCCCATGCAACGAAATCCACACCCGATTGACAATCACCGCGCGCGAACACCACTGGAGACAACTGGACGTCGATCAGAGACTGCTATCATGTGTGCCCTTACCAGAGCTATTACCACTAGCATCCTCCACTTTCCCACATCCGTGGTTGAGTTAGAACCCAAAAACCGACCGACAAACGCGAGCAAGAACTTGCAATTCTAAGTCCAATTAGCACGATCCATCCGTTGGATGTGTAGAGCTCGTCGAGCTCTACATTTTCCTTTTTGGTGTCAAACGATTTCGATTCGTGGATTGAGCGACAACGAAGGGAGAAAGTTTGATTTTAGCTCTGGAAATGTTTTGAATGGCGGAAGGTATAATGTCTAGGGTTTTCACGAAGAATGAAGGGATGGGTCCTTATATAGGAATTCAAACGACACTATCCACGTCAGAATTTTTCGAACTCCAAACGTGACGAGTCACCTGGTGTTCTATATGTTATACTCCTATTCCAAACACAATGGAACTAGTTTAAGGAGCCAATTCCATCATATTTAGAAGATAGCTTTTCAAACTCAATTTATTTTAATTAATTTCATTAAATTAATTTCTACGCATTTCAAGCTCGCAAGGCCAAACAATAAGTCAGATCGCTACGAAACTTGAAATCCTATAATAAATCACTATTACGGATCCGATGAAACTGGTCTCGTCGAAATCCGAGATAGTGGTCAAAATGGCTATTTTCAAACATTAACTAAAACAACAAATTCTGAAAATCAATTTATTCGCTTTTAAATTCAATTTTAAAAGTTAACAATCTTCATTCATATTTAAATAAAATTTAAATCAACTTTTGGCATCATTTCCATTTACATTTAATTCAGAATTTAATTATTTATATAATTCCCAATATTAAATTTAAACAACTTAATTATTCAATCATTTACATTAATTACCTTTAATTTCAAATGAATTTTAGTTATCAAAAATTATTTTATTTCTATCTAAATAATTCAATATTTATTATTCAATTCAAGCTATTGATTATAAACACATCAAATACATAGAACTTTATTTCAATACTTGTTATTGTCAAAATCTTCGAAATTGATTATTTCAAAATTTTATTTAAGTTCATATTCAATAAACTACATTGATACATCATTAAATTTTTGTTTTTAACCATTTTTATTCAATAATCATATTAAATTTAATAATTTAAAATAGTTAAAAATACGAGTCGTTGCACTCTCCCCCACTCGAAACTTTTCATTCTCGAAAAGGGTTAAGTAAGGAAGTTAACATTTGATATATTTTATTCAAAATTATCAATTTATAAAACATAAAATCTTATTAGAAAACCGTTACCATGCTTCTACTACGCCACTCTGATATTGGTTTTACGAAAATTACAACTATATATAAAACAAGTTACAAAACTTTAAATCCTCAAAAAATTTCTAACATCCAGATTTATGTAAAATTTCGGTAGAGTCTCCTTTGCAAGGCTCGATTGGAAAAAATTTACAATACAATAGACAACAAAAAAATATGTCAAATATACATCTTATCTCAATGATGAGGCATCCCATAGGGAAAAAATATAAAAGTGCGATATGTAATCTGAGATATGTACCTTATTATTTTTAATACAAGCGAGTCCGCTCACATTAAGCAAGCAAAAGAAATTAAAATCCATGTATACATCCGAATGGTCTTCGTATATACCTGTTTCAATCAAATTTGATAATTAGTCACTTATAAAGATATAGAACATGTATGAGTTAAATAGAACCACATAGCAAGAATTTTGAATCCAAATCTTAAACATTAGCACCAATAGACAACAAACAATCATTTGCAACCAAAATTTTACAATGAATGAAATCATTCAATAATCATTCATATTCATCTATTCAATCCAAACTATCATAATTTACATTTCCAATGTCAACATTAAATTATACACTATTATTTCTTATTTACGTTCATTTTTTTCATTAACATTCAACTGGTTTGCCTTCAATTTATTAACATTTAATCAATTTACTTCCAATTTATTTACATCTATTTAATTTACATTCAATTTATACAATTTTTTTTTTTTTACTTATGCTTAACATATTCATATAAAGTCATTTATGGACCATTTTACAAATCATTTCATTTAATCTTATCTAAATTAAATTCTACTTCATTACCACTTAGTATATTCTCTTTAATACTAATATTATTTATAAACCATTTCAAAAACCATTTAAGTTTATTATAAAAAATTTATAAGATGTAATTCATGTTTATTACTTCTTCATAACTTAAATTCATGTTAATTCATTGATTCACTTCGTTAATTCATTCTATTAATTCAAATCCATATTAATAATTTTACTTAAGTAAATTTTGCATTATAATTTAAATTCATATTAGTAAAAGAAATTATCACAATAAATTCATTCAACTTTTCTTAAGTTAACTTCCATTTAATAATTTATTTCATTAACTTATTTTATCAATTAATTTCATTCAACTTGACTTAAGAAAAACGTCGTTTCGTAATTCAAATTTCAACTTTCTTATTTCATTAATCACTTCTTAGGTTTATAATAATTTATGCAGATGTATCTTCTTTTACACAATATTATTCAAATTATAATTATCTCAGAAAGCTATAATTAAATCATAAAACATCCTCTGCAAATTTTAATATTTTTCAAACAATTTACAAAGATATGATTTAATTTATTATTTGTTTACCTTCTCTTAAGTTCATATCCAAATAGTATTTTCTTTTTACTACTCAAACTATTCATTTAACATTTGTTAGAACATTAACTAAATTTATAATATTTTTTGTAACTACTTGATTTAATTTTATAAACATTCCTTTAAACAAAAATTCAATTTGGAATATTTCTTCAAACATTTCTTATTACTCAAGTTCAAAACTTTTATAATATTCTATTACCATTCATATTTAACATTTCAATTTTTTAAACATTTTGGTAAGTTATATATACGTTTTTAGAGAGTAGTTGAGTATTATATAATTTTATATTATTTATTTTAATTAACAAGAATGTTCAATAATTTACACGAGTTTAAATTTCGATTGTCTTGAAATTTAAGAGCTATAATTTGAATTCTCATATTTTATTTAAATACTTAGGTTCAATTTATTATCTCCCATTTTAGAAGTTTCCAATTATTCAAAATAGTTCATTTTATTTTCTACAACTGAAAATCATTAATTAACAGAAAGTTAAACATTCAAATACCATGTTCATTTCAAATCATTTTGAATATATATATATATATATATATATATATGGAAAAGTCTATTTAAAGATGATTTGGTGACACAAGAGATCTCTACCATTAGGTTTCCCCTTGAATTTCACCTTTCATGTAAAGGCAAAAAGATTCGATGGTCCAGATCTTTTATGTTCCCATTTGTATCATCAATTTGTGTTCAAATAGCCGACCCCTATATATATATGTATGTATGTATGTATGTATGTATGTATGTATGTATGTATGTATGTATGTATATATATGAAATCATATTCAGAAATTTTAAGTCAAAATTTGTATATTGAACCAAAGGCATAACAAAGCTACTAAGTGGCCTCCCACACTTTGAGACTTGAAAATAAATGTCGATGATGAGGCCTTTATCATCGAAATTATTTTCCAGCGTAAGAGAGGGGAGTACATAATTTATTTCCTTTTAATTCATTTTGAAATCATTTGTATTTGTAAATATTTTTAAATAATACTAATATTATTTTCAAAATATTAGGAATATTTCAAAAGCACCAGAATTTGAATTCTCATTTTAAAACCACTCTTTTAACTTAACCTAAGATTAGTTTCATATTACTTATGTTTATAAACATCCATAACTCAATTTAGTTGAATTAGTATTTACAACTTGGTTTTACAACCTATTCACTTCAATATTTAATTTATTTTACAAATTTATTCATTTCAAATTTTAAACTAAGTATTTCTTACCACTTATACTTAAGTATATCAACTTTTCTTTATTTAACATTCACTTATTTCATATTCAATTAACTAACGTTCAATTTATTAAAAATCATTCCGTTTGCATTCAATTTATTTACATCCAATTTATATCCAGTTCAAATCAAATTTAATTACTCATGTCATTTTCACTTACTCGTTTATTCTCATTCATTTTCTTTTTATATGTAATATATAATTTACAATCTTAAAACAATATTATGTCGACTTGCCTCGTTTACATGTTTAGAAACCCCTATCGATAACATGGCATCCCACGCACCGACTAGAATTCATAAACAACTCAACAGATAAGTAAACACAATATAAAGCATTTTATAACACTAACAAGTACGTGCACTCGTATACATACACTCAAACAACTCATTCTAGGGTATTACTACCATATCTCTAATGAGTCAAACTCCCCAAAGCTAAGGTTACCGCTAAACCAAAGCTCTAATACCAATTATGCCGACCCATAGTTTGGAAGGTTTAAATTGACAATAATCCACACATGTCCAACTTAAACAATCTAGAACATAGATAATTAATAGGGTTAATTAAGAAAAATAAGAAAAGAAGAAGAAAATAAACGAATTAATTCATAGCAGAAATATAAAATATAATAATCAAATATACAGTTCATGAAGTTGTTTATTATACATTTGATTATAATTTAGTACAACATTTATCAAAAAAAATATAATGCAGTAGAAAAATGTGATGCAGGGACTAATACTAATAATAATATACCAAACCTTTGTCTTCGTCTTTCAGAAAATCTTCAATGCGCTGAAATACACAAGGCTGACCCGAGCGTAATGAAAGACAAAACACTCGAGTCAGGACTAAAATACCCTTATGAGAGTCAAATAATTAACATATATAACATGAGTGTAATACCAGTAGAGATGTTTACGAGGTCTCACATCTCCTATCCAATTTAGAACGCGCATGTAATAACTCAAGATATGTTACTTGTCTTTCTCTTAAGGATCCATCAAAATATTAATATATATTAAAATATGCTATATATATAATGTCTAATCAGTAAAATAAATATTTTCCTTAGCGTTAAGGCTTTATATTAATCCCCCTTAATGCATTTTTAAGTATTGTTGTGCAGTTTGCATATAATGCCCCAGTAGCACATCGGGGTATAGGGATGCGTTGTGATACGACAACACTAAACCAAAATCGTAGGGTCTCGTATAAGGATAGAAGTATGACAAGGCATGTGAGGTAAAAGCAAGGTAGGATACTACATGTTCGGGTCGCGGGGCTAGTGGTAATATTTCGTAGCCACGATCGCTCACCATTTCCATCCATCCCATATCGAGTCAAAGAGAAGTTATTCCAAAATCAAGGTGCACTAATTGAAACCAACATCAGAAATAATAATATGGACCAAGTCCAAGAAGAAAATCGAAGAACGGATGTTCACTAGGAGTAGCTAGCCCACTTGGCCCTGTCAAGCCATCATGTTTTAGTAATTTCAAATTGGCATAAGTGCCGGGGGCTATCCATCACCATTCTTCTTCTTCAAATCCAGCAAATAATGCCAAATCCAACCATTTCATTTAGAGCCTCCTCCATAGACAAAGTTGTTAAAGTAGTTCCAATATTAACAGAGAGTATTCTAATAAGACGCCTCGGTCTCTTTAACAACCAAACATCGTTTTACACACCAATTGGTTCTTTACATTTCAAAAACGATTCATACTTGATATCAAAATATCATATTCGCTTCGAAATCAATTTCATTTCAAAATATCATATTTACTCAAAATATGCTATTTTACTTCGATAATCATTTCGAATTTCAACTTAGGTTGTAACTTCGTTTTAAACTAATTCGCATTTAAATCCACGATTTAAATATAAAAATTCCCACTTTGACCACTTTGAATTTTTAGAAAGTAGTTTGAATAGTTTTAGATATTTTAAAAGTTAAAATAGTTTAATAAAATGGTTTAGATAATAAAATTGTTTATATAGGAAAATAGTTTGAAAAATAAAAATAATTTGAATATCTACAATGATAGATTTTTTAATAGTTTAGATTAAAATAATCTATTTGGAAGTAGTTTCAAACTCAAACAGATTCAATTCCAAACTTTCCGTTCAAATCATCTTTAATTTCAATTCCATTCTAACCAACTTGATTTCAATTTCAATTTGAATTAACTTCGGTTCCAATCACAATTCGAATCAATTTCAATTTCATTTTTAACTTCAAATTCGATTCAATAACTCGATTCGATGGTTTAAATTTTAATTCAATTCTAATTTTCTAACCATTTCAATTTATTTAAATTCGAGTTCAATTTTAGAGTATCGATTTAAATCGTCGAATTCAAATTAAACTTTAATGTTCAAATTTAAATTCAAAATTTTAAAAGTAATTCAATTCCAAGCTCAAATTTTTAGGTATCAATTTAAATTATTTTTACTTAACAATATTTCAAAGTTTAATAAAATTTCAAATCTTTTAAAATAAATCAATTTCTAAAATTCAAATCATATTTCAATTATAACTTCAAATTTGATTATTTAAACAATTCATGTTAACAAATTTCAATTTCAACATTTTAAGCTCAAGTTCAAAAATTATTCAATTCCCATAAATACAATTTTTTATTAAATCAAAATCATTTAAAATATTTCAAATCGAAATTTTGAAACCATTTAACTTAACCAATCCGTATATAAAATTCTATCCAATGGCCAAGTGAGTTGTTATTTCAATTAAATTAAGAGACGTATATATATCATTTCAATCCAAATCAAAGTGTCATAAGTATATATCATTTCAACCAATTTCTTAATTTATTCAAAATAATTCCAATAACAGTTTATATACTGTTAGAAAATTCACCGGGTGATAAAAGGATATATAAAAATATATAAAAATCCAAATCATTAAAAATATCAACCAATAGCAGCAATCACAATCAACATCTAAATCAGTCAAATATCATAAAAATTTATTAGTTATCAACACCGAGTGTGTAACTAGCAATTTAATTTAAAATTCAAATGAAACTGTCAATTTAAATTCATATCATTTCAATTCAAGTGTCAATTTAAATGTCAGTTAAATTACCAAACGATAGTCGATAAGATTAAATTATTTCATAATTCAATTTAACTAACATAAAAATAATCTAGTCTTTCATGCACGTTGAAAACACTCACCTTTATCTGAAACTGAAAATATTTCAGTTTCATATAAATTCCAATTTGACTTCATGCTGTAGAAGACATCTATACGGTCGCAACATGACTTGTTTCGTTCGAATCGAACCTCATATGAAAAAGTTATGTAATTTAAAAGATAATGAGATAATTAAAGTTAAATTAACTTAAATAATAATAAAAAACAAGCTTCACCTTTCGTTCCTTAGGTCGCGATCCTTCGTTGGCAACGAAGCCCACACGCGATCAACGTTCCCGTGCGTGCATGCCGCTCGAGGCGACCAGACATCGATCGAAGACCGCTATCGTGTGCGCCCTTACCAAAGCTACCATCGCAAGCATCCAATCCCCTCCCGCCGCCGCCGTTTGCAAATTAGAACCCAAAAACCCACCGATGAACGCAAGCAAGAATTGGCGATTCCAAGTCGAATTAGCAAGATCCATCCGTAGGATGTGTAGAGCTCATTGGGCTCTACATTTTCCTTTTTGGGGTCGAACGATTTTGATGCATGGATTGAATGACAATGAAGGGAGAAAGTCTATGATTTCAACCATTGAAATGTTTTGAACGGCTTTTGGGTTTAATGTTTAGGGTTTGCATGAACAAAGAAGGGTTAGGTCCTTGTATAGGAATTCAAAAGATATTATTTAGGTCAGAATTTTCCGTGCTCCAAACGAAGCTTGCTGCCTAGCGTTCTATATGTTATACCCCTATTACAAACACAATGGCAGTAGTTTCGAAAGCCAATTCCATCATATTTAGAAGATAACTTTTCAAACTCAATTCAGTTTAATTAAATTCATTAAATTAATTTCTTCGCGTTTCAAGCTCGCAAGGCCGAACGATAAGTTTGATCGCTACAAAACTTGAAATCCTATAATAATTCACTATTACGGATCGGGTGAAACTTGTTTCGTCAAAATCCAAGGCAGTTTCGTCGAAATCCATGATAGTAGCTAAAATGGATATTTTCACACATTAATTAAAACATGAAATTCCGAAAATCAATTTATTCACCTTCAAATTCAATTTTAAAAGTTAGCAATCTTCATCTTTATTTAAATAAAATTTAAATCAATTTTCGACATTATTTCCATTCACGTTAAATTTAGAATTCAGTTATTTATATAATTCACAATATTAAATACAAACAATTTAACTATTCAATAAATTACATTAATAACCATTAATTTCAAATGAATTTTAGTTATCTGTATAGAAAAATGGCTTATTACGTTACCAAAGCCTTAAAGCACTCCTTAAAAAAAAATTCTTCTATTGAAACCTTTTCCAAATCAAAGTAGTGCTAATCCTTAAATTAATGACCTTTAACTCTTACATAATAATTGGATCTTGAATTTGATTTAAGAGTTATTTTTTATTGGAGAGGGTATTAATTTTCTTCCATTAAAATGAAGAAGGAGGCTAAGAACAAGTTGTACCTAATTAGATTTAGAGGGCTTACATACGTGGAGAGAAAAGAAACAAAGGCGGATCTAATCATGTATCTCTTCCTTCAATCTCAGCTATTAAAACCAAGCCTATTTAATCCTCAAATCTTAGTCTCCTGTTTCATATTTGTAGCCAAAAATTACAGCCCCTTTGGTGGGCATTAAACCCATTTAAGTCTATAAAAAATATTACGCAATTAAATCAAATCATCGCTTACAAATTTCGTATATCGATTAATATATTCACAATTGTTATAAACATATCTTGTTATATTTGTTTCTCAAATCATATTCAAATTTTAATTAATATTTCATAAATATTAATTATTTTATAATAGTATAAACTTACTAAATCGTTTAGTCAAAGAAGTATTCACTTTTTCAGTTGTGTGACTCTTTATGAGCAAATTTGGTTAGCGATTAGTATCGAACTATTTAAATATAATGTTCACAAGTCACTCAGTACGTGGTACGATATTTTGGCCAAATTTATCTCTTACTTGGTTTCTGTAAAATACAATTTCACCTTGTTAAGCATTACCTAGTTGTGACTTTTATTCACGCCAATTCTCTTCGTCAAAAATATATCTCTTTGGACTTATGGAATTTTGTAGTGGTCAAAATTCCAGCATCGTCCACATTCAACTTCATTATCCAAAAAAATATCCTTGGTTCAATAATAACAATCATTATTAACCGAACTACTATGGTCAGAGATTTTGGCTTTGAGTTGACTTGAGTTAACCTATGATATTAACCATATATGATTGAGGAGTTGAATCCTCTTTTGAATAGTGTTTTAGTTTCAATACTTCCACTCCACCCAAATATAGTCATTCGATGGATGTCATGCCATGATTTGACTATAAACAAATTGGAGCTTTTATATTGAAACCAACAGAATTCTCAAGTCGATATAAATGTGTAAATCATTCACATCGATGTTTTATGTTTGACTTTAGTTGTAACGACCCAAAATTTCAGTCATTTGAAATTCTTATATTTAATTAATTTTAAATATTTAAAAGTTATGGTTATAGGCTGAATAAATAATATTTCGAATATCTGGATTTAATTGGATAATTAAACTATTAAGTAAATATTTGAAATTGTAGAAATAATAGAAAATTGAATTTAATGTCAATAAAAATGATTTATAAAGTTGAATTAAATCTTATTTGAAGTAGTATGATGTTAGAGAATTTTTAAAATTGAATTAAAAGTAAATTTGTAGAAATTGAATATTTTGATATTTAATTGACGAGTGAAAATAACCATTTTTCAAACAGTCTCGGATTTCAATGAAACCAGTTTCATTGGATCCATAATGTAATATTATTGCAAGATTTTAAATTTCGTGTCAATCAGATTTACGGTTTGTTCAGGGCAAGCTAAAACGCATAGAAATCGGTTTAAGTGAATTTTAAATTTAAATTTGTCGATTCGAAAAGTAATCTTCCAAATACGATCGAATTGGCTCCCGATATATATTCCATTACATTCGAAATAGGGGTAAAAAATTATAAACGCCCGCCGGCACGCTTCGTTTCGAGTTCGAAAAATTTCGGATGAATAGTGTTTTGGAATTTTCTATAAAAAGACTTGTTTTCTTCATTTTTGCAAAACCCTAATTGAGCTAGGGTTAGTCGCCACACATATTTTAATGGCCAAAAACGTTCGTTCCTTCTTCCTTTAATCTCTTCCAATCCACGCATCATTTTGAAAAACTATCAACTAGAATGTTGTAGAGCTTCACGAGCTCGACCAATCCGTACAGTTATGATGAAGTTTCATGGGGTAGATCACCAGAATTTTGGCTAAAAGTGTCGCGCGTTCAAGCTCGATTTTCTATCCATGGAGTCGACCGAGATGGTCGTGGCTTCGGTCGAAGGGGGAACACGTGGTGGCCGTTCGATTTCCGGTGCTCGATCGTCTTCAAAATGATTGGAGGTCGAGCGAAAATTTCGAGAATAACGACATGCTATGGATTATCGTGTGCATTGTTATCCTAGGGAAGAAAGCTATCGTTCGACCCAGATCTATTGTGATGAAATGCACGGCTATGATTTGCTAGGGTAAAATAAAATAAGAAATTTGTATATTAATTTATATTTAAATTCGTTCAATGTTTAAAAATGCATAACTTTTTCATACGAGGCCCCTTTCGCACGAAACGAATTGCGTTGGATTCGTATTGACGAACATTACGCGATGGAGCTAGTTTGGTGCTGATTGGAGCTAGTGTGGATTTTAGGTAAAACTAAACGCACGTTTAATGTTATTCGGAATAAAACACCACAACTGCTATTGGACACAATGTGAGTACAACTCAATCTTACTCACTGATATTTTTATATAAGTGGGAAATAATTTATTATATGATGATTGATGATTGTTTGGATGATATATGATATATTGATTGATATTTGGATATATACCTGCCTAGTGGAGCAGATGACCCTATACGTTCCCGTGTATGAGCGGATGACCTTTTGTATGCGCGTCTGCCTTGAAACGGAAATTGTACAATATATTAATACGAATATTTGTTGCAAGTGACAGGTTAGAGGGATCCAACTGGATTCCTCACCCGTATTTATTTACTTACAGATATTGTTATATATTCTGTTATCATATGATATATGATGTTTTGGATGCTATAATTGATTTATTTGGTGCTTTTGCACCATTGGGCCTATATTTTGGAATTTAAAAATGTTAAAGTGATGATTTTCAAATTTAAAAGGATTATAAAGTGATTTTTGAAAGTATATGCTTTATTGAAATTTGGAATTGATTCCTTTTAAATAAATAAACGTTAAAATTTTTATGCTATAAAAATTATGGTTTTTGTGATATAAAACCAGAATATGATTTTTGAAATGTGAAGTTAACTATTTTGTGAGATAGTATAATTTGAGATTTTTTGAATTATTATAAATGGTTTATAAATAAGATTTATAAAATTGATTTTTTATAAATCAGAATAATGGAATTATAAATGAGTTTTTATAAGTACTAAAGCGAAGTTACAAATGGAGTTTATAAGTGAATAAGATTTATAATTGTGAAGTTATAAAATAATGAATTTGTAAAATAAATAATTTACAAGGAATTAACTTATGAATTGGATTTTGGCATGTAATTAAGTTATTAAACGTAATTAATTTATAAAGAGATTTTATAAGTTGAAGTTTTTATAAAATTAAAATGTGAATTTATAAACATTGTTTTATAAATTCGAAAACAATTGAATTTGGTAAGTTAAATACAGAAGTTTATTAAAGGAGATATATCCACGATTTTGGACAGTGGATAATCCTTTAATGAATATATAGAAGCAAAGATTTGGTAAAAGAACTATATCCACGATTTTGGACAGTGGATAACTCTTTTAATAAAATGTGTAGGAGTATTGAATTTGGTAAACGAAGTATATTCACGATTTTGGACAGTGAATAATATATTAAATAAAATGGAAATTTTTGCAAAGTGAATATTACTAAGTAGAGTTAAAGGATTTTAAAGATGTTTTTAAATGTGTTGAGTATCGAAACCATAGATTTCAACATTCATTGTTGAAATAGACGTTTTTGAAAAGTATAAGGAAATGATGGACTATAACACTGTTGTTATCGTAAATGATTTTCGAAAAGAAATGTTTTGTATGGTATATGGGATTTATATATCTATCTTATTTTCAAATCCCTATACTAGTGATTTTGGGTTGTCGTAATGATGTTTTACGCAACATTCATTTTGACCAAAATAAAAGATGTTTAAGAGAACGGTTTCCTTAAAGAATAAAATATATACTTAATCGTGATTTTAGTATATATAATATTTTCTAAGTGTTGAAAATAAATTGATTTGTGAATTACTTATTATTAAATAAGTATGGAAATGTTTTCCAATATGAAGTGAAATGTTTTGAGATTATATCTTTTTAAAGATAATTTGAGGTGAATATTTGGCAAACGGTTTAATTAATAAAAGACTAATTAAAAGGCTTAGTGATTGTATATGGTGCTGAATATTTGTTTGTTTGCTTTGATAGTTTAATAACCGACTATCAAACTTGGACAAATTTTAGTTCCTCGGCTTGATATGAGAACTATTTAGTCGTGCACTTAGTACGTAGCCTTCTGTGTAGGCTTGATTATCATTTGTGTTGAGGATGTTGATTCGTATAATGCGGAGTATTACTCCAATCTATCGAGCTTCCTTCTTGGCCCAAAGGATAGAAAGTTGAAAGTTGGAAACGTGATAAGTCTATGAGACTTAGTTTCTGCGTGAGGTTGAGAAATGCTTTTGCGCTGTTGGTGCGAAGAGACCGGGATCGGTTTATCCGAAAGCCACTTCGGACCAACGTATATGTGACGATTGTGCAGGTTGCTTGTGGTGATATTAATATTCCAGATTTTCATAGTGGGGGATTGCTTGTTGATTGTTTGGGGTTAAAATCCCAATATACATCCAGTAGCAGTGGTCTCTTCATTATGAAATATACAATGCGAGGACTATTCGCTACTAATCCTAGGGATTTCCCGACAGGATGTGGTAGGAAAGTACCTTCGGTTTGTCCTATTCATGGACAACTTGTATGGATGTTTGTCGGACATTGCATTTCTATAGATTACGTACATTGGTTTTTCTTGATTATGTTCAGCCTAATAGGGGGTTCTCGCTTCTTGTTAGGTAGCAAACGGATGACTCTTTCCCCTAATGTCCCTAGAGTGAAAGGGATGGCTGTGTTGAATATGCGCTTATATGATTTTTGTTTGATGATAATAAACATATATACATTCGTTTAAATGTATTTGTTAATATACTATTTTATTTTTCACAGATTAAATAAATATTTGCTGAATAAAATAAATAACATGGAATTTGAATTCAAACGAATATTTTATTCAAATAAATATTTATTACAACTTTGAATAGTACAATTTCAAGCTCTCACTATAACTATACAACTTTGATTACAATAACATCACATTTCATATTTACAGGTCACCTCACTACATATCACTCACACTCGTGTTTATCTTCAACTGCATTCCAGTTTGAATCCGGCATCTGAGAAATCTGCAAAAATATAAACTAACGCAGTAAAATTGAAAAAGAAATATTTTTGCAATTCAAAAATAAAAGATAATTTTTGAAAATATGATTTGCCTCAGTTACTTGGGTTGTTCGTCATAATTTAAATTTGAATTCATCATACACGAATAACTTGTGACATACACAGTGTATTACTGTATATGCCACAAGGCCGTGCACGCCGATATATACACTTGATTGATTTACAGGGATAGCTGAGCACGGGTCAAACCCAAATGAAAAACCGGGTTCAACTCACATGCAATATATCACAACACGAGCACAAGGTCAAACCCGAGTTTTTGAAACTGGATTCAACACAGGGCAGTTAACATGTCAAAAACAGTTGCAACATGGATATCACAAGAAATGAAACACCAATCAGTAGCATGCTAATGAAGACTGCATCAAAATGCAAGCACAAAAGTGCACAGCAACCATTAACTGCAACAAGTTGATATGCAAACTAAGAAATGCTTAGTGTACAGCATACACATGAACTAAGCACAACAGCCAAATGACCATACTACATGAAATACATGGAGACAAAGCAACTGCCACAAGACGACAATGCAGTGCAGTCACAAGTGAACATGTCACAGTGAAACACCAGCTACAACATGATGACAATGCAAGCTCGGGCACAAAGTAGTGGAACTGCAAATATCCAAGTACAACATGAACAAGTCAATGACTACAAGCTAACACATTACAACAGACTCAAGGCAACAAAGAATGGCAAGACACAAGACCACAAAGGCAAGTATGGACAGAGTTCGAGCACAGTTAAAACTCAAGCAAATGAAAACTCAGTGACATGCACAATAATCAACACAGTGAAGAACATGGATGTCAAAAGTGTACATGGAACAATACTACAGCTCGATCAAATGGCCAATATGATCAGGAAACATAACATGCAGTTTTCTGTGATACGAGCTCGAGCACAGTTAAAGCTCAAGACATCAAGTGATACAAGTCAGAGCAACAAAACCAGACACATGAAGACCAACAGGCTACAAGATATCATAAGCAGGACCAAACTGCATAAGTGAATGAAGTTCAGCTATGCAAATGAAACACAGTTGCAAACAAACATGACAGGAAACAGATAACATTGAACATGGTGAAGCAGTACAAAAGACAAATTGCAATTCGAACCAACATATCCATCTAGAAGTGCAACTACAAGTACAGAGAGCAACAACTCAAATGCAAGTATGCAAATGCAGACTCAAACACACTGATCAAATGAAGATATGAAGAACACAAGGGTCGAACTAATAAGTCCATCAGAAATTCACAAGCTAATATCAGTTGTGATCAAGTCAACAAAAGTCTGGTTTGAATCAAAGCATACTGAAGCAAAGCCAGCAGTAAAAATTTCACGAAATCAATATGGTCAAAGCAAATCAACGCAATGCAAGTGAGTATGAAAAATTGACCAAGTCACAAATCAACACCGTGATGAGCACGGCAATTCAAAGCCGTGGGGATCGAGCATCAGAAAAATACGATATTGAAAAAGTCAGAATTCATCGCAAACATCCAACAATAATCGAACGGCAAAGCAAGAAAGTTTGAAGCAATCAGACGAACGCAAATCTAGGGTTACAAACCCTATATAAATCATCATCATCGGCAATCTCAAATTCATCGAGTTCGAGCAAGCCAAAATCAGAAAATCAAAAGGAAACAGTACATACCGAAAATCATAAACAACGAACTCGATCAAGCAGCTGCAAACAATCAACAATCGACCATCAGAGAAGCAGCGAGCTAGGGCAACACATCTCAGATCGAACGAAGAAATTGAAGCCCTGATTTACACAAGTGCCGAAGCCCTAATTGGAATAAAGGGAACGAAGCCCTGATTTGCAAAGAAGAGAAGAGAGCCGCCAATATTCTTAAGTAACCGGGCCGATAAAAATAAAAGGGGGACGCATTTTTAATCTACTAATTATTGGGCCGGTTCTATTTTTATTAATTTGGGCTTAGTTTTTATTAATTAGGGTTTTGTATTTCAAATTGCTTTTAATTTGTAATTTTTTTTAAACCGTTTTAATTTCTAGTCGTGTGACTAGGGGACAGGCTACGTGGCGTAGCTTGAGAATTCGCAACTCGGTAATTGAGTTGTGGTAAGGTTTTGAGCGTAGAGTTAGATTAGTCAATAGCGAGTATAGTGAGTTTACGTGTGTAAGCGAGGGACTATCTAATTTCTAGTAGAAACCTTGGGGGCAGCACGTAGGCAGGTTTTTGCCGAAGCTGGGTAAATTCTGTGTTGTTCTGTTTTTTCTATTATTTATATTCTGCGATATCTGTGCTGCTATTCTGTGATCTGAATTGAAATTATTTTATAAGCTTCCGCGATTAATTTTTTATAATTTACACTATCACCCTATTCACCCCCCCTCTAGGGTGAAATCAATCCTACAGGATGTAGTCGAGAGGCTGGCCGTAAAAGCAAAGCGCGAGGTATCAGTGTGAGCTATGGTGGGTATTACCCACAGGTTGCGTCCCGTCACATCTGGTATCAGAGCTTAGATTTTGTATATTCCTAAGCTTTGATGTGTACTCAGTATAGATAGGGACAGTAGCACCTTAGATTGAGTTGAGTGTATTGTATATATGAGCGCGTATTTGTTAGTGAATATAAAATGTTTTATATTGTGTTTGCTTATCCATTGAGTTGTTTGTGAATTCTGGTCGGTATGTGGGACGTTATGTTATCGATAGGGATTTCCAAACACTTAAACGAGGCAAGTCGACATAGTATCATTTTAAATTGGGTAAATGAAATAATTTTACCTCGATTATATTTTATATATAAAGTAATAATTTTTCAGGAATTATTAAAGTGTGTATAAATTGAATTGATTGTTTCGTTGTTTGAAAATGTAAATGTATATAAGTTAATGAAAGATGTTTAAATAATCTAAATAAAAAACAATTGTAAAAGAATAAATTATATAAGTAAATGAATTATAAAGTATGGAATTATAATTAATATGATTTACAATTGTGAAATAATCTTATATATAAGAAATGGAACAACCTGAATATATTTTATAAATATGTGCTATAAATAAAAATGAATTTAGACTAAGAAATTGAAAATTTTAATCCCATTGATTTTAGAAGTTGTTTTTCAAAGTTAAAGTGATTATATTATTATAAATCTAGATAAGATAGATAAATTTGGAATGATCTTATGTAAGTAAAGTGAAATAGTAAAATTATGTAAGTGAAAGATTTATAAATAGAAGAATTTTAAAAAAAGTATATAAAGCACTAAATTAACTATTGTTACTGGGAAATAATAAGGGTGATGACAACAGCATCATCAGTATCATTTTCGAGTTTCTGTGTGATGGATTTGCTACCAATAGTAAAATTGAAATTGAAGTTTTGTTATGATAAACAAATTTGATTTAAAATCCAAGTTAAAATTGATAAAAATAAGTGAAACGAGTTTCGAACTTATAATATGAAGTAAGAATTTACTTTAGTAAAGTTGAAATAAATTTGAGTTAGCATATTAGATATGTGATTTGAAATTTAACTAAAGGAAGGTTAAACAAATTGAATTGATTTTAATTGGATTAGATAAATTATTGGAATGGAAATTAAACTGGTTAATGATTATATAATATGAATTTGAAAGTTTAAATAAACCTAAGTTGTAAAGTGATTGCATAACCATGAATTGAAATTATAAAATGAGTTTAGTGAATGGAAATGAACTTAGGTAGATGTTCACGGAATTATGAATAAATGAGTTGTATAACTTATAAAGTGAGAAAATGTAAGTAAAACCAATTGTTAAAATGGTTAAACAATTTTGTTAAACAAAACAAAATCTTAACTTGAATAGCGATATAGAATTTGACTTGAGTAAAAGTTAAATAAAATAGAATTCGAAATGAATTATAGATGAATTTAAGTTGTATAGTGAAAGTGAATATAAATGAAATTGAAATGAAACATAACTTAAGTGATGTTAAATGAAGTTGATTTTGGTATCGAAGTAAATTAATAAAGTGAATTAATGAAATGAAGTCATTAATGAATATGAACTTGAGTTATATTACGAAATTCAACATTAATTGTAAAAGTGAATTAGTGAATAAACATGGATTAGAAAATGTTGTTGTTAAGAATTGAATAAAACTTAAGTTAAGAAGTTGTGGATTGAATAATTGAAGGAAAGTCAATTGAATGTTAAACCAATTTGAAGTTAAACGTGTGGAACCAAATTGAATGTAAGTAGAGTAAATAAATTTGGTTATGTTGGATATACATTGGTTGTTAGTTGATTGTATAAAAAAAATTCATATGGAATTGAATTAATGAAAATGAAAGCTATAAATCATTGAATCCAAATTGGAAGTGGGAATAAATAGAATTGACTTGATTTGATTTGGAAGTGAACAAATCGGAATATGAATTAGTGAATGTAACTAACTAAAAAAAATGAATGAATGAATGTTAGTTAAATCCAATGGTAATGAATCAAATGTCATTTAAATTGAAAACCAATTCAATGAATGTTAATGAGAAAATGAGTTTATATTGATTTGATTATTGATTCATTTCGTTATGGGTGTTAGTTGGATGATAGTTGGTTGATGATTGGATTTGTTGCTTTTGTTGCATTGCTATATTGGCATATATAATTTTTGGTATATGTTGTATATTGATGTTACTTTCATATATACATGTTCTCATTTGTTTTCGTGTATAGTAGGTGCACATGACGTTTGCTTCGCATTTAGAGCTCGCTTTCGCGCTATATTAGCCGTATATGCTCGCTAATAATATATAAGGTACATATTTCGGATTACATATCGTACTTTTACACTTTTTTCCCTACGGGATGCTTCATCATTGAGATGAGATGTATATTTGCGATATATATATTGTTATTTTTTTCGAATCGAACCGCGCAAAGGAGACTATGGCAAAAAAAAATTAAAAACTTAAGGCGTTAGAAATTTTTTTGAGAAATTTGGAAAAAAATTTGATAACTAAAGTTTGATTTTTGAATTGAAGTTTAAACAGTATTAGTTAGTTTTGAAAAGATAACTATATATGTATTTGAAAACTTAGAAAAGTTTTTATAAGAAGTTTAACTATTGGATTTTAGGAAAGTTAAATACTTAGGGATTTGGTAAATCTAGTTTGAACGAATTGTTTTGAAAAGTTAATTGATTTTGTGATTTTTTCTTACTTAGTAATTTTGAGGACGAAATTCTTTTAAGTAGGGGAGAATGTAACGACCTAGAATTTCGGTCATTTGAAATTCGTATATTTAATTAATTTTAAATATTTAAAAGTTAAGTTTATAAGCTGAATAAATAATATTTCGAATATCTGGATTTAATGGATAATTAAACTGTTAAGTTAATATTTGAAATTGTAGAAATAATAGAAAATTGAATTTAATGTGAATAAAAATGATTTATAAGGTTGAATTAAATCTTATTTAAAGTAGTATGATGTTAGAGAACTTTTAAAATTGAATTAAAAGTAAATTTGTAGAAATTGAATATTTTAATATTTAATTGACGAGTGAAAATAGCCATTTTTCAAAAAGTTTCAGATTTTGACGAAACCAATTTCATTGGGACCGTAATGTAATATTATTGTAATATTTCAAATTTCGTGTCAATCGGATTTACGGTTTGTATGGGGCAAGCTAAAACGCATAGAAATCGGTTTAAGTGAATTTTAAATTTAAATTTGTCGATTCGAAAAGCTGTCTTCCAAATACGATCGAATTGGCTTCCGATATATATTCCATTGTGTTCGAAATATGGGAAAAACATTATAAACGCCAGGCGACATGCTTTGCTTCGAGTTCGAAAAATTTCGGATGAATAGTGTTTTGGCATTTTCTATAAAAGGACTTGTTTTCTTCTTTTTTGCAAAACCCTAATTGAGCTAGGGTTAGCCGCCACACATATTTCAATGGCCAAAAACGTTCGTTCTTTCTTCCTTTAATCTCTTCCAATCCACGCATCGTTTTGAAAAACTATCAACTAGAATGTTGTAGAGCTTCACGAGCTCGACCAATCCATACAGTTATGATGAAGGTTCGTAGGGTAGATCGCCAGAATTTTGGCCGAGAGCGTCGCGCGTTCAAGCTCGGTTTTCTATGCGTGGAGGCGACCGAGATGGTCATGGCTTCGGTCGAAGGGGGAACACGTGGTGGCCATTCGATTTCTGGTGCTCGATCGTCTTCAAAATGATTGGAGGTCGAGCGAAAATTTCAAGAATAACGACGTGCTATGGGTTCTCGAGTGTGTTGTTATTCTGGGGAAGAAAGCTATCGTTCGGCCCTGATCTGCTATGATGAAATGCACGGCTATGATTTACTAGGGTAAAATAAAATAAGAAATTTGTATATTAATTTATATTTAAATTCGTTCAATGTTTAAAAATGCATAATTTTTTCAACGAGGCCCATCGCACGAAACCAATTGTGTTGGGTTCGTATTGACGAAACTATGCGATGTTGTAAGTTTGGAGCTGACTGGAGCTAGTATGAGTTTTGGGTAAAATTAAACGCGCGTTTAATTTTATTCGAAATAAAACACAACAACTGCTATTGGATGCAATTTGAGTACAACTCACTCTTTCTGACTCATTGATATTTTTATATAAGTGAGAAATAATTTATTATATGATGATGGATGATTGTTTGGATGACATATGATATATTGATTTATATTTGGATATATACCTGTCTAGTGGAGCAGATGACCATATACGTTCACGTGTATGAGCGGATGACCCTTTGTACGTGCGTCTAACTTGAAGTGGACATTGTACACATATTCTAATATGTATATTTGTTGCAGGTGATAGATTGGAGCGATCCAACTGGATTCCTCACCCATATTTATTTATTTACAAATATTGTGATATTTATGTTATCATATGATATATGACGTTTTGGCTGCTATTATTGATGTATTTGGTGCTGTTGCAGCATTGGGCCTATATTATGGAGTTTAAAAATATTAAAGTGATGATTTCCAAATTTAAAAGGATTTTAAAGTGATTTTTGAAAGTATACGTTTTATTGAATTTTAGAATTGATTCCTTTTAAATAAATAAACGTTATAATTTTTATGTTAAAAATTATGGTTTTTGTGAAATAAAACCAGAATATGATTTTTGAAATGTGAAGTTAACTATTTTGTGAAATAGTATAATTTGAGATTTTTTGAATTATTATAAATGGTTTATAAACAAGATTTATAAAATTGAATTTATAAACCGGAATAATGGAATTATAAATGAGCTTTTATAAGTGTTAAAATGAAGTTAAAAATGGAGTTTATAAGTGAATAAGATTTATAATTGTAAAGTTATAAAATAATGAATTTGCAAAATAAATAATTTATAAGGAATCAACTTATAAATTGGATTTTGGCATGTAATTAAGTTATTAAATGTAATTGGTTTATAAAGGGATTTTATAAGTTGAAGTTTTTACAAAATTAAAATGTGAATTTATAAACATTGTTTTATAAATCCAAAAACAATTGAATTTGGTAAGTTAAATACAGATATTTATTAAAGGAGATATATCCATGATTTTGGATAGTGGATAATCCTTTAATGAATATATAGAAGCAAAGATTTGGTAAAAGAGCTATATCCATGATTTTGGACAGTGGATAACTCTTTTAATAAAATGTGTAGAATTATTAAATTTGGTAAACGAAGTATATTCACGATTTTGGACAGTGAATAATATATTAAATAAAATTGATATTTTTGGAAAGTGAATATTACTAAGTAGAGTTAAAGGATTTTAAAGATGTTTTTAAATGTGTTGAATATCGAAACCATAGATTTCAACATTCATTGTTGAAATAGACATTTTCGAAAAGTATAAGGAAATGATGGACTATAACACCGTTGTTATAGTAAATGATTTTTGAAAGGAAATGTTTTGTATAGTATATGGGATTTATATATCTATCTTATTTTCAAATCCCTATACTAGTGATTTTGGGTTGTCGTAACGAAGTACGCAACATTCATTTTGACCCAAATAAAAGATGTTTAGGAGAACGGTTTCCTTAAAGAATAAAATATATACTTAATCGTGATTTAAGTATATATAATATTTTCTAGGTGTTGAAATTAAATTGATTTGTGAATTACTTATTATTAAATAAGTATGGAAATATTTTCCAATATGAAGTGAAATATTTGGAGATTATATCTTTTTAAAGATAATTTGAGGTGAATATTTGGCAAATGGTTTAATTAATAAAAGATTAATTTAAATGCCTAGTAATTGTATATGGTGCTGCATATTTGTTTGTTTGCTTTGATAGTTAAATAACCGACTATCAAACTCAGCCAAATTTTAGTTCCTCGACTTGATATGGGAACTATTTGGTCGTACACTTAGTACGTAGCCTTCTGTGTAGGCTTGATTATCGTTTGTGTTGAGGATGTTGATTCGTATAGTGCAGAGTATTACTCCAATCTATCGAGCTTCCTTCTTGGCCCGAAGGATAGCAAGTTGAAAGTTGGAAATGTGATAAGTCTATGAGACTTAGTTTCTGCGTCAGGTTGGGAAATGCTTTTGCGCTGTTGGTGCGTAGAGACCTGGATCGGTTTATCCGAAAACCACTTCGGACCAATGTATATGCGACGATTGTGCAGGTTTCTTGTGGTGATATTGATATTCCGGATTTTCATAGTTGGGGACTGCTTGTTGATCGTTTGGGGTTAAAATCCCAATATACATCCAGTAGCAGTGGTCCCTTCATTATGAAATATCCAATGCGAGGACTATTCGCTACTAATCCTAGGGATTTCTCGACAGGATGTGGTAGGAACGATTTGTCCTGTTCCTGGAGAACTTTTGTGGATGTTTGTCAGACATTGCATTTCTATAAATTACGTACATTGGTTTTTATTAACATACATCAGCGATGGCGGAGAAGACAACTTCTCTTAGCTTAACATCTTCCTTGAGACGTATGAGCTTAAGGGTTGTATTTTTTGGAAGGCAATTAGTAGTCGATGGAAATGGCTGTGCGGCATTCTAAGTGATGTGATTGTGCTTTGTGAAAGGTAATCATTACCTCGTCGGGCCTCACTAACCAGAAATGACCAAAACAGGGTTAGATGCAGCAAGGCTAAGTGGGTATTCCCAAGTAGGATATGATCATCCTCTTCAAGATATATCTTTACATGCCATGACGTCGTATATCTGATTATGTGGTTTGTATGCTATGAGGGCCCTCGGTAAAAGTCGGTAACGACAGGAGGATGACATATTCGGTACCATCTAGTTATAGAGGTGCGCCGGTCTTATGTTGGTAGAGAAACTTTGTGATGGTTTCTTGGTACATTTTTGTAGAGATGTACTGCCGGAAGGTAGTCCCTTCACCTGGTCATTTGTATGGAAATCCAAACCCCACTACATGTCCGTCATTTTGATTGTATTACCCAATTGGGTTATATGCTGGAATATAATTAATGTAACAATTTCGGCTATGTCTAATATTATTTGTATATAGTAGACACTACTATAATATAAGAGGATTTGATATGATATGTTTTAGTTACCATAAGGTAAAAACATGTATGTGTTTATGTGTGGACTTGTCTTACGAGATACTTTTGTTTTGATAAAGGAAAAGTTTTGGTAATTTAATAAATTCAGATGAGTTTGTTTCTCACGCTGGTTTACCAGAGTGATCCGAGCGTTCTTCCCTTTCAATGCTCGGATCAGACCGATTATATTTACATGTTCAGATTTGATGCCTATGGAGCCTCAGCAGGAGAGCTGGAGATCTTCATTTTGTATACTCATACCTGTTTTGATTATTGGTTATCATTGTGCTTAATTGTTGTTTATTATCGGCAATTGTAAGGACATGTTATTATAAATGTTCAAGTTGATAACTATTGATTGATTGTTAAACTCTGATTGATGTGTATAAATATATAGTTTCTGTTTTGTAAAGATCATTGATATGATATTATATATTTTCCGCTGCGATGTGAGATTTTGTATTGTTCTATTTGGTTCTATCTTCTCTCTTTCTTCTCTTCTCTTCTTCTCTCTTCTTTTCTTTCTCTTGACTTTCCGTCAGTCTGTGCTTTTTGGGTCAGACATGTGTGGATTATTGTTGATTCAAAGGGTACAGATTTGCAGGTCGTCACATTAGTTATATTAACCAACTAAAAACTATCGAGTGAATTGTTCCATAGTTATCAAATAACAATTTGTACGTAACCCATAGATGCTCTCAGTAGTCATCGGTAATATACTGCCCAACATTTAGAAAGTTTTACATACTCTAGTCTCAATAGATACTTCGATCTAGTTATGATGCATCTTGAATAGGAATATTTAAAATGATATATTTATTTCCATTGTTATAAATTAACCACAGTAACAACACTTTATAACTACTATCACAAAACATACCATTTATGGATTTTTTTACAAAGTATACTTTTAATTAAATTAATTAATTAATGTAACATATTATATCAAGTATATAATAGAAAGAAATCACCTTTTATTTTGAATAGGATTGGTTATCGAGTTAGATATATATACCAAATTACATAGTTGCCTCTAGGGCATACCCCTAACTCTATCAAGAAGAACAGTGGTCGAACTCTACATCGAGACATATAGAAGAAAAATAGCCAAGCATTACAGTGTAAGGGTGCAGCTCGACAATTTATAATCAGTGGCTTCGTTTTGCACTGAGTCTTTGCACATACCAAGAACCAAGATGAAGGAGTGCTGGGATCAAACTGGGAAGGCTCATACGCGATTTGTGCTAAACTAGCTAATAGGATCTACCTCTTTTCACATCCGAATGGCATCCACGTGTTGCGTACTTGGAATATAAAGAATCTCGAGCCCGTTATATCTAACATATTATAAGCCAGCATTATGAGGCAAGTGACTTTTTGTAATGTTCTATCTTCATATGAAATGAAAACTGAACATTTCACATGATATTTTGGCATTCCTCGGTAGAGAAGAGAGCCCTTCATGGCTTGACTTTGCTAGATAGCTTGGATGTTCCCTTGTAGGGTAATTGTATGGCTTGTCCCCAGTGGATAACCCTATGTCCATGCTGAGGGCATTATTGCATGGATGGCGCGATAAACCACACGATGGTCCTGATTCTTGCATCTATGATGTACTGCTTCATGAGGATGCATGAGCCAATAAACACTCCCTTCCATGTTAGGGATACTATTGCATGGATGGCATCCTAGTCCTAATTCCGACATCGATGGTGTATTTCTCTACAAGGATGTGTTAGTCAAAGTATGCTTCCTTCCATGCCGAGGACATCACTACATAGTTGGCATAACCACCCATAATGTGATCCCCTTCCTGCGTATGTGGCGTATTACTCTATGAGGATGCACCAACCAAACAATGCTCCCTTTCGTGTTAGGACACCATTGGGTAGATGGAGTAACCACCTATATCGTGGTCCTAATTCAATGTTCGTGTTGTACTGCTCCATGAGGATGCACGAGATAATCAATCCTCCTTTCCATGTTGGGGATACCATTACATGGATGGTGCAGCAACCAACATTGAGGTCCTAATTCCTCTGTCTATGGCATACAGTTCTATGAGGATGCACGATCCGATAAACGCTCCCTTTCATGCTAGGGACATCGTCGTATGGATGGTGTGACCACACATGGCATGGTCTCGATTCCTATATTGTGGTTTACTACTCCATGAGGATGCGCTAGCCAATCAGCACTCCTTTCCATGCCGAAGGCATCAACCAATAGGTGGTGCGACCATCCATGTAGTGTAGGGATACTTTTTCTCTTGATGTTATCTATTCTCCCTTAGAAGAATGGAGCATTGGTGCTAAAATGGTCAAGGTCACCATGAAGAAATCCATATTTCGGTATTGATAGTGCCATCCCCACAGGGGTATGGAAGCAGTCCAATCTTGGCTAAATTTGAACAGTGAAAATCCATAAAGGCACAGGTCAACAAGCGAGGCGGTCACGATAGAGTGCACCCCATCATAACCTGGTAACATGCACAAACCCAGCCCAGGTTTATAGGACCATGACAAAGACTAGTTCATCTACTCCACTTTGATTTCTTTATTCAGTAGCTTTGTGTTTTATGAATGTTCAGCTTTATGCTATGTTAGTTTGACAAAATCAGTGGTTAAACAAGCCACTGGACAAAAAGAAAAGATATACACATCAATTAAATCGAGCATAAACAGGCAGGTATAGATAATGGAATGATAGAGAAATGGAATACTGATAAAATCTGACCTACAAACTATTGCAAAACAGAAAGGAAAAAGATGGCTATAGACTCCATGGCCCAAGGGGATGGAAGGTTCACAAGGACCCGAATATAATCGTCATACGTCATTTCCTTATCCATCTTTGGAACATCGGCCACGGGTGATCTACAAGGGGTGCCGATTAAAGAAGAAATCGGCTGTGGGCGGTCTTGGGGTGCCAATCAAGGAAGCAATCGGCCCCAGGGCCAAGATTATTGGGGTAGTCTATCCAACAAATTTCATCTTCGCTATTACCTCCCGACGAACTTCGGCTAAACTAGCCAAGGGAGTAAAATGATTGTAAGATCGATTTCACCCTAGAGGAGGGTGAATAGGGTGATACTAGTAATTGTAAAAATTTATTGTGGAAATATATAAAATAATTTCAGCACAGGTGATAGTCGTGTAACAGTAGCACAGATAATAGCAGAATAAAAAAAACGCAGAAATAGAACACATGGATTTACCCAGCTTAAGCAAAACCCGGCCTACGTACTGCCCCCTAGGTTTCTACTAGAAATTAAGTAGCCAGATGCTTACACACGTAAACTCGCAACACCCGCTCACGACTAACCTAACTCTAAACTCAAAACCCTGCAACAACTCAGCCACTGAGTTGCGAATTCTCAAACTACACCACCGTAGTTTGTCCCCTGGTCATACGGCTAGAAATTACAACCTTTAAAAGAGAAATTCATATTTAAAGAACAATTTAAAAACAATTAAACCCTAATTAAAAAGAAAAGCCCAAAACTCTATAACCGGCCCACAAAAAATTAAGTGATAAAAAGTATGTCGCTCTTCTCTTTTATTTTATTATGTCGGCCCGCTTTCTTCTTCGTTTATGAAAAATGGCTTCTTCAATATTCGTTCGTTCCCCTTTGATAAACTTAGGGCTTTGGAAATGTGATGACCCAGAATTTTGGGTAATATCAATTTAATAATCTGTAATAAAAGTTAAATTGATTTGATAATTTTCTTTTATAATTGTAATTTAAATTAGCAAGTTTATTCTTTTAAAATCGAATAAATATTTAATTGGTGAACTTTATCTTTTAAAGCTAATAAAATGTTTTCTATTTATAATGTGTGTATATATATACATATATATTTGTATATATTGTAAATAGAAAAAGCTTTTGTTTGGATTTAAAAATAAAAATGATGTTTTAAAATTCTAATATATATTTTGGTAATTGGAAGTTATGGTTAATTCAATGTAAAACTTTTCAAAGATTATTTAAATAAATAACCATATAGTTTTAAATTATTAAAGGCAAATGTTTATTTGTTTAAATTATATTTTAGCTTAAGTTTAAATTTAAATAAAGTCAATAAAAAGGTTTGTTTTTCTTTCTTCTTAAATATTGCTTGATAAATATGATTTGAATATATATATATATATATATATATATATATATATATATATATATAAGTTTAAAATACAATTTTCGTATGATACAGTAAAATACGTAATTTATAAATAATAAGATGATAATTTTTCAAATTATTTAAAATTGGCAAATTGTTATTTTTAACCAATAATAATGTGTTGTTTTTTTTTTTGAAAAGCAATAGGCTAAGGGAGCCCTGCCCATTTTGTTAAAGTCAAACAATTACAAACAGTTCAGTACAATCTCATACAAAAAACAATACCCAAAGAAAACATACAATGTACATATCTCAAACAAAAGACTTACAAACCATGATCAGCTTCAAGACTAATTCCTAAACATTTCAATGCAATCTCTATAATCTTCGAATAATTCTCTTATTAATAATTCTATATAAAGAGATTGGATATTCCATCTTCAAATTGAAAATTCTTCTATTCCTTTCACACCATATTTCATAAACAAATGCCTTTAAACTAAACAAAAGAATCATAGCATTTGGCGATTTCCATCTTGTTGTTTTAAAAATATTGAACCACTCAATTCTAGAAGATCTGATCGGCTTGTGAAAATTCCCATTGATAAGTAATTTGCACCAGATTGTGAAAACAAATTTACATTCAAAAAATAATTGAGTGTTTGATTCCATCTGTTCATTGCAGAGAACACAGTCAACATTGTTGATCATCCCTATCATTGTCAATTTCTGCTTAGCATTTAGAGCATTTGCCATGACTTTCCATAGTAATAAATTCCCTTTTGCAGGAGATTTTTCATTCCAAATTCTTTTATACCATGGGAAATTACCAGAAGATGACAATTCAATCAGAGATTTATATACCAAAGCTATAGACTGTGTCTTATTTCTGTTGGACCAGAGCACCTTATACTTTGCAGATGGTAAGTTCTTTGAAGATATTTTCTGCCATAATTGCCTCACTAATAAAGAACTGCAGTATGGTAATACAATTTTATTTCCATTAATATATACTGAAACTTTTGCATTTAATGGAATTCCAGACTGTCTTTGTAATGAGTAAGGGAGGTTATCCTAAATACTGAAACCTATTTTTTCCCAGGGAGATGACCAAAAAGTTAATTCTTTTTTTTCAAGAGGATTACACTGAATCAATGGAAGAAGAATTTGCCTAAGTTTTAAAATATTTCTCCAACTCCAGCTGCAAAGGCTTGGGATATTCATAGACCAAAATTCCTTTCCTTTAACTAAATTCTTCTTTATCCACTCTGTCCAAAGATCATCACTATCTGATAATATTTTATCAAAGTAAACAGATATAGCTGCCATATTCCAAAGTTTTAAATTTGTAATTCCAAGGCCACCCTTATCTTTTGGAATCTGAATCTTTTTATAAGAAATTGGGATAAGTGTTTTGGAAAAAGGATCACCATGCCAAAAGAATCTATTTAAAGCACTATTAACCATAGATATGAGTTTATTAAGAAGAATATAGTGTCTCATCCAATAATTTGCCATTGCAGTAGCAATACTTTGAACAGTAACTAATCCTCCTGCCTGAGATAGCTGAGAGTTAGGCCACATAGAAAGCTTTGCAGTAATCTTCTCATATAGAGGTAAACAATCATTTTTAGTAAGCCTAGCAATGATAAGTGGTAAGCCCAAATATATAGCATTATGATTCATTTCCTTCAAACCAGTTTGAACTATAATATCAGACTTCATATTACCATTTAACCCAGCTAATAAAATATTTGATTTATTGAGATTTATTTTTAGACCAGTAATATCATGGAACAACTTCAAAACCTCCATAATAGAAATAATATTATCTGAAGTTGGTTTGGTAAAAATAACTAGATCATCAGCAAAGAGAAGATGAGTTATGAGAGGATCTTTGCATTTTGGATGTAACTGAAATTTCTTATGTTTCACTTGCTCAAGAATAAGAGAGTTTAAAATTTCCATCACTATTATGAATAACAGAGCAGATATAGGATCACCTTGACGTACTCCTTGAGTGCCTTTGAAAAAACCCCTTGCACTTCCATTTCTAATAATAGAAAAGTGGGATGTGGAGATACATGATAAACCTAGGCAATCATTGGCTGAGGGAAATTCATTCTAGATAGAATTGCAACAATCGAGTTCCAGGAGACTGTGTCAAATGCTTTTTGAATATCAAGCTTCAACATACATCTAGGAGAAATATTTGATATTCCATAGCCTCTTAAGAGTTCCTGAGTAAGTAAAATGTTATCACTGATATTTCTATGTGGCAAAAATGCAACTTGATTTTTGGAAATAATATATGGCAGCATCATTTGTAGTCTATTTGCAATAACCTTTGCTATGATTTTATATATGACATTACAACATGATATTGGTCTGAAATCAGTAACACTACTTGGATTATTACATTTAGGCACCAAAACTATGTTTGTGGAATTAACACCAAGTGGCGGCTTATTATGAGAGAAGAAATATTGAATAGCTTTGATAACTTCCACCTTAATAATTTTCCATGTTTTCTGAAAGAAGAATGCATTGTATGCATCAGGGCCAGCACTGCTATCAGATTTAAGAGAGAATGCAGCCTTTTCAATTTCCTCAGATGTAATTTCTTAAATCATTTTATTAGCTTGTTGATCATCTAAGCTTGGAGTTTGCAAATCAAACAGAGGATAAGGTTTGGAATTATAGACTTGGGGTTGGATAGAATAGATGAAAAGTAATCTATAAAGGCTTTAGTAATAGAGTATTCATTCTCTTGTAAAATTCCATTCACATCTTTAATGCACAAGATCCTCTCTTTAGCATGTTTGATTTTAATGGAGTCATGAAAATTTTTTGTATTCCTGTCTCCAAGCTTTTCATAAGATTCATGCAGAATTTCTTTCCTCATTAAAGCTTCAACTTCAAGTGCCTCAAACAATGTTTTTGCAAGTTCAGATTCTTGGCAGGCTAAACTTCCATCTAGAGGATTCAGCTGTAATTGATGTTGTATATGCATAAGCTGATTCCTTATAACATCAGAGATTTTTGATCCATCACCAAATTTGTCTTTTTCCCACAAGTTAAGTTTATATTTCAGCTTTTGAAGCTTTATTTTGAGAATATACATAGGATTCCCAAAAATAATCTCCTGCCATACCTGTAATACACAGCTATGAAATTCTTTATGATTAGTCCATGATTTGAAAATTTTAAAAGATGGATTATTATTTTTAATAGTATTCCCCCAAGTTAAAATAATTGGTGAGTGATCAGAGATTGATGGGTTTAGAAATTTGCACTAGAGATTTGGCCAGAGATTTATAGACTGTATATTATGGAAAGCATGATCAAGTTTACAAAAAGTTCTTGGGCCATTTTTGCATTTGTTATTCCAAGTATAATCGGCTCCAATATAATTTATAAGAGAGAGAAGAAATATTTAAAGCTTGTTTCGTTGGAGATATTTCTTTTAGAGATAAAGGATTGCCACCAGATTTTTGATCAGATGCAAACATACAATTCAAATCACCAATGACAATCCAGGGGAAATTATGTTGAGCAAGAGATGGGAGATTGGATAAGAAAGCAAGTCTTCTATCTAAATTGTTTTAAGCATAAACAAATGATATCAGGAAATTTGAGTTAGAGGGATGATATAAGGCACTAAAATGAATGATTTGATCATCCTCCATTATCTTTGTCATATTGAAAAAATGAGAGTTCCATAGAACCAAAATTCTACCAAAAGGAGCACTATTCAGATTATCTTCAAAAGACCATCCTGGAGCAATATAATTACAAGCTTGAACTGTCTTAACTTTATTCAACTTTGTTTCACTAATAGCTAAAAGAAAAATATTTTGATCTTCAATCAATTTCTTCACTTCATCTTGCTTTGATAGTAGGTGCCCTCCTCTAATATTCCAATAAGCTATATTATTGATCATCATCATAAAGGTTTTGAAGATACAATAATTGAAGGATTCTTCCTTGTATGCCTTTTTCCACTTGAAATTGTAGAAAATTCCTTGTGTATATTATTATTTATAGGCTGAATTTCATCAATGTTGTAGCTATTTCCACAGTTGAAATCATCAATTGATTCATTGAATGAAACACTCTTTTTACCTCTTTTTCCTTTTTTTTAATTGATACAGTTTGATCCACTATTTCCTCGTTTGAAATACAAGGTGGAGGAAGAATTAGATGATCAGGAGGGGTGTATTTATGTATGGAGAGGGTTGTACAAAGGCAACATCTTTTCTACTTACTTTGGAATTTTCTTGCTCTATTAAAATAGGTGATTTTATATCTGAATCTTTTTTGTAGCTGATATTTCCTTGCTATTTTGACATTTCATCAGATCATCTGAATTTTCTGCTAAAATATCATTATCAACCATTATGTTAGAATCAGAAACTTTTCCAACAGAAATCCTATCAAGCATGCTATCATCCCCCAATCCATGATTATTACTTGACTTTAAAGTATTCTGAAAAATTCCAGAAGATGAAATTGATGTCTCATTTGCTTTTCTATGAATATTATTATCATCTTCCTCATTCAGTTCAGTCAAGACCATAAACGAATTTGAAGTTAATATAGTCTCCTTTAGTCCGAAGTCATTCAAAATGATATGTTCTTTATTTAATTTTGTAGAACTTTTGCTAATATTCCTCTCTTTTTCCTCTTGAATAATTTGTTTTTTTCCTCATTCTTCTGCCCAAAATCAATTGAGAGATCTTTATTCCATTTGTTATCAACATTAATTATTTGTTGATCTTTTCCTTTTCTCCTCCAAACTTTCATAGTTTTCATGTTTAAATTTCCATGATTTTTAACTTCCAAATCTTTTCCATTCACTAAGTGTTCATTTTTATCTCTGTTAACAGTTGTTCCAGAATCACTACCAATATGGTTATCAGATCTGTCAAACATATAATATCCTGAACACTCCTTAGAATCATGCCCAAATACTTTGCGAAAACAAAAAAATTTAGGCTTCCAATCATAGACAACTTTTACATGTGGGCAACTAACACCTAATCCATCAATTTCAATGTACTCAGGGAGCTCTTGATTAGGAGAAATTTCAATTAAAGCCTTGGCATATTTAAATCTTTTTGGTTTTTCAGTACTTTCATCAAAACAGATCAACTTACTAATATGACAAGCCAACCAATTAATACCAATCAACGTCCAAGCAATCAAAGGAATTTTATAGAAGTGTACCCAAACTGGAACCTTCCTAATCTGTTCTTGAACATATTCATACGATGGATTCCAAGTTGTTATAATGAACATTTTTCCTTTGATAAAGATCGGATCAGATTGCAAGATCTTCATTCTATCTAAATCATTTGAGAATTTGAAATAAAAGTTTTCATTATCAGATTTAATATCCACTTCACCTTTCAACCTCCACACACTTCTCAAGAACTTAGTTACTGTCAATTATGAAAGAGATCCATCCAAAAAGAATCCAACTAAGTGATCACTCCAGCACTGTAATCCTTCTCTTTTAACTTCTTCAGGTAAAGGCTTCGGCAAACCATCTCTATTAATCTCAAAATGTCTCCGCTCAAAATTACCAGCATTTCTTGGCTTTTTCTTAAAAAGAGAAGACCACTTATTAACAAAATCCAAGGGCTTGGATGAATTAAAGATCTTCTCTGAAGATACACTATCAGATATGGGAGGAAAATTCTTATTAGATACTAAAGATTCTTGAGTCTCAGGGATCAGACAATTTTCCAATTCTGACAAAGATAGTGGAGGAATTGAATGAGAAGAAGAAAAAACAGAAGAAGAGAAAGGAGGAGGGGGAGGAGGAGGAGGGGGCGGAAGAGGAGGATTCTCTGGATTAGGATTCAGAGAAGAGGGGATCAAAGACGTGGGCTGCGAAAAGGGAGGAGGAATGGACGGGAAAAAAGAAGGAGAAGGAGGAAGGGACGAGAACGAGAGAGGGGAAGGAGGAGGAGGAGGAGAAGCCGCCATTATCAAACTTCAAAAAGCTTTTTGTATTACTCCATTATCAAATTTCAATAATGTGTTGTTTTTATATATAAATATAAATAGATTTTTAAGAAAATAGAATTGTTATTTTCAAATTAAAGGTTTTGTTATATATGTGTAATATATAACATGACTTTAAATTGGATTTTCAAGTTTAATTTGAATTTGAATTTGAATTTAATTTTGAAATTCAAAAGATAGATATTTTAAAATATTTTGGATTTTTAAAATATATGAATAAGATTTTATTTGTATATAATTTGTTTTATTTTCTTTAAAGAAATTTAAATATATATATTTAGATAAGAATTTATAAATTAAGTATAAAAGCTTTTTATTTACATTTAAAATAAATAAAAATTATGTAATGACAAGTGTGATTAAATCAAGACATTAGTAACAAGTGTTAATTAATAAACAACACTATATGACAAATGTTAAGACGTTAAATAAGTGTCATTTTAATTTAGATTTTTCTTTTATTTTAAATAAATCACATTTAGCATTTATAAATACATATGCTTCTTACCTTAAATTTCTTTTCTATCTTTTTCTATTCAAAGCTAAGAAAGAAAAAAAATTAAACCAAATTCTCATCAACAAATCAGTGATCAAATACTTCCACAAACCAGAAATCAAATCCAATAACCTATAAATCATCTTCAAATCAATAAACTGCAAATCATTTTCAAAAATCAAACCAAAGCCTGCAAGCATTTTCTTCAACCTGAGATAAATGAAGCAAACCTGGAATCAAGCAGTTTCATCTTTATTTCAAATCAAAAGTCTCTACAAATTTCAGTAACAAGCATTCCAGTTTTAATTAGGATCAGCATTCAAGTTTTTAAATCAAAAACATTTCTAGCATTCAAGTTTAAAGTTTCAAAAAGCTATTTCAAAAGGAACGCTCTATTCATCTTCTTTAAACTGGTGAGTAACATTTTTAGAGAAAAACTTAAGTATGAAATCTGGATGCATGTTAATTTCTAGAATAAATCATGTTTTTGTGTATGTATATTGGTGAATTTTCTATGTATATTTGGATTTATGGATGTGTGAATGTCTGTATCACCTGTGACATCTCTGTTCTTTGTCTTTAAGACCAAGATTTCAAATAAAAATCATTATCTCTTGATCCAATTTTTGTTAGGACTTAGGATTAGACAAACTTTTTTTGTTTCATCATAGATTAAAGTTTAAAATTATATTTAAGTGAAAATAAATTGGAAATTGCTCTGGAAAACCAAAAGAACAGGAAAGCTTGAGTTCTGTTAAAGTTTCAAATATCTTAATTAATCAATCTAGGAATATGAACTGAATCCTTAATCAAAAACATGATTTTTAAAAATAAATCATAAATTTTAGTATTAGGATGAGGGAGCAGTTCGGATTGATCAGAAATTGGTGTTTTCGGTTGTCTCTGGCGATCTATTTGCTCGGGGTGGCCATGGTCTTCTCTAGAGGTAGAGGGATGATCAGGGAGGTCGGCAACAATGTCAGATGAGTGAGCAATTTACTATGCTGGCGGCGGTGATCAAATTTGTTCTTAAACCCTATTTTTTGTCTACCTCTGGAACTAGGTCATCCCGGCGCCTCTGGTGTATCGAGTTCCACCAGAGTCTGGGAAATGGTAACGGGGAAGTTGGCGAGGTCTTGGCCGGAGGCTCATGCATTCTGGTGATCAGAGGCATGAGGTCGAGGGGTTTTCCAGGTTGAGTTCTTGTTCCAGGTTTGTGCTAGGATGCTCGAATTCGATTTCAAGTGAGAATCAAAGAAGTTTGGGGTTTGGTTCATCTGAGGTTGTGGTCGCCGACTATGGGAAGGTCGAGACGTTGACCAAAGATGGTCGGAGCCACCGTGCATGTGCACGGTGCATTTTTGTTTATCTGGTGAAGCTTGGGATCGAAGAAGAAGGGTACTCGAGTTTTTCTCGAGTCATTTGTGTTAGATGCTCAAAGATTTATGAGTTTGGCTCGGGGTTTTGAGGATTTGGGCTTGGTTCATTTGGGTTGTTCCAGTTTTAAGATTTTTGAAGTAACTTTGTTTAGGTTTTAAATTTGAACTAAAACAGAATACAGGTTTCAAAACTAAGAAGAATATGTTTTATGAAGTATAACGATTTCCAGATTTTAGTATTTAGCTTGATGGAATTTTAAATCAAGTTTTTAAATATGTGTTCAAAATAAATTTTATTATCCAAGTTTTGAAATAAATAAAGTTTTGTAAAACTCAAAATGTTTGAACAAGTTTAAAGGTTTAAAGTATATTTTTAAATTTATTATTTTTCCAAGAAAATGTTTAAAACTTTATTTATATAAAATCCTTTTATAAAGTTTCTTTAACATTTGAATGGAAAGTTATATAAATTTGTTTAACTTAAATTTGCAAGTTAGATGATTAAGTTATTTTTAAAGATTGATTGTAAATGTAATTAAGTAAAGGATAAAATGTTGTAATATATATGTTTATCATATTGAGGAATAAACAAAGATAACGATTTACCTTAAAAGTTAATTTAGATTTAATGATTTGAGATTAATAAAATTAATAAGGTAATTAAAGGGTAATTAATTAATTAAACTAATTTATGATTAAGGATTAATTAATTTAATAGTTAAGGGTTGTAAATTAATTAATTTAAGGGTTAATTAATTTGAAATTAAGGATCATTAATTAGATAAGTATACAATATTAATTAATTATTAGGAATTAATTAATTAAGTAACTAAAGATTAATTAAGCTACGTTAAGCACTTAATTAACTTAGTAATTAGAGATGAATTAATTGGTTACTAAAAAATTAATTAATAGTGGTTAATTAAAGTTTAATTACTTAGGAAAGTAATTAAAGAATTGTTAATAATTAATGAAAGATCATTAACTAGGGATTATGAAATGATTAATTAATGTGATTAATTTAAGATAATTAATTAAGGATAATCATTTGTGGAATTGGTTAAGTATAATTATTTAATGTAATTTATAAAGTGTAATTACTTAGTGAGGTAATTAATAGATAATAACTGGACGTAATTAATTGAAGAATGGAAGTATTTTTGGGTTTAGTTACTTTATGCAATTAATAAGAAGGATAATTACTTAGTGGAAGTAATTAAGGATTAATTACTTAGTGTAATTAATTAAAGAATTAATTAATAAATTTATTTTAAAGTTAGTCAAGTAATGTAATTAATTAAAGGTAATTAATAACTGAATGTGATTAATTAAGGTTGATTAATGAATGTGATTAAATAAAGATTAATTAATAAATGTGATTAATTAGAAAAATAATTAATTAAGGAAGTAATTAAGGGATCATTAATTAATATAATTAATGAAAGTAATTAAGGGTTGATTAATAAAAGGATAACTAATCAATGAAGTGATTATAGAGGATTAATTAATGTAATTAATTATAGGTAATTAATTAATGAAGTAATTAAAGGTTAATTACTGTAACTGTTTCAGGTTAATTAATTTGCGTAAGTAATTTAAAGGTTAACTACTTAACGTAATTGAAGAATAATTACTCAAGGATGGTTAATTTAGACGAATGATTAAAGGATGATAAATTGGTTAGTTTATAATAATTAATGATTAAGTAATCAGGATTTATAGTGATGGAAGTAATTAATTTAATTTATTTTAAATTAATTAGAGATAGTGTGATTAATAAATCTTTGCTTATGGATGACTGAATGTTATTGAATGCCTTGGATTGTTTGATATCTCTGATATGAGATATGTGCTGATTTGTGATACGAGATGCTTTGGTTGAATTGTGATTATGGATTGCCAATGTGTGATAATGTGAATTATCTATCTGTGTAAATATAGATAATAAATCAAATTGTTTTAACTTTAAAATAGCTTGGACTTAAAAGACGGCGTTTTAGATTTCGATGAGACCCGGATGGGGTTTCCAAATTTGGATATCTAAAAACCACATCGATCCAAAGTAAACGATAAGTCGTGAATCTCAAGTGAAGATGAAGATTCAAAGTGCAAATGCTATTGTCGTTAACTCTGAGGGTGATTCCAAAATGAGTGTAACGAGATAATACCTTCGGTTTTGGTCGAAGCCGGAACGAACTTGTATGGATTGAATGCTTTCATAACATCGTCAGGTGGACAATGAGCATTCTAAGATAGATGTATTCTATAAAGGTAATCGTAGCCTCAAGCCTCATTAACGGAGAATGTCTAAAACAGGGGAGGTGCAGCAAGTCTAAATGAGTCATGCTCAAGTAGGACAAGATTTCCCCTATCTATAAGTCTCTTTTTATTCGGATGTGTGGGGCAGTTGATTGCAACAACTACCGGGGTTGTCTTGTTCGAGACTATCCAGTAAGGGATGGTTTTGGCCTTATGTTGCAGTGGATTAAGGATGGATCCTTGGTATGATGATCTAACTCACGTACTATGACGGTCGGTACCCCAGTAGCCCTGCCATTGTATGGAATCCAATCTCCAATAAATGCCGTACGTATTGATTGTGCCCAACTATGTTGGAATATGAGATGAAAGCATTCCATCTTTTTCTGTATTTTACTTGAAAACCCTAGAACCTATTATGATATCACTGGATTTCCCATCAAATGTTTTGGTTAGCGTAAGGTAAAAACCTTTCCATGTTTATGTACGGGAAGTCATACGAGATACCTTTGTTTTCAAAGGTTTTTCAAAGTTAAGCAACTTTAACCTGTTGCTCACACCAGACCCATGTCTGATCTAGAGTTTATTTTCTGTTTTCTTAAACTCTTGGGTACTCAAATTTTTACGAGTAGCTAAGGGATTCAGGTTAGCTTTGATGAATTCTGGAGGAGAATTGGAGCAGGAGGCTTCAGCGTTGTAGATATATAGTGGTTCCGCTGTGTTGATCTCTGTGTCATTGTTGAGTTGTATTCTGTGTTGTATGTTAGACAGGTGTTTATAACTATCTAAAATGTGATGTATAATCTGTGTAACTCTGATAGATGTTGTATACTATGTAACACTTATGTGATTAATATAATTTATTCGTTCTGCTGTTGAGATTCTGATGTTGTTTCGTTCTTCTTCTTTATCTTTTCTCTTTTCTATCCCTTTCTTTCTAAATGATGATATATGTTTCTGTTGAGAAAAAGGTGGGTCGTCACAGGAAAATTGAAATCATCGGCTGATTATTTATCGATTACAATTGTTATTCCTCTTATTTGCTTCGGCAATCTACTATTTCTTCAATATGAACACGGCTTCTTTAATTTGACCGAGTTCGACTATGAATTGGTATATAATTTGTTACTTTTACTTTACTGTTTAGCTTGCTTGAACTCGATGCTTTTTACGGTCGATGATGATTCGGTTTTATAGGATTCGAATTCCTATACTTTTGTTCATATAAATTCATTTGAATTCGTCTATAACATTACTCTGGCCCTATGATTATTCTTGAATGATTATGATGATTTCTGACTTGTTCAAATTCATGTATTTTGTTACTTGATTGACATGGGTTGACTTCTGACTTGGTTCGTTTTCTTGGCTATCACGGTTTTGATCTTCTGGCACTTGATATTATTCGTTCTTCATTCTCTTTGACTTCGGTTTGAAACTGCTGTTGACCTGCTTATGCCAGTTTCGTGAATTTCTAAACACTTCGGCTTTGCATTTGAAACTGTTTTGACTTTGTAAAAACCTTCTTGAGTTTCCTTTGGTGTTGTAGTATCGTTATTCACTTGTGTACGTATACTGGTCTGACTGCGTGTATATATGTGCATATCAACTTGTCTTGTTTGACATGTGTGTTCAAGAGTGTAGTTTCGTACATATCACTGCACATGTTGTTTACTATGTAGTTGTATATACATATGTCTTGTAGAAATGTTGCATTCACTTTACTGCACCCATATTGAACTAACCCCTATTGTCTGCATTGCTTGATTCGAAGTCTGATTTATGATATTTGAGTCTGCACTGTGCACTGCATACATACATGGTGTACCTGTTATTGCTTTAAGGCAGATCATGTTGTATTTACGTCTTTGAGCTTGGGCATGTGTGCTTCATGTAGTCTGGTTATCCACTTGTTGCTAGTTGCCATTTTAATCTTCATGTTGTATGTTGTAGTGTTTTACTTGAATCTTGTGTTCTTTATGGTTCACCACTGTTTCTTTTTGAATTATGATGAGTTGCTTCTTTATGTAGCTTGTCTGGATGCCTTGTTGACTTCAAGTTGCACTGTCCATTTTGTTAACAAAAAAACTGTTGAATGTTCTGTAGTGTTGTATCTATTCTTCATTTTGATATTGCAGTCTGGTCTTGGTCGAGTTGGACTGTCTAGCCTCTGTTTTCATGTACACGACTTGAACTTTGGTCAAGGCTTGATTTATGTGTCTTGACCGTTTCATTTGAATTTGCATCTATGTTGAATCTAGGTTATAGCTCGAGTTTGACCTTATGCTCGTGTTTGTTTCACTTGAGTTGAACCCGACTTTTGATTTGTGTTTGACCTTGTGCTCACCTCTCCCAGTAGATTTATCAAGTGTATATCAGTGTGCAAGGCCTTGTGGCATGTACAGGATACACTGTGCATGTCACAAGTTGTTCGTGTATGATGAATTCAAAATTAAATGATGACGAACAACCCAAATAACCAAGGAAAATAATATTTTCAAAAATCACATTTTATTTTTTACTGCAAATATTTTCTTTTCAATTTTACTGCGTTAGTGTTTATTTTGCAAATTGCTCAGATGCTTGATTCAATCTGGAATAGAGTTGAAGATAAAATACGGGTGCATGAGCGATATGTAGTGAGGTGCTTATGCAAATGATAACTGTATAGTGAAAATTGTGATGTATTCAAAATTGTGTTGTAATTGAAATTTGTGTATATATAGTAAGAGCACAAATTTGTATTATTCAAAACTGTAATAAATATTTGTTTGAATAAAATATCCGTTTGAATTTAAATTCTGTGTTATTTATTTTATTCAGAAAATATTTATTTAATTATGTGAAAATAAAATAATACATTAACAAATACATTTAAATGAATATATATGTTTATTATCATCAAAAAAATCATATTCTTGCATATTCAACAATCACCCTCTTTTGGTGATAACAAACATATATCTAAGATTTTGAGTTTGTTAAATGCATTTGATCATTCTATTTGCTCCCCTCATTTGAATGCTCCCTCTCTACACCAAGTTTCCCCTTCATATATACATGAATAAAAAATATGCAAATGATCCTATATGCAAATAGAAAATATATCTGTCCTTTATTTGCCAAAATCTTAACTTTTCTCTCTTTTATTATCAGCAAAAGAGTAATAGTTTAGAGAAATAGGGATAAAGTTGCAGACATTAATAAAACATTAAAACTCAATCGAGTATAAATATTAAATTTCAATAGAAAATCAAACTAAAATCATAAATACTCTTTTAGGTGCATATTCCACTTTAGAATGATAGTGGTGATGTCATCATATAAAACCATATAGTTGTGTCTATTTGTGGTATATTTATTTCAGGAATTTGAATATCTACCAACCATGCATAACCGTTTGGACTTTTAAATGAGATTTATAGTATTCAAAAATTTTATTAAAAAAATGAATTCAAGTATCTTCTAACCATGCATAACCGTGAGGACTTTTAAATGGGATTAGAATCAACTTGTCTATTAAATCAATCAATTTTGATATGCGTTCCGTACATGCATAACCACGAGGACTTTTAAATGAGCATGGAAGCACATAATCAAAAATTCCAAGTAATTCACCCATGCATAACCTTGAGGACTTTTAAATGAGAGTGAATACTTTGGATGCTTTTTATTTCTAAAAATATAAAAAAATGAAAGCGCATCATTTTTCGTTTAAAATACCACATATTGACATACTATATTGGATTTTGATGAGTGATGGTCGTTAGAAATATTATAGAAATAGAGATGGTCATGGAATTTTTACCAACAAAAGTTTTATAACTCTTGTTTAAATTTCGACAGAAATTTACTAATTATACTATCTCATGTTATAATATATGATTAACATCAACATTTATCACTTTTTCAGTCATTATTCATCTTTTCGATAATCAATAGGAAGTCAGATAAGTTAATGTTGGCATTTAAGGTCATAATCAAAAATATAGAATCAAATTTCTAAAATGCCTAAATTGAGACGACGTCGACAAAAATTATTTTCTGGAAGGGGTTATGTAAAAATGTCTGCCATTTGAAAATTGGTTGAAATGAATTTATGCAGATATATTCTTTGGAAGTATGATCTCTAATAAAATGATGTTTAACATCTATATGTTTTGTCCGTGAATGATGTACAAGATTATTTGTGAGATCAATTAGACTTTTTCTACCAAACATTAGTGGTACACATTTAAAATTTAGACCATAGTCTTGCAAAGTTTGCATAGTCCATAATTGAGCAGAGCAACCACTTAGAGCAATATACTCTGCCTCTGTGGTGAATAGTGCAATACAATTATGTTTTCTGCTTGATCATGCAACTAATGAATGTCCTAACATAAAACACGTGACACTTGTACTTTTTCTATCAACTAAACTTCCAACATAATCTGCATCTGAATATCCTTTTAATTCAATGTTATCATTAGTTGGATAACAAAGATCAAAATGTAGGGTGTGCAACAAATATCTTATAATTTTTTAATAGCTTTTAAATGAGATTCTTTTGGATTAGATTGAAATCGTGCACATAAGCAGACAGAAAACATGATATCAGGTCTAGAAGTGATAAGATAAAGGAGTGATCCAATCATACCTCGATATTGCTTTTGATCAACTGCCTTACCTTTTTCGTCCTTGTGGAGTTTAATTGTTGTGCTCATAGGGGTTTTTGCAGGTTTATCATCTTTCAATCCAAATTTGTTGACCAGTTCTCTAATATATTTTGTTTGAGAGGTGAATGTACCTTTTGTCACTTTGTTTAATTTAAAATCCTAAAAAGAATTTTAACTCTCCAACCAAACTCATTTCAAACTTTTCCTGCATAACTTTTTCAAATTTCTCATACAACACATGGTTAGTAGCACCATAAATAATATCATCAACATATATTTGAACAATCAAAAGATTATTATTTTCATGCAATAGGAACAGTGTGGTGTCTACACAACCCTTTTTGAACCCATTTTCAAGGAGATAAGTGCTAAGGCATTCATACCAAGCTCTAGGAGCTTGTTTTAATACATATAATGCTTGCTTAAGTTTGTATACATGATTAGGGTATTCATGACTTTCAATACCTTCTGGTTCTTCAAAAAATACATATTCTTTCAAAATTCCATTAAGAAAGGCACTTTTAATATCCATTTGTCTTAGTTTAAATCCTTTACAGCAAGCAAAAGCTAACAATATCCTAAGGGACTCCAGTCTTGCTACTGGTGCAAAGTTTCATCAAAGTCAACTCCTTCAATTTGATTATAGCCTTTACCAACTATCCTAGCTTTATTCCTAATCGCATTTCTAGATTCATCATATTTGTTTTTAAAGATCCATTTTGTTCTTACAACTAGATAATCATTAGGTCTAGGAGCTAGAGTCCAATCATCATTTTCGCCCAAATTGATTTAGCTTTTCTTGCATAGTCATAAACCAATTCTCATCATTAAGAGCTACATCTATGTCTTTGGGTTCAATTTCTGAGATAAGTCCACTATATAGACACAAATCACACAAATTTCTAAAGGAAGAACGAGTTTGGATACCTGCAATAGAATTCCCTATTACCAACTATGGAGGATGATCTTCTTTGAATTTCAATTTCTCTGGATCCAGATTTCTTTAGACTTCTTTTGTTGTTGTAGTTTCTTTTGGTTTTTCATTTTCATCTTTCCGTTCTCCTCTTCTATATTGCTTTTGATTTTTTCCTTGTTTTGATGCTCAATTCCTTCATTAAATTTCACAATGATTGACTCCATGATTGTTCTTGTCCTTTTGTTGTATACTCTATAAGCTTTGCTTCTAGATGAGTATCCCATGAACATCCCTTCGCTAGCTTTTGCCTCAAATTTTCCCAGTTGATCACCTGTATTAGGAATGAAACAAGGACAAGCAAAAACCTTGAAATATGCAATGTTTGGCTTTTTGCCGAACCATAGTTCATACGGTGTTTTCTTAAGAATTGGCCTAATCGTGAGTCTATTCATTACATAACAGGCTGTATATACTGCCTCTGCTCAAAAAGACAAGGGTAGTTCATACTCGTTTATCATAGATCTAGCCAACTCTTGTAAGGTTCAAATTTTTCTTTCCACTGCTCCAATATTCTATGGAGTACATGGTGCAGAGAATTCATGTCTAAATCCATTCTCATAAAAAAAATCAAATTCATAATTTTTAAATTCTCCTCCATGATCACTTCTTTGTGAAATGATAGAAATTCCTTTTTTATTTTGGACTAATTTTGTGAATTTGGTGAATTAAGAATTTTTTTTGATTTTTTAGCTAAGAAGTATACCGATGTGAATCTAGAGTAATCGTCAACCAATACAAAATAATATTTCTTACCACCTAGACTTGCAATATCGTTAGGTCCAAACAAATCTATATGAACTAGTTCAAGAACTCTAGAAGTGCTCACATTGTTCTTGGCATGAAATGATAATTTTTTAAGTTTTCCATGGTACATGCTTTACATAAAATTTCTGTTTCAAAATCACATACTGGAAAACCTCTTACCAAATCTTTTCTTTTCAATTGGTTTAACATATTCATGCTTGCATGCCCTAATCATCTATGCCATAAATTTACTTCTACATCCTTAGCTACCAAACATTTTAGAAGAGAGAGTCATTAAAAGATAGAGAGTATATATTACCTTTCCTCTCTTACTTGAAAATAAGATTTCTTTTGATGATTGGTCAACAATTTTGCACAAGTCAGAATCAAAAATAACATTTATTCCATTATCACATAACTGAATAACTGAGATCAGATTATGGTGTAGGTTTTCAATATGTAATACGTCGTTTAAGGTAAACATACCATTACTTATTTTACCTTTACCAATAATCTTGCATTTCTCGTTGTTGCCCATTGTGACTCTCCCTTCTTTGTGTTTTTCTAGGCTAAGAAACTTTGATTTTTCACCTGTCATATGCCTGGAGCAATCGAAATCTAAATACCATTCTTATCGTTCCTTAGCCTGCCAACACACTTCATTTGATTCTTCACTTTCACTATCATTTGTTTCCCCTGTGACTGATTATTGAATCCTTCATGATGAGATTGGGTGGTTCCTTAATGAACTGCTTCAAGTGTATACCAGATTTCCTATGCGGTTAAACCATGTGTAACACAATTACATCCAATTTGGTCTAAAGAACAAATAATAGCATTCATAGCCTTGATATTTTCCATCAGCAGTTTAATTTCAGAATTTGTCCATTGATTCATAGGTTTTTTAATTTCTTGATCATCTATCATAATTGTTGGTGTCTTATAACTAGTTTCAACAATATTCCAGACATCAACGGATTTCGAAAAAAAAATTCATTTTTAGTTTCCAAATTTAAAAAATCTATCCCATCAAATATAGGAGGAATTATACCGGACCGACCCTCAGCAAAAGTAGTATTAAAAGAAGCCATTTTGAAAAAATCAAATCTATAGAGTAAAAGTTGGTTCTTGAAAAATCAAATTTTTAAAACAAAAATGACTTTTGTACCTGGCTCTGATACCACTTGTAGGATCGATTTCACTTTAGAGGAGGGTGAATAAGGTGATACTAGTTATTGGAAAATTTTATTGTGGAAGTATATAAAATAATTTCAAGACGGAAAATAGTCGTGTAACAGTAGCACAGATAATAGCAGAATAAAAAGTGCATAAATAGAACACACAAATTTACCCACCTTCGGCAAAACCCTGCCTACGTGCTACCCCAAGGTTTCTACTTGAAATTAAGTAGTCAGATGCTTACACACGTAAACTTGTGATACCCGCTAATGACTAACCAAACTCTACACTCAAAACCCTGCCACAACTCAGCCACTGAGTTGTGAATTCTCAAACTACACCACCGTAGTTCGTCCCCTAGTCACATGACTAGAAATTACAACCTTCAAAAGAGAAATACATGTTAAAAAACAATTTAAAAACAACTAAATCCTAATTAAAAAGAAAAGCCCAAAACTTTATAACTGGCCCACAATAAATTAAGTGATAAAAAGTATGTCCCTCTTCTCTTTTATTTTATTATGTTGGCCCGCTTTCTTCTTCTTTTATGAAAAATGGCTTCTTCAATATTCGTTCGTTCCTCTTTGATAAAATTAGGGCTTTGGAAAATTGAAGTCACTGGCTGATTATTTGTCGATTACAATTGCTATTCCTCTTATTTGCTTTGGCAATCGACTGTTTCTTTGATTCAAACATGGCACCTTCAATTTGATCGAGTTCGACTATGAATTGGAATGTAATTTGTTACTTTTTCTTTGCTTTTTAGCTTGCTTGAACTCTATGCTTTTTATGGCCGATGATTAGGCTTTATAGGATTCGAATTTCTATATTTTCGTTCATATAAATTCATTTGAATTTTTCTGCAACTTTACTCTAGCCGTATGATTATTCTTGGATGATTGTGATGATTTCTGACTTGTTCAAATTTGTGTATTTTGTTACTTGATTGACATGGCTTGATTTCTGACATGGTTTGTTTTCTTGGCTATCACGATTTTGATCTTTTGGCACTTGATTTTAGTTTTGTTCTTCATTCTCTTTGACTTCGGTTTGAAACTGTTGTTGACCTAGGTATGTCGGTTCCATGAATTTCTGATCACTTTGGCTTTGCATTTGAAACTGCTTTGACTTTTTAAAAACCTGCTTGGAGTTGCCTTTGGTGTTGTAGTATCGTTATTCACTTGGGTACCTGTACTTTTCTGACTGCGTGCATATATGTGCATATCAACTTGTCTTGTTCGACATGTGTGTTCAAGCCTGCACTTTCGTACATATAACTGCACAAGCGGTTTACTACGTAGTTGTACATACATATGTCTTGTAGAATTGTTGCATTCACTTTACTGCACCCATATTGAACTAACCCCTATTGTCTGCTTTGCTTGATTCGAAGTCAGGTTCATGATATTTGAGCCTGCACTATGCACTGCATGCATACATGTTGTACCTGTTATTGCTTTGAGGCAGATCATATTGTGTTTATATCTTTGAGCTTGGGCATGTGTGCTTCATGTAGTATGGTTATCCACTTATTGCTAGTTGCCATTTTAGTCTTCATGTTATATGCTGTAGTGTTTTACTTGAATCTTATGTTCTTCATGGTTCACCACTATTGCATTTTGAATTATGATGAGTTGCTTCTTCTTGTAGCTTGTCTGGATGCTTTGTTGACTTCAAGTTGCACTGTCCACTTTGTTAAAAAAAACTGTTGAATGTTCTGTAGTGTCGTATCTATTCTTCATTTTGATATTGCAGTCTGGTCTTGGTCGAGTTGGACTGTCTAGCCTCTGTTTTCATGTGTACGATTTGAACTTTGGTTGAGACTTGATTTACATGTCTTGATCAGTTCGTTTGAATTTGTATCTATGTTGAATCCAGCTTATATTTTGGGTTTGAGCTCGTTGTCCTATTTGTTTCACTTGAGTTGAAACTGGCTTTTAATTTGGGTTTGACATTGTGCTCACCTGTCCCTGTAGATTTATCAAGTGTCTATCGATGTGCATGGCCTTATGGCGTGTACAGTGATGCACTGTGCATGTCACAAGCTATTCGTGTATGATGAATTCAAATTTAGGTGATGACTGAAAACCCAAATAACTGATGCAAATAATATTTTCAAAAATCACATTTTATTTTATACTGCAAAATATTTCTTTTCAGTTTTACTGCGTTAGTGTTTATTTTGCAGATTGCTCAAATGTTGGATTCAATCTGGAATAGAGTTGAAGATAAAATATGGGTGCATGAGCGATATGTAGTGAGGTGCTTATGTAAATGATAAATGTACAATGAAAAATTGTGATGTATTCAAAACTGCATTGTAATTGAAATTTGTGTATATATAGTGAGAGCACAAATTTGTACTATTCAAAATTATAATAAATATTTGTTTGAATAAAACATCCATTTGAATTTAAATTATGTGTTATTTATTTATTCAGCAAATATTTATTTAATTATGTGAAAATAAAATAGTACATTAACAAATACATTTAAATGAATATATATATATATATATATATATTTCATCAAACAAAAATCATATGCTTGCATATTCAACAATGATGACTGTGGGGAGGTGGCAATTAGCATTAAATGTCATCTTATGCATAGGCATTAACCTAATATTCTAGTCTATCTCGATGGTAGCCTTCGTCCTTGCATGCTCCCTTATGTCATGCAGGTCAGATGTAGATGTAAAGACCCAATTTACCTGTCCGCCCCCTTCATATTAGCAATTACATCTCTCCAAAACCAATTAAGCTCCCCTTCAAACCTCTCCTTTTCTTCATCTTGCATCTTCATTACCATGCTCTTGGTTTCCTCTACCACATACATTGCTTGATCAGCCTCGAAGTCTGGCCTCTTGAGTTCTGCCACTTTTCCTTTTGCCACTCGATGAGTTATGGTCTCATCATTGACTTGCTTCTTTAGAGCTTGCAGGCCCATGTGAATGTGGAGGGTACAAGGTGCAGCCTACACCAATGACTAATTATGAGAAATTGTAAAAAATCTACTGAATTCGAGAACCCTTACCACATAGGCCGATTTCCACCATCGCCTCTATAAAATAAAGGGCCCACCCATACTCATCGCTTGAGCCATGGCCTCTGAAGCAACCATGACCAGCGACGGTAGAAGCATATGCACGCTAGTCTTATCCCTATCATCAACCACTCTTAAAGTGGTGGAACTGATCACTCCAAAATGATTACCACTCGATAAGGGCCCAATCACTTCAGCCTCCACTAATGATTTATAAGCAAACTAACCATTTGAGCTTCTGACTCATCCACTTATGGGTTCTTAGATTGTGCCTTCTCTAGATTGGCTACAAACCCGGGCAGTTGGATATCTTAGGCAAGCTTGAATTGCAAATAAAGATCGATCGAAAGAAAGCTTTTCACGTTAAGTGGCTAGATAAAGGAGTTGAAGTGGTCTGCTGGGGGGTGACGGTGGCGCCATAGGGCTATGGTAGGGATGTTTGGTGGGTAGCAGCCCTTGAGCTATTCGTGTCAACCAGTCGAGCAAGATTTAGACGAACCATTGCAAAATTAAAAATAAGAAAAAGGAATGAGAAAAACTCCAAAAGGAAAGACAATAAGACAACATGACTTGGGATTAGGTTACCTTCATTAGGCCGATCCCCATAACCTCCCAATCAAAGGTAGGTAAAGGGAAACTGTGCCGATACTACTAGATCATGCCTCATTTAAGGTTTGTGTTCCGAGGGGCATAGTGTATTACTCGATTTAAAGTCTTAGAGTGGAAGGGGTCTCGAAGGAGGAGCCTACACTATCATTATCTCCGACTTCCACATACATCTGCATATCCTCTTTGTCTTAGGCATAACAAGGGTGCTAGAGAAACCTGAAGACCATAAGACATGGCTGTAAGTGACCCAAACAACCTCCAAAATTTGTGGGTCGTAAGCCTCCAACTCACCCTCATCACCCTGGTGGCTCGAGCTTGCATCACAATCCAGATCAGTCCCCATGGTCTCCACTTCCTTGATATCAACAGTAGATGCATGGGGTATCTCCTATATGACCACCTTGGTGGGTACTGCCGATCTACTCCTAGGATGTGAGCAGCCTCCTTCCTTATCGTCGTAGACCAGTCAAGCCCGAACAACTCATACGATGGAGGTTCTCCTCCATTAATGAAAGGGCCCAATTTCTGGCTATGTCGTTGACCTCCTTAAGCATTGGTAGTAATACTCATTGAGAGAGCTAGGGGTATGCCTTAAGGAAAATTTCATAGTTTCTGTATAAAATATTAACTCTATAATAAAATCCGATTCGAAATAAAAGGTGTTTGTTTTCAATGTGTGTGTGTGTGTGTGTGTGTGTGTGTGTGTGTGTGATATACTAATTAAATATTTAATTTTAGTATATTTATTGTGTGATAATAATATAAGGAGTTGTAATCATGAGGAAATTATCACAATAATTAAATAACATATTATTTGGAGTATTTCGTATTAGAAGTTTTGAAATCATCTATTTTTTGTGGACATCTTATTCATAATGTTGACTGAACATTTTTGAAGTTTCATTCGATCTCAAATAATGTAGCACTAAGAACCATAGAAGTGTAAATAAAGTGTAGTGAAAAAGGAGCATAGCAAATCCTTACCCTCCATATGACGTGAATCAAGATCACCCTCCTTGTAAATCCTGTTTTGATCCACTTCGTCTTTATTTACGACATTTTTTTAAAACAAAGTTATTTTGGTGAATATATTCAATTATTAGCAAGATCATCTTGATAAGATATATATATATATATATATATATAATTTCTAGACTTTTAGCCCCTTTGAAATTCTATTTAAATGGATGGTTAATATAAATATTTTCAATGTCTCGTCTATGATTGCAATTTGCAGAAAACAAATATCTTTAATGATTCAAATTGTTTAATAGATGATATAGATAACAAATAGAACATAAGGGTTATTAGGAAAGTCTTTGAAAAAATAATTAAGCTAAAGCACATCAGGTTTTATCTTTAGACTGAAGGACATAATGCTAGTCATAACTAGCATTATATTCAATTTTATACTATATAAAATGCTAACTATAACTAGTATTATATTCAATTTCACATTATATAAAATTCTAGCTATAACTATCATTATATTCAGTTTACACTAGACATGATGCTAATTACAATCTTCGAGGAAAAAAAACTTGTTGTCATTCAGCTTAAGTTTTTCCCATATTTTGTCCTTGTGTGTATTTTCGTCTAAAACATATATACAAAAATCCACTTCGATTCAACTTTCTTTTAATTAAAAAAAAGGACGAGAAAGGCATTTATTGGGTGGAGGATATGTATGCTGACATTTAAGCTTACTAAACTAGTGGATGAATTTGATGTATTTATCTAAATTAAAAGTGGTACAACTTATATTTTCTCCATGCTTTCAACTATGTCATCACACTTTTTCCATGAAAAATACATGGTATGTTTGAGGTGGACTTACTTTCAATGTAGCTCTAACGTTGTTTTATTTGTGTCAACTAAAAATGTTTGGTTATATCAATGCACCATGCATCATTTATTGAAAATTGACTTTCCTTTCTTTTTGTCTCAACCTAAATAATCGGATACAAGATGAGAATAATAATAAAGATTATGCTACATATGTCATGGACAATGAAGTCCATGATAGCATTCCATATGCTTTTTCCAAAGTGAGTGACTAGTCAGGCCTGAACAATCTTACATGACGGAGGTTCTCATCCGTCAATGAAAGCGCCAAATTTTGGTTGTGTCATCGACTTCCATAAGCTGTCTGTAGTAATATTCATTGAGAGAGTTAGGGGTATGCCCTAAGGAAAATTCCATGGTTTTTTTGTAAATTATTAACTCTGTAATAAAATCTCATTCGAAATAAAAGGTGTTTTTTTTCAATATATATATATATGTATGTATGTATGCGCGTGTGTGTGTGTGATATACTAATTAAATAATTAATTTAAGTACATTTAATAAAAAATTCTTAAATGATTATTGTGTGATAACAATACAAGGAGTTGAAATTGTTGGGAACAATGAACTTCGGCTGAGTCGTGTACTTTGTCACTCTCTTGAAGACGTTTCGGCGTTCTGCTCGAAGGTGCAAAGCAGTTCTGAAAAAACAAACGCCGTCTCCTCTAGGATAAAACAACCTCTCCAATCTGAAGAAATATCAACCTATTTGCACTGACAAAGTCAATTATGATTTGCACTCTGAAATACTGCTTTAGGTATTTAGTTTTGTTGAATAAGAAAAAGAAAAATGTTCATTATTCTTTTTTTATTTCTCTTTTTTCCATCTATCATTTAAATAGGCAGAATGGAAATTGTATATGTTACTAAAGTGATGGAATGTTAATGGATTTTAATTTATTCTCATTTAAAACAATATTGTATACCATTAGCTTTTGTAATGGCTGAATAATAATGTCACATAAATATATTACCGTTGTGCAAGTGTAACGGCTCAATTATAGTAATGATTCATAAATATATTACTATTATAAACTTGCAATGGCTCAATTATAGTAATGATTCATAAATATATTACTGCTATAAACTTGCAATGGCTCAATTATAATAATGGTTTATAAATAAATTACTATTAACCTGTTTTTTATTTAATTTTTTTAATAAATTTACTTCTTAAACAAAACATGTCCAATAATCTGTTACTTAAATTTTTTAAAATATATATTTTTCAAGTAATTTCTGAAAACATAAGATTGTGCATAAACAAAGGTGTCTTTGACTTGAAACTTTGCATAGTGGATAAGATTCATTTTGACTAGAGTGACACGTAGTCTTGAACTATATTCTTAATATCAAATCACACACAATCTTTCTAGAATGCAATCAAATAAGCCCGTGCATTTGTGGTCATGCACGTCTATCCCAGTTTAGTGAATGCTCTTGAAATTTTGCCCAAAACTCCATAGGAAATGACAATATTTTCACATTCACACATGTGAGTCTATCAAGAGTACTTCTGAAGATAGGTACTCCACCCCAAATAGAGTATAGCTCTCATTAAGAGTTTCTATTAACTCATCGTCTAATCACTTCAGGAATACATGCTTCTTAATATAAAATAGCATGTTCAACTAATATCACTTCACAACTTGTTCTTACCCACTGAACCTAGTTCTTGGAATCTTCAGTCATTAGGTCGGGTTACTATTTTGCGTGACTCAACAATCTAAGGGCAATAGTCCTATTTTTTAGAAGTTCTAAGGACTTTCTCTTTGGCCAGTCCTTTCTTCAAAAAATCTGCCAAATTCTCATCATTGTGTATGTGATCCACTTTAACAACACCTGAAGAGAGTAGCTCTCTAACAGTACTGTGCTTACGACATATCTATCGTCTCTTACCATTGTAATAACGGTTCTATACTTTTGCAATAGCCGATGTACTATCGCAATGGATCAACACAGTTGGCATCAGTTTTTCCCGTAAAGGAATCTCAGCTAGCAGATTTCTAAAGTATTCCGCTTCTTCATTAGCAGCGGCTAGTACTATTACCTCAAGCTCCATAATAGACTGACCCAAAATTGTCTGTTTCTAGGATTTCCAAGAAACAGCTCCTCCAGTAATGCTAAATATTCAGCCATTGGTTGTTTTTGAATCATCAAGTATAGTATTCTAATCTGCATTGATGTGACCTTCAAGGACAACTGAAATTATTTCATAGTGTGACCAAGGTTCATGGTTTATTTTAGGTATCTCATGACCCTCTCAATAGCGTGCCAATGCTCTATACTATGTCTACTTGTAAACCTGCAGGATAATCCCATGACAAAGGCAATGTCGGGTCTAGTACAATCAGTGGCACACCAAAGGCTGTCAATGATGCTTGCATAATCAGACTGTCTTAAACCTTCACCAGTATTCTTAAATAGCTTTACACTAGAATCATATGGTGTACATGTAGATTTACGGTCAAAGTAATTATATTTAGAATCTTCTCAATTAATGAGTTTGATCAATGAAAGTCTCTTTTTAGACCTAGAATCTTAATACCAAGGATTATACTTGCTTCACCTAGATCTTTCATATCGAAATTGGCACTTAATAAAGATTTAGTAAAGTTTATGGCATGTATTTTTGACCCAAAAATAAGTAGGTCATCTACATACAGATATATGATAGTACAAATGTCATTCTCGGATTTATAGAAAATGCTTTTGCCACTTTTATTAACTTTGAAATCATGTAAGATTATTAAGTTATCAAAATTTTCATGTCATTACGTAGGCGTTTGTTTTAAGCCATATAATGATTTATCTAACTTGCAAACTTTATGTTCTTAACTATGAATTACAAATCCTTTAAGTTGTCCATATAAATTTCCTCTTCTAATTCACCATTTAAAAAAGCATTTTTAACATCCATTTGGCGTATATTAAATTATGAATAGATGCAAGTGAAATTAGTACTTAAATGGGGGTAATCCTAGTTGCACGTGAAAAGGTGTCAAATAAGTTTATATTTTTTATTTGCTTAAATCCTTTAGCTAATAAACGGGCTTTATATTTATCTACTGTGCCAACCAGGTGGTTGATCTATTGTTAGTCCTTGAGATGATGGTTTCGATGACAACAACCTTAGAATAAGATCATAAAATATAAATACTAACATTATAGTTTAGATATATGTCTATGCATGATTTAACCATGTAGGTACCAAGAATGTAGACTCTACAGTATAAAGATTCAAGATTCAAGATTGAAGACTCATGAGTATCAAGTATATCAAGAGTTCAAGATTTCAATAAGAAGTAATTTAATTAGGAATTTTGTTAAAATTCCTAGAAAACCACTGGCATCTTAAAATCCAATTTATTCGTGGAATGGAATCCACTTCGAGCCTGTTAAAGGGATGGAACCCTAAGTAGGATGGAACCTACAAAAAAATCTAATGGAACATTGTTTTGCATCCGCTAATCTTTTATTCAAATGATTTTACAAAATTATATCTTGTTTTCAAAATGATTTCAGAACCTTCCTTTTAAAAATCAAAAACATCTATCCTGCTTTTAAATATTTTTAGCCTCAAAATAATCTTTATTTTCAAAATCAAATTATCCTTAGTTTTAAACTATCTTTTAAGAAAAATATATTTAACTTTTAATATTTATACTTATATTTAAATATAAATTATAGTAAAATTTTATATATATACCAAAATATCATTCTTTATATTTACTTATGTATTTTAACTATAATAAGGTATGTTTATAAAGTTTAAAATAGTTTTAATACAAGATGAAAGTTATTTTCAAAGAAAAACAAATTACCAAAATTTCCTTAGGCATGTCGACATCCTCATGTACCCCATGTCGACATGGTAGCAGTTTATTTCAAATTTAAATTTCAAAAGAAGTGTCATTCGTCATATCCTTTCACGAATGGACATGACTATTGTTCTACTATAAATAGGGGCATTTTTAAACATTTTCATTCATATTTTCTCTGATTTCACTCCTCTTCTTCGTCCATATTTCTTTATACATATTTTTACCATTACTTTGCCGAAATCAATATTGAATCTAACTAATCATTTCTGATTTGATTCTCTATCACTATCTCAACAAAAATCTCAGTGCTATTCAGAGTTATAGGCTTCTTTGTAATAAACTAAGCGAGAAAGGTGTGATTGTAGCCTGTGAAATCAATCAAGCAAGAAAAGGTGTGATTGTAGCCTTGGAAATCAATTGGGTGAACTTGTTGCCTGTGAAATCAAGTATCTCTACCTAGAGGATTGTGAATCTAGAGTGGTGTACCTCGTGGCCTTGAAATCGAGGGTGTAATTGTACAATTGCTTTTGAAAGGAAATCCGTACTTGTGTGCGGGACTGGAGGTAGGGTAACTCTGAAACAGTATAAAATCTGGTGTGTTCTTTCCTTTATTGCTTTTTACTTTATTTCTGCATCTGTGTTTGATTCTGTGATCATATCTGTGTTTGAATATTGCATACAATTGTTGTAACGACCCAGAATTTCTATCATTTGAAATTTAGATATTTAATTGATTTTAATTATCAACAAGTAAAATTTGTAAGTCGAATAATTTATTTTTCGAATATCTGGATTTAATTGGATAATTAAATCGATGATTTTATATTTGAAATTCTAGAAATAATTGGAAATTGGGCTTAATGTGAATAAAAATTACTTATAAAGTTGTATTGAATCATATTGAAATTAGAACAATGTTTGTGAACTTTTAAAATTGAGTTAAAAGTTAATTTGTGAAAATTGAACATTTTAATATTTAATCGACTAGTGAAAATAGCCATTTTTCAAACAGTCTCGGATTTCGACGAAACTAGTTTCATCGGATCTGTAATGCTAAATTATTGTATGGTTTCAAATTTCTTGTCAAATAGATTTACCGTTTGTCCGGGGCAAGCCAAAACGCATAGAAATTGGTTTAATTGATTTAATTTAAATTTGATTGTTTATTTCCGTAACTCGCACAGATGATCAAATTAGCTTCAAAAACCTATTCCATCGTGTCCGGAACGCGGGGTAAACCCTAGAAACGTCGGTCACCGCGCGAGATTTGGAGTTCGAAAATTTTCGGATGAATAGTAATTTGGCAATTTTCTATAAAAGGACTTCACTATCTTCAATTTGCAAAGAAACTGGGGTTTCAGCCCTAAGCCACCACTTGTTTCATCAATGGCCGAAAATCGCCATTCTTCTTCCCTCGATTTCTTCTAATCCAAGCATTGATTCAGAAAACTATCAACTACAAAGTAGAAGAGGGTGTCGAGTTCTATAAATTCAACGGTGGTGATCGAGAATGGTGGAGCCAATCGTCGTCAAATGGCTTGTGAACTCGTACGTTTCATCTCATTTTTCAATGTCTACATGTGGCCGAGCTTGGCGTGGCTGGGGCCGGGGATGTGGCGAGTGATGGTGCTCGCGATGATGCGGTTCGATCGACCTCCGGTCGTCTTGAAGGTGGTGCGGAATCAAGGTTCGAACGGCTAACATGGGTTCTTGTTCGAACATAAGGACCTGAGTAGGAAAAAACAAAGTAACGGCCTGATCTACTTTGCTCGAAATCAACGGCCCAGAAATATAGGTTTAAAGAAATAATAAAGAAAATTGTGTATTAATTTATATTAATTTTGTTTAAGTTTAAAAAGCTGTAACTTTGTCATACGAGGTCGGAAATGCACGAAACGAATTGCGTTGGCTTCGTTTTGTCGAGCACTACGCAATGGAACTAAATTGGAGTCATTTGGAGCTAGTGAAAATTTCAGGGATAATTAAATGCACGTTTAATTTTATTCGAAACAAAACGCTACAACTGTTTTCGGAAACCAAGGTGAGAACTTCTCACTCAATCGAATTGTTTCGATTTAAATTTTAAATAGTTAAATTTAAAATTGCTTGATTGTGCTGATTTGCATGCTTGGATGATAAATTGCTATCTATTGTTTTGAAATAGACCCTATACGCCGCATATTAAGCGGAGGTTATTTATTAAGCACATATACCGCGATATTTCACCTCGAAGTGGAATTGGTATTATATATGTACTTGGAGTTGATTTCCCGCATTATATAGCGGATGAGACCCTATTGCGCCGCATAATAGCTGATAATATTTTATAAATCCCATATACCGCGATATTTCACCTCGAAGTGGAATTGGTATTGTGCTGACATCTATGGATGCAGGGAAACAGGTTGGAGGGATCCAAGTGGATTCCTCAAATGATTGAATTGGTTTCAATGTTGTTCGTTGATCTATTTATAATCTGCGTGATTATCTTTGTGATTGAAATCGTTAAAGGCTAAAATTTAGCCGAATATATTTTTGGTATCGATAGATGCCGAAAGTAAATAAAATTGGATTTAAAAAAAATTAAGTTGAGAATTCATAATAAAATTTAATTTTGGAATTTATTCATTTTAAATAAATAAATGTTGTAATTTTTATGTTATAAAAATTATGATTTTTGTGAAATATAACCGAAATGTGATTTTTGAAATAAGTAGTTGATTAATTTATAAAATGGTTTAAATTGGGATTTTTGAATTATTATAAATAATTTATATAAAAGATTTTGGACAGTGAATATATTATTAAATAAAATGTATATGTTTTGGGGAAGTGATATTATAAGATGAAGTTAATTGTTTTGAAGATGTTTTAAAAGGTATTAAATATCGAAACCATAGGTTTCAACATTCATTGTTGAAATAGACGTTTTCGAGAAATATAAGGAAATGGTGGAATATAACATTGTTGTTATAATAAATGATTTCCGAAAGGAAATGTTTTATATAGTATTGGGATTTATATATCTATTTTAAGTTCGAATCCCTATGCTAATGATTTTGGGTTGTCGTAACGATGTTTTACGCAACATTCGTTTTGACTCAAATAAATGTGTTTAAGAGAATGTTTTCCTTAAAGAATATATTATATACTTAATTGTGATTTAAGTATATTGAATATTTTCCAAGTGTTGAAAATAAATAGGTTTGTGAATTACTTATTATTAAATATGTATGGAAATGTTTTTCCAATATGAAGTGAATGTTTTGAGATTTTATCTTTTAAAGATAAATTGAAAATGAATATTAGAAATCGATTTAAAAATTGTATATTCATAGATATTTTGGAAATGTAAATTCACTATGGAATTTATAAAAGAAAGGGAAATTTGTTTAAAAATAAACATTGATTTATTTTTGAAGTGTGGAAATAAATTTACGTTTTTGGAACGTAAGTTTAAAATAAATCGGTAAGGATTTATTTGATTGATTTAAATGAAGCATTTTAAATTGAAAATGGATAAATATTCAGAAGTGTTTCTGTTTAAGGAAATTGATTTGAAATTTGTTTTCAAAGATTGGAAGGTGAAAAATGATTTGAAATTTGTTTTCAAATGGTTGAAGTGTGGAAAATATATCTTGTAAAGATATTTTTGAAAATAAATAATTTGGGAAATTATTTGAAAATTGGGTGATGTTGTGAATATTGATTGACAGTTAAATAACCAGCTATCAATATTGACCTTTAAATAGGTATTTGTTGTGAATTGGTTGAAAATGAATGCTACACTTATTTTTAAATTATTGCGCTCGTTATTCGGATTACCCATTCCGAATAGTGATACGACGTAATGGTTAGCATTGAAGACCGGTGTTGAAGACCGGGTATTTGTGAAAACGATAGGATGACCTATCGATTGTCTCTGCACCATTAGCTACGGTATGGAGATTTCCTTTGTGATGGGAAATTTGATCGGGATTGTGAATACCCAGATTGCAAGGGCTTCTTTTGAAGTGCCTTCGGTTCTGTTCGAACCCGGAACAGACTTGTATGGTTACGTGTCTGACATTACATTTTGAGATATAAAGCAGATTTCTTTCAAATATGGCGGAGAACTTATTCTCTTAGCTCAACACCCTTTGAGGTTATGTAGTTGAAGGTTATCAGCGATATACTCCAAATTTGGTAATGTGACATGCTTGGTGTTGCTGTGTGTTGATCATTCATTGATCATTTGTTGATCAAAGCGTGGTTTTGTGCCTAACTTTGTGACGAGACTTCGTCACACCTCACTCCTCGAAAATGGTCAAAACAGGAATATGCGACAAGGTTATGAGGGTCGCGCCCTTTAGGGTATGTCATTTCCTTTTGGAAAGGGGGTAATATGGCATAGAGCCCAGATACTTACTCATGTTGACACACTATATTTATTACTGTGTGGTGTTGGTTATCGAGCGCTCGGATAAAGGTCCAAAGGGACCGGGGGATGACATATTCGTGTAGTGGTTACCTAGTTACAGAGGTAGACCAGCCTTGTGTTGGCAGAGATCTAACCGGAACGTTAGGTTCGCGGGACGTCCCGCCAAAGGCGATCCCATTGATAGTAGGAAGTTCCTTAGCCTGACCATTTGTTGGAAATCCAAATAAAACAATACGCATCTTGTACGGTTTTAGTTGTAGAACCTACCATTCACTTATGGTGGCCCCACACTGTTTAGATGGTAGCTATAGTAGACATAGTTCGAAATGTCTATGTTGGCTAAGACTTATATTATACTTTCGAAATTTTTTCTACACTATGCACTAATAATAATAAAAATCAAATGATTCTGCGTAGTAAGCATCTTTCACTATCATAAGGAGAAATCTCCTCCGATTCTACGTTTGCATTGTGTGTGTGCGGAAGGCCTTATGGCAGTTTCATTTTCCAAAAAGCATTGCGAATTGACTTTAAAATTATCCTGTTGTTTTTTTTCGGATCGAGCCGCGCAAGGGAGGTTATGGCGAAGTTTTCCAAAAATTTAAGGCGTTAGAATATTTTTGAGAAAATTGAAATTTTTTGAAAAAGATACCTAAGTGTAGGTTTGAAAACTTAGTAAAGTTATTGTAAGAAGTTTAACTATGAATTTTGGAAAGGTTAAACACTTAAAAGATTTGTAAACCTAATTTGAACGGTTTGTTTTGGAAAGTTAATGGATTTTGTGAATTTTTCTTACTTGGTAATTTAGAGGACGAAATTCTTTTAAGGGAGGAAGTTTGTAACGACCCAGAATTTTTGCCATTTGAAATTCAGATATTTAATGGATTTTAATTATCAACAATTAAAATTTGTAAGTCGAATAATTTATTTTTCGAATATCTGGATTTAATTGGATAATTAAATCGATGATTTTATATTTGAAATTCCAGAAATAATTGGAAATTGGGTTTAATGTGAATAAAAATGACTTATAACGTTGTGTTGAATCATATTGAAGTTAAAACAATGTTTGTGAACTTTTAAAATTGAAGTAAAAGTTAATTTGTGAAAATTGAATTTTTTAATATTTAATCGACTAGTGAAAATAGCCATTTTTTCAAACAGTCTCGGATTTCGACGAAACTAGTTTCATCGGATCCGTAATGTTAAATTATTGTATGGTTTCAAATTTCGTGTCAATCGGATTTACCATTTGTCCGGGGAAAGCCAAAACGCATGGAAATTGGTTTAATCGATTTGATTTAAATTTGATCGTTTATTTCCGTAACTCGCATAGATGATCAAATTAGCTTCTGAAACCTATTCCATTTTGTCCGAAACATGGGGTAAACCTTAGGAACGCCGGTCACCGCGTGAGATTTGGAGTTCGAAATTTTTTGGATGAATAGTAATTTGGCAATTTTCTACAAAAGGACTTCACTATCTTCAATTTGCAAAGAAACTAAGGTTTCAGCCCTAAGCCGCCACTTATTTCATCAATGGCCGAAAATTTCCATTCTTATTCCCTCGATTTCTTCTAATCCAAGCATCGATTCAGAAAACTATCAACTACAAAGTTGAAGAGGGTGTCGTGTTCTATAAAATCAACGGTAGTGATCGAGAATGGTGGAGCCAATCGTCGTCAAATGGCTTGTGAACATCGTACGTTTCAGCTCGTTTTTCAATGTCTACATGTGTCCGAGCTTGGCGTGGCTGGGGCCGGGGATGTGGCGAGTGATGGTGCTCACGATGATGCGGTTCGATCGACCTCCGGTCGTCTTGAAGGTGGTGCGGCATCAAGGTTCAAACACCTAACATGGGTTCTTGTTCGAACGTAAGGACCTGAGGAGGAAGAAACAAAGTAATGGCCTGATCTACTTTGCTCGAAATCAACGGCCCAGAAATATAGGTTTAAAGAAATAATAAAGAAAATTGTGTATTAATTTATATTAAGTTTGTTTAAAGTTTAAAAAGCTGTAACTTTGTCATACGAGGTCGGAAATGCACGAAACGAATTGCGTTGGCTTTGTTTTGTCGAGCACTACGCAATGGAATAGGATTGGAGTCATTTGGAGCTAGTGAAAATTTCGGGTAAAATTAAACGCACGTTTAATTTTATTCGAAACAAAACGCTACAACTGTTTTCGGAAACCAAGGTGAGAACTTCTCACTCAATCAAATTTTTTCGATTTAAATTTAAAATTGCTTGGTTGTGCTGATTTGCATGCTTGGATGATAAATTGCTATCTATTGTTTTGAAATAGACCCTATACGCCGCATATTAAGCGGAGGTTATTTATTAAACACATATACCGCGATATTTTACCTCGAAGTGGAATTGGTATTATATATGTACTTGGAGTTGATTTCCCGCATTATATAGCGGATGAGACCCTATTGCGCCGCATAATAGAGGATAATATTTTATAAATCCTACATACCGTGATATTTCACGTCGAAGTAGAATTGGTATTGTGCCAACATCTGTGGATGCAGGGAGACAGGTTGGAGGGATCCAAGTGGATTCCTCAAATGATTGAATTGGTTTCAATGTTGTGCGTTGATCTATTTATAATCTGCGTGATTATCTTTGTGATTGAAATCGTTAAAGGCTAAAATTTAGCCGAATATATTTTTGGTATCGATAGATGCCGAAATTAAATAAAATTGGATTTTTAAAAATTTAAGTTGAGAATTCATAATAAAAATTAATTTTGGAATTTATTCATTTTAAATAAATAAACGTTGTAATTTTTATGTTATAAAAATTATGATGTTTGTGAAATATAACCGAAATGTGATTTTTGAAATAAGTAGTTGAATAATTTATAAAATGGTTTAAATTGGGATTTTTGAATTATTATAAATGATTTATATAAAAGATTTTGGACAGTGAATATATTATTAAATAAAATGGATATGTTTTGGGGAAGTGATATAATAAGATGAAGTTAATTGTTTTGAAGATGTTTTAAAAGGTATTAAATATCGAAACCATAGATTTCAATATTCATTGTTGAAATAGACGTTTTCGAGAAATATAAGAAAATGGTGGACTATAACATTGTTGTTATAGTAAATGATTTCCGAAAGGAAATGTTTTATATAGTATTGGGATTTATATATCTATTTTAAGTTCTAATCCCTATTCTAATGATTTTGGGTTGTCGTAACGATGTTTTACGCAACATTCGTTTTGACTCAAATAAATGTGTTTAAGAGAATGTTTTCCTTAAAGAATAAATTATATACTTAATTGTGATTTAAGTATATTGAATATTTTCCAAGTGTTGAAAATAAATAGGTTTGGGAATTACTTATTATTAAATAAGCATGGAAATGTTTTTTCAATATGAAGTAAATGTTTTGAGATTTAATCTTTTAAGGATAAATTGAAAATGAGTATTACAAATCGATTTAAAAATCATATATTCATAGATATTTTGGAAATGTAAATTCACTATGGAATTTATAAAAGAAAGCGAAATTTGTTTAAAAATAAACATTGATTTATTTTTGAAGTGTGGAAATAAATTTACGGATTTGGAACGTAAGTTTAAAATAAATCGGTAAGGATATATTTGATTGATTTAAATGAACCATTTTAAATTGAAAATGGATAAATATTTGGAAGTGTTTTCGTTTAAGGAAATTGATTTGAAATTTGTTTTCAAAGATTGAAAGGTGAAAAATGATTTGAAATTTGTTTTCAAACGGTTGAAGTGTGGAAAATATATCTTGTAAAGATATTTTTGAAAATAAATAATTGAGAAATTATTTGAAATCGGGTGATGTTGTGAATATTGATTGATAGTTAAATAACCAACTATCAATATTGACCTTTAAATAGGTATTTGTTGTGAATTGGTTGAAACCGAATGCTACACTTATTTTTAAATTATTGCACTCGCTATTCGGATTACCCATTCCGAAAAGTGATACGACGTAATGGATAGCATTGAAGACCGGTGTTGAAGACCGGGTATTTGTGAAAACGATAGGATGACCTATCGATTGTCTCTGCACCATTAGCTACGGTACGGTGATTTCCTTTGTGATGGGATATTCGATCGGGATTGTGAATACTCGGATTGCAAGGGCTTCTTTTGAAGTGCCTTCGTTTCTATTCGAACCCGGAACAGACTTGTATGGTTACGTCTCTGACATTACATTTTGAGATATAAAGCAGATTTCTTTCAAATATATTTCCGTTGGTGGCGGAGAACTTATTCTCTTATCTTAACACCCTTTGAGGTTATGTAGTTGAAGGTTATCGGCGATATACTCCCAATTTGGTATTGTGACATGCGTAGTGCTGCCGTGTGTTGATCATTCATTGATCATTTGTTGATCAAAGAATGGTTTCATGCCTAGCTTTGTGGACGAGACTTCGTCAGGCCTCACTCCTCGGAAATGGTCAAAACAGGAATATGCGGCAAGGTTATGAGGGTCGTGCCGTTAAGGGTTTGTCATTTCCTTCTGGAAAGAGGGTATAATGGTATGGAGTTGACACACTATATTTATTACTGTGTGATGTTGGTTATCGAGCGCTCGGATAAAGGTCCAAAGGGACCGAAGGATGACATATTCGTGTAGTAGTAATCTAGTTACAGAGGTAGCCCGGCCTTGTGTTGGCAGAGATCTAACCATAACGTTAGGTTCTCGGGACGTTCCGCCAGAGGCGATCCCATTGACAGTAGGAAGTTCCTTAGCCTGACCATTTGTTGGAAATCCAAATAAAACAATACACATCTTGTACGGTTTTAGTTGTAGAACCTACCGTTCATTTATGGTGGCGCCCCACTGTTTGGATGGTAGCTATAGTAGGCATAGTTCGAAATGTCTATGTTGGCTAAGATTTATATTATACTTTCGAAATGTTTTCTACACTATGCACTAATAATAATAAAAATCAAATGATTCTGCGTAGTAAGCTCTTTGACTATCATAAGGAGAAATCTCCTCCGATTCTGTGTTTGCATTGTGTGTGTGCGTGCGGGAGGCCTTGTGGTAGTTTCATTTTCCAAAAAGCATTGCGAATTGACTTTAAAATTATCCTTTTTTTTTCGGATCGAGCCGCGCAAAGGAGGTTATGGAGAAATTTTCCGAAAATTTAAGGCGTTAGAATATTTTTGAGAAAATTGGAAATTTTGAAAAAGATACCTAAGTGTAGATTTGAAAACTTAGTAAAGTTATTGTAAGAAGTTTAAATATGAATTTTGGAAAGTTTATACACTTAAAAGATTTGTAAACCTAATTTGAACGGTTTGTTTTGGAAAGTTAATGGATTTTGTGAATTTTTCTTACTTTGTAATTTCGAGGACAAAATTCTTTTAAGGGGGAAGTTTGTAACCACCCAGAATTTCTATCATTTGAAATGCATATATTTAGTTGATTTTAATTATCAACAAGTAAAATTTGTAAGTCGAATAATTTATTTTTCGAATATTTGGATTTAATTGGATAATTAAATCGATGATCTAATATTTGAAATTCCAGAAATAATTGGAAATTGGGTTTAATGTGAATAAAAATGACTTATAAAGTTGTATTGAATCATATTGAAGTTATAAAAATGTTTGTGAACTTTTAAAATTGAATAAAAAGTTAATTTGTGAAAATTGAATATTTTAATATTTAATCGACTTGTGAAAATAGCCATTTTTCAAACAGTCTCGGATTTCGACGAAACTAGTTTCATCGGATCCGTAATATTAAATCATTGCATGGTTTCAAATTTTGTGTCAATCGGATTTACTGTTAGTCCGGGGCAAGCCAAAACGCATAGAAATTGGTTTAATTGATTTAATTTGAATTTGATCGTTTATTTCCGTAACTTGCACAGATGATCAAATTAGCTTCCAAAACTTATTCCATTGTGTCCGGAACGTGGGGTAAACTCGAGAAACGCCAGTCACCGCGCGAGATTTGGAGTTCGAAAAATTTCAAATGAATAGTAATTTGGCAATTTTCTCTAAAAGGACTTCAATATCTTCAATTTGCAAAGAAACTAGGGTTTCAGCCCTAAGCCGCCACTTATTTCATCAATGGCCGAAAATTGCCATTCTTCTTCCCTCGATTTCTTCTAATCCAAGCATCGATTCAGAAAACTATCAACTACAAAGTTGAAGAGGGTGTCGTGTTCTATAAAATCAATGGTGGTGATCGAGAATAGTGGAGCCAATCATCGTGAAATGGCTTGTGAACATCATACGTTTCAGCTCGTTTTTCAATGTCTACATGTAGCCGAGTTTGGCGTGGCTGGGCCCGAGGATGTGGCGAGTGATGGTGCTCGCGATGATGCGGTTCGATCGACCTCCGGTCGTCTTGAAGGTGGTATGGGTTCTTGTTCGAACGTAAGGACCTGAGGAGGAAGAAACAAAGTAACGGCCTGATCTACTTTGCTCGAAATCAATGGCCCAGAAATATAGGTTTAAAGAAGTAATAAAGAAAATTGTGTATTAATTTATATGTAGTTTGTTTAAAGTTTAAAAAGCTGTAACTTTGTCATACGATGTCGGAAATGCACGAAACGAATTATGTTGGCTTCGTTTTGTCGAGCACTACGCAATGGAACTGGATTGGAGTCGTTTGGAGCTAGTGAAAATTTCGGGTAAAATTAAACACACGTTTAATTTTATTCGAAACAAAACGCTACAACTGTTTTCGGAAACCAAGGTGAGAACTTCTCACTCAATCGAATTGTTTCGATTTTAAATTTTAAATAGTTGAATTTAAAATTACTTGATTGTGCTGATTTGCATGCTTGGATGATAAATTGCTATCTATTGTTTTGAAATAGACCCTATACGCCGCATATTAAGCGGAGGTTATTTATTAAACACATATACCGCGATATTTCACCTCGAAGTGGAATTGGTATTATATATGTACTTGGAGTTGATTTCCCGCATTATATAGCGGATGAGACCCTATTGCGCCGCATAATAGCGGATAATATTTTTTATAAATCTCATATACCGCGATATTTCACCTCGTAGTGGAATTGGTATTGTGCTAACATCTGTGGATGCAGTGAAACAGGTTAGAGGGATCCAAGTGGATTCCTCAAATGATTGAATTGGTTTCAATGTTGTGTGTTGATCTATTTATAATCTAGGTGATTATCTTTGTGATTGAAATCGTTAAAGGCTAAAACTTAGCCGAATATATTTTTGGTATCGATAGATGCGGAAAGTAAATAAAATTGGATTTTAAAAAAAAAATTAAGTTGAGAATTCATAATAAAATTTAATTTTGGAATTTATTCATTTTAAATAAATAAATGTTGTAATTTTTATGTTATAAAAATTATGATTTTTGGAAATATAACCGAAATGTGATTTTCGAAATAAGTAGTTGATTAATTTATAAAATGGTTTAAATTGGAATTTTTGAATTATTATAATTGATTTATATAAAAGATTTTGGACAGTGAATATATTATTAAATAAAATGGATATGTTTTAGGGAAGTGATATTATAAGATGAAGTTAATTGTTTTGAAGATGTTTTAAAAGGTATTAAATATCGAAACCATAGATTTCAACATTCATTGTTGAATAGACGTTTTCGAGAAATATAAGGAAATGGTGGAATATAACATTGTTGTTATAATAAATGATTTCCGAAAGGAAATGTTTTATATAGTATTGGGATTTATATATCTATTTTAAGTTCGAACCCCTATGATAATGATTTTGGGTTGTCGTAACGATGTTTTACGCAACATTCGTTTTGACTCAAATAAATGTGTTTAAGAGAATGTTTTCCTTAAAGAATATATTATATACTTAATTGTGATTTAAGTATATTGAATATTTTCCAAGTGTTGAAAATAAATAGGTTCGTGAATTACTTATTTTAAATAAGTATGGAAATGTTTTTCCAATATGAAGTGAATGTTTTGAGATTTTATCTTTTAAAGATAAATTGAAAATGAATATTAGAAATCGATTTAAAAATCGTATATTCATAGATATTTTGGAAATGTAAATTCACTATGGAATTTATAAAAGAAATGGAATTTAAAAAAAAAATAAACATTGATTTATTTTTGAAGTGTGGAAATAAATTTAAGGATTTGGAACGTAAGTTTTAAATAAATCGGTAAGGACTTATTTGATTGATTTAAATGAACCATTTTAAATTGAAAATGGATAAATATTTGGAAGTGTTTCCGTTTAAGGAAATTGATTTGAAATTTGTTTTCAAAGATTGAAAGGTGAAAAATGATTTGAAATTTGTTTTCAAATGGTTGAAGTGTGGAAAATATATCTTGTAAAGATATTTTTGAAAATAAATAATTTGGGAAATTATTTGAAATCGGGCGATGTTGTAAATATTGATTGATAGTTAAATAACCAACTATCAATATTGACCTTTAAATAGGTATTTGTTGTGAATTGGTTGAAATTGAATGCTACACTTATTTTCAAATTATTGCGCTCGTTATTCGGATTACCCATTCCGAATAGTGATACGACGTAATGGATAGCATTGAAGACCGGTGTTGAAGACCGGGTATTTGTGAAAACGATAGGATGACCTATCGATTGTCTCTGCACCGTTAGCTACGGTATGGAGATTTCCTTTGTGGTGGGAAATTCGATCGGGATTGTGAATACACAGATTGCAAGGGCTTCTTTTGAAGTGCCTTCGGTTCTGTTCGAACCTGGAACAGACTTGTATGGTTACGTGTCTGACATTAAATTTTGAGATATAAAGCAGATTTCTTTCAAATATATTTCCGTTGGTGGCGGAGAACTTATTCTCTTAGCTCAACACCCTTTGAGGTTATGTAGTTGAAGGTTATCAGCGATATACTCCCAATTTGGTAATGTGACATGCTTGTGCAGCTGTGTGTTGATCATTCATTGATCATTTGTTGATCAAAGTGTGGTTTTGTGCCTAGCTTTGTGGACGAGACTTTGTCGGACCTCACTCCCCGGAAATGATCAAAACAGGAATATGTGGCAAGGTTATGAGGGTCGCGCCCTTTAGGGTATGTCATTTCCTTCTGGAAAAGGGGTATCATGGTATGGAGCCCAAACACTTACTCATGTTGACACACTATATTTATTACTGTGTAATGTTGGTTATCGAGCGCTCGGATAAAGGTCCAAAGGGACCGGGGGATGACATATTCGTGTAGTAGTTACCAAGTTACAGAGGTAGCCCGGCCTTGTGTTGGCAGAGATCTAACCGTAACGTTAGGTTCTCGAGACGTTCCGCCAGAGGCGATCCCATTGACAGTAGGAAGTTCCTTAGCCTGACCATTTGTTGGAAATCCAAATAAAACAATACGCATCTTGTACGGTTTTAGTTGTAGAACCTACCATTCACCTATGGTGGCGCCCACTGTTTGGATGGTAGCTATAGTAGGCATAGTTCGAAATGTCTATGTTGGCTAAGATTTATATTATACTTTCGAAATGTTTTCTACACTATGCACTAATAATAATAAAAATCAAATGATTCTGCGTAGTAAGCATCTTTGACTATCATAAGGAGAAATCGCCTCCGATTCTACGTTTGCATTATGTGTGTGTGTGTGGGAGGCCTTATGGTAGTTTCATTGTCCAAAAAGCATTGCGAATTGACTTTAAAATTATCCAGTTGTTTGTTTTTAAAGATAAATGACTGTTTTAGTTCTCACACAAGTCTCATGACTGACCTGGAATTTATTGTTTTCCTTCCTAAACTCTGGGTGTCCACCAATTTCCACACGGGTAGTCTAGAGTCAGGTTATCAGGATATTCTGGAATTCAGGAGTTGCTATAGAGATCTGGAAGCAAGCTGGATGGCATGGCGTATTAACTAGTATGCAGTATTTCTTTTCCGCTGTTTGTTTGTTGTAAACTCTGAAAATGTAATGTAATGTGATGTAATGTAATAATTGATATAGTTCTTTGTTTTAAAGTTATTCTTTTATCTATTATATGTTGTTCCACTACGACTGTGAGATTCTGATATTGTTTCTGTTGCTTTTCTTTCTCTCTTCTTCTATCTTTTTCTTCTTCTTAAACCCTAAGAATTCGGTTTTCCGGCATTCGATTGCTCGGCAGCTGATACAGTGGACGTATTGATGTCGATTTTCGGAAGTCGAAGAATCGGGTCCTTACATTTGTGTTCAAATTAACAAAAACTCAAAAATATTTAGTAATTCCTTTAAACACTATTCACCCCCCCCCCCTCTAATGTTAATCCTAGCCTAAAGATCCATATTCCGCATTTCTCACATTTAGTATCAGAGAAAGGTTTTCTAATATGATTTTTGAAAATGTTTTTAAAATGGCTATGTTTGAAAAACTTGTTAATACTAGTTTAGAAATATTCAGATCATTATTGTCTCTTGAGTCTGCATATAATCAATATTCAAATTCAAGTTGTCTATCAAAATTATATGATGTGCAGGAAACATGCTTTATGGGTGTTGAGGAATCAATCCACAATGGACAAATTGTGCAGATCAAAAAGAATACACGGATGCTCGATAGTGGATGCTCTAGACACATGACTGGCAATCCAGATATGCTGAATTATATAATATACAGGGACGAAAGACTGGTTAACTTTGGAGACAATTCAAAAGGATATGTGATTGGCATCGGCAAAGTCGTTAACTCTAAAACTCCTATCATTACTAATGTTTTGCTAATTACGAATCTAAAACATAATCTGCTAAGTATTAGTCAACTTTTCGATAAAGGATATAAAATTAAATTTGAAAAAGATAAGTGTCACATTGAAGATAATAATTCAACCATAATATTTGAGGGAATTAGGAAAAAGAATATTTATATTCTTAGTATGAAGGTCTCAAATGATAACTCATCTCTTTTGGCAAATGCAAGTGACCCTTGGATTTAGCATAAGGGATTTGGACATTTGAATTTCAGACTCTCATCTAGACTGTCAAAACATGATCTAGTAAGAGGTCTCCCGAAAATGAACTTTAAAGTAGATAGTCTATGAGATGCATGTTAATTAGGAAAACTTAGAAAAAGTTCCTTTAAATTAAAAGATATGATTTCAACTTCAAAACCTCTTGAATTACCTTACCTTGATTTATTTGATCCATCTCAAATTCGGTCAATAAATCATAGTAAATATGTTTTCGTAATTGCAGATGATTATTCTAGATTAGATGGATAATATTTTTGAAACATATAAGTGATACTTTTGAATGTTTTAAAAACTTTACAAAAAGGATTCAAAATCAATTTTCTCTAAAAATTATAACCATCCGTAGTGATCACGGTGGTGAATTTGAATATGAAAAGTTTGAGGAATTCTGCAATAGAAAGGGAATAACTCAAAAAAATTCATTTCCATGAACTCCACAACAAAACAGAGTAGTAGAACGTAAAAATAGGACGATTCAAGAGTGTGCGAGAACTATGCTTTTAGATTGTAAATTACCAATGTATTTTTGGACAGAAGCAGTTGCTACCACCTGTTATATTTTAAATTGAATTTTAATTAGACCTTTAGCTGATAAGACTCTTATGAGCTTCTTTACAGAAAGAAACCTAAGGTATCTTATTTTAGAATTTTTGGAAGCAAACGTTTTATTTTAAATACGAAAGATAACTTAGATAAATTTTACCCTAAATCCGACAAAGGTATCTTTATCGGATATTCTAATAGAAGTAAAGCATACAGAGTGTTTAATTTAAGAACTAGCACCATCGAAGAAACAATGCATGTTTCATTCGATGAAAATCTCAATAAATTTGAAGATACAAATGATGAAGAAGATTTAATCACTCAAAATCAAGAGTCAACTGAAACTAATAATGAAATTAACCATCCTAATAAAAGAATTAAACTTTTAAAAGATCATCCTATAGAAAATATATTAGGAGATATGCAGTCTGTTGTTAAAACTAGATATCAATTAAGTAAAATGAGGAATGTGGCATTTATATCAACTATTGAACCCAAAAATCCAAAAGAAGCATTAACTGATGATTCATGGATTTTGGCTATGCAAGAAGAACTAAATCAATTTACTAGAAATGATGTTTAGAAACTTGTTCCTAGACCTGAAAATAAAACTATAATCGAAACTAAATGGGTTTATAAAAATAAAATGAATGAACTAGGGGAGGTTTTTAGAAATAAAGCCCGGTTAGTCGCTCAAAGTTATTGTCAAAAAGAAGGAATAGATTTTGATGAAACCTTTGCTTCCATAGCAAGATTAGAAGCCATTAGGATTCTACTTGCTTTCGCAAATCATAATAATTTCAAATTATGTCAAATGGATGTTAAAAGTGACTTTTTAAATGGATTTGTAAAAGAGGAAGTAAATGATGAACAACCACCACTTTTTGAAAATAAAAAATTACCAAATCATGTTTACAAACTTAAGAAAGCTCTATATGGTCTAAAACAAGCTCCTACAGCCTGGTATGATAGACTAAGATCTTACTTATTACAATCAAACTTTGAAATTGGTAAAGTAGATAATACTCTTTTTATTAAAATAAATAAAGATGATATTCAACTAGTACAAGTTTATGTAGATGATATCATTTTCGGATCAACTAATTTTGAAATGAATAAAGAATTTTCAGAAATAATGACAAAAGAGTTTGAGATGAGTCATATGGGTGAATTAAACTTCTTTCTAGGATTACAAATAAAACAATTAGATAATGGTATCTTTATTAGTCAAGAAAAATATGCTAAAGACCTAGTTAGTAATTTGGTTTGATTACTGCAAGTGGAAAACCCACTCCCATGGCAACCAATGAGTACCTAAGTAAAGAAGATCTCTCGAAAGATGTAGATCAAAATTATCTAGAGGAATGATTGGACCACTACTCTATATCACTGCTAGTAGGCCTGATATCATGCATAAGTTTTTGTCTCTGCGCAAGATATCAATCCCAACCAAAAGAGACCCATTTAAAAGCCGTAAAACGTATCATAAGATATGTTAAACACACATTTGATTATGACTTATTTTACCCTAAAAATGATTCTTTTGACTTAATATCTTACTGTGATGCTGATTATATTGGTTGTAAATCAGATCCAAAAAGTACAAGTGGAACTTGTCACTTTTTGGGGAATTCTCTGATTTTCTGGTTTAGTAAAAAGATAGACCACGGTTTCTTTATCACAACTGAAGCAGAGTATATTTCTGCTGCTTTGGCTTGTTCTCAAGTAATATATATGCAACAAACTTTAAAAGATTTTGGTTTAAATATCTCAAAATCACCAATTTATTGTGATAATACTAGTGCAATAAATTTATCCAAAAATATTACTCATCATGCTCGAACTAAACATATTGATATCAGACATCATTTTTTCAAAGATAATATAAGTAAGGAAGTAATTACTCTCGGTTATATCAATTCTGAGAATCAAATTGCTGATATCTTCCTATTTCGAAATTTTGACCATTCTCTTTGTTCTCTCTCTATTCTAACTTCTGAAATCAATTAAACAATGGCCTCCTCTTCCAAATCAAACAAAAATTCAACCTTTTCGTTCCCTTCTCCTTCCTCTGGACCATTTCAACGAACTATGCTCACAAGAGTGATGAAAATGGAGGATTCATTGAAGTATGCACTGCAACTAACGACTAAAATTCAAGTGGTGCAACTTAGAATGGCCAAAGAACAAGAACGGCAAGGAAAAATCCTTAGAAATTTGCAAAAATTTTCTAATGGACAATCACGCTAATCCAATCTTGATTGATAAAGAGTCTTCAGGAGATCAAGTGCAAGAGGATAGCGAGAAAGAAGAAGAAGAAGAATTCATGGAAGAAGAGCACGCTGAAGATGATGACAAAGTCATTTGCGTTGGCGGAGTGTGCTTTGACAAGGATGGAAATCTAGTCGAACAATGTGGAAATTTCTGTTTCCACTACCCAAATTGTTCGGTTCATAGATCTCATATTTTCAAAGATACACATTAGTTTGTTTTCTCTTTTTCCTATTGTTGTATGTTTTTACTTACGTTCTCTACGCACATGTAAATAAAATAATATATAATTAATAAATAATTTGTGTTCTTATATTTGATTTCTCACTATTATAAGTATTATCATTGATTCTTAGTTAGGATAATTAGTAATTTAGGACTAAGTTTTAGTTTTAGAATTAAGTGATGATTATTTATGATAACACTATCATTATAATCACGTCATAGAGTATTAGATTAAGGGGGAGTTATATAGTTTGGAGCTAGTTTTTTGTTGATGACAAAGGGGAGAAGTATAAAATATGATAGTTAGGCATATATTAAGGGGGAGTTATTAGGATAGAAGTAATATTTTATAAACAAAGGTTGCCATCATCAAAAAGAGAGAGATTATTAGTCCTTGAGATGATGGTTTTGATGACAACAAGCTTAGAATAAAATTATAAAATATAAATACTAACATTATAGTTTAGATATATATGTATATGCATGATTTAACCTTGCAGGTACTAAAAATGAAGACTGTACAACATAGAGATTCAAGACTCAAGATATCAAGATTGAAGACTCATGAATATCAAGAATATTAAGAGTTCAAGATTTCAATAATAAGTAATTTAATTAGGAATTTTGTTAAAACTCCTAGAAAAGCACTGGCATCTTAAAATCCAATTTATTTGTGGAATGGAATCCACTTCGAGCCTGTTAAAGGGATGGAACCCTAAGTAGGATGGAACCTACGAAAAATCTAGTGGAACATTGTTTTGTATCCGCTAGCCTTTTATTCAAATGATTTTACAAAATTATATCTTGTTTTCAAAATAATTTCAGAACCTTCCTTTTAAAAATCAATAACATCTATCCTGATTTTAAATATTTTTAGCCTCAAAATAATCTTTATTTTCAAAATCAAATTATCCTTAATTTTAAACTATCTTTTAATAAAATATATTTAACTTTTAATATTTATACTTAGATTTAAATATAAAATTATAGTAAAATTTTATATATACACTAAAATTATTCTCTATATTCACTTATGTATTTTAACTATAATTATGTATAATTATAAAGTTTAAAATACTTTTAATACAGATGAAAGTTATTTTCAAAGAAAAACAAATTACCAAAATTTCCTTGGGCATGTCGACATCCTCAAGTACCCCATGTCGACATGGTAGCAGTTTATTTCAAATTTAAATTTCAAAAGAAGTGTCTATTCGTCATATTCTTTCACGAATGGACATGGCTGTTGTTCTACTATAAATAGGGGCAGTTTTAAACATTTTCATTCATATTTTCTCCGATTTCACTCCTCTTCTTCTTCCACATTTGTTTGTACACATTTTTACCATTACTTTGTCAAAATCAACATTGAATCTAACTGGATCATTTCTGTTTTAATTCTCTATCACTGTCTCAACAAAGATCTCAGTGCTATTCAGAGTTATAGGCTTCTTTGTAATAAACTAAGCGATAAAATGTGTGATTGTAGCCTGTGAAATCAATCGAGCAAGAAAAGGTGTGATTGTAGCCTTGGAAATCAATTGGGTGAATTTGTTGCCCGTGAAGTCAAGTATCTCTACCTAGAGGATTGTGAATCTGGAGTGGTGTACCTCGTGGCCTTGAAATCGAGGGTGTAATTGTACAATAGCTTTCGAAAGGAAATTCGTACTTGTGTGCGGGACTGGATGTAGGGTAACTCCGAACCAGTATAAAATCCGGTGTGTTATTTCCTTTCTTGCTTTTACTTTATTTCTGCATATGTGTTTGATTCTGTGATCATATCTATGTCTGAATACTGCATACATTTATGTTCAATTAACAAAAACTTAAAAAGATTTTGTAATTCCTTTAAACACTATTCACCCCCTCCCCCCTCTAGTGTTAATCCTAGCCTTAAGATCAGTATTCCGCATTTCTCACACTACTAAGTGCCAAGTCTTATTGGACTCCAAAGAATTCATTTCATCATTTATAGCCTCTTGCCAAAAATCGGCATCTAAGGAAGATAAGGCTTCTTGGAAGTTTAAGGGATCCTCCTCCTCTATAGTAAAAGCACAAAAATATGAACCAAAATCTTTTGCGTTTCTTGCTCTTTTACTTCTTATAGGTTCATTTTCAGAAGACTCGTTTAGTTCTTTTCTTATAGTCATGGTGTTACTTGATGTTCTCGCACTATTCCTCAATTTAAAAGGAAATCTAGATTCATAAAAACCAGCATCATTAGATTCTATTATATTATGTGTATTTAGGTCATAAAATCTATATGCTTTGCTATTAATAGCATAGCCAATAAATACACGTTTTTATCTTCTACTTGCTAATATTATTCTCTTAGCGTCTGGTATACGAACATATGCCAAACATCCCAAAGTAAAATAAGATACATTTGGTTTATAATTTCTTAAAATTTCAAATGGTGAGATTTTACTTTTTGATTTAGGGATTCTATTCAATACATAGCTTACAGTCAATAAATATCCCTCCACCGATGTTTTGCTGCACCAGAACTCAGTAAGATAGCTACAACTAATTTGGTAAAGGTTTTATTTTTCTTTCAGCTTTTACCATTCATTTCAGGTGAATAAGATGTAGTTCTCTCACGAATTATACCATGCAATTTATAGAAATCAAGAAATAAACTAGACTCATATTATGTTCCTCTATCACTACGAGGTCTCTTAATTTTCTCACTAGATTGATTCTCAATTTCAATTTTAAATCTAATTTTCTCACTATATTGATTCTCAATTTCAATTTTAAATGATTTAAACATATCAAATGCATCACTTTTATTTTTCATATGGTATACATAAGTAAAATTAGAATAGCCATCAATAAAAATGATAAAGTAACGATGTCCATGTATAGTCAATGTTCCATCAAGCTTACATATACCATAATGAATTAAATCTAAAGGTTCAAAAACTCTATCAACTGATTTATGTGGTTTCTTAGTGATTTTTGCTTGACTACAAAATTCACATTTATCAATTTGTGACATTTTAGAAATAAGATCAAAGGTACTCATGTTATGAATTATATGTTTATTCAGATGACATAATCTGAAGTGCTAGATATTAAAATCACACAACATATAAGTAGAATCAGACATTTTATTACATTCAACGTTTAGTTTAAACATACCATTAGTTGCAGCAGAAGTCATTGTTTTTTTGGAACGCCTTCAAATTGTTGGGAACAATGAACTTCGACTGAGTCGTGTATGTTGTCACTCTCTTGAAGACGTTTTGGCATTCCGCTCAAAGGTGCAAAGCAGTCTGAAAGAACAAACGCTGTCACCTTTAGGATAAAACAACCTCTCTAATTTGAAGAAATATCAACATGTTTGCACTGACAAAGTCGATTCTGATTTGCACTCTGTAACACTGCTCAAGGTGTTTGGTTTTGTTGAATGAAGAAGAAAAAGAAAAATGTCTGTTATTCTTTTTTTATTTCTCTTCTGCCTATCTATCATTTAAATAAGAAGAACGAAAATTGTATACGTTACTAAAGTGATGGAATGTTAATGGATTTTAATTTATTTTTCTTCAAAACAACATTGTAATACCATTAGCTTTTTTAACGGCTCAATAATAATGTCACATAAATATATTACCGTTGTGCAAGTGTAAGGACTCAATTATAGTAATGATTCATAAATATATTACCGTTATAAACTTACATGACTCAATTATAATAATGGTTCGTAAATATATTATCGTTAACCTATTTTTAAATATTTCTAATTGGAAGTTTCAAAATAATCTTATTTGTCGTAGGCATCTTGCTCATAATGTGGTTTGAACATTTGTGAAGTTTCGTCTGATCTCAAATAATGTAGCATTAAAACCATAGGAGTGTAATGAAGTGTAGCAAAAAAGGAGCGTAGCATCCTTACCCTCCATATGATGTGTATCAACATCACCCTCCTTATAAATCCTCTTTTGACCCCTTTGTCTTTATTTACGAATCTTTCAAAGTTATTTTGGTGAATATATTCGATGATGGGCAAGATAGTCTATACGAAGATGCGTATCATTTCTAGAAATTTAGCCTCTTCGAAATTCCATTTAAATGGATGGTTAACATAAATATTTCCGATGTCTCGTGTTCAATTGCAATTTTGAAGAAAATAAATATCTTTAATGAATCAAATTTTTTTATAGACGATATTGATAACAAATAGAACATATGCGTAATTAGAAAAAATGACAAACATAAAAAAAAAAATTAGCTGAAGGATATCAAAGTTTATCTTTAAACTGAAGGAGAACATGCTAGTCATAACTAGCATTATATTCAATTGTATGCTATATAAAATGCTAGTTATAAGTATTATTATATTCAGTTTACACTATACATGATATTCAAGCTTACTAAACTAATCGTATACAAGACAAGAATAAAAATAAAGGTTATGCTATATATGCCATGGACAATGAAGTCCATGATAGCATTCCATATGCTTTTTCCAAAATGAGTAGGCCCTAAATGATTGATTGTCTAGGAATAGCCGAATAGGCATATTCTATGTCTATGTACATATAGTGAGTGGGAAGTAAACAAACAGCACAAAACTCTAAAAGTTGCAACGATCACTTGCTTTGCATTGCTTGTCCTTTAGATACCAATTATCCTGGAATTACAAATTTCTCCTTTAAATGGACCCACTATATCTGGATTGGGTTAGCATTTGATAATAAAAGCCCAAACTTATACAATATCCAATTTTGGTCCAAATCAAATTGAAATTCTGATAATTTGAAGACACGATTTGAATATAAGTGCTGATGGCGGCATATCAACTATACAGCACAGGTGATTTTATTCGTTTATGTCGACATACTTCGTGAAAGTCGAAGCTCATATACAATTTGATTCTAAGCTTGCAATTTGGATGCCAGTTCAATTTTATCATGTCGGTAAATAACTTTCATTTTTTTTTTGTTTGAATTGTATTTAGTGTACGTCCTCGGTATGATGAATATTTAACTGTAACTTACCTACCAATTCGCAAATTAAGAACAAGTCTTTACCATCTGAATCAAAAATCAAAGGCATCGATGCAGGAGCAAGAAGCAATGTGCTGAAATAACTGTATATCGAATTCCGCTACCAAGCTGGCAAGCTTGAGCGCTTATTTAATTTTAACTTTGAAATGTCAAATGCGTATATCCTTTTCTTATTTATTCTCTAATTATAATGTCATTATGAACTTTTATAGTGTGATTTTATTCAGTTTTGTAGGTAACATTTACTTACGATTGCTTTAAAAATAGCAAAGTTTGGATAGAATTTTATTCGATGGTTTTTATGTAGATTTCCTTTACATTCTATTAGTTCAAATTATCTCAAATTCCTTGTAAATTGTTTTCCCACCGCTCATTTGACTTCCTTGTAAAAAATTATTATATCAAAACTCATGATATGTCCTTGTTTTGTCACGTGAAACTTGAATAACCATGTTATTCACTGGATACATTTGTTGATCTAGGGAGTTTTCAGTTTTAATGAAATAAGTGTCACTATAAGAAAGAGGGCATTCATGACCGCTAAAAACCTCAACGGCCGTCAGGAGCCGTCGAAATATCGTTGGAACTGTATCCGCTTTTTTCGACGGATGATGACTGCTTTGACGAAGACTTATCGACAGCTCTCAACGGCTATTGTCGACGGTTTTCCGATGGCCGTCACGCACACGGGGTCGACCGTTGCTCGTTTGGACTATTGTCAAAAGTTGTCAGAAACTATTAAACTTTTTCCGTCGGAAGCCATTACGCGTCGTCAAATAGTCTTTGCCAATACATCGTCGAGTGCCGTCGGTAACCTTTGGATAATGATGACCTATAAACATGGTTTTAAATCTCCTATATCTCGTCCGAGATCTCGCCCGAGATCTCATTTTCACACTTAAACGAGACGAGACATCAAATCTCCTTCATATCTCTCTTGACACTCATCTCGTCCGAGATATTCAAATCTCACCCGATATATGGATCAAAATCTCAATCCGCGATTGCACCCGAAGTTATACATTTTTCTTATTTTTCATAATAACTTTTATTTTCATATTGATTCAAATGAAACTACTCAATCCAATTATAATTTACCAACTTCTTGAACATATTCTTTACTTTTTATCTTAATGAGTCATAGCGAAAGGTTTCACTTCTTTATTACGTTCAAATAAAAGATATTATTCAATCATTACCAAATCACTTAAGCTAATCAAGCTACTACTCTTCTAAAAATATTTCTTTTTCCATGTAAATCAAGTATGTTACCATTTTTATTTTTACTAACAAAGTTATAATCGTTAAATAAATTTTTGACACATCAATTTTAAACACATAAGTACGTCCGAAATATTCCCGAGATGCATTATAAGACCCGAGATGTCAATCCGAGATGTACACCCGATACGTACTCATCTCGTCCGAGATCTCTCCCGATACGAGATAACTTGTGTAAAAATTTCAAGACGAAACATGACTGAAATCCGATATTTAAAACCTTGCCTATAAGCCGTCAATAACAGTCGGTAGCCGTCGCAAATCTACGTTATTTTTTACGTTTCTGCTATCTTTCGTCCCTCATACAACACATACATATCAACATATATTACTGCTTATGTAACAACCTGCCCTTTCGACCTTCGATTGTTGACACTAATATATTCGTGATATTCGTATGCCGAGCATCCAAGTGTCGGAAAGATGAATTATTGAGATGAAATAAAAAGAAAAGGAAATCGAACAAGTAAGAAGAGAACACAATATCAGAATCTCACTACGAACGACAATATATAATATCAAAGAAACAGTATAAAGGGTTACTTCGATACAGAAATTTTGGAGTTATCAAAACCTAAGTACTATCATCAGTCTGGACAGTTATGATAACCCATCTTCAGAAATGCTCATATATACAATAGTAATGCAACGAAAATATGAATACTACAGTAGATGAAACATCCAGCTCGTCTTCTCGAGCTCCAATGTACATCAACGGAAAACCTATCTTTCTGAAACTACTCGAAAGAGCATGTGAGGAATTTAGAAAAAATAAAAACCAAGCATCAAGCATAAGTCTAGTATGAGAAACTCCAGAAATACGTGTCCAGCATATAATACTTTTGAGGCCGCATGTAATGTCATAATGAATATCCCCTCAAAAGAACACCATCTAATAAGTACATAAGATGACGTAATATATATAATGTCTATGGTGTAGTATATAAATATTATAGCATAGTTGAAATAGTTACATTAGTCACATTCAACAGCATATTATTAGTACAATCAAAACTCGATAAGGAACGTTCGCATATTGGATTTTTCGCCGAGATCTCTTCGGAGGGATCGGACTTGAACTCTATGCACAAGGATCAAAAATCACCTTCCGAGCATCGTATATCTCGAGATTTAATATGCCATAAGATAAATACCAAGGTCCATGCCCGAACATAAACATGATCAACATGAACCAATGACGCAGCGGATTAATCGAAACAAACTTCAATCGATGGAATGTAGCAATTGGTGAGTTGAGAATACTGCAAGGCCCAAATTCGTTGATCCAAAGATACCGGATTCTAGCTATCTTCGTCTCGTTGATCGCGCACGATGCCGAGAAAGAAAATCTACGATTCTTCGTACGTTGATCTAGCGCACTAGATACCGTGAATCGGCTTCTACGATCGTTGAATCGAGCGCACTCGATTAACCGAAAGAGGAGATAGGAGGTCACACTCAAATACCAATTTGTATGAAAGCACGAAGCTAACAAAAGAGAATTTTTATTCAAAAATCAACCACCTTTCAAATGACCCCCTAACTTGCCTATTTATAGGCTACATCACAACACTCAACACATTACAACACCACCGACCTACCATAGGTCGTTCACGACCTAACTTCCCACACTAGGTCGTACGCGACCTAACACCAACACACGACTCGACTTACGACTTAAGAAACAACAGTACAAACAACTTATTACAACACAAGTACACGCGACCTAAACACACAACTCACGCGACCTAACTTCATGCGGCAAACCCATCAGCGACCTAACATAGATCGGTAGGTCGTATGAGCGACCTAAGGAAATCACCATGCAGCGACCTATCTTTTCAGTGCATAAGGTCGAGCGACCTAAAATAAAGCGGCATCCACATTAGCGACCTAACATAGGTCGTAACTCGAAACATTCTTCACTCGATAGATCGGAGCGACCTAAAGTGAGCGATCTAAGGCCTCGCGACCTAAGGCCTTGCGACTTATCATAGGTCGTTGGCTTTCCTGTTCTTGCATAATCCACTTCTTCGCCTTTTATCTCGTCATCCTGGAACCTGTTAGGTCGCACACGACTTATCATCACGTTAGGTCGCTCGCGACCTAAGGCTTTAGTTTCCACTGCATCATCATAGGAGTTAGGTCGCAACTCCTTAGCTCTTGCTCTGTTAGGTCGTGGCCGACCTATAGCCATTTCGTCAACTTGTAGATGACCTAAAATGGTAATGTTAGATCGCAGCCCCTCTTCTTCTGACCTGTTAGGTCGTGGTCGACCTAAGCCTTTAGGTCGTGGCCGACCTAAACCTTGTGACTCTGTAGCTCGTGCTGCATCATCCTCCCCCGGTTGACAGAAATTCGACCTCGAATTTTCACCATCTTCTTCCACAACACATTCGTTTCCATGATACGGAATTAAATGTTTTACGTTGAACACATCAGAAGTATACACATCCTCCGGCAGCTTTAACCTGTAGGCATTTTCATTGATCCGTTTCATAATTTTTACAGGACCAATTTTTCTGGCCTTCAACTTGTTGTAAGCGCCCACTGGAAAACGATCCTTGGTTAATACAGCATACACCATATCTCCTTCATTAAACTCAACATTTCTTCGCTTCAGATCTGCGGATCTTTTATATTTTTCATTTGCCTTCTCCAATCGTTCCTGAACGATTTTATGACATTCCGTCAAACCTTCAACAAAATCAACAGCTCGTTTAACCGTCCCCTTTGGTTGTGGTACTACCGTTAAGTCCAACGGTCCCCTGGGTAGATTTGAATATACAATCTGAAATGGACTGAATCCCGTGCTACGATTCACTACATGATTATGAGAAAACTCTGCTTGGCATAACTTCATGTCCCAACTTTTCAAATTGTCTTTCACAAGACATTGCAACAAATTTCCCAATGATCTGTTAACAACTTCGGTCTGTCCGTCTGTTTGCGGATGATAAGCGCTGCTAAAATTCAACTTCGTTCCCACCATCTTCCACAAACTTAACCAAAAGTGACTCAGAAAACGAGTATCTCTATCCGACACAATAGACTCTGGCAATCCATGAAGTCGATAGATCTCCTTGAAAAATAACTGAGCAACACGAACAGCATCCGCCGTCTTCTTGCAAGCAATAAAATGTGCCATTTTAGAAAATCTGTCAACCACTACATATATAGAATCATTACCACGCTGCGTTCTTGGCAATCCCAATACAAAGTCCATACTCACATCAACCCATGGTTTAGCCGGTACAGGCAACGGCATATACAACCCAGCATTGGTCGCGATTCCTTTCGAAACTTGGCAAATATGACATCGCTCCACAAACCTTCCCACTTCTTTCCTCATCGACGGCCAAAAGTAAGACTGTGAAATCAATTGCAAAGTACGATCATGGCCCACATGCCCTTCCTCGTGTAACTCCTTGATAATTTTCAATCTCAAACTACAATCTGAAATACATAATTGATTCCCCTTGAACAAAAATCCATCAACCATCACAAATTCATCGGTATTTCCTTCCTTGACTTTCTCTACACATTTCACAAAGTAAGGATCTTCTCTAATCAGCTCTGGCAACATTTCAAACCCTGTCACCTCAACCTTCAATGTCGTTAATAAATGACTCCTCCTGCTTAATGCATCTGCTACACGATTCGTCACCCCTGACTTATGTTTCACGACAAATGTAAACTGTTGTAAATAAGCAATCCATGATGCATGTCTCGCTGAAATCTTGTCTTGCCCCTGTAAATGCTTCAATGCCTCATGATCAGTGTACAGAACAAATTCTTTCTGAAATAGATAGTGCCTCCAGTGCTTAACAGATTGTACCACAGCATAGAATTCAACGTCATATGTACTGTATCTCATCTTTGCTCCTGATAACTTTTCACTGAAATAAGCAACTGGCTTCCCATTCTGACTCAGAACTCCTCCAATACCGATCTTCGATGCATCAGTATGCAATTCAAACAATAACTGAAAATTCGGTAAAACAAGAATTGGTGCAGACGTCAACAATTCCTTGATCTTCTCAAAAGCAACCCCCGCTTTCTCTGACCATACAAACTGTTTCCCTTTCATGCAATCAGTAACTGGAGCCATCACGCTACTGAAGTGCGGAATGAATCTTCGGTAGAATGATGCTAGCCCATGAAAACTTCTCACCTCTGTAATCGTCCTCGGCTGTGGCCAATTCCTGACTGCTTCCACTTTATTCTGGTCAACTTGAATTCCTGCTTCCGACACAATATACCCCAGAAATAAAACACTTCTTGCCATGAACACACATTTCTTCGTAGCAGCTTAAAATTGTTCCTCGCGAAGAATAATCAACACTTCCCTCAAATGTAGAACATGCTCCTCCATACTTCTGCTATATATCAGAATATCATCGAAATAAACCACGACGAACTTCCCAATGAATGGTCTAAAGATTTGATTCATCACCCGCATGAATGTACTAGGTGCATTCGACAAACCAAATGGCATAACCAACCATTCGTATAACCCCTCTCTTGTCTTGAAAGCTGTCTTCCATTCGTCTCCAGGTCTAATCCGAATTTGATGATAACCACTCTTCAAGTCAATCTTCGAAAATATAGTTGCCCCACTCAACTGATCCAGCAAGTCATCCAACCTTGGCATAGGAAATCTATAACGAACAGTAATCTTGTTCAAAGCTCTACTATCTGTGCACATTATCCATGTTCCATCCTTCTTTGGCACCAACAATGCTGGCACTGCACAAGGACTCAAGCTTTCCTGAACACGTCCCTATCCCAACAACTCTTCCACCTGCCTTCGTAACTCCTCATGTTCCTTCGGACTCATTCGGTAATGTGGTCGATGTGGTAGCACTGCTCCCGGAACAAGATCAATCTGATGTTGAATGTCTCTAAGTGGCGGTAACTCCTTAGGCAACTCCTCTGGAAAGACATCTTCAAATTCTTTCAAAATTGGCTTTGCTTCTTCTGGAATTTCAACTTCTTCATTACTCACTCTCCCAATCAACAAAAATATTTCAGGTTCTTCTTCAACTTCCTTGACAAACTCTTTCAAGGTCAACAGAGTTTTCAATTCCTCGATCTCCTCTAGCTTGCTCTCCTTCTGTTGTTGTTTCTTGGGAACCAAAGTGATTTTAGTACCCTCGAACATGAAACTGTAACTATTGGCACGACCATCATGTTGAACTGCTCTATCGAACTGCCATTGTCTGCCCAACAACAGATGACAAACATCCATATCCACTACATCACACCAAATTTCATCTTTGTACTTCTTCCCAATAGAAAAATTAACACAAGCCCTTCGACACACCTTCACTTCACCACCCTTCCTTAACCATGCTAGCTTGTACGGTTTAGGATGTTTCTCAGTCTTCAAGTTCAACTTCTTTACTGCTTCTGTAGAAATAATATTATCGCAACTTCCAGCATCAATAACGAACTTGCAAACTTTTCCCAGAATAGTGCATGTCGACTGAAAAATATTGCTTCTCAACCAACTACAATCCTCCTCTTGCTTTGGTGTGAGACATGACCTCCTCAACATAAGATTACGACCTTCATCTCCAAACAATTCTTCTTCCTCCTCAACATAAGGTGCATTTGAACATTCTGCCTCCTCACCATCATCCTCCTCAACTTCTGCAACCATGGCTCTCTTCTTCGGCTTCGGACATTCATTGCTCTTATGACCCAACTCCTGACAATTATAACATTTGAACCCACTGCTAACCTTCGCCTTCTCAGCCTCCTTTACCACTGGTTTTGTAACAGGTTTAGGAACATTAGAACTTCCACCAACACCCCTCACTTGATTATTGGAATTAGTAAACACACCACCTCCACGTCTTCCTTGTTTCTCCCAAGCCAACGCTTTCTGATGTGCCTCTGCAACTGATCTAGGATCAAACATATTAATCATATCCTGGATCTGCATTCTCAATCCCCCAACGAATCTAGCAGTTAGCTGTTCTTCCGTTTCCATAATATCATTCCTGGCAATGAGTTGGTAAAATTCATCAGCATAATCACTAACAGACTTCGTCCCTTGCCTCAGATTCTGCAACCTCTGGTACATAAGTGATTGATAGTTGTAAGGTAAGAAAGTAGATCTCATCAACTTCTTCATCTTATCCCACGATTCTATCTTTGACTTCCCCATTCTCTCCCTGGTAAGTTTAGTTTGCTGCCACCACGCTAAAGCTCTCCCCCTCAACCTATTAGCAACCAACTTCACCCTTGTATGCTCAGGAACCTCCTTGAAATCAAAGATCTCTTCAACATTAGAAATCCAATCAAGAAATTCTTCTGCTACCATCCCTCCTTTAAATTCTGGAATTTCCATCTTCATACCCGATTCCCATCGACGATCATCTTCAACATCCCGATAAGAATTTCGAACTTGGTCTCGATCTCGATAATGAATACTAGCTCTATCACCCTCTTCAACAAAATCAAAAGTACGCCTACATCGATCTCGACCATTATCATCCCTTTGTTCATGTATGCTTCTTTGACTATGTCTCTCTTCATCTCTATATGCTTCATTGTCAAATTCACGTCGACTTCTTCTCTCTTCATGTGCATAGTCATGATGATCTCTTCATGATGAAATTGATGTTTCTCTTCTATCTCTACAAGAATGTGGTGATACCCTCCTCGCTTCCGTAACCGATGGCGAAACTCGGTTTCCTCCATGGTTCGAGTTTGGTGATCTCCTCCTTTGATTCAAATCATTCATCAATTTCTCCAATTTTCCAATGCCTTCATCAAACTTTTCATTAATACGTTGTTCCATAAGCTCGGCTTCTTCTCTTCGATACAAAGCTTCAACGTTTTGATGATGATTAGCTCTCCTTGGTGGCATGATTGGAAAACTTCACAAACACTCCAACAAAACAACAATAAGTCACGGCTTCAAACTTCAAAACCCTTCACTAGGCTCGGCTACTTCCCAAGTATACACGGCCTACTTCAAATTCAAACACTTTTAACACTTTGATCCAAAATGGAATGGATCGAAAGTTCTTCCTCTTGTTGCAACTTCAATATGAACGCGATGAACAACTTCAAACTTCAACTTCAAATACTTGGTTCCAAGAATCAACTTAGCTATGATTGGCTAAGTATGGCTCCGATACCAAAAACTGACGCAGCGGATTAATCGAAACAAACTTCAATCGATGGAATGTAGCAATCGGTGAGTTGAGAATACTGCAAGGCCCAAATCCGTTGATCCAAAGATACCGGATTCTAGCTATCTTCGTCTCGTTGATCGCGCACGATGCCGAGAAAGAAGATCTACGATTCTTCGTACGTTGATCTAGCGCACTAGATACCGTGAATCGGCTTCTACGATTGTTGAATCGAGCGCACTCGATTAACCGAAAGAGGAGATAGGAGGTCACACTCAACTACCAATTTGTATGAAAGCACAAAGCTAACAAAAGAGAATTTTTATTCAAAAATCAACCACCTTTCAAATGACCCCCTAACTTGCCTATTTATAGGCTACATCACAACACTCAACACATTACAACACCACCGACCTACCATAGGTCGTTCACGACCTAACTTCCCACACTAGGTCGTACGCGACCTAACACCAATACACGACTCGACTTACGACTTAAGAAACAACAGTACAAACAACTTATTACAACACAAGTACACGCGACCTAAACACACAACTCACGCGACCTAACTTCATGCGGCAAACCCATCAGCGACCTAACATAGATCGGTAGGTCGTATGAGCGACCTAAGGAAATCACCATGCAGCGACCTATCTTTTCAGTCCATAAGGTCGAGCGACCTAAAATAAAGCGGCATCCACATTAGCGACCTAACATAGGTCGTAACTCGAAACATTCTTTACTCGATAGATCGGAGCGACCTAAAGTGAGCGATCTAAGGCCTCGCGACCTAAGGCCTTGCGACTTATCATAGGTCGTTGGCTTTCCTGTTCTTGCATAATCCACTTCTTCGCCTTTTATCTCGTCATCCTGGAACCTGTTAGGTCGCACACGACTTATCATCACGTTAGGTCGCTCGCGACCTAAGGCTTTAGTTTCCACTGCATCATCATAGGAGTTAGGTCGCAACTCCTTAGCTCTTGCTCTGTTAGGTCGTGGCCGACCTATAGCCATTTCGTCAACTTGTAGATGACCTAAAATGGTAATGTTAGATCGCAGCCCCTCTTCTTCTGACCTGTTAGGTCGTGGTCGACCTAAGCCTTTAGGTCGTGGCCGACCTAAACCTTGTGACTCTGTAGCTCGTGCTGCATCAACCAAATATCATCAACTCCCGCGCACAACATCGATAATCATACTTTAGAACTGGAGTTGACAATATCCTGTCGTGGGACTGCAAAATCCCAGATTGTGCATCATACTCTGTCTTTGGCCATTTTCGATGTCGATGTTATGTTCGGCATCTTTCACACGAGCTTTCATCACTCGAATGGAACACGAATCCTGTAATGAGTCAGAAATTCATCACTTTAGAAATTTAAAATATCAAATATAAGATTTTTAACATAAATAATGATGTTTTGAACAATAAATAATATTGAAAATCTCATTTTGAATATACATTTCTAAAAATATTACCTTGGAATGAATATCGATAAAATGACGAAAAATTATTTTATCGATATATAGCTCTTTGGCCATCCGAAATCATGCGAGAGCTGGATACATACACTCATTTATCCATATGAGTGAGAACATGTAACAAAATAATTTAATTTATTTTCAAAAATTAAAAGTATATATGACATCATTAATAATGTTGCTATTTTGGACTAATTGATTTTTGAATTTAAAATGGAGTTTAAATGATCTAACAATTATTTTAATTATTAAATAAGTTCTTTAATTATTATATAATGATAGAAATATTATTACAAATTTTATTTACAAATATATGTACATTAACTAAGAAATGAAACTATGACCAGAAATTGAAATCGGGATTCGTAACAATTCAACATTGTGCAACGTTGTGGATTATATGTGACATACATATATAACCTTATACAAGTATACATCCATAAATATATCCACATTCACATGAACACACATTCACACATATATACATATGTACTTAAATATGTATGTTATCAAAAATATCTAGGATATTGTCTCGCTTCCTTAACACTTAAGCATTCCAAAGTCAACACTTACACATAAGTACATGCACATGGGTACACACATGGAGTGGGGTCATTTTGGCTAAACCATGGGATGTAAGGGGAGGTGATGGTGGTGATGAACGGTGATGTGTATGCACTTAAAAATTCATGATATTTTTACTCCTTTCTTTCACTATAATACCACACCCACTCCACTTCATTTCATCACATCTCCTTCTTTGTTTTCCTATGTTTTTCTCTCTGTTTTCATGGCTTCCATACTTAAAGAAATAATGGCAAAAATATTTGGAAAAGAAAATTAAATATATATATAGTACATACACACACACACACACCAAACACTTCAAAATTCACTCAAAACTCCTCCTCTCCACCTAAATACCCCACAGCCGTACCCTCCATCCTCCCTTAGCCAAGGCCGTAAGCACTTCCCACAATCCCAAGCAAGGGCCGAGCCACCTAGGAGCCAAGGTATAAGAATTTGTGAGCTTTAAATTCAAATCAGCGAAACTACAACCGTTTTTAAGTTAATCGCTTAATCCGAGATGAGGAAACTCTAGTTATATTTATATATATACTTTGGATGATGATATGATATGTTGTTTGGTTTTTATGATTTGATCGTCAAGTTTTGATGTTAATTATATGTTTATTTTATTAGTGAAATAAGTCACGTTTAATATACATCGAATATCACAAAGGAAATCACTTTCCTTTAATAAATGAAATGGTACATATGAGATTTTTAAACCTCTTTCAATTGGTTTAAAAATGTTTTATAAATACTAAAATTCAATTTGGAAAAGTTTTCACAAGTTGTGAAAATTGAGTCAAAAAATAGCTCCGCCCCGTAACGGCAGTTCACGATTTCGTATCGTAGAAAGTTAAATCCATGTATACGATGGATTCAGAGTCAGAATTCTTTATAATAAGAATTTTCTGAGCTCTTATAACCATAATATTCAAACAATGAAAAGGATAGAGATTTCATTTAGTATATTTTGAAATATGAGCAAATTAAGTTTTTCAAATAGTCACGGTTTGGCAGCTTGAAAACTAAAGCGACGAATTCTTTAAAATGTATATTTTTCATTCGTTAAAAATATGGAATAAATTATATATATCGTTTAAAATAGTTTAAAGAGATTTGAGTTATAAAAAAGGATTTCTAAGTGATCAAAAAGTTGTTTTAATCAAATAAGCTTTAAAAGCACTATTCGTGGCACTTTTTGCAGCGGTTTTTAATAATTTTTGAACTATGGCTTTAACTTAAGCTATTTTTTCCCAATCTTTTATAAAAAAATTAAATAAATAATTAAGTATTTTAAAGATCATTTGATGATTTTATAATTTATTTTAAAAGGTTTAAAGAAAAGTTGTTAAAATCAAGTGATTTAATCTTGGCTCTAAAAGCCGACGGGTAGACTAGATTTTTCAATTCGTGAGCCTCGGACGTGAGATACTTGAACTAAGAAGATGTTTAGAAGCAACCACTGTGCTGGCTTACCTAGCCTCTTTACTGGATGAGAAATAGATAAGGCCGAAATGTCAAAAATGAGGCAAGTATAAAAGATTTAGTTTTTTTTCAAATTTAATATAACTTGGATTGTATAGAAATAATCTTCCTATGTTTGGTATTAAATTCCAAGGAGGGAACCTGTACTATCCATGTAAATTTAAAAGGTGATTTTACCGTTATTCTACGGATACTAAATGTTGAATACGAGAATTGTGTTGAGTAGAATGGGTATAATTTTTATCAACCTTTTTCACTCAATGAAGTTTGCAATATGATTTATGGGAAATGATTTTGCTTCGGTATTTTCAAAGTTAAAGAGAGATTTAATGGTTTCATATATATTGAAAAGAAATACTTTAAAGATATATATCTCTAGAAGATAATTTTAGACAAAAAGAAAGTAATTAATTAAATGATAAGCACCTATTTACTTAGTATCATTTTATCGATGATTGGTTCGAAGTAACCGGGTTTTGATTTGAGTGATTCTTATCCGAAAACCTCTTCGAACCAATTTACACATTCAAATTGAACACTTAGAATGATAGTAAATAGAATAGTGGGCTGCTTGTCACCGACCGTCAAGGGAAATTTCCTATATTATATATATATGTTGTAGTAGAATCTTCAATCGATCTTCGATGTAGGGGCTACTTGCTACTAATCTTAGGAATGATTCCTGACAGGATGTGGTAGGTGAGTTCCTTCGGTTTTTCATATTTCTAGGCAACTTGTATGGACGAATGTCTAACGTTGCATTTTAATCACATTGATTGATCTCTATAAACGTATTATGTAACGACCCAAAATTTAATCGCCATGTAAATGAATATTTAATTATATTTTAAATAATTAATAAATGGATTTTTATTAATAAATAAAACTATTTTTAATAATAATTAATGATGATAAAATCATTTTAAAAATTTGTTTATCAAAACATATAGTTCATAGAGAAACAGAAAATGTGATCCGAAATTATTTTCCAAAATATCGATTTTTCATTGGTTAAAGGTTGTTTTAAATGTCATAACACTATGTTAAACACATATGCATGCATTACAAACTATCTTAAACATGTTGTGTACATGTACATATGCATGTACATGTTTCCTCCTTAAGCATATTAATATACAAGGATAAAAGAACTTATTTTATAAAGGAAAATGTATATATATGCACATACAAAAATACACATTTTTCAACACAAATACACATGATATGGCATGAATAGTTGAAAGTATGGGGTGAAGTATGGACAGATTTGAGGGAAGGTAAGGGTATGGCTATGTATGCATATATATGTTTAAATATAAAACAATTTGCATTATTTAAATCAAATCCTAAGCCTATACATACCTTTCTTCATGTTTTCATTTTTGCAACTCTCTTCTTCCTTCCGAATTCCTAAGATCTTAAGTAAAATTTAGCCATCGCTTCTTCTTCATTATTTTAAAAATAAAAAAATCATGTCGTTTGGCTAAATCTCTCCCTTAGTTCACAAAACCACTTCTACATCACCTACAACACCTTCTCTTCCAAAACTCAAGCTCATCCACCCCAAAACCATAAGGACCGAGCCCAAATCACCCCAGGGTCGAGCCCAATTAGTCGAGTCCGAGCCCAAAGCCACTTGGCCAAGTCCAATTCAAGTGTTCGAGCGACCCAGAGTTCAATTTTCGGTACGTTTCTAAAGTGTTTTCAATTTCTGGCAAAAGCTCGCTCTGATTTAGAAAATTTTCGGCGTGTAAAACTAATAGTTTTGGAGGAGAAAACAATTTTTTTTAATGATTTATATGTTGTGAAAATATGTTGCTTGTTGTGTCAAATTATTATGTTGTTTGGATGATATATATTGCAAGTTGGTTGTTTGGAATAGACTGGTGATTTGGATAATATGTTGACATGTTAGATATGTATATGGATATGGATATCGATATGTGATATTGGTTATGGTATAATGGTAGTGTGATTATGAAACCAAAATAAAGCGTATGTGATGAATTTCTTGTAAAGTTAGCACCTTAAAAAGTCGTAAAGGCCTTGAGATCTGATTTGAAAATGAAAAGCTCTTTTTCTAGTTTTAGATTTTGGAAATGTTTTCCAAGTTTTCATTTTTTTTTAAGTTTTCAAATTTCTATGTTTATGTTTTCAAATATGTTATAGCTAGAGATAAATGGGATTTCCACCTAGAAATCAGTCCTAGCGAACTACGCTCATAGTGAAAGTCACTATGGATGTAGTTTGAGAAATTTCACGATTTCAAGTTATTAAGTGTTTTCTTTTAGATTGTTTTTGAAAACTTATTTCAAACATAATTAAGTAAGTCAAAAATTTATTTTTAGGTATTTAATACTTTATTTAACTAGTTTGTTAATCAAGGTAATTATTAAGTAATTAATTAATTAGGTTAAGTAATTAGAGTTTAAGGAATCATTTATCAAGTTAGTTATTTTTAATTAAGCAAGTTTTAAATAATGATTAATTAAGATAAAAGAAATTTAATTTTTATTTAATCAAGTTTATTTATTTCAATTAATTATTATTATAGTTAATTACTCAATTAATTATTATTTAATTAAAGATTAATTATCAACTTAATTTGGATTTAATCCTTTAATGAATGTTATTTAATTAAAATTTAACTATAAATAAAATTAGGATTATTAATGATTTAATTTTAATTTAATTAAAGACTAATTAAGGCTTAATTGATTTTTAAACTTTTGATTTATTCCATTTTATTTATTTTAAATTCTCTTTTAAAACTCTATCTGCTATTTATTTTTAACCAAGTTTCTTGTTTAAGTGAATTGTTTTAAACCCAAGGATCTCGTGTCCATGCTGTTAAGTAGTCAAATAAATTAAAGTAGTTATAATAAAATTGTGACACATTTCATTGAATGTAAGTCTAGCTAGTACTTATCACAAATATCGCACTTCGGGAACGTGCTGAATAACGAGAGGTTAATTTTGATAAGCGCGTCATGATAATCTAAGCATATGGATGTATGTTCATATGTAAATCTTCACACACTGGTAGTGGGATAGTCCACTTCTGATGACCCGAAATTTTGGACAATATCAATTTAATAATCTTTATTAGTAATTATTTAAAATGGTAATATTGGCTTGATAATTTTCTTTTATACTATTGAACTTGGAAAATTTTATTCTTTTCAAAACCTAATAATAATATTTTCTATTTATAATATATATATATTGCTATATATATTGTAAATAGGAAGTCTTTGATTTTAATTTAATAAAAGATATGTTTTCAAATTTTAATATGTACGTATTGTGATTTGAAGTTGTATAATAATTTTCAAAACTAATATTAAAATGTTTTCTATTTAAAATGTATATATATTTGTATATAGAAAAGCTTTGGTTGGAATTTAGCAAATAAAAACATGTTTTCAAAATTTTAAAAATATATTTTGTAATTTGAAAGTTATGATTGAATTTAATATAAAACCTTTCTAATGCTATTTAAAAGTTAACATATATATTTTTAAAACACTTAAGGTAAATGTTTATTCATTTTACATATATTTTTGCTTAAGTTTAAAATAAGATTTAATGAAGGTTCATTTCTTTTTTTTATATGTTTTCTTTTCAAATTTATATGAATAAATTTGGTTGTGAATATATATAGTAATTTGAGCATTTTTTTAGTTTAAGAATAATCAGTTAAGTTTAAAAATTTAAATAGATCGATATCCTTACATTTAAAATATCTCACTAATTAAAATAGTTTGTAAATATCTAAACAAATATAAACATATTACATAATTAATATAAAAATGTGAGTCATTTTTTTTATAAGGGGTTAGACATAAAATTCTTATTTTTAACCTTTGTAAAATAATTAAAAGCATGCAATGACATTTGGGAAATTTGTATTAACAAGTGGCAATTGTATATTTCAATTGGAAAATTTATAAAAGTGTTTAAAAAGATTCAGGCTGTTCATTTTTTTTTCTCTTCTCAAATCTTTTCTATCTTCTTCCATTCTCAAAACTAAAGAAGAAACAAAATCAAACTGAAAACCCAAAATCAATGATAACAACAACCTATTTCATACTTGAGCAGCAATGCAGAGGATCAATTCAACTTTAACCTGAGAAATTCAACAAAAAACAGTGCAGATCAAATTTAAATGCATAAATTCTAGGAATAGAGAACAGTGTTTATTCTCTAGTGAGTAAACCTTTCTTTTAAAAACAGTTTTAAAAATCTATGATTAACTTGATGTATGTGATAAATTGTGTTATGATGATGTATGTTTGTTTATATGTTGACTGTGAATGCATCTTGAAATATGAAATGTCTCTGTATTTATATAAATTTCCTGTATATATGCATCTTCTCTGTTCTTACTTACAGAGTTAAAATTCTCTAAAGAAAATTTCATATCTCTTCATTCAAGCAAATTTAAGCTTGGATCTTTGAATAAAGTATGATTATTACTACATAATAACAAATCTAACAAGGGTTATAAGAATTTTAATTTTGTAATTAATTCAAAAATAAGGAAATATAGTGATGATCAGAAATATGTCAAAAATCGAAGTTGTTATTTTCAAGTTTTGATTCTAGAATCTGATCCAAATTTGTAAATGATGAATTTAGGAAGAATAATCACGATTTTTAAGTTAGTATCCATCAAGGAATGTCGAGATGATCAGATTTTGCTTATTCGTTGATTTTCGACGATCAACGGCGAATGCGACGGCATGCTTGGGTCTGAGGGTTGAGTGAGGTGTGAGGATCATTGGAAAAATAGTGCTCAAATTTTTAGGCCATCGGTGTGGCTAGGCGACGTCAGGTTATGGTTTAAAGACTTGTATCCTTCGACGACATTGTCGAGGTTAGTGCGACATTGATGGGGCACCGGGCTCGATCACGAAGAGTGGAAATGAGGAGGGGGTATGTGGCGCTGATCTTGTCGAGGTTAGTGCGACGTTGCTGGGTGGTCGGATTATTAGGATAGGTTGATGTCGACTGTCTAGCGTCGTCGGCATGGTGCCAGTGACGTTCTAATAGTCGTGCACGTGCATGCATGCACTATGTTGTCTAGGTTGTGGTTGGCTTTGGGGAAGAAGGGTTGCTTTGGGGCGATTTCGTGTTAGTCGCGAGTGTGACTTGGAGAAAAGAGAGTATTGTAAAGCTTCTCGGGGATTTCATATCTTTGCTCGGGAATTTGAGGTTTTAGCTCCGGATAGTTGCATTATTGGCTCGGGTTTTAGTGTTTAGGTTACCGGAGTCTAAAGGAAGTGAAAGCATATATAGATTTAAAGTTTTAAAGTTTAAATTGGCTTAGTTTTCAAAGAACTGTACTAAGTTTTAAAGTTTGAAATGTTTAGCTTTCAAAGTAATGTTACTAAGTTTTAAAAAAAGTGTATTTTTGAAATGAAAATGATTTCAAAGCTATAGTAAATCTACTTTTAAAAATATATTATCTAGCTTTTAAAAGAAATAAAATGAAAGTTTTTAAAAGTAAGTTTCCAAATATAATATAAGTGTGAATATAGTTTCCAAAGAAAAGTATTTAACAAAAGTTTTATACAAGCTTTCAAAAATTTGAAATGTTAAAGTTAATAATTTTAATTTGTTTTAAAAGTAATTATTTTAATTATGTAATTAATTACCAATGATTTTCAAAGAAAGTTAATGAGTAATTAAAGATATTTAATTAGTGGAATTAATTAAAAGTTAATTACTTAATGTAATTAATAATAATTAATTAATTATGTTAAAAATCAAAGCATAATTTCTTAAGTAAGTAATTGGTGAATAGTTAATGAATGTAACTAAGAAAGAATCATTAACTAGTGATAATTCGTTAATTAAGGAAAATTAATTAGTTTAATTAATTAAAGATGGTAATTACTTAATGTAATAAAGGTTAATTAATCTAAGTAATTAAAGGTAATTAATTAAGGAGTAATTAATTAATAGAAGTAATTAAAGGGGTTAATTAACCAACATAATAAATTAAATTAATGTGATTAATTTAAACTAATTAATTAGTTTAATTAATTAAAGATAAGCACTTGATGATTGATTAAGTAAATTTACTTAATTTAATTAATGAAATATAATTACTTAGTGTAAGGAACTAATGGATAATTACTGAATGTAATTAATTAAATGGAAATTAATTCATGGAAAGTAATTAAAGAAAATTACTTAATGGATGTAATTAAGGATAAATTACTTAATGTAATTAATCAAAGGATTAATATAATTAGTTAAGGAGTTAAGTAATTGAGGTAAGTAATTACAGGATGGTTAATTACTGTTTATGATTAATTAAGGTTAATTAATGAATGTGGTTAATTAAAGAATAATTATTTAATTAATTAGAAGGATAATTAATTAATGAAGTAATTAGAGGATCATTAATTAATATAATTAATGAAATTAATCAAGGTTAATTAATGGAAGTGATTAATTAGTGTAATTAATTATGGTTAATTAATTAATGCAAGTAATTAATTAAGGATCATTAATTAATGTAATTAATTGTTAATTAATTAATGAGAGTAATTAAAGGATAATTATTGTGAATGGTTAAGGATAGTTAATTTGTGTAGTTAATTAAGGGTTAATGACTAAATGTAATTAAAGTATAATTAAATCAAGGATGATTAATTAAGATGGATAATTAAAGGGTGACTAATTAATTGGTTTGAAATAATTAATGGTTAAGTAAGCAAGATTTTAGTAATGGATGTAATTAATTTAATTTATTTTAAATTAATTAGAGATTGTGTGGCTAATTAATCTTTGCTTATGGATGATTGAATGATATTGAATGCCTTGGATTAAGTGATATCGCTGATATGTGATATGGGTTGATATGCAATGCTTTGGTTGAATTTGTAATAATGTGGATTATCTATTTGTGATAATGTGAATCATCTATCCGTGTGAATATAGATGATAAAATTGTTTAAACTTAAACAACTTGGACTTAAAAGATGGCGTTTTGGATTTCGGTGAGACTGGGATCGGATTTCCAAATTTGAATATCCAAAAACCACATCGATCCAAATTAAACGATAGGTCTTGAATCTCAAGTGAAGTTCGAGATGAAGATTCAGAGTGCAAGGGCTATTGTCGTTAACTTTGAGGGTGATTCCAAAATGAGTGTAACAAGATAGCGCCTTCAGTTTCGTTCGAACCCGGAACAGACTTGTATGGATTGAATGCTTTCAGAACATCGTCATTGAAGGACGATAAGCATTCTAAGATAGATGTGTTCTATAAAGGTTATCGTAGCCTCAAGCCTCATCAACCGTGTTAACGCTAAAATTTGAACGCTAACACCCCGGTGTATAAAGTGTAGTTGTGAAAGCACCACCCGACGATTCGGGAACAGAGTATAAGCAGAAAGTCACAGAAAAAGCAGTGAATAACAACGATTTTATAGTGGTTCGGCTCAAGGCAAGCCTACGTCCACTTTAATTCTCTTTATTGCTAAACCGATTACAACTTTACAACAATCTTCAATTACAATTACGACGAGACAAACAACTAGAACTTTGGTAGAGAAGAATTCTTCGAATCCGTGTAGATTGCGTTAGATTTTCCCTTGAAGTTAGTTGAGATGCCTTTCGAACTTGAAGTGTCAGGTGAGTTGAGAATTCGGCTGAGTATTGGCGCTTGAAATGATTGGCCAAAAGTCCCTTGAATGTTGGATATGGTCATGTATTTATAGGCAAATTTTTCCCTTAGGCCGCAAGTCGTGACCGACTTAAGTTGGGTCGTGGACGACTTAACTAGTTGCAACCGGTTTAAAGCGAGCCCGGGCTTCACAGAGGCATTTTCGTTCAAGTCCCAAGTCGCCTCCAAGCTAACTCCTCCCCTTCCTAGTAACACGGCATCGGGTTCTTCATTCAGTGGCTTTTAGGTCGCGGCCGAGTTAGTCTGGTAAGTCGTAAGTCGCGACCCAACTGATGAGTCCAAGGTCGTGTACGAGCTAAGAGATCACTGTGCCCTGCAGCGGCATTGACTTCCTTTGCTCAATTCATGTCCGGCCTAACATTGGTCATAGGTCGGCTGCATTTTAGGTCGGTAACCTTGTCAAGGCGTTAAATCGACATCCATGTTAAAGCTTTAGGTCGGCATGCCCCTCTAACCTGTTAGGTCGGTAACCTTATTAAGGTGGTTAAGTCGGCGACCTTGTTAAAGTGTTAGATCGGCACCTCTCTTAGGTCTTAGGTCGGTCTCCCTTTGAAGCCTTAGGTCGGTCTCCCCTTGTTAAATCGGCAGAACATTAGCTCGCTCATTATTCTGGATCGGTGAGCCACGGCCGAGGCGGGGTTAACATTTGCCCCTCGAAGTACGCGCCTAACGGTTAGGTCATGTGCTTTGATGTACTTTGACCCGCCCGTTCTCTAAGTTGGTAGGTCGTACGCGAGCTAATAGTTAAGTCGCATGTGCCGCTCCAGATCCCTTCACTGCAAGGTATAAATCACATCCCCTTCTTCTTTCTCATTACCTGCTCTCTCGATCCCGCCATTAAAAACTTCCCCAAGCTTCAAAAAGGCGATTTTGCTCCATCAACCACTGATAATTGTTACATAAGTGAATCTTCTTCAATCATAGGTTATTGTTGGTCCACGAACCCCATCACTCACACTTAAACCGCCACTTCGCATAATGCTTCATCATGATTTCTATTGCACCCATGGCTGATGGAGTTTAGGTTGCTTGGTTTGATTTTAACTGACCGATGATGAAGATGATTCAGGCTAGTTGAATTTGATTCGTGCTAGGGTTGCAAGGCGTTGAATTTGCGGCGGTTTCGAACTAATTGATGGGACGATCCGATAGCTTAAATGAAATGAAGGCTGTGGTTGATGGAACGGTTATTGGGTTAGCGGGTTGATTGCCGTGGGATGTTGATTCGGGAACGAGTCAGTGAAGTTGGGTGAACTAGCCTTTGGCCGACCTGGCTCTTAAGTGAAATAGCCTAAACTTTAAGTCGTGGCCGAGTTAACCGTTGGGAGAAAATTGCCAACTTCTGCTGATCCAACCTTTAAACCGCAGCCGAGTTGACCCTTTGAGGAATTTCACATCACTTTTTGAATCGTAGCTGAGTTAACACTTAAGCTTTGGGCGTGTTGACATTTTAAGAGCATAGACCCACTTTGAGTTTCTGACTCGAACTGCCAAACTAAGTTGCCTAAATTTTGAACTGCCCCAACTTTAAATTTGTTTGAATCTCATTGTATTATTTCACAGATTGTATTAACTTATAAGCTGCCAACCTGCTGAAAATAATAAACAAAGAAAACCAAGGCGAAAATACTGCCATTGACCGCCCACATCAAATGACAGATTAGTCGAGACAAGATAAGCAACTTATATACACTGTATAAAATGCTGTGAATCAATCGACTAAAGTGAAGTATTAATGCAAATCATCGCTAACTTAAACCGACCTGTTTGCATCAACATTACACTTGCATGTTAGAATAACGAACTCCGGATTTTATAACTGACAAGTATTTTGCTAGTTTTTTATTCCAGTTGCATTTGCTTATTGTTTGATTGATTTTACACAACACTCCACACACTTTAGGAAACGTGCACCTTCATGTTTGAATATCCAGTTATTTATGTAGAATGACTTCCCATCAAGAAGAAATGGCAGCTCAAGAGGAAGAAACTTTTCCGGTAGCTTTACCTATAGAGAACCCTCCAGAGAGAACTCCAACCATTCTAACCCCGAGAGAATTTACTCAGCTGCGCACTCAATTTGGTTTTACTAAGAGTGATGTCCTGCTCCCTGGGCCAAGTGATACTGCCGACAATCCTCCCCGTGGCTTTATTGCAATCAATCGTCAAATGTGTTTAAGCGGAGCGATCCCTCCTTTTAATGACTTTCTCCGAATTCTTCTCCTTCGGTTGTCAATCTCTCCGTCCCAACTTCATCCTAATGGTTATGCCATCTTGATGGGGTTGTGCGTTTTGTTCAGAAGAACTTTTGATCGCTTACCAAGTTTTGAAGAAATCCGTTATTTATGCTCGTTTGCAAAGAGTAGAGATCATCCTTCCCTTATAATTGTGAGGAGTGCTAGAAACCGCAAACTTATTTCCGACCTTACCGAAAGCGTTCATGGATTTCTGAACCAATTTTTCTTTGCTCGCTGCCCCCCAGGGTTTTATGCCGATTGGAGAGTAGGAAGTAAGATTACTTGTCTCCATTTTTAAACTTTCTCGAGATCCGAATTACCAATTGCTAATTTCATTCTTTGCTCTTTTCAGCACTTCCTCTTCCCTCTAGAGATTCGGTCCATAAGCAGACTTTTGATAGATTGAGTGTCGTGGCCGTAGCAGAGAGAAGCATCAAGTTTTTGTTGGGGGATGAATTATTGCACCAATACGGGCTTTTGCATACTTCTCGTTCTACACATCCTCATGAAATCCCAGACTCCCCGGCTAGAGCATTGGATGCCCCAGCTTCTACAGATACATCCAAACCAAAAGGACCTGCTCCCGAGGCTTTGCTAGTGAAATGTTCCACTTCTGTTGATGTTGCGGGGCCATCTGACGAACTTGCCTCGGTTATTGAGGAAGAGGAGCCTCAGGGATCTCCCCGACGTTCACAGAAATCCGACGAAGAAGCCGAGAAAACTAGCCTTGCCAAGCAGAGCAGGGATGATACTTTCGAAGGGCTGAGCGACCTCTTTGCCACCTCGCAGGAAATCTTTAAAGATGATCCTATCACTACTGGGGTTTCTTCTTCAGTAGTTGAAGCAACTTCTGTCCTGCAGCAGACTCCGTCAACTCAGGAGTTGACCCTGACTATTACACCCACAACCACACCTCAATTAAAGAGTGGTTCGTAGTTTGATGCGCGTACTTTGCACGCCACACACACTTAGAATTTCTTTTTGGCACTTTTATGTTTCTCACTTTTTGTACTTTGAAGACCTCTAAAACTTATCTTTTTTATTTCAGATTCTCCGATGGGGCGCAGCAGCTCATACTACGATGATTTCCAGCGCTACGGGAGGCGTAGCAATATGATTATAGGCGTTACCTCCCCTCTTACAGAGAATCTGATGAAGAAAGAGCCGCCCGAAAGGCTCAAGAGAAGAGGGCTCAAGAGGAGCGCTACGAAAGAAGAGAGAGGGAAGAGCGCCACGATTCTTCACAGAGAGGTGACGATTCCCATAAAAGAAAAACCCATGATGACAGAGGAAAAGGTCATGTGGTTGAAGATTCGAGCAAGCGAGCCCGACATGGTGAGAAGCACACCACTACAACTCCTGAAAAGGTTACCGCCCCTGCCTCGCTTGATATTCCTTCCGGCTCTCCCGCTCCCGGGAAGTCAGACATCCAAACTATAATTAGCAGACCCAAATTCCAAGTTGGACCGGGTCCTGCCACTTTGCAAAGTTGATTTCCTCAGTGGTGTCTGAAGGGAGTAAGGTTTGACCTTGACTTGGTCCCCATTGACAAGTCTGCCATGTTACGAAACCTTGACGCCGTTAAGCTTGATATTGAGAGGATGTCGAACTGGCAGAAACTTGTTGACGAGCTTCAGAGGGTTAATTGTGCAAACATAGAGGCCATGCTCACCATGGAAAATGATAAAGCCGAATGGCAAAAGGTGCTCGAGCAACATGACACCGAGATGAGAAGCATTGCTTCTTACAATGAGGAGCTTGAAGCAAAAGTTGAAGAACTGAAACAAGAGCTTGCTGCTTCCTCTACTTCTTATTATCAAAAAGAAGAAGTGCTCCTCAAACAAGTGAGAGATGCCCATGCTGGCCAAAGGGATGCCGAAGACAGGCTCGAAGTGCAGAAAAGAATTAGCGAGGGCTATGTCGCTGACATTGAAGAGCTTCGGAAGAAGAATAACTCCCAAGAGGCGGAGATCCAAATGATTAAGCTTCAACTTTCTAAAGTTGAAATGGAGCGTGATGAGGCCGTTGCCGGCAAAATTGCAGCTGAAGAATCTCACAAGGCAACGAGGGCCAACACCAGCTCAACATTATTTGATTTCTAACTGCATAGCATCTTGGGGCGCGGTAGCCTTGCCTTTCTAGGCCCTAAGTATGAAATTACACTAGCTGAAGTTTGGGAGGCAGCACTCGATATGCTCGGTGGTAAAGGCGCTGGCTACGCTGAGTCAGCTCTTGAAGAACATTATCTTGATGATGATGCTCGCGCCGCTCTTGCCAAGGGGAGAGAACAGCTTGCAAGATTAAGGGCCGAAATAGCGGCAGGAGAATATTCAGGAAAAATCACCTCAACTATTCCAATTCAACCTTGTCCTTCAGCCGAAATTGACATTATCGGTTCTAGTTCTCATTCCCCATCTCCTACTAAAGTCACCACTGATATTGCAAGCATACAAGGTGGAGATGAGGGCGGCGAGAGTGCCGAGGCACAGGCTTACGAAGTTGACGTCAGGGAACCGACTTCTGCAGGTAACCCTACTGACAATCTTGCCCAAGTAGACTGCTCATCTGTTTCTTATGAACTTGATGGGCTTTTTGACTACTTCTTGAATCTCAGCGAACCTTTATCTCCGCTTTTTGCTGACTTAAACTTTTTTCCTTCTGCAGAGAAAACGTCGGGCATTGTTCAGGCTTCTCCTCCTCCAATTATTCCTTCTCCGCCTCCTAAGGTCACTCCTCCTTCTGCCTCGCAACCCGGGTCACAGGAAGAGCAAATAGAAGCCCTTCACGGCTTAGATTATCCCGTTGCTTCTCAAGATCCGAAAGGAGAAGAAACTGAAGGAAGCGAGAGGACGCCAGAACCCACTGGCTCCGACGCTGAACCGTTATCCAAACTTCTTTCTCCAGGGAGTGGGCCTTCCTCCAAGAAGAGAGGGAAGCAGGGAGTTTCCAAGAAGAAGAATAAGAAGGAATCTTTAACTGGGGAAGAAGAGACGGAAGAAAGTCCGATCGAGCCTCTTTCTCCTTCATCCCCTACCCTTACAAGCCGACCTAAAAAGTTGGTCATTCGGCCAGGTGCGGGCTCGAAAGGTGGGCGGAAGAAGAAATGATGGCTCTGGTTCTGTGGCTTTCATATCGCTTTTTTTCCTTTTTTGCATGCAATGACCGGAAATTGTGTGGGTACCAGCCCCCCGCTTTTCTTTTGTTGGAACCTGTACCTGTATATAAAATAGTGTTGAATAAAATGATTCTTTTTCTTTGTATAAACTTCTGTCTATATCTGAGAATGCATTTACTATTCATTTTTGTACAAGTTTCTTTGTACGATATTGCAGTGAGCTTGTGGTATATATTGTTCGAGCGCAATTTTACCGATGTAGTTACGCCATGCTGCCCCTATACCATAGGCCCATTGTAATATTTTATTTTATGAGGAACTTGTGCTTTTATTTTTTAGAGAATAATTATTCCACATTTGGAGGAATATGATTTCATTAAAAAATAGAGCACAAATAAGTTTCTATGTTTCAACTTTCGAAGATATCACTCTTTATTTTGTGCATATACACATTTTATTGAATGAAATCTTCTATGTGGCAAAGCGGGTATTTGTAAAGTACTTCAACTTCTTTTTGAGGAAGAGAATTTTCTAGAACAAGTAATTCACTCTTCCTTTGAAAGTTAAAGTGTGCTCTTAATGAGGATTTTTTTTTTTACTTGCCACAGTAAAGGGCTTCTTGATTTTTGTTTCTTTGAAAAGTTGCACCTCTGAGGAAGACTTTTTCACGTTTCAACACTTGGAAATTTTACTTCAATCTTGGTGAAACGTGTGCCTCCGAAGAGGTCTTTTCTGCTTGATTGTGCCTCCGGGAGGAGGTCTTTTCATTTCTGCCTCTGGGAAGAGGTCTTTCTGTCTTATTGTGCCTCTGGGAAGAGGTCTTTCTGTTTCTGCCCCTTGGGAGTGGCTCTCCGTTTTTTTTTTTTTAGCATTTCATCTCCGGTGAAGTGAAACTCCGAAGAGCGGTTGTTACACTTCAACTCCTGGCGAAATGGGCCTCCGAAGAGGGCTTTTATTTTGTTTTACATTTCAACTCTGGTGAAGCGAAACTCCGAAGAGCGGTTGTTACACTTCAACTCCTGGTGAAATGGGCCTCCGAAGAGGGCTTTTATTTCGTTTTACATTTCAACTCCGGTGATGTGAAACTCCGAAGAACGGTTGTTACACTTCAACTCCTGGTGAAATGGGCCTCCGAAGAGGGCTTTTATTTTGTTTTACATTTCAACTCCGGTGAAGTGAAACTCCGAAGAGCGGTTGTTACACTTCAACTCCTGGTGAAATGGGCCTCCGAAGAGGGCTTTTATTTTGTTTTACATTTCAACTCCGGTGAAGGGAAACTCCGAAGAGCGGTTGTTACACTTCAACTCCTGGTGAAATGGGCCTCCGAAGAGGGCTTTTATTTTGTTTTACATTTCAACTCTGGTGAAGCGAAACTCCGAAGAGCGGTTGTTACACTTCAACTCCTAGTGAAATGGGCCTCCGAAGAGGGCTTTTATTTTGTTTTACATTTCAACTCTGGTGAAGTGAAATTCCGAAGAGCGGTTGTAACACTTCAACTCCTGGTGAAATGGGCCTCCGAAGAGGGCTTTTATTTCGTTTTACATTTCAACTCTGGTGAAGTGAAATTCCGAAGAGCGGTTGTAACACTTCAACTCCTGGTGAAATGGGCCTCCGAAGATTGCCTGGAAGTTACTCTCTCATGGTTGGAGGGTCATGACTCCTCCAATCTTTTTTGGTTGAGTAGAGAACTTTCTTTTTTTGCGGCATATGCTTCGTTAGAGGTCTTTATCCTCCGAAGAGTTGTGCCTCCGAAGAGGACTTGTGCCTCCGAAGAGGGCTTTAGTTGTTCCTTGTCCACTTGCTTGTGCCTTTTCAGTGATCCTCTATTTTTATTTTTATTTTTTTTATTTTAAGCTTGCACTCCCTTCTCTTACAAGTAATTTGTTTAATCCAAAGAAGTGTACTTCATTGCTAGGCCAGTTCACGAGAACGGACATAAGCTTCTTAATCGGATGTTTGTTTGTTCAAACTTCTCAATTTATTAGCTAAAGCCCGTTTTCGGCGAAATCATTGACCGTTCAATTGAAGCTCTTCTTATCTAGGATTTAAGCTCAGGAATTTTTTGACTTGGAATTTGTTTGTTGAATGATAACAAGAATCACTTGGTCTTGTAATGTGCAAGTTTTGTTTTCGTTGCCTGCAAAAATTTAAATCGACAATTCAGTAATACATTTAATGTACTTTTCATATCGAAAATAAAGCAAACATGTAGTAATAATAAGGAACACAAGATTTATAGTGGTTCGGCCAAGAATTTGGGCCTACATCCACTTTATAGTCTTTCATTATTCACTTGCGTCGGTTTTACAATCGCTTTCAATTACAGGAATCATACATTCATAATTCTTTTTACAATATTTCAACGAAGCTATCAAGTAAAGTATGGACGTAAGTGATTGCTGTTCCAAGCTCTTGGAATTCGATCTCCTTCGACAGTAGTGAGTTTGAATGTGCCGTCAAGAAGCTTCTGACCTATGACATATGATCCTTCTCAATTTGGCCCAAACACACCTGTCGCTGTCATAATTCTCTTTAGGACTAGATCTCCAATTTCAAAGCTGCGTTGGCGAACTTTGGAATTGAAATGTCTGGCTATCCTTTGCTGATGAGATGCGATTCTGAGCTCAGCCTCTTCTCTTTTTTCATCAAGGAGATCTAGTGCCTCAAGCTGTAGTTTTTCATTCTCCGCTTGATTGAAATGGATTCTTCTATGTGAAGGGACCTCTGTTTCTACCGGAATCATTGCCTCTGATCCGTATGCCAATGAAAACGGAGTATGCCCAGTCGTAGTTTTGTGGGTAGTTCTGTATGCCCATAGTGCTAGTGGTAGCTTATCGACCCAACCACCTTTCGCTCTTTCAAGCTGCTTCTTGATGGTTGACTTGATAATTTTATTTACTGCTTCCACCTGCCCGTTTGCCTGCGGATGAGCTACTGCTGAGAAGCTTTTTTGGATTTTGAATCGTTTGCAAAAATCTTGGAAATCTTCACTTTCGAACTGAGTACCATTGTCTGTAATTATTTTTTGAGGCACACCATATCTGCAAATGATACTTTTAGTCACAAAACTTATCATCTTTTTTGAGGTGATAGTAGCCAGTGGTTCAGCTTCTGCCCACTTAATAAAATAATCTACAGCAACAATGGCATATTTAATTCAAGATTTGGCAGTTGGTAACGGTCCTACAAGGTCTATCCCCCATATTGCAAACGGCCATGGACTGACCATCTGTGTGAGTTCAGTGGAAGGAGCTCTAGAAATTTTGGCGAATCTTTGGCATCTGTCACATTTTCGGGAATAGTCTGCTGCATCTCGATTAATTTCTGGCCAAAAATATCCGTATCGGAGAATCTTTTTCGCTAAAGTTTGACCACCTAAATTGATGCAGCTAAGGCCAGAGAAGAAATTGTGCAATCCTTAATTCCTGAAAGCATGAGCTTGTGGTGTAGTTTGATGAGTCGTCCACGACTCAATGAAAGCTTGAGTCGTTTCCGAGCTAAGGAAGGATGGCCACGATCTAACAAGCCATGGGGGAAGTTAGCCCGAGTTAACAAGGCATCGGAAGTAGGTCGGCAATGACCTAAGGAAAGACTGAAAGAAGGGATAACTGGATACAGAGAGAAAATGGTGCCGAGTCAACGAGTTACGACTCATGATGAGTCGACCTAATTGAGTCGTTAAGGAGTTATGCCGCAATGTGTCTGTGTAGTGTATTTTCTTGAGTCGGTTACTCCATAGGTCGTGAGTCGGCATGAAGTTGAGTCGGTAGAAGGATGTGTGTTTGTAGTTTCTGAGTTGCTTCTTGTTAAGTCGGTGCCGACCTAAGAGTTGTCTCGTTTATGTGTATATATGAGTCGGTGTATCTGTTGAGTCGAAGGTCGGCCTGTAGGTGAGTCGGACGAATGTGTGTTAGGAATGAGTCGTGAGTCGGCAACGACTTAAGAAGCTGTGTTGAGAAAAGGCTATAAATAGGGAGTGTGTTGTAACTTTTGGGGGACTTGAATATTGAATAAAAATTTCTTGTTGATTGCTTTGTGCTTTCTTCTCTAATTGGTAGTCGAGTGAAATCTCCTATCTCCACCTACGTCATTCGAGTGCGCTCGAATCTTCGTTTGTGAAGCCGATTCACGGAATCAAGTGCGCTTGATCAACGTCGAAGAATCGTAGATCTTTGTTTCTCGGTATCGTGCGCGATCAACGAGACGAAGATAGCTAGAATCCGGCATCTTTGGATCAACGGATTTGGGCATTGCAGTATTTTCAAATCACCGATTGCTACATTTCATCAATTGAAGTTTGTTTTGAAATATCCGCTGCGTTAGTTTGGTATCAGAGCCATACTTAGCCAATCATAGCTAAGTTGATTCTTGGAGCCAAGTATTGAAGTTGAAGTTTGAAGTTGTGTTCGTTGTGTTCCTCTTGAAGCTGCAACAAGAGGGAGGACTTTCGATCTATTCCATTTTGGATCGAAGTGTTGAAAGGTGTTTGAATTGAAGGAGGCCGTGTATACTTGTGAAGTAGCCGAGCCTAGGAAGGATCATAGGAAGCTTGTTTCGAGCTAAGGAGTTAGGCCGAGCCTTGTGAAGTTGTTTTGAAGGTTGAGCCGTGACTTATTGTTGTTTTGTTGAAGTGTTGTGTTGATGCAATCATGCCGCCAAGGAGAGCTAACCGCCATCAAAATGTTGAAGCTTTGTATCGAAGAGAAGAAGCCGATCAAATGGAGCAACGTATGCATGAGAAGATTGATGAAGGCATTGGTAGGTTGGAGAAGCTTATGATTGATATGAATCAAAGTAGAAGAAGAAATTCACCTGAATCCAACCGTGGGGGTAGTAGAGTGTCATCACATTCAGAACGGGAAAGGAGAGAGGACCAAGATCATCGAAGTGTAGATAATCGAAGTAGGAGGGATGTTGATGATCATGATAGACGGGATGTTGGTAGTAGGAGTGGTGGTAGAGATGTTGGGTGGCGTGAAAGACAACGATATGCATCAGACTTTGATGAGGAGTTTGATGGTGAGAGGGGAAGTATTCATTTCAGAGACCGAGATCAGGGACAACGTCAGTATCGGGTTATTGATGACGATCGACGTTGGGAATCGGGGATGAAGATGGAGATTCCAGAGTTTAAAGGAGGGATGGTAGCTGAAGAATTCTTAGATTGGTTATCTAATGTTGAAGAAACCTTTGATTTCAAGGAAGTGCCAGAGAATCGTCGAGTGAAGTTGGTTGCTACTAGATTGAGGGGAAGAGCATTGGCATGGTGGCAGCAAACTAAACTTACACGAGAACGGATGGGGAAGTCGAAGGTTGTTGAGTGGGATAAGATGAAAAAGTTGATGAGATCTACTTTCTTACCTTACAACTATCAATCACTTATGTACCAGAGGTTGCAGAATCTGAGGCAAGGGACAAAGTCTGTTAGTGATTATGCTGATGAATTTTACCAACTCATTGCCAGGAACGATATTATGGAGACTGAAGAACAGTTAACTGCTAGATTCATTGGGGGATTGAGAATGCAGATCCAGGATATGGTTAATATGTTTGATCCAAGATCTGTAGCAGAGGCACATCAGAAAGCGTTAGCTTGGGAGAAGCAGGGAAGGCATGGAGGTGGTGTGTTTACTAATTCTAACAATCAAGTGAAGGGGGCCAGTGGAAGTTCTAATGTTCCTAAACCTGTCAGTAAGCCAATTGTGAAAGAGGGTGAGAAGGCGAAGGTTAATAGTGGGTTCAAATGTTATAATTGCCAGGAAATGGGTAATAAAAGCAACGAGTGTCCGAAGCCGAAGAAGAGAACTATGATAGTTGAAGCTGAGGATGAAGAGGAAGAAGCTGAATGTTCTAATTCACCTTATGTTGAGGAGGAAGAAGAAGTGTCGGGAGACGAAGGTTGTAATCTGATGATGAGGAGGTCTTGTTTGACGCCAAAACAAGAGGAGGAAGATAGTTGGTTGAGGAATAACATATTTCAATCTACTTGCACTATTCTTGGGAAAGTTTGTAAATTTGTCATTGATGCTGGGAGTTGCGATAATATTATCTCTACAGAGGCAGTGAGGAAATTGGAGTTGAAAACCGAGAAGCATCATAAACCATACAAGTTAGCTTGGTTAAGGAAAGGTGGTGAAGTGAAAGTTGGGAGAAGAGCTTGCGTGAAATTTTCTATTGGGAAGAAATACAAAGATGAAATCTGGTGCGATGTAGTGGACATGGATGTGTGTCATCTGTTGTTGGGTAGGCCATGGCAGCTTGATCGAGCAGTACAACACGATGGTCGAGCCAATAGCTATAGTTTCATGTTCGAGGGTACTAAAATCACTTTGGTTTCCAAGAAGCAACAACAGAAGGAGAGCACGCTGGAGGAGATTGAGGAATTGAAAACTCTGTTGACTTTGAAGAAGTTTGTTAAGGAGGTTGAAGAGGAGCCTGAAGTATACTTGTTGATTGGGCGTGAGAGCAGTGAAGAGGTTGAAATTCCAGAAGAAGCGAAGCCAGTTTTGCAAGAATTTGAGGATGTATTTCCAGAGGAGTTGCCTAAGGAGTTACCGCCACTGAGAGACATTCAACATCAGATCGATCTTGTTCCGGGAGCAGTATTACCACATAGACCACATTACCGAATGAGTCCGAAGGAATATGAAGAATTACGAAGGCAGGTGGAAGAGTTACTTGAGCAGGGACGTATTCAGGAAAGCTTGAGTCCTTGTGCTGTGCCAGCTTTGTTGGTACCAAAGAAGGATGGAACATGGAGAATGTGTACAGATAGTAGAGCTTTGAACAAGATTACTGTCCGCTATAGATTTCCTATGCCGAGGTTGGATGACTTGCTAGATTAGTTGAGTGGGGCTATTATATTTTCGAAGTTTGATTTGAAGAGTGGTTATCACCAGATTCGAATTAGACCGGGAGACGAATGGAAGACAGCGTTTAAGACGAGAGAGGGGTTATACGAATGGTTGGTTATGCCATTTGGTTTATCAAATGCACCTAGTACATTCATGCGGGTGATGAATCAAATCTTTAGGCCATTCATTGGGAAGTTCGTGGTAGTTTACTTTGATGATATTCTGATTTATAGTGCGAATACGGAGGAGCATGTAGAGCATTTGAAGAAGGTGTTAATTATTCTTCGTGAAGAACAATTTTATGCAGCTACGAAGAAATGTGTGTTCATGACGAGAAGTGTGTTATTTTTGGGATATGTTGTATCTGAGAAGGGAATCCAGGTGGACCAGAGTAAAGTTGAAGCTATTAGAAATTGGCCACAACCGAGAACTATCACTGAAGTTAGAAGTTTTCATGGATTGGCATCATTCTACCGAAGGTTTATTCCACACTTCAGTAGCGTGATGGCACCGGTTACTGATTGTATGAAAGGGAAGCAGTTTTCTTGGTCGGAGGAAGCAGGAGTTGCTTTTGAAAAGATTAAGTCACTATTAACGACAACACCAATTCTTGTTTTACCTGATTTTCAGTTGTTGTTTGAGCTACATACTGATGCATAAAAGGTTGGGATTGGAGGAGTGTTGAGTCAGTGTGGAAGGCCTATTGCTTATTTTAGTGAGAAGTTGTCAGGGGCCAAGATGAGATATAGTACATACGATGTTGAGTTTTATGCTATTGTGCAAGCTGTTAAACATTGGAGGCATTATCTATTTCAGAAAGAGTTTGTTCTTTACACTGATCATGAAGCGTTGAAGCATTTGCAGGGGCAGGATAAAATTTCAGCGAGACATGCATCATGGATCGCTTATTTACAACAGTTTACTTTTGTTGTCAAACATAAGTCAGGGGTGACGAATCGTGTGGCTGATGCTTTAAGTCGGAGGAGTCATTTGTTGACAACAATGAAAGTGGAAGTGACAGGTTTTGAGCTATTGCCAGAGCTGATTGAAGAAGATCCTTATTTTGTGAAATTTGTTGAAAAGGTAAAGGAAGGAAGTGCTGACGAGTTTATATTGGTGGATGGTTTTCTGTTTAAAGGGAATCGTTTATGCATACCAGATTGTAGCTTGAGATTGAAAATTATCAAGGAGTTACACGAGGAAGGGCATGTGGGCCGTGATCGTACTTTGCAATTGATTTCACAGTCTTACTTTTGGCCGTCGATGAGGAAAGAAGTGGGAAGGTTTGTGGAGCGATGTCATGTTTGCCAAGTTTCGAAAGGAACCGCGACCAATGCTGGGTTGTATATACCGTTGCCTGTACCGGCTAGACCATGGGTTGATGTGAGTATGGACTTGGTATTGGGATTGCCGAGAACGCAGCGTGGTAATGATTCTATATATGTAGTGGTTGACAGATTTTCTAAAATGGCAAATTTTATTGCTTGCAAGAAGACGACGGATGCTGTTCGTGTTGCTCAGTTATTTTTCAAGGAGATCTATCGACTTCATGGATTGCCAGAGTCTATTGTGTCGGATAGAGATACTCGTTTTCTGAGTCACTTTTGGTTAAGTTTGTGGAAGATGATGGGAACGAAGTTGAACTTTAGCAGCGCGTATCATCCACAGACAGATGGTCAAACCGAAGTTGTGAACAGATCATTGGGAAATTTGTTGCGATGTTTGGTGAAAGATAATCTGAAAAGTTGGGACATGAAGTTATGCCAGGCAGAGTTTGCTCATAATCATGCAGTGAATCGTAGCACGGGATTCAGTCCATTCCAGATTATATATTCAAATTTACCCAGGGGACCGTTGGATTTGGCAGTAGTACCACAACTGAAGGGGACGGTTAAACGAGCTGTAGACTTTGTTGACGGGTTGACGGAATGTCATAAGATCGTTCAAAAATGATTAGAAAAGTCAAATGAGAAGTATAAGTGGGCTGCTGATTTGAAATGACGTAGTGTTGAATTTATGGAAGGTGATTTGGTTTATGCTGTATTGACGAAGGATCGATTTCCAGTGGGTACTTATAACAAGTTGAAGGTGCGGAAAATTGGTCCAATTGAAATTGTGAAGAAAATTAATGAAAATGCTTATAAGTTGAAGCTGCCAGAAGATGTTTACACGTCTGACGTGTTCAATGTTAAACATCTTGTTCCATATTACGGAGGTAAACAATCAGATGAAGAAAAATGTACAAATTCGAGGACGAATTTTTCTCAACCAGGGGAGGATGATGCAGCTAAGGCCAGAGAAGAAACTGTGCAATCTTTAATTCCTGAAAGCATGAGCTTGTGGTGTAGTTTGATGAGTCGTCCACGACTCAATGAAAGCTTGAGTCGTTTCCGAGATGAGGAAGGATGGCCACGATCTAACAAGCCATGGGGGAAGTTAGCCCGAGTTAACAAGGCATCGGAAGTAGGTCGGCAACGACCTAAGGAAAGACTGAAAGAAGGGATAACTGGATACAGAGAGAAAATTGTGCCGAGTCAACGAGTTACGACTCATGATGAGTCGACCTAATTGAGTCGTTAAGGAGTTATGCCGCAATGTGTCTGTGTAGTGTATTTTCTTGAGTCGGTTACTCCATAGGTCGTGAGTCGGCATGAAGTTGAGTCGGTAGAAGGATGTGGGTTTGTAGTTTCTGAGTCGCTTCATGTTAAGTCAGTGCCGACTTAAGAGTTGTCTCGGTTATGTTTATATATGAGTCGGTGTATCTGTTGAGTCGAAGGTCGGCCTGTAGGTGAGTCGGACGAATGTGTGTTAGGAATGAGTCGTGAGTCGGCAACGACTTAAGAAGCTGTGTTGAGAAAAGGCTATAAATAGGGAGTGTGTTGTAACTTTTGGGGGAGTTGAATATTGAATAAAAATTTCTTATTGATTGCTTTGTGCTTTCTTCTCTAATTGGTAGTCGAGTGAAATCTCCTATCTCCACCTACGTCATTCGAGTGCGCTCGAATCTTCGTTTGTGAAGCCGATTCACGGAATCAAGTGCGCTTGATCAACGTCGAAGAATCGTAGATCTTTGTTTCTCGGTATCGTGCGCGATCAACGAGACGAAGATAGCTAGAATCCGACATCTTTGGATCAACGGATTTGGGCATTGCAGTATTTTCAAATCACCGATTGCTACATTTCATCAAATGAAGTTTGTTTTGAAATATCCGCTGCGTCATAAATGATCACCACATTCTCCCCCATGCACCTCAGTTAGGATTGTTTTGGACTCTTCCCTGGATACACATCGAAGTAACGGCATTGAGAATCCCCGTCTGTATAACTGGCCATCCTGGACTATATAGCGAGAGGCTTTCCTCAGTAGCTTCTTTCGTTCTTTTGAATTTTCCGGTAAAGAGCCATTGAGCAGATATTCTGTTATTGGTGTCATCCATGATTCTCGCTCTTGAGACACGCTTATGATCCAATCAATATCCATCTCATCAATGCTCGGAGTCGACAGGACCTCCACTGGAGTTAACCCCAGAAAGTGAGCTTCGCCTGTGCTAGAGTACTTTGCGAGAGAATCTGCTTTCATGTTTTCTTCTCGAGGAATATGACTTATCATGTAATGATCGAAATCACCCAGGAGTTCCCAAGCCTTTGACAAGTAGGCGGGCAGATTTCCCCCTTCCGCTTGGAATTCCTTCTTGACTTGGCATACAATAAGCTGAGAATCACTGAAGATCTGTAACGCTTGGATGTTTAGTTCTTTAGCAATCCTTAAGCCAGCGATAAGGGCTTCGTATTCTGCTTCATTGTTTGTTGAAGGAAATTCCAATCTTAGTGCATAGCATAATGATCGACCTTCAGGGGTCTCAAGTACAACTCCGGCTGCAGAACAATAGTCGTTTCTCGCGTCATCGACATATAACTTCCATTGGATTGGGGAATCGTCGATCGTTTCGTCCTCACTGTTACCCTTATCTGTGAATTCTGCGATGAAATCCGCTAAAGCTTGTCCGTTGATTGCTTTTCGGGAATGATAAGTGATGTCATATTGACTGAGTTCAATATTCCACTTTAGAAGACGACCCGAAGTCTCAGGGCGAAACAGGACTTGCTTTAAAGGTCGATCAGTGAGGACTCTGATAGGATGAGCTTGGAAATATTGCCTCAACTTCCTGGATGCAATCAGTAGGCAATAGGCGTGTTTTTCCAACTTAAAGTAATTCATCTCTGCCCCAGTGAGTCTTTTGCTGATATAGTAAACTGGATGTTGAATCCTCTTGTCTTCTCGTATCAGCGCTGCACTTAAAGCATGAGATGATACTGCCAAGTATATAAGAAGATCCTCGCCATCACCAGGCCTAGAAAGTATTGGTGGCGTTTCCATATGGCGAATTAATTCATCAAAGGCTTTTTGGCATTCGGGAGTCCAATCGAAGTTTTTCTTTCCTTTCTTTAGGGCGTCAAAGAATGAGATGCATTTATCTGTGGCTTTGGAAATGAACCGACTCAAGGTGGCGACTTTTCCATTGAGACTTTGCAATTCCCTCTTCGTTCTAGGAGCTTTGACTTCCTTTAAGGCGGTAATTTGAGCTGGACTATCCTCAATGCCCCTAGCGCTCACGATGAAACCTAAAAACTTTCCGGATTCCACTCCAAATGAACATTTTAAAGGGTTGAGCTTCATTTCGTATTTTCGGAGGACTGTGAACATGTCTGCTAAGTGTTCTATGTGATCCACTGCTTTCTTAGACTTTACTAACATGTCATCGACGTAGACTTCCATAGTCTTTCCCAATTGCGGTTTGAACATAGCATTAACAAGTCTTTGGTATGTTGCCCCTGCATTCTTCAGCCCGAAGGGCATAACTCTGTAGCAGTAAAGACCAACGTCGGTGATAAAGCTCGTGTCCTCCTGATCTGGCTCATGCATCATGATCTGGTTATATCCAGAGTAGGCATCCATAAAAGATAACAATTCGTGTCCCGCTGTTCCGTCTACCAGTTGATCGATCCTGGGTAATGGGAAGCAGTCTTTGGGGCAGGCCTTGTTTAGATCTGAAAAATTGATGCACACTCTCCGTTTTCCGTTGGCTTTCTTAACCAGCACTGGATTTGAAACCCAATTCGGATAGGTAGATTCTTTGATAAAGTTATTCTCCATGAGCCGATCAACCTCTTCTTTTAACGCTGCTGACCTTTCTGGACCTTGAGTTCTCCTTTTCTGCTTCACAGGTGTAAATTTTGGATCAATATTCAGAGCGTGTACTGCAACTTCTGGGGATATTCCGCACATATCGGCATGAGTCCAAGCAAAAACATCCAAATTTGCCTTTAAAAAAGATATTAGGATATTCTGAATTGACACATTAAGTTGTGAACCCACATTCAACACCTTGTTTGGGTCCTTTGGGTCAACAGGTACTGGTATTGTCGTTTCCACTGGTACCACTCTATTTTCCCTGCACTGGCTTTCCTAGGATCCATCTCTTTCCGTGCTCCGCTGTGCTCGCCAGTGCAGGGTCCGCCCTGTAATTGCTACAAGGCTGGTTCTTTGATGCGGACTGGGGTTGCCGCATCCTTTCCCATCTCTCTTTTCCTTGTTTCTCGTAGCTCTGTCAGATAACACTCCCGCCCAGCATTTTGATCCCCTTTTATAACTCCCACTCCATTATCTGTGGGAAATTTAATGGTGAGGCACCATGGGGCCAGAACAGCTTTGAATGCTGCGAGAGTTGGACGGCCAAGGAAAGCATTATAAGCAGAAAACTCGTCAACAATCACAAAAGTTTGCTTGCGGACCACTTTTCTTTCTCCCTCTCCAAGTTCTACAAGCAAATCAACGGTTCCTATCGGCTGTTTTGGCTCCCCAGTGAAGCCAGCGATTTTCTGCGATGATGCTTGCACATCAGCCATAGGGATCTTCATTTGGTCGAATGTTTTCTTGAAGAGGATATTGCAGGATGCGCCACAATCAATGAGAACTCTTCTGACAATAGCTGGCCCGATACCAGCTGAGATGACTAAGGGATCCAAGGTAGGAGCTTCAATACCTGTGGAATCCCTGGCTCTGAACACAATATCATCATTGAAAGTTTTTTGTTGCTTCAGGGGCATAACACCTTCCAAAACAAATACATCTTCCTCGGTCGGTACATACTTCAAAGCTCGGGTATATCTTTCCATCTCACCCCAGCTCCTGCCTGCTGGGTGAGGTCCTCCCGTAATGACATTGATAACAGGCCTTCCGGATTCATGCCCTGCAGTCTTCTCACTTGTCCTGGGTTGATGAGCAGGAGCTCGTTGCCCCTGACTAGTCGAAGTAGGATTGCTGCTATTCTTTTCCACAAATTGCTGCAGCTTGTTTTCCCTTATCAATTCTTCAATCAAAATTTTCAATTGGCGGCATTCATCGGTATCATGACCGGGTTGATTATGGAAGCGGCAAAACTTTCCGCTTTGTACAGCTTTTTTCCCGGTTCTCAGAACGGGAGGTTTAGGATAATCAACAGAATCTTTAGTGGCAAGGTAAATACACTCCGGCGTATCTGATAAAGGGGTATATTCCGATGGCTTGAAGGAATGAGGCTTCTTCAGATTTTTCTGTTTCTTCCCATCGTTATTTTCCCTTTTCTGTCCTACAGATTCATTCTTGCGTGGAGCAACAACGTTATCTTCAGCTTTTTCCAATGCTGCCTTTACCGGTACCGGACGGCTTTCCAGGCGTATGAACTCATCTGCTTTCTTGTAGAATTTTTCAAGGGAATTTGGTTCCTTCATGTTAAGCCATTTTCCAAATTCGCTCGACTTGTCGATGGCCCTCATCAGATAGGTCAAGATCATCCGTGGTTCTGCATTGTCTACCTCGGCCAGCACTATATTAAAGCGATTCAAGAAAGATCTGATAGTTTCACCTGGATTCTGCTCTAAACTTGACAACGACATGATATCTTTGGCTTTTGAAGCGTATAGTCTGAACTGCTCCTTGAATTTCCGGGTTAGGTCAGAAAACTGATCTATGGACCGAATTGGTAGCTTGGTGAACCAAAGCAGAGCTACACCTTCCAAATATACAGGAAAATATCGACACTTTATTTCATCAGAAGCTCTGGCACCTGTCATGCGCCAATCATACTTATACAAGAATTCGTTCGGATCACTTGTTCCTTTGTAAGCTGGGATAGTTGGAGGGACGAACTTCCTAGGGAACTCAGCCTTTAAGATTCTTTCGGTAAACGGGGTTTTACTTGGAGCGAAACCCCATTCCTTCTCATCTTCATTCCTTTGCATGCTTTCTTTCATGATTTGTCGAACCATTTCAGAAAGATACCCATCATCATTTCGAGCTTTAGATCCACCAACTTCAGGAAATGTCCGCTCAAAGGGGGTGGCAGCCCTCTCAGGAATGTTTCTTTCTTCATCCTCATGAATGTTGCCAGCAAAGTTCCTTTCATTACCCGTTGGTTGACGGTTTACTCCAAGCAAGTCATTCAACTTATTCAAAATTAGGGCATTTTGGGCATTCTGAGCCTCCAATTGTGCACTTTGGGCATTTATCTGCTGGTTCAGCCCTAAGATTACAGCATCCAACTCCGCTTTTGTAACCCCAACAGGTGGAGTGGCTTGATTAGGTACTGGGGAAGCGGAGGTTCCCTCTTGAACATTTCCAGATCTAACAGATCCACTCCTTCTCCCCGGAGCCATGATTTCAGATAAACTTCTAGTCTTCAGAGAGGTTACTTCAACAAACTTTCGTGGAGCAATGATGATAATACTCGTGAGTTCAATTCTCAGTGAAAGCACCAAAAATGTTAACGCTAAAATTTGAACGCTAACACCCCGGTGTATAAAGTGTAGTTGTGAAAGCACCACCCGACGATTCGGGAACAGAGTATAAGCAGAAAGTCACAGAAAAAGCAGTGAATAACAACGATTTTATAGTGGTTCGGCTCAAGGCAAGCCTACGTCCACTTTAATTCTCTTTATTGCTAAACCGATTACAACTTTACAACAATCTTCAATTACAATTACGACGAGACAAACAACTAGAACTTTGGTAGAGAAGAATTCTTCGAATCCGTGTAGATTGCGTTAGATTTTCCCTTGAAGTTAATTGAGATGCCTTTCGAACTTGAAGTGTCGGGTGAGTTGAGAATTCGGCTGAGTATTGGCGCTTGAAATGATTGGCCAAAAGTCCCTTGAACGTTGGATATGGTCATGTATTTATAGGCAAATTTTTCCCTTAGGCCGCAAGTCGTGACCGACTTAAGTTGGGTCGTGGACGACTTAACTAGTTGCAACCGGTTTAAAGCGAGCCCGGGCTTCACAGAGGCATTTTCGTTCAAGTCCCAAGTCGCCTCCGAGCTAACTCCTCCCCTTCCTAGTAACACGGCATCGGGTTCTTCATTCAGTGGCTTTTAGGTCGCGGCCGAGTTAGTCTGGTAAGTCGTAAGTCGCGACCCAACTGATGAGTCCAAGGTCGTGTACGAGCTAAGAGATCACTGTGCCCTGCAGCGGCATTGACTTCCTTTGCTCAATTCATGTCCGGCCTAACATTGGTCATAGGTCGGCTGCATTTTAGGTCGGTAACCTTGTCAAGGCGTTAAATCGGCATCCATGTTAAAGCTTTAGGTCGGCATGCCCCTCTAACCTGTTAGGTCGGTAACCTTATTAAGGTGGTTAAGTCGACGACCTTGTTAAAGTGTTAGATCGGCACCTCTCTTAGGTCTTAGGTCGGTCTCCCTTTGAAGCCTTAGGTCGGTCTCCCTTTGAAGCCTTAGGTCGGTCTCCCCTTGTTAAATCGGCAGAACATTAGCTCGCTCATTATTCTGGATCGGTGAGCCACGGCCGAGGCGGGGTTAACAAACCGGGAATGGCTAAAATAGGGGAGGTGCAGCAAGGCTAAGTGGGTAGCACCCAAGTAGGACAAGATTTTCTTCTGTCTAGAGGTTCCTTTTTGTTCAGGTTTGTGGGTAGTTGGTCGCGACAACTGCTGGGGTTGTCGTGTTTGGGACTATCCAGTAAGGGATGGTTCCAGCCTTGTGTTGCAGGGGATTTAGGGTGGATCCTCGGTACGGTGATCTAGGCCACGTACTGTGACGTGCGGTACCCCAGTAGCCCTGCCATTGTATGTAATCTAATCTCCAATAAGTGTCGTACGTATTGATTGTGCCCAACTATGTTGGAGCGTGAGATGTATGCATTCCAGCTATTTCTGTATTTTACTTGAAAACCTTAGACCCTATTATAATATAACTGGATTTCTTATCAAATGATTTGGTTATCATAAGGTAAAACCTTTTCCGTGTTTATGTGTGGGAAGTCTTACGAGATACCTTTTGTTTTCATTGTTTTTCAAAGTTAAGCAACTTTAACCCGTTTGCTCATACCAGACCCATGTCTGACCAGGAGTTTATTTTCTGTTTTATTAAACACTTGGGTACTCAAATTTTTATGAGTAGCCAAGGAATTCAGGTTAGCTTTCATAATTCTGGAGGAGATTTGAAGTAGGAGGCTTCAGCATGTAGATATATTATGGTTCCGCTGTGCTAATGTTTGTGTCTGTATCTATATGATGCACTTGAGTTGTATAATAGACAAATGTTTATAACTATCTAATATGAGATGTGTAAGTTGTGTACTCTGATATATATGATACTATGTAATATCTTATGTAATATATTACATTTCATTCGCTCCGCTGTGAGTATCTAATGTTGTTGAGTTTCTTCTTTCCTATCTTTTCTTCTTCTATCCCTTTCTTTCTTATATCATGATGTGTCTTTCTGGGCTAAGAAAGACGGGTTGTGACATCACTATATATAACTTGACCTTTTAAATTATCGAACATTGGTTTGGAAAGATCGGGATCGGATATTAGTTCTTATCCGAAAACTGCATCGATCCAATGTAAGCATTCGAATTGGAAATAGTAAAGGCAAGGTCCATGATGAAGATTTTGAAGTGCAAAGGCTATTTGCTACTAACCCCAAGGGAAATTCCAAAATAGGTGTAGTGGAGATAGAGCCTTCGGTTCTTCATCTCCTGAACGACTTATATGGATGAGCGCTGACATTGTGTCAATATATGGAAGGTAATGCTAACATTCCAAGTGGCAATGCTACAATAAAGGTGAACGTAGCTGCAGACCTCATCAACTGGGAATGACTAAAACAGGGGAGATGAATCAAGGCTAGGTGGGTCGCTATAACATCTCCGATTTGGACGCCCAAAACCAATAACTAGGGATGCTGCAGTCATTTGTAGCTACTAATTCTCGGTGACCAATTATGGTAATGTTAGGTACATTGATGTACCAGAAACACATGGATATGAAAAAATTTAAACTATATTTTTTTTAAAAATCTCCCATTTCACTTCAAATCACATTTCAAATTCATTACACAATCCTAATTCACTAACCACGTTCTTAGAAATATAATTAGTACAAAATACGCCAAGAGCGACTTGTGAAGATGCCCCCTTAGTAAATGAAAGTCTAAATATAGAAAATTAAGCAACTTTTCTACTACACCTAATACCACTACCACAGTGGAACCAAACGAAAAAGAACTCCTAAAAGCTAGCTTGCCTCCTGCCCATCTTCGGAAGTTTATTCGTCTAAAGAAGAACCTGAAAATCTTAGCTCCCAAACTGCTTAAGATTAATTGAGAGCCTAAGAGTTTAAGGGGAAAACATAAACTTCTGGTCAGATGAAGAAAAAAAAATCTAGCGTGAGTAATAACCTACTATCTTGAACCATATAGATATCTAATGAGACCACGTCATTTGGAGGAGCGGATTTTCCCCTTACTAGTATTTTAACCTAATTTAAAATAACCATACATTATGCACCTTCATCCATAATGGTTAGGACATAACATGGTAAAATGTATCATGATGATGTGTTGACATGTAGCATGCTATGGATTTTCCATCCCCATTTACCTGACTATCTATTTCAAGTTATAGTATCCAGGGTCACTATTAACCTTTTAGTTTTCATAAGCTGACTAATAACGTGTTCCAACTTATGAACTATTTGTTTGGTTTCATAGTTTTTATGGGATTACTAAGAACTTACTGGTGTCCACAATAACATCATCTAATCATAATTTTCATGGAGTCACTATAAATCTATTGGATTCTCCAATAACATCTCTTATGTCATAGTTTTGATGGGATCAATATGAACCTATTGATCTTTTTCAATAACATATTCTAGATATAATTTTCTTGGGATCACTAAGAACCTATTGGCCCCTGCCAATAACAATTTCCATACATAGTTTCTGTAGGCTTACTAATAACCTGTCTAGACCATCAATCCTATGATAAGTCTTTAGACATCCTATATTCTGGTCTGTCTGATCTCTTGGATGCAATTCTGCTCACTCAAGTGTTAACTCAATGTATGTTCACAACTTGGTCAACCTAGCTGGTTATTCTGCCCTTACTACCCTAAAATGCAGTTATGGATTAATTATGAAGTAAATATGTTTACAGAATCATACATGATAAATGATTAAAACATAATAATACAAACATCTATGAATTAATTCCTAGTAATCATTTTTCTAAGTAAACATGGTTTATACCATTAACCCATTATCTTTAGCAAGGAAAGCTTCTTCAAAAATTTTAAGGTTAAATTCCATTTGAAAAATATTTCATATTGCCATGGATTTTACATTTTGAAAAAAATGAGATTGGGTTTCTTATTTGAAAACTAAGGCTTTCGACTAGGTCCTTCAGAACCTTGTGACATCATGAATTACCCTCTATCACTCTCCCTTTTGAAAGCATTACTTAAAGTCTTAGACCTTCTCTTTCGAAGCCATTAAATACATACCTTTCGAAAGCATTGAAACCTTCCTTTCAAAACACTTAAAGATATACCTTTTGAAACTCTTAAAACTTAACTTTCAAAGGCTTTTAGTTCAAATAGAACTTATAGAAGCATAACTTAGAAACCATTTGAAAGTATCTCTTTCAAAATCATTGAGTTTAACATTATATATAACTACTGGGTCAAAAAAGAACCAAAGAAAAAGCTTTGCTTTCTAAAGCATTAATCATAAGAAAAATAACTAGGGAAGAGCATAGCTTTGAAACCATCCTTTCAAAACCATTGCCTCCGAAACCATTTATAAAAGCAGCTAGAAGGACTCTTTTGAAAGAATTGGGAAGGCGGCTTCAATATTAATAAAACGAAAGCCTTCCTTTCGAACTTAGTGTTATAAGGCTATAAAGAAGAGCGGCCTTTAACCAATTCGAAAGGTATGAATGCGGAAGCTAGGTATCGAATGAGTTCAAAATGCGGCAACCCTTTCAAAAGCTCCTTTCTCAAAATAAAGGCAAGCGGAAATTTGTTCGAAAGCCTCTTTTTAAAAAAAGTAAGTTTATTGATTCGAAAGCTAATTGGAGTGGCTTTAACCCCTTCGAAAGCATGCCTTCGACACCATCATTCCTTTCGCCCTTTCTCCAATACACTATATACCAATTGCCTGTTATTATATGCATTGGTTTCGAATAGTGTGAAAGGTCTAACCGAGTTTGGTGATGGAAGCAAGCTAAGGAAGTGGCGAACATGTAATTCGAAAAAAACTATTTTATTGCCTTTTAAAGTAATTTCTTTTTACCTAACTTGCCCAATTTGTCAAAATGTGACTGGTTATCCACTCTTTATCAAAATTCATTTCTAAAAAAGCTACCGAATTCAAAGTTTATAATTAAAAACAGTTTAATAAATAAGCCCACTTCCTTAACAAAACATGTAAAACGTTTAAGCCCCTTAACTTAAATAATTTTATAACCATAGTAAAGTATTTAGGAAAATTCCTCAAAAATCACAATAATTCATTTTTAATATGTCTTGTGACATATATAAATTTCATTCCTGAAATCATTATATGATTTACTTAGATAATTTAAACTTAAAATTATCCATTTCTTCCATTCAAAATTCATAGTAAATTATCCATAGCTTGGAATATTATGAAAATTTAAACCCATCTTTAAAATAATGTTTTACATGACATATTCAAACATCATGGAATTTGAAAATCACTTTGCATGATTTTAGCCTTGATTTATATAATCCCACAAAAATCCTTGTCTAAATTACGACATGGCATATTAATCAAAGCATATCATCGTTCATCCATCCAACCGATTTTAAACCATAAAATCGAATTTAAATGTTCAAGATGACATATATGAGATGGTTTAGATCATTATTCACCTTGTTTGGATAAGGAATTTGAGATTTGTTCTTGCTTTAATCTTATTAGCTTGAATTTAGCCTCTAATTAATTTTTAGCTCCTCTTCTCCTAGGGTTATGATCGTCCTTGTTTATCCTTTGTTTATTTTTTTAATTTTTGAAAATGTGACTGAGAATGAGGTAAGGGGCTTAGGGGTTATGGGGTTAGGCTATTCCCATATTTCACTTGCTTTATTCTCTTAAATCTCTAATTTATAAATCACTCATATATTCATTTAGTTAAGGCATGGCCCTATTCTCAAACCTCAATTCCCTTATCACTCTAATCTCTACATTATTCTACTTAATTTATCTAATTAAATCTATAATGCAATTTAAAATTAGGAGTGTTACAGGCTCCTCTCCTTAAAGAATTTTTCCCTTTAAATTCAGCAAGGACTACATATACGAAGCATAGTAATCATCTATAACATCTTCTAATTATCATACTAGCCTACCTAACTAAGAAACAATCTATATAAAGTAAATATAGAATCTGCCATTAAAGCAGATCAGGATAAATATCTCTAATCATTTTTTTGTCTCCCTAGTACAGTCCTTCTTGTTTTCAACCACTGAACTTTCACCAAGTTGACAGCCTTGTTTCTTAACCTCTTCTCATCTCTCGTTACAACCCGAACCGGTTGCCTAACAAAGGTTAGATCTGGTTCTACTATTAAGTCTTCCAATGCAGTCAGAGGAATAGTAGTCTCTGGATCATGTACATACCTACGAAGATGCGACACATGAAACACATTATGGACATCCGCCTAACTGCTCGGCAACTCTACTCTATACTATATGCAAGCTTTCCAGTCCTCTCTATAATTGGGAACGGTCCAACATATCTCAATGCCAGTTTCCCTGACTTTTCAAATCGTACCATACCCTTCATCGGTGATACTTCAATGAAAACCCTATCTCCAATTGAGAATTTTAGATCTTTTCGCCTCTTATCCACGTAACTCTTTTGTCTAGACCGAGCTTCCTTCATCTACTTCGGATCAATTCATTCTTCTTTGTTGCTTCTCTTACTAGATCTGGACCTAAGACTAATCTATCTCCAGTTTCCAACCAACTTGTTGGTGACTTGTATGGCCTTCCATAAAAAGCTTCAAAAGGCGTCATTTCTACACAAGTTCGATGACTGCTATTATAAGCTAACTCAACTAAGTGTATGTAATCTTCCCAAGATTCTCCAAAATCTAGCACACAAGCTCTTAAAAATTCCTCGAGTACCTTGTTAACTCTCTCTATCTGCCCATCTGTCTAAGGGTGGTAAACAGTACTCCTCTTGAATTTGGTACCTAACACATCATGTAGATTCTTCCAGAACTCGCTAGTAAACAAAATATCTCTATCATTTACTATACTACCAGAAATCCCATGCAGTCTAACTGTGTTCTTCATAAACAATTTAGGTAAAATAGATGTTGTCCTGGTTGACTTAATTTGAATGAAGTATATAGGTCAGCCTGTCCACTATGATCCATATACTTTCATTTCCTCGATTCGACCTCGATAACCCATCTATGAAACCCATGGATATCGAATCACATTTCCATACTGGTATCCCTGAAGGTTGAAGCAACCCACTCGGCTTCTGATGTTCAGTCTTCACCTATTGATAGTTCACACACTGCTTTACCCATAAGCCAACATTCTTCATTATACCTTTCCAGTAGAAACTCCACTTTATGTCTTGGTACATCTTGGTTCCCCCGGGATGAATCATAAATTTTGATCAATGACATTCCCTAAGAACTTCTCTTCTTATGTCACTAATATTCGGAATACACAACCGTCCCTTCTTTCTCAATCATCCCTTCTTTCTCAACCATCCCCTCTGTTCAGAATAAAATCTTTAGATCATCAATCTCTAATCCAACCAAAAGCTTTTAATCTTCTTAGCTAACTGTGGATCTTCCTTTCACTTAAAAGCAATCCTTTCTATCAATATTGGTCGAACTTTCAAGTAGGATAACACGGCAGTGCTCTAATTAGTACTAGAAATCGATCTTGACTGCAAACTACAAGTAGTCAAAGCCTCTAGGTCCTTCCATTCCGCTAACATTGCTAACAACACATTTTTCTGCTAAGAGCATCTACTACTTTATTTCCTTTTCCAGGTTTGTATTCAATACCAAAATATTAAGCTTATAAAAGCTTCAGCCACCTTTGCTGCCTCATATATAACTCCTTATGAGGGAAAAACTATCTTAAGGACTTATGGTCGGTGTATAACTCGAATCTCTCCCCCAAGAGATAGTGTCTCCATGTTTTTAACGCGAAGATTACCGCAACCAAATCTAAATAATGAGTAGGGTATCTCACTACATGCGGTCAAAGCTGCCGTGAAGCGTAGGCAATAACTTTACCTTTCTGCATCGACATAGCCCATAATCCAGTTCAACATGCATCGGTATATACTACTAATCCTTGATTCGCATCTGGTACTACTACATAGGTGCATTGGTCAACAAGTGCTTTAGCTTAAGAAATGCTTTCTCACATTTGTCGGACCAAATAAACTTTATGTCCTTTCTGGTTAGCTTAGTCAAAGGCGCTGCTATCTGTGAGAAATCCTTAATGAATCTCCGGTAATAGCCAGCAAGTCTCAGAAATCTTCTGATCCCATTAACCATCTCTGGTCTCTTTCAGTTGTTAACAACTTTGATCTTATCTAGATCAACAAGCATCTGACTAAGAAACTTAACTTCTTTCTTCCAGAAAGGACACTTTGAAAACTTCGCTTTAAGTTCATGTTTCCTCAGCCTCTCAAGAACTACTCTAAGATGAACTTCATGCTCTCTTTCATCCTTAGAGTATATTAAAATGTCTTCTATGAATACCAATATGAATTTATCCAACCGCTCAACAAAAACTCGGTTCGTCAAATCCATGAAAAAAATTGGCTCATTCATTAACCCGAATGGCATTGCTAACCACTCATACGAATCATACCAAGTCCGAAACACCAATGGAATACCATCTTTTGCCACTCTCAGTTGATGGAAACCTATTACCAAATCTAATTGGAAAAATACTCTGGCTCCACTCAACTGATCAAATGAATTATCGATTATTGGCAGAGGATATCTATTCTCGATCATTTTCTCATTCAACTTACGATAATAAATACACATCCTTAATGACCTATCCGGTTTCTTCATAAAGACCATGGCTTCTCTCCAAGCCGAACTGCTTGGTCTAATAAAATTCTTTCCTTTCAAATCTACTAGTTGCACCTTCAATTCCTTCATCTCGGTAGGATGTCATCCTGCTAGGTGGTCTACTTATAGGTTCTACTCCTAGGACAAGATACATATGAAACTCAATGGCTCGCGTCGATTGTATCCCTATGATTGGCTCAAAAATATATGCAAACTTTCTTGCTACCAAAAGCAGATTCAACTCTTCTTCTACTTCCATTGCATTCAACAAAGCATAAGCACTCGAGTCTAACTTCTTCACCGAGTATATAATTCGGTTATGATTATCAAACTATCTTAGCGATATTTCCCTACTTTGGCAAAATATTCTACATCATATTTATCTAACCAATACATACCCAAAATGATCCCGAATCTTACAAGATCAAAAACATACAAACTTCATGCAAACTTATGAAATAACAAGCCAAGTTCTAACTGGTCACATCTCATCCCTAGAGCCGCATTCTCTCATATCGGATTCGCAACCTTTAAGGAAGTAACAAGGTATAAGAGTTCTAAACATAATTTATCTACCAAACACTGAGGTATAAATGAATGCGATGCATCAGTATCAAATAGTAGCCTAACTGGTATAACATGAATCAAAAGATACCTTCCATCACAGTCTTTGCCTTTCCTACAAAAGCTGGTCTAGAAGAAGATGGTTCCAAAGCAAAAACTTTTCCCTTGTCTGCTTTAACTGGTTTGGACACTAATTCTTGTAGTGTCCAATCTGGTCACAGTTGAAGCACTTCATTCTTTTCTTATCTAAAACCTTCTTTCCTTTTCCAGTTTGACATTCATGAGAATAATATCCTTTCTTGTCGCACTTTTAGCAAAATAAATAGGGCTTCCCTTTCTTGGTAGTTCCTCCGTTCTAAGCTCCTTTCTTCTTAAAGAATTTCCTCTTCTTGCCTTGAGAATCTTGAGTTCAACCTGCTTCTCCTTCCCATAAGTAGGAAGCATCTCTTCATTCCTAGTTGCCATCCCCACTACAACTGTATGTGGATCATAGAGGTGTGGCATAGTCACCATAGCAATCTTGGGTCATAACCTTCGAATAAACTTCTCGTTTCTTTTAATGACGGTGTCAACGGTAGCATATCCATCTGGACAACTCATCAAACTTTGTAGCATACTCAATTATCAACATCTCGCCTTGCACTAAGTCCATGAACTTCCTCAACAATACTAACTTGACAACTTTAGACAAGAACCTCTCTTCGAATCTACTTCGAAATTCAGCCCAAGTCAAATCTACTTCGAAAACTCCAAGGTAACACTATTCCACCAATAAAGTGTTGTTCCTGCAACTGTCATGAAGCAACCTTTTCTGCTCATTATCTAATCCCAATTCAGCAAAAATTCTTTCATAATGCAATAACCAATTTTGTACTACGATAGCATCCTCTGTTCCTAAAAAAGGCTACCCACCAAGATTGGTGTAATCTCTTCTTAGCTTGGCATAATTATTTCCAATTGGGGCTACGGGATTTACTCCTCCAACATTCACTACATTATCCCCAGCTACTAATGTAGCTGATCTAGCTTTCATCAGATTTGATAAATAACTGGTACATCATCCCCATATCTAGTGGCTGGTTTCTAGCACCTATGTTGGCATTTGCATTGGATTAGCAATTGCATGTCTATCTGGATTTCTTCTAGTGTTAGGTCAAGTAGTTCCATTAGTTATGGTGCTTCCTTCAACTAGATTTTCTCTTCTGTATTCTGCCTCCATATCTTATTTTCTCGTAAATCTTCATATGATCCTTAGTAAGATACAACAGAATGGTCTAAGAGAGAGGGAATATGTACTTAGATGTATGACAAATTGCAAATACATTACTTAGCATTAACCCAAACCCTATTCTCATTTTCTGATTCATTGGATTATGTTTTGAAAATCTTTTAGGTTAAAATTTCTTTTAAATTTGCATAAACCTATGCTCTGATACCAACTTATAATATCCCTCATTTGGAGTTTCAAAACTAACCGCTACAGATGCTGCAGTCATTCATAGTTATTAATTATCTACGACCAATTACGGTAATGTTAGATACATTAATATACCAAAAAGACATGGACATGAAAAATTTTAAACTATATTTTTTTAAATTTCTTATTCCACATCAAATCAAATTTCAAATTGATTAATAATCCCAATTCGTTAACCATGTTCAAAGAAATATTATTATTATAAAATATGCCAAAAGCGATATGTTAAGATGCCCTCTTGGTAAATCAAAGTCTAAATATATGCAATTAAGAAACTTTGCCATTACATCCAATTACCCAGTGGAATAAAAAAAGAACTCCTAATAGCTAGCTCGCCTCCTGCCCACCTCTAGAAGTTTATTCATCTAAAGAAGAACCTGAAAACCTTAGCTCTCTGACTACTCAAAATTAATTGAGCGCTCGAGAGTTTAAAGAGAAAACATAAACTTTGGGTCAGACAAAAAAGTCTAGTGTGAATAATAACCTACCATCTCGAACCACATAGATATCTAGTGAGAACACACCACTTAACGGAATGGGTTTTCCCTCACTAGTATCTTAATCCATTTTATATTATACCATGCACCTACATCCATAATGGTTAAGACATAACATAGAAAAATGTACCACGATGATATGTTAACATGTAGTATGCTGTGGATTTCCCATCCTTATTTATCTGACTATCTGTCTCAAGTTATAGTTTCTAGGGTCACTATTAACTTATTAGTTTTCATGTGCCGACTAATAATCTGTTCCAAATTTATGGACTATCTGTCTGGTTTCATAGTTTTCATGGAATCGCTAAGAACTTACTGGTGTCTACCAACAACGATGTCTAATCATAGTTTTCATGGGTTTACTATGAGCCTATTGGATTGTCCAATAACATCTCCCATGTCATAGTTTTTGTGGAATCACTATAAACCTATTGATCTCTTGCAATAACATATTCTGGACATAATTTTCATGGGATCACTAAGAACCTACTGGCCCTTACCAATAACACCTTCCATACATACCAATAATCTTATGATTATCTTTGGGCATCCTATATCATGGTCTTTTTGACCTTTTGGATGCAACTCCACTCACTTAGGAGTTAACTCAATGTATATTCACCAGGTCAACCTAGCTGGTTAATCTACCCTCAACACCCAAAATGCAATTATAGGTTAATACGGGGTGAATATGTTTACAGAAGCATACTTGATAAATGATAGAAACATAATAATATAAACATCTATGATTTAATTCCTAGTAACAATTTTTGTAAGGAAACATGGTAAATATCCTTAACCCACTATCTTTAGCAAGGAAAGCTTCTACAAAAATTCCAAGGTTAAATGCCATTTCAAAACTCTTTCATATTGCCACGGGTTTTACCTTTTGGAAAAAATGAGGTTGGTTTATTATTTGAAAACTAAGGCTTTTGAATAGATCCTTCAGATCATTATGACATCATGAGTTACCGTCCATCATTCTCCATTTCAAAAGCATTACTTAAAATCTTAGACCTTCTCTTTCGAAGCCATTAAAAACATACCCTTCGAAAGCATTGAAACCTTCCTTTCGAAACACTTAAAGATATACCTATCAAAACTAAACTTTTGAAGGCACTAGTTCATATAAAACTTAAAGAAGCATAGCTTCAAAACTCTTTTGAAACCATTGAGTTTAACATTAAATATAAGTACCGGGTCAAAAAGAACAAAAGCAAAAGCTTTTCTTTCGAAAGCATTAATCATAAGAAAAAGAATTGGTGGAACGGCTAACTTTGAAGCCATCCTTTTGAAACCATTTGTAAAAGCAGATAAAATGACCCTTTGAAAGCATTGGGAAGGCGACTTCAATATTAATAAAACGTAAGCCTTCCTCTCGAACTCATTGTTATAAGGCAATAAAGAAAAGCGGTCTTTAACCGTTTTGAAAGGTATGAATGCGTCAGCTAGGTATTGAATGAGTTCAAAATGCAGTAACCCTTTCAAAAGCTCCTTTATAAAAACAAAGGAAAGTAGTAATTTGTTCGGAAGCCTCTTTTTAAACAAAGGTAAATTGATTGATTCAAAAGCAAACTAGAGTGGCTTCAACCCCTTCGGAAGCATGCTTTCGACACCATCATTCCTTCCGCCATTCTCTAATACACTACATACTAATTGCTTATTATTATATGCTTTGGTTTTGAATAGGTGCGAAAGCTCTCACTGGGAATGGTGATGGAAGCAAGCTAAGGAAGTGGCAAAGTTGTAATTCAAAACAAAACTAGTTTATTGCCTTTCAAAGTAACTTGTTTTTAACTAACTTGACCAATTTGTCAAAATATGATTATTTGCCAACTCTTTATCAAAATTGTTTTCTAAAAAGGCTACCTAATTCAAAATTAACAATTAAAAACATTTTAACAAATAAGCCATCATCCTTAACAAAACGTTTAAGTCCCTTAACTTAAATAATTTTATAACTATAGTAAAATACTAAGGAAAATTCCCCAAATATAAAAATAATTCACTTTTAATATGTTTTCTAACAATTATAAATTTCAGACCTGAAATCATTATATAATTGCCTTTAATAATTTAAACCCAAATTACCAATTTCTTCCATTCAAATTCACAATAAATTATACGTTGATTGGAATATTATGAAAATTTAAGCCCATCTCCAAAATAAGGTTTTGCATAACATATACAGACACCAAGGCATTTGAAAATCAGTTTGGATGATTTTAAACTTAAAATCAAACTATATCATCCCATAAAAATCCTTGTCTAAATTATAACATAACATATAATTCAAAGCATATCATCATTCATCCATCCAATAGGTTTTAAACCTTAAAGTCGAATTTAAACATTCAAGATGACATATATGAGATGGTTTTGATCATTATTAACCTTGTTTGGATAAGGAATTTGCGATTTGTTCTTGCTTTAATCTTTCTAGCTTGAATCTTAGTCTCTAATTGATTTTGAGATCCTCTTCTCCTAGGGTTATGGTCGGCCTTGTTTCTCCTTTGTATATTTTTTGATTTATGAAAATGTGAGTGAGAATGGGGTAAGGGGTTTAGGGGTAAGGGGCTCGGCTATTCCCATATTGCATTTACTTTATTCTCTTAAATCTCTAATTTATAAATAACTCATATATTCATTTAGTTAAGGAATAACCCTAATTAGTTCTCAAATCTCAATTTCCTTATCTCTTTAATCTCTATATTATTCTATTTAATTTATCTAATTAGATCTCCAAAATAATGGTGTTTAAAATTAAGGGTGTTACAGTCGCTCCCATAAGGGTAAGTCATCCCTATCTAGTGTCCCTACTACTAACTCATTTATGATTCGATATGGCTACTGATCCCAACCGAGGGGTGATTTTATTTTGTACTATCTAGTATAGGTTAGGGTGGACTTGTGTTGGCAGGGGTCGATAGGTTCGACCTCGATGTTATTTTATCTAGAGATACACCATGACAGACGATACCATAGTAGTCCACTCATTGTTTGGAATCCATTTTCCAATAAGTGGCGTATAGATTTAGTTATACCTAAATATGTTGAAATTTGAGATGCAAGCATTTCAGCTGTATTCTATTTTACATGACAACCGTAGACATTATTATATTATCACTTGATTTTTATAAAATGTGTTTTCGTTATGGTAAGTGGCAAACCCATCCATGCTTATGTGCAGTGTGGTCTTACAAAATACCTTTGATTTCCAAAGTATTTTATAAAAGTAAGAACTTTAAGTTATTTGAGTTTACTCACACCAGGCCCATGGATGACCCAGAGTTTTATTTTCTTTGCCTAAAACACTTTGGTACTCAAATTTGTATGAGTAAACAAGTGATCCAAGTTTCCTACTGAAGCATTTTGAAGGAGCTGGAGCAGACGGCTTCACCATTAGCTAATTATTTTCTTATTCCTCCATGTTTTGTGTATGATCTATGTATTTTGTATGCATGACTGTCCGATTGAAAGTTGTAATGTAACAACTCTATTGTATTAAATATTATGGAAATAACCATGTAATATCCTATGTTTTCTATTATAGGTTGTTCATATTTGTGGTAAGATTTTGTGATTATGTAGTTTCTCCTTATCTTTGCTTTTATTATATCCTTAATGGCTTGTCTTTCAGTGCATGAAAGGCGGTCGTTACAATTTTGGTATCAAAATCTAGGTTAAGTGAATACTTAGACTTTGGGTTAGGATCAACTTCGAAAGTGCGTATTTGTAATTTCTATATATATATATATATATATATATATATCTGATAAATAGATTAGCTCGATAGATTTGACTTGTACCCTTCTATCAAAATTTATCTCGTCCAAGTATTCTACGTATTATCTCATTATGCCATGTAGTAATACATGAGTAACATAGGCAGATGACGTAGAGGCGCAGGTAGCACTATGACAACGAATGGTCGAACCTCAAATCTTAGAGGAATTCGAATTGCCAAAAGGTGGCGCCTGAGCAGCCAAGATTGAATTTCGCAATCTTAAGCAAGGATTACACCAACCTAGAAGGAAAACCATTTAAATGAACCAAGTCTATCATGGAAGTGCAAGCTTGGTTGCGATCTTGTGAGAAGAGTTTTCATGGTCTTGGGTTGTTAAATGAGCAGAAAAGATTCTTAGCAGCATGGAAACTACAAGAGGGAGCAGTAGCCTGACGGGACTCCTTACTGCAAATATTCTAAAAGATGAGTTTTCATTAGTCAAATTCCAAGAAGTTTTTTGAAGACCAATTCCTACCAACCGCATGAAGGACCCGGATGTACCGAAACTTATGGATTTGAAGTAAGGGGATCTCTCTATAGTAGAGTATGAGACAAACTTTAATGATTTATCTTGTTCTGGACTGGAATTGATCAACATCCAATTAAAGAAGAACGAAATGTTGGTTTTGGGTATGAGGGAGGAATGCCATAAGAAAATGACTGCTCATATTAAAGGTACTTTTGTGAAACTAGTTAATATGGCTCCGAATTACATGGACTTGGAAAAGAAGAAGCCTACTCCAACAACACCCAATGGAAATATAGGTGGAAATGGTTCTAACAAGAGGAAGTTCAATCTGAATTGGATTAATCAACGAAAAGGGAAACATGGAGATGGTCAAGGAGGCAAGTTTAGGAATATTAGTTGTTATATTTGCAAGCGGAGAGGTCATATTTCAAGGTCCTGTCCGAACTGTGAAGCTCCAAAGTAGCAAAGTGGACCCATATCTCTAATGGTCAAGAAGTCTCTTTGTTTTAGTTGTCATTAGCTGGGCCATATGATTAAGGACTGCCTACTCATGAAGAAGGTGTAGTAGCCCAAGGTGTATGCTATTATAAATGAACTGTCGACTTCTACGGATGTGAAGGGAAAAGGTGTCCTTGAAGGTACCTTACTAACTAATGGTATTTTTTAAGCATTATTTGATACTGCTTCCTCTCATAGTTTTATTTCTTGTGAATCAATAGATAAATTTCATCTTATCCCTAGTATTGTGGAAAACCCTATGTGTGTGTCTAACTCCATAGGTGGTGTAATCCATTTGAGTATGATTTTTGAGAATGTGCTAATTTCCTACCTTTCCCATCACTTTTCTTGGGACCCGTATATCTTAGACTTTAAGGGATTTGACTTTTTTCTTGGTATGGATTGGTAATCGAAATATGAAGCTATTTTAGATTATGCTGAAAGGACTATGTAATTAGAAACTACGTTTGGAAGAATTGGTAAAATTCCATGCAAGAATCCTCGTATTAATATGTGTAGTTTCTTGTATGCCCTGGAATCATCCCAAGATGAGTTAAATTCGGTAGAAGTTTTTAGGAATTTTGTCGATGTGTTTGAAGAAGTTAGTAGCTTGCCCCCGCACTGAGAGGTAGACTTCCGTATTGATTTAGTCCCTTGTTCTAGACCTATAGTCCAACCTAAGCGAAAGATGACCCCGAAAAAGTGGAAAGAATTAGAAAAGCAACCCAGGAGAGTGTTGATTAGACCCCAGTCATTCAAATTGAGGATCAGTTTTGGTGTTTGCGGCTAAATCTGATGGATCCTTAAGGTTTTGGGTGGATTACAAGGAGTTGAATAAGCAGACCATTAGGAACAAGTATCCCTTACTCTGCATCGATGATCTTTTTGATCAACTTCATGGATCTATGGTATTTTCTCAAATGGATCTTGCTATTGAATTCCATCAATTGAGGGTTACTGAAGATGTATACCCTTAACTGCTTTTAGAGGCTTTGACTATTTCTTTGAGTGGTTGGTTATGCCCTTTGGGCTAATTAATGAGCCTGCATATTTTGTAGATCTTATGAACAGTGTTTTCCGAGATGTTCTTAACAAGTTTGTGTTAGTTTTTATAGATAACATTCTTATTTATGTCAAATCTAAGGAAGAACATAAACATCATTTGGAAGTCGGGTTGAAAACATTGAGGAGACTTGTCTTGAAGGCAAAATTTTCTAAGTGTCGTTTTTTGAAAATTGAAGGTAAGACTCTTAGGAGATATCATGACAGGAGAAAGATTTCAATAGATCCAATGAAGGTGGAAGCTATTCAGGAATGGAAGCGACCAGGGGCACCTACCGAGGTTTGTAGTTTCTTAGGTTGGCTAGATACTATAGAAGATTTATAAAAGATTATTCTAAGTTTCCTCCCATTTGACTAAGCTAATTAAGAAGGAGGAGAAGCTTGTATGGACTCATAAGTGTGAAGAGGCATTTCTGGAATTGAAGAAGAGATTGACCGGTGCATCAGTTTTGGCTGTTCCAGATGGAAATAGGGATTCATGGTTTATACGGATGGGTGCGAAGTGGGACTTGGTGCCGTTATGATGCAATATGGTTGAGTGATTGCGTACGCAAGCAGGCAGTAGAAGCCTCACAAGAAGAACCATGCTACACATGACATGGAGTTACTAGCTGTTTTCTTCGCATCGAAAATGTCGAGACATTACTTGCGGGGTGAGGATCCTTCTATTCCTCTTAGTTTCTTTCTAATCTTTAGAGATTTTAGGAGTAAGTTTTCTTCCTTTAATTAGGTGAAAAATTCGTGCTCTTCACAGATCAGAAATCCATGAAGTATCCTTTTACCTAGAACGATTTGAACATGAAGCAATATAGATTGTAACAACCCGGTATTTAGCATCAATTAATAATCGACATTTAAACGATAAATATTTTCGCTAATTACCAATTGAAGTTTTCAATCGAGTGAAAATCCTTTGTAGTTCGTTTAAAAATGGATTAAGTGTTGTTGGGCTTTAAATGTTAAATCTCGGCCCATCCATTTTGATGCCGTATTGTTTGAGTATAACCCGTTCCCCCTTTTTAATTTTTTCTCATTCAAAAAACCTAAAACCAACGAAACAAAAGAAAATGAAAATGGCGGCTATGTTTTAGTTCGTTCCTTCTCGTTCGTCCCTCTTTATCACAAATTAGGGTTTCGTTTGCATTTGGCTGCGCTCGTCTTCGAGATGCTTTCGGCTTCGATTTGGGTTCTGCTCGTCAAATCAAAGGTGAGTAATTCCTTACCGCTCACATCTAATTCCACTCGATTTTACTTAGATGCTCGTGATTTTTCTGTGACTAATTCATATGCGTATGCACTGGATTGCTTGATTTGACACGGTATTGTTTTTCTTGCCTATATCTCGGCTTGAGCTCCGATGATACTTCTGTTGACATTTTGATTTCGTGACTTGGGTTTTGAATTGATTTAGCAGATGAGGCTGTGGTTTAAATAGGATTCTCGTCCCTATATTTTCGTTTATATTCATTTATGAATTTGTCTAATAACTTAAAGTTTGTCGTTTGATTATTTTCGAATGACTGTGATTTTCCCTAACTTGTTCATCTGCGTATATGTTGTGATTTCTTAGTGCTTGAGTACAGTTCTATCCTAGTTCATGTTTTCACTGTGCATATCACTGCCTGGTTTCGTTTTCGTGTGTATTACTTGATGGCATTGGTTTTTGATGATCTCTTTGAATGGCTGTAGACCTTGGATTTGTTCGTATTCGCCTCATGTACCTTTCCTTAAGGCTGAGCTTGGATTTGCAATGCACCACTGTTGTTTCACAGTTTTACTCGTGTCTGTTCATTGACGTCTTGATCACTTGATTCAATTGAGCCCGGTACTTTTTCTAGCATTGTTTCTTTGGGTTTGTCTCTGGCCATTCTTTGGTCTCTGACCTGTGCACGAATTTGATTTTTTATGTGCATATCATCTTGTAAGCTTGGATGAACTTGCTATACAATTGTTGTCACTGTTATTTTGTTGTATTTTGATGCTAGTTGGTACATGCTGATTCAGTTTGCAGTTTTTCATTTTTGATGTTCATTTGCTGTTGGACTTCATGTATCTATGTTCTCCATTGTCCATGTTTTAATGATACTGTAATTTGGGTTTGGTTCCATTTGCCTGTCGCCATTCAGTGGCATGTGTTCGTGTTGCTGTATATATGTTTTGTGTATACACATGTGTAACCATACATGTATATAGGTAATATATGTTGCAGAATTATGTTGTTGTTCCTCAGGTTAGCATTTGCATGTCTCGAATGCTCATTTGCTGAATAACCATATAATTTGAAGTTATTGAGCTTCTTTCCTCACATGATCTGCTTGATATTTTCTTTGTGTACATTGCAACATGAACACTGTCTAGATACGTGTACATGCTTTCACTAGTTGTAGCTTGATGCGAGTCTGCATTGATGTAAGAGTAGTCGTTCATGTTGTAGCTGGTATTGCTTTGCGACAGTTTGCATTGCATCACCATTGACTGATGATTTATTTTGTCTTCGGCTCAGCTTTGAAGTACTCCTTTGGTGCACTATGCCTTAGCCTCGCTTGTGCATTATGCCACACACTTGTTGCATCTACATTGTCACTGTATCACTTTTGAAATAGTTTGCATTTCAGTTGGCTTTGCTGCCTTCATACATTTGCAGCTTTTATTGTTTTGGTTGTTGCACCGTGCCGTGCATCAGGGCATTGCCTTGTATTTTGGACTGCCTGACCACTTTGATTATCTTTGTGGTTTGGCCACTTCATGTTGTATGGATTAGGACCACTTCACTATCATTTTGACATTCCTTTGTGTCTTGGTTCTATGCATTGCTGTGTCACTTGTGTACTTAAGTCAGTGCTGTCCACCCGAGTTTGAGCACTGCAGTTTTACTTGCTGTCTTCGTATTGTGACTGTTTTGAGTTGGCTCCATTGTTTTTCATTGTTGCTTGGATATTGAACTGCTTTATGCTTGAATTCGTAGCCTGTACACCTGCCCTTTGTTGAATCCAGCTAATAGTTTGGGTTTGACCTTGTGCCCGGTTGTGTACATCATTACTGTAGTGGCAAGGCAGTGCACGCAAACGTGAACTGCAGCCACACGGAATTGAGTTTTTGGGTACATCATCACTATAGTGGAAAGGCAGTGCACGCAAGCGTGAACTGCAGCCACACGGTATGGCTTTTATGATATTCTATCTTGTTTTGATTTATTGATCTTTTGCATATTCCATATGCTCTAGTGGCGAGGCAGTGCACGAGTGCGTGTACTGCAGCCCTACCCGAATTAATATTTTAATTGATATTTCAATGGTTTGAACTGTTTTGTTTATTCAATTCAATATTCTGAATTGTATTCTGATTTGGTTTAATTTGCTGATTTGTTGTTGAACACAGTTACGTGTTATATTTATCGTTATCCGATTTCTTTATTTAAGGATCGGATAGACGAGATTTATTGTGACTGTCATCTATTCATTATTTAATTATTATTGCTTCTGTGCACTAATAACTGAGTTTGAATTAGACTGACCCGCGTATTATTTTCTTTTGAATTTAATACTCGGGTCAGACCGAGTTATTTCAGGTCGTAGATATCTTGCTTTGGGTAGCGGTTTGAGATATGAAGACTTTTCATATCTTTTGGGAGTTGTCGTGTCATTGCATAGGTTGATATGTATTCATGAATGTTAGTCGATAATGTACTTGTATATATAACTTCCTGGGTCGACAGTTGTAGTTGTATCATATGTTCTATGTCAAATGTATTGTAACTGACGTCAGTTATATATACGAGACTTTTCTGTTTTATCTGTGTTCTGCATTTATTGATATTATCTGTGTTATTATTATATCTACTGTCCTAAACTATTACGAACCATCGTAGTTCGTTTTATACTGGAATTGGGGTATGTCGATGGGAGTAAATAAATCAGAGATGAAAAATGAAAGAATATATATACCACTTCTATCGAGATAACCAATACTAGTGTAAGGCCTAACTACGGATGGCCGCTCCTCAACAGCCTTATTCTCCGCGCTAGTTGACAGCATTACACCGTAGTGTTCTTGGCTAGCGTGGGTATAGAGGTGGGGCGTCACAGCTTGGTATCAGAGCCTGGGGTTTATGGACATAATATAAAACATAACTTAGATGGAACATGTCTTACAACTATTTGTCGATGTTTTATCTCTCATATTTGTATATGATTATCTTTGATTGTTAGGTATGAATTCCTAACGTTTATTCATGTGCATTTGATTTTGATTTCGTGAAAGTATTTTGGCTTCGGCCACCGTTTGCTTTGCGAACTCAAGTTGAGTTTTTGATGATGAGGATTTAGAATAGTGATTTGTAGATTAGACGGATAAAGTTTAGATAATAAAAGGTATATGGATATATAAATAAATTTGAAAACAAAGAATATATGTGATATTCCAGGAAAATTTCAAGTAAATTAAAATGTGATAATCTCTTCTATAAATTTATTTAAAATCAGTAAAATTGTTACTTATTTCAAAAAATAATAATGATTGTTTATATATATATATATATATATATAAATAGATTTTTAATAAAATTATTATTTTCAAATTGAATCTGGGTTGTTTTAAATATATATGTGTGTGTGTGTGTGTGTGTGATTTTAGATTGAATTTTAATTTGAAAATGAAATTGAATTTGAATTTGGATTTAAAATTGTAATTTTAAGTATATTTTGGGATTAAATATCTTATATATGATTTGTTTAGAATATAATTAGTTTTTAATTCTTTAAAGGGTTTTGTTTATATAAATTTAAAAGTACTTGTTTAATCATATATATATATATAAGTTTTATATTCACAATTTAAAATAAATAAAAATATATTATTACAAGTGTTAGATTGTGAAGTCTTGTTATAACACATGTAATTTAATAAAGGATGGTAGTTGACAAATGTTAATAGATGAACTATTGTCATTTTTGTTTATTTTCATTTTACCTTAAATTTTAATAAATCCAAATTTACACTATATAGGCTCCTATCTACTTTCTTTATCTTCTTTTCCTATCTTCCCTTTTCAAAGAAAAAAAAGATAAAAACTGGTAAGAAATCACCAGATCAAGCTAAACCTTGTAAACACTTTAACAACTCAAGATCAAAAGCCTGTAAATGTTTTTCATCAAACTATAAACATTTTCAATCAAGATAAAGTAAGAAATCCTGAAGGTAATCAAATTTCAGGAGTGAATCAAGCAACCTTTTCCAAGCAACTTCAGTCAGTTTTGAAAGCTAATTATTTCAACATCAAGTTCCAGTAAAGCAAGCTTTCAAACATTTTCTTCAGCACTTCCAGATTTCATAATATAAGCTCTAGAACAGGTGAGTAAACATCACCTTCTACCCAACTTATCTCTGTTTTATCTTGATTCTTGTGATAAGGTTTCGAGTAATGTTGTAGATATGATACTATGGATAGATTTAAACTCCTGCATGTGTATATATAGTTAAGTCTTGTCTGGTTTAAATGTTGTAATACTGTGTACATACCTGGATAAAGTGATACGTCTCTGTTTCAAATTCAAATGGGTTAAACAATTTTTATTGTTCATTCCAGTTTCAAAAATATAAATCTCTTAATCTAGTTCATGGTTGATGAGACGACCCGACTTCCTATATCCAGGAAACCGCATCATCTTGAAGAAAGAAAGGGAGAGAAGAAGAAAAGAAAGAGAAAGAAGAAACACAACAATATCAGAGAACTCACAGCGAAACGAATGAAATATAATATATCACATAAGATATTAAATAATATCACATTACATCAGAGTACACAACTTATACAACAGATATTAGACAGTTATAATCTTCTGTCTAACTATACAACTCAAGTACAATAGAAACAGATACAACAAACACAGCGGAATCAATATATATCTACACGTCGAAGCCTCCTGCTCCATATCTCCTCCAGAATTCGTCAAGCAAACCTGAATCACTTGACTACTCATACATAATATGAGTACCCAAGATTTTAATAAAACAGAAAATAAACACTCGGGTCAGGCAGGGGTCTGGTGTGAGTAAACGGGTTAAAATTGCTTAACTTTAGAAAAACCTTTGAAAAGGAAAAGGTATCACGTAAGACTTCCCACACATAAACATGGAAAAGTTTTTACCATACGCTACCCAAATCATTTGATAGGAAATCCAGTGATATTATAATAGTGTCTAGGGTTTTCATGTAAATAAGAAATAGCCGAAATTGTTACATTCATTAAATTCCAGCTACTAGGCACAAAAGTGGGTAATACAAACAAAACCGTAGGGTCTCGTAGGAAGAATGGGTTTCCATCAATGGCAGGGCCACTGGGTACTTCCCGTCACAATATGTGGCCTAGATCAACGTACCGAGGAGTACGCCCGCTCCCCTGCAACACAAGGCCGGAACCATCCCTTACTGGACAGTCCCGAACAAGACCACCCCGTAGTTGGCGCGACTAACCACACACTAAGCCGAAATAGAAAGGGACCTCTAGACAGGGGTAAATCTAACTCTCAAGTGGGGGCTATCCACGAAGCCTTGCCGCACCTCCCCTGTTTTAGCCATTCCCGGTTGATGCGGCTTGAGGCTGCGATTACCTTTATAGAACACATCTATCTTAGAATGTTCATCGTCCACCTGACGATGTTCTGAAAGCATTCCATCCATACAAGTTCATTCCGAGTTCGAACGAAACCGAAGGCACTATCTCGTTGCACTCATATTGGAATCACCCTCAGAGTCAACGATCATAGCCCTTACACTCTAAATCACCATCTCGAATCTATAAGTACTATTCCGTCAAACTCATTACGGAATCACCCACAGAGTTATACTGGCGTATAGTTCTTACACCTCGAGTATTCACTTTCTCCACTTGGATCCACGACCTAACGTTTAAATGGAATCGATGTGGTTTTCGGATTATCCAAATATGGAAACCCGATCTCGGTCTCACCGAAACCAAACGCCATTTTAATGTCCAAGTTGTTCTTAAGGGTTTAAACATTTTAAACTCATATTCAGGATGATATATAAACAGATAGATGAATCACATTATCACAATAGATAATTCACATCAAACATTCATCTCACACAGCAGCATATCACATATCATAGATATCCAAATCATCCAGTATCAACCCATCAATCACTCAATATTGATCATCAATATCAATCAATCAACCAATATCAACCAATATTAATCAATCATCCAAAACAAGATTAATTAACTCATAATCAATTGGATTATCCTAAATCCTTCTTCATTAATTATTATTCCAAATAAATTAATCATCTCTAATGATCTTCCCAAATTAATCTTCCTTGATTAATAATACTTAATACACATAAGTAATTATCCTTAACCATATGCGGTAATTAACCTTTAATTATTATCATTAATTACAATAATCAATGATCATACATTTACTTCCATTAATTAACAATAATTAATTGCATTAAACCTCAATTAATTATAAGTAATTAATCACACTTAAATTAAATCACTTACATTAATCAACCTTGATTAATTATCATTAATTATATTAATTAATGATCCTCATTAACTAATAATTCTCTTTAATTAAATAATTAACTTGTAATTAATCAACTCATTAATCATAATTAGTAATTAACAATTTGTAATTACTTATCTTAATTAATTAACTTCTTAATTAATTATATCAACCTTTGATTAATTATTCTAATTAATTAATCTTTAATTACTTCATTAAGTAATTATTATTCAATTAAATTAATAAATAAATCCTAATTAATTACTTTATTAATTAATTACATTTTAATTAATTACACTTAGTAATTAATCTTTAATTAAACACATTCACTAATTAATTAATTTTATTAATTAATTACCTAAAATAATTAAGCAATTAACTCTTAATTACTTATATAAGTAATTATCTCTAATTACTTCATTAATAACTCTTAATTACTCTCTTAATTCATTACTTAACAAATAATTAATTCCATTATTAAATAATCCTTAATCCTTTAATTAATTAATTACTTCTTAATTAATTAACTTCAACCATTATATTAATCAATTCTTTAATTTATATCATCAAGTGATTAACCAATAATCACTTCCATTAAAATACTCCATGAGTAATTACCATTAATTACTTCCATAAGTAAGTAACTTCCTTAATTACATTCAACAATTAACCATTAATTACTTTATTAAGTAATTACACTTAACTAATCCATAATTAAGTGATTATTTAAAATTAAATAATTAATTAACTAGTTATTTAAAATTAATTAAACAATTAACATCTTTTACTACAAAATCCATAATTAATTAAGAAAACATTTATCTTAATTAATTCTTTACTTAATTACAAATCATATTCAATCCAGTATTCTCAAGTTAATACCAAATATAAATTAACCCTATTTATCTTCATACTTAATTTTTTTTTGATTAAATCAAATTATAATAACTTAAACAAATTATTTTATTGGTTTTCCAAAATTATAACAATATCCTTATTTGGAAATAAGGCATTTAGAAATCTAATTTAAAATTTAAACTCTTTAAACATCTAATTCAAACTTGTTCAATTTCAATATAAATTGAAAACTTAGTTTCAAATCATTATTTTTAAATTGAACTTAAAACTTTGATTCCATATTTAATTTCAAAACACTCTTTAATTTGAAATTCAAGATTTAATTAGATAATTACTTTCTACGCAAACATCTTAAACATTTAAAATTGAAAATCAATTCAATTATCACTTTAAAAAAACTTAATTTACATTTATTTTAAAGCAACAACTTTTAACTTTAAATTTTGTTTATTCTAGAAAACTTGTTTATAATTTTAAACTTGATCTTAATCTATTTCAAACTACAGGTCATAATACGCAGCTAATATCAATTACAGGTTTTAAATTAGCAACTTATAACATTACAGTACTAAACAGTGAAGAATCACTCAAAACTCGAGTACGAACTCGAAAAAACACGGGTCCGTCCCGTAGCCAAAAACTCAAAACACAACTTCGAGTCGCCCTTGGATCCAACGCGAGAACCCCTTCGAGATTTCTATCGTCTTCCCCAAAACCCATTTCCCCAAAACCCATTATTTCCCAGACCCAAAACTGTGCACGCAAAACACGATGCACATGCACATGCACCTCCACCGTCGGCCACCAGCGTTCGTCGCGACAACCTACCTCGGTCACAAAATCATGCGCGATTACAAATCTAAACCCAGATTCGAGATTAAACACTCGAATCAAAATCCGATCCTTAAGCTCGAAAAATCTGCAGAACAACTCGACATCAAATCACTCATGGCCGATCATTCTCGACACCGATGAACCATGCCGACCACTCCATCGTGATGCCACAACCCATGCCGTCAACCTCCCCAAATGCGAACGACTCCGGACATATATTCACGTCACAATCTCCACTACAGTCAAGCCCAAGTCGAAACCCACCAAAACCCTAGTTTCTTCAATTCCCATCAAATTACTCATTGGAAAAATCCAAAAGTATTTTTCCCTTAATCTATAACATACATGCTAGCTTTGATCCAAGTATCAACTTAAATTATTAAGTATAACATCCACAGTTCATAAAAATCCCCAAATCATTCAAACCAAAAATTCAACTTAAATACACAATTAAAAATTTGATACCAACTCTAAAAATCATAACTTTCCTATTGTAATTCAAGTATACATTCAAAACTAGAATTTGAAATCATAAATTTTTACCCAAATTTTGATTTTCGCTGTAAATTTGAAAAATATGAATAACTAATTTATTTAAAACCCTATATCTATTTTTAGATGATAAATCACTTGATGGCAAACAACTTTCATCTACAAATCAATGTCCAATTTTTATTCAAAATTAAGTTATTGATTTTAAAAAGAAAAAAAACAAACCTGTATAACAACAGTATACAGATACAGGCATTCAATCTTTTATTTTATTTTATTTTTTTATAAACATACATTCAGGTAGACTAATATACATCATCAAAATCAAATCCATTTGCATGCAACATTCAATCATAGATTTTATCATAACTGTTTTTAAAATAGAATTTACTCACATATCATAAAATTGCAGAGCAGGTTTATTTTCAGGCCTTGCTTATAAAATCTGAAAACTTGAATGCATGCCTTTAGTCTGATGCTTAAAAAGATGAACTGATGATCAATATTTGAAATGCAGGTTGGAATTGAATTGCAGCTTGAATTGTTGATTAAAACTTGCTGAAGATCATTCCTTTGATTGCAGGTTGAAATTTGAAGTTGCAGATCTTAATTTAAATTCAGATTTGATTTTGGTTTTTAAATTTCAGTGTTGAAGAAAAGTTTTGGTAGCCATTAAAATTTGAAAGAAAGAAAACAAAGAAAAATGAAAGTGTTATGTTTATTAAAAAGAATAAAGACACTTGTTTACATAAACTTACATTTGTCACACACATTACTTAATTGCCTAACAAGTGTTTATGAGATGTCCTAATGTATTAACACATGTTTTTAGTATTTTAATTAATTTTTTACTTAGTTTAAATGTAAATATAAACTCACATAATTTAATTCTCTTAATAAATTTAATTTTACATCTGTATACATAAATTTATTTTTAAAATGTAGCATAAATCTACTTACTTAAGTTACTTTATAAATAAATATTAGTTTACCTTTAAAAGAAATATTCTAACACTAATAAAAATGCAAATAATTCTTATACATATATTTTAAAATCTAAAACATTTTTATATTTGTCATTTAACCATTTTAATTTGAGCATTTTAAAACAAAGCTTGTTTAAATCCCTTTTAACTATCATATTTTAAAAACAAACATTTTATCTTATATTTTAAAAACAATTGAATTAGTCTTTAAATTAACTTTTGAAAACATTAATTTTTAAACAAAGCTTTAAATTATAATTTCATACATATTCAAATTATCCATAGATTAAATTAAATTTAAAACAATTTCAAATTATAACATATACAAACATATATATTTAAAAAAACATCTTTTATTTAAAACACAAGATCTCCTGTTCACAATATATACCATATATATATATATTATAAATAGAATAAAATTTCATTAGCTTTGAAAAATAAATCTTATCAATATTTTAAATTGTTAGAAAGAAATGATCACAATTATCAGATTAAATATTTATTATCCTTTAAAAGATTAATTTCACCAATTTAAATTAAAATTACAAAGAAAAATTATCAAACCAATTAAATTATTAATGCAGATTATTAAATTGATATTGCCTAAAATTTCAGGTCGTTACAATCCTCCTCCCTTAAAAGAATTTCGTCCCCGAAATTTAAAAGCAAAGGTAATTTAATAACCCAGTAGAGATTTTAATTTCATTCAGCAAAGCACTCCTAACATCCAGTAACTAACAACCATAGCAATCAATCAAACAAACAAACCTAACCAATTATCCTGATGCAAATCAAAATAAATCTCTAATACTATCTCGAGTTTCCCAAGTATAAATCACCGGGAGACTCGCTCTACAAAAGCTCAACAAACTACACCACCAAAAACCAGAGCTCCTCTCGTCTCTAAATCCATCAATCTGAACAGAACATCAGATTATACTCAAGTCCAGCTCAACTTCCAAATCCAACTAAACTACAGATTCAACAACCAATGATGAATCATACACGTACTCCCTCAGAGATACGTGAAATACAATGAATTCCAGCTATCCAAACTGGCAATTCAATCTTATCTTATCAAAAACACAGATAAGAAATCTCAAATGCCTCAGAACTAGCCATCCAAACTTATCCAAATACTGCTCCCTTAACCAGAGAAATCTTAACAACAATGAAGTCTCCAACTTCGAATTCCAAACTTCTTATCTCATATCAACATAACTCAACAGACAATCCTGGACTGCCAATTTCTTCCGATCAGCTCAACCTATGCTGATACTTCCAGAAACAACTAGACCAAAGCAAACCAATTTCTGGATCCTATCCAACAAAAAAGTCTTCCAAAATCCATCGAAATCCAGAACACAAGCTCTACTTCCTCAAGCATTAGCAAACATAACTCGCTTCTTTCCTCGCACAGCTGCTACCTTGCTTCCGTGCACAACTCTGATTCTGAAATAGATGAGAATACTGTTGATAAACATGAGTTCAAACTTATCCAATATATCCGTAAACTTTGTTCATCAAATCCATAAAAATCTAAGTGACTCATCTGGCTCGGTCACACAACCTTATAATAGAATCCAACTCAAAAACAGGATCTGACCAAATCCAAATTCAAAAAATTTCTGAGTTGCTACACCAACTCTCCTTCCAGAACCATCCAACTTCCAGGCTAACTACCAAAATTACTCCTGGAACCAAAACAATATGGAACTCAACTCCAGATGCAGACAAACTTCTGATTACTTCAGTAGCTCCTACTTCCACATAAGAATCCTCAGTCTCAAACAAAAGATTACCCAAAGAAAAATTCCCAATTAATCGCAAGTCACTATTGCGGTCCAACCTAATTCGGATTCCAAAGAAACTGTCCTCTCTATACCAATTAGAACAGCTTTAAGCTTTTCCAAACAAGGTTAACCCTTCAAGAAACATTCACCTTCTGCCCGGACTGCTGAAGAAGAACCACCAAGATTCTTGAACCATCAGAGAAACGAGCCACACTGCCACTTCCAAACTCTACTTGATGATACTGCAAAGCTAAAAGACCTTCTCGTCAGCACACCGAACACTTCGAACTGTACTGCTACCATAGCTAACCAAAGACTCCTAATCCAAAGGCTTTCTCGAAAACCAAAACCATCAATAAACCACACAACGGACCTCCGAGATGGTAGATAACCCAAAAGAAACTCGGGCTCCAAACCAAGCATCAACATCTCGCTCTCCTTAAAGGATGACAAATGAGACCATGTCAAAGCGAAGCAACTTATAGACCTTAGTCTCATATTCCAAACAACCAACCTCCATACTAAAGATCTAGACAACAGACGAATCTTCCCTGCAACAGGTAAAGACTGCTCCTCAAAAACTGCTTCAAAAGAAAACATCTTCGGAAAATATCCATGGATACCGCATCTCATCACGCAGTTACCACGATATCATCACTTACTTCTGCACTACCAACAGATCCAAACTCAAGAATAATTCGCTCACCCGAGAGAAATTCAAACTTATACTTCAAAGATAAACTCTGAATCCTTAAAAAGATTTTCTTTGGATCTCAGAGAAATCCTTATTCCAAACTACAAATCTCACTCGAGACGGTATTAGGTCTACAGTCTCGACAAATACTTACAACCTCAACATACGGACCTCTTCCATTAGTGGTATTCGTGTTGCACACACAAAACCACTACTCCATCTACCTCTAAAAATTATGTTGGTAAATCCGAACAGATAACCCAACAGATTAGGTAGATATGGATATATATATATATATATATATATACACAAAAATTACAAGTACGCTCTCTCAAGAAAGACACCACTCCAGAGCCTAGGTATTCGCGCAGCCTAATGCTCTGATACCAAATGAGACGACCCGACTTCCTATATCCAGGAAATCGCATCATCTTGAAGAAAGAAAGGGATAGAAGAAGAAAAGAAAGAGAAAGAAGAAACACAACAACATCAGAGAACTCACAGCAGAACGAATGAAATGTAATATACCACATAAGATATTACATAATATCACATTACATCAGAGTACACAACTTATACAACAGATATTAGACAGTTATAATCTTCTGTCTAACTATACAACTCAAGTACAACAGAAACAGATACAACAAACACAGCGGAATCAATATATATCTACACATCGAAGCCTCCTGCTCCATATCTCCTCCAGAATTCGTCAAGAAAACCTGAATCACTTGACTACTCATACATAATATGAGTATCCAAGAGTTTAATAAAACAGAAAATAAACACTCGGGTCAGACAGGGGTCTGCTGTGAGTAAACGGGTTAAAATTGCTTAACTTTAGAAAAACCTTTGAAAAGGAAAAGGTATCACGTAAGACTTCCCACACATAAATATGGAAAAGTGTTTACCTTACGCTAACCAAAACATTTGATAGGAAATCCAGTGATATTATAATAGTGTCTAGGGTTTTCAAGTAAATAAGAAATAGCCAAAATTGTTACATTGATTAAATTCCAGCTACTAGCCACAAAAGTGGGTAATACAAACAAAACCGTAGGGTCTCGTAGGAAGAATGGGTTTCCATCAATGGCAGGGCTACTGGGGTAACGCCCGTCACAGTACGTGGCCTAGATCAACGTACCGAGGACTACGCGCGCTCCCCTGCAACACAAGGCCGGAATCATCCCTTACTGGACAGTCCCGAACAAGACCACCCCGTAATTGGCGCGACCAACCACACACTAAGCCGAAATAGAAAGGGACCTCTAGACAGGGGTAAATCTCACTCTCAAGTGGGGGCTACCCACGAAGCCTTGCTGCACCTCCCCTGTTTTAGCCATTCCCGATTGATGAGGCTTGAGGCTGCGCTTTATAGAACACATCTATCTTAGAATGCTCATCGTCCACCTGACGATGTTTTGAAAGCATTCGATCCATACAAGTTCATTCCGGGTTCGAACGAAACCGAAGGCACTATCTCCTTGCACTTATATTGGAATCACCCTCAGAGTCAACGACCATAGCCCTTGCACTCTAAATCACCATCTCGAATCTATAAGTAGTATTCCGTCAAACTCATTACGGAATCACCCACGGAGTTATTCTGACGTATAGTTCTTACACCTCGAGTCTTCACTTGCACCACTTGGATCCACGACCTAACGTTTAAATGGAATCGATGTGGTTTTCGGATTATCCAAATATGGAAACCCAATCCCGGTCTCACCGAAACCAAACGCCACTTTAATGTCCAAGTTGTTCTTTAGGGTTTAAACATTTTAAACTCATATTCAGGATGATATACAAACAGATAGATGAATCACATTATCACAATAGATAATTCACATCAAACATTCATCTCATACAACAACATATCACATATCATAGATATCCATATCATCTAGTATCAACCCATCAATCACCCAATATCAATCACTCAATATTGATCATCAATATCAATCAATCAACCAATATCAACCATTATTAATCAATCATCCAAAACAAAAATGATTAACTCATAATCAATTCGATTATCCTAAATCCTTCTTCATTAATTATTATTCCAAATAAATTAATCATCTCTAATGATCTTCCCAAATTAATCTTCCTTGATTAATTATACTTAATACACATAAGTAATTATCCTTAACCATATGCAGTAATTAACCTTTAATTACTATCATTAATTACAATAATTAATGATCATACATTTACTTCCATTAATTAACAATAATCAATAGCATTAAACCTCAATTAATTATAATTAATTAATAACACTTAAATTAAATCACTTACATTAATCAACCTTGATTAATTATCATTAATTATATTAATTAATGATCCTCATTAACTAATAATTCTCTTTAATTAAATAATTAAATTGTAATTAATCAACTCATTAACCATAATTAGTAATTAACAATTTGTAATTACTTATCTTAATTAATTAACTTCTTAATTAATTATATCAACCTTTGATTAATTATTCTAATTAATTAATCTTTAATTACTTCATTAAGTAATTATTATTCAATTAAATTAATAAATAAATCCTTAATTAATTACTTTATTAATTAATTACATTTTAATTAATTACACTTAGTAATTAATCTTTAATTAAACACATTTCATTAATTAATTAATCTATTAATTAATTAACTAAAATAATTAAGTAATTAACTCTTAATTACTTATATAAGTAATTATCTCTAATTACTTCATTAATAACTCTTAATTACTCTCTTAATTCATTACTTAACAAATAATTAATTCCATTATTAAATAATCCTTAGACCTTTAATTAATCAATTACTTCATAATTAATTAACTTCAACCATTATATTAATCAATTCTTAAATTTATATCATCAAGTGATTAACCAATAATCATTTCCATTAAAATACTCCATGAGTAATTACCATTAATTACTTCCATAAGTAAGTAACTTCCTTAATTACATTCAACAATTAACCATTAATTTATTTATTAAGTAATTACACTTAATTAATCCATAATTAAGTGATTATTTGAAATTAAATAAATAATTAACTAATTATTTAAAATTAATTAAACAATCAATTAATTAACATCTTTTATTACAAAATCCATAATTAATTAAGAAAACATTTATCTTAATTAATTCTTTACTTAATTACAAATCATATTCAATCTAGTATTCTCAAGTTAATACCAAAGATAAATTAACCCTATTTATCATCATACTTAATTTTTTTTTGATTAAATCAAATTATAATAACTTAAACAAATTAGTTTATTGGTTTTTCAAAATTATAACAATATCCTTATTTGGAAATAAGGCATTTAGAAATCTAATTTAAAATTTAAACTCTTTAAACATCTAATTCAAACTTGTTCATTTTCAATATAAATTGAAAACTTAGTTTCAAATCATTATTTTTAAATTGAACTTAAAACTTTGATTCCATATTTAATTTCAAAACACTCTTTAATTTGAAATTCAAGATTTAATTAGATAATTACTTTCTAAGAAAACATCTTAAACATTTAAAATTGAAAATCAATTCAATTATCACTTAAAAAAAACTTAATTTACATTTATTTTAAAACAACAACTTTTAACTTTAAAATTTGTTTATTCTAGAAAACTTGTTTATAATTTTAAACTTGATCTTAATCTATTTCAAACTACAGGTCATAATATGCAGCTAATATCAATTACAGGTTTTAAATTAGCAACTTATAACATTACAGTACTAAACAGTGAAGCATCACTCAAAACTCGAGTACGAACTCGAAAAAACACGGGTCCGTCCCGTAGCCAAAAACCCAAAACACAACTTCGAGTCGCCTCTGGATCCAACGCGAGAACCCCTTCGAGATTTCTGTCGTCTTCCCCAATCCCCATTTCCCAAAAACCCATTATTTCCCAGATCCAAAACTGTGCACGCAAAACACGGTGCACATGCACCTCCGCCGTCGGCCACCAGAGTTCGTCGCGACAACCTACCTCGGTCACAAAATCATGCGCGATTACAAATCTAAACCCAGATTCGAGATTAAACAATGAATCAAAATCCAAGCCTTAAGCTCGAAAAATATTCAAAACAACTCGACATCAAATCACTCATGGCCAATCATTCTCGACGCCGATGAACCATGCCGACCACTCCATCGTGATGCCACAACCTTTGACGACCCGACTTTCCACTCGCGGAAAATCGCATCATCAATTAAGAAAGAAAGGGATAGAAGAAGAAAAGAAAGAAGAGAAAGAAGAAACAATACTAGAATCTAAACAGCGGAACGAATAAATTATATTAACAACATAAGTATTTACATAATATACAATACCAATCAGAGATACATAGCATACACATCACATATACTAGACAGTTATAAACACCGGTCTAGTATTTACAACTCAATACAGAGAAAACACAGCGGAACTATATATCTATAACGCAGAAGCCTCCTGCTCCATTGCTCCTCCATTATTCGTCAAAGCTAACCTGAATCCCTTGGCTACTCGTAAAAATTTGAGTACCCAAGAGTTTAAGAAAACAAAGATAAACTCCGGGTCAGACATGGGTCTGGTGTGAGTAAGAGGTTAAGGTTGTTTAACTTTAAAAACCTTTTGAAAAGAAAGGTATCACGTAAGACTTCCCACACATAAACATGGAAAGGTTTTTACCTTACGCTAACCAAAACATTTGATAGGAAATCCGATGATATTATAATAGTGTCTAGGGTTTTCAAGTAAATAAGATATAGCTGAAATTGTTACATCTATTAAATTCCATCTACTAGCCACAAAAGTGGGTAATACAATCAAAACCGTTGGCTCTTATTGGATTGTGGATTCCATACAATGGCAGGGCTACTGGGGTACCGCCCGTTACAGTACGTAGCCTAGATCACCGTACCGAGGAGTACTCCCACTCCCCTGCAACACAAGGTCGGAACCATTCCTTACTGAACAGTTCCGAACAAGACAACCCTGGCAGTTTTTGCAATCAACCGCCCACACAACCTAATATAAAGGGACTTCTAGACAGGGATCAATCTCGCTCTCCAGTGGGGGCTACCCACGAAGCCTTGCTGCACCTCCCCTGTTTTAGCCATTCCCGGTGGATGAGGCTTGAGGCTACGATTACCTTTAGAGAACACATCTCTTAGAATGCTCATCGTCCACCTGACGATGTTCTGAAAGCATTCAATCCATATAAGTTCGTTTCGGGTTCGAACGAAACCGAAGGCATTATCTCCTTACACTCATTTTGGAATCACCTTCAGAGTTAACGACGATAACCCTTGCACTCTGAATCTTCATCTCGAACCTATAAGAACTAATTCCGTCAACTCATTACGGAATCACCTACAGAGTTATACTGACGTATGGTTCTTACACCTCGAGTCTTCACAAAGCTCCATTTGGATTCACGACCTAACGTTATTTGGAATCGATGTGGTTTTCGGATATCCAAATATGGAAACCCGATCCCGGTCTCATCGAAATCCAAAGCGTGTCTTTTAGGTCCAAGTTGTTTTAAAGTTTAAAACAATTCAATTCAATATTATCTATATACACACAGATAGATAATTCTCAACATTTAATAGATAATCAATATTATCATCACATATGATAATCTATATTATCAACTCAAACAGATAAATCATATTATCAACTCAATGCAACCACAACATCCAAATCACACAACAACATTTATCTCATAACTGAGATCTCAACCATTCAGGGTAATAAATATCAATCATCATTCATAAGCAATGACTTATTAAATCACCATCCTATAATTAATTTAAAATGAATTAAATTAATTACTTCTTCCTTAATTAATTTAAAATGAATTAAATTAATTACTCATCCATATAAATCTTGTTTACACATTAATTAATTATAAATCAATTAATTAATTACTCTTAACAAGTTACCTTAATTGATCATCTTGATTAGTTACCCTTTAATTACATTAAAGTAATTAACGTCTAATTAATTTCCCAAATTAATTATTCCAAACCAAACCAGTAATTAACTCGTAGTTACTTTATTAATTAATTAATAATAATTAATTACATTAATCCTTAATTAATTACATTAATTAATTCCTTCATTGATTAATTGTTCTTAATTAATCAATCCTTAATTATATCATTAATTATATAAATTAATGATCTCAAATTATTTTATTTTAAATAACTTCATTAAATTAATTATCATTTATCTCTATTGATTAATCATTCTTGATTAAGTAATTAATTACATCTTTTAATCATTTTCAAATAACTCAATTATCTAAACCTAAATTAATTACACTAAGTAATCAATTATTAATTACTAACTTAAGTAATTATACAACATATAATTACATATTAATTACACAAAGTAATTAATTTCCGAAACTCCTCCATTAAATTACATCCAGTAATTTATTTCCTTAATTACTTCACTAAGTAATTTTCCATTTTTAATTACATTTGTAATTACTTCTCAAATCAACTAGTGATTAAATTAAATTAATTAAACTTAATTAATTAACTTAATTAATCAACAACTTAATTAATTACAATTCAGTAATTAATTTCCTTAATTACTTTCATTAAGTAATTATACTTAAATAATTCTCAAATGATTATCTTAAATTAATTAATTCAATTAATCATTAAAATTAATTACATTGATTACTTATAAAATAATACTAAGCTAATGACCTTCATTAACCAATAATAAATCTTTAATTACTTTTCCAAAGTAATTAATTGAATTAATCAATATTAATTCTTAATCTATTTATAAAACTCATTAATTAATTTCTATTTATTAAATTAATCAAGTGATAATTAAAACTTAATTAATTGTTAACTACTTGATTAATATAATTCAATATATTAATTAAATTAATCGAATCTTAATTAATTTCTAAATCACACTTTAATCAAGTTTAATTAACTTACTTAATCCTTTTATTTAATTAAATAAAACCCTTAATTATTTAATTGATTAACCTAATTATTAATTAATTAAATTAATTAATTAAAATCTTAATTACCTTAATCAGGTAATAAATTATTATGTTCAAAACAATTTAATTAAAAATCATTAACCTCATTAATGATTAAGTTATCATTATTAAAGTAATTTAAAAACAAATTGCTTTTAGATTTTCCTAAATTCCATTTTAAATTAAATTTAAAATGAAATCAAAATTAAACAAGATTCAATTATTAAACACTTTTTATTTCATATTAAAGAAGTACTTAAGGTATTTCCTAAATAGTTTAACCCAAAATCAATTTAAATAAATTTAAATTATACTTTAAATATTCAAGTGATTTTAAAACATTCAAATTAAAATCTTATTTCATTTCAATCCAGAATTCAAATCATGTTTTCAGATTCAGGTTCAAAAATTTAAATATAATATCCTGTTTTAAAATCTCCTTTCAGATTTATATATATAAAAAAAACATATGTTATAAAATAATAAAATATACAAACTTAATTATAACATTTGAATCTATCAACCTATTTCCCTTTTGAGACTTTCAGATTCAAATTCAAATTTGAATCCAGGATTTCAAATTCAGATTTAACTTAAAATTTAAATCTTGTTTTAAATCCTATTTCCAGATTTATAAATCACTTTATAAAAACTGTGCAGGTTTTAAGTGGCTAACCATTTCATCTTTTATAATTTTATTTATTTTCAAAAACTAAAATTCAAATTCATTTTGAAACCATAGTTTAAACTTGCTTCAATTCCTGTTTAAATCAGGCTTTACTTTGCTCTTTTTAAATTTAGTTTTTTTCTAAAAAAAAAATTTAAAACCTGAAACAGTTCAGGTTATAGAGAACAACACTGCAACCAAACTACCCGAGCTCATCTCCATCCTGCTTCGAGTCACACCTACCTTAACTTCGAGCAAAAAAAGAAATTACCCGTGCACCATCTCTCCACCCTATTCTAGAAACCAAACTCATCCCTATAGCCACTGTGCACATGCACATAACCATGGCCATCTTCCGATCATCAACGATGATCACCTTCATCCACCAACCCTCTCTTGAATCCAACAGAATCACCCAAACATCAGAAAAACTCCAAATACCCAAAATCAAACAGAACATCCCCCTTTCAAAACCTGGAAACCACAATACACCAGAACTCCTCATCCTGTCAACAGCGAATCCACCTCCCTCCGACCATCGTTCAAGCTAAAATTCCGGCTAGTTACTCCTCTAGGGCCCAGAAATCATTTCCCATAGTTGCCAAACACTCGATCAAATATTGAGTGAGAAAAATTCTATTATCTATAGGTTCAAATATTAGGGTTACTGAACCAAATCCCTTACCGCTGTTAACCCGAAAATCAATTCACAAATTTGATAATTTATATGATGTTCCTTATCCTTCATATTTATTCACAAGAAACTTTAGACCCCAAACGTTTCAAATCCTTAAAATTTTCCAGAATCATCTTTTTAGCCCATCCCAACATTACTCCCCCAATTCACAACTAAATATTATGTTTTCTGATCTAAAAATCATGTTTTCATATGGACTCAAATCATAATCTTAAATTAAGGAATTAAGGAATTTATATTTGTTAAACACAATCATGTTTCAGGACATTTTGATTTACAGAGAAGTTTTTGTTTTCAATTTACCATATTTTAAATTCTTATGCTTCAGTTTATTTTTAAACAAACACATTTGTTTGTAATCCATTTCTCAATAATGGTTAAGTTATAAAACTACTAAAAGTTTGAATTTAAATGTCTAAGTCAGATACATCAGCAATTACTGATACAAACCAAAGCATACATACTTATATAAGTATAAAGTAATTTCCAGAAATTCATATACAAATAAATTGCTGCAAATTTTATCATGCATATCAATCCATTCCTAAGATAATAACATGCAACCAGATTTTGTTAAAGAAAATTTAGAAGTTACTCACCTAAAATTTGAAGAACAGAGCACCTAGATTTTAAAGCTTTGAACCCTGTCTGAATTGATTGTTGCAGGTTCAATGATTTTAGTTTTGAAGATTGCTTGCATTTGAAACTTAATCCCAAAATTAGATGCACGCAGGTGAAATTCCAGAGATGAAAATGCAAAGAATCTTCAGGTTGAAAGAAAAATGCATGCAGGCTTGATTTCGATTTGCTTAAATTTGCAGAGATATAAATGCAAGTGGTTTCCAGGTTGTAAAAATGTAGATTGCATGTTGATATTCTTGTTACAGGTTTTAGTTTTGAGAGGAATTACAGATTTCAAAGTTTGCTTTTGAAATGAATTTGCAGATTTTGTTTGTGAGGGATTTTAGATTTTTAAGTGAAGTGTTTTTCTTTGATTCATTTATCTTTTGTTTTGAAAAGGAGAATGAGGTGAAATAAAGATGTTTTAAAAGAGGGCTGAAATAAATTTAACATAATAAATAAAAGAAAAATAGAAATTAAATGACACTTGTCATTTTGTTTGATTTTCAATTTACACATGTTTCATAGATTTGTTAAATACTTAACACTTGTCTTCATTTAATTAAGTTATATTTTTAAATGTTTAAAAATAGTTTTCCTTAATTTATTTTATGTTAGAATGAATATATATGAATTTCTTGTTTTTAGAAAATGTAAATAAAACAATTTATAAATTAAAACTTATACAAATATTTTAAAGAATCAATTAATTTGAATAAAATAAAACTTCCAAATCAAATTAATTCTTTGAAATCAAAATAAAAAATCAATTTATTCAATTTAAAAATGAAGACTCTATTTCCTTATTTTAATTCTTCTTTATATTTATGAAAAATAGAACATTTATTGATATGGCTTAAAAATAACAATTTAACAATTTTATATGATTTATAAAGAAATTATAAATCACTTTTATATTTAAATGAATTTAAATCATAGGCTATCTTATATTTTAAACTTATATAAAATATACTCAATTCATATTTAATCAAATAATATTTAAAAAGAAATAAAAATCAACTTTTATTTAAATTTAAAACAAAAATTAAGCTAAGACAAATTTTAAACAATTTCATTTATTTTAAATATTATCAAACCATATAATTACTAATTTAAACAGATTTTTTTTAAAAAAGCTTAATATTAATTTAAAATATAATATCCTAATTACTCAATATATTATTAGAATTTAAAAACAAAACTTCATTTATTTATTATATCCCAAAACAAAGATAAATTATAATATATATACATTATAATTTAAAACATCTATTTTAGCCTTTAAAAGATAAAATCACAAATTAAATATTATTTATTCAGATTATTAAACCAAAACATATTTTATTAATCAATATTGTCAATATCAATTTAATTTTATATAAAGATTATTAAATTGATATTGTCAAAAATTCCGGGATACCACATTCCTTCCCCCTTAAAAGAATTTCGTCCCCGAAATTTAAAAAAAAAGGTAATTTAATAACATATTTTAGATTTTTAATTTTAAAACCAAGTATATATAAAACATATGCTAACAACCATAGAAATCAATACATCCAATCAAACAAAATTAACTATCCAGACAAAATTCTGGATGGAGTTTCCTCGAGTTTCCCAAGTAAACACCGGGTTACTCGCTCTATAAAACCCAAACAATCAACATTACTAAACTACAGAACTCCTACTCATCTATATCTAAAACTGAAAAAGATATCAGACTACAGACGAGTCTGACTCAACAACCAAATCTCCCCGACAGCTGATTTCAAAACCAGAAATAGATATACACGTACTCCCTTAGAGATACGTGAAACACAGCGAATTCCAGTTGTCCAAACTGGCAATTCAATCCAGAAAATTAAACACTTATCCAAAGCAGAACACAGAAGAAATCCAAAACATCTCGGAGCTAGCTTATTCAACCTTACCAAAATTTATAGCTCCTAAAAATTGGGAAAACTTATCCAAAACCAGACTTCAGATCCACAAAACTCTTTGGACGATCCTGAGCTGCCTACCTCCTACCTGATCAGCTCAAGCCTTACTGATGTCTCAAGAAACAAACTGGATTAAACCCAATCCACCAAAATGATCAACCAAGATCAAGAACAAACCCCACTCACAACCATCAGAAGGAAACAAACTTCTCCTATCCGGAAAAGAAAAGCAGATACACTCCCAAGCTGCTTCCGCTGCACAACTCTGATCTGGAGTAGAAAAGAATGCTGATAAAGAACGCAAGCACAACTGGACAACAAAACCAAGAAGATCTCTAATAACCAAGAGAAAATTCAAAATTTCCTCAAAACCTGAGTTGCTTTAACAAACTCCATCTCAAGAAATCAACCTTCAACTAGTTGATCCACCGGTACCACTGAATCTCTGGATGAGGACAAACTCTGACTTCTTTGAAAATATTCAGAAAAATCTCCAACAATCGAAGAGAACACTCAACTATCGCAAGTCACTTTTGCGATCAATCCAAATTAAAATCCAAAGAAAACTGTTCTCTCTTTACCAATCAGAACAGCTTATGCTGGTCTTGCCAATCCATCGAAGAAATGGATTGACCCTACTGCTTCTGAACTCCTCCTTCAAAAAACTGCTATGCCAGAAAATTCTGCCGACACACTGAATACTCCGAGCTGCACTGCTAACACCAATGTTAAAGAATTTTCAATCCAATGTTCTTCGAGAAACTCGGACTTCAAACCAAACAGAAACATCCTGCTGAACTCAGCCATAACACCGAAGCAGACCTACTTCCTTACAATTGTTCCAAAGAAATCACCTTTGGAAATATCCATAGTCACTGCATCTCATCACACAGCTACTACTTCCTGAGATACCAAGATATCATCACTCGCTTCAGTTCAACCAACAGATCCAACTCTACTCATTCAACTTCAAAGATATACTCCGAACCTTAACAGGTTACCTCCAGAGATCAATGAAGTCTTACACCACTTCAAAACTCACTCGAGACGGTATTAGGTCTACAGTCTCGACAGATACACTTCCAACCTAACATTCAAACTTCAACTAATCGGTAGTTGTGTTATACACACCACTACCCCAATCTACCTTTATAACCCACATTGGAAAACCTGAACAGGTAACCCAATCGATAGGTAGAAATATATATATATATATATAATATATAAAAATTACAAATATGCTCTATCAAGATAGACACCACTCCAGAGCCTAGGTATTCACTCAACCTAACGCTCTGATACCACCTGTGACGACCCGACTTTCCACTCCCGGAAAATCGCATCATCAATTAAGAAAGAAAGGGATAGAAGAAGAAAAGAAAGAAGAGAAAGGAGAAACAATACTAGAATCTCAACAGCGGAATGAATAAATTATATTAACAACATAAGTATTTACATAATATACAATACCAATCAGAGATACATAGCATACACATCACATATACTAGACAGTTATAAACACCTGTCTAGTATTTACAACTCAATACAAACACAACACAGAGAAAACACAGCGGAACTATATATCTATAACGCAGAAGCCTCCTGCTCCATTGCTCCTCCATTATTCGTCAAAGCTAACCTGAATCCCTTGGCTACTCGTAAAAATTTGAGTACCCAAGAGTTTAAGAAAACAAAGATAAACTCTGGGTCAGACATGGGTCTGGTGTGAGTAACAGGTTAAGGTTGCTTAACTTTAAAAACCTTTTGAAAAGAAAGGTATCACGTAAGACTTCCCACACATAAACATGCAAAAGTTTTTACCTTATGCTAACCAAAACATTTGATAGGAAATCCGATGATATTATAATAGTGTCTAGGGTTTTCAAGTAAATAAGAAATAGCCGAAATTGTTACATCTATTAAATTCCAGCTACTAGCCACAAAAGTGGGTAATACAATCAAACCCGTTGGCACTTATTGGATTGTGGATTCCATACAATGGCAGGGCTACTGGGGTACCGCCCGTCACAGTACGTGGCCTAGATCACCGTACCGAGGAGTACTCCGACTCCCCTGCAACACAAGGTCGGAACCATTCCTTACTAAACAGTTTCGAACAAGACAACCCCGACAGTTGTTGCAATCAACCGCCCACACAACCGAATATAAAGGGACTTCTAGACAGGGATCAATCTCGCTCTCCAGTGGGGGCTACCCACGAAGCCTTGTTGCACCTCCCCTGTTTTAGCCATTCCCGGTGGATGAGGCTTGAGGCTACGATTACCTTTAGAGAACACATCTCTTAGAATGCTCATCGTCCACCTGACGATGTTCTGAAAGCATTCAATCCATATAAGTTCGTTCCGGGTTCGAACGAAACTGAAGGCATTATCTCATTACACTCATTTTGGAATTACCCTTAGAGTTAACGACGATAACCCTTGCACTCTGAATCTTCATCTCGAACCTATAAGAACTAATTCCGTCAACTCATTACGGAATCACCCACAGAGTTATACTGACGTATGGTTCTTACACCTCGAGTCTTCACAAAGCTCCACTTGGATTCACGACCTAACGTTATTTGGAATCGATGTGGTTTTCGGATATCAAAATATGGAAACCCGATCCCGGTCTCATCGAAATCCAAAGCGTGTCTTTTAGGTCCAAGTTGTTTTAAAGTTTAAAACAATTCAATTCAATATTATCTATATACACACAGATAGATAATTCTCAACATTTAATAGATAATCAATATTATCAACTCAAACAGATAAATCATATTATCAGCTCAATGCAACCACAACATCCAAATCACACAACAACATTTATCTCATAACTGAGATCTCAACCATTCAGGGTAATAAATATCAATCATCATTCATAAGCAATGACTTATTAAATCACCATCCTATAATTAATTTAAAATGAATTAAATTAATTACTTCTTCCTTAATTAATTTAAAATGAATTAAATTAATTACTCATCCATATAAATCTTGTTTACACATCAATTAATTATAAATCAATTAATTAATTACTCTTAACAAGTTACCTTAATTGATCATCTTGATTAGTTACCCTTTAATTACATTAATACGTCTAATTAATTTCCCAAATTAATTATTCCAAACCAAACCAGTAATTAACTCGTAGTTACTTTATTAATTAATTAATAATAATTAATTACATTAATCCTTAATTAATTACATTAATTAATTCCTTCATTGATTAATTGTTCTTAATTAATCAATCCTTAATTATATCATTAATTATATAAATTAATGATCTCAAATTATTTTATTTTAAATAACTTCATTAAATTAATTATCATTTATCTCTACTGATTAATCATTCTTGATTAAGTAATTAATTACATTAAATTAATTACATCTTTTAATCATTTTCAAATAACTCAATTATCTAAACCTAAATTAATTACACTAAGTAATCAATTATTAATTACTTACTTAAGTAATTATACAACATATAATTACATATTAATTACACAAAGTAATTAATTTCCGAAACTCCTCCATTAAATTACATCCAGTAATTTATTTCTTTAATTACTTCACTAAGTAATTTTCCATTTTTAATTACATTTGTAATTACTTCTCAAATCAACTAGTGATTAAATTAAATTAATTAAACTTAATTAATTAACTTAATTAATCAACAAATTAATTAATTACAATTCATTGATTAATTTCCTAATTACTTTCATTAAGTAATTATACTTAAATAATTCTCAAATGATTATCTTAAATTAATTAATTCAATTAATCATTAAAATTAATTACATTGATTAATTATAAAATAGTACTAAGCTAATGACCTTCATTAACCAATAATAAATCTTTAATTACTTTTCCAAAGTAATTAATTGCATTAATCAATATTAATTCTTAATCTACTTATAAAACTCATTAATTAATTTCTAATTATTAAATTAATCAAGTGATAATTAAAACTTAATTAATTGTTAACTACTTGATTAATATAATTCAATATATTAATTAAATTAATCAAATCTTAATTAATTTCTAAATCACACTTTAATCAAGTTTAATTAACTTACTTAATCCTTTTATTTAATTAAATAAAACCCTTAATTATTTAATTGATTAACCTAATTATTAATTAATTAAATTAATTAATTAAAATCTTAATTACCTTAATCAGGTAATAAATTATTATGTTCAAAACAATTTAATTAAAAATCATTAACCTCATTAATGATTAAGTTATCATTATTAAAGTAATTTAAAAACAAATTGCTTTTAAATTTTCCTAAATTCCATTTTAAATTAAATTTAAAATGAAATCAAACTTAAAAAAGATTCAATTATTAAACACTTTTTATTTCATATTAAAGAAGTACTTAAGGTATTTCCTAAATAGTTTAACCCAAAATCAATTTAAATAAATTTAAATTATACTTTAAATATTCAAGTGATTTTAAAACATTCAAATTAAAATCTTATTTCATTTCAATCTAGAATTCAAATCATGTTTTCAGATTCAGGTTCAAAAATTTAAATTTAATATCCTGGTTTAAAATCTCCTTTCAGATTTATATATATATATATATATATATATATATATATATATATATATATATATATATATATATAAAACATATGTTATAAAATAATAAAATATACAAACTTAATTATAACATTTGAATCTATCAACCTGTTTCCCTTTTGAAACTTTCAGATTCAAATTCAAATTTGAATCCAGGATTTCAAATTTAGATTTAACTTAAAATTTAAATCTTGTTTTAAATCCTATTTCCATATTTATAAATCACTTTATAAAAACTATGGAGGTTTTAAGTGGCTAACCATTTCATCTTTTATAATTTTATTTATTTTCAAAAACTAAAATTCAAATTCATTTTGAATCCATAGTTTAACTTGCTTCAATTCCTGTTTAAATCAGGCTTTACTTTGCTCTTGTTAAATTTAGTTTTTTTTTAAAAAAAAATTAAAACCTGAAACAGTTCAGGTTACAGAGAACAACACTGCAACCAAACTACTTGAGCTCATCTCCATCCTGCTTCGAGTCACACCTACCTTAACTTCGAGCAAAAAAAGAAATTACCCGAGCACCATCTCTTCACCCTATTCCAGAAACCAAACTCATCCCTATGGCCACTATGCACATGCACATAGCCATGGCCATCTTCCGATCATCAACGATGATCACCTTCATCCACCAACCCTCTCTTGAATCCAACAGAATCACCCAAACATCAGAAAAACTCCAAATACCCAAAACCAAACAGAACATCCCCCTTTCAAAACCTGGAAACCACAATACACCAGAACTCCTCATCCTATCAACAGCGAATCCACCTCTCTCCGACCATCGTTCAAGCTGAAATTCCGGCTAGTTACTCCGCTAGGGCCCAGAAATCATTTCCCATAGTTGCTAAACACTCGATCGAATATTGAGTGAGAAAAATTCTATTATCTACAGGTTCAAATATTAGGGTTACTAAACCAAATCCCTTACTGTTGTTAACCCGAAAATCAATTCACAAATTTGATAATTTATATGATGTTCCTGATCCTTCATATTTATTCACAAGAAACTTCAGACCCCAAATGTTTCAAATCCTTAAAATTTTCCAAAATCATCTTTTTAGCCCATCCCAGCATTACTCCCCAATTCACAACTAAATATTATGTTTTCTGATCTAAAAATCATGTTTTCATATGGACTTCAAATCATAGTCTTAAATTAAGGAATTAAGGAATTTATATTTGTTAAACACAATCATGTTTCAGGACATTTTGATTTACAGAGAAGTTTTTGTTTTCAATTTACCATATTTTAAATTCTTATGCTTCGGTTTATTTTTAAACAAACACATTTGTTTGTAATCCAATTCTCAATAATGGTTAAGATATGAAACTACTAAAAGTTTGAATTTAAATGTCTAAGTCAGATACATCAGCAATTACTGATATAAACCAAAGCATACATACTTATATAAGTATAAAGTAATTTCCAGAAATTCATATACAAACAAATTGCTGCAAATTTTATCATGCATATCAATCCATTCCAAAGATAATAACATGCAACCATATTTTGTTAAAGAAAATTTAGAAGTTACTCACCTAAAATTTGAAGAACAGAGCACCCAGATTTTAAAGCTTTGAACCCTGTCTGAATTGATTGTTGCAGGTTCAATGATTTTAGTTTTGAAGATTGCTTGCATTTGAAACTTAATCCCAAAATTTGATGCATGGAGGTGAAATTCCAGAGATGAAAATGCAAAGAATCTTCAGGTTGAAAGAAAAATGCATGCAGGCTTGATTTCGATTTGCTCAAATTTGCAGAGATATAAATGCAGTGGGTTTCCAGGTTGTAAAAATGTAGGTTGCATGTTGATATTCTTGTTACAGGTTTTAGTTTTGAGAGGAATTACAGATTTCAAAGTTTGCTTTTGAAATGAATTTGCAGATTTTGTTTGTGAGGGATTTTAGATTTTTAAGTGAAGTGTTTTTCTTTGATTCATTTATCTTTTGTTTTGAAAAGGAGAATGCGGGGAAATGAAGATGTTTTAAAAGAGGGCTAAAATAAATTTAACATAATAAATAAAAGAAAAATAGAAATTAAATGACACTTGTCATTTTGTTTGATTTTCAATTTACACATGTTTCATAGATTTGTTAAATACTTAACACTTGTCTTCATTTAATTAAGTTATATTTTTAAATGTTTAAAAATAGTTTTCCTTAATTTATTTTATGTTAGAATGAATATATATGAATTTCTTGTTTTTAGAAAATGTAAATAAAACAATTTATAAATTAAAACTTATACAAATATTTTAAAGAATCAATTAATTTGAATAAAATAAAACTTCCAAATCAAATTAATTCTTTGAAATCAAAATAAAAAATCAATTTATTCAATTTAAAAATGAAGACTCTATTTCCTTATTTTAATTCTTCTTTATATTTATGAAAAATAGAACATTTATTGATATGGCTTAAAAATAACAATTTAACAATTTTATATGATTTATAAAGAAATTATAAATCACTTTTATATTTAAATGAATTTAAATCATAGGCTATCTTATATTTTAAACTTATATAAAATATACTCAATTCATATTTAATCAAATAATATTTAAAAAGAAATAAAAATCAACTTTTATTTAAATTTAAAACAAAAATTAAGCTAAGACAAATTTTAAACAATTTCATTTATTTTAAATATTATCAAACCATATAATTACTAATTTAAATAGATTTTTTAAAAAAAGCTTAATATTAATTTAAAATATAATTTCCTAATTACTCTATATATTATTAGAATTTAAAAACTAAACTTCATTTATTTATTATATCCCAAAACAAAGATAAATTATAATATGTATACAAATATATATATATACATTATAATTTAAAACATCTATTTTAGCCTTTAAAAGATAAAATCACAAATTAAATATTATTTATTCAGATTATTAAACCAAAACATATTTTATTAATCAATATTGTCAATATCAATTTAATTTTATATAAAGATTATTAAATTGGTATTGTCAAAAATTCCGGGATATCACACAACCCATGTTGTCAACCTCCCCAAATGCGAATGACTCCGGACATATATTCACGTCACAATCTCCACTACAGTCAAGCCCAAGTCAAAACCCAGCAAAACCCTAGTTTCTTCAATTCCCATCAAATTACTCATTGGAAAAATCCAAAAGTATTTTTCCCTTAATCTATAACATACATGCTAGCTTCGATCCAAGTATCAACTTAAATTATTAAGTATAACATCCACAGTTCATAAAAATCCCCAAATTATTCAAACCAAAAATTCAACTTAAATACACAATTAAAATTTTTGATACCAACTCTAAAAATCATAACTTTCCTATTGTAATTCAATTATACATTCAAAACTAGAATTTGAAATCATAAATTTTTGCCCAAATTTTGATTTTCACTGTAAATTTGAAAAATATGAATAACTAATTTATTTAAAACCCTATAACTATTTTTAGATGATAAATCACTTGATGGCAAACAACTTTCATCTACAAATCAATGTCCAATTTGTATTCAAAATCAATTTATTGATTTTAAAAAGAAAAAAAACAAACCTGTATAACAACAGTATACATATACAGGCATTCAATCTTTTTTTTATAAACATACATTCAGGTAGACTAATATACATCATCAAAATCAAATCCAATTGCACATGCAACATTCAATCATAGATTTTATCATAACTGTTTTTAAAATAGAATTTACTGACATATCATAAAATTGCAGAGCAGGTTTATTTTCAGGCCTTGCTTATAACATCCGAAAACTTGAATGCATGCCTTCAATCTGATGCTTAAAAAGATAAAATGATGATCAATATTTGAAATGCAGGTTGGAATTGAATTGCAGCTTGAATTGTTGATTAAAACTTGCTGAAGATCATTCCATTGATTGCAGGTTGAAATTTGAAGTTGCAGATCTTAATTTAAATTCAGATTTGATTTTGGTTTTTAAATTTCAGTGTTGAAGAAAAGTTTTGGTAGCCATTAAAATTTGAAAGAAATAAAACAAAGAAAAATGAAAGTGTTATGTTTATTAAAAAGAATGTAGACACTTGTTTACATAAACTTACATTTGTCACATACATTACTTAATTGCCTAACAAGTGTTTATGAGATGTCCTAATGTATTAACACATGTTTTTAGTATTTTAATTAAATTTTTACTTAGTTTAAATGTAATTATAAACTCACATAATTTAATTCTCTTAATAAATATAATTTTACATATGTATACATAAATTTATTTTTAAAATGTAGCATAAATCTACTTATTTAAGTTACTTTATAAATAAATATTAGTTTACCTTTAAAAGAAATATTCTAACACTAATAAAAATGCAAATAATTCTTATACATATATTTTAAAATCTAAAACATTTTTATATTTATCATTTAACCATTTTAAAACAAAGCTTGTTTAAATCCCTTTTAACTATCATATTTTAAAAAAAACAGTTTATCTTATATTTTAAAAACAATTGAATTAGTCTTTAAATTAACTTTTGAAAACATTAATTTTTAAACAAAGCTTTAAATTACAATTTCATACATATTCAAATTATCCATAGATTAAATTAAATTTAAAACAATTTCAAATTATAACATATACAAACATATATATTTAAAAAAACATCTTTTATTTAAAACACAAGATCTCCTATTCACAATATATACCATATGTATATATATACTATAGATAGAATAAAATTTCATTAGCTTTGAAAAATAAATCTTATCAATATTTTAAATTGTCAGAAAGATATTATCACAATTATCAGATTAAATATTTATTATCCTTTAAAAGATTAATTTCACCAATTTAAATTAAAATTATAAAGAAAAATTATCAAACCAATTAAATTATTAATGCAGATTATTAAATTGATATTGCCTAAAATTCCGGGTCGTTACAGTTGATGATGATATTAACTAGGAAATTGTTAAATTTTCTGTAGAGTTTAAGTTAAAAATAGTTTGATAATGAATATTGTTATATAGTTAATGAATGTTAGACTTTACGGTGGATAACTGGGTTTTTGTGGAAAATCAAAATAATGGAAACAAAGATTCAAGCATGCAAGTTGAATTACTTTGCGAAATTGGGATTTTCAGAGGGTAAATCATGATTTTTAACAACCTATATTGTAAGAGATTGGGGATAAACGATTTCCATTCGAAAATTTATTTCTGGCGATCTATCTATCATAAGGTGGTGCAGCTGGGTTTGGAAGGACCTAATGGACGTAGTGGAGGTCCTAACCATGGCGAAATTTTCGTTTAAGTCTTTGATTGAGAGAGCAGGTTGTTTTTAGGGTTTAACGTGTGTCGACTATGGGTGAAGTTCACGGTGTTGCTGTGGAACGAGGAGACGACCGAAAGTCAAGGGGGCTTGGCACGATGATAGCTGCGTGTTTGACTTTTGTTGGAGGCCGGTGGTGTGTGCAGCAAGGGATGGCTGGCGATGGGATTAGTCGATTTATGGGGGTGCATGGCTTCGAGTTCTGGATTTTGAGTGCCTGATGGTCTATTTTTGATGGAAGGCGTAGTTTGGGTCGGTGATACGGCGGAATTGAGGCTGGGGACGAGTGTGACTTGTGGATGTTGTCGCGGTAGAGAGATGGTCTGAGATGGGGTTGTGCACGTGCACTTGTGTCGCCGTGCACGAGAACTTTTTGGCCAATGTTTCTTATGTCGATTGTTGCATGCGTTTGTCTGATGGTCTCGAGTATTTTTCGAATTCGAGTCGAAGCTTTTTGGTTTTTTTTTTCTAGTATCGATAGAGGCGATCAAGATGCTGATGATTGAATCAGGATTTGGTAAGGAAGGAAGTTTTGGGTGGAGAAGAAGGATGTTGGAATGTTGAGCCTCGGCCCAATTAAATTAATTATCGTCTGTTTGCTTGATTTTATCGGGCTTGAGTTTAACTTAAGCTTTGTTTACTTCGGTGTCTTTTAATTTTGGAGCTTCAAAAAATGGATTTGCTTGTTAAAGTAAATTGTAGAAGGAACTTGATATAAATTAAATGTTTATATAAGTTTATACAAATTAATTAATGAGAAATGGTAGTTCATTTATTTATTTTGAGTTAATTAATTAGAAATTAATTAATTCATAATTAGGGATAAATTAATTAAGTGGTTAGAGATTAATTAACTAGATAATAATTACTTAGTGTAAGTAATTAATAATTTTATTTGTTAAGGATTAATTACTTAGTGAAATCAATTAAAAGATTGATTAATTTAGGGAATTTGTTAAGGGTTAGTTAATTCATTAATTAAAGGTTAATTTAATCAATGAAAGTGATTACAAAATAATTAATTTGAGTAATTAATTATGGATAAATGTGTTCGATGTGAATTAATTTGGGTCATTAATTAAGAGGCTAATCGCGTAATGTAATTAAAAGGGGTAATTAATCGAGGTGATTAATTAAGACGAAATTAAGGGATCATTAATTAATAGATTTATAATTAATCAATGTGGAGTAAAGGTAATCTAAAGGATTAAAGATTTGTAATTAATTTGGTTAGAGATAAATTAAATGAATTTTGGAAATGATCAGTCTTGCTTATGAATGATTGGATGATGTTAAATGCCTTGAATTGGCTGATATCCCTGGTATGAAAAGTTTTGTGAAATGATTTTTGGGTGGACAGTGATAATGTGGATCATCTATTGATCATGATTGATATATGAAAGTGATATCCTGTATTTAGTGTTCGAATTTGTAACGACCCGGAATTTTGGGCAATATAAATTTAATAATCTGTATAAATAATTTAACTGGTTTGATAAATTTTCTTTATAATTTTAATTTAAATTGGTAAATTTATTCTTTTTAAAGGATAACAAATATTTAATCTGATAAGTGTGATCAATATCTTTCTAACAATTTAAAATGGATAAGATTTATTTTTCAAAGCTAATGAAATTTTATTCTATTTATAATATATATATCTGGTATATATTGTGAATAGAAGATCTTGTGTTTTAAATAAAACATTGAATTTTCAAATTATAATATATATATATATATATATATATATATATATATATGTATGTATGTATATGTTATAATTTAAGTTGTTTTGAAATTTATTTAATCTATTGATAATTTAAATTAAAATAAAGCTTTTTTTAATTTATATTCTCAAAAAGTTAATTTAAGATTTATTCAATTATTTTCAAAGTATAAGATAATTGAATTTTAAATAAGATAGTTTAAAAAGGTTTTAAACAAAGTTTTGTTTAGTCTTTTTTTAAAATATTTAAAATATGATAGTTCGAAAAGAATTTAAAACAAGCTTTGTTTTGTTTTCTTTTAAAAATGCTTATTATAAAATGGTTATAAATGATAAATATAAATGTTAGATTTTAAATAACATGTATAAGAATTATTTATTAAGGTTAGAATATTTCTTTTAAAAGTAAACTTATATTTATTTATAAAGTAAATTTGATAAATAAGTTTATATTACATTTAAATTAAATTAAAAGAAATTTATTAAAAATTTGCTTAAGACATGTATAAACATGTAAACATATCTTTATAACACTTGTTAATCATGCAAATTTATTTAATGACAAATGTAAATGGTTGAAGACAAGTGGCAACTTATAATTTTTATTTTTGATAAATATTTTTAAGAAAAATTAGATTTCTTTCAAAAAACACTTTTTCTTTGTTTACATTTCCTTTCTTAATTCTAATGGCAATTCGTAAATTACTCTTCAAAAACCCTGAAATTGAAATCAAATCTGAATTTAAATTAAAATCTGCAACTTCAAAGCTTCAAACCTGCAAATCAAAATCTACTGGAATTTCAATCTGTAAATTGAAGTTCTCATCAGCCTGCATTTCTAATGGAATCAAGTTCAACTTCAAAATCTGCAATTTCTTATCAACTAAAATCTGCAAAATTTAGTTCTACCTCAACCTGTAATGCGAGGGTTCAAATCAATCTGCAAGTTTGAAACAACAATTGGAAGCATGCATTCAGTATTCTTCAGATTTAACATTCAAAGCCTGGAATGAATCAAAACTGCTCTGTCCCTGCATACTGAAAATATGAGTAAATCCTATTTTAAAAACAGTTTTGATTTAATCTTTGATTGATTGTTGCATGCAAATGGATTTGAGTTTGATAATGCATTTTAGTCTACCTGAATGTATGTTTGTAAAATAAAATAAAAAATATATATTGAATGCCTGTATATGTATACTGTTGTATACAGGTTTGTTTTTTTTTCCTTTTTAAAATCAATAACTAGATTTTGAATACAAATTGGACATTGATTTATGGATGAAAGTTGTTTGTAATCAAGTGATTTATCATCTAAAAGTGGTTATAGGGTTTTAAATGAATTAGTTATTCGTATTTTTTCAAATTTACAGTAAACTTATATTTTGGTTAAAAAATAACTGCTTTAAATTCAAATTTGGATTGCATACATGGAATTGTGATGAAAAATCATGATTTTAGATGTTACTATCATAATTTTTAATTGTGTAATTATGATGAATTTGGGGTTTATCCGAAATTGGGGATTTTGTGAATTTTTGATTATCTATACATTAATTTAGTTTGAGATTTGGATCAAAGCTTGTGTAAAGATTGCTGGTTATAGGAAAAATACGATTGAATTTTCTATTGAGTGAATCGTTCGATTTTGAAGAAACTAAGGTTTTAGTTGCTTTGTTTTCGGCTTGGCTGTGAAGGTAAATCATGGCTTGGTATATGCACCGGAGTGTGTCGAGAGGTGATGGTATTGTTCGGCGAAGCATGGCGCTTCGATGGTGGGGTCAGCGAGGTTGAACGGCGACGTGGTGATCGGCCGTGGGCGGTTTTTGGGTAGTGTCAGCTGCAGTTTTTTCGAGCACTTGATCGAATTTTTGGTCGCGTGTTGTTGGCTCGAATCTGGGTTTGGATTTTGGTTCGCGTGTGAATTTGTGGTTGTAGGGGATCATCGCGACGACCAAGTATGGCCGTAGGAGGTGGCGCATGTGCACCGTGCACATTCGTGTGCACTGGCGTATTTCGTTTGGGGAAGACGAGATTTGCTCGAGTAATTTCTCGCGTTTGTCTCGGGGGTGACTCCAAGATTTTGGAGCTGGGGTTTTGCTCGGGTAGCACGCGTGATGTTACTGTATTCGACTCGGGGATTTGGGTTTGCTTTGGTGATGTATCGGGTGGATTCCTTGTTGCCTCGGGTTTGTGTTTGCCATTTTGGTAGTTAGGTTTTATACCATGTTACAATACGAGTTGATTAAATTAAGAATCAAGCATTATGGAATAAACAAGTCTATAAGAGAGCTAAATTTAAACTTGTTGCTTAGGAAATAAAGTTGATCAAACTTTAAAAAATATTAAATTGAATTTATTTTAAATCTAATTTAGGAAGTTTGAATTTGGAGGAAATTTTCTAAGTAGATGTTGAATTTCAATTCAAAGAAATGTTTGAATTTTAAAAAGAAGTGTTGAAAATTTTAATTATTAAATCAAGGTTTTAGTAATGTTTAAAAACTTAAGATTCAAATTTTATTTAAAATGAGTAAATTTGACTCAGATAATTATAGTATTTCAAGTATCAAATTTGGTTTCCAAAGACTTTAAATTTCAAATTAAGTATAAGTTAAATTATATAAACCAAATTTAATAGTTTGTTTTTAAGTTATTAAATTTGATTAAATTCAAATAATTTAATATAAAAATAAATAGGGTTAATTTATCTTTGTTATTAACTTAAGAATACTTATTTAATATGTTTTGTTAATAAGTAAGGTTTAATTAAGATTAATGACTTTCTTAATTAATTGAAGATTTAAAATATAAGAAGATTAGTTAATTAATTGATTGTTTAATTAATTTTAAATAATTAGTTAATTGTTTATTTAATTTTAATAATCACTTAATTATGGATTAATTAAGTGTAATTACTTAATGAAGTAATCAATGATTAATGTTTGGATATAATTAAGAATGGAAGTAATTAATTATGGGAGTAATTAATGGAAGTGATTAATGGAATCACTTAATGTTATCAGTTAAGGAATTGAATAATATAATTGTTGAAGTTAATTAATTATGAAGTAATTAATTAATTAAAGGATTAAGGATTATTTAATAATGGAATTAATTACTTATTAAGGTAATTAATTAAGGAAGTAATCAAGATTTATTAATGAAGTAACTAGAAATAATTACTAATGTAAGTAATTAAGAGTTAATTACTTAATTAATTTAGTTAATTAATTAACGTGATTAATTAATTTATGAAGGTGATTAATTTAAGATTAATTACTAAGGGTAATTAATTAAATTTGTAATCAATTAATAAAGTAATTAATTAAAGATTGAATGTTAATTTAAATTGATTAATTATTACTTAATGAAGTAATTAAAGATTTATTTATTTAGATTAATTAATCAAAGGTTAATATAATTAATTAAGAAGTTAATTAATTAAGATAAGTAATTACAAATTGTTAATTACTAAGTATGATTAATGAGTTAATTAATTACAAATTAATTATTTAAGTAATCTAAAGTAATTATTAATTAATAAGGACCATTAATTAATGTAATTAATGATATTAATCAAGGTTGATTAATATAATTAATTAATTTAAGTGTGATTAATTAATTGTAATTAACTAAGGTTTAATGTAATTAATTATAATTGATTAATGGAAGTAAATGAAGGATCATTAATTTTTGTAATTAATGATAGTAATTAAAGGTTAATTACTGAATATGGTTAAGGATAATTACTTGAATGTAATTAAAGTATAATTAATCAAGGAAGATTAATTGAGGAAGATCATTAGAGATGATTAATTTATTTATTTGAAATAAATTATTGAAGAAGGATTTAAGTAATCCTAATTGATTAAGAGTTAATCAATTCTTCTTTGGATGATTTGTTAATATTGGATGATTGATATTGGGTGTTTGGTTGATACTGGATATCTCTGTTATGTGATATGCTGTTGTGAGATGAATTTTGTTATGAATTATCTATTGTGATAATGTGATTCATCTATCTGTTTATATATCTTCCTGAATATGAGTTTAAATTGTTTAAACCCTTAAGTACAACTTGAAAATTAAAATGGCGTTTGGTTTCGGTGAGACCGGGATCGGGTTTCCATGTTTGGATAATCCGAAAACCACATCGATTCCAATTAAACGTTAGGTCTTGAATCCAAGCGGAGCAAGTGAAGACTCGAGGTGTAAGGGCTATACGTCAGTATAACTCTGTGGGTGATTCCGTAATGAGTTTGACGGAATAGTACTTATAGATTCGAGATGGTGATTCAGAGTGCAAGGGCCATGGTCATTGACTCTGAGGGTGATTCCAAAATGAGTGCCAAAATGAGTGCAACGAGATAGTGCCTTCGGTTTTGTTCGAACCTGGGACAAACTTGTATGGATTGAATGCTTTCAGAACATCGTCAGGTGGACGATGAGCATTCTAAGATAGATGTGCTCTATAAAGGTAATCGCAGCCTCAAGCCTCATTAACCGGGAATGGCTAAAACAGGGGAGGTGTAGCAAGACTTCGTGGGTAGCCCCCACTTAAGAGTGAGATTTACCTCTGTCTAGAGGTCCCTTTATATTTCAGCTTAGTGTGTGGTTGGTCGCGCCAACTATGGGGTGGTCTTGTTCGAGACTGTCCAGTAAGGGATGGTTCTGGCCTTGTGTTGCAAGGGAGTGGGCGTACTCCTTGATACGTTGATCTAGGCCACGTACTGTGACGGGCGGTACCCCAGTAGCCCTGCTATTGATGGAAACTCATTCTTCCTACGAGACCCTACGATTTTGATTGTATTACCCACTTTTGTGGCTAGTAGCTGGAATTTAATAAAGTAACAATTTCGGCTATTTCTTATTTACTTGAAAACCCTAGACAATATTATAATATCACTGGATTTCCTATCAAATGTTTTGGTTAGCGTAAGTTAAAAACTTTTCCATGTTTATGTGTGGGAAGTCTTACGTGATACCTTTTCTTTCAAAGGTTTTTCTAAAGTTAAGCAAATTTTAACCCGTTTACTCACACCAGACCCCTGTCTGACCCTTCTGTTTTATTAAACTCTTGGGTACTCATATTATGTATGAGTAGTCAAGTGAATCAGGTTAGCTTGACGAATTCGGGAGGAGTTATAGAGCAGGAGGCTTCCACGTATAGATATATTATGGTTCCGCTGTGTTGTTTAGTATCTGTATATGTTTTACTTGAGTTGTATAGTTAGACAGATGTTTATAACTATCTAATAGCTGTTGTATAAGTTATGTACTCTGATGTAATATGATACTATGTAATACTTTATGTGATATAGTATATTTCATTCGTTCCGCTGTGAGTTCTCTGATGTTGTTGTTTTTCTTCTTTCTCTTTCTTTTCTTCTTTTATCCCTTTCTTTCTTCAAGATGATGCGACTTTCTGGAGATAGGAAGTCGGGTCGTCTCATTTGGTATCAGAGCATTAGGTTGAGTGAATACCTAGGCTCTGGAATGGTGTCTTTCTTGAGAGAGCATACTTGTAATTTTTATATATAACTATATATACATATATCTGTATCTACCTAATAGGTTGGGTTATCTGTTCGGATTTTTTTCGTAAGTTTTAAGAGGTAGATGGAGTAGTGGTGTGTGTAACACGATTACCACTGATGGAAGAGGTCCATATGTTTGAGGTTGGAAGTATTTATCGAGACTGTAGACCTAATACCGTCTCGAGTAAGATTTGTAGTTTGGAGTAGGGATTTCTCTGATATCCGAAGGTAATCCTTTTAAAAGATTCGGAGTTTATCTTTGAAGTGTAAGTTTGGATCTCGCTCGGGTGAGCGAATTTTTCTTGTATTTAGATCCGTCGGAAGTGCAGAAGTAAGTGATGTCATCTTGGTAACTGCGTGATGAGATGCAGTATCCATTGATATTTTCTGAAGATGTTTCCTCTTGAAGCAGTTTTAGTAATAGTTGAGGAGCAGTCTTTACCTGCCGTAGAGAAGATTCGTCTGTGTAAAGGTGATATGGATCTTTATCAAGGAGGTTGGCTATTCTGGAATATAAGACTAAAGTCTATAAGTTGCTTCGCTTTGGCATGGTCTCATTTGTCATTTCTTAAGGAGAGCGAGATGTGGATGCTTGATTTGGAGCCCGAGTTTCTTGAAGGGTTGTCTGCCATCTCAGAAGTCCGTTGTGTGGTATGTTGATGGTTTTGGTTTTCGAGAAGTCTTTGAATTAGAAGTCTTTGGTTAGCAGTGGTAGCAACGCAGTTCGAAGTGTTCAGTATGCTGATGAGAAGGTCTTTTGACTCTGCAGTATCTTTAAGGTAGAGTTTGGAAGCAGCAGTGTTGGTTGTTTCTCTGATGGTTCAGGAATCTTTGTGGTTCTTCTATCAACAGCCCGGGCAGTCGGTGAATGTTTCTTGAAAGGTTAACCTTGTTTGGAAAAGCTTAAAACTGTTCTAATTGGTAAAGAGAGGATAGTTTCTTTGGAATCCGAATCAGGTTGGATCACAAAAGTGACTTGCGATTAATTTGGTGATTTTTCTTGGGCTATCTTTTGTTGAGACTGAGGATTCTCATGTGGAAGTAGGAGCTACTGAGGTGATTAGAGGTTGTCTGCATCTGGAGTTGAGTTCCATATGGTTTTGGGTCCAAAAGTGATTTTGGTATTTAGCCTGATAGTAGGATGGTTTTTGGAGAAAGAGAGTTGGTGTAACAACTCAGAAATTTATTGATTTGGATTTGGTCAGATCTAGTTTTTGAGTTGGATTCTGTTATAAGGTTGTGTGACTAAGTCAAATGAGTCACTCAGATTTTTATGAATTTGATGAACAAAGTTTTCCGAATATATTGGATAAGTTTGTATTCGTGTTCATCAATAGTATTCTCATCCATTTCAGAATCAGAGTTGTGCAGCGGAAGCGAGGTATAAGCTGTACGAGGAAGAAAGCAAGTTCAGTTTGCCATTGCTTGGGAAGTAGAGCTTGTGTTCTGGATTTCGATGGATCTTGGAAGACTTTTCTGTTGAATAGGATCTAGAAACTGGATTGCTTTGGTCTAGTTGTTTCCGGAAGTATCAGCATAGGCTGAGCTGATCTGGAAGAGTATTGGCAGCCAGGATTATCTGTTGAGTTATGGTGATATGAGATTAAGAATTTGGAAATTCGAAGTTGGAGACTTCATTGTTGTTAAGTTTTCTTGGTTAAAAGAGAGCAGTAATTGGATAAGATTGGATGGCTAGTTCTGAGGCATTTGAAGATTTCTTATCTGTGTTTTGATAGGATAAGATTGAATTGCTAGTTTGGATAGCTGGAATTCATTGTATTTCACGTATCTCTGAGGGAGTACTTGTATGATTCATCGATTGGTTGTTGAATCTGTAGTTCAGTTGGATTTGGAAGTTGAGCTGGATTTGAGTATAATCCAATGTTCTGTTCAGATTGATGGATCTGGAGATAAGAGGAGCTCTGGATTTTGGTAGTGTAGTTAGTTTGTTGGCCTTTGTAGAGCGAGTCTCCCAGTGATTTATACTTGGGAAACTCGAGTTAGTGTTAGAAGATTTATTCTGATTTGTGTCAGAATAATTAGCTAAGTTTGTTTGTTTATTTGGTTGCGATGGTTGTTAGCTACTGGTTGATAGGAATGCTTTGTTGATTTAAATTAAAATTTTGCTGGGTTATTAAATTACCTTTGCTTTTAAATTTCGGGGACGAAATTCTTTTAAGGGGAAAGGATTGTAACGACCCGGAATTTTGGGCAATATAAATTTAATAATCTGTATAAATAATTTAACTGGTTTGATAAATTTTCTTTATAATTTTAATTTAAATTGGTAAATTTATTCTTTTTAAAGGATACAAATATTTAATCTGATAATTGTGATCAATATCTTTCTAACAATTTAAAATGGATAAGATTTATTTTTCAAAGCTAATGAAATTTTATTCTATTTATAATATATATATCTGATATATATTGTGAATATAAGATCTTGTGTTTTAAATAAAACATTGAATTTTCAGATTGTAATATATATATATATATGTGTATGTATGTATGTATATATATGTTATAATTTGAGTTGTTTTGAAATTTATTCAATCTATTGATAATTTATAATTGTAATTTAAAGCTTGTTTTAATTTATATTGTCAAAAAGTTAATTTAAGATTTATTCAATTATTTTCAAAGTATAAGATAATTGTTATTATAAATAAGATAGTTTAAAAAGGTTTTAAACAAAGTTTTGTTTTGTCTTTCTTTTAAAATATTTAAAATATGATAGTTTGAAAAGAATTTAAAACAAGCTTTGTTTTGTTTTCTTTTAAAAATGCTTATTATAAAATGGTTGTAAATGATAAATATAAATGTTAGATTTTAAATAACATGTATAAGAATTATTTATTAGTGTTAGAATATTTCTTTTAAAAGTAAACTTATATTTATTTATAAAGTAAATTTGATAAAAAGTTTATATTACATTTAAATTAAATGAAAAGAAATTTATTAAAAATTTGCTTAAGACATGTGTAAACATGTAAACATATCTTTATAACACTTGTTAATCATGCAAATTTATTTAATGACAAATGTAAATGGTTGAAGGCAAGTGGCAACTTATAATTTTTATTTTTGATAAATATTTTTAAAAAAAATTAGTTTTCTTTCAAAAAAACACTTTTTCTTTGTTTACATTTCTTTTCTTAATTCTAATGGCAATTAGTAAATTACTCTTCAAAAACCCTGAAATTGAAATCAAATCTGAATTTAAATTAAAATCTGCAACTTCAAAGCTTCAAACCTGCAAATCAAAATCTACTGGAATTTCAATCTGTAAATTGAAGTTCTCATCAACCTGCATTTCTAATGGAATCAAGTTCAACTTCAAAATCTGCAATTTCTTATCAACTAAAATCTGCAAAATTTAGTTCTACCTGAACCTATAATGCAAGGGTTCAAATCAATCTGTAAGTTTGAAACAACAATTGGAAGCATGCATTCAGTATTCTTCAGATTTAACATTCAAAGCCAGGAATGAATCAAAACTGCTCTGTCCCTGCGTATTGAATATGTGAGTAAATCCTATTTTAAAAACAGTTTTGATTTAATCTTTGATTGAATGTTGCGTGCAAATGGATTTGAGTTTGATAATGCATTTTAGTCTACCTAAATGTATGTTTGTAAAATAAAATTAAAATATATATATATTGAATGCCTATATATGTATACTGTTGTATATAGGATTGTTTTTTTTCCTTTTTAAAATCAATAACTTGATATAAAATTCAAATTGGACATTAAGTTGTGGATGAAAGTTGTTTGTAATCAAGTGATTTATCATCTAAAAATGGTTATAGGGTTTTAAATGAATTAGTTATTCATATTTTTTCAAATTTACAGTAAACTTATATTTTGGTTAAAAATTAACTGCTTTAAATTCAAATTTGGATTGCATACATGGAATTGTGATGAAAAATCATGATTTTAGATGTAATTATCATAATTTTTAATTGTGTAATTATGATGAATTTGGGGTTTATCCGAAATTGGGGATTTTGTGAATTTCTGATTATCTATACATTAATTTGGTTTGAGATTTGGATCAAAGCTTGTGTATAGATTGCTGGTTATAGGAAAAATACGATTGAATTTTCTATTGAGTTAATCGTTCGATTTTGAAGAAACTAGGGTTTTAGTTGCTTTGTTTTCAGCTTGGCTGTGAAGGTAAATCATGGCTTGGTATGTGAACCGGAGTGTGTCGCAAGGTGATGGTATTGTTCGGCGAAGCATGGCGCTTTGATGGTGGTGTCAGCGAGGTTGAACGGCGACGTGGTGATCGGCCGTGGGTGGTTTTTGGGTAGTGTCAGCTGCAGTTTTTTCGAGCGCTTGATCGAATTTTTGGTCGCGTGTTGTTGGCTTGAATCTGGGTTTGGATTTTGGTTCACGTGTGAATTTGTGGTTGTAGGGGATCATCGCGACGACCAAGTATGGCCGTAGGAGGTGGCGCATATGCACCGTGCACATTCGTGTGCACTGGTGTATTTCGTTGGGGGAAGACGGGATTTGCTCGGGTAATTTCTCGCGTGTGTCTCGGGGGTGACTCGAAGATTTTGGAGCTGGGGTTTTGCTCGGGTAGCACACGTGATGTTACTATATTCGACTCGGGGATTTGGGTTTTCTTTGGTGATGTATCGGGTGGATTCCTTGTTGCCTCGGGTTTTTGTTTGCTGTTTTGGTAGTTAGGTTTTATACCATGTTACAATACGAGTTGATTAAATTAAGAATCAAGCATTATGGAATAAACAAGTCTATAAGAAAGCTAAATTTAAACTTGTTGTTTAGGAAATAAAGTAGATCAAACTTTAAAAAATATTAAATTGAATTTATTTTAAATCTAATTTAGGAAGTTTGAATTTGGAGGAAATTTTCTAAGTAGATGTTGAATTTCAATTCAAAGAAATGTTTGAATTTTAAAAAGAAGTGTTGAAAATTTTAAGTATTAAATCAAGGTTTTAGTAATGTTTAAAAACTTAAGATTCAAATTTTATTTAAAATGAGTAAATTTGACTCAGATAATTACAGTATTTTAAGTTTCTAATTTGGTTTCTAAAGATTTTAAATTTCAAACTAAGTTTAAGTTAAATTATATAAACCAAATTTAATAGTTTGTTTTTAAGTTATTAAATTTGATTAAATTCAAATAATTTAACATAAAAATAAATAAGGTTAATTTGTGACGACCCGAAATTTTCGAATATTTAAAATCATATTATTTCATTGATTTTAAATATTCAATAGAGCAATTTTAACTTGAATTATGAATATCACTATTTATTTGATAATTAAATTATTGAATTAAATAAGTTGAAGTTGGTAAAAGGTTGAATCTAGAATTTTAAGCCTGTTAAAAATAATTTGAAGGCTCATAAAATTTATATTGGTCATAATGAGTATAATAGAAGTTGTAAAATTGAATTTAACTATGGTTTGTTCAGTTTTAAAAAAAAATTAAAGTTTGAAATTGAATTTAAAAATAGCCTTCTGAGGCGCAGTCTCGGAATTTACCGAAACCAGTTCCATTGGGTCCGTAATATTGAATTATTATCGGATTTCAAATTTCGTTTTGATCGGAATTAGTGTGTGAGTATACGAAATATAAACGTGCTGGAAATTTAATTGATAATAATCTAATGAAATTTAATTAATTAAGCTTCCTTTATACGCCACCCTTATCCATTCCTCAGCACGCTTTCCTTATCTTCCAGTATACACCATCGTTCATCACGTTTTATCGAAGCAACCCAAAGCAGTTCGTTTATAAATAATGGCCGAAACTCTGTACTCAATTTGATCGATGTTCAGGAACAAAAAAATAATAATAAAATCAATGGCCGCGTCCTCCTTAGGCCGAAGCTTTCTCGTTCGATCTACACCTCTCCCTCCCTCTTTTCCAACCCTTTCTCTAATCGAAGTTATATAGCTGAAGCCTTAAATTCCCCAAATCAAAATTTCAGAGGAAAAAAATAGAAGGGGACCTTGAACCCGTTTCTCGAATTCACTTCTCGAGGAAAAAAATAGTGGCGGCTTGTAACGACCCGCCTTTTTGGACAGTTTAAACCGACGATCAAATACACATGTCGATTCCAAACAATTCAAAAGGGCAGATAGTCATTGGGGTAAATAAGAAAAGAAAAGAAAGAGAAATAAAGGAAATGAAACAATACAGAATCTCGCAGCGGAACGATAAAATATAATAGTCAAATAAACAGTTCATGAAGTTGTTTACTATACTTTGATAATTATTTATACGACATTTATCAGAGTTATACATATACAACAGAACAAATAAAATAATGCAGCCGATAGCATGATGCAGGGGTAATAATAGTAATAGTATACCAAATTCGTCTTCGTCCTCCAGAATAGATCTTCAAAAATCTGAAAAACTCAGGACTGACCCGAGCGTAATGAAAGACAAAACACTTGAGTCAGGACTAAAATATCCTTATGAAAGTTAAATCAATCGTAAATAAATATGAGTGTAACGGCGTCAGAGATGTTTACGGGGTTTGACATCCCATATCCAGTGTCAACGTGCGTGCAATTACTTAAGAGATGTTACGGGATTTTTCATCTCTCAAGGATCCGTTAAACTATCTACTATGTAGTAATATACGCTAAGTAGATAATGCCTATCAGTAATATAAAGTATCAAAATAGCGTTAAGGCATTACCATAATCCCCCTTAACACATTTTATATTCCCAAAAGCATATACAAGACCGTAGTTTCCCCAAAACCGAAAGTCACTAGAGGGCAATCCATATACTCAAGGTACAAATCAAAACGTAGTGGTCGCGAATAGGATAATCAGTATGACAAGGTACATGAGGCGATACCAACTAGGATACTAGTAGTTGCGTGATCCGGACTGATGTTGAGCATAGCCAGCAGCTACCCCAACACCGCGAAACAGCACTCCCAAATCAAGGGGTGCACCCAAATCGCATCACAAATGTAATAGATATGGTATCGAAGAAGTGTGTCCGCTAGAGGTGGCGAACCTCAATGGCCCGGCGCGGCTCCTGTTTTAGTCATGTCAGGGGTCATCCAATATCGTTCTCTTTCTTCAGTCAATGCATTCACCAAACCATCCACTTCATTCTGGATCAACATTCCGCGTATAATAGTTATTAAAGTGGTTTTCGCTATCGACAGAGAGTGTGTCCATATCGGATCCCGGTCTCTTTAATAAATACGTATTATTACACCGTTGTCTCTTTTACATTTCAAATCGATTCATAATTGATATCAAAATATCATATTCGCTTCAAATCCATTTCAAATATCATCGTATCTATTAAAATGTAAGATTCCGTTTCAAAAATCATTTTTCGCATCAACATCTCATTTATATTTCAAAATCATTTCGAATTTCAATTTAGGTTGCAACTTTATTTAACTCAATTCGTATTTAAATTCAAGATTTAAACATAAACATTTCACCTTATTAACCAGTTTGGAATTTTAGAAAAATAGTTTTAAGTAGTTTAAAAGTAGTTTAAATAATTAAAATACTCAAAATACTTAAACTCTTAAAATGGATGTGAAATAGATAAATTAGTTTAAAATAATTTAAATCGGGTTAAGTAGATTTAAAATAGATTTAAACAGTTTAAGTATCCAAAATGGTTTATATAACCGAGTAATTTGGAAAACAAAATAAAACAGCTTCAAAACCAATCCATTTCAATTTATAACTTCCCAATTCAAATCAATTTCAATTTCCATTCTACCGATTCAATTTCGATTTCAATTCAAAACAACGTCAACTTTAACTTCAAATCAATTCAATTCTACATTCACCTTCAACTTATTCAATTCCAATGTATATCGATTTTTAATTTGATTTTTCAAAATATCAATCTTTAACACTTAACAAAATTCTCCTTCAATATTCAAGTTTAAATCCAAATTTCAAATACGATTCAATTCCAAGCTCGATTTCGAAATGTCATTTTTATATCACTTTTACTTGGTAATATTCAAAGCTCGAATTAAGGTTAAATCTTCAAACAAATTAATTTTCGAAATCCAATCATATCCAATTTCAAATCTCAAAGTCTCAACTTAAAAACAAAATTCCTTTAACCAAAATTTATTTCAACATTCCAAACTCAATTTTCGATAAGTTCAATTTCTATAAATCGATTTCTATTTATAACTTTAAAATCAAACATTTAAATAAATTTCAAATCGACGATTTCAAAAATTATTAATTTAGCCAATTCGGTGTCCGTATATAATTTTCTATCCTATGGCCCAGTAGTTATTTATTTCAATTGAATGTCAGGGATGAATATATATATCACTTAAATAAATCATAGTGGCATATGTATGCATAACAGGTTATATATAAGCAAATAAGCATCCAAACATTTAAATATCAACCAATAGCATCCATCGAAATAAATCATCCAATAGACAATACAATTCATAGCAATTTCATAGTTATCAATGTCAGGTAATTTAATTGCAATTAAATTTTAATTTCAATTTATCTGTCAATTTAATTTCAACGGTTAATTCAAATGACAATCTATATGACAATTAAATTTCATCAAACAACGACAAATAAAATCATAACACTTCATAATGTCAAATTTAACTAGCATAAAGATATTTAGTACGGTGTGAGCGTTATAAAACACTCACCTTGATTTCAATGCAGTTCCAGCGTTTTATTCCGAATAAAATTAAACGAGCGTTTAATTTTACCCAAAATTTTTACTATCTCCAAATGATTCCAATCCAGCTCCATTGCGTAGAGCTCGTCCATACGATTCCAATGCAAAAAGTTTCGTCCGAATCCGACCTCGTATGAATAAGATATGATAGTTTAAAGTTAACACAATTTTTTTTTTATAATTAATTACAACTTTAATCTAATATTATCAACCTAACTGAATCTCAGCCCTTGATCCAAGCCCCTGCAAATCCAGGCCGACCATCCTCTTCTCCTCTCTCACGTTCCCTCTACAGGAAATAGCCGCATACATGAAACCCATAGCTCGAAATTAGGGTTGAATCTTGCGACCACAACAAGCATCGATAAGTTGATCGGAGACCCCCTTTACGTGCGCCCACAGGAGAGCCATGCTCGGCTTGAAAAGCACCAAGCTCGGCCCCACTATGGTCTAGAAATACGTGTGTGACCTACAGGCCATCGGCCCCTCCTAGCGACCTCCTTGTTGCTCCAATTCCGATCATCACCTTATAGAATCGAAGTACTCGATGAACCCTATAACTTTGTAGTTGGAAGCTTCGTGAAATATTGCATGGATTGAGAGAGATTAATGGAAGAAAGGTAGAAATTTTCGGCCATTAATATATGAAGTGGCGGCTGAAGGTTTTTGAAACCCTAGGTTGTTTTTCTTTTGCAGAAATGAATTGTTAAGGGCTTTTATAGAAAAATCGACGTACACTAATCAACCCGGAATTTCCGAACTCCAAACGAAGCATGCCGGTTGGCGTTGCTAAGGTTTACCCCACGTTCCAAACACAATGGAACGTGTTTCGGGAGCTAATTCGGTCGTCTGTGCGAGTTACGGCAATAAACGATCAAATTTAAATTAAATCGATTAATCAAATTTCTGTGCGTTTTGGCTCGCCCCTGACAAACGGTAAATCCGATTGACACGAAATTTTAAACCTTACAATAATATCACGTTACGGATCCGATGAAACTGGTTTCGTCGGAATCCGAGACCGTTTGAAAAATGACTATTTTAACTCGTTAAATTAATATTAAAACAATTTCAATGCGTTTCGAGCTGCCACGGTCAAACGACAACTCCGATTGCTACGAAAATTGAAATCCGATAATAACTAACTATTACGGATCCAATGGAACTAGTTTCGTCCAATTCTGAGACTATTCAAAAATTGGCCATTTTTCATTCGATAATTAAATATTAAAATATACAATATTCACAAATAAATTTTAAATTCAGTTTTAAAAGTTCTATAACATCACTATAACTCAAATATGATAAAATAAAATTTTACAAATCATTTTTAATCATATTAAACGCGTTATTCAATTTATTCAATAAATTCCAATTTTTAAAATCTTATTAACTCTATTAAAATCCCGATATAACTTACATTCACTTTGGAAACCAATTTGAATCATATTAAGTCAAATTTCAATTATTCACTCTATTTTCATATATTAAATTTCAATATCATATTAATCATATCAAATTCGGAATTTAATTATTCAGACATTCATAATATTAAATTTAACAAATTTTATTATTCTTGAATCACTATCTTTTGAGATACTCAAAACGAACTTAAAAATTTAACTTTTGAAACGAATTAAAATTTATAGAACAACCATTTCCATTATACGGTTATTCAATTCCCATTATTCAGTTATTCGATAAATTTTAAATATTTAATTTAAACAATTTAATTGTTCAATATTTGACGGATTTCAATATTGGAATTTTAAATAAAAATTTCATTATCAGTCGATTTACCATATTACATCAAATGAATTCCACATTATTATTTAACTACAGTTGGAGATAATGCACTCAACTAATATATAAACTTTCATTTCAATTTGCAATTGGTTCACAAATTCAATTCGACTAACAAAATGAATAGGTAACTTAAATAATTATCACCGTTAACTGTTAATTACTTATAAGTTTATTATTTACAAACAAGCATCACAATTACCCTTACAATACAAATTCATTCAATTACCTTTGACTACATATCATTTCGATTGATTTGGGATTTTATTCAATTCATAAACAATTAACTTAGACAAAATCTTGTTGCATTTCATTCTAGTTATTATTATTCCAAACGACTTACAAATTTTTTTCTAACACTAAATCACGAAATCTTATTAAATTAGCTATTTTAATTATCGAAAATTTACGGGTCGTTACATGGCTGAGGGTGTAAGATCTAGTCAAGCTTGGGACTTAGAGCACGCGGGTACGAGTTTGTGATGGCTCGCGATTGGGGGAAAGCTCGGCGGTTAGATGGGTCTGGTTTCATCGCAACTTCGCTGCCTCGCTGTCGAACGTGAGCGTGAGGAGAAGACTTTGGCAAGTTCGACAAAGGGACTGACATTCGCGTGCTCGAACACGAGGTTCTGCAGCAACGATAAGCTAGGGTTTGTGTTCGCGAGTTTCACTGCCGGGAAGGTATCGGTTTCTTGTTCTTGTTTAATATAATTATAATAAGGTTAAATTATAGCAAGGTTAAATTCTTTGATTCGATTTGAAATAATTTATATATATGATTAAACATGTTTACAGAGGATATTTCTATATACAGTAAGTAAAGTTATTATTGTTTTTCAGAGAGAAATTTTTTGGAAATCAGATTTATATATATATATGCGTATAGGAGGGAAAAATGTTTACAGAAAATTAAAAAAAAAACTTATGTTAGTTTTAATTATGTATATATCTAGTCAGTTAAAAAAAAAATCAAAAAAATCAATGAACTGCAGTTTTGTTAATTTGAAAAGAAAATATAATAACTATTAAGAGGGTTAATTTATTTAATTAGCCTATTTTGTTACTTTTGTCGTTAGAAATAAATTATTTAAAGGAAAATTAGTTTGAATAAAATTCTTAGTTAATTAAATTATGAATTAATTAAATTTTAAAAAGGGAAGATAAATTGTTTGATCAATTCAAATATTAATAAAATAATCTAATGTTTACTCAAGGTTTGAAAACGTGAAGAAATCAAGCTGGGTTGGATGGACTGCAAAATTAAATAAAAGGTGAGTTAATCTCACTCAGTTTAAAAATTTAAATTTAAATCCAAATAGTTAAATTTAAATAATTGTTTGAATTCTTGAATTGATTGATATGATATAGTATGATATCATTTTGAAAGTGGCATATTATATTGTGCTAACATTTGTGGATGCAGGGAAAACAGGTTGGAGGGATCCAACTGGACCCCTCACATTTATTTAAATTATTCAATATTCTCTGTTGTGATTATTTGATGTCTTATGATGAGTTATATTGGAATATTGAATGTTATGGTTTGATTGGATATTTGGGTATAATGAATTACCAAATATATGAATTGAAATGAAATAGAAGTAATATGAAAATAATAATAAATAACTTCGAGTATGAAGAGAAATGGAATTTTGAATAAAATGAAATTGATGAATTGTAAACTTAAGTCCTATCAATTAAAGAAATAAAGAATTATTTTAAAATTCGAAGTTTAAATTTATTTAAAAGAATAAAGAAGTAATTTGGAAATCTAACAATTTGGAATTTCTAGTTAAAGTGTTTTTAAAATCATAATCAAGAAATGAGATCTGAAATTAATAGATTCTGAATTAAGAGGGAATAAATTGGAAATCAATTTGAGAAATTGATTTAAGTGATTGAAGTTGGGATTTTTCTCCGGATAACCAAGTACATTTTTAAAGTAAATTCTAAAATAAATTTAAAAGTTTTATTTAAAGTTGTTGTAAAAACCAAGTTTTAGAAAATTTATTATTTCTAATATTTAGATTCAATAGTAAGTATTTTTCCCAAGTCTATTATAGTAGTAATTACTTAAAAGTGACTTAGCATGTTGTTTTCAAAAGTGAAAATCTAGTTTTATATTCTATTGAGTAACTTTATTTTCAATTACTCATATAGTATGTATTTTTACAAAATATTGAAGTAATTTAACTTAAATGTTTAAAAGTATATTTTCAAAGTAAAGTGTTTTAAATTATTTTAAAGATCTATTTTTGTGCTTGGTGATTTCAGAGGAAATATAAAATAATTGGAAAAGTCGATTCTGAGAAGAATGAGGGTTTTGAAATTGTTTTCAAAGGATTGAAAATAGAAATATATCTTGCGAAGGTATTTTTGAGATTAATAAATAATTTGAAAAATTATTTATTGGTTGATGGTTGTTTTGTGAATATAAATTGATAGTTAAATCACCGACTATCAATATTGGACAAATGCGTTGATCGTTTCGAAGAGACCGGGATCGAGATTTATGTCTCGAAAACCACTTCGATCCGGTTTGTACGTTCCGTGTAAACGATTTGGATTCGAAGATGGAGCAGTGAAGTGCAAGGGCTAGTCGCTACTAATCCTGAGGATATTTCCAAAATGGATGTAGTAGGAATAGTGCCTTCGGTTCCATTCGAACCCGGGATGGACTTGTATGGATGAATGCTTGCGAAACATCGTCAGGTGGACGATGGGCATTCTAAGGGATATATTCTAAAAAGGTAACGCTTAGCCTCAAGCCTCATCAAATGGGAATGGCTGAAAATCAGGGGATATGCAGCAAGGCTTCGTGGGTAGCCCCCACTGGAGGGTGAGGTCATCCCTATCTAGATGTCCCTTTATTTCGGCTTAGTGGGAGGTTGCTGATCCCAACCGCGGGGTGATCTTGCTCGGGACTGTCCAGTAAGGGATGGTTCCAGTCTTGTGTTGCAGGGGAGTTAGAGTGGCTCCTCGGTACGCTGATCTAGACCAGGTACTGTGACAGGTGGTACCCCAGTGCCTAGCCATTAGTTGGAATCCATTTTCCATACGCGCCCGTACGGTTTTGATTGTGCCCAACTATTGCTGAAACGTGAGATGCAAGCATTTCAGCTAGATTCTATTTACTTTCTATAGACACTATTATAACATTAGAGGATTTCTATAAAAATTGTTTTAGCTATCGTAAGGTAAAAACCCGACATGTTTATTTGTAGCGTGGTCTTACAAGATGCTTTTGTTTTCGAAGGATTTTTGAAACTTTAATAATCAATTGGGTGTGATTTTCTCACGCTGGTAATCCAGACTGACTCGGGTGTTATTTAGCTGTAATGCTCGGGTCAGACCGAGTATTATAGGATACAGGATATGATGCTGTGGAGCTCAGGAGACGAGCTGGATGACGATACGTATATCCGTACTTGTTTTATATATATATATATATATATATATATATATATATATATATTCCGCTGTGTTGACTGGCTGTGTATCCATTGTATGTTATTGATGTGAGCTGTGATTGATGTACTCTGATGATGTTATATATGTAAACAGATATATTTGATTTTGAGTAAAGATCATTTATTATCTATTATATTTTATTCCGCTGCGGTGGTTAGATTCTGTTGTTGATTTCTATTTTCTTTTTCTACCTCTTCTTCTTTAACCCAAATGGTTCGTATTTCTGTACAACTTGAGTTGATTTAGTAGAATAGTGTTGACTCAAGGGGCACGGATTTGCGGGCTGTTACACTTGGTATCAGAGCATAGGTTGGTGATAACCTTGGCTCTGGTGGGAATTACTCATTTAAAATAGAGTCTATAGTACTCTAAAATGAGTTTGAGCGTATTAATAGATATGAGCGCGTATTTTTTAGTGGATATAAATTGTTTTAATATTGTGTTGATTGATTTATTGAGTGGCATATGAACCTTCGTCGGCACAGTCTGGACAACTGTATCGAAAGGGTTTCTAAATACTTGAATAGAACAATCGACACGGTATTGTTTTAAATATGGGTGAATGAAATAATTTTACCCAAAAATATATTTTTGATATAAAGAAAGTTTTTGGTAAACTATATAGCTATTATATGGTTGCTTGGATGTTAGGAAGAATAATATTAAAGCATTATCATTGTTAAGTGAAAATTTAACTAGAAATTGTAAATATAACCAAAGATTAAGGACATAAATTCAATTATGAAACGAAATTTATAAATGTGAATTATAAATGTAATTTATAATTTGAAATATAATCAAATGAGAATTTGTATAAGCATAAACTATACAAATGCATTATACTTAAAATTAGAATGAAAACAGAATTTAAAAATTTAAAATCCCGGAAAATTGGAAGTATTTTGAAGATAAATGATAGCATTGTTGTTTTAGAGATATTTTTGAAAGGAAATTTGTTTTAAAAAGGGATTTTGGAAGTAATATAGCATTGAAATCACTTGGATTATTGGAAAATAATTCTGATGATGACGGCCGCATCATCAGTATTCATTTTCGAATTTCTAGGTGACGGATTACTGCCAAAATTTGATTTGTTCAGGAAAACCTGTTTGTTTTTGAAATTCCAAAGGAAATTTGTTGGGAATAAAACTAAGATTGGGCTGGCCTTTGAGAAAAGTGATTTGTGATGTTGGAGATTTCAAAATGATTTGAAACCAAAGCCGGGAGTTTAAAAATCCTGATAGGATGGGTTGTAAGCTTATAAATTGAGATGATTTTTAAATCAGGAATGGGATACAAGCTTTGAGGGTTGGAGTTTAAATTTAAAGAGAAAAGTTAAAAATGAAATTAACTTAGATTGGAGAATAAAATTTAACTGGATTAAAATAAAATAGAATAAGCTGAAAATAATATCCAGTTGTATTCGAATTAAGTTAAAATCGAACTGAGTTAAATAAAACTGAGTTAAAATAAAATTGAATTGGAATAAAAATTCAATTGAGTTATTAAATGGAATTAAATTCTTACCTGAATAAATGGAAAATAAGTTGGATAAGGATTGGATTGAAATAAATAAATCAGAATAACTTATAAAAGAATTAAAAATCCATGGAAATAAAATATGCTTGGGCTATAAATAAATAGAAGGCTTGAGTTAAAATAAAGGATGAATATATTCAAGCTTATGATGAAATAGAATTGTATAAAATGATAAGTTGTGACTTATTAAATTGAAAATGGAATCCAAAGCCCAAAATCAATATTTTGATGAATTGAAAAATGAGAAGAAAATCCAAACTTGAATTATAAAATAAATTTGAACTTAAAAAATTAAATGAAGAGATTTTGAGATTAAAATTCAAGTGTTGGATTATCAACAAGGGAAGAACTAATTAGATAATAAATTAGTTAATGACATTGAATTGTGAGTTTATGATGAAGTTTGGAAATAAACTCAAGTTATAAATTAAAATTGATTCAAATTGTTGATGAAGTGAAAGTAATTGAGAATGAAGCTGAATTGTGAGTTAATAAATTGGATGGTAATTTAAAAGTGAATGGTAGAATCAGAACTTGAGTTATTAATTCAAATTTGACTTGAAGTGTTAACAAAATAAATATAATTTGAAAAGTATAAAATAAAAAGGGAAATGGGTTTAAACGGTAATGGTTTGGATTGAAAATAAAATCCAACTAAGTGGAAATAAATTGGGAATAGTCAGGTAATAAATTGAATGAGCTGAATCTAGAAAGCTAAAATGTATAATAATTGATCAAATAATTTTTAGTTGGAAATGGGATTGGATTAAAAATAGAATCAAGATAAATTGAAAAGAGAACTTTGTTTGCAGAAATAGAATGAGCTTAAGTGTAAAATTTGAATAAATTGAAGTAAATTGACTTAAGCTGAATAGATGGAAGAGAGTTGAATTTAATTCAACTTAAACAAAGTTTAATAATATTGGATTGGTTTTAAATCAAGTAAAAATAAATTTTAATTGTAATAAAATTCGGCGAGTTGCCGATAATATTTAATGGAATGAAAATGCTTAAAATAAATAATTGTAAACCATTTAAATTATTAAGGGACTGAAATAACTTGAGTCAATAAGGAAAATAGAATGTTTCGAGTTTATTAGAATGGTTTAAGTGAATGTGGATAAACTAATTATATTGAATAAATAAATGATGGGATAAATAAGTATCAAATGAAGTGTTGGTTTAAATGAGTTGAGAAATGGTTATGGAAGGAAATAGCTTGGATTGTTTCCGAGCTAACTAAAATAGTTTGGAATAAGCTAACATGGAATGAAATGTAAATGAATGGATTGTAAATGAAAATTTAAATGGAATGTGTCGAGCTAAATAAATGATTGTGAATAAATTGAAAATGGAATAGAATTAAGTAGAATTGAGATGAAATCCATTTAAATTGGTTATAAAACATAAAGACTTATTTATTCACATAAACCTCGTTGAATTGCATGGAATAAATTGTCGTTGGATGTAAATGGAAGTAATTAAAAATCTATGAGTTAATATAGGCAATGAAATTGATTTTTGAATCAATTGAGATAAATATGTATTCGTTTGGATTAAAATGAGTAGAATGTCAGAAATGAAGTGTAAACCATTTAAATGGAATGAAATTGATGGGTGATTTAGTTGTAAACAACTAAATTTGTATGGGAACCTTATTAATTTGCTTTTGGAAGTGTTTAGTGTATATTGTTTATATTAAACATGTGTTTAACTACTGAAACTAAGTGAAATATAGTTAAACTGCATATATTTGGCACTTACATGTTTAAATTGAGTAAGTACAGGTACCTGGAAGCCGTGTGGCTGGATTTGGTTGTGCTATTTGCTAAAATATAATAAGCCGCTTGCTTAAAATGCTAAATAAGGTACGCCTACGCAATAAAAATAGGAAATATGAACTGTTTTTGGTTTTTTCGACCGTGTGGGTCGATGTATATATATTTATCTCTTTTGTCAAATTTCAAAAGCTCCTCCGTACAAAGGAGACTCTGCCAAAAATTTTCAGAAATTTTGGGAGTTAGAAAAATTTTGGAAAATTTTTGTTAACGACAAAACGATTTCAAACTGGAAATTGAAATATAATTAGTAAATGAAACTAACTTAAATAATGACATAAATTGGTTATAAATGAAAAATAAAATTTAAATATTCAGAGTTAAAGATAAATTGAATTCATATGGAAATGAAAGAATCGAATTGAATAGAAATGGATATAAATGAAAGTGGTAAAGTGAAAATAAATGTAAGAAACATATCAAATACTTATGTTAACTTGAGTAAGGAATGGTGAATTTCTTAATTGAAAATTGTTAATATAAATATATTCCAAGTTAATATTTGGATGAATAGATATTGACATTTTGTGAAAAAGTCGATAAAATGTTTTGGAATGTTATGATTGGATATTAGTGCTAAGCAGGATATGCAGGTAATCTAAAGGGAAAAGAGAATTGAGTTTGATTTCAGAAAGATAAATTTGAAATGCTCGACAAAAAGGTATGTATTTGAATTTGGTATGAAATTTGATTGGGATTTGGATTGAGCCACTTGGCTTTTTGTTTTCTTTTTGGATTTGGGAGGCCGTAGAGCCATTTTGTAGTTGTACCGAGCTAGCCGCGCAAACGAGACGCTGGCGAAATTTTTCGGGAATTTAGGGAGTTAGAAATTTTTGAGCAAATCTTGATAATTCAAAATTTAGTTTTGAATTATATAGAGAGTATTTGGAAACTAAGGGAAGTTGGGAAGTTAATAAGGAAGATAATAGGTCTTTTATATAAAAGATCGTTGGTAAGATATTAAATTTGTTAGTTTTGAGGAAAGATAAACGGGTATTGGACCATTCTTCCTAACTAGTAATTTCGGGGACGAAATTCTTTTAAGGGGGAAGGAATGTGACGACCCGAAATTTTCGAATATTTAAAATCATATTATTTCATTGATTTTAAATATTCAATAGAGAAATTTTAACTTGAATTATGAATATCACTATTTATTTGATAATTAAATTATTGAATTAAATAAGTTAAAGTTGGTAAAAGGTTGAATCTAGAATTTTAAGCCTGTTAAAAATAATTTGAAGGCTCATAAAATTTATATTGGTAATAATGAGTATAATAGAAGTTGTAAAATTGAATTTAACTATGGTTTGTTCAGTTTTAAAAAAAAATTAAAGTTTAAAGTTGAATTTAAAAATAGCCTTCCGAGGCGCAGTCTCGGAATTTACCGAAACCAGTTCCATTGGGTCCGTAATATTGAATTATCATCGGATTTCAAATTTCGTTTTGATTGGAATTAGTGTGTGAGTATACGAAATATAAACGTGCTGGAAATTTAATTGATAATAATCTAATGAAATTTAATTAATTAAGCTTCCTTTATACGCCACCCTTATCCATTCCTCAGCACGCTTTCCTTATCTTCCAGTATACACCATCGTTCATCACGTTTTATCAAAGCAACCCAAAGCAGTTCGTTTATAAATAATGGCCAAAACTCTTTACTCAATTTGATCGAAGTTCAGAAACAAAAAAATAATAATAAAATCAATGGCCGCGTCTTCCTTAGGCCGAAGCTTTCTCGTTTGATCTACACCTCTCCCTCCCTCCTTTCCAACCCTTTCTCTAATCGAAGTTATATAGCCGAAGCCTTAAATTCCCCAAATCAAAATTTCAGAGGAAAAAAAAAGAAGGGGACCTCGAATCCGTTTCTCGAATTCACTTCTCGAGGAAAAAAATAGTGGCAGCTGAGGGTGTAGGATCTAGTCAAGCTTGGGACTTAGAGCACGCGAGTACGAGTTTGTGATGGCTCGCGATTGGGGGAAAGCTCGGCGGTTTGATGGGTCTGGTTTCATCGCAACTTCGCTGCCTCGCTGGCGAACGTGAGCGTGAGGAGAAGACTTTGGCAAGTTCGACAAAGGGACTGACATTCGCGTGCTCGAACACGAGGTTCTGCAGCAACGATAAGCTAGGGTTTGTGTTCGCGAGTTTCACTGCCAGGAAGGTATCGATTTCTTGTTCTTGTTTAATATAATTATAATACGGTTAAATTATAACAAGGTTAAATTCTTTGATTCGATTTGAAATAATTTGTATATATGATTAAACATGTTTACAGAGGATATTTTTATATACAGTAAGTAAAGTTATTATTGTTTTTCAGAGAGAAATTTTTTGGAAATCAGATTTATATATATATGCGTATAGGCAGGAAAAATGTTTACAGAAAATTTAAAAAAAAACTTATGTTAGTTTTAATTATGTATATATCTAGTCAGTTAAAAAAAAAATCAATGAACTGCAGTTTTGTTAATTTGAAAAGAAAATATAATAACTATTAAGAGGGTCAATTTATTTAATTAGCCTATTTTGTTACTTTTGTCATTAGAAATAAATTATTTAAAGGAAAATTAGTTTGAATAAAATTCTTAGTTAATTAAATTACGAATTAATTAAATTTTAAAAAGGGAAGATAAATTGTTTGATCAATTCAAATATTAATAAAATAATCTAATGTTTACTCAAGGTTTGAAAACGTGAAGAAATCAAGCTGGGTTGGATGGACTGCAAAATTAAATAAAAGGTGAGTTAATCTCACTCAGTTTAAAATTTTAAATTTAAATCCAAATAGTTAAATTTAAATAATTGTTTGAATTCTTGAATTGATTGATATGATATAATATGATATCATTTTGAAAGTGGCATATTATATTGTGCTAACATTTGTGGATGCAGGGAAAACAGGTTGGAGGGATCCAACTGAACCCCTCACATTTATTTAAATTATTCAATATTCTCTGTTGTGATTATTTGATATCTTATGATGAGTTATATTGGAATATTGAATGTTATGGTTTGATTGGATATTTGGGTATAATGAATTACCAAATATATGAATTGAAAGGAAATAGAAGTAATATGAAAATAATAATAAATAACTTCGAGTATGAAGAGAAATGGAATTTTGAATAAAATGAAATTGATGAATTGTAAACTTAAGTCCTATCAATTAAAGAAATAAAGAATTATTTTAAAATTCGAAGTTTAAATTTATTTAAAAGAATAAAGAAGTAATTTGGAAATCTAAAAATTTGAAATTTTTAGTTAAAGTGTTTTTAAAATCATAATCAAGAAATGAGATCTGAAATTAATAGATTCTGAATTAAAAGGGAATAAATTGGAAATCAATTTGGGAAATTGATTTAAGTGATTGAAGTTGGGATTTTTCTCCGGATAACAAAGTACATTTCTAAAGTAAATTCTGAAATAAATTTAAAAGTTTTATTTAAAGTTGTTGTAAAAAGCAATTTTTAGAAAATTTATTATTTCTAATATTTAGATTCAATGGTAAGTATTTTTCCCAAGTCTATTAAAGTAGTAATTACTTAAAAGTGACTTGGCATGTTGTTTTCAAAAGTGAAAATCTAGTTTTATATTCTATTGAGTAACTTTATTTTCAATTACTCATATAGTATGTATTTTTACAAAATATTGAAGTAATTTAACTTAAATGTTTAAAAGTATATTTTCAAAGTAAAGTGTTTTAAATTATTTTAAAAATCTATTTTTGTGCTTGGTGATTTCAGAAGAAATATAAAATAAATGGAAAAGTCGATTCTGAGAAGAATGAGGGTTTTGAAACTGTTTTCAAAGGATTGAAAATAGAAATATATCTTGTGAAGATATTTTTGAGATTAATAAATAATTTGGAAAATTATTTATTGGTTGATGGTTGTTTTGTGAATATAAATTGATAGTTAAATCACCGACTATCAATATTGGACAAATGCGTTGATCGTTTCGAAGAGACCGGGATCGAGATTTATGTCTCGAAAACCACTTCGATCCGGTTTGTACGTTCCTTGTAAACAATTTGGATTCGAAGATGGAGCAGTGAAGTGCAAGGGCTAGTCGCTACTAATCCTGAGGACATTTCCAAAATGGATGTAGTAGGAATATTGCCTTCGGTTCCGTTCGAACCTGGGACGGACTTGTATGGATGAATGCTTGCGAAACATCGTCAGGTGGACGATGGGCATTCTAAGGGATATATTCTAAAAAGGTAACGCTTAGCCTCAACCTCATCAAATTGGAATGGCTGAAAATCAGGGGATATGCAGCAAGGCTTCGTGGGTAGCCCCCACTGGAGGGTGAGGTCATCCCTGTCTAGATGTCCCTTTATTTCGGCTTAGTGGGCGGTTGCTGATCCCAACCGCGGGGTGATCTTGCTCGGAACTGTCCAGTAAGGGATGATTCCGGTCTTGTGTTGCAGGGGAGTTAAGGTGGCTCCTTGGTACGCTGATCTAGACCGGGTACTGTGACAGGTGGTACCCCAGTGCCTAGCCATTAGTTGGAATCCATTTTCCATATGCGCCCGTACGGTTTTGATTGTGCCCAACTATTGCTGAAACGTGAGATGCAAGCATTTCAGCTAGATTCTATTTACTTTCTACAGACACTATTATAATATCAGAGGATTTCTATAAAAATTGTTTTAGCTATCGTAAGGTAAAAACCCGACATGTTTATTTGTGGCGTCGTCTTATGAGATGCTTTTGTTTTCAAAGGATTTTCGAAACTTTAATAATCAATTGGTGTGATTTTCTCACGCTGGTAATCCAGACTGACTCGGGTTATTTAACTGTAATGCTCGGGTCAGATCGAGTATTATAGGATACAGGATATGATGCTGTGGAGCTCAGGAGACGAGCTGGATGACGATACGTATATCCGTACTTGTTTTATATACATATATATATTCCGCTGTGTTGACTGGCTGTGTATCCATTGTATGTTATTGATGTGAGCTGTGATTGATGTACTCTGATGATGTTATATATGTAAACAGATATATTTGATTTTGAGTAAAGATCATTTATTATCTATTATATTTTATTCCGCTGCGATGGTTAGATTCTGTTGTTGATTTCTATTTTCTTTTTCTACCTCTTCTTCTTTAACCCAAATGGTTCGTATTTCTGTACAACTTGAGTTGATTTAGTAGAATAGTGTTGACTCAAGGGGTACGGATTTGCGGGCAGTTACATAATTTATCTTTGTTATTAACTTAAGAATACTTATTTAATATGTTTTGTTAATAAGTAAGGTTTAATTAAGATTAATGACTTTCTTCATTAATTGAAGATTCAAAATATAAGAAGATTAGTTAATTAATTAATTGTTTAATTAATTTTAAATAATTAGTTAATTGTTTATTTAATTTTAATAATCACTTAATTATGGATTAATTAAGTGTAATTACTTAATGAAGTAATCAATGATTAATGTTTGGATATAATTAAGAATGGAAGTAATTAATTATGGGAGTAATTAATGGAAGTGATTAATGGAATCACTTAATGTTATCAGTTAAGGAATTGAATAATATAATTGTTGAAGTTAATTAATTATGAAGTAATTAATTAATTAAAGGATTAAGGATTATTTAATAATGGAATTAATTGCTTATTAAGGTAATTAATTAAGGAAGTAATCAAGATTTATTAATGAAGTAACTAGAAATAATTACTAATGTAAGTAATTATGAGTTAATTACTTAATTAATTTAGTTAATTAATTAATGTGATTAATTAATTTATGAAGGTGATTAATTTAGGATTAATTACTAAGGGCAATTAATTAAAATTTGTAATCAATTGATAAAGTAATTAATTAAAGATTAATTGTTAATTTAAATTGATCAATTATTACTTAATGAAGTAATTAAAGATTTATTTATTTAAATTAATTAATCAAAGGTTAATATAATTAATTAAGAAGTTAATTAATTAAGATAAGTAATTACAAATTGTTAATTAATAATTATGATTAATGAGTTAATTGATTACAAATTAATTATTTTAGTAATTTAAAGTAATTATTAATTAATAAGGACCATTAATTAATGTAATTAATGATATTAATCAAGGTTGATTAATATAAGTAATTAATTTAAGTGTGATTAATTAATTGTAATTAACTAAGGTTTAATGTAATTAATTATAATTGATTAATGGAAGTAAATGAAGGATCATTAATTTTTGTAATTAATGATAGTAATTAAAGGTTAATTACTGAATATGGTTAAGGATGATTACTTGAATGTAATTAAAGTATAATTAATCAAGGAAGATTAATTGAGGAAGATCATTAGAGATGATTAATTTATTTATTTGAAATAAATTATTGAAGAAGGATTTAAGTAATCCTAATTGATTAAGAGTTAATCAATTCTGCTTTGGATGATTTGTTAATATTGGATGATTGATATTGGGTGTTTGGTTGATACTGGATATCTCTGTTATGTGATATGCTGTTGTGAGATGAATGTTGTTATGAATTATCTATTGTGATAATGTGATTCATCTATCTGTTTATATATCATCATGAATATGAGTTTAAATTGTTTAAACCCTTAAGTACAATTTGGATATTAAAATGGTGTTTGGTTTTGGTGAGACCGGGATCGGGTTTCCATATTTAGATAATCTGAAAACCACATCGATTCCAATTAAACGTTAGGTCGTGAATCCAAGTGGAGCAAGTGAAGACTTGAGGTGTAAGGGCTATACGTCAGTATAACTCTATGGGTGATTCCGTAATGAATTTGACGGAATAGTACTTATAGATTCGAGATGGTGGTTTAGAGTGCAAGGTCTATGGTCGTTGACTCTGAGGGTGATTCCAAAATGAGTGCAACGAGATAGTGCTTCGGTTTTGTTCGAACCCAGAACGAACTTGTATGGATTGAATGCTTTCAGAACATCGTCAGGTGGACGATGAGCATTCTAAGATAGATGTGTTCTATAAAGGTAATCGCAGCCTCAAGCCTCATCAACCGGGAATGGCTAAAACAGGGGAGGTGCAGCAAGGCTTCGTGGGTAGCCCCCACTTGAGAGTGAGATTTACCCCTGTCTAGAGGTCCCTTTCTATTTCGGCTTAGTGTGTGGTTGGTCGCGCCAACTAGGGGTGGTCTTGTTTGAGACTGTCCAGTAAGGGATGGTTCTGGCCTTGTGTTGCAGGGGAGTGGGCGTACTCCTCTGTACGTTAATCTAGGCCACGTACTGGGACGGGCGGTACCCCAGTAGCCTTGCCATTGATGGAAACCCATTCTTCCTATAAGACCCTACGGTTTTGATTGTATTACCCACTTTTGTGGCTAGTAGCTGGAATTTAATAATGTAACAATTTCGGCTATTTCTAATTTACTTGAAAACCCTAGACACTATTATAATATCACTGGATTTCCTATCAAATGTTTTGGTTAGCGTAAGGTAAATTTTTTTCCATGTTTATGTGTTGGAAGTCTTACGTGATACCTTTTCTTTCAAAGGTTTTTATAAAGTTAAGCAAATTTTAACCCGTTTACTCACACCAGACCCATGTCTGACCCGAGTGTTTATTTTCTGTTTTATTAAACTCTTGGGTACTCATATTATGTATGAGTAGTCAAGTGAATCAGGTTAGCTTGACGAATCCTGGAGGAGTTATAGAGCAGGAGGCTTCCACGTGTAGATATATTATGATTTCGTTGTGTTGTTTAGTATCTGTATCTGTTGTACTTGAGTTATATAGTTAGACAGATGTTTATAACTGTCTAATATCTATTGTATAAGTTGTGTACTATGATGTAATATGATACTATGTAATATTTTATGTGATATATTATATTTCATTCGTTCCGCTGTGAGTTCTCTGATGTTGTTGTTTTTCTTCTTTCTCTTTCTTTTCTTCTTCTATCCCTTTCTTTCTTCAAGATGATGCGACTTTTTGGAGATAGGAAGTCGGGTCATCTCCGAATTGTATTTCAATTGAAAAATTGGGCTAGGATGACATGGGACTCAAGGAGACCGGAATCGGGTATCAGTAAATATCCGAAACCACTTTGATTTTTTGTAAAATTGATATGTGAAATCAATAGGCTGGAATGGAATGATTTAAGTGAATCGGGCCAATTAATCTAAGTTTTTTACTCTTAGAAATTGATGTAGGATGTAAGTGATATCAATAACGACGTGTGAAGATGTAATTTGATAAAAGTTACCCGAATTTATATAAGTTGTATGTTTTTGTGTTCCTTGTTAGATGGGTTTACTCACGCTGGTTTCCAGCCTGACCCGCGTGTTACTTTGATGTAATGCTCGGGTTAGACCGAGTTTTACAGATTTTCAGGTGAGGACGTTTTAGAGCTCAGGGGGCGAGCTAGATGGCAGGAATGTATGGAGCATACAGCTGTATGTATTATAGTTGTCTTGGACATGTTGTTTTAAACTGTCCATTACTGTAAAATGGTTGTAACTCTGATGTATAAAAATATAATTGTACTGATCCAGTTATTCTTTGTAAAACTGTTATTTATGTGATATTATATTTTGATCCACTGCGAATGTGAGGTTTCTGTGACTTGTTTTCTATTTCTTCTTCTTTCTCTTTTCTTCTTTTCCGATCTATCCGAAAATTTCTGGATTGAAATTTTCGGGTCGTTACATTTGGTATCAGAGCTGAAGGTTAAGCGAGAACCTTGGCTCTGGTGGGATTACTCATTAAGGATAGGGTAAGTAGTACCCTAGAATAAGTTGTGTGTGGTATACATATGAGAGAGCGTACTTATTATTTTCTTATAAAATGATTTTTAAACAAGTTTTTATTTTGAATATATATAAAGAAATTGGTTGTTGATTATTGGAATTAAATAATGAGAATTAAGTGGTAATAGTAACACAACCAAATTTAAATTGAATTTAATAATAAGTTTGAAACAGATTCAAACTGAAATTAAAATCTTGAATTTGGAGAAGAGTTTGTGAATAAGATAATAATGAATTGATTTCCAAATATGATAATCTTGTTTATTATCATAAATGGTTGTTATATTTAATAAAAAAAACAAACCCTAGGTGGTTTAAAATTTAAGGATAACTTGGTGTGTAAAGGAAATAATATGTGTGTATAAGGAATATACATAATATCAAGGATGGTTTGAAAAAAACTCTAAAGGTTGAGTTTAAAATTTTTAATTGGAATGAGGTGTGATACCCAAATTGATAAGTTTTTGAACTTATAAGTGGGAAGGTTATTAAAGTGAAGTTTAAATTTGAAGTGGGAATTCAAATTTGAGTAAGGTTACGAAATTTAAATTGAATTTAACTTAGAAGAAGTTAAATAAGTTTGAATGAGCAACCTGAGTTGGAAATTTCAAGATGAAATCGGAATTTAACTTGGAAAGTTAAATGGTTGATTTGGAATAAACAAAGTTATATGTCCTTGTTATATAAGATAAATCTCCCATTCTTGAATCTTTTGCCGGAAGGAGAGGATTTTTGAGAATATTTGAAGTATAAAAAAGGGTTTTATAAAAGTTTGAAATGATCCTAAGATTCTTTCAAGGTTATATATCTATATATATAAAAAGAATCTTGTGAGAATGATTTGAAAAAGGTTTTGGAAACTTTTGGATTTGGAAAGGCTTTTGATTTTTGGGTAAAATCAATATTTAATTTGAGAAGCCTAGTTTGAGAATTATCGATTTTGAGATAATCGATTTTGTGTAAAGGAGCTTTGTATGAGATCATACTAGGTGTATGATTTGAAAGATACTATATGAGTATAGTATAATGTGTTTTGGTGATGGCTCTGGGGAAAAGGCGCTCCCTTGAAATGAACTTCTCAGGAGTGCCACCGGGTGGTGCTGCCTTGAGCCCCAAGGGGGGGTTCTAAAGTTGATCCTGTGAGGAGTCCGGACAAAACTAGTTCCTGGGGATTATGAGTAATGTGTACCATAGCGAAAGTCGTGTGTGCCGCTGAGAGCCAACAGTCTGCGTTTGATTTTATATCGGTAGACTGCGACCTATGGTAACATAGCGAAAGTCGTGCATGCCGCTGAGATCCAACAGTCTGCGTTTGATTATATATCGATAGACTGCGACCTATGTAGGAGTGGAGAAGTTTCATTTTGACAGCAAAAATCGTGTGTGCCGTTGAGAGCCAACAGTTACATGGACTTTTGCTGCGACGACAACGTAACCCTAGAGTGTAACTGCGATCTGTTATGGGTTCCATGGCGTAACCAAGGGGCGCGGAGTGCCTACAGTTACATCGACTTTTGCTGTGATGGCAACGTAACCCAGGATGTAACTGCGACCATGGATGGGAGTGATGATCTCCAGAGCATTCTCACAAAGAAATTTCCTCTATTTTCAAAAACCGTTTTCTGAATTTTCAATAAAATTATTTTCAAAATATTTTCACTGGACGTTGAAAACGGGTCTGCTAAGTACTTATAGATTTTCAGTCGTACGCCTGATCAACATATGACCGAATTTCTGTAAGAACAAGGATGGACTTATTGGAAAATCGATTTATAAAATGATATTTTTTATGAAACTATTTTGAAAATACTATATATATTTTATAGGTGTTTTAAAAAAATGATCAAAAGTGATTTAACAAATATTAAGTATTTTAATAAATTCTGTCTTCGATCCTTTTCGAGGACGAAAAGATTCTAAGGGGGGAGGAATGTGATAACCTGGATTTTGGATATCAGATAATTGGATAATTATCTGACTAAACTATTTAAAATAGTGATTTATAGATTGGACGGATAAAGTTTTGATAATAAAAGGTATCTGGATATGTAAATAAATTTGAAAACAAGAATATCTGTGATATTCCAGGAAAATTTCAAGTAAATTAAAATGTGATAATCTCTTCTATAAATTTATTTAAAATTTGTAAAATTGTTACTTATTTCAAAACAAATAATAATGATTGTTTATATATATATATAGATATAAATAGATTTTTAATAAAATTATTATTTTCAAATTGAATCTGGGTTGTTTTAAATATATATATATATATATATGTGTGTGTGTGTGTGTGTATGATTTTAGATTGAATTTTAATTTGAAAATGAAAATGAATTTGAATTTGGATTTAGAATTGAAATTTCAAGTATATTTTGGGATTAAATATCTTATATATGATTTATTTAGAATATAATTAGTTTTTAATTCTTTAAAGGGTTTTGTTTATATAAATTTAAAAGTACTTGTTTAATAAAATATATGTATATATAAAAAAGTTTTATATTCGCAATTTAAAATAAATAAAAATATATTATTACAAGTGTTAGATTGTGAAGGCTTGTTATAACACATGTAATTTAATAAAGGATGGTAGTTGACAAATGTAATAGATGAACTAGTGTCATTTTTGTTTATTTTCATTTTACTTTAAATTTTAATAAATCCAAATTTACACTATATAGGCTCCTGTCTACTTTCTTTATCTTCTTTTCCTATCTTCCCTTTTCAAAGAAAAAAAATGATCAAAACTGGTAAGAAATCACCAGATCAAGCTAAACCTTGTAAACACTTTAACAACTCAAGGTCAAAAGCCTATAAATGTTTTTCATCAAACTGTAAACATTTTCAATCAAGATAAGGTAAGAAATCCTGAAGATAATCAAAGTTCAGGAGTGAATCAAGCAACCTTTTCCAAGCAACTTCAGTCAGTTTTGAAAGCTAATTATTTCAACATCAAGTTCCAGTAAAGCAAGTTTTCAAACATTTTCTTCAGCATTTCCGGATTTCATAATATAAGCTCTAGAACAGGTGAGTAAACATCACCTTCTACCCAACTTATCTCTGTTTTATCTTGATTCTTGTGATAAGGTTTTGAGTAATGTTGTAGATATGATGCTATGGATAGATTTAAACTCCTGCATGTGTGTATATAGTTAAGTCTTGTCTGGTTTAAATGTTGTAATACTGTGTACATGCCTGGATAAAGTGATACGTCTCTGTTTCAAATTCAAATGGGTTAAACTAGTTTTATTGTTCATTCCAGTTTAAAAAATATAAATCTCTTAATCTAGTCCATGGTTGATGATGATATTAACTAGGAAATTGTTAAGTTTTCTGTAGAGTTTAAGTTAAAAATAGTTGATAATGAATATTGTTATATAGTTAATGAATGTTAGACTTTACAGTGGATACTGGGTTTTTGTGGAAAATCAAAAAAATGGAATCAAAGATTCAAGCATGCAAGTTGAATTACTTTGCGAAATTGGGATTTTTAGAGGGTAAATCATGATTTTTAACAACCTAGATTGTAAGAGGTTTGGGGATAAACGATTTCCATTCGAAAATTTATTTCTGGCGATCTGTCTATCGTAAGGTGGTGCAGCTGGGTTTGGAAGGACCTGGTGGACATAGCAGAGGTCCTAACCGTGGCGAAATTTTCGTTTTAGTCTTTGATTGAGAGAGCAGGCTGTTTTTAGGGTTTAGCGTGTGTCGACTATGGGTGAAGTTCGCGGGGTTGCTGTGGAACAAGGAGACGACCGGAAGTCAAGGGGGCTTGGCATAGTGATAGCTGCATGTGTGGGCTTTTGATGGAGCCCGGAGGTGTGTGCAGTAAGGGCCGGCTAGCAATGGGATTGGTCGATTTGTGGGGTTGGCATAGCTTCGATTTCTGGATTTTGAGTGCCTGATGGTCTGTTTTTGATCAAAGGCATAGTTTGGGTCGGTGACACGGCGGAATTGAGGCTGGGGACGAGTGTGACTTGTGGATGTTGTCGCGGCGGAGAGATGGTTTGAGATGGGGTTGTGCACGTGCACTTGTGTCGCCGTGCACGAGAACTTTCTGGCCAATTTTTCTTATGTCGATTGTTGCGTGCGTTTGTCTGATGGTCTCGAGTATTTTTCGAATTCGAGTCGAAGCTGTTTTGTTTTTCTTATGGTATCAATAGAGGCGATCAAGATGCTACTGATTGAATCAGGATTTGGTAAGGAAGGAAGTTTTGGGTGGAGAAGAAGGATGTTGGGATGTGGGGCCTCGGCCCAATTAAATTAATTATCGTCTGTTTGTTTGATTTTATCGGGCTTGAGTTTAACTTAAGCTTTGTTTGCTTCGGTGTCTTTTAATTTTGGAGCTTCAAAACATGGATTTGCTTGTTAATGTAAATTGTAGAAGGAACTTGATATAAATTAAATGTTTATATAAGTTAATAAAAATTAATTAATGAGAAAGGGTAGTTCATTTATTTATTTTGAGTTAATTAATTAGAAATTAATTAATTCATAACTAGGGATAAATTAATTAAGTGGTTAGAGATTAATTAACTAGATAATAATTACTTAGTGTAAGTAATTAATAATTTTATTTGTCAAGGATTAATTACTTAGTGAAATCAATTAAAAGATTGATTAATTTAGGGAATTTGTTAGGGGTTAGTTAATTCATTAATTAAAGGTTAATTTAATCAATGAAAGTGATTACAAAATAATTAATTTGAGTAATTAATTATGGATAAATGTGTTCGATGTGAATTAATTTGGGTCATTAATTAAGAGGCTAATTGCGTAATGTAATTAAAAGGGGTAATTAATCGAGGTGATTAATTAAGACGAAATTAAGGGATCATTAATTAATTGATTTGTAATTAATTAATGTGGAGTAAAGGTAATCTAAGGTATTAAAGATTTGTAATTAATTTGGTTAGAGATAAATTAAATTAATTTTGGAAATGATCAGTCTTGCTTATGAATGATTGGATGATGTTAAATGCCTTGAATTGGTTGATATCCCTGGTATGAAAAGTTTTGTGATATGATTTTTGGGTGGACAGTGATAATGTGGATCATCTATTGATCATGATTGATATATGAAAGTGATATCCTGTATTTAGTGTTTGAATTGTATTTCAATTGAAAATTTGGGTTAGGATGACATGGGACTCGAGGAGACCAAAATCGGGTATCAGTAAATATCCGAAACCACTTCGATTCTTTATAAAATTGATATGTGAAATCAATAGGCTGGAATGGAACGATTTAAGTGAATCGGGCCAACTAATCTAAGTTTTTGATACTTAGAAATTGATGTAGGATGTAAGTGATATCAATAACGGCGTGTGAAGATGTAATTTGATAAAAGTTACCCAGGTTTATATAAGTTGTATGTTTTTATGTTCCTTGTTAGATGGGTTTACTCACGCTGGTTTCCAGCCTGACCCGGGTGTTACTTTGATGTAATGCTTGGGTCAGACCGAGTATTACAGATTTTCAGGTGAGGTTGTTTTGGAGCTCAGGGGGCGAGCTAGATGGCCGGAACGTATGGAGCATACATCTGCATATATTATAGTTGTCTTGGACATGTTGTTTTAAACTATCCAGTATTGTTAAATGGTTGTAACTCTGATGTATAAAAATATAATTGTACTGATCCAGTTCTTCTTTGTAAAACTGTTATTTATGTGATATTATATTTTGATCCGCTGTGAATGTTAGGTTTCTTTGACTTGTTTTCTGTTTCTTCTTCTTTCTCTTTTCTTCTTTTCCTGACTATTCGAAATTTTCTAGATCAAAATTTTCGGGTCGTTACACTAGGCTAAGCCCAAACCAACTTGGCCAAGTCCAATTCAAGTGTTTGAACGATCCAAAGTTCAATTTTTGCTAAGTTTCTAAACGATTTTCAAGTTCTGACAAAAGTTCGCTTTGATTTAGAAATTTTACGATGAGTAAAATTAATATTTTTGGAAAATAAAACAACTTGTTTTAATGTTCTATATGTTGTGAAAATACGGCATTTGTTGTGTTGAATTATCATTATGTTTGGGTGATATATGATTGCAAGTTAGTTGTTTGGAGTAGATTGGTGATTTGGATAATATGTTGATATGTTGGATATGTATATTGTTATGGATATGTGATATTGGTTATGATATGATGGTAATGTGGTTATGAAACCAAAACTAAGTGCGTATGATGAATTTGTTGTAAAGTTAGTACCCTAAAAGGTGATAAAGGACTTGAGACTAGATGTGAAAACGATAAGCTCTTTTTCTAGTTTTGGATTTTGAAAATGTCTTCCAAATTTTCATTTTTTTTTAAGTTTTTAAAACTTTAAATTTATGTTTTCAAGTATGTTACAGCTAAAGTTAAATGAGATTTCCACTTAGAAATCAATTCTAGTAAACTACGCTTATAGCGATAATCGCTATGCATGCAGTTTGGAAAATTTCACGATTTCAAGCTTTAAGCTTTTTCTTTTGGAATACTTTTGAAAGTTTATTTCAAACTTAATTAAGTAAGTAAAAAGTATAATTTTTAATAAATTAGTACTTTATTTAATTAATTTGTTAATTAGGGTAATTATTAATTAATTAATTAATTAAATAGGTTAAGTAATTAGAGTGTAAGGAATTATTATCGAGTTAATTATTTTTAATTAAGTAAGTTTTAAATAATGATTAATTAAGATTAAATAAAATTAAATTTTATTTACTAAAGTTTATTTATTTTAATTAATTATTTAATTAGAGATAATTATTTAATGAATTATAATTTGGTTAAAAGTTAATTATCCACTTAATTTGGATCTAATACTAAAATTAATGTTATTTGATTAAAGTTTAACTAAAGCTTAATTATAAATAAAATAAAGTTTATTAATGATTTAATTTTGATTTAATGACATATTAATTAAGGTTTAATTGAGTACTAAACTTTTGATTTAATTTAAATTTATTTATTTTAAAGATTCTTTTAAAACTCTATCGGTTATTCATTTTTAACCAAGTTTATTATTTAAGTCAATTGTTTTAAACCCATGGATCTCTTGTCCATGCTATTAAGTAGCCAAATGAATTAAAGTAGTTGTAATAAAATAGTAACACGTTTTATTGAAAGTTAGTCGACTTGTACTTATCACAAATACCGCATTTCGAGAATGTAATGAATATAAGGGGTTTAATTCCGACAAGCGGGTCATGATAATCTAAGCATATGGAACTTATATTCGTAAGTAAATCTTAAAACCTTGATAGTAGGATAGTCCACTATAAATTACTTGACCTTATAAAATTATCGAACGTTGGTTTGGAGAGACCGAGATCGGATATTAGTCGTTATCCGAAAACCAATTCGAACCAATGTAAATGTTCGAATTTGAAATAATAAAGGCAAGGTCCATGATGAAGACTTTGAAGTGCAAGGACCATTTGTTACTAATCCTTAGGGTAATTCCAAAATGGGTGTAGTGGAGGTAGTGCCTTCGGTTTGTTCATCTCCTGAACGACTTGTATGGATGAGTGCTGACATTGCATCAACATATGGAAGGCTATGTTAGCATTCCAAGTGGTATTGTTATAATAAAGGTAAACTACCCTCAGGCTCATCAACCTTGAAAACTGGGAAGATGCAACAAGGCTAATTGGGTTGACCCCATGAGGGAAAGTTCATACCTATCTAGAATCCCTAATGTTAACTCATTTATGCTTCGGTATGATCGCTGATCTCAACCAAGGGTTGATCTTATTCATTAATATCGAGTAAAGGGTAGGCCCGTCTTATGTTGGCAGGGGTCGATAGGTTCGACCTCATTGTTATTTTATCTCAAGATGCACAGTGATGAGTGGTACCCCAGTAGCATTGTCATTGTATGGAATCCATTCTCCAATAAGTGCCGTATGGATTTAGTTCTATCCAAATATGTTGAAATGTGAGATGCAAGCATTTAGTTATGTTCTATTTTACTTGAGAACTTTATACATTGTCATAATATCATTGGTTTTTTGTAAAAAGTGTTTTGGTTATCACAAGATAAAAACAAGTCCGTGTTTATGTGTGGCATGGTCTTACAAGATACCTTTGATTTTCAAATTGTTTTATAAAAATAAGAATTAAGTTGTTTGAGTTTACTTATACTAGACCCATGTCAAACCTGGAGTTTTCTTTTCTTTTCCTAAAACTCTTGGGTACTCAAATTTGTATGAGTAGCCAAGTGATCCAAATTTCTTACGGAAGCATTTTAAAGAAGTTGGAGCAGGTAGCTTCACCATTAGCTAATTATTATCTTATTCCACTATGTTTTGCATATGATCTATGTATTTTGTATGGATAAGTAATTATAAGTGTTCGGTTGAAATATGTAATGTAATGACTCTGATGTATTAACTATTATGGAAATGACTATGTAATGTACCATGTTATCTATTATATGTTGTTCTGATTTGTGGTGAGATTCTATGGTTGTGTAGTTTCTCCTTATCTTTCTTTTTCTTCTACCCTTAATGGCTCATCGTTCGGTGAAGAAAGGCGGTCGTTACATATTATCTGTTAGATGGCGGAGAAGGAAACTTCTCTTAGCTTAACGCTCGCGTGTATCATTCAAAGTGGAATGCGTTGTGTGAAAGTAATAATTACCTCGAACCTTACCACCCAGAAATGGCCTAAACAGTTCACGTCATGAGGCTATGTTGGTCGTGCTCATAAGGGTATGGTCTTCACCCTTCTGGATTACTCTACATATGTTGAGTATGTTGTGTATGCTATGGGATCCCGGATAGATCGGTTACAACTGAGATGATGTCATATTCGGTTCTATCTGCCATCAAGTTGGTCTATGAGTAGGCCGGTCTTGCCAGATGCATAGGTTTCCAAAGTTTTTTGTTCTCGGTACATCCCTCTAGAGGTGTACTATATGAAACGTAGTTCCTTAGCTGCCATTCTATGGAAATCCATTCCCTAATAAATGCCTTTGAATTTGATTGTAGAACCTATTTGTAGCTAGTTTACTAGAATTTAACAAAAATATTCCTAGATTTTGTTTAGCAAATGTTTTGGTTATCATAAGGTAAAAACCCATTCCGTTTTTATATGCATCGTGGTCGTATGAGATACCCTTTATTTTCAAATATATGTAATTTGATTTTTTTTCATACTATTCCCATGGCCGACCCGTTTATTCCTTTTTCCCTTAAACTCTAGGTACCCTACTTTTCAAGATTGGTGCATTTTGGGATGTAACATGGGGCATGGAGCATATTGGGTCTTTTTATTTTAAGTTATCTGTCACTTTCCGCTATGTTTGTATTTTGTATTACCGGCACTTATAAAGATAGGTCCTTATAACTATCCTGATTGCATTTGTACATAATAGAACTCTGATGGAGAAATTCAGAGTAATTGCATGTAGTACTCATATATATAATTATGTGTTGAATACGATGTGAGATTCTATTATTGTCCTGTCTTCAATCTTTATTTTATTTACCCTATGATAAATCTACCACTCTGACACTTGGATTTACAACACGTGAATACTGAGGAGTATTACTATAGATCTCCAAGGGTCGAGGAGTTGGGTCAACACATTTGGTATCAAAGCTTATGGTTAAGTGAATACCTAAGCATGAATGGGGTCAACTCATTAAAGATAGGTAAGTAATACCCTAGAATGAGTATAGTCAGTGAGAGCGCATATTTAAAATTTTATCCGAATAAGTGTATTTAAGTTTATACACATTCCCCAAAATAATTTTGTCTATATTTATGAAGGTGTTTCCTTACTGTATGCAGATTGTAGAAGATCAGTAATAGAAAAGGATGAAGGGAAGGTAGCAATACTAAAACCACGAACGATCGATCAAATGCTACAGTAATTGAGGAAGTGATAATCCCTATACATCCTAAAATAAACTTTGCTGCTCCATGCAAAGATTACACCAGTTTGCGTGGTAAACAATTAAATGGAAAATAGTCTATTATTGAAGTTCAGGCTTGGATCCACTCTTGTGAATTTTTTTAGGGGATTGAATATCGAGAATGAATAGAAATGGTTCTTAGCTTCCTGGCAGTTACAAGTAGAGGCTCTAGCATGTTAGGAGTCCATAACTCTGTGATTCAAAAGATAATTTCTCATGGAAATGGTTCAAGGAGGTATTTGAAGAATAATATATGGTGGCTGCAGGAAAATCCCACCTTCATCGGTGTTTTATGGATTTAAAAAAAGAGATATTGGTAAAGGAGTGTTTCCACAAGTTTTTTGAATTGTCATATTTTAGGCTGGGTCTAAAGATGCCCTTTTAAAGAAGAATAAATGTTTATCGCTGTGAAGAATAGGTAATATCAGAATAGGATGAGCGGGCATGTAAAGGGAACTTATGTAGATTTGGTGGATATGGGTTTTTGATATGAAACTCTAGACAAAAAGAATCCACCCACAACTTCAATCATCAACAATAACTAGAAGAAAAGGAAGTTCAACCATCCTAGGAAGAAATTATGGTAAGGCAAGCTAGAAGGGAGTACATAAGAAAAGAATTTGAAGGATATTACTTTTTATAATTTTCAATAGGAGGGTCATTTTTCCACCACTTGAAAGAATCCTAAGGTTCGGGATAAGAATTGGTACAACTGGCACAAACCAAGGCACCAGAAGGATCTCCCACAGGTATAGAAAGGAAAACAAGTCAGAGTTTTACCATCAAAGATGAATCCTCAACTTCAACTGATGCGAGAGTACTTGAAGGTAATATCTACATTAATGAAAATCTAGTTAGAGTATTATTTGATATGGTGCTTTCCACTGTTTTATTTCTAAGGAACTAGTTGATAAATTGAAAATTACCATAAAGATATTAGATATCTTTATCTATGTCTCTAACCCCATTGGTGGTAAAACTAATCTCGGTATAGTTTGTGAAAAAGTATAATTTTCCTACCTATCTAAAAATAATTCATGTGACCTAATCGTCCTCAATTTTAGTGGATTTGTTATTATACTCGGTTTTGATTAGTTATCTAAATATAAGGCTATTCTTGATTGTGTTAAAAGAACAATGCATTTGGAAATAATAGAAGTGAACCTTTTAAAATATCGTGTGAAGAATCAAATCCAGTAATGGATAGTTTTATGTATGCCCTAAATTCATTTCAAAACGTCTAGAAGAAATATCAATTATTAAAGACTTTCATATGTTCTTAAGGAAGTTAAAAGTTTACCCTCACATAGGGAAGAGTTTTGAATCGACTTGATTTCCAGTGCAAGGTTTTTTTTTCATTTTTCTCAAAAAATCACCCCTAAGGAAGTAAAAGAGTTAAAGAATCAAACTGACAAATTTAAAGAAAGGACTAATTAGACCAACCCACTCAAGTTAGAGCTCAATAGTAGTTTGTGCTGTAAAGTCCGATGGCTCCCTAAGACTTTTTGTAGACTATGGAGACCTAGATAAGAAAATGATTAAGAACAAGTATCCTTTACCCTGTATTGATGACTTTTTCGATCGACTTTATGGTGCTCAATATTCTTCAATACGGACCTAGCTATAGGATTCTATAAATTAAGGATAATAGAAGATTACATTCCATTAGTTGCATTCAGAGGACCAAATGATTTCTATGAGTATTTGGTTATATCTTTTGGGCTAACCAAGGCGCCGGTTTATTTTGTGGACCATATGAATAGAGTATTCAGAGAAGTGCTCCTCAAATTCGTGTTGGTTTTTATTAGTGATATTATTATATATTCAAAGACAAAAGAAGAACATGAAAGACATCTAGAGATTGTGCTAGAGATATTAAGGATAAATGTGATCAAAGCTAAGTTCTTGAAATTCCATTTTTTGGGAAGAGAAGGTAAAATTTCTTGAGCCTGTTGTGTCAACGGAAGGAATCTCAATTGATCCAAGGAAAATTTCAACAATTATGGATTAAAAGCGGCCCTAAACTCCAAAGGAAATTTTAAGCTTCTTAGGATTGGCAGGATATTACCGGAGATTTATTCAACACTTCTCCAAGATTTCTCGTTACTTAACGAGTTGACTATGAAGGATGTTAAATTTGAATGGGCGTCGAAATGTGAAGAAACATTCCAGAATTTAAGGAAAGGTTAGCTATTGCTCTAGTCCTGCTATTATTGATGAAAGCGACGGTCTAACTATTTATACTAACGCTTGCAGAGAAGGAGTGTGTGGAGTGCTGATGCAACAACGAATAGTTATCGCATAAGCTTGTAGGCAGTTAAAGATGCATGAGCGAAATTATGCAACACAGGACTTAGGACAATTAGTTGTTGTGTTTGCACTAAGGTTTTGAAGATATTTTTTAGTGGGTAAGAATTTCTCATAGTTTATTTTGATAAACTTTGTTTGACCTTGTTAAATAATATTCCCTCTTTAAATAGGTAAGAAACTCTTCACAAATCACAAATCTTTGAAGTATCTTTTCACTAAAAAGGATTTAAATACGAGACAACAGTGTTAGCTAGAATTTCACGCATTATATGATCTAGATATTCTATATACAGCTGAGAAAGCCAACATAGTAGCAGATACATTAAGCAGGAAGTATGCCGTTATAGCTTATTTGGTAGTAACCTTGACTCTTCTAGAAAGAATTACTAGCAGGAAAAAAGAAGATCAATTTCTAAAGGATATTATTAAATGCATAAGAAAAGGGGCTTACTTAAGACAAAAACATAGACTGAAAGCCATCAATCCAATCTAAGCATTCACTCAGGAGTCAACAAAATGTATAAATACGTAAAACGAACAATTTGATAGAGAAGTATGAAAATGGACATCTCCATTCATGTTAGCAGATGTGCGAATTGTCTATAGATCAAGAGCGATCAACAAAAGACGGTTGGATTACTTCAACCTCTTGAAATTTCAAATTGGGAATGGGACCAAATATCGATGAATTTCATCTACAGTTTATCTCGATCAAGGAATGAAAATGAAGGCATTTGGGTTATCATAGATCTATTGACAAGAAGTGCACACTTTATCCCAGTAAAGCTAATGAGAACAGTTGCAAGTCATGCAGAAATATACATAAGGGAAATTGTATGAATGCGTGATGTTCCAAGCGGTATAATCAGTGATCGAGACCTAATCTTTAACATTAAGCTCTGGAAGGCATTAAAAAACTTTGGGAACAAAGCTGAGTATAAGCACCGCATATCATCCCTAGATTGATGGGCAAATTGAAAGGGTAAATCGAGTGTTGGAAGATCTTATGAGAGATTATCTTAAATTTTGGGGGACCACGGAAAATTATTTTTATCTTGTTGGGTTCACCTACAACAACAGCTATCAGTTAAGTATTGGCACGACACCGTATGAAGCTTTATATGGTCGTCCATGTAGATCTCAGTATGTTGGATCGAGATCGAAGATCGGAGATCGGTTAGTACTTGGTGCCGACATGATTAGAGAAGCTTTAGAAAGGGTTGACATAATTAGAAATAAGATGAAAGAAGCCCAAAGTAGGTTGAAGAGTTATGCTAATCAAAGATTTAGAAATTTGAATTATCAGTTGGAGATTTCATATTTTTGGAAGTCTCTCCGATAAGAGAAGTGGTAAGATTTGGTCGGGCAGGGAAGTTAGCACCTAGATTTATTGAACATTTACTCATTCTTAAACGGATTGACCAATTAGCTTATCATGTGGAATTGCCTGAAAGGTTGTCTGGCATGCACAATGTCTCTTATGTACCTCATCTAAGGAAATATATGCATGATCCAGAGCAGATTATAGGAACAGCTTCCCAAGAAGATTTAGAAGTTGAATCAAATTTGGTAGTTATTAGACGACCAGTTCGAATCGTGGATCACGATGAGAGATGATTAGGAAGGAAAGTTGTAAGATTGGTGGAAGTCAATAGAATGGTAATGTAGAAGACTGCACCTAAGAAACAGAAGATAGAATGAGAAAGCTTATCCTGAGTTTAGGATTGATGTATAGTTGCTTGTGTATCGATGAAGTGTACTCAACGTATGTGGTGTAGTCACTTATCATGTCTTGTATATATTTCATTTTGTCGAATATATATTTGTTTTCGAGTTATCTTCTTCTTATCCTTAATTTTGATGACAAAATTATTTTAAGGGGGAGTATGTAACGACCAGAAAATTCATCACTTCAGAATTTTTTCCCAAATATGCAAATATAAGATATTTTTAACATAAATAATGATGTCTTGAACAATAAATAAAAATCTCATTGAATAAATATTGATAGAAATATATACCTTGGAATAAATATTGATAAAATGACCAGAAATTGTTTTACCAATAAACATCTCTTTGGCCATCCGACATTGTGCATCAAGCTGGATACATACATTCATTTATCCATATAACTGAGCATATGTAATAAAATAATTTAATTTGTTTTGGAAAATTAAATGTATATATGACTTCATTAATAATGCCGCTGTTTTGGAATAATTTATTGAGTTTAGAATGGAGTTTAGATGATCTAATAATTATTTTAATTAGAAAATAAGCTTTTTTAGTTATCGTACAATGGTAGAAATATTATTATCAAATTTTGTTTATACACACACACACACACTAATAAATGAAAATATGACCGGAAATCGGGATCAGAACTCATGACAATCCAACCTATAGAAGTTGTGTAACGTTGTGGATTATATGTGACATACATATGCATATATACATGTATACATCCAAAAACATATCCACATTCACATGAACACACACACATATATATACATATAATATATATATATATATATATATATATATATATTTCATGATATTATTACTCCTTCCTTTCCCTATAATACCACACCCTTTTAACTTCTCCTTCATTTTTCTAAATTTTCCTCTTTATTTTCATAGCTTCCATACTTGAAGAAATAATTGCAAAAATATTTGAAAAAGAAAACTAAATAAATAAATACACACACCCCAAAACACCTCAAAAATCACTCAAAAATCCTCCTATCCACCAAAATACCCACAACCACATGCTCCATTCACCTCTAGCAAAATCCATGAGCACCTCCTACCATCCTAAGTAAGGGTCGGGCTACTTAGGTGCCAAGGTACAAGAGTTCATGAGCTTTAAATTCAAGTTAGCGAAGCTATAGCCATTTTTAAGTCAATCGTTTAATCCGAGATGAGAAAACTCCACTTATATTTATGTATATACTTTGAATGACGATATGATATGTTGTTTGTTTGTTATGATTTGATCATCAAGTTTGGATGTTGACTATATGTTTATTTTGACATTAAATTAAGTCATGTTTAATACACATCGAATATTACAAAAGAAATCACTTTCCTTTAATAAATGAAATGGTGTATATGAGATTGTTAAACCTCTTCACAATGGTTTACAAGGTTTATAAATGTTTTGTAAACACGAAAATCCAATTTGGGAAAGTTTTGACAAGTTGTGAAATTGAGTCAAAAATATGCACGTCGCATAACGACAGTTCGAGATTTCGCACCATAGAAATTTAAATCCATGTGGATTCAGAGTCAGAATTCTTTGTAATAAGAATTCTCCAAGCATTTATAATCATAATTTTCAACAAGAAGAAAAGAATCAATATTCTTAAGCAGATTTTGAAATATGAGCAAATCAAGTTTTCAAAATAGTTGAAGTTTGGCAGTTCAAAAACCAAAGCGACAACTTCTTTAAAATTGATATTTTTAATTCTTAAAAATATGGGATAAATTCTTTGAATCTTAGAAGGAATTTGACTTATAAAAAATGGATTTCTAAATGATCAAAATGTTGTTTTAATCAAATAAGCTTTAAAAGCACTATCTGCAGCACGTTTTGTCGCAGGTTTTAGGAACTTTTGAAATATGGCTTTAAATTTAAGTATTCTTTTCCAAAACTGTTATAAATATTTTCAAATAAATAATAATGTATTTATAGATGATTTGAAGGCTTCATAATTTAATTTAAAAGGTTTAAAGAAAAAAGTTAAAATCAAGTGATTTAATCTTAGGACTAAAAGCCGATGAATAGACTGGCCAGATATGAGGTGCTTAAATTAAGTAGATGCTTAGGAGTAACCACTACCCTGGCTCACCTGGCCTCTTCTCTAAACGAGGAATAGATACGGTCGAAATGTTGGAAATAAGACAAGTATAAAATATTTAATTTTTCCAAATTTAACACAACTTGGGTTGTATAGAAATAATCTTCTTATACTTGGTACTAAATTCCGAGGAAGGAACCCGTACTATTAATGCAAATTTAAAAGGTGGTTTAACCATTATTCGATGGATAAAAAAGGCTGGACATGAAAATTGATGTTGAGTAGAATTAGTATAAGTCTTATCAACCTTTTTTTACTCAATGAAGTTTGCAATATGATTTATGAGAAATGATTTTGATTTGGTACTTCCAAAATTAAAGAGAAGTTTAATGATTCTGCATATGTCGGAAAGAAATATTTTAAAGATATATACATCTGTAGAATATATTTTTGATAAAAATAAAGTAATTAATCAAATTATAAGCACCTATTTACTTCATATTTTTTATCGATGATTGGTTTAAAGGAACCGGGTTCAGATTTGAGCGATTATTATCCAAAAACCACTTCGAACCAATTTACGTATTCAAAGTAAAGACTTGGAATGATAGTATATAGAATGAAGGGCCACTTGTCACTGACCATCGGTGGAAATCTCCCATATCATATCTATGTGGCAGTAGTATCTTCATTTGATCATCGATGCAAAAGCTACTATTCCTAGGGAGGATTTTCGATAAGATATGGTAGGAGAGTTATTTTGGTTTGCCCTACTGTTGGACAACTTGTATGGAGGAATGTATAACATTGCATTTCTAATCACATTGATTGATCTATATAACCGTAGAAGGAAATTTACCCTAGCTTAACACCCTTTCCTGAAACATATGAGCTCAGGAGTTATACGTTTCTAGAAATCAGTTATGTGATCATGGAATGGCAGAGTGGCATTCAAAGTGGAATGTGCTATGTGAAAGGTAATCATTACATTGGGGCACATCATCTGAAATGGGTTAAATAGGACATCCCATGAGGCTCTGTGGGTGACGCCCATAAGAGAATGGTCATCACCCTTCTAGATCGCTATATATGTCAAGTATGTTTTGTATGCTATGGGATCCTGGATAGGTCAGTTACGACTGGGGTGATGCCATATTCGGTTCTGTATGCCACCAAGTTGGGCCTACGGGTGGGCCAGTCTTGCCAGGTGCAGAGGTTTCAAAAGTTGTTGGTTCTCAGTACATCCCTCTAGAGGTGTATTGTATGGAAGGTAGTTTCTTACCTGCCATTGTATGGAACTCCATTCTCCAATAAGTGCCTTCGGATTTGATTGTAGAACCTACTTTTTAGCTAGTATGCTAAAGTTTAATCAATGTAACAATTTTGACTAAGATTCATAAGTTTATTTGAAAAGCATTTTCAAAAGAATGTGATTAAAAATAATATTCCCATATTTTGTGTAGCAAATGTTTTGGTTATCATAAGGTAAAATCTCGTTCCGTGTTTATATATGGCGTGGTCTTATAAGATACCCTTCGTTTCCAAATATCCATATTTAGATTTCTTATACGAGTCTCATGACTAGCCCAGAGTTTATTTTCTTTTCCTCTTAAACTCCAGGTACCCATTTTTCCGGCAGCCAGGTAGTTAGATTGTTTGGAGCATTTTGGGATATAGCATGGAGCATGGAGCATATTGGGTCTTTTTAATGAAGTTATCAATCACTTTCTACTATGTTTGTATTTTGTATTTTGTATTACCAGCAATTTTAAGGATAGGTCCTTTTAACTATCTTGGCTGGATTAGTAATTACTACAAATCTAATGGAGCAATTCGGAGTAATTGCATGTACTACAATATGTATAATTATGTGTTGAATACGATGTGTGATTCTATTATTATCTTATCTTCTACATTTATTTTCTTTATCCCATGATAATCTGCATCTTTGGCACTTGGATTTACGGCATGTGAATACCGAGGATGTATTAGTGTCGATCTCTGAGGATCGAGGAGGTGAGTCGTCAAAAATTCCAAATTGGAACCCCGCATCTGAAATAAACCGTGAAACCACACATGGTTCCTATATCTCAACAGACCTTGAAATCATACATGGATTCCCACATATTGAATGAATCACGAACAACTACATGCGTTCGAGCATCTTAAACAGAACTTGAGTCTCCAAATAGATCCATGTATCTCAAACAGATCCACTTCCAATAGACAGAATACGTATCTCAGCCTCGAAGTGGTTTTTGGTAAGTAAAACACTTACAGATCCCGGTTTCTCTAAGACAAATAGATGAATTTGGTCATTCAATGATAATGAGAATGATCGCATATGGAAACCAACTCTCGTATACTTATCATGTTTTTAATATTTTTCTCTCACATTATCCCTTAATAAAGAGTAAAGCCGGTAGGTTAGAGCTCTTTTGCAATGTCCCTACATGAACATCGGTTTTGATTCCAACATATAGACATGCCTACTTGATTGGCTTTTAGTGCTAAGTATATGTATAAATGTTTTCCATAAACAAGGAGACATAAAACGCATGATCAAGTCATATAAAGCACAATCAAGTCATGTAAGATGGTTTCTAATCCCTTTTTTGTTTAATTAATCATTTACTAATTAAATCCTCTTTATTAGTAAAACTTATAATAAAACTTTTTTTTATCAATTCCTACTATTCATTTGTACTCTTTCAGTACTTCAAAATATATTCCTACATTTATCTCAAATAGTATAAGTATATTCACAAATCATTAACAAGATTTCTTACTTAAAAGCTTTAAACTTTTTATACTTCAAAAAGTATTCATATACTCATCGTAAATTTGTATAAGTATTCTCACAAATCTCCAACTAGATTTCTTACTTTAAATATTTACTTTTCCTATAATTTAACATATCCATTTTGAGGATATAAATACTTTCACAAATCCACTCAAAAGGTCTAAGACTAATGTTATTTAAACATTGCCACTACAACCCAAAACCATTTCAATTATGCTTATCTTTAAAACTTTTTTTTAAAGATCTATTTACATTCATAAATAGAATCAAAAAAGCTAAAGACGAATGTTATTAACACATTGTCACAATAAATCCAAACCGTTTTCCTTTTTCTTATCTTTCAACCATTCTTTTAAAGATCGATTTACATCCCTAAGTGTAATAAAAAGGGGCTAAAGATGAATGCAATTAACACACTATCACAACAAACCTAAACCATTTTCCTACATTTTACTATCTTTACAAACTTTTGTTTTAAAGATATAAGTTCGTAGTCAATTAAGATAATCGACTAATTGATTATATACTCAAAAACTATTGCTTGTAAAATTCAATGTTTGTATACTGGACTCATTTCCAACAGTCCCGACTTAACTATTCCTTGTTCAACAGGGAAGCCAAATAGGTTAGAGATCTATTTCTCTGTCCTTACTCGACATCAATCTTAACTCCTATAAATAGAGAAGCCTACTTCGTCGGCTTTTAGTGTTAAGTGTAATATTAATGATTTGCATAAATAGGCAACAAACAACCTTGTTAATCCATTTTCGACATTTTCAACTTAACTATTCTTCGTTCAAGAGGTAATCCCTGTAGGTAGAGCTCTATTGCTCTATCACTACTCTACATTAATCTTAATACTCAGAAATACATAAGCCTACTTCATCGGCTTTTATCATCAAGCAAAGCTAGTTATCTTTTCAAACAAGTAAGTAAACAACAAGATTAACACATATCCGACATTTTAACTTATGCCATTCCTTATTAAAGAGTGAAGCCAGGTAAATTTGGGCACTGGTTGCTTGAAGCCTTGCTTAGACATCTCATTTTTGGATCTTACAAACATATAAGTCTATTCGTCGGTTTTTAGTGTTAAGCCTAGTCAATCACCTTTATTTAACTTACATATAAAATAGTATTTTAGAAATACTTATAAATTGCTTTTAAATGTATATGTAAAATATTACTTGAAAATAACTAATTTAGAAATTTGGCAAAAAAACGTGTTTACATTTTAAAGCACTTTACTTTCAAAATTCGTAAATAATCATAAAAATTATATTTAAACTTCCATTGCTTTTTTCACACTCAAATACATTTTACAAGGAATTCCATAGAAATTATTTACAAAAAAAGGATTCAGAAACCATTTAAATCATGAAAAATAAGCCAAAACGTCACATTTTAAACCTTAAAGCCATAAGCGACTTGCTACAACATTTATAAGTGCTGTAAAAAGTTCTTACTAAAACAACATTGAAAAGCACAATCTTTGCGACTAGTTTTAGCCACGTTTAAGAATTAAATTTTTTTAAATTAAGTTCTATTTAGGGTACTTAAAAACAATGGAAACAAATCCTTAATAATATCTTTCTATTCTTTTATAAAAGTTCTCGAAACTAGGGATTTCGAAGTGCACTTATAACGACCGTTCTTACTTCAAACATTCTCAAACTAACTTCAATTTAATATAAAAGTTAAACAACCATTTAAACATCATGTCAAGTACACACCACATGTTTAAAAGGGTTATAGAAGTTAGGGTATATGATATAAAGTTAACATTTGCTTTCAAAAGCAAGATGGTCCCAAAGTTTATAGTGTTACTTAGTTAATGTCACTTTAAATTTATAAGTCAATCAGAACACATATATACACACACAATTTATACTTAGATATAGTGAGATAACTTACATAGATCCATGCCTAACCTAAGCACAGAGCTATAAGAATGAATAAATTACCTTCTTCCATCAACACAAGCCTAAAGGTACAAACCTTTAGCACTTCCAAACAAAAGCCAACTTCCTCCTTCTCCTCCATGCTCAAGGCCCATCCAAGCTCCCGTTCCTTCTCTCACCTCCTCCCACTTCTTACTTGTTAATCATGCTTCCCAAGCATAGGCCCAAAGCCAAAGTTTAGAAGAGATCAGAGAAGATTTGATTAACTTCTGAAAAAGTTAGAGAGGAATAAGTGGATTAGTGCTCATTTCCACCAATTTTGTAACGATTTGTATTTTAAACTATTTTAAATTATTAAATTCAATACAATTATTGAATAAAAATGGTTATAAATCAAAATTTGATGATTTATTAATGTAATTTACTGCATATGGATATAGATAAAATTTTGAATAACAAAATTCGACAAGATATAAGATGATATATTATATTAGGAAGTGAATTAAACGATATTGAATTGTAAGTAATTGATAGCAGAAATTGAAATGATTAATGTTAAGTAAATAAAGAAGTGTTGCATAGTGTATTATAGGTATTTAATGTAAAAAACATTTGTGTATAGAATTAGATGAACATTTTAATTTATAAAATGATATTTGAAATAATATATATAAGTACATCCTGTTTGACTACGACTATAATTTTATAAAGAGTGTAGTACTTGTTTTGTTATTTGAATTCATTCTAGAAGTTAAATTTTAAAAGTTAAATAACTTATATTTCAAAGATTATGATTTGTTTGACGATTTAGTTTATTAATTTAATATTTGGAACAACTTAAATAATTGGATTTTGAAGTTAATGTAAATGAAAGTGATTTCAAATGTTGATTTAAATTCTATTTAAATTGGAATGAAGATGGTAAACTTTCAAATTTTGATTATAAGTGAATAAACGAAAATGGGAAATTTTATATTTTAATTAACGTGTAAAAATAATATTTTTGGGTGTTGTCTCGGATTCGACCGAAACGAGTCGCGTTGTGATCGTATGGACGAAGGCTACGACATGGAGTTGGATTGGAATTTATTTGAAGCTGAAAAAAATTAATTTCAAATAAAGGTGAGTGATTAAACCCTCTCACGAATACTAAAATATTTCTGATATTCGTTAAATCGAAATCGTAAAGTGATTTAATTTTATTGATTGTTGTTTGGTGATTTAACTGACATGGAAATCGACATGTTAGAAATTTTGAATTAACAGTCAAATTAAAATTTGAATTAAATTACTGGTTAAACTCTTGATTATTAATAAATAGTTAATTATTGTGTTATATTGACAGTTGATTGGTATGGATGCCTATTGGTTGATATGTTGGTTGACTTGTGTTTATTTATTTTGATATATCTCTATTATCACCCTGTGTATTATTTGACAGCATATTAAACTGTAATTTGAATTATATTCGAATAAATTAAGAAATAAGTTGAAATAATATGTACCTAAGACATTTATTTTGGATTGCAATGATATATATCTATCCCGACAATTAAAATGAAATAAATGATCGCTTGGCCATAGGATAGAAAATTATATACGGACACCGGATTGGTCAAATTAAACAGTTTTAAAATTCTTGAATTTAAATTACTTTAATGAGATTGTTTTAAAGAAATAAACCGTATTTATTAGAATTGGATTATTTTTTGATTTGAGTCTTGAAATGCTGGAAAAGCAATTTGTTAACAGAAATTGTTCAAAGAATCGAATTTGAAGTTTTGAATTTGTAATCGAGAAATCATTTGAATGATGGAAATTGAAATTGTTTTAAAAAGTTGAACTTTTATTCGAACTTTGTAATTTATCTTGGTCAGTAACTTAGATTGATATTGCAAAATTTGGGCTCGGAATTGAAATATTCAAAATGGAAGTAATATGAAGATTTGAATCTAAATTTTGAACTTTGAAGTTAATTTGAATTAAGTGACTTAAATCGGTATTTTGAAATTGAACTCGAAAATTATATATATTGAAATGGTTTAAAGTGAGAATTGAATTAAAGCTGTGAAACATTTGAATCGAAATTGAAGTTAATTTGAATTGAAACCGGAATTGAGTTGATTTGAATTGAATTGAGATTGAAGATGATTTGAATTGGAAGATTTGAAATTAAATTAGTTAGATTGAAATTTGGACCTGAGTCTAAATTTATGTGAAATGGAAAGAAACGATTTTAAATTTGAAACTATTTTACTATAAACTGTTTTAAAATTCATCTTTTAAAAAATTTAAATTATTTAAATTTTCAAATCATTTAATATATAACCCATTTTAATATCTAAACTATTTTAACTATTTAAACTATTCAAACTATTTAAACTATTCAAAGTTTTTCAAAATTTCATACTATCCAAGTTGGGAACTATTTATATTTAAATCCTTGATTTAAATACAAAATTTGTAATTGAAGTTATAACCTAAGTTGAAATTCGAAACAATTTTGGAAATGAAATTGACTTTAAAGTGAATATGATAATTCTGAAATGAAATTGATTTTAAAGCGAATTTGAAATTTTGATATCAAGTATGAATTGTTTTTGAAATGTAAAAGTATCAACCGATGTGTAAAATGACGTTTGGTTGCTAAGGAGACCGGGGCCTCTTATTGGCATACTCTCTGTCAATATTGGAACCACTTTAACAACCGTGTACGTGGAGAAGACTATAGAATGAAGTGGTTGGATTTGGTGTACATTGCTGGATTTAAAGAAAGTGAACATGATGGATAGCCTCGACACATGTGTCAATTTGAAATGACTAAAATAGGACGGCTTGACCGGGCCAATGAGGGTAGCTACCTCTAGCGGATATCTGTTCTTCGATTTTCTTTTTGGACTCGGTCCATGCTATCACCTTTGATGTTGGTTTCGATTGGTGCACCTTGATTTGGAATGACCTCCCTTTGACTCGATATGGGATTGATAGACGCGGTGGGCAATAGTGGCAACGATGTGTTACCACCAGCCCAGCGAACAGAACTGGTAGTATCCTGCATTGGGCATTGCTTCTCATGCCTTGTCATACTTTTATCCTTATATGAGACCACTAAGAGTTTGGTTTCGTGTTATAGTATCACGGTGCATCCCTATCCCCCGACGTGGTACTGGGGTGTTATACGCAAACTGTACACCAATGCTTAAAAATGTGTTAAGGAGGATTAATGTAAAGCCTTAGCTTAGGGAAAATATTTATTTTATTGATTAGATATTACACATATAGCGTATTCTACTATATATAGATATTTTGATGGATCCTTGAGAGATGGAAAATCCCGTAACATTTCTTAATTTATTGCACGAACGTTATACACTAGACATGAGATGTTGACGCTATTACAGTCATGTTATATGTGATATCTATTTGACTTACATAAGAACATTTTAGTTCTGACTAGAGTGTATTGTTTTACTTTATGCTCGGATCAGCCCTAAGTTTTCAGTGCATTAAAGATCACATTATACCAGAGGATAAAGACGAAGATTTGGTACATTATTACTAGTATTTTTCCCGAAATGTTTGTTCCACTGCATTATTCTATTGTTCTGTTGTATGCATAACCCTGATAGATGTTGCAAAATTTTAATCAAATGTATAGCATAATCAGCTTCATGAACTGCTTATTTGATTATTATATTTTGTCATTCCACTGCAAGATTCTGTGTTTATTTTCTTCTTTTCTCATTCTTCTTAATTAACCCCATTGATATTCCATGTTTCGGATTTCTTTGAGTTGGACATGTGTGGTTTATTGTCGACTTAAACCTTCCAAAATGTGGTTCGTCATAATTTTCAACCCTCCTACTTCATCTCAAGTAATAAGAATTATTTGTGATTATTTCCTAAGAGTGTGCCCCTCCTTATATAAACTTTGGAATATGATGAGTAAAACCCAAAACCCCTTAAAATCCTTATGACATTATTTACAAACATCACTTCTCCTTTATCATTTACTTAACTTTTAAGACTTTCCATTTATGCTCATTTCCTAAGTATCTTCACTTACCTCAAGCATAAAATCATTCATAAATTTTATTTCAATAAATGAAAAAAAATTATTTCATTTTCTTTAATTTCTAAGCAAATAAATATATGTAAAAAAAATCTGAAGAACTTCTGATGGATAAAAATCCGTTTAACGATAAAACGATTTTCGGTCGTATTATCGATATTTTTTCAAACTAATTATTTTTGTGAACATTTTTCTAAAATAAGTTTACCATCATTACTTATGATTTAATAGGGGGTTAGATGCTTATTAAATCGTTTTAATAACATTTAATCCCATATTCAGATATTTAAACAATTCACACACACACACACACACATATATACACACACAAAGGGTTTAAAATTCTGGGTCGTTACATTCTCTCCCACTTAGAATATTTCATCCTTAAAATTCCAACACGAGCAGTCAAACCTAGCAATACATAATAGTATTCAATCACTAGCAGACAAAACTCATGGTTTGCTCAAGTTGAAAATCCTCTCATTGCACAAAGATGACAAACAACCTACTAAATATATCGTACTAAGTATGCCTCGGGTAATTACTTAGTAGTCAATTCATGCTACCTCGTAACAAATCAAAGATTCACCACCAAAACTCTCCATAAGCCAACAAAACATAGTATGTATATACTAAAACCTGTATGATGCACATGAACCATTCCATGCAATATCAATTCTGATCAATTGCTTGATCACATAGATCTCACTTCCCAACTAGTGTAGAACACTTAACCTCTTTAGTGTGGACTCCAATCAAGTCCTTTGGTTAGAAACCTCCGTTCTCCTTACATAGCCGTATACTATGGTAGAAAACTTTAGGACTATATCAAGAATCTATATCAAGTGTTCACCTTTAGGAACCTAGTGAAAAATCCACGTACGGACCAATACAAACTACCATAAAATCATATACTTATATACCAGATCAAGAAGTGTCATGCGAATAAAATGATCTACATATAACATACGTAATTATCCTATTGGTTTTTTAACTACACCAATATCTTTTATCATGTTCTTTATAACAATAGTATGTTATAACACTAAATCATTTATGAAACATGTCATAAAACATATCTTCAAGTTTATCAAAGTTATACAACTTAATTTCATACTCTTATAACACTCTAATACCACCTAAGAGTACATACAAATCATCAAAAAAATTCACTTAACAAGCATGTTCAACAAATTTAAACTTCTTTTTAACTAACTAACTTCTCAATTCAGGTGCTATATAAACTCATCTTTGTATTTTCATAAAACACTTAATTTCAAATTCTATATGATTCAAAAGTTCTTAAATGTCTAAAATCGTCGAAAATCCCGTTTCATTTTAACGAATGAAAATAACCAAACAACATATCATACTATAATGCACATGTCATACAATCTTAATACATAGGCTACATGTGTCCATAAGATAACTTAACAAATTTCAATAAACTATTAAACACACTTTACGCAATAGGCGAAAACATGTAATTCTGAGTTACGCTACTACCACTCGGGAACCCTACATAGTATACATATAAAACTTTTCTACACTAAATAGTTCGTATCAAATATCTTTCCAGAGAACAACTTTAGAACCAAACATTCGGCTTTTATTTCAAATCATTTTGAAATAATAATATATACATATATCTTTTGTATAATAAATCATACCAAAATTTAGATTGAAATCTGTTTTACTAAAATAATCCTGTAACATCCTCCACTTAGAAACCCAAAAATGAATGCTGATGATGTTGAAGTCATCGCCAAAATTATTTTCAAGTGACGGGAGGGAGTTTTGTGCATTCAATTAATGCCTTTCGGACTTAATCAAATCATTTCAAAATGGTATAAAATACTTCATAATTTTTTTATCTTGATCTCAACTTCATAAACAAATTTTCCAAATACTTACTTTCAAATAATACTACTATTATTTTCTCCAAATTCATAAAAAAAAATTGAAAGACATCGAAATTTAAGTTCACAAAATATCAGTTAAATCCTTTCACAAATCATGTTTTATAAACCAAATTTATATAAAATCACCTTCTTATATAAATTCTTTCACAAGTTTTTATTTACCAAGTATCTCATCTTTCACAGATTAAAATAAACATCTTTCACTAAATTTAACTTTTATAAGAGTTAACTTTTAACCCAACATTGCCATCAAACTCCTTGTAGTCAAATCGTGAAATTAAATTTAAAAGGTTTCATTTAGTATTCTCACAATTTATTGTCTACCAAACCCATGCAGTATGAGGTAAAACTGCTCATAAAGTGGTCAAGTATAAATCAATTTCAACAAACGATAGTTAATGCCGATAAAATGGCTGAGCATAACTAAGCTAAATAATAAGGGATAATAGATAAGCATCATTAACCCCTACATTAATTAAATAATACTTTGACAATTCACTTATATAAGTTACCTTATATAAGATCTTTAATTTCCGCAGCTATAATTACCATTAAGATGTACGTTTACAACAAGTATAAATATGCTCTCATATGTATAATACACTCAACTCATGCTAGGGCATTCCATTATCCTATTTCTTAATGAATAAAACGCACCAAAGCCATGTTTCTCACTTAAGCTTCATCTCTGATACTAAGTATAATGACCTGCCCTTTCAACCTTCAACTATCGACACTAATACATCTACGGTATTCATGTAACAAACATCCAAGTGCCGAAAGGACGAATTGTATGGTGAAATAAAAAGAAAAATAAACAAAACAAGGAAGAAGAGAACACAATATCAGAATCTCACAATGGAACGATAATATATAATTTCAAAGGAATAATAAAAAGGGTTATGCCAATATAGAAATTTCATGGATATCAAAACCTTAGTACTATCATCAGTCTAGACAGTTATGAAAACCCGACCTTATAAATGATGATATATACAATGGTAATGTAGTATATATAGGAATACCACGGTAGGTGAAGCATCCAACCATCTTCTCAAACCCCAATGAACTTCAATCAAAAACATACCTTTCTCAAACTACTCGAAAGAGCACATGAGGAATTTAAGGAAATCAAAAACGAAATAAAAAACCAAGGTTCAGACATATGGCTAGTATGAGAACCTCAAGAAATAGTGTCCAACATATAATAGTATTTTTGAAACGCATGGAATGCCATATCGATTATCCCCTCAAAAGAACCACCATTTACTAGGTACGCAAGGTGATATAGTAGATAATGTCCAGGATGTAGAATATAAATATTGTAACATAGATGAATGGTTACATTGGTTACATTCAACAACATATTATGAGTACAAAAACCCAATAAGGAACATTCACATATTGGATTTTCCATGGAGATATGCTTGGAGGAGCCGTATCCGAACTTCATGCACGAGGATTAGAAAACAACCACCAAGCATTGTATGTCTCTAGATGAAATATACCATAAGGTAAACACATAGGCCTCCGTCCGAATATAAATGTGAACAATGTGAACCAAGTATCGTCAACTACCGTGCCCAACATCATAAGCATACTCTAGATTCGAAGTTGAAAATATCCTATCATGGGACTGCAAAACCTTAGATTGTGCATCCTACTCTATCTTTAGCCATTTCCAATGTCGAGGTTATGTTGGGCATCTTTCACATGAGTCTTCAATGCTCCAACAGAGCACAAATCCCAAATTGGATCTCCACATCTCAAACAGATCATAAAACCACATATAGATTGCCATATCTCAACAAATCTCCGAATCACTCATGGATTCCCATATCCTGAATAGATCATGAACAATTACATGTGTTGAAGCATCTTAAATAGATCTTGAATCTCTACATATATCCATGTATCTCAAACAGATCCACTTCCAATAGGTAGAACAGGTATCTCAGCCTTGAAGTGGTTTCGGTAAGCAAAACACTTACCGATCCCGATCACTCCAAGAATGAATTAATGAATTTGATCATTCAACGATAAAGAGAATGATTTCATATGGAAACCAAGTCTCATATACTTATCACATTTCTGATATTTCCTCCCATACTATCCCCTGACCAAGAGTGAAGCCCGTAGTTTAGATCCATATTGCTCTGTCCCTACATGAACATCAGTCTTAATTCCAACATATAAACAAGCCTATTTCATCGGATTTTAGTGCTAATTATATGCATAAATGTTTTCCATAAATGAGTAAACATACAATCCAACCATATAAAGGACGATCAAGTCATATAAAGCACGATCGAGTCACATAAGCGAATTATACTCCCCTTTTTGTTTAATTAGTATTTTTTTAATTAAAACCTCCTTTATTAGTAAAACTTCTTTTATTTAATAAAACTTCTTTTGTCAATCCCTACTACTATTTGTACCCTTTTCAATACCTCAAAAAGTATTCACATACTTATCCCAAATGGTATAAGTATATTCGTAAATCATTAACATGATTTCTTACTTAAAACTTTTACTCTTTTTATACTTCAAAATGTATTCATATACTTATCGTAAATGCTGTAAGTATATTCACAAATCATTAACAAGATTTCTTACTTTAAACCTTTATTTTTTCTACACTTAAAAATATCCATTTTAAGGATCTATGCACTTTCACAAATTCATTGAAAAGGTTTAAGACTAATGTAATTTTAAAATTGTCACTACGAACCCAAAATATTTTCACTTATGCTTACCTTTAAAACTATTTACATTCTTAAGTATAATCAAAAATGGTTGAAGACGAATGTTATTAACACATAGTCACAACAAACCCAAACCATTTTCCTTTTGGTTATCGTTACATCATTCTTTTAATGGTCTGGTTACATCCCTAAGTGTAATAAAAAAGAGTTAAAGACAAATGAGATTAACACATTGTTACAACAAACCTAAACCATTTTCCTACTTGTTACTGTCTTTGCAAAAGATCTAAGTTCGTATTCGGTTGAGATCGATAATCGACTAATTGATTGTCTACTCAAAAACCATTGCGTATACAAATCAATGTTTATATACTTAACTCGTTTTTGACATTTCCAACATAACTATTCCTCGTTCAAGAGGGAAGCCCAGTAGGTTAGAGCTCTTTCCCTACTCGACATCGATCTTAACTCCTAGAAATAGAGAAGCCTACTTCATTTGCTTTTAGTGTTAAGTGTAATATTAATGATTTCTATAAACAAGTAACAAACAACTTTGTTAATCCGTTTTTGAGATTCTGGATTTAACTATTCCTCATTCAAGAGGGAAGCCAATAGGTTAGAGCTCTATTGCACTGTCCATATTCGACATCGATCTTTAGCTCTGAGAAATATGTAAGCCTACTTCACCTACTTTTAGCATTAAGAAAAGCTGTTATCTTTTTAGAAAAACAAGTAAACAACAAGATTAGTATGTTCTAACATTCCAAATTATACTATTCCTTGTTCAAGTGTGAAGCCAGGTAAGTTTGGGCACTGGTTACTCGGAACCATTTCTAGACACCTCGTTCTTAAATATTACAAACAGACAAGTTTAGTCGTTGGCTTTTGGTGTTAGACCTAGTCAATCACCTTTGTCAAACTTTTATATAAAATAATAATTTAGAATAATTTTAAATTGGTTTTAGATATCTATGTAAAATATTACTTAATAATAACTAACTTAGAAATTTGATTAAAAACATATTTTACATTTTGCAGCACTTCATTTACAAAGTTCATAAATAATCATTAAAACTATATTAAAACTTCTATTCTTTTATTCATACTCAAATACATTTTATAAGAACTTCCATATAAAGATTTTATAAACAAAGAATTTAGAAACGATTTAAATCATGAAAAACAATCCAAAACGCCGCAATTTAAACACTTAAAACCATAAGAGGCTTACTATATGATTTATAAGTGTTGTTAAAAGTCCTTGTTAAACCAACATTGAAAAGTACAATCATTACGACTAGTTTTAACTAATTAAACAATTGAAGACTTGAATTTTTTATAGTAAGTACTGCCATTAGGCTAGTTAAAACCATGGAAAGAAATCCCTAGGACATAGAATATCTTTCCATTTATTCGTAAAAATTCTCGAAAACTAGAGATTTCGAAGTGCATTTATAACGACCATTCTCACTTCAAACATTTTCAAACCCACTTCAATTTAACACACGAGTTAAACAGCCATTTCAAATCAAGTCAAGACCATGCCATATGTTTAAGAGGGAAATAGAAGTGAAGGTATATGGTGTAAAGCTATCGTTTGCTTTCAAAAGCTAGATGGGTCCAAAGTTTATAATTTTACTTAGTTAATGTCACTTTAACTTTATAATTCAAACACACCATACAGACACATAATATGTAGTTAAGAGATAACTCACTTTCCATGCCTAACCAAAGCATAAATCCATAAGAATGAAAGAACTACCTTCTTCTATCAACACATGCCCAAAGGTCCAAAATTTAGCACTTCCAAACAAAAACCACCTTCCTCCTTCTCCTCTATGTTCACTGCCCATCCAAGCTCCCCTTCTACCTCTCACCTCTTCCCACTTCTTACTTGCAAATCATGCTTCCTAAGATGTTTTAGACCCAAAGCCAAAGTTTAGAAGAGATTGGAGAAGATTTGGTTAATTTGAAAACGTTAGAGATTAATAAGTGGACTAGTGTTTAAGCACTTCCACCATTTTCAACCCTCCTACTTCATCCAAGCTTTGATAATTATTTGTGATTAATTCCTAAGAGTATGCCTCTCCTTATAGAGGCTTAGGAATATGATGGGAAAAGACCAAAACCTCTCAAAACCCCACTTACCTCATGCATGACATCATCCATAAAGTTTATTTCGATAACTGCAAACTAATTTTATTTCATATTCTTTAATTCCTAATAAAATAACTTTACGTAAAAAAATCTGATGAACTTCTGGCGGTTTAAAAGTCATTTATCGAAAAATCATTTTCGGTCACATTATCGATATTTTTTTCAAACTATTTATATTTTTAAAAAAAAATCAAAAATAAGTTTACCATCATTACTAATGATTTAAAAGGGGGTTAAAATGCTTATTAAATCATTTTAATAACATTTAATCAAAGATTCAAATATTTAAATAATTCAGATATTTTAATACAAAGTGCCCGAAATTCTGGGTCGTTACATTCTCCTCCACTTAGAGTATTTCGTCCTCGAAATTCCAACATAAGAAACCAAAGAAAGTTCATTTAGCAATACTTAATAGTATTCAATCACTAGCAAAGAAAACTCACAGTTCGCTCAAGTTCGTAATCCTCTCATCGCATAAGAATGATAAATAACCTATTAAGTGTACGGTACGCTCCTTAGGTAAATATTTAGTAGCCAATTCATGCTACCTCATAACAAATCGAACATTCATTGCCAAACTCTTCATAAGCCAAAAAGAATGCATATACTAAAACCCGTACAATGCACATGGACTATCCATGCACAATACCAATTCCGATCACTTGCTTGATCATATGGATCTCACTTACCAACTAGTATATATCACTTGACCTATCTATCAACGACTCCGATCAAATTCCTTCATTATAAACCTCTGTTATCCTTACATAGCCATTTACTATAGTAGAAAAATTCAGTATCATATCAAGAATCTGTATCAAGCACTCGCGGTCAAGAAACTAGAGACAAATCCTTGTTTGGATCAGTATAAACTACCTCAAAATCATGTATTCGTATATTGGATCAAGAATAGTCATCCGAAATAAAATGATATACGTACAACTTATGTACTTATTCTATTGATTTCTTAACTACACCAATATCTTTTATCACATTCTTTACACCATTAGTATGTCATAATACTAAGTCATTTATGAAACATTTCATGAAACATATCTTCACGTTTATCAACATTATACAACTTAAGTTCATACTCTTATAATACTTCACTAACTCCTAAGTATCATCAAAATTGTTTCACTTAACATGCATGTTAAACATATTCAAAACTTGTTTTTTTTAACTTAATAACTTCTCAATTCAAGTATTATATAAATTCATCTTTATATTTTCACAAAGCACTTAGTCTTAAATTCTATACAATTCTAAAGTTCCTGACTATCCAAATTTTTTGAAAATCCCATTTTATTTAAATAAATGAAAACTATCAAATAACATATCATAATATGATGCACATATCATACAATCCTAATGCATCAGCTACATGAGTCCATAAAATAGCTTAACAAATTTCAATAATTATTAAACTCACTTTACCCAGAAAGGGAAAACATGTAAAGTTCCAACATTTACTCCAGGCTATGCCACTATCACTCAGGCACCGTACATTACATACATATAAAACATTTCTACATTAACAACTTCGTATCAAATCTCTTTCCAAAGAAAAATTTTAAAACTAAACATTCGGGTTTTATTTCAAATCATTTAAAAATAATAATACAAATATACATCTTTTGTATAACGAATGATGAAATTTACATTGAAACATGTTTTACTAAAACAATCATGTAGCATCCCTCACTTAGAAACCCAAAAAAGAATGTTGATGCTGTTGAAGTCATCACCAGAATTATTTTCAAGTGACAGAAGGAAGTTTAGCACATCCAATTCACGCCTTTTGGATTTAACCAAAATCATTACAAAATGGTATCAAATACTTTATAATTTTTTTACTAAATACCATGATCTCAAATTTATAAACTAATTCCCTAAATACTTAGTTCCAAAAAATACTACAATTAGTTTCTCTAAATTCTTCAAAAACATTTTCAAAGACACCGAGATTCAAGTTTACAATGTATCAGTTAAATCCTTTACAAATCATGTTTTATAAACCTAATTTTTATAAAATCACCTTCTTATATAAATTCATTCAAAAAAGTTTATTTACTAAAAATCTCATCTTTCATAGATTAAAATAAACATTTTTCACCAAATTTGACTTTTAAAGAGTTAACTTTAAGCCCAACATTGACACCGAACTCTTTATAGTCAAATCATGAAATTAAATTCACAAGATGTTTGTTTCAACATTCCTACAATTTATTGTCCACTATACCCATGCAGTATGAGGTAAAACTACTCATAAATTGGTCAAGTATAAATCAACAATTAAGAAATGATAGTTAATGCCTATAAATTAGCCAGGCATTACTAAACTACTTAACGAGGGATAATAGATAAACATCATTAACTCCTACATTAATTAAATGATACTTTGACAATTCGCTTATATAAGTTACCTTATATAAGTTCTTTAATTTTCACGGTTATAATTCCATTAAGGTATACATTTATATCAATTATAAATACGCTCCCATATCTGTAATACAATTAACTCATGATAGAGCATTCCATTATTTTATCTCTTAATGAGCCATACCCATCGAAGCCAAGGTTCTCGCTTAACCTTCAGCTCTGATACCAAGTTAAACAACCCATACTTTCAACCCTCGAAAGTCGACACTAATACATCCATGATATTCGTGTACCGAGCATCCAAGTGACGGATGAATGAATTGTTAAGGTTAAATAAAAAGAAAAGGAAATACAAGGAAGAAGAGGACACAATATTAGAATCTCACAATGGAACAATAATATAATAACAAAGGAATAGTACAAAGGTTTACTCCGATATAGAAATTTTGGAGTTATCAAAACCTAAGTACTGTCATCAGAGCAATGCAGTGGAAATAGGAATACTATGGTAGGTGAAACATCCAGCTTATCTTCTCGAGATCTAATGAACATCAACAGAAAAGCTGCCTTTATCAAACTACTCGAAACAGCGTGAGAGGAATATAGGGAAAACAAAATCAAGCGTCGGACATAAGTTAGGTATGAGAAACTCAAGAGATATATGTCCAACATATAATAGTACTTTTGAGACCGCATGGAATGCTATAGCGATTACCCCCTCCAAAGAACTACCATCTATTAGGTACATAAGGTGATGTAAAGACAATGCCTAGGTTGTAGAATACAACTATTATAACATAGCTGGAATGGTTACATTGGTTACATTCAACAACATATTATGAGTACAATCACAACCCGGTAAGGAAAGTTCACATATTGGATTTTCCATGGAGATCTCTTTGGAGGAGCCGAATCCAAACTTCATGCACAAGGATCAGAAAAACTTTTCGAGCATCGTATACCTCCAAATAAAATATACCATAAGGTAAATAGAAAGACCTATGCTCGAATATAAACATGAACAATGTGAACCAAATACCATTAACCCCCGTGCACAACATCAATAATCATACTCTAGATCTAGAGTTAACAATATCCTATCTTGGGAAGGCAAAACCCTAGATTGTGCATCCTACTATGTTTTTAGCCATTTTGCGATGTCAATGTTAAGCAAAACCCTAGATTGTGCATCCTACTCTGTTTTTAGCCATTTTCGATGTCAAGGTTATGTTCAGCATCTTTCACACGAGCTTTGATCACTGGAATAGAAAACGAATCCTAAATTGGATCCCTACATCTCGAATAAATCACGAAATCACATATGGATTCCCTTATCTCAAAGTATGTTGGAATCACGCATGGATTTCCCTATCCTGAGTAAATTACGAACAACCACATGTGTTCGAGAATCTGAAATAGAACTTGGATCTCCACATGGATCCACGTATCTTGAGAAGTTTCACTTCCAACAGATAAAACTCGTATCTCAGGTTTAAAGTGGTTTTTCGAAAGTAAAACAGTACCGATCCCGGTTTCTCCAATACTGAATTGATGGATTCGATCATTCAATGATAATGAGAATGATCGTATATGAAAACCAAGTCTCATATACTTATCACCTTTATCGATATTTTCCTCTCACACTATCCCTCGATCAAGAATAAAGTCGGTAGGTTAGAGCTCTATTGCACCATCCCTACACGAACATCGGTCTTAATTCCAATAGATAGACAAGCCTACTTCGTCGGCTTTTAATACTAAGTATACGCATAAATATTTTCCACAAATAAGTAAACATAAAATCAAGTCATATGAAGCACGATCAAGTCATACAAAGCATGATCAAGTCATATAAGTGACTTCTAATTCTCTTTTTCACTACAAGAAAAGTTATTTTTGACAGCATTGGAACATGGCGTTGGGATGGTAATTGCTGTTGTTGATCCTTGGGTAAACGGTAAAAACAAAAGACAGCGTGACATAATTTTGTGCGTCATATCCACTCTCTACTAAAAGTAAGCCCTCCTGACTTCCCTTTATAATTTTCGTTCACCGCGTAAACTTATTTTCCGCTTCTTCACCGGAAGAAGCAACCCTAAATCTTAAAGCGCCCACTTCTCCAAACCTAAATTCACTATGCTTCCATTGCTATAATCCCTAAATAATGCTTCTATGTTATGCCCAATGTCATTAAAGAAGAGATCCCCATGGCTCCTCTGTGCTTTGGTGCTTGCACTAGAGAGCTAGAATCCATTGAGTCAACTCGCCCCTGCTATGGAGGAACACTCGCATCCTTTTCTACGATAGATTTATATTCTAGGCCCTAAATTTTTGTGAAGCTTCAACATTTCTCAGGTTAGAATTTATTCCCTAATAATTTTCAACCTAGAATTCTAATTTTAGGAATCATGTTATTCTTGCTCCAAGTATTTTTGGAGATCATGGTATGAATTTTTCAAATTAAAATGTTTGCACATGTATTGTTGTCAATAAATTTACCGACTAATCATGGTGGTAATGGAACTATTCATTTGGATAATGATACAATTGTTTAAACAATAAATTTAAAAGTATTTGAAATAAGTAGAGGCCAAAACGGGTATACAAATATATTTGGATGTATTAAGTGCTCATTGCTCAAGTGAATTTCATAGACATGTAGTCCGTCCAGCTAAGTCCATCGTCAGGCAATCTAATGTCCGAATTTTCATTCTTGTATGCAATAAAATAATTATATCAGTGCTATAACTGCTATTTATTCATCTAAAACACACACACTTTGAGTTTTTCTAGAGATTTTGGATGGCTATGAGGATACTTAACAACCATCATTGAAGTAGTAGGAATCGTTTCATAACTCGAGTATATTGATGCAATTATCAAGTCGATAATTTTCTCATTTTTTAATTTATCTTTCCTTCTTCGTCGTCTTTTAGCAAGCAATCAAGCATGTCACCATTGCTTAAACTTGCACTAGATATTCTCTCAATAATGAGTTGTTTGCAGGCTTATAATTTTCTTTCATTGCCTGAAATAATATATGTATATATAAAATTCCTTTAATCAGTAACTATGCGTTTTCTATATCATTAACCATCACAAATACATTATCAATTACCTGAAAGACACGTCTATAGTTTGTGCTAAGACGATTAATTGGCAAATCAAGTGTGCCATGAACAAGATGATATATCTCTTCTTTTAGAGCTTCAGCAAATTGGCCATCAACATGTCTCATATGACGTGTGTACTATCATAATATTTTGCTGTAACAAAAGCCATCAACACGTTTGATAGCTGATAGTACAATTTACGTGTACTTATACAAAATGTAAGATCATCATATGGATTAACAACATAAGCGATAAAAATGAAAAGGAAATAAGCTGAAAATTATTAATATACAAAACAGAATACAAAAATAATGTGGGAATTCATTACTATTTGAAGGTTAGGCCGAAGAACCATCAGACGAAAGCTCTAGAACTGAACGAGTGTTGTAGGATCGGTGAAAAGTTGAGACTAGTGATAGCAAGTGGACAAGGCAAGCTGACTATGCGTGATGTGAGATGATAAGCTTATGGATAGGGCTGTGTATTTGAAGAGCAGAGTGTAATATGAGATGCATTAACTAAGCTATAAATTGGGAAGCGCGTGAAGCCTGTGAACGTGACAGTGATAGAAATATGAAGTAGTAGCATGAGTGATAAAAGATGAGCAAATGCACGAAAGTTTCCAGGCAGAAAGGAGGACAGTGAGTGTGGTAATTAATAGATGAGCCCGTGCATGAGCAGATAGGAAGGGAACTGCTCCCATTACTGAAAGAACGTTGTTGAGCCTGTACCTAACTATAACTCGAGCGTGCATTTCATAGAAAATGAGCGTAACTAAAATGAATACGGAGCAAAGTGCCGACTGGAATGAAGGAGATGAAGCGAGCTGAGATTAAACAGGCTTGAAGCTCAACTTAGTCTGTATTGAGACAATTGCTGAATGAAAGATGAAACATGTGTGTTGAAATACAAAGGTGAAACAAAGACAATTGTTGAACCAAATTGCATGGGCTGCTGTTCAATTGAATTCCAAAATTGGAGAATTTATGCAAGTATAAGAACGGAGGTTGAAACATGACCGAGGCTTATTTTCCTATTTGAAATTGTTTTTTCATGTTCATGTTTTTAGCAAACATTATATTTAATTTGCCAACATACTTATTATTTTGTACAGTTAGTTTGTGTTTCAAGTTAATAGTAGGACGGTGACATTCACTTTATTGTCAACTACTACCAATTATTATTTTTCCTAAAATAGTATGTTGTATACTTCTTGACCACTTAATAACTGATTAAACTAATTTCTACATCACCTTTTTTACTGCTTGAAGCTGGTTTTGTGACAGCAAACTCACTTGAATTTCTGCTCTTTGCCTCTGCAAACATTGTAAAAATCAAAGGGATAGCTAGAGTAACACTTTTTACCTTAGACCTTTATTCACTTACTAGCACTTCAAGTTCTAGCTAGAGTAAATATGTTTTGTTTTACTATGCAACATAAAGTATATACAAACTTTTCCAAGTTATAATCATCTATTAATAACATTATTATTGGCATCTACCTAAAGATTTTAGTTGCCTAACTTTGAATGTGACAAACTTAAAATATTATGTATATTTTTTAATTTCAATAGACATTTTTAATTAATTTAAACATAGATAGCAGGATAGGTGAGTGCAAATTTCATCTATTTAACCATTATCATTTAGCTGCATATGCTTCCTTGCTTTAGATAGAGAAGGAAAAACTATCAACTTATTTAACATGGTTACATGGCTACAATTACAAAATTAAAACAATCTATCAGTAGATGGAAATGTGGCGGTACTCCAATAACAGTAGGTTTTGTGCAACTGTCATTATTCATCCTGATGACATTATTCCAAACATCTAAGTATACCTTATCCAATACACTAAAATGAATGAAACCAGCGTATAACTTTCTATTTTTGATACCAGGCAATGACGATTATAAAGCGATACTCACGCGGTCCTGGAGCTACCCCTATTGGAAAACCTGGCCTTCGTCCTGCAACTATAACTGAATAGATGATCCATATATTTTTGTCAGTGTATTATTCAAATTAGCAATTTTGTTATGAACACGTAACTCCACCATATTTTGAAAAATGTCTGTTATGTTATCAATGGTTTGAAAATATGCTAAACCATACACCTCTCACTATATACATACATACATACATACATACATATCGAAATACATATACATATACACATACATATGTTATTAAATTCAGAATTCCTCATTTTTTTAAACATTAACCTATCTACTACGATAATATAATTTGGAGATATTTGGAGTTGTCATGTTCTCATGTACTCTCATAACCATTTCTAGTTTGAATGCGTCAAATGGTCTCATTAACATAGTTTTGTGTAGCATTAGTAAATTTGATTTATATACATAGGATATTTGAGCCTTTTTCGTTTTAGATTAACTCAAATTATATTGATCAACTAATTACTATATTTATCTATCATTCTTAACTCCATAATAAAGTATTTCAGTTAATAAATTACAATCCTATATAAAAATTTTAGGGTGTTCTATAAGTTCATTTGGATATTATACAAAGCGAGCAACAAATATATACATCATAATATAAATCACACAAATAGGCGAGTTTTCTCAACTTATTGTTCTCTTGATAATGTTTTCGCAATAATGTAAATAGTGCGTGGTTTATGTTTATACAGAATCTTTTATTATCAAAGGCTGCTCCATAATATTGTCACAGCCCTTTTAAATTTCTCTACAGTTGGTTGTACAGAAACTTAACAGTTTATAACCATGCAAACTCAGATAATTCATGATTTAGACGTCTGGAATGCCGCTGCAGTTTTTGCGCAATGAACAATGTACGTGAGTCTATAACTGCTGTAGATACAAGTAACTTTTTCTACAAATTGAATTCTTTCATTATACAAGTTTTCATTCTTTGAGTAGAAGTGATTTTTGGTTATTAAATTTTGTAAGAGGGTTTTTCTCCGACAGCGATATGCAGTGAACATTTGTAGAATTGCTTGTGGTCCGTTTGGATCGACTTAAGTAAGTTAATTTTTTGTTTTTTAAAAGCCAAAATGAATTGTTTTTGGCTTTCAAAAACAAAAAAGTAACTTACTTTAGTCGATCCACTAGTTTACAAATCAGTTAAGAAACAGCTCTATGGGTTCTAGTTTTATACCAGTGAATATATGTGAAAACATCCCAAAAGATTTTGCATGCACGCGGTATATCTTTATCTTTAACCCTAATCGTTTACCTATCATCCAACCATGCCTCCCAATTTAACTGTTTGTAATATTATACTCTGGCAGTTCCTTCTCCCTTTCTATACCACAGTTTCAAACCTTTAGGCTGACCCATTTCAAACTACAGCCAACCCATTTGAGAGTATAATTCCATCACTTTCAACCCAATAAACGTCGCCACACCATTATTTGGGTAGCACCATATGCCTGTCATCTTTGGTACTCATTTGTTAACAGTCTCGGTTGCTTCACTATCTGTATGATGAATATAGATTTCAATTTTTCCCCCTTTATATTTAGCAATTTTTCATGAGATTTGTGTAAAATTTAAAAATACTGTATCAATGGTTGTACCGGTATTAGGTTCAAAATTGTGCGACGATATGATAAAGCATTGATTGAAATTTTATACCAAATTTGCTTGTAAATCAATAAACCATAGGCAGAGTCTGAACTATTTTACAAAGAAAGTTGTTTTCCAAAAATACATTCAACATTTTATTGTCAAGATTATGTGAATTTACATGATTCTTTTACAACTGATTGTGCATATGATCATATTTGTTGCTCTGCATAAAAAATTTCACTAATAGAAACATTGTGTTTAACCAACACAAGGCCATAGTTTAAACATGTGGAGCAATAGATGCATGTTGAACAATGATCCGATGAGGCTGAAATATGTGAGCACTATGAGATATAATATATCATTGGGCAGAAACTGAATCGACAGCTGGTGAGTTTATAGGAACAATAGCTTCTTGAACATCTAAAGCATGAGAATGTTGCATTGAATTTTGAGCATGAATTGATGTATAGTTTACAAGCTAGTGTGGCTGAACATGTGTAGCAGCCAGAGAAGTTTGATGTTGGACAAAAGCAGCATTTGAGTGAATAATATTTGGTTGCACAGATTCTAGCTGCAAATTCACGATATTTAGAGCTTGAGCATTTGAATATGCTTGGTGGGCGTGCCCAGAATAAGCTTTGGGATAGCGCACAACGTGATCATGTACAAGCACTTATGCATTGACAGCACATTCAACATGCAGGCTTGTTTCAACGGGCGCATTTGGAGCAGCGTTTACTGACGATGCTGGAATAGAAGATCGAGCCTTTGGGACTAAGGACTGGCCAGACTGGTAAAAATAAACGGCGAACAGCACCCATATTATTTGGGTTTGGTCTACTATCATAAATCTTCTGAATTTTATTTTAGGCTGTTCAAATTCTAAAAACCATTTCCTACTATACAGAACTCCAACGATGCACTGAATCTGATGGATATAGTTTAGGGTCTATTGCCAAATTTATAACTAATGTAAAACAACAATTGTATTCCAACTTTTCCAATGACACGTTCACACAATCTTCATTTTTCTGAGAAGAAATCAAGTTTACAGAAGGTAACTGTTCCATGAAGCTGAAGACCGGTAATTTTCCTTTTGTTTATTACAATAGAAATTTCATTGATTCATACACCTGTTAATCTTAGAAATATAATTACAAATTTAATTTCATATGTTTAATAATCTTAGTGTTTTTATTATGTACCTGGCATATCACTAATGTTAATAACTATTTTCATGATCATTTCTTCTCAACATTGGAATCCAGTCTGTTGACTTTATGTCGGTAATCAAGTTTCTTCTCCTTCTTAAACAAAATACTAGTGAGACTGAGAGTGACCATATAGTCAAATCCTATTAGAATTATCTGTCAATCTCTCAATAATTGGATGAACAAAAAATAAATCTGAAAATAATTTTTCAGCTCCAAATTGTCCATTTTGACTACTCTATTCGTTTCCTCCTTTTGATTATATATAATGACATTAAAATGAACCTCGGATTAGTAATCTAAATGAATGGAAGCAGAACTTAGTGCCAAGAGCAAAAATACTGAAATGCTCAGTATAATGGAAGTTGGACTTATTTTGTCATCCTTTCATGTATAATGGCTTCCATGGGTGGAGTTATCTATGGATATGATATTGGAATTGCAGGTCACATTTTATTTGTTTTTTAGCTTTTATATGAAGTGTTATAACACAATCATATCCAAATTAGACTTGCATATAAATATTACTAGGTGGACTGACATAGATTGTGCCATTTTTGAAGATATTCTTCTCTGAAGTGTACAAGAAAATGGAAGGAGATGCAAATATGACCAACTTGCAAGTTCAATAGCCAGCTCCTAACTTCCTTTACATCATCTATATATTAAGCTGGACCTATTGCTTCATGTTTCACATCTTCAGTCACAAGATCGTACGGTCGAAAATCATTGATGCTAATTTGAGGGATCCCTTTCTTGGCTGGTGCTTCATTAGGAGGTGTTGCTGCAAATGTTTATATGATCATCTTAGGCAGAATAAGTATGATGTATTTTGTCATCCTTTAATGGGTAATGGCTTCAATGGGTGGAATCATCTATGGATATCATATGGGAATTACAGGTCACTTTTTACTTCTTTTAGTTTTTGTATGCAGTATTATAACATAATCATATCCAAATTAGACTTACATAGTTGCATACAAATATTGCTAGGTGGAGTGACATTGATGGTGTCATTTCTGAAAAACTTCTTCCCTGAAGTGTACAAGAAAAAGGAAGGAGGTGCAAATACGAGCAGCTACTGCAAGTTCAATAGCCAGCTCTTAACTTCCTTTACATCATCTCTATAATTAGCTGGTCCTGTTACTTCATGTTTCGCATCTTCACTCACAAGATCGTATGATCGAAAATCATCAATGTTAATTGGAGGCGCTGCTGTGAATGTTTATATGATCATCTTAGAAAGAATCCTTACTTGCATTGGAGTCGAATTTGCTAACTAGGTAACTCAACATTGTATTTCATTCTTCTGTATCTTATGGGCCTAATTTTAGATAATTTTATACAGTCTGTTCCATTGTACCAACCAAAAATGTCCTTATTTGATTATAGCGGCACAATTTGCAATGGTTTTCAGTTCAGTATATGCATCGGATTCATAAGAAGCAATGGTTTTCGGTTACATATTATTAATTGATCAAAGATAAAGAAACTAAAAAATGATGCTGATGCAGATGCGAACCTATATAAATAATTTATGCACTTGCACGCTAAAACAAATATATATATCCAATGCATCCATCGAGGTCTTTGGAAACAACCATCGGTTATATATTCATCCAATTTACCTATATTTTTTGATATTAATGGATATTGGAATTCACATCATTTTAAAAGACTTGCACAATTATCCTTTTCAAACTCCTGTTAGTCCTTGAATGTTGGTAGAACAAGAAGGATTTTACCCTTGTTTCCTTACACCACTTCACATTTATTTTAAAGTGTTTACTCTTGCAATATGTTTGTCCGCATTTGTCCCAGGGCTGTTACTAATTCAATTTTGAAATTATCCTTTTTCTAAAATGGTTAACCAGGTAGTTTACTGTAACTTTTACTAATCTTAAAATTTTGGCAACCTGGATGTACTTGTATGTTGTGGATTAGTTTACTTAGGTTTTGAAATTTTGGCAACCTGGATGTACAACCTGGATGTACTTGTATGGTGGGTAATGTGATGCATGATATGCTGATGACGAGATGAGTAGTAATGTGACAGTTTGAATGTGGCAGTAATGAAGGATGTGTTCAGAGAGGAGAAGTGGCAGAAGTGGGTGGTTTGGTCTGACCGGGTTTGAACAGGGGAGAAGCAGTGAAGATGAATGGTGGTGTAAATGTAATGACAATGCTTGGTGTCTGGTCGTGTAGTTGAGTGGATTTTGTTGCAGCTATTATGGCCGTAGCAGAGTGTATTTAAATGGTGATGATGGAGGAATTTGCAATAGGGTGGTAGTGGGGGTAGTTGGGGATGGAATATGGTGCAGTTTGGTTTGATGTTCACTGGTTTGTATTGATTATAGTGGTGGGTTGTTAAGCATTTACTCACTGATCACTTCAAATTTTTAGATCCATATAGTGATTTTTTGGCGCAGTTAAGCATTTTAGCATATGAAACTTCAAATTTTTAGATGGCGTTTACTCACTGATCATTTCAAATTTCTTCATTGCAGGTAATTAAAGATGGCGATGACACATTCTTCTTCCGTAGCAAGTAGCAAGTAGCAAGCATATGAAACTTTTTAGATGCACATTTTGTTGTTGGCATTTGGTATGGACTTACTGTATTGATATTATACTTTTACTTAACATATAACGTGTCTTTGTTTAACAGAATTTGTGGCAACTTGGTTTACTTTGTTATTTTTGTTTATGGATATTATTGAAACTTGGTTTATGGATGTCTTTTGTTTATTAATATTGTCTTAACTAGTTTATGTAACCAATTAATAGTTATTAGAACCTGTTATATATACTAGTTGCTTGAATATGCTTAAAATATAGTTTTGGAATATTCAAAAATAGAGTGGAATATTAAAGCTGTTATATAAATAGAAGACAGCGTTTGATTAATGCTGTCAATGAAGAAACAACAGCGTTTAATTCGTGCTGTAATTATCTTGAAATTGTCAATAACAGCGTTTTTTACATGCTGTCGAAATAGTTGATGATTCAATAACAGCGTTTTTAACATGCTGTCGAAATTGTTGATGATTCAATAACAGCGTTTAGAAAAAGCTGTTGTAAACAGTTAAAGTAGAATTTGAACATCTCGACAACTAAATTATAAACGCTGTTGAAACATAATACAGCACGTCTGAAAACGCTGTAAAAACATTATTGACAGCTCGTAATAAACGCTGTCACATAGATGTTTCAACAGCGTTTATAGAAAAGCTGTTGTAAGTTATGTATATACGACAACATGTCGTTATACAGCGTTTGAAATAACGCTGTTGTATCATATTACAGCGTTTATCAAACGCTATTAAAAGCCTTTTGTGGTGTAGTGTTTATTTAATTAGTATTTTATTGATTAAAACCTCTTTTATTAGTAAAACTTCTTTTATCTAATAAAACTTCTTTCATCAATTCCTACTATTCATTTGTACTCCTTTCAACACTTCAAAAAGTATTCATATACTTATCTCATATGGTAAAAGTGTATTCACAAATCATTAACAAGATTTCTTACATAAAACCTTTACTCCTTTTATACTTCAAAATGTATTCATATACTTATCGCAAATGGTATAAGTATATTCACAAATCATTAGAAAGATTTCTTGCTTTTAAACCATTACTTTTCGTATACTTCAAAATATCCATTTTAAGGATCTAAGTACTTTCACAAATGCATTTTAAAGGTTTATGACAATGTAAGTTAAACATTGTTGATACAAACCCAAAACCATTTCACTTGTGCGTATCTTTAAAACATTTTTTCAATGATAAATTTACATTCATAAGTATAATCAAAAAGGGTTAAAGATGAATGCTATTAAAACATTGTCATAACAAACCAAAACCATTTATCTTTTGCTTATCTTTTATTCATTCATTTAAAGATTTGTTTACATTCCTAAGTATAATAAAAAAGGGTTAAAGATAGATGCAATTAACACATTGTCACAACACATCCAAATCAATTTCCTACTAATTATTATCTTTACAAATGTTTGGTTTAAAGATTTAAGTTCATTTTTGGTTAAGATTGATAATCGACCAATCGATTATCTACTTAAAAGCCTTTATTTATACAAATCAATCTTCGTATAGTTAACTCGTTTTCGACATTCCCGCCTTAACTATTCCTCGTTCGAGGGGGAAGCCTAGTAGGTTAGAGCCCTACTGCTTTGTCCCTACTCGACATCAATCTTAACTTGTAGGAGTAAAGAGGCATACTTCATCAGCTTTTAGTGTTAAGTGTAATACTAATGATTTCCATAAACAAGTAACAAACAACCTCGTTAACCCCATTTCGACATTCCTGACTAACTATTCATCATTCAAGTGGGAAACCCAGTAGATTAGAGCTCTATTGCTCTATCTCTACTTGACATCAATCTTTAACTCTCGAAGATAGGTAAGCCTACTTCGTCGGCTTTTAGCGTTAAGCAAAGTTAGTTACCTTTTTAAATAAGCAAACAACAAGATTAACAAGTTTTCGACATTTAAACTTATACTATTCCTCGTTCAAGAGTGAAGCCAGATAAGTTTGGACACTGGTTGCTCCACGTCTTGCCTAGACACCTCATTCTTTATTCTTATAAATAGAGAAGTTTACTTGTTTACTTTTAGTGTTATGCCTAGTCAATCACCTTTGTCAAACTTATATATGAAATAATACTTTAGAAATACTTGTAAATATGTTTTAAATATCTATGTAAAATATTACTTGAAAATAACTACTTTAGAAGTTTGATTAAAAAACGTGTTTTACATTTTGCAGTGCTATACATCCAAATTTCGCAAATAATCATTAAAACTATATTTAAACTTCTATTCTTTTTCTCATACTCAAATACATTTTATAAGAACTTCCGTACAAAGATTTATAAAAATAATAATTTAGAAACCATTTAAATAAAAAAACATGTAAAAACATCGCATTTTAAACACTTAAAACCATAAGCGATTTACTACAGCATTTATAGTGTTGCTAAAGTCCATGTTAAAACAATATTGAAAAGCACAATCTTTCGACCAGTTTTAACCAGTTAGACAATTGATTTAACGCTTGGAATATTTTACAATAAGTATTAACATTTGCGTAGTTAAAAACCATGGAAAGAAATTCCTAAGAATATGTTTCCATTCATTTATAAAAATTCTCAAAAACTAGAGATTTTGAAGTGCACTTATAACGAACATTCTTGCTTCAAACATCTTCAAACTTACTTCAATTTAACACATAAATTAAAAAATCATTTAAATAACAAGTTAGGGCTACGCCACATGTTAAGAGGGTAATAGAGTGAGGTTATATGATATAAAGTTATCATTTTCTGTCAAAAGCAAGATAGGTCCAAAGTATATAACTTTACTTCGTCAATGTCATTTCAACTTTATAATTCAAACACAACATATATATACAAAAAATATAATTAAGAGATAGTGAGATAACTCACTTAGATCCATGTCTAACCTAAGCACAAAGCTATAAGAACAAAAGAACCACCTCCTTCCACAAACACAAGCCTAAAGGTCCAACCTTTAGCACTTCCAAACAAAAGCCACCTTCCTCCTTCTCCATGCTCATGGCCCATCCAAGCCCGCCATTTTCCTCTCACCTCCTCCAACTTTCTACTTGCTAATCATGCTTTTCAAGATGTCTTAGGCCCAAAGCCAAAGTGTAGAAGAGATTAGAGAAGATTTGGTTAACTTTTGAAAAAGTTGGAGAGTAATAAATGGAATAGTGCTTAAGCATTTCCACCATTTTCAACCCTCCTACTTCATCTCAAGCTTTGATAATTACTTTTGATTATTTTCTATGTCACGACCCAAAATCCAATGTTCGAAAATTGACACTAAATACCTCACTTGTATTCGACTGTCGAAAATTTAAACATCGAACTCCAGTCGGATGGAGCTTATAACGACATTAGATGAATATAAAACAGCGAAAATAGAATAAATATCATGCATTACATAGCAGATACATCATCATAATATCCATTACAACAACAAAGTGTCATGATACCTATACCACAACTCCAAATAGAACCTCAAGTGATCATATGCCAAAAATTCTTCAAAGGAATGAAGTTATAGCGAACTTCCAAAAAACTAAGCACCATGAGATAAAAAAAGCTTCCAAACCAAAAGGTCTCCAAAATACTGCTAACAGCAGAACACGGAAAACCTGCCACTAGGCTGCCCGTGTGGAAATGATGGGCACCCAGAGTTTAGAAAAAACAATAAACTCCAGGTCATTCGTGGGACCGGTATGAGTAACCAAAAACAGTTGTTTTTAAATAACAGATTTTAGAAGAAAACCGTTTATGCTTTTAGAAAATGAAACTACCATAAGACCTCCTGCCACACACACAATGCAATCGTAGAATTGGAGGAGATTTCTTCTTATGATAGTCAAATATGCATGATATGAGAAAAATCCTTTGATATTATTACTAGTGCATAGTGTAGAAAATCATTTCGAAAGTATAATATTAATCTTAGCCAGCATACAACCATTATTGTATGCCTACTATAGCTACCATGTTTTGTGGCAGGTTACCGCCACGCTGCATGGCAGGTTATACAACTAAAACCATACAGGGCTCGTATTGTTTCTTTAGATTTTCCAACAATTGGTCAGGCTAAGGAACTTCCTACTGCCACATGGGTACGCCACTGGAGGGATGTCCCGAGAATCTACTTGGATCTCTGCCAACACAAGGAAGGGTTGCCTCTATAACTAGGTAACTACTACTCGAGTATGCCACCCTTCGGTCGTTTGCGACCTTTATCCGAGGGACCTTTACCACAAAGCAACAACCACATAGTAAATGAGATTGTAGCAACCACATAGATAAAATATCTGGGCTCCATACCATGATACCACCTTTTTCCAGAAGGAAATGACATACCGTAAAGGGTGCAACCCTCATAACCTTGCCGCATCTTTCTTGTTCTGACCATTTCCGGGGTGTTAGGTCCTATAAGGTCTCGTCCACAAAGCTACGCTTGACATGAAAGCCATGCTTTGATCATAAATGATCAACAAATGATCATCAACACACAGCAGCACTTAGCATGCCACACTACCAAATTGGGAGTATATCGCTAATAACCTTCAACTACATAACTTCTGAGCTCGTACGTCTCAGGGAAGGGTGTTAAGCTAATAGAATAAATTCTCCGCCACCAATAGATATGTATTTGAAAGAAATCTGCTTTATATCTCAAAGTGTGGTGTCAGACGCACAACCATACAAGTCGGTTCCGAGTTCGAACAGAAACGAAGGCACTTCGTCCAATAAAGGAAGAAGCCCTTGCAAATCATGTACCCATAATCCCGATTGGACTCCCCATCACATGTGGAGATCACTATACCAGAGCAACTCAGTGCAGAGACATTCGATAGGTTATCCTATCGTTTTCGAAGATACCGGGTCTTCACCACCGTCTTCAAAAGCTACTCATTTCGTCGTATCACTATTCGGAACGGGTTATATGACACAAAGGTCCTCTCCCGGCTAAATCGAATAGTAAGCGCTTAATTTCAAAACACGTGGATGTATCAATTACAAAGATTAACATTTAGGGTTCGATGTGGGTTTCAGATAACTAACTGAATTCCGACTCCCTGTCGCATCGAAGTTTAAATGTCGTTTTACGGGCAAAAGAGTTTTCACATCAATACAGAATTAAATCACAAATCACAGTTCAGCACAAAGCAACTCACATCACACAGTATTGAAAGTGTATAGGATCGTATAATATGGATAAAAGTGACACAGAGTATAAATAGTGCGGAATATAAAAGTAGTATAGTAAAATGACACCAGAGATTTTATACTGATTCGGAGCACCGTCCTACGTCCGGTCCCAGACACCTTCTAGAATTTAACTAACAACAATCCTCACCTAACCCGGAGGAACAGGTATACACAATCTGACCAACAGAACAGACACCTGAGCAGCAGAACAGGATTTTCGCCTCAGCGGCAGAAGAGGACTTCACTAATACAAAAGTATATCTGACGCTGTGTGTTCTTGATAACACTAGTTTGTCTCTGATAGTACAAACCTCCTATAATCATATCCTCGAGTATATGAAGTGTATGTGAAGATATGAAGAGAAGGTAATGCTAAAAATCGAAGATTATGAAAGTTTATTTGATGATTCAAAACAGTAAAAATGTTTGTTCGCTGTTTGAATGCAAGTATGAGAGCACAAGAAGAATATAAGAAAGTTAGAATGAATTTCGGTAAATATGAAGTGTTTGGGAGTATCTATATATAGTAGATGAAGAGTTACTGCCATTGGTGAAGGGTTATGATGAAAAGAAGCAACTATTTCCATTCAGAGAAAGGTTGCATCCTTTCGGAGAAGAAGATGTCTTTTCGAAAATATGGCAGTTGGTCTAAGGTCAGTCGACTGGTCGTTCTTGGTCAGTCGACTGGCTATGCAATATATTTAAAAAATAAACAGTGCATATCGTATATGTACACAATCAGTCGACTGGTTGGGTTTGGTCAGTCGACTGGCTGTGACATTTTTATAAGTATGCTTCTGTTTTAATTTTTGATGTGACATATGAAGTGTGGACTACTTGAGGATAGATTTTAACATAATTCTAAGACTTAATCATATATACTAGACAGTGAAAGTATAGATGAAATAATCTTTGACGATATAGCCATAGTCCGTTTTCTTTTTTCGTGAATTCTCCTTTTCTTGCTTTGTCATGAATCAAAAACTAGTGATTCAGCTTTCACTGTCTAGTATATATGATTAAGTCTTCGAATTATGTTAAAATCTATCCTCAAGTAGTCCGCACTTCATATGTCACATCAAAAATCAAAACAGAAGCATATTTATAAAAATGTCACAGCCAGTCGACTGACCAAACCCAACCAGTCGACTAATTATGTACATATACGATATGCACTGTTTATTTTTTAAATATATTTCATACCCAGTCGATTGAACAAGAACGACTAGTCACTGACCTGAGACCAACTGCCATATTTTCGAAAAGACATCTTGTTCTCCGAAAGGATGCAACCCTTCTCTGAACAGAAATAGTTGCTTCTTTTCGTCAGAACCATTCACCAGTGGCAGTAACTCTTCATCTACTATATATAGATACTCCCAAACACTTCATATTTACCGAAATTCATTCTAACTTTCTTATATTCTTCTTGTGCTCTCGTACTTGCATTCAAATAGTGAACAAACATTTTTACTGTTTTGAATCATCAAATAAACTTTCATAATCTTCGATTCTTAGTATTACCTTCTCTTCATATCTTCACATACACTTCATATACTCGAGGATTTGATTATAGGAGGTTTGTACTATCAGAGACAAATTAGTGTTATCAAGAACACACAGTGTCAGATATACTTTTGTATTAGTGAAGTCTCTTCTGGTGCTGAGGCGAAAATCTTGTTTTGCTGCTCAGGTGTCTGTTCTGCTGCTCAGACTGTGTATACCTGTTCCTCCGGGTTAAGTGAGGATTGTTTTTAGTTAAATTCTAGAAGGAGACTGGGACTGGACGTAGGACGGTGCTCCGAACCAGTATAAAATCTCTGGTGCCATTTTATTATACTACTTTTATATTCCGCACTATTTATACTCTGTGTTACTTTTATCCATATTATACAGTCCTATACACTTTCATTTGGTATCAGAGCAAGGTCATCCTATAACCGTAACACAGTTATTTGATAATTATTCACTAGTTAATATGGAAAATAGCAACAATACCACTAACACTATCACTAGTTTTATTGAAGGTCAATCCACTGCTCGACCTCCATTTTTTAATGGCTTGAATTATAATTATTGGTCTACTCATATGAGAATTTATATGCAGTCTAATAGTTTTGAATCATGGAATATCACACAGAATGAATACACTCTTCCTACTGGAGAATACTCCACTTGGTCAAACACACAAAAATTAGATGCAACTGCCAATGCTAAAGCTATGAACATGTTATTTTGTGCTCTAGATAGAAATGAATTTAATCGTGTTAGCATGTGTCAAACTACTTATGAAATATGGAGAACGCTTAAAATCACTCATGAAGGAACTAACAAAGTCAAACAAAGCAAAATTTCCATGCTCAAAAATCAGTTTCAAAACTTTAGAATGAAACAAGATGAATCTATCAATGATATGTACTCTAGATTTCAAGATATCTATCATTCACTATTAGGATTAGGAGAAAAGTACACTGATTTTGATATTGTATCCAAAATCCTAAACTCTTTAACGGATGAATGGGAAAGAAAAGTCTTGGCTATTGAAGAAGCTAGTGACCTCTCTACCATAAAATCTGAAGAGTTAATAGGAAGTCTAATGTCCTATGAAGTGAATTTGCAGGCAAAACGAGTACAAGCACAAGACAGAAAGAACATAGCTTTTCATGCTGAAGAAGAAAAAGATGAAGATTCGGATTAAGAAGATCTAGCATTTATTGCCAAAAATTTCAAAAAGTTCTTGAAATTCCGAAAAAATAACAAAAATAATGGAAAAAGAAATTTTCCAAACAAACCATCATCCTCAGTTCTAGAATGTTTCAATTGTCATAAGAAAGGTCATATTCGGAAGGAATGCCCAGAATTAAAGAAAAAATATTTCAACAAAGGCAGAAAAGACAAGAAAACGAAAGCATTCTCGGTAACATGGGATGATTCAGACACTTCTTCATCAGAGAACAGTAGTGACAATGAAAACGAGCAAGCAAATGTCAGCTTCATGCCTACTGAAAACGAGGTTAGTGATTTTACTTTTGATGATATGATTGAAATAAATTCAGAACTAGTTTATACTTTGAAAAATCTCAAAAGAAAATATAAGGAGACTCGTGAACATCAGAACAAAGCAGAATTCGAAAGAGATATGCTTAAGGATGAGAAAAAATAACTAGAGGAAGAACTTGAAAAATTACAAGAATTATTCTCTAATATAAATTCTCAACTCACTCTTTTGATTCAAGAAATTGAAACTCAAAAAGAGAAGAATGACGCTCTTGTTTCTGAAAATCATGAACTAAAAACAAAAGTAAAATTTATAGAATTGGATAATACTAGTCTCAAAACTAAGTTAGAAAGCATCACCAAAAATGTTTCGAACTTTAATAAGGAAGAGAAACTTTATCAAAAATTATTGATAACTCTCAATCTGTTTCAAGTAAGAAAGGATTAGATATGTTAAGAAAATTAGGAGAAATGATAATCCTATTACAGTTCAGACAAGAAGGAAATTTTACTCAAAAAACATAAAAGTTTGGGTTTCAAAAACAAATAACATTTTGATCAGGAAGAAATATATAAACACTTTTTAGAAACTGTTCATAAAAATAAAGATTATATTTTTAAATGGGATACTGAGCCATCTTGGGTTTAGTTTCCTAAGATTTAACTCTTAGGACACTATTAAAAAAAAGTGGGTAGCAATATTATATTATATTTTTTGTAGGTCCCACTCAAGAAAAGAGGAAAATGAATACTCGACAGTGGTTGCTCAAAACATATGAAAGGAGACAAAGATATGCTATCAAATATTATTTACTCAGATGGAGGCTCCATCACATTTGGAGACAACTCCAAAGGATATATCATCGGCAAAGGCGATGTCAGCAACAATGGTATTTCAAATTTACATCTTATTTCAAATGTTTTACTTGTCAAAAATTTAAAACATGATTTACTTAGTATCAGCCAATTGTGTGACAAAGGATTCAAAATCACTTTTTCTGAAAACAAATGTTGTATTTTCGATCAACATCAAAATCTTATCTTTGAAGGAAATAGAGACAGAAATATCTATGTTCTGAATATGAAAATAGATCATAATTCAGATATATGTTTAGTAGCCAAAGAAAATGATCCTAGGTTATGGCACAAACGATTCTGTCATATTAACTTCAAAACTATAAACAAGTTATCTAAAAATGATTTAGTAAAAGGTCTACCAAAAATAAATTTTAAAATTGATCATATTTGTGATGCATGTCAGTTAGGAAAGTTAATTAAGTCATCTTTTAAATCTAAAAAGGTCATTTCAACTTTACAACCACTTGAATTACTACATATGGATTTATTTGGACCAGCACAAGTACAATCCATTAATCATAGTAGATATGTATTTGTTATTGTTGATGATTTTTCTAGGTATACTTGGACTATCTTTATGAAAAATAAAAGTGATACTTTTGATCATTTCAAAACGTTTTTCAAAAGAATTCAAAATTTTAAAGGCTTGAAAATCAAAAATATATGAAGTGATCATGAAGGAGAATTTGAAAATGAACTTTTGAACGTTTTTGTAAGAAAAAGGGAATATTCCATAATTTTTCGTTTCCTAGAACTCCACAACAAAATGGGGTTGTAGAACGTAAAAATAGAGCCTTACAAGAATGCGTAAGGACTTTGTTAAATGGAAGTACGTTACCAAAACATTTCTGGGCTGAAGCAGTTGCAACAGCTTGTTATGTTTTGAATCGTGTTTCTATTCGACCACTAACTAAGAATACTCCTTATAGACTTCTTAATGGACGAAAACCAAATATTTCTTACTTTAAAGTTTTCGGTTCAAAATGTTTTGTTTTAAACACAAAAGATCAGCTTGGTAAATTTGATCCAAAATCCGATGAAGGAATCTTTTTAGGATATTCCGATCGAAGCAAAGCTTATCGAATTTATAATAAAAGAACAAATATTATTGAAGAAACACTTCACTTATCTTTCGATGAGAATTTCAAATCAATCCAAAGAATAAGAGATGATGAAGGTTTCCCTGATAATACCACAAATACAGAAATTTCAAATCTTGAAAATAATGAAAACATTATTCACAATGACAATGAATTAAGATCTCCACCTAGATTATTAAGAGATCATCCGTCTGATAATGTTATTGGAGAACTCAATTCATCTATTAGAACAAGAGGTCAATTAAATCAAATGGGTCTTGTAGCCTTCCTTTCTCATATTGAACCTAAAAAATATTAAAGAAGTATCTACTGATGAAAATTGGTTAATCGCTATGCAAGAAGAACTAAACCAATTCGAAAGAAATGACATTTGGGAATTAGTTCCACGGCCTAGTGATCAATCAGTTATTGGTACAAAATGGGTTTTTTAAAATAAAGCAGATGAACAAGGAAATATTACTAGAAATAAAGCTAGATTAGTTGCACAAGGCTATAATCAAGAAGAAGGAATTGACTATGAAGAAACGTTTGCTCCAGTCGCTAGACTAGAAGCAATACGAATCTTACTAGCATTTGCATGTTTTCATAACTTTAAATTATATCAAATGGATGTCAAAAGTGCTTTTTTAAATGGTTTTATAAAAGAAAATGTTTATGTTGAACAACCTCCATTATTCATACACGGACGATTTCCTAACCATGTCTATAAGCTTAAAAAGGCTTTATACAGTTTGAAACAAGCACCACGTGCTTGGTACGATCGTCTTAAAAGTTACTTAATAGATTCTGGTTTTGAAATTGGAAAGGTTGATCAAACTCTTTTTATTAAAAGAAATAAGAAGGATATTTTAATTATCCAAATATATGTTGATGATATTACTTTTGGTTCTACAAATGAAAGACTGTGTCAAGAATTTTCTAGAATAATGTCTAATGAATTTGAAATGTCACATATGGGTGAGTTAAATTATTTTCTTGGCTTACAAATAAAACAACTAAAAAAGGGTATTTTTATTAATCAAGAAATTTTTTGTAACAATCTAATTAATCGACTTGGTATGGAAAATACTTCTACCAAACCAACTCCTATGAGTACAACCATACATCTTGATAAAGATGAAAATGGCAAAAGTATTGACCAAAAACTATATCGAAGTATGATTGGATCATTACTATATTTAACCGCTAGTAGACCTGACATAATGATGAGTGTTTGTTTGTGTGCACAATTTCAAGCAGATCCAAAGAATCACATTTACAAGCAGTGAAACGCATACTACGGTATCGTAATAAAACCAAGGACTTTGGACTATTCTATCCAAAGGAATGTCCTTTTGAATTAGTATCATATAGTGATGTTGATTTTGGAGGAAGCCGGACAGATAGAAAAAGTACAAGTGGGACTTATCATTTCATTGGACGGTCTCTTGTATCTTGGTTTAGTAAGAAACAAAACTGTGTCTCATTATCGACGTGTGAAGCAGAATATATTTCTACAGCTCTGGCATGTGCTCAAGTTATTTATATGCAACAAACACTGCAAGATTTTGGTTTCAATTTATCTAAGTCAACTATTTACTGTGATAATTCTAGTGCTATTAATTTATCTACAAATCCTATCAATCACTCACGAACAAAACATATTGACATTCGTCATCATTTTCTTCGTGATAATATTGAAAAGGATTTGATAAATCTTGAATTTGTTTCCTCTGATAAACAATTGGCAGATATATTTACAAAACCTTTAAATGAAAACACTTTCATTAATTTAAGACGAGAACTTGGTATTATTTCTTTTAAAAATTTATAAATTTTATATACACTTTCTGTATTGGTAGCTTCTCACAACACATCTTGACAAAAAAAAATATATACATATATACATATATATAACTCTCACTCAAATTTTATCATAATATTAAAAAATTATGACTCAAGAGAGACTTGAACCCATGACATCTCCTTTATTGTGTTTCAAATGCTTCTTATCATTTGAGCTATGACTGTTTCTTGTTTCATCTAGAAGATTGTTTTTCATTATTCTGAAAATTTTCGTTCAAAAACAAAATAACATAGCCACTGGAGCTCGAACTTGGGACTCTTAGCTGGTTGTTCAATATCCTACCAGTTGTGCTATGAATGTTTTCCTGCTGAGTCATATGTTTCATTCATTCTTAACCATTTATCCTTCGAATAATTCTCATCCACTATTTTTTATCTCTGGCTATTAACTGTTGATTGTTTATAACCACTCAATCACAGCTAAATTTCATCTATATAATCTGCATTCTTTTCATTTCTTAATCATCCTTACAAAAAATTTAAACAAACTTTAAAAATTCAAGCTCCTTATCAATGTCCTCTCACGACTCTTGTGATTCCTCAAACTCCAAATTGTCCTTTGCTACTCCAACATCCTCGAGTAGCTATAATTCTTCCAGCAGCTCTACACCATCATTGCCAACTCCTACCCCTGTACATGAACCTGGTCGATATCACACTGGATTTTCACCAAAACCTAAGAAGTCTCGAACATCACTGTTTATTTCTCCAAAAACAAAAGAAAAAATTGATGAAATCCATCATTACCAACAGGAACAAGTCAATCTACAGAGAGAAATGTTTTACGAACAACGGATGAATTCCAATCGTCTTAGCCTTATAGAATCAATTGCCCTTAAATTTTGTGGAAAATCATCTAAGCATGACGTTGTACAACCTTCAACATCTCATCGGTCAAATTCATCCGGCTAGAATAAATGGGAACGAACTCCACCTCAACCTTTAGCATCTCCAAACTCATGGGAACGCCAAAATTATTGGTCTCCTTTGCAACCTTATGTTGAGAACACCAAGATTGAACCACAAGAATCCTCTCCAAAAACCCCTGAATAATCATGTTTTTTTCTATATTGTTCTATGTTTACTTGGATTTTCCTTTTGTATATTCTTGTTTTTTTAATATTGTTTGAATAAACAATCTTTTAAGCTTCACCGCATTCTTTATCTACAGTCAGTCGACTGATGTTTTAAACCATTCGACTGTTTACAGGGTGAACAAACTCTTGGGATATGAACCAGTCGACTGGTTCATATGGGTCAGCCGACTGATTGCAGGGTAAAAAACTCTCGGGTTACCAACCAGTCAACTGATCCACCCCAACCAATCGACTGGCTGTACAAAAAGACTTCAATTCTGTCTTCTTTTTTCACCCTCTATTCACTTTACCCTCTTCGTTTTTACTGCCTCCAAAACCCTAGCCCCTATTTTTCTTTCAGAAATTTCTCAAAAATCTTCAAATTAATGGCCCCTCCTAAATCTAAACGCTCAAAACAAGGCTCCTCATCCTTTGTCGACGCTCACGTTGCTCAGTGGCTCTATGATGCAACTGCAATTGAACGGTGGGAGAAGATGAAGAACTCTAGGATTTTTAAAGGCTCTTTTATGGTTTATTCTGATTTTGGTGCCTACTCTCTTCAAGAATTGATGAGAAGATGTGGCTTAGAATCACTCCTTGACTACAACGCAAACCGCCACAATATCAATCATCTTATGGTAAAACTTTTCTTCGCCAATTTAAATCTTGGTCACCAACAACCATCAAATCCAAATAATTGTGTGTGGAGTTTGGTATGTGGACAACAAGTTTTCTTTTCCCCTGATAGAATGGCATATATACTCCAATCTCCTAATGAAGGAATAGATTTAAATGATATAGAATGCAATCCAAGGAAAAGAGATAGAATAAGTCATATGTTCATGGGTGACGACATGATTGAATTTCGTTCTAAACTCCTTCGTCCTAAAGCAAGAATTTTACACAAGACACTTATGCGCTCTATTTTGCCTCGAACCGGATCATATGAACTAATTTATCCGGAAAATTTTAAAGCACTTTATGTCATTTGGGGAAATGTACGAGTTAATTGGTTGCGTCGTATAATGGATGAATTTCTCACCTTTAACCATGGGAATATGCATGTTATTATTTTGGAGAATATATTATGCGACTACTTCTTGATGCGGGTGTTCGTCAACCGGATTCTGAATTCTCAACTGTCGGAATGATAAATATACGGACCATAAGCCTTATGAAGCGACCTACACGACCGCCACCTTTTACATCATTTGAAGATTGGAAGCATCAACAGGCTCAACAACAACAATCTAGAGGTCCTACAATTCGAGAACCGGTCGCGCAACAAGAAGAAGGTGATATTCGCTTAGCTACTTCCTCTAGCACCCGTGAATCCATCGAAATTCTATCCCGCAATCAACTTATTCTGGATTCTAGACTCAAGAAAATGGATAAGAAACTCGATAAAATCAAAGGTTTCTTTTCTACATTATGGGATGCATTATCTTGTTGTTCCTCCACTGCTGCCACATCTATTGCTCAAGGAAAACGCCCCGCACCTCGATTCCGCACTATTTATACTCTGTGTTACTTTTATCCATATTATACGGTCCTATACACTTTCAAGTATCACAACCAAAACATAAATATCAATCCAGTGCACAACAATAGTTAATTATTTTTCAATCAAGGTGAATGTGATTTAAATGAATTAACCACATAACCATTTTTATTGCTTATTTTAAATCAATGATTAATTATTATTAATGATAAATTAATTAAATCTTAGTTAACTTTATTAATTAATTATTCCTTAATAAATTAACCTGATTAACTACTAATTATAAATTAATTAATTTTAATTATCTAATTAACAATCCTTAATTACAAATAAATTAGACACTTAATCATTATTTAACCAATCTTTAATTACAATTATAAATCCTTAATTACTTAATTCATTAAAATTATAAATTAATTAACCATTCTTAATTACCCTTTTAAACAATTAGTTAATATTCATTATTTATCTTAATTAACATTTTAAAAATCTTCCTTAATAACTTTGAAATCAAATTATTATTAACTTAGAAAAAATTAATTTTAATTAAAATTAAAACTTACTTATATTAACTACTTAATTTAAAATATTAATCAAGATTTTAGAAAACATTGCTATGTATTCACTTAGTTAATTAAAACTTGAAATAAATTCTTAACTTAAAATAGTCAAACCTTAGACACTTCATTAGTACTTAAAATTGTTAAAAAAAAATTGCTTAACTTACTTTTTCATTTTGCTGCGGGTTTGTGAATCAAACCCGAGCGAAATGCCGGTTTACTCGAGTAACAACTCCAGTTTCTCTTTACTTTTCCCCGAGATCTCTCTCTTCCTCAAATTCGTTTCTTATTTTTTTTTAAGTTATAAACTACTGAATCAATTCCATGTGAATGCGAGAACCCCGAGCCAAACCATCTCCTACTCGAGCACTCCTTCGAGTTCCTTCCCAGCCCAAACTTCCTGACACCAAATCGATGTCGTGCACGTGCATGGCATCGCGCCTTCGCTCCGGTGAACTTCAAGACCTTCGGCAAGTCGCGACTTATCCCTATACTCGAAATCGAAGTTCGATTCGAATCCAAAAACTCAAAAACGAAATTTAGCCTTTCATTCGAAACTGTAACTCATACTCACCAAAACGAAAAAGCCTTGTCCCACTCACGTCGTTCATTAGAAAATCCACGACTCCGGCCTCACGTTGTCGATACCCCCCTCTACCATCTCCTTGAAGCTTACGTAACTCGATCAACCCATGGTGACAAACTCACCATATTTCCAGACCACTGTAAAACTCAAGCCTAAACCCTAAATTTGTCTCGTCTCATAATTCGTGCAATAGAAAAAAATTTCGACAATTTTCTTGAAATCGTTGATCAACAAGCTAGCTTCAAACAAAATCTTATCACCCAATATTGGTTCGATCATCGAAAATGATCAAAAGGCATATCTTGTTCAAATATGAACTGCACTTGGAATACTTAACAAAAAATCATCATATTAATTTTAAAAATCCTATCTTTGAACCTTTATTCAAGTTATATAATCAAATCGATATTTTAAAATACACGAATAAATCATATGATTTCATATTTTACTATAAATCTGAGTTTACAGAGTCAAGTCCTTCATTATCAAGCTTAACAATTTCTAGGCCATGATTTAAGTTTAAACAAACTTATTTTGTTTAAAATCTTAAGTTTAAAATGTTTGTATGCAGATTGATTAGTTTTTTTTTCTAGTTTTCTTTGCTCTGAAACCAGAAGTACAGAAGAACAGGGCGTAGTAAAATTTCCAGTGCAATAGAAAGCATACAAAACTACTTATTTAAACTACGCACAAAGTTTTCATGAACTAAATACCCAGATTTAAATTTTAAAATAATATGTTTACTCACCTGGAAACAAGATTGAATAGAAGGCAATTCTGTGTTTTAAAAACTGCAGTTTGATTTTCTTTTGAATCCTGTTTTGTTTAGTTGAATGATTTTGAGTTTATAAGAATAGTCATGTTTTACTTCTTTTTCTTCCTTTTCTTTCTGGCTTTGCTATGTTTTGTTTGAACGAACTATAACAAATATGGATTTATATATAAAGGAAATAGTTTGTACAGGTAGGTGTTTCTGGTGTAGTTTACTTCTTTTGGTCAGTTTCTTTTTTTTTCATTTGATCAGATTTTTTTTTCCTTTTGGTGGCTGAAATGATTTTTATTTATTCTTGAGAAAATAGCATTAAATGCTTATGTTCTCATTCCTGTTTACATGCAATCCTTTTTTTTTAATATGTACATTTTTGTTTTGTACATAGATATTTATTTTAGCCTAGCATACATTTTTGTTTTTGTTATTTCCTTGTTTACATAATTCACATACAAACCTATATGTATTTCATATGTTATTTTACTAGAATTATCTTATGTATCCATATGAGTTACCTTATATATTTATGTTTAACACAAATTCTTGTTTTTTAAAGTTTATTATTATTATTTATTTAAATCTTAAACTAACAAATACTTTATTTATATCCATATATTTTTGTAATATTTAATATTAGTGATATTTTATTTCTTTTGAAACTTTTCAAATTAAATTTCAAAAGTTCAAATAAGTTACCAAATTTAACTTAACAAATTTTAGGATGTTACATTCTAAGTGTATGAACATCCTTATATAGGCTTAGGAATGGGATAGGAAAAGGAACAAAAAAACCCTAAAAACTATTCTGACATTAATCGCAAACATCACTTCTCCTTTATCATTTACTTAACTTCTAAGACTTTCCATTTATGCTCATTTCCTAAGCATCTTCACTTACTTCATGCATGAAATCATCCATAAAGTTTATTTCCATAAATAAAAATATTTTGATTTCATTTTCTTTAATTCCTAAGCAAATAAGTATATGTAAAAAAATCTGAACAATTTATGACAATTAAAAAGTTGTTCATCGATAAAACGATTTTCGGTCACATTATCGATATTTTTTCAAAGTTTTATTTTTGTAAACATTGTTAGAAATAATTTTTCCATCATTACGTATGATTTAAAAGAGGATTAAAAAGTTATCAAACCATTTTAGTAATATTTAATCCAAGATTCAAATGTTTAAATTATTTAGATATTGAAATACGAAGTGTCCGGAATTCTGTATCGTTAAGCTAAATTTCGTGCATATAAATCATATAAATATAAGCCCAACTTTAATATAAAACATCCATATTTACGGCAAACCAAACTCAAAAAATACACAATACAGCAAAAAAATCCGACACTGTACACAAAATCAACCTCCAACATCTTAAAGTATGTCAATGATGTCAACACAAACAAACAAATCATCCAACATCTCCTTAAAATGGATCAAACTAACAAAAATATATCATCCTCACCATCTCCAAGCGATTAATGTCCCATAAATAGTCAAAAATCATACCTATCGAGACTCATCATTGCCTCTAAAACCACTCGACGAAGGAAATTCCCCATGTTGTTGCATATACTCAACCGAGCGCTGGTCCTACTACGCCGTCTCCATTGTGTAAAGACGGTCACACTCCTACAGCCCTGCCATCATGGCCTTTAGCTCCTTAATCTCTTCTTTGTCCCAAGCTTTTTTGTATGCCTTCTGCAAGCTCTTAGTCTGCAACACATGATCTAATAAGAGATTTGTGTCTAATGGCTACTAAAAAATGTGGGCTTAGCAACCACTATAATAGGATGATATATTGTTATAATCTAAGTTATTGTTATAAACTCGGTTATTTCTTTAAAAACCAAATTTTATTAACTTAATTTTTTTTTTTACAAACTAAGTTATTTCTTTAAGAACATAAATTGTTTTTCGTTAATTTATTTATTGTTATAAACTTGTTTAATTGTTATAAAACTATTTAACTTTTATAAAAATTAGTTAATTTTTATAAACTAGGTTACTTTTTAATAATTCAGTTAATTTTTGTAAAATGCAGTTAATGTTCACAAATTTATTTAATTTTAATCAGACTTTCTTAACATGGTTAGTTTTTGTAAAAGTTGGTTACTTTTTATAAACTTAGTTAATTTTATAAAATTTCAACTTAGTTAATTTCTTTATAAAAGTTGGTCTCCCTTCAACAATAAATAACTTGATTATTTTTCCAAATTAAGTTGTTTCTTTAAAAACTTAATTATTTTTTGTGAACTTATTTATTGTCATAAACTTATTTAATTGTTATAAACTGCCTAGCTTTTATAAAAATTAGTTAATTTTTATAAATTAGGTTACTTTTTATAAATTCAGTTAATTTTTGTAAAACATAGTTAATGTTTAAAAATTCATTTAATTTTAATCAAACTTGCTTAACATGGTTAGTTTTCGTAATAGTTAGTTAGTTTTTGTTAACTTATTTACTGTTATAAACTTAATTAATTGTTAACTTACTTTTGATATAAAACTTATTTTTTATTAACTTAATTATACCCAAACATAAGTTATAATCTAGGGTAAATATGTTATGACTTGCACTAGGCTAACTACGATTAACAAGTAGGTAAGGTGAGTAGAAATATCATTCATTACCTTTTGATTTCCATACCCGTAATGCCTATTCGTGATGTCGAATCCATGATAGCTTCAAAAATAGCGCCCTCTTTGTCCTTTGCCAACTTATCCTGTCCCGTTCCCTCCAGCAGCTGTGCTCATTGTAGCATAAATTTTTCCTACAATGCAAAATAAAAGTACAATTGAAATTTACACTGCATTATTTTAATTTTATAACTTATTAATTAAACTGATTATTAATATCTTATAACTTAATATATTCTTACTTAGGCTTTGGTTGATTTACCATCGGCCCGTGTATACGAGAGTGTGTCATCTTTATTTTGATGCTCGGAGGCATAAGTCTAGATACATACATCCATGTAGGAGATCAGACCCATGCGCTCCCTTTCTTGAAATAATTATTATGTATTATTATTATTTTTGAAATGGTACTTTATATACAACAAATCAATGGGACAACATATCCCATGTCAAATAAACGTTCGAAAGCAAGTTTCGAACTAGTGACATCCTGCACCAAGCCGAATCAATTAACCACTTGGACAATGGTGCTTGTCTATTATGTATTATTATTGTATATACAAAATTGTACAATGTAATAACTATTTATAATCTCAATTAATAAATTTACCAGCTCTTAGTGATAACGCTGGAATGACTTGGAACCATCGGGATGTGTTATTGGGTTCTTGTTTTTATTTGCAGATTTTCTCTTTAATTTTGGCTGCAAATATAAATTGAACATTATATTTTCCACCTGTAAACTATGTATTATATACAGAACGAATTAAAATGATATATGGAAAACTTACCTTTTCTTCATCGCTATTCCATCAAGCATCCCATATACAAGCTCTCATCCAATTAGGCTTCCTCCTTGCTTTTTTTTATGCCTGACATTGTGTCCCGGTAGTTCTTCCTCATTTTTTGCATCCAATAGGTCTTGAAAATGAGGATGTTAACTTCCTTCAACTCTATGACCCTTACACGTTGAGAAAATACAAGTTATACATTTATACTTAGTTAGAAAATTGTAAAGCTGTAATATATAATGATACATAAATTTACATTTACGAGAAAGTCTGGCCAGATACTCTCATAGGTGGGGGCAAGGATCTTATCCCACTTAGGCCAACAGGTGATCATCCTGCTCATGTAAGCTTGCTTCAAAATAAGAAAAACAAGCTTTGAAGGCTCCAACTCAAATTACATGTGTTAAATATGATACAGACCTTTAATGTATCATACAAAAATATAATGCTGAAATAAATTTAATATTTAAGACCATCTGCTTTAGGGTGTAACGACACTACGGAAAGTTACGGCTATTCTTATGGGCCTTCTGGATCACCTACCAGGGTGGTCCCTATCTAACAAGAAAAAGGTAACCTAAATGGAAAGAACTCCGATGTTGAAAAAAAGACATATTACCTATCACAGACATATCATTTTACTCTGGTAGAACATATAATTTAATTATGAGAAAAAACATATCAATTTTTATAAGGAAAATGTAATATCAATAATCACATAAATTACCTTCTACCAAAAGGTACACTATTAATCAATTCTCGTCGTTTTCAATTCATACTCGGTCTCCTACTCTATATTGTTTTCCTCCGTAATCACATATGCTTCCACCAAAACATTTTGTCATCATTTAGAGGCCTAAAATTTGTATGATCATCAATTATTATTATTTCTCTATTTTCGTCAACATCTACCCAATAAGCTCGTTTTTTTGGAATATACTTTCCATCAAACTTAAATCTTATATTCATTTTAAAAATTGCCAACCAATCTGCTTTATATCATTTTAGAGATGGATAAGGAGCATGATAAACTCGTAGGGATTGTTTGGCTTGTACAAAAGGATCATAGTTATGATAATGCAAGGTATGCTTTATTTTAATAAGATTATATGTTTCACGCACGATTATTCTAGAACCTAGAACGTTGCTGAACTAGTTGCATCTGAACCGAAAAAAATCCTCCATAGGTGTTGTGGAATATAACAATTGCAAGATTTAAGTTAACACGCCATAAAAATCATTTTTATGACCATCACTACCTTTAAAAAATACATCGATATTTTTAGTTAATTTTCAACATCATATTCTCTAGTGTTGAATTTATATCCATAGACAATGAATATTGGATGTATCTTAACTTTACTTTTTGGTCCATCACAAGATGTTTCAATCCTTCATCGATCACACAATTTCTAGGATCATAAAAATAGTGTGAAAACTAACCAGCGAAATCTACACTAAGATCGCTGTTTGGATATTGTGATTCATAAATACTACAGATATAGATAATATATTGCATTATAATGTACACGTGTATTATTAAAATAAATATATCCAGACTTATTATTTAATATTACATAGCAAATTGTGCAACTTCAGCATAACTAAGAAGAATATATGTATGTGTCATAAGGTAATCTCTATTGTCTAACCATACTTCCACACATCTTCAAGCAGGTCAGCCATGTTGTCCAAAAATAGATAACATTGCTCGAGAAGAACCTTATTCAACACTTTCATCATTGCTCATGACAATTTCAAATGATGTTCACATGGTCATTGAAATAATGAGATAAAAAGAACGAAGCTTATTCTTTGATATATGATTTGCGAATCGAACCATCAACTCATGTTTTTCGTTAAAAAAAATTCTTTGGATGATATAAGTACCTATTAAAAATAATTTCAAATTAAAATTTATATAAATATGTAATGAAACTAATATTTAACGTATTCAATACTAATACCTCTCAAATGGATACATCCATCCACACTGCACGGAACCACGAAGAAGTGCTTCAAATGGAAGAACAGGTAAATGCTCCATTACATTAAAAAAACCTAGAGAAAATATTTTCTCTAGTTTGCAAAGTAGTATAGGGATTTCCACCTCAAGTTTACATAGACATTCAACTTTTAACATAGTCAAACAAAACTTTTTATAAAACAAACCAAGTTCCTTTATAATCGTCCAAAATTTTATGTGCAACAGTTCTTTGAAAGCAATGGATAACAAATTTTCAATCATCATGTGACAATCATGGCATTCCATCCCACTCAGTTTACCGTTCTTATAGTCAACACTTCTAAGAAGATTAGAAGAAATTCCATCAGGAAATCTTGATCTTCCATCCACTTTAAAAAACTTTAACTTGGTTATTGTCTAACTCATAGCATGATTTTGGGTTTTTTTTACTATCATTGGGCTTCATATGAAGTTCGAGACGCTTACATAATTCTCCTATATCATGTCTTAATTTCAAATTGTCCTTAATCTTTCCCTTAACAGTCAAAATTGTATTAAACACATTGTCAAACATGTTTTTCTCATTATCCATCACATCAATATTATGATAAAGTATGAGATTTTTCCAATAAGGCAACTCCCAAAATATACTTTACTAACACCAATTATGAAGCGTCAATTTATCTAGAATTTCAATTTATACTCCAATTTCATGTATCTTTGGATAATCCATTACAAGTTCATATATTTCTTTGCCAGACCAAATCATTGGTGATTGCATGGTCCCTTTTCTGTTAGCGTAAAGTTTTTTCTATCATTTCTAAAAGGATGATTAACATGGAGAAAGCAACATTGACAATTAAACAACAAAATTTTCTTCCTACGCAGTAAAGAAAATGCTCATATTTCTTCCATGCAATAAGGATAAGCTAGACGATAGGCTGTACTCCAACCCGAAAGCATTACATGCATAGGAAAATCGCTAATAGTCCATAACAAAGAAGCGAACATACAAAAATTCTTTTTTTTGAAATTTCGTATGTTTCAACTCCTTCATGCCATAATGTTTTCAACTTTTTGACCAACGGATGTAAATAAACATTGATTCCTTGTGTCAGATCATCAGAGGTTGGGACGACAACTGTGAGAAACATATATGGAGTTTTATACACATCCATGGAGGTAAATTGTAAGGTGTAATGATAATGAAAAAACATAAATATTTCGAACCAAATTGAGAGAATGGAAAAAATCCTTCCATGTATAAACCAAGTCTAACATTACGGCTCTCGGCTGCAAAAGCGGAATATGTCTTATCAAAATGCTTTCATGCTTCTTCGTCAACTTGGTGTGTGTTAACATACCTTCTTTCTGTGTTCTTACACTGTGCCATCTCATATGATGCGTGGTTACAGAAGATTCACAGAACCTTTGAAGCTTAGGAGTGATAAGTAAGTAATGCATAGGCTAGTATGGAACTTCATTTCCATTAGTTGATCTTGGTTTGTTTCTTTTCCCTTTACATATTCTACAATTCCTAAGATCGTTGTCTTCCTTCTAAAATAATATGTAGGCATGTATCTATTTATTGTTACGGCAAACCAAAAGCAGACATTAGTTTTTTCACTTCATAATGATTTTCGCACATTAAATTATCGGGTAGCGTATGCCCTTTTGCACCTTGTACAACATCTATAAATTTGGCTTCTGTGAATAGTATTTTGACTTCATTGCAATGTACTGCGGTTACTAATAATTTGGTGCTGCTTGTACAGCTACTCTAAAGAGTTTTTTTAGCAACATCCAATAAATCATAGATTTTCTTTACTCCAATATTTGGTTCTTCTTCAATTTTAACATCGTCAACATCAACTTCAACAACAGGGAACCTTGATCGTGCTGCATCTTCAACCATATCTTCTGTGGGATTCGTTAGAACAATTTCATTGCCTACCTTATCTTCTGACTATACAGGATTAGGTGCTACGAGTTCTCCATGACAATCCCACACCAAATAATTCGGCACAAAACCTTATTGTCGGAAATAAACTTTAACCATATCTAGTTTCAAATGTTTTTAATAATTTGCACCTATTACATGGACAATGAATTTCTTCGCATTTCCATTATTATTTAAAGCGGACTAAATAAATACGTCCATACCATTATAAAAATGTTCACTTATTGAGTCTCAATTTTCCCTTCATTGTTGATACATCCAGCTCCGATCAAGAAAATGGCTGACTATTTTTCCTATATAAAAAACATGAAAGAAATCAAAAAATGTATTAATCAGTTTATGGGTCGATAATTTATTTCTAAATTCATTTATATAGTTTAATTTTTTGTAAATTATACAATATAGTTTCCTTTTTATTTATATTTTGCAATTCATTTAAAATGTTCCTTTAACCATAATTCATTTATTAATTATCATTTATACATTTTATGGATTGGCATAAATTATGAATATAATATGGAATTTTTAGTTTATTGTTTTCTACTTTGGTGGTCGACCATCCTACTTCCCATTGCAAAAACATTAGTAATAACATTTAATAATTCATTTCAATTTAAATGATTCGACAAAATTTTGACAGCATTTCTCCTTTGTTCCTTGTATCGTACACAAATGCATGTATAAAGGGAACAAAAAGGAAGTACTGTAAAAAAAATTGAGCCATTTAAAATGAAATGATTTACAAAATGTAATTACTTTATTATGTTTGTAACTTGTGTACCATAGGGAAAAATCCAACAAATATTGTATCAGATAAATATTGATGTCTGTTCTGTGACAAAAACAAATATCCGTGTAATGATCATATATAATACTTGTCAGAAAGGGCCAAAAACTCTCTAACGATTTAAAAAAATAAAGAACATTATGCATTATTTTTTTGTATACTACCATTATGCATTTTAAATTTTTATTAATTATATAACATATAATTAATTATGAATATATTATTATATTTAAAAAATCAAATTACATTATACACTAGTTTATCGCTTGCCACATATTGTGGCAAACTAGGTGTTATATATAATTAAGGGTCTAAAGTAATAAACTGTTATGTAAATAAATTATTATTTTTGGCATTTTAGAAAATGCGTACACTGAATTATGTGCATCCACACTAATTAACCCAAGCTAGTCCTAACGCACGTATACCCTAATTAATTAACGCATGTACACATACACTAAATTATACATTAGTTTTGGATTTAAATGATAATAACTATAATTAGCATTCAATAGGGTATAATAAAAAATCAATAGGGTATTATAAACAACTAGGATCATAAATTAACCCTAATTTAGTAGATTAAAATTGATTAGGGTTAGAAAAAATACCAGATTATTGAGAGTGGAGAGTGATGAACTTCATGGTGGTTGGGGAGGTTCGTGGGTTGTCTGGCGATAGAGATTAAGGAGGAACTAGGGTTTTGGACTAAAATTTAGGGAGGGGCGAAGTGAAATTTGCTCTTGCTTGGGAAAGAAGTATATTGTGATATTCGATAGCTTTCGATGACATTCGACGATTCGTATTATTGATGGCTTCCAATGGCTTTCGATGGCTATTTTATACTCTTGCTAAAATGCCATGGAAATGAATTACTGTTAGAATCCATCGAAAGTACATCCACCGAACCGTCGATGGCTGTCGGTGTGACCCATCGCTATTTACTGTTCTTCTTATAGTGTGTGGTTGTTGTGGTATTGTAAATAGAGTTTGTTTAAAGATACACCGATTCAACATTTTTATTTAAAATAATTACCCTAGTCACGGTTTAATTAAACAAGTGGTTAATTATCATACATACATATATTGTTATCATAATCTTCAATCTAACAAAGACAATGGTTGTAATCTGCATAGTAAGAGAGATCCTCCAAGGCGCGTTGATGACGCTTTCCTTAAAACATTATTTTGCCTCACCACTCATTTAAAAAAACAAATGAATGATGTCAATCATGGAAAATCGACATCCAAGATAAAATAGAGCCAAGATTATTATTCTCTTTAATCGGTTGAGATAGCACTGTCGAAATTGATTCAAACTATTATCTGAATTGACTGAGAAGGGTATTGAATTTGTGATCTAAAGTATAAAGAACCAAATATGAATTGAAAGAAATAAGAGAGGAGAAGAGAATGAAAAAAAATAAGGACTTGCAATGCTTTTCAGGCATTTTTGTTTCGGAAAGAAGAAGTGATTTTGAAATAGTTTTTAAGCGTTGCAAATTTTTGGGAGAAGAAGATTAAACTTAAACAGTTTTTGGTTGTTGCTATTTACAGTTGTAAAGAGGTGCCTTTTTATGGGAAGATGTGTTCGTTCGTTTCCAATAGTCACGTTTCCTTCTCGCGTTCATTTGTTCCAAACGTCAATAGTCACTTTTCTGTCTCTTTAATTCTGGGCTTATTAACAATCTGACCCATTTTAACATAAGTAATTCTATCCAAAAATATTATTCAGACCCAAACCCGACCCGGTCGGTCATTCGGTCGAACGGACGATGGCGCTGTGCCCATGTGTGTTTGTGATGCAACTTTCCTCCTCACAAAATAGAAAGCATTGGGTGCCTAAAGGGTCAAAACTTCTCTTCAAGAATCTATATTTAAACAAATATAGTTCTTATAATTTTAGAATGTAGGACTATCCCCAATCACTCTTCCACTTCTCTTTCTCTTTTTATTTGTTAAGAAAACAAAATAACTGACACAAAATGTTTTATAAAAAGTTTCACTAAAAATCATTTTAATAAAATTTCTGTTGTCATATGTTGTAGGAAACTTATGCATAAGTATAGATGTCTTGTGGGCTTGAATCTATACGTAGTGATAACCTATCAGAGCATGCTAGGGTGGAGTGGTTGACTAAGCATTGAACCAGCGATCCTATATGACGTACCAGGTGTGTTTCACACACTTGTTTTCTTTTCTTTTCTTTAGATGAATCATAAGTCGACATGTGGTTTGGCTTTGTATCTATATATTGATTTCATGAAATTCCCTTAAAGACTTAAGCCACAAACTCGCAGAAGGCGGCATCACCTTCATGCATTCATATAGGTAGGTTTACTTGCGACTGCCCGACAACTATGCACTTCAGCGGTATTTATGTTACAAACCTATTAAGTACTAAGTAGTATATCCTCCACCATATCATTATAGATACCAAGCACTCTTCTTTGCAATAGATATAATATCTGTTATTCAGACTAATATTATGGTGCTCAAATCACAGCATATAATGTACTTTTTCTCATTGAACTCAAGATAACGAATTTCATTCTGTTAAGTTGATATTCCATCATAGGTTATTTCTATGTTGGCTTTAAACCCATTCCCTTTGATGTTTTCAATACTAAATCCCTTACAAAACTTTTTGTAAATGGATCAACACAGTTTTGGATAGATCTCATGAAATCTACAGTAATTACGCTACAGTGAGCATTTACCTCACTGCACTATGCCTTAGGCCTATATAACTAGATTTGCCATTATATACCTGGCTATATGCTCTTGATAGTGTTGCTTGACTATCACAACGCACATATATTGGAGGCATTGATTTTGGCCATAAAGGTATTTGTAACAGCAAGTTTAAGTAATCTGCTTCTTTACTACAAGAAGTCAGTGCTATAAATTTAGCAGCCATGGTAGAATCTACAAAGCATGTCTGTTTCTTTGAGGCCCAAGATATTGGTCCTACACCAAGAGTGAATACCCATCCACTGGTTGATTTATTGTTATCCTCTCTTCCAGTACTCCAACTGGCATATGTGTACCTTCCAATTACACTTGGATACCCATTGTACAATATACCACAGTTCATGGTTTCTTTTAAATTTTTTACATACAGCTAGCCAGTGAATATGACTAGATTACTAGTATATCTACTCATTTAGCTAATAGCATAGGCAATATAAGGTCTTATGGATGTCATGATGGATCAACACCCTGGATTAAGCGTGAAAGCAACAACCCTGTTTTTACAGAGTAATAATACAGAGAATAGATGTAGAAAAATAAAAAATAGTAAGAAGAAAAGAAGATATTTATAGTGGTTTGGATGTTAATGAAACCTACATCAACTTTATAACATTTATTATTGGCTGATTACTATTAAAAAGTAATTTGGATTACAAAATAGTTGAATATCTCGATTAGAATAAGTCCCCATTGCTGGAGTTTGTTGGAGAATTACAGTAAACCCCTTGGATGACTGTTGTGAAGAGAGAGGAGAAGAGTGAAGAATAGTTTCTGCAAAGTTGAAGCAGCCAGTCAAGAGGATCCTCTTTATGTTACAGATAGGTGAGTAATTATAGATGTTGGAGAGCTACTGGGTTAGGCCTTCTTGTTAGATGCTTGCAAGACTGTAAGAAGATGCAAGATAAGTTTCATCTCGAGATAAGCTAAATTGATGGATTGCTAGCGATCCATAGCTTCTAGGTCAATGGCGACCTAATGACTTGGGATGCTTCCCTTAACTTCTACCTCAAACTTCATGGCGACCTACCAAAACGGAATGGACCGCTAACGATCCATAGTACATGGATCGCTAGCATTCCATGTACTTAGTTGATTTTTGAACTTTGTCTTCTAGGTGTATTTGTCTCTCGTGCTGGTGTCCTCTAAATAATTTCATAGCATGTTGACTTGTTTTGATGACAGTCTGCTTACTGGTTGCATTAGACTGCTAATTGAACGAGATGAATACTTGTCTTTCAATTTAACTAGCTCAGAATCCCATCAAACTTAGCCATTGTCCTTAGAATACACATTGGACCATGATGCAAGTGAATTAACAAATCCATAAGCCAGGATTATGGATCGCTAGCGATCCATAAATCTAGCTATCCATCACCTTTGCGGATTTTCTCTTTCTATTTCTCTAATTTCTCTTGGTTTGTTGTTCTAGTCCTTTTGGTTGCCTTTTCAGCTATTCTGAATCGATCAAGTTGCTCCGACTTCTTTTGGATTCTGCTAGATTAAAAACTAGATACCGTTTGCCTCCCAAAGTTTCATTGAAAACAAGGCGTTCTTTGAAAGTAATTGCTTTAAGTTTCTGCTTGGCGAGGTTCAAGTAGCTGTGCTAGGGCCATATGAATTTGACTTTGGCTACTTAGTTGCTCATTAATTTTTGACCGAAACAGTCATCGCTTGTCATAACAGACCAACTTTTGCTCCAAAACTTTTTAGAATTCCTTGAAGCAACACATGGACCTTGCTAGATAAATATCAAGATCGATCGCATACGATTCGATGGATGGTTAGCGTTCCATAGCTTATGGAACGCTAGTGACCCAATTACTTAGTATTTTTTCTTTCATGCAATCCTCCTATATAACTTTCTCGAGTGGACCTTATATCCATTCTTACTTTCTTCATGCGACCTGAGCCTTCACCCTGTGATTCGATCCAAGTTTCGTCCAAGACCTAATCACCATCGCTGACCATTCAACACTAGAGCCTAGGACGTTGATTGAGCTGAACCTCGTCATCACCTTGATTTGAACAAGCTTCTATTGGTTCGCTGCATACCAGACTCTAACTCCATCATCTCCTTCCTTGGATCGCCAACGACCCACCGTGCTTGGATTGCTGGGTTGAAAACTCCAGCCATCTTTTCCTTTTGATCCTTAATTCAAGGTGTTTAATGCTGATTCTGATATTCATTTAGTGATTTGACGACGAAGTGTATTGGTAATGATTATAGAAAAGATTCCTAATTGATTACGATTTTATGGAGGAAGATAGTAAATGGAGTCTTGAGTTCTTTACGGAAAGAAATTCAGGCCTTACCCCGGTGCTTGACATGTTATTCTGTCATCGTCCATAGAACCAAAATTGACTTGTACTAAGTTACCTTGCCGATACAGCATGACGCACCACGAATAGGTTTTACCCTTCTAAAGGATTCGGATTGGTCTAGTTTTTTTTGCATGCTCGGTGTACTTGTACTGGGAAGAAGTTTCCGGATCGCTTCGGATAATGGATCCATTATCCATCGTTGATAGATAACTGATATGTATAGCAGATGTAATTTCAAAAAGTGATACAAAAAGTCCTTTTCCCTTTTCACGGCGAGCAACCTTTACACACGGGATAGAGCATCTGTAGTTTTCAGACACCAAGCTCACCCCCATAGATAACACACCGCACTTACCCTAGTACATACTTGAAATCTGACGGGTTGGCGTGAATCGATATTCCTTCGAAATTCGAGTATTGTAAGGGGGATTCTTAGTTTTGAGTAGAATTATCTGACCGCTTTGGATGCAAATCCTGTTATTTCGAATGAAGTACCCATCTTCTCACCATAAGTCCAGCGGAGGAAGTCCAGCATTTTCAGAAGCTGAGTCGTCGTCTGTCGGCTCTTCCTTTTCAGCTTTGCAGGCTGAATACAGTCAACTAGTTCCAGTTGGTGTGGTCGTGGATCAATCTCCTCTGAACATCAGAGTTCTTCTTAATCAACAGGAAAAAGCCTCCTCCGTGATCTCCACCAAGGTTTTGGACAATATTTTCTTGCATCACGGCAATCTGGAGGACGATGTGCACCTCACAGATAAGAATGAATTTATCCATATGCCACCTCCAAGACATTCCGCTTGCCATTGATATATATTCCTAAAGGGAGCAGTGCCCCCTTTCAATGACTTCTTGAGTGAAACCCTTTCGAACTTGGGAATTACCTCATTCCAGATTCACCCTAACGGATATGCTATCTTAACTCGCCTGCACGTTCTGTTTATGCTGACATTTAATCGTGCTTCGAGTTTCGATGAGCTGAGATATTTTCTCTCATTTAAAAGGAGAGACGAATGCCCATCTCTAGTCATCGAGGCTCAAAGGAGTCGCAAAATCGTGATGAAACTACAAAGAAATTTGTCTTAATTCAAGACTTAGTACTTTTTTCTTAGATGTTCCAAAGGGTTCAATCGCCTTTGGACAACGGGGGGTAAGTTCTCTTCCTTACTTATTGAGTTCCGATATGTCTCTATGGAATTTCTTACAAGTCAAATACTTTCTATAGTTATTCCGAGGCCAAATAAAGACCAATTACTGGACCAAACTTGATGTACCCTGAAGGTTGTAGATGTCGGGGAGAGATCATTTATATTTTTGTTGATGGATGAAAACTTTCTTTGGTATGGACTATTGCATCCAGGGAGATCTGCCGTAGTGGTTAAGGTCCCATCCCCTTCATGTTCCAGAATACAAACGCGCTATACTTCTTCGATTCATGGTTCTAAAGAGGGTGCTATCTAAGAAAGGGAAGGCTTGTTTGGCAAGTCATCTGATGAGACTCATGAGGGAAGAGATGTCGCTACCGAATCCAGCTGCCTGGCCAGAATGCCCCCGATTCTGAAGGAAGAGGAAGAAGAGTTTAGACAATGAGAAGGAAAGGCTGCGATCGTAGCACAAACTGAGGAGGGTCAAGTTGAGAGTTGTAGTCAGGAAACCTCCTCCAGTAATGATGATTCTTATGTAGATACTGGTGATGGAGACTCCGAATCATGTGATGAGATTCCAAGGAAGAGTCTCGCCATTATGGACTTGGCCCCACAAGAGAACTACAATAAAGATGCTGCCCTAAAAAGCAAGGTTGGGATTCCTCGATTAAAGATGTCGGCATAGACTACGGGGATCTGTGCAATGTCTACATTAATTTTGATGAATTTATGGGAGAAGATTTCAAATTTTAAGAGATGTCTCCTCGTCCAGGCCATGTTGCGCCCGAAATCAATCTGATTTTTACAACAGTGGCTGCCCGATTTGGTTTTTGACATCATTTTAGGCCCATCACAGATATATTACACGTCTCACTAAGATCACATTCACTTACACACACATTATTCAAGCCTATTTTCCGTTACTAAACTCTTTATTTATTCTTCATGTCAGCTACCATGAGAGGAAGTGGTCTTTATGATGATCTCGAGGAGTTCATTGATTTGCAATGCTGATCGAAACAATCTACCAGCCGTCATCAGCCTCGTGAGATTGAGGAGGAATGAAGAAGACAGAAAGATTCGAAGGTTGAAGCTCATCGTTGGGGCGAGAGGGAAAAGTGTCGTGCGAATAAAAGCGGTTATTAGAAAATAAAAACCGTTGAGGAGTGAGAGGAACCATCCAAAAAGTCAAAGGTCGATCGTTGTTATCATCCTTTAGAGCAACAAGCCTTCGCCCTGTCCCCAGCTTCATTCGATCTCGAAGTTCCAGTTTCTTCTACACAAGCTCTATCTTCATCCCAAGTTCCATCATCCCACGTGGTGCTTGCCCTTGGTTCTTCGCAACCTCACCGGAGATCGGCTTACGTTTTTCCGTCTGGTCCTCCTAGACTTGAAGCAGCGTTCCTTGGGTGGTTTGTAAAAGGGGTTAAGTTTGACCGCGACCTTCACCCAGTCTGCAAAGATTCATATATGCTCCAACTATAAGCAATCTAATGTGATTTGGACCAAGCCGAGGGATGGGAAAAACTATGCAAGCAGCCAGCTAATACGAACTGCAACAATTATCGAGAGATCCTCTCCCTTGAATCGGAGAAGGATAACTTCGAGAAGGTGTTGGCGGAGCGTGGTGCTAGAACTGAACGACTGGTATAGGAAAGGAATGTAGTGCTTTGGGAGGGTAAAAATAGAACTAGCTTGCTAAAGGAGATGAAAGAGACCCATGAAAAGATAGAGTTCGTCCTTCAAGATGAAAATTAGGCACATGTGGAAGAAGTTAAGTTACAAGAGGAGCTCGAAGCTTACAACAAGATTATCGAAGCCTAGAAAAATACCATTGCTGATCATGACAAGATTATTTAAGGGCACAACAAAAAAATCGCGGAATATGAGGAAGTCGTGAAGTTGTGTGATAAGACCATTTCCGACCAGGCCCAGAAGATTGCCCCATTTCAAGAAAGAGTTGCTCAGCTTAGCACCAACAAAACTCGCGTTGAAATTGAAAAGGCCGCCATTATGACAGATTATTTGGAGATACAGGACATTTTTGAAAGGAAGATAGAGAAGATGGGCGATAACATCTTAAACTTCAACGTCAACTACTTAATGCATCAGGGGAGTCTCAGTTATCTGGGCATCAAGTTCCCATGCACTCTTACCGTGGTTAGGAGGAAATTTGGACACGTTTTCGAGATAGAGGGGATTTCTACACTGAGCGGGAGCTCGAGGATGCCTACCTTAATGAGGAGTCAAAGAAAGTGCTGATAGAGGGTCGGGAAATTCTATGAATTAAAAAGGAACGGGAAACTACTGATGTTGCCATGACAGCGACTGCCAAAACGATGCAGAAGCCCCTTGTTTCCAGAATTGTCGAATCATTGAGACAGCCTCACGATCAACAGGCATGCTTTGGGCATGGAGCTTCTCCGTAGATTGTGCAACCATCCAAAGAAGGAGAAGGCAATGAATATGAGATCGACATTCTCGACCACTCCTCTGATGCAGGTAATATTCTTGTTTCTCCGGAGTTTGAGAATTTTCAACTCACGCTACATATGCAAGACAAACTTAATGCTTTCATTTTTGATCTTATAGGTCTATCTTCCTTGCTCGTTGATCCGTCAGTTTCCTTGATACCCAGACTCGTCGCTATTTCAATCGATTTCATACTCGTCTCCATAGCTGCTTTGGCTGCTATGTCTGTGTCTAGCTCGCAACCAGGGCCAGAGTCTGAGAAGATCGTTGCATTTCATGGCTTAGATGATCCTTTTGTATCTTTAAAGGGCAACTTTACGACAACCGAAGCTCGAGAGAAGGAGGCCTAGATTGAGCAGTCGCGTAAATCTGAAAAGCAACTAGCTACCATCAAAAAGAAAAAGTTGAAGCGATAGAATCCTTAAGAGCCCTTGCAAATCCTGGAAGCGCAAGACGAAAAGAGAGACTTCAAAGAAGGTTAAAGAGTAAGGAGGAGATGTCAGCACTGAGGAGATAGTCGATATCATTGGCAGCGACACTACCCCTGACCGGGATTCTGAGGGTAAGCAAAAACTTCTAACCAATGGTGGGAAGGGAGCGGCGGAAAGAGACATTGAAAATCCCGAATGGCAGTGGGATTGATTTTTAAGGCATTTTGTTTTGTTTCATTCAAGTGCAGAGTTTGCACTTACTGCTCTTGTTTTAGCATACGTATTTTTTCTTTTTGTTGACTGGTATTCTGTAGGTACGGCTCCCATATTTTGACCTTGTAAAAAAAAGTTATAACTAATACAATGTTGACATTTTGATTACGACTTCACGTGTCTACTTATCTTTGTTTTATGTACTTATGTTTATTTGATTTACTGATTTTTTATTTTATCTAGTCCTGTGATTAATGCAAAATCTTTTTGTTTAGAGTAACAAAACTTGTGAAGTGTTTTTGTTCTTAAGCATTTTATTTGAGTACCGGTATATGCCCTTAGGTTCACAGGGCTTTTTACTTCGAACACCTAACAAATCACTGGTTGATTCAAGTGTTTGTTATTATTGTCTTCTTTATCACTGGAATTGCTTTATGGTTCCTATCCTTGGGAACTTATGATTTTAATGACTTAATTACAGATTTGTTGTTAGTCAACATTTGGAATTTCCTACCAATTTGTAGCGTTTTGATTTTTTTAGATTCATGCCCATTACTGCTGATAATGGACCAGGTTAATCCTTGTTATTCCTACAGTGGACGAGTTTCCATATATCACTGGGGAAAATTCGGTACTTAAAAGTATGCGCTGCTTATTAAGTGTAAAACTTTTTTGGAAGTATGTGCAACTTTTAGGACTGATATAACCCATCGATCCAAAATGGTTTCGGAATCTCTCAACATTACCAATCTTCAGGCAACATATGGAGTTTATGCTTTAAGAGAATGATTCCATGGTTCGAAAAGGTAGTGCGTGGCTTTTGGGATGCACGACTTTTGGCACCGATTTGACCCATCGATCCAGAACAGTTTTGGAACTTCTTGATGCTGCTAATCTTCGGGAAACATGAGTATTTTATGCTTTAAGAGAGTGATTCCACGGCTCAAAAAGGTTGTGGGTGGCTTATGGAATGCACGGGTTTGATTTGAGCCTTTCGATGCCGCTGGAGCAACATCGGTTCTTAGAAGTCGGGGATCGGGTTTCGCCGATCCAACAGTTTGAGTCGATTTTCTTCGTCGACCCCACATTTAAGTGGGACATAATTTATCGTGATTTAACTATCACAAGCAGCACTTGAATGGTTTAGACCCGATTTGACCCCGTCAACTTAGTAGGTCTATTATGAATGCAGTTTTATTAATTCAGAAAGCAAACTAATTTTATTAAGAAAAGTTGGGCATGTTCTGCCTATATACAATGCCCTAGCTATCCCAGGATGGTTTGTTTGTTGAAAAATAGAAAATACTTAAGACAAATTCAAATAAAGGATGTAGCGATTCGCTGCTCCATGCTCGGGGAATATGGATTCCGTCCATGGTTGTCAATTTGAAAGTTCCGTCTTCCAGCTTTTGATTGACCACGCATAGCCCTTCCCAGTTTAGTCCGACGGCTCCCAGCACGGGATGCACTCTTTTGAGGATGAGGTCTCCCACTTCGAAGGTTTGGTTGCAAACTCTAGAGTTGAAGTACCGTGCAATCCTTTTTTGATGAGCAGCGTTTCTTAGTTTTGCTTCTTCCCTCTTTTCATCAATCATATCAAACGATCTAAAATGAGAGGCTCGTTTTGTTTCTGATTGAAATTTTGAGAGGGGACTTTAAGTTCGATAGGAATCATTGCTTCTGAACCATATGCCAAAGCGGATGAAGGATGTTCGGTTGCTGCTTTGTGTTTATTCTATAAGCCCAGAGTGCGAGTTGAAGTTCACCGACCCACTTCCTTTTTACTTTATTAGTCGCCTTTTGATGGTGGATTTGATGATCTTGTTTATTGCTTCCACTTGCCCGTTTGCTTGTGGAAGAGCGACCACGAGAAAGCTTTTCTCGATTCGGAAGCGTTTGCAAAAGTCTATGAACTCAGCGCTTTCTAATTGGGTTCCATTATAAGTGATGATTTTTTATGGCACACCAAACCTGCAAATAATATTTTTAGTAACAAAATTAATGACTTTCTTTATAGTAATGGTGGCCAGCGGTTCTGCTTCGGCGCACTTCATGAAATAGTCAACAGCAACTATAGCATATTTGCCTCCTCCTTTAGCTTTTAGCAATGCGCTAATCAAGTCAATTCCCATATTGCATATGGCCATGGGCTAATCATCTACATTAGCTCTATTAAGGGAGTTCTTTTAATTTTGATGAATCATTAGCAGCGGTCACACCGTCTGGCATAGTCTACTGCATCGTGATTTATTGTTGGCCAGAAGTATCCATACCGAAGGCTTTCTTTGCAAGGATTTCCCCCTAGTATAGTCTTCACTTTCCCTTTCATGAACTTCCTTCAGGATCCGTCACGCTTCATCATCGGTCACACATTTAAGCAAGGAGGTAGAGAATCCCCTTCGGTAGAGTATTCCATCATGTATTATGAATCACAAAGCCTTCCAGAGAAGACTTTTCCGTTAATTCTGTTTGCACCAAAATTGGTCATAAACCTCAAATGTCATGAAAGCACCAGTGTTTGCACACAAATCCTCAATATCCAATCACAGATTATAGATCTAGATAATGTAGATAGAAAAAACAAAGAAATAGTAAAATTAAAAAGAAAGAAAGCAAGAGAAGACACGAGATTTGTAATGGTTCGGCTATCTCCGTACTACGTCCACTTTGAATTAATCATTTTATTTCTTTTATACTGTTGTTACAGTTACAATCCTTTGAATAATCAAAATGACAGTGTATTTTGCCAAAAGAGAAGTAGATGATCCTTTTTAGTTGCCATAGAGTTCCTATTTATAGGAGTAGATCTCAAAATATCTGCCTCGAAACTCGGAATACCATTTCTCATGCGCAGGTGGGCCCACATGATCGATCTAGAATGGTTTGGGATCGATCCCCGATCGATCTATATGAATTTTGTATCCATCAAGAACCACTCCAAACGAACTAAGATCGATCATGGTGAAAGATGTTAGTGCAAAGTCCTTGCTCTTCAAGTTTCATGAAATTCCAGTATGTAGTTCGTGAATATGATCGATCGAAGTTTCACTTTTTTAGTGTTGGCTGATGACTTCGTATCCATGATGTTTCGTATCAATCACTTCCGCGTCGATCCGAGTCTTCGTATCCATCATCCCGTGTCCATAGCTTTCACACTGATCCGATTCTTATGTAGTGATCCATGTTTCATGCTCCACCTTGACTGCTTCATATCGATTGAAACGTATGTGATTGATACGAAACGGCTCCTTCCCTCTTGCTACTCTTTTTATCTATCCAGCATAACCTTCCCTATGTATGTCCTTTGTATCGATCAATAAGCGAACGATATGAAATGCTTTTCCCTGTAACCACCCATCCTTTGCTCCTTCCTTCGTATCGATCCAACCTTGACCGATACGAAGAGCTCCAACATGTTCTGCCACATACATCCAATCGATACGTAGATATCGATACAAAACTCACAGCTCAAGTTCATCCTGATCAATTTGAAAGCATCGATCCAAAGTAAATAGCCGAATCCACTTTTTTCGATATGAATTGTATCGATATGAAACCGCTTCCTTCCAATATTGATCCATCCATATCTTGAGCATACGAACTCCATTTGACCTAAAATTTGAAAGGTAGCCTTATCTAGCCTTGCTTATCATTCCCTATCGGTCCCACCTTGATTGTAGCTTGGTCCAATTTTGACGGTATCGATCGTAGCCTTGTTTTCAATCAATCTTCAATCCTAATATTCATCCCTTTTAACCAATTTGTTGATATCCCGGCCTTTACCAAAAGGCGGAGTAATATTTGCACCTCAAAACATGCCTTGTGGTAGGAAGACATGTTTTTAATAGCTTTAAATCCAACATCTAAAGTCCATATTCTATCCATAGCCATATTATCCTATCCATAATCCATTCCATCACTAGACAACTCTATCCAAGTGCCATATCCATAGCCATATCCCTATCCAAACCCGCGACTGCTCCAAGTCGATATTCGATTTCGAATCCAGTAACCAAATCTTTAGCCAATTCCACATCTATCCAAACTCGACAACCGAGTTCTAATCCATCTATATCCTTTAACCAATAACCAAACCCATGACCTCTCCAGGTCGATATCCAAATCCAAGATCGCTCTTAGCCCATAGCCAAGTTTGGGATCACTCCGGGTTCATGCCCAAATCCTTAGCTATTCATAGCCGATATCTAAATCCATAACCTCTTTGGGTTCCTACCGAGCATAGACCATACCCGACGACCTGTGTTAAGCAATGCCTTAGTGCGCCTAGTCAAGTGTCCCTGAATGTTGAGTCATGCGATAGCTTAAGTTCTAAGCTGAATCCTGGTCTCCCCAGACCCTTGCTGAGCATAGTCCATACACAAGGACCTAAAATAGTAAATGGTAGAATATAGGGCCCAAGTCCTAGGTCGAATCCTGGTGTCTCCGGACCCTTGTCATGCATAGTCCATACTCGACGACCTTTTACTAAAACCAGATAAAAATCCAATCAAACTCCAATCTGAAATCCAGATCAAATTAGAAATCCATATTAAAAATCCAAACCAAAGGACAAGCATCTAAACCAAAATCTAAACCAGAAAATCAACAAAACTCAGAGTTCAAACCAAACTCCAAAACCAAACCAAAGAAAATCAAATATCCAAATCAGAAAGAAAAAGCAAATTTCACAAACTAGAGCATCATGGTTTATCATCATCTCAAAGCATGCCTATGGGCTATCTCCATCCCCGTACATGAGTAAGTGACTTAGCCATCCGTCCAGAACTTGCTACTTATTTCATACCATCCAGATTAGTCGATAACCAATCGACCTTCATTCCCGAGCCTTGCGCCGTCGTTGTTTAAGATAGACGGTGGCTGCTCCTATCCACTTTCGCATTCCAAGTCCCGACATATTACCGTAACTTACCATTCCTTACACGTTGCTCGATTATATCCTTTAGATGCCTGCAGCTATTAGTATTATATCCGTCCAGGTCATGAAAGAGACAATGCCTTCCCAATGCCCTCTCACATTCCAAGGGTTCTCTCCTTATCGGCATTTGATAAGAAAGGTGACCACGAGTTTCCATGTATATATGTTCCAATGTTTCATTCGGTCCTGTATAAGTGGAGAATTTTGGTTCTCCCCACCGCTTCCTTACCCTTCCAAAATCGTTATTCGACAACCTCTTCCCTTTATCCTTATCCTTACCTGAGCTTTTCCCGGATAGTTCTCCATCCTTAACCACGTTTACTTCCTTTGATTTCATAACCAAGCTTGTATCCTCTTGCCGAATAAATCTCTCGGCCTCGTGAAATAATTCTTAGAGATCCATTGGTGGATCCCGTATCAATGATACCTTAAAATCCAAAGTGTCCCTGACTCCTGACAGGGTTTCCATTAAAACCATTGATGGATGCGGCCGATCCACTGAAGCAACGTCGCATTAAACTAGGTTAAGAAAGTCCTGAGTGAATCTTCTGTTCGCTGTTTCACTAATGTCAATGTCATCACATTCTTCAGTCTCTTGATACGAACCCAAAACTGCTTTAGAAACCTATCCACCAATTTTGTCTATGTCCTGATAGATCCATCTTCCAACTACTTGACCGCATAGCAGCTATATCCGTCAAGTACAGGGGGAAATACCAGGCCATAACCTCTTCTGATGCCCCTAGCACTTCCATATGTCTCGTATATCTCATCAAATGATTGGTAGGATCCGCCCGACCATTGTATACTTCCAGAGTAGGTAGTTTGAACTGCGGTGGATTCTAGCCATCCTGAAGTTATGGATAAATGAACTTCTGTTTACTCCTTCCAGATTCTTGTTTGCCAGACTCCGCACATAGTTCGCTTGATAATTTCAGCTAATTCAGTGTTATCCACCAAGGGTTGCCCCATCTTCATTTTCCAACCGCTTCCCGAGTCCTTGAGGGAATTCCGGTATGTACTCCTCGTCGTGCACTCATATATTCCAACCGGCAGCATGTTGTGCAATGTCGCATTGAATCTCTCCAATAATTAGTCTATTCATTGCACTGGCGTGCTCTTGGGTCTAGATCCATCCAATTTGATAGTTGTTTGCTGATTGGGGACTGCCCCATGCTGAACAGCTCTATCTGGTTGCCTGTTGAGTGCCTCTGTTCCAGCTCCACGGATCAGTGCTCCAGCAACTACCTGCTTCTCCTGCTTGTCCAAATTGCCTGAGAAAGTTTTGCATCACCTCCTCCTGCCTTTTCATCAACTGCTCCTGCATAGAATCCATCATAGTTTGCATTTTATCCCTGGTGATGTAGATGGATGCATGATCTGCTCTAGCTCCAGAGAATGTCTCATGACTTTCCTCTTGATGTCTCATTTCTGCTAATATTCTTCTAGCTGATTTCCTAGCCATGGTTCCTCCTAGATCCGATCCTTTAATTTTCCTAATCTAAAATCCAAATCCGATATAGCGGGTGCTAGTTTTCTCAGTGAAAGCACCAAAGTGTTTGTGCCAAAATTGGTCACAAACCCCAAATGTCATGAAAGCACCAGTGTTTGCACAATAATCCTCAATGCTTAATCACAGATTATAGATCTAGATAATGTAGAGAGAAAAAATAAAGAAATGGCAAAATTAAAATGAAAGAATGTAAGAGAAGATATGAGATTATAGTGGTTCAGCTAGCGTTGGCCTACGTCCACATTGAATTAATCCTTTTATTCTTTTTATACTATAGTTAAAGTTACAATCCTTTGAATTATCAAAATTACGGAGTTTTTTGCCAAAAGAGAAGAAGAAGATCCCTTTTTAGTTACCATAGAGTTGCTGTTTGTAGGAGTAGATCTCAAAATATCTGCCCCAAAACTCGGAATATCATTTCTCATGCGTACGTGGGCCCACATGATCGATCTAGAGTGGTTTGGGATTTATCCTCGATCGAATCATATGGATTTTGTATCGATCAGGAATCACACCAAACGAGCTAAGATTGATCATGGTGAAAGACGTTAGTGCGAAGTCCTTGCTCTCCAAATTTCATTATATTCCAGTGTGTAGTTTGTGAGATATGATCGATCCAAGTTTCACTTTTCTAGTGTTGGCTGATGACTTCATATACATGATGTTTTGTATCCATCACTTCTGCATCGATCCGAGCCTTCGTATCCATCATCCTGTGTCCATAGTTTTCGCATCGATCCGATTGTCACGTAGTGATCCATGTTTCGTGCTCCTCCTTGACAGCTTCGTATCGATCGATACAAACATGATGGATGTGAAATGGCTCCTTCCCTCTTACTACTCTTCGTATCCATCCACCATAACCTTCTCCATGTATGTCTTTTGTACCAATCAACAAGTGATCGATACAAAATTCTTTTCCCACTGCCTTCCATCCTTTGCTTATTCCTTCGTATCGATCAAGCCTTGACCGATATAAAGAGCTCCAACATGTTCTGCCGCATCCGTCTAATTGAAATGTAGATATCGATACGAAACTCACAGCCCAAGTTCTTTCTGATCGATATGAAAGCATCGATCCAAAGTAAATAGCTAGTCAACTTTTCTCGATATGAACTGTATCTATACGAATGTGTCGACACGAAGCCACTTCCTTTCAATATTGATCCATCCATATCTTGAGCAAACAAACTCCATTTGACCTAAAATTTGAAAGGTAGCCTTATGTAGCCTTGCTTATCATTCCCTATCGATCCTATCTTGATTAGAGATTGGTCCAATTTTGACGGTATCGATCATAGCCTTATTTTCAATCGATCTCCAATCCAGATATTAATCCTTTTTAGCCAATTTTTTGATATCCTGACATTGACCAAAAGGCGAGGTAACATATTCCTATCAGTTAGAAGAGTCCCTATAAGAAAGTAGTCTTTGATTGGCATCATCTATGTTTTCTGTTCGACGGTGGTTTGAATAATCCAGTCGACATCCATTTCGTTTATACTTGGAGCGGTTGGGGTCTCATCCGAGAATAGTCCTAATGATTGAGCTTCTCCAGAGCTTGCCAATTTTGCTAAGTAGTCAGCCTTAATGTTTTTCTCCCACTGAATGTGAGTTATAGTATAATGTTCGATGTCGTTCAACAACTCTTGTACTTTAGATAGTATAGGGCAAGGTTCTTCCCTCAAACCTAGTATTCACCTTTCAACTTGCAGATGACTAGTTGAGAGTCACTGTAGATGTGAATGGACTTTATTCCGAGTTCCTTTACAACTTTCAGTCATGCTATCAAGACTTTCTATTCTGCTTTGTTATTTGTTGTAGGGAATTCCAACCATAGAGCGTAGCAAATAGCTCGCCCTTTTGGGGGTTCCAAGGACTACCCCTGCCCCAGAACAGGGGTTGTTACATATGCCAACGATGAAGAATTTCCATCATGTTTCCACTTCCAACAGTATTTCTTCTTCGTCATCCTGTATGGTAAACTCGATAATGAAATCTGCTAGCGCTTGCCCATTGATTTACCTTCTCGGATGGTAAGTGGTATCACATTAAATCAATTCGAAATTCCATTTGAAAAGTCATCCAGAAGTTTCAGGTTGGTACAATACTTGCTTCAGAGGCTGATCAGTCGGTACTTTGATCGGATGCGCCTTGAAATATGGTTGTAACTTCCTAGACGCGATCAAGCAATATGCTAGCTTTTCCAACTTCAGGTAATTTTTCTCAACTCCAGTAAAACGCTTGCTAATGTAGTATACAGGTCGCTGAATTTTTGCTTCTTCATGCATAGGTGAAGCGCTCAATACATGACGTGAGACTGTTAAGTAGATGAGCAGGTCCTCTCTGTCCACTGTCTTTGATAAGATTGGCAGGGATTCCATATGTCGCAGCAACTCTTCGAATGCGGCTTGACAAGCTTCTTTCTATTTGAAGTTCTTCTTTCCTTTCTTTAATGCATCAAAGAACGGTATACACTTGTTGATTGCTTTTGAGATGAACAAGCTTAACACTATGATTTTCCTATTCAAGCTTTGTAATTCCTTCTTGTTCTTCGAGGCTTGGACTTCTCGTAGGTTAGTTATTTGCTCTAGATTTTCTTCAACACCTCTGGCACTCACTATGAATTCCAAGAACTTTTCGGAGGCTACCTCAAGGTGACATTTAAGTGGATTGAGTTTCATTCCATATTTCCAAAGTATTTCAAACATTTCAGCGAGATTATCTAGGTGATTGGCTATTACTCATGATTTCACCAGCATGTCATCCAACTGATCTCCTTGGTTTTTCGATCTAACGATTGAACATGGCATTTACTAATATCTGATATGTTGCCTCTATATTCTTTAAATCGAATGGCATTACCCTGCAACAGTATAATCCTAGGTCGATGATGAAGCTGGTGTTTTCCTAGTCGGGCTTCTGCATCAAGATTTGATTGTAGCCCGAGTACGTGTCCATAAATGATAGCATGTCAAGCCTAGCCATTCTATCCAAAAGCTGGTCAATTCTGGGAAGTGGAAAACTATCCTTCGGGTAGGCTTCGTTTAAATCTGAGTAGTCGATGCAAGTTCGCCAATTCTCGTTGGACTTCTTGACCAAAACCGGGTTAGATACCCATTTTGGGTAAGTCGCATCATGGATAAAACCATTGGCCATCAGTTTGTCTACTTCTTCTCTCAATGCCTTGGACCACTTGAGGCCCAGGCCGCGCATCTTTTGCTTTACCATTGTAAACCTGGGGTCAATGTTGAGCGCATGGCATGTAACTTCTAATGATACCCTACACATATCAGAATATGTCCAAGCGAACACATCCAAGTTGGCACGAAGACATTTGATGAGAGTTCTACTTGTTTCCAAGATGCGATCCAATTTTTAAGACCTGTGTCAGGTCATCCATATTTATAGGAAAAGACACAGTCAATTCTTCGGGTGTTGCCCGTTCTTCCCCTAAAGTCTTCTTTCTAGGGTCCATAGCCTTATGGAATCGGCGATAGTCCCCAAGCCAGGGGAGACTCTGTAGTTTCTATTCGGTAGATTCGTGAATGTGAATATTTCTTCCCACATGCTTCCCCTTTTCTTTTGCTTTCTTTTGGATTCAAGCAGTTCGACGATATAACATTCTATGGCAACAATTTGGTCCCCTTTGATCACTCCAGCTCAATTTCTCATTGGGAATTTCATGGTAAGGTACCATTGGATAAAGCAATTCTGAAATATGCCATTATGGGTCATCACAACAAGGCATTGTATGCCAACATTTCCTCTATGATCAAAAAAAGTTGGGTAAGGTGACTCTTTGGTTGCCTTCCCTAAGTTCTACAAGTAAGTCAATTGTTCTGACGGGTTATTTAGGCTCGCCAGTGAATCCTTGAATTTTGGTTTGGCAGACAGATACATCTTTCATGCTAATCTTCATTTGATAAAAGGTGTGCTTGAAAAGGATATTCACAAAACTGCCGCTGTCAACCAACACTCGTCGGACCACGGTTGGTCAGATCCCTATTGTCATAACCATGGGATTGAGAGTTGGAGCTTTAATCCCTTTGGTGTCCCAATTTTGGAATACTATATCATCATTCAAAATTTTCTACTGCTTGGTTGGAGCTCCATCTTCGATTGCGAGGAACGATTTCTTCGGAGCGTGCTTTAAACAACTCGTATACCGCTCCATTTCTCCCCAACTTCTCTATGTGGGATATGGTCCTCCAGATACCATTCTAATGATGAGTCTTTGGTCAGTTTTCTTTGATCCCTCCTTGTTGATCTTGGCTTGGTTTCTTTGATCTTTAGCAGATTGGGTAGCCACGGGCTGGTTAGGATTTTGGGATTTTCTCACATATGTTTGAAGCTTGTTTTCCTAGGTAAGCTCTTCAATCAAGTTCTTTAGATGGTGGCACTCGTTCGTTTTGTGACCATGCATCTCATGGAAGCGACAGAACTTTCTCGAGCGATTTTGTCGTTCAGTTGCTTCATTCTTGGACATATATTCCTTTGCCCCCTATGTTGCGAGACAGATGTTTTCCAAAGTATCATTGAGTGGGGTGTAATCTTCGGGCGTGAAGCTGTAAGCTGTTTATTATTACCCTTTCTTTTATTGGAAATTTGGTTTTTCCTTTTTTTGGTTTCTGTCTTTCCCTACACTTCCTTCAGCGGTCCCGAAGGCATTTATGTTTTGGTTCATCACCATGTCACTCAATCCGACGTTCATTGGTTGCATGCAAGTTGACTTCCTTTCCAACTCCTATGCCTCTTCCAATCAGAAGTATTGAATAGCCTTATGGTTGAAGTGCTTCCTTGTGGTAGGTTGTTTCATCTTGATCCATTTTTCGAACTCAGTTTCAGGGTGAATTGCATGGCCCAAAGCAATGAAAACCATATCCTTGTTCGGATTGCTTACCTCTGTCACTGCGGTATTAAACTGGTTCGTGAAAGACTTCAGAGATTCATTTCGTTTCTAGAATAGGCCGTAAAAGGACATAACATCTTTAGGCTGCGCTATGCGAAGTCTAAATTGAACAAGGAATCTCATTGCTAGCTGATCGAAAGTAGAGGTAGATCTTAGCAGAAGCCTAGTGAACCACATGGAAGTAATTTCTTTCAAAAAATGGGAAAACATATATATCGAACAATGTCCGTAGAATTTACTACGTCCATGTACCAATTGTACTTGTACAAATAGGGTTTTGGATTTTTTGTTCCATCATAGGATGCAATAGTTGGCATAATGAACTTTTCTGGAAATTGCTCATTCAAGATCCCATTAGTTAAGGGAGTCCGACTTGGAGCGGATCCCCATTCATCATCTCTTCTATTCTTGTTCTCATCCATCAACCACTTGACCATATCTATGACAAATTCCTCTGATGTTTGGTAGTACGAGGATCGACTATCAGTCACCACACCGATCGTTCAGCTTTGCAAATAGTCTTGGTGAGTAGGCTGAAGCCTAGGTTATCCTGCCTTTAGAAGAGTCACTCCCTTAGGGTCCCATTGGCTTACAGATAGCCTAATTGTGGTAGATTGGACATTCTTGGTGTTATCGAATGCAGTTTGATTTCCTTCCAACTTGCCATTATTAAATTTCTCTCCATCTTCTTAGTCGGAGAGTTCAATGGCTATATCCTCTTGTGGGGCCTTTACCCCTTGGTTCAAGTTCATAGTCAGTTGCCTTATGGTAGGTGGAGTACTTATGTTTCCTTTCATATTGACTCCCACAGTTCTAGCTATCACTCTTCTTTGTGGCTGCTTTCTGTTTCTTATGTTCAGACTAGAAACAGAAGAATTTTCTTGTTCCACGGTAGCCACGGGTTCGGCCATAGTTCTTGGAGCAGGATGTGATTATAAGGTCAAGAGGGTATTAAGCTTATCCATCAGAGCTCTTCCACTAGTTTCCGTTTTCTGATTGATTTCATCAACCATTTTATTCAACTCATCTCTTATAACTACCTCGCCTTGATTGGAAGATCTTGGCACCTGATCTCCTATGTTAGCGCCATTTACTTCGGTTTGCTGATGATTCATCTCTTCTCCAGCTATCACTGCCCCTATGGATCTTCCAAAGGCACTTCTTTTCTTTCCCAGAGCCATTGATTCTAAGAAACAGATTTTTTAAGAAAAGATTGAGGATCTAACTTCTGAACCCGTCCGATCCAAAGTAGATAGCTAGTTCTAAATCCTATGTTGGGTTCTCAGTGAAAGCACCAAAGTATTAACCTAAAAAATGGATCCACGCCTTGGACTAAGGGTGAAATCAGCAGTCCTATTCTTACAGAGCAATAATATAGAGAATAAATGTAGAAAAAGCATAAATAATAAGAAGACAAGAAGAATTTTATAGTAGTTCAGCTGTTAATGAAGCCTACGTCCACTTTATAACTTTTATTATAGATTGATTATTGTTACAAGGTAATTTGGATTATAAGGTAGTTGAATATCCCGAGTTAGACTAAGTCCCCAATCTTGGAGTTCATTGAAAAATCATAGTAAACCCCTTGGATAACTATTGTGAAGAGGGGGGAGAAGAGTAAAGAATAGTTTCTACAAAGTTTCAGCAGCAAGACAGAGGAACCTCTTTATGTTGCAGATATATGAGCATCTACAGGGGTTTGAGAGTTACTAGGCTAGGTCTTCTTGCGAGATGCCTGCAAACGACTGTAAGAAGACGCATTGCAAGTTTCATCTCGATCCGAGCTAACTTGATGGATCGCTAATGATCCATAGCTTCTTAGTCGATGGCGACCCAATGACTTGAGATGCTTCCCTTACCTTCTACCTCAAACTTCATGGCGACCTGGCAAAATGGAATGGATCGCTAGCGATCCATGTACTTAGTTGATTTTTGGACTTTGTCTTCTTAGGTGCATTTATTGTCTCATATTGGTGTCCTTCAAGTAATTTCGTACCACGTTGCCATGTTTTGATGATGGTCCGCTTACCGGTTGCATTAAACTGCTGATTGAATGAGACAAATGCTGGTCTCTCGATTTAACTAGCTGGGAATCCCATCAAACTTAGCCATTGTCCTTAGAATACCTATTGGACCATGATGCAAGTGAATTTATGAATCAACCAGCCAAGATTATGGATCACTAATGATCCATTATCTTTGTGTGTTTTCGCTTTCTATTTCTCTGATTTCTTTTGGTTTGTTGTTCGAGTCTTTTTGGTTGGTTCTTGAGTTATTCTGACTCGACCAAGCTGTTCCGACTACATTTGGATTTTGCTGGGTTAAAAACGCGGATAATACTTACTTTAGCATATTTTGATTAATCTATTGATCTACCAATATTGGAAAATAGTTTCAAATTTGGATCAAATAGGGTGCTTATCGGTTTTCACTCAAATTAATTAAACTTTTTTAAGTCTTCTTTATGTAATGAGACTTGGTAATGATCAACCCTTCTGCAATTTTTATGATTCTTATTCAATATAATAACTTCAGCTTTCCTCGTATCTTTCATGTCAAAAGTTGAAGATAGAAATCTTTTCATTTCTTCAATACTCGAGGTATTAGCTGCAAATATCAACATATTATCAACATAAGGGCATATAATTACACCTTTACCAGCACCAAATTTGTTATACATATTTGCCTGATTTGCAAATCCTAAAATCATTTAATATTATGGTTTTATCTAATTTCTCATGCCGCTGTTTTGATGCTTATATAAGACTGTGTAGTGATGTAATAAGTTTACATACTTTTGTCCACGTATCACAAAGCCTTTTGGTTGAGTCATATGTATCTCTTCATGAAATTCTCCATTTAAGAATGCAGTCTTGACATTAGTTTGATGAATCATAAATTTATAAATAGATGCTAATGCAATTAATTTCCTAATCATTTAAATTCTAACTACCAGGGCATAGTTATCAAAATAATTAGGGTTGTTATGGTAACGGTAAATTTACCATTACCATACTATTACTAGTCAATCAGTTGCCATTTTAAAGTAAAGTCGTATACCAACATAATCGGTACAGTAATACTAAATTTACCCTTTTTTTACGGTAAAACATCGATAATATTTTTTTCAAAACCAACGGTAATTTTCCAGTCCATTCATAATACATAGATATTAGTGTAAGATATTGTATTACGGGCGTTTAAAAGTAAGAAAACAGCTCAATTTATTTCAGTAATTCAACTCAAATGATGATAAATATACTTCTTTTCTATGTCCTTTATTTAGTAACCCAATAAGATATACAATGAAGCATCATTCAGTGTAAAAATATATCAACTTATTATTTTTTCTAGACAAATGGTAATTTATCATTACCAATGTAATGGTTACCAGTTTATTAGTATATCAGTCATCGGTAGACCAGTCAGTCGGTAATGACAACGGTAAACAATTTTAGTTTATCTGCAAAAATGGTACGATAATGGTATTTACAAAATGGTAACGATAACCATTACCATAACAGCCCTAAAATAATATATTCCTTCATTTTAAGTGAATCCCTTAGCAACTAAACTAGCCTCTAATTTTTCAATCATACCATCTGCTCTTAATTTCTCCTTAAATATCCACTTGCATCCTATTGGTCTAGAACTAGGAGGTAAGACCACCAATTTCCATATTTGATTTCCCATAATGTAATCCATTTCATCATTTATGGCTTCTTACCAAAATGCTGAATCCTGAGACTTTATGGAAACAATATGTATTAAAGGATCTGAATCTACGGTTGTAGAAACCATATCTTGATGCTAATACCATCTCCTGATCCTTCAACTAAATAAATGATAAAATATGGTACAAATGACTTTTTAGTCCTCATTCTTTTACTTATCCTAAAAGTTTCACCGGTTTCATCAATACTTTCTTCACTGTTCACAATTCACGAATATTTTCAGTGACCTCCACCATTTTACAAATAGTTGTATTAACCTCTACCATTTCACTAATAGATGGATTGGATGAAATGGATGTGAATTTATTTTCATAGAACAAAGCATCTCTAGATTCTATTATTGTGTGTACCTTAATCGAATTGTCAGGTTCAATTACAAGAATTCTATAGTCATTGCCGTGTTGAGCATACCCTAAGAAACTACACTCAATGCCCTTTTGTTCTAATTTCCTGATTTTCAGTTCAAGTAACCGAACAATGGCTGTACAGCCCCAAATTTGATAATACTCAAGATTTAGCATTTCTTCCAAAGTACATAAGGTGCAAATTTGGTTTTCTTATGACGTATTCTATTTAAGATGTAACAGGTGGTAAGTATTGCATCACCCCTGAAACTATGTTAAGACCAGAATTACATAACATAGCATAAACCATTTTAGCAAGGGTCCCAATTTTACATTCTTCTACTCAATTTTGTTGTGGAGTATAAGCTATAGATGTCTCGTGTATAATTCTTTCAGGTTCATAAGATGAAAGAAAATGTTATTCACCTTCCCTGTAAGATCTAAGGGTCTTAATTTTAACATCACAATGGTTTTCTAATTCAGTCTTACAGGTCATAAATGAATTTAATACTTCATCCTTAGTATGGACTAAATAAACATAACAATATTTTGAATAGTCATCTATAAATGTGAAAAACAAATTCTTTCCTTCCCTAGCAGGAGTATTATGCATATCACAAACATCACTACGAATCAATTGTAACAGATTAGTGGTGCTAATATATTTCAGTAGAAATGGTTTTCTAGTTATTTTGGTTAGAAAGAACATCCTATATTTATCATCAGATTTATTATCATATTTAGGGATCATGGTTAATGAAATCATATTATCCATACTTCTAATATTAACATGTCCTAATCTACAATTCCATAAAGAAAAAGAGTCAACAATATAAGCAGAAACAACCATTGTATTAATATTCAATTTGAACATTCCATCACACATGTACCCTTTTTCAACAAACATTCCACCTTTGGTCGATATATATTTATCTGACTCAAAGATATGTTTTAAGCTAAACTTATTTAATAGACTACCAAAAACAAGGTTCTTTCTAACCTTGGGTGCATAATATACATTATTTAACGTCAGAATCTTCTCGGACATGAACTCCAGGTCCATTGTCCCCTTTCTCTTGACCGCTGCTTTCGTTGAGTTTCCGATATAGGGATAATTTTCATCGTCGGATGGTTCAAGTTCCTCGAATAGACTCTTGTCATTGTAAATATGCTTAGGAGCATTAGAGGCGATCCACCAAGAACCCACCCTTTCAATCATGTTGATTTTAGAGATTACTGCGGTCAAGTTTTCTTTTATCAATTGAGCTTTTTTTAGGGAAATTATAATCTCTTTTAGCGTGACTGGGTTTCTATAACGGTATCACCCATTCATTTTCTTGGCCTTCTTGTTATCGAAGTTTTTCTTATTCTGAAATTTCCTCTTTTTATTAAAAGAGTTCATGGTGGTTTTATTTTCCTTCTTCTCCTCCACTGTGTGGATCTTCGATGAAAACACTATTCGTTCAGTGGTTTTTTTCTGCCTAAGTTGTTTTTCACTTGCAAATAATGTGCAAGATTATCCATACTTATAACCTCTTTTTGGTGTTTAAGGATTTTCATTTGATCTTTCCAAGAAGGGGGAAGTTTGTCTACTATGGATGAGACTTTTATCTCCTCGTCTATATTTATATTATGCTGGGAGAATTGGTTTAGGATATACATAATATCATTGAATTTCTCTACTTCTGGCGGAGTATCAATCATTTTATAACTAAAAAATTTAATAACAAAAAATTTCTTAGTTGTTGTGTATTCGTTTAGAAACTTGGCCTCTAATGCATCCCATACTTCTTTGGCAGTTGATTTGTTGTAATACATACCGAATAGAGTATCCATCATTGCATTGCATATGTGCCCCTAGCATATATAATCATCTTGCCTCCATTTCAATCTCAATCGTGCTTGCGCAACAGTCCCATGTCCTATTTCTCTTGGCTTGGGCATCATAAGATCATAAACCACTTTTAGTCCAGCCAATAGAAAATGCATCTTCTTATGCCTACTCACGAAATTAACATCATCAAACCTTTTTAATTTGGTGAAATCAAAAGCAAACTCTCTCAAACTGTGCGGTGCCATTGTCAAACAACGTCTTAAGATTGTTGTTGAAATTCTTCAATCTAGCAATTGTAATCTGCAAAGTCCTAGGGATCCTCTAAGGCACGTCAATGACGCTTTCCTTAAGATGTTATTTTCCCTTACCACTCATTTAAACAAATGAATAGGTGTTGTAAGTTAAGGAAAATCATCTTCCAAGATACAATGGAGTGGAGATGATTATTCTCTTTAATCAATTGCGATAGCACTATCGAAATCAATTCAAACTATCTTCTGAATTGACTACAATGACAAGAGTATCAAATTTGTGATCTGGGGTATCACGAACTTGAATATGTATTAAAGAAATAAGAGAGGAGAAGAGAATGAGAATAATAAGGATTTGCAACGCTTTTCAGGTGTTTCTGTTTCAGGAAGAAGAAGTGATTTAGAAATAGTTTTTAGGCATTGCAAATTCAAGAAGAAGAAGATTAAAATGAAATAGTTTTTGGGTGTTACTATTTATAGTTGGAGAGAGGTGTCTTTTCGTTGTGAGAAGATGCATCCGTTCATTTACAATAGTCACGTTTCCCGCCCTCGTTCATTCGTTTCAAACGTCAAATGTCAAGTTTCTATCTTTTTATTTTTTGAATTTTGGGCTTATTAAAAATTTTGTCCATTTTAACATAAATAATTCCACTCAAAAATATTATTTGGAACCAAAACCGACCTGGCCTAGTCAGTCAGACGGACGGATGGCGACCGCACGCTTGTGTGTGGTTGTGATGCACCACTTCCCTCCTTAGAAAAGAGCAAGCATTGGGTGCCCAAAGGGCCCAATCTTGCCTTAAGGAACCTATAATTTAAACAAATATAGTTCCTATAATTCAAGGATGTGGCGCCATCCCCAATCCATCTTCCTCTTCTCATTCTCTTCTTCTTATATACAAAAAAAATAACTCACATAAATATTTTATTAAAATTTCCACTAACAATCCTCCACCTAATTTTAACAAAATTTCTCTTTCCATACGTTGTAGTAAAATTTATGCATTAGTGTAGATGTCTTATGGACTTGAATCTATACATTGTGATAACCTATCAGAGCATGCCATGATGGAATAGTTGACTAAGCATTGGACCAACGATTCTATGCGGCATACCGGATGTGTTTCACATGCTCGTTTTCTTTTCTTTAGATAATTCATAAGTCAACATGTTTTTGGACTTGTGTCTATTTCTTGGTTGCGTGTAAATACTTAAGCCATAGTCTCGTAGAAGGCAGCGCCACTTTCATGCATTCATATGGGTAGGCTTACTTACAAGTTCCCTACAACTATACAATTCAGCAGTACTTCTGTTACAAACCTATTAAGCACTAAGTAGTACGACCTTTCCCATATCATTATAGGTACCAAGCACTCTTATTTGAAATGGATATAATATCAGTTGTTCAGACTAATATTACAGTGCTTCAAATCACTACGTATAACGTACTTTTTCTCATTGAACTCAAGATAAAGAATTTCATTCTGTTGAGTTGAGTTTTCATCATAGGTGATTTCTATGTTGGTTTTAAACCCATTCATTTTGATGTTTTTAACACTAAATCTCTTGTAAGTCCTTTTGTAAATAGGTCAACCAAGTTTTGGCTAGATCTCACAAAATCTATGGTGATTACCCCATCAGTAAGTATTTTCCTCACCACACTATGCCTTAAGGCCAATATGCCTAGATTTGCCATTATATATCTGGCTATATGATCTTGATAGTGTTGCATGACTATCATAATGCATAAATATCAGAGGCAAATACAAGGATTTCAAATAGAATTTTTTTTAATCATTCTGCTTGTTAACTACAAAAGGCCAGTACTATAAATTCAGCAGCCATGGTAGAATCTGCAAAACACTTCTGTTTCTTTGAGGCCCAAGATGTTGGTCCTAATCAAGAGTGAGTACCCATCCACTATTTGATTCATTGTTATCCTCTCTTTGATTATTCCAACTAGCATCTGTGTATCCTTTAATTACACTAGGATACCTAAAGTACAATATACCATAGCCCATGGTTACTTTCGAATATTTTAAAATTCTTTGCATAGCTAGCTAGTGAATATGACTAGTATTACTGGTATATCTACTCATTTTACCAACAGCTTAGGCAATATAAGGTGGTGTGCATGTCATGGAATACATTAGACTACCAATAACTTTAGCGTATTTAAGTTGTTCTATTGATCTACCAGTATTAGAATATAGTTACATATTTGGGTCAAATGTGCTTATCGGTTTGCAACCAAATTGATTAAAGTTTTTTAGAGTCTTTTCTACATAATAAGACTGAGTAATGATCAATCCTTCAGCTTTCTTATGATTCTATTCCTAGAATCACTTCAGCTTCCTCCGTATCTTTCATGTCAAAACATAAAGATAGAAATCTTTTTGTTTCTTCAATACTTGAGGTATCGGCCCCAAATATAAACATATCATCAACATAAAGGCATATATTTACACCTTTACCAGCACAAAATTTTCTACAAATGCATTTTTATAATTTATGAATCCTAAAATCATTTGATACTATGGTTTTATCAAATTTCTCATGCCACTGTTTTAGTGCTTGTATAAGATCGTCAAGTGATTTAATATGTTTACATACTTTACGTTGTAATCCAAACATCACAAAACCTTTTAGGTTAGGCATATATAGATATATCCTTGTCTTAAGAATGCAATATTGACGTCCATTCGACGAATTTTAAATTTACAAATAAATGTTAATGTAATTAATGTCCTAATTATTGAGATTCTAGCTATAAATGTATATGTATTAAAATAATCTATTCCTTCTTCTTGAGTAAATTCCTTAGCAACTAATCTAGCCTTAAATTTTTCTACCATATTATCTACTCTTAATTTCTTCTTAAATATCCACTTACGTCCTATTGATTTAGAACCATGAAGTAAGTCTACTAATTTCCATGTTTGATTTCATATAATACAATCCATTTCATCGTTTGTAGCTTCTTGCTAAAATACTGAATTCTAAGACTTTATGGCCTCGGTTTATGTTAAAATATGTCAATGTATGGCTGTAGAAACCATGACTTGATGTCTAATACCATCTCTTAAACCTTCCGCTAAAGAAGTGATAAAACATAGTCCTAATGACTTTTCAATTCTCATTCTTTTACTTCTCCTAAGAGTTTCACTAGTTTCATTATTATTTTCGTCAATATTCTCAAATTCACGAATATTTTTAGTGACCTCCACCATTTTATGAATAGGTGTATTAACCTCCACCTTTTCACTAATGGATGGATTAGATAAAATAAATGTGAATCTATTTTCATACAACATTGCATCTCTATATTCTATTATTGTGTTTACCTCAATCGAATTGTTAGGTCCTATTACTAGAAACCTATAGCCCTTGCTGTGTTGAGCATATCCTAAAGAAATATACTTAAAGTCATCTTGGCCGAATTTCAAGCTTTTTGGTTTAGGTAATCAAACAATGGCTCTACAGCCCCAAACTAGATAATAATCAAGATTTGATTCACGTTTCTTCCAAAGTTCATGAGGTGTGACTTTGGTTTTCTTATGAGGCATTCTATTTAAGATATAACAGGCTGTAAGTAACGCCTCACCCTTGAGACTAGTATTAAGACCTGATAGCACTAATCATTTCAGCAAGAGTCCTATTTTTAAGTTCTGCTACTCCATTTTGCTATGGAGTATAAGTTATAGATGTCTCATATATAATTCCAACATATTCATAAAATATATAAAAATGATATTCACCTCCCCTATTAGATCTAAGGGTCATAATTTTAACATCATATTGGTTTTCTACTTGTCTTATAGGTCATAAATGAATTCGATATTTTATCCTTAATATACATTAAATAAACATAAAAATAATTTTAATACTCATTTATAAAATGTGACAAAATATTTCTTTCCTCCTCTAGTAGGAGTACTATGCATATCACAAACATAATTATGAATTAATTGCAAAAGATCAGCGATATTAATAGACTTCAATGGAAATGGTTTTCTAGTTATTTTGGTTAGAGAGCATATTCTACATTTATCATCAGATTTATTATCATATTTAGGGATTATGGTTAATAAAATCATATAATCCATACTTCTAATATTAACATATGCTAATCTACTACGCCATAAAGAAAATGATTCCACAATATAAGTAGAAGTAACCATTTTATTAATATTCAATTTGAATATTCAATCACATATGTACCCTTTTCCAACAAACATTCCACCTTTGGTCAATATTTATTTATCTGACTCAAAGATTTGTTTGAGGCTAAACTTATTTAATAGACTACTAGAAACAAGGTTTTTCTTCTAACCTCTAGCACATAATATACATCATTAAATATTAGAATCTTCCTGGACATGAACTCTAAGTCTATTGTCCCCTTCCCCTTGACCGTTTCTTTCATTGAGTTTTCGATATAGAGATAATTTTCATCACCGGACGGTTCAAATTTCTTGAACAGACTCTTATCATTGCAGATATGCTTAGCAGCACCGGAGTCCACCAAGAAACATCTCTTTCAATCATGTTGATTTTAGAGACTACTACTGTCGAGTTTACTTTTGTAGATTGAGGTTTAGGGAAAGGAAAATCTCTTTTAAAGTGATCAGGTTTTTAACAATTGTAGCACAGATTCATTTTCTTGGCCTTCTTGTTATTGACCTTTTTCTTATTTTGAAATTAAAAGAGTTCTCAAAGGTTTTATTTTCCTCCTTTTTCTTCACTATGTGGACCTTAGATGGAAACACTGTTGGTCCAATGATTTCTTTTTGGCTAGTCATTCTTCCATTTGCAAATATTATGCAAGATCATCCAGACTCATATCCTCCTTCTTATGTCTAAGAATTTTTCTTTGATCTTTCCAAGAAGGGGGAAGTTTGTCTATATGGATGATAATTTTATCTTCTCGTTCATTTTCATATTATCCTGGATAAAGTGGCTTAGGATATGTATAATATCATCGAATTGCTCTACTACTGGCCTAACATCGGTCATTTTATAATTAAAAAATTTAGCAGCCAAAAATTTCTTACTTATTGCATCCTTCATTAGATACTTGGCCTCTAGCGCATCCCATATTTCTTTGCTAGTTGATTTGTTGTAATACATATCAACATAGTATTCGTCATTACATTGCATATGTTCCCCTTGTAATCATCTTGCTCTCATTTCAGCCTTAATCGTGCTTGCGCAATAGTCTCGTTTTATATTTCCTTTGACCTTGGTGTCGTAAGAAAATAAACCACTTTTAGTGCGGCTAACGGGAAATGCATCTTTTTCTATCAACGCACGAAATTAACACCATCGAAGCTTTCTAATTTGGTGAAATCAAAAGCGAACTCTTTCAAACTATGCGGTGCCATTTTCGAATAACGTCTTAAGATTGTTGTCAGAATTCTTCGATCTATCAAAGACAATGGTGGTAATCTTCAAAGTAATAATGATCCTCCAAGACACGTCGATGATGCTTTCTTTAAGATGTTATTTGTCATCACCACTCGTTTAAACAAATAAATGAACGCTATGAATTAAGACAATCGTCTTCCAAGATACAATGAAGTCGATGTAGTTATTCTCTTTAATCAATTGCGATGGCATTGTCGAAATCGATTCAAACTATCTTCTGAATTGATTGTCGTGATAAGAATATCGAATTTGTGATCTGCAGTACAACGAACTCGAATATGTATTGAATGAAATAATAAAGGAGAAGAGAATGAGAAGAATAAGGGTTTGCAACGTTTTTTAGATGTTTTTGTTTCAGGTAGAAGAAGTGATTCTTAAATAGCTTTCAGGCGTTGTAACAGCGAGAAAAAGTTTAAACAGAAACAGTTTTCGACTGCTGCTATTTGTAGTTGCGGGAAGGTGCCTTTTCATTGTGAGAAGATGCGTCCTTTCATTTGCAATAGTCACGTTTTCCACCCGTGTTCATTGGTTTCAAACGTCAACAATCACGTTTCTTCCTTTTTAATTCTAGGCCTGCTAATAATCTGGACCATTTTAAATTAAATAATTCCGTTCGAAAATATTATTTAGACCCAAACATGATCGGTCAGTCGACGACAGTGTGCAAGTGTGGTTGTGATGCATGATTTCACTCCTCATAAAAGAGCAAGTATTGAGTGCCTAAAGGGTCCAACTTTTCTTAAGAAACTTCTATTTAAACAAATATAATTCCTATAATTCTAGGATATGTGACAACCTCCAATCTCACTTCTCTTCTCTTTTTCTTCTTCTTATTTAAAAATAAAACCAAAATTAACTCACACAAAATATTTTATAAAATTATCACTAACACACACACACACACACACACACACACACACACACACATATATATATATATATCTGTGTGTGTGTGTGTGTCTATATATACACACGTGTATATATACGTACATGTGTGTATACACATACATATATACACTACACACATATGTGTACACAAATATACACACACCCACAGAGGATCAATAACCCTTTTTATTTAACACAATTTGCAACCCCCTGATATCAGTCATATATTTATATTTAAATATTTGATTTATGTGACTAGAGAGAGAAAGAACAAATATTTAAATCAAAATTCATGGCTGATATCAAGGGTGTACGAAATGGTGCTAAATAAAGAGGGCTATTGATTCTAGCTCATGTATTTTATTTAGTACGATCTGTGAGAAATGCGGATTAAGGATCTTAAGGCTAAGGATAAACACTAGAGGGGGGGTGGATAGTGTTTTAGAGAATTGTTAAATCTTTTTCAGTTTTTGTTAATTTAAACACAAATGTATGCAATATTCATACACAGATATGATCACAGAATCAAACACAAATGCAAATATAAAGTAAAAGCAGTAAAGGAAAGAACACACTGCATTTGCACTGGTTCGGAGTTACCCTACATCCAGTCCCGCACACAAGTACGGATTTCCTTTCAAAACAATCTTTACAATTACACCTTCGATTTCAAGGGTACGAGGTACACCCTCCAGAATCACAATCCTCTGGGTAGAGATACTTGATTTTCCGGGCAACAAGTTCACTCAATTGATTTCCCAAGGCTACAATCACACCTTATCTTGCTTGATTGATTTTCAAGGCTACAATCACACCTTTTCTCGCTTTGTTGATTATAAAAAGCCTATAACTCTGAATAGCACTGAGGATCTTGTTGAGATAGTGATAGAGAATCAAACTAGAGATAATCTAGTTAGATTCAATGTTGATTTCGGCAGAGTAATGATAAGAATTTATACATAGAAATGTGGAAGAAGAAGAGGAGTGAAAAACCAGAAAAACTGAACCAAAATTCGTTGAAACTAACCCATATTTATAGAAGAACAACAGCCATGCCATTTGTGAAGAGTTATGACAAATAGACATTTGTTTTGAAATTTAAATTTTAAACTCAACTGACACCACGTCGACATGGGGTACTTGAGTATGTCGACATCCTAGAGGGATTTTTAGTGTTTTGATTTTCTTTGAAAATAATCTTTATTTTACATTAAAACTATTTTAAACTTTATAAATACACTTGACTATATTTAAAATACATAAGTAAATATAAAGAATAATATATACAAAATTTTATATTTAAAATCTAAGTATAAATATTTAAAAGTTGAATATATTATATTTAAAAGATAGTTTAAAAACAAGAATAATTTGATTTTGAAATTAAAGATTATTTTGAGGCTAAAAGTATTTGAAATCAGGATAGATATTTTTTGATACTTTTAAAAGGAAGGTTTTGAAATCATTTTAAAAACAAGATATAATTTTGAAAAATAATTTGAATAAAAAGTTAGTGGATACAAAACAATGTTCCATTTTTCGTATCCTACTTAGGGTTCCATCCCTTTAACAGGCTCGAAGTGGATTCCATTCCACGAATAAATTGGATTTTAAGATGTCAGTGCTTTTCTATAAGTTTTAACAAAATTTCTGATAAAAAACAATAAATTACTTGAATTCTTGAACTCTTGATAATCTTGATACTCATGAGTCTTCAATCTTGATATCTTGAATCTCTATACTGTACAGTCTTCATTCTTGTTACCTACATGGTTAAATCCTGTACATACATATATATCTAAACTTATACTATTAGTATTTATATTTTATAATCTATTCTAAGATTGTTGTCATCAAAACCATCATCTCATGGACTAACAATCTCCCCTTTTTTTATGATGACAACCATTGTTTATAAAATATTACTTCTATCCTAATAACTCCCCCTTAATCTATGCCTAACTACCCTATTTTATACTTCTCCCCCTTTTTCATCAACAAAACTAACTCTAAACTATATAACACCAAACTATAGAACTCCCCCTAAATCTAATACTCTATGATATGTGATTATAAAGATAGTGTTATCATAAATAATCAACACTTAGATCTAATAATAAACCTGATCCTAAACTACTAACTATTCTAAGTATATGATAACCATATAGTTATATTTATTAATAGGGAAGAACACATATATGAACACAATTTATTTATTAATCATATAGTATATTTACATTTTCATTGTAAACGTAAGAAGGAATAAACAATAATGGTAAAGAAAGAGAAGAAACTAATGTGTGCTTTTGAACATAGGAGATCTATGGATCGAACAGTTTGGATAGTGGAAACAAAATTTTCCACGTTGCTAGACAAGATTCCCATCTTTGTCAAAACACACTTCTCCAACGCACACGACTTTGTCGTCATCTTCCGCATGCGCTTCTTTCATGGGTTATTCTTCTTCTTCACTGACCTCATGTTCTTGATCTTCTGAAGAATCTTCGTCAATCAAGATTGGGTTAGCATGATTGTCCATTAGAAATTTTTTCAAATTCCTAAGGATTTTGCCTTGCCTCTCTTGTTCCTTGGTCATTCGAAGTTGCATTACTTGAATTTCAGTCATTAACTGAAGTGCACCCTTTAGAGAATCCTCCATTTTAGTCACACGAGCGAGAGTAGTACGTTGACATGGACCAGATGTATGAGAGGGGAATGAAAAGGTTGATTTTATGTTTGATTTGGAAGAGGAGGCCATTGATTATTTAATTTCATAGAAAAGAATAGAGAGCTAATAGAAAGGATGAATAAAATTTTGAAAATATGAAGAATGTATAACCAATTATTTGAATATTGGGGGGAAAATTTCAAAAATTTAAAAACGTCGTATGTCAACATAGGGTAGAGGAATATGTCGACATGGTTCTTGAATTTTTGCCTATTTAATTTATTTTGAATTAATTTTTAATTATACTTTGTTTATTTATATTTTATATTTCAGTTATTGAACAAGTACCTAATTCTCTTCTTAATTTAGTAAATATAGATTCATTTAATGGTTTTGTTAAGATATCAGTAATTTGATTCTCAGAATTGATATAATCTAGAGTGATTACTTCCTTACTTATATTATCTCTGAGAAAATAATGTCTGATATCAATATGTTTAGTTCGAGCATGTTGAGTAGTATTTTTGGATAAATTTATCGCACTCGTATTATCACAATAAATTGGTGATTTTGAAAATTTTAAACCATAATCTTTTAAAGTTTGTTGCATATATATTACTAGAGAACAAGCCAAAGTAGCGGAAATATATTCTGCTTCAGTTGTTGATAAAGAAACTATGTTTTGCTTTTTACTAAATCAGGAAATCAGAGAATGCCCCAAAAAGTGACAAGTTCCACTTGTACTCTTTCGTTCTGACTTAAAACCAGCATAATCAGCATCATAGTAAGATATTAAGTCAAAGGAATCATTTTTAGGTTAAAATAAGTCATAATCAGAGGTGTGTTTAACATATCTTATGATCGTTTTACGGCTTTTAAGTGGGTCTCTTTAGGTTGGAATTGATATCTTGTACAGAGACAAACACTATGCATGATATCAGGTCTATAGCAGTAATATAGAGTAGTGATCCAATCATTCCTCTATATAACTCTTGATCTACATCTTTCGAGAGATCTTCTTTACTAAGGTACTCATTGGTTGCCATGGGAGTGGGTTTGCCACTTGTAGTAGTCAAACCAAATTTATTAATTAGGTCTTTAGCATATTTTACTTGACTAATAAAGATACCATTATCTAATTGTTTTATTTGTAATCCTAAAAAGAAATTTAATTCACCCATATGACTCATCTCAAACTCTTTTGTCATTATTCAAGAAAATTCTTTATTCATTTCAAAATTAGTTGATCCAAAAATGATATCATCTGCGTGGACTTGTACTAGTAGAATATCATTTTTATTTCTTTTAATAAAAAGAGTTCAAAATTTGATTGTAATAAGTAAGATCTTAGTCTATCATACCAGGCTCTAGGAGCCTGTTTTAGACCATATATGATGAACGTATTTCTCTGCAATTTAAACTGTTTGTTTCATATATTTTTATTTTAATAAAACGGTATTATACGGGTATTTTATTGTGGTTTTGCAGATTATAGATTTCGAAGTGCAACGTTGAAATTAACCGGTTGTGCCGTCCATTGGTTCAAAAGACACTTCAATTTATGAAAAGTCACATTTCCAATTCCAAAGCATATATTATAGTTCAAAGTGCATCACATGGACTTCGGTTCATAAGGAAATACATAGCAACTCACGTTCAAAGCAAGGCTACATGCTGGCAATTCATTAAGTCATAAGAAAATAATTCAAAGTAGCAGCTCACTACCATTTGTTCAATTCAAAGCAAGGACCAAAATAATTAATTCAAGCAACGTGGTCCAACCAAATGCTCAGCATATATTTTTCAAGCAGTGACGTGGCCACATTATTCTCCAATTCCAAAGCTCAGCCTTGTCATGTGAATGCCACCTTATTAGTTCTTTTACCAATTCAAACAAAGATTACGTGCAACTCAAGTAATATATTCAAAGGCAAACCAAGTCAAAGCAACGTGACCACACATAATTTCAGCAACAAGACTTATTTTTTTGGGGACGAAAGTCTATAAATAGAAAACGAGACAGGAACCAGAGGGCATCTCTTACCTCATCACTTTTCTTCAAGTTTAGATTTAAATTCAGCACTGTTTTTATTTTCGAACAGAATACGTAGGATTGTTGATTAGATTTAGCAATTTATTTATTCTTGTTCTTAGTTATTTTCTGCACTCTTTTCAGTTAGTTAATAATTATTTCAGTTGTTTGCTCCGTTATCTTCTTTTCCGCAATTTCAATTTCTGTTCTGATTTTTACAATTCTATATTTTGGTTGCAATTTCGATTAGTTTCGAAATCGATTCGGAGTATATTATTGTTTTTATTTTCTGTTCAAAATTCACCGTCGAATTCGTTAACACGCCTAAGATTTAACTATGGATTTTAATTGTTTTAAAATACAATTCCCCGTGTTCGATCTGCATACTACACGCCTGTGTGCTTGCAAAATTTATTAAAATTTGTGCTTTTCTAATCAATAGAAAAGTCGCAACAATATAAAGCTTTCTTAAGTTTGTAAACATGATTTGGTAATTTATCATTTTCAAAAAGTGGCGGTTGTTCAACGTACACTTCTTCTTTTACAAATCCATTTAAAAAGGCACTTTTAACATCCATTTGAAATAATTTTAAATTATTATGATTTGCGGAAGCAAATAGAATCCTAATGGCTTCTAATCTTGCTACGGGAGCAAATGTTTCATCAAAATCTATTCCTTCTTCTTGACAAAAAGCTTGAGCGACTAAACGTGCTTTATTTCTAACTACCTCTCCTTGTTCATTCATTTTATTTTTATAAACCCATTTAGTTCCAATTATAGTTTTATTTTCAGGTCTAGGAGCAAGTTTCCAAACTTCATTTCTAGTAAATTGATTTAGCTCTTCTTGCATAGCCAAAATCCATGAATCATCAGTTGATGCTTCTTTTGGATTTTTTGGTTCAATAGTTGATATAAAAGATACATTACTCATTTGACTTAGTTGATTTCTAGTTTTAACTACAGATTGCATATCTCCTAGTATATTTTCAATAGGATGATCTTTTGAAAGTTTAGTCCTTTTATTAGGATGATTAATTTCATTATTAGTTTCAGTTGACTCTTGATTTTGAGTAATTAAATCATCTTCATCATTTGTATCCTCAAAATTTTTGAAATTTTCATCGAATGACACATGCATTGTTTCTTCGATGGTGTTAGTTCTCAAATTAAATACTCTGTATGCTTTACTTCTATTAAAATATCCGATAAAGATACCTTCGTCGGATTTAGGATCAAATTTATCTCAGTTATCTTTAGTATTTAAAATAAAACATTTACTTCCAAAAATTTTAAATAATATACTTTAGGTTTCTTTTAGTGAAGAAGTTCATAAGAAGTCTTATTAGTTAAAGGTCTAATTAAAATTTAATTTAAAATATAACAGGCGGTAGCAACTGCTTCTGCCCAAAAATTCTTTGGTAATTTACTGTCTGAAAGCATAGTTCTCGCACACTCTTGAATCGTCCTATTTTTACGTTCTACTACTCCGTTTTGTTGTGGAGTTTTTGGAAATGAAAAACTGTGAGTTATTCCCTTTTTATTGCAGAATTCCTCAAATTTTTCATTTTCAAATTCACCACCGTGATCACCACGAATGGTTATAATTTTTAGAGAAAGTTGATTTTGAATCCTTTTTGAAAAGTTCTTAAAACATTCAAAAGTATCACTTTTATGTTTCGAAAATATTGTCCATGTAAACCTAGAATAATCATCTACAGTTACAAAAACATATTTACTATGATTTGTTGACAGAATTTGAGATGAACCAAATAAATCAAGGTGAAGTAATTCAAGAGGTTTGAAGTTGAATTTAAAGGAACTTTTTCTAAGTTTTCCTAATTGACATGCATCACATAGACTATCTACTTTAAAATTCATTTTAGGAAGGCCTCTTACTAGATCATGTTTTGACAGTCTAGATAAGAGTTTGAAATTCAAATGCCCAAATCTCTTATGCCAAATCCAAGGGTCACTTGTATTTGCCAAAAGACATAAGTTATCATTTGAAACTTTCATACTAAGAATATAAATATTCTTTTTCCTAATTCCCTCAAAAATTATAGTTGAATTATATTCTTCAATGTGACATTTATCTTTTTCAAATTTAATTTTATATCCTTCATCGCAAAGTTGACTTATACTTAGTAGATTATGTTTCAGATTTTTAACTAGTAAAACATTAGTAGTAATAGGAGTTTCAGAGTTACCGACTTTGCCGATGTCAATCACATATCCTTTTGAATTGTCTCCAAAGTTAACCAGTCCTCCGTCTTTGTATATTATATCATTTAACATATCTGGATTGCCAGTCATGTGTCTAGAACATCCACTATCGAGTATCCATTTGTCCTTTCTGATCTGCACAATTTGTCCGTTGTATACTGATTCCTCAATAGCCATAAAGCATGATTCATGTACATCAGACAATTTTGGTAGACAACTTGAATTTGAACATCTATTATATGCAGAATCAAAAGACAATGATGATCTGAATATTTTTAAACTAGTATTAACAAACATAGTCATTTTAAAACTTTTTCAAAAATCAGATTATGAAACTTTGAAAACCTTGTTTTGATACCAAATGTGAGAAATATGGATTAAGGACCTTAAGGCTAAAGGATAAACACTAGAGGGGGGTGAATAGTGTTTTAGAGAATTGTTAAATCCTTTTCAGTTTTTGTTAATTTAAACACAAATGTATTCAATATTCATACACAGATATGATCACAGAATCAAACACAAATGCAAATATAAAGTAAAAGCAGTAAAGGAAAGAACACACCGGATTTTATACTGGTTCGGAGTTACCCTACATCCAGTCCCACACACAAGTACAGATTTTCTTTCGAAAACAATCTTTACAATTACACCCTCGATTTCAAGGCTACAAGGTACACCCTCCAGAATCACAATCTTTTGGGTAGAGATACTTGATTTCCTGGGCAACAAGTTCACCCAATTGACTTCCCAAGGCTACAATCACACCTTATCTAGCTTGATTGATTTTCAAGGCTACAGTCACACCTTTTCTCGCTATGTTGATTACAAAAAGCCTATAACTCTGAATAGCACTGAGGATTTTGTTGAGATAGTGATAGAGAATCAAACCAGAGATAATCTAGTTAGATTCAATGTTGATTTCGGCAGAGTATCGATAAGAATTTGTATATAGAAATGTAGAAGAAGAAGAGGAGTGAAAAACCAGAAAAACTGAACTAAAATTCGTTGAAACTAACCCCTATTTATAGAAGAACAACAGCCATGTCCATTTATGAAGAAAGAGTTATGACGAATAGACACTTCTTTTGAAATTTTAATTTTAAACTCAACTGACACCATGTCGACATGGGGTACTTGAGTATGTCGACATCCCAAAGGGATTTTTGGTGTTTTGATTTTCTTTGAAAATAACCTTTATTTTATATTAAAACTATTTTAAAAATTATAAATATACTTGACTATATTTAAAATACGTAAGTAAATATAAAGAATAATATGTACAAAATTTTACTATAATTTTATATTTAAAATCTAAGTATAAATATTTAAAAGTTAAATATATTATATTTAAAAGGTAGTTTAAAAACAAGAATAATTTGATTTTAAAATTAAAGATTATTTTGAGGCTAAAAGTATTTGAAATCAGGATAGATGTTTTTTGATGCTTTTAAAAGGAAGGTGTTGAAATCATTTTGAAAACAAGATATAATTTTGAAAATCATTTTGAATAAAAAGTTAACGGATACAAAACAATGTTCCTTTAGATTTTTCGTAGGTTCCATCCTTCTTAGAGTTCCATCCCTTTAACAGGCTCGAAGTGGATTGCATTTCACGAATAAATTGGATTTTAAGATGCAAGCGTTTTTCTATGAGTTTTAACAAAATTTCTAATTAAAAAATAATAAATTACTTGAATTCTTGAACTCTTGATAATCTTGATGCTCATGAGTCTTCAATCTTGATATCTTGAATCTTTATACTGTACAGTCTTCATTCTTGTTACCTGCATGGTTAAATCCTGCATATACATATATATATATATATCTAAACATATACTGTTGGTATTTATATTTTATAATATATTCTAAGATTGTTGTCATCAAAACTATCATCTCACGGACTAACACCATCCGCAGCTCATTGATATCAGTCACAAGTTTATATTCAAATATTTGATCCATGTGATAAAAGAGAGAGAGAGCGAGAAAATTTAAATAGAAACTTATGTTTGACATTAGAGGAATACAAAATGGTACTAAATTAAGGGGCTATTGATCCTAGATCATATACACACACTTGTGTGTGTGTGTGTATATGTACACAAGGGTTGTCTCGCATGTTATAAGAAGGAATGACGGTTTGAAATTGGAATAGTCCTGCATCGCTAAATAACTTGGAGAAATTGTGTATAAATATGAGTTGATAGACGCGTAAACAGATTCTTTTATTACAAAAAAATGTGTATAAATAACTTGGAGAACTTGGAATAGTCTCACACCAAGTGTATGCCAACTCAAATACGTACACCACGTGCTGGAGATGAAAAGCTTGGTCTGGCCGCCGTTACATAACAACACGCGTCTATGTGCGTGCATATACGTATATGTATGTATGGACACAACACTTGAATTTAATTTAAATTTTCCTAAACATTGTGATGTACGTATTTTTCCCGTATGAATGTACATATAATTTCAGTTTTAAGTTTTTGTTGCTGAGTGAGGTGGATGAGGCTGATTCTTCTTGAACAACTTTTATTAGCATCACATGTATATCAGTCAGTTGATGTGATTTTCTTTGCATTAATAATGTACTCTCTTGTGACATTGTTTACTTCGTTCACCCTCCATGCATTGTGGCTTTGATACACTGACTAGTGCCCTATTCAAGATCGGCAGTTTTCAAGAATTGAATTGACTTCAATTTTGAGATCCACTAAAAATACTCTAAGATGAATAGTTGGTAACTTGGTATAGATTTTGTAACGTTACATTAAAATTCTTTTGCCACCCTTTTTTGGCCTGTTGTGAACTGAATAACTCCAATTAAACCGTCCTATTCCTATATACTGTATCATTTATTAGGATTTGGATGTTATTCATCAATATCACATGGATTTTGTACAGTTTGTTTGAGTGCACAATAAAAAGTGTAGATATAAATGGTGCTTAGGAAGCTAGGGTTCGTAGTTGTCAGTACAATAGCTGGTGCTTGTGATTAGTACTAGTAGTTTTAGTGGCAACCAAATAAATTGTACCTCTGGTTGTAGTGGGGCAACGACCGATGTTTATGTACATTGTTGTGTTGTATGGCTGTTCTTCAATATTTGGAAGCAATTCATGTTTGTACTAATCTTAGTTGTATAGCTTTCCCCTTGATTGGTGGCTTAATTTAGTGCACTGTGGTCCTTATCTGCTACATAAAGCCTATCATCTGGCCTTACGATTCAGAAGAGAAGCATTTTGGAATATCAGTCCTTGCACTTGCTTCTAAAACTTAAACTATTGAAACTAGAGGACAATCAATGCGACTTTCCTTCCGTTTTCACCTTTTTTTTCAGCAATCAGGCAGAGCAGAATGAATGTCAACTCTGTGATATATATAGAATATAGAGCAGTAGAGCAAAGAAGTAGAAAAAATTAGATTGGAATAGAATGAGAATGTGATCAGTATTCTTTCCTATTTATAATTTCGTCCGCATCCAAACAGTCGCGTCCGCTTGACGGGTCGCACCCGTTGCTTTTTGGTCGCTGCTATTCGTTAACGGGTCGCGCCCGCCTGCTACTGTTTCGCACCCGCTCGTACCGCCTGATACTGTTTCGCCTGTACCGCTTCAGTCGGGTCGCACCCGCTCGCGTTTGGCAGCACCTGTTTGCTTCTAACGGGTCGCACCCGCTACTGTTCGCGTCCGCTTATGAACAGTCGCATCTCCTCAGGCAAAAACCCCACGTCCGTATTCACTCGCCCGCTTCTCTTCAAATTCCAGGCCCAGCCCAGTTTCAGACGAAGCGCAAAACCGTTAAACAGTGGCCTAGTAAAAAGAATGGTCATTTTAGACCCGTTTGGACGGACGGCGGCGGCGCGCGCGTGTGGTGGTGATGCATGATTTCCCTCCTCACAACGAAGCATACATTTGGAAGCCCCAGGCTCCCAATCTCAACTTGAGAAAGCTATTAATATACTTGGCTTTCTTAGTATATTAGGCGATGTGCGACTTATGTTTGTTATCATTCACTTTGTTTGTTTTAGGAATTCCAACAGATCTTTAAAACTCTGATAACACTGTTGGGTAATTTTTATAGGAAGAAAAGGAAAGAGAAACTATATATTGACACAATGTTTTACAAAGGAGGAAATAACTTTATTTTCTTTACATTTTTATTATTTTTGCTTACTTACAAATACATTTGCTTACTTATTTAAATGAGAGAAATCATTTCTATTTATAGTGTGATACAATATCTAGACTTTTCTTTAATATTCCCTTTTTTAGAATTTCTTGACTAAGCATATTCTGAAATACTCCAAATTACATATCTGATAAGTCTGGATTTTTCTCTATTTTTATTTTGACATTTCCATTAATACAAAGATTACAATCGACATAGTTGACGTTTCCTAAAAACGAAGTTTATTTACAACAGTCCAGAGAGCATAAGAACAACTGCATGAAGATGGACATATGTCAAATAAGTCGTTTATCAAGGGTCACAAAAGAGGGTTCGTCAGCCTTCATTAGTTCTTGGCATGGAATCCTTCTTTTAAACATATAATTGCATGTGTAACTGGTCGTAAATGTTTTGGTACCTTCAAGCTTGCCTAAATAATTTTGATGGGTCCTAAATTTAATGGAACTTGCCTCCAAAAAGGGTACGTCCACCATAAATAAAGGGCTCCTCACACTTTTGTTGTCATTTTAATAAATGCTTATTAAAGCGATCATCTAGTTAGCTATACATTGTACATGAACAACAACATTATTATTATTATAGAGATACAGTCATCAGTTTTTGTTTTGCTTATTATTGGAAAGGAGCACTGAGCTTTGTTTTAAGAAACTGTGACATGTGGTTGAGTGGTTCTACCAAAGGGCCAAATTTAAATCGAATGACTATACAACTGGTGATGATGATAACAATAACAATGATGACAGCAATAAAGAAACACGATATTCACATGTATCTTAATTCTTAATACATCAGATGCATGCTGCCTATGTTTGATTGTAAAAATGAAACTAATAGTTTGTATATTTAACTATAAACTGATGTACTTGTATTTTTTTTATAATCATGTATGAAGGCATTGTCAGATATGGGAGTTCTAGTAAATTTGTATTACATCTTGATTCGTATGCCTTGTTTTAATGTGCAGAGGAAGATGCACATCCCTAAAGTTCACTCAAAATATTGTCTTTTACTTTGAAGATGTAATAATATTTGATAGGTAAACCAATTATCACTCTCAATTCTGCAGTGGCTTATGGCACATGCCTATGTTCAATTTTTTATTATGTAAAATCTATGTATTATTAAAAAACTGAATTGAACACCCTCTTGGTCTGCTTTATATTTATTTCTATGCAAGTGAAGTATTATATGACTCAATTCAGCAGATTCTTATTAGGTTTCTTTTATATATATTGATGAATATATTTTTAAAATATATTTCAGATGGATGTTTCTTACCTTACTAACTTTTTTTTTTTTTACTTTGAAACAGTAAATGGGCCAAGCCCGGAATGAAAACAAAAGAAGTGAGATCGGGTAATTAAGATAATACCCGTTATCTTACAACATAAACTCAAACCCTAAAAAATACTAGGGCATAACTGCGCCTCCAACAATGAATATCTAAAGTATCAATAACGGCGATCGGCCGAGGACGAACTCGGTTAAAATCATGAAATCAACTCATTTAGGCCTTAATTAATGGCTTAAAATCATGAAATCAACTCATTTAGGCCTTAGTTAATGGCCTAAGGAGGCTTCCAATTCTTCATAGTTGATCTTTTCATCTCGCGTAATTCTGATATGAAGCAAAAATCTTTCTCCTGACTGTTTTTTGCTTTAGCTTCAACATGCGAAGTCAATCTTTTGCTAGGAGCTTTATCAAGTCTTAGCTTTGAGAGGAGATCGGTGCAATTAGATGATTTATGTGAACCTTCAGATTTCTCGACTAAGTGAGCAAACTTGCTTCTTTTATGACCATTTGAGGCTGGACTTTCAAGTTCAGCCATCCAGCCGCTTTCTCCTCTCTACCAATTAGATAAGTGAAAGGATTGATTGTTAATTTTGCTTCTGTAATGATTGAATCCTAATCTTTGCTCTTTAATAGCCTATTGGAGCTTTTTGTCATGCTCTCGAAGGCTGCACTTCATGCAGTAACCTCCAGAACTGTCAGGTATAAAAAAAAAATGCTTTATCACTACAAAAAAGGCTTCGTATAGCGACGGCTAAAAAAGCGGCCGTCGCTATACGCAATATACAGGTCCAAGCCGACAACAGCAGATTCATTTTGCTTCCTCCCCAAAACCCATCCTCCTTCCCCCAATCCGTCGCCCCCCGTCACTGTAGTCGAAGCCCCAGCCTTCAACGCCTCCAAATCACTCAAATTTGTGTCGGTATACTCCTAATCTCTTGTTTGCATGTAAATTTGATATTTTTAGGTTTAGTTTAAACCCTAATTCAATTATGATTTATAGTAAAATTGAAATTCGTTGTTAAATTGGGTATTAGTAGTGTTGTTAAATTAGATATTAGTAGTGTTGTATGTTGATTTGGTAGATTAATTAGTTTATTATCATGAACTTGAATTAAGTATTACATATTAATTAGTTTATCATGATCAAGTTGAATAAATGGTTGATGTAGATAATTAGTGTTGGCGATTAACATGGTTAGTTGTTTTAGGTGAAAAAATAGTGTATATTAATGATTAACTTGGTTATTGATAAATTTACATGAAAGTATTTCATAGTTTATGAAATTGATAAATTACAAATTTAAGTTGTTAAGTGAATTTAAATTGACAAATTTTTATTTAATAATTAGTTTTTTTATTGTTTTCTAATTATCTGTTTGATAATTAGAATTTGTTGTTTTGTAATTATATTCATTGATAATTCTTATATTTACCTTGTTGATTGAGCGACGGCCATTTTAATAATTTTAGCGACGGCTGGCGACGGCTAGCGACGGCTAAAATGCAAAAGGTTGTATATATTGTAAAAAATAAAGTTTGTACAAAAAATTAAAAAATGAATATGAGAACATTGAAAATTCTGCAAATACCTAATTTATTTGAAAAAAAATTAGGAAATGACTTTAAACACAACTGATATTGTACTAAAATCGATTTTGTAACGAAATTAAGAAATAAATATAACAACAACAAATAGTCACATAAAATCTATGTCGTAAAAAAATAAAGAAATGAATATTGAACTAAAATTGTTAATTGAATGTTGAACTAAAATTTAAATACACAAATTTTTGAAATAAAATATAAATAGTTGAAACATTGTCAAAATTTGAAAAGAACAATAATATTTGATAAAATTTAAAGAAATTTTTTTATCCCTTAGATTGGCTTTGTCCCTGTCTGGCAAGTGTTGTGTATGATCGTTATATGGATGTTCGTTTTGTAACGGAACGGACATTTATATTCATCTGATACAATATTTGTCGGATTTGTCCCTGTATTGGACAAGTTACAAACAAAATAAAGTAATTACATATTATAAATCATTTCATTTTAAACGGTTACAAAATTTCGACAGCACTTCCTTCACGTTCCATGTGTACACGGATTTGTGAACGATACAGGGAACATAAGGGAAGTGGTGCCGAAATTTTGTTGAACCGTTTAATCTGAAATGATTTATAAAATGTAATTACATTATTGTGTTTGTAATGGGAAGTATGATGACTGACCCACCGAAGTGAAAACTAAAATACCAAAAATTAAAAACATAAAGTGAAGTTCATATTTTGAATTTTCTGGAACGATGAACTTTTTACAATGGAGAATGGTTGAAAATTAATGATTTAAATTGTCTAACATACATTTTCAAATCAGGAAAAATGTTCAATTATTTTCTCGACCATACTTGGATGTATGAAGTCAGAACTGCAAAGAAGAGATCAATAAAGCAACATTTCTACAACGGTGTACATGAATTTATTAGATTTGCTAAATATAATAACCGAAACAATACAGAAATTCGTTGCCCGTGTAGTAAGTGCCAACATTTGAAGCATTGGAAACCGGATATAGTTGAAGTACATTTGTATCAATATGGTTTCGTGTCTGATTATTATTTCTGGGATTGTCATGGAGAACTTGTTGAACCTACACCTAATACTGAAGTTTTAGAGGACAGTAATATGATGACGAATCCGATAGAAAATATGGTGGATGATGCAGCACGATCAATGTTTTCTACAACTGAAGCTGTCGATGAAGACGAAAATGTCGAAGAAGAACCGACAGCGGGAGGTAAAAAAATATACGATTTGTTGGATTCTGCTAAGAGGCCGTTGTGAGACAGATGTAAAAGCGGAACCGAACTTTCAGTAACCGCCGAACACATAAGTATGAAATCAAAATTCAACCTTACGGAAGCTGCATTTACAGCAGTTGTACAAGTTGCAAAACGACACATGCCACCTAATAATCTGATGTGCGATAGTCATTATAAAGTAAAAAAATTGATGTCCCCTTTCGGTCTACCGTACGAGAAGATAGATGCATGTGTGAAAGATTGCATGTTGTATTGGAAAGACGACGTTGACCTCAGAAAATGCAAAATATGTAACGAAGAAAGATGCAAACCAAGAAAGAAGAAAGGGAAAGAAGTCCCGTACAAGAGAATGCATTATTTACCCATCACTTCCAGACTTCAAAAATTATATGCATATTCTGCTACGGCCTGTCATATGCGATGGCATAGTGTGAGAACGGCGGAAGAAGGAACTTTGATACATCCATCCGACGGTGAAGCATGCAAACATTTCGATAAGACTTATCCCGCATTTGCTGCGGAAAGCCGTAATGTCAGACTTGGTTTATGTACGGATGGATTTTCACCATTTTCACAGTTTGGTAGTAAATATTCATCCTGCCCAATTATCGTTACTCCTTATAATTTACCTCCATGGATGTGTATGAAGACACCATATATGTTTCTTACCACTGTCGTTCCCGGCCCTCATGATCCAACCCAACGAATTGATGTTTATTTACAACCATTGATCGAAGAGTTGAAGAAACTGTGAAATGAAGGAGTCGAAACTTACGATGTATCAACGAAAAAAAAATTCGGTTATTCGCTTTTTTGTTATGGACGATTAATGATTTTCCTACATACGGGATGCTTTCTAGTTGGAGCACGGCCGGTCGTCTAGCATGCCCTTATTGTATGGAAGAAATACGAGCATTTTCGTTACGATATGGGAAGAAAGTTTCGTGGTTTGATTGTCATCGGAGTTTTCTTCATCCCAATCATAGTTTTAGAAGAGATAAGAAAATTTTTCTTAGCTAACAGAGAAGAGAATTTGAAACCACTTAAGGTTTGGTCAGGCGAGAAAATATACGAAATTGTAAGAGACTATCCAAAGATACATGAAACTGGAGTCCAGACTGAAATCCCAAGAAAGTCAGACATTCATAATTGGTGCAAACAAAGTATATTTTGAGAGTTACCATATTGGAAAGATCTCTTACTCCGACATAATATTGACGTGATGCACAACGAAAAGAACGTGTTTGATAATCTGTTTAATACAATTTTAAATGTAAAGGGCAAAACCAAGGACGATTTGAATTCGAGGCTCGATATAGCAAACTATTGTAAGCGCCCGGAACTTCATATGAAGCCTAATGACAATAAAAAACCGAAAGCATGCTATGAGCTAGACAATAAGCAAGTAAAACTCGTGCTAAAGTGGGTGGAAGAATTAAGATTTTCCGATGGGATTTCATCCAATCTTCGTAGATGTATTGACTTCAAAAATAGTAAACTGAGTGGGATGAAAAGTCGCGATTGGCATTTAGGCGTCGAAAAAATTTCCACGTGGCACATTTGTCGTCGCAAGTCGTCGCTATTTATGTGACGGAGCCGTCGCTATACTATTGGGCGACGACCATTATAGCGACGGATTTTAGCGTCGGCTAGCGACGGCCGGCGACGACTGGCGACGGCTAAAAGCCGTCGCTATCTGGTGCCGTTTTTGTAGTGTATAATTTGAAATATTGAAATTAAAATCCTTATTATTAACACGTGCCTTGATACTTCCGTTGCAGTTATCAGTTGGCATTTTGTTGTTCTGTAGGGAGCTGTTTGAACAATTGTCTGCTCGGTGCTCGGTCCATGTATCCCTCTTCAGATATGCGTCTGTTGATATACATATTATTATCTCCTGAGTATGGAGTAATAGAAACATGATTGATATTAATTAACTGTCGGTTGCCAACCTTTATCCATGCTCACACTACAAGAACGGCACCTGATAGCGACGGCTTTTAGCCGTCGCCGGCAGTCACTAGCCGTCGCTAGCCGACGCTAAAAGCCGTCGCTATTCACCTCGTCGTCCAATAGAATCGCGACGGCTCTGTCACATAAATAGCGACGGCTCCGTCACATAAATAGCGACGGCTCGCGAATGCAAATGTGCCACGTGGAAATTTTCCAACGTCTAAATGTCGTCGCAAGCCGTCGCTAATCTGAATAAAATGGCCGTCGCAAGCCGTCGCTAGCCGTCGCTAATCTGAACAAAATGGCCGTCGCTAATCTGAATAAAATAGTCGTCACCAGCTGTCGCTTGTTGTCGCTATACTGAACAAAATTCTATGCACTTGCACAGCCCATATACACTTCAAACAATAACCATCAAATACCATCATCACAGCCACTATACACTATATTCATCAACTATAACCATCATATATCCATCATATAACATCACTATACATTCAAACAATATAAAATCCAACAAAACCAAACAAAACCATATACAATCTCAATAACAATACATATCATGTCAACCAATACAGGTCATCAAAATATGTACATAGTTTCCCAACCAAAATGTGTGCATAGTTATCCAACCACAACTACAAACCGTTAATCCAAACAAACCGTTAACACAACTACAAGTCATCAAAATATGTACATAATATCCCGAAATATATATACAGCAAACCAACCAAAATATGTATATACCAAACTGAAACATGAGCAAACAAGCATACCTACTCCTCACCATCGCTGCCATCCTCTCCAGGCATCCTCCCATGCTGTTGCAAATAACCTGCAATCCGCTCATCCAGCTGTTGTTCGAAGAAACTCTTCCTCCAATCATTTATTTCATCCATTGTTTGCCTCAACTGAGCAATCTCCTCTTCTTTCTGGGACCTCCTGTATGCACTCTGCAATCTCATCGCCTGTAAAATAGTTCATAATTATTTATATATTAGTATATATATAATATTATTAAAATTATTTAACTATTCATATACATGTGTAAATTTATATATTAGTACATGTCAAAATTTACCTCCAGATTTCCATAGCTATACCGCACATTGGTCCGAGAAGGCGGGTCAATAATAGCATCTCACATATTGTTCGCCTCCTCTAGCGTAAGCTTTTCCCGACCAGTGGACTATGCTACCCGAGCCTGCTCAGCTTCGTACCTCTCCTGCGATTACAAAAATTGTTTTACACGATAAAAACCGAATTTCAAGGTTTTGAAAATAAAATAAGACAAAATATTGTTATTAACAATAAATTAGTTTACCATTACGGATTGGGATTTGCCATCCGTCCACTCGTACGAAACATTGCCTTCTTCATCAGTCCTCTCCACTGCATGCGTCACCTTGAACAACTCGGCCATAGTGGGCTCGTGGTTGTATCTCGCAGTCTGAAAATATATAAATATTATTGCTAATCTGATTATAAAATATTTTAATAAAATGTAAACACGGTTTATAAATTTAATTACCAGCTCTCTCTTATGCTTCTAGAAAGATTTGGAGCCACCACAGTGCAATGCAGGATTTTTATTCCTGTTAGCCCGGTTCCGTGCAGATAATTCCTACAAATTAAGATAAATTATCACGTATATATCTTGCGAAATTTATATTAGATTTAAATAATAAAGAAAACACATATTACTTACTTTTGCTGCCGGAGTGCCCCAAAGCCGAAGAAAATCAGCCCATACACCGTCACCCATCCAGTTCGGCTTTTTGCCTGATTTCTTAGCCTTGGACAATGTATCCCTGTAATTTTTCCTCATTCTTTTGTTCCAGTGATTTAGGAAAACATCCATGTCGTCAGGGTCAACGCGGACTGCAGCCTGTAAATTAAAATTATTTTAAGTTATACTGATTATATTAATTTACAACTGAAATTCAAACTACTACTTACAAGTAAATTGACATGTATTGCGTTTTTGACATGAAGGGGGATGTCGTCCCAGCGAGGCCAACAATCATCCATCCGGCTCTGAAAAGCCTTCCTCGAAACTTGTAGAATATAATCTGATGGCTCCACCTCAAAGCCCCTGCAAAAGTTATGATATACATGTTTAGTGGATTTTAAAACTTATACTTTAAATAAAATTGATACTTACCCGGCACTTTTCGGAACAACTTCTGCCATCGGACGTAAGTCCGGTGCAGTGCCACTACCACCTGCACCGGGAGATGGTTGTGGCGTGCCTGTCATATTTCGTCTCCTGCCAGACATATCTACTATAGAAAAACAATATCATCACAGAACAATTATAGAAATTCACTACTACATAGCATGTTTCAATCATTTTCACAGAAACAATTATAAAAATTTACTAGTACAAAACATGGATAAAAATTAAATAAATGATCATCACAGAACAATAATAGAAATTCACTACTACATATCATGTTTCAATCACTTTCACAGAACAATTATAAAAATTTACTAGTACAAAATATTGATAAAAATTAACTAAATGATCATCACAGAACAATTACATAAATTTACTATTACATAGCATGTTTCAATCACTATCACATAACAATTATATCAATAACGATCAGTCTTTATCGTTTTCTGATTCAGACTCAGTCTCGTATTCTATCTCATTTTCTTCGGTACTTTCGAATGCATCAAATAAGACGTTCGATTCATCATTCAAAGGCCCTACATCGATATGATCAGTTATTATTATTTCTGTATTTGGTTCAAGATCGGCTTGATATGCTGCTTCATCTGGAATATTATTTCCATCAAACGTAAGCCTTGGTTTTGTTTTGAAAACAGCAGACCAATCCGCTTTATCTCTTTTCAAAGATGGATACGGAGCAAAATAAAGCAAAATAAACTTGTAACGCTTGCTTAGCTAATACAAACACAATAATGTAATTACATTTTATAAATCATTTCAGATTAAACGGTTCAACAAAATTTCGGCAGCACTTTCCTTCTGTTCCCTGTATCGTACACAAATGCGTGTACACATGGAGCGTAAAGGAAGTGCTGTCGAAATTTTGTAACCGTTTAAAATGAAATGATTTATAATATGTAATTACTTTATTGTGTTTGTAACTTGTCTAATACAAGGACAAATCCGACAAATATTGTATCAGATGAATATAAATCTCAGTTCCGTTACAAAACGAACATCCATATAACGATCATATACAACACTTGCCAGACGGGGCCAATGCCAATCTAAGGGATAAAAAAATTTCTTTAAATTTTATCAAATATTGTTGTTCTTTTCAAATTTTGACAATGTTTCAACTATTTAATTTTATTTCATAAATTTGTGTATTTAAATTTTAGTTCAACATTCAATTAACAATTTTAGTTCAATATTCATTTCTTTATTTTTTTTACGACATAGATTTTAGCGGAATATTTGTTGTTGTTATATTCATTTCTTAATTTCTTTACAAAATCGATTTTAGTACAATTTAAAGTCATTTCCTAATTATTTTTTTAAAAAAATTAGATATTTGCAGAATTTCTAATGTTCTCATATTCATTAATTTTTTGCATAAACTTTATTTTTGTACAATATATACAACCTTTTGCATTTTGGTCGTCGCTAGCCATCGCTAAAATTATTAAAATGGCCGTCGCTAACCGTCGCTAAATCAACAAGATAAATAGAAGAATGATCAATTAAGATAGTTATCAAACAACAAAATCTAATTATCAAATAGATAATTATAAACAATAAAAATCTAATTATTAAATAAAAATATGTCAGTTTAAATTCACTTAACAACTTAAATTTGTAATTTATTTAATTTCATAAATTATGAAATACTTTCATGTAAATTTATCAATAACCAAGTTAATCATTAATATACACTAATTTTTCACCTAACACAACTAACAATGTTAATTGCCAACACTAATTATCTACATCAACAATTTATTCAACTTCATGATAAACTAATTAATCTAATACCTAATTTAACTTCATGATAATAAACTAATTAATATACCAAATCAACATACAACACTACTAATACATAATTTAACAACACTACTAATACCTAATTTAACAATAAATCCTAATTTAACAACAAATCCTAATTTAATTAAGGTTTAAACTAAATCTAAAAAATATCAAATTTACATTCAAAATAGAGATTAGAAGCATACCCAGGCGAATTTGGGTGATTTGGAGGCGGCGGAAGGCGGGGAGGCGGCTGCGATGACGGAGGGCGGCGGATTGGGGGGAAGGAGGGTTTAATTTTGGTGGGAAGAATGAAATTCTGCTCGCGGGAAGCAGATCTGTATATTTCGTATAGCGACGGCTAGCGACGGCCGCATTGTTTTAGCCGTCGCTAGGTTCCATCGCTATCTCAGCTGTTTCTAGCGGTGTCAGATGATTGCCCATTGGATCATGAATACTGTGTGCGCGGTAGCTTCCGCCCCTATCAGGTATGAGACAAGAATTATTAGAGCTCAAATAATGTTTATTATTAGAAAATAATGAATTATCTTTAAACAAACTTCCCTTGTTACAATAATAACTAAAGGGTGTTTGACAATAGCTTAAAAGTAGTAATAATAGTTGCAGCTTATAAGATATTTTTCCTTTTTACTGAAATGTTTGCCGACATCTTATTTTTTCTGTTTACAAGTATCAAATAAAATAATTTAGTAAGTTCCCTTTTTTTCATTAATTTTTATTCATATTAGCACTCATCTATCCAAACACTTATCTTTACGTTTTGCTTATTGTTTGCTTAAAACTGCTTTAAATTAGTTATATAAAAATAAAAATGATTTTCTAACAAGCTCGTCATATAGTTAAAATGAAGAAATACATCAAAATGCAACATTATATAACTTTTAGTCCGTTTTTATAATATGTTTATTTTATGCATTTCTAGCGCCTTGAATCCAATATGCCTAGTAACAACTTAAGTCGGTGGAAGTTGAGAAAGTTCTTATTCACTTATTATCTAGTAAGAAATTAAGATGTTATTATCAGCAAGATGCACCAAATTTCTGAGACGATGGGAGATGATGAAAGATGACTGTCTTTTGATTAAAGAAAGTTTGATTTAGTGACTATTGCACTCAGGCAAATATAGATGACAGGTATGTGCTGAGTTATATATTATGTACCTGATTAAGAAAAATGTATTATTGGTGCATGGATCTTCAACCCAAATTTGGCAATTACTTCATATTAATTATTATTTTTGCTCCTTTTGTTTGTAATCAATATAAAACTATATAGATAATTTGCTTTACAAACAATAATCGTTGAATCTAGCTAATGCGTGTAGGGCATATAGGGCCAGCATTAATATAATTAACTAATTAGTCTATGAGATCTAATCAATGGTTCTGTTTTTAAATTGGAAGAGGGTAAACAAATTTTGTTACTGAGCAGTAATTTTTTAAATAGTAATTTCTATCTTTTATTCCTTTCATTTTGTGGTTATTATGAATGCTTTATGCTAAGAGATAGAATTCACAATCTAAATGCTTATTAAGAGACTGAATTCAAAATCACTAGCTACTTAAACTATGTAATCTTTACCATTGTTAATGTCATTATTGGCTAAAGAATAGTTACTTAATATGAAAAGTTCTCACTTGTGGAGAATTTTCGGTTCACAATTTACACTCAATGGCTAATGAATGGATTTATGGTGGCCATTCATCTGACAAAGTAAAACATACTATACAGTATTTTAGGACAGTACTGTATGTATTTTACCCTAACTAGGGGATAAAAAATAAAGCTGATTATAATTTAGTGTTTATATATATAGTACATAAATTATATTCCAAACTGGGAGAGTTTTGCTTCCCAACAAACAAACCAACCAACCATTTTAAAATAAACCAGACGGCGCTATATTATGATTAGAAATTTACGTTAGTTTGACGTTATCATGAATCTAGTTATTTGATTAAGGAGAAAATACATTAAGATATAATACACTTGCCTGATTGAGGTGGGCAGAAGGAAATATAATAAAGAAATATCTGCACAATATGGACATGTAGTTGTATACTTGTATTTTGTAATGCACTTGAAATTACTATTTTTGACATATTAAAAGCAGTGGTATCATTGCATTCTGAGATCTGAGATGTACATTTATTATTTATATGTGAAAATACAGTTTACAATTAACTCCTTGTATAATGATGTGGATTCATAATCTTCGCTAGGAGGTTTGTTGAAAGAGAGATATGACACAGAAATGTAGCGTGAAATAAATAAATGTGCATTTGAATTGGCTAAAGTAAACAACAAGGTTTATTTTTATATTTTCAATGTCTCACCGAGTTTTATTATTAATTTTAGACGTGTCAACAGATACTTCCAAGTATGGATAGTCATATCCATAACCCTATCCGAAATCATTATCAGAGATCTGCATCCGAGGTTACGGACAAATATCGAATAATTATCCTATCCGTTAATAACCGATAAATCAGAAAATATAATAACATTTTTTAGTTTAACATAAACTTTTTTAATCTCATTGATTATTAAAGTGTTAAAAAATAAGCAAATACGATGATGATAAATAATTTTGAGCAATTAACATACATCTAGTGCGTATAATATGAACTTATAACTTAATAAAACTATAATATTAAAAAAAATGGATGGATAATTTTCTGATGCGGGCGTTTTCGTATCCACATCCGCAACTGTTTTTTCGAATATCATATATTTATCACCTTTTCAAATACGGATGCGGATGGATTTCAAATTTTTCGAATATTCATTGACAGCCCTATTTGATTTTCGTCCATCTTAAATTTTATAAATCTTATGATGAAGTTGAAAGATAAAAATACCTATTTGCTTTTTTTTCTCTTATAATTAAACCATGTTTTATTTGGATGACATAGGGTTCACGTTGGTTAAATTTTGTTAACTAAGGTAGAAGCCGCTCTCGGCATTTAAAATTCTTATGTTTATATGTGACTACTAATGTGTAACTCGTATGTTGTACACGATGTTATTATAGAAAAAACTATGCATAGCCATGCAACATCAGACAGATCAGTAAGTGAAAATTTTAATTGAGGTATTGATAGCGTTAGTGCCACTTAAGAGGAGGGATATTATCTTTATTAATAATTGGCTTGAAAGCTCAAACTTTTGATCCGGCCGTGAGTTTTCAAAATTGTCCTTATATGTATTTCTTTATTAAAGATTATAATATAGGGGTTTTGAGCGAAAGGTCCATATTTTCGATTGTTGTTACAAGAAAAGTTCATGTAAAAATAAGTATGTAAAGTAGGGTCCCTGTTTTTTCTAAATTAGAAAGTACAAAATAGCTTGCGTTTTTTAAAAATTTCAAAAAATTTAGAAAAATTTCAAATTCAAAAAGCGCAAACCAGCTTGCGCTTGCCTGGTAGAAAGCGCTAGTTACCTTTCAAAATTTTCAACAGTTTCAAAAAAAATTCAAAATTAAAAAGCGCAAACTAGCTTGCGCTTTCCTGATAGAAAGCGCAAGATAACTTGCGCTTTTCAATATTTTAAAATTTTTGAAAAAGATTTTAGAAACAGAAAAGTGCAATTTACATTGCATTTTTTGTCAGATAAGTGCAAGGCAGCTTGTGTTTTTTATTTTTTAAAATAGGGACCAAATTTACGTATTTATTTCCGTAGGGACTTTTCCTATAGGACCTGTAACTCTTTCTTGCATAATATATTTGGCGTCACATTCTTTTGATGTTAGCGTAAAATGCAAAAAATGCCACTCTACAGATATTATCAACATCTAGTATAACTCAAAAATAGGTTTTGACAATTAAGCTTCATTTACAGATTCAAATTTTCCTCTATAAATATTTACCAAGTCTTCATATTATTTAAAAATTGGATCTAACAAATAAACTACTTTACAAATTTGTTTTTTATAAAGTAATAATATAAATAAAATTTTAAACTAATTACAAAAAATTAGATATTGCAACTTTGAAATAAAAATTCAAATTAACTATGTATGATTCAACGCAAACATATGCCTAAATACTTGTGTAAAACATTTTTTTAAACGTATTAAATGAATATAATTTGTACAAAAACAATTCAAGTGTCTTCATCATTTGCGAAGCGCATGTCGTAATGCTTTAAACATAAAGACTTTAATGTGGATCTTGATGAAATAAGATATAATACAAGTTACTATCCTTATTTTCAAAATGTAACTGAAAAATACGGACGGAATACATATTATTATGAGAGAATAAAAAGAAATTATCGACATTTATAGGTAGAAAAGGTTTTCGATACAAAATATTTTTGTGGTTGTTAATATTGATTTAACACATACATTTGTGTTGTCTGGTTGGAAAGACTCTACTCACGATAGTAGATTGTTAAATGATGCTATTTAGGATGTTGAAACCTTTCCATACCTACCACTTAATAAGTATTACCTTGTGGATGAAGCACAAGCTTTGAAATGGATATCTACCATGGTATTATAATGAACGATATCACATATAGAGCTTCAACAAATCCATAATGCTACGAAATCGCATAACGAAATCTTCAATTTCTACCATTGTAGTTTGTGCATGGATGTGAAAACACTACAAGAGAAACCGGCTATTCCAACGGCGCCCAACCATTGGCGGCCATTGGTAGCCGTTGGAATAGCGTTCACGTTTTCCAATGGCTTCCAACGGAAGTCACGGGGCTATTCCAATGGCTTCCAACGGCAAATTGCCGATGGAAACCGTTGAAAGCCGTTGGTTTAAAATGACCAAATAGCCGTTGATAGCCTTTGCTAATCTGAGTGAATTGTTTTTATAACAGCAAGTCATTCACCTTCCAACCACACACAATCAATATATATCCATTTCCATTCCATTTCCACTCTATTTCACATATATATCACATATCCAACGCAATATATATCACAAACAATATAAACAACTAAAATCAACATCAAACATTGCATTTTCAAACCAAACTTCACGTCAAAAAGTACATAAACAACAAAACCTTCACCAACTCCAACTCCATATTCAAGTCAATATATACAATGCAAACACTTAAACATCACCACCTCAAAGTCAATCTATACACAATAACCATCAAAATACAATCCTCACCACCTCAAAGTCAATATATACAATAACCAACCAGAAAGACAATAATCATCATACCTCTCAAGCATCATCATCACCTCCGGAAGCACCAGACGACGAAGGAAAGGAACCATGCATCTGCGCGTACTCCGCTAAACGTTGATTCAGCTGCTCCATTTGTATAGCGTGAAGACGGTCCTGCTCTTGCAGCTGCTCAACCATGACTCTAAGCTCTTTTATTTCAGCTTTGTCACACGCCTTTTGAGCTGCCTGAACTGCAAATAGAATGTGAGATTTTCATAGTTGTATTATAATCATTTTCTTAAGCAATGCATATTTTAAAATATAGAAACGTAAATGACGTGATCTTAAGCAATGCATATACCACAAGGAAATGCATATTTTATTAAATGATAATGGTGCATATTTTATTGGCAGATAATGGTGCAGGATGATAATGGTGCATATTGCAATGTTTGTAAGATTACCGCTTGGTTTCCATAGCCATAGCGCCTATTCCGCTGCGTCGGATCTATAATAACGTCGAAAATATTATCTTCCTCCTCTACCGTCAACTCATCGCGATCCGATTCTGAAAGCAACTCTGCCCGTGCCTCTTGAAACTTTTCCTAAAATAAAAAACAATTACAGGTTAAAATTAGTACAATACAATTTAAACTTATCGATATTAATAAAATAAGATTTAAAATATGCATACATATGCAGCCATTGCCTTATCATCATCATCCCACCGATATGTAATATTGCCAGCATTGTCTGCTTGTCTTGATGCGTGGGTGTAGGTAAATACCTCCATCATAGACACGGGACGTCCAAGCAATCTTTCCTACAATAAATAATTTATATATTTTAATTTTTCATAGCTAACTACTGAACTGATTAACATACAAAATGTAATAACGGTTTAGATTCGTAATTGATAAATTTACCAAGTCCTCACGGTGATGCTGAAAAGACTTGGATCCGCCATGATGCGTTACAGGATTCCTACTTCTATTGGCAGAGTTCCTCTCCGACTCCACCTGCAATATAAATTGAATATTATATTTACTAATTGCGAATAATTAACTATATATTTGGTAGGTTTACCTTGAACTCTTCGGTCTCCCACAAACTAATCCAAGAATCCCATACGGAAGCACCCATCTAGTTCGGTTTCTTCTCCGATTTTTTAAGAGCTGACATTACCTCCCTGTAATTTTTGGTGACCTTCGAATTCCAGTGGCGCTGAACCATAACGACATCGGGCTACGCCAAGACCACTTGCCCCTATACAAAGAGAAAATATTACTAATTGTTCATTTATACTTATTCATATAGTAAAGTGGTATAAACTCACCAGAAAATCCTGCCAGTTGGCCTCCCTGACGTGGTCAGGGATTTTACTCCACTTAGGCCAGCAATCTATCATCCTACTCATATATGATTGCTTGGAAATGCCAAGCACAACTTCTGAGGGCTCCAAATCAAATCCCCTGTGTTAAATATAAAACAAAGCTTTAGATAAGTATATATATGTATGAACAAACTTATATTGTTATCATTTTAATTTTGATACTTACGCTCCATCAGCCTTCGGCTGCAAACATACAAGTGGTCGGGCCGGAGGCTCACCATTACTCTCGCCGGCCGAGCGAGAAGAGCTACGACGTCTAGAGCCTGACATAATACCTGTTGAAAGTTTCATTTTTAATTATAGACATAGATAAAATGATGATAATATGTGGTGCATGTAATAAAGTCATTTTTAATTATAGACATAGATAAAATGATGATGATATGTGGTACATGTAATAAAGTCATTTTTAATTGGTAGTGCGCATGTAATGATGATGATGATATGTGATGCGTGTGCGTGAATAATTGTAAAAATTACCGAATATTACTCAGTCCTCGTCGTTTTCTGATTCAGACTCGGTCTCGTGTTCTATATCTTTTTCCTCTACACTCTCAAATGCTTCGACTAATTCATTTGTCTCATCATTTAATTGTCCAAAATCAGTTTGATTGTCTGTAATTGTGATTTCAACATTTTCCTCGATATCTGCTTGATAGGCTTGTTCTTTTGGAATATTCTTTCCATCGAATGTAAATCTCGCCTTGGTTTTAAAAACCGCAGACCAATCCACTTTATCTCTTTTTAGAGACGGATAAGGGGCGTAATAAACTTGTAGGGCTTGTTTGGCTAGTATAAAAGGATCGTACTGCTGATAACGGGAGGTATGTTTTATTTCTATAAGATTATAATTTGGATGCACGTTAATATCAGAACCTGGAACATTGCTGAACCAGTTGCACCTAAACAAAAAACTTCCTCTGTGGGCCTTATAAAATATGTCAATTGCAAAATCTGGGTTAACACGCCATAAAAATTATGTATATGATTATTAGGATCATCACTGCCTTTAACAAATACACCGGTATTGTTTGTTAATTTTTCAGCGCCGTATTTTTTGGTGTTGAATTTATATCCATTAACGAAAAATATTGGATACGTTTTAACTTTCCTTTTCGGTCCCAACGCCAAATGTTTTAATCCTTCATCGACCACATTATTTGTAGGATCACAAACATATTTCGAAAACCAAGTAGCGAAATTTTTGCTTAAATCGCCGTTTGGATTTTGTGATTCATAAACACTATAAACAAAAACATAATATATTGCTTTATTATTAATTTACACATCCAGTATTAAATTAAATTTATCAAAACTTGTAATCTGATAATTAACTAATAAATGGTGCAGCTTCTGGAAAATTAAGAAGAATATATGTGTGTGCTACATGGTAATCTCTATCATCTAACCATACTTGTACACATTTTCCATCATGTCGACCATGTTGTTCAAAAATAGATAACATTGCTTCAGAAGAAAAATCTTGTTCAACAACCTCATCATTACGCGCAACACTTTGAAATGATATATTCACATGATCATTGAAATATTGAGAGAAAAAGAACGATGTTTCTTCTTCGATATACGATTTGCAAATCGAACCTTCAACTCGAGCTTTTTGTCTCACTTTTTTCTTTAAATGATTTAAGTACCTAATAAAATATATTTCATATCAATATTGATTTTTATTTATAGTTAAATTAACATTTACATACTCAGTATTAATAACATACTACTTGAATGGATACATCCATCCATATTACATAGGACCTCGAAGATGTGCTTCAAATGGAAGATGAACAGATAAATGCTCCATTACATTGAAAAAAGCTGGAGGAAACATTTTCTTTAGTTTGCAGAGCAGTATAGGGATTTTTACCTCAAGTTTACGAAGACGATCAACTTTTGACGTAGTTGAACAAAGCTCCTTATAAAATAAACTAAGTTCTGCTATAACCTTCCAAACTTTTACGGGCAACAATTCACTACTAGAAAAAAGCGAAATAGCGACGGGTGGGGGCGACGGCTTCCGACGGTTAATTTCCGACGGCTTCCGACGGGCCGTTGGAAGCCGTCGGAAATTCGCGAATACCTGCAGCCGGCCGAGCCTTTCTTCCTCATTTTCCAGCTTTCCCCAATCTCACCAAAAACCCCCAAATCCACATTTTCCATCTCCATTCGCCAATTTCGTGATTTTTTCTCCTTCCACGCTGCTGATTCAACACCTCTTGCTCTCAATCTCAGGTATAATCTCTTCTTTTTCTGAAAATTTCAGTTTTTACCCTAATTTTAGATTTGCATAAATTGATAAATTAGGACGAATTAGCGATTGCAATTATTTGCATTAGCGTAATAATGGTTTATAGCATCACATGGCATACATATTTCATCTTTTATCGTGAAATTGTGAAAAACACGTATACTTTGTGGTTGTTCATATATATGTAAATTGTTGTGTATGCCCTGATTCGACGATTGTATACGTTATTTGGCATACGATAAAATGATTGAATGAACTAGGAGTATTATATTGTGCACGTATTTACTTATGAAACAAAAAAAAGCATTACTCTAAATTATAATTGTGTGTATTAAAAAAAGACAAAAATGTTAAACCAGCCTTTTTGATGCGTAATACGTCGAATAACTGTGTTAAATTTATATATATTTTTGTAAATGTGAACAGTGAGTGAAACTGTATTTTTGAGTAAAATGCGTGCATGTTAACCGACAAATGTCCCTTAGAGAGTTTTTGGCCCCATCTGACGAGTGTTGTACTTGATCGTTGTATAAATAGTCGTTTTTTTCGAAAAACGACCATTTATATTCATCTGGTACAATGTTTGTCGGATTTGTCCCTGTATTGGACAAGTTATGAACACAGAAAGAATTTACATTTTGTATACTACTTCGTCTCAAACGGTTCATAAAATTTCGCCCTAACTTTTATTTTTTGTTTCCTGCGTACATGCATTTGTGTACAATGCAGGGAATAAAAGGGAAATGCTGCCGAAATTTTATTGAATCGTTTGAGACGAAATAATATACGAAATATAAATGCTTACTGTGTTTTGTAATGGAAAGTAGGATGTCTGACGAATGAAAAAAAAATTATATATATTTTTAATCGTTACGTACGTTAAAAAATGAAATGTGCCCTATTTGAAAATATTTTTAAATTTGTGAAGTTGTTTTTTTAAATTAAAATATTATACGACCATGAAAATAATCTTTTTTGAATTTGTATTCTTAAAAATAAATATTAATTTTTGAACTTCTCATTTTGTCAAATACGAAAAATGATTGATTATTTTGTTGATCGGAGGAGATGGATGTACCAAAGAAAAGGACTGAGGGGCTCAGTAAAAGAAGATTTTTATAATGGTATAAACGTGTTTGTTGAATTCGCTTTAAGTAATAACGGAAACGATTCAGAAATTCGTTGTCCGTGTAGTAGGTGTAGACATTTGAAGTATTTGTTACCAGATATTGCGAAAGTTCATTTGTGCCAACACGGTTTCGTATCCGAATATTATGTTTGGGATCGGCATGGAGAAGTTGTAGCAAATACTTCTGTAAAGTCTGAAAGTGTCGTTAACGAAATAGTTTCAACGACCCGTATAGAAAATATGGTCGAAGATGCAGCGCGATCAATGTTTCCTATGGTTCAAGTTGACGACGACGATGGAAATGTTGAAGAACCAAATATTGAAGCTAAAAAAATTTACGATTTACTAGATGCAGCTAAGAAACCTATTTGGGATGGTTGTAAAAGCAGCACTCAGCTGTCAGTAATTGCAGAATACATTGCGATGAAGTCAAAATACAACATTACTGAAGCTGGGTTTACGGCTGTTGTACAAGCTGCAAAAAGACATATGCCGCCCGATAATCTAATGTGTGAAAATCACTACGAAGTTAAAAAACTTATGCCGGCTTTTGGTTTACCGTATCAGAAAATAGATACATGTTTAAAAGGATGCATGTTGTTTTGGAAAGAAGACGCAAACCTTAGAAATTGTAAAGTTTGTAACCAGGAGAGATACAAACCAAGAAAAAAGAAGGGGAAGGAAGTTCCGTACAAGCGTATGCACTACTTACCCATAACTCCAAGACTTCAAAGATTATATGCATCTTCTGTAACTGCGTCTAATATGAGATGGCATAAAGTGAGAACAGAGGAAGATGGTACGTTGACACATCCGGCCGATGGAGAAGCATGGAAGCATTTCGATAAAACGTATCCAAATTTTGCAGCGGAGAGTCGAAATGTTAGATTAGGATTATGTACGGACGGTTTTTCTCCATTTTCTCAATTTGGTTCTAAATATTCATCATGGCCCATTATCGTCACACCGTATAATTTACCTCCATGGATGTGCATGAAAACGCAATATATGTTTCTTACTGTTGTCGTTCCTGATCCCGACGATCCGACACAAGGAATCGATGTATATTTACAACCGTTGATTGAGTAGTTAAAAATGTTGAATATGCGCTTATATGATTTTTGTTTGATGATAATAAACATATATACATTCGTTTAAATGTATTTGTTAATATACTATTTATTTTCACAGATTAAATAAATATTTGCTGAATAAAATAAATGACACAGAATTTGAATTCAAACGAATACTTTATTCAAATAAATATTTATTACATTTTTAAATAATACAATTTCAAGCTCTCACTATACTATACAACTTTGATTCTAATTACATCACTATTTTACATATTAACCTCACTACATATCACTCACACTCATATTTATCTTCAACTGCATTCCAATTTGAATCCAGCATCTGAGAAATCTGCAAAAATATTCACTAACGCAGTAAAATTGAAAATAAAATATTTTTGCAATTCAAAATAAAAGATGATTTTGAAAACATTGTTTGCCTCAGTTATTTGGGTTGTTCGTCATCATATTTTTGTATCTGTGCATATCAGTATTTTATTAGGGACAATAGTGGCTGCAGTACACTGTGTGCACTGCCTCGCCTACTCGTGTGTGCAAAACAAAATGCACAGCTAACAAATCAAGTACAAAGTCAAACCCACACAGGTTCAACTCAAGTGACCACAGTATAAAGCTCCAACAACGAGGCAACATGAACACAAACTACACAAACTGCAGTGGACAGCAAGCACTACCAAGACCACATGCATGTACAATATCACACAATCAAACAGCAACAAAGAAACCAATATGATACTGTTCAATATCCAAGAGACAAGACTAAGGCAACATGAATTGGAACTGCACTAAAGGTTACAAGATGATCAAGAACCAGTGACACAAGGCATAGGACTGCAACAATTAAGAATATATAGAGAACAAGCTACCATGAGTCGAGTACATGCTACAGCAACATTGGACCCAACATCAAAGACAGGCCGCAGCAAACATACATATGAAGTAGTTCAAATACAAGTGCAGGTGAACAAATGTGCAATACTCAAGACCACACAGTGAAGACAGGCTGCAGCATCAAGATACCAAAACCACCAGTTACAATAGTTGATATCAAGGAATACAACTACAATATCAAAATTCAGTGGCAATCAAACATGAATGTAGACAGCAACTCTACATGAAGGCAAAGCTCAAACCAAAAGAAAGGCAAGGCAAAAATTTGTGCACCAAGCATCGAACCAGAAGGCCGAAGCCATACAATGACTTAACAGTATCAACCATATTATGGAGTGTATGCAACATGATGGAGGCATCACAGTGATACAAATACATACACAGTGAACAACTTCACAAACAAGGCAATGCACAAATACAAGATGACCAAGTGAAGTAAGTTCAGGTACACGAGCTAGTGAAGATCACAAAGGCTGTGAATCAGAATGATGCAGTGCATACACAAATCACAAATGTTCAAGACTAAGCAAGCAAACAGCATGTACTCAAGCATCTAAAGCAAGGATACAAATGCAATTCACAGTCTCAAATGAAGTAGCTATGAACAAAATAACCATGCATCAGTGAAATCACAGTGGACAGAGAAGAATACAACCAAGTGCAGCATCAGGCCGAACATGAAAGAATGTAAATTACAATATCAAGTAGCAGTTTTGATATAAAGAACGGCCACAAAATCAACAACCATACTGACCAAAAGCAATATCGAACAAGATAAAATTAGAGACCAGAATCAAGCAACAATATGTATAGGTCAGTGTGCAAAGTCAAGTCAAGGCCGAAGGTAAATGAATCAAACTTCTTCGAACGCGTCAAATTCAAAGCCGAAGTCACAATTGAACAAGTCAACAGAGAAATGATCGGAGCAGTGATATATACGCATTTGAATTAGCCAAAAATTTATCACAATCATCCAAACAAAATCGTATGGCCAAAGCACAATTTTGGAAAACATCAGACGTACGCAAAAATAGGATTTCGAATCCTATATAAAACCCAATAATCATCATCGGCATTGCAGAGAGTTCGAGTACAAAAAAAGAAGAACAAATAAAAAGGAAATCACATACCATATCACTCAGCCGAACTCGAAGTAGCCGTCCACAATTCAAAGCAACAACGAATCGAAAAGGCAAGCAACTAAAAATCATTAGTTTCGATTCGACCAACCTGAAGCGGCGCTTCAATAACCCTGAATTTGGATCAGAGAAATAAAAGCCCTAATTTTGCAATCAGGAGGAACGAAGGAAGAAACAGAGATAGCCGACATTATCACAAAAGAAATAGGGCCGAAGAAAATAAAAGGAATAAATATTGGGCCGGCCTGGTTTTTCTTTCTTTGTTATACAAAGGGTTTTTTAATTGTTTAAATAGGGTTATTTTATTTTGTTTTTAATTTGCATTTTCTTTTTAAACGGTTTTAATTTTCTAGTCGTGTGACTAGGGTGCAAACTACGGTGTGTAGTTTGGGAATTTGCAACTCGGTAGTTGAGTTGTGGTCAAGGTTTTGAGCGTAGAGTTAGAATAGTCGATAGCGGGTATAGCGAGTTTACGTGTGTAAGCGAGGGACTTTCTAATTTCTAGTAGAAACCTTGGGGGCAGCACGTAGGCAGGGTTTTGCCGAAGCTGGGTAAATTCTGTGTTGTTCTGTTCTGCATTTTATTATTCTGTTATTTATTTCTGTGCTGGTAAAATTCTGTGATCCGTGTTGAAATTATTTTATAAGCTTCCGCGATTAATTTTTATAATTAACACTATCACCCTATTCACCCCCCCTCTAGGGTGAAATCGATCCTACAAGTGGTATCAGAGCTAGGATTAGAAGTCAATTTATTTTGAAAAAAAAAATTCGATTTTTCAAAAACCAGTTTTTGTTTAAAAATTTAAATTTTTTAAATGGCTTCTTTTAATAACGCTTTTGCAGAGGGGCAGTCGATAGTTAGACCACCAATGTTCAATGGTGAATATGCTTATTGGAAAAATAGGATGGAAATTTTTCTAAAAACCATTGACGCATGGAATATTGTTGAGACAGGTTATAGAATACCAACTATAACTGTAGATAATCAGGAGATAGAGAAACCAAAGGAACAATGGACAGAACTAGAAAATAAATTACAGAATACTAATGCTAAAGCTATGAATTCTATTATCTGTTCATTGGATCAATTTGAATTTAATCGTGTCTCACATTGTCTAACTGCGCAGGAAATATGGCACACACTCGAAGTGACTCACGAAGGAACATCTCAAGTTAAAGAATCTCGCCTTGCAATGCTAAGCAGCGAATACGAGAACTTCAAAATGGCGAAGGAAGAAAATGTCAAAGAGATGTACGGACGACTCTCCAATATCGTATACAAATCAAAAGCTCTTGGAAAAACATACACCGAATTGGAAATAGTCCGGAAAATCCTCAGAGTCCTTCCACGAAGCTTTGAAGCAAAAGTAACTGCCATACAAGAATCGAAAGATTTAAAACAACTCAAAGTTGAAGAACTCATCGGAAATCTCACCACATATGAACTAGAAATGAAATTCAAAGAAGAGCGTGAAGAAGGAGACACTCGAAAGAAATCAATAGCTCTCAAAGGAACAACTAAAAGTGACGACGATGACGATGGTGCAGAAGAACTAGAGTTGTTAATAAAGAAATTCAAAAAGTGGAATCGCAAACACGGAAATCCAGCTCGAAATCAGGAATTGAAAAGCAGAATAGACAAAGCATTTGACCACTCAGAAGAACAGAAGTTCATTTGTTATAATTGCAACAAACCCGGTCATATCAAGCCCGATTGTCCACAAATTAAACTCAGCCATGGAAAGAAACAGAGAAAGAAAAGTTTTGCAGCCACTTGGGATGAAATAGACGAGAATGATCAAAGCACTGGCAGTGAAAGCGAAAAAGCAGAATTGTGTCTTCGAGGTGATACAACTGACAGTGACGATGACGAGCCAAGTGAGGTATCAAAACTTACCCATTCTGAGTTGCTTATATATTTTCATGAAGTAAACGGTTGTTTTGAACGACTTAGGGAAAAATACGCCAAACTTGAATCTCAAAAAGATACTTTGATAGAATGTAATAAACAACTTGATCAATTAGTTAAAACCTATCAAAGTAGGATCCCTAAGTGTGATAAGTGTCCAACATTTGATGAGGAAATTAAAAAATCAGAAATTAAAATAAAATCACTTGAAAATGAAATTCTGATTTTAAAGGAGAATGAAAATACTAGGAGAGAGAATTCTATTAAAAAGTGCACACAGTTGTTAAACGAAAATGAATCTCTCAAATCACAAGTCCAACAATTGTCAACTACTTTAGATAAATTTTCAAAAAGTGAAAAATCGTTGAATATGCTATTAGGAAAGCAAACTGTTAATACGGTTAGACAAGGACTTGGATTTAATAATTCGAAAATTGTTGAAAACAAGATTAATCAAGTTAATTCTATGTGCACAATTTGTAGAAAATTTGGACACGATCACAATAATTGTTGGTATAGATCCAAACATGTGAAAACTATACCGATTTGGGTTCCAAAAGGCACAAATATAAAATCTCTCAAAGTGAAACAAATTTGGGTGCCGAAGGGAACGATTATAAATAGTTTTGGGTCTTCACAAAATTGTTTTTCGAAATTTTCTGCCACTAACAACCATGGACCTATAAAAACAAATAGGTCACATAAAACTTCTCCCGTGTAGGTGTGGTGGCAGGCTAAGGAACAACAACGGTGTTCTCTGGATTTTGGCTGTTCCAGAAACACAAGGGGCAACAAAGCAAAGTTCCTTAGCCTAGTATAATGGTGACAGAATCACAATGGACAACGACGGGAAATATCGTAAAGGTAAAGACAGGTAAAGGTATATTTATTTAAACGATATATTAAATGTGATAATCTGCACCATATTCTGAATCAAATCAGCCAATTATGCGATGATGATATGATGATGATATGATAATGATTTTGATTCTGACTTTATTCAAAACTGTTAGCCAATTATTTTCTTATGCCAAAAAAAAATTTCTCTAGAATTACTTGATATATAAGTTTGGGATAAAGATAGTGTTTTGATTGGATAATAATATTTTTGTTATAATATTGGCTAAATCTATATTCACGGTTCTTTTTATTTACATGGCTTCATCTTAAAATCCTAATGAATTCTATTTAATTATTGTGAAAAGGATTTTAAGAAACTTTATGAAATTGTTGAAACTTCAAGAAACTGTTTTGAAATGATTGTTGAATTACTCATGAAAATAACTGTTTATTCTCGGCTTCTAAAACTAACACGATGATATTTGTTCGATTGTTAACACAATTTCAAACTCAAAACCAAGAGAATTTCATTTGAAATTTGTTGGAAATAATTCTGAGATAATTTGTTGAAATTTCATAATCTGGTCTTTGACATTCAACGAGTGAGTATTGAGTGAAATTGAAATTCAGATGCAGATTACTCTGGTAATATAGTTGATAGAAAAATTACTAAGTGGAACGTGATTAATTTTTGACACATTCATTTGCTGCATCGTTTTTCAAAGAAAATGTCTGCATGCTTTTTATTTGAAATAATTTTTAAATGGCAGAAAATTTTCTTAAAAAAAAAAAAAACTCATCTAGAAAATCATTTTTTGACCTTGTATCAGATTAGTTATTTAAGAACATTAGGTTTTATAACTATTTTTGAGATCGATTTTTAAATAACTATATTAACTAATCTGACCCCCTAATAATTATCGAAAAGATGAATAGTGATTGAAAATAAGATGAGTGTTGATATTAATCATATATTATGACTCGAGACAATATAATTAGTAAATTTCTTTAGAAATTTAGACAAGAGTTATAAAACTTTTTATTGGTAAAAATTCCATGACCATCTCTATATCTAACATATTTCTAACGACCATCACTCATCAAAATTCTATATAGTATGCCAATATGTGGTATTTTAAACGGGAAATCATTTGTGCTTCAATTTTTTATATCTTTAGCAATAAAAAAATAAATATCCAAAGTTTTCACTCTCATTTAAAAGTCCTCGCGGTTATGCATGGGTGAATTACTTGGATTTTTGATTATGTGCTTCCATGCTCATTTAAAAGTCCTTACGGTTATGCATGTATGGAACGCATATCAAAATTAATTGGTTAAATAGACAAGTTGATTCTAATCCCATTTAAAAGTCCTCACGGTTATGCGTGGTTAGAAGATACTTGAATTCATTTTTCAAAAAATAAAAATAAAAATTATGAATACTACTAATCTCATTTAAAAGTCCTAATGGTTATGCATGGTTAGTAGATATTCAAATTTCCTGAAATAAATATACCATAAATAGACACAACTATATGGTTTTATTTGATGAAATCATTCATACCATTCTAAAGTGGAATATGCGTCAATTAAAGGATTTATGATTTTTGTTTGGTTTTTATCGAAATTTAATTTTTATATTCAATTGAGTTTTAATGTTGAATTAATATCGATCACTATATCTCCATTTTTCTATTACTATTATTCTTTTGCTGATAACAAAAGGGGGAGAGAAAAGTTAAGATTTTGTAAAAAGGGAGAGAAAAGGTCAAAGAAGTTTTCAATATGCATATAGACTCATTTGCACATTTTATTTGTATGCATATATGTAGGGGGAGTCATATATGTAGGGGGAGTATCATATAGAAAGGAAGCATTCAAATAGGGGGAGCAATTGAAATTATCAAATACATTTAATATATTCAAAATCTTAAATATATGTTTGTTATCATCAAAAGGGGGAGATTGTTGAATATGCGCTTATATGATTTTTGTTTGATGATAATAAACATATATACATTCGTTTAAATGTATTTGTTAATATACTATTTATTTTCACAGATTAAATAAATATTTGCTGAATAAAATAAATGACACAGAATTTGAATTCAAACGAATACTTTATTCAAATAAATATTTATTACATTTTTAAATAATACAATTTCAAGCTCTCACTATACTATACAACTTTGATTCTAATTACATCACTATTTTACATATTAACCTCACTACATATCACTCACACTCATATTTATCTTCAACTGCATTCCAATTTGAATCCAGCATCTGAGAAATCTGCAAAAATATTCACTAACGCAGTAAAATTGAAAATAAAATATTTTTGCAATTCAAAATAAAAGATGATTTTGAAAACATTGTTTGCCTCAGTTATTTGGGTTGTTCGTCATCATATTTTTGTATCTGTGCATATCAGTATTTTATTAGGGACAATAGTGGCTGCAGTACACTGTGTGCACTGCCTCGCCTACTCGTGTGTGCAAAACAAAATGCACAGCTAACAAATCAAGTACAAAGTCAAACCCACACAGGTTCAACTCAAGTGACCACAGTATAAAGCTCCAACAACGAGGCAACATGAACACAAACTACACAAACTGCAGTGGACAGCAAGCACTACCAAGACCACATGCATGTACAATATCACACAATCAAACAGCAACAAAGAAACCAATATGATACTGTTCAATATCCAAGAGACAAGACTAAGGCAACATGAATTGGAACTGCACTAAAGGTTACAAGATGATCAAGAACCAGTGACACAAGGCATAGGACTGCAACAATTAAGAATATATAGAGAACAAGCTACCATGAGTCGAGTACATGCTACAGCAACATTGGACCCAACATCAAAGACAGGCCGCAGCAAACATACATATGAAGTAGTTCAAATACAAGTGCAGGTGAACAAATGTGCAATACTCAAGACCACACAGTGAAGACAGGCTGCAGCATCAAGATACCAAAACCACCAGTTACAATAGTTGATATCAAGGAATACAACTACAATATCAAAATTCAGTGGCAATCAAACATGAATGTAGACAGCAACTCTACATGAAGGCAAAGCTCAAACCAAAAGAAAGGCAAGGCAAAAATTTGTGCACCAAGCATCGAACCAGAAGGCCGAAGCCATACAATGACTTAACAGTATCAACCATATTATGGAGTGTATGCAACATGATGGAGGCATCACAGTGATACAAATACATACACAGTGAACAACTTCACAAACAAGGCAATGCACAAATACAAGATGACCAAGTGAAGTAAGTTCAGGTACACGAGCTAGTGAAGATCACAAAGGCTGTGAATCAGAATGATGCAGTGCATACACAAATCACAAATGTTCAAGACTAAGCAAGCAAACAGCATGTACTCAAGCATCTAAAGCAAGGATACAAATGCAATTCACAGTCTCAAATGAAGTAGCTATGAACAAAATAACCATGCATCAGTGAAATCACAGTGGACAGAGAAGAATACAACCAAGTGCAGCATCAGGCCGAACATGAAAGAATGTAAATTACAATATCAAGTAGCAGTTTTGATATAAAGAACGGCCACAAAATCAACAACCATACTGACCAAAAGCAATATCGAACAAGATAAAATTAGAGACCAGAATCAAGCAACAATATGTATAGGTCAGTGTGCAAAGTCAAGTCAAGGCCGAAGGTAAATGAATCAAACTTCTTCGAACGCGTCAAATTCAAAGCCGAAGTCACAATTGAACAAGTCAACAGAGAAATGATCGGAGCAGTGATATATACGCATTTGAATTAGCCAAAAATTTATCACAATCATCCAAACAAAATCGTATGGCCAAAGCACAATTTTGGAAAACATCAGACGTACGCAAAAATAGGATTTCGAATCCTATATAAAACCCAATAATCATCATCGGCATTGCAGAGAGTTCGAGTACAAAAAAAGAAGAACAAATAAAAAGGAAATCACATACCATATCACTCAGCCGAACTCGAAGTAGCCGTCCACAATTCAAAGCAACAACGAATCGAAAAGGCAAGCAACTAAAAATCATTAGTTTCGATTCGACCAACCTGAAGCGGCGCTTCAATAACCCTGAATTTGGATCAGAGAAATAAAAGCCCTAATTTTGCAATCAGGAGGAACGAAGGAAGAAACAGAGATAGCCGACATTATCACAAAAGAAATAGGGCCGAAGAAAATAAAAGGAATAAATATTGGGCCGGCCTGGTTTTTCTTTCTTTGTTATACAAAGGGTTTTTTAATTGTTTAAATAGGGTTATTTTATTTTGTTTTTAATTTGCATTTTCTTTTTAAACGGTTTTAATTTTCTAGTCGTGTGACTAGGGTGCAAACTACGGTGTGTAGTTTGGGAATTTGCAACTCGGTAGTTGAGTTGTGGTCAAGGTTTTGAGCGTAGAGTTAGAATAGTCGATAGCGGGTATAGCGAGTTTACGTGTGTAAGCGAGGGACTTTCTAATTTCTAGTAGAAACCTTGGGGGCAGCACGTAGGCAGGGTTTTGCCGAAGCTGGGTAAATTCTGTGTTGTTCTGTTCTGCATTTTATTATTCTGTTATTTATTTCTGTGCTGGTAATATTCTGTGATCCGTGTTGAAATTATTTTATAAGCTTCCGCGATTAATTTTTATAATTAACACTATCACCCTATTCACCCCCCCTCTAGGGTGAAATCGATCCTACAAAAAATACAGTGGAACGAAGGAGTAGAAACATACGATGTGTCCAAGAAGAAAATTTTTCGTATGTTTGCTTCTTTGTTGTGGACTATAAGTGATTTTCCTGCCTATGCAATGCTTTCGGGATGGAGTACTACCGGTCGTCTAGCATGTCCATATTGCATGGATGAAACACGAGCGTTTTCTTTACCTCATGGTAAGAAAATTTCATGGTTTGACTGTCATCGATATTTTCTCCATGTAAATCATCCCTTCAAAGGAGACAAGAAAAACTTTTTAGCTAATAGAGTAGAAACCAGACAACCACCGACGATATGGTCAAGCGAAGACATATACGAACTTGTTAAGGACTATCCAAAGATATATGAAATTGGCGAGCAAATAGAAATTGAAGGCAAATCAGTTGTTCATAACTGGTGCAAACAAACTATTTTTTGGGAGTTGCCGTATTGGAAACATCTTCTGCTTCGCCATAACATAGATGTGATGCACAATGAGAAAAATGTATTTGATAATGTTTTTAACACAATTTTGAATGTGAAAGGGAAGACGAAGGATGATTTGAAATCAAGACGTGATATAGAAGAATTATGCAAACGTCCTGAGCTTCATATGAAACCAAATGACAATAAAAAACCCAAAGCTTGTTACGAATTAGATAATAATCAAGTTAAAGCTGTGTTAAAATGGGTGGAAGGGTTAAGATTTCCTGATGGGATATCATCAAATCTTCGTAAATGTGTTGACTTTAAAAATGGTAGATTAAGCGGAATGAAAAGTCACGACTGTCACATAATGATGGAAAATTTATTCCCCATGATGTTCAAAGAACTACTGCCGTTAAAAGTTTGGAAAGTAGTAACGGAGCTTAATATGTTTTACAAAGAGCTTTGTTCGACTACTTTAAAAGTGCAACGTTTACGTAAACTTGAAGTGGACATTCCTATATTGCTTTGCAAATTAGAGAAAATATTTCCGCCTGGTTTTTTTAATGTGATGGAACATTTACCTGTTCATCTCCCATCTGAAGCACGACTTCGAGGTCCTGTCCAATACGGATGGATGTATCCATTTGAGAGGTATGTAATATATATGTTATAACGTAATTTAATTGCATTTGAAAGATGAAGTTAATATAAATTAATGTTGCGTAGATATTTGAATCACCTGAAGAAAAAAGTGAGGCAAAAAGCACGGGTTGAAGGTTCGATATGTAAATCTTACATCGAAGAAGAAGCTTCGTTCTTTTTCTCTCACTATTTCAGTGACCATGTGAATATTTCATTTGAAAGTGTTCCTCGTAATGACGAAGGCGACGAACAAGAGTACACTCAAGCAATGTTATGTATTTTTAGACAACATGGTCGGCCTTCTGGAAAATGTGTAGAAATATGGCTAGACAATAGAGATCTTCATGCAGCACACACTTATATTTTTCTAAATTGTGCCGAGGTTGCACCGTTTGTTAGGTAATCTGAAATAATAATTTGTGTTTTATTCTTTTCTTATATGCATGCGCGTGTATAACCTAATGTAACAATTTGTTTATATAAACAGTGTTTATGAACGTGAACATCCGAACGGAGATCTCAGTAAAGAATTTTCCGGTTGGTTTTCAAATTACGTTTATGAGCCGAGAAATTGTGTTGTTGATGAAGGGTTGAAACATCTTGCGATGGGACCAAAAAGAGTGGTCAAGATATATCCAATATATTTCGTCAACGGATATAAATTTAACACCAAAGAATACGGTGCAAAAAAATTAACAAATAGTACTGGTGTATTTGTTAAAGGTAGTGACGATCCAGAAAATCATTTAAATGATTTTTATGGCGTTCTGACACAAATTTTGCAATTGACATATTTCTCACGACCCGCGGAGGAGGTGTTTCTATTTAGATGCAATTGGTTTAGCAATGTTTCAGGTTCTGTAATTAATATGCACAAGGATTATAATCTTATCGAAATAAAGCATACATCGCACTATCACACGTATGATCCTTTTGTACTAGCCAAACAAGCATTGCAAGTTTATTACGCTCCTTATCCGTCTCTAAAAAGAGATAAAGCAGATTGGTCTGCAGTTTTTAAAACAAAGGCCAGATTCACATTCGATGGGAAGAATATTCCCGATGAACAAGCTTACCAGGCAGATCTTGAGCAAAATAACGAAATAATAATTACAGATGATCATACAGATTTTGGCCCCTTGATCGATGAATCAAATGTTTTGGTAGAAGCGTTTGACAGTGCAGAGGAAAATATCGTCGAAAACGAGACCGAATCTGAATCAGAAGACGATGATGACTGATACAAATCTGAATCTGTTTTTTTGCAATTGATGTAACCGTGTTAAATTCTTGTTGTATTATGAAATTGATGTAACTATGAAGCCAAATCTATTTACTATTGTTTTCATGTTGAATTCTTGATGTATTATTGAATTGATGTAACTATGAAACCAAATCCGTTTACTATTGCATGTTGAATTCTTGATGTATTATGAATCAGGTATAACACACTTTCATTTCTATTTCCATTTCCATTTCAGTCATTAATTAAGCTGCAATTTGTACCGTTGATGTCATTTTCATATGAAATATATTTCATTATCATGTTTTTATACTCTTATATAATGATGTGTAAATGTCACAGGTTTATCAGTATGTCGTATAGAGGTAGGAGCTCTTCCCGATCTTCAGGAGGCGATGGCAGTGGCCCATCGCAAGAGCCACAGCATGCTGTTGTATCTTTGGTCCCTAGAGCTGAAGGGTAATTAGAATTAAATTTTATTCAGCATCTTATTTTTTCTATGATATACGTATGTACTTATCTATATCGTACTTAAAAACAGGGGGTTCGACCTACTTCCTTCTAAGGTTGTGCTGGATGTCTCTAGAGCAGCATATCGCAGTAGGATGAGTGCGTGCTGGCCGAAGTGGGATTTCATCCCTCCTCACATCATAGAGTGCATATGGCAGGATGTTCTAGTATGTATAATTTTTCTGTTTTCCATTTTTAATTCGTTTTTGTCGTTTTTCTATTGTTTATCGTTTAAAGTGTAATCTTTTTTTCACACAGGCTGAGATAGACATCCAGACAGACGATATGATGCTGGCACAAGCATACTGAATGAGGAAGATGCGCAAGAACTACAGGGATACGATATATGAGATTAAGAAATCTGGTAAGAAACCAAAGTGGATGGGAGAGAGCGTGATCAAGCTTGGTTGAGCTATCGGGAGACGGACGAGGCGAAGGCAAGTATACTATTTTTTTTTGAATTATTAATTTGACGTGATTGAAAAACAATGTATCAAATTTTGAATGTACAGGCAGAGTCGGATAGAAACTCTGCAAATAGAAATAAGAATCCCGTCACTCATCGTTGAGGATCGAAGTCGTTTCAGCAGTATCGGCAGGAGTTGGTAAATTTACTGAATAATAAATGTAAATAGTTTATGCTATATGATTCTAAATGTATAATAATTGTATGTAACAATCAAATTCAGGAAGCCGAGGCATAGGGTCCTGTCAGCTATATGGACGTGTTCATCCGTACGCATGCTGTCGAGCATGTTAATCCAGACGGGACTGTTTCGTACACATGGCAGGACGATAAATCCAGCAAAAGTCATGTAAGCATATTTCATTTTATTCACTATTAGTAATTGTTTTAATTGTTAAATTATGATGAAATAAGATATGATATTATTAATTTGTCAATGCAGGAGATGTTTATGGAGCAGCGGCAGAAACTCCTTGCTGATGCAGGTCGAGAACAGCTGACGACCGATGATGAGGACGTTATTTTTGAGTCCGTTATGACTCCAGCTGAGCATGGTCGACGATACGGATTTGGCAATTTAGCGGTAAATAATTTACTTTTTATTAAAATACTTAAAATATGATATTTTTACCTTTTCAAAACAATAAACTTGGATTTTATTTATTTTTCAATTATTGCAGTCCAGTAGTCATAGTAGGGGACGGCGGAGCAGACCACAGAGCGATTTAGCAAGTATAGAAGAATTGCGGACTAGAGTACCCAATTGGAGGAGCAGAACCGCCAAAATGCCTTGCAGACCGCACAGTTGTTAGAGTACATACAACAGTTTGGTGGCCGCTTCCCTTCCTCGGCTGGCTCTGGATCTGAAGGAGATTGACTCATTGCTTGCTTGTTCGTCGTTCACGTATGTTTTGTTTGTGTAGAATGATTTGATAGACGGTGCGGGTAATTATTGATTTGTATAATTATGTATGATACACTTGGTTTTCTAGTTTTATTAGGACATATGCATGAGAATATTGATAAATTTATGTATTAACAATATGGTGGAACAGTTATTGTTAATGTTGGAATGAATATGTATGTTTTTTATCTTATTTTGATTGTATTTTTATTTATTTGTGCGTTTGTTAAATATGTTGTAGTTTAGGTTTGGATCTTTGATTGGATTATTGTATATTGGGTTGTGAAATATTGATATCAGAGTATTTGGAAGAGAAATGTGGTTGGAAGGCTATGTTTGCAGCGAATATAAAAAAAAAATTGCAGATTTCCGACGGCTCCCGATGGCTTATCGATCAAAATTTCCGACGGCTTCCGGCACATTGAGTCGGTCTATAACTCAGTATTTCCGACAGATTCCGACGGATTCCGGCGCACGTCGGAATCCGTTGGAAACCGTCGAAGTTAGTCGGAATAATATACGGCGCCGTCCGTCGAAAGCCGTCGGAAGTACTGCTCCCCGACGCAGTCTTTTCCGACGGCGGCCGACGGCTTCCGATGGCCGCGGCGGTTTCTGGCCGTCGGAAATTCTGTTTCTCCTTGTAGTGATTCTTTGAAAGCGACGGGTAACAAATATTACATCATTACATGATAATCATGGCTTTTCATCCCACTCATTCTTCCGTTCTTATAGTCGACACATCTACGAATATTAGATGAAATTCCATCAGGAAATCGTAATCCTTCCAACCATTTTAACAGTACTTTAACTTGGTTGTCATCTAGTTCATAACATGCTTTAGGTTTTTTAGTGTCATTTGGCTTCATATGAAGCTCAGGACGATTACATATTTCTTCTATATCACGTCTTGATTTCAAATCATCCTTAGTCTAGCCCTTAACGTTCAAAAGTGTATTAAACACATTATCGAATATGTTTTTCTCGTTATGCATCACATCAATGTTATGACGGATTAAAAGATTTTTCCAATAAGGCAACTCTCAGAATATACTCTGCTTGCACCAATTATGAAATGTCGATTTACCTTGGATTTCAGTTTGCTGCCCGGTTTCATGTATCTTTGAATAATCTTTTACAAATTCATATATATCTTCACTTGACCAAATCGTTGGTGGTTGTAAAGTCTCATGTCTATTAGCTATGAAGTTTTTTTGTCCCTTCTAAAAGTATGATTAATATGGAGAAAACGTCGATGACAATCAAACCATGAAATTTTCTTCTCACGCCGTAAAGAAAATGCTCGTGTTTCTTCCATAGAGTAAGGACAAGCAAAACGACCGGCCGTACTCCAACCCGAAAGCATTGCATATGCAGGAAAATTGCTAATAGTCCATAACAAAGAAGCGAACATCCGAATTTTTTTTCGATACGTCGTATCTTTCAACTCCTTCATACCCCATGTTTTCAACTGTTCGATTAATGGTTGTAAGTAACATCGATACCTTGTATCGGATCATCAGGGCCAGGGACGACAATTGTGAGAAACATATATGGAGTTTTCATACACATTCACGGGGGTAGATTATAAGGTGTAATAATTATAGGCCAAGATGAATATTTAGAACCAAACTGAGAAAACGGTGAAAATCCATTAGTAGACAAACCTAGTCTTACGTTACGGCTCTCCGCTGCGAAATCGGGATATTTCTTATCAAAATACTTCCATGCTTCTCCATCAGATGGGTGTGCTAACGTACATTCTTCAGGTGTTCTCACACTGTGCCATCTTATATGATGCGCTATTACCGATGATGCATAAAACCTTTGAAGTATAGGAGTGATAGGTAAATAATGCATACGCTTGTATGAAACTTCTGTTTCCTTTTTTTTCTTGGTTTGTATCTTTCTTGATTACATATTTTACAATTTCGAACACTGACATCATCTTTCCGAAACCACATACAACCATTTAGACATGTATCAATTTTTTGATACGACAAACTGAAAAATGACATAAGTTTTTCACTTCATAATAATTTTCACATATTAAATTATCTGATAGCATATGGCGTTTAGCAGCTTGTACAACAGTCGTAAATCCGGCTTCTGTGAGGTTGTACTTTGATTTCATTGCAATGTACTTTGCAGTTGCCAATAAATGAGTGCCACTAGTACATCCATTCCAAAGAGGTTTTTTAGCAGCATCCAATAAATCATATATTTTTTTAGCTCCAACATTTGGTTCCTCTTCGACGTTAACATCGTCGTTATTAATTTCAACAGTAGGGAACATTGATCGTGTTGCATTTTCAACCATATGTTCTATGAGATTCGTCGTACTAACTTCATCACTAATGACCTCTATTGACTGTTCTTCATTACGTGTTATAATTTCTCCATCACGATCCCACACCAAATAATTGGTTACGAAACCATATTGGCGCAAATGAATCCTAACTATATTCGGTACTAAATGCTTCAACAATTTGCACTACTACATGGACAACGAATTTCTACGTCATTTCTAGTATTACTTAAAGCAAATTCAACAAGCACATTTACCCCGTTAAGAAAATGTTTACTTATTGAGCCTCTCATTTCTCTTCTTTGATACATTCAGCTCCGATCAATAAAATAATTGGCCATTATTCCTACTGTAAAACCTATTATCAATAGTAAAAAAAATTATTAATTAAATTCGATAAATACATTTAGATTTTACTGTTTTTTATAATCCATTTTCGTTTATATATAAAGTTATATTTCTTGATATTTTGTTCACATTTTTATACCTTTTGTGATGATCGGTTATCCTACTTCCCATTACAAACACAATAGTAATTACATTTCGTAAATCATATCATTATAAACGATTTTTCAAAATTTCGGCAGCACTTCCCCCGTGTTCCTTGTATCGTACACATATGCATGTACACAAGGAACAAAAAGAAAATGCCGTCGAAATTTTGTGAATCGTTTATAGCGATATGATTTATGAAACGTAATTACTTTATAGTATTTGTAACTTGTCCAATACAGGGACAAATCCAACAGATATTGTATCAGATGAATATGAATATCCATTTTGTAATAAAAACAAATATTCATACAACGATCATATACAATACTTGTCAGACGGGGCCAAAATTTCACTAAGGGATTTAATTTTGTTTATATGTTACCGTTTTCTTAAATATTTAAAATAAAGCATATTATGCATTATTTTATTTATATTCTACTATTTTATTAAATATATAGTAAATTATATGATTTTTACTATTTCACAAAATATATAATTATGTGTATATATATACTAAATTATATACTTATCTAATGCTAGTATATTTTGTAAAGATATAATTCATGTTCGTAAAATATTCGACTAATTCATATTTGCCTAATATTTTACATAACATACACAAAATAATTTAAATCAATTCTAATTAATCTAACGCTAACTCAAATGTGCATTTACACTAAATTATCAACATATGTATATATGTGCATAATATATATACACAAACAATTTGGACATTTGGATGGTAATAATTGTAATTAGCACTTAATTTGGTATAATAAACAATCAATAGGCCGTTAGATACAACTATAACAACAAATTAACACAAAATTAGAAAAAATTAAATTTTTAGGGTTTTATGCAAAACCTTATTTTGGAGATGATTGTGGATGGAGAGAGGCCGCTGGTGTTGATTGATGGCGTCGGAGTGGCTGCCAGTTGCATGGAGAAGCTGGAAGCAAAAAAAGAGGAGGAGTGGAGGAAGGTTTGGGTGTTTTTGGGGAGGAAGATGATAATGAATCTGGTTTCGGTCTCGCTGCAGGTTTATACGAATATTTCCAACGGCTTCCAACGGCCGCAAACGGTTGTTTTTCCAACGGTTACCAACGGTAGGTTAAAAAATAACGAGCCGTTAGTAGCCGTTGGAAAGTACCGTTGGCGGCTGTTGGAAACCTGACGTGGCTATGTACTGTAGTTCTAGTAGTGAAATGACACTTGGTATTTGAAAAAAAGATTCTACATTTTACGGGACATCCCGACATATAGTTTCACCAAACAAATACTGTTTGTTGTTGCAACTTGTGCTATTCATAATTTTATGAGAAAAACACAACGGTGCAAATTCCGAAGAAATTGTCAGTGCAGAAGTTCGACCAAGGTAAGATAATAATCGGTATGAACGGCGTTGACACAACCATTGTGGTCTAAGTTCATCAAATACAATGCATATTTTTACAACACATGATCAGATCAAAGACGCTTTGGTCGTTATAGGATGCCATTAACGTATTAAATATTTGTATGTTCTTTATTGTTAATTTGAACCTGGGTTGAATCTACATGTAAATTTGAATTTAAATTTCTACTGTTGTTTAATAAATATTAAACATGAAATATTTATTAATTTAGTTTATTAGTTAATGATTAGTCTAATTAATAATAGTTGTGATAACTTTGGTGTCACATTTTTGGTGTTACCGTAAGCTATCAAAAATGCTCCTTTACGGTATTAATAAATTTTAATATTCCTTAAAAATAAGATCTAACAGTTAAATTTGTCCGATATTAACAAATCTTAATATTTTCTAATAGTAGAATCTAACAGTTAAACTTCTTTACAAATTCAAAATGTCAATCTGTACTTAAAAGTATGATCTAACAAATAAACATTTTTCTTTAATTAATACAAATTCGTTGTCTATCAATTAATAGTACAAATAAAATTCAAACTAACAAAAAAATAGATGTTGTAACTTAGAAATAAAAGTTTAAATTAACTGTACATAATTTCAACGTAAAAACATGACTAAATATTTGTGCAAACTATTTATTTTGAATGTGTTAATCATACAATCTATAAAAAAATAATTCATACGTGAGGCATATGCCATTATCACGCGCGAAACGTATGCCCTAACACTAGTAATTATTTGTTAACAAATAATAAATTATAATCATTAAAAATAAAAAAATAAACACTATATATTACATAGTAATCGAAATTTTCTGTAAAAGTAGCACGATCTCTAAACTCTAATCAAATATTTGTTTTTAAACACTACAACCTCCCATCTCCAATCAAACTTATTAATGGAAATTATTTGTGAATGGACTTTTAAGTCAGTCCTCGTATAACAACGGACCGTCCTTAATTAGCACATGAGATCATGTCTACATTTTGTGTGCGTTTCTAACCCTTCTAATTCATATCCATGCACTTTACTTGCATCATCACATAGTTAACATATATACAAATGAATGATTTTGAGGATGACATAGTTAATAAAAATGGAATTTACACCATAAACGGAGTGCAATCGTGTGGTCACATATTTATATACAATTCAATATAAATAAGCCGGTGAATTTAGTACAAAAGTAGATAGCTTTTTATCCAGCCAAAAATATTTTACATCTATTTCAATATTTGCATACAAAATTGGGGTTTTTAGGCTCAGGAAGAATGTTGATGAAAAATTTAGTGTCAGGACAAAAAGTTTGATCTTTAGATTGAAAAACACATTTTAAGATAAATAACAAAATGATAGTTGCGACTATCATTTTTTGTTCACACTTCAAAGTGTCTTTCAAGCTAAACACAAACTTGTCGTCAGTAAGACTGAATGTTTTATAACATCTTCCCGGTGTCTGTTTTTTCAGTATTTAAATCTACGTTGGCCAGCAAAAAGAACAGAAAAAAAAAGCAGGTCCAAGTAGGGTAGTGAACAAACTGTAAGTTACAACTGCCTGTTTCCTGCTCTTTCGATGCAAGTAATCATCCTCTGTTCTCTCTATATAAGGCCGACTTCCCTTCTTTCCATAATCTCATTACACATCCATCTCTATGTATGTACCATCTCCAACTAACATATTCCCAGTGACCACAATGTTACCTCAACCGTCTCTTTCAGAACCGACAACATCTGACCGTCCATCCCGGTACGAGTCACAGAAGCGGCGTGACTGGGCCACATTTGGGCTGTACCTGCGCAACCACAGGCCTCCGCTAACCCTCTCCCGCTGCAGCGCAGCCCACGTCCTCGAGTTCCTCCGTTACCTCGACCAGTTCGGAAAAACCAAAGTACACGTCGTTACCTGCCCTTATTTCGGGCACCCGCACCCACCCTTGCCATGCCAGTGCCCTCTGAAGCAGGCCTGGGGAAGCCTGGATGCCTTGGTGGGCAGGCTTAGGGCCGCCTTTGAGGAAAATGGGGGCCTGCCGGAGGTGAACCCGTTTGGGGTAAGAGCGGTGAGGCTGTATTTGAGGGGGGTTAGGGATACTCAAGCCAAAGCTCGTGGGATAGCCTATGAAAAGAAGAAGAAGAAGAGAAGACAGAAGGGTACCGATGCAGCTTCGATGAATGGTGGTGGAGAGGAGAAGATGGTTGAGGAGAAGAATGATGGTATGGGAGGAGGGCAGTTTAGGAATTTCACGTCGGAGGTTGTCAGTGAAGGTTACGGTGGTGTTGTAGGGTATCAGGATGTGTATGGGATGATTGATGGATTTATCCCTTTTTCTGTTTTTGATTAATTAATCATCATATATGGTCCCTAGCAACAATAAATTAAGGTTAAATTATTTTTTAGTGTATAGTCTATCTGGTTTATTATAGTACATAATGCATATATGTTTGAATTATTCAATGACGGTTTATTATAGCAGCATAATGCATATGTTTGAATAATGCAGTCATTATTCATCGCTATTCTTGTTCGGAAAATTAAGCTTAGTTTAGGACTGATTCAAAATATGGTTAGTCTGGCCGAGGACCTTTCTTTAAATTTATTTATTTTTTACCATTTCGTCCAGAATATTTTATTTGGTACCAGTACAATTTAACTGTAATGTAATTACTTTATTAAAGAAAATTTCTGCCTCTTTAGTAACTGATGATTCAGCTACCCATGTTGCTTAACCTTTCATTTGAATTTCTTTCTTTGCTTTTTATGTTTCTGCCTTACTTTAAAAAGTGTTTTTATCTGAATTTCTGTGTCCTTATTTGTTAATTTTTGACTAACTAGTACCAGGCTCATTTCAACTAACCTTATCTATATAGCCGTTGATCAGAAGACACGCCACTTCTTTTTTCCGAGTTTGTATGGTCTTTTTTAGTGCACGGTAAACAGTGAAATATAAATGGTGCGTAGGCAATTCAGACGTTCGTAGGTTGTACAATAACAGTGCGTAAGCAATGTTTCCCTTGGAGGTAGATGCCACAACTTTTTATATCAGAGCACCAATGATATCAGTCGCATCGGAATAAATAAAATATAACAAGTCATATAACTACTGAACAAGATTTGACACTTCCAAAATCTGGTGCTCTTGTCCGCACCAAATATTCCTAGTATCAATACCTGTCTTTCAAGATATCATGTGGATTGTAATGAGAAGGGGGTCAGAACAACGTTTTGTTGACTGAAAAGTGAAATAAATTAAACTTACTTAGATCTGGATTTTCAATGGAGGAAGATAAGATTATCTAGAAATATTGGAGACTTTGATTTTGTTCAAAAAAATTCTCATTTAAAGGTAAATGGGAAAAGAAAAGAGGAAGATGTACTTTAAATAAAAAGTCAGAAAGAACGACAAGCCATTAAATCAGATTTATATAAACGATTCAAATTCACGCGGGGATACGAAAAGGTGGGAAGGTTCTGGGTTTCGACGTGATTGACTTGAAAAGTCAAGAGCATCGTTTTGCGGGGGGTGGGGGGCAAATATTACTACTAGAATTTCTTTCGACCTTTTCGAAACCACTATGAACAGAACACAAAGAAAAACAAAAGGAAGAAGCTTCAATATGTCCTTTCAAAGGAGTCGAAGGGATGCTATAGCTAAAGTATAGAAGTTTCACAACCTTTCAAAGGAGTCAAAAGGATGCTAAAGCCATAGTCCAGAAGATTCTTAACCTTTCGAAGGGGTTGAAAAGGCCTAAAGGACCATTTCGCTTCAGTAACCACCTTTCGAAGAAGATGATTCGACATACATGAAGACCTTTTGAATGAGTTAAAGCAACACTTTTCGAAGATAAAGAAGGGCATCTCTTCATATACGCACCAAACCTTTCGAAACCAAAGGTTTCGCCTTCACTCAAACCATTCAGAATCATACATTGGCCAGAGCAACCCTTTCGAAAGCCAGACCAAGCCTTTCGAACCGATCGAAGCCATTATTATTCAGGGAGGTTCCATGTCAAGTCACGGGTAGAAGTTCAAAAGCAACTAACATAGTCGAAACCATCAGTATTTCATCACTTTCGAAACACAGGATAAAGCCTATCGAAAGAGTCGAAAACTCCTACAAAGCAACACGAAGAAGAAAGGCGCAACCATCACTTTCGACAAGGGCGGAAGCATTCTAAAGACAATACGATAATCACCTTTCGACAAAGTCGAAAGCATTGGGGTCGAAAGATGTTGACCCTCATCTATAAATAAGGCCCAATAGGTCTGGTTTTGGAAATCCGAAATCACTCATTTTGTACTTGTATTTTCTCAATTCTAAAAGCTGTAAGCCCTAATTTGTAAATTGAATTATGGAAATTGAGCAACAAAGACTTATTTGAGCTGAGAAAGGGAGGACCACTGTATCCTTGATTACTTATTTCTTTCAAAGCTTTATTATCAGAACTAATCGTGTTTTTCCAAGTGTCGACCACGTTGAAAGGCATCTCTGACTTGATCCATACCTTTACATTTTCAAGTAATACCAGTTATAGACTCTCAGGCATCTTTTATAAACTTCTACTTTCAACAAGGTTGAAACCTTACCCACAATCCACTTTTACCTTCGATTTCCAATAAACCACATACACTTAAGACTCAGCTTTCGACAAGGTCGAAACCTCAATTCCCATCTGGTTTTACCTCAGATCTCTGACCCAAGCCTTAACCACTAAACAACTATGCCTTTCACATGTTCAAAACCCACTAAAACAAACCTTAACCTCGTATTCTTAAAGCTTTCCTTTTGTGTTCCGGATCCACTTCGAAAGGAAGGCTTTCGAAGATATAACTATACTATCTTAGTAAGCTCGAAAGACTAATAATAAAAGGGAATTTAATGTTTTGACTAGGTCGAAAGATTGATCTGAGTAAATTTTCAATAACAACAACCTGTTCGAAAGGATAAGCAAAGAAAATACACATGTTCTATTCTCCTCAACTTATCTATAGAGACCAAAAAGGGATTAACCTTGACCTTTAACTCTACTCTGGGGTATTGAGAGATTTCTTGTTAACATTTTGGTGCTATAAGGAGGGCTCGAACATCCGACTTTGTGGTTATCTAACACGACCTATATGTAACCTAATTCTACATCAAGATTGAATACTTAAGGTCATAATTTATCATGACTAGCAGAATCAAAAGATCTATGCAAGGATCCTTAGAGCCACATTTAATAGGATTCACCCCAAGAACAACTCGGGATTTCAAACTACACGAAGAGCAAATTCTAAGATTGAAAGCTCCACGGATTATAAAAGAGAAAAGAGCATAATCATATGATCTAGAAAAGTGGAGCATAAATCCTTTTCATATTGGCCTTACCCTGTCTTTTCCTTAGGAAAGACAAATAAAAGTGACAACTTGTTTAGTCAAATGAGGAAAACAATTCAACGCTATGTTGAAGGCACAATCTTTGAAGAAGAAAAAATGGCAGGTTATAATGCTTTTGCACACAAATGGGGTCAAGTCACAAGTGGGACAATACCTGCATCAGTACTCCAAAAAGTTCTAAAGAGAAAACTAGTTATCAAAGAGGAAAGTCCAGAACCAAGTAATAAGAGATTAAGAGGTCATCCTCAAGAAACGAGCTTCAAGTCAAGACTTTCTAAAGAGAGCAATCTAATAACATCCATAGAGAATGTCTATTTGCTAACAAAGGATGAGCTCAATTATTGGCCATCGAAGAAAAAGAAGCTAAAATATGTAAGAAATTTAGGGGAATCTTACTGTCATTTCCATATGATGAATGGACATAAGACTAACCACTACAGAGCCTTGGAAGGAATGATAATTAGCTTTTTTTCATCAAGGCAAAATTAACGAGTTTGTAAAGACAAATTGAATGGGATCAATAAAGAATTACTGTTCTAATAAAGATCTACATGGTTGGAAGTGAAATACTCCTTGCATTTGGAAACTACCTTTAACAATCAAAGCCTTTGTCTACACCGAGTTAGCCAGGAAAGAGCGCCTCCTAGAGGTAGGACAGTGTAAGCATTTAATTGCGCCATGCTATGGCTAGGTTAAATCATTGGACTAGCCCTTGGCTGTGCCTCTGGTCAGATGAAGGCACCACCTGGAGAGTGGACGGAGTAATCCTTTATCCACACCACGTTATGGTCAGATTAAAGCACCAACAAGCCCCTGTCCACGCCACACTATGGCCAGGGCAGTGTGCCTCCTAGAGGAAGGTCGGAGTAAGCCTTTATGCATGCCATACTATACCTAGTTTAAAGCATCGGACAAGCCTTTAGTCGCGCCTTTGGTTAGGTCAAGGCACTTCCTAGAGGGAGTTTGGGTAAGTCCTTGGTTCCAGCCTCTAAAAATAAGCTAACTAAGAGTACCGGACAACAAAGGATTAAGATGTGCAAGCCCAAGAAGAGGCTCATCAAACAATGGACTAAGATGTCCAAACCAGAGAAAGGACATATCTCCAAAGGACTAAGATGTCAAAAACCGAGAAACGATATATCTCCAAAAGACTAAGATGTTCGGCCCCAAGAAGCGGCATATCAGATTGTGGAATAAGATGTCCAAGCTGAAGAGGCAATCAATCAGATCATGACTACATACAAGACCTAAAGGGGTCATACATGTCGAACATAACTCTACTTATTAATACTCGAATCTATGTTCCTAGACTTCCACTTATGAAATTTTGAAAGGTTTACTTGTTTTAAAAACTAGCTGCTTCTCCATGCTTTTGAAAGGGAGCTTTTGACTTAAGTGATTTATCCTTATTTTATAAATTGAAGTAAAATGAAAAGATTTCGAAAGATATGTTTAAAGCTTTTGAAGAAGAACTTTTGACGTAGTCAAAGGGATGCTTCCAATAGAGTCTAAAAATTTTTAAGGTACATTTTTGATACAGAGTATACCAGGTAGGGTGCTTTTTGATACCGATGCATCATATTCATTTATATCCAGTACTTGGTTGATAACTCTAGGGGTTGCTGGCTTCCTATCCTTTTATGTATAGAACCCACATACCTTGTTACTTCCTTAAGGGTTGCGAATCCAATAGGAGGGTACGCAACTCTTGGGATGAGATGTGACTAGTTAGAACTGAATTTGTTAGGACATAAATTTGCATGCAGCTTGTATGTTTTTGATTTCATAGATTTCGAGATCATCTTTGGCATAGATTGGTTGGGTAAGTATGAGGCTATGATATTTTGTCAAGATGGGAAAATGTTGTTGAGATACCCAGATAGTCATAACTGAATCATTTTCTCAATAGAGGATTCTAGTAAGAGTGTGTTTGCTTTGTTGAGTACCATGGAGGTTGGAGAAGAGCTTTGTCAGGTTCGTGTGGCTAGAGAGTTTACAGATGTCTTTGAACCAATTACAGGATTATCCCCAAAACGAGCTGTTTAGTTTCGAATAGACCTTTTATCGGGAGCTGAACCTGCTAGAAGACCACTTAGCAGGATGACACCGATGGAGACGAAGGAATTGAAGGAGAAGCTAGTGGATCTTGAAGAAAGGAATTTTATTAGACCAAGCAGTTTTCCTTGGGGAGAAGTATTGGTATTTGTGAAGAAACCATATGGTTTGTTAAGGATGTGTATCGATTATCGTAAGTTAAACGAAAGGACGATCAAGAATATGTACCTTCTGCAGAGGATAAACGATCTATTTGATCAGTTGAGTGGAGTTAGAGTATTTTCCCAATTGGGTTTGGCAACAGGGTTCCATTAGTTGAGAGTGGTGGAGGATAGCATTCCTTTTGCCGCATTTTGGACTATGTTTGTTTCGTATGAGTGGTTAGTAATGCCATTCGGAATGACGAATGCACATGCTTTCATCGTTGATTTGATGAACGGCGTTTTCACAGAGCACTTGGATAGGTTTGTATTGGTGTTCATAGATGATATTTCGGTGTACTCTAAAGATGAAAGATAGCATGAGATTCATCTTAGGGCGGCGTTGGAGACACTGAGGCAGAATCAACTGAAGGCAAAGTTTTCCAGGTGTCATTTTTGAAAGAGAGAAGTTAAGTTTCTTGGTCATGTGGTTTTAAAGGAAGGATTTTCGTTTGATCCAGTTAAGGTCGAGGCATTCAATAATTGGAAGAGATAGAGATGGTAACTGAGATCATGAGTTTTCTTGGACTTGCTGGCTATTACCAGAGATTCATCTAGGATTTCTTGCGGATAGCAGTGTCTTTAACTCAGTTGACTAGGAAAGACATGAAGTTTGTTTGGTCCGAAAAATGTGAGGAAGCATTCCTTAACTAAAGCATTTGTTAACCAATGTTCCAGTATTAGGTTCTAGATGATAACCAAGGGATGGTAGTACACACTGATGCATGTAGCATTGGATTGGGAGTAGTGTTGATGCAGAAAGGCAGAGTTATCGCTTACGCGTCTAGGCAGCTTAGACCTCACAAAGTTGGATATCCTACTCATGACTTGGAGTTGGCTACGATGATCTGTGCAATGAAGATTTAGAGACGTTATCTTTTGGGAGAGAGATTTGAGTTGTTTATTGATCATAAGTCATTGAAGTACTTATTCGCTTAGAAGGAGTTGAATATGAGGCACAGAGATGGCTGAAATTTTTTGCTGCTTATGATTTCAGTATAAAATATACTTTTGGAAAAGTAAATAAGGTAGCAGATGCCCTTAGCAGAAAATATCAGAATGTGGTGTTAGCAATGTTAACAGAATGGAAAGATCTAGAAGCTTTTGCCAGTTGTGGTGTGCAGTGGAGATCTACTGCTAGCTCTAGTCAGGGCACTGCCATGTTATCTTATTTAGAAGTTTGACCAGTGCGGATCAAGAGGATAGCTTCTAAGAAGAGAAAAGATCCAGTTTTAGCTGAGAGAATTGGAATGCTTGAGATAGGATCAGAGGTTGGCGACTTAAAGGATTTTAGTCTTGACCAAAGAGGATGGTTAAGAAAGAAGGAATGGTTATATGTTCAAGATATAGAGAACTTAAGGAGGGAAGTTCTAGGGGAATGTCAATGATTGAAGTTTACGATTCATCTTGGAGGGACCAAGATGTATCAAGATATGAAGAGGAGCTTCTATTGGGAAGGCATGAAGAGAGATGTTGGCTTGTGGGTTAGGTAGTGTGTTAACTGTCAACAAGTAAAGGCTGAACATTAAAAGCCAAGTAGGTTACTTCAGCCTTTAGATATTCCAGTTTGAAAATGGGATTCTATATCGATGGATTTTATAGACGGTTTGCCAACGTCAAATAGAAGAAATGAAAGTATATGAGTTGTAGTGGATAGGTTGAATAGGAATGCTCATTTCATTCGTAAAGTCAACAAAGATGGCACCTGTTTTAGCAAAGGTGTTCATGAAAAACATAATTTGACTCATGGGATTCGTAGTAGCATAGTCAGCGATAGAGATGTATTATTCACTAGCGAATTTTGAAGGAGTCTACAAGATGTATTAGGTACCAAGCTCAAGATGATTACAACATATCACCCACAAATGGACGGGCAGACAGAGAGATTCAATAAGATACTCGAAGATTTATTAAGAACTTTTGTGTTTGACTTTGGTGGATTTTGGGAAGATCACCTACATATGATTGAATTTTTCTATAATAATAGTTATCAAACTAGTATAGGGATGGCGCCTGTTGAAGCTTTGTATGGAAGACCATGCAAATCACCAGCATGTTGGTTAGAGACTAGATACAGATTGATCTTAGATTTGAAATCAGTTAGGATGACGTTAGAAAAGATTGAATTAATCCAAGGATGGATGAAGGAAGCTCAATTCAGGCAGAAGAGTTATGCAGATAAGAGGCATAAGGACCTAAAGTTTTTAGCGGGAGATAGGGTTTTCATTAAAGAATCACCGATGAAGGGTGTGGTACGATTTGGAAAATCCGAAAAGTTGGCCCTAAGATATATTGGACCATTCTAGATTGTAGAAAGGATTGGAAAGCTCGTGTATAGAATAGAGTTTACCGAGCAGTTTAGCAGGTGTTCATAATGTATTTCATGTGTCTCATCTTCGTAAGTATGTGCATGATTCAAAATCTACCATTCCTTAGACTGAATTGGAGAATTTGGTAGTAGAGCATGATTTGACTTTTGATAGACAACTAGTTCAGGTTGTAGCGAGAAATGAGAAGAGATTGAGAACCAAGATAGTCAAGTTGGTAAAGGTTCGGTGGAGCGACAATGAGATAGACTGTACTTAGGAGACAGAAGACAGGATTCGATAGGCTTATCCTGATCTACTTTGATGATATGTCTACATTAGATTTATATAGATTGGTTACTAGTCTGATGGGCTAGTATGGGTGTTAGAAGATGTTACAGATGATTGCTATATGTGCTAGTTAGATTTTACCGAATTTCGAGGATGAAATTCATTAAGGATGGGAGGCTGTAACACCCATAATTTTAGTAACATTATTGAAGAGATTTAATTAGAATAAATTAAATAGAATAATCTAGATAAGGAGATTGAGGTTGGTTAATAAACTAGGTGGTCGTGCTTATTTAAAATCTAATGAACTTATATAAATGATGATTAGGAAATTAAACACAATGGCATTAGGGTAAATGGTCGCCCATATTTCCTGCCCTTACTCTATCTTTCTTAGTCATACACATTCATTTCACCAAACAAAAATATTTATAACCATGAGAAGCAAGGTTGGTTATCTAGAAGAAAGAAGAGAAGATAAAAATCAACTTAAAGCTTAGGATTCAAGCTAGAAAGAAGCAATCTTAATCATACTTCAATTTCCTTATCCAATCTAGGTGAATAACAATTTCCACATCTCTATTTTGATTTTAACATCATATGTTTTCAGATTTAAGGATGGATCTATTTTATGATACATTAAATGATGACATGGTTGGTTTTTATTTATATATGTTTGAATAAGGTTGTTTAAAAGGGAGATATACACAGTTTTAGGGTAAAACCAAGATGAAATGATTTTTAAATGCCATGGAAAAATTTTATGTTGTAGAAAACCTGATTTTGAAGATGGGTTTCAATTTTCATAATTTTCGGAATTAAGATGGATTTTATATCAATTTTCTAGTGAGAAAAATGATTTATTGGGTTAAAAATTATTAGTGGCTAAAATAATGATTATTTGGGTTTGAAAATTTTTTATGTTAGAAAATATATTAAAATAGATTTTCAAGATTTTTTTTTTTGATTTTTCCTAAGTGTTTTGATGTATATATAAAATTATTTGAGGTATGGGAATTAAATGTTTTATATATTTAATTAAGGTGAAGGGGCATTTTACAAAATAAAATTATTATCTAAATTCTGAAATTAGTGGCAACACTTTTCTCAAAAGTATTTGTTAACCAATAGGAATTTGACAAATAGAGGCAGGTTAGTTGAAAAGTTATCTTTTTAAGTTAAAAAAAAAGAAATCATACTTTTAGCATGTTTCAGCCAATTTTAGCATCAAACCTTCCGACCCGGACCTTTCGACTTAGTTGAAAGGTTAACTCTCGATAAGGTCAAAGTTCAATGCATATGGTGTCAAGTTACTTGGAACATAATGAATTGAACAATGTCGAAGGGTACTTAGTCGAAAGGTTGATTGTCAAAAGATCGGGGTATGTTTGTTTTATAAACCAAAAATTGTCTGCTTTATTTTCAAATCAGAGCTTTCGACTTGGTTGCTTTCGACCAGGTCACTTAGTTAAAATAAAGGTTTTAAACCTTCCGACACGGTTGAAAGGTTACTGGCGCTTAACTTTGTTTTGTTTTGAACCTTCTGACACAGTCGAAAGGGTAATACCACTTTTTCCAACCTTTTGAAGTCGTTGCTTTCAACAAAGACGAATAGTTTACCTATTTTAAAAACTAGCCGCTTCTCCTATTGATTTCGAAAGGTAACAAAGCTTCGACTTAGATGATTTACCCTTATTTTATAATTGAAGTACAACCCAAGATTTCGAAGGCGTTGTTTTAACGGCAAAGGCCTATTGTTTTAAATGAAATGTTTTAAAGCTTTCGAAGCAGACCTTACGACAAAGTCGAAAGGTTGCTTCCAATGTAGCTGAAAGGTTTTAAGAGAGAATTTTCAGCCTGTTTTAAATTGCACCCAGGAAGTCTTCAAAAGGTTTATATTTTAAAATTTGAATGTTTTCGAAAGTTTTGAATTCAAAAGGTTGTTTTGAAGACCTTTCAACAAGGTTGAAAGGTTTGGTTTTGAAAGGATATAGGAGACCCTTCGACAAGATCGAAGGTTTGGGCATTAAAAGCTTTTTATGTTGTTTAAGCTTTCGAATGTTTTTCTTTCCAATGGTTTAGAAAGGTTTTAAGACCCATACTCTAAATTTCTAAGGAAAGCCCACGACTTATATAAAAACTTTTATAATGACTTTAAGCATAAAATTTTGAAATAGTATTGCCTTGATAAAAATATAAGTTAAAAGGTGTTAACTATGTTTTATGAAATGTATTTCCAGGAACTTAAACCCACATGAGTGATATTGTTAAAATTGCTGGTTTGCTTCTTCAAATATGAATATATTCACATGATAACGCATAACTGTATTTTGAGAAAAAAGGGGTAGAAGAACCATTTAGGTTAAATCAATAGCGAATATAAAATTAATTAAACTCCTGAATGAGTAGAATTGCATCCATGGAGTCAGGGTGGCCAAAAATATAGGATGCCTAAACTTTGTAGTTATTGGTGTATACCAAAAGGTTCATAGTAAACCCATGAAAACTATTATAAGGTAGTTATTGGTGTATACCAAAAGGTTCATAGTAAATCCATGAAAACCATGATTAAGTAGTTATTAGAGAAAACCAATAGGTTCGTAGTTAACCCATGAAAAATATGTGCTAAGGACTATTATGAGCTAAGTGGTTTGTAGTGAACCCATGAAAACTATATTCGGACTAAGAATTGACATCGGTCAATAGGTTCCTAATAAACCCATGAAAACTTGGATAAGTAAGTGGCTAGTGGAAGTATTAATAGGTTCTTGGTCAACCCATGAAAACTAGGGTGTGAAGTGAGTTATTGGATAAATCCATAGGTTCCTAGTCAACCTATGAAAACTAGGGTAAGGTAATTAGTTATTGGAATGAGTAAAATGTTCAGTGGGACCCATGAATTAATTAAGTTAATTAGCAGGATCTTGTCGGTTCTTAGTGATCCCATGAAAACTATGAGTAGGTGATGGTGTTTAATTACTAAAAGTTATTAGTAAACCCATGAAAACTAAAAGGAAATATTAATTACTTTGAAGTATGCACATCAGTGCAATATTTCAGAAATGTATGTTTTAACCATTGTGAATGCATGAGTATAGTATATGATTTTATAAAGGCATTAGGATACTAGTGAGGGAAAACCCTTTCCGCTAAGCGGCATGATCCCACTAGATATCTAAAAACGATTGAGATATTTGATTATTATTCATATCATGCTTTATGTCTGACTCGACGTTATTGTTTTCTCCTTAAACCCTCGGGTACTCAATTTATTTTGAGTAGCTTGAGGTTTAGGGTTTTCAGGTTCTCTTCTTAGACGAATAAAGCTTCCGGAGGCATGTAGGAGGTAGATAGTTACTTACAGTTTTTCTTTCCGCTTTGTGTTTTGTTTGTAATGGAAGATTTATCGACCTTATTATATACGCTAATCAACTAAAGGGACATCCTCATATGTCGCTCTTGTCATATTTGTAATAATTATATTTTGCAGAACGCGGTTAATGTAATTTGGAGATTGTGTAATGAACATGAACGTTTTAATTTGAATGAGGAAATATGTTTCTGAATTGTTAATTTTTTTTACATATTTCTATGATCTGTATATCAATATATCTAACACTGCCATATTTAGTCCTCGAAGATTAATAACTATGGATGATTGCAGCATTCGTAGCCGTTAGTTTTAGGCCTCCGGTTAGAGAAATGTTACATGAGCCAACCGACATCCGAACCGGTACTTCTCTTTCCTGATGCCAACCATCGAACCATCCTATGTCCGACTAAGCTCCACAAAACTGAAACCTATAGCTCCTTTAACACAACAAAATCTCGCTGATTCCATCACTGTGCTTAACACATTGACTCTCATGCCTCGCCTATGCAATGACATGACCCAAACGTTCTAGGTCTATCCATTTTACGGTTCCTACCTCCAGTTCGCTCTGATGAGCATTTTCAACCATACAAGCAAACAAACATAGATGCAATCATCATAGCATATATACAACCAAAAAGACATACACGCAATATATATAACACATCTATATCAACCAATGTGGGATACATATAAAAAGCGGTCAAAATCTAGCAATTTCCTAAAATTGGCACTTTCATAAGAACAAATAGAAATCCGATTTAAAACCATTTTAAAACATTTTTAAATTCTTTTGTAGAATCAGATGTGGGTTTAGACATATTAAAAATCATATTTTAAAGCTGGAAATCATTTCAAAATGTCGTTTTTGTATTATACTACCAATCATAGTATGGTGAGAGACAATATTACTCACCTCAACAAAAGCTAACCAATCTAACATTAAGTCATAGAGCTTTGCATTACGAGCGCTACGTAAGAAACGACATCCAAAACGGACCTCATATGCAAAAGATATGAATCAAATATAAATCCATATTAAATAAGCTATTAATTAATTAATTAATTATCTAATTACCTCTATAATCCCTCTTCCCCAAATTCCCTTTTTTCATGTACGTGCACAAATGCATAAACAAACCACTTACTTAACACCTTCTCTTCTCCCTATCTCGCTCCAGACTATACCAATCGACAAATGGACAATCGCATTGCGTCACACTATGCGAGCTCATCGCGATGCCCCATCCATGCCAAGCTCATCTCCCTCCCCTAAAACATGACTGGATGTTCCTCCCCTTATGAACGCACGACGTGTTCTGCCTCCCTTCATCGGACATGAAAAGAGAAATCCAGCGGTAATCTTTGTTTCACCTAACGCTTCCTCCCCGGTCTATGGGTTATTTAACTATCAATCAATATTCACAACAATCACCAGATTTTAAATAATATTTCCCCAACTATTTATTTTCCAAATATTTTCGCAAGATATAATTTTAACACTTCAACCATTTGAAAACAAATTTCAAATCACTTTTCATTTCAAAATTGCCATTTAAACCAATTAATAAATCGACTTCGATTTATTTTAATTTACATTCCAAATCTGTAAATTTCTTTCCACACTTTTAAAAATAAAAACAAATCCTAATCAGGACATGAAAAGGTCGAGCTCAACTAGAGACCATCACACCCCACATCGACCACATAGACGTGAAGCTCTCTCTAACATGAGTTCAACGGACTTTGTTTCGTCAATTCTCGTGGACCGAAGCACCCAATTTAATTGGTTGAAGTGTTTGAAGTGGCGGCCATTTGTTTTGTTACCAGCAATGTAACAATAACGAGGGATAATGAGGGAGAGAGGGTTTAGATGATTGTTTATTTATACAATATCTTATATAATTTATTTATATTCCTAAATAAACCATTGCACATTTTGAGCTCGTATGATCACACATTGCATCTGAGCACAATTAAACTCGTTGACGTACTTCGTCTCATTTTTTCCGGTCTCAATTGTATAAATTTTGTTGCTATTCGCGAGAGCACTTCAGGATGACACTTTCGCGCTTTTAAAGATCGTTTTGGTCATCGAATCGTTTGATCTCCAAATATAGCGACAGGTATATTCATTATAATTCACAACATCGATCCAAACTCAACGAATGTGATCTTGAGTCATGATTTAACCATATGCGTAAAACCATACTTTTGGACCTTTAAATAATTAAAGATTCAATTATTAAATCAATTATTTAAATATTTCTCGTTAAAAATACGGTTGTTATTATTGTTACTGCATAGTGACGCTTTAGTAAAATGAAATGTTTTTGTCAAGTGAAAAGTGTCATTTTATTCTGATCTTAAGGAACAGTACAAGGTCCCCGTTTCTTTATGGATGGCAGGGTGTTTTAGTCAGAGGCCTACTAAGTCATAACAAAGTAAGATGGACGAGGCCAGCTTTGATGACCAAAGGAGAAGCAGCAGGGATGACAAGAGGCTCGGAAGGACATAAAGGAGGCGAGGTTCTCACATTCGCCCCATTCATCCCATGATGGGGCGGAGCGAGTTATTTCTGAGGTTTCAGCCTTCCTATCAATAGTGATGGTTTGACGGGCCGCTGTCCGGACCCTATCAAATGACGGGGCACTCATATCTTCGAGCATCGAGCCACTTGAAGCGTGTATGCAATTTTTGGCAGGACAGGCTCCTAAAAGGGAAATATGGCACAGGTCTTTGCTATCATGCCCTTAACTAACGGGCCCAATGTCCATTGCGAGAAACCTGAGCATAATTCGAGTTTCAAGCTTTCGGCTTTGGTTCAAAATGGTAATATTTTTTGGACAAAATTTACATATTCAGACTATATTTTTTTGTCCAGTAAAAAGGCTCCGAAATACTTCGAATTAAAAAATTCGAAAGTGTGTTAAATGCGTGAAAATTTTCAACGGGTGAATTTGTCAAACAAAAAATTACGGTCCTTGGATTGAATGGTTATGCTCGTTGGAGTGAACAACTTAGTCATTATAGCGAATGGATATGATCATTGTAGCGGACATAATAATTGTTGGTTGCCTATAGATAAACCTATTATCCAACAAACTTAAATTATGTTTCTACTCAAAATTTGATTTATTCATGATCTTTGTTCTACTTCTTTTATGAAGATTATGTCGAGTTATTAATGTTACACGTTACGATCTTGATACTCTTGTCTCTACAGTCAGTCAGAAGATGGCTGGAAACAGACTTTACTTATGTGAGTCTATCCGAGAGGTTAATACCCACTTCCATTGTATCTTGAGAAACAATTTACCTACCCACTTGTTTCATAGAACTCTGTTAATGCCAAGTTGTGTCTTTAAGGAGAGTGTTATTCCGCTGTTTATCTACATATCAAAGTTCATACATTATCTGCAGTTGTCACTATAATCTAAAAATACAACCAACATTTTATTCAAATGCATTACAATATTTCACAAGTACACGATACAAGCAAACAAGTTGATGCCCGTAGTGCATACAATTTCTTTATTCTTCTTTTCCAGTACCTACCTCAATATAACAATGGTATTATCTAAACCTATTTTAACTTAATCAAATAACTAGATTGATGATATGTTAACTAACGTAAGTTTTTAATCATGTTACACCTTCATATGATTTATTTAAAATGATTGGTTGTTGGTTTGATTTTTTATTTTATTTTTAGGAAGCCATACCCCCATTTTAGCGTATGATTTATATACTTTATATGCCACATTATGATAAATATCGCTAATTCCACAGTTTTGGAACAGTTGTAGTAGAGGTATCATATATTTTATTTTACAGAAGAGCTGCCTCTGCTAACACCTTTTTTTTTTTTTTTTTTTTTTTTTCATTTTATTTTACAGTAGTCATTGGGAAGGTAAGTTGCATGCAACGCATAATTCTCCGCAAGTCAGAGGTTTTCAAAATATTTATAATGTTATTTAGTAGCCACATGTCTACGTATAATAGCAGCAAGACACTTAAAATAATTTAAGTAGGTAGTAATTTTGCTTTTGATCTCTTAGATATGCATAATAACCAATGTTTTCTCTAAAAATAAAAGATTTTCATTTGATAATAAGTTGCTTTTCTAATTTATTTTACCCCTTCCAGTTTAAAAGCAAGGGTCGATGCACTTGTTTGATGGTTTAGGATTTGAGATCAAAGTTCACAGGTTTAAACCCTAAAATTAAATAGCTACCCACCAACAAATAGCTGAAGTAGGTGTTTACTACCCACCTACAAATAGCTGAAGTAGGTGTTTGGTACATGCATTTCTAGAGAGTCTGGGAACGAAACTTTGCTAGGTATGAGCATTCGCAACTGGGGTCAGCTAATCTTATTTTGGGCTCATTGGTGACTGTTAATTGGCTAGATTTAAATATTTACCACGTGCGTTGAAAATCTATTCACACAAGTTTATCTGTTGTTATTAGTACCATTACATTGTTGAAAGCAGTATAAGATCGATCGGTGTGGGTCAATGCAAGAAAATATTAATTTAAAACATTCACCCATCTTTCCACGGGGAGGAGGAGATCTTCTGATCTCAACATCCAATGTTTCGGTGTATCAAACCAACAGGAAATTATTGTTAAGGACAAAATTTCACAGCTTTTTAGCCTCAAGAACAGGCCTTCAATATTTTATCCCGAAGGACAACTTTCTGTAGTTATCAGTTTTTAGTTATTGATAGCAGTTTTTAGGTATCAGTTTGTAATTACCGGCAGGAGTTTTTAAGTATCAGTTTTAGCTTGGTAGCAGTTTTGTTGTCCTTATGAATAATTTTGGAAAATGTTTGTTCTTGTGAATAATTTTTAGAAGAATGTTTGTCCTTGTGGTAAAAATATTGAGGTCGTGTCCTTGAGGCAAAAAATATACAAATTTTTGTGCTTTAAAATAATTCCCCCTCAAACCAGTCAGCGCACAGAATTTTTTATAAATAAGTACTTTTTTGTAAAATTTATAAAAAAAATACACAAGGAGATGGACATTGATGATCTTCTCCCCTTTCTCCGATGCTTTTAAGTAATTCCAAAAAAAGAAAAATCAATCAATCAATCTTCAAATCTCATCAAATCAACCATTCATATTAAAGCTAGCCTACGTGCAAGCTAGATTCAACTGTAAATAGGCATATATTAATCTATAAAATAGGAGCAACCAAAATATCAATAAAAAGTTAATACCAAAATTTGGTCCAAGATCCACGCAGCTACGATACGTTTTTCTTAATCAGCTAAATAATGTCTACCTCTAGGACTGGCACGGTAATGGTTACCATTAACATTTTGTAAATATCATTATCATACCGTTTTACTGGTAAACTAAAATTGTATATCGTTACCGATTGATTGGTATATCGGAAACTGGTATACCGCTATACTGATAATCGTTATAGGTAAATTACCATTTGTCTAGAAAAATAATGAGTTGATATATTTTACACCAAATGATGCTTCATTATATATACTATTGGATCACTTAATAAATGGTAAATAAAAGAAGTGTATTTATCATCATTTGAATTGAATTATTAAAATAGACTGAGTTGTTTTCTTGTTTCTAAATGCACGTAATACAACATCTTATATGAATACCAATATATTATGAATGGATTGTTAATTTACCATTACTACTCGTTTTGAAAAAATATTACCGACGTATTACTGTAAAAAATGATAAATTTACCGTTACCGTACCAATTATGCTGATATACCGACTTTACTTTAAAATGTAACTGATTGATTGGTAATAGTATTGTATGGGTAAATTTACCATTATCATACCAGCCTACCTAGCTCAACACATGTTGTCTTTTATATTTGCTTTTGCATCCAAGCAATGTTTAAATTGATTAAAATTCGGACATCATTCATCAGACCTCATCATCTCGAATTCATGCATATGGCATAGGATGCGTTGTTAATGGACGAAAATGGAGAATCTGAGCGGATATTTAAGCGGGACATTTGAAAGGGGAATTTGAGTAAACGGAGAATGTATTTGACGCTGCGAATGGAGTATTTGAAATGGGTATTTAAATTGCGATTTTTAATTTAATTGATTTATAATTAATTAATTGATTGATTACTTTTTAATAAATAATATGTGTTAAGAATTTGTAAAAACAAATAAATTGTAAAATTATAAATTCAATTTTATAATGTCTAGCACTTTGATACAGTCGCAAGGCAAAAAACCGGGTCTTAAATGGATCTTATTTACACAGTTATTGATTTTAGATATTTACAAAAATATAAATTATATTAATTAATATTATTAAACAACCCAACGTAGCAGAAAACTTCATTCATCTGAATGGACCTGGAAAGAAGCAAACCCTGTTTGAACGTCCTAGGCGTTACAAACGTAAACGGGGACAAAAGAAATCTTCAAATGGAAAAAAATCTGCAAACGATACCTTATAATTAATCTTTGACTTCTGATTAAAAGTTAAGTAGTGTTGCATTTCTCATTAAAAGTTAAGTAGCGTTGCATTTTAGTGTACTACTTTATTTTAATTGAGCTCGCTTGGAAACAACTTTTTTACAAGTAAAGTTAGCTTAACTGAAAAGGAAAAAGAAAAGTGTTCGACACATGGCTCCAAAGAAGAAAAGAAAGAAAAAATGTGACGAAAGGAAACATGACATCTGAACGGAGCATTAGAACATGACATTTGAATGGTAAATTGAATAAATGATAAATGCATTTGCAGCTATGAACGGAGAATTTAAACGGGATACCTAAGTTGTGATTTTTAATTTAATTGATTTATAGTTTATTAATTAATTATTGGTTTTCAATGAATAATATATGACAATAATTTACAAAAATAAATAAATAAAATGAAAAATTATAAACTGGGGATTCGGTTTAAACTAACTGCATAATGTAGAGTATTTCAATACGATGGCAAGTAAAAAACCGCATCTCAAACGACCTCATTTTCATAAGCTGTTAATTTTGGAAATTTAAAAAAATATAAATTTTATTAATTAACATAAATAAATTACCCAACTTAACAAAAATCAACTTGTAGGAAATCGGGGAATTTGACCAATTAACATTTATCAGGCGTCGGATGCGTCGCGTCATAAACGTGAGCAGGCTAAAATTTTCCAGCGAACAAACCCAAAACTGTTGTAAAGATGAAATAACTTGTGCGTTTTCTTTCTTTGTTTTTTTCTTCCTTCCTTTATTACCTTGACTTACGACTTATTAAACTAGTCTATATTCCCAAACAAAAAGGGGTTTTTAGGCACAATGAAGAAGTTGCAAAAAAAATTAGTCTCAGGGACAGCAAGTTTGTTTTTTGGTCTGAAGGACGCTTTATAGTGTAAATCACAGAATGATAGTTGCAACTATCATTTTCTGTTTACACTATAAAGTGTCCTTCAGACTAAAATACAAACTTGCTATCCTTGAGACTAAATTTTTTTGGAACTTTTTCCCCGTGTCTATTTTTCTGCCCAAAAAATTATGATGTCTTCACACATCACTAACTATTGTCAAACATCATCTAACCATATTTTACAGGACTTTGGGGTTACTCTACAACCTATCTAATCATTTACTAAAAATGAAAACACGTTTGTTCCATAATCTATCAGTTAACCCATGCTCTTTTTATCGAGTTCGATACAATAAGATATGTTTTCAAAGTGTAAAATGGGGAGAAAGCCAAACACAAAACAAAATTTTGAAAGTATTGATAGCACATTTTTTACGTAGCAAGAAGGTCAAGACGGCGAAGTCATGGCGTCAATGATGGTGTGGTCAAGATGGATTGAGAGGCGATGGATATGGTGTTGAAGGCGATCGATTTTTTGAACAATTAACGATCGAAAACGCTAAATATAATTAGCATTATTTTTAGATGAAAATAGGTATAGCATTATATACGTACGACACTAATTTAGTTTAGCATTTTTAAACTTTAAAAAGGAACGATAATGCCAGTTTTATTTATCAATTTTCAAACTATAAAAAATGAAAATAGCACTATGTTGATTTAATATTAGTTTAGATTAGCATTTTTTGAACTACAAAAAAATAATATAAGAATTAATAATAGTACTAGTTTGATAGAATGAATCGAATGTGTCGAACGATTGTTAAAATAACAATTGTCTTTTAAAGTGCATTAGAATGAAATGCATATGTCAAATGATAGTTAAATGTATTACAATGAATCAAATGTGCCGAATGTAGTTAAAAATAGAAATTGTAATTTTAAGTATGTAGAATGAATGGAATATAACGAATGATAGTTAAAAACATCATTTGTATTTTTAAAGTGTATTACAATGCATCGAATGTGCCATATGGTATTTTAAAATAGCATTTGTATTTTTAAAATGCATTAAAATTAATGGAATATGCCGAACAATAGTTAAACATATTATTTGTATTTTTAAAATGCATTGAATGTGCTAAATAACTGTATGATAGTTAAAAATAGCATTTGCATTTTTCAACTGCATTAAAATGAAGGGAATATGTCAACTGGTCCCATATGTAGCCGATTAGGCTTGGCATTGTTAGTTTTTGCATCCTGTTAGCTTTTACATTCGATGTTACGCTCGGTTAAACAATATATCTCGGTTATAGATTGGTTCCATATATACCCGATTAGGCTTGGCATTCGATTAGCTTTTGCATCCATACATATCCTAATTAGGCTTGGCATCCAGTTAGATTTTGCATTTGATGGTACACTCGGTTAAACAATATATCTCGAGTATAGATTGGTTCCATATGTACCCGATTAGGCTTGACATCCAGTTAGCTTTTGCATTCATACGAACCCAATTAGGCTTGACATCTGTTTAGGTTTTGCATCCATATGCACTCGATTAGGCTTGGCATCCGGTTAGCTTTTGCATTTGATGGTACGCTCGGTTAAACAATATATTTCGGGCATAGATTGGTTTCATATGTATCCGATTAGGCTTGACATCCGGTTAGTTTTTGCATCCATACGTACCTGATTAGGCTTGTCATCCGGTTAGTTTTGGCATCCATACGTACCTAATTAGGCTTGGCATCCGGTTTCCTTTTGCATTTGATGGTACACTTGGTTAAAAAATATATCTCAAGTATACATTGGTTCCATATATACTCAATTAGGCTTGGCATTCGGTTAGCTTTTGCATCCATACGTACTCGATTAGGCTTGACATCTGGTTAACATTTTACTTATGAAGTTCACTGTCGTATTTAAAATGATATTTCAATGTAGCATTTTAATTACAAAGTCCACTAATATGTTTATAATACGCAAAATTGTAGTTTATGTAGCATTTTAATTACGAAGTCCCCTACCATGTTTATGATATGCAAAAAAAATAGTTTAATTTTGCATTTTAGTTGCAAAGTCTAGTAGCATGTTTAGAATATTCAAATTGAATGTTTAATATAGCATTTTATTTATGAAGTACACTAGGGTTTTTTTTTTAAATATAAAAAATGGTAGTCTAATGTGGTATGTTAGTTACAAAGTATAGTAGCATGTTACAATGATAGTGTAAAGTGGCATTTTAGCTATGGAGTACAATAACATGTTTAAAACATGCAAAATGATAGTTTAATATATCATTTTAGTTACAAAATCTAATAGCACGTTAATGATATTTGAAATGATAAACCGATGTAGCATTTTAATTATGAAGTACACTAGCATGTTTACGATATGCAAAATGATAGTTAATGATAGTATTATATTTTTAAAATAGAACAGTTTGTATGAAATATGATAAGTTATAGGTAGCATTGCATTTTTAAAGTGAACTAGCACATGTATAATATGTTAAATGATAGTTAAAGGTAGCTTTGCATTTTTAAAGTGAACTGACATGTATAGATAAATGATAGTTGAATATAGTATTGTATTTTAAATGTACTCTAGCATGTGTTGAATATATAAAATGGTAGTTAAATGTAACATTTGTACTTTAAAAGTGCACTAGCATTTGTATATTAGGAATGATAATTTTAAGTATCATTTTAAATTTGTCATGCGTATATTTTCATTAACAAGAACTAAAAAAAATTGGGCAACTAGAACTCCATCCAAGCAAGGTCTGGAAGCAAAAGGATGGTACGTGGCTTAAGGAAATAACAGTGAAAGCGCAAAATTTCAATAGACATGCTTCATGTTCTAGCATGGATTGTTGTCAATTAGTAACATGCAAATTAGTTTAATATCCTTATAACTATCACATTGTTAAAGTTAGCATCATAACCGTGCATTTTTGTGATACTAAGGAATTGTTTTATTGCATATTTTAATTAAGAAATAACAACTTCTAGTGGCTATTCGAGAAAACATCATGACTACATTCATAATAACACGAACTTGATAATTACCTGTAATGGTGAAGCAACCCTCCCTAACTTGCCTTAAATGTTTGAGTGGCTCGATTTAGTTTATGTTAAATTCAGGGTTACTTACTTTCAAGACCAACTATTTTCTTTCTTTTATCAATTTTTTTTTTATTTCCCAAGATCCAATCTGATCAATATATAAATATTGATATACTTCTTTGTAAAAACTATTTGTATGTACATATAAACATACAAATCATTTTCAATGCTAATATCAGAGTTTTTTTGAATATAGAATAACTCAGTTTACTTTAAACTAAAATAACTATGTTTTAGCCATAGTAAAAATAATTGGGAAAGCCCCTTTCCCTTTTGAATCTTGGTGCAAATTTATTAACCAATTCCTGTTTTTTTATTTGTGTTTGACAATTGTCTATTTAATAAAACATGTGAATTGACTCATGACAATTAAACTTTTACAACATTGCTTTACAAATAGCAAAACAGGAGGTTGTGCATGCTTTTGTGCATATGTGTGCACATAAACATGTACAACTGCTATTCACTACACCTGAGTTTCCAGGTTGATCAACTTACTTAGGTTAGATCCCTATACTGTCTTGTTATAATTTGCTAACTTTGCTCATCCATTAAAACATCAAACTCATGTAAATCTGGGTTCATGCTTCTTATATTATTTTTCCTTTTCTGCCTAAGGGTTTATCCTTACTTCGTAATATTTGCAGTTAACATGTAAATAGGTTCTAGCCTCTAAAACAGTCTAATGCATATGTATACATTACTGGTTCACATGTGCTTCATATTTACTGCCAAACTCACAACTTGATTCATGAAAATCTGCATGCTTATTGGTTAGGGTATAAAGCTAAACACATTTATCTTTTTCTACTGATAATAGTTCCATTTCACAATAATCTTTTTAAGCCATTCATTACATCACAATCAAAATTTTAGCTCAGTTCTAATATCATTACAGAAAAGTCTTTTAGCTAAGATAGAACATAAGAGACATTCTTCTGCAAAACCATAGTTTATTAACTAGCAATTTCTTCTTAGCATCGCAGATCTGCATCTTATCACTTAGCTTCCTTTTTTCCTGTAACCATCTCATGACCTGCTCCATAAGCATAGGAAGCACCCATTTGATGCAAGCAACAAATAGGTCAGACTTATGTCTGGTGTAAGTAAAATCATTTGATAATGCATAAGATAATGAAATAGGTTCCATTATTACCTTTCTGTTTGCAGAAATTAAGTGTTTTACTTAATCTAGTCAAATCACTTTCCCATATTTAAGTTACAAAAGGTTAAATCAGTGGTAGGTGTTGGGTGATGTTAACCTCGTCATGTGTGCATTCTTAGACAAATTGGTTATCAGAAAAACTTTTAATCCAGAAAATCATAATAGCCATCATAATCTCACACAGGCATACACAAACATGAACAAACAACATCCATAACATTAAGCTAAAGTACCAAAACTGAGTCTGTATGTCAGGACTCTCCATACTTCTAGCATATTTACCCTTGCTTGTATGTTCATTTCATGTCATTTTAAGAGTCCGACATCACATTCATGGTTGCACTAGTGCACACTGCCTGGAACTGCTACTTAATTTCCAGTGCACTACATGCTATTAGGACATGAACATGCCATGTGCAAACTCACACCCCAACCTTGATGCAAGCCAACCACTATGTCAGACCCACTTTCCTCATACCCTACCTGATAGAGGAGATCCAATTCCTTAGTTTAATCACTAAGTTTTTTTCTTTCATATGACCTAATATTATCTATGCAGTGTCAATCCCATACACTTTTATCAAACTAAGATATGCTGTCAGATTTCAAACAACAGTCAATCATTCATCCATTCACGCATTCAACCACTGGTCAGTTATACTTGCATATCATTTCAAGTCTATTTCACACAGAGACATATCCTTAGCTAAAGCATAGATTGAAGCATTTTCAGAGGATGAAATGTTAATATGGTTTTTAAGCAATATGGTTCTCATAGTCAATCCACACATTAAAGTGTGTTTGCTTGTTACTCAACCCTATTTCTAGAGAACACTTAGTGATGGATTAAGACTCAGCACATGGAAATTCCATTGCATCCTAACCATCCTTTCAGTTGCAAGACATAAGCTTGAGGACCCCTTCCGCTTACTGCCTTGCACCTTACTTTTCTTATTAATTTATGCTTTAACTAAAAACATTTCTCAAGTTCATAAACATATGAATAAATTAGTTATTATTCCATCATTAAATTTTTCATGTATAAACAAGCATAGGTTAAGTGACAACAAAACAATACAAGTCACATAATCTCAGAAACAACAGAAAATTGTTAAACCAAAATGCAAGCAAAACGTCAAACAGAAGTTAAAATAAACTAAAGGTTAAATGGCTGCGTTTCATTGGTCTTAATGCCTTGCCAAGTGAGGGTTTACTCACCAAAGTTCTCCTTCCCAAATGTTAATTCAGGTCTGCCATTGATTTCTTAAACTGCTGTCTGTTTTCTTCTTCTTTTTTTCTATATTTTTGTTTTTTGGTTCTAACATGTAACCGTAGGAGGTAATGATGTATATAGGGGAGTTGCTAGGGTTTTAAGGTTAGTTAAGTAATTTATTTTCTTCAGAAATCCCATCACCATTTCTGGTTTCACCCACAGTTCACCCTCTCCATTTTCCTTTCCCACCATTTCTCCCTTTTTTATTGTCTTAACCACTTTTGGCAAATTTTCTTCACAGACTATATGCATGACTTTGGCTTGGGTATAGCTTTTTCTTTTTTGGTTTTTACCATGCATATGTGTCTAACTAAATTTTTGTGTATGCAAATCAATTATTTTGCACACCTTATATCCATACATTTTCTACCTACACAAGCAACTGTGCTTATATTTAATCTATGTAAATTAGGACTAAAACTGCCTAGATTATTTATGTATTGTAATTAAGCTATCATGTACGCACATAACGGGTCATGTACTAATTTATTTCATATTTACTTACAAGGTCTTTTATTCACTAAATTACCTTATTTAGGTAGTATACTGGACTAGTGTGCACATGCACAAGGGCATGTGTACTTATTTACACACAACTGTTTTTTCAGAAGAAAACGAAGAATTTTATTTTCAACTAACTATCTTTTTTTATATAAAATATTTTAAATTTTTATATATATGCTTAAACTATGGGCTGTGACATACACCCCTCCTTTAATAAATTGTGTCCCATAATTTAACACTTCGTTCCATGTTTGTCATGTGTTAAAACTAATCAGGCATAAATATTCTTAATTCAACCAAAGCATACATTGAGCAAACACATTTAACACTGAACCCTATATTTAACTAAGTAAATAGAAGCATAAATAATAAATCACCTTTACTTTAACTGCCAATTGAAAATAGTTGAGGGTATTGGACTTTTATCTTGTCCTCAACCTCCCATGTGCAATCATTAGGGTCTAGACTCCACTGCACCTTTACCTGTTTAATAGTTTTGTTCCTCAATTTCTTATCTTCTTTAGCTACAATGCCCACTGGCTTCTTCTCATACACCAAGTCTGGTCTAACTTCCACTTGGTTTTGTGACCGAATCAATGAAGCTTCATCGTGTACACATTTTCTCAATTGTGATACATGAAATACATTGTGTATTCCACTCATTTTTTCTGGCGACTTCAACTTGTAAGCCATCTTTCCTATTCTTGCAATGATTTGATATGGTCCTATATATCTTAGGGTTAGCTTCCCTGCCTTGCCAAATCTCAACACCTTCCTCATAGGTGAAACTTTCAAGTACACATAATCTCCTAATTCAAATTCAAGTGGATTCCTTCTTCTATCTGCATATGATTTCATCATGTCTTGTGCTGCCTTCATTCTCTGTTTGATCAGTGTGATCTTAGCATTTGTTTCTTTCACATGGTTTGGTCCTAATATCACCTTATCACCAACCTCTAGCCAGCAAGCAGGCAATAAACAAGGCCTCCCATATAGAGCTTCATAGGGTGCCATCCTTATACTACTCTGTTAGATGTTGTTGTAAGCAAATTCTGCTAAATGAAGGTAGTCTTCCCAATTACCACCATGATCAAGTACACAAGACCTAAGTAAATCCTCCAAGAACTTATTAACTATTTCTGTCTGGCCATCATTTTGGGGATGGTAGGCTGTGCTCAAGCACAACTCAACCCCCATTGCCTGTTGAAAGCTACTCCAAAACTTTGATGTGAATATGTTGTCTCTGTCACTGATGATAGTGGTAGGAACTCCATGTAGTTTCACTATTTCTTTCATGAAAACTTGTGCCAATTTTGGTGCATTTCTATCGCTCTTCACTGGTATGAGATGTGATGATTTAGTCAATCTATCTACCACCACCCAAATACTGTCATTACCTCTCTTTGATCTTGGCAAGCCATCAATGAAATCCATTGATATGCTTTCCCATTTCCACCTTGGAACTTCTAGAGGTTGCAACAGTCCACTGGGTCTTTGGTACTCAGCCTTGACTTGTTGGCAAGTCATACACTTTGCCACATATTCACCCACACTCCTCTTCATTCATCTCCACCAGTAGCTCCTCTTTAGATCATGGTACATTTTAGTACCACCTGGGTGTATGGTGTACTTTGACTTGTGATGTACATCCATGATCTTTCTTTGCGGTGCTTCTGTGTTAGGCACACACAGTCTTCCCTTATATCTTAAATACCCTTTTTTATCCAGTTCAAATTTGTCAAGCTTTGAACCATTCCTTAACAATCTCCTCTTCTCTCTCAGGACTTCATCCATGTCTTGTGATTGGTTCACTTCTTCCACTAGGTCTGATTTTATTATGATGAGACTGAGCTTGCCATTTTGCTCCATTACCTCACCTAACTTCATAGTTTGCTCTCCCATATTTTCCACTTCTACATCAGTCAATATTTATAACATTTTAAACTCCTCTATCATTAGTGTAGCCAACTTGGCATGTTGCCTACTCAATGCATCTGCCACTCTATTTGCCTTTCCTGGTGTGTACATATTGTCCAAGTCATAGGCAGCAAGGAATTCCACCCACCTATGTTGGCTCATGTTTAAGTCTTTTTGAGAAAATAAGTACTTCAAAGCTTTGTGGTCAGTATAAAGCTCGAACTTTTCTCCTAACAAGTAATGTCTCCAAATCTTTAATGCATACACCACAGCTGCCAATTCCAAGTCATGTGTTGCATACTTGGTTTCACTTGGTTTCAGTTGTCTTGATGCATAGTCTATCACTCTACCATCTTGCATAAGAATAGCTCCAATACCTGGACCACATGCATCAGTGTACACTACCAGATTGTCATTGCCTTTTGGAATTTTTATCACTGGTGCTTCCATCAATGCCTTCTTCAACTGGTTGTATGCCCCTTCACACTTCTCGGTCCATAGGAAAGGCTGGTCTTTCCTTGTTAGCTTGGTTAATGGGGTTGCTATTTTAGCAAAGTCTTTTATAATTCTTCTATAGTATCCAGCCATGCCATGAATGATCTTATCTCAGTAACACTACTTGGTCTCTTCCATGCTTGCATTTCCATGACCTTACTAGGGTCTACTAAAATTCCTTCTTGGGAAATTATATGGCCTAAGAATTTTATTTCATTCTTCCAGAAAGAACACTTTGCAAACTTGGCTTTAAGGCCTTGTTGCCTTAGTCTACTCAGTACCATATGCAAATGCTTCTCATGTTCATTAACTGACTTAGAGTATATTAGTATATCATCAATGAAAATAAATACAAATTTATCTAAGTAATCTTTGAAAGTCCTATTCATTAAATCCACAAAATAAGATGGTGCATTAGTCAAACCAAACGGCATCACTAAGTATTCATACAAGCCATACCTGGTATTGAAAGCTGTGTACTTGATACTTTCTTCTTCCACTTTCATTTGATGGAAACCAGATGCTAAGTCAAGCTTGGAAAATACCTTAGCACCATTTAATTGGTCAAAAAGATCATCAATTCTAGGTAGAGGGTATTTGTTTTTGATGGTGACCGAGTTTAGTTCCCTATAGTCTATGTACATTCTCAAGGAACCATCATGCTTCTTAACAAATACTACTGGTGATCCCTAATTTGAACTGCTAGGCCTAATGAAGCCTTTTTGTTCTAATTCTTCTAATTGTTGCTTCAACTCAATCAGTTTTTAGTCCCCATTCTATTTGGTTTCTTAATGACATGGCTTATTCCTAGTTTAAGTCTTATTTGAAATTCTACTGGTCTATCATGAGGAATGCCATTCACTTCACCAAACACATCAGTGTATTGGTTAACTATGGGTATCTTCTCTGGGGTTGATTCGACCTCACCACTGTTCAAGTTGAACATCCTGCCCATACCCCTACCTTTAGCTGCCTCATACATAACCAAAACTCTCTTGCCATCAGGAAGTTGTAATGAGATTGTGGAATTTTCCAAGTTAATGATAGCACAAAAACCTTTTAACCAATCCATTCCCAGTATAACATCCAACTTAGGGTAATTCAACACATATAATTTTGAAATAAAGGTGTGACCACCCATACATAATTCTACTTGCATGCATTTCATATTTGTAATGCAGGAACTACCTATAGGAATATTAACATGCAATGGCTTATCAACAAGAACGCATATTAACCCTAGTTTCTGAACTATGTCACATGAAATAAAAGAGTGTGTAGCTCCTGTGTCATAAACAACTGAAATGGGTATGCCTTTAATAAATAATATACCTTCCACCTGGCTAGGTGCTTCCATTGCCTTGCCCTTTCCTTCAAGTACAGCCACCCTTGCCATTTTTGGACACTGCCTCTTCATGTTCCCCTCTTTACCACAGTTGTAGCACCTAAGAACAGTTGACTTGGGTGCTTGGCATTTGGTCTTTATATGGCCTTCCTTCCCACAGTTGTAACAGATCACTTTGGATTTCTTATTGTCAAAGTTTACCACCTTACTTCCTTTTTTGTTCATTGCTTCTCCCTTCTTCTTCTCATATGGGTGTGTTCTATTCTTCCCTTTCTTGTTATTCCTGAAATTCTTAAACTTTTCTCTGGCATTATCATGCTTCTCAAATGACAATGTCAAGTCCATAACTAGATATAATGTTCTGTCTTTGTATGGTAACATGGCTATACTCAATCTAGAATTTAACCCCTGAATGTACCTAGCATTCCTTGAAATTTCATTTGGGATTAATACTGCCCTATATTTAGACAACCCTTCAAATTTTTGAGTTCATTCAGTGACACTCATAGATCCTTGGCTCAACTTGATAAACTCCTCAGGTAATGAAGCTTTTGCTGAGGCTGGGACAGATCTGGCTTCTAACATTTCTTTGAACTGATTCCATGTGATCTCTTGCTCTCTCCTACCTGCAATGATCACTTCCCATCAATCCAAAGCAATGCCTTTTAGTTGTCTTGAAGCTATTTGCCTCTTTCTCTGGTCATTAACTTGCATATCTGCAAAATTCCTCTTCACTGTTCTTAACCAAGTTTGGGCACCCATGACATTTTCTGTGCCATCAAAGTTACTGCCTCCTAGATGTGTATATGTTTTAAGCAATTTGGACAGCTATTTATGTGGATTATCTACCCTAGGTGCCATTCCATCCCTCGGTACTCTCACAAAATCTTGCATGTTAATCATCGGGGGACCAGCGGTCATTCCAGTTGCTTGTTCAGTACTATCAGGGGATTGACCAATCTCCCTTTCTCCAACAGCCTGGGGATTGATTCTAACTGCTCTGGATCTTTATTGAACATTTCTAGTGTAGTTAGTTCTAATTCCTATTCACTACTTTACTTTTAAAACTAGCAGTGAACTCATTCATTCATAATAAGCAAAAAGCAAGCAATGCAAACAATGCACCTAGATTCAATCAAGTATTTGTTTTGGCTATGTATTTAATAACATAGCTCTGATACCAACTGAAGCAACCCTCCCTAACTTTCCTTAAATGTTTGAGTGGCTCAATTTAGTTTATGCTAAATTCATGGTTACTTACTTTCAAGACCAACTATTTTCTTTCTTTTATCAGATTTTTTTTTGTTTATTTCCAAAGATCCAATCCGATCAATATTTAAATATTGATATACTTCTTTGTAAAAACTATTTGTATGTACATATAAACATACAAATCATTTTTAATGCTAATATCAGAGTTTTTTTTTTAGTATAGAATAACTCAGTTTACTTTAAACTAAAATAACTATGTTTTAGCCACAGTAAAAATGATTGGGAAAGCCCCTCTCCCGTTTGAATCTTGGTGCAAATTTATTAACCAATTCCTATTTGTTTATTTGTGTTTGACAATTGTCTATTTAATAAAACATGTGAATTGACTCATGACAATTAAACTTTTACAAGATTGCTTTACAAATAGCAAAACAGGAGGTTGTGCATGCTTTTGTGCATCTGTGTGCACATAAACATGTACAACTGCTATTCACCACACCAGAGTTTCCAGGTTGATCAACTTACTTAGGTTAGATCCCTATACTGTCTTGTTATAATTTGCTAACTTTGCTCATCCATTAAAACGTCAAACTCATGTAAATATGGGTTCATGCTTCTTATATTTTTTTTCCTTTTCTGCCTAAGGGTTTATCCTTACTTCATAATATTTGCAGTTAACATGTAAATAGGTTCTAGCCTCTAAAACAGTCTAATGCATATGCATACATTACTGGTTCACATATGCTTCATATTTACTGCCAAAATCACCACTTGATTCATGAAAATCTACACGCTTATTGGTTAGGATATAAAGCTAAACACATTTATCTTTTTCTACTGACAATAGTTCCATTTCACAATAATCTTTTTAAGCCATTCATTACATCACAATCAAAATTTTAGCTCAGTTCTAATATCATTACAGAGAAGCCTTTTAGCTAAAACAGAACATAAGAGACATTCTTCCGCAAAACCATAGTTTATTTAACTAGCAATTTCTTCTTAGCATCGCACATCTGCATCTTATCACTTAGCTTCCCTTTTCCTGTAACCATCTCATGACCTGCTCCACAAGCATAGGAAGCACCCATTTGATGCAAGCAACAAACATGTCAGACTTATGTCTGGTGTAAGTAAAATCATTTGATAATGCATAAGACAATGAAAAAGGTTCCATTATTACCTTTTTGTTTGCAGAAGCTAAGTGTTTTACTTAATTTAGTCAAATCACTTTCTCATATTTAAATTACAAAAGGTTAAATCAGTGGTAGGTGTTGGGTACTGTTAACATCATCATGTGTGCATTCTTAGGCTAATTGGTTATCAGAAAAACTTTTAATCTAGAAAATCATAATAGCCATCATAATCTCACACAGGCATACACAAACATGAACAAACAACATCCATAACATTAAGCTAAAGTACCAAAACTGAGTCTGCATGTCAGGACTCCCTATACTTCTAGCATATTTACCCTTGCTTGTATGTTCATTTCATGTTATTTTAAGGGTCCAGTATCACATTCATGGTTGCACTGGTGCACACTGCCTAGAACTGCTACTTAATTTCCAGTGCACTACAAGCTATTAGGACATGAACATGCCATGTGCAAACTCACACCCCAACCTTGATGCAAGCCAACCACTATGTCATACCCACTTCCCTCATACCCAACCTGATAGAGGAGATTCAATTCCTTAGTTTAATTACTAAGTTTTTTTTTCTTTCATATGACCTAATATTATCTATGAAGTGTCAATCCCATACACTTTTATCAAACTAAGATATGCTGTTAGGTTTCAAACAATAGTTAATCATTCATCCATTCATGCATTCAGCAACTGATCAGTTATACTTGCATATCATTTCAAGTCTATTTCACACAGAGACATATCCTTAGCTAAAGCATAGATTGAAGCATTTTCAGAGGATGAAATGCTAATATGGTTTTCCAGCAATATGGTTCTCACAGTCAATCCACACATTAAAGTGTGTTTGCTTGTTACTCAACCCTATTTCCAGAGAACACTTAGTGATGGATTAAGAATCAGCACATGGAAATTCCATTGCATCCTAACCATCCTTTCAGTTGCAAGACATAAGCCAGAGGACCCCTTCCTCTTACTACCTTGCACCTTACTTTTCTTATTTATTTATGCTTTAAATAAAAACATTTCTCAAGTTCATAAACATATGAATAAATCAGTTATTATTCCATCATTAAATTTATCATGTATAAACAAGTATAGGTTAAGTGACAACAAAACAATACAAGTCACATAATCTCAGAAACAATAGAAAATTGTTAAACCAGAATGCAAGCAAAACATCAAACAGAAGTTAAAATAAACTAAAGGTTAAATGGATGCCTTTAATAGGTCTTAATGCCTTGCCAAGTGAGGGTTTACTCGCCAAAGTTCTCCTTTCCAAATCTTGATTCAGGTCTGCCTTTGATTTCTTAAACTGCTATCTGTTTTTTTCTCTCTATATTTTGTTTTCTGGTTCTAACATGTAACCGTAGGAGGTAATGATGTATATAGGGGAGTTGCTAGGGTTTTAAGGTTAGTTAAGTAATTTATTTTCATCAGAAATGCCATCACCATTTCTGGTTTCACCCACAATTAACCCTCTCCATTTTCCTTTCCCACCATTTCTCCCTTTATCCTTGTCTTAACCACTTTTGGAAAATTTTCTTCACACACTATGTGCATAACTTTGGCTTGGGTACAGCTTTGTCTTTTCTTGTTTTTATCATGCATATGTGTCTAACTAAATTTGTGTGTATGTCAATCAATTATTTTGCACACCTTATATTCATACATTTTCTACCTACACAAGCAACTGTGCTTATATTTAATCTATGTAAATTAGGACTAAAACTGCCTATATTATTTATGTATTGTAATTAAGCTATTGTGTACACACTTAACAGGTCATGTACTAATTTATTTCATATTTACTTACAAGGTCTTTTATTCACTAAATTACCTTATTCAGGTAGTATACAGGAACAGTGTGCACATGCACAAGGGCATGTATACTTATTTACACACAACTGTTTTTTTCAGAAGAAAAAGAAGAATTTTATTTACAACTAACTATCTTTTTTTTATAAAATATTTAAATTTTTATATATATGCTTAAACTATGGAATGTCACAAATGGCCCGTATTTTTGATAATTAAAAATATTAAGTTAAATAAGATTTTAAAATTTAATATTGTAAGAAATTAAAATTTATGATTTATTAATGAGAAAATAATTAGAATATGATTTAATAATGTGGTTTGAATGTTTTGACAATAATTTAAAGTAATTTCAATCAATTGAAATAAGTGTAAAGTTAATTTGGTTATAATTGTAAGTTAATAAGAAACAAAATAATTGTTGGAATTAATTTTTGGAATTAATTGAATATTGCAGTTCATATGAGTTAAGATGATAACTGTAGAATATTAATGTAATAAAATGTAAACTAGTGTCAAATGAATTCATATGGTATTGGATGATTGAATAATAAGAGTGTAAATCGAAATAAATGAAATTATTTGCCATTAAAATATAATTAACTAGACTTTATTACAGTTGTAACTGAACGCTGAAATTAGTGCAATATTTAAATATCGAATTTTATATAAAAATTTATACTTTAAAAGATTATCAATTTCTTGTAGTCAAGAATGATAAATATGTTAACTTTTAAATTTGAATTTGAAAGTGATTAAGTGATTTAATAATTATTTATTTAATTCACGTGAAAATTAACCATTTTGACCATTGTCTCAGATTTCGATGAAACCAGTCCCGTCGAATCCTTAACAGCGAATTATTACAGGGTTTCAATTTTCATAGCGATCAGACTTATCATTGATCGTGCGAGCTCGAAACGCATAGAAATTAATTTATGGAATTTAAACGAATACGATTTGATTTTAAAAGCTAACTTCTATATACAATGGAATAAGAGTTTGGAACTAGTTCCGTTGAGTTTAGAAATATCTAAAACATGTATTTTGATATATGGAAAGACCTACTTTCGTTTTGGAAAGGAAATGGGCTTTTTGGGTCATTGTTGTTGTTTCGACCCAAATCGATCTATCCATCGTTCTTATCTATCTCCACTTATATATGGGCTGTTATAAACCCTAGTAGTTTCTCTTATTTCTAATTCCTATATATAGAATTATATTTGTCTATTCCTTCTCCAATAGCTGTCAATTACGAAAACCCTAATTTTAATTAAAAATCAAATCGAAAAAAATTTAAACTCCTCAAATATGACGACTTAAATTTCGAAACGTTTAAATCGACAACAATCCATACATGTCCAACTTAAATAATTTGGAACATAGATAATCAATGTGGTTAAATAAGAAAAGAAGAAGGAAACAAATACAGAATCTCACAGCGAAAACGATAAAGTATAATAATCAAATAACAGTTCATGAAGCAGTTTACTATACATCTGATTATAATCTTTACACATTTATTAGAGTTATATATATATATACACACACATCAAGGATAAATAATCAATACAGCAGAATAGCATGATGCAGGAATAATAATAATAGAAATATACCAAATCTTCATCTTCATTCTCCAGAGAATAATCTTCAATACGCTGAAAAAACTCAGAACCGACCGGAGCATGATGATAAGACAAAACATTCGATTCAGGACTATAATACTCTTATGTAAATCAAATCTATATCATGAAATATGAGTGCAATAACTTAAGAGATGTTACATGATTTTCCATCTTCTAAGGATCCGTCAAACAATCTATATGTAATAGTGTATGTTATAGTAGATAATGTCTATCAGTAAAATAAATATCAAATAACGTTAAGGTTTTATATTAATCCACCTTAAAACATTTGTATAGTACTGAACCAAAGTCATAATGGGCTTGTATAGGGATAAATACGACAAGGCATGTGAGGCAATGCCCAAGGAAGGATTCTACCAGTTTACGCTTTCTGGTCAGTCGTAACCCATCCATGGCCGACTGCGACAATCAATCCAAACGAAAAAGATGCATCCATTGAGTCGAAAATCACAATTGTAATACGAGAGATCAACATCGCTAGAGGTAGATAACCTCATTGGCCAGATATAAGCTCCTGTTTAGTCATTTTAATTATGACACGAGTGTCAAAGCTATCCATCATCGTTCTCTTATTTCATTCTAGCAAATGTTCGCCAATTCAACCACTTCATTTTGGATATCATCTATTGCGTATACGGTTGTTAAAGCGGTTCTAATATTTACAGAGAATATGCCAATAAGAGGCCTCGATCTCTTAAACAACCAAACGCCGTTTTACACAACGGTAGGTACTTTTATATTTCGAAAGCAATTTGTACTTGGTATCAAAATATCATATTCGTTTCAAAATCAAACCCATTTTGAGACTACCATATTCGCTTAAAAATCAAATTTTACTTCAGAATCATCATAGTCGCTTCAAAAATCATATTATACTTCAAATGACAATCCGATTTGATATATTGATTTAACTTCGAAATCTGATTCGAATTACTATTTAGGTCATACTTCACTTAAACCTAATTCGCATTTAAATCCAAGATTTAAATATAAACGTTTCACCCTTTTGACCAGTGTGAATTTTAGAAAATAGTTTAAATAGTGTTAAAATAATTAAATAGTTAAAATAGTTTAATAGAAAATAGTTTGAGGAAAAAAATGGTTTATATAGCAAAATAGTTTCGAAAATCAAAATAATTTGGATATATAAGAATATAGATTTTAAACCGTTTATGCTAAATGATTCATTTAAAATAGTTTCTAACTCAAGCCGGTTCACTTTTCAAATTTTCCAATTCAAATTAGTTCCAATTTTCATTTCAAATTAATCGATTTAATTCCAATCTCAAGTCGAATTTTACTTCGATTTCAAAATTAATTTCAATTTCAATTCCAAATTAATTTCACTTCCAATCCCAAATGAATTTAAATTCCAATTTCAAATTAATTTCAAATTAATTTCAACTCCAATTCCAAATTAATTTAAATTTCAATTTCAAATTAATTTCAACTCCAATTCCAAATTAATTTATTTCAACTCAATTCTCAAATTTAAACCATTTCGATTTATATGAATTCCGAGTTTGATTTCCAAATTATCGATCAAAACACTTAAATCAAATTTTCTTTCAATATCCAATTTAAAATCCAAATCTTCAAAAGTAATTAAATTTCATACTCAATTTTGAAATATCATTTTATATCACTTTTACTTAGCAATATTCAAAATTCGAATAAAAGTCCAATCTTTTAGAACAAATCAATTACCAAAAATTCAAATCATATTCCGATTATAACTTAAAATCTCAACTTCAATTAATTTAACAATTTCGTTTCAAATTTAAATTTCAACATTTCCAATTCAAAGATAATTTGATTTCCATAAATTTTAAATTTACTTCTTAAAACCAAATCATTTAAATAATTCCAAATCAAAATTTTAAAGTCATTTAGTTTAACCAATCCGACATCCGTATATAATCCTCCATCCTATGGCCAAGTGAATCAATTATTTTAATTTAATTCCTGGGATAGATGTATATCATTTCAACCCAAAATATATGTCATAGGTATATATTATTTCAACCTATTTCTTAATTTATTCGAAATAATTCAATTTACAGTTTTAAATATTGTAAATAATATACAAGTTGATAGCAGGATATGTCAAAATAAATAAACATCCAAAACGTCAACCAATAATATTCATCGCAACCAATCATCCAAACAGTCAATAAAATTCACAATAATGTCATGATTATCAATACCTGGTATTTTACGGGCAATTAAATTCTAATTCGATTTAACTATCAATTCAAATTCGATAAATTAATTCAGATTTCAATTTATATGTCAATTAAACTTATCAGACAACAATCATTAAATTTTCGATCACTTTACGATATAAATTTAACTGCATAAAAGTTATTTCAGTCAATTGTGAGCATATAAAAACTTACCTTTGATTTATCGACGATTTAAAATCCAAATAATGGCCCAAATTTGAACAGTCTCAGAACTCAACCAAACATATTCCATGTCTGAAATTCCGATATGATCGCAAGAAAAAAACCGTGCGTGAATCCGAGCTTGTGTGCAAAAGTTATACATGTTAGAACGATCGAACATTTAAAATTTTAAATAATTAATTAATAAAAAAAGAGAACGTAACCTTCTTCCTCAAAGCACGTACGCAGCCGACTCAACATGCACCCTGCTTGCTACCACATGCACACGACAAGGAGAGACTGGAATTTGATCCAATACTACCATTGCGTGCGCCCTGTCTATCTCCTCCCTCGCCTGAAATGCATCCCCTTCTAATGCCACCATCATCAAGAGAAAAAAAGAAAAATTGCATGCCTTCAATCTTAGATCTTGTCAAATCCGTGAAGTAATATCATAGATCAACTGTATGGATTTGAAGAGCTCACTAAGATCTATAACTTTGCTTTTGGAAGTTTTCAATTTTGCTGAATGGATTGAGAGATATTTAGGAGAAAAATTGGTGAATTTTCGGCCATTGAAAATAAAAAAACGGCGGCCATGTTTTTACTAGGGATTCCAAAATAAAATAATAATGTTTCTCATTTTACGTGCCATATTTATATAGTCAGGCCAAAATCGTCTGAATGCAAATCGAGACGTGCCGCCTGGCGTTTATAACGTTTTACCCTCATTCCGGACACAATGAAACTAGTTTCGAGGCTTAATTCGATCGTATGCAAAAGATAGTTTTTTAAAGTCAATTTATTTTATCAAATTTCTTAAATTGATTTCTACTCATTTCAAGCTCGTACGGCCAAATGACAATTCCGATCGCAATGAAACTCGAAATCCAATAATAATTCACTATTACGTATCCGATGAAAACCATTTCGTTGAAATCCGAGACAGTTGCCAAAATGGCTATTTTTACTCGTCGATTTAAAATATAAAATTTACCAATTTTAGTTATTCACATTTAAATCCAATTTTAAATATTAACAATCTTAGTTGTTATTTATATAAAATTTAAAACAACTTACGACATCATTTTCAATCATATTGAATTTAGAATTTAATTATTCAAATAATTTCCAATATTAAATTTAAACAATTAAATTATTCAACAAACTACATTTATAACCATTCGTTACAATTTGAATTTTTATTTATCAATAGTGTTTCATTTCTATCTAAATAATTGAATATTTATTATTCAGTTCTAACTATTTGTTATAACTTTATTTTATAATAAATAACCCTTAAATTTTCGAAATTGTTTATTTCAAGATTTTATCCAAGTTCATATTCAATAACTACATTAATAAATTAATAAATTTTATCTCTAACCATTTTTATTCAATAATCACCTTAAATTTAATAATTAAAAATAGCTAAAAACATGAGTCATGTAACGATCTAGAATTTCAAACATTCGAAATCCGTATATTTAATTGATTTTAAATATACACAAATGTATTTTATAAGCTGAACAACTTATATTTCGAATATAAGGATTAAATTGAATAACTAAATTTTTAATTTAATATTTCAAATTTTTGAAATAATTGGAATTTTTATTTAACGTGAATGAAAATGATTTATAAAGTTGAATTAAAATCTATTTGAATTAGAATGAAGTTAGTGAACTTTTAAAATTGAATTGAAAGTAAAATTATAAAACTTGAATATTTTAATATTTAATTAACGTGTATTACGGTCTCAGATTTCAATGAAACCTATTTCATTGGATCCGTAATGTAATATTATTGTAAATTTTCAAATTTCGTGTCAATCAGATTTACGTTTTAGTCGTGGCAAGCTAAAACGCGTAGAAATCTAAGTTAATTTTAAATTTAAATAATTCTATTCGAAAACCTATCTTTAAAATACGATCGAATTGGCTCTCAATATATATTTCATTGTGTTTAGAATAGGGGTAAAACATTATAAACGCTAGGCGGGATGTTTCGTTTGGAGTTCGGCAAAATTTTAGATGAATAGTGTGCGAAAATGTTCTATATAAGGCCACACTTTTTTCTATTTTGCAAACCCTAATCAAACTAAACCCTAGTTTCCGTTTCTATTTACATGGCTAGAAATTCACCTCGTTTTCCTCTAATATCTCATGATCCATCGACAATTAGCAAAAAGCTTAACTATAGTATTGTAGAGGGCATCGTGACCTATAAACCCAACAGTCAAGATCGAATATTACGTGGTAGATCATCGGCAAATTGGCTGCGTTCGTTCGACCTTTGCACATGAAAATTGAGGTGAGGGACCGAGCTTCGCATCGTTCTCGATGAAGGTGGAGCTCGACAAGGGCTTCGAAATGATGGTGGCTGATCGTCTTCAAACGTTGAGAGAAGGTCGCGAAAATTGAAGATAATCGGCGACTAGTGGGTTACATGCATTCAAAATCTAAGAAGGGGAGAATATAGGGGACAGCCACGATCTCTCTTGAAAAATAAATGGCTATGATGAGATTTAGGTTTTTAAAATAAAAAAGAAATTGACATTATATTCTTTTAATTCGCACAATCTTTAAAAATGCATAACTTCTTCATACGAGGTCCTTTTTAATGAAACAAGTTGCTTTGGGTCGGTATTAACGAGCACTATATTATAGAGCTGATTTAGAGTTTATTGAAGCTAGTGAAAATTTTGGGTAAAATTAAACGCTCGTTTAATTTTATTAGGAATAAAACCCTACAACTGCTATTGGAAGCAAAGTGAGTACAACTCATTCTTTCTGACTCACCGATATTTTTATATAACTGAGAATAAACTTATTTTATAATGATTGATGATTGTTTAGATTATATATGATGTATTATCTATATATTGATTGGTATTTGGATATATTCCTGCTTATTGGAGCAGATAAGAACCTATATGTTCCCGTGTATGAGGGGATGACCCTTCGTACGCACATTTGCTTTGAAGTGGGCATTGTACACATATTCTAATATGTATATTTGCTGCAGGTGACAGGTTGGAGGGATTCAATTGGATTTCGTCACCAGTATTGGTTTATTTACAAATATTGATATATATGCTGTTATCATATGATATATGATGTTTTGGATGCCGTGATTGATGTATTTAGTGTTGTTGCAACATTGGGCCTATTTTTGGTAATTTAAAAATATCAAAGTGGCGATTTCAAATTTAAAAGGATTTTCAAGTGATTTTGAAAATATACGTTTTGTTAATTTTTGAATTGTTAAGGAATTGATATATTTTAAAAAAATAAATATTATAATTTTTATGTTATGAAAATTATGATTTTTGTGAAATATATCAGAAAGAGATTTTTTGAAAATATGGAGTTAACTATTTTGTAAAATAGTTTAAATTGAGATTTTTGAGCTATTATATAGGGTATATATAAGATTTATAAAATTGATATTTATAAATAAAAATAATGGAATTATAAAGGAGGTTTATAAGTGTTAAAAAGAAGTTATAATTGAATTTTATAAGTGAATAAGATTTATGAATTTGGGAAGTTATAAAAAGAACGAATTTATAACTAAATGATATATAAGTGAATCAACTTATAATTTGGATTTTGGCATATAAATGAGATATAGACGGAGTTTGTTAGTTAAGAAATTTTGTATATGGAATTTATAAACATTGTTTTATAAATATGAAATCAATTGAATTCGATAAGTTAAATATAGAAGTTTATTAAAGGAATTTCATCCACGATTTTAAACAGTGGATAATCCTTTAATTGAATGTGTGATAGTAATAGATTCGGTAAAGGAAATATATTCACGATTTTGGACAGTGGGTAATCCTTTAATAAATTTGTAGAAGTATTGATTTGGTAAATGAATTATATTCACGATTTTGAACAGTGAATAATATATTAAATAAAATGGATATGTTTTGGAAAGTGATCTTTTAAATTTAATGACAGCTTTTGAAAAGTGATATTTTAAATGGAGTAAAATGCTTTAATGATGTTATCGAATATATAAATTTCAACATTCCATATTGAAATAGACGTTTTCAAGAAGTAAGGAAATGATGGATTATAACACTGTTGTTATAGTAAATGATTTTCGAAAGGAGATGTTTTGTATAGTATATGAGCTTTATATATCTATCTAATTTTCGAATCCCTATACTGATGATTTTGGGTTGTCGTAATGATGTTTTACGCAACATTCGTTTTGACCCAAATGAATGTGTTTAAAGAGAATGTTTTCCTTACAGGATAAAATATATACTTAATCCTGATTTGAGTATACGTAATATTTTCTAAGTTTTGAAAATAAAGGGAATTGTTTAATAAGTATATGAAAATGTTTTCCAATATTGAAGTATTGAAATGGGTTTGATAATATATCCTTTTAAAGATAAATTGAAGTGAATATTTGGCAAGTGATTTAATAAATAAAAGGTTAATAAAAAGGGTCTAGCGATTGCTTATGGTGCTAAATATTTGTTTGTTTGCTTTGATAGTTAAATAATCGACTATCAAATTTGGCCATTTTAGTTCCTCGACTTGATGTGGAAACTATTTAGTCGTATACTTAGTACGCAACCTTCTGTGTACGCATGATTATCGTCTAGGTTGAGGATGTTGATTTGTGCAGTGTGGAGTATTACTCCAAGCTATCGAGCGTCCTTCTTGGCCGAAGGATTGCAAGTTCAAAGTTGAAGACATGATGAGTCTATGAGATGTAGTTTCTGTGTGAGGTTGAGAATTTTTTTTGCGTTGTTGGTGGGAACAAACCGGATCAAATTTATCTAAAAACCACTACGGAACAACATTTATGCGACGATTATACAGGTTGGTTGTGATGATATTGATATTCAGAATTTTCATAGTGGAGGACTGCTTGTTGATCGTTTGGGGTTAAAATCTCAATATACATCTAGTAGCAGTACTCTCTTCGTTATGAAATATCCAATGCAAGGAATATTCGCTACTAATCCTAGGGATTTCCTGACAGGATGTGGTAGGAAAGTATCTTCGGTTTGTCCTGTTCCTGGACAAATTATATGGATGATTATTTTACATTGCATTTCTAAAGATTGCGTACATTGGTTTTTACAAACATACATCAGTGGTGGCGGAGAAGGTAACTTCTCCTAGTTTAACACCCTCCTTGAGACGTATGAGCTTAAGAGTTGTATTTTTGTGGAAGGCAATTAGTAGTCAACGGAAATGGCCGTGTGGCATTCAAAGCGATGTGATATTTGATATGTGAAAGATAATCGTTACCTCAGGCCTTATCAACCGAAAATGACCGAAACATGGTTAGATGCAGCAGGACTAAGTGGGTCGCTCCCAAGTAGGATATGATCATCGTCTTCTAGATATATCTTTACACGCTATGTCGTCGTATCTGATTATTGTGGTTTATGCTATAAGGGCCCTCCAAAAAGGTCGGTTACGACCGGAGGACGACATATTTGGTACCGTCTAGGTACAGAGGTAGCCTGATCTTGTGTTGGTAGATGGCAGATGTTATGTGCCTTGGGACGTCCATCTAGAGGTGTACCCATCAGAAGGTAGTCCCTTCACCTAGCCATTTGTATGGAAATCCAAACCCCACTACGTCCTTGCCATTTTGATTGTATTTTTCATTTTGGGCTATATGCTGGAATTTAATCAATGTAATAATTTCGGCTATAATTAATATTATTTGTATACTAGACATTATTATAATATAAGAGGATTTGATATGAAATGTTTTAGTTATCGTAAGGTAAAAACATGTCCATATTTATGTGTGGGCGTGTCTTACGAGATACTTCTGTTTTTAAAGGAAAAGTTGGGTAACATAATAAATTCAGTTGAGTGTGTTTCTCATGCTATTTACAAAATTGATTCAGACGTTCTTACCTTTCAATGCTTGGGTCAGACCGAGTATATTTACATGTTCAGATTTGGTGCTTTTGGAGCTTCAGCAGGAGATCTTCATTTCGTATACACACATCATTTTTGATTGTCCACTGCTTAATTGTTGTATATTATAGGCATTTGTAAGAATGGGTAATTATAACCGTCTAAGATGATAACTAATGAGTGATTGTTAAACTTTGATTGATGTATGTATATACAGTTTCTGTTTTGTAAAGATCATTGATATGTTGTTATATATTTTCCGCTGCGATGTGAGACTGTGTTGCTCTATTTTTTCTTCTCTTCTCTTCTTCTCTCTTCTTTTCTTTCTCTTGACTTTCCATCAGTCTGTGCTTTTTGGGTCGGACATGTGTGGTTATTGTCAATTCAAAAGGAATGGATTTGCGGGTCGTCACAAGTCGTTACATACTCCCCCACTAAAACTTTTCATCGTCGAAAAGGCATTAAGTAAAGAATTTAACATACAATTTTTTTTAGGAAATAGTAAACATATAAAACATAAGCATCTGATTTGCAAAAATATTACTACACTTCTACTACGCCACTTCGATCATCTTACGGAATTTACAATTTACTTAACAAAACAAGTTATAAATTTTTTTAAAACTTCAAAAATTTTCTAACTCCCGGATTTGCAGAAAATTTCGGCAGAGTCTCCTTTGCACGGCTCGATTAGAAAATTTTTACAAAACAATATATATCACAATATACCATATAGATATCAAATATACATTTCATCTCAGTGATGAGGCATCCCGAAGGACAAAAAAACAATCGCGGTATGTAATCCGAGATACATATCTTATTATATTAAGCAAGCAAAAGCGATAGAATGCACAAGCGAGCTCCATAACCAGCATATGTCCTTCCGTACCTACTAAACACTCAATAATAGATGATAATATGTATATGGAAAGAGAAATCAATATGTAACACAACTATACACAGCCATAAAGGCAAACATAGTCACGCAACAAAAGAAACATCCAAACAACCATATAAATGCAAGTTTTATTCATAGCCATACTATTATTCAATGTCAACATTTTAATTTATATACTTCCCTTTTTTATTAACACCCAATTAGTTCATTTTCCATTTATTCATATTTATTTATTTACGTTGAATCTAGTTATATTAAATTTCATTTGTTTCCAATTTATTTTTCATTCATTAAATGTTACTAAGCTCACATCCACTTATTTACATTCATTTATTGTTACATTTATTTCTTTTCACTTCCAATATTTCATTCCACTGATTCATATAATTAATTACACTCAAGTAATTTAATTTCATACCGCATTCCATATATTTTAAATTGATTTACATTCACTTACTAATATTGATTTCGTTAATTATACAATGGATTTATATCCAATTCATTCGCTTTTAATTTTACATTCAACAAATTGGTTTCAGTCAATTTTATTCAGTCAACCAATATTCATTGCATTCACATTTGCTTGATTACAATTAAATATATTTACATTCATTCGATTTACTTTCACTTGATTAATATTTATTTCTAATAACATGCATTTTATTTTCTATGCAATGAATTTTTGTTCCATTTGACCTTGTTAAGTTAAATTTATTTCATTATCACTTAGTATTTTAGCACTAATATATTTATAAACCATTTAAGTTTATTATAAACATTTTAAAAATTTGCAACACATTTTTGTTAATTCCATAACTCAAGTTCATATTAATCCATTGATTCACTTCATTTATTCAAATTCATATTATTAATTTACTAAAGTAAATTTTATTTTATATCTCAATTCATACACAGTCACTTCATTCAACTTCTCTTAAGTTAACTTTATCTTATAATTCATTTTATTAACTTATTCCATACTAAATTAGTTAACATTCAAATTTCTTTCACAGCTCAAATTACACTTCATTTTAGAAATTCAAGCTCGTATACATTTATTAATTCATTTTACAGCTTAAGTGAAATCACTTTACTCACTTGTCTAATTTCATTCAATATCCACTTCAATTAACTAATTTCATTTAAATCCAATTCAATTCATTTGATCTTCATTAAGTGAAATTTTATTTAATTTTATTCAAGTTAAATTTCTTATCATTCGTATTTTATAAATTTAAAATTTTGTTTTTAACTTAATATTCTCAAATCTATAAACTATACAAACTTATTCACTTAAATTTCCTTTCGCTATTTTATCTACTTCATTTCAAACGCAACTCATTGTTACTTAAGATTTCTCGAGTTAACTTCATTTTATTTATTTCATTTTACTAACTCAGTTTATTCACATTTCTTAAGTTAATTATTTATTCATCTCCCGAATTCAAATTAATTTATTTGCTTAAATAAAAAATATCCAATAGTTTTAAATTTAAATTTTACTTTCCTGTTCAAATTAATAAGTTATAAATTTATTTTTAATCTATACTATTTCATTTATAAGTTCAAACCTATTTCCATATATTTATCAAATCATATTTAGAATAATTTTTACAATAAAACTTGTTTTAGTCGAAAACAAATTTATTTTGGTAGTAATTCTCACTCAGAAACTCGAAAATGAATACCAGTGATGCTGCATTCATGCCTAGAAATTATTTCCCAATGACCAAAGCGATTCTAACACTTTTATTTTCTTCAAAAATCTTCTCAAAATATATTTCTAGTCAATACACTTTCAAATAACGCTACTATAAATTTTGAAGGCTTCGAAAATAATTTTGAAAACAAAAGGATTTTAAATTATGAAATTATCAATTTTTAAAATCATTTCTATATATAAGCTATATTATAAACATGCTCATACAAATTTCCTTAACTAAATTACCAAAATATTTAATTAATTTACATCTTGGTCATCTTAAGCACTTCTTATTTTAAACGATTTCAATCTAATCTAATTATCAAATGCTTCATAAAATAAAATTCATTAAGTATTCATTTTTATTTTAATTCAACCGATAATTGATGATACTAAATATTATCATCTCCTAACAACTAACATTCATTAATAATCACTTTATATATATAAAATATACTTTAGGTAAAAATATTTCATTTACCTGATTTTTAAAACAATAGTATGTCCACTTACCTCGTTTAAGTGTTTAGAAACCCCTACCGATAACACGGCGTTCCGCATATCGACCCGAATTCATAAACGACTCAACGGATAAGTAAACACAATATAAAACAATTTATAACACTAACAATTACGCTCTCTCATACATACACACACACACACACACACACACTCAAACAGACTCATTCTATGGTATCACTAACCTATCTCTAATGAGTCTAATCCCCACAAAGCTATGGTTATCGCTAAAACTTTATTTTGATACCAACTGTGGTGAACCATATTTCAAAAGGTTTGAATCGACAATAATACACACATGTCCGACTTAAAAAATCCAAAACGTAGACAACCAATGTGGTTAAATAAGAAAAATAAGAAAAATAAGAAAAGATGAAGAAAATAAATACAAAATCTCATAATGGAAATGATAAAATATAATAATCAAATAACAGTTAATGAAGCTGTTTACTATACATTTGATTATAATCTATACACATTTATTAGAGTTATACACACACACACACATCAGGGATAAATAATCAATACAGTAGAATAACATGATGTAGGGATAATAATAATAGTAATATACCAAATCTTTGTCTTCGTTCTCTAGAGAATAATCTTCAATACGCTGAAAAAACTCAGGACTAACCCGAGCGTAATGAAAGGACAGAACACTCGAGTCAGGACTAAAATACTCTTATGTAAGTCAAATTTATATCATGAAATATGAGTGCAATAACTTAAGAGACGCTACAGGATTTTTCATCTCCTAAGGATCCGTCAAACTATTTATATGTAATAGTGTACGCTATAATAGATAATGTCTATCAATAAAATAAATATCAATCTTTACACTGATCCACCTTAACACATTTGTACAGTACTAAACCAAAGTCGTAATGGGCTCGTACGTGGATAAATATGACAAGGCACGTGAGGCAATATCCAAGGTAAGATTCTACCAGTTACCCTTTCTGGCCTGTCGTAATCCATCCGTGGCCGACTGCGACAATAAATCCAAATGAAAAAGTTGCACCCATCGAGTCGAAAATCATAATAGTAGTATAAGGCATCAATGTCGCTAGAGATAGCTAACCTCATTGGCCAGACATAGGCTCCTGTTTTAGTAATTTTAATTGTGACACGAGTGTCAAACTACCCATCATCGTTCTCTTACTTCATTCTAGTAAATGTTCCACAATTTAACCACTACATTCTGGATATCATCCAATGCGTACACGGTTGTTAAAGTGATTTCAATATTGACAAAGAGTATGTCAATAAGAGGCCCCGATCTCTTAAACAATTAAAAGTCGTTTTACACACTGGTTTGTACTTTTACATTTCGGAAGCAATTCATACTTGATATCAAAATAACATATATGTTTCAAAATCAAATCTATTTTGAAATTACCATATTTGCTTAAAAAAAATCAAATTTTACTTCAAAATATTATATTCACTTCAAAAATCATATTATACTTCAAATGTCAATCCGATTTGATATATCGATTTTACTTCAAAATTTGATTCTAATTAAAATTTAGGTTATAACTTCACTTAAACCCAATTCACATTTACATCCAGGATTTAAATATAAACGTTCCACCCTTTTGACTAGTTTGAATTTTAGAAAATAGTTTAAATAGTTTTAAAATAATTAAATAGTTAAAAATAGTTTAATAGAAAATAGTTTGAGTAAAAAAATGGTTTGTATAGTAAAATAGTTTGGAAAATCAAAATAATTTGAAAATTACGAATATAGATTTTAAACCGTTTATACTAAATTCTTCACTTAAAATAGTTTCAAAACCAAACCGGTTCACTTTTCAAATTTTCTAGTTCAAATCTGTTCCAATTTCCATTTCAAATTAATCGATCCAATTCTGATCTCAAGCCGAATTTTACTTCGATTCCAAAATTAATTTCAATTTCATTTCCAAATTAATTTCACTTCCAACCCCAAATTAATTCAAACCTCAATTTCAAGTTAATTTCGACTCCAATTCCAAATTAATTTAATTTTCAAGTTCAAGCCAATTCCAAATTAATTTATTTCAACACAATTTTCAAATTTAGACCATTTCGATTTATATTAATTCCGAGTTTGATTTCCAAAATATGGATATAAAAAGCTTAAAAATAATTTTTCTTTCAATATCCAATTTAAAAATCCGAATCTTCAAAAGTAAATAAATTCTGAACTCAATTTAGAAATATCGATTTATATCACTTTTACTTAGCAATATTCAAAATTCAAATAAAAGTCCAATCTCTTAGGACAAATCAATTTCCAAAAATTTAAATTAGATTTCGATTATAATTTAAAATCTCAACTTCGATTAATCAAACAATTTCTTTTCAAATTTAAATTTCAACAGTCCGAGTTCCAATTAGAAAATAATTTGATTTTCATAAATTTGATTTTTATTTCTTAAAACCAAATCATTTAAATAATTCCAAATCAAAATTTTAAAGTCGTTTAATTTAACCAATCCGGTGTCTATATATAATTCTCTATCCTAAGGCCAAGTGAATCAATTATTTTAATTTAATTCCAGTGATAGACATATATCATTTCAACCCAAAATAAATGTCATAGGTATATATCATTTCAATCTATTTCTTAATTTACTTGAAATGATTTAATTTAGAGTTTTATGTATTGTAAATAGCATACAAGATGACAACAAGATATGTCAAAATAAATAAACATCCAAAATATCAACCAATAGCATCCATCACAATCAATCATCCAAACGTTAATAACATTCACAAAAATTTCATATTTACCAATATCGTGTATTTTATGGGAAATTAAATTCTAATTCAATATGACTACCAATTCAATTTCTATCAATTAATTCAAATTTCAATTTAAATGTCAGCTAAACTTATCAAACAGTAATCAGTAAATTTTCAATCACATCACGGTATAAATTTAACTACATAAAAATTATTTCAGTCAATTGTGAATTTATAAACACTCACCTTTGATTTATCGATAATTTAAAATCCAAATAAAAGCCCAAATTTTAACAGTCGTAGAACTCAACCAAACCAATTCCATGTTGTTCGGAATTCTGATTCGATCGCAACGAAGAAAACCGCATGTGAATTCGAGCTCGTATGCAAAAGTTATATACATTAGAACGATCGAACATTTAAAATTTTAAATAATAATTAATAAAAAAAGAGAACGTAACCTTCTTTCTCAAAGTCACGTACGTAGTCAACCCATCACGCACCCCTCTTGCTTCCACACGCATGTGACAAGGAGAGGCCAAAGTTCGATCCAATACTACCATTGTGTGCGCCTTGGTCATCTCCTCCTTCGCCTGAATTGCCTCCCCTTATAGTGCCACTATCATCGAGAAAACAAGAAAAACCACATGCCTTCAATCTCAGATCTTTTCAAATCCGTGCAGTAATATCATAGATCAACCATGTGGTTTGAGGAGCTCGTTGAGATCTACAACTCTGCTTTAGGAAGTTTTCGATTTCGTTGAACGGATTGAGAGATATTAAGGAGCAAAATTGGTGAATTTTTGGCCATTGAAAATAAGAAATAAGCGACCATGTTCTCTTAGGTTTCTAAAATAAAATAATAATATTTTTCATTTTGCGTGCCGTATTTATATATTTAGGTCCAAAATCGTCGAATTTCAATCGAGGAGTGCCGCTTTGCGTTTATAGTGTTTTACCTCCAATCCGGACACAATGGAATTAGTTTCGAGGCTTAATTCAATCGTATGTGGAAGATAGCTTTTCAAAGTCAATTTATTTTATCGAATTTCTTAAATTGATTTTTATGCTTTCAAGCTCGTACGGCCAAACGACAAGTCCGATCGCTACAAAATTGAAATCCAATAATAATTCACTACTACGGATCCGATGAAACTGGATTAGTCGAAATCTGAGACAGTTATCAAAATGACTATTTTTACTCGTCGATTTAAAATATTAAATTTCCAAATTTTAACTATTCACATTTAAATCCAATTTTAAATATTAGCAATCTTATTTGTTGTTCATATAAAATATAAATCAACTTATGGCATCATTTTCAATCATATTAAATTCAGATTCAAATAATATCCAATATTAAATTTAAACAATTAAATTATTCAACAAATTACATTAATAACCATTCATTTCAATTTGAATTTTTAGTTGTCAACATTGTTTCATTTCTATCTAAATAATTGAATATTTATTATTCAATTCTAACTACTTGTTATAATTTTATTTTATATAAATAATCCCTAAATTTATGAAATTGTTTATTTCAAGATTTTATCCAAGTTCATATTCAATAACTACGTTAATAAATTAATAAATTTTATTCATATTCATTTTTATTCAATAATCACCTTAAATTTGATAATTAAAAATAGTTAAAAATATGGGTCGTTACATCAAACTATGTCATATTATACATAGTTGGAGAGTTCTCGATGAACGTAATCTAGATTTAAGATTCGTTTTTCGATTGGGGGTTCGGTTTCACCAAAATTTGACAAAAAAGTTTCAGCCATCCATCATAGGGCTTTCAATTCGATGGTGGTTGTCGACGATACGACGATCGGAGTGTGCTGCGTGGTAGATGGCGATTAGAGGAGTGCATCCATGGTTTTAAATCACCTCCAGCATGCAATAGTTCGCCACGAACGGGGATGTGATTCAAACAGTGGTCGTGGCCTAGGCTTGGCCGGCAATGATCACGCCATTAGGGATGGAGGCGTCTCGGCGGTGCGGAGGCAGCACTAGGGTCTGATCGTGATGAATCTATGCGTGGTGGCAGCGAAATCTCGATGAACGTAGGTGACTGCATGCATCTGGATGGGTCGTATGCTCGAATTAGGGTTTCAGAGGTAATCATAATTACAGATTTGCACTTCAAATTTATTTAAATTTTAAATTTTAAATTTAAAAGTTCTAACGATCATAACTTTTTCATATGAAATCGGATTTAGACGAAGTTTCTTCCGTTACGATCGTATCGAAAAATTTCGAACATCACAGAACTGGTTTGGTTGGATTCTGAGACTGTCGGATTTTTGGGCTTCATTTGGATTTTAAATCGATGATAAATCAAGGGTGAGTGATTTAATCCGCTCATAGGCACTAACCATCTTATGTTAGTTAAATTAAATTTAAGATGTGACAACAATATTATTGATTGTTATTTGGTGGTTTAATTTGATATTTTAATTGAATTTTAATATATATAGAATTAATTTTCCATTTAAATTAATATTGAATTTAAATTGCTAGTTGAACACTTGATAATGATAAACAGTCATTTGTTGAGATTTATTGGCTGATTTGGATGATTATTGTAATGGATGTTTGTTTGTTGACATTTTGGATGATTGGATGTTTATTTTTTTGTTATCACTATAGGTTGAAATTGTACATACCCGAATGATTTTATAGATTAGGGAAAATCGTTATGGGTTAAAATGATAAACCCGAGCGATTTTGTTGATTTGGAAATCTTTGATTTGGGATACGGGTTGAAATGATATATATCCGAAAAATTTAACTATTTTGAGGTTGAAATGATACATACCCTATCACTTGACCATCAGATAGAAAATTATATACAGATACTGTTGGTCAGTTTTAAATTATTTTCTAAAAGGTAGAGCATGTTTGGTTCATAAATTTGATTTTAAAATTTGATTTAATGATTTTATTTAAAAATTCATATTTAGGAATTAATTTATTTTATACGTTTTAAAAGCTTCAATTTATAAGTTAATATATGGTTTTGAATGTAAATTTAAGATTTTAACTTATAATTTTATTTAGTTTTAAATATATATTTTAAATAGTTTAAAATTTAATTTAATAATATATATATATACACACACACATTTTAAATTTAATGTAATATAATAAATATAGTTTTGATTTGATATAATAAATATAGATTTTTATAATAACTTTAATGAACAAAAATGTAGGAGGTTTTGTAAAGAATTTATATAAGTTTAGTACGAGAATTTATAATGGATGTTGTAAAAAGGATTTTTATAAAAGACTTTTATATGGTTTCTTTTAATGAAGAATTTTATAAAGGATTTTTGTAAGTTTTATAAAGGAATTTGTGTAAAAGTTTATGATAAAGGAAAGAGTTATAAATTGTTTTGAAAATTTATAAATAGCTTTATAAATGGTTTTAAAGCATATAAATGGTTTATAAATGGTTTAAGAGAGATTTATAAATTATTTTCGTAATTGATTGAAAGAATTCTTCCTTGGTATTTATGAATATATTAATACTTTTGGAATAAATATATGAATATCTTGATATGAAGGTATAAACCGTTTTCTGGATTTATTATTATAAATGTTTTATAAATGACCACGGTGTAAAAAATATAATTAAGGAGACCGGGGTCGGATATTGTCATACTCTCTTCCAATTTCGAAACCACTTTAACAACTGTGCACGTGGTGAAGAATCCAGAATGAAGTATAATGGTTTGACGAATGCTACTGTATGAGGTATGAATGCATCCCTGACCCCTCCCCCGGGTCAGCTTGATATGACTAAAAATAGAGCTATACCGAGCCAAGTGAGGCCGCTCCTCCGATCGGGCACATTTCTTCGATACCATATTTGTTACTTTGTGATTGATTTGGTGGCCACCTTCGATTTGATTATGGGAGTGCGTGCCAAGGTGGGTGGTAGTAGTGTTATGCTTTACCACCAGTATGAAAGTGCAAAACGGTATAATCCTACCATGTGCATTGTCTCGCGTGTCTTGTCATATGCCTTATCGAGCCCATTACGATTTTGGTTTGTATTGTGTCTATGGAGTGCTCCCTGATAGCCCGCCGGTTTGGTGAAGTTTACAGTACCGTATAGACTACAACATTTATAAAATGTGTTGAGGGGGATATGAGTAACGTTAAACGCCTTAATGCTATTTTAATACTTCACTTTACTGATATACATTATATACATAGCTTATATTACTACGTATAAATAGTTTAACGGGTACTTAGGAGATGTAAATGCCGAACATCTCTTAAGTTATTACACGCACGTTATGCACAGGATAGGAGATGTAAAATTCCATAAATATCTTTGACGCTATTACACTCATATTTATTTACTGTAGGTTTAACTTGCATAAGAACTTTTAATTCTGACTCGAGTGCTTTGTCTTTTCATTACGTTAGGGTCAGCTTGAGCATTTCAGCGTTGAAGACACTATTTCTGGAGGACGAAGATGGAGTTTAGTATTATATTATTATTATTATTCCACTGTATCATGTTGTTCCGCTGCATTTTCCTATTATACCTGCTATATGTATAACTCTGATTTGTATTGTAAAAGTGAAATCAAATGTTATTTGTAAAACAATCTCATTAACTGTTTATTTGATTATTATATTTTGTCGTACCATTGTGAGATTCTGTGTTTTGCTTTTCTTTCTTCTCTCTTATTTTCTCATTTACCCTATCAACAATCCTCTTTTTTGAATGATTTAAGTTGACCTGTGTGGTTTTTTGTCAATTTAAACCGTCCAAAAACGTGGGTTGTTATATTACCTTCCACCAACTTTTTCTATTTTGCAAAGCTAAACTAGTGCTAGTGGAATTGTTCGATATATATTGGTGTACATAATTGATTATATGCCCATGCTTCTTCCATCTAATATTAAATTTATAAAAACGATTGATGGATTAACTTTGTATCCAAAATGATAACAAAATTTAGCATTTTTTGAACTATAAAGAAATGAATATAGCATTAGATGATTTAATGCTAATTTAATTTAGCACTTTGGTTATGCTTTCGATTTATTTTTTAAATTTAGATCGAAAATAATGGTGCATCCCTGAGATGGTAGAGCAAGGGTGCTGCGGCGATAAGGTGGTCTGGTGTTCGTTTGAGGAGCCGACAAAGACAACGGGAAAGTGGCATCGATGCTGGCGAGACGAAGCAAGACGTGGTATAGGTTGAGGCCACAGTAATCGAGGTCGAGCTGTTGAAGACAGTGGTAATGAGAGGGAGAGGGGCTACAAGTTGGTGGTGTTGGCGGATGAATTGGGGCAGCGTGGTTGAACGTGAAATCTGATCGTGAACGTTGCAAAAGAGAAAATGTGATTTTGTCCTTAAACTTAAATTTGAATACTTTTAAACGATATATTAATTAATTGTAAATAAAGAAAAGCGCTGGCATAAGCTATTACATATTAAGGGAAATAATTGGTTTATTGTCAGAAAATATTGTATATTCAAGGGAGGGGAAAAAAAACCATTATTTTGACTTTTGAGTAAACTTTAGCAATGTTCTTCGTCAAGACACTGTATATTAAAACAAGATATTAGAAATTTAGAATCAAGATGAAATCAAATTTAACATGATTCCCATATCTGAAAATTGCCACAGACATGACTACAAAGATTACTATTGCATCTAAATCCTATTTGACAAAGGCACAAATATCAGTTCACAAGTAAATTTACAAGTGGTATGGTGATGCTATACTTAGTTTCAGTTGTACAATTAAAGATAGGCAGCATAATGCATTAAGATACATGTGAATATAGCGTTTGAGGTGCTGGTATTATTTTGTCACTGTACATTATGCCAATATTATAGTACACTTTCTGTGCTAAAACTGAACACAGTTCTCCTGGAAAACTGAAATATTGGTTGTTGAACAATTTTTTAGGACTGATTAAATGAATATTTATTCTAATTTTAATTCAGTCCTTTGAAAAAATGGCTTAATGATACCTCATACTTTTTACAAAGTAAAGGCTGGCACTCCTCTACCAAGAGATAAGAACACGTATATGAAAACAAGTGATATTTTAGATACTATAATGATGATCATTGTTGTCCCATCTACTGTCAGGCTAACCAAAATGTTGACTTCTACGACCGTTTATTAGAAAGTCCACAAAAACGTAAAATTTCCCTTATTTACGGTGGGTGTATCCTTTTGACGGCATGTTTCATTACACCTAGGACCTTTCATAAAGATTTGGGTAGACTAGACATTTACAAACTTAAACTACATCCTATGTACAACAGATTTCGTGTCATAATCTAATGAAGCCAGAAGGTACCAAGGAAACTTTCTGGGGTTGCAGAGGCGCCCCTAAAACGGACCGAGTTCGGTCCGGATATCATTAAATTCTGATCCTAGTCCGATTATAATAATTGAAACCGAACCCGTAGGTTATTTCAAAACCAATACCCAAACCTGATCCGTCTGCCTTTTTAAGCTAATTGGGTAATATCCATATACCTAACTCATTATATTTATATTAAAAGCATATTTTAAAATTGTAATTTTTGTAAAATTTATATACAAACCATGGTAACATATAAATTGGATGGTGATGCAGCCAATTTCAGAATAAAAGTATGCAAAAACATCTAAATGTAAACAAAATAATAAATAAATAACATACACACCCTTGTTTTGATACGATGAAAAATGAATGATCGAACCGGATCCTAAACGAACCGAGTTTTGATAAAACCGTACTGGATCGAGCCTAGTCAGACTTGGATGGTAAAGGCATAACTCACACCCGCATTAATAGAATGGATTCGAATCGAAACACGTACTGTTGACAGGACCGGTCCGAACAAGAATGTTTCCTAGCCGATTTAAAAAATATGATATTTAAAAATAGTTAATGCAGCAGGAATTGAATCCCGATCACTTGCCACATTAAGCAATGTGCAAACCACTTGACATATAACACAATTATTGTCTAAGCTGTGCATATATATTAATTAATTTTAACTATTTTCAGAGAATCATATTCGCCACCACCTTCGCCGTTGCCTCCTACCCGTCCGTTGTCTTAGACGGCTGCTTAGCTCGTCTACCCCAAGGGCCGGGCTGACCGTTGACAGACGCAGTACCATTTATATAACTGACTTGACATAGTACCATATATATGAACTGATTTATTATGACATATGTCCAACTTCATGTACTTGTGCTAATGATCTCTGAAATCAATTGGTAGGTTCAAGTTTAAACATCAAAACATACACATTCGAAAGAAGACAACTCCATAATTATAGGACAATGTTTGCTTATATACGTCGATAAAAGGTCTTGAACTTCCTGGTAATGCAATTGAGTAGACTCGATATTTTTAATCTGCCCGACTGTTCAAAATATAAATATGTGCAATACACATGCTTCTTAAAGAAAATATTTCTACATAAACCCGTAGTCTGTCGGACCCTATCTTTAGTGCAAATTTTTATATTTGTACGTAAACTCGTAGTCTGTCAGATCCTATCTTTAGTGTAAATTTTTATAAAATTTCAGTGTGAGTTGTTTGGTATTTAAACAAAAAGATGAGAAAGAGAACTGGAACAATGGGGAATTGAAATATTCTCACATCTTAAAATAAAAAAACTGTATTAGTTTAAATATAGCTTTGCAAAAGTTGGTTGGACTCTTTGGACATATAATGCTTGCTTTTTTGTGAGGATGTAGCCCATGCACTACCATCACACACGCGTGCTGTCACCGTCCGACCGATCGGGTTTAGGTTCAAATTACATTTTTGGACACAATTGTTAAGTTAAAAATGGATTAAATTTTAACCCATTAACAGGCCCAAAATTCAAATTTGAATAGACAGAAACAGTGAGACGTTTGATTTCAAATGAAAAGACGTGATGTTTGAAATGAAGTACATGGCGGGAGATGCAATGTTGAATCTCCTTCTCTTCCTCCCTCTTAGTTCTTTCAATATCATCTCGGTTTTCTGATAGTATAGATTACAAACCCGATACTCTTGCCAATTCAGAATATAGTTTGAATCGATTTCGACTGTACTATCGCAATCGATTAGAGAGATTAATCATCTCATTTTCATTGTATCTTGAAAAACGATTTGTCTAACTCACATCACCAATTTGTTTGTTCAAAGGAGTGGTGAAAACAAATAACGTCTTAAGGAAAGCGTCATCGATGTATCTTAAAGCATCTCTACATAATTGATTTTACCACCGCTGTGCCACTTCACCAGAAATACACACCAACACTATCATCTCTTGTTATAGTTGATTTGGGATGAACTTAATTGTGATATCCTTTATATCTAACTAATGGACATTTTATTTATCTAATTTGTTTTCTGTTCAATCCATATCTTAAAGAAAGCTTGTTTCTTGAATCAACACAAAGAACATGAAGGCATAATATAATGAAGAACTGTACTCATACTGGATAGGTTATTCGAAATAATTTCTCCAAACAACAGAAGTCATGAAATGAGGAAATGAGATCCTAATCTATTGCATAATGTAAATCTATTCCAAAAGTTCTTTATTTTACTTCTATTTCCATCCATGTTCATCTCCAGTAAAACAATAACAATAAACAACCCAGTGTAAAAGGCTCCCACACGATAACGGACTGCAAATATCGAAGATAAAAGTATTCGACTGTGTAAAGATAAAAATATTCGACTGTGTACAAGAGTATCGATGAATAAACATATGAAGAGTCGGCCCATCAGAAAATCATGCCCAGGCCCATGCACTGATTATCTTCTCTTTAAATATACTAATGTACTGATGTATCAAAACAGTATTGAAGAATCTTATTTTTCTCTGAGCATTAAAAATCATCATCAGACAATACAAATCAATAAAATCTCAATTTCAAATTCTTTCTTGGTATCAAAGCGATCAATTAAAGGTTAACGCCTTGCCAATGATCTCTCAGATTCAATATCATCACTGAGGTCAGGTTGCGCACTCAATATCATCAGAGAATCAAGATTGTCATCACTTGACTGACTGTAAAAGTTCGGACATACCTAAGCATGTATCAAGGTTCTTATCAGTTTTATATCAAGTTTCAGTCTGTGCCATGCCAAGAAGTAACTGTCAGAGTTGCTTCATCATTCAGTTATCTTCTAGCTGCACCTGCAATATCTGTTGTTTCGCATTTTTCATCAATCTTTGCAGTTTCTTACTCAAGATCTCTACACTAAATATTCAAAATCTTGTCTCTTAATCATAAATCAGTCACTGCATCAATGGCTGAAGAAGAGTCATCACCCTCATCCATAGCAAGAAACACAGAATCAACCATCCAAAGATCGGCAACGCAAGATCAGATTAAGGCCTTGATCAAACCACAAAGTCAAATTATCAATGTACAACTGGATGAATCAAATTTTCTACTCTGAAAATTTCAAATTGAAACAACAATTAAAGGGTATGGTCTGGAGGATTATGTTCATGGAACATTAATCACACCACCTAGATTTATCACTGATAAAGATGGAAAACTAGTAAGTAATCAAAAATTCATATCACATCAAAGGCAAGACAGTTTATAAGTTCTTGGTTACTCTCTACAATTAGTTCTAATCTTTTGCCACAATTAATTGGATGGAAATCTGCAAATGAAATTTGGTCCACCATTGAACAAGTATTCAATACACAGTCAGCAGCAAAAGTCATGTTCTACAAGAGACAAGTGCAAATCTTAAAGAAAGATACTCTACCAATGAGAGATTACTTGTCCAAAGTCAAAATGTTGTGTGATCAACTTGCTTCAACTGGGCACAAAATTTCCGATTATGAACAAATAGTGTCAATTTTAAGTGGCCTAGATGAGGAATATAAGGTAGTTGTAGCAGTAATTTCCTCAAAAGAAACAACACTCACAATTCAGTATGTTCATGCTATACTTCTTGCTCACGAAGGTAGAATAGAGCAAAAGAAATCCACTGTATAGATTTCTCTGCCAATTTCATTAGTAATAGTAGGAATAAGAATCAAGGAAAGAACTATAACACCAGAAATCAATTTAACAGTCAAAGAGGTGGTCAAACAAATAGAGCCAGAGGTAGGGATGGTAGGCAGAATAACAACAATAGAATCAGATGTCAGATATGTGAGAAATATGGTCATATAGCAAGCAAATGCTACTTCAGATTTGATAGCAATTATGTGCCACATCAACAAAATAATGCAAGAAACTATCAACCAAATGCTAACATGGTTAACACTCAACAAGATCAGAGGAGTCATTCAGAAAACATAAATTGTGACACAGCCAAACTTAAAGATATTCATGATGAATGCTGGTATCCAGATTCAGGAGCTACAAATCATGTGACAAATGACCTGAACAATCTAAACTTGGAAAGCAAAGAGTACAAAGGTACACATTCTATGCATATGGATCATGGTAAATCTATTAGAATTATACATAATGGAAATGCAAGTTTTATTGGCAAGAAACAACTTTATCTCAATAATCTCTTAAGAGTTGCAATGATAAGAAAAAAATTTACTAAGTGTATCCCAGTATGCAAAAGATAATAATGTGTTCTTTGAGTTTAGAGGATATTCTAACAAAAGAAATTTTATTGTAGGGTAAAGAATTTAGAGGATTGTACAAATTTGATGTAGCTAAATCAAGAAATTCTGGACTTAAGGGAAAATGCTGTAATATTTCTGAAATCAAATGTAAAGATGAGTGTAAGACTTTTGATATGTGGCATTATAAATTAGGCCATCCAAATGTAAACGTTGTTAAGCATGTGTTGAACAAAAATGCAATTACTTTTGAGAATATTTCTTTACCATATCTTTATACATACTGTCAAATGGGAAAGAGCCATAAACTTGCATTTCCAGACTCATAAACCGAATATAATAAACCTCTAGAATTAATTGCCATAGATTTATGGGGACCAGCAACAATCAACATTGATTATGGATACAAATATTATGTTTCATTTGTTGATGCTTATTCTAGATAAGTATGGATTTATTTTCTGAAATCAAAATCTGAAATCTATAAGGCAGTTCAACATTCATAGTTCAAGTTGAAAATCAAACAGGTTGCAATGTAAAAACCATACAAACAGATGGTGGAACCAAGTTTCACCCTCTTAAAGAATTTTTCTCAAAAAAGGGAATAATTCACAGAACAAATTGTCCATACACATCTGAGCAGAATGGTCTAGTTAAGAGAAAACATAGACAAATAGCTGAGATTGGTCTTACTTTACTTGCTCAAGCATCATTACCGCTAAAATTTTGGCATGATGCTTTTTTTAACAACTGTGTACTTAATCAATAGGGTGCCAACAAAAATCTTAGATTTTAAAAGTCTCATAGAAAAGTTACAGGGGAATTGAACTAGATTATCAAACTTTGAAAGTATTTGGTTGTCTATGTTTTTCCTACCTAAGACCTTACAACAAACATAAATTAAACTTCAGATCATCACCATATACATTTTTGGGCTATGCACAAACGAAAAGGGGTACAAGTGTTTAGATGATAAAAGAATTTTTTTTATATCAAGACATGTCATGTTCAATGAAAACAAGTTTCCTTTTAGAAAGACAGATGTGAAAACATCACAAAAAGTATACAATCCAAGATTCTCAATACCTAAGCTACAAGAATACTTAGAGATTGACATCCAATCTCATACAAGTGTAAGGAAGAATGCTCAACACACTACCTCAACTGAAGGAGGTCATGGCTCACAACACACAGTGATCAGAAATGAACCAGGTCATGAGCAGTTAGAATCTGAAACTCAAATTCAAGATACACAACATGATTCAGATATCCAATCAGGCAGTCATCAATCATTAGATGATTCACAATCATCTAATGATAATGAAGCCACAGTTGGAAGCAGTGATCAACAACCTGCAACAACTAGACATCACATGATAAAAGGGCTAAAAGTGGAATTTTCAAGCCAAAAACTTATAATGTTGTCATTGAAACCAAAGAACCAGGCACTTATTTTGAAGCAGTACAAGATGAAAATAGAAAACAACAATGAAAGAAGAATATAATGCATTAGCAAGAAATAAGACCCGGACTTTGGTTTCTCTGCCATCCAATAAAAATATTGTTGGATGTAAATGGACATACAAAATTAAGAAGAACCCTGATGGTTCAATCTCTAAGTACAAGGCAAGGATTGTAGCAAAAGGTTATTCACAAAAAAATGGTTTCGATTTCTTTGGGACTTTTTCACCTGTTGTGAAACCTTCTACTATTAGAATAGTTTTCACTATTGCCTTAAGTAGAGATTGGACCATCAAGCAACTTGATGTAAATAATGCCTTTTTGAAAGGTATTTTGCAGGAAGAAGTTTACATGGAGCAACCTCAAGGATTCAGACAAAGAGGCAATGAAAAACTTTTGTGCAAGCTAAACAAAGCAATTTATAGACTCAAGCAAGCACCCAGAGTTTGGTTTAACAAACCGAAGTCAACATTAATCAGTCTTGGCTATTCATCAACTAAATCTGACAACTCTTTATTTACAAAATTCAGTAAACTTGAAGTTACATATGTACTAATATTTGTTGATGATTTTATTATTACAGGCAGCAGTAATGCAGAAATCAAAAAACTTACTGAACATCTAGATAAAGAGTTCTCAATCAAAGATCTAGGGTGCTTAAATTATTTTCTGCGAATTGAATCCAAAAGGATGTCCAACTCAATGATTCAACTAAGCGAAGAAAGATATATCTCAGAAATTCTTTTTAAAGCAAAAATAAATAACGCAAATGCATTATCTACACCCATGGCAAGCAACTTACACTTATCTAGAAATAAAGGTGAACCAATACAGAATAGCAAACATTACAAAAGCATTGTTGGAGCATTGCAATATGCAACAATCATAATACCAGAAATTTCTTTTAGTGTGAATAAAGTCAGTCAATTTATGCAAAACCCACTGGATGAGCATTGGAAAGCAGTAAAAAGAATTCTAACATACTTAAAAGGCACAATGAAACATGGACTGATCTTAAAGTCATGCAAAAACATGAACATCAATGGATATGCGCATGCAGATTGGCCTACAGATCCTGATGATAGAAGATCCACAACAGGATACTGTATATTCTTAGGCGAAAATCCTATATCATGGTGTTCAAAGAAACAACCAACTGTATCTAGGTCTAGCACAGAAGCAGAGTATACAAATGTGGAAAATGCTACTGCGGAAATAATTTGGGTAAATTCACTTTTGAGCGAACTTATGGTCAAAACTGACTGTTAGGCTACGATCTAGTGTGTTAACCTTAGCACAGTCCTACTCGGTGCAAACCCAGTTCTACACAGCAGAACTAAACATATGAAGATTGAACTTTACTTCGTTAGAGAGCAAATTACCAGCAATAAGCTAAATGTAAATCATATACCTGCATCTTACCAAATCGCAGATATATTGATAAAGCCATTACCTAAAAAAAACTTCCTTCTGTTCAAGCAGAAGCTCAAAGTCAGTACTGCCAACAATGAACATCAATTTGAAGCAACTTTGTCTAAGCCAAAGTTCAATGCTCATCAAGCCGAAATCTGACCCAAAGACTGTAGCTTTACTTTCTGCTGCTCAAGCAGAAGTTCAAGATCAATACTATAAGCATTAATCTTCGATCATGAAGCATCCTCCTCTGAGCTAAAGTTCAAAGTTCATCAGATCGAAATCTAAAACATCAAGCATTGTAGATCTGGAGTTAGCAATTATTCTTAAGAATAGTTTAATAAATCAATTTGAAAGTATGCAGTGAAGACTTACCATATCCGATAAAAAAATGGAAGGCAAGTCAACTCTAATCTTCATTATCATCAAGATCTAATCTAAAAAAAATTGAATTTCATCAAAATTAGCCGCCTTCCGAAGAAACATCTTCAGATAGTTAAGAGAATGGAAGATCGACAACTTATCTATAACAATTCAAAGACATCAAGAACCAGTATTCAAAGCTATGAAGATATGCTATTATTCACGAAGAATTTTTTGAAGGAAAATGAGGTCGGCGACGCCATTATTTTTCTTTTCTGCAAACCCTAGATAACGTAGGGTTTGAAAGGACGAGATAAAAGTATTCGACTGTGTAAAGATAAAAGCATTCGACTGTGTACAAAAGCATTGATGAATAAACAGATGAAGAGCCGGCCCATCAAAAAATCAAACCCAGGCCCATGCACTGATTATCTTCTCTTTAAATACACTAATGTACTGATGTATCAAAACAGTATTGAAGAATCTTATTTTTCTCTGAGCATTAAAAATCATCATCAGACAAATACAAATCAATAAAATCTCAGTTTCAAATTCTTTCTAAATGTACACAGTCTTTCTTTAGTATTATTGTGAAAAAGCTGTTTTCGAGCTTGAATTTGAATGTTTGGATCACCGTGCAGGTGACAATATATAATAATAATAGGCAAATAAAAAAAACCGCGTTGTATTTCAATTATTTTAGTAAAGAGTAAAACAAAGGGCATATTTAATATCGATAATGGAACTACTAGAGAATGCAATAAATGAAATCAATTGAAGGATGATATCAATTTCCTTTCCTTATCATCGTTATCATTTTTTTGCACCTGTTGCAAAAAACTAACTTGAACGGGATCGGAAGTGGGTAAGGCGTACGCAGATTCACCCTCATGACTGGAGAGTCGAAACTTGGTTATTAAATCATTATACCAAAAAGTCCAGAAAATACAAATTCATTGATAAAGCGCACCAAGGACTTGCATGTTTACAAAGCAATTGTGCTATACATGCCATATATTTTATTGTGTGCAAATAAAGTGTGTTGCATATTTCCTTTAACTTGCTCTATATATATTGATCTTGGACTGTTTGCAAAGTAAAGGAAAACATGTGGTAGAAATTACGTAGAATTACAGATAATGGATGTAAATATACAGTTGTGAATTAGCAGTGAGCTATGAGGATTTAAGCAAATCCCAAGATATAAGAACAATACATTGTCTTTACAGTGGTTCAACCGAGAGATTGCCTACGTCCCCTATGATTTCATTATTTATTTCTTTATAGATCTCAGGTATAATGTATAAAAATGAAATACAATGATCTATCCATGGAAATAAAATGGAAAATATAGCTTCAAAATTTTTGTTTGTTAGTGCTTAAGAGCAGAAACATTGGTAGTCATTACTGTTTATGCTTTGGGTATTATAGTTATCAGGTACGTTTCCTGTAAAATAGCTACATTCCAAATATGGCCAATTATGATCGACACAATTCTATCTGGTACGAATTCTGTTCGGCAACGATATGTGATCGGTAAAGACTACCAAACCATTTTTGTGGTTATGCAGTATTCAGTTTGGTTTCGAATCGTGAAAACGTTAACAGTGGATTTATTATGACCCTTCTGGTCATCTCAATATCTCTTAATATCTTTCTGTGTCCGATATACTACTATTGATAAAAAATTTAGTTAAGCTCGAGATTATGATTAAAACTGGTTCTTAGCAAAGGTCAAGTATTTTAAGTAAATGGAAAAAGTAAATGGAAAATGAAAAGATAGTATTTGCAAAAGTAGTAAAAATGTAATATAAAGTGGTTCGGCCAATATTAATCTATGTTTGGTATAAAAAAAATCTTATTACTTTGTTTTTACTTAACACTAGTGTGAATCCGTTCTTCGCACACGGACCGTAGCTACATTTATTTTTGTAATTGTTGTTGAACCTTTGTGTTATTATAGGATTATCGACAGTTAAAATGATCATTTCTCACTTCTTGACAGATGCTTAAATATTGTCCAAAATATGATTTTGTTTAGCAATTGTTTTAGTAGAAATGTTAAATTATGTTTTAATCAATACAATAAAATAAATGTACCAATTTTTTATGCTCATAAAAGTGGCATGAAGCAAAGATATAACCACGTATGTTGTTTACAGAGATCCTTCAAATAAATCAAGTAAATAAACCAATGAATCAAGTTACGTTATTAAGTCTCATATTAAGAAAATTATTGTCTACGGTACTATTTTTAATTCAATGTAAAATATTTTGTTCATAAAATTCTAGCCGCGTGGATATAAATATCTAATTTCATCATTTACCTCCAAAAAAGGTTAATATTAAATTGATGAATGTTAACTAAAATGGAATAAAAGATGCAAAAACTTGGATCACAGACAACAATGTAATGCATTATACTATAATATATTACACATACTGAGCAATCTTTCTTGACAATTGAGCTTCATTCTTCATTACAAAATCATATAATCGAAGTACATATCATTATAAACCAACATCTATCCATACAGTAATTAATACTTTATTAATCTAATGAAGCCCATATAGTCTGATGTGTTATTACAACAAAGCTACAACTTTTCAATATGTAAGATATGTCAATGTTAAATATAAATTCATAAAAATAGACACAATACTATATGCAGATATGTTTATATTTTTGTGAACATATTCTAATTGATGTAAGTGAGTTTCAATTCCAAGATCTATGAATCAAACAATCAAAATGTTAATCACCATCCATTACCGCTATTATTTTATAAAATCATTATTCTATTAGCACATAACAATAAGTTTAATCCCTCCTTCGTAATACGATAAATAGTTCAAAGTAAAAGAAGGGAAAGTATGTTTTAATGTTGTATGAGATTACTTATACCAAAAGTTGTATATTTAGAAAATAGGACACCGAGAGATAAATGCAACTTTTGACATGAATGTCACTATTAGCATTCAATACGGTTATTAACCATGTCATAAGGTACATTGCATTCAATATAATCAAATCATTAGCTTAACCTCATAAATTAATATGATTCAGTAATATCATTTTAGAGCATGTACCAAAAACATATAAACTAATTTTTGAGGCAGCACCATCTTCTATCTGATGATGTCTGTAGTATGCCTCTATACTGCTAAACATAAACTTTGTCAATACTAAAACATCTGGGACTTCTTCAATCCGATGATGTCAAAATTAAGAATAATGTTTTCAAACCCTTTTTTCATCAGTCAGCTCAACCTACCTGTAACACTTGAAGTTGCATGATCAAACAAAAGTTTATTGCAACCTCATACAACATTCACTAATTGAAAACATAATCGTTTGAAGAAATGGTTGAAGATTAATTTTAATAAAATCAAATTCTATTGTACTAAGCTCATAAAACCATGGGAAAATTTTCAAACCCTCCATCCAAACTTTATGTAGGTTCAGCTTTTGCTATGAAAAAAGGTAGAATTAGATTGTTCACTTCCTAAAAATTAGTTTGTCCATTTATATAAGAAGGCAGTGCATATGGTCTCACCAAATATTTAGTTACTGTACTTCACACTAATATATTAATATACAAATTTATTTTTCCTAGTATGTTGGTAAATGTCAAATCATTGAATTCAAGAGTTTGGATAAAGTACAAAAAGTAAAATCAATTTGCTAAGAGTCCTTAAACGTTTATTTCAACAAATCTAAGTTTGTAACTATAAAGAAAAACGTAGATTTAACAATAAAGAGAACCAAATGAATTATATTATCACCTACAATTATACAAATTTAGAGATTAATGATCTAGTTTCCCAGAATTGGTGTAAATGGAGCAGTAAGAAGTTTAACAAACAACCACATTGCAAAAGATATTATTTATGTGCGTCTATGTAATTAAAGGACTCCAAATTCTTTATTATGTGTTTACAACACAATTTCGTTCATAATTTGTCAATTGATTTGCAACTAATTATATTCCATTGAATCACATGTAATTCAATAATTCCAAAATTTTAGCTATTGCAAAAATATATAAACATGAATGGGATGCATCGCATGCGTACTAAAATATCGATATAAATAAAATATGCCATATAAATGGAGATTTCGTATGCAAATTTATTTTGTAAAATACAATCAAAATCAATTTATTTTAGATTGAAGACTAATATACAATTTCTGGAAATAATATAATCTTGATTTCAAGTCCTAGGTGGTCATGTCGTTAGTTTCAAGAATCTAATATGACTACAAATTTAATATTAAATAATTATAAGTTTATGTATTGTTAATACTATATCCCAGTAAAGTTAAAATTACTAGAAGGTCAAAGACTAAATAAAACCTTAATCCCAAATTAAATGAGTACAAAAAGTCTAATCCATTCATATTTGCATGAAAATATTCGATGGGCATATCCAATAGATATTGTAACTGCTCCAATTATGCTTGCGTCGGACGATAACACGCCTTCGTGATATTCGTTACTCCAATCACCCTATATATAAATCAGAGCAAACATGTTTTCAACTATTCAAGTTATAGTAGTTTAAGATACACCCTCATTTGATGTCATATATGATCAATGCTTAAGGACATGTTAATATAAGTATAATGCATGAAAATAGGGCAAAAAAAAAAAATCTATTTCTACAAATTAACTACCTTACATTCATTATCCACTGCCACAACATTATTAGTTTTGAATGCTATGACAATAAATAAAGTTTAATATATCTTTGTAGGAATTTATTTATTATTATTTCTATACTTTTTAGTGGAGAATCTGAAAATCGAAACCTTCCATGAAATAAGAATACTTAGAAAAATGATAAAAACAACTACAGAGAATGTGATTGTTAGATTATGACTTCATTTACAACAGTAAAATAATAGAAATCAAAGCAATTAGTTTATACATGATATTATGATTTGATCTGGTCTGATCGAATTTTATATCAAGATAGTTAGATGACATGAGGACATCAAAGTAATCAAAAAATTAAAATTCAATAATATAAATTTTGCATTAAAATACTATAAGAATTAATTTCATCATTTTTTAATAAATCATGATAGTGCACAAATTTATCATTAAAGTTGATGTAACGATTTATTAGATCATTGAGTTTGTAAATTGATGAAACAAATATAGTATTAATAGTCTATACGGATATGATAATGAAATATTCATATGGTTATCTATTAATTTACATAATCAATTAAAATAATTATATCTAGTGGAATATAATGGTGGTCTCCTTACACTATTATGGGGTAATTACATTTAGTTTAAATTTGGAAAAAAGTGATGCATAGAATTTAGGATTCTTCACTCCACAAATTAATAAAATATATGCAGTGTTAGTAGTTAATGTCACTATAATTATTGATTTCATATATGGTTAGCTTTCAAATAACATAATTGTTGAAAAAATTATTGTTAATTGAAAATGATTGTGGTCTATGTTATATGAGTATGGAATAATAATATTTCACATGATTATAGCCATATATATATAAAATGCAGTTTCCATAACAGTGCTTCTATGTAATTATAATTATTATAAAATTTCATAGTAGCTATTTATTGAAAAAAATCTTGTAATAATATTTATTGAAAGGAGCCAACATATTTTTAATAGTTTATAGCAAAGCTAGCATACTAACACATATTTAACATATATAAATTGTTCAAAAAAGAAGAAATAATTCATATTAATTATCAATAAATCTCCAAGTCTTTCTTAATAATACGTCTAGATGATACTACCACTAGTTTTATTGCATTAGAAGCAACCAAAACATAATTGCAACTTTAAGTTGTGCTAACAACGTTTAGAAAATTATATTGTTTAGTAATCATTAAAATAGGTTTAGAAAAGATGAAATGGACATTTAATGAAATGCACGGGTGATTGCAAGTTAATAGCATGGAAGTAAACTGAACACAAATGATCCGATAATTATGTCCATTAGAAGTAGTATTCCATTACATATTCAATGTAATAATACATTTGTCAATAGCTAATACTAAAACAAACGGAAATCATTTAGTGACACTATCCATTTATGTTATTGAACATATAATATTTCATTGTGTTATTAATAAAATAAGATTTATTATCAGTTTCTTAAACACCCAATATCTTTTTATGAAAAAAATAACAATAAACTCAACTAATAATAGACGAATTTAGTATCTTTATATAAACTATAAACAAACTATATAGTAGCTTAAAAGTGACACTAATGCAAATATAGTAATATTTATTTCTACTCGTTGAAGCATGTTTTAGGAGAAGTGTTATTCATGATTATTTTATTTACATTACTGCAGGGCGTGGTTAAAATGTTAAAACTTGAGAGCCTCATATCAGGATAAAGCAGCTGTTACTTTAGAACATGTATATTATGCATTTTTCTAGTTATATATACACGACTGGACTCTTGCTCATTACTATGGGAACTATTCTAGAATTCCTTCCTAAAATAATTACACAAATTCCCCTAATAGTATACATGAGAGTTTACAGCAAAATGGAGATGAGAATGGCTATCAAGTGCTTCCACAATAGATGACTTTTGTTTTTAGTTATCATGTATTATGTTCCATTTTCCTTTTCTTTTTCCCATGCAATACAATAGCTTGTTGATTGAATTTAATAAATTAATGCTTAAATTTTAAAATTGTAAAAAAATCTATATAAACAAACATTTCTAATTGGCTAAATTATATTATATGATATATAAAGGATTCATGAAACTAAAAACAAAAAAAACAGCCTAAGATAAATCATAAACTTAGTATTTACATATAGAACCGTATCTTATCATTAACTTCTTATCCCTACTATACATATATAGAATTACAGAATGACCTAAAACAAGTTATCATCGTGATATTCTAAATCAAAAGAGTTTTGCATCCTTCATAGACTCCTTAAAACGATGGAAAAAATTATAAACCAAAGCCAACAAAAACGAAGAAGACTGTTATATTCACCCATAAAAGTTGAAAACAGAAAACCAAGAAAAAAATGTTAGTAGTAAGGGAAAAAGGCTCAACCTAATAGTAGTAAGTATATACACCAGAAAACATGCAAATACCAAAGAATGGAACAATTACATTAAATTCCAAAGCTGCAAGATGAATACCAAAATCAGATATATAAAAATATAATTATTTTATGAGAAAATAAAACAGTGCTGAAGAAACCTAGTCAGTTTTCCATCCCAGTTCGGTTGAAAAGAGAAACATCCTTATATGGATATTTTGCTACTAAGGTAGTTGATACTTTAAAAATCACAAAGCTTGATTAGTCAATTTTCTTCTTGTTATCTATATGGAGTATAGTTTATAGAGAATATATAAATTTCTAACAATTACGTATCAGCAGTAAACTTAGATTACTTCTTCCCACTCTCCTACCGATACACTTGAGTTGAACCAAGCTTTCGATTGACGTCTAATGTAAGGACCCAGAATTTTGAATAATTTAAATTGAAAATATTTAATTAATTTTAAATATTTGAGTGATGGTTTGATTTGAATTTCAAATTATCTGAATGAATTTGGCGATTAAATTATAAAAATTTAATCTATTGAAAGTGAACAAAAGTTTGAATCTTCAATTGTAAGCCGATTAAAAATATTTTCAACCGCTTGTAAAATTCATAATTATAATACTGAAGATCATAGAGGCTTCAGAATTGAATTTGAAACTGCTTTGATCAGTTTTGAGATTATATCGTTTAAATCGATATTATAAAATAGCCTTCCGAGGTATAGTCTCGGAATTCGACGAAACCAGTTCCATTGGGTCCGTAATATCGAATTATTACCGGATTTCAAATTTCGTATTTTTCGGAGTTGTTATGTGAGCACACGGTGAGTAAACGCGTTGGAATTTAAATCAAATTCAATTTGAATTTAAATATTTAAATTGTCAACTCAGCCACCCTATTATTTTTTTATATAGCAGACCTATGCCCTGCAAAGGAAGAAATCACGTACTTCTTGTTCCCCCCTTTCCACCTTTAAACACGCAGGAGATCCCAGAGAAAAAAAAAATCAAATTAACAATGGCCGAAGCCGTCTCCATCCTCTCCTATTTCTCTTCCTCCAAATCAACATATCAAATCGCGATTTTCCCTTGTCGTTCCTTTTTCGAAGCCGAAGCCCTTTCTCTCTTCAGTAAATCAAAAGAAAAACAATGGCCGCAGTTTTCATTCAAATAAAAAAAAGAAAAAAAGAAAAAAAGGGGGAGGGCTCGCGAGCATCTGGAAGGGCGGCAGCGACTTCAACTCGCGGCAGCGCTCGCTGGGGAGGGCGCAGGCAGAGGCGGCGCGCGCGGTCGAGCACTGGTGGAGGCTCGCGTAGGAGGCGACGTGGTCGACGCTGATGGATTCGTGGTTGTCGCGTTTGAAGGTCGAAGTGGCAGCGTAGGCGACGGCAGTTTCGAGGAGGGGGCACTCGCAGTTGTATGCGATTTGCAGTTCAACTGTGGCTGCGAGCAGTGGCGTTCGCGAGTTCTACAGTGGAGGTATAAAGTAGTTATTGATTTTTTTTTCTTTCTTCCAGAGATTTATTATGCAGTATAATTTTTTTTTATTAGTGTAAGTTAATATACAGTAAACAGAAGAAGAAAACTGATTAACAGTTGTTTTAATTTAAATTTAGATATATGCCAAAAATAGATTTTTAAATCTATACAGATTATCTTACAAGTCACTGAAAATATTTCATAAGAAGAAAAATTGGTTTAAAGCTAAAATTAAGAAAAAAAATTTAATTGCTTGGTTTTATTTCGAATATTAATAAATTGCAAAAATTGTGTATACAAGGTCTAAAATGATGAGATCAAGCCGGAATTGGAAAAATGGATTGCAAAATAAAAGCTAAGGTGAGAACTTCTCACTCAAAAGGGTTTGTTAAATTTCAAATAGTTATATTTAAAATTTGTTGATTGATTGATTGATTGCTTGATTGTGATATTAGATATAGTAGGATATATCTATATATATAGCAATATATATATATATATATATATATATATATATATTGGCATATGTATATATTGCAGTTGATTGATTTCCCGCATTCTATAGCGGATGAGACCCTATTGCGCCGCCTATTAAGCGGATATATATTTTATAAATCCCATATACCGCGATATTCCACCTCGAAGTGGAATTGGTATTGTGCTAACGTCTGTGGATGCAGGGAAACAGGTTGGAGGGATCCAACTGGATTCCTCACAAATATTTATTTGATTATAGATATTGTGTGAATTGTGATTATCATATTGATATATGATATTTGTTGCTGTGATTGGCTATTGGATGCTGTTGCATCATCGGATTCATTTTTAAAGTTAAAAATAACGATTTTTATTTTTAAAAAGGATTTTTAAATTGATTTTTCAACTATATGTTTTTATTTAAATTTTGAATTGATTCATTTTAGATAAATTTAAAATTTCAATTTTTAAAGTTATAGAATTCAGGATTTTTGGAAAATATAACCAAAATGTTATTTTTGAGATAAGTAGTTAATAAATTTATGAAATGGCTTAAATTGAGATTTTTGAATTATTATTATAAACGGTTTATATAAAAGAAATTTTTTTGATATTTATGAATTTAAAATATTGGAATTATAAAACGAGTGTTATAAGTATTATAAAATGAATAGATGTTGTAAAATAAAGGATTTATAAGTGATTAGCTTATAAAACTGAATTTTGGGCATTTAAATGGGATGTTCATAGAAATTGTTATAAAATATAAAGGAATCTTATAAGTAATAAGGTTTAAAAATTGTGAAGTTTTAAAAGAACGATTTGGTAAATGAATGAATTGTAAGTATTCAACTTATAATATGGACTGTTGGGTTATAATTGAGTTATATAAATCAAATTAGTTAATAAAGGAGATTTATAAATCGAAGTTTTATAAATAGGAATGGAATTCATAAACATTGTTTATAAATTCGAAGATCAATTGAATTTGATAAATTTAATATTGAAATTTATTAAAGGAAATATTTTTGTATAGTATTGGGATTTATATATCTATTTTAAATTTCGAATCCCTATACTAGTGATTTTGGGTTGTCGTAACGATGTTTTACGCAACATTTGTTTTGACCCAAATAAATGTGAATAAAAGAACGTTTTCCTTAAACAAATGAAATATATACTTAACTATAGTTTAAGTATATTGAATATTTTCAAATTGTTGAAAATAAATAAGATTTGCGAAATACCTATTATTAGAACAAGTATGGAAATGCTTTTCCAATATGAAATGGAACGTTTTTGAGAATTTATCTTCTTGAAGATAAATTGGAATTGAATAATTGAACCTATTGAAAACTGTAGATCAATAGATAATTTGAAATATAAATTCACTATGAAATTTATAAGTGGGAAGGGAAAATTTGTTTCAAAATAAACATTGTTTATTTTCGAAGTGTGGAAAATTATATATCTTGTAAAGATATTTTTGTAGAAATAAATAATTTGGAAAATTATTTGGAATCTGATGATGTTGCTCATCTCTATTGATAGTTAAATAACCGACTATCAATATTTACCCTTGAATGAGTAATTGTTGTGAATTGCTTGAAATTGAATGCCACACTTATTTTTTAAAATAAGCGCTCACTATTCGGGTTAACCGAGAAAGGACCATGGGGTCGTATAACCCATTCCGAATAGTGATACGTCGTTATAAATTGCATTTGAAGACCGGTGTTGAAGACCGGATAATTGTGAAAATGGAAGGATTACCGTCGAGTTACTCTGCATCGGCTGATCTCCGGTACAGAGGTTTTATCACCCTTAGTGACGGGAAGTCCGGACGTGATTAATGAATATCCGGATTGCAAGGACTTCTTTGTAAGTGCCTTCGGTTTTGTTCGAGCCCGGAACAGACTTGTTTGGATTGTATGTCTGACGTTACAATTTGAGATGTAAAGCTGGTTTCTATCAAATATATTTCTGTTGGTGGCGGAGAATTTATTCTCTTAGCTTAACACCCTTCTCTGAGACGTACGAGCTCAGAGGTTATATAGTTGATGGTTACTAGTGATACATTCCCGAATTGGTAATGTGGCATACTGAGTGATGCTGTGAAATGATCATTGAATGATCATTTGTGATAGGATCATATGTTTGATCGTTTATCTTGATGATCATTGCTTTGATCATTTGTTGACCCAAAGCACAGCTTTTGTTTAAAAGCATGGCTTTGTGGACGAGACTTCGTCGGACCTCACACCCCGAAATGGTCAAAACAGGAAAGATGCAGCAAGGTTATTAGGGGGTAGCGCCCCTTTAGTGTATGTCATTCCTTCTGGATAGAGGTGGTATCATGGTATCGAGCCCAGATACTTAACCTATGTGGTTACTGCAAATTTATTACTTTGTGGTTGTTGGAAATCGGGGATCCTCGGATATAGATCGGTTATGATCGGGGAATGACATATTCGTGTCAGTTGTTACCCAGTTAGGGGTAACCCAGCCTTGTGTTGGTAGAGATCCGGTTAGGTTCTTGGGACGTCATTCCAGAGGCGTTTCCATGTGGCAATGAGAAGTTTCTTGGCCTGACCATTTGTTGGAAATCCATTCTTCAATACGTGCCTTGTACGGTTTTAGCTGTAGAACCTGCCATCTAATATGGTAGCTATAGCGGGCATAATATAATGGTACCTATGCTGGCTAAGATTTATATTCTACTTTCGAAATTGTTTTCTACACTATGCACTAATAATAATATCAAAAATGATTTGATTTTGCGTAGTAAGCATCTTTGACTAACATGAGAAGAAATCTCCTCCAAGTCTGCGTTTGCATTGTGTGTGTGGCGGGAGACCTTATGGTGGTTTCATTTTCAAAAAGCATTGCGAATATTCTTTTAAAATTTCTCCTGTTCTTTGTTTAAAAGATAAATAAACTGTTTTAAGTTCTCACACCAGTCAAATGACTGATCTGGAGTTTATTGTTTCCTTCCTAAACTCTGGGTGCCCACCAATTTCCACATGGGCAGTCTAGAGTTAGGTTATCAGGTCATTCTGGATTCAGGTGTCGCTACAGATATCTGGAGACGAGCTGGATGGCGTAGCATATTATCTATTGTATATAGTATTTCTTTTCCGCTGTTTGTTGTTATACACTCTGATGATGAAATGTAATGTAATGTGATGTAATTTAATAACTGATATAGTTCTTTGTTTTAAAGATTATTCATTTATCTATTATATGTTGTCCCGCTGCGATTGTGAGATTCTGATATGGTTCTGTGTTGCTTTCTTTTCTGTTCTTCTTGTTCTTTCTTTCTCTCTCTTCTTCTACATCTTTCTTCTTTAATAAACCCTCATGGTTCGATTTTCCGGCCTTCGATTAGGCGACATTTGATACAGTGGACGTATTAATGTCGATTTTCGAAAGTCGAAGAATCGGGTCCTGACATCTAATAGTACATTTATAAAAACAAAGTGAAATATCATTACATTGTCATATATTGTTCATCATTTTATTATCGTCCAACTAACATAGAAAGCGTAAATGAATACAGAGCTGTTAAACCATTCTAAGTACAATATAGGTAATGTGCACTCTTTTTTGAAAATGCACTCGTTGGATTATAACAGTTAAAAAATGCATAAATGATAATTTTGAATAAAACAAAAAAACAATATTATAGAAATTGCTAATGGACGATACTTTTATTTATAAAAATATGACAGATGATATAGTGCAAGAAAGAAGGCACGGAAATTTATAGTAACATGCTGGAAAACTTTGTCATATCCATCAAATTTAAATTAATTTTAATATGATCATCTATTAAACATAAGGTAAAAATTAGTTTTAAAATATCATATGTTGAAATAAAATTAACTAATAATATTCTTAGCCATGATTATATACTAAAGTAAAATCTAAAATAAAATAAGTTATCTTTAATAGTTTTAATAATGCATGGCTTAATAATAGAAATCTTTAACTTTGACACGTAACTATGACTTCAAAGTACATCAGTAAGATTTCTAATTATGGGAGAATCGTGACTGCTTTCCTTCATTGTTTCTTACAGTTGTTTTATTTTGCTACATAACTCTATATATTCATTTTAATTTTGGATTTATAAGCTTATAGTTGTAAAGATCTTATTGTTATTTGAATGATGTTTAAATAGGGAGTTAGCAATGAATTCCATTTTGTACTATAAAAAGGCTATTTTTTACTTCAGCTACACTTGCATCTGCCTTACTTCATATAACACCAATCACACAATAAGTCTCTAAAAAATTTATTTGTGTGGGTATAAATAAATACATATTAATTTTGAATAACTAAAAGCTATCTTAAAATGGTATAGTCAAGAACTTGAAGGTAAATAGTGATACTCAAAACAAAATTATAGCACATTTTTTGAACGCCTCGTATTATAATGTCTTATAGTTATAGTATGCATCCATAATATCCCCTGATGACACTTATTCAAATAATTTTGTTCATCTAGACGTTTAACATAATCTAACCAAACTAAACATAAATCATATATTAATACAGACAAAATTGCTATATTTTTATTGTTAAAGCAGCAAATCACAAAAGAACGTACACAGAAACACACGATGTCTTACAAATTCTTTTTTCTTAAGCAAATGCAAATCTCTTTGTCGATTCTTATAATACTTAGTTAGTTATAACTTCAGAACTTTCATAATTTTTATTCAATACTCATATGAAGATAGCTTTTTTTTTCTTTATTCGTTACATTAAAATAAGACATTAAAATCTTCAACATCTCTTATGATCACAGTAAGAAGACATTAAAATAAGCCTTACTTGCTATGTAGCGGCTGAGCTCAAATGCACTTCGTTATAGGTTTTCCATTTTATAGTTACGGTTTTCCATATTTGTTGAAATTATAATTGAAAATAAATTCAAAGAACATATCCCAAATCATTCCCTTTGTCTTTTAATTAACCATGGTATAAAATATTAATAATATATATAGTTATTTGTAGAAAAAAAACATTGAAGTAACCTTTATTAGAGCAACCTCAAATCATCTAACAGAACTGACTATTCCAGCCAAATCTCAAACCATCATGCTCTAACTATTAAACCGATCCAAATTATTATCAAATCCTAAATATGGATTACATAATAATTAAAAGAATAGTAGGGAAGGACCATGATACCTGAAATATAGATGAAGAAAATCGATGAAGCAGCTACGTTTGTTTTGAAGATTAAGAAGGTAAAGCAAACAATGAAGACATAAGCAAATCAAACAAATCAAGGAGTTAAATTAGGTTTGAAAATAAAAAAAAACATATTCAAAGAATTGAAAATTACCTAAATAATTAGGAGATTGGAGGAGAAATACGCAAATAGAAAAATTAAGGTGGAAGTTTTCATACCGACAAAGGAGGAGGAAACAATCGTTGATTTCCACGTTAGTTAATATTTATTTTCATTATTTTGTGAGTTAGGATTTTATGGAATGGGCAGGAAGTAACTTACGTTTTTTAATTAAGCTTGAGTAGGTTTAGGCACAAATAGAAAGTGTAAACAAAACAAAAAATGTGACTGTTCATTTTACAAAATACTTAAGGGGCTTATGAGCTCTTGAAATCTAACTCAGTAATAATAGTATAATATAAACTTTTTGATTACGTAGGATAATGTTAAGAAATTATAATGATAAGAAATTATAATGTTTAAGAGCTTAGATTGTTCAACCTTTGTAAAAATGAAGATCTTGATGTATTAATCATAGTAGTTGGAATTTGTGTTGAGTGGATGATTGTGCAGTTGAGTTGCAAAAATCACGTCGAACCATTACATTGTCCCCCATCCTATTGCGACAACTGGTGTGTCAATTGGTTATCATGGTTGAGATAGTGCCAACTAGCTGATCGTACCTTGAGCATGTTTTGTGCATGGGAAGACGTCATGGACCAAGTAATGGTTGTATAATGTCGCTTTGCCTGGGTGGCGTCAAAGGACATGGAGTGGGTACTTTACAGTGATGCTTTTGTCAGATGAGCAGTGTCATTTATGTCACTTTTTAAAGAAACAATTCATATGAGGCTTCCTTTTGTAGGAGTAGTTAAGCACCGGTGGTCGGAGCCAGCCAGGACAAGGCAAGAGGGATTTAGAAAGTGCGGGTGGTCTTGTCCATTTCTATGACAGTTTATTAGTGCATACTATTTTTGCACTTTTTTAAAGAAACAATGCGGATGATGCATACTATTTATGCTATGCTTTCCACTTACGTATTAAATCTTTGAACTTATCATAGACTACTATTTGTGCATTAATGCCACATGTCCATTTCTATGACAGTTTATCGGAGAATTTTAACAAAGTATGTGGATTTTTTTGATATTATTAGGCTTTGATTGCATACATCTATATGTATCTATTTAAGGAGTTCAACAACTCTTTTGTCGCTCTCACAAAATGGGTGCTTCGCTCTTGATTTAAAAAAATATTCCTCAAAACTATGGCTTAGTCCATAATTCTAGAATTAATATTTAATATTTTAGATACTTCAATGTTATGTAGCTTATAAAACAAATATCGTTATTCTAATAAATTTATTTCATAATGAATATTGAAAATATTCATAAAAAAATAAAACTATTTTTGTTTTCAGTCGGCTACTGCAGACAATCATTATTTCGTAAATAATATTTGATATGTTTATGGAAATAATTTTTTTATCTTGATGCATCCATTGTTAAGTACTATATGACATGCTTCCAATATTTCCACTATTTGTATAATAACGTACAAAATATAAAGATTCATTTAACTACGTACTATGGGCTGTTTATTTCTTTTGCTTTAACTAGTTTACAGTCGATAGTTTTTGGTCAAATATCTTTGACTCGCAAAAATAACCTGTATTAAAAACAATTTTCTACACTATAACACAATTGGCGTATAAATCACAGTTCTCATTTCATATTAAATACCTTTTATTATTTTATACGATTCTTATTTCCGATGTCCCTTTATAAAGTAGAGATGACTATTCATTCTATTGTCCCAAATTGTGCCTAGGTTATATCCACTCTTGTACATTCATTTTCCTTTCCAAAATGGTCGAACAATTCAAAGGAGATCCTCATTATAATCAATCGTATTAAATTCATGATTTTGCATTATGGTATATTTTCATATATCCGATGAAGTAACTTCATTGAAGAGTATGGATAAAATAATGTTCGAAGAGGGCATATATACGCAGTTTATTAAATTACCGCCCTACTTAATCAGCCCAAAATATGTTCTTGACTTTGTCTGCATCTGACTTAGCTTGCAAATTAACCAATCAGATTCATCATGCATATGCTTCGACGACCTTGAGGTTTAGGTCTCGCTATGAACTTCCTTCCCTCTAAATAGATTATCAAAGAATTTTCCACAATTATTTCTAGTATGGAATGAGTCAATCATGGTAATGGGTATATAAACCAATAGCTTCTTTCTGACTTTTCATACATTACAAATCATGGCCATTCACCATATAACTTTTATATGTGATTGAATATGGATCAAATACCCATATTCTTGTATTGTTATTGGAGTTCGTGAATCATAGAAGACAATACATAGTCTTGTATGAATAAATAATTAAGCGATCAAGGCACGAATATTTTAATGGTTGTATAAATTAGCTTTTTGCATTGGTCTTGAACCGACAACATGCTGCAAGATTCAAGGTTATTATATTTTATATTTCTTTATGAATCTTAATCTTTTTCATTTGTATATTCTAACTAATAAACGTTTTATCAATTATATTAGTTGCACAAATATAGACATAAATTATTTTAACTTTATGTAGCAAATGTTCTTTCAATTTTATGAAAGTTGAATATGTTGGTGATTAGTCTACATTAGATCTAAATACATATAACCTATATTGATTCAATTGAGAAACAAGTATATGAAGTTAACGGTGGAAGGAGTACCTGAATCCATCATATTGATTTAACTGATGTAAAGATTAATTTGGATTAGATCTTCCAAATTGACACAAGCTTAGATATATAAATTCTCTTTAGAAGATGATAGAGAGAATATGATAAGACTTGTGTAATTTGAGGACCGTAACCCCATATATATAGTGTATGACATTTCTTAGTTCAGCCCTTCAACAGACTATATTTATCTCTCAGGTATCCATATGTTATAATTTTACATGACGAATATTCCCCTTAAGTCTTAATATATTTATTCCAAAAATAGATCACGTAATTAGACTTAATTGCAAGATAGCCCACGCATTCTAACATTAAAATATATGGCCCCATCATGTTGAATTATTCCAACAATCTCCCCTTGGGCCATATATGTAACGTTATAGAATGTATTAAACTTTATTAGCTCTTAAATAGCTATCTTGATAATATGGTACATTCAAAACAATCTTGTCCATTGATTGTATTAACATAGAACCAAAGTGGCTTTCATTACTTTTTTTCGTAACTAAATCCATAAATTGTCATAGATATTAATACAACCAAATGAGATAGATCAATCATGTATATATAGTATGGAAATAACATGAAATGTGATTTTTTGATGTCTATTTCCAACTTGTCCTATTTTACTTTAATGAAACCATGTAACATTCCCGAATTTTTACCAAGTTTAATTTGACAATTAATTTAATTTTTCGAATTAAATTATGAAATTATTGGTAAAAATAATATGAAAATTCCATCACAAATAAAAATATGTACTTTAAATAGAATTTGGATTGGAATTCAAAAATAAGTATTTATTAATTTGAATTTGATTTGAATGCTCCGAGTTTTGAGATGAATAAAATTGTTTTCTAATTTTAATATATGATATATTGGAAAGTTATATTTTGATATTAGTATAGTAAGAGCTGTTTAAAACTAAATTTCATATTACTTAATGTACATATCTCTTGAAAATCAATAAGAATTAAATTAAGAGATTATATACCTTCTTTTAAATTTGTTTGAACTAAATTTGTGTGTGTATATATATATATGTAAGAATATATGAGTGTAAGAAAATAAAATAGATAAACACGTTTTATAAATTAAAATAATGCAAGGTTTAAAACACAATTTGTAAATTAATTTTAAGAAAAGGATTTAAACACAAATTGTTATATTTTTAACAAGTGTTCACTTAATAGACAAGTGTAAGCTCAATTATGTTTATAATTAAAAGTGGCAAATTTTCTTTTGAATTTAATCTTAGTAAATATGAGAAAGAAAAAAAAATAAAAATAAAACCAGGCTGTTTTCAAAAGTTAATTTCTCAAACCTGTAAACTGAGAAAATTTATGAACCAGAGAATTAAAATCAAAACTAAAAACTTAAAAGCTTCAGTTTCAAACATGGAAACTCAAATCAAAACCAGAAAATCAAATTTGAAAATAAACTTGATTCAAAAGCCTGAGAACAATTCTTAATCAAATCAAATTACAAGTTCATTTCAAAACCTGGAAAAGAAAAAATTCAATTCAAGTTAAAAGTTTGCAAGCAAATCCCAAACCAAATATTGAGCAATTCAAAGTCTTTGATCTAGAAAGCAGAGATTCAACTCAAATACATCATGCAAAGATCAAAGTATCCAACATTCCAGTCTCAAGATCAAATGCAACTATAAATTTCATTTTAAAAGCATCAGGTTCGAGGAAAACAAAAATGTCTGGTCCTCTGTCTTTTCTCTGTTCCATGCCAGGTGAGAAAATTCATTTCTAAAAACCCATCTTCTTGATTCTGGTATATGTGGTGAAAATGCCTTGGCAATTGATGATTCAATATGAATATATCTACAAGTATATCTATGTATATATATATATATATATATATATATGTGTGTGTAATTGGATGCATCCATGTCAGTATATATGTATTTACACACCACTGTGGTAATAACAGGCTTAAAAATCTTTATAAAAAGATACATATCTTTTTATCCAAACAAATTTAGGCTATGGTTTCTAAAGGGAAATTGTTTATAAGAATGTAAATTCATTTTTAAGAAGTGTTTCCAGTAGAATTATTTGGAAAATATTGCAATTATTTAAAATTACAGTGAAAACTTAAAACTATGGCAAATTTGAGTATCATAATTTCGAATTTCATTTACATCATCTAAATCCATTTCGAAAGAAAGGATTTTTGAAACAAAAATTAGAATTTTTAGTTGCATGGCTATCGATATATTATGGATGATCAGAGATCGCGAATTTGTCAATTTCTGACGATCGAGAAATCGTTGAGCTTCGAGATTTATGTGGAGGGTAATGTGTATGTTGGAGATTATCGAAAAAATGAAAATTGAATTTATCAATGATCGGGGTGGTGGAACAGCGATGGCTTAGGGTTTTCAACTCGGTTTGGTTCGTCTGTGTTTTCGAGGTGAAGGCGGCGACGATGATGCATTGGAGGCGTTCGCATGTGGGGGAAATGTTCCTAATGGTCGTGGCGTAGCTGTGGTCGGAAGGACGTGGGCTCCGGTGATCGAATTCGTCGGCGGCGAGGTGATTGGCTTCGTTTGGTTTTAGTTCCAGTTCGACAGAGGGTTCAATTTTGATTTTCCGTGGTTATTGACGATCTGAGTGGTCAGTTCGTCTAATGGCATGTTCGACGACTTGACGAAGGTTGGGGCGTTGATCTCTGATGGTCAGAGTGGATGTGCACGTGCACATGCACGTGGACGTGCACATTGGGTTAGTTTGGGTTGTGCTGTGAGTTCGAGTTTGGGGGAAGACGATCATTTCTCTGTGTCGAATTCGTGAATGTTGCGTGAGTAACTCGGGGGCATGAATGGATCACGAGTGGCACGAGAGAGGCTCGGGATTTTTGGTGAATTTCCCAGGTTTTTATTTTTTAATTATCAAATTTTTAAAATTTAAAAGGAAAACTTTGTTTCAGGTTTTAAAATATGAAGTATAAATCAGTTTTAAATGTATGAATGGATTTTCAAACGATATGTTAAACCAGGTTTTAATATACTAAAGCAATTCAAGTTTTAGAACAAAGTTTCAAAGATTTATTTTACAATAAATGCTTTTAAAATTTATTTGATTATGTGTTAGGTCAATTATCTTATTGTTTTCAAAAATATAATAATGTAATTAAGTAATGAATTGAGATAAAAAGGTTTATCTTTAATTAATTTAGGTAGATAATTAAAGGTATAATTAATTGATTAATTTATTAAAGTGATTAATTAAAGGTTTACTTACTTAATTACTTAAAGAATAATCTGTTAATATGATTAATTTATGGTTAATTAATCAATGTAATAGATAATTAAAGGATAATTAGGTAATGATTTAAAAGTTAATTAAATTGTAATTGAAGGGTTATTAATTTGTAATTAATTATTAATTAATTAAGGAATAATTAATTAATAAAAGTAATTGAGATTTAATTAATTAACAATTAAGGATTAATTAATTAATATAATTAATTAAGGAATGATTAATTAATGAAGGTGATTAAGACTTAATTAATTGTAATTAATGATAATAAATCATTGATTAAAGATTACTAATGAAAGTAATTATGAGGTTGATAAATTTAAAACCACACGATTTATTCTTCTTAATTGAAGATGGTTGATTGTTATTGAATGCTGTGTGATGAATTGATATATTTGATATGTGATGTGATGCTATGTAATATGAAATGCTTTGTGCTGAGCTGTTATATCTGTGATGAATATACTATTGTATGAATATGAAAACCCCTTGGGCCGTAAATCGGCATTTGAATTTCGATGCGACGGGTTGTCGGATTTCAGTTGGTTATCCGAAACCCACATCGAATCGTAATGGTGAATCTTTGTGATTGATAAATTTACTTTATCTATGAATCTATGAATGAAGATAAGCGTTATGGATTTTACCGCTTGTCGTTATTGATGTGCTTGAATCTGTGACGATTGATGTTGTTGCACTATTGTGTAAAACCCCTGGACTACACCATACACACACAAATATGGATTGCACGAGGAAGTCGGTTAAGTCACAGATTTTAGATATTTTTTTAAATTGAATTTTGAATTCAAAATAGTTTTGGAAATGGAATTAGATTAAATGCAAGGCTTTTGAAAAGGAGTTTTAAAGATGAAAGTTATTTTAAATAACTTGATAAAGTTTTGAAACTTAAATAATTTGATTTAAATTTGAATTCAAAATTCAAAATTGAATTCCATGTTTGGAAGTCATGGTTTAAAAGGCTATACAAAGTTATATGTGTTTATATGGTTTTAAACCATTTTAAAAAGTATTGTTTTGGCAATTTGAATTTAACCCAAGAATTTTAACTTGTATAAATGAAATCGGATTTTTCCGAAACGAAAACTATTTGTTTTCAAATAATAAAAGCTTTCATTTAAGGAAAGGATTTCCAATTTGTGTTGAAAAGTTTCAAGTTTGAAATAAAATTATGAATTGTTTTGAAAGCTATGAATGAACATTTATGAAAGATTATTAACCTTGTTGCGAAATCGAAGAGGAGTTTAAAAGATTTGAATTGGAAACGCGTTAGAAAGCTATTAAATCTTTGATTTAAAGATTGAATGTGTTAATCCAAATCCAAATAGAAATTGTTTTGAAAAGTTGTGAATGAATCTTTGTGAAATATGGGTGAGCTTTGTGAAATGAATCCTTTTGTTCAAAGATCTGAAAATGGTAATTTGTTTTAAACCGTTTGAGAAGAAAGTTTGGGTTTTAAATTGTGACTTAACTGAGATTCCATACCCATATGTTTTTAAATATTACGCTCATTATTCGGGTTAGCCGGGAGAGGACCTTGCGTCATATTACCCATTCCGAATAATGATACGACGTTATGGATAGCATTTGAAGACCGGTGGTAAAGACCGGATATTTTCGAAAACGAAAGGATAACTTGTCGAATGTCTCTGCACTGACTGGTCCCCGGTATAGAGACTCCATATGTGATGGGAAGTCCGGACGTGATTAGGGATTATCCGGATTTGCAAGGGCTTCTTCGGAAATGCCTTTGGTTCTGTTCGAACCCGGAACAGACTTGTATGGATGTGTGTCTGACATTACACTTTGAGATGTAAAACCGGTTTCCATCAAATACATTTCTGTTTGGCGGCGGAGATTTATTCTCTTAGCTTAACACTCATCTTTGAGACGTATAAGCTCAGATGCTATGTAGTTGATGGTTACTAGTGATACATTCCCAATTTGGTAATGTGGCATACGAAGTGTTGCTGATCATTTGTTGATCAAAGCATGACTTTGTGAAAAAGTGTAGCGTTGTGGACGAGACCTCATCGAGCCTCACAACCCGATAATGGTCGAAACAGGAAAGATGCGGCAAGGTTGCAGGGGTAGCGCCCCTAGGGTATGCCCATTCCTTTTGGAAAAGGGTGGTATTATGGTAAGGAGCCCTGATACTTAACTCATGTGGACAATTTAAATTTATTACCGTGTGATGTTGTTGGTGTAGAGGATCCTCGGATAAAGGTCGCAAACGACCGGGGGTGGCATATCTTAGGTTTTACTTCCTAGGAAGGGGGCAACCGGCCTTGTGTTGGCAGAGAGCCGGGTAGGTATTCTCGAGGCGTCCCTCCAGAGTCTTTCCCATGTGGCAATAGGAAGTTCCTTAGCCTGACCATTTGTTGGAAATCCATTCAAACAATACGAGCCCTTTATGGTTTCAATTGTATAACCTGCCACCTTAGGTGGTAGCTATAGCTGGCATACTATAATGGTACCTATGCTGGTTAAGATTAATATTATTGTAACGACCCAGGATTTTTAGAAATTAAAATTTGAATATTTAATTAATTTTAAATATTGATAAGTGAATTTATAAGTCGAATAAATTTTATTTTGAATAATTGGATTTAATTGGATAATTAAATCAATAATTTAATATGTTAAATTATGAAAATAATTGAAAATTGAGTTAAATATGATTGAAAATGATTTGTAAAATTTTATTTTATCATATTGAAGTTAGAATGATATTTTAGAACTTTTAAAATCAAATTAAGAGTTAATTTGTGAAAATTGAATATTTTAATAATTAAATCGACTAGTGAAAATAGTCAATTTTTGAACAGTCTCAGAATTGAACGAAACCAGTTCCATTGGATCCGTAATAGTTAGTTATTATCGGATTTCAATTTTCGTGTCAATCGGAGTTATCGTTTGATCGTGGCAGCTCGAAACGCATCGAATTTATTTTTAATTTTAATTTGGCGAGTTAAAATAGCCATTTTTCAAAAAGTCTCGGATTTCGACGAAACCAGTTTCATCGGATCCATAATGTGATATTATTGTAAGGTTTAAAATTTCGTGTCAATTGGATTTACCGTTTGTCCGGTACAAATTAAAACGCCTAGAAATCGATTTAAATCGGTTTAATTTGAATCGATCGTTTATAACCATAACTCGCACAGATGTCCGAATTAGCTTCCGAAACCTGTTCCATTGTGTCCGGAACACGGGGTAAACCCTAGAAACGCTGGTTACGGTGCGTGAATCGGAGTTCGGAATTTCCGGAATGAATAGTGTCGTTCGTTCTTCTATAAATAGCCCCCTCTCTCTCATAAATTAAAAAAAAAATAAAAAAATAAAATAAAACCCTAAACTAAACCCTAGCCACTAGTTACAAATGGAAGGCCAGAAATCATCCTCATTTCCCCCTCAATCACTCCCAATCTACAAACAATTAGAAGAAGTTGTCAACTACAAAGATGAAGAGCATCCAGAGAGCTTCAGATCCGTATGGTGATGATGGAGTTTGGCGTCGCGTAGAGGGAGCAAAGGAGGGCCGACAGTAGTAAGTTGCGCACGCAACTCGAGGAGGTAGGGGTGGCCGAGCTTGCTATGGTGGCAGGCGTGGGTAGAGGAGGAGATGGTGCTTCGTATGGCGCATCCTGATCGTTGCATAGCTCGTCGTGGAGGAAGAATAATTTAACCCTAATTCTAAATTATGGGTTCGGCCTTGCGTATGTGTTACTGGAGTTGAAGCGCATGAGGGAGATGATAGGGTGGATGGTCATGATGCAAAGGAAGGGGATCCAATGGCTCTAAATTGATGTAGGTTAAAAAAATATATAAATAAAGTTGTAAATTTATTAAGTATAATTCGTGTAAACTTCAAAAATTCATATCTTTTTCATACGAGGTCGAAAACGCGCGAAACCAGTTGCGTTGGAATCGTATGGAAGAGCACTACGCTATGGAATTGGATTGGATTCGTTTGGAGTTAGTGAGAATTTTGGGTAAAATTAAACGTCCGTTTAATTTTATTCGAAATAAATCGCTAAAACGAAATTGAAATCAAGGTGAGAACTTCTCACTCAATCGAATCAGTTTCGATTTTATTTTAAATAGTTAGATTTAAAATTTTTGAATGCATGTTTGAATGATGATTGTTATCTATGGATTGTTAAAATAGACATTATGCGCCGTCTATTAAGCGGATGTTATTTATTAAAAACATATACCGCGAATATTTCATAAACAGTGAAATTGGTATTATATATAATAGCAATATATATATATATATTGGCATATGTATATATTGGAGTTATTGATTTCCCGCATTTGTTTAGCGGATGAGACCCTATTGCGCCGTTATTAAGCGGATAATATTTTAAATCCCATATACCACGATAATTCCGTACTGGAGCGGAATTGGTATTGTGCTAATGTTTGTGGATGCAGGAAAACAGGTTGGAGGGATCCAACTGGATTCCTCAACAGTTTTTATTTGATTTAAGATATTTTGATATTTGATGGATTATCATATCGATATATGATATCGTTGTTGTCGTGATTGACTATTTGGTATGTAGCATCATTAGACCAAACTTTGGAATTTTAAAATGGATTTTAAAGAGATTTTTGAAAGTATACGTTTATAAAATATTTTTCGGAATTTATCCATTTTAAATAAATAAACGTATAATTTTTAATGTTATAAAAATTATGATTTTTGAGAAATATGGTTAAAGTTGTTTTTTGAGAAATATGGATTAATGATTTTATAAAATAGTTAAAACGGGATTTCTGAAATTACTGTGAAAAGTTTAAATATAGGATTTATAAAATTTGATTATTTTATAAATCAAAATGGTGAAATTATAAAGGAGTTTAAAGGTGTTTTAAAAGAATAATATAAATTGATTTATATAAGAGATTTATAAATGGATATTTATAAATTGAAATATTGACATTATAAAACGAGTTTTTATAAGTGTTTGAATGAAGTGAAAATGAATTTTGTAAATGAATGGAATTTATAAAATTTAAAAATGGTGAATATAGTTGTAAATTTTAATTATAAATTTTATAAAGTTATTAAAAGAATAGTTTTGAATAAATCATTGAATCTTATAAGTTATAAGATTTATAATTATGAAGTTCAAAGGAACGATTTTTGCAAACAAATAAATTATAAGCATTTAACTTATAATGTGAACTTTTGGTTTATAATTGAGTTATGAATTGAATATAGGTTAATAAAGGAATTTATAAACGTTGTTTTATAAATTCGCAAACGACTTATTTTAAGAAGTAAATTGTTGAAACTTATTTATGGAGTTATATTCACGTTTTTGACTGTGGGTAATCCTTTAAATAAAATGTATAAAAGGATGAAATGTGTTAACGTAGTATATACACGTTTTTGAATAGTGAATAATATGTTAAAGAAAATGTTTAGATTTGATGTTTTAAATAGAATGAAAACAAGTTAACGATGTTTTAAAATGTGTTGAGATTCGAAACCATAGATTTCAACCTTGATTGTTGAAATAGACGTTTTCGATAAACAGAAGGAAATGGTGGACTATAACACAGTTGTTATAGTAAATGATTTCCGAAAGGAAATGTTTTGTATAGTATTGGGATTTATATATCTATTTTAACTTCGAATCCCTATACTAGTGATTTTGGGTTGTCGTAACGATGTTTTACGCAACATCCGTTTTGGCCCAAATAAATATGTTTAAGAGAATGATTTCCTTAAAGAGTGAAATATATACTTAATTTCGATTTAAGTATATTGAATATTTTCTAAGTGTTGAAAATAAATAAAATTTGTGAATTACTTATGAATAAATAAGTATGGAAATGTTTTCCAATATAAAGTGAATATTTTGAGAATTTATCTTTTTGAAGATAAATTGAAATGAATAATTGAAATCGTATATGCATGGATATCTTGAAATATAAATTCACTATGGAATTTATGAATGAAAAGCGAAGTTGTTTAAAAATAAATATTGATTTATTTTTGAAGTGTGAAATTATATATCTAGTAAAGATATTTTGGAAAATAAATAATTTGAAAGATTATTTGGAAACTGGTGATGTGTGCATATCCATTGATAGTTCAATAACCGACTATCAATATTTCCCTTTGAATGGGTAATTGATGTGATTTGTTTGAATTTGAATGCCACACTTATTTTTGAATAAGCGCTCACTATCGGGTTAACCGGGAAAGGACCATGGGGTCTTATAACCCATTCCGAATATGTGATACGTCGTTATGAATTGCATTTGATGACCGGTGTTGAAGACCGGGTATTTGCGAAAGCGATAGGATGACCTATCGATTGTCTCTGCACTGGGTAGCTCCTGGTATAGAGATTCCCTAAGTGATGGGAAATTCGATCGGGATTGTGAATACCCGGATTGCAAGGGCTTTGTGAGAAGTGCCTTCGGTTTCGTTCGAGCCTGGAACAGGCTTGTATGGATTGTATGTCTGACATTACAAATTGAGATATAAAGCAGATTTCTTTCAAATATATTTCTGTTGGTGGCGGAGAATTTATTCTTTTAGCTTAACACCCTTCTCTGAGACGTACGAGCTCAGAGGTTATGTAGTTGAAGGTTATCAGCGATATATTCCCAATTTGGTAATGTGACATGCTGAATGTTGCTGTAAATGATCATTGTGTTGATTATTTGTGATAGGATCATTTATTTGATCGTCTATTCCGGTGATCATTTCTATGATCATTTGTTGACCCAAAGCATGGCTTTGTATAAAGTATGTTTTTGTGGACGTGACTTCGTCGAGCCTCACACCCCGTGAATGGTCAAAACAGGAAAGATGCAGCAAGGTTATGAGGGGTAGCGCCCTTTAGGATGTGTGCATTTCCTTCTGGAAAAGGGTGGTATCATGGTATGGAGCCCAGATACTTACTCATGTTGAAAACACTTTATGATTGTGTGAATTGATTGCGAGCGCTCGGTTAAAAGGTCCCAAAGGACCGGGGGATGGCATATTCGGTCAGTTGTTACTCAGTTAGGGGTAACCCGGCCTTGTGTTGGTAGAGATCCGGTTTGGTTCTCGGGGATGTCCATCCAGAGGCATTCTCATGTGGCAATGGGAAGTTCCTTGGCCTGATCATTCGTTGGAAATCCAAAGAAACAATACGTGACTTGTACGGTTTTAGTTGTAGAACCTTCCATTTAATATGGTAGCTATAGTAAGCATACTATAATGGTACCTATGCTGGCTAAGATTTATATTCTACTTTCGAAATATCTTCTACACTATGCACTAATAATAATATCAAAATTGATTTGATTTTAATGCGTATCAAGCATCTTTGACTATCATAAGGAGAAATCTCCTCCAAGTCTGCGTTTGCATTGTGTGTGTGGCGGGAGGTCTTATGGTAGTCTCATTTTTTAAAAGCATTGCGAATTGACTTTAAAAATATTCCTCTATTTTGTTTTTAAAGATAAATAAACTGTTTTGAGTTCCCACACCAGTCACATGACTGACTCGGAGTTTATTGTTTTCCTTCCTAAACTCTGGGTGCCCACCAATTTCCACACGGGTAGTCAAGAGTTAGGTTTATCAGGATATTCTGGAGTTGCTGGAGGCAAGATGGATGGCATGGCGTATTACTAGTATATAGTATTTCTTTTCCGCTGTTTGTTGTTGTTGTTGTACACTCTGATGATATGATGTAATGAAATGTAATGTATGAAATGTAATAACTGATATAGTTCTTTGTTTAAAGATTATTCATTTATTATTATATGTTGTTCCGCTGCGAATTGTGAGATTCTGATGTTGTTCTGTTGTTTCTTGTTTTTTTCTGTTCCGTTCTATTTTTCCTATTCTCTTTCCTCTCCATTTTCCTCTCTTCTTCTATCTCTTTCCTTTTCTAAAACATTGATAATTCGTATTTCTGTTCATCTTGAATAAATCTATGGAGATTAGTGTATATTCAAGGGGTACGGATTTGCGGGTCTTCACAATTATACTTTCGAAATGTTTTCCATTATGCACTAATAATAATATAAAAAAGATTTTTGCTAGTAAGCATGTTTGACTATCATAATTAGAAATCTCCCCAAAGTGTGTGATTGCATGGTGTGTGTGCCTGGAGGCCTTATGGTAGTTTCATTTTCCAAAAAGCATCGCGGGTTTCAAATTTAAAATCTTTTGTTGTTTGTTTCAAAGATGACCGACCCAGAATTTATTGTTCCTTTCCTAAACTCTGGGTACCCACAATTTTCCACACGGGCAGTCTAGAGTTGGGTTTTTTAGATAATCAATAATAGGTATAGATTCAGTAGCATTTGGAGATCTTCTTCAGTCTTTTGGATCTTAGAAGTCTTGGTTTGGCAATCGCGTTAGGGATCGCATTTGCCAAGTTCAGTTGATGGTGGTTCTCGCTTATTGGATTTGAGATCTTTGGAGTTTGGCATTGAAGACCTTATCTTTCCGCTACAATTGCCTAGTTTTGCTTTATCTTCTGCTGTTATTTCTTTCCGCTGACATTTCTTGTATCTCTGATGTATATTGATATTCAGTTGTATTTGATATTGTATCAAATGTTGTATATCAATATATTATTCTTTTTCTTCCGCTGTGTTGCATACTTAATGTGTTATAAGCTCCGGCGAGCCAGATTCGATGTTTGAATCTGCGCATTCGAGTACAAGTGAAGTACGGGTGCCGATTTTGAAGGTCGAGTCAGGGTCGTCACATTTGGTATCAGAGCTGAAGGTTGAAACTTTAGCTCAGGAGTATAACACATTAGGTAACTCATTAGAGATAGGGTGAACTATACCCTAGAATGAGTATATCCCTAAGATATCCATTCGTGTGCCTCAGTATATTCTCTTACTATCCACTGATAGTGAGTATGAGTGCAAGAAGAGGACGAAATAGGGGACAGGGAAATACCACTACAAATGGTCGATGCCCTTTAACAACAACGAAAATAAAATTTCTCTATCAATCTTCTTTGATTCGTCTTCTCAATTCTTTCATGGTTCCTGGCAGTTCCAGGAAGAAGCTTTGATATATTTGCATGGGACATAAACTCTAGATGGGTCAGAATTGTTTGTTTGGATGAATTATTTGCTCTGGTTGCTATGGTTGATTGGTTTCTAAACTAAATTTTTTTGGGATTGTATCCATATATCCGTCTGTTCTCCGGATCCAAATATATTCTACGAGTGGTTAGTTATCCTTCGAACTAACCGGTGCCCTGTATATTTCGTAGAATGGATGACCCGAGTATCTTGTGTAGTATTGTATGAGTTTGTTCTCATATTTATTGATGATATTCTGATTTGGTAAGCCAAATGCATAATAGATAATTAGCTTAATTGATGAGTCGATTCTCTGTCTTTATGTATCCATCCTTTGTTGTTTCCCTTTCAAATTTCGGGGGCGAAATTTTCTAGGGGGGAATCTCTAACAGTCTCGAATTTTTACCAAGTTTAATTTGATAATTAATTTAATTTTTGGAATTAAATTATGAAATTAATGGTAAAAATAATTTGAAAATTCCAGAAGAAATAAAAATATGTACTTTAAATAGAATTTTAGATTGGAATTCAAAAACATGTATTTATTAATTTGAATTTTATTTGATTTCTCCTAGTTTTGAGATGAATAAAATTGTTTTCTAATTTTAATATATGATATATTGGAAAGTTATATTTTGAAATTAATATAGTAAGAGTTGTTTAAAACTAAATTTCATATTATTTAATATACATATCTCTTGAAAATCAATAAGAATTAAATTAAGAGTTTATATACCTTCTTTTAAATTTGTTTAAACTAAATTTATGTGTGTGTATATATATATAAGAATATATGAGTGTAAGAAAATAAAATAGATAAACACGTTTTATAAATTAAAATAATGCAAGGTTTAAAACACAATTTGTACATTAATTTTGAGCAAAGGAATTAAACGCAAATTATTATATTTTTAACAAGTGTTCATTTAATAGACAAGTGTAAACTCAATTATGTTTATAATTACAAGTGGAAAATTTTCTTTTGAATTTAATCTTAGTAAATATAAGAAAGAAAAAAAATAAAAATAAAACCAGGCTATTTTCAAAAGTTAATTTCTCAAACCTGTAAACTGAGAAAATTTATGAAGCAGAGATTTAAAATCAAAACTAAAAATTTAAAAGCTTCAGTTTCAAACATGGAAACTCAAATCAAAACCAGAAACTGAAATATGAAAATAAACCTGATTCAAAAGCATGAAAACAATTCTGAAGCAAATCAAATTACAAGTTTATTTCAAAACCTGGGAAAGGAAAAAATCAATTCAATTTAAAAGTCTGCAAGTAAATCCCAAACCAAGTATTGAGCAATTCAAAGTCTTCGATCTGGAAAGTAGAGATTCTACTCAAATACATCATGCAAAGATCAAAGTATCTAACATTCTAGTCTCAAAATCAAATGCAACTATAAATTTCAGTTTAAAAGCATCAGGTTCTAGGAAAATAAAAATGTCTGGTCCTCTGTCTTTTCTCTATTCCATGCCAGGTGAGCAAACTTCATTTCTAAAAACCTATCTGCTTGATTCTAGTATATGTGGTGAAAATGCCTTGGCAATTGATGATTCAATATGAATATATCTACAAGTATATCTGTGTATATATATGTGTGCAATTGGATCCATGCATGTCAGTATATATGTGTTTGCACACCTTTGTGGGTATAACAGGCTTAAAAATCTTTATAAAAAGATACATATCTTTTTATCCAAACAAATTTAGGCTATGGTTTCTAAAGGGAAATTGTTTATAAGAATGTAAATTCATTTTTAAGAAGTGTTTCCAGTAGAATTATTTGGATAATATTGCAATTTTTTAAAATTATAATGAAAACTTAAAACTATGGCAAATTTGAGTATCATAATTTCGAATTTCATTTACATCATCTAAATCCATTTCGAAAGCAAGGATTTTTAAAACAAAAATTAGAATTTTTTGTTGCATGGCTATCGAGACATTGTGGATGATCAGAGATCGTGAATTTTTCAATTTCTGATGATTGGGAAATTGTTGAGGTTTGAGATTTATGTGGAGGGTAATGTGTATGTTGGAGATTATCGAAAAAATGCAAATTGAATTTATCAATGATCGGGGCAGTGGAACGGCGATGGTTTAGGGTTTCAACTCGGTTTGGTTCGTCTGTGTTTTCGAGGTGAGGGCGGTGACGATGATGCATTGGAGGCGTTCGCATGTGGGGGAAATGTTGCTGGAGGTCATGGCGTAGCTGTGGTCGGAAGGATGTGGGCTCCGGTGAACGAATTCGTCGGCGGAGAGGTGATTGGCTTCATTTGGTTTTAGTTCCAGTTCGACAGAGGGTTCAATTTTGATTTGCCGTGGTTATTGACGATCTGAGTGGTCAGTTCGTCTAAGAGGATGTTTGATGACTTGACGAAGGTCGGAGCGTTGATCTCTGATGGTTAGAGTAGATGTGCACGTGCACGTGCACGTTGCGTTAGTTTGGGTTGTGCTGTGAGTTCAAGTTTAGGGGAAGACGATCGTTTCTCTGTGTCGAACTCGAGAATGTTGCGTGAGTAACTCGGGGGAATGAATGGATCGCGAGTGGCATGAGAGAGGCTCGGGATTTTTGGTGAATTGCTCGGGTTTTTATTTTTTCAGGTTTTTAAAATTTAAAAGGAAAACTTTGTTTTAGGTTTTAAAATATGAAGTATAAATCAGTTTTAAATGTATGAATGGATTTTCAAACGATATGTTAAACCAGGTTTTAATATAATAAAGCAATTCAAGTTTTAGAACAAAGTTTCAAAGATTTAATTTTACAGTAAATGCTTTTAAAATTTACTTGATTATGTGTTAGGTTAATTATCTTATTGTTTTCAAAAATATAATAATGTAATTAAGTAACGAATTAAGATAAAAAGGTTTATCTTTAATTAATTTAGGTAAATAATTAAAGGTATAATTAATTGATTAATTTATTAAAGTGATTGATTAAAGTTTACTTACTTAATTACTTAAAGAATAATTTGTTAATATGATTAATTTATGGTTAATTAATAATGTAATGGATAATTAAAGGTTAATTAAGTAATGATTTAAAAGTTAATTAAATTATAATTGAAGGGTAATTATTATTGAATGTTGTGCGATGAATTGATATATTTGATATGTAATGTGATGCTATGTAATATGAAATGCTTTGTGCTGAGCTGTTATATCTGTGATGCATATACTGTTGTATGAATATGAAAACCCCTTGAGCCGTAAAATGACATTTGAATTTCGATACGACAGGGAGTCGGATTCCAGTTGGTTATCCGAAACCCATATTGAATCGTAATGGTGAATCTTTGTGATCGATAAATTTACTTTATCTATGAATCTGTGAATGAAGATAAGCATTATTGATGTGCTTGAATCTGTGAGGATTGATGTTGTTGCACTATTGTGTAAAATCCTGGACTACACCATACACACACAAATATGGATTGCACGAGAAAGACGGTTGAGTCATAGATTTTAGAAAAAAATTTAAATTGAATTTTGAATTTAAAATTGTTTTGGAAATGGAATTAGATTAAATATAAGGCTTTTGAAAAGGAGTTTTAAAGATGAAAGTTATTTTAAATAACTTGACAAAGTTTTGAAACTTAAATAATTTGATTTAAATTTCAATTCAAAATTTGAAATTGAATTCCATGTTTGAAAATCATGGTTTAAAAGGCTATACAAAGTTATATGTGTGTTTATATGGTTTTAAACCATTTTAAAAATTATTGTTCCGGCAATTTGAATTTAACCTAAGAATTTTAAGTTGTATAAATGAAATCGGATTTTTCCGAAACGAAAACTATTTGTTTTCAAATAATAAAAGATTTCATTTAAGGAAAGGATTTCCAATTTGTGTTGAAAAGTTTCAAGTTTGAAATAAAATTGTGTATTGTTTTGAAAGCTATGAATGAACCTTTGTGAAAGATTATTAAACCTTGTTTCAAAATCGAAGAGGAGTTTAAAAGATTTGAATTGCAAACGGGTTTGAAAGCTATTAAATATTTGATTTGAAGATTGAGTGTGTTAATCCAAATTGAAATGGAATTTTTTTTGAAAAGGTGTGAATGAATGTTTGTGAAATCTAGGTGAACTTTGTGAAATAAATCTTTTGTTTAAAGATTTGAAAATGGTAATTTGTTTTAAACCATTTGAGAAGAAAGTTTGGGTTTTAAATTGTGACTTAATTGAGATCCCATATCCATATGTTTTTAAATAGTGCGCTCATTATTTGGTTTAGCCGGGAGAGGACCTTGTGTCGTATAACCCATTCTGAATAATGATATGACGTTATGGATAACATTTGAAGACCGGGGGTGAAGAATGGATATTTTCGAAAATGAAAGGATAACTCGTCGAATGTCTCTACACCGACTGGTCCCCGGTATACAGACTCCATATGTGATGGGAAGTCCGGACATGATTAGGGATTATCTGGATTTGCAAGGGCTACTTCGGATGTGCCTTCGGTTCTGTTCAAACCCGAAACAGACTTGTATGGATGTGTGTCTGACATTACACTTTGAGATGTAAAACTGGTTTCTATCAAATACATTTCTTTTTGGTGGCAGAGATTTATTCTCTTAGCTTAACACCCTTCTCTGAGACGTATGAGCTCAGATGTTATGTAGTTCATGGTTACTAGTGATACAATCCCAATTTGGAAATGTGGCATACGAAGTGGTGCTGATCATTTGTTGATCAAAGCATGACTTTGTGAAAAAGTGTAGCTTTGTGGACGAGACCTCATCGAGCCTCACAACCCGGTAATGGTCGAAACAGGAAAGATGCGGCAAGGTTGCAGGGGTAGGGCCCCTAGGGTATGTCCATTCCTTCTGGAAAAGGGTGGTATTATGGTATGGAGCCCTGATACTTAACTCATGTAGACACTGTAAATTTATTACTGTGTGATGTTGTTGGTGTAGAGGATCCTCGGATAAAGGTCGCAAACGACCGGGGATGGCATATCTTAAGTTTTACTTCCCGGAAAGGGGGTAATGGCCTTGTGTTGGCAGAGAGCCGGGTAGGTCCTCGGGGCATCCCTCCAGAGGCGTTCCCTTGTGGCAATAGGAAGTTCCTTAGCCTGGCCATTTGTTGGAAATCCAATCAAACAATATGTGCCCTTTACGATTTCAATTTGTATAACCTGCCACCTCAGGTGGTAGCTATAGCTGGCATAATATAATGGTACCTATGCTGGTTAAGATTAATATTATACTTTCGAAATATTTTCCACTATGCAATAATAATAATATAAAAAAGATTTTTGCGTAGTAAGCATGTTTGACTATCATAAGGAGAAATCTCCCCCAAGTGTGCGATTGCATGGTGTGTGTGCCGGGAGGCCTTATTGTAGTTTCATTTTCCAAAAAGCATTGCGGATTTCAAATTTCAAATCTTTTGTTGTTTGTTTTAAAGATAAAACTGTTTTTGTTTGCTCATACCAGTCCCATGACTGACCCGGAATTTATTGTTCCTTTCCTAAACTTTGGGTACCCACAATTTTCCACACGGGCAGTCTAGAGTTGGGTTTTTCAGATAATCAATAATAGGTATAGATTCAGTAGCATTTGGAGATCTTATTCAGCCTTCTTAGAAGTCTTGGTTTGGCAATCGCGTCGGGGATCGTATTTGCCACAAGTTCAGTTGATGGTGGTTCTCGCTTATTGGATTGGAGATCTTTGGAGTTTGGCATTGAAGACCTTATCTTTCCGCAACAGTTGCCTAGTTTTGCTTTATCTTCTGCTGTTATTTCTTTCCGCTACTATTTCTTGTATCTCTGATGTATATTGATATTCAGTTGTATCTGATATTGTATCAAATGTTGTATATCAATATATTATTATTTTTCTTCCGCTGTGTTGTATACTTAATGTGTTATAAGCTCCGGCGAGCCAGATTCGACGTTTGAATCTGCGCATTCAAGTACAAGTGAAGTACGGGTGTCGATTTTCGAAGGTTGAGTCAGGATCGTCACATTTGGTATCAGAGCTGAAGGTTGAAACTTTATCTCAAGAGTATAACACATTAGGTAACTCATTAGAGATAGGATGAACTATACCCTAGAATGAGTATATCCCTAAGATATCCATTCGTGTGCCTCAGTATATTCTCTTACTATCCACTGATAGTGAGTATGAGTGCAAGAAGAGGACGAAATAAGGGACAGGGAAATACCACTACAAATGGTCAATGCCCTATAACAACAACGAAAATAAACTTTCTCTATCAATCTTCTTTGATTCGTCTTCTCAATTCTTTGATGGTTCCTGGCAGCTCCAGGAAGAAGCTTTGATATATTTGCATGGGACATAAACTCCAGATGGGTCAGAATTGTTTGTTTGGATGAATTATTTTCTCCGGTTGCTATGGTTGATAGGTTTCTAAACTAATTTTTTTTGGGATTGTATCCATATATCTGTCTGTTCTCCGGATCCAAATATATTCTACGAGTGGTTAGTTATCCTTCGAACTAACTAGTGCCCTGTATATTTCGTAGAATGGATGACCCGAGTATCTTGTGTAGTATTGTATGAGTTCGTTCTCATATTTATTGATGATATTCTGATTTGGTGAGCCAAATGCAGAATAGATAATTAGCTTGATTGATGAGACGATTCTTTATATTTATGTATCCATCCTTTGTTGTTTCCCTTGCAAATTTCGGGGTCGAAATTTTCTAAAGGGGAATCTCTAACATTCCCAAATTTTTACCAATTTTAATTTGACAATTAATTTAATTTTTGGAATTAAATTATGAAATTATTGGTAAAAATAATTTGAAAATTCTAGAACAAATAAAAATATGTACTTTGAATTGAATTTTGGATTGGAATTCAAAAATAAGCATTTATTAATTTGAATTTGATTTGAATGCTCCAAGTTTTGAGATGAATAAAATTGTTTTCTAATTTTAATATATGATATTTGGAAAGTTATGTTTTGAAATTAATATAGTAAGAGTTGTTTAAAACTAAATTTCATATTATTTAATATAATATCTCTTAAAAATCAATAAGAATTAAATTAAGAGTACATATACCTTCTTTTAAATTTGTTTGAACTAAATTTTTGTGTGTGTGTATATATATATATGTAAGAATATATGAGTGTAAGAAAATAAAATAGATAAACACGTTTTACAAATTAAAATAATGCAAGGTTTAAAACACAATTTGTAAATTAATTTTGAGCAAAGGATTTAAACACAAATTGTTATATTTTTAATAAGTGTTCATTTAATAAATAAGTGTAAGCTCAATTATGTTTATAATTACAAGTGGAAAATTTTCTTTTGAATTTAATCTTAGTAAATATAAGAAAGAAAAAAATAAAAACAAAACCAGGCTGTTTTCAATAGTTAATTTGTCAAACCTGTAAACTGAGAAAATTTTATGAAGCAGAGAATCAAAATCAAAGCTGAAAATTTAAAAACTTCAGTTTCGACATTGGAAACTCAAATCAAAACCAGAAAATCAAATCTGAAAATAAACCTGATTCAAAAGCCTAAACACAATTCTGAAGAAAATCAAATTACAAGTTCAGTTCAAAACCTGGAAAAGAAAAAATCAATTCAAGTTAAAAGTCTGCAAGCAAATCCCAAACCAAGTATTAAGCAATTCAAAGTCTTCGATCTGGGAAGCAGAGATTCAACTCAAATACATAATGGAAAGATCAAAGTATCTAACATTCCAGTCTCAAGGTCAAATGCAACTATAAATTTCAATTTAAAAGCATCAGGTTCCTGGAAAACAAAAATGTCTGGTCCTCTGTCTTTTCTCCGTTCCATGCCAGGTGAGCAAATTTCATTTCTAAAAACCCATCTTCTTGATTCTGGTGTATGTGGTGAAAATGCCTTGGCAATTGATGATTCAATATGAATATATCTACAAGTATATCTGTGTATATATGTGTGTGTAATTGGATGCATGCATGTCAGTATATATGTATTTACACACCTCTGTTGGTATAACAGGCTTAAAAATCTTTATAAAAAGATACATATCTTTTTATCCAAACAAATTTAGGCTTTGGTTTCTAAAGGGAAATTGTTTATAAGAATATAAATTCATTTTTAAGAAGTGTTTCCAGTAGAATTATTTGGAAAATATTGCAATTATTTAAAATTACAGTGAAAACTTAAAACTATGGCAAATTTGAGTATCATAATTTCGAATTTCAATTACATCATCTAAATCCATTTCGAAAGCAAGGATTTTTAAAACAAAAATTAGAATTTTTAGTTGCATGGCTATCGAGATATTGTGGATGATCAGTGATCGCGAATTTGTCAATTTCTGATGACCGGGAAATTGTTGAGCTTCGAGATTCATGTGGAGGGTAATGTGTATGTTGGAGATTATTGGAAAAATGCAAATTGAATTTATCAATGATCGGGGTGGTGGAACGGCGATGGTTTGGGGTTTTCAACTCGGATTGGTTCATCTGTGTTTTCGGGGTGAAGGCGGTGACGGTGATGCATTGGAGGCGTTCGCATGTGGGGGAAATGTTGTTGGAGGTCGTGGCGTAGCTGTAGTCGAAAGGATGTGGGCTCCGGTGATCGAATTCGTCGGCGGCGAGGTGATGGGCTTCGTTTGGTTTTAGTTCCAGTTCGACAGAGGGTTCAATTTTGATTTGCCGTGGTTATTGACGATCTGAGCGGTCAGTTCGTCTAAGAGGATATTCGACGACTTGGCGAAGGTCGGAGCGTTGATCTCTGATGGTTAGAGTAGATGTGCACGTGCACGTGCACATTGGGTTTGTTTGGGTTGTGCTGTGAGTTCGAGTTTGGGGGAAGACGATCGTTTCTCTATGTCGAACTTGAGAATGTTGCGTCAGTAACTCAAGGGTATGAATGGATCGCGAGTGGCACGAGAGAGGCTCAGGATTTTTGGTGAATTTCTCGGTTTTTATTTTTTAATTATCGGGTTTTTAAAATTTAATAGGAAAACTTTGTTTCAGGTTTTAAAATATGAAGTATAAATCAGTTTTAAATGTATAAACGGATTTTCAAACGATATGTTAAACCAGGTTTTAATATACTAAAGCAATTCAAGTTTTAGAACAAAGTTTCAAAGATTTAATTTTACAATAAATGCTTTTAAAATTTATTTGATTATGTGTTTGGTCAATTATCTTATTGTTTTCAAAAATATAATAATGTAATTAAGTAATGAATTGAGATAAAAAGGTTTATCTTTAATTAATTTAGGTAGATAATTAAAGGAATAATTAATTGATTAATTTATTAAAGTGATTAATTAAAGGTTACTTAATTACTTACTTAAAGAATAATTTGTTAATATGATTAATTTATGGTTAATTAATCAATGTAATGGATAATTAAAGGTTAATTAGGTAATGATTTAAAAGTTAATTAAATTGTAATTGAAGGGTAATTAATTTGTAATTAATTATTAGTTAATTGAGGAATAATTAATTAATAAAAGTAATTAAGAGTTAATTAATTAACAATTAAGGATTAATTAATTAAATTAATTATGGAATGATTAATTAATGAAGGTGATTAAGACTTAATTAATTGTATTAATGATAATAAATCATTGATTAAGATTACTAATGAAAGTAATTAACTGGTTGATAAATTTAAAACCACACAATTTATTCATCTTAATTGAAGATGGTTGATTGTTATTGAATGTTGTGCGATGGATTGATATATTTGATATGTGATGTGATGCTATGTAATATGAAATGCTTTGTGCTGAGCTGTTATATCTGTGATGAATATACTGTTGGATGAATATGACAACCCCTTAGGCCGTAAAACGGCATTTGAATTTCGATGCGACAGGGAGTCGGATTCCAGTTGATTATCCGAACCCACATCGAATCGTAATGGTGAAACTTTGTGATTGATAAATTTACTTTATCTATGAATCGGTGAATGAAGATAAGCGTTATGGATTATACCGCTTATCGTTACTGATGTGCTTGAATCTGTGATGATTGATGTTGTTGCACTATTGTGTTAAACCCCTGGACTACACCATACACACACAAATATGGATTGCATGAGGAAGTCGGTTAAGTCACAGATTTTAGAAAAAATATTAAATTTAATTTTGAATTCAAAATAGTTTTAGAAATGGAACTAGATTAAATATAAGGCTTTTGAAAAGGAGTTTTAAAGATGAAAGTTATTTTAAATAACTTGATAAAGTTTTGAAACTTAAATAATTTGATTTAAATTTGAATTCAAAATTTGAAATTGAATTCCATGTTCGGAAATCATGGTTTAATAGGTTATACAAAGTTATATGTGTGTTTATATGGTTTTAAACCATTTTAAAAAGTATTGTTTTGGCAATTTGAATTTAACCCAAGAATTTTAACTTTATAAATGAAATCGGATTTTTTCGAAACGAAAACTATTTTTTTTTCAAATAATAAAAGCTTTCATTTAAGGAAAGGATTTCCAATTTGTGTTGAAAAGTTTGAAGTTTGAAATAAAATTGTGAATTGTTTTGAAAGCTATGAATAAACCTTTGTGAAAGATTATTAAACCTTGTTTTGAAATCAAAGAGGGGTTTAAAAGATTTGAATTGGAAACGGGTTTGAAAGATATTAAATCTTTGATTTAAAGATTGAATATGTTAATCTAAATTGAAATGGAATTTTTTTTAAAAAGCTGTGAATGAATCTTTGTGAAATCTGGGTGAACTTTGTGAAATGAATCGTTTTGTTTAAAGATTTGGAAATGTAATTTGTTTTAAACCATTTGAGAAGAAAGTTTGGGTTTTAAATTGTGACTTAATTAAGATCCCATATCCATATGTTTTTAAATTTTGCGCTCATTATTCGGTTTAGCCGGGAGAGGACCTTGTGTCATATAACCCATTCCGAATAATGATACGACGTTATGTGTGATATCCCGGAATTTTTGACAATATCAATTTAATAATTTTTGTATAAAATTAAATTGATGTTGACAATATTGATTAATAAAATATGTTTTGGTTTAATAATCAGGATAAATAAATATTTAATTTGTGAATTTATCTTTTAAAAGCTAAAATAAATATTTAAATTATAATGTATATATATATTTGTATATATATTATAGTTTATCTTTGTTTTGGAATTTAATTAGTAAATGAAGTTTGTTTTTAAATTCTAATAAAATATTGAGCAATTAGGAAATTATGTTTTAAATTAATATTAAGCTTTTAAAAATTTATTAAAATAAATAACTTTATGGTTTGATAATATTTATAATAAATGTTAAATTGCTTAAAATTTGTCTTAGTTTGATTTTTAAATAAAAGTTGATTTTATTTCCTTTTAAAATATTATTTGATTAAATGTGATTTGAGTATATTTTATATAAAGTTTAAAATATAAGATAACATATGATTTAAATTCATTTAAATATAAAAGTGATTTATAATTTCTTTATAAATCATATAAAATTGTAAACTGATATTTGAAACCCTATTAATAAATATTCTATTTTTCTTAAATATAAAGAAGAACTAAAATAAGGAAATAAAGTCTTCATTTTTTTTAATTGAATAAATAGATTTTAATTTTGATTTTAAAAGTTTGTTTGATTTGAAATTTTATTTTGAAATTCAGGAAAATTGGTTCTTTAAAATATTTGTATAAGTTTTGATTTATAAATTGTTTATTTACATTTTCTTAAAATAAGTAAATCATTTATATTCATATAAACATAAAATAAATTAAAGAAAACTTTTTAAAACATTTAAAAATATAACTAAATTAAATAAAAGACAAGTGTTAACAAGTTAGTAATCTAAATAACATGTGTAAATGTAAGAATTAAATTACATGACAAGTGTCATTTGATCTTCTGTTTATTTTAATTAAAACATTTTCAGCCTTAACCATTTTTACTATTCTTTCATTCATCCTCTTTTCTAAATCTAAGAAAACACTTCATTCAAAAATCTGAAACCCCTCAAAAACATATTTGCAAATTCATTTCAAAAGAAATTCTAACTTCTGAAACTCCACATTCAAAAATAAGATCAAATTTTCTCAAATCAAAAACCTGCATTTGCAAACAAAACCTGTAGCTCCTCTAACCTGTAAAAAATTAAATCTCTGCAATTCAAAAATACTGCATTTTCCTCTCTGCAAATTTTGAACAAATCAAATAAAGTCTGCATTTCAATCTACCTGAAGATCATAGCAATTTATCTCTGGAATTTGAGCACAATAAAATGGCCTGCATGCATATAGATTGGGATAAGAAGCAGTATCACTTCATTTCCATTGGCATATCACTACTGCTCTGTTCTTCAAAGATAAGGTGAGTAACTTTTCAAAATTTAAAACATAATTTGGTTGCATGTTAATATATTTGAATTAATATACCAGTTAAATCTAATATGACTATTTACAGGATGTATGCTGTGTTTATTTATGTGCTATGCTCTGTGTTATTCCTAGGCTCAAAATTTGATTTAAAATTCCTTATCACTTGATCTTGCTTTTGATGAGATTTGATTATCAAACAAAAGTTGTGATTTATCATGGATTAATGTGTAAAATTTCTAAGTAGGTTAAATAAAGAATTAGCCTGTTTGTCTCTGAAATTTATAAGCTTCAGTGCATTTTTTTTAAAAAATAATCCCAAACTGTTTAAATTATAAAGTCAGTATTGTAATTTGATTACATAAGTAAAAATATGATTTTTAAAACCAGTATCACCATTTTTAATCGGGGATTTGGGAAGCAGTTCTTGAATGAACTAAAAAATTGATTTTGGGAAATGATGATGATTTTAGAACTTTGGGAATTTGTAGTTTCTTCTGTATGTAGTAGTGTGGTCAGGAACATCAGGAAAATTAGCAAATCTGTAGATTGATTCTTGAATTAGCAAGAGGAGTGAGGAATTTTCTATAGCCCTAAGTTTTTAATAAAGTAAGAATTCGATCATATAGCCACTAGGATTGATCGAGTGTTTTGCAACTTTGGGAATTTGTTGCTGGGTTTAAGAGGAGGTACTAGCCGGAGTTGTAGCCCTAACAATGGTCGGGGGGAGGTGAACATGCCGTTGACAGGTTTTGGTTTGGGTCAACACAGTGGTTTCCAGGTTTTAGAAGTAGAGAAGTATGCTCGAGCATGTCCCGGGTAGTTCAAGATTTTACTCGAAGAAAACTAGTTTATGACTCGAAGTAAAAATAGTTTTACTCGGGTAGTTTTTAATTGTAGAAGCTTGTTTCTGTAACCTGAACAGTTTTAGGTTTCTAAACTTTAAAACTAAACTTTAAAATAAGCAGAGCAGGTTTAAACTTATATTTGAAGTAAGTTTAAAATTATGAATTCAAATAGATTTGAAATTTCAGATTTCAAATAGAAAATTTGCAGAAAATAAATATAGAAAGTTGAAACTTGACTGTATGCAGGTTTTAAAATTTTAAACTAAATTCAACCTAAAAGGGAAGCAATGCAAGTTTAAAACCTAGCTTGAAGCAAGTTTAAATTTGAATTCAAATGGATTGGAATTCCAGTGTTCAAATAAATAATGTGCAGAAATGAAAATTTAAAAATAAACCTGCACAATTTTTTTTATATTAAGTGGTTTTTAAATCTGGAAGTAAAAATTTAAACTAAGTTTTAAATTTTTAAGTTAAATCTGAACCTTGAATTCAAATTAGGGGTTGAATCTGAAGTTTCAAATTTAAAATAAGTTATAAATTAAATGTTATATTCAAGTTGGATATTTTTTTTAGAAATTTATAACATATGAAATGAAGATTTAAAATAGAATTTTAAACTGTAATCTTTGAATTCGAATCTGAAGTATGATTTAAATTTTGGTTGTAATAAGATTTGAAATTTTTATGTTTCAATGTCACTTGAAATATTAAGGGATTTTAAATCTTATTTAATTTGAATATAGGCAAAGTTAAACTATTCTTTTAACACTACTTTAAAAAGATAAGTGATTCTTTAAGATGAAAACTAAAAAGTTTTAAATAGTTAAAATCTTGTTTAAGTTTAAATTTAATTTCATTTTAATTTCAATTTAAAATGGAATTTATAAAATTTAAAAGCAAATTGTTTTTAAATGACCTTATTAATGATAATTTAATCATTAATGAGATAAATGATTTTTATTGTTTTGAAACTTAATTATCTGATTAAGGTAATTAAGTTTTATTATTAATTAATTTAATTAATTAACAACTAGGTTAATTAAATAAATAATTAAGGATTTATTTAATTAATTAAAGGTTTTAAGTAAGTTAATCAAACTTGATTAAGGTATGATTTAGAAATTAATTAAATAAGATTTGATAAATTTAATTAATGAATGTATTAATTAATTAATAATTAATTAAGTTTAATTATCACTTGATTAATTTAATAATTAGAAATTAATTAATAGGTTTCTGTAAATAAAATTAAGAATTAATATTTATTAATTCAATTAATTACTTTAGAAAGTAATTAAAGATTTGTTATGAGTTAATGAAGGTCATTAACTTAATATCATTTTTTTATAATTAATTAATGTAATTAATTTTAATGATTAATTGTATTAATTTATTCAAGATGATCATTTGAATTGTTTAAGTAGAATTACTCAGTGAAAGTAATAAAGGAAATTAATTACAAATTGTAATTAATTAAGTTTATTTTGATTAATTAAGTTAATTAATTAAGTTTAATCATTGATTTGATATGAGAAGTAATTACAAATGGAAAATTACTTGGTTAAGGAAATAAATTACTGGATGTAATTTAATGGAGGAGTTTTGGAATTAATTACTTAGTGTAATTAATATGTAATTTGTAGGTTGAATAATTAATTAGGTAAGCAATTAATAATTAATTACTTAGTGTAATTAATTTAGGTTTAGATAATTGAGTTATTTGAAAATGGTTAAGAGATGTAATTAATTTAAGTTAATGTGATTAATCAAGAATGATTAATCAATAGAGATAATTGATAATTAATTTAATGGAGTTATTTAAAATAAAATAATTTAGGATCATTAATTTTAAATAATTAATGATGTAATTAAGGATTGATTAATTAAGAACAATTAATCAACAAAGAATTAATTAATGTAATTAATTAAGGATTAATGTAATTAATTATGATTAATTAATTGATGAAGTAATTACAGGTTAATTATAGGGATTGGCTTGGATTAATTAATTTGTGAAATTAATTAGAGATTAATTACTTGAATGTAATTAAAGAATAACTAATCAAGATGATTAATTAGGGTAATTTGTTAAGAATAATTAATTGATGTATAAGCAAGATTTATATGGATGAATAATTAATTTAATTCATTTTAAATTAATTAAGGAAGAAGTATTAATTTTATTCATTTTAAATTAATTATAGATTGGATTGATAAGTAATTGCTTATGAATAATGGTTGATATTTATTACCCTGAATGGTTGGAATCTCAGTTAAGAGATAAATGTTGTTATGTGATTTGGATGTTATGGTTGCATTGAGTTGAAAATATGATTTATCTGTTTGAGTTGATAATATAGATTATCTGATGAGATGATAATATTGATTATCTATTGTGATGTTGTAAATTATCTATCTGTGTGTATATAGATAATATTGAATTGAATGTTTTAAACTTTAAAACAACTTGGCCCTAAAAGACACGCTTTGGATTTCGATGAGACCGGGATCGGGTTTCCATATTTGGATATCCGAAAACCACATCGATTCCAAATAACGTTAGGTCGTAAATCCAAGTGGAGCAAGTGAAAACTCGAGGTGTAAGGGCTATACGTCAGTATAACTCTGTAGGTGATTCCGTAATGAGTTGACGGAATAGTGCTTATAGATTCGAGATGGAGATTTAGAGTGCAAGGGTTATTGTTGTTAACTCTTAGGGTGATTCCAAAATGAGTGTAACGAGATAATGCCTTCGGTTTCGTTCGAACCCGGAACGAACTTGTATGGATTGAATGCTTTCAGAACATCGTTAGGTGGACGATGAGCATTCTAAGTGATATGTCCTATAAAGGTAATCGTAACCTCAAGCCTCATCAACCGGGAATGGCTAAAACAGGGGAGGTGCAGCAAGGCTTCGTGGGTAGCTCCCACTGGAGAGCAAGATTTACCCCTGTCTAAAAGTCCCTTTATATTCGGCTGTGTGGGGCAGTTGATTGCAACAACTGCCAGGGTTGTCTTGTTCGGGACTGTTCAGTAAGGAATGGTCCCGGTCTTGTGTTGCAGGGGAGTTAGGGTGGCTCCTCGGTACGGTGATCTAGGTCACGTACTGTGACGGGCGGTACCCCAGTAGCCCTGCCATTGTATGGAATCCAAAATCCAATAAGTGCCAACGGTTTTGATTGTATTACCCACTTTTGTGGCTAGTAGCTGGAATTTAATAGATGTAACAATTTCGGCTATTTCTTATTTACTTGAAAACACTAGACACTATTATAATATCATCGGATTTCCTATTAAATGTTTTGGTTAGCGTAAGGTAAATTTTTTTCCCTGTTTATGTGTGGGAAGTCTTACATGATACCTTTTCTTTTCAAAAGGTTTTTAAAGTTAAGCAACCTTAACCTGTTACTCACACCAGACCCATGTCTGACCCGGAGTTTATTTTTGTTTTTCATAAACTCTTGGGTACTCAAATTTTTACGAGTAGCCAAGGGAATTCAGGTTAGGATTCAGGATTAGCTTTGACGAATAATGGAGGAGCAATGGAGCAGGAGGCTTCTGCGTAGATATAGTTTTCCGCTGTGTTTTCTCCGTTGTGTTGTATTGAGTTGTAAATACTAGACAGGTGTTTATAACTGTCTAGTATATGTGATGTGTTAATATAATTTATTCGTTCCGCTGTTGAGATTCTAGTGTTGTTCCTTCTTTCTCTTCTTTTTTTTCTTCATCTATCCCTTTCTTTCTTAATTCATGATGCGATTTTCTAGGAGTAGAAAGTCGGGTCGTGGCAGTTGGTATCAGAGCGTTAGGTTGAGTGAATACCTAGGCTCTGGAGTGGTGTCTATCTCGAGAGAGCGTATTTGTAATTTTTATTATATATATTACTATATATATTTATTTCTATCTATCTGTTGGGTTACCCGTTCAAGTTTTCCAATATAAGTTATAAAGGTAAATTGGGGTAGTGGTGTGTATAACACGACTGCCATTGGTTGGAGTTTGAATGATTGGTTGGAAGTGTATCTGTCGAAACTGTAGACCTAATACCATCTCGAGTGAGTTTTGAAGTGATGCAAGGACTTCATTGATCTCTGAAGGTAACCTGTTAAGGTTCGGAGTTCATCTCTGAAGTTGGATGAGTAGAGTTTGGATCTGTTGGTTGGGCAGAAGCAAGCGAGTAATGATATCTTGATATCTCAGGGAAGTAGTAGCTGCGTGATGAGATGCAGTGACTATGGATGTTTCCGAAGATGATTTCTTTGGAACAAGTTTAAGGAGGTGAGTTTTCTTCGGTGTTGTGGCTGAGTTCAGCAGGATGTTTCTGTTTGATTTGAAGTCTGAGTTTCTCGAAGAGCTTTGGATTGAGAATTCTTTGGCATTGGTGCCAGCAGTACAACTCAGAGTGTTTTGTGTGTCGGCAGAGTTTTCTGGCTTAGCAGTTTTCTGGAGATGGAGTTCAGAAGCAGTAGAGTGAATCCATTTCTTCGATGGATTGGAAAGACCAGCATAAGCTGTTCTGATTGGTTTAGAGAGAACAGTTTTCTTTGGAAGTAGATTGAGTTGATCGCAAAAGTGACTTGCGATAGTTGAGTGTTCTCTTGGGTTGTTGGAGATTTTTCTGAATATTTTCAGAGAAGTCAGAGTTTGTCTTCATCTAGAGATTCAGTGGTACCAGTGGTTCAGCTAGTTGAAGGTTGGTTTCTTAAAATGGAATTTGTTGAAGCAACTCAGGATTTGAGGAAATTCTGAATTTTCTCTTGGTTATCGGAGATCTTCTTGGTTATGCTGTCCAGTTGTGCTTGTGTTTTCCATCAGCATTCTTTTCTACTCCAGATCAGGGTTGTGCAGCGGAAGCAGTTTGGGAGTGAATCTGCTTTTCTTTTCCGGACAGGAGAAGTTTGTTTTCTTCTGATGGTTGTGAGTAGAGTTGTTTTTTTATCTTGGTTGATCATGGAGGATCATTCTGGTGGATTGGGATGGTCTAGTTTATTTCTTGTGACATCAGCAAGGGTTGAGATGATCAGGTAAGAGATAAGCAGTCGAAGATCTGATTTTGGATAAGTTCTCAGTTTTAAGAGCTATAAATTTTGGTAAGGTTGAGCAAGCTAGCTCCGAGATGTTTTGGATTTCTTCTGTGTTTTGTTTTGGATAAGTGTTTGATTATCTGGATTGAATTGCCAGTTTGGACAACTGGAATTCGTTGTGTTTCACGTATCTCTGAGGGAGTATGTGTATATCTATTTTTGGTTTTGGAATCAGCTGTTCTGGGAGATTTTGGTTGTTGAGTCAGACTTGTCTATAGTCTGATGTCTTGTTAGTTATAGATATAGATGAGTAGGAGTTCTATAGCTTAGTAGTGTTGATTGTTTGGGTTTTTATAGAGCGAGTAACCCGGTGTTTACTTGGGAAACTCAAGGAAACTCTATCCAGAATTTTGTTTGGATAGTTAATTTTGTTTGATTGGATGAATTGATTGCTATGGATGTTAGCATATGTTTGATATATGCATGGTTTTAAAATTTAAATCTAAAATAGGTTATTAAATTACCTTTTTTTTAAATTTCGGGGACGAAATTCTTTTAAGGGGGAAGGAATGTGATATCCCGGAATTTTTGACAATATCAATTTAATAATCTTTATATAAAATTAAATTGATATTGACAATATTGATTAATAAAATATGTTTTGGTTTAATAATCAGGATAAATAAATATTTAATTTGTGAATTTATCTTTTAAAAGCTAAAATAAATATTTAAATTATAATGTATATATATATATATATTTGTATATATATTATAGTTTATCTTTGTTTTGGAATTTAATTAATAAATGAAGTTTGTTTTTAAATTCTAATAAAATATTGAGTAATTAGGAAATTATGTTTTAAATTAATATTAAGCTTTTAAAAATCTATTAAAATAAATAACTTTATGGTTTGATAATATTTATAATAAATGTTAAATTGCTTAAAATTTGTCTTAGTTTGATTTTGAAATAAAAGTTGATTTTATTTCTTTTTAAAATATTATTTGATTAAATGTGATTTGAGTATATTTTATATAAAGTTTAAAATATAAGATAACATATGATTTAAATTCATTTAAATATAAAAGTGATTTATAATTTCTTTATAAATCATATAAAATTGTAAATTGATATTCGAAACCCTATTAATAAATATTCTATTTTTCTTAAATATAAAGAAGAATTAAAATAAGGAAATAAAGTCTTCATTTTTTTAATTGAATAAATAGATTTTAATTTTGATTTTAAAAGTTTGTTTGATTTGAAATTTAATTTTGAAATTCAAGAAAATTGGTTCTTTAAAATATTTGTATAAGTTTTAATTTATAAATTGTTTATTTACATTTTCTTAAAATAAGTAAATCATTTATATTCATATAAACAAAGAAAACTTTTTAAAACATTTAAAAATATAACTAAATTAAATAAAAGACAAGTGTTAACAAGTTAGTAATCTAAATAACATGTGTAAATGTAAGAATTAAATTACATGACAAGTGTCATTTGATCTTCTCTTTATTTTAATTAAAACATTTTCGGCCTTAACCATTTTTACTATTCTTTCATTCATCCTCTTTTCGAAATCTAAGAAAACACTTCATTCAAAAATCTGAAACCCCTCAAAAACATATTTGCAAATTCATTTCAAAAGAAATTCTAACATCTGAAACTCCTCATTCAAAAATAAGATCAAATTTTCTCAAATCAAAAACCTGCATTTGCAAACAAAACCTGTAGCTCCTCTAACCTGTAAAAAATTAAATCTCTGCAATTCAAAAATACTGCATTTTCCTCTCTGCAAATTTTGAACATATCAAATAAAGTCTGCATTTCAATCTACCTGAAGATCATAGCAATTTATCTCTGGAATTTGAGCACAATAAAATGGCCTGCATGCATATAGATTGGGATAAGCAGCAGTATCACTTCATTTCCATTGGCATATCACTGCTGCTCTGTTCTTCAGAGATAAGGTGAGTAAATTTTCAAAATTTAAAACATAATTTGGTTGCATGTTAATATATTTGAACTAATATACCAGTTAAATCTAATATGACTATTTACAGGATGTATGCTGTGTTTATTTATGTGCTATGCTCTGTGTTATTCCTACGCTCAAAATTTGATTTAAAATTCCTTATCACTTGATCTTGCTTTTGATGAGATTTGATTATCAAACAAAAGTTGTGATTTATCATGGATTAATGTGTAAAATTTCTATGTAGGTTAAATAAAGAATTAGCCTGTTTGTCTCTGAAATTTATAAGCTTCAGTGCATTTTTAAAAAAAAAACCCAAACTGTTTAAATTATAAAGTCAGTATTGTAATTTGATTACATAAGTAAAAATATGATTTTTAAAACCAGTATCACCATTTTTAATCGAGAATTTGGGAAGCAGTTCTTGAATGAACTAAAAAATTGATTTTGGGAAATGCTGATGATTTTAGAACTTTGGGAATTTGTAGTTTCTTCTGTATGTAGTAGTGTGGTCAGGAACATCAGGAAAATTAGCAAATCTGTAGATTGATTCTTGAATTAGCAAGAGGAGTGAGGAATTGTCTGTAGCCCTAAGTTTTTAATAAAGTAAGAATTCAATCATATAGCCACTAGGATTGATCGAGTGTTTTGCAACTTTGGGAATTTGTTGCTGGGTTTAAGAGGAGGTACTAGCCGGAGTTGTAGCCCTAACAATGGTCGGAGGGAGGTGAACATGCCGTTGACAGGTTTTGGTTTGGATCAACACAGTGGTTTCCAGGTTTTAGAAGTAGAGAGGTATGCTCGAGCATGTCCCGGGTAGTTCAAGATTTTACTCGAAGAAAACTAGTTTATGACTCGAAGTAAAAATAGTTTTACTCGGGTAGTTTTTAATTGCAAAAGCTTGTTCCTGTAACCTGAACAGTTTCAGGTTTCTAAAATTTAAAACTAAACTTAGAAATAAGCAGAGCAGGTTTAAACTTATATTTGAAGTAAGTTTAAAATTATGAATTCAAATAGATTTGAAATTTCAGATTTCAAATAGAAAATTTGCAGAAAATAAATATTAGAAGGTTGAAACTTGACTGTATGCAGGTTTTAAAATTTTAAACTAAATTCAACATAAAAGGGAAGCAATGTAAGTTTAAAACCTAGCTTGAAGCAAGTTTAAATTTGAATTCAAATGGATTTGAATTCCAGTGTTCAAATAAATAATGTGCAGAAATGAAAATTTAAAAATAAACCTGCACAGTTTTTTTTATATTAAGTGGTTTTTAAATCTGGAAGTAAAAATTTGAACTAAGTTTTAAATTTTTAAGTTAAATCTGAACCTTGAATTCAAATTAGGGGTTGAATCTGAAGTTTCAAATTTAAAATAAGTTATAAATTAAATGTTATATTCAAGTTGGATATTTTTTTTAGAAATTTATAACATATGAAATGAAGATTTAAAATAGAATTTTAAACTGTAATCTTTGAATTTGAATCTGAAGTATGATTTAAATTTTGGTTGTAATAAGATTTGAAATTTTTATGTTTCAATGTCACTTGAAATATTAAGGGATTTTAAATCTTATTTAATTTGAATATAGGCAAAGTTAAACTATTCTTTTAACACTACTTTAAAAAGATAAGTGATTCTTTAAGATGAAAACTAAAGAGTTTTAAATACTTAAAATCTTGTTTAAGTTTAAATTTAATTTCATTTTAATTTCAATTTAAAATGGAATTTATAAAATTTAAAAGCAAATTGTTTTTAAATGACCTTAATAATGATAATTTAACCATTAATGAGATAAATGATTTTTATTGTTTTGAAACTTAATTATCTGATCAAGGTAATTAAGTTTTATTATTAATTAATTTAATTAATTAATAATTAGGTTAATTGAATAAATAATTAAGGATTTATTTAATTAATTAAAGGTTTTAAGTAAGTTAATCAAACTTGATTAAGGTATGATTTAGAAATTAATTAAATAAGATTTGATAAATTTAATTAATGAATTGTATTAATTAATTAATAATTAATTAAGTTTAATTATCACTTGATTAATTTAATAAATAGAAATTAACTAATAAGTTTCTTTAAATAAAATTAAGAATTAATATTGATTAATTCAATTAATTACTTTAAAAAGTAATTAAAGATTTTTTATGAGTTAATGAAGGTCATTAACTTAATATCATTTTTTATAATTAATTAATGTAATTAATTTTAATGATTAATTGTATTAATTTATTCAAGATGATCATTTGAATTGTTTAATTACAATTACTTAGTGAAAGTAATTAAGGAAATTAATTACTAATTGTAATTAATTAAGTTTATTTTGATTAATTAAGTTAATTAATTAAGTTTAATTAATTTAATTTAATCATTGATTTGATTTGAGAAGTAATTACAAATGGAAAATTACTTGGTTAAGGAAATAAATTACTGGATGTAATTTAATGGAGGAGTTTTGGAATTAATTACTTAGTGTAATTAATATGTAATTTATAGGTTGAATAATTACTTAGGTAAGTAATTAATAATTAATTACTTAGTGTAATTAATTTAGGTTTAGATAATTGAGTTATTTGAAAATGCTTAAGAGATGTAATTAATTTAAGTTAATGTGATTAATCAAGAATGATTAATCAATAGAGATAATTGATAATTAATTTAATGGAGTTATTTAAAATAAAATAATTTGGGATCATTAATTTTAAATAATTAATGATGTAATTAAGGATTGATTAATTAAGAACAATTAATCAATAAAGAATTAATTAATGTAATTAATTAAGGATTAATGTAATTAATTATGATTAATTAATTGATAAAGTAATTACAGGTTAATTACAGGGATTAGTTTGGATTAATTAATTTGTGAAATTAATTAGAGATTAATTACTTGAATGTAATTAAAGAATAACTAATCAAGATGATTAATTAGGGTAATTTGTTAAGAATAATTAATTGTTGTATAAGCAAGATTTATATGGATGAATAATTAATTTAATTCATTTTAAATTAATTAAGGAAGAAGTAATTAATTTTGATTCATTTTAAATTAATTATAGATTGGATTGATAAGTAATTGCTTATGAATAATGGTTGATATTTATTACCCTGAATGGTTGGAATCTCAGTTATGAGATAAATGTTGTTATGTGATTTGGATGTTATGGTTGCATTGAGTTGATAATATGATTTATCTGTTTGAGTTGATAATATAGATTATCTGATGAGATGATAATATTGATTATCTATTGTGATGTTGTAAATTATCTATCTGTGTGTATATAGATAATATTGAATTGAATGTTTTAAACTTTAAAACAACTTGGCCCTAAAAGACACGCTTTGGATTTCGTGGGTAGCTCCCACTGGAGAGCAAGATTTACCCCTGTCTAGAAGTCCCTTTATATTCGGCTGTGTGGGGCAGTTGATTGCAACAACTGCCGGGGTTGTCTTGTTCGGGACTGTTCAGTAAGGAATGATCCCGGTCTTGTGTTGCAGGGGAGTTAGGGTGGCTCCTCGGTACGGTGATCTAGGCCACGTACTGTGACGGGCGGTACCCCAGTAGCCCTGCCATTGTATGGAATCCAAAATCCAATAAGTGCCAACGGTTTTGATTGTATTACCCACTTTTGTGGCTAGTAGCTGGAATTTAATAGACGTAACAATTTCGGCTACTTCTTATTTACTTGAAAACCCTAGACACTATTATAATATCATCGGATTTCCTATCAAATGTTTTGGTTAGCGTAAGGTAAAAACTTTTCCATGTTTATGTGTGGGAAGTCTTACGTGATACCTTTTCTTTTCAAAAGGTTTTTAAAGTTAAGCAACCTTAACCTGTTACTCACACCAGACCCATGTCTGACCCGGAGTTTATTTTTGTTTTCCATAAACTCTTGGGTACTCAAATTTTTACGAGTAGCCAAGGGAATTCAGGTTAGGATTCAGGATTAGCTTTGACGAATAATGGAGGAGCAATGGAGCAGGAGGCTTCTGCGTTAGATATAGTTTTCCGCTGTGTTTTCTCTGTGTTGTGTTGTATTGAGTTGTAAATACTAGACAAGTGTTTATAACTGTCTAGTATATGTGATGTGTATGCTGTGTATCTCTGATTGGTATTGTATATTATGTAAATACTTATGTTATTAATATAATTTATTCGTTCCGCTGTTGAGATTCTAGTGTTGTTCCTTCTTTCTCTTCTTTCTTTTCTTCATCTATCCCTTTCTTTCTTAATTCATGATGCGATTTTCTGGGAGTAGAAAGTCGGGTCGTGACATTATGGATAGCATTTGAAGACCTGTGGTGAAGACCGGATATTTTTGAAAACGAAAGGATAACTCGTGGAATGTCTCTACACCGACTGGTCCCCGGTATAGAGACTCCATATGTGATGGAAAGTCCGGACGTGATTAGGGATTATCCAGATTTGCAAGGGCTTCTTCGAAAGTGCCTTCGGTTCTGTTCGAACCCAGAACAGACTTGTACGGATGTGTGTCTAACATTACACTTTATGATGTAAAACCGGTTTCTACCAAATACATTTCTGTTTGGTGGCGGAGATTTACTCTCTTAGCTTAACTCCCTTCTCTGAGACATATGAACTCAGAGGTTATGAAGTTGATGGTTACTTGTGATACATTACCAATTTGGTAATGTGGCATACGAAGTGCTACTAATCATTTATTGATCAAAGCATGACTTTGTGAAAAAGTGTAGCTTTATGGACGAGACCTCATCGAGCCTCACAACCCGATAATGGTCGAAATAGGAAAGATGCGGTAAGGTTGCAAGGATAGCGCCCCTAGGGTATGTCCATTTCTTTCTGAAAAAGGGTGGTGTTATGGTATGGAGCCCTGATACTTAACTTATGTGGACACTGTAAATTTATTACCGTGGGATGTTGTTGGTGTAGAGGATCCTCGGATAAAGGTCGCAAACGACCGGGGGTGGCATATCTTAGGTTTTACTTCCTGGGAAGGGGGTAACCAGCCTTGTGTTGGTAGAGAGCCAGGTAGGTTCTCAGGGCGTCCCTCCAAAGGCGTTCCCATGTGGCAATAGGAAGTTCCTTAGCCTGACCATTTGTTGGAAATCCAATCAAACAACACGAGCCCTTTATGATTTCAATTGTATAACCTGCCACCTCAGGTGGTAGCTATAGCTGGCATACTATAATGGTACCTATGCTGATTAAGATTAATATTATACTTTCGAAATGTTTTCCACTATGCACTAATAATAATATAAAAAAGATTTCTGCGTAGTAAGCATGTTTGACTATCATAAGGAGAAATCTCCCCCAAGTGTACGATTGCATGGTGTGTGTGCCGGAAGGCCTTATGGTAGTTTCATTTTTGAAAAAGCATTACGGATTTCAAATTAAATTTTTTTTGTTGTTTGTTTTAAAGATAAAACTATTTTTGTTTGCTCATACCAGTCCCATGACTGACCCGGAGTTTATTGTTCCTTTCCTAAACTTTGAGTGCCCATAATTTTCCACACGGCCAGTCTAGAGTTGGATTTTTCAGATAATCAATAATAGGTATAGATTCTGTAGCATTTGGAGATCTTTTTCAGTCTTTTGGATCTTAGAAGCCTTGGTTTAGCAATCGCGTTCGGGATCGCATTTTCCACAAGTTCATTTGATGGTGGTTCTCGTTTATTGGATTGGAGATCTTTGGAGTTTGGCATTGAAGACCTTATCTTTCCGCTACAGTTGCCTAGTTTTGCTTTATCTTCTGCTGTTATTTCTTTTCGCTGCTATTTCTTGTATCTCTGATGTATATTAATATTTAGTTGTATCTGATATTGTATCAAATGTTGTATATCAATATATTACTTTTCTTCTTCCGTTATGTTGTATACTTAATGTGTTATAAGCTCCGGTGAGCTAGATTCGACGTTTGAATCTGCGGCATTCGAGTACATGTGAAGTACGGGTGCCGATTTTCGAAGGTCGAGTCAGGGTCGTCACAGACCAAAATTCCAAATAATATTTATAAATAATTGGAGTGCAAAAGAAAACTTTATTTCTGATCAGAAAAACCAAAGCATGTTCATAATCAAAATATAGAGCAGTGTCGCGAAATAAGTGACTAAGTAAAAATTCCCCTTAAACCAAAATATCCTTATATAAAAGATACACCCATTTTAGCAACATGCTCATTAAAGACCTTGGGTGGTACTCCATTTGTAAGCAGATCCGCTAGCATGGAATTTGTCCTAATATGCTCTATGGATATTAACCCATTCTGCACCCTCTTCTTTACAACTAGAAACTTGATGTCAATGTAATTTGACTTGCTTGAGCTTCTATTGTTATTTGAAAATAATGATGTAGATCTATTGTCACAATATAATTTTAATGGTCTTTCAATATTACCAATAATGCGCAGCCTAACGACAAAATTCCGCAGCCATTTCGCATGGTAAGATGCCTCATAACAAGCCACAAACTCTGCTTCCATGGTGGAAGAAGCTATGAGCGTTTTTTAACACTTTTCCATGATATTGCCCCTTCACTTAATAGAAATATGTATCCTGAAGTGGATTTTCTGCTATACGGACATCCAGCAAAATCATAATCAGAACTCTCAATGATGTCTAATGATTTGACCTTTTATATGTAAGCATATAGTATTTTTTCTATGAAGATACCTCATAATCCTTTTTGCTACTTTCCAATGATCCATTCCAAGGTTACTAAGATACGTACCCAACACTCCTATAATGTATGCAATATCCGGATGTGTACACACTTGAGCATACACTAGACTCCCTATAAGAGACGCATAAGGAATCTTCTGCATTTCTTTAGCTTCAAGGATGTTATAGGGCATTGTTTGCGACAAAATTTTTCTCCTTTAGGGACAGGGGTATCACCCATTTTACAATCTTGCATGCCAAACATTTTGAGCACTGTTTCTGTATAGTTTTTTGTGACAATCCAAGAATACCCCATGAGCGATCATGATTTATTTGTATTCCTAATAAAAAAGAAGCATACCCAAGATCTTTCATCTTAAAATTATCTGAAAGAAATCTCTTGTTTTCGTGCAAAATATGTTAATTATTACAGGCAAGTAATATATCATCAACATATAAAATCGAAAATATGAATTTTCTCCCATTGAACTTGTGATACACATAGTTATCAATTATGTTTGCCTCGAAACCAAATGAGGTAACAACTTTATGAAACTTGTGGTACATTTGATGAGATGCTTGTTTGAGTCCATAGTTGGATTTTAGTTTGCAAACCATATTCATTGGATCTCTAAACACAAAGTTTTCTAGTTGCAGCATATAAATTGTTTCCTCAATTTATCCATTAAGAAATGCAATTTTAATATCCATTTGATGTAATTCAAGGTCAAAATGTGCAACAAATGCAAAAATTATTCTAAAAGAGTCTTTCGATGAAACCGAAGAGAAAGTCTCTTTAAAATCGATGCCTTCCTTCTGAGTAAAACCTTTTGTTACAAGACGAGCCTTATATCTTTCGACGTTACCTTTTGCGTCCCTCTTGATTTTAAATATTCATTTACAACCAATGTGTTTCATACCTTCAGGTAAAGAGACAAGATCCCAAAATCTATTGTCTTGCATGGATTTATACTCTTCGCTCATAGCTTCAATCCACTTTTGCGAATCAGCATCTTGAATGGCTTGGTGAAAGTTGATAGGATCACTTTCCACCAATCCATTATTATCCTCTATTTCATGAAGAAATACCACATAATCATCAGGAATGGTATCTTTCCTCTCTTTAGTGGATCTCCTTAGTGGCAATTCATTTTAAGGTTGTTGAGTTTGTTCTTATGGAACATTATCCTCATCTTAAAGATGGTTTTCTTCAATATTGTTTTGTTGTGATTCCGGATTAACTTCTTCATTAATGATAGAATGATAATATCTACATTGTTAGAAGAAGTAACTATAGTAGGAATCATAGATGATGATTCCTCCTTAAAAATAATGTTCCTTACTTTATTTCTCCCCCTTAACTCAACATCCTAAAAAAATGTTGGAGTTTCCGTCTCAAGAAATTTCTTTAGCGTGGGATCATAAAATTTATAGCCCCTAGATCGCTCAGAATAACCAATAAAGTAGCTCCTCACTGTTTTAGAGTCTAATTTTCTTTTATTTGGCCTATAAGGCCTTGCCTCAGCTGGACATCCCTAAATATGAAAATGCTTTAGAGTGGGATATTTTCCTGTCCGTAACTCATAAGCTGTCTTGGCAGCTGCTTTAGTGGGTACCCTATTAAGGATATAAAATGATGTCTTTAATACCTCCCTCCAAATTGATTTTGGTAAGATAGAATGACTAATCATACTCCACACCATGTCATTAAGAGTTCTGTTTCGTCTCTCAGCAACACCATTCATGCTAGATGAACCTGGCATGGTGTACTGTGTGACTATTCCACATTCCTCTAGGAATTAGGCAAATGGTCCTAGACAATATTCACCCGATCCATCATATTTACCATAATATTCACCTCCACGGTCAGATCTGACAGCTTTAATTCTTTTGTTGAGTTGGTTCTCAACTTCTACCTTAAATTTCTTGGACATGTCAAAGGATTATGATTTATCATATATAAGATATAGATAACCATATCTTGAGTAGTCTTCTATGAATGTGATAAAATATTGTTGATCATTCCATAATGCCATAGGGAATGGTCCATAAATGTCCGTATATATCAATTCTAAGACGTCAGTTGCTCTATTAGCACCTATTTTCTTGTGTTTGTTCTGTTTTCCCTTATGCACTCTACATAGACACCGAATTTTGAAAAATCAACAGATTTCAAAATGCCATCTGACATAATCCTTTGAATTCTAGTTTTAGATATATAACATATGCGCTTGTGACACAACGTGGCTGAATTTTCCTTCTTAGCTTTTCTTTTAGTACCGTGCGATTGCACATGCAAGGTTTCATAATAAGAGGTATTAACATCAGGCATATAAGTTATCATAAATATTGAGAGAAATAGTTCTAACAAGATTTAAATTTATTGATAAACTAAAACTACAATTACCAAATGTATAAGAATAATCAGATTTGTCCAACCTAGAAATAGAAAACAAATTCTACCTAAATGATGGTATAACAAAGTATCAAATAAATCCAAATAAAAATGAGTTCTCAATAACAACTTAAAATTCCTAATAGCTTCCACTTTAACCAATTTTCCATAGCCTGCATAGATGTATCTTTCAGCATCAGTTGGATTTCAGTAGCTTAGGCAACCCTGCATACAAATACTTATGTGAGTGGAAGTACTGGAATCTAACCACCAATTGTTTCTAGGTCTCGTAGCTAAATTTACTTTAGAATAGAGCAAACCCAAGGACGTACCCTTCTTAACATGCCATGCATGATATTTGGTACAATCTTTCTTTAAATATCCGGCCTTCTTACAAAAGTAACAATCATCAGCCTCCTTATGTGTTTTTTTCCGTGTTGGACTCTTAGCAGTTTACATTATCCTTCTTTATCATTTTGTCTTTTCCCTTAGGGTTGTATGCAAAATGACACTACACCAGAAAAGACTTTAAGTAGCGTTGAAAAAACGCTACCATAACTTATGGTAGCGTTTTAGAGAACGCTGCTATAAGACATGCAACTAAAAGTCTAAAACTTTTTGTTGCGTTGTAGTAAACGCTACCAAAAGTCACTTTTAAATGCAACTATAGGTATTTTCTATAGGATTTAAAAAAACGCTACCAAAAGTCACTTTTAAATGCAGCTATAGGTTTTTTCTGTAGGGTTAAAAAAACGCTACCATAAGTCTTCATTTTTTGGTTGCATTTTTTGTTTATATGCTTTTTTTGATTTTCAGTAGCATTTTTAAAATGCAACTGTATAATTTTTATATTAGTTTACATTTGTTTCTATAGCATTTCTGAAACGCTACTAAAAGTTATTGGTTGTTTGGTAGCATATTTTAAATGCTACTATTTACGGTTGATGGTTTATACCATTTCCAGCAATCGCTTATATACTATTCATATTAAAACGAACGATCAGTCGCATAATTTTCATATATTCAAACAAACAATTAAATCACATAATTAGCATATACAAACAATCAATCATATGATCATCATATTCAAATAATTGCAAAAACATGCTAATCTCACAATTAAATATAATATCCATAATCAATTCGATAGTAGTTTTTCAACAAAATAAGTCATATACTACAAGCATTCATAGACAAGTTTCCACAAATGGTACTAACAAAATACGACAACATATATAACAATTAAATTCATGTTTTTGCTTGATTACCAATAGTTCTTTGTTGTCGACAGTCTTCGCTTCGAAATAGCTAATTACCTGCAAACGAGTTTAACAATCAACAATATATATATGTATATATATATGTATATGTATGTATGTGTGTGTGTGTGTCTATATATATATATATGAAAATCATGTAATCTATAACTCGATATTCTATATTAACACATATTAAAAAAAATTGTTCTATTTTTATATGCATCCTATATAGTTCCCCAACGAATACACAATTTTCAATTTACACAGATATTCAGATCAAAACTGGGTTAGAAGTCTTACTGGATTTCATTCTATGTGCAGATTTTGTATTCAGTACTATGGGTAGATTGTGTATTCAGTACTATGGTCAAGTTAAATCTTATAAAATATGAAAAAGTATCTGGAACGTCTGTAATCCATCGATGATGCATCCATCCACTAATTGAAATGTACACTTTTCTTTACCCTTGTCGTTTTCTATCAATTGGGTTCTCTAAAACAAAAATATTCCCTAAATTCACATTTCGTAACTGTATTAGGCAACAACTGTAGTGTCAGTTACTTCCATTTATTTGTATTAGCCCTCTTGTATAACTACATTTGTGTAATACATGTGCAATGACATAACGATTAATCTGAGTAGACAGTTTTAGGAAAAATGGTTTATTTAAGTTTTAGTTTCAAGTATATCAATTGTTGTGGCTCTGCAGATAAACACGTTTACCATAGAGGATATGTACTGAAATATTGTGGCTTTGCAGATAAAAACTTTAATGTTGTGATACCATAGAGGATAAGTTTTAATTATATTATTATTATTTATAAAATTTAGTTAACTTAAACTTTGTTAATTTTAACAAAATTTAGTTAATTTTTATTAACTTTGTTAACTTAGTTAATTTACAATTATTACTACTAAAACTCGGTTAATATAATTATATTATTATTATTATAAACTTGATTAATTTTTATAAACATACTTAATTCATCAACATCATCATCATTGTTATTATTTATAAATCTTTGTTAGATTAGTTATATTATTATTTATAAATTTAGTTAGCTTAAACTTAACTAATTTTATTAAACTTGTTTAATTTTAACAAAAATTAGTTAATTTTTATTAACTTGATTGACTTAGAAAATTTATTATTATTATCATTATTACTAAAACTCGGTTAACTTAATTATACTATTACTATTATAAATTTAGTTATTTTTATGAACTTAGTTAATTCATCGTCATCATCTCATCATTATTTATAAAACTTTGTTAAATTAGTTATATTATTATTTATAAAATTTTGTTAGTTTAAACTTAGTTAATTTTTATTAACATGGTTAACTTAGTTAATTTATTATTTTCATTAATATTAAACCTCGATTAACTTAATTATATTATTATTATTATAAACTTAGTTAATTTTTATGAACTTGGTTAATTTTTATAAACTTAGTTAATTCATCATAATCGTCTTTATTGTTTATAAAACTTTGTTAAATTAGTTATATTATTATTATTTATAAAATTTAGTTAACTTAAACTTAGTTAATTTTATAAAATTATTTTAATTTTAACAAAACTTAGTTAATTTTTATTAACTCAGTTAACTTATTTAATTCGTTATTGTTGTTGTTGTTGTTATAAACTTAGTTAAATTTTATAAACTTAGTTAATTCGTCATCGTCATCATTATTTTATAGAACTTTGTTAAATTAGTTATATTATTATTATATATAAAATTTAGTTAACTTAAACTTAGTTAATTTTATAAAACTTGTTTAATTTAAAAAAAACTTAGTTAACTTTTATTAACTTGTTTAACTTAGTTAATTTAATATTATTATTAAAACTCGATTAACTTAATTATACCATTGTTGTTGTTGTTGTTATAAACTTATAATAAACTTATTTAAGTTTTAAAAACTTATTTACGCAGTTAAGTTCTAGTAAAACTTAATTAATTTGTGTAAATTTATTTAATCTTTATAAAACATAGTTAAATTATATAACTCGGTTAATTTTTAAAATTTTTGTTAATTTTTATAAGAATTAGTTAAATTTTTATAAAGCTCGGTTAACTTATTTATAAATTATTTATATTAACTCAATCTCATGAATTATCTCAATTAGTGAACAGCAAACATATGCATCGCTCCATGTTTACATTGTCGGGGAAGAAGAATATCATAGACATCAAAAATGAAAATAGAGGAATAAGAATCTTAGGCACAATGGGTACCATTGCGGTTGTGGCCGAAGGAGAGGCCAGAGGCCAGAGTTCCGCAGAAGGCGACACCATTGACTGCAGCGGTGATGTTCGGAGGAAGAGTTCTAGGTGTGTCAGACCATTCTACATGGTAGTAGATTCTTCCAAGCAGTTTGATGACCAAGGACATAAAAAAGAGATCGTAGGCGTCCGTGAAGAAACCTATGTTGGCGATCACTATTGCAGTGAAGTGGTACTGTTGTGTTTTCACCAAGTCCAGTGATTTTAAGACTTGGAGTTGATCTCCTGCCATTGTTGACTTCGTTTTGATTTACCTGCAAAAAATTCACTATTAAAGATTAAGCATGCTGGTAAAGAAGACTGGTCGTCTCCATGACTTATTACTAAAGATCAAGTTACTTCATTTTACAAAGTACATAACTACTATCATATGTTTCTTATTACATAAGATTCATTGATTCATTTTTTCGGTTGAGGCATTTTTGTTATTGTTTAGTTTTCAGAGTTATGCATTGAACATGGGATATTCCGGAAGTTTTACCTGACTATAAAATTTGTCGATGTTAGTACCAGTAGAATTGAAAGTCTTGAGTAGACAATCAGTTCCCCACTGGTTAATTCTTCTAACATGTTCATACTTACCATTTGCTTTATACTTATGACCATACTCGATCAACCGACCAAATTAGCAATGTCATCGAGAAGGCCATTGAAAAGTTAAATTTTATGTTGTCTCCTACATCATAATACCCTCCAACATGACCGCCTTTGATTTCTGCTATGGTCAATCCATCTTTCAAACTTGAATTTTCTCTCCGTTTCACTCAATTGTTCTTTGGTAATTTACCCGCTATAAATCAAATAAATCAAAACTGTTAATACATTTGATGTTGTCAATATACCTTGATAAATACATATGAATGAAAAACTTACATCATTGAGCATTGTAAAACATAAGTGCCTTACAGCACCTTGGAGGTCCAAAGGCTCAAGTCCCTTAACTTTCTTAGGCAGTGTCTTAACAACAACGACCGGAATCCCAATAACAAGAAAACCAACCAAAATTGCCCAAAATACCCACGAAAGAACCTTTCTCTTATAACGACGCATCCCAAATTGATGTATTTAACCATCTTTTTGCCTCCTTCTTGAGGGCCCAGAAGCCAACTCTGTTGAAACTCATCTAATTCATACTGCTACCTTGATAGGGATCGAGATTTCTACTGTGTTCGTCATCTGTGTTGATATCAAATAATCCACCCCAATGATTTGTTGAGTGCATTTTTTGTAATAAGAAAAAATGAACTTAGCGTGCTAATATGAATTGAACAGTTTGTATACAAGGATTTGTTAACTGATATGGAAGATGCTTTGGCTTATTCATGTAATGGTTGACTAGAAGACAGAAGGAAGAAGGGAGGTTAGTTTTTATTTGTCAACTTACATGAGTTATAAATCAGAGCTTAGTTTTTATCGTGTGTTACTTCAAAACTGCATTCATAGGCATATTACTATCATATTTGTAAGTTAAGATAATGATTAAAATACACTTACTATGCTTTGACATTATTTGAAACTAAAACAGTACATTGGATATGCCAGAAGGAAACAAAACCAGGCATTGCAAAGCTGAAATTGCTTGAGGGCGAGCTTCTAACTTTTCGCAAAATAAACAAACAGCCATCATCACTGAAACATTTCCACTAAACAAGGCCTATATACCTTACAACATAGGTTACTTTCTGTAAATACCTGTAGCTTCATAGATAGAATCTGACTTTCTTTTTATTCAATGAAGTCACGAAATTGTTAAAGAACTTGCTCATTTTGGTGATGAAATCTAAATTTGTTCTAGGAAAAAATAGAACTCAAAAAGTGTATGCTTCATTCAATGGAAAATGGGTCCCCTGCATTCAAGGGGAAGCTCAACATACTCATAGGTATCCATTATTATTTAAACAAAATGGCAAACAAGCTTATAAGTTTATGACACGGGAAATTAGTTGCGTACTTTTGGAAGTTTCCTAAATCTCTACTTGGAATTTGGGATGGTGTTGCAGTTGCTTTATAAGTAAATTTATGTCATATCACTAAATCATTTTAAATATATAAGTATTCATGAACTTTTCAAAGGGAAAGAAACAGGAAAGATAAGTATTTAATTAGTTTGAGTTAATACTTTTTGCAAGCCCGTTAAAAAGAGTTCTGCAATGGTGCAAAATTTGTTTCAGCTCATCGATCACCTCAGCTCATGCCAGCCAGCCAAGCTCCTTTTCTCCAATCTCATAAAAATTCCCATCGAAATTTCTTAAACAAAAATGCAAAGAAAATTGACTAACAAAAATACTTGGGATCAAGCTGTGAACTCCTTTTAGGAAATGCCAAATGAATAGCGGGATACATAGTTAACGATAATATACTATTATAGCTTGGCCGTCATATATTATTATCCTATGAACTTAGTTATATTAATTATGGAAGGTTCTTTTCAAGAAGTCTATGATTGATACCTTGTTACACTAAAGAAATCATTCTAAAAACGTACTGTTGGATGCATGCCGTGATAGCATGTGCGAGTGTGCTAATATTCCTTGCTTTGGCAAGTGTATGTGGCTAAATTGCACTACATTTTTATAAAACATAGAGTTAATTGACTGCTGCTACTAGCAGCTAGCTACCTGTAGCATGTTTTAATTTATCTCCTAAAAGCAGATAAAATCATATGGATACACTCAGAAAAAGTAGTGAAATTTAAACAGAAATTCAAACTTCTGAGTGCTGAGAAATGAGCGTTATTTAACCTAAGAATTAAAAACATTCACAATGTTTTTTGCATATAGAAAGATAAGCTACAAATTAAGCAAAAGTAAATATGAAAGGTATCTAATTTGTGCTTTTTTATGTCATGTTAGCCAGTTTAGTGTGCATATTTCACTGGCTTCTGAGAATTTCCCCAATAAATTCAATCTTACCATGTTGATTCATCTATTAACACATTGTATTTGAATATTGCCTGCCCAGTTAAATTGATTCTATCGTTATTTTATTCACACAACAAGAAATTGCAGCTAGTTTAAAATATAAAAACACCTGATTATGACTGAAATCGAACGAGAGCTACAAAGCTTCAGGCAGAATAGTCAGTTTGATGATTGAAAAACATAGAATAGTCAGCACGGGCCTTTAAAACTAATTGACTTACCATATCTAGCATAATGAATAACTATAGACCTTTCTTATGCATTCCGAGTTACTTTTAGTTTTAGACATTGATTCTATTACAAAATTGCTTAGAAATGCATTGTATTTTTTTCATAACAGCTCACAAATCAACTCCTTGTTATTTAGTAAGAATCATCATTAATGTAGATCGGTAAACATAGTATGATTGTTTAAGGTATTATATAATATGCCAAATAATAAATGTAAAAAACTTAAAACTTACTTGATAGTTGGTCTTATACAGGTGGTAAACTTCTAAAATGGTTTATGGCATACAATATAAGGCTTGATCATGAAGTTACCTACTGAACAACTACCGAATGGGTAAGAACATCTTTACGAAGCAAACATGCCAGTTTCGTACGATGCTTCACCTATTGCATTTGGTTTATCTGTAGTTGTCCAATGTGAAATCGTGTCTCCAAATTTTCTGAAACATACATCTGCATATTCTTTGAAATCCTCTCTATACATATTACGATAATTAAAAACAGTGTTATTAAGAGAGAATAAGGGGTAAATGTAGCAACACATAATTTTAATAATGACTTAAGATGGTCGCATAACAGTCTCAAGTCTTAAAGAGCAAAACTCATCAGGGAGCAATTTCTCTTAGAGAAGTGGTAAAATCTTTCCTATTTGGAGTAAGATCGATAAAAAATTTATGAAGGAAAGTTTGCTCGTGTTTTCTCATGAATTTTTCTTTTTCACTGTTGCACCATGTTTATGATAGCCATGATGACGATGAATGATATATCATGTAGACTTCTTTGCATGTAACATATTCACAAGGCTACAGGTAAGAAACCATAATGCTACGAGACTATTTGATAAAAAAGAATTGTTTGTGTGAAACAGTCATGGAATATAAAAGTGATAAGCATGCATTTCATAACACTCTTTTCTAAAAAATGATAAAGCAAAAAGTGCCTGAAAAGCAGAGGTAATAGCAACAAAGATGAATCTGGTGGAAAGTATCTTTTCTTTGGAAAAAGTAGTACTAGCAACACTTGATATCATCGAGAATAGAATAGAGTATGAAGCACAATAAGAAGCATTTTTCTTTCTTCATTCTCTATAATATTGTTGCTTCCAATGATACTTACCTCATTGAAAGAACGAATTGCCTCTCCTCAATATCCACTCCATTCACTCAATTACTGAAAGAAGGAGAGCTAAGGTTAGTCTCATTACCACTGAAACAATGAATTTGCATTCATATTATTCATATACATATTACTCATATTGAATTAAAAGGCCGAATCATTTGAGCAACAATATTCATTTGCTGTAAACTAAGCGTGCAAGACACTAAAACTGCATATATACAATGTTTTAAAACTGTACGCATGCAATGTATTACAGTGCAACTATATTAATACTTTGATGTTCCTTATATAGACAAAAGTTAGCTCACTAATACCTACATAGGTCAACCAAGTTGGGATAGACAGAGCCAGCCATACATATTGAGGCAAATAAAGCGTTAAAAAATTATTTTGGATTTTTAATACTATAACTGTACAACCTGACATAAACATTTTTAATGCATTTTGGAGGTTTAACAGGGAAAAAAATCATATAGCAGGCACGTTTTAAGAATAGAATTCAAATTTTATCTAATCAAAACGGATGTAAGACATATATATTCCTACAACCAGAAGAGCATCTTCTTCCATTAAAATTCAGACAACAGTAGCAGCAGGCCATTTTCTATAAACAATACAGAGTGTAAATTAGTGAAAGTACATATAAATTCATATTAATATAACATAATATCGGAAACCATTAAGAGCGACTACATTTTCTATGCTAATGAAACTACATATATATGATGCACATTGAAATGTCTACATTTTCTACATGAAGTGTGCTAATATATTAAGCCGCCCATGGGTCTGTGCTATGAGAATGATGACCAGGGCCCATACTAACTAATCATTACATGACTTATATCAATGATAATCTTCTTTCTATGTTTACTGTAATTAAATATATTATGTATATGGGTAATCTGGTGCTCTGGTTATCTTGTGTTATTATAATTGGGCAAGTTAAACATTCTAGTAGCTTTATTAGAAACAAATATGGCTATTATAATGTATGCCATTTCTTTTTACATGAAAACGCATTGTATAATAACTTACAATAAGAAAACAATATCTATTTAATCACTTTCGACTGGTTATACTGTACTAGAGAAGTAACTCGATGAAAGTCAATTTCACACCTTGAAAGTCACTAGAGAAGTAGTAGAGAAATGATTTTTACTATGCTGTAATGCCAATCTGACACAAATATAATTCATTTTAAAGGGAGAGAAAAAGATAAAGTTCTAAGATTGAAACTGCTAATTACGAGTACCACTAGGCTTTTGCGGTTGGTTTTTATTCTTCACCGGTACTTTCATACCTTGAAAATGGAATACTTCAACTTAATATAACTCATACAACTTTCAACAACACTAGAATATTGATATACGCAGTTCAAAGCATAATTACCAAGGGCAGCTAGTATGACATTAATTTGTATATACAATGAAATATTGTGAAGTGTATTTGTATGCTATAAAGAAAATTTTATACGTTCTTAAATAGTTGGACATCAAAAACCAGCAACTTACATTCATGAATAAAATGAAACAACCGTTCCACTAACTTCAAAATAGAATAAGTGTGTTATGACCAATATAACCATGATTTCCAGTGTAAATAAATACTAAAAGAAAAAGAAAATGACATGATAATAATCAATGGTAAACTTGCGAAATACAACAGCACCTACAATACATCTACATTCTATCAAACACCTTGTGTGTGGTTGTAGAGATAATCTTAACCTAAATTTTGATCTAGGTTCTGTCAAATATTGTTAAGTTTATTTGTAGCACCAAGGAAGTGAATACAGTCACTATACCTCTTGAGTGTAAGAAGTGTGAACTTTTATTTCGAAACAGCTCGTTGTCCTCTTCCTGAAGACCTAAAACCATAGTTAAAACCCAAAAATTCAAAATCAACATTAGAAAGAATGTAAATTTCTTAACTTCTTCATTTACATGGAAGAAATCACTGTCCTCTTGAGTTATGGAGAGGATTAGCGCGTATTAGATCGACTGTAAAGAGCGGCAGTGTGTCGAAGAAGATTTGATTGACTATGAAGAGGAGCAGTGCATCATAGAGGAATAGCACGATGATGAGGATAGAGGAAAATTTGAAGGGGATGATGACGATGAGGAATTAGGACGTGTAAATTTTTGGTAGTGAATCAAAATGAAACATAAAAACTAAAATGAAAAACGTAACAAGCAAAAAATTGGCGGCAACTTTTGGCATTAGTAAAGAAAACGCATTGCCGCGGTAAGCCAAATTTTTGGCAGCGTTCAAAATATGGCATAAATCAATAATAGTTGCACTTGCCTTCAAACGCTGCTAATAAGTGCAACTAAAAGTAAATTTTCTTGTAGTGTGAGCACTTTTAGTCTTATCATGCTTTAATCTCTCTTCTTCTAGTACACAACACGAAATGAGCCCATTGAGAGTCCATTTCTTCTTTTGATAGTTATAACTGATTTTAAACTAGTTGTATGTGAAGGTAGAGAGATTAGTACCGAACGCACGAGCAAATCATCCGAAAGCTCAAGCTTAAGTGCCTCAATTTTTGAAGCAACATCGGAGATTTCCATAATGTACTCCCTTATGTTCCCTTTTCTTTGATACTTCATGGAAATCAAGTGCTGCAAATGCATGCTTATTTTAAGCATTTTTCAATCTCACCAAGGAAATCTTTAGCATTGGTTATCTTTTCGGGTACCGCGTCCCTAAATTCCTTTGGAATGTCGCGCTTTATGATCTTTATACTCATGCAATTTGAACGATCCCGCCTCTCAATGTTCTTTATAACATCAGAAGAACTTTCATCCAAAAGAGGGGTGGGTGCATCCATCCTAAGTGCAAGGTCAAGATCCATCCAGCCAAGAACAAGCAATATGTTCTCTTTTCAATCGTTAAAGTTTGTTCTAGTCAGAATAGGAATGTTGTTAAGATTGGCAGATACTGTCGCTAAATTAGCTGTAATTTTAACATAATAATCAATCAAATATGCTCACATTGTAAAACAAAACTGAAATAAATTCAAATAATTGGTAAGTCTCTTCTCAAGATACCTAGCACAACATCAATATCAAGTCTTTGGACAATAATATTAATTGTAATTGGTACTCTTGTTGTAATGATCAAACATTGACAATGAGTTAAAGTCAAATATCAATCTTCCTTTAGGCCAATTAGATATTCACTTGCAAAACTATATGATTGTCACATATTTATCATCACACATGTATAAATGATTCGGCCAAATATTAGTCTTCCTTTGGACCAGCTAATATATGCATGAATAAATACACGCAAACATCAAACATTTTTTATGAATAACCAAAATAAGAGAGGTCACTTTGGCGACATGTTACTTCAATTAGTTCCCTTGTAATGTAGGATATTTACAGTTAGTTTGCAAAGAGACACCAATAATATCTGAATTGGTTTATTTTAACTCATTCATTTATGCGTATTCCATAAATTCAATTTTCAATTTTATACATATTGAAAATATGGTTTCATAGCCGTAATAATTTTTTTTGACATCTACTAAAACTGTAACAATACATAACTAATGGTGTTTGCAATAAAAATTATGATAAAATATCGCATGCTTTATTTAACAGTCAATATTCAAGATAGAAGATAAAGCAAACTTTAACATAGCATGGTCCATACATGTGATATTGCAAGAAAATGAATAGCTGAAAATTGTAGCAATGGTTGGTCCCAAACATAGTGGGAAGCAATGAAAATAAGTATTCCATGTCAGAATAGCTTATTATATCATGAGACGGGTGATTAGCTTTCGATGAAAGCTTATTTGAATAAGGAAATAAGCATACGTGTGTTATAATATTACAGAAAGTGAAACTTATTTCTAATGAGCGGGCCATACATATAAGATATATGTATCTAAAAAATATAAATGCATTAAGTAATAAATAATATGTCCTTTCTTATCCCAAATACAAACATGCTACAGCGTTAAATTTATTGCAACTGACGCATTTATTGCATTTATGATATTAAATTAATTAATTTATTACTATAAAAATCACATTTAATGCAATTATGATAAAAATAATGCAATTGACCGTTATGTGGTCTAATACGCATACAGGAACATTAAAAGGCATGAAGATGCTTCCATATGCACGAATGAAACAAAACTTAACATGGTAACCATCTATAGCAATAAAAAAATAATTGTACAGTCGTCTGGAAAATAATGAGGTTGCATGTAAAAACCCTGGTTTTAGCGATTACTTGAAAATATTAAATTATAACGGCAGTTATAATTTAATAGTGTAAATTAATAATTAAAGAGGAATTTAAATTGTTTATTGGGAATAAACAATATATTTGAGAATAAAAATGAGAGAATTGAGTTTTGGAGACTTTATTAAAATGGTTTGTGATAATAAAATGAGGAAAATGCTACTGACAATAAAATATTAATAATACGAGTAGAAACAATTAAAGGCATCAGATACGAACAAGCCTAATTAATTCATGAATTATTTATATAGATCTGAAACAAAGGCATCAGAGGAATCAATAAGAAAAGAGAAAATCTCACAGATCCGAGATAAAGGCATCAGATGAATCAACCAAAATTGTAAATCTCAGAACCCTAATTTCATATATACTTAAAATCAGGAAATTTCTCGATGAAATCAATGATAGGTGACTCTGATACCACTTGACGGTGATTAATCAATATTAGATCTGAATACATACAACCCATATTGATTCAGTTGAGAAACAAGTATATGAAATTAACAGCAGAAGGTGTACCTAAATCGATCAATTCTTAATTCATGTGAAGATTAATTTGGGTCAGGTCTTCCAAATTTGCACCATCTTAGATCTATAAATTCTCTTTAGAAAAGGATAGAGATAATATGATAAGACTTATGTAATTTAAGGAATATAACCCCATATACATAGTGTGTGACATATTTTTCAGTTCGGCCCTTCAACGAACTAAAATCGTCACTCCGATATCCACGTGTTATAGTTTTACATGATGAATATACCCCTTAAGTCTTAATATGTTTATTCCAAAAATAGATCACATAATTAGAATTAATTACAAGATAGCCCACACATTCAAACATTAAAATATGTGGCCCCATTATGTTGAATTATTCCAAAAAAAATATTACCATTTTATTTCTTTATTAAATCTCTCACTAGATTTTCATGTTTTTTGAAACCTAAGGAAAATATAGAAATCTTTCGATTTCTCTAATGGGTGTTAGCACTAGCCTGCATTAGGATTTAGACCTTGAGTTTGCTCAACAAACAATAGGCTAGGAAGCGATGTATAGCACTTTATCAGTTTTATCATATACAACTCCTAACCCATGGACTTTGCCTTAATCTCAATCTCGACCTTGAGTTTGCTCAACAAATTGAAAGAGATTATTCACTCATACCCATTATTTCACGATGGCCAAAGTAAAACATATATACCTTGAGTTTGCTTAACAAATACATAAAATTAACTTGCCTCGTCTAGTCAATATAGTAATAATATTGCACATAATATCACTAGCTTGAGTTTGCTCAGCAACTAGAGAGTATGCATGTAATTTATTAATATATAAATGGTAGATGACAATATTTTTGTTAGGAATTCAAAATCTTTAATATATATTTATTTGAGTAATACCGATTTAGGGAATAATATATTTCTTATGGAATCCATCGCGATTCAAGTGTCAAACACAGATGAAATCATGGTACATGTACTATATATATGTATTTATTCCTTAAATCTAATATGAATTTCTTTCTAGTTCCACCTAATTTTTTACATATATTGTTATATAAGTATTAACTTATTTATAATTATTTTGCCAAGGCTCTCATTTATAATTATTATACAAGCATTTACTTATTTATAACTTTTATACTTTAATTTACTTATATAATATATGCATGTATCGTATTAATTAAATTTTATTTAGATAATTTTAGTTCTTATTAATTAAATTGTGTTTAATTGATTTGATTTATTTTATATTATTCATCCTAAACTATTTAAGATAGTTGATCAACTATAACATCTACAACCTGTTAACGTGCACATATTAATATATGTACACATTTTAATTGACTAGCTTTAACTAGATCTATTTAACAGTCTTTATTTGATTACAAATTTGATTGAATTTTAATTAGTTTGAAACTTTAATTTGATTTATCATAAATAATTTTAGGTAAATAAATAACTACAACGATTTATAGTTATACACATATATTAATCTATATGTTTTAATCATTTAAATATTAATTATTTATTTAGTTTAATTATTCATATTAATTAAATTTTAAATTTCAAAATTAACTACTTATTTCTCAAAACAATTTTGTAAAATTTGAATTCAATTTATAACTTTTATAAAATTTCCCTCTCATATATGTGTACTTATCTTTTAAATTTAAAATATCTTTCCAATTTTCAAGTCGATTTTGCAAATCAGCCCAAGGCCCAAAATCAATTAGGGCTTTAATTTAAGGATAACCTTCGGATTTACTTCATCCTTCGGGCCAGGCCAGCAATCAGGTAGGGCATAGTACTTGCTACCAAATACCAACCCTCGACACTACCTCTTTAGAGACCCCACTAAACCGGTAGGCTTTAATCAATTAGCCTTGACATTTCTAATTTAGGCCGCATAGACCATCTGGGCTTTGATACCATTATTTGAACCGAGCCAACCAGAAGTAGTTAAATGGGTGATTTCGAAAAAATATTCCATTTTGATGTTAGTTAAGTCTATGAAACCTAAACAGATTATAGATCCACTCTAAAATATTTTATGTATAATTTTTATTTCCTTTAATATGTTTAGAAGAATTTTTTTATATTAGCTTTAGTTTACAAGTACATCAAATATACCTGTTTACGTGAAGTGCAAGTGTTATAGAAAAGAAGTGTATATTGATGTTGAAAATATGAGAGCATATCGAAGTCGAGGATGTCACAAAAAGACCAAAAGGCATATAAGAGGAAATAGCCGATGTTGAAATCTGAACATAGTATGTTGAAATCCACGATATTGAAGATAATAACATACGGCAAGTGATGATGCATCTCGAAGTGCCTTAAAAGGATGTCGAAATTAGATCATGTCACACTATTGATAGGATCTCACATTAATACAGGAATATCTTATGTCGAACCTATTGCAAGCACTTCTGCGCCTTAAGGGATATCACATATCATCAATGCGATATAGACTGCCGCACTTCATCAGTATGAAAGTCGATTTCGAAAACTACCAAGTGGAACGACATCAAAAGCCTATAATGATGTTGCATACCATTAATTCCATATGTTATCAAGGAAGTGATGACGTCGAAGGAAAGCATATTGCAAGTCATCAGTGTGCTGGGAGTTGTCGTATATCATCGATGCTGTAGCTCATTTATATCATATCACAAGTGAACAATGTCGCAGAAAGCCAACACTACACTTCATTAATACAAGAACCGATGTCGAATTCTACGTGATGCCGCTTTCCTTTGATATCGCAAGTTATCAGCCTTCAAAGAATTTTGCAAGGCATCATTTATGTCGAAGATCATATGTATTTACAAGAGTTGTCATGTGGTACTAATGTCGCATATCATCTAAGTAAAATAGGTTGTCATCAATCATTAATCTAGCTTTATGCCACATATTGATAGCATGGTAGGGTTATTGAAGAACAATGATGAGTAAAGAAATGCAGTATAAGTGATGTCGTGGATCATCAAGAGGGTGTTACCATTCATCAATACCGTCTCTCTTTAATGCCATCTCTTATCAATGCCAAAAAGATGCCATGAGCAACCAGCCCTATGCAAGGATTAATGACGAATAATCAACACAAGGTGAATGTCAAAGCTCGCTAGCCTTTAATGATGTTGTAACTCATCAGCATACAAAGGAATGTCGAAGATCATTAAGTTAAAACTTGATGTTGAACACCATTGGTATAGTCGATGATGCTGAAAGCCAAGCTTACTGGAATTGACATGTGGCAGCCATGCTACACCTATCAACCCCTATAAATATGGACCTAAGGGCATGGAGGAAGAGGCAATCAATTTTTCTCTTACTTCTTAATTTCTAAATTTTGTAACCCTAAATCAATTTGGGGATTTTTAGCACCAATTGTACTCTTATGACATCTGTAAATAAGGATTTATACATTCAACAATTACATAGCATATCAATAAAGATTCCTTGAATTATGACTTGTTTCGAATTCTCAAACACTTATGATTTCAATCATAACTTTCTTTGAATTCTAAAACACTAATGCTTACAATATTACATGGATTCGACATGGAGTTTGTACCTTCATAGCAAACTAGTCTAGGATGTCTTAATCTTTACTCAACCAAGTTTCACTCCCCTTATACTTTTTGGGGTTAATAAAGAAACTCGTTAACATTTTAGCACTAGAAGGAGAGCTCAAACCTCTGTCTTTTCTTAACCCATAAGTGGAACCTCTCCTGACCTACATATATAAAGATTAAACGATGTGTCCCTATCAAGCCTATCCCATTAAGAAACTATTCCAAATCCCATTTAACCTCACTTGGATAATGGCTATCTCCAAACAAGGATCTCCCGACCCTCGAGTAGCTAGGTCAACCTACCAAATAACAAATGATCCTTGGCTTCATGAGGAGAAAGTACTAAGGTTCATAGCAATACAAATCAGGAAAGATAAAAGAAAGCAAGTAGCTTCTTATGATCTAAAAAAATGGAGCTTGAACCCATTCCACATATGGCCTATACCAGCATTTTCTAGAAAAGAATGATAAGAACGATAACATCTTAATGGAAATGATAAATGAACTCAACTCCAAGCAAGGTGAACCATTTTTTAGAGAGAAATAACAAGGGCTTTAACTGACCCACTCAAAAGTAGAATATGTGCATAATTGTTCTGATAGATCAAACAAAGCTCAAAACTCTTCAAAAAGGAAGTTCGCTACAGAATTTTAATAGACCATCACATAAAACAAAAGTGCTATGTGGAATTAAAGGAAATCTTTTTCCAAAAGTTCATGGCTTTCTTTGGACTGTTCTCTTACTGCCTTTATTAAAGAAATTTACCGCCTAACTAAGGAATGACTAAATTATTCGCCTTTTCGAATGAAACGGCCAAAGAATGAATGAAATCCTGGAAGTTAAATTGTCATTATCATCATTCAAATGTCCATGACACCAATAAGTGTCGAAGTTTGGAAGGAATGATCAAATATTTTTTAGGGCAATGAAAACTTAATGATTTTGTAAAGAGATGTTGAGCAAGTCAAAAATAAAGGATTATTCTTTGATAAAACAAGCATATCTAATGGATCAATCATAGAATAGAGTAAGAATCTTCTAAAATAAAGGAAAAATCTAAATCATTACTTTTAAGGTAATAAGGGGCGAATAAAGCCTTTGATCCCGCCATAAGAGCCTAGTCAAAGTACCTCCCAGAGGGAGGTTAGAGTAAGCCTTTGGTCCTCTCAGAAATAGCCTGGCCAAAGCTTTTGCAAGCCTTCGATCCCACCTACATAGCCTGGCCAGAGCACCTCCTACAGGAAGGACGGAGTAACCCTTTGGTCCTACCTAAGATGGCCTGGCCAAAGCACCAAACCAGCCTTCAGTACCGCCTATAAGGCCTGACTGAAGCGCCTCGTAGAGGGAAGTCGGGTAAGTCTTTGGTTATGCATAAGTTAGCTAAACAAACACATTGGATGAAAAGCCTAAATCATCACCTAAGACGTTCATAAGGGGTTTCATCCTTGTTGAGATCATCACCTAAGACGGTGCCAAAGAAATCAATCAAAATCTGTTACCTATTGTGGTAATGAAAGGTTCAATCAAAATCATTACCTATTGTGGTAATCAAATCAAAATCCATTACCTATTGTAGTAATAAGTAATTTAATCAAATCATTTCCTATTGTGGTAATCAAATCAAAATCCATTACCTATTGTGGTAATCAGAGATTTAAACAAAATCGTGACCTATTGTGATAATAAAATCAAGTTCAATACCAATTGTGGTATTCAAAATCAAATCAAGACAATACATTTATTATGGCATTCAAGATCATTGTAATCAAGGGTCATTCGAAGTCACAATTATTACCGTATGGTAGTCAAAAATTTAATCAAAAATGATACTTGTTATGGCAACAAGGAGAGAGGATCAAAGGCAGTCAAAAGTAAATTATCTCACTTCAAGGACAAAAATGGGGCTTTATTAAATTGGCTCTCATTCTTTTAAATCCAGATTGGAATTCAATTTTCTCATATTAAAATAATAGGAATCTCCATTACAAAACAAACTACTAGATATCTATTAATGAAGAGGTAGACTCTTACATCGGGATCAAAATTTATGGTCTTCCATACCAACAGAGATTCTGAGTGGTCAATCAGCAGGGCTTTTGGTTTTCCTAACAAGCAAGTTATAAACCTATATGATATAGGCTTGTAATGCAAAAAGGAAGATTATGCTCAAAACAAAGCATCAGACTAAAACTGGGAAGCTAATTGCAAATCACAGACAAAATCAAAGAATAAAATATTGATCATTCATGTACAAGTTTATTTACCAATTAATAAATTAAGCAAATGAATTGTAGGTATAAAAAAGTTGAATAATAAAACTCTATCAACTCTCTTCTAAGAAACAAAGCCTTGCACCATCTTCCTCAAATCTTCAGCAATCGAAGTAGAATCGGTTATGACGAACTGGTACATCCAAAATTTTTTTTAGCCTTTTCTCTTTCTTTCGAATAGCATCTTCATTGTTTATCATTTTTTTTAATTTTTAATGTACTATCAAGCGTCTTAATGGCTCCTTTTAGAAACCAAACCTTTCTCCTTAATGTCTCAACCTCTCGCTCGAAAGCGTGTTTTTCACGCTCAAGTCTCTCAACCTTAGCTTCATAAGTATTAAGATGTGTAGAAACTATATTGCTCCATTTCTGGTTAAAATATTGAATGCAATCAAATATAACCCTTAAGCATGTTTAATAGAGTGGAAAATCATTCTTGCCCAAATAAAGGAGCAAGAGTAGGAAGGCTTGAATTGCCTCCACTTGCATAAGCTCTAAGGATTGGCGGTTAGCTTGAGTCTTTCGTAACTGCACTTTAAGATCCATCACTTTTGATGTAACTAAGTAATCTCAGCAGCAACCTCAATGTTTTGAGAAGAAAACCTAGGTAGGCCAATGAAATCTATTTCTCTTTCAACTCTTGAATTCTTCCTTCCCTCGCTTTAATTTGACTCTCTTGCTCAAAAGTTATCTCTTTCAAATTGCTAAATGTTGATCTTAACTTATAGTACTCGTCATGCAATTTTTGCGCATTTGGATTTTTTGGAAATTCTAGAGCTAAAGTTCCTTTAGAAGAGACTTTAATCCTGTCTTTGATATAATTGAGTCGAGCAAAAATATCCATTCAGCTAGTTATAAGTGTTAATTGCTTTTCCTAACAAATAAATAGGAAAAAAAATCAATACACAGGAAATATCTTCTTTATTAATAACAAAAGATTTAAAAACTTGAACAAATTCAAAAGTACATTGATACTATACACAACTAACTCTTAAAGTTTTGAGGCAATGGTTTTGACCTTTATAACTAGCCCAAAAGATAAGGTAAGGGTAGAGTCAAAAGAAACTTTAATCCCTTCTGGGATATTAACTGAAGGGAATTGATGATAATCCTATTTTCTGGCTGGATGGCTAGTTTGGCCGCACAACAATTTAGCTTGATTAGTTCGTATTTCATTAAGCAATTAATCCTTCTTATTATTCAAGAAGTCAAAATGAAAGTGAAGAAATCATGGATAAACTTCTTGTAGATCTAAAAGAAAGCAACGTTTTGCCAACTGAGATGTTTTGAGAATTAAGGACTTCTTTTTAATATCCCTCTTTAACATGATAAATTTAATCAAGAGTTACAAGGGAACATGACTACTTGAGGATTTCTTAATCTGTATAATATATAAAAAATAGACCAAGAACAAAGAAACAAAAGTGATAAAGCTTACAAGCTACTTGACTTACAATCATACAATAATTTGGGTTCGTACAATATTGGTCCCATATAAAATTTAGAAATAAATCTCTCCTTGCTATACTTAATCTTCTCGGGGGAAGGGGGGAGAGTGAGGAGAAAGTGGAATGGTCGCCACCCTGGGAAGGTTTCAGCACTCCCCAAGATGGGGATCAAAACTATGATCATCCAAATATCTATGATGGAGACGTCTAATTAAACCCCTACTATTCTCACCTAAGTAAGAGAAGTTATCAAATTTGCCATTGGAGTAAACTTTATAGAGAAACTTCACCAAAGCATTCCTAACATCGATTAACATCCAAAAAGAGTTATTAATTCTACATTTTCTCTCATAATTCTGTCCTGGTGTAAGCGAGTTCTTTTCAAGCGAGGGGTAGCCTAATTTTTCTTGAAGAACTTTATCTGTGTAGCACTAGTAGAGAGGCATTTGTAATTATCTGAAAGTTGGTTATATTCATCAACTAACCTATCAATTTCTCTATGCAATCGGCATACTTCCCTCTGAATCTTTATGTACAAAGTCTCATAATAATATTTTATCTTTTCTATTAACTAAAATAATATGATTATTAGCTAAAACTGCTTGGCAACTTTAGACATTTGAACAAAGAAATCCATAGCCGAGCGATTGGAATTTGGAAAGTGGGAGTTTAAGTTTTTTCCTTTGGCTGACGGTTGAGGGGAGTACTACCTCTTGGGGTTTTTGTAACATCCCGAGGATTAGGAAGTTTGGTAAAACCCACATCAAGGTCAGTTGAGCCTAAGTTAAGAGCGCCTGATCCATCTCCCCTATCTTTTCTTCCTTTAGGTTCCTTATTATGACCATCACCTCCATCATCATTGTTGGACTAAAAATTGGTATAACATCCATGCGGCCAATAGTGATGAATAGGCTCAAACAAATGCGGCGACATGATTACGCATAACTCAATCAATGTTGTCTTAGTTGTGTTATCAAAGATCTATTTATCACTTGAAACTTTATGCATAATGGAATCATGAAAGGATGATTTATGACATTAATAGGCCTTCTTGGAGTGAAATATATTAGAGTCCATTTGTTTTCTTGGATTATTTTTCTCGAGGACCCCTAAGGCCATTTGGAGTCAACATGCTTATGAGTCCTTATGCTCTTAATGGAAAAGATGTTCCAAAAAGGGCCCATGTAATTCGTTCTAATGTTCGAAGTCTAATGTCTATATAATTATGCACATATCACTCGTTATAGTCCAAAGCACTGTTTAAATAAAGGAGTTGAGTTTTGAATTTAAGGTGTTAGAATATAGCACGTCTAATTAAATAATGTTCGAAAAGGCATAGTCAAATATGACATGCATGTGCAAAAGTCCTTGTTCATATTGATTATGCAAGATTATAGTCAAATAGAGACTGTCGCCCCTTCAATTTAGGGATTACAATGATTTGATTTCAAGAAATGGAGAGAAGAATAATTTGCCCCTCTTTGTGCACCGCTAGGTCTATATTTATAGAGGTGACGTGGCTCCACTCCGCCTTTTATGACTTTGGCATTCTCGACTTTGGCATGCTTGGCTTTGACAGTGTCAACCTAGCATTAGCTTCACTATTGAATAACATATATAAGAGGCAACACCATCTTCCTTTCAGTATTTTCGACATTCTTTAACATCAGCTTTGGTGATGGTGTTAGCAATAACTTAAGTGACTTCAATATTTCTATGTGATAGGCTTGCTTGATGATGATGATAGTAGAGCTTCGATGCTGCCTCGGCAATGATCGCCTTCGGCGTTGATTATCAAGTGTACTATGATGCCCTTAATTGGTTGGTGGCGATATCAGTTGATGAAGAGTGGCCACAGTCCATATGGTGTCTGCATTGATGATCTCAATAAATATTGATGATTCTTGATATCAACATCGCAAATTTACATGTGCGGTTTTTCAAAACATAGTAGTGATTGTCAACTTCATTCATGATAGGCGGTGCTAAATATTGATAAGAAACAACAGTGTGTTGAAAGATTGAATTTATGTAGTTTGGTGCCGAAATTGTTAACCCTCGACCTCAATGACCTCTATTGTGATGGTTGGCACTTCTCATTGGCCGTTGGCAGTGTTGAAATGAAGGGGCATCAATCATTGTCCCTCCTTTCATTGACTTCGATGACATTCATCATTGACGTTGCGAGGATACATAGTGATAGTATTCTTAAAGCAGAGTATTATAAATGACTTATCCCAATGAGTCTTGGCGTCATTTTAGGGGCTTTTATAAGAGGTTTAAATGTTGACTTGTGACCTTGTCTATTAGTGACACTAATTGATTGGCATCTTTATTACAAATGACATCTTCAACTAAATGATGAAGTGTGATACCAAAAAAGCTCAATGTTGAAAATAAATAGTACAATAAACAGAACTTCATCGTTTGATATGTATGGAAGGCATTATGGATGCAACTAATGATGAGCGATGTCGGTCCTTGGCGTCATGGATGAGAAATAGCCTCAAAGTGCTATAAGGTGTGGTGTGGATCAAATGCGGTGTGGGCATAGGGCGGCGCCGAAGAGTACGCCATCGATTTTATACATTATTGATCTCATGTGGCACTAATTATCTTTGACATAGAATTTAGTGGCACCGATTCGTTTATGACGCTATCCCTCATGGCATTACTTTCGATATTGAAATTATATGAATAACATTTTCCCCCTCCTAGTATACGCAGTGCCTTTTACTCCTTACGGTAAAATCATGAATTTTCTTGCTTTGCCTAATCTATAACGAGATCTCCCTTCTTGTGATAATTTCCTACAGAACAAGTCATGACTCTTATTGTTAACTTTTTGATCGAAATTTTTAGGAAATCATAAGATCTACTGCTTGCAGCCTAATGCTACTTTTGAAGTTTATCAAGTTTAGGAAATTATCTAATAAAGATTTTCATAAATTGTGGACTGGATAATTATTTATGAATTGCAATTTCTTACATGGAAATATCATAGGAGGGAAGATTAGAAATCCTTCTAGCAATGATAATGGAAGATCAATAGGTCCGTGTGATGATTATTATAGAAAACCATGGAATTCATTGCATAATAAAGTGTCCTTCTGATAATAAGAGAAGACAAGAAATCCATATTGGGCCAAATAAAAGTCCCTAAATCTATATTTGGAACTAGTAGAAGAAGACTATAAATTCATATCTGATAATACTAAAAGACCAGAAATCCTTATTTGGCAATAGTAGAATAAGACCAAAATTCCAAATCCAACAATAATAATAGAAGACTAGAAATCAAAATCTGGTAATAACAGAAGAAAGTTAAAAATCTAAATAAGGTAATAATAATAGAATACCAGAAATCCAAATCTGACAATACTAGAAGAAGACCAGAAATTCAAATCAAGCAATAATAGAAGAAGACCAGAAATCCAAATTTGGAAATAATAAGAGAAGACCAGAAATCCAAATCTTACAGTAGTAATAGAAAACTAGAAATCTAAATCAGACAATAATAGAAGAAGACTAAAAATCCATATCTCGCAATAGTAACAGAAGACCAGAAATCCAAATCTAGCAATAATAGAAGAATACCAGAAATACAAATCAAGAAATAATAATAGAAGACTAGAAATCCAAATCTGGCAATAATAGGTGAAGAGTAAAAGTTTAAATCTAGCAATAAATAGCTATATTTGATAGTCTTTCTCTAGAATTTTTTTATTTGAAGCACTACTTGGCTTGGATTTTTGATAGATCTTCTTCTAGAATATTTATTGACTTGGATCACTACTTGGCTCAGACTTTGTTAGATCTTCCTATTAAAGATTGACTGATTCAGAGAACTACTTGGCCTTGATTTTGATAGACCTTCTTCTTGAAGATTTATTCGATGCTTTAGTCAGGCCTTTGATTATTGGCACTAAAGGCTTACTCTGTCCTCCCTTTAGTAGGTACTTCAGTGAAACCTTTGATGACGGTACTGAAGGCTTTGTCGATGCTTTAGCGAGGCCTTTGATGATGGCACTAAAGGCTTACTTTATCCTCCCTTAAGGAGGCGCTTCCGTGAGGCCTTTGATGATGGCACTGAAGGCTATCTTGGTGCTTTAGTAAGTCTTTTGATGATGGCACAAACGGCTTAGTCTAACCTCCCTCAATGAGGCGCTTCAGTGAGGCCTTTGATGATGAAACCGAAATCTTAGATAGGGCCTTTGATGGCTAGGAACCTTTTACAGTCTTAAGCCTTTGATTTCCATGGACCTCTTACGGTCATGAGCTAGGGCCTTTGATGGATAGGGATCTCTTGCAGTCATGAGACTTCGATGGCCAGGGACTTCTTGCGATCATAAGCCTTTAATGGCTTGTGACCTCTTGCGGTCATGAGTCTTAAATAGCTATTGCTTTCTGCCTTAGGAGAATCCTACTCCTCTTCATGATTGAACTGATAAAATCTTTTTATTCATCCGTTGTTAGAAAATATGGCTGCAAATGTTTGAAATTCCATCTTCTCGCTATGACATTGCCATTTGGTTGGTAGAGCTTATAGGTCCTAAACAAGATTACTTTGTGTATGAATAAGGGTCCTTCCCACTTTGTTCCTAGCGGCCCGTCCGTCGGATTCTTAGTACTTTCCATGACTTTTCAAATCACTAGATTTCCATTTTGATGCGATTTTCCTCTTACTATAGAGTTATAGTATTTGGATATTCTTCGTTGATACTCAGCCGTTCGTATAGCTACTTCATCTCTTAACTCATTGATTAAATCCATGGATTCTCTCTTTAACTCTTAATTTGGATTGAATGCATATGCAATCCTTTAATGAGAAGGCACTTTGACCTTAATTCGAAGCATGGATTCACAACCATATGCTAGAGTGTATTGAGTTGTAACAACCTAAAATATAAGCTATAATTAATTAGTGAACTAATTAGATAATAAAATAAGTTTGTGAAATTACAAAATTGAGCTACGGGAGATGCACCAATGTGTCCATGACGATTTCTTGATCATCAATTTCCATACATAGTTTGTCAAAATCCGAGCTAAAACAAAGAAGGTACGAAATAAACAAGAAACTGATACACACACACACACACACACACACACACATATATACATATATTAGGTCAGGTCGACCCTCAGCATTACTAGGTCAACCTATCGATCAACCCCTAGCTTGCCTACGTCGACATCAAGGTCGAACCTCCTCTGTATTTGGATGACATTTCGTCCAGCTTCGTATATGATGTTTTTTTCAACTTCTCTCCAATCTTGTGCGTTCGTTCTTCCATCCGACGGTTCCCATTGAGCCTATGACATGGTTTCATCAGATTTAAACTTAAAATTCATAGGTCTGAGATTTATAAACCACATCATAAATAAGACCCTAGGCCTAGCTATTTTTCTCATTTAGATTTTCTTTTATTTGGGTTCATTGCTCGAGGCTGGACCCTAAATAGAATATTTTTATAAGGAGAAGATCTTTTTAATAAAAATATTCTATGCTCTAGAAGTAGATCAAGGAAGACTTTGAAATAGAGCTATAGACCACATGCTAGTGTTTTGTAATTATTTTAGATTTTTAAGTAATTAAAAAAATATGGTTCTCAATGGTTGTAGTTTTTCTAAAATTTTGAGATAGTTTTTACATAACTTACTTGCAGTTAGTATTTAAAGTTTTTTTAGTCTATTTGGTTCAGCAATTTTTATTCAGCTATTTCATTTAGTTAATTACAGTTATTTTTATTTATTTACATCTATTTTACGTTATAATTTAGCCTGTAAATGCTAGTTTCTTTTTATTCCTTTTTACGCGAATAGAACATTAAAAAGAGAATAATTCACAAATATGGATTAAATAGAAATAAACCCTAAATTTACAGGAATTAGATGTAAAATAGGAAGAATTTTGATAAAAAGAAGATAGACTGAAATTGGCAAATTTAAGACATTTGCAAGCAAGTTTATAACTAGTAGTTATAACTAAAAAGATAGAATAAAAGAGCAATTATAACGTAGCTTATAATTAAACAAAAAGATCATAAAAAGGCTTATTTTAAGATTTAGGTTAAGTTAATAAGCAAATACAGTAGAAATAACAGAAGTGGCTTATTTTAAAACTTACACTAAGTTAATAAGAAAAGATAGAAGCAGGGCTCGTACCAACAGTATTCCCGTTCAGATTAAGACTGATGGTCTCACAGAAGATTAGGTGAGGCTAGGCATGACCTTTTCATACTAGGACTGATGGTCTCACAATAGTTAGGTGAGGCTGGGACAAAAAGGAAGTGGCCAATAGATAGAAGATCAAATCAAAGGATTTGGGCAAGGGGCGCAACTATATTTTGTTTGTTTAGACCCATGATGGCATCATTCCCTTTCGGACTAAAACAAACACTAAGGTGAGGCAGGATAGGACCCTTTTAGACTAGGATTGATGGTCTTACAATAGATTAGGTGAGGCTGGACACACTTATGCTGATTTAGGGTAAATAAGAGATTACAAGAGGGGGTGATAATCAGCGTGTACCGGCGATGACCGAGCGTGCGGCATTGATTATGTTAAATAAGTCACTACTGCATTTCAAGCGCTAAATATGTGTCTTTTGCTGTGTGACCAACATGATTGGAGCAGCTCACAGTGGCACAATAGGCATAGAAGACAGATCAACGGGTAGAATTAGGATTTTAGCTTAATTGAAATAGGATTAGGATTTTAGCTAATCATAGTAGTTTAAGATAAGTGCAAACAATCCAAAAGAATCAAAATAATCAAAGTAAACAGTAGTTTAAGACTAGTAGTTACTTTCACTCACCAGACTTATAGTCCAACTCGCTCTTTTATTTCCCCTTTTCCTCATAGGCCAGTAGAGGCAAGGATAGTTGATCTAGATTTCTTTGAGATACATTCCAGGAGTTCTTAATGTATTCTTCTTTTTTTTGGTTTTCTTTTCATTTGGTTTTTGATGTACTCATACCTATGAGAGTGATGATTATTTTATTTAATCTAATTTTATGAGACTAAGATATATTTTTCATGAGACATATGTATTTGGTATTTGAGACAAGTGATGTTTTTCATACTTATTTGTGAAGTTTTATTTTGAATAATGAGTTACCATTTAATGTTTCCACTGTTTATATTTATTTTGTTGATACGCTAAGATTTTGATCAATGATAATGTGCTTCAACAAAAAGGAAGAGATATGTGCAAAGCTAAAGAAAGAACGATGAAGACCAAGGATAAACATAAGTATGATTTTTATATAGGTCTTAGTTTAGATTTATTGTCAAAATCTATCCTCAAGAAGCTTGCACAAACACTAGAACACATTTTATAAATTTCATTTTTTAATAAACATTCACTGTGCACACTTTAGTAGTTCCGTCGACTGAATAGGGATGAGCTGTCGACTGAACCTGTTACACATGTACAAACATGTACAGTTTCAGTCGACTGAAACACCCTGCTCAGTCGACTGAATTTGTTCCTGAAAATTTTAGTTCATATTTTCAGTTGACTGAATTCCCTGTTCAGTCGACTGAATTTGAACCTGCGAATTCTGAATGGACACCTTCTTCCTTCCAAGAGTTGCAACCATTCTCTAATGGAAATGGAAGCATCTCTTGTCTGCACACTTAGCCAACAGATGCACCTCTTTTACAAGTATAAATACATGATTCTAACATCTTCAATTCACCGAATTCTCTTCCTTTAATCTTACTATTTTCTTGAACATATTATCTAGAAATTCTCAAAGCAACCACAAATCTATTGCTTGAATCACTGTTTTGTTTTTAACATTCTTTTCATTCATAGCAATTCACATTTCCTAAATCTTCACAAACACATTGCATACTCTCGAGGATAAGATTATAGGAATTTTTTACTACATTAGACTCATTAGTGTTGACAAGAACACAAGTCAAATATTGTTTTTTAGTAGTTGAGTTGAAGTCCTCTTCGGTAGTTGAGGCAAGAAATCCCGTTTGGTAGTTCGGGTAAGTTGTAAACCTATTCCTCCGGGTTAAGTGAGAGTTTTAGTTAGTGGAATTTCTAAGTGAAACTTAGGGATTGGACGTAGGACTAGAGGTCCGAACAAGTATAAAATCCTGGTGTCTACCTTGCTTTTACTTACTTTATCTACCTAGACAATTCGGTTATTCCATATTACACGATCCTACCGCATAGCCTCTTTCAATTGGTATCAAAGCAAGGCCGTCCTATAACCATAACACCGTTATTAGACATATTGATAATATGGAAAATAACGCAAGTACAAGCACAACATCTGCCAATAGTTCTACATTTGCGGAAGGACAATCTACCCAAAGACCTCCTCTATTCAATGGACTAAACTATATCTATTGGTCTACAAGGATGAGGATTTATATTCAAGCAACAAGTTTCGAAGCCTGGAATGCTACTCAAGCAGAGTTCGTTGTACCCACAACCGATTATCCTACATGGACACAAACTCAAAAGAATTAAGCTAGTGCAAATGCCAAAGCCATGAATATGCTATTTTGCGCCCTGGATAGAAACGAATTTAACCGTGTTAGCTTATGTACTACTACATATCAGATATGGGAAACACTTAAGGTAATACATGAAGGCACAAAAAAGGTTAAACAAACAAAGATATCCATGCTGAAGAATCAATTCCAAAACTTTAGTATGCGACAAAAAATCCATCAATGACATGTACTCGAGATTTCAAGACATTCATCATGCTTTAATCGGACTAGGAGAAAAATACATGGATTTTGACATTGTGTCTAAAGTTCTAAATTCATTCACTAATGAATGGGAGAGAAAAGTACTAGCAATCGAGGAAGCAAATGATCTATCTACAATGAAACCAGAGGAATTGATTGGAAATCTTATGTTGTATGAAGTAAATATGCAAGCTAAGAAAGATCAAGCTCAAGAAAGAAAGAATGTTTCTTTTCATGCGGAAGAGGAAGAATCAGAGTCTGATGATGAGGATTTAGCATTCATAGCCAAAAATTTCAAGAAATTCTTAAGATATAGAAAAGGAAATAAAAACGGATTCAATAAGAATTTCTTGAACAAACCTACATCCTCGAATATAGAATGTTTCAACAGTCACAAGAAAGGTCACATGCACAAGGATTGTCCAGAGCAAAAGAAGGAGAATCAGAAAGCTCTCAACAACAAAAACAAGGGAGAGAAATTCAAAAAGAAGGCATTCTCTGTAACATGGGATGATTCAGATTCATCTTCATCCGAAAGTGAAAATGATAGCGACAAGGAACAGGCAAATGTATGCTTCATGGCACAAGAATCTGAAGTGAGTAATTTAACTTTCGATGATTTAATTGAAGTAAACACTGAACTTTTGAACACAATAAAAAATCTTAAAAAGAAACTCAAAGAAACTCGTGAAAATCAAAACAAAGCTGAATTTGAAAGGGATATGTTAAAAGATGAAAAGAAAATTTTAGAAGAAGAAATTGAAAAAGTTCAAGAATCTCATTCAAATTCGGAAACTCAATTATCACTTTTAAGTCAAGAAATTGAAACTCAAAAGACAAAGAATGATATAATTGTTTCTGAAAATCATGAGTTAAAAACTAAGATTAGACAAACTGAGTCAGAAAATAATAGTCTTCAAGCTTGATTAGATAACATCACTAAAAATGTTTCTAACTTTAACAAAGGAAGAGAAAATTTATCTAAGATTTTAGAAAATTCTCAATCCTCTTCAAATAAACATGGATTAGGATATAAAAAGGAGTCAAAAATTCCTAGAAAGAAAAATACAAATTTTAAGAGGAATATTGATTCAAAACAACAAATGTTATTAAGAGAACCTATTAAAACAAAAGTAGAAACCAAGATTGTCAAAATTTGGGTTCCAAAGACAAACAATATTTTAATTAGGAATAAATATATTAAAACATTTATGGATAGTGTTCATAATAATAAAAACTGTATTTATAAAAATGATACTGAACCGAATTGGGTTTGGTTTCCTAAGATCTAACTGTTAGGACCCTATTAAAAGGTGGGTACCAATAATCTTCTATTTATTTTTAGGTCCCACTTAAAAAGAAGAAATGGATACTAGACAGTGCTTGCTCAAAACACATGACCGGAGACAAAGATATGCTTACAAACATCACATACTTTGATGGTGGCTCGGTTACCTTCAGAGACAATTCAAAAGGTTATATCATTGGCAAAGGAGATGTCCGCAATTACTGTACATCAAATTTACTTTTATAACAAATATTTCATTAGTTGAAAATCTAAAACATAATCTACTTAGCATAAGTCAACTTTGTGACAAAGGCTTTAAAATAACTTTTTCGAAAAATAAATGTAGTATTTTTGATCAAAACCAAAATCTTGTTTTTGAAGGAAATAGAGATAGGAATATTTACATTCTAAATATGAATATTAATCATAATACAAGTATGTGTTTACTAGCCAAAGATAATGATCCTTGGTTATGGCACAAAAGATTTTGTCATATAAATTTTAAAACTATTAGAAAACTTTCCAAAAATGAATTAGTAAGAGGTTTACCCAAAATAAACTTTAAAATAAAAAATCTTTGTGATGATTGTCAAATAGGAAAATTAACGAAATCATCTTTCAAATCTAAGAAAAATATTTCGACTTTACAACCATTAGAATTACTACATATGGATTTATTTGGACCAACACAAGTCCAATCCATTAATCATAATCGATACGTGTTTGTAATAGTTGATGATTCCTCAAGATATACATGGACTATTTTTATGAAAAATAAAAGTGATACTTTTGAGCATTTTAAAACATTTGTCAAAAGAATTCAAAACACTAAAGATTTGAAGATTAAAAATATACGAAGTGATCATGGAGGCGAATTCGAAAATGAAGCTTTTGAAACTTTCTGTAAAAAGAAAGGAATAGACCATAATTTTTCACTTCCTAGAACTCCTCAGCAAAATGGAGTTGTAGAAAGAAAGAATAGAAAATTACAAGAATGCGCTAGGACATTATTAAATGGAAGTTTTCTACCAAAACATTTTTGGGCAGAAGCCGTAGCTATTGCATGCTATGTATTGAATAGAATATCAATAGACCGTTAACTAAAAATACTTCATATGGACTATTCAATAACAAAAAGCCAAATATATCTTATTTTAAAATATTTGGATCAAAATGTTTTATTTTAAACACAAAAGATCAACTAAGTAAATTTGATCCAAAAGCCGATGAAGGAATTTTTGTAGGATATTCAGAACGAAGTAAGGCATATCGAGTATTTAATAAACGAACAAACGTAATAGAAGAAACCTTACATGTATCTTTTGATGAGAATTTCAACAAAGAATTAAGTATAAAAGATGATGAAGAATTTATAAATATAGAAAATACAAATCCTGAAAATTGTAATAGTGAACTAAGATCTTCACCAAGAATATTACGAGATCACCCTGCTCAAAACATAATAGGTGAAATCAATTCTCAAGTTAAGACAAGAAATCAACTAAATCAAATGGGACATATAGCTTTCATTTCTGCAATAGAACCTAAAATTCCTAAAGAAGCATCAACAGACGATTACTGGATTATTGCAATGCAAGAAGAATAAAATCAATTTGAAAGTAACGATGTTTGGGAATTAGTTCCCCGTCCAAATAATCAATCTGTTATAGGAACAAAATGGGTTACAAAAATAAAATAGATGAACAAGGTAATATAACTAGGAATAAAGCTAGACTAGTAGCACAAGGATATAATCAAGAAGAAGGTATTGATTTTGAAGAAACTTTTGCTCCCGTTGCAAGACTTAAAGCAATACGTATTCTATTAGCTTTTGCATGTTTTCACAATTTAAAAATTTATCAAATGGATGTTAAAAGTGCATTTTTAAATGGTTTTATAAAAGAAAATGTATACGTAGAACAACCTCCTTTATTTATACATGAAAAATATCCAAATCATGTATATAAATTAAAGAAAGCACTATATGGTCTTAAACAAGCACCTCGTGCTTGGTATGAAAGACTTAAAAGTTACTTACTAAATTCGGGATTTCAAATTGGAAAAGTTGATCAAACGCTTTTCATTAAAAATAATACTAAATATATTTTAATAATTCAAGTATACGTAGATGATATTATATTTGGTTCGACAAATGAAAATTTATGTAAAGAATTTTCAAATATAATGACTAAGGAGTTCGAAATGTCTCATATGGGAGAATTATCATATTTTCTCGGACTTCAAATTAAACAACTAACAAATGGAATTTTCATAAATCAAGAAAAATATTGTGCTAATCTAATTAAACGTTTCGGAATGGAGAACACTTCTGCTAAACCTACTCCTATGAGTACCACTACTCATCTCGATCGAAATGAAAATGGCAAAAGTATAGATCAAAAATTGTTTAGAAGTATGATAGGTTCCTTACTTTACTTAACCGCTAGTAGACCAGACATAATGATGAGTGTATGTTTATGTGCACGTTTTCAATCTAATCCTAAAGAATCACATTTAAGAGCGGTAAAACGAGTTATGTGATATCTTAATGATACTAAAGATTTTGCTCTTTTCTATCCAAAAGAGTGTCCATTTGAGTTAGTATTATTCAGTGATGCTGTTTTTGGTGGATCTCGAACAGATAGAAAAAGTACAAGTGGTACGTGCCATTTCATCGGAAAATCACTTGTATCTTGGTTTAGTAAGAAACAAAATTGTGTTTCGCTTTCCACGTGTGAAGCGGAATATATATCAGCCGCCTTAGCATGTACTCAAGTTATCTACATGCAACAAACACTTAAGGATTTTAATATAAATTTAACAAACTCTACAATATATTGTGATAATACAAGTACAATAAATTTATCTAAAAATCTGGTTAATCACGCTTGTACAAAACATATAGATATTCGTCACCATTTTCTACGTAACAATATCGAAAAAGGCATCATAAATTTAGAACATATTTCTACCGAAAATCAAATTGCCGATATTTTTACTAAACCTTTATTAGAAAACTCCTTTATAAAATGACGACGAGAATTAGGAATAATCTCTTTTAAAAATGTTTTATAAGAAAGTTATTATTTAAAAAAAAAAATTCAGTCGACTAAATCTATCTGCTCAGTCGACTGAATTAAGAAAACTATGACTTCCAATTTATATTTTCAAATAATGATACATAATGAGTAATAATATAAGGGTTGTAACGACCCGCCTTTTTGGACAGTTTAAACCGACGATCAAATACCCATGTCGATTCCAAACCATTCAAGAGGGCAGATAGTTATCGGGGTAAATAAGAAAAGAAAAGAAAGAGAAATAAAGGAAATGAAACAACACAGAATCTCGCAGCGAAACGATAAAATATAATAGTCAAATAAACAGTTCATGAAGCTGTCTACTATACCTTGACAATTATTTATACAACATTTATCAGAGTTATACATATACAATAGAACAATTAAATAAAGCAGCAGATAGCATGATGCAAGGGTGATAATAGTAATAGTATACCAAATCTTCGTCTTCGTCCTCCAGAATAGATCTTCAAAAATCTGAAAAACTCAGGACTGACCCGAGCGTAATGAAAAGACAAAACACTCGAGTCAGGACTAAAATATCCTTATGAAAGTTAAATCAATCGTAAATAAATATGAGTGTAACGGCGTCAGAGATGTTTACGGGGTTTGACATCTCATATCCAGTATCAACGTGCATGCAATAACTCAAAAGATGTTACGAAATTTTCCATCTCTCTAGAATCCGTGAAACTATCTACTATGTAGTAATGTACGCTAAGTAGATAATGCCTATCAGTAATATAAAGTATCAAAATAGCGTTAAGGCGTTACCATAATCCCCCTTAACACATTTTATATACCCTAAAGCATATACAAGACCGTAGTTTCCCCAAAACCGGAAGTCACCAGAGGGCAATCCATATACTCAAGGTACAAAATAAAACCTAGTGGTCGCGAATATGATAATCAGTATGACAAGGTACATGAGGTGATACCAACTAGGATACTAGTAGTTGCGTGATCCGGACTGATGTTGGGCATAGCCAGCAGCTACCCCAACACCGCGAAACAACACTCCGAAATCAAGGGGTGCACCCAAATCGCATCACAAATGTAATAGATATGGTATCGAAGAAGTGTGTCCGCTAGAGGTGGCGAACCTCAATGGCCCGGCGCGGCTCCTGTTTTAGTCATGTCAGGGGTCATCCTATCGTTCTCTTTCTTCAGTCAACGCGTTCACCAAACCATCCACTTCATTCTGGATCAACACTCCGCGTATAATAGTTATTAAAGTGGTTTTTGGTATCGACAGAGAGTATGTCCATATCCAATCCCGGTCTCTTTAATAACTACGTATTATTACACCGTTGACTCTTTACATTTCAAATCGATTCATAATTGATATCAAAATATCGTGTTCGTTTCGAAAATCAAATCCATTTCGAATATCATCGTATCCTTTCGAATGTAAGTTTCTGTTTCAAAAATCATTTTTCACATCAATATCTCATTTCGAACTTCAATTTAGGTTGCAACTTCATTTAATCCAATTCGTATTCAAATTCAAGATTTAAACATAAACATTTCACCTTATTAACCATTTTGGAATTTTAGAAAATAGTTTTAAGTAGTTTTAAAATAGTTTAAATAATTAAAATAAAAAAATACTTAAAATCTTTAAAATGGATTTAAAATAGATAAATTAGTTTAAAATAATTTAAAGTGGGTTAAGTAGATTAAATAGATTAAATAGATTAAAATAGTTTAAGTATTCAAAATGGTTAATATAACCGAGTAATTTGGAAAACAAAATAAACGGCTTCAAAACCAATCCATTTCAATTTTAACTTTCCAGTTCAAAAGATTTCAATTTTCATTCTACCGGTTCAATTTCGATTTCAATTCAAATCAATGTCAATTTTAACTTCAAATTAATTCAATTTTTTTTTTTACATTCACCTTTAATTCATTCGATTTCAATTTATATCGATTTGGAACTTAATGTTCAAATACCAGTTAATAACACTTAACAAAATTTTCCTTCAATATTCAAGTTTTAAATCCAAATTTTCCAACATGGTTCAATTTCAAGCTCAATTTCAAAATACCTTTTTATATCGATTTCTTAGTGATATTCGAAGCTCGAAATAATGTTCAATCTTTAAAACAAATAAATTTTAGAAATTCAATCATATCCCCATTTTTAATTCCAAAGTCTCAACTTAATTATTTAACAAAATTCCTTCAACCAAAATTTATTTCAACATTCCAAACTAAATTTTTCGATGAATTCAATTTCTATAAACCGATTTCTATTTTTAACTTTTAAATCAAAACATTTAAATAAATTTCAAATCGACGATTTTAAAATTCATTAATTTAGCCAATTCGGTGTCCGTATATAATTTTCTATCCTATGGCCAAGTAATTATTTATTTCAATTGAATGTCAGGGATGAATATATATTACTTAAATTAAATCACAGTATCATATGTATGCATAACAGGATATATATAAGCAAGTAAACATCCAAACATTCAAATATCAACCAATAGCATCCATCGAAATACATCATCCAATAGGCAATACAATTCATGGCAATTTCATAGTTATCGGTGTCAGGTAATTAAATCGTAATTCAATTTCAATTTTTATTTTCAAATATACCTGTCAATTTAAATTTCGATGGTTAATTCAATGACAATTAAATTCTATCAAACAACGACAAATAAAATTGTAACACTTCATAATATCAAATTTAACTAGCATAAAGATATTTAGTACGGTGTGAGCGTTATAAAACACTCACCTTGATTCTACGATTTTAAATCAAATCGAACGACGTTCGATTTAACTCAAAATTTTCTCTAGCTCCAAATGGTTCCAATCCAGCTGCATAGCGTAGTGCCCGACGAAACGAAGACAACGCAACTCGTTTCGTCCAAAACGGACCTCGCATCAACAAGTTATGACATTTAGAAGTTAATACGAATTTAAACACAAATTAAGTTCAACTTTTATTTTAATTTTTATACCCAAACCCACATCTGCCGTCCATTCCCCAAAGCAAGATCACGGCCGCACACGGTTCTCTTCTTCTTCTCGTTCGCATCAGGTACTCACGCAAGCACGAACAACCCAAGCCGTCCCAATAACCCTAATACACGCCATCAATACAAGTACCTCCACCTCGATCAGGAAGCACCACCACGAAGAGCATCTTCCACTCTATACTCGGCTGGAACAGGGAGGAGCTCGGCCCCCTAATTCACCTTGAAACGCGTGCGCAACGGTGGAGAACGCGGCCCAATTTATCTTCCTATATAACTCGAAACCCCATCATCTCCATATAGAATCGAAGATCACCACGCCCCCTACGAATTTGCAGTTGAAAACTTTTTGAAATTGTGAACAGATTCGAAGAATTTGGGGGGAGAAGACGAGTAATTTTCGGCCGTGAATTATGATAATGGCGGCTGTGCACTTGTAACCCTAGTTTTATTTTTATTTTATTTTCAATGAAATAAAGGCTTACTTATAGAAATTTCGAATCACTATGCATCCCGGGTTTTCCGAACTCCGAATTTCGCGCGGTAACTGACGTTCCTAGGGTTTGTCCCGCGTTCGGACACAATGGAACAGGTTTCGGAAGCTAATTCGATCATATGTGTGAGTTACGGAAATAAACCATCAATTTAAATTAAATCGATTTAAACTAATTTCTAGGCGTTTTGGCTTGCACCGGACAAACGATAAATCCGATTGACTTGAAATTTGAAATCTTACAATATATCACATTACGGATCTGATGAAACTGGTTTCGTCGAAATCCGAGACTGTTTGAAAAATGGCTATTTTAACTCGTTAAATTTATATTAAAACAATTTCGATGCGTTTCGAGCTGCCACGGTCAAACGACAACTCCGAATTGTTACGAAAATTGAAATCCGATAATAACTAACTATTACAGATCTAATGGAACTAGTTTCGTCAAATTCTGAGACTGAAATTGACTAATTTCACTAGTCGATTTAAATATTAAAATATTCAATTTTCACAAATAAATTTTAAATTCAATTTTAAAAGTTCTATAGCATCATTATAACTTCAATATGATAAAATAAAAATTTTCAAATCGTTTTTAATCATATTAAACCCGTTATTCAATTTATCCATTAAATTCCAATTTAAAAATCTTATTAACTCTATTAAAATCCCAATATAACTTACATTCACTTGGAAACCAATTTGAATCATATTAAATCAAATTTCAAATATTCACTCTATTTTCACATATTAAATTTCAATACCAAATTACCCGTATCAAATTCGGAATTTAATTATTCACACGTTTGTAATATTAAATTTAACAAATTTGATTATTCTTAAATCACTATCTTTTGAAATATTCAAAACGAACTTATAAAAATTTAACTTTTGAAACGAATTAAAATTATAGAACAACTATTTCCATTATACGGTTATTCAATTCCCATTATTAAATTATTCAATAAATTCCAAATATTAAATTTAAACAATTTCGCTTATCCAATAATTCATTATCCTTTGAAATATTGAAATTGAACTTATAAGATTCAACCTTTAAAACCAATTCACAATTTAGAACACTATTTTCATCTTACAGTTATTCCATTATTCAATAAGTTTTAAATATTTAATTTAAACAATTTACCTGTTCAATATTCAATATTTGATTTTAAATAGATTTTACTTATCAATTAATTACTCTATTATACCCAATGAATTTCAACATTTATTATCCTATTCAACTATTGATTTCAAAGGCATTCCCTAAGTAGCATTTATTTTCATTACTTGGATAATTATTGTTGCAATTCATTCCAGTTGTTATTATTCCAAACGACTTACAAATTTTTTTCTAATACTAAATCACGAAATCTTATTAAATCAGCTATTTTATTTATCGAAAATTTACGGGTTGTTACACTCTCCCCCACTCAAAACTTTTCGTCCCCGAAAAGGAAAAAGAAGGGAAAAGAAACTAAGTATAAAATTCAACATTAGATATTTTTTTTTAAAGTTACCAACTCATAAAACAATGAAATTCCATTTATAAAGTCTTTACTACGCTTTCACTAAGTTATTCCAAACGGCTTTCTAACTTTAAAAAGTTGGTTATCAAAACAAGTTATATAAAAAAATTTAAAACTTGAAAAATTTTCTAACACCCGGATTTTACGGAAAATTTCGACAGAGTCTCCTTTGCGCGGCTCGATCGGTACAACTACAAAACGCCTCTACGGGCCCCAAACCAACAAAAGAAAATCCAAAAGCCAAGTGGCTCATCAAAAATCACCAAATCCAATGATAAAATAAACATGTACCTTATATTATTATTTTTTTATTAGCGAGCATATACGAATAATATAGCACGAAAGCGAGCTCCAAATGCGAAGCAAGCGAAATCCGCACCTACTAAACACTCAACAAACCATGAGAAACATGCATATATGAAAATAATATCAATATACACAATATAGCAACATAATAACTACATGTGCCAACATAACAAATGCAACAATAACAAATGCAACCGCCAATCAAGTATCATCCAACAAATCCATAACCAATCAATATAAATTTACTTCTCATTAATATTTATTGACTTGGATTTCAATTTTAATCATAGTTGATTCATTAACGTTGGATTTTACTAACATTCATTCTCAATTCAATTAGTTAACATTCACTAATTTATATTTACATTAGTTCACTTCCAATTTGAATCAAATTAAATTCTATTTAAATTCAGTTAACTACCAATTTGATTTCAATAGCTTATAGCTTTCAATTTCATTAACACTTAATGGATTATATATACACTCAACTAACAATCATATAACAACCAAATCATACCCGACATAACCAATTTTTTTTATTTTACATTCAATTTGGTTTATCTCTTTTATATATATCATGTTATATAATATTAAAAGAATCATTTTATATTTGGCATCTTAAATTTCCAATATTAACTTTAATTAAGTCCGTAAGCCGTACATATATCATCTGTGAGCAATATCAATCTAATCCCTTATTCGATCACACAATTTCACTTCCAAACTAGTATCATTCACCCGACTCTCTAGTGCGGACTCGGATTTGGTTCCTTGATTGGAAACTGTTACTCTCCTTTCATAGCCATATACTATGATAGAGAATTCCATAATCAAATTAAAAATCCATATCCAGGGTTCGCCGTCAAAAATCGAGTGAAAAATCCTAACTTGGATCGATATAAATCATCTCGAAATTTTGTGCTCGAATTTGGATCAAATCGTTATGCGAATAAAATAATATACGTACAATCTCACGTATTACTTTCCAATGGATTTCTATCCAATTTATCCATACTAAATTATTTTATTAACTTCTAATTTTTCTCACTTAATTACTCACAATCCATTATTCAGTTAGGATATTCATTTCTCTACATAGCATATTCTTTAACCTTATCTTTTCTCAAATATCATATCATAGGATTTTCTTACTCAAGTTCATTTTTAAACATTCTAAATAATTTAATTAAACTCAATTTATTTTCCCAATTGATTCTTAGCTATACCTAATTCTTTGGTTTACATTTACTCCATATTCATAGTTTCAGTTAATACAAATTTATTTGTGGAACATTTTATTAATCATCACTTTAGTTTATAGTCATTCCATAAAAGTCTGACTTCTCATATATGACTTCTCTTAGTTTACAGATATCTTAAAGGTTACAAATTCAAAAAAAAAAAATTCCTTTGCAATTTATATTTATTTTCTATGACCAATTTACAAAGATATAATACGATTCATTTCTTAAGTTCACTTACTTGTTTCATTTATCCATTTATCATTTCATGCTATATTTAAGTATATAACAATTTTTTTCACAACCAAAATTTTCATTTACATACATTTTAATTCATTTGAACTTTCCTTACTTGTATACTTCAATTACTTTCAGGTTCTGTTTATTTGTACAACATCTCATTACATATCCAAAACATCATTTTAACTTTTTAATACTTGGTAAGTCATATTATATGTTATTAGAATGCAATTTTGGTATTATACAAATTTATAGAATTTCATTTTTCTTGATTAGAATATACATAAATTTGATTTGTTTAAATCCTCTTTACCTTTCAACTTTAAAGTTTTCCCAAAACAATAGCTTAGATATCTTAATCCTCTTATTTTATAAATTCTGGTTATTCACAATTTATTCAAAAAAATTGAAAATCATTAATTAACAGAACTTAGAAATTTAAATGCCCGGTTCTTTCCAAATCGTTTGAAATAAACATATATACTTGTATCCTTTTAAATTATCACATCATACCTTTAGAGTTTAATCCAAAACCCATTTACCCAAAATAATTTCGAAGAAAAGCAAAGCTTCTTAGAAGTCTCCCCCACTTTGAGACTCGAAAATGAACGTCGATGATGCTGCGCAGTCATCACCGAAATTATTTTCTAGCGACAGAAGAGAGGAGTACTTAATTCATTCCTTCTTAAAATCCTTTCAAATATTTCCATAAACAATTTTCAACTAATATTACCATATATTTCTTCAAAACTTTGAGAACCATTTTTAAAAACTCCGGGTCTTAAATTCAATATTTTCCAATTTAAATCTATTTTTAAATTTATAAGTCACCTTTATAAAATATCTTATAGGATTTTTCTTAAAACATTCTACAAGTTGTTTTATTGCTGCTCATTTTGTAATTCATCTTATTTATTAAATCACAATATCCAATTAATGTTAATAGCCAATATTTCATTTCCAACAACCAAATAAGCTAGATTGATCACAATAAATTTTGAAATAAATTCTTTATATACAAAATATAATTAGGGCAAAATTATTTCATTTACCCAATTTCAAAACAATACTATGTCGAGTTGTTCTGTTTAAGTGTTTAGAGATCCCTGTCAATGACGTTAATTACTCGTATTGACCAGAATCCATAAGCCACTCAACAAATCAACCGACACAATATAAAACATTTCATATCACTTAACAAATACGCTCTCTCATATACAATCAACTCATTCATATAGTTTACCTCTATTTCAATGAGTTATTCCCCACTAGAGCCAAGGTTTATCGCTAAACCAAAGCTCTGATACCAACTGTAACGACCCGCCTTTTTGGACAGTTTAAACCGACGATCAAATACCCATGTCGATTCCAAACCATTCAAGAGGGCAGATAGTAATCGGGGTAAATAAGAAAAGAAAAGAAAGAGAAATAAAGGAAATGAAACAACACAGAATCTCGCAGCGGAAAGATAAAATATAATAGTCAAATAAACAGTTCATGAAGCTGTCTACTACACCTTGACAATTATTTATACAACATTTATCAGAGTTATACATATACAACAGAACAATTAAATAATGTAGCAGATAGCATGATGCAAGGGTGATAATAGTAATAGTATACCAAATCTTCGTCTTCGTCCTCCAGAATAGATCTTCAAAAATCTGAAAAACTCAGGACTGACCCGAGCGTAATAAAAAGACAAAACACTCGAGTCAGGACTAAAATATCCTTATGAAAGTTAAATCAATCGTAAATAAATATGAGTGTAACGGCGTCAGAGATGTTTACGGGGTTTGACATCTCATATCCAGTGTCAACGTGCGTGCAATAACTCAAAAGATGTTACGGAATTTTCCATCTCTCAAGGATCCGTGAAACTATCTACTATGTAGTAATGTACGCTAAGTAGATAATGCCTATCAGTAATATAAAGTATCAAAATAGCGTTAAGGCGTTACCATAATCCCCCTTAACACATTTTATATACCCAAAAGCATATACAAGACCGTAGTTTCCCCAAAATCGGAAGTCACTAGAGGGCAATCCATATACTCAAGGTACAAATCAAAACGTAGTGGTCGCGAATATGATAATCAGTATGACATGGTACATGAGGCGATACCAACTAGGATACTAGTAGTTGCATGATCCGGACTGATGTTGGGCATAGCCAGCAGCTACCCCAACACCGCGAAACAACACTCCGAAATCAAGGGGTGCACCCAAATCGCATCACAAATGTAATAGATATGGTATCGAAGAAGTGTATCCGCTAGAGGTGGCGAACCTCAATGGCCCGGCGCGGCTCCTGTTTTAGTCATGTCAGGGGTCATCCAATATCGTTCTCTTTCTTCAGTCAACGCGTTCACCAAACCATCCACTTCATTCTGGATCAACACTCCGCGTATAATAGTTATTAAAGTGGTTTTTGGTATCGACAGAGAGTATGTCCATATCCAATCCCGGTCTCTTTAATAACTACGTATTATTACACCGTTGGCTCTTTACATTTCAAATCGATTCATAATTGATATCAAAATATCATGTTCGTTTCGAAAATCAAATCCATTTCAAATATCATCGTATCCTTTCGAATGTAAGTTTCTGTTTCAAAAATCATTTTTCACATCAATATCTCATTTCGAACTTCAATTTAGGTTGCAACTTCATTTAATCCAATTCGTATTCAAATTCAAGATTTAAACATAAACATTTCACCTTACTAACCATTTTGGAATTTTAGAAAATAGTTTTAAGTAGTTTTAAAATAGTTTAAATAATTAAAATAAAAAAATACTTAAAATCTTTAAAATGGATTTAAAATAGATAAATTAGTTTAAAATAATTTAAAGTGGGTTAAGTAGATTAAATAGATTAAAATAGTTTAAGTATTCAAAATGGTTAATATAACCGAGTAATTTGGAAAACAAAATAAACGGCTTCAAAACCAATCCATTTCAATTTTAACTTTCCAGTTCAAACGATTTCAATTTTCATTCTACCGGTTCAATTTCGATTTCAATTCAAATCAATGTCAATTTTAACTTCAAATTAATTCAATTTTTTTTTTTACATTCACCTTTAATTCATTCGATTTCAATTTATATCGATTTGGAACTTAATGTTCAAATACCAGTTAATAACACTTAACAAAATTTTCCTTCAATATTCAAGTTTTAAATCCAAATTTTCCAACATGGTTCAATTTCAAGCTCAATTTCAAAATACCTTTTTATATCGATTTCTTAGTGATATTCGAAGCTCGAAATAATGTTCAATCTTTAAAACAAATAAATTTTAGAAATTCAATCATATCCCAATTTTTAATTCCAAAGTCTCAACTTAATTATTTAACAAAATTCCTTCAACCAAAATTTATTTCAACATTCCAAACTAAATTTTTCGATAAATTCAATTTCTATAAACCGATTTCTATTTATAACTTTTAAATCAAAACATTTAAATAAATTTCAAATCGACGATTTTAAAATTTATTAATTTAGCCAATTCGGTGTCCGTATATAATTTTCTATCCTATGGCCAAGTAATTATTTATTTCAATTGAATGTCAGGGATGAATATATATTACTTAAATTAAATCACAGTATCATATGTATGCATAACAGGATATATATAAGCAAGTAAACATCCAAACATTCAAATATCAACCAATAGCATCCATCGAAATACATCATCCAATAGGCAATACAATTCATGGCAATTTCATAGTTATCGGTGTCAGGTAATTAAATCGTAATTCAATTTCAATTTTTATTTTCAAATATACCTGTCAATTTTAATTTCGACGGTTAATTCAATGACAATTAAATTCTATCAAACAACGACAAATAAAATCATAACACTTCATAATATCAAATTTAACTAGCATAAAGATATTTAGTACGGTGTGAGCGTTATAAAACACTCACCTTGATTCTACGATTTTAAATCAAATCGAACGACGTTCGATTTAACTCAAAATTTTCTCTAGCTCCAAATGGTTCCAATCCAGCTGCATAGTGTAGTGCCCTATGAAACGAAGACAACGCAACTCGTTTCGTCCAAAACGGACCTCGCATCAACAAGTTATGACATTTAGAAGTTAATACGAATTTAAACACAAATTAAGTTCAACTTTTATTTTAATTTTTATACCCAAACCCACATCTGCCGTCCATTCCCCAAAGGAAGATCACGGCCGCACACGGTTCTCTTCTTCTTCTCGTTCGCATCAGGTACTCATGCAAGCACGAACAACCCAAGCCGTCCCAATAACCCTAATACACGCCATCAATACAAGTACCTCCACCTCGATCAGGAAGCACCACCACGAAGAGCATCTTCCACTCTATACTTGGCTGGAACAGGGAGGAGCTCGGCCCCCTAATTCACCTCGAAACGCGTGCGCAACGGTGGAGAACGCGGCCCAATTTATCTTCCTATATAACTCGAAACCCCATCATCTCCATATAGAATCGAAGATCACCACGCCCCCTACGAATTTGCAGTTGAAAACTTTTTGAAATTGTGAACGGATTCGAAGAATTTGGGGGGAGAAGACGAGTAATTTTCGGCCGTGAATTATGATAATGGCGGCTGTGCACTTGTAACCCTAGTTTTATTTTTATTTTATTTTCAATGAAATAAAGGCTTACTTATAGAAATTTCGAATCACTATGCATCCCGGGTTTTCCGAACTCCGAATTTCGCGCGGTAACTGACGTTCCTAGGGTTTATCCCGCGTTCCGAACACAATGGAACAGGTTTCGGAAGCTAATTCGATCATATGTGTGAGTTACGGAAATAAACGATCAATTTAAATTAAATCGATTTAAACTAATTTCTAGGCGTTTTGGCTTGCACCGGACAAACGATAAATCCGATTGACTTGAAATTTGAAATCTTACAATAATATCACATTACGGATCCGATGAAACTGGTTTTGTCGAAATCCGAGACTGTTTGAAAAATGGCTATTTTAACTCGTTAAATTTATATTAAAATAATTTCGATGCGTTTCGAGCTGCCACGGTCAAACGACAACTCCGAATTGCTACGAAAATTAAAATCCAATAATAACTAACTATTACAGATCTAATGGAACTAGTTTCGTCAAATTCTGAGACTACTCGAAAATTGACTAATTTCACTAGTCGATTTAAATATTAAAATATTCAATTTTCACAAATAAATTTTAAATTCAGTTTTAAAAGTTCTATAGCATCATTATAACTTCAATATGATAAAATAAATTTTTCAAATCGTTTTTAATCATATTAAACCCGTTATTCAATTTATCCATTAAATTCCAATTTAAAAATCTTATTAACTCTATTAAAATCCCAATATAACTTACATTCACTTGGAAACCAATTTGAATCATATTAAATCAAATTTCAAATATTCACTCTATTTTCACATATTAAATTTCAATACCAAATTACCCGTATCAAATTCGGAATTTAATTATTCACACGTTTGTAATATTAAATTTAACAAATTTGATTATTCTTAAATCACTATCTTTTGAAATATTCAAAACGAACTTATAAAAATTTAACTTTTGAAACGAATTAAAATTATAGAACAACTATTTCCATTATACGGTTATCCAATTCCCATTATTAAATTATTCAATAAATTCCAAATATTAAATTTAAACAATTTCGCTTATCCAATAATTCATTATCCTTTGAAATATTGAAATTGAACTTATAAGATTCAACCTTTAAAACCAATTCACAATTTAGAACACTATTTTCATCTTACAGTTATTCCATTATTCAATAAGTTTTAAATATTTAATTTAAACAATTTACCTGTTCAATATTCAATATTTGATTTTAAATAGATTTTACTTATCAATTAATTACTCTATTATACCCAATGAATTTCAACATTTATTATCCTATTCAACTATTGATTTCAAAGGCATTCCCTAAGTAGCATTTATTTTCATTACTTGGATAATTATTGTTGCAATTCATTCCAGTTATTATTATTCCAAACGACTTACAAATTTTTTTCTAATACTAAATCATGAAATCTTATTAAATCAGCTATTTTATTTATCGAAAATTTACGGGTCATTACAAGGGTTGTCTCTAATCCGTACATTTCTAACTGATTTATTTTAACCATTAAAACTTTGATTGGTTAAAAAGCTTTAATAAATTATCACCACAATATTTTTAGAATATTCATCCTATAAATACACGTTTAACATATTTTTTTTCACAACTCATTTTCACTTACAAAAGATTGAAAAGTCGATATAAAAATGTCCTCAAACAACTCATACTCCCCAATCAACAACACCTCTTCGGTCAATAACTCACCAACATCACCAAAACTTCCTACTCCAACACCAAAGCATGAGCCAGTCTATAAATGGGACAACTATCGAACTGGCTACACACATGAATCAAAGAAGGCAAAACGTGGACTTTTTATATCTCCAAATACAAAGAGAAAGATTGATGAGATTCATCACTTTCAACAACAACAAATAGATCTTCAACGAGAATTATATTTCGAACAAAATGTAACGGCTAGACGATTAAGCTTCCTAGAGCAAATCGGTTTACGTTTTTGTGGCTCAAAGAAAAACGAAGTGACTGAGCCTCTACCTCGACCAGTTAGTTCGTATGATCCATCTTCGTCATATCGTACACCAGCTGATCCCGTGAATCCTTGGATGTCGCCAAAATCTCCTCAATATAGTCCACATTCATGGGACAAAAATTATATGGCGAATGAAGGAAATAAAACGCAAAAAGAAAAAATAGACCATCTCCAAAGAAATAATTATTTCGATGGCCAAATCATGTTGTTATATTGTATTACGTCTATACAATTGTAATTGTTTATTGAAATCTTTTTTAAAAATTTAAAACTCCAAAAAATCAAGGTTCAGTCGACTGAACCTTACTGCTCAGTCAACTGAACACAAGGCAGAAAACAACTATACAATAGTTCAATCGACTAAAAACTCTGTTCAGTCGACTGAATTTAACATAGAAAATTTTCGTCCAAAAATTCAGTCGACTGAACGCCAATTCCCAGGCAACTTTTCCCTTTTATCCACCAGTTTTCACCTTTTCACCTTCACTTTTTACATTGCAAAATTTTTCTCTTCCCCATTATTTTCCAAAACCCTAGCCCCAATCCACAAATTACTCTCAAATCTCACAACAAATGGCCCCAAAAAGATCAAAAGCTTCTTCTTCTTCATCCTCCGAGCCAACTGATGCTCAAATTGCACAATGGCTCTATGATGGCGTAGCTGTAACGAGGTGGAATAAAATGAAGAATTCTCGCATTTTCGAACACTCCTTCGTTGATTTTCAAAGCCTTCAGACATACAACATCCAAGCATTAACGGATCGGGCAGGTTTAACTTCTCTCTTGGATTTAAAATGAAATGACCATGCAGTAAATCATATCATGGTCTAACTATTTTATGCAAATCTTAATCTTGGACACCAAACTCCAAGAAATCCAAATGATAGTGTTTGGAGTATGGTGTGCGGGAAGAAGGTTTGGTTCTCCTTAGATCGAGTGGCGCACATCTTAGGATCACCTAATGTAGGGAGAAAGCTTGACGAGGTAGAATTCAATCCACAAATTCGAGATAACACAAACCATCAATTTATGGATGATAATGTTAACATTCGAGATTTTAAATCCACTTCCCTATGACCTAGAGCTAGAATCCTTCACAAAGCTCTTATGAGAATAATTACTCCACGAACGGGTTCATATGAACTTGTCTACCCAATCAATTATCGAGCTCTATACGCTATTTGGGGCAATATTCAAGTCAATTGGGTCCAACTATTTCTTGATGAGTTTCTCACATTTAATAGTGGCAAAATGCGAACTATATATTTTGGAGAATATATCATGAGACTTCTCCTCAATGTTGATACGCCATTACCCGAGTCCGAAAATACAATGGTCCATCAAATTAACCAACGGACTATAAGCCTTATGCAACTCCCGGATAGACCTCCTCGCATCATATCTCTTGCCGAATGGGAAGCTAGGCATCAAGAATAGCAACAACCTCCACAAGCTCTACATGAAGAACCTTTCGACCGAGAAGATGAAATTCGTATAATTGAGCCAAGTTTTACTACCAATCAATCATTAGGAATTTTATCAAGAAATCAACAAATTCTTGATAATCGCCTCAAGAAGGTAGATCACAAACTTGATAAAATTAAAGGATTCTTCAATAAATTATGGGATGCCATCTCATGCTCAACTTCCACTACCGCTTCAACATCACGCGGTAAGCGTCCTGCACCTACTTTCACATGGACATCGTCCGAAGAACATACAAGCAACAGCACGAGTGGCACTAGTGGTGGTCAAGGAGGAAGTTATAGACCTCCCACAGGTGGACTCGTTATCCGCGAACCAAGGGGAGGGAGAGAAGCCTTGTATGATTGGGATAAATATGAATAAATCTTTTATGGTTTTTTTATTTCAAAAAACACTAAAGGCTTGTATAAATAGCCTTTTATGTTTCATTCATGCTACATTTTATGTTTCATTCATTCATGCAAACATTCTATGTTTTATTTCTCATGCTACATTTTTATGCTACATTCTTAAACTATAGACATGCATATCAGTGATTGTTTTAACAATATACTTCTGCGATTATTACTTCCTTTTTGTCGATGACAAAGGGGGAGAAATCTATGTTATTAACCATGTTTTTGTAGTTATTAACCATGTTTTTGTAGAAAAGATAGTGCATATATTCAGGGGGAGGAAATAATCTCTATACACATGAGTATTATTATCAATCAAAAAGGGGAAGAATGTTGATACGCTAAGATTTTGATCAATGACATTGTGCTTCAACAAAAAGGAAGAGATATGTGCAAAGCTAAAGAAAGAACGATGAAGATCAAGGATAAACATAAGTATGATTTTTATATAGGTCTTAGTTTAGATTTATTGTCAAAATCTATCCTCAAGAAGCTAGCACAAACACTAGAACACATTTTATAAATTTCATTTTTTAATAAACATTCACTGTGCACACTTTAGTAGTTCCGTCGACTGAACAGGGATGACCAGTCGACTAAACCTATTACACATATACAAACATGTACAGTTTCAGTCGACTGAAACACCCTGTCAGTCGACTGAATTTGTTCCTGAAAATTTTAGTTCATATTTTCAGTTGACTGAATTCCCTGTTCAGTCGACTGAATTTGAACCTGCGAATTTTCTCTGAATGGACACCTTCTTCCTTCCAAGAGTTGCAACCATTCTCCAATGGAAATGGAAGCATCTATTGTCTGCACACTTAGCCAACAGGTGCACCTCTTTTACAAGTATAAATACATGATTCTAACATCTTCAATTCACCGAATTCTCTTGCTTTAATCTTACTATTTTCTTGAACATATTATCTAGAAATTCTCAAAGCAATCCCAAATCTATTGCTTGAATCACTGTTTTGTTTTTAACATTCTTTTGATTCATAGCAATTCACATTTCCTAAATCTTCACAAACACATTGCATACTCTTGGGGATAAGATTATAGGAATTTTCTACTACATTAGTGTTGACAAGAACACAACAAGTCGAATATTGTTTTTTAGTAATTGAGTTGAAGTCCTCTTCGGTAGTTGAGGCAAGAAATCCCGTTCGGTTGTTCGGTTAAGTTGTAAATCTATTCCTCCGGGTTAAGTGAGGGTTTTAGTTAGTGAATTCCTAAGTGAAGCTTAGGGACTGGACGTAGGACTAGAGGTCCGAACCAGTATAAAATCCTGGTGTCTACCTTGCTTTTACTTACTTTATCTACCTAGACAATTCCGTTATTCCACATTACACGATCCTACCGCATAGCCTCTTTCATATTTGTCATGTGAATCTTAGTCTCTATGATGTTTTAGCTATACCTATAACACACCATATCTTTTAGTGTCCTCTTTTTGATATACTAAGGGGTGTGCGGTGTTTCAGGGGTATGCCCTACCGTAGTTTTTGTAGAAGTTTTATATACCCATAGAGCGAGTGGTAGTTGCTCTACCCAATTCTCTTTTAGTAGAAGTTTTATTTGGAAGTGGCTCAACTTCTAACCGCTTTGTGAAATAATCAATGGCTACTACTGCATATTTAACTCCTCCCTTAGATATAGCAAGTGGACCTATTAAATCAATTCTCCACACATCGAAGGGACATGGATTTGAGATAGAAGTCAATTCATTTGACGGTAGGCATGAGACCTTAGAGAACTTTTGACACTTTTCGCATCTTCTTATGTAATCAATGGTTTGACTAGTCATTTGAGGCTAACAAAAGCCTTGTCTCATAACTTTCTTAGCTAACTTTATACCATTGGAATGACCTCCATAGAATCCTTCGTGGGCTTCCCTTATCAATTATGCCCCTATTTTTGGATTAACACATTTAAGTAAGGAAGTGAGTATCACTTTATATAAAGTATCTTGTTTGTTGTGATAAAAGTTGGGGCTTGGCTTTTTATCCTTCTTGCCTCCTTTTTATCTGTTGGTAGCGTTTCTTTTGTTAAATATTCGATGATAGGCATCATACAGTTTTATTCATATTGATTACTAGTTTTCGTATAAGGAGGTCTTTATTAGAGAATCTCAGCTTCATCTTTTTTCTCCTTATTATGTGCTAAGGCTTGAACCTGGTCAACACTAAAACCGCACTTTTTGGATTGGGGCATTTCTTTTCAGTGCTAAGATTCGCTTGGTAGCCTTCTAGCATAATTTAGGCTTTTGATGCCCCTCATGAGCTAGCTAACTTTCCAAAGAATCGGCTTGATAGTTCTTGTTTTTTGGCACTTGGTATATTGAGAAATCTTTAAATTGAATTAGCATCTTCGATATTTTCTTGACATATAGAGTCAGTTTGGCATCATTTATCAGATAATTTTGGTTTAGCCGATTCACCATTAATTATGAATCACTGAAAAATTCAATTCTAGGGATTTCAACTCAAGGCCTAGCATAATTCCTGCTATCATGGATTCATATTCTGCCACATTGTTAGTAGCTAGAAACCCTAACTTTATTGCATGGTGCAAACGATGTCCATCAGGAGTTATAATCACATATCTAGCAACTTGTTCAATTGAAATCTTGTCTATGAATAGTTTCCACTCAGGTTTTAGGTCATTTTCTTTCCCTAATTGGTCTTTAATGAACCCGATACACTTGTTGACAAATTCGCTAGTGCATGTCCCTTAATTGATACCCAGGGCAGGAATTCAGTATCGTATTGGCTAAGTTAAGTTTCCCACTTAACCAACTATCCTAATTTTTTGTTTTACCAAAAACCAACTTGAGTGAGAAATTAGTTAAGACTTTTATTTTATGTGCTTGGAAATAAGTCCTTAACTTTCATGCGGTAAGCGTTAAATAATACGTCAAGTTTTCTATAAGTGATATCTAGTTTCCGCTTCTATAACCCCTTGCTGGTATAATATACCGAAAGCTGAATTCCCTTCTCTTCTCATATTCGCACTAAACTAACTGCATGTTTAGAAACTTCTGTATAGAGATAAAGGCTTTCTCCATTCACAGGGCTAGTGAGAATTAGTGGTTTTTCCAAATGTTCGTTCCTGTTTCCTTTTTGCCATAGGCCTTCTTTCAATCATGATACTTTCATCCATTTGAACGAATTTATCAGCTTAAAAAAAGAAACCTTGCAAATCCTTACATCCATGTATGTAGAATTCTCGCCAACATCGTGTTTGCTTAATTAGCCCAAAATGTACTGCCATTGGTTGTCTCTATCAATCATGTTTTTCGCCTTTAGAGCTTTAGTATTGAATCTCTTAAGATAATCACCCAACAACTCTCCTGGTCTCTATTTGATATTAGCTACCATGGTGTAGTCGATGGTGGGATCTTTACAAATACAGAACTACGCTTAGAATTCACAAGAAAAATTTTTCCAAGAATATATGGTCCTTTCTTGGTACTGTCGGTACACTTTAGCCGCTGCTCCATGAAAAGTAGTTAGGAAAAGCCAACAACGCACTGCTTCGGATGCATTGTATAGGTCCATCTGACTTTCAGAAGCCAATAAGTAATCATTTGGATCGGTCATTCCAATACACCTGATGGATGGGATCTTGATATGAGAAGGAATTTTGTAGTCATAATCTCATCCATGAAGGGAGCTTTTCGATGATTATCATTGACTCTATCGTCTAGAGTTCTTTTTCACATGAGATTAAGCATATCTTTTGCCATTTTTCTTGCAAAGTGACTCAAGTAAGACTCATTATTATGGTAGTTGCTCCTTTCATGTTTATATCCTTCAAAAGTTGAGCTTCTAGATTGTTCATTGGGTTTTTCTTCTAATCTCCCCTGGTAGTTTACTCTAGCTTACTCATCACCTCTTCGCTTTGTGGAGTTAGGGTAAGATAACCTTCACTTTTATTTCTAAGCAAAGAAGCATTCAAGTCCCTCCTTGGAGATTCTGCTTCATCTCCAGTTGTGGGTCTAGTACTTTTGGAGGATTTTTGAGCAAGTATTGCTTCCAAAAATTCTTTCATTTAGAGCACTTGTTATCTAGGCTTCTATATTTGCTTCGTTATTAGTTGGTCGTGCCTGCTCTATTGGCTACCCAGGCTCTGTATTTCCGATGTTGAAGTTGGAAACTACGTCTTCTTCTAATGTTGTTGTTTAGATAACCTCCACAGTTTGAGCATTAAGTCGGTTTGATCCCATTTTCCTCAAACAACAGTTTGCTTCATTATCTCATGGAAAGAATTAAATAGGGTCGGAGATGCGAGCCATCTTTCTAGTGCCAAAAATGTTAGACCAAATCCTGGTATAATGACCGTAATGCCAATAGTGAAGCATTAATCCTTAACTTGAACAAAAAGCAGTGACATCATTAAGAATCACTTAATCAATGTCATCTTATTTGTGTCATCAAGGACCTATTTATCACTTGAGACTTTGTGCATAATGGAATAATTAATGGATGTATTTATGACATTAGTTTGTCTTCTTGGAGTAAAATATATTAAAGTCCGTATGTTTTTATGATTTATTATTCTCGAGATCCCCTAAAGCCACTTGGAGTCAACATATTCAAGAGTCCCTGTGGCCTTAAAGGAAATGATATCCCAAAAAGGGTCTATGTCACATCATATGTTCATAAGAGATAAGAAAACACGTAACAAATCTTGTGCAATAGTCCATTAGGCTCTACAATGGGCTATATAATCCATTCTTATGTTTGAAGCCTAATGTCCATATAATTATGCGCATATCACTCGTCGTAGTCTAAAGCACCATTTAAGTAATAGTGTTAAATTTTGAACTTAAGGAGTTCGAATATACGCATATCCAATTCAATAATGTTCGAAAAGGCATAGTCAATTATGACATGAATGTCCAAAAGTCTTTGTTTGTATTAATTATGCAAGATTATAGTCAAATAAAGATTTTCCCCGATTAATTTAGAGTTTATAATGATTTGATTTCAAAAAATGGAGAGAGAAAAATTCACCCCTCTTTATGCACCACTTAATCCATATTTATATAGGTGACACGGCTCCACTCCGCCTTTCATGTCTAAGGCATGATCGAATTCAGCTTGCTTTGCTTTGGCAGTGTCAACCTAGCATTAGCTTCGTCACCGAATAATATATATAAGAGACTACATCATCTTCCTTTCGGTTTCTTCGACATGCTTCAGCATCAGCTTTGGTGATGGCATTAGCAACAACTTCGATGACTTCAATAGTGCAATATGATAGGCTTGCTTGATGATGAAGATAGTAGAGCTTCGATGCCACCTTATTAATGATGGCCTTCGGCATTAATTATCCAGTGTACTAAGGTACCCATAATTGGTTGTTGACGACGTCATTAAAGAAGAGCGACCACATTCCATATGGTGTCGGCATTAACTATCTTAATAAATGTTAATGATTCTCGATATCAACATCGCACATTTACATATGCGGTGTTTCAAAACATAGTATTGATTGTTATCGTCATTCATGATAGGTGGCGCTAAACGTTGATGAGAAACAACAGTGTTGTTAAAGATTAACTTCATATAGTTTGGTGCAAAAGTTGACGACTCTCGATGTCGATGACCTCCATTGTGATGGTTAGCGCTTCTCATTGGCTGATGGCAGTGTTGAATTGAAGTGGCATCAATCGTTATCCCTCCTTTGTGGACATCGACGGCATTCATCATTGATGTCATGAGGATATGTAGTGACGATATTTTTAAAGTAGAGTTTTAACAGTAACTTATCCCGATGAGCCTCAACATCATTATAGGGGTGTTAAAAAGAGGTAGAAATGATGACTTGTGGCATGGTCTATTAGTGAGACTGATTGATTGTCATCTTTATCATATGTTGCATCCTCCACTAATTGATGAAGTGCGGTAACAACAAAGCACGATGTTGACAACAGATGGTGTAGGTAATAGAATTTCATCATTTGACATGTATAAGAGGCGGTATGGATGGCACTAATGATGAGCAATATTGTTTATCAACGATATTGATCCTTGGCGTCACGGAAGAGCGATATCCTTTATGTGCTGTAAGGTGTGGTATGGAAGAAGTGTGGTGTGGATGAAGGGCGATTCTGAAAATATACATCACCAATTTTATACATTATTGATCTCATGCGGTACTATTGATCTTCGATGTAGAATGAAGTGGCACCGATTCCTCTGCAACGCTATCTCTTTTAGCATTACTTTTGATATTGAAATTATATGGATAAAAATCATCATTGTTGTGGCCATCATCCTCATTATTTTCATTAGCATCATCTCCTTTTTGTCAGAATCTATGTCCTCTTCAAGTAGGGGCCATCAAAAGATTTTCTAGCATCAACCTTTTCTTTTGTGGGAAACTCTTCTTGAAGTGACCCTTGAGCTCTCCCTAATATGAGGCTAAGCGTTCTTTTAAATTTTTCATTCCAATCTAGAAGGGAAGGGAAATTTAGGTCTTCACACTTTTGAATGTTGTGGCTATATGCCACAAACAAAGCATTCTTATAGCTCTTCTCAGTGATTGCGGTGAGAGCGTTATCAAGGGAAAAAGTAAACTTTCTTCTTTGTGTCCCCTATGATGTGGTGTGAGTAGGTCAGGATATCGCTTTTCCTTTTCAGCCTATTGTTAGTGCAAAAATTCGTCTACACCAACACCCCGAGGTCTGAGTGTACAACTCTGAAAGCTAGTTTTGTTATAGGTCTCGATTATGAGACTATCGAGATGTGATATAATTAGGATAGAGTTGCAGGATGTTGAACTATAGAATCACGATAATAAACAGGAATAAGGTAAAGTGCTGAAAGGAAAAATAACACCAAGATTTTTATAGTGGTTAGGGCCAAAGTCCTTACATCCACTGTTCTTTCCTTTTTTAGCTACTCTTATATAGCCAAGAGGCTTATTATATTGAATTTAGGTGTTTCCGCCATTAATGAGTTTCTAAATGGAGCTATAATATAGGAAAATTTGATAGAGTTTTATTCTTTTGATGTACTAGAAGATCCCTTGGGCCTTGGGATTATTGCATATTTATAGCCAATATGTCATAACGCCATTAGTGGAGAGCCTTTTCTTTGGATTGATGACCTGACTTGTTATGTTCGGCTTAGATTAAACGCTTGATATCATCTTGTTGATTTCATTTTGACATGAATTGTTGGCATGATGCTTTTATATATTTCTTTTTTGATATTTTTCGTTTATCCTGATCATTAATCTCAGTAGATGGTTATTTGAGCCATTGATTGCTAAAACTTGTTAAAAGGTTTTGGCTTTGGCAACTACTGCCCTCGATTAAGCTTCTTGTTTTAGCTAAACAATGATCTTGACCTTGGTTGATGCTTTGATTCTTGCTCTTGAATCATATGCTCTCAGGTACTGAGTTCCATACTCATGCTCTCATTGGAAACTAAACAATGTGCCTTGGAATTACAAACCAAGGAACCTTCTTTTCAAGTATTCGTAATTTATACTTAGTAAACATTATGGTGTGACACATGCCCACCAAAATTCATCTTATATGGTTGTATGAGGTGGATCTTAAAAAGAATAGTGTCATATCAGGTTTTTTACTTTGCTTGTTTACTCCATTCTCATCATGAAAGTTGACCATGAGTTTTCAGGCAAAGTAGTATCCTAAGAAATTTCAAAAATGCTACTTTTCATGGAAAACTTATAAAGATCTAACCTTGTTTAAAGGGTTTTGGAAGTAATTTGGAATTTCCTAAAGGATTTTTTGAAATTGAAACTAGTGCTTAGAGGCAAAAATACCTCAATACCATGCTATAGTCATCTCGGTTAAGGTCGAACTTAATTTGTTGCTTAGGGACAGGAACTAAGTTGGTTGCTTAGGTCAAGTAACAAGTAATTAAAGGTTTTGAAAATCAAAAGGTGAAAATTTTAATTTGGACCGTGAGATTAAAAACTTCAAAATCATTTTTATCACTAGAAACCACCTAGGCTTGGTGATAAGTGAAACTATTGGGGCGCCAAGAGGCGAAATCCAAATCGGGACGATAAGGTCAAAAATTTTGAAAAATTATAGTTGCTACTTGAAACCATCTAGACTAAGTAGTAGAAGAAACTATTTTAGTGATGAAAGGAAAACTATGATTTGGGACTATGAGATCAAAATGTTTGAAACTACGCATGTCACTTGAAGCCAGTAGGCTAAGTTGTCAGCAAAATTACTTCGGTGCCGAAAGGCAAAATGTGATTTGAGACTGTAAGGTCAAAACTTTTAAAAACTATGCTTGTTACCTAAAGCCATCTAGACTGACTGGTAAGAGAAATGAATTTGGTGTCGAGAGGCAAAATTTGATTTGAAACATGAAGTCAGAACTTTTGAAAACTATGCTTGTCACGTGAAGCCATCTAGGCTAAGTGGTAAGCAAAATAGCTGTGGTGCCAAGAGGAAAAATCTGATGTGAGACCGTGAGGTCAAAACTTTTGAAAACTATGCTTGTCACTTGGATCCATCTAGGCTAACTGGTAAGCGAAATGGTTTTGGTGCCGAGAGGTAAAATTTAGTTTGAGACCGTGAGGTCAAAATTGTACTTGTGGTAAGGAAATTGTAAGTGATCATTCGGGATTGAACTTTAAAGAGACGGGTTCTAGTCTTGCACTAAATATGTGTCCAAGTATCTGTTGTTGATTGGCGATCTTCAAAATGCTCCTTTCTTTTCTTGTGCAAGGATGATCTGGCATCTGAGGAAATCTTTTGACATTCCACTTATGGGTAGTTATTGGATGAGATGGTCAAAAATACTTCTCTCTTTTCAATCTATACTGTTCTTTTTATTATAAATAACCTCTTTTCTTTCTCTCCACTTTTCACCCATTTAAATTGTTAAACCGCCATTAACATCTCAAGATTTCTTTGATTCCTCTTTCGACATCTGCCCCTTTTTCTTAGATTATAAATGGATGCTCCCATAAAGACTCAACGAGAACCCGATGAGATTTTGTCTTCAAATGGGATCACTGGAGTCGAGATACTTGTTCCTTGGTCCGAGATGCATTATGTAATGACCTAATTTTTTGACGCTCAAAAGTCGACATTGACACGTCCACTGTGTCCAATGCCGCACTGTCGAATGCCAAAAAACCGAACCGTTAGTATTTAAGAAGAAGATAAAAGAAGAAATAGATACAGTAACAGAACCTCACATTTCGCAGCGGTACAACAGAAACAATAATAGAATCCAGTTCTCCCTCGAGAGGCATTCGCCATCATTCAAAATTTTTATTTGAATCAAAGAAAAAGGGGCAAAGGAGATTTCGAATAGAACGAGGGAGAACTGGATTCGATTCTTCGTTCGTTCCTATCTCTGTTTTTTGCTTCTTTTATTTTCTTTTTAAAACTGAGGATCGACTGAGTTGTTTAAAGGATGAAAAAGAAGTTGCGGCCATTAATTTCTTTATTTTTGAAGCTGGCATTTGAGTTGAATTTGATAGTGAGAAAATGAAAAAGCTCAGGAATTTTCTTTTATTAATTTGAAATGAACTCGTGCTATTTTGAGCAAAGAAAACGAAACTGGTGTTTGAATTTTCCACTACATGTTTGATGTTTTCAACAGTGCTTTGATACATTAATATTATTTACATTTTTAAAATTTTAAATTCAAATTCAAATTGTTTTTGAATTCATGGCTCAAAATTTCGAACTTCTATCAAGGCATGCGCCAGACGTTTATAATGTTATACACCTATTCCGAACGCAATGAAAAAGGTTTCGAGTCCAAATTCGATCGTACAGAGAAGATAGCTTTTCGAACCCAGCTATTAATTTAAATTACCAATATAAATTTTAGCGCGTTTGCAATCCGTACGATCACACTACTACTCCAAATGCTATGGAAATCGAAATCCAACAATAATACGCTATTACGGATCAATTGGAACTAGTTTCATTGAATTCCGAGATTGTACCTCAGAAGGCTATTTTTAAATATCGATTCAAACGATATAGTTTCAAAACTGAACAAAGCATTTCCAAATTCAATTCTGAAGCATCCATTATCTGCAGTATTATCAATATAAATTTTCTAAGCCGTGAAAAATATTTTTAATAAGCATAAAACTGAAGATTTAATATCTTGCCCAAATCTCTATAATTAGATTCAATAATTAAATTGCCAAATTAATAGTTATATTTGAAATTCAAGTTCAAACAACTTCCAAATATTTAAAATCAATTAAACATTCCAATTTCAAACGTTCAAAATTTTCGGGTCGTCAGTGACACTTGTTAACTAATTATGAGATTATTACACTTGTTCATTCTCTTGTTGAATTTCTTGCTACATTTTTAACACTTGTATTTCACATGAATTAAAGGCTTTTAAAATAAATTTTATAATACATTTTCCTTATTTTATATATACATTTTTCTTTATTATTCTTACACTATTTTTAAAAGAAAATGTTTTAAAACAATTATACATTAAATAAATTACCAATATATATTATTTTAAAATCCAAATTATTTTACTAAACATTAATTTAAATTTTAAATTCAAGTTCAAATTCAAATTTAAATTTTGAATTAGAATCCATATAAATCAATACTAATTCTATTTTGTCATGAAAATTTTCAAATTAGTTCCAAATTAAATTCTAGAAATTCAAATAAATTACTAATTTTAAATTGATATAATTTGGGGATGTTACATATTCCCCCTTAAGAAAATTTCGTCCTTGAAATTTGAAAGAGAGAGAAACAAACAAGGAATATAAGAACATAGAAAAAGATAGAGAATGGCTTACCAGATTAAGCCGAAATATCCACTCAGCAATTGGGATAGGACTTCTGCATGCTATGCTCTATTTCCCAAGTATAGTCATTTGGGTCACCACTCCATTGTACTTTGACCAGTTTCACAACTTTATTCCTCAGTTGCTTTTCGTCACGATCAGTGATCTTTATCGGTTCTCTCTTCACTGTCAGATTTGGTGTGATCTCCAAATCCTGCTGAGCAGCCTCTTCAATAATACAATCAGGATCATGCACATATTTTCGAAGATGTGAAACACATCGTGTACGCTAGATAATCAGCTAGGTAGCTGCACTCGGTAAGCTAAAAGACCGATCCTTTCCAATATAGGAAAAGGACTAATATAACGCAGTGCCAGCATACCAGTCTTTCCAAACCTCAACACTCCACGCATTGGAGACACTTTTAAGAAAACAGAATCTTTAACCTAGAATTCTAAATCTCTTCACCTACGGTCGTAATAGTTCTTGTGACAACTTTGAGCCGTTTTCAGTTTCTTTTGAATAAAATCAACTTTTTTGGTAGCTTCCTTTATCATATCTGGTCCAAGAACGAGTCTATCACCTGACTCGATCCGACATGCAGGTGATCGACACGGACGACCATATAAAGCTTCGGAAGGAGCCATTTCAATACTGGCCTGATAGCTATTGTTATATGAGAATTCAACCAGATGAAAATAATTTTCCCATGAACCGCCAAAGTCAAGAATACAAGCACGCAAGAGGTCTTCTAAGATTAGATTAATCCTTTCAGTCTGCCCATCAGACTGCGGGTGATAAGTAGTACTGAAATTCAGTTTGGTTCCCAGTGCGGCTTGAAACGCCTCCCAAAATCTACTAGTGAAGATCGGGTCACGATCACTCTCTATACTACTGGTTATACCGTGGAGATGAACAATCTCTTTTATATACAATTTAGCTAAACTTGCCGCTGTCCGGGTAGATTTCACTGGAATGAAATGGGCAGTCTTAGTTAAACGATGCACGATAACCCAAATTGCTTCATTCCCCTTTCTAGTGCGTGGCAACCCGCCCATGAAATTCATAGACACTTGATCCCACTTCCACTTTGGCACCTCCAACGGCTGAAGTAAACCTGACATTTTCTTTCGATCGCTCTTGATTTGCTGACAAGTAGCACAACAACTCACATAAATAGATATGTCCCTTTTCATTGTTTTCCACTAGAAAGTTCTTTTGATATCCCGATACATCTTATTAAATCCTGAATGGATACTAAGTTTGGACTTATGACACTCGTCCAAAACTTCACGTTTCGGATCAGGGATATCTGGAACGCAGATCCTGCCTTTTTGTCTTATAACCCCACTATTATTGGTTTCAAAACTGGTATCTTCGCCTTGAAGGATTCTCCCATAAATATCTCGAAGAAACTTGTCTTCTTTTTGTTTGTCGGCGATCTTCTCAAGGAGAGTAGAAGTAACAACAAGATGAGCAAGAATAGCGCGCTTCCTACTCAAAGCATCGGCAACCAGATTAGCTTTACCAGGCGTATATAGAATGTCTAGGTCATAAGACACTAGAAATTCTAATCAACGTTGTTGCCTTAGATTAAAATCCTTCTGGGTGAAGACATATTTCAGAGATTTATGGTCGGTGAATAATTTGATTTTTTCACCTAAACAAGGAGGGTTTATTAAGTGTAAATATTAAGTTAAGTTAAACTTTTAAATCTTTTAGGAAACTGAAAGAAATTTTACCCAGAAGATAGTGTCGCTAGATTTTCAAAGCGAAAATAACCGCTAAGAGTTCGAGAACATGGACTGGTTAGTTTTTCTCATGCGGATGTAATTGTCTACTCGTGTAGGCAATTACCTTCCCATTCTACATTAGAACAACACCCACACCATCTCCACAAGCGTCTGCATAAACAGATAAACCTTAGTTCCCATTGATAATAGCGAGAACAGGAGCGGTAGTCAATCTCCTCTTTAACTCCTGGAAAGCTTCATCATATTTTGGAGTCCAATTAAACTTAGCATTCTTCATTGTTTGCTTAGTTAATGGACTAGCTTCTTAGAAAAATCCTAAACAAACTTTCGGTAATATCCTGCTAAACCCAGAAAACTTTGAACTTCTTTCGGAGTTATGGGTCGCTTCCAGTCTAGATAGAAGAAACTTTGCTAGGATCAACAGAAATTCCTTCTTCATTAACAATGTGCCCGAGAAATCTAACTTTCTTGACCCAAAAATGCATTTGGAAAATTTGGCGAATAAAATGTTCTTTCTTAATATTTCCAAAACAATCCTTAGATGCTCAGCATGCTCCTCTTCGGTTTTGGAGTAGATCAAAATATCATCAATAAACACAAGAACAAATTTGTTCAATACTTCTCGGAATACACGAGTCATTAAGTCTACGAAGTATGCGGGAGCATTTGTTAGTCCAAAAGGCATGACTAACCATTTGTAGAATGTGTTTGGACCCCTAAAAGCAGTTAAGTGAACACAGTCTTCAATAATTCGTAGTTGATGGAATCCTTGAGCAAGATCCGTCTTCGAAAAGAATCGAGCGTCGTGCAGTTGATCGAACAGATCATCGATTCTAAGTAAAGGAAATTTGTTTTTGTGCGTTAGTTTATTGAGATCACGGCAGCCTACGCACAATCTCAAAGATCCGTCAGACTTAGCGATGAAAACCACAGCTGAACCCCATTCATAACAGTAGGACATATTAATCCTTTCTCTAGCAAATCACGGGCTTGCTTGACTGACTCTATCCTTTCCCTGGGTGCCATCCTGCAACTTGCATGAATAACAGGATGAGCATTGGGTACTAAGTCAATTCTGAATTCAATTTCACTGTATGGGGGTAAAGATTTAACCTCTTAGAACACATCTGGAAATTCCCAAACAATAGGTATGGACTCCAAACTAGGTTCGGGATACCCCCAAGGTATACATCAGTTTATCTCTCTTAGGACTCGAATCCTCATAAGAGATTTCACTGAAATTCCCAGATTTAGTTCTAATCAAATTCATATGATTGTTACAATCTAATTTGGCTTCGTATTTCGTTAGCCAGTCCATTCCGATTAAGATTTCAAATTCATTAAAATCGAGGATGAAAAGGCTGATAGGAAATTCTTAACAAGAATACGAGATAGGAACATCTCTACATCGTAAACAAAGATTTGCAGGACCACCAACTGGATTCTCTACGCAAGTTGGCTCGTCAACAAATTCAGGTTTTAGTTTTAATTCATTTACGATTTGTTGGGAGATAAAACTTTGTTTAGCGCCAGTGTCGAACAATACTCTAACAACTCCATCATAAATGATAAGGTTACCTTCTAAGACTCCTTTTTCTTTATCTGCCTTTGAAGTTGAGGGGTTACCTTTTATTGCGTACATTTTCATTACTTGTGCTTGCTTCTTTTTCAGGCAATGTTTAGCTTCGTGACCTAGCTTGTGACAATAAAAGCATCCCTTAGTTCTTCGAATCGTCTTCACAGGCTGATATTCCTTTACTTGTTTCTACGGCTTCTTACAATCGTTTAAATATTGGCCTTTCTCCTGATTACTCCTCTTCTCCTAGCCTTGATCCGGTTTCTTCCCTCCAAACTTCCTTTTCTTTCAATTTGGATTGCTTTAACATCCCTTCACTTTGGGAACTTCCTGCATATCCAGGGTAGCATGTCGATAACCAATATCGATCAAATCAGAAAAGGATTCTTTTATGTAGGCAGTCATCCTTTCATGGTACTTCTTATTCATTCCCCGAATGAATCTTTCATTCTTCTTCAAAGGCGTATTCACCAGCTCCAGACCAATACGAGATAATTCGTTGAATTTATTCAAATACTCCTCAAACGATAAACTTCCCTGCTTCGAATCCATGAACCCTTGGTACATTCAGGAGGTACTAGTAGATGGCATGTATCTTTGCTCAAACACCTCTTTGAATCGACTCCAAGTAAACTCATCTTCAGGCTCATCCACTGTAACTATCTCCCACTAAGCTAGGGGTTCCTCTTGGAGTTGCCAAGAAGCTATTAATCGCATTTGATCGTCTTCTAACTTTAACCCTCTAAAAATTCTTTCGCACGATCTAATCCAGGATTGGGCTTCGAAAATAGATTCCTTGCCAGTGAATGGCTTTCTACTATGTCTAGAAAAACTTCTACATAGATCTGCCAGATTCGGCTGAGATTGAGTAGATATAGCCATTGTGGCAGGGACTTGACCAGCTGTAGTGGTATTTTTCCATCCCCTACCTTGTCCTCTTCTTCCATTCATTCTCACTATCTGTAAATAGTAAGAAAACTTGATTTAGGCATACAGATAAGATATCTTAGGGAATATCAACAGTTTAATGAAATAGACCAAGAAATTCTAGAATTTCGGTCTCTCGGGTTATACTCATTCTAGGGTGTACTTCACCGTATCTCTAATGAGCCACCTAATGTGTTATACTACGTAGCTAAAGTTCTTACTCATCCTTTAGCTCTGATACCACTTGTCACGACCCAAAATCCAGCATTCAGAAATCGACATCAAATACCTCACTTGTATTCGAACGTCGGAGATTCACACGTTGAACTCTAGTTCGGATGGAGCTTATAACAACATTAGATGAAAATAAACAGCGGAAACAAAAGATGATATCATCTATCACAACACAGATGCAACATTTATACAATATTTGATTACAACAGACGAACTCCAACATCAAAGTGATATGCAAAAGGTACAATAATAGGATGATAACACCACAGCGGAAAAATAACAGTGACTTCAAAAATTTCCAACATACTTCGACTTTGATAAAGTATTCCCAAAAACCAAGGCTAACTGATACAACATTGGCACCGTGCACATGCATAGGCGAACTGGCCACCTTCGATCGATGCTACGGCCTTCAACATATCAACGATGATCCACCCGAGCCTCATGAGCACCCAGAAACCCACAACGTCGATGAATTAGAGATTTTTCCATTAAACCCAAATTGGAATAAACTTGATCATCAAAAAACTGCCTCGTTTGGTCACCTCAGGCCACTAGCGATGTCGAGATCCCGGCTATAGCTTCGTCAGGCTTCCCTACTTCGATCGCCATCGGAGCGATCAACACCAATGCGACGACGAGACGTCAGCAACTCAAAATTCGACTTCAACCCTAAATTGACCTTGTTCACCATCCACGGTGATCTGGAATTTAGTCGAGCAATTTTCCAAATCTCTCTGACCTCCCAACAACCTATTGCTACGATTTCGAGGACCAACGCCTCACCGATCGCCAGGTTTTGTTAAAAATGACGATTCCGTTCATCCCTGTTTTTCTCAGAGAATCCTTGATTAAAAATTTTAATATCACATTTAAAAATATCAATTTCAAAAACGTTTCAATTGGTATATTTAAACTCAGAAATCAGGATGGATGAAATTTCAGTTTACATTGGTTTTGCCTGTATTTTTATATTTCCAAAAAAATCCTTTGTTTAATTTACTTAAATTTATTTTTAAATCTTAAAGCATGATCATACAAACATGTTCTATTTAGATTTCAAAGCTTAAAAGTGATTTGAGATAAAGCTTTTGAATTTGGAAACAAGTTTTGGTACCTGTAAGCCTGGAAAAGAATTCAGATTCATGTGTACAGACATGCACACCTCATTTTCATATATATATATATGTGTGTGTGTATATATGCATGCAAACACAAATTTACAATTCAAACTCCAATATTATTCACAACAACAGGTTTTAGTTCAAATCAAAAAGGGTTTACTTGAAAGTTACTGTAGCAGAGTAAGTAAGAAAAAATAAAACAAGCACACCAGGAATTTTTATACTGGTTCGAACTTCCCGTTCTACGTCCAGTCCCAGACTCCTTCTGGAATTTCACTAACAACAATCCTCACTTAACCCGAAGGAACAGGTTTACAACAACCCTTGAACAGCCGAACAAGGGACCTGAGCAACAGAACAGGATTTCGCCTCAACAGCCGAAGAGGACTTCACTTGCCTGAACGACAGAACATGACTTCAACTTATACAGAGAGTATTTGACACAGTGTGTTCTTGATAACACGGATTTGTCTCTTGATAGTACAACCTTCCTATAATCTTCTCCTTTTGATATATGTGTGTGTGAAGAATATGGAAGTAAATGAATTATTTTGTATGAACTTGAATGCACAAGAGTGTTAGAATCAAAGTAGATTAAGAATAGATTGTATATCTTCTTGAAAGGAACGATTCTAATGTGTTTATATAGATTATAAATAGGTGCATTTGTTCGTGAAGAGTTATCATGAAGAGATATGGTCATATCTATTGAAATGAAGGACGCATCTCTTCACGAATGAAAGTGCCTCTTTGAAAAATATAGCCGTTATAGATATTCAGACTTCTGAATTGAAAAATTCAGACTTCTAAAATTGATAGCGTGCAAACTAGAAAGGAAATAGGTCATTTTTGACCAGATTCAGACGTCTGAAATTTCCAATTCAGACGTCTGAATATTGTATGAATTTTCAGTTTTGATTACAGATTCAGACGTCTGAATTGACCATTTCAGACGTCTGAATTTGACTTGTAACTAAAAATTACCATAGCCCAAATGGTTAGAGCACTTGCCTTCTGAATTGGCGACTCGGGTTCGAGTCTCGCTCCATGCAATTTTTGAAAACTTGATTTTTCATTTAAAATATGAATGTATATGTGTGTATACCATTTGGAGAAGATTTTAACATTTTTAAACTCTAGACACGACACTATATGACTAATAATACTTTGTTTGTCACCTTCGCCTTGTCTCTAACGTGTATATCTCTTCTTGTATCTCCATATACATTCTTTCATCTTTTTGTACTGTATATCTTCATTTTGAATGTATTTGATTATCTCTTTTTGATGCTCATGTACCTGCAAATTAGCTTAGAGATTCTTTGACATAATTGTATAGTTGTTGTCATTAAAATCCAACAATTGAGGTTCTAACATTCTCCCCATTTTTGATGATGACAACTATACAATTTTTAAAAAATATTCATTCTATATAAAAAGTAATATTAATATGTTTAAAGCTCCCCCTAAGTATAACATCTCCCCCTAAGTATAATATCTCCCTCTATTAATATGCATATGAATTTCTCCCCCTTTGTCATTATCAAAAAGAATGAGGGAATAAAATTATATAAAATATCTTATATTTAACGAGATAAACTCATTATTAATTATGGAGGAAAAATAAAATAAATTTTACCATATTTACTGAAGTCCATATTTTATTGTAATCACGTAATTTTATTAAACGTATGGAACATTCTTTAAAATTCCAAAATCTATCCTTTTCTTTTGTTTCTCTGAGTACCTGCAAAAAATAATAATAATTTTCGGTACCCACTTACTATGTTAGGGTCCGGGGGGGTTAGGTCTTTGGAAACCATACCCATTTGGGTGTGGTTGAACCTTTATAAATATAATTTTCATTACAAATTACATTCTTATAATAGTTTCTAATATAAAGTTGTTTATCATGATCAATCATATTAGCTGGAATCCATATCTTAATACTATTAGTCATTAGCTTAGTACTTGATCAATAATTTCTATCATTTCTAAACAAAGTACTATTATGACTATAACTGGTTTTAAAACTATCTTGATTACTAGTACTAGCACTAAAGTTAGTATACATGAATGCATATCTAGCACTATTTTTACTTTTAGCTTGTTTATAGCCTAAACCGCTTTTATCATTGTGAGCTTTTGAATTCTTAACATAACCTAATCCCTTCTTGTTTGAAGCAGGTTGAGAATTTTCAATAATCCTGGATAAATTTTCTCTCCCTTTATTAAAATTGAAAATATTTTTAGTAATGTCATCAAGCTTAGTTTTGAGACTAGTGTTATCTAACTCAACAATTTTAATTTTTGTTTTTAACTCATGATTTTCAGAAGCTAGAGCATTATTCTTTTCTTTTTGAGCTTCTATTTCTTGACTTAATAGAGCGAGTTGAGAATTGTCTGAATCTTGAATTTTATCAAGTTCTTCTTCTAATATTCTCTTCTCGTCTTTAAGCATATCTCTTTCGAATTCTGCTTTCTTCTGAGTTTCCAGAGCTTCCTTATATTTTCTTTTGAGACTTTTTAAAGTGTCTAGAAGTTCTGAATTTATTTCTATCATATCATCAAAAGTTAGATCACTAACCTCATTATCTTTTGCCATGAAGCATTTGTTTGTTTGCTCCTTTGCTTTTTCTTTATTGCTCTTCCTCTTCTTATTTCCTTGACTAGATCTCTTTGTAGCCATTTATTCTAGGATGTTGTTACGATCTCTAGAAAACCAGGCTCTGATACCAAATGAAAGTTACTGTAGCAGAGTAAATAAGAAAAAATAAAACAAGCACACCAGGAATTTTTATACTGGTTCGAACTTCCCGTTCTACGTCCAGTCCCAGACTCCTTCTGGAATTTCACTAACAACAATCCTCACTTAACCCGGAGGAACAGGTTTACAACAACCCTTGAACAGCCGAACAAGGGACCTGAGCAGCAGAACAGGATTTCGCCTCAACAGCCGAAGAGGACTTCACTTGCCTGAACGACAGAACAGGACTTCAACTTATACAGAGAGTGTTTGACACAGTGTGTTCTTGATAACACAGATTTGTCTCTTGATAGTACAACCTTCCTATAATCTTCTCCTTTTGATATATGTGTGTGTGAAGAATATGGAAGTAAATGAATTATTTTGTATGAACTTGAATGCACAAGAGTGTTAGAATCAAAGTAGGTTAAGAATAGATTGTATATCTTCTTGAAAGGAATGATTCTAATGTGTTTATATAGATTATAAATAGGTGCATTTGTTCGTGAAGAGTTATCATGAAGAGATATGGTCATATCTATTGAAATGAAGGACGCATCTCTTCACGAATGAAAGTGCCTCTTTGAAAAATATAGCCGTTATAGATATTCAGACTTCTGAATTGAAAAATTCAGACTTCTGAAATTGATAGCGTGCAAACCAGAAAGGAAATAGGTCATTTTTGACCAGATTCAGACGTCTGAAATTTCCAATTCAGACGTCTGAATATTGTATGAATTTTCAGTTTTGATTACAGATTCAGATGTCTGAATTGACCATTACAGACGTCTGAATTTGACTTGTAACTAAAAATTACCATAGCCCAAATGGTTAGAGCACTTGCCTTCTGAATTGGCGACCCGGGTTTGAGTCCCGCTCCATGCAATTTTTGAAAACTTGATTTTTCATTTAAAATATGAATGTATATGTGTGTATACCATTTGGAGAAGATTTTAACATTTTTAAACTCTAGACACGACACTATATGACTAATAATACTTTGTTTGTCACCTTCGCCTTGTCTCTAACGTGTATATCTCTTCTTGTATCTCCATATACATTCTTTCATCTTTTTGTACTGTATATCTTCATTTTGAATGTATTTGATTATCTCTTTTTGATGCTCATGTACCTGCAAATTAGCTTAGAGATTCTTTGACATAATTGTATAGTTGTTGTCATTAGAATCCAACAATTGAGGTTCTAACATTACTTAACTGAGTATTTTGAACAGAGGAAACTTGGAAGTTGTTTTAAAGTTGAAAGTCCGAAAATTATTTTGATTGCTGAGATTTGATTTTGAAAACTAGATCTGGACTTGTTTATTGTTTTGAATATGGAGTGCTTGATTGTTGAACTGTTGGTTGCTTAAGATTTTCTTACAGACTTGAACTTTGAAACTTTGTTTTTCTTGATTGCTGAAAACTTGATTTACTTTGATTCAGGTATGAAAGGAATTCGATCTTCAGGTTTTTAAAATTGATAAAGGTTGTTTGTTTTCTGGTTTTAATCTTTCTCAGATTTGTTTTGTTTAGATTTTACAGGCTTTTGAAAATAAGATAAAGAAATAAGAGAGAGAGGAGAGTTGAAAGTTTGTGTATATTTGTTTCTTATTTTCATTCATTTTCTTAAAAATAAAAACAACAAAATGACACTTGTCAATTTTAATTATGAGATTATTACACTTTTTCATTCTATTGTTTCATGAATCACACTTGTTGAATTTCTTGCTACATTTTTAACACTTGTATTTCGCATGAATTAAAGGCTTTTAAAATAAATTTTATATTACATTTTACTTATTTTATATATACATTTTTCTTTATTATACTTATACCATTTCTAAAAGAAAATGTTTTAAAATAATTATACATTAAATAAATTACCTATATATATTATTTTAAAATCAATATTATTTTACTAAGGCATTAATTTAAATTTTAAATTCAAGTTCAAATTCAAATTCAAATTTTGAATTTTGAATCACAGTCCATATAAATCAATACTAATTCTATTTGTCTTGAAAAAATTCAAATTAATTCCAAATTAAATTCCAAAAATTCAAATAAATTACTAATTTTAAATTGATAAAATTTGGGGATGTTCAATTAGAGGATACCCTATCTTTCCTATGCTTTACCTTATCTACAATTTTTATTCACTGTTTTGTTTAGCTAGACCGACCCGTGTATTTTACACTCGAGTTAAACCGAGTATGTTTCAGGTTAAGCTTTTTTTGAATATAGCGATCACATAATGCTTCTACATGGATGTTAGCTTATCTTCTTTAGTTGTTATTGCACTTATAAGTTGTATTATATATTCTTTTGACTCGTGTGCATTTATTTGTCTTCATACCACTTTGATATGTCATTGGTATTGTATTAAGATGTATCATTGAATATGTGAGTGTGCGTGTATATATATCAGTTACTGTTATGTGATGAGTTATTCATTTGGTTATGGTATTTTATTCTGATAGATCTGTTAGCCACCTATAGTTTTATATTAAGTATTTATTTGATATGTCAATCCATTTAAGTTGAAAAAAATAGATTGCAATTGTCGACGTATTCAATAGATATTTAAGACAAGGCTATAGATGGTCGCCCTTAACCAACCCTATTCTCCACATTAGTTGACAAGATTACTATGTAATTCTCTTTGTAAATATAGGTCTCGAGGTAGGGCATCAAAACTTGGTATTAGAGCTGAGTTTAGAACAAAATATGATAAACACAGAACAAAATATATATTACGGTACATCAAAGTATAATATAAGTGTTACATTTTCCCTATTCAACGTGTCCTTAACTTTTGAGTCCTTTAGCGTAGATATAAGTTGGGAAATGTCTAGGATTACATTTTATTCCATTGTATTCCATAATTGAATTAATAAAATCTTACCATATGAGTAATCCTTGTCGTGATCGCTCTATTCGAGTTTTCTTCAATACCGATGCTTTACCGTCATTCGTATCGAAAGAGTTTGTTGAAGTTATAACGTTAGATGTTTTTTGTCTTGTTACTTCTTTGAGGATTGTGAATCCCAATGATGGGACCCGCAGTACTTGGCATGTTGTATGAGCATATTGAGGGTGTTCCATGCAATTTTCTTTTCGTGCGAATTTGCACGTTGTTTGCTATCTTGGGTTTGATATGAATGTGGAGAAGGATTGGCTTGCATGTTATCAAGCCCAATCCTATGTTTTGAAGGATCTTATCTCTTAGGTATCCTAATTCGACTGATCTACCATCACTTGTTCTTGGGAATGTAGATGGTTATTCTAAAGTATCTTTAATCGCTCTTGAGTCTCGAGATGATGAAGAAGTATCTTTAATTCCCATTGTTTGTGATTCTACTAATTTTTTTGAGTTCGTTTTGGGTTTTCCACCCAAACAGACAATGGAGTTCTGTATTGACCTCAATTCTGGTTCTTAGCCGTTAGTCGTTCTCCCATGAGGATGTTCACTAAGGAAATGAGTAAAGCAATAAAATTTAAATTGCAATTCTTTCTCATTGAAGCTAAACTTATAGGAATAATTGGATTATTTTATTAGGACAAGCTAAGAGTATTTAAAAAAATTAAATAAGAGGCATGTCTATCAATTAGAAAATGATTTTATGTTAGATTGTACATCGAGTGCTTTAAGAATTCTGGTCGATGCGCATGATCAACGTTATCGATAGGAATTTCCTTAATGCTATGATGAGACAGTTAGACACGATAAAAGTGAGTTGTAATAAGTAAAAGTTTGAAAATAAATTAAAATGAATTTGAAGATTAATCTTTTTAAATGGAAAATGCAGCCATTGAACCATAGTGAGTGTGAGATATAAGTTGCAAGGCATTTTTGATCATTGGTCAACGCTGCAGCCAATAGATGGGGTTTTTCACTATAAACCAATGGCAAGGTAATGCCGTAATATTATAAGAAATTAGTGAAATTGAATATGATTGTTTTTTTATTGGTGTATAAGTACATCATATTGGGAGATATCATATGATAATTTGAGTAAATAACGTAAATTATTCCTAATTAAGGAGATGTGTTAATTAGAAATCATGTAAAGCTTTGACTAATAAAATGATGTACTCAAAATAAAATAATACATTGGTAAGAGAAAATTGAAATATCAATTAAACATTTTGTACAAAGCTATAAATGATGACATGAAAAATTAGTTTTTGTATTTGGTTGTTTAAATAATAATAGAGGATAAGATTCAAAACTATATCTTGAGGGAAATTAATGAAATGCAAATTTTAGATTTTTAGCATGAATTTGTGAACAAGTTTGTTTTAAACTTTGATGGTATTAAAACTTATTGAAATGAAATTGTAGAATTCTTTTGAAAACAAGGTTGAGTTAATTATCAACTTTAATTAATTTTGTATTGAAAAAAATATGGAAATTTATTTGAGACAAGATAAAATATGAATTTAAGTGGTTTATTTGTTATAAAAGACTAAAGTAAAGAAGGTAAGGTATAATAAATAAATAGTCATGAGATGCAATCCTTTAAAATTGTAAGAACAATTTTAAAATTTATATTTAAATCCATAATTTATTTTGGATGAATGATTCTCTCTTATTAATTTAAAAGATTAGTTATCTTTTCAAAATGAGCCTTTTAAATTAGTTGTTTGAAAAGTTGATTTAGTGAGTTAATGAGAATATTTTCAAGTAGTGAATAGTTTCTTTTAGAAAGATAATTACTTGAAGTTAATTATAAAATTTGAACAACTTAGCTTTCAAAATGGAGGATCTTAAATAAATTATTTCACATAATGAGCATGTTTTTAAAATGTAGTTTGAACTTGGAAAGGTTCGAAAATTCAAACTTTAAATTTGAGTTAAAAGCTGAAATTTTATTTGAAAAAGTGCTCTATTAAAACAACGTTAACTTGAGATTCATGACTCTAAATGAGCTAAATCCTTTTGCATATGAAATAGTTTTCAACAAGCTACAAAATTTATTTTTACCACTTTAAAAGTTATTGCATTTTACTGAGTCTAAAATGGGTTTGAAAGTGGATAGACATTTCTGGCCTATTATGAAATTTTCAAGATTTAAGCTGAAAGCAAATTTAGTATAACTTTCAAACAATAAATCCGATTTTGATAATCTTTATATCTATGGAAAGCTCAGACTTAGTGAAAAACTTTCATTTTATAAGTTTCTTCAGATTTTGTTGTTTGCTATGTCAAAACTTGTCTTCTTTACAACAGGTCTGAAATGAAAAAAAATGATGTATTTCCCTTAATAGTGAAATGTAATGCTTCTTATTTAAGAATACTAACTAATATCATCTAATTGACTTAAGTACGGGTGAAAGGATAGTTGGACTATATTTTGAGTAAAAAGATTATATTATAATTTAGCAAACTAACTTTAAAATGCCAAAACAAAGGTATGGATTCAGATTAAGTTTTCAAGTATTAAATTGTTGATATATGTTGTGTTCCGACCTATTAGTCAATGTATATTATATAAATTATTTTTGTAATGTTGCATACGGCCCTCCATGCAAAAGAGACTCCACCGATTTTTCTAGAAATTTCTAGCACTTAGAAAATTTGAGAAATGAATTTGAAAATTTTATATGTTACAAATTAAAGTATGTTTATGAAAGAATTAGAGAATATACAAATCAATTTTTTTTACTCTAAATAAAGAGTAATGAATTTAAATTAAAATCTTACTAAGAAGCTTTGGGAAATTTTCATGTGTTGAAAACTGAAAATTTAATTTTGAAGATAATGGGTTTAAAAATCTAAAAATATTTTGGTGAGTAAAAGAGAGTATAAAAATCCATTCCTTGTGCTAACTTACCTTTGTGCAATTATTTTACAACTTGCATTGATGCAGTCGTTTGATTTAGGTGGTATTTGAAGAAACCGCCTACTTCTTATTGGGGTTCCGTAATTGACGTCAATCTAATATCAGTACGACTTCCGTCGTTGTGTTATATGGAAAGTTGCATCAGTTATCTCTTGTGGATTGGAGTCCGAGATAAAGTTGTGACTAAATATCGACTCTATTCGCAAAGCTTCTGAGGAATCGATCTGACTCGATTTATCTATTGTTTTGCCTCCAGTTTGTGTTCTTGCTTCGAAGGTGTAATGCCTACAAAATAAGAATATTCCGCTCATAAAAATTCAATGGTCCACTAATCCCAATAAATACACTTGGGAAACCATAGAATATATTGAGCTATCTTTTCTGAGTTTTCTATTTTCTTATGTTGCGGGTGAGAAATTTGAACTCTATCTTATCTATCTTCCTTTGCATGATGAAGTGAATTGTGTTGAATACAACTCTTCTCTAGAAATTGCAAGGATGCAATTTTTAGAAGGGGGGGTCTGTAACAACCCTGCTTTTAGTGATTACTTGGAAATTTAATTATAACAGTGGTTACAATTTAATAATGGAGAAAAAAATAAATTGGAGATTTTTTTATTTTTAATAAATATTTGAAAAGAATAAAATGGAGTCAATATGATAATGTTGGTAATAAATGGTGAAAAACGGAAATATGTTAATTTGGTGATTTATTGAATTAAATAAAAGATAAAAAGAATTAATTATATAATATTTGTTGAAATAAATTTAAAATATTAAAAATAAAATTTTGAAACTTTATTATGTTATTTTGGAAGAAAATGAGCATTATAGGATTTTAATTTGATAAAATGCAATAATATTACAAATTATTGCCAAATATTGATTTTTATCAATTTTAGCGAAGTATTAAAATTAAATATGTGTATATTATAAATAAAAAGATGGAATTTTGTATAAAAATAATATTTTAAGTTAAAAATGATGTTAATATGGTTATTTTAATTTAATTATGCGAGAAAATAATTTTTATGTAATTTTTGGTGTTAAAAATTGTATTTTGTGTAAATTATAGTGTAAATTGTGTATTTAGTTAAAATAAGACTTTAATAATGAAAAATAACTTTTACTGATAAAATTATCTTTTATTTATCGTGAAATATTTTATTAAACATGGAAATATGATTGTATAATTTTATTGTGTTGAAATCTTGTTAATATATGTCGTTTTGGTTCGTTTATACAAGTGTACATGTGTTTAAGTGATAATTAGAATTAACAAATTCTTTTTGTTATCGAGTCTAAGCCCATTTACCTAAAATAGCCTGAAGAAGAAAGTCTTTCTTCTCAAAATAATGTACGTACAATACATTCCCGTCCCCAAGAAAAAAGAGAAAACAGGAAAACATTTTTCCTCTTTCAAATCTGAGCTCAAATCCACCAAATTCTTCGATTATTTGCTGAAATTAATCAAACTAAGGTACTATATTTAGGAAATCACTACAAAACCCATTTCTACTTCATGAAATTTTAATTTTGTAAAAGTTTATTGTTTATAATTGGTTTTTCTTGGTCGCATGTCTCTGTTCTATTATTATACGGGTTCTTGTAGCTTGTTCTAATTCAAAGCCTTCAACTTTCTTCAACTTTGCTCGAGTTTGCTCTTCTATTTGCATAGGTGAGTTTAGTAACTCATATTTATAGCTAAATCTTGATAGTAATTGCAAAGATGAGGAAGAAATCGTTTACTGTAACTATACATAATATTTACATTGGATGATTGCTGAAATATAATAGGAATGCGCTGAAGTAAAACAATAATAACTTTCATATTTCTAATCCGTTTATGGTTAATCTTTTTTTTTTGGAAATTAAATTCAATAAGGAATAGTTTCTATTTTGATTACATTTCAAGATTTCGCAATTTTATTAACCTGAAATAGAATTTCAAACAAGAGTACAATTCTGTCTTTAACTAAATTTCATGAGCTTGAATCTGAAATTGACTTAGCCATATCTTTTTCGTTGTTTATCGGAATTAGATAATTTTTAATGTTCTGTAAAGCTTACTTTATATATGACAACTTTAATGTGGAACATGTATGCATATTTTGAGCATAGGTTGATTGAAATCCTATCACAAACTCCCAGCTCTATCACTTTGATAATTACACTATCTAAACTAAATACAGTTAGTAAATTTGGCGTATCTTTCCCGTTTCTAGTTGGATTTGGATAATTCATGATGTTCTGGAAGGCTTAGACTATTTTCTAAAATTATCCTATTTTAAGTTTTGAAAATTTTGAGGTTAAGATAGTCGAATCCTTATTTCTTTGCTGCTGCCCGGAGAATAAACGACAGCGACAATGAATTTAAATACTTGAGAATTATATTGGTCATATCTTTCATGTTTCTTATCCAAATTCCACAATTTTTAGATGTTCCAAAAAGCTTAGATTTTGTGCTAAAAGTTTTATATTTTTAGTTTTCTTAAATTTCAAAGTTAGCTTGGTAAAAAGCATGTTTGTTTGTTGTTGTCCCGAGAGAAAAACGACAGCAATAACAATCATTGACCTGAGGATTGTATCAGCTTATTTTTTCTCTCATTCTTGTTCGATTTTGATGTTGCTTTGGAGATGTTTTAAGAGCTATGATGCCTATCAATAGGCAAGCTATATTTGGAGAATTTGAAATTCAAATTTAAATAAAATTGAGTTGATTTTGGGTTAAATTTGAATTGAATTCGTATTGATTTCAAGTTATCGGTCTTGTGTTATCTTTCTTGTTTTTCATTGTTTTCGAGCATGGTTTTCACTAAACCATTTTGAAGTGATTTTTGAAATAAATGGTCATTTCAAATTATTATTATATAGTATTTTAAAATTATTTTTATAATATAAAATCTATTTATTTCCAATAATAAAGGAATTTCAAATATTGGTTTTATTAATCTTTTCAAGAAAAAGTTTTAAAAGCTTGTTTCTCTAGTAAACTTTTTTAAGTATAAAACATTCATTTTTACTCTATTCGAATGTATGAGAAAGAGAATTAAACGTTTTAGTAAAATACGTGGTATGGGACATGTGCCTTTACTATTTCGGTTAATTCTGGATTTATAAGATCGAAGCTATTTGAGATTATTGATTCTGAGATATTTTGCCATTCTATGTCGTATTTTGAGTTTTATAATTCCTATTTATTGGAATTATTAAATATGGTGAATTATTTGTCAAGTATTATGGTTGGAGATCTCCTATGTAGGATAATGGTCGATGAAAACTATCACGATGTTTTATTTGCTTGCCAATGATATAAGGCAATTCTTGAGTATATGATTTCATATTTTGAGATTTATGGTTTATGAGGAACCATAATGATGTTTTCACCTATCAATGAGATAAGAAAAGTTACGATGCCATTTAATACTTGTCGATGAGACAAGTATGGTGTCTCTTTATCACTTGCCAATGTCACGAGGCGAGATATGATTTTTTGAGTTTTGTGATGTTCCTAGTGTGGCATCCAGTAGCGGCTAGTAAACCGCTAAGTGCGAACGTGTAGTATGAGGCATACATTAACACTTTTTGGGTTCCTATTCGTGAGTTTTTGATACATTCACAGTGTTTACCTAACAGAACTACTTGGAGAGGTGTCACCAACCTTGTCATAAGGACGAACTACTTAGGGTGGTGTTAGCCACCTTGTTAGGGTTGATAAAACGATTTGGAGAGGTGTCAGTGACCTTGTCATGAGGACGAACTACTTTGGTAGGTGTTAGCGGCCTTGTCAGAGGCTTCAGCCATCTAAGTTTAGCACGTGCAGCATTACATCAACATTGCAATCGGGGATCTAACTAATCGGGTTTTCAGAGTTTTTTCGGAGTTTTTTGCTTTGTTGTGATTTCACCATTTTACGATGTTTTGTTACATCGATAACCTAGCGCTATATAAGATGTTATACATATGGTGATTTCATTTATGATGTTTTGAACTCTTATTGAGTTCTTTGAAATATGAGAAATCATTTAGATTCCGCAGATGATATGAGGAAAATATGATATTTAGATCGATTTTATCTTTAGAATCTCATTCTCGATGGCTCGTATACTTAAGTATTATTATGTCACTTAAGTTATGGCCATGCTCTTGTTACGTCTTCTTCTTATTAAGAGGAGTAATCATCCTTTCCCTATGATGGTAATATAATGCTTATGAGTATGGTATCTCTTGAATTAGAGGATACCCTATTTTTCCTATGCTTTACCTTATCTATTATTGTTATTCACTATTTTGTTTAGCTAGACTGACCCATGTGTTTTACAATTGGGTCAGACCGATTACGTTTCAGGTTAAGCATTTTTTTTGGATATAGCTATTACATGATGCTTCCGCATGGATGTTGGATTATCTTCTTTAGCTGTTATTGTCCTTATGAGTTGTATTGTATATTCTTTTGACACATATATAGAGTGGTCGTCATACTACTTTATTGTGTCATGGGTATTGTATTAAGATGTATCATTGTATATGCGAGCGTGTATGTATGTGCGCATATCTGTTGCCGTTCTGTGATTAGTTATTCATTTAGTTATGGTATTTTGTTCCGATAGATTTCCTAGCCACCTATAGTTTTGTATTAAGTATTTATTGGATATGTCGATCCATTTAAGTAGAAAAAATAGATAGCATTTGTCGACGTATTCAATAGATATTTAAGAAAAGGCTATAGATGGTCGCCCTTTGCCGGCCCTATTCTCCGCATTAGCAAAAAGGATTGCTGTGTAATTTTCTTTGTTAGTATGGGTCTTGGGGTAGGGCGTCACAGGATGGTAAGAGATGGGAGAAGAATGTAACATCCTGTAAAATTTTCCATAAATAAATCGAGTAAATTGAATTAAATATAATAGAGTAGAAAATGGAATTTTTATAAAACTTGGAATTTAACCATGAAAGTCATTCCATTGCATTTTTAGCGAAATTTTGATCTATTTTCATATGTAATATGCGAAAAACGGAGCTCGAACAAAGAAGTTATGAGTGTTTGAAGTTTTCAAATTTAATTTAATTTAGTTTGAATTCAAATTCAAATGGGTATTTAAATTTTGGGTTTGAATTTCAAAAATTAATCATAGGTTTACTTGGGGTTTAAGTAAAGGTTAAACTAATTAATTAATGTTAAAGTTAATTAGGGAATAAAGTAAATAGTGCAACGGAAAAATCAAACGTTCCCTAAATTAAAAGGAGAGGTCGACCCTTGGATCTCTACCAATCCACCACTAGAGGTTGACCGGTGCTATCGGGCTAATCGACCGCTCCTAGCAATTGGCTGCTAGGGTTTTGCTATGTTGTGTTGATTTGTATGCTCCAACTTTATCCGTTTCTCACCTACCTCCATCCTATGGTTCTAATGAATTTCAACCCCTATAAATAAAAACCTATCCTCTCCACTTTTTATTCATAATATTTGGGGAATTTAGCGAAACTCTTCTATTGTTATCTCTCCAAATTAGATTCAAAAACCCCGTAAAGAATTCAGGTAAGAATCCAATATATTTCCATTTATTTCTTCTCTCTCTAACCTATTCTTATTCTATTCTTCTCTAAGTATTCTAAATCTAATAAATATATATACCTCTTCCATATTTCGTGTGTGTGTGTATCCAAAGAGAGAGATTGTGAAAGAGATTGAAAGGCATGCAAATCCAAGGAAGTCAAAGCTAAGGCTATTCCGTGAGTGGAAACCTTAGTATTACTTTTTCAGTAAATGTTTAGTTTATCCCTATGGATTTGAATATGCCTTATGAAGTTTGGGATTCCAAAAATACGATAGATAAAATCCTACAAAATTCATTTTTATTTTGAAATGTCAATTCCATGCGGAGATTCTCATATATTTGTGTTAATTTGATGGAATTTATTTGTTTATGCAATTTTACATAATTTCATAGTCTATTTCACTTACCTTCCACTTTGATTCAAATTGTGATTCTTGAATAAAATAAGGGTAAGATTATGTATTCTTTTCATAGTTTATACCAATTATTCCACAACAATTTACCTTCATCTATTTCTTTGTAAAAGAGGAGTTTAATATAATATGAAGTTATGATTGCAATTCCTATTGTCTAGGATATTCTATTGAATTGATGTAATAAATTAGGTTTCTACTTTATTTAGAAGTCTATTTATTGCATTTTTGGGAATGAATATTTAACCCTTGTTATGGATGTTGAAATCTCAAAAATTTGAAGGAAAAGGACTTATATTAGTATACTGGTTAAAGAATTGACATTTAACGCTAGTTTAGGGCGTACTAATCGCATATTTAGAATTTATCAGGCACAAATATATATATATATATACATATATATTTCTATAAGCGTAATTAACGTATAATTATTGCGTATATTGCATAGTTAATTAAGCATTTATTGTCATTAAACCTACATTACGAAGGTGATTATTATTTAAGGCATAATCTGGAAGATTCATTAAAAGGCCTTAATTATGGAACAGTGAGATGAGTATTATTTACATGGAGAGTATTTAATTAGGGCAAAGTCATAGGGATGTAAGGTCAATAGAGTTACACGACCGAAGTCCGCCCTTCACTTTGAGGCTACCAACAGACGTGCACACTTCCTACTGATGTAATATATCCTCTATGATAAATATTTGTGATGACACGAGGTTAATTCCAAATTCTGCAAGGTAAACCTGCCCAGTTAATCTGGCTACCAGTTTCTATGAAAAGTCGGACTAACGTGAGATGTCATTATGAGTATGGGCCATAATGCAAAGGGCTTACTTCAGGGTCTTGAGGTATTAAGTGGTTGTCTAAGGGCTCAACTCTAGTCCTCAAATGAAGTATTAAATGGCCAATGGGCTAATTATTAGGCACAATAGGTGGTATCTCGGCTGGGGTCTGCTTTAGGATAAGGTATTAAGTGGTTGAATGAGGGTCCAAATTTCCATAAAGAAGTATTATGTGACTTGAGAGATTCCATCTGATATAGAATTGATAATTACCATTGAAGGATCCACCTTGGAAATAGGTATTTAATGATGGTGTCTGCCTTAATTGAGGTCTTAGATGGGCAAAGTCTACTTGTTTTCCAATAAAAAGTATTAAGTGGCTTGGGTAGTATCTCTTGCATTATTAGCTATTTATGACGAGGGATTTAGATCGTGGGATTTTAGTAACCTACTTCTAGAATGAAAATTATTAAGTGGTTGATTGGGGACCCACCTTTTTTCCTTATAAGTAGTATTAAATGGTTTTATATACGTAGACATATTCTTATTTTGAAATATAATGCCTAAGTATTGGAATGGTAAAACTTGATATTTTTATTTACCAGACATTTGTTGTTCTGACTCCCTCTACATTACAACACAGGTTAAGGATGAAGTGATAACGGCGACGATGCTTGAAGGTGGAGTGGCTTGGCTTGTGGCAGTTATTATTATTTATGATTTTTTTATGTTGTACCCATGTATTTAGACAAATGATCTAATGGATTTTATGTTACAGTTTTTATGATATCTTGTACTATGAAATTTCAATGATTTTGGAATAATTGGATACAGTTTGATATTATATTTCATTCCATCCGCTTTGAGTTTAGAAAGAATAGTTATTGATCTGTACTGTTATCTTTTTTTCCAACCAACAGCCAACTTAGAATGGATCTAAGTTTCGATGGGCCTTTCCTAAATCTAAATTTAGGCTTGTTCCGGGTGGGTTTTCCATGTTCCTACCAGGGTGGCCACAATTGATGCCCTCAAAGGTAAAATGAGTAAAGATGATAGTCCTGCGTTGGCTCAAGCTCTCAAATCCCAATCTCTTAGGGATGCCATTGCTAGTTTGTTCAAATCTATAAAAAGGAAACTATAGATGGTTCTACAGCTGCTACCATCCCGAGTAAGAAGCCAAAAATTGGAGGCATGCATTCTCCTATTATTGTAGAGGAGATTCCATTTGTAGATATCAAATTAGATTCTAGGGCACTAAACCTCGGCCTTTCTTAGGAGAGAACTCATCAAATGACTGAAGTGGACAGTCTCAAGATGAACTCCTTCATATTACTTTTTCGGGTACCAGTGGGGAACTAAACCGTCGTTGTAAGGAGCTTGGATTTTGTATCTCTTCCAGAGATGTGCTTCTTTTCGAATCTCAATCCCCAACTCCCATTAGTATGTTTGATGACCTTGTTCAGTTGGTTATTGAATCTCCGTCTTCCGCTGCCGTTAAGCCACCACAGCCTTTCTCTTATACCCAAGATCATCGATTTGCTATTCTTAAGAAATTTTTTTCGGTAAGTACTTTTGCCGTTTAACCGTCTCAAATTGTTTAACCATTCATTCATAACATTCTCACTCATCTTTGCCACCCATTTCATGCTCCTAAACATATGTTTATGTCTCAAGAGGATGCTTTGGTACCTTTTAGTGAATTGTCCAAGCTTAAAGAGCAGGTTTCATCACGTAATGATTACATAGTTGACATCTCAACGGCGAGGGATGAGGCTATAAAAGAAAAAGAAAAGCTCCCCACCTCACTCAAGGAAACATAAACTTTACTTCATAAAGAAAGAAAATACCAAATAAATTTCAGACGATAAGGAAAAAGCTTTGGAAATATCACTTAAGGTGGCCAGCATGAGGGACGCCAGGCTTGTGGAGGAGAATGCATCTCTCAAGAAAGAATTGCGAAAGAGAAGAATCTTCCCGAATAAATTAACTGTCGTGATTATGGACACAAAGAAGAAGGCATCCCATTTCCATGACTCAGCTCTCAATACCATTATTATGAGATCCTACAAGAAGACTCTTTTTATAGCCTATGTTAACAATGCTCACAAATGATCCGATTTCAAATTTCCTTCTCTTCCTTTGGTTTGGAATAAGAAGTTTTTGAAGAACTTAAAGCAATGATAAATAAAACTCAAGTATTAGGGGAGGGGCCCTTCGAGGAAGAGGAGGAAATTGATGCTAAGAAGCTATTGATTTTTGATGATCCTCATGTTGAAGAGGAGATGGAGTTAGATCAGGAAGAGAAGGATGACATGAGAAAAAATGCGATGATGGGAATGGAGGTGATGATGATGATGACATGATAATAATAATGGCGATTGTAGTGGTAGCAGAAAGGGTCTCTCTGCACCGCTAGATGATATGGATGGATCGGGAGATACTGGTGGCCCAGGTTATTGAAGTTACCAAAATTACCGATTATTCCACTAAATATTCCTCCTAGAAAGACAACATTCCTCAATGCGACAAAACCAAAGGGAAGGAGCAGACCCCTTTGCAATCTATTCCAATATCTGAGGTAAGGATTTCTCCACTTAAATGTCTTAAATTACCAAACAGCTTTTAGTTAATACATTGGTTATTTTAGTTAAGGATAAAATAAAAATATCATTATGACATTATGCTTAAAAAGAAGAAAATGGAGATAAATTGATTAAACAGAGAGTTGATTAAAAAAATGAAAGAGTATAATGAGTTGTCCGAGAAGTACAAGAACCTTGCTGTGAGTACATCAAAACTAAGATTTTTCAATGAAAAGGAAGTTGCTCCACAAATGAACAGAGCATGCCTCTATCGGGATAAACCTTAATAGAGAATGTAGAGCTAATAACCATTTTTTGGATGTTAATCGATGATAGAAATAACTTAGAAGAGTTTCTATATAGAGCATACTCCAGGGGTAAGTTTGTTGACTTCTTCTACTTAGGCAACAATTGTAGGGGTTTATTCAGGCACTTTCATCCCAGATGCTTGGATGAGCATGGGTCCGATCCTCACCCCGGGGTGTGTAGGAATCTCATAAGAATTGCCACTTTTCCTATTTCTTCTTGTTCTCTTCCCTCCGAAAAACTTCAATATAATTAGAAACGATTTGCTTAGTGAAATTCGAACCAATTACGACCAATGAGGACTACAAAAAGGTACTTGCTGATTTACAAATTTCAATTAAAGATAATAATGAATTGGTTAATATAAGCAATAAGATTTCAAAGCTTAATTTTGTTATTTTAGAAAAGACGAAATCTACTGAACTTGAAAATGAGAAATTGAAAAATGAGAAGTTAGATTTAGACAATCAACTTGGTGTTTTAAAGAATAATTTTGAGGCTCTTAAAGATTTTCTAGATGAACAAAACACCATATTTGAAAACGAGAGATAAAAATTTTCAAAAGAAATTTTCGATTTGAAAAGACAAAATGATTTATTACAATCCTTTTTAGATAATTTAGAATCTAAAAATTTCCTTCTCAAAAATGAGAATTGTAAGTTAAAAAACGAGAATTCTGAATTAAATGAGAAAATTGATATTTTAAATAATAGTAATATTTCTTTTGAATATAATAATCGTGACTTCAAAGCTAAATTTGGTAAACTTAACACTGAAGTCACAAAATTTAATAAAGGTCAAAACGATTTAAACATGATTTTATCCAATTCTAGACCTTTACACGATAAAAGTGGTTTAGGTTATAATAAACCTGATCGTAGAAATAGCACTAGATACACTTTCATGTATAGTTAATGTGTTAGTGCTAGATTACGAGTAAAGTCTGAATCCAATTTTTTTATAGAAATTTACATACTGCTACGACCAATAATATTTTTAATTTCTTTAGAAGTACAAAATCATTGATGGGAAATATGAATAAAAGTTATCTAAGTATTTGGGTTCCTGTTAATTGGAAAAATAAAGAAAATAACATTGATGATTATTTTGATATGGTAGTTAATAATGCAAATTATATTTATAAAGGTTCAACCACACCAAAATGGGTATGATTTCCTAAAAGTTAGGAAATTATAAGAACTTTGGGTATCACATGCTTTAAATGTTATTTTTCTGATACCTTACATTATAACCTGTAGTTATTTTGTTCTATATTGTTCTATGTTAACATTTATGTGGAAAATAATTTTTGCCATCATATAAACTCTTCTTTTTGTCGATAACAAAAGGGGAGAAATTATCACTAACACTAAGAATGCATGATATATTTTTCCAAAGATTCAGGGGGAGTAAGTATTCATATTATATTATATACAGTCGAAATCTATATCTATTTACAGGTTGTCATCAATCAAAAATGGGGAGAATATTGAGAATTGGTTTTGATTCATGACAAGAAGCTATCACTGCAACATACAGATTCGACGCATAGAGAAAAGACATCAAAATCAATGCGTCAACTTTTATATTATTTTGTTTTCAGTCGTAAGTCAATGTTGTTAAGATCTCTCCTCGTTTACGTATATATTAGCTTATGTATATAATCTTCTTGTTTTAAAATGATTCATACATGTATAAGCATATAATATATATATATATATAATCAAGTTAGAATCATATAATATATATATAATTTATGTACCTGTGTAAACTGTGCAAATTGCACAGACAATACCAGGTCAGTCGACTGACCTGGTATGTCTCTCGACTGACCTGCTAGTATCTATGCAACACGCACAGGTGCATAGGTATGTATATAATATATAATAAAAATCATCTGAATATTAAGTTGACTGACCTAGAGGCTCAGTTCACTAAATTTCTATAACGGCTAAATTTTCAAAAAAGACATGATCATTCGTGAAGAGTTACAAATCTCTACGAAGAGATTTAGACGCAACACTTCAACCGGAACTTTTCGCCCATGGTCGCTGCTATTTAACAACTATAAATACATATCCTAACTTAATTCCACATTACTGAATTTACTTATCTCTCTTATCTAACTCTCTTGAATATTCTTGTGACTATACTCTCAAATATTCAGCACTCTTAACATAATTATTGCTTGAATTAGATTTATATATCATATTATAAGTAATACTATTCCTTTCTAATCTTCATAAACTTCAAATATGCATATTTATACTCGAGGACAAGACCATAGGAAGGGTGTACTATAGACTGACTTATACATGTTATCAGAACACAAAAAGTCAAATAATCATTTGTATTTGTTGAAGTCATGTTCTGTCGTTCTAGCGTGTGAAGTCCTCTTCGGCTGTTGAGGCGAAATCATGTTCCGTTGCTCAAGTTCCTGTTCGGCTGCTCAGGGGTTATATAGATCTGTTCCTCCGGGTTAAGTGAGGATTGTTTTTTTTTAGTGAAATTCCAAAAGGAGTATGGGACTGGACGTAGGACGGAGCTCCGAATCAGTATAAAAATATCTGGTTTTATTTTTGTTATACGGCTTTTGTATTCCGCACTATTTACTATATAGCTATCATCACTATATTTTGTATTATCGTATATCCATGTTACACGATCCATAACACATTTTCATTTGGTGTTGGAGCATGGCGACTTTTCATAATGGTTGTATTGTTTTGTTTGCATATGTTTTGTGTCGATTTGCTTTTGTTACTAATTGAAATAACTAAATATTTCTCTTGTACATAATTCTCACTATTTTGGATTATATAAGTCAAATACAAGTTTATGGAAGTAATAGCTAGTGCTTTTGGTTACATAAATAAAGTTATTTGCCCGATAAATAAGTATGTTTTCAGATTACGGTTTTGCAACGATATTATATAGTTTTTCGCATGGTTTGGGATTATTTTATCATTGATATATATATATATATATTTATATATTAAAATTATTGATATTGTTATTTTTCGGACCTATCTGTATGAAGGAGACTTTGGCGAAATTTTTCGTGAATTTAAGACTTTGAACATTTTGTGAAAGTTAAATAATTTCAAACTTATATTTAAATTGAATATAAAGTTTTAATTGTTTATAGATTGGTATATTTTATTTAAAATACTTAATTATGTAATTTTAAATTATTTATAAATTGATTATTTGAATAAAATTATATCAAGTTTCTTAATTCCCTCTTTTCCCTTTCGAGGATGAAAAGTTTTGAGTGCGGAGAGTGTAAAAACCCGTATTTTTCGATAATTAAACATATTAAATTAAATAAGATTTTGAAATTAAATATTATGAAAAAAATAAAATTTATGATTCACAAATGGAAAAGATGGTTAGAATGTAATTTAATAATGTTAACTTAATGTAATTGATAACTATTTTATTGTAATTTCAATTAACTGAAATTGTTGTAATGTTAATTTCGCTATAATTGTAAATAAGGAATTAAATTGGTAACTAATGAAATTTATGGAATATAAGTATTATAGTTAATATGGTAAAGATGATAACTGTAGAATATGAATGCAACAAAATGTAATAATGTTAGTTGTGTTCATAAGGTAATAGTTGATTCAATAATAAGAGTGTTAATTGAAATAAAAGAATTTGATTGAATTTAAATATAATTAACTGGACTTTTATTATAACTGCAATTGAACTCTAAAATTAATGTAATATTTAATAGTGGATGTAACATGGAAATTTTATTTTAATAGGTTATTAATTTCTATGTAATCAAGAATGATAATTGTTAACATTTAAATTTGAATTTGAAAAGTGATTAAATTAATTTAATAATAATTTATTTAATTAACGTGAAAGTTTGCCATTTTGGCCACTATCATGGATTTCAGTGAAACCAGTTTCATCGGATCCGTAACAGTGAATTAGATTTCAAGTTTTGTAGCCATTGGACTTATCGTTTAATCGTGCAAGCTAGAAATGCATAAAAATCAATTTAATGAATTCAATTAAAATAAGATGATTTTAAAAGCTAACTTCTGTATACAATAGAATTTGGGTTTGAAACTAGTTCCATTAAGTTTACAAATATCGAAAACATCTATTTCGATATATTGGATGACCTGGTTTCATACCAAAAATGGAATGAGCTTTTTATGTCGTGTAACCGTTTCGACCCAATTCGATATTTTATCCATTCTTATATAGCCTTGCCTATATAAATAGATTTTCCTCTAACCCTAGCAGCCCTTCATTTTTTTTCCATACATACTATCATCTTCAATCTGTCTGCTTACTCCTCCTTTCCAATGGCCGTAAATCCAAAACCCTAAATTCAATTTCAAATCAAATTTCAAAATTCATACTCTCCATACCCTAGCAAATTATATATCGTTGGAAAGCTCTCGACGAGTGTAATAAAAATCTGCAAATCCTTTTTGTAATTGAGTTTTGGTTTGTCCGAAAATGACCAAAATAGTCTCGGCCATTTATTTCGACGGTTGATCAACAGTGATGATGCCTCGATTCGACGGTACAATTGTGTAGAGATTATCATGGGGAGTTCATTAGAGTTGTTCGTTTGGAGAGATGATGGTTGGATCATCATTGATTATTTGATTAGGGTTATATATGGGCGGCGACTGGATTACTTGGTCAGCCTAAAGCATGTCGTGAGTTGTGGGTGGTCGAAGGATGATGCGTAGGTGGAGGCGTGTTGTTCGGAGGTGCTTGGCGTGGCTATGATCGGCTGTGGAGGCGTGTTCGACTTCGATGAACGACGGTTGGTCATATGCTTATATGGATCGAGTAGGCTTAGGGTTTCAGGTGATAAGAATTTACAAATATACTCTTGCTTATTTTAATTTTTAATTTCAATTCCAATCGTTCTAACTCGAACAACTTTTGCGTACAAGCTCGGATTTGGACGCGGTTTTCTCCTTTGCGAACATATTAATTTTTTGGACATTATGGGACTAGTTTGGCTGCATTATGAGATTGTTATAATATTGGGCTTAATTTAGATATTAATTTGACTAAATATCAAAGGTGAGTGTTTTAACCCACTCATAAATGTTAAACCATCTTATGTTGGTTAAATTAAATTTACAATGTGATTAGAAATTGATTGAATGCGGATTGGTACATTTAAATTGTCATTCAAGTTTAATTTGGATTTATATTGAATTTAATTTCCATTTAATTTAATATTAAATTTAAATGGTTAATTGAATACCTGATAACAATAACCAGTTTATTAGTTGTGATTTATTGGTTGATTTGAATGATGATTATGATGGATGTTTTGTTGTTGATATTTGGATGATTGGATTTTACATTTATTTTATATATGTTGTTACCGCACTGCAAGTTCCCTTCGTTATTGTTAGAAAAATCACTATGGGTTGTAATGATACATCCCCGACTGATCTTATTTATTAGGGAAAAATCGTTATGGGTTGAACTGATAACTCAAGCGATTTTATGGATTTTGAATTTTATTAGGTATTGCGGGTTTAAATGATATATACCCGTAAACTTACATTATTGTGGGTTGAAATGATATATATATATATATATATATATATATATATATATATATATATATATATATATCCATATCACTTGACCATATGGTGGAAAATTATATATAGACACCAGACTGGTTAAGTTAAATGATTTTAAACTCTTAAATTTTGAATCCAGTTAAATGATATTATGAAATAAAATTTGATTTATATAAATTAAATCATTTTCAAAATCCGTGCTTTAAAATGTTGAAATTGAAATTGGTTACATGAACTGTTTAAAGAATTTAAACTGAAATCTTAAAGTTGAATTTCGAAGTATAAATGAAATTTATCAAAATTGAGTTATTACAAATGTTTGAATATTTAAACTTTGAAGCCTGTTGAATTTGAAGAGGTTTAAATTTGTAGTTCAAACATGGATTTGAAATCAACATAAATTGAAATGGTTTTAATGAGAATTTGAATTGAGTGATTAAAATTGAGTTTGTTGATTTGAAATCTGGACATGGTCCAGATTTGTTGAAATGGAAGAAACAGTTGATTTGATATTATTTTCGAATTAATTGTTTTAATAAGTACTATTTAAAAATTTATTATTTTCAAATTTACATTATTTAGATTTTCAAACTATTTACAATACAAATCATTCCAATAATCAAACCATCTTATACTAAATTATTTTACCGTTTTAAAATCTTTAAACTATTTAAACTATTAAACTATTTTAAACTAATAATACCATTTTAAATGATTTTAAACTATTATAAACTATTTTACATACATTAACTATTTTAATATATATATCCCATTTACTATATAACCTATTCCTAATATATAAACTATTTTAATCTTTAACCTATGTTTTAAATATAAACTATTTTCAATGTATAACTATTCAAATATATAAATTAATTTCAATATTCAACTATTTAAAGTTGGAACTGTTATGATTTAGATTTATTTCATTTAAATGCGAATATTTTGATATGATAGGTTAACCTATTTTCATAGTCATGATTTTGAAACATATATGATTTAAGGTGAATAATGATTTCGAAAGTGGACAGGATTTTGAAATGATTATGATTTGGAAGTGAATATGATTTTGAAGCAAATAATGATTCCAAAAGTAATATAATTTTGAATTGAATATGATATTTTGATATGAAGCATAAACTATATGAAATATAAAAGAACCAACCGCTATGAAATAAGCGTTTGGTTGTTAAGGAGATCGGGATCAGATATTGTCATACTCTCTGCCAATATCGAAAACCACTTTAACAACTATACACGTGGTGAAGAATCTAGAATGAAGTAGGATGATTTGGCGAACGCTGCTGCATGAGGTATGAACGCAACCTTGACCCCCTCGGGTCAGCTTGATGTGGCTAAAACAGGAGCCATATTGGGCCAAGTGAGGTCACTCCTTCGATCAGACATGCTTCTTTGATACCATATTTGTTACTTTATGATTGATTTGGTAGCCACCTTCGATTTGATTATGGGAGTATGTTCCTAGGCAAGCGGTAGTAGATGTTATGCGTTACCACCAGTTTGGATCCGCAAAACGGTAATATCCTGCTGTAACCCAAAGTTTTGGTCGTTTAGTTTTGAACGCTCAATTTATTTTTAAATGTTGAGTTTGAAATATTAATTTATTTTGAATATAGAGAATTTGGTTGAATTAGTGAAATGGTTTAAAATTTTAAATATAGCGATTAATTGGATTTGGTTAATAGTAAATTTAATATTTGAAATTGGGTAAATATGTGAATTTGGAGTTAAATGTGAATGGAGATGATTTCTAAAGTGGATTTAAACTCAATTTTAATTAGAGTGATGATAGTGGAGTTTTGAATAGAATTAAAAGTCGATAAATTAAAATTTTGTGATTTAATATGAATCGAAATCGTTTCTAATATGAATATAAATTCTACTTGAATTATAACTGAGTTGGTAAGTTTATAAATTTTGAATTTCAAGTAATTTCGTCGATTTTGAAAATCGTTCGATTTAATCGAAGACTTAAAATAGCTTTCCAAGGCACAATCTTAGAATTCGATGAACCTAGTTCCATTAGATCCATAATAGTATATTATTATCATATTTCAAGTTCGTAATGATTGGAGTTACCGTTTGGTCATACGAGTTAGAAGCACGTTGAATTAAATATCGAAAATTTAATGTTATAAATCGATTCGAAATGCTATCTTCCACATATGATCGAATTAGGCCTCGAAACATGTTCCATTGTGTTCGAATAGGAGCAAAACATTATAAACGCCCAGGCGGCACATCTCGATTGGAGTTCGTTCAAAATTTCACGTGAATAGTCAAAATAATATTAAAATAATATATTATGCGGATATATATACACGACCAGCAAAACCCTAGTTCTTTCTTTTTACCACAACCACACCTTATAATTTAATAGTCGAAAATGTTCCATACTTCATCCCCTCCGATCTCCCCATCCACGCCATATTATGCTTCGGCTTCTACGCAAAAAATGGAGAGCTTACCACGCTCTATTAATCCAATGGTTAAGATCGTCGTTGGTGGAGCACATCAGCGGAAAAACGTTGATGAAGCTCATGCATTCGAACATGATTTACCAGGCTATAAGAAAGCCGAGTTCGTCATGGTTTTAGGTGGTGGTGCTAGGCGCGAGGGGCTTTCGAATGGAGGCCTTTGACTGTAGTCTCGATGGATAACGGTGGAGCAGCGATGGTGTGAAGGAACATGAGTATGGGTTCGGTTGCGTGAATACCTGGGAATGTTCACGAGAGATGAAGGAAGAAGCAGACGTGCGGCCTAGATCTATTTCAACATGAATGAACGTGCCAGATCTATGTTTATAAAATACATATCTTGAACGTATGAGGTCCAAATCAAGCAAAACAAGCGGTGATGGAATCGTAGCGATGAGCACTATGTTCTAGAACTTATTTGAAGACGATTGGAGCCAGCAAAAATTTTAAGTTAAATCGAACGTCATTCGATTGGATTTAACATTTGAACGTTTGGAAAAATTGAAAACTTAAGGTGAGTTAAACTCACTCATTTGGTTAATCATTAATGTTTTTATAGCAAATAAAGTTTATTTATGTTGTCTGGATTGTTGAAATTTATGGTTGTTGAAATTATTTAGGATGACGATATAACATCTTGAAATGCTATTAGATTGGTTGAACTAGATCTAGGGTTACAATATAGCAACTTGAATTGCTATTAAACCTTTTTATGTTTATTTTAAGCATATTTCTAGTATTGAATCATATATGTGTAAAATTGATAAATGGACCGTGTTTAGGATTACGTTGTTAGATTATAATGTAAATCGAATTGAAATATATTGGTGTGATATATTTGTCCAAATAAACACCATTGGAAAATAAATCGAAGAGTTTGATTTTGAATGATAATTGGTTAGCAGAATAAATTTTTATACTTCTATTTGATTAATTTGAACATTGTTCAATGTAAATGGATTTATATTGAAAAATTGATATATTAACGAATCGTTGGTGAGTGTGAATTTGATTTACATATATGACTGTTATGTAAATGCTTGTAATATAACTTTGATTGTTAAATTGAATTGGAAGGTAGTTTGTAACATTCCTGGAATATTAGCCGAAATAATTCAATAATTAATTTAATTTTAAAATTAAATTATGGGATTATTTGTGAATTAATTAGAGATTTTCAGAATAAACTTAAAATTTTAGACTTTAAATAGAAATTTGATTACAAGTAAATAAAAAATTGAATTGACTTGAAATTTGGAGATTGTAAGATTAAAATATATTGTAAATAGAATTTAAAGGCTTAGAGATTAATAAAAAATAGTATGTATTTTAACATGGAACTTTTAATTGAAAATTCAATAATTAATATTTTTATCAAATTAGTTGGATTTAAAAGTTGTATTTTGAATTGGATACAAATGATTTTAGAACAATTGTTTAGAACTAAATACTATTATATATGTGTTTATTTATTAAAAACATAATTAGTTAAAATCATTTCTTTCTTTAAAATTAATAAAACAAAATGTGTGTATATATGAATATTGGTTAAAACACAATTTTCTTTCAACATTGTATATATGTATATGCTAATGAATAAAAGGTACATTCATTTATAAAATAAATACGATATAAAAATAAAAATAAACATTCTTTTGTCTTTAAAAATTTAAATGTAAACAATGAAATATACATGCACATGGTTTGGAGTAGGGTACTTAACAAAATCTAAGCTCATGATTTCATTCTAATAAATGGCATTCCACATTCATTGCTTAAATAAAATAATAGAATTAAAAATTAAAGAAAACTTTTAATCTCCCAAGAATTCAAAATTTATTCAGTTGCCAAAATCTCTGTAGAACAGTGAACAAAAGATTTAGCAAATCTCAAAAGCAAGCCTACAGTTCAAAAAAATCAAAACCTGGCAGAAAAATATATACATACCGGAGAGTGGAATTCAAAAACAAAAGAAGAGAAAATCTGGAAACCAGAGGAGAAAAATTTCAAGTTGAGGCAAATATCAATTTCAAGATTAAAAGCAACGTCCTCTTCCAGTTCTAAAATCTGAAGCAAGCAAGTTAAGAACATTTTCAAAAGTCAAGTACAACTCTAGTTGAATCAAGTTCAAAGCTGAAGAAATTCCAATAACCTCGAGAGCAAGTGCTGGGCTTCTGAAATGAATTTAGGCAAGTAAATTTCTTTTTTTAAGATTTGGATTTAATATTGTTAATCAGTAACTAAAACAAGGATTTAAACAACTTTATTAACAAGTTGCAGAAAAACAATCAAAAATAGTTTAAAGTCTTCAAACCTGGAAAATAAAAGAGGAAAAAGCAAAGTCTGGAAATTCTTAAACAATGGCAATATCAAAACAGAAAAAATCAACCTGAAACAAGTACAATTTAAATCAAGGAATCGGGCTAAACTCATGTTCCAGGAAATAAAAGTATTTCTCTGTACTTCTCTGATTATCATCCTAGGCCAACAAATCCATTCTCTGTCTTTCTTCATTGAAAAGGTGAGTGTTAACGATAAGAATGGCTTTAACGCTAACACCCGGTGTATCTCGTGATGAAGTGAAAGCACCACCCGTTTATACGGGAAACAAAGTAAAAAGAAAAGTCGCAGAAAACTAAAAGAGATAGAGATTTTTATAGTGGTTCGGCTTCTAGTAAGCCTACATCCACTTTACATTCTTCATTATCTTCTTTCTACATACTTTTACAAGATTACAACACTTTTACAGCATGATCTCTCGATTACAACACGATCTTACAATTACAACATGAACAGAGAAAGAAGTTAGAACGTTGATGGTGAATTGCTCTTCGAATCTCTCTTAGATGAAGTAGATCTCTTGATGAAGAATCTTCGATGGTTGAGGTGCTCGGAGAGTCCAGAAATCAGTAGAGTGTAGGCGCCCTCCAATCCCAAAAAAGTCCCCTCCTAGTTGGAGTAAGCGGAGTATTTATAGGAGAGGTCGGAGTTAGGTTGGCTGGGTTTAGGTCGTGAGCGACCTAAGGTAGGTCGTAGGTCGTGTAGGAGATTTGGAGTTAGGTCGGCTGGGTTTAGGTCGTGAGCGACCTAAGGTAGGTCGTAGGTCGTGTAGGAGATTTGGAGTTAGGTCGGCTGGGTTTAGGTCGTGAGCGACCTAAGGTAGGTCGTAGGTCGTGTGTTGCCGAGTTACGACCTAAGAGGATGGGTTGGCAAGTGGCTTATCATGCTGAGGTACCAGGAGCGACTTACGGTTTAGGTCGTGAGCGACCTATGGGTTTAGGAAGGAAGGTAATGATTTATGGAGTTGGCAGTAGGTCGTTAGCGACCTAATCATTAAGAGGGGCACGAGCTAAAGGAGTGGCGACCTAACTGAATAGTCGCTAGGTCGTTATGAGCTGCCTTAAGTCGTGGATTCTTTAAGTCGTCCCACTTTTAGGTCGTCCCACTTTTAGGTTGTCCCACTTTTAGGTCGTCCCACTTTTAGGTCGCGGTATCTTTTAAGTCGCTGCACCCTTAGGTCACGACGTCCTGTGAGTTGTTAAGTCTTTTAGTTTTAGGTCGCTGGACCACTTTATGCCTTAAGTCGCGGAGCTGCTTGAGTCGGTCATGCTTTAGGTCGTGAGGTCTTCGTGGTGGCTTAGGTCGCGAACTCCTTCAAGCAGTTAGGTCGCTGGAAGCTCTAACCCGTTAACTCGCTGGAAGCTTTAGCCCGTTGGAGACTCCATGCTCTAAGTCGCATACCGTTTTGGACGGGGCGCTGCCCCGCACCCTGCCGGGGGCGCTGCCCCCTGGACCCCTGCGACCTAACCGGTCAGGTCGAACACCGTAGCGGTGGCGTTGCCCCCGCACCCCCACCTTGGGGGGTTGGCACCCCCCTGGACCCCCCCTCTGTAGGGGATCTTAGATGAAAAATCATTCAACAGAACTTGCTTTGTTGAGATGTTGAATTGACCGATCTTTGAGACGAGCTATCTTGCTTTTCTCGGTCGATCTTTTGATATCACGGCCTTGCTGAAAAAGGCGGGATAACAGTGAGCAACTCTAAATCCCATTTTTTCTTTGGTTTGCATGCTTAATTTCCTCTGAATATATGTATGAAGATTCTTGGTTTCAGTTGTGAATGTTGGGTTGCATGGGGGTTTTCACTGGGTTGTGGTTTGAATTGCACTAAATACTTGTGTGAAAGAAACTAAAATAAAACCAAATCAATAGCTTTCAAATTTCCAATCTGAAAACTTGGGTAGAAGAAAAAGCAATTTGAAGATTTAAACTCAAATAGATCTAGGGTATCTCAATCATTTTTGGATGTGAGTAAACTAAATTTTAAAAACAGTTTAAACCCTTTGATCCTAACCTGATGCTGATGATAATTATGTGTGAATGTGATTGCCTATGTTTATGTGTATGGATGCATGTATGTATATGATGTGCTGTGTATAAATGGATGCATGCCTAGAAACGAGGAGCATTTCTCTGTTTAAAATTTTGGTGAATAAACACTGAATATAAAACCAGCTTTGAAAATCTGTAAGTATGTTTATATTGTCGATGATGAATTTTTGAAAGAAAATGTATTTCAAGTTGGAAACAAAAGCATGTAGTAAGATGTAGTAAATGAATCAAACACAAGTTCAAACAGCCTCTATTTCCAAATTCCAGGCTTTAAAAAAAAACAAAAAAAAAACATGTCAAAAGAAAATCATGCCTCTGCATTTTCTTTAAATCTGGAAAAAAAAAAGGAAAGCATACAGTTTTTAAATCAGAAGCAAATGAACATTTGCAACTCAAGTATCCAACAAGCAACTCGAAGTTTTGAAGTTTAGAAGGCAAAACCATTTCCAGTTTTAAAGTTTAAAAAAAAAAGCTTTTCAAAAAATCTTTGCTCCGTCCTCTGCTTCTTGAGTTGCAGAGTTGAATATTATTCCAAACTCAAACCATCTTCATCTAATCATTGTAATTTGTTTTAGAACAAACAGGATGTTGAACTCAAGTCAAGTTTTTTTTTAATCTGTTTTAAGCATGTTGGAGAGGCAGCAACACTAGGAATCTGGTTCTACAGGCAAACAAGAAATATTTGATAAATTTGATTGTTATAAAATACTCACTCAAGTTTATAACTTGAATCTTCAATGTAAAATAGGATTTTTAAAGCGGAAATGGTAGTTTTTAGTTTTGTATTTTACGAGCAGTGGGTATTTGAACAAAATTTACATTTTATCCATTTTCTGACAATCGAAACAATTTTAAGTGTTGGAATTTCGTTTAAAGCAAGTCTGAACATGGATGATTACGTGAAAATTGTCAAAAAAAAAATTCTATTGCACGAATTAAAGGGACGAGGCCATTCTAGGGTTCAGTGTTCGATTTTGTTGAGGTTGAAAAGCGAGATGAGTTCGTCCTCTTGGTTAGATCGAGCTGTTTGAGATTTAAGGCAAGGGAAGTATGGACGTAGACGATGACATGGCCGGAAGTGAAGATTCTCCGGTGGTCGGAAGGACGTAATCGAGGAAGTTCCAGGTTTGGGTTTGTTTCAGGATTTGTGCAGTTTAACTCGAATTCGATCTCGAGTTGAAATTTATGATCTGATGATGGGGATTGGAGGCGAGGTTGATCGTTGACTTGGGTGAGGCACCGTTGATGATCGAAGTTGGCTACATCGAAGGTGCATGTGCACGGTTGTGGTTTTCGTGTCAGTGTTTTTGGTTTGAAGCAGAGGACAAATACTCGAGTTTTTCTCGAGTCAATATCGTGACTGACTCGAAGTTTTGGGGTGTTTTACTCGGAGTAAAGCAGGGGCAACTCGGGTAAAATGTTGGTTCAGGTTTTCTTTTAAACCCTGTATGTTCAAGCTTAAATCAAAGATTTTAATCTGGAAATCAAAAATGATTTGTATTTGGGTTTGGAGATTTATGAGTTTCAAAATTTAAATTGTTTTGACAATTTTAAATATTAAAATATGATTTAAAATGGTTTGAAAAAAAAAAGAATCTGGTTTTAAATTTTCTTTAAACTTCTTTTAGAAAATGAGTATTTCCTTAACTTAAGATTTCAAAATGTGTTTCAAATTTTTTTAACTTTGAATTGTACCCATTTTAAATCTTAAGTATAAAAATGGAAATTTGAAAGTAAATTTGAAAGAAAATGGTTTAAGATACTTTGTTAATGATAAATTTAATCATTAATGAGGATGATGTTTTTCTTAAAATTTAATGAGGATTTAATGATTTGAAATTCATTAAATTATTAAGTTAATTGAAATGGATAATTTATTTATCTAATTAATTATTGATTTGGATTAATTAAATAAGTAATTAAAGGCTTAAATTTATTTAATTAAGATTTGAGATTGATTAATTAAAGGATAATTAATTAAAGTGATTAAGAAGAAAAATTTATTAACTAAAGGTTAATAATTTGTGAAAGTAATTAAGGGATGTTATTAATAAAAAATCAATTTATCTTGTGATTGACTTAAGGTTAATCAATTGTTGTAATTAAATAAGGATAACTAATTTAACGATAATTAATGAATTTAGGGTCGATTAATTAATTAAAGATAATTTATTTAATGGTGACTTAAATAATTAAAGGTTAATTTCTTAATAATTAAAGGTTGATAAATTACAATAAAAGGTTAACTAATTTACTATAAATGGTTAATTAATGATTAAAGAAAAGTTAATCAAAATGATTTGTAATTTATTAATGATAAATTAACCAGGATCAGTAATTATTCCTAAGTAATTAAAATTGGTTTGAATCAAACAATTAGCTGATCTTATTTATAGAGGTTTGATTGTTGTTAGGAGCTATGTGATGGATTGATGTATTTGTTATGTGATGTGATGCTATGTAATGTTTTGTGCTAAGCTGTTATATCTGTGACGTATATATTGTTATATGAATATGAAAACCCCTTGACCCGTGGAATGACATTTAAATTTCGATGCGATAGGGAGTCGGATTCCAATTGGTTATCCGAAACCCACATCGAATCATATTAGTGAATCTTTGTGATTGATAAATTTATTTTATCTATGAATCTGTGAATAAAGATAAGCGTTATGGGTTATACCGCTTATCGATATGATTGAATCTGTGATGATTGATGTTGTGCACTATTGTGTTGAACCCCTGGACCACATTTGTACACACACAAATATGGATTGCACGTGGAAATGGGTTAAGTCATAGATTTTTGAAATTGTTTTAAAGATTTAATCCAAAATAGTTTCGGAATTAGAATTGAAGCTTTTGAAAATGAATTTCAAAAATAAAAGTTATTTTAAATAACTTGATTGAGTTTTGAAATTTGAATAATTTGATTTAAATTTGAATTCAATATTTGAATTGAGTTCTATGATTTGGGAACTAGGGTTTAAAAGGTTAGTCAACTTATAAATGGGTTTATATGGGTTTTTAAACCATCTTAAAAGTGATGTTTTGGAATTTAATTTTAACCCAAGATTTCAACTTGTATAAATTGGATTTTACTGAAATGAAAACCATTGGTTTCAAATAATAAAAGCTTTCACATAAGAAATGAACTTCCAATTTGTGTTAAAGGGATTTTCAAGTCTAAAATAAAACGGTCTTCCAAGTTATAAGATAAATCTTTGGAAACGTGTTTTGAAAGTTATAAGTTAAACTTTTGATTTAAAGATTTAAATGAGTTAATCCAATTAAAATGGAAATTGTTTTGGAAATCTATAAATAGATCTTTGTGAAACTGGGTGAACTTTGTGGAAACAAATCTTTTTGCTAAAAATTTAAAATGGTAATTTGTTTAAACCATTTGAAGAAAAGCTTTGGATTTTTAAGTTGTGACTTAACTGAAATCCCATATCCATATGTTTCAAACTATTGCGCTCATTGTTCGGTTTAGCCGGGAGAGGACCTTGTGTCATATAACCCATTCCGAATAATGATACGACGTTATAGATTGCATTTGAATACCGGCGTTGAAGACCGGGTGTCTTCGAGAACGTTAGGATAACCTATCGATTGTCTCTGCACTGAGTAGCTACGGTATAGAGATTCCTTAAGTGATGGGATGTCCGATCAGGATTGTGGATACCCGGATTGCAAGGGCTTCTTCGGAAGTGCCTTCGGTTCTGTTCGTACCCGGAACAGACTTGTATGGTTGTATGTCCGACATTACACTTTGAGATATTGAACCGATCTCTATCAAATACATTTCTGCTTGGTGGCGGAGAATTTATTCTCTTTGCTTAACACCCTTCTCTGAGACGTACGAGCTCAGAGGTTATGTAGTTGATATTTGTCAGTGATATATTCCCAATTTGGTAGTGTGGCATGCTAAGTGCTGCTGTATGTTGATGATCATTTGTTGATCATTTGTGATCAAAGCATGGCTTTTGTATAAAGCGTAGCTTTGTGGACGAGACTGCATCAGGACCTCACACCCCGGAAATGGTCGAAACAGGAAAGATGTGGCAAGGTTATGAGGGTCGCGCCCTTTAGGGTGTGTCATTCCCTTCTGGTAAAGGGTGGTATCATGGTACGGAGCCCAGATTCTTACTCATGTGGATACTGCAGATCTATTACTTTGTGATTGCTTTGTGGTTTTGAGGCGCCTCGGATAAAGGTCCCAAAGGACCGGGGGATGGAATGCTCGGGTAGTAGTTACCTAGTTACAGAGGTAACCCGGCCTTGTGTTGGCAGAGATCCGGTTAGGTTCTCGGGACGTCCCGCCAGAAGCGATCGCATGGACAGTAGGAAGATCCTTAGCCTGACCATTTGTTGGAAATCCATTCATCCAATACGTGCCTTGTACGGTTTTAGTTGTAGAACCTGCCATTTACTTATGGTGGCGCCCCACTGTTTAGATGGTAGCTATAGCAGGCATACGATACTGGTCGTATGTTGGCTAGGATTTATATTATACTTTCGAAATGGTTTTCCACACTTTGCACTTATAGTAATAATATCAAAGAAATTTTCTCGTATTAAGAATATTTGACTATCATAAGGAGAAATCTACTCCAATTCTGCGTTTGCATTGTGTGTGTGGCGGGAGGCCTTATGGTAGTTTCATTTTCTAAAAAGCATCGCGGATTTCAAATTTAAATTCTTTCGTATGTTTTAAAAGACCAAGTGCTTTTGTTTGCTCATACCAGTCCCACGACTGACCTGGAGTTTATTGTTCCTTTCCTAAACTCTGGGTGCCCACTATTTTCCCACACGGGCAGTCTAGAGTTGGGTTTTTCAGATAGTCAGGTTTAGTAGAATATCTGGAGTTAGTTCAGTCTTCGGATCTGAACTGACCTTGCTTATCTTTGTGCATCGTGATTGGGAGTTCGAGCTATTGCTGGATTAGTGTTTTGGAGATGGGGATTACCGATACTGGAGTTCTTTCTTGAAGACTATATTAGAGATATTGTTCCGCTGTTGGTGTTATCTTTTCTTTTCCGCTGCTATTATCTTGTATCATATCTCTGATGTATATTCATTATATCATCTATTGTATCATATTGTATCAGATAATGTATCAAATGTTGTATATTGAGATATTCTGTTTCTTCCGCTGTGTTGTGCTTAATGTGTTATAAGCTCCGGCGAACCAGATTCGGCGTTTGGATCTGCGGCATTTGAATACGAGTGTCGTATTCGGTGCCGATTTTCGAAGGCCGAGCCAGGGTCGTCACATAGTTGATAAGTACCATTGGGATTTCTGAGTCTGGGAATAATATTGGGAAGTTACAAATTTTTGGTTTAAGTTCAGATTATATAATTTGAAGAGAAATGTTTTATCAGTAAATATATACAAAGGTTTTGTTTAAAATTTATCATTTACAAATGTTTTATAAATGATTCCTATAATGATGTTGTCATTTCACTTAAATGTTTTCCTTCAAAATTATTTCGAGATTGGAAAGTTGAATTATTTATTTATGGTAAAATAAATTATTTAATAAATGATTATTCAAAAGTCCATTACTTTATTTGAAATATATATATATATATATTGTTTAAAAATGAATTACTTAAGTGTATGTTAAAAGTTGTTGGTGGAAGTTATTATAATATGTTATTAAATAATTCTGTGAAGGTTTTTAAATGATATTATTTTTGATATTTAAAGTGTTTTAAATTCTTCTTTAATCATTTTCAAAGTCCTTTATTAGAAATATATTTTTAAAAGTAAATTCTTGTTTTAAAGTTTGTTATTGTTTAAAGCCTATTAGTAATCTGATGATGTCATTCCAAATCAGATAGTTTGAAAGTTAGTATCATGCAAAGATTTGTAGTTACAAATGAATTTTGGAAATTTATTTTCAAATGAAAGATTTTAGGAATTAATGGTACATTTTCATGGTGGAAATCGGGAGGCAGAGATTGCCTAAGTTTAGTTTGGTTTTTCTGAAATGGAGACGCAACCATCAACCTGCGTTCCATGGTTGATACCGAATGGTACTTCTATATCAGTTTTATGTAATATAGTTTTCAAGTATTTGAAAGGGACAATTTGTGAATATACTTATTCAGATGTATATGCCTGTTTTAAATGAGGTATTCAAAATTTTCAAATTCAAATTAATGAGGCTTAGTGATTTCAGTGAGAAATGTGATCTATGGTTGAATGTTTATTTATTTTTGATAGCTAAATAGCCGACTATCAAAATCATGGCCCAAATATACAATCGTTCTTAATTTTTGGTGGTAGGAAACAATTTCCTACTTAACACAGAGGGATTTTAACTTTGGAAGTATCTAGAGGAAACACGGGAATTATACGGCACAGCTACCATTTGAAGTGCTATACTGTACGTATAAACTCATTGTCTTCTAGGATAAATGATAAGAAGATTCATTCACTTATACGGTTAGGAGGTGATACCCGATCTTTTGTATTGTCTGATTATTATCTAAAGAACCAGTATTGAGCATTTCGAAAATCGACGAATTGTTTTTGGGGCACCCAGGAAATTGTGAGTGCACTCGTAAGAGATGATTCAGAACCCATGACCTACTCCGAAACCATATACTGTTAAGTGGAGGAGGTGCGTTATATTTTGGGATGTTGAAATCCATATGTGGTTCCATGACTCGTTGGAGTATGGGAATCCGTGTGAGATTTCAATATCTGTTGTGATGTGGGAATCTGCATGTGATTATGCTGCTTTCAATCCTTATTATTAGTAGCGGTATAAGGTGAGAGGGCGCCCATCTCATAGTTGTTACTGTGCATTCTAGATACCTTTCCGTGCTTTAAAAACCCAGCTACGCACCTTGCTCATATAAGATTGTGGTGTGGGAATCCATATGGAATTTCATGATCTATTTTTGGAGCTGTGTGTAAGTTGGAATGCCGGACGTAGCCTTATCAGCGCGAATGTAAAACCAGAGATAGGAGGCATAGCCAGTAGGGTTGGCAAACCACATAGGGTGTACTAGGCTCTATTTCTACCAATGCGGATACCTTCAGTTGTTTTAGTCATGCCGGAGCGATGCACTCAGTCTTAGCAAGACCGGTTATGTTTTTCCTATGATACCCCGGCTAGACCGGTATGACGTTTCAGAAGGATAACTCTGATCCTTATGCAGGAGGACTGCTCTCGAAGTACAGAGGGCAACTCTATAGAATCCTACACAATTAGCAAACGAGCCTTATCGATTTTTTGGTTTTATACTAGTATTACTGTGATGTATCCAACACGAGCATCACAGCTACTGGATTATTATTATTTTGACCCTTAGACATTATTATAATATTAATGGATTTTGTATATAAATGTTTTGGTTATCGTAAGGTAAAAACCCGTCGTTTTAATGTATGGCGTGGTCTTACGGTACTTTTATTTTGAAAATGTTTTATAACTTAATCAATCAAATTGAGTGTGTTTCCTCACGGTGGTTTACCAAACTGATCCATATGTTATTATTTTATAATAATGCTCGGATTAGACCAAGCATATTATAGATATAGATTGGATTGCTTTGGAGATCAGGAGACGAGCTGGAGATTGAGACGTATTCTTGTACTTGTTTTATTCCGCTGCAGTGTTTGTTGAAATTATCAGCAATTGTGAGGAAATGCTGTTATAACTGTCCAGGCTAGTAATTATTGATTTGTTTACTCTGATTAGAGATATGTATATTACAGTTTTGATTGTGTAAAGAGCTATTGATATTATAAATTATTCAATCCGTTGTGAGATTCTTTATTTGTTTAGTTTCTTCTTTCTTCTACCTTCTTTCTTTTCCCTAACAATCTATCCTTCCGGCACTTGATTATTTGGCATGCTATACAGTGAATGTATTGATGTCAATTTTTGAGAGTTGGAAAGTCGGGTCGTCACACATGGTATCAAAGCCAGGTTGTCGATATACATAGGCTTGTGTGTGAATTACTCATTAGAAATAGGGGCAGTAGCACCCAATAATGAGTTTGAGTGTATTAACATATATGAGCGTGTATTTGTTAGTGAATATAAAATGTTTCACATTGTGTTGACTTATTACTTGAGTGTTTATGAATTCTGGTCGATACGGGAAGCACAATCCTATCAATAAGGGTTTCTAAACTCTTAAACAAGGTAAACTGACATAGTATTGTTTTGGAAGTGGGCAAATGAAACAATTTTACCCAAACAATATTTTGATATAAAGTAAATAATTTCGTGAAATTATTACAGTATAATTGGAATGTTTGGTTGTTAATATTATAATCAAAACAAGATTATAAAATTTGGAATGGTTTATATAACCAAATAGAAATTATATAAGTCAGATCATATGTGATATCCCAGAAATTTGAGCAATATCAATTTAATAATTTGTATCTAAAATTAAATTGATTTGATAAAATTTTGTTAATAAAAATAACTTGATTTAATAATCCAATTATCTAAATGTGTAATTGATTAATTTATCTTTTAAAAGCTAATAATTATTTTCCTATTTACAATGTATGTATATATATTTATATATATATATACTGTGAATGGATAAGTTTGATTTGAAGTTAAATGAACAAATAAAATATGGTTTTTAAAATTCTAATATTCATTTGATAATTTGAAGATTATTATTTTATCTAATAAATAACTAATTGGTTTAAAATACTTAAAGAAATTGTATTAAATTGTATTTTAAACATAGTTTGAATTTCAATAAGATAAACAAAAGTTTATTTTATATTTATTTTTATTTTGTTTTAAATATAGCTTAATAATTATAATTTGGAATTATATGAAAATTTAAGATACTCTTTATATATTAAACATTAATTCTTTTAATTAAGATAAATAAGACAAGTAATTTATGATTTCTTTTATAAATGATTTAAAATTGATAAATGAGTTATTTTCAAATAATAAATGTATAAATATGAATATAGATAAGATTTTTAAAAGCCAATGTTATTATTTTAAAATTAAAATAGGTTGATAAATTAGTTTTAAGTGGAATTTTAATGTATAAATAACATTTGAATTTGATTTTATTTTGAAATTCAAATTAATAAATATATGTAGATCTTGTAAATAAGTTTTCACTTTTATGTAAATTGTTTTACTTCATCTAAAAAGAAATACATATCCATTCATTTATGAAAACTACTTTATATGTATTTAATAAAGAAAAGAGGATTTTATTTATCTTTAAATTAAATAAAAATAAGTAACATGTGTATAAAACAAATGTTAACATTTTAAGCAATTAATGAGACAAGTGTAAACAATTAATCTACTTAATTTGACAAGTGTTAGTTCTTTTTACAAGTGTCCTTTTCATTTTAATTTTCTTTTAATTTTTAAAATAAATCATTCACACTTATATAAACATGTTTCCTTCATCTCTATTCTTTTCTAAATCTTCATTTTTTTCAAAGTTAAGAAGAAGATAAATCTCAGCTGAAACTCTTCCTCAAAAATAAAATAAATCAAGCTTGCATGTTAATCCTGTAATTCCTCTTTAGAACTAAATCTGTAATGCAAGTCTGTAATTCACTTCCAAAAACAAATCTGCAACTCTACTTCCTCTCAAACCTGAAATCAAATCAATACCCTATAATTCTTTTTCAAAATTAATCCTGCAATCCTCTGTACAAATTTTTTTCAAATGCAAAATTCATCTCTAAAAGCCTGCAACCTGAAATTCATTTTCCTTGAATCTGAGAATCAAATGTAAAGCCTCTGCATTCTTTTAAGATCTGGAAATCAAGCCTTAAACCATCAAAGCAAGTAAAATCTAAAGCCTGCATTTCCAATTAAAAACAAGATCAGGCCTGCATACAAGTTTTTCACAGCAAGGCACACTGGTTTTTAAATTCAAAACAAAAGCTCTGTTCTTCATGCTCAAGACAAGTGAGTAACTTCTTTTTCTTAAAATAAACTTAAGTATAATCTGATTTATGACTGAAATGAATATGCTTGTGAGTTTATATACTTGATAGAATGTTGATTTGTGTGTTTGTGAGTAAAATTCATTTTTCCTTTCAAAAGTTTAAGTATGAAACAATTGTTTGATATATGACTTGTATATATTTACCTGGATATCATGTTAATTTGAATGATTAACCTCAGTAGTTTAAAAACTCAAGTATGGTTATGATGATGATGTATGTTTGTTCCTGTAATTTATTTGTATTGAGTATATGGGTATAAAGTATAAACTTACTCTTTTAAGATTATTACAGTACTTGTTTTACTAAGTTTCAGGTCCAAAGTTTTAAAAAGAAAACTTAAGTGTTTTTAAAAAATTAATCTTTACTAATACAAGAGATTTGGTCAATGTATGTTTAATATATCTTAAATGACAAGTTTAAGTTTTTTTTTTAAAAAAAGATTGAAAAAAAGAAAGAAAGAAAATAATGATTGCATTTTTACTGGAAACTAATGTAATAGCAAGTAAACTGAAAATCTAACAAAAGCAAGATGATTTATTCTTAGTTTCAGGTGTTTGAATTGAAAGTTGAAACTAAATTGTGATTTTTGAAAACCAAAATTTCAATTTTTAGTGTTGAAATTATGTGCATTGATGTTTTCTTCTGGGAAATGAAAAGGGGAAAAGTTTTCATAACTTAGTTATGGGTATGCTCTGGAATTTGATCGGCATTGAGCCTCTGGTTGTTCGAGTTCTCTGGTACGCTAGGTAAAGGAAGCTAGGGGATGGACGAAGTCTTGGCCGAAGTTTTAGTATCTCCGATGGCCGGAGAAGAGAGGTTGAGGGTTTTCCAGGTTTTGGGGTTTGAAGCTTATAACTGTTGACAGGTTTGGTTTAGGGATACTCGATTTCATTTTCGAGTGAATTGGGTGGTTTTGATGTTAGCAAGGTGATGCAAGGATTAACGTCGACATGATAGTTGACTGGGTGGTGGCCAGAGGTGGCCAAGGCCACCGTGCATATGCACGGTGAAGAATGGTGGATCAGGTGTTTTGATTGGGAGGTTGCTGTGTTTTGACTCGAGATTTGCTCGAGTTAGTTGAGTTTTATGCCCGAAGTAGTTAGGTATGCGACTCGAAGTAAATGGAAGGGGTCTCGGGTATCCCCTGTTATTACAGGTTTCACTGAAACCTGTATATATTTTCAATTCAGAATTGATTTTAAAATCTTAATGCAGAGTTTTGAAAACAGAATTTAAGTCAAATTTAAAATTTGAATTTCAAATGAGATTTGAATCCAGGTTTGAAATTTAAATTTAAACTTTGAAACAAAATGTTTAAACAACTTCAAAGAGTTTAAATATTTTAATTTAGGATAAAGCTTTAAATTTAAGTAGAGATTAAAACATGAGTTTAAATTCGAAATCAAATTCCAATTTGAAAGAATGGTTTGCAAATAAAGGAATTTTTAAAAGAAAATTTAAATGTTTAAACAAATTTGGTTGTTGAAACATATTTAAATATGATTTGTATTCTGAAATGAATTTGGGGTTTAAATTTCTTTAACTTCTTTTATAAAATAAGAAAATCTTTAGCATTAGTTTTAAAAGGGTTTTAAAATGTTTTTAAAACTTTGTTTAAGTTAAGTTCGATTTTTTTTAATTTTAAATTTAAATTGTAATTTGAAAACAATTTTGAGTTAAATTGTTTTAAGTTACTTTATTAATAATAAAGTAATCATGAATAAGAAATGTTTTATTTTTAAAGTAAATTTAAGATTTAATGAACTTTGTTTCATTAAAATTAGTAATTTAAGTAATTTAATTAATTAATTTGTTTAATTAATTACAGATTTGAAATAAATTAATTAAGGTTAATTAAATTTGTAATTAATATTAATTAATTTAAGTTAATTACTTAAGAAAGGTAATTAAGGATTTGTTAATAAGTTAATGAAGGTCATTAACTTGTGATTATTCATTAATTAATTAATTTAATTAATTTTGATAATTAATGGGATTAATTAATTTAAATAATCAATTATGAAACTTAATTAAGTATGATTACTTTATGGAAATAATTAAAGATATTAATTACTCTTTATAATTAATTTATTAATTGGCGTAGTTTAAATTAATTAATTAAGTTTAATTAATTTAGAATAATCATTGAATGAATTGATAAGTAATCAATGGTGGATAATTTCTTAGAGAAGTAATTAAGTCAAGTAAATAACTGGAGATAATTAATTAAAGTATGGAAGAGTTTTTGAATTAATTACTTTGTGTAATTAATGTGAAGATAATTTCTTTATGAAGTAATTAATAATTAAATACTTAATGTAATTAATTTAAGAATTAATTAATTAAGTTATTTGGAATAATTAAGTGATGTAATTAATTAATTAAGAGTAATTAATTACTAATGAGATTAATCAAGGATGATTAATAAATATAATTAATTATTAAATGTAATTAATTTAAAAGTAATTAAGGAAGTACTTAAGGGTAGTTAATTACTAAAAATAATTAATCAAGAATAGTTAATAATTGTGGTTTAATTAGGGTCAATTACTTAATGTAATTAATTTAAATAAGTAATTAATTTAAATTTAATTAAGGATCATTAATTAATATAATTAATGATGTAATTAAGGATTAATTAATTTAGATTTATTAATTAGTGATAAGTAATTAAGGAAGTAATTAATTAATGTAATTAATTAAGGACTAATGTAATTAATTATAATTAATTAAATAATGAAATAATTAAAGGTTAATTACTAATTTTGGTTAAGGATAATTAATTTGTAAAATTAATTAAAGATAATTACTTGAATGTAAGTAAGGGATAATTAATCAAGGGTGATTAATTAAGGTGATTAATTTGAGGATAATTATTTAATTGATTGGTAATCAATTAAGGGTTAAGTAAGCAAGATTTAAAATGAGGAAGTAATTAATTTAATTCATTTTAAATTAATTATAGATGGTGATTATAGATCTATGCTTATGAATGGATGATATGGTTTACCCTGAACGGTTTGAATCTCAAACATGAGATAAATAGTGTTGTGTGTTATGGATGCATTGGTTGCATTGTGATGATGATATAGGTATCTATTGGTGATTATAATATAGATTATCAATTTGTGATGATTACCTGTTTATGATAATATTGATTATCTATTATGATGATATGAATTATCTATCTGTGTGTATATGGATAATTAGATTGAATTGTTTTAAACTTAAAATAACTTGGACCTAAAAGACACGCTTTGGATTTCGATGAGACCGGGATCGGGTTTCCATATTTGGATATCCGAAAACCACATCGATTCTAATTAAACGTTAGGTCGTTAATCCAAGTGGAGCAAGTGAAGACTCGAGGTGTAAAGGCTATACGTCAGTATAACTCTATGGGTGATTCCGTAATGAGTTTGACGGAATAGTACTTATAGGTTCGAGATGGTGATTCAGAGTGCAAGGGTTATCGTTGTTAACTCTATGGGTGATTCCGTAATGAGTGTAACGAGATAATGCCTTCGGTTTCGTTCGAACCCGGAACGAACTTGTATGGATTGAATGCTTTCAGAACATCGTCAGGTGGACGATGAGCATTCTAAGATTTGATGTCCTATAAAGGTAATCGTAGCCTCAAGCCTCATCAACCGGGAATGGCTAAAACAGGGGAGGTGCAGCAAGGCTTCGTGGGTAGCCCCCATTTGAGAGCAAGATTTACTCCTGTCTAGAAGTCCCTTTTTATTCGGGTGTGTGGGCGGTTGGTCGCGACAACTGCCGGGGTTGTCTTGTTCGAAACTATTCAGTAAGGAATGGGTCCAGCCTTGTGTTGCAGGGGAGTGGGAGTACTCCTCGGTACGGTGATCTAGGCCATGTACTGTGACGGGAGGTACCCCAATAGCCCTGCCATTGTATGAAATCCAAAATCCAATAAGTGCCGTACGTATTAGTTGTGCCCAACTATGTTGGAACGTGAGATGTAAGCATTCCAGTTATTTCTGTATTTTATTTGAAAACCCTAGACACTATTATAATATCATCGGATTTCCTATCAAATGTTTTGGTTAGCGTAAGGTAAAAACTTTTTCATGTTTATGTGTGGGAAGTCTTACGTGATACCTTTCTTTTAAAGAATTTTTGAAAGTTAAGCAACTTTAACCTGTTACTCACACCAGACCCATGTCTGACCCGGAGTTTATTTTTGTTTTTTCATAAACTCTTGGGTACTCAAATTTTTACGAGTAGCCAAGGGATTCAGGTTAGCCTTGACGAATTGTGGAGGAGAAAATGGAGCAGGCGGCTTCTGCGTTATAGTTATTTAGTAGTCCGCTGTGTTTGGTATCTCTGAGTTATTTGTGATGTTGTATTGAGTTGTATAACTAGACAGGTGTTTATAACTGTCTAGTTTGTGATGTACAATTTGTGTAACTCTGATAGTTGTTGTATACTATGTAATTATTATGTTGTTAATATAATTTATTCGTTCCGCTGTTTAGATTCTGATGTGTTTTTTTCTTCTTCTTCTCTTTCTTTCTATTCTCTATCCCTTTCTTTCTTATTAGCGATGCGACTTCCTGGAGTTTGGAAGTTGGTTCGTTACAGTGGTATCAGAGCATTAGGTTGAGTGAATACCTAGGCTCTGGAGTGGTGTCTATCTTGAGAGAGCGTATTTGTAGTTTTGATATATGTCTATATATATATTTATTATTTATACCTATCTGTTGGGTTACCTGTTCAGGTTTTTCCAATATAAGTTATAAAGGTAGATAAGGTAGTGGTGTGTGTAACACGATTACTACCATTGGTTGGAGTTTGACTGTTTGAGGTTGGAAGTGTATTTGTCGAGACTGTAGACCTAATACCGTCTCGAGTGAGTTGTGCAGAGTGTAGAGATTTAATTAATCTCTGAAGGAAACCTGTAAAGGTTCAAAGTTCATCTTTGAAGATGGATGAGTTGAGTTTGGATCTGTCGGTTTGGCAGAAGTATGTGATGGTATTTTGATACCTCAGGAAGTGTGTCTACTTCGGTGTTGTGGCTGAGTTCAGCAAGATGTGGTGGTTGGCTTTGAGGGCCGAGTTTCTCGAAGTACTTCAGATAAGGAAGTTTTGGCATTGGTGTCAGCAGTGCAACTCGGAGTGTCTTTGTTGGCAGAAGTTGACTGGCTGAGTAGTTTCTGAAGAAGGAGTTCAGAAGCAGCAGAGTGGACCCAATACTTTATTGGATTGGCTAATTAAGAGTAAGTGTTCTGTTTGGTAAAGAGAGAACAGTTTGTTTGGGAATTGGTCTATATTGATCGCAAAAGTGATTTGCTATAGTTTGAGTGTTCTTTTGAGGTATTGAAGAATTTTTGGTTGTCTTCTGAGAAGTCGGAAGTTTGTCCACTTCTGAAAATTGAGTTTTCTTATCGACCGGATTCCAGGAGTGCTACCGGTGGATCAGCTAGTAGAAGGATGGTTTCTCGAGATAGGTTTGGTAAGGCAGCTCAGGATTGGTAGAACTTCTGAGTTTTCTTGGATATGTTGAGCCATATTTCTGGGAAGTGCTGTCCAGTTTGTGCTCATATTCTTCATCAGCGGTGTCTTCTGTGCCAGTTCAGAGTTGTGCAGCGGAAGCAGTTTGGGAGTATTTCTGTTTTGTCTTTTCTGGATAGAAGAAGTGAGTTTGTTCTTCTGATGTTTGAAGAGTAGAGTTGGTGATCTTAGTCTTGGTTGATCTTGATAAGATCGTTGTGTTGGGTTGTTTTGGGTCTGGATTGTTTCTTTTTGGGGCATCAGCAAGAGTTGAGCTGATCAGTTTGGATGCAGACAGCCCAGGATCGTCAGAAGAGTTTTGGAGATAAGAGACGAAGGAAACTGGATTCCTGAGTCGGAGATTTTGTTTTGGATCTCTTCTGTGTTTTGGTTTGATTGGTGATTGGTTTTCAAGAATTGAATTGCCAGTTTGGATAATTGGATTCACGAGTTTCACGTATCTCTGAGGGAGTACGTGTATGAGTTATTTCTGGTTGTGGGACCGGCTGTTCAGGAAGGTTTGGTTGTTAAGACAGACTCGTTTGTAGTCTGATATCTTGTCTAGTTCTGTAGATCTAGATGAGTAGAAGCTCTGTAGCTTCGTAATTTAGATTGTTTGGATTCTGTAGGGTGAGTATCCCGATATATATATACTTGGGAAAACTCGAGAAATTTTTATCCAGAATCTTATCTGGATAATTAAATTTGTTCGATTAGATAAATTGGTTACTATGGTTGTTAGCATATGATTGGAGTATGCTTGTGATTTAAAATTTAAATGGGTTATTAAATTACCTTTTCTTTTAAATTTCGGGGACGAAATTCTTTTAAGGAGGGAGGAATGTGATATCTCGGAAATTTGAGCAATATCAATTTAATAATTTGTATCTAAAATTAAATTGATTTGATAAAATTTGGTTAATAAAAATAACTTGATTTAATAATCCAATTAAATAAATGTGTAATTGATGAATTTTATCTTTTAAAAGCTAATAATTATTTTCCTATTTACAATGTATGTATATATATTTATATATATACTGTGAATGGATAAGTTTGATTTGAAGTTAAATGAACAAATAAAATATGGTTTTTAAAATTCTAATATTCATTTGATAATTTGAAGATTATTATTTTATCTAATAAATAACTAATTGGTTTAAAATACTTAAAGAAATTGTTTTAAATTGTATTTTAAACATAGTTTAAATTTCAATAAGATAAACAAAAGTTTATTTTATATTTATTTTTATTTTGTTTTAAATATAGCTTAATAATTATAATTTGGAATTATATGAAAATTTAAGATTCTCTTTATATATTAAACATTAATTCTTTTAATTAAGATAAATAAGACAAGTAATTTATGATTTCTTTTATAAATGATTTAAAATTGATAAATGAGTTATTTTCAAATAATAAATATATAAATATGAATATAGATAAGATTTTTAAAAGACAATGTTATTATTTTAAAATTAAAATAGGTTGATAAATTAGTTTTAAGTGGAATTTTAATGTATAAATAACATTTGAATTTGATTTTATTTTGAAATTCAAATTAATAAATATATGTAGATCTTGTAAATAAGTTTTCACTTTTATGTAAATTGTTTTACTTCATCTAAAAAGAAATACATATCCATTCATTTATGAAAACTACTTTATATGTATTAATAAAGAAAAGAGGATTTTATTTATCTTTAAATTAAATAAAAATAAGTAACATGTGTATAAAACAAATGTTAACATTTTAAGCAATTAATGAGACAATTGTAAATAATTAATCTACTTAATTTGACAAGTGTTAGTTCTTTTTACAAGTGTCCTTTTAATTTTAATTTTCTTTTAATTTTTAAAATAAATCATTCACACTTATATAAACATGTTTCCTTCATCTCTTTTCTTTTCTAAATCTTCATTTTTTTCAAAGTTAAGAAGAAGATAAATCTAAGCTGAAACTCTTCCTCAAAAATAAAATAAATCAAGCTTGCATGTTAATCCTGTAATTCCTCTTTAGAACTAAATCTGTAATGCAAGTCTGTAATTCACTTCCAAAATCAAATCTGCAACTCTACTTCCTCTCAAACCTGAAACCAAATCAATACCCTATAATTCTTTTTCAAAATTAATCCTGCAATCCTCTGTACAAATTTTTTTCAAATGCAAAATCCATCTCTAAAAGACTGCAACCTGAAATTCATTTTCCATGAATCTGAGAATCAAATGTAAAGCCTCCGCATTCTTTTAAGATATGGAAATCAAGCCTTAAACCATCAAAGCAAGTAAAATCTAAACCTGCATTTCCAATTAAAAACAAGATCAGGCCTGCATACAAGTTTTTCACAGCAAGGCACACTGGTTTTTAAATTCAAAACAAAAGCTCTATTCTTCATGCTCAAGACAAGTGAGTAACATCTTTTTCTTAAAATAAACTTAAGTTTAATCTGATTTATGACTAAAATGAATATGCTTGTGAGTTTATATACCTGATAGAATGTTGATTTGTGTGTTTGTGAGTAACAGTCATTTTTTCCTTTCAAAAGTTTAAGTATGAAATAGTTGTTTGATATATGACTTGTATATATTTACCTGGATATCATGTTAATTTGAATGATTAACCTTAGTAGTTCAAAAACTCAAGTATGGTTATGATGATGATGTATGTTTGTTCCTGTAATTGATTTGTATTGAGTATATGGTTATAAAGTATAAACTTACTGTTTTAAGATTATTACAGTACTTGTTTTACTAAGTTCCAAGTCCAAAGTTTTAAAAAGAAAACTTAAGTGTTTTTAAAAAATTAATCTTTACTAATACAAGAGATTTGGTCAATGTATGTTTATTATATCTTAAATGACAAGTTTAAGTTTTTTTTTAAAAAAGATTGAAAAAAAGAAAGAAAGAAAATAGTGACTGCAGTTTTACTGGAAACTAATGTAATAGCAAGTAAACTGAAAATCTAACAAAAGCAAGATGATTTATTCTTAGTTTTAGGTGTTTGAATTGAAAGTTGAAAATAAACTGTGATTTTTAAAAACCAAAATTTCAATTTTTAGTGTTGAAATTATGTGCATTGATGTTTTCTTTTGGGAAATGAAAAGGGGAAAAGTTTTTATAACCTAGTTATGGGTATGCTCTGGAATTTGATCAGCATTGAGCCTCTGGTTGTTCGAGTTCTCTGGTACGCTGGGTAAAGGAAGCCAAGAGATGGACGAAGTCTTGGCCGAAGTTTTAGCATCTCCGATGGCCGGAGAAGAGAGGTTGAGGGTTTTCCAGGTTTTGGGGTTTGAAGCTTATAACTGTTGAAAGGTTTGGTTTAAGGATACTCGATTTCGTTTTTGAGTGAATTGGGTGGTTTTGATGTTAGCAAGGTGATGCAGGGGTTAACGTTGACATGATAGTTGACTGGGTGGTGGCCGGAGGTGGCCATGGCCACCGTGCATATGCACGGTGAAGAATGGTGGATCAGGTGTTTTGATTGGGAGGTTGCTGTGTTTTGACTCGAGATTTGCTCGAGTAAGTTGAGTTTTATGCCCGAAGTAGTTAGGTATGCGACTCGAAGTAAATGGAAGGGGTCTCGGGTATCCCCTGTTATTACAGGTTTCACTGAAACCTGTATATATTTTCAATTCAGAATTAATTTTAAAATCTTAATGTAGGGTTTTAAAAACAGAATTTAAGTCAAATTTAAAATTTGAATTTCAAATGAGATTTGAATCCAGGTTTGAAATTTAAATTTAAACTTTGAAACAAAATGTTTAAATAACTTCAAAGAGTTTAAATATTTTAATTTAGGATAAAGCTTTGAATTTAAGTAGAGATTCAAACATGAGTTTAAATCTGAAATCAAATTCCAATTTGAAACAATGGTTTGGAAATAAAGGAAGTTCTAAAAGAAAATTTAAATGTTTAAACAAATTTGGTTGTTGAAACATATTTAAATATGATTTGTATTCTGAAATGAATTTGGGGTTTAAATTTCTTTAACTTCTTTATAAAATAAGAAAATCTTTAGCATAAGTTTTTAAAGGGTTTTAAAATGTTTTTAAAACTTTGTCTAAGTTAACTTTGATTTTTTTTAATTTTAAATTTAAAATGTAATTTGAAAACAATTTTGAGTTAAATTGTTTTAAGTTACTTTATTAATAATAAAGTAATCATGAATAAGAAATGTTTTATTTTTAAAGTAAATTTAAGATTTAATGATCTTTGTTTCATTAAAATTAGTAATTTAAGTAATTTAATTAATTAATTTGTTTAATTAATTAAAGATTTGAAATAAATTAATTAAGTTTAATTAAATTTGTAATTAATATTAATTAATTTAAGTTAATTACTTAAGAAAGGTAATTAAGAATTTGTTAATAAGTTAATGAAGGTCATTAACTTGTGATTATTTATTAATTAATTAATATAATTAATTTTGATAATTAATGGGATTAATTAATTTAAATAATCAATTATGAAACTTAATTAAGTATGATTACTTTATGGAAATAATTAAAGATATTAATTACTCTTTATAATTAATTTATTAATTGGTGTAGTTTAAATTAATTAATTAAGTTTAATTAATTTAGAATAATCATTGAATGAATTGATAAGTAATCAATGGTGGATAATTTCTTAGAGAAGTAATTAAGTCAAGTAAATTACTGGAGATAATTAATTAAAGTATGGAAGAGTTTTTGAATTAATTATTTTGTGTAATTAATGTGAAGATAATTTCTTTATGAAGTAATTAATAATTAAATACTTAATGTAATTAATTTAAGCATTAATTAATTAAGTTATTTGGAATAATTAAGTGATGTAATTAATTAAGAGTAATTAATTACTAATGAGATTAATCAAGGATAATTAATAAATATAATTAATTATTAAATGTAATTAATTTAAAAGTAACTAAGGAAGTACTTAAGGGTAGTTAATTACTAAATATAATTAATCAAGAATAATTAATAATTGTGGTTTAATTAGGGTCAATTACTTAATGTAATTAATTTAAATAAGTAATTAATTTAAATTTAATTAAGGATCATTAATTAATACAATTAATGATGTAATTAAGGATTAATTAATTAAGACTTATTAATTAATGATAAGTAATTAAGGAAGTAATTAATTAATGTAATTAATTAAGGACTAATGTAATTAATTATAATTAATTAATTAATGAAGTAATTAAAGGTTAATTACTAATTTTGGTTAAGGATAATTAATTTGTAAAATTAATTAAAGATAATTGCTTGAATGCAATTAAGTGATAATTAATCAAGGGTGATTAATTAAGGTGATTAATTTGAGGATAATTATTTAATTGATTGGTAATCAATTATGGGTTAAGTAAGCAAGATTTAAAATGAGGAAGTAATTAATTTATTTCATTTTAAATTAATTATAGATGGTGATAATAACTCTATGGGTGATTCCGTAATGAGTTTAACGGAATAGTACTTATAGGTTCGAGATGGTGATTCAGAGTGCAAGGGTTATCGTTGTTAACTCTATGGGTGATTCCGTAATGAGTGTAACGAGATAATGCCTTCGGTTTCGTTCGAACCCGGAACGAACTTGTATGGATTGAATGCTTTCAGAACATCGTCAGGTGGACGATGAGCATTCTAAGATTTGATGTCCTATAAAGGTAATCGTAGCCTCAAGCCTCATCAACCGGGAATGGCTAAAACAGGGGAGGTGCAGCAAGGCTTCGTGGGTAGCCCCCATTTGAGAGCAAGATTTACTCCTGTCTAGAAGTCCCTTTTTATTCGGGTGTGTGGGCGGTTGGTCGCGACAACTGCCGGGGTTGTCTTGTTCGAAACTATTCAGTAAGGAATGGGTCCAGCCTTGTGTTGCAGGGGAGTGGGAGTACTCCTCGGTACGGTGATCTAGGCCATGTACTGTGACGGGAGGTACCCCAATAGCCCTGCCATTGTATGAAATCCAAAATCCAATAAGTGCCGTACGTATTAGTTGTGCCCAACTATGTTGGAACGTGAGATGTAAGCATTCCAGTTATTTCTGTATTTTATTTGAAAACCCTAGACACTATTATAATATCATCGGATTTCCTATCAAATGTTTTGGTTAGCGTAAGGTAAAAACTTTTTCATGTTTATGTGTGGGAAGTCTTACGTGATACCTTTCTTTTAAAGATTTTTTGAAAGTTAAGCAACTTTAACATGTTACTCACACCAGACCCATGCCTAACCCGAAGTTTATTTTTGTTTTTTCATAAACTCTTGGGTACTCAAATTTTTACGAGTAGCCAAGGGATTCAGGTTAGCTTTGATGAATTGTGGAGGAGCAAATGGAGCAGGAGGCTTCTGCGTTATAGTTATTTAGTAGTCCGCTGTGTTTGGTATCTCTGAGTTATTTGTGATGTTGTATTGAGTTGTATAACTAGACAGGTGTTTATAACTGTCTAGTTTGTGATGTACAATCTGTTTAACTCTGATAGTTGTTGTATACTATGTAATTACTATGTTGTTAATATAATTTATTCGTTCCGCTGTTTAGATTCTGATGTGTTTTTTTCTTCTTCTTCTTCTCTTTCTTTCTATTCTCTATCCCTTTCTTTCTTATTAGCGATGCGACTTCCTAGAGTTTGGAAGTTGGGTCGTTACATCATTCAAATGAGTTATAACTAGAATTGGACTCAAACTGGAATCTGAAATTTGCAAGTCCTAGAAATTTTGGGAAATGCTTTAAATGAATTTGAACTAAGCATTTGGGAATTCTTAAATCCTAGAGATTTTGTAAATGTTTTCCAAAGTGGTTTGTGAAGAATAATGGAGTATTATTTTAGAGATATTTTGAATGGCAATTGTTTTAAAATGAGTATTGAAAGCAAAGATGCACTGAACTCACTTCAGTCGCTGGAAAATAATTCTGGTGATGACGGTCGCATCATCATTCTTTATTTTCGAGTTTCTAAGTAACGGATTGCTGCTATAGTGATCGGTTAAGATTATTTGCTTTAGACTAGTTTGGTAAAAAAGATTTATTTTAAAATTCCAAAAAGGAATTGTTTTGAGCAAAACTAAGTTGTTTTAAAAATTCTGAAAGTATGATTTTATATACGAAAGTGGATATATGTATATTTAAGATTTCAAAATGATTTGAAAATAATAGGTGATTGAATTCAGGGATTTCCATTTAAATGATTTGTGATGTTAGGAGAAAATCAGTTATTGAACTTATAATTTGGAATCGGTATAGATAAGAAAAGAAAGTATGAATTTTAGTCTAGAATTAAATTTTAATTTGAGTAAGTTAAACGAATATTACGGGTTTAAATTTAACCTAAGATTGGTTAATTACAATTGAATTGGATTTGAATTGAACTAAATATGTAACGATATTTGTTTTTAATATTCAATAATACGATCTTTTAATCAAAATTAAAGCCTTGTTAATGATAATTGGTAATAATAAATAGTTTTAAACTAAAATAATATTTTGAATTTCCAGATTTTCTTTATGAAATAGAAAAATTGATTTAATTTCAATTTCTTACATATGTTTGTATAACAATAGAATTCATATATAAATTGAAAACAAATGCATAACAAACGAAAATGGAAAAGAAGAATATATGGAGAAATTAAAATGAATATAGCAATTAAAAATGAATGAGAAGTATATACATACATACATACATATATATATATATATATATATTATAAATAGAAATTAAAATAGCTTATGAAATATATTGTTGTATAAATAGAAAAGAGTTTTAAATTGGATATCACTTATGTATGTGCGTAAAAGTGTAAAAAGAGAAATCTATAAACAAATAAAAATGGTATATTAAATTCAATATATACGTATATACATACATACATACATACATATATATATATGATAAGTGTAAAAGAAGAAATATATATGAGAATAGTATATTGTAGAAATGAGAAGATTTAACAAAGTTATTAAAACCATTTTTAATATGAAAATATTTTATAAGTTGTGTTAACAAAAATGCTATTTTCATGCATAGAAAACTTTTATTTATTTTATTTATTTTTAAATTTAAAAATGTATGAATAAGAAAGAAAGAAAAGAAGAAAAATATCTATATACCATTTTATATCATTCTCTGGAATGTGGTAAATTGGAAATTTTATTTCTAAACGAAACTAGGTCCTATAATCAACACTAAAATGTGTAACAAGATTTGCAAGCATATGGAAGTGGCAGATATTCATTTCCTGGTCATGAATTTTGCAAGTAAAGGTAAAAAGTAAAAAAGTCAAAACGAAATAAAAAGAAAACATAAACATATGCATTGCTTGGTTAAAAATAGGAAAAAATGAAATATTATTTCATTTCAACTTCACCTCAGCCACCACATATCACCTCAACAGCCACCATCCCCTCACCTTAATCCATCACAACATGGTACAAAACATTGTAAAGGCCTGCAACCTTTCTTGAGCCCAAAACCCTGTACCAATGCATCATTCTGTCTTGTAAACATGTACGTATGCATATACATACATACATACATACATACATACATACATACATACATACATACATACATACATATAAGTGTGTGTGTGTGTGTTAGTTTTAGTTGTTAAAAAACTATAAGCAAACTCTTGAATATGCGCTTATATGTTTTTGTTTGATGATAATAAACATATATATATATATATATATATATTCATTTAAATGTATTTGGTAATGTACTATTTTGTTTTTCATAGATTAAATAAATATTTGTTGAATAAAATAAATTACACGAAATTTGAATTCAAACAGAAATTTTATTCAAATAAATATTTATTACAATTTTGAATAGTACAAATTCAAGCTCTCACTATACATATACAATTTTGATTCTAATTACATCACAATTCAGTTTACACCTCACTACATATCACTCACACTCGTAGTTTATCTTCAACTTCATTCTAGTTAGAATCCAGCATCTGAGCAATCTGCAAAAATATTCACTAACGCAGTAAAATTGAAAAAGAAATATTTTTGCAATATAAAATGAAATACGATTTTTGAAAACATGATTTGCCTCAGTTATTTGAGTTGTTCGTCATCATTTACATTTGAATTCATCATACACGAACAATATGACAAGCACAGTGTATCACTGTACATGCCACAAGGCCGTGCACATCGATATACACTTGATAATGCTACAGGGACAGGTGAGCACAGGTCAAACCCAAATGAAAAGCCGGGTTCAACTCATGTGCAATATATTTAAAATCACGACACGAGCACAAGGTCAAACCCGAGTTTTTGAAACTGGATTCAACGCAAGTGAAATTTCAAAAATCAACATGAATGGATGCAAAGACCAGTGATGCAAGCAATGACCAGGTCCAGTTACAACAGAGAATCAAGTCAGTAAATAGTTCAGTGTGACAAAATGAATGCAACTTGATCATCAAGATTCAGTGCACAAGACAACAAGTTCAGCTACTCAATGCAACACAGTGGAAAAGCCACAAAAGGACATACACCAGACATATACATGGATGAACAGCACGATCAAGTATGGCAGTGAAACTCAAGCAAGTGCACAACAAACTCAGTAAAGCCAAAGTGATAAAACAATTGTCCAGACAATCAGACAAGTGCATCCAGAAGTACAAGATGACGAAGTAAAAAGTTCAAGTCAGACCAACAGCTACATGAAGAAAACATGCATGCAACATGGACTGCGACAAACAAATGAATGCAAACAGCATGAATGTCACAAGCATGAAACCACATTATGAACACAGTAGTGTACATGAATACTGCAACAACCAAAGTCAAGAGCCGAGCAACAGAATCAATTATGCAACAGTGAATAGAAGTTGATGCAAACTGACTCGAAGATTGCCACCAACATAAGCAGCAACAATGAAGACCACTATGCAGTGGACATGAGTGCAACTTGACTATCAAGATTCAGTGAACAACAAATGCAAGTGCAGACGACAAAAGACTCAACAAAGGCTACAGACAAGTAGCAGTGTGCAAATGAAACAACTGAAGGCAACATGATCAAAAGATCAGAGACAAAACAACACAGCAATTCAAATAACACAGTGTACACAAGACAGTTCAAACATGTTTCAACAACAAAGAACAAAGCGTCATGTGTTGAACAACATGAAGAATGCCAACAGTATGAATATACAGTGATGCATGGAACAAGACTCAAGTATGTATACAGAGAGTATACAACATGACAATGCAGACACAAAACAAAATCAACAAATGACAGAGACTTCAAAACCGCAACCATGCTACAGCAAAGACAATATCAAAGCAATGGTCATGGCCGTGGTTAGTACAGAGTCATGGAGTCGCATACACAATATCTAGTGACGAAGTAAATTTGCAAATTCAAGTCAAAGCCGATGTCAACAGAGAATTCAATACCGTGTTTCGAATCAAAACAGTGCCGTGATGATCAAGGTAACAAATTGACCAAGTCAGAAATCAACGCAGTATAAAAAATGGAAAAAGTCAAAATTCAAAAATCAAAGATAAAAGAGGAAAGTTTCTTCCGTATCACTCAAGTAAAAATCGAATGCATCAGGCAATCGAAAATTAGGAAAGTATCGAATTGATACGAGCAAATTCAAGTGTCTCGAATTCATATAAATACAAAACCCCAAATTCATCATCAGCATCGAGTTAGAATATGAGAAATCATAAAACACAAATAGCGAAATTACATACCGAATCAACAGTGAACTTGATCAAAGGAGCAGTTGCGAACGAGCAAAGCCACAAGAGAATCGATCATCAGAGAGTCGCAGACAAGATTATTGAATCAGAAACAAACTCGTCAAAGAAACCAGAGAATTGATCATCAGAGAAAGCCCTAATTTTCGCAAGAGCAAAAGCCCTAATTCAATAGAGCCGCCATTTTCTTCACAAGACAAGGGTTAAAGAAATGAATTGGCAGGCTTGTTTTAAAATAGAGAGGCTTTAGTTTATTTGGCAAATAGGGTTTTAAGTTTTAAACTGTTTTAAGTTTGTTTTTAAATTTTCTTTTAAGGTTCAAATCTTGGTAAATCACCACCTAGGTTGTAGGTAGTGTCAGATTGTCTAGTTAGAATTAGTTCAATGAGCAGGATGTGCGAGTTTGCAAAACTCTTTAGGCGGGAGAAATGGTTTGCGAGTTTGCAAAACTCTATAGGCGGGAGCAGGGGTTGCGAGTCTATTAGAGTGTTTGTAAGCGGGAGAAGGGTTTGCGAGTCTGTTAGAGTGTTTGTAAGCAGGAGACTGTTTAATTCTAATAGAAATCTAGTAATGCAGCAGTAGGCATGGGTTGCCGAAGCTGGGTAAATTTTGTGTGTGATTTACTTTTCAGCATATTTATTTCTGTAGTTTGTTTCTATGTTTAAATCGAGAAAATTTTCTATAACCCTATTCATCCCCCTCTAGGGTTAATCTAGATCCTACAAGTGGTATCAGAGCACAGTATTTTTCTTTAACTCTAGAGTCATGAATCCACCAAATAATGCTTTTTCTGAGGGGCAATCTATTGTTAGGCCACCCATGTTTAATGGCAATGATTATGCTTATTGGAAAGTTAGGATGGGTATTTATCTTAGTTCTGTTGATTATGATGTTTGGGACATTATTGAAACTGGCTATAAATCTCCCACTATGACTGTTGGTGATACTGAGATTCCTAAACCTAAGGATAGGTGGGATGATAACAGTAAGAAATTAGAAACTACAAATGCTAAAGTAATGAATGCTCTGATCTGTGCTCTTGATAAGAATGAATTTAATAGAACTTCTCATTGTAAAACTGCACAGGAAATTTGGCATACCTTAGGGGTGACACATGAAGGAACTTCTCAAGTCAAGGAGTCTCGTCTAGCCTTATTCAGCAATGAATACGAGAACCTTGTGATGGACAAAGGCGAGAGCATAACGCTTTTCAAATTTGGTGTACAATGCTAGAGCGCTTGGGAAGATACTGACTGAGGTAGAGCTCGTGAGGAAGGTGCTACGAGTCTTACCGATGAGCTTTGAGGCAAAAGTCACGGCAATACAAGAATCGAAAGATCTGAGTAAACTAAGCGTGGAGGAGTTGATTGGCAACTTGATGACATATGAGCTTGAGCTAAAAGCAAAAGAGGAACGCAACAACTCCGAACCGAAGAAGACGATTGCCTTAAAGAGCAAAGAAGAGAGCGATGAAGAAGATCCAATTGAAGAGCTTGCAATGGCTGTCAATAATCTTAGAAAATGGTCAAGATTCAAGCCACGCAAGAAGAAAACAAGTGGTAATAGATCAAAAGATTCTGAAAATTCCGATAATGAACCGACATGCTTTAACTGCAACAAGCCTGGCCACTTTAAACAACAATGCCCACTTCTCAGAAACAACAAAGGAAAGAAAAAGAAAAAGAAGGCCTTTGCAGTGACTTGGGATGATGAAGCAGGAGAGGAAGTTTCGAATAGTAGCTCAGAGGAGGATAACTTGTGTCTTATGGAAAAATCAGATTCAGAAGCAAGCTCAAAGGAATCTAGTGAGGGAGGTAACTATTCTTATAAAGAACTTGTTTTTATGTGTCTTGATCTTACTAAAATGGTTGATACTCTTGAATCTAAAATTGAAAAACTGAAATCTGATAGGAGAGAACTTGCTCATGAAAATTTTAGGTTAGAAACTGAACTTGAAAATATTCAAAACCTAGAATGTAAAAAATGTAAAACTTTAGATTCAGAATTATCAAGACTTAAGAATAGCTTTGAGAATCTTGAAAAAGAAAACTTGAGTCTTAAGGAAACCATTGACACTAGGAAATAGGATTTTATAAATAGATGCACCTCACTTGTAACTGAAAACACAACACTAAAAACCAAAGTCCAAAATCTTGAGAAATCTCTGAATAACTTTTCAAGAGGAGAAAAATCATTCAACATGTTATTGGAAAATCAAATTTTTGCTAACAACAGAAAAGGACTAGGCTTTGGGAAAGTACAAGTTGATGATAGTGCAAAAGGTAAAAGTGTCTTTGCTAGATGTGAAATAATTGGACATCGTGTTGAAAATTATAGTCATAGGAACAAGAACACAAAATTTATACAAGTTTGGGTTCCTAAGAATTCTACAAATAAATTTCATGTCTATTGCACAGGAATGAAAGGACAAAACAAGTTTGGGTTCCAAAGGGATTTTTTATTCACAATGCTTCTGCCACTAACAATCATGGACCTATAAAAACAAATAGGTCACAAAAATCTTTCATCGTGTAGGTATGGTGGCAGGCTAAGGAACAACAATAGCGTTCTCTGGATTTAGGCTGTTCCAGAAACACAACGGGCAACAAAGCAAAGTTCCTTAGCCTAGTACAAAGGTGACAGAATCACAATGAGAAACCATGAAAAATTATCGTAAAGGTACATTTATTCGATCGATATATTAAGTGTGATAATCTGCACCGTATTCTGAATGAAATCAGCCAATATTGAGATGTTGTAAAGAGGATGATTTTGATTCTGACTTGTTCAACATAGTTGGCCAATTATATTCTCTAGATTCTTGGATTTACTTCATATATATTTGTTTGAATAAAATTCAAGAGAATGTCATTTAAAATGCTGTGAGAAATTGAGTTTGAATTTTTATGCACACTTCATGATCTGGTCTATCAAATTTAGTTAGTGATATTTTGGAATGAAAGAGAAATTCAGATGCAGATCATACTGGTAGTCTAGTTGAAGAAAACTTACTAGTTGAACGTGATTTATGGTGAGACATTTAGTAACTGTATCGTTTTTCAAAGAAAATATCTGCATACTTTTCATTACAAATAATTTTCAATTAGCAGAATTTTTTTCTCATATAACCCCTTCGAGAAAATCATTGTTGACCATATTTTAAGATTAGTCATTTTTATTTGATTTTAAATGACAAATTTTGACTAATCCGACTCCCTACTAATTATCAAAAAGATAAATAGTGATTGAAAAGGTGATAAGTGTTGATATTTAACATACATTACTCAAGAGAGTATATTTGGAAAATTTCTTTAGGAATTCAAGCAAGAGTTATAAAACTTTTTGTTGGGTAGAGATTCGATGACCATTTCTATATCTATCATATTTCTATCGACCATTGTTTATCAAATCTTAAATATAGTTTGTCGATATGTGGTACTATAATCAGGGATCATTTGTTTTTCATTTCACAGTTTTTTGTAAAAATAAATAAATCCCAAAGTGTTCACTCTCATTTAAAAGTCCTCACGGTTATGCATGGGTGAATTACTTAGATTTTTGATTATGTGCTTCCATGCTCATTTAAAAGTCCTCACGGTTATGCATGTATGGAAGGAAAATCAAATTTGATTGATTAAATAGGCAAGTTGATTCTAATCCCATTTAAAAGTCCTCACGGTTATGCGTGGTTAGAAGATACTTGGATTCATTTTTAAAATAAAATTGGAATACTACTAATCTCATTTAAAAGTCCTAACGGTTATGCATGATTAGTAGATATTCAAATTCCTGATATAAATGTACCACAAGTTGATACAATTGTATGATTTTATATTAGAACATCATTTCCATTCTTTCTAAAAGTGGAATATGCGCCTAACAAGGGTAGTTATGATTTTTGTTTGATTTTTATTGAAGTTTAATATTTATATTCAATTTGAGTTTAATGTTGGATTAATATTGATCACTTTATCTCTATTTTCTCTAACACTATTATTCTTTTGCTGATAACAAAAGAAGGAGAGAAAAGTTAAGATTTTGTCAAATAGAATCAAGCAAAGGTCAAATAATTTTCCATTTGCATCTAGGCTTATTTATATATTTCTATTTATATGCATATATGTAGGGGGAGCATCATGTAGAGAGGAAGCATTTAAATAGGGGAAGAAATTAGTGTATATCATTAATCAAATACATTTAACACATTCAAAATCTTAAATATATGTTTGTTATCATCAAAAGGGGGAGATTGTTGAATATGCGCTTATATGTTTTTGTTTGATGATAATAAACATATATATATATATATATTCATTTAAATTTATTTGGTAATGTACTATTTTTTTTTTCATAGATTAAACAAATATTTGTTGAATAAAATAAATTACACAGAATTTGAATTCAGACAGAAATTTTATTCAAACAAATATTTATTACAATTTTGAATAGTACAAATTCAAGCTCTCACTATACATATACAATTTTGATTCTAATTAAATCACAATTCAGTTTACATAATTTCATCACTACATATCACTTACACTCGTAGTTTATCTTCAACTTCATTCCAGTTAGAATCCAGCATCTGAGCAATCTGCAAAAATATTCACTAACGCAGTAAAATTGAAAAAGAAATATTTTTGCAATATAAAATGAAACATGATTTTTGAAAACATGATTTGCCTCAGTTATTTGGGTTGTTCGTGATCATTTACATTTGAATTCATCATATACGAACAATGTGACATGCACAGTGTATCACTGTACATGCCACAAGGCCGTGCACATCGATATACACTTGATAATGCTACAGGGACAGGTGAGCACAGGTCAAACCAAATGAAAAGCCGGGTTCAACTCACGTGCAATATATTTAAAATCACGACACGAGCACAAGGTCAAACCCGAGTTTTTGAAACTGGATTCAACGTAAGTGAAATTTCAAAAATCAACATGAATGGATGCAAAGACCAGTGATGCAAGCAATGACCAGGTCCAGTTACAACAGAGAATCAAGTCAGCGAATAGTTCAGTGTGACAAAATGAATGCAACTTGATCATCAAGATTCAGTGCACAAGACAACAAGTTCAGCTACTCAATGCAACACAGTGGAAAAGCCACAAAAGGACATACACCAGACATATACATGGATGAACAGCACGATCAAGTATGGCAGTGAAACTCAAGCAAGTGCACAACAAACTCAGTAAAGCCAAAGTGATAAAACAATTGTCCAGACAATCAGACAAGTGCATCCAGAAGTACAAGATGACGAAGTGAAAAGTTCAAGTCAGACCAACAGCTACATGAAGAAAACATGCATGCAACATGGACTGCGACAAACAAATGAATGCAAACAACATGAATGTCACAAGCATGAAACCACATTATGAACACAATAGTGTACATGAATACTGCAACAACCAAAGTCAAGAGCCGAGCAACAGAATCAACTATGCAACAATGAATAGAAGTTGATGCAAACTGACTCGAAGATTGCCACCAACATAAGCAGCAACAATGAACAGTGGACATGAGTGCAACTTGACTATCAAGACTCAGTGAACAACAAATGCAAGTGCAAACGACAAAAGACTCAACAAAGGCTATAGACAAGTTGCAGTGTGCAAATGAAGCAACTAAAGGCAACATGATCAAAAGATCAGAGACAAAACAACACAACAATTCAAATAACACAGTGTACACAAGTCAGTTCAAACATGTATCAATAAAAAAGAACAAAGCATCATGTGTTGAACAACATGAAGAATGCCAACAGTATGAATATACATTGATGCATGGAACAAGACTCAAGTATGTATACAGAGAGTATACAACATGACAATGCAGACACAAAACAAAATCAACGAATGACAGAGACTTCAAAACCACAACCATGCCACAGCAAAGAAAATATCAAAGCAATGGTCATGTCCGAGGTTAGTACAGAGTCATGGAGTCGCATACACAATATCCAGTGACGAAGTAAATTTGCAAATTCTAGTCAAAGCCGATGTCAACAGAGAATTCAATACTGTGTTTCGAATCAAAACAGTGTCGTGACGATCAAGGCAACAAATTGACCAAGTCAGAAATCAACGCAGTATAAAAAATGGAAAAGTCAAAATTCAAAAATCAAAGATAAAAGAGGAAAGTTTCTGCCGTATCACTCAAGTAAAAATCGAAAGTTTCATAATCAAAGCCGTGTGCATCAGGCAATCGAAAATTAGGAAAGTATCGAATTGATACGAGCAAATTCAAGTGTCTCGAATTCATATAAATACAAAACCCCAAATTCATCATCAGCATCGAGTTAGAATACGAGAAATCGTAAAAACACAAATAGGGAAATTACATACCGAAGCAACAGTGAACTCGATCAAAGGAGCAGTTGCGAACGAGCAAAGCCACAAGAGAATCGATCATCAGGGAGCCGCGAACAAGATTATTGAATCAGAAACAAACTCCTCAAAGAAACTAGAGAATTGATCATCAGAGAAAGCCCTAATTTTCGCAAGAGCAAAAGCCCTAATTCAACAGAGCCGCCATTTTCTTCACAAGACAAAAAGAGGATCGGGTTAAAGAAATGAATTGGGCCGGCTTGTTTTAAAATAGAGAGGCTTTAGTTTATTTGGAAAATAGGGTTTTAAGTTTTAAACTGTTTTAAGTTTGTTTTTAAATTTTCTTTTAAGGTTCAAATCTTGGTAAATCACCACCTAGGTTGTAGATAGTGTCAGATTGTCTAGTTAGAATTAGTTCAGTGAGCAGGGTGTGCGAGTTTGCAAAACTCTATAGGCGGGAGCAAGGGTTTGCGAGTTTGCAAAACTCTATAGGCGGAAGCAGGGGTTGCGAGTCTATTAGAGTGTTTGTAAGCGGGAGCATGGTTTGCGAGTCTGTTAGAGTGTTTGTAAGCGGGAGACTGTTTAATTCTAATAGAAACCTGGGAATGCAGCAGTAGGCAGGGGTTGCCGAAGCTGGGTAAATTTTGTGTGTGATTTACTTTTCAGCATATTTATTTCTGCAGTTTGTTTCTGTGTTTAAATCGAGAAAATTTGCTATAACCCTATTCCCCCCTTCTAGGGTTAATCTAGATCCTACACAAACCTATAACAAAAGGCTATGTTAAAAAAAAGCCTGTAAAACAAAATACTTTGAAGAAAGAAAAGCAACCTACTCTGTCAAAATCACAATGCAAGTTTTTCAAAGATTGTAGATCCTAGACTAAGATTCAATTTGAAGTTTGGAAGGTTTCAACAATGATCACGGTGAGAATTTAAGGTGGAATTGCCTGAAAGTGTTTAGTATTACTTTGGTATATTTAACAACGGAAATATACATACATGCTCAACCTTTAAAAATCATTATCTCCCATTCTAGTTCAAGTTTCCTATAATGTAAACTAGGGAAACGTGTGTTTTTGAGTATAGATGACTTTAAAAATATTTTGAATATTGTTTATTCTATATATAGGGTGTGTAATTGCAAAATTACATTGAATGGCCCAAGTTTTTCCAAATTTCGACTTATGCGAAACATTGAATCAGGGTTACAACCATGATGGCATGATCAAAACATGAATTTTAGTGGTGAAATCATAAATTTTACGGTATTAGGTTGGAAGAATTTTGAGTTCGATCGTTTTTTCATTAAAAAAATAAATTTGGGGCTAGGAACGAACGAGGTGGCGTATCGTCGACTTGAGTTGACCATGGGGTTGAGGGCGAGGCTTTGACCGTGGGAATTTCGCACTATCGTGGTGGTTTGGGCATACAAGTCAAATTTATGGTTTTCGGATGGTTTCGGTGAGGCCTTGGTCGCGGCAAAATTAGAGGAGGAGAAGGAGGAAACCATATGTTTTGGTACGAGGCATGAAGGAAGCGACATGGATGAGGCTTCGAATGGCGGCGGCGGCAAGTGAAGCAGTGGCGTAGGATGGGAGCAGTTCGATGATAAGTAGAGGTGGTTTTTCATTGGGGTTCGGATTAGGGGCTCGATCTTCGTTCATGGGCATTGGAGTTTTTGACGAGGTGAGGATGGGGATCAAGGTAGGAAGGGAAGTTGGTTAGGGGTGTCACGTTGGTAATAAGGGTGACTGGGCGATTGCGCACATGCACGACGTGCATGCGAGGTTGGCCATGGCAGTAGGACTTTGGGGAGAAGGAAAACAGGGATTTGGGTTCAGGAAAGGGTGATGACGGCATACAGGTCAAGTCATGGGTGTGTGCATGTAGAAATAGGCACGAAGCAACTGAAATCGTGATGGATCTGGGGAGCAAGAATTATGTCCAGGCAATATAAGAGAAGGGAGAAAAAGGAGAAAGCGAAGAAGTAAAGGAGAAGCGGGTTTGGGTTGTTGAAGTTGTGCTTTGGCCCAAAGGAAATAGGTGAAGAAACTTAAATTAAAATGTTCAAAATTATATATATATATATATATATATATATATATGCTTAAAATTTTGAAACACTATAACTTCATCGTACGTATTCTGATTTACACGAAATTCATTGCGATGGGTTCGTATCAACGAATACTACGTTGTCATATGATTTGCTATTGAATTTGAACAAGTGAAATTTTAAGTATATTAAAATGGACAGAAATTTAAGTAATTGATTTAAGCAAATGATACCATTTAAATATATATGACCTGTCCGTTCAGTTTATTTTTTAGATAAAAATAACGATGAGTTAATTTAAGTTAATTAAGATGATTTGACATCTTTCTAATGGATTAAAATACCGTTTCGCTAATTTTATTTAATTAGACCCCTATTGGCACAGTAAATCACCGTTCTGCCATTATTACTGAATATGTGTGTTTTTGGATATTGATTAGCAGAAATAAAACACTATTCTACTATCAAGTTTAATATGGACATCTATTTATTGTCTTGATAATTATATTGGGCTATATGATGCTCAATTGATTGTTAAAAATGGATTGATGTGAATATCTGAATCTGCTATTCTGGGTTGTTATAGAACAAATGGTAAGTTGATTAAGTACCATCGGAATTAGTAAGCCTCTTTTCAATTTTGAAAGTTGATTTTTTTGAATCCACGGTTGTTTTGGAATAATTATTTTATGATTTTTAAAATTTATTTGAAAGTATTTAAATATGGTTTTTCAAAGTTATCTAATTATTTAAAATGCTAAAATATATTTTAATTATTTATTAAAGTTATCTTATAATGATTTGATTTAAAGTTAATTATTATTTAAGAATTAATCAATATTACAATATTATTATTGATAATAAATTAGTTTTTAAAAATAATTTATTATATAGTAACCCGTTATAAAGGAATATTTCCAAAATTATGTTGGAAATCATTGTAAAGACTTTATAAGTATTATTTGAGATAATTATTGAAATAAAAGATTTCGGTAAGTAATGGTATAATTTCATGGCGGAAATCGAGAGGTAGGGATTGCCTAAGTTAAGTTTGATTTTTTTGGGATAGAGACGCAACCATCGAGCTGCGATCCATGGTCGATACCTAATGGAACTTTCCAAATGTACTTATATATATATATATTCTTAAAATTTTTCAAATATTTTTGAAAGAAATGATTTGCAAATATACTTATTCCTGTGAGATAAGTATATACCTTTCCGATAAGGAGATATAATTTATTGAAATTTAATTAAATAATGCTTAATGATTTCAATAGTAAATTAAATCTTTGGTTTAATGATTTTTTATTTAATAGTTAAATAATTGACTATCAAATCAGGACCAAAACGTAACTTTGGAAATATCTAGGAGAAATACGGGAATTGTACGGTACAGTTACCGTCGGAAGGTGCTATACCGTACGTATAAACTCGTTTAATTCTTCTACGACGGTTATAAAGAAATCCATCCACTAATGGTTAGGAGATGATCTTCGATTTTGTTTTCATCTATTTATTTCCTAGGAACTAGGGTTCAGTTTACCGGAAATATCGAAAGTTGTTTCGAAGAGACCGAAATCGGATAAGTTATCCAAAAACCAATTCGATCCAGCGAATACATTTTCAAAGTGAAGACAAAAGCATGGAATCTAAGATGGAGCATTGGAGTGCATGGGCTAATCGCTACTGGACCTGAGGATGATTCCAAAATGGATGTAGTAGGAATAGTACCTTTGGTTTTGTTCAGACCCAGAACGGACTTGTATAGATGAATGCCTTCCGCACATTATCATCGAGGGAAAATGAACATTCTAAGTATAAATTTCTTAAAAGGTAATCGTAGCCTCAAGCCTCATTAATCGAAAATGACTGAAAATCATGGGAGAAGCAGCAAGGCTAGTTGGATTGCACCCAATTAGGGTATGTTATCACCTTCCTAAGTACCCTTGGATATATTATAAATTATGGATATGGTGCATGAAAAAGAGCTCTCGATAAGGGTGGGAACGCCAAGGGTGATAGCATATTCGGCCCTATCCACGTCAGGGGTAGGTTGGTTTTGTGTTGGAAAAGGATCCCAACGAGGTCCTTGGCACATTTTTTCTAGAAGTGCACCGTGATAGGTGGTACTCTAGTGCCTAGTCATTGTATGGAAATCCATTCTCCAATATGAGCCTTACGGTTTTGTTGGTAGAGCATAGTATGCTGGAATTTAATTAATGTAATAATTTTGGCTATTTGAATAAGTATTTGTACTTAGACACTATTATAATATCACTGGATTTTCTATAAACAGTTTTGGTTACTGTAAGGGAAAAACCCATCGTGGCGTGGTCTTGCGAGATACCTTTGATTTTAAAAAGATTTGAAAGTTATAATGAATAAAATTTCTTGTGATTCAAATTTCATGCTGGTTTTACCAAACTGACCTGGGCGTTGTTTTTCCTAAACGCTCGGGTCAGACTGAGCATATTTCCAGGTTTAGATGGATATTTGAAGTTTCAAGTGAGGAGCTGGAGGTCCAGAGACGTATTCACGTAAATGATTATATTTCTATTGCATTATAGCTATGTTTATCAGTAGTTGTGAGGACATGTTGTTATAACTGTCTGTAATGAATAGGTTAGTATACTCTGATTGGTGTTTGTATATATATAATAATTACATTTTTGTTTTTGTGTAAAGATTGCTATATGTAACGACCCAGAATTTCTGTCATTTGAAATTCAGATATTTAATTGATTTTATATATCAACAAGAAAAATTTGTAAGTCGAATAATTTATTTTTCGAATATCTGGATTTAATTGGATAATTAAATCGACAAATTAATATTCGAAATTGCGTAAATAATTGGAAATTGGGTTTAATGTGATTAAAAATGATTTATAAAGTTATATTAAATCATATTGGTGTTAGAACAATGTTCGTGAACTTTTAAAATTGAATTAAAAGTTAATTTGTGAAAATTGAATATTTTAATATTTAATCGACTTGTGAAAATAGCCATTTTTCAAACAGTCTTGGATTTTGACGAAACAATTTTCATCGGATCCGTAATGTTATATTATTGTAAGATTTCAAATTTCGTGTCAATCGGATTTACGGTTTGTCCGGGGCAAGCCAAAACGCATAGAAATTGGTTTAATTGATTTAATTTAAAATTTGATCGTTTATTTACGTAACCCGCACATATGATCGAATTAGCCTCCGAAACACGTTCCATTGTGTCCAGAACGCGGGGTAAACCTTAGAAACGCCAGCCGGCACGCTTCATTTGGAGTTCGGAAAATTTTGGTTGAATAGTGTTTTGCAATTTTTTTATAAAAGGACCTACATTTTGCTATTTTTCACAAAAAAAAAACTAGCTAGGGTTTTGAGCTTCAGGCCGCCACTTTCATCTGTCAATGGTCGAAATACATCCTCGTTCTTCCTCATTTTTCTTGCAATCCATCGATCGATTCATAAAAGTTACAACTACAAAAGGATAGAGCGCAACGAGATCTACCATCTCAACGGTGGAGATCGAAAATCAAGCTACAGATCGCTGAGAATTTGACCGCATTTATGCTCGTTTGTGCACGCATCTCGAGGTCAGGGAGGCGACCGAGCTCCACTTCCTTGGGGCCGTGGGTAGCTCTCGAGATGGGCTACAAGATGGAAGTCGTAGATCGTTGTGAAGTGAAGTAGGGGAGGTGCGGCTATTAACCCTAGGTCGATGGCTTTGGGTTCACTCTCGTTCGAAGTATACTGGAGAAGAAGAAGATAGCCGCGTGCGGCCCTGATGCAAACAACTGAAAACAAACGACAATGATTGTTAAGGTTTAAAAAATTATAAAAGAATTGTAAATGTTAATTATATTATAATTGTGTAATCTTTGTAACACCATAACTTTGTCGTACAAGGTCGAAAAATCGCGAAACAAGTTGCGTTGGCTTCGTTTTGACGAGCACTACGTAATGGAGCTGGTTTGGAGTCGTTTGGAGCTAGTGATAATTTCGGGTAAAATTAAACGCACGTTTAATTTTATTCGAAACAGAACGCTACAACTGTTATCGGAAACTCAAGGTGAGAACTTCTCACTCAATCGAATTGTTTCGATTTAAATTTTAAATAGTTAGATTTAAAATTGCTTGATTGTGTGATTGGATGACAGTTATTATCTGTGCATTGAAATAGTCCTTATACGCTGTATATTAAGCGGATGTTATTTATTAAAAACATATACCGCGATAATTCCAACTTGATATGGAATTGGTATTATATATGTACTTGGAGTTGATTTCCCGCATTATATAGCGGATGAGACCCTATTGTGCCGCATAATAGCAGATAGTATTTTATAACTCTCATATACTGCGATATTCCGTCTTGAAGTGAAATTGGTATTGTGCTAACATCTTTGGATGTAGGGAAACAGGTTGGAGGGATCCAAATGGATTCCTCAAATGATTGAATTTGTTTCAATGTTGTGTGTTGATCTATTTATAATCTGCGTGATTATCTTTGTGATTGAAATCGTTAAATGCTATATTTTAGCCGAATATATTTTTGGTATCGTTAGATGCCGAAAATAAATAAAATTGGATTTCTGAAAATTTAAATTGAGAATTCATAAGAAAATTTAATTTTGAAATTGATTCATTTAAATAAATAAACGTTGAAATTTTTATGTTATAATTTTTATCGAAATATAACCGAAAGGTGATTTTGAGATAAGTAGTTGATTAATTTATAAAATGGGTTAAATTGGGATTTTTGAATTATTATAAATGATTTATATAAAAGATTTATCAAATTGATATTTATAAATTAAAATATGGGAATTATAAAACGAGTTTTTATAAGTATTAAAATGAAATATAAATGGATTTCATAAGTGGATGAAATCTATAGATTTATAAATTGTGAAGTTATATAATGAATAGATTTTTGTAAAATAATTTTTTTTATAAGTAATTAACTTGTAAATTGGATTTTGGCATGTAAATGGGATATGGATAGAATTTGTTAATAAGGTGATTTTATAAGTTAAAGTTGTTATAAAGTACAAATGGAATTTATAAACATTGTTTTATAAATCCGAAATCGATTTATAGTAAATCTGAAATAGAAGAAATGGTGGACTATAACACTGTTGTTATAGTAAATGATTTCTGAAAGGAAAAGATTTGTATAGTATTGTGGTTTATATATCTATTTTAAATTTCAAATCCCTATACTAGTGATTTTGGATTGTCGTAACGATGTTGTACGTAACATTCGTTTTGACCCAAATAAATGTGTTTAAGAGAATGTTTTCCTTAAAGAATAAAATTTATACTTAGTTGTGATTTAAGTATATTGAATGTTTTCAAAATGTTGGATATAAATAGATTTGTGAATTACTTATTATTATATAAGTATGGAAATGTTTTCCAATATGAAGTGAATGTTTCGAGATTTTATCTTTTAAAGATAAATTGAAAGTGAATAATTGAAATCGATTTGAAAAATCATAGAAAAGGTGAATATTTGGAAATGTAAATTCACAATGGAAATTTATAAGGGAAATTTGTTTTAAAAAATAAACATTAATTTATGTTTAAAAGTGTGGAAATAAATTTACGGATTTGGAACGTAAATTTAATAAATCGGTAAGGATTTATTTGATTGGTTTAAATGAACCATTTTGAAATGCAAGTTGTAAAGGTGAAAAGTGATTTGAAATCTGTTTTCAAATGGTTGAAGTGTGGAAATATATATCTTATAAAGATATTTTGGAAGCAAATAATTTGGGAAATTACTTGAAATCGCGTTATGTTGTGAATATTGATTGATAGTTAAATAACCGACTATCAATATTGACCCTTAAATGGCTATTTGTTGTGAATTGGTTGAAAATTGAATGCTACACTTATTTTAAATTATTGTGCTCGTTATTCGGATTACCCATTACGAATAGTGATACGACGTAATCGATAGCATTGAAGACCGGTGATGAAGACCGGGTATTTGTGAAAACGATAGGATGACCTATCGATTGTCTCTGCACCGTTAGCTACGGTATGGAAATTTCCTTTGTGATGGGAAATTAGATCGAGATTGTGAATACCCGGATTGCAAGGGCTTCTTTGGAAATGCATTCGGTTCTGTTCGAACCCGGAACAGACTTGTATGGTTACATGTCTGACACTACATTTTGAGATATAAAGCAGATTTCTTTCAAATACATCTCTGTTTGTGGCGGGGAATTTATTCTCTTAGCTTAACACCCTTCTCTGAGACGTACGAGCTCAGAGGTTTTGTGGTTGAAGGTTATCAGCGATATACGCCCAATTTGGTAATGTGGCATGCTGAGTTTTGATGTGTGATGATTATTTATTGATCATTTGTTGATCAAAGCGTGGCTTTGTGAAAAAGCGTAGCTTTATGGACGAGACCTCGTCAGACCTCACAAACCGGAAATGGTCAAAACAGGAATATGCGGCAAGGTTATAAGGGTCGCGCCCTTTAGGGTATGTCATTCCCTTCTGGAAAAGGGCGGTGTCAGGTATGGAGCCCTGATTCTTAACCTATGTGGTTGCTCCAATCTCATTTTCTGTGTGGTTGTTGCTTTGTGACCGAGGGCCCTTGGATAAAGGTCCCAAAGGACCGAGGGGTGGCATATTCGTGTAGTAGTTACCTAGTGACAAAGGTAACCCGGCCTTGTATTGGCCGAGAGCTGGTTAAGTTCTCGGGACGTCCCGCCAGAGGCGATCCCATGTGGCAGTAGGAACTTCCTTAGCCTGACCATTTGTTTGAAATCCAAAGAAACAATACGAGCCCTGTACGGTTTTAGTTGTAGAACCTGCCATTTAATGTGGTAGCTATAGTAGGCATACTATAATGGTACCTATGCTGGCTAAGATTTATATTCTATTTTCGAAATGCTTTCTAAACTATGCACTAATAATAATATCAAAAATGATTTGTTTTGCATAGTAAGCATCTTTGACTATCATAAGGAGAAATCTCCTCCGATTTTGCGTTTGCATTGTGTGTGTGTGTGCGGGGAGGCCTTATGGTAGTTTCATTTTCCAAAAGCATTGCGGATATTTTACACTTCCCTTGTTGTTGTTTTAAAAGATAAATAACTGTTTTGAGTTCTCACACCAGTCGCATGAGTGACCTGGAGTTTATTGTTCTCTTCCTAAACTCTGGGTGCCTACAATTTTCCACACGGGCAGTCTAAAGTCAGGTTATCAGGTTATTCTGGATTCAGAAGTGCTATGGAGCTCAAGTAAGGACATGTTTGTATAACTGTCCATTATTTTGTTTTGTTGTATATTGTTGTTGTACAGTCTGATGATGATAATGTAATTTATTAACTGATATAGTTCTTTGTTTAAAGATTATTCATTTATCTATTATATGTTGTTCTGCTGCGATTGTGAGATTCTGATATTGTTTCTGTTCTGTTTTCTTATTTCTTCTATCTTTTTCTTCTACCTCTTCTTTTTGACCATAACAGTTCGGTTTTCCGGTATTCGATTATGCGGCATTTAATACAGTGGACGTAAGAATGCCGACCTTCGGATCCCGACAAAATCGCATTTGTTACATGTGGTATCAGAGCATATGGCTAAGTGACAACCTTGGCTTTGTTGGGAATTACTCATTAGAGATAGAGTCAGCAGTACTCTAGAATGAGTTGAGTGTAATAATAGGTATGAGAGCGTGTTTGTTAGTGAATATGGAATTGTTTTGTATTGTGTTGACTTATCGGTTGGTTGTTTGTAGATTCTGGTCGGTGCAGTCTGGCCAACTGTTTCGATAGGGATTTCTAAACTCTTAAACAAGATAAACTGACTTAGTATTGTTTTGAAATAGGGTAAATGAAATAATTTTACCCAAAGCTGTTTTTGTATATAAAGGAAATGATTTTCTGTAAATGTTTATAATATATGATTGCTTGGTTATTTGGAAGTGATGATATTGAAGTATTATCATTATTATATAGGAATTGAAATAATAACCAAAGGAATGAATTTATATACAAATGGAATTTGAGTATGTAAAAAAATTGTGATTTATAATTTGGGATAAAATTCATTAATGGAATGAAATTGGTAATGAGAATGTATAAATGAGTTTTATAAATTGAAATGAGATTTGATTGGGATTAAGTTGAATAAAAATCCAAACTTGGGAAAAATAAAAATAGAATGGATTGAATCCAAGTAAATTAATATGATAACTAATTAATTCATGATATAGAAAAAGTTGAATTAGTTAAATTAAAACTTGAATTATGAGTTAAATAAAAATGTGTTAAATTTGCAGGAAAATTCAAGTAAATAGAAATAAATTGAAAATTTAACTTTGTTGTGATAAACAAATTTGAAATTAAAATCCAAGTTGAAATTGATGAATATAAGTTATCAGGTTTTGAACTTATAATATGAGATGATAAAATTTTAACTTTGGTAAAGTTGAAATAAATTTGAATTAGTATGATAAAATATATGATGTGAAATTTAACTAAAGGAAGTTAAATAAATTAAATCAGATTTGGAAGTTGAATAATAAGTTGTATAACTTATTAAATGTGAAGATGTAAGTAAAACCAATTATTGAGATGGTTAAACAACTTTGTTAAGAAAAACGAGGTATGAATCTGAATAAGTGATGAAATTGACTTTGGTAAAAGTTAAATAAAATTTACTTTGGAGTTGGAATTTGAATTGGATTTTAACTGGATTAGAGATGTTGTTGAATGGAAATTTATGTTAAGTTAAACAAATGATGTTTAAAAGGAATATAACTTGGTGATGCTGAATGAAGTTGATTTTGGTATCAAAATGAATTAATGAAATGAAGTCATTAAATGAATATGAACTTGAATTATATAAATGAAATCCAACTTTATTTGTAAAATAAATTAGTAATTGAACAAATGAATTGAATATTAATCAAGCGAATGTAATGAATTGATATGAAATAATGGGTGTAAGTGTTAATTCATTTAAGGCTAATTGAATGTCAAACCAAATTGAAGGTAAACAAAGTGAATATGAATGTTGAATGTAAAGTGAATAAATTCGGTTGTGTTTGTTATACATTGGTTGTTAGATTATTGTTAATTGATTGAATAAAAATTCATATGCAATTGAATGAATAAAATTTAAAGCTAAAGCAATTAAATTCAAATTGGAAGTTAAGTAAATTTAAATTGAATGGAAATTGATTTGAATTGAAAGTGAAACAATGTGAATGTAAATTAGTGAATGTAAACTAATTGAAAATGAATAATTGAATGTCGCTGTATATGAATTGATTGTAAACAATTACAAGTAATGTCGAAATCATATAAGTTGCTTATAAACCTTGTTTAGTATGCGTTTCTTTTAATAGGCATGTGTTGTAGTTGTTTAAAAGAGAAAAATGTTAATAACTTTTTATATATGTCACTTACGTGTTTATATTGAGTAACTACAGGTACCGGGGCCACCGTTAAGCGGGATTTGGTTGCGCAAAATGCTAAATAAATAACTGCTTTGCTTAAAAATGCTAAAAAGGTACGCCTACGCAATACAAATAGGAAATATGAACTGTTTTTCTGTTTTCCGACCATGTGGGTCGATGTATATAAATTTATATCTATTGTGATATTGTAAAAGCTCCTCCGTACAAAGGAGCTTATGGCGAAATTTTCTGAAAATTTAAGGCGTTGGAAAATTTTCGGGAAATTTTGGAAAGAATTTTTTTGTGAAAACTAAGTTTTGATTTGAAGTTAAAGGTTAACGATATAGTTGATTTAAAAAGATAACTATATATGGTTTTGAAAACTTAGTAAATATTTTGTAAGAAGTTTAACTATTGAATTTTTGGAAAAGTTAAACACTTAAGTGATTTTGGTAATTTAATTTGAACAAATTATAATGAAAACGTAGGAGTTGAACTAGAAAATGGAAACAGTGTTTTGGTTGAAGTTAAAGGTTTTGGAAAAGGTGAATATAAAATTTTCACTAAGTGGATTTTTTGAAAAGTCAATGGATTCTGTAACTTTATCTTACTTGGCAATTTCGAGGACGAAATTCTTTTAAGGGGGAAGTTTGTAACGACCCAGAATTTTTGTCATTTGAAATTCAGATATTTAATTGATTTTAAATATCAACAAGTAAAATTTGTAAGTCGAATTATTTATTTTTCGAATATCTGGATTTAATTGGATAATTAAATCGACAAATCAATATTTAAAATTGCGTAAATAATTGGAAATTGGGTTTAATGTGATTAAAAATGATTTATAAAGTTATATTAAATCATATTGGAGTTAGAACAATGTTTGTGAACTTTTAAAATTGAATTAAAAGCTATTGTGAAAATTGAATATTTTAATATTTAATCGACTAGTGAAAATAACATTTTTCAAACAGTCTCGGATTTCGACAAAACCAGTTTCATCAGATCCGTAATGTTATATGATTGTAAGATTTCAAATTTCGTGTCAATCGGATTTACGGTTTGTCTAGGGCAAGCTAAAACGCATAGAAATTGGTTTAATCGATTTAATTTAAAATTTGATCGTTTATTTCCGTAACTCGCACATATGATCGAACTAGCCTCCGAAACATGTTCCATTGTGTCCGGAACGCGGGGTAAACCTTAGAAACGCCAGCCGGCACGCTTCGTTTGGAGTTCGGAAAATTTTGGATGAATAGTGTTTTGCAATTTTTTATAAAACGACCTACATTTTGCTATTTTTCACAAAACAAAACCTAGCTAGAGTTTTGAGCTTCAGGCCACCACTTTCATCTGTCAATGGCCGAAACACATCCTCGTTCTTCCTCATTTTTCTTGCAATACATCGATCGATTCATAAAAGTTACAAATACAAAAGGATAGAGCGCAACGAGATCTACCGTCTCAACGGTGGAGATCGAAAATCAAGCTACAGATCGCTGGGAATTTGACCGCGTTCGTGCTCGTTTGTGCACGCATCTCGAGGTCAGGGAGACGACCGAGCTCCACTTCCTTGGGGCCGTGGGTAGCTCTCGAGATGGGCTACAAGATGGAAGTCGTAGATCGTTGTGAAGTGAAGTAGGGGAGGTGCGGCTACTAACCCTACGTCGATGGCTTTGGGTTCACTCTCGTTCGAAGTATACTGGAGAAGAAGAAGATAGCCGCGTTCGGCCCTGATGCAAACAACAGAAAACAAACGGCTATGATTGGTAAGGTTTAAAAAACAGTAAAAGAATTGTAAATGTTAATTATATTATAATTGTGTAATCTTTGTACGATAACTTTGTCCTACGAGGTCAAAAAATCGCGAAACAAGTTGCGTTGGCTTCATTTTGACGAGCACTAAGCAATGGAGCTGGTTTAGAGTCGTTTGGAGCTAGTGATAATTTTGGGTAAAATTAAACGCATGTTTAATTTTATTCGAAACAAAATGTTACAACTGTTATCGAAAACTCAAGATGAGAACTTCTCACTCAATCGAATTGTTTCAATTTAAATTTTAAATAGTTAGATTTAAAATTGCTTGATTGTGTGATTGGATGACGGTTATTATCTGTGTATTGAAATAGACCCTATACATCGTATATTAAGCAGATGTTATTTATTAAAAACCTATACCGCGATAATTCCAACTTGATATGGAATTGGTATTATATATGTACTTGGAGTTGATTTCTCGCATTATATAGCGGATGAAACCCTATTGCGCCGCGTAATAGCGGATAGTATTTTATAACTCCCATATACTGCGATATTCTGTCTTGAAGTAGAGTTGGTATTGTGCTAACATCTTTGGATGCAGGGAAACAGGTTGGAGGGATCCAATTGGATTCCTCAAATGATTGAATTTGTTTCAATGTTGTGTGTTGATCTATTTATAATCTGTGTGATTATCTTTGTGATTGAAATCGTTAAAGGCTAAATTTTAGCCGAAGATATTTTTGGTATCGTTTGATGCCGAAAATAAATAAAATTGGATTTCTGAAAATTTAAGTTGAGAATTCATAATAAAATTTAATTTCGAAATTGATTCATTTAAATAAATAAACGTTGAAATTTTTATGTTATAAAAATTATGATTTTTGTGAAATATAACCGAAAGGTGATTTTTGAGATAAGTAGTTGATTAATTTATAAAATGGGTTAAATTAGGATTTTTGAATTATTTTAAATGATTTATATAAAAGATTTATAAAATTGATATTTATAAATTAAAATAGTGGAATTATAAAATGAGTTTTTATAAGTATTAAAATGAAATATAAATGGATTTCATAAGTGGATGAAATCTATAGATTTATAAATTGTGAAGTTATAAAATGAATAGATTTTTGTAAAATAATTTTTTTTATAAGTAATTAACTTGTAAATTGGATTTTGGCATGTAAATGGGATATGGATAGAATTTGTTAATAAAGTGATTTTATAAGTTAAAGTTGTTATAAAGTATAAATGGAATTTATAAACGTTGTTTTATAAATCCGAAATCGACTTATTTTGATAAGTTCATTGTTATAGCTTATTAAAGGAGATATATCCACGATTTTGGGACAGTGGATAATCCTTTAAATAAAATATGTAGAAATTGAATTTGGTTAACAAAGTATATTAACGATTTTGGACGGTGAATAATATATTAAAGAAATATTTTGGAAAAGTGATATTTTAAATAGAATTAAAACGATTCAAAAATGTTTTAAAATGTATTAAATATCAAAACCATAGATTTCAACATTCGTTGTTGAAATAGACGTTTTCGAGAAATAGAAGGAAATGGTGGACTATAACACTGTTGTTATAGTAAATGATTTCCGAAAGGAAAAGTTTTGTATAGTATTAGGGTTTATATATCTATTTTAGATTTCAAATCCCCATACTAGTGATTTTGGGTTGTCGTAACGATGTTGTACGTAACATTCATTTTGACCCAAATAAATGTGTTTAAGAGAATGTTTTCCTTAAGGAATAAAATTTATATTTAGTTGTGATTTAAGTATATTGAATGTTTTCAAAATGTTGGAAATAAATAGATTTGTGAATTACTTATTATTAAATAAGTATGGAAATGTTTTCCAATATGAAGTGAATGTTTTGAGATTTTATCTTTTAAAGATAAATTGAAAGTGAATAATTGAAATCGATTTGAAAAATCGTATAAAAGGTGAATATTTGGAAATGTAAATTCACAATGCAATTTTAAAAGGGAAATTTGTTTTAAAAAATAAACATTGGTTTATTTTTAAAAGTGTGAAAATAAATTTACAGATTTGGAACGTAAATTTAATAAATCTGTAAGGATTTATTTGATTGGTTTAAATGAACCATTTTGAAATGCAAGTTGTAAAGGTGAAAGGTGATTTGAAATCTGTTTTCAAATGGTTGAAGTGTGGAAATATATATCATATAAAGATATTTTGGAAGTAAATAATTTGAGAAATTACTTGAAATCGGGGTATGTTGTGAATATTGATTGATAGTTAATACCGACTATCAATATTGACCCTTAAATGGCTATTTGTTGTGAATTGGTTGAAAATTGAATGCTACTCTTATTTTAAATTATTGTGCTCGTTATTCGGATTACCCATTCCGAATAGTGATACGACGTAATGGATAGCATTGAAGACCGGTGTTGAAGACCGGGTATTTGTGAAAACGATAGGATGACTTATCGATTGTCTCTGCACCGTTAGCTACGGTAAGGAGATTTCCTTTGTGATGGAAAATTCGATCGGGATTGTGGATACCCGGATTGCAAGTGCTTCTTTGGAAGTGCCTTCGGTTCTGTTCGAACCCGGAACAGACTTGTATGGTCACGTGTTTGACATTACATTTTGAGATATAAAGCAGATTTCTTTCAAATACATCTCTGTTGGTGGCGGGGAATTTATTCTCTTAGCTTAACACCCTTCTTTGAGACGTACGAGCTCAGAGGTTTTGTAGTTGAAGGTTATCAATGATATACTCCCAATTTGGTAATGTGGCATGTTGAGTGTTGATGTTTGATGATTATTTATTGATCATTTGTTGATCAAAGCGTGGCTTTGTGAAAAAGCGTAGCTTTGTGGACGAGACCTTGTCAGACCTCACACCCCGGAAATGGTCAAAACAGGAATATGAGGCAAGGTTATGAGGGTTGCGCCCTTTATTGTATGTCATTCTCTTTTGGAAAAGGGTGGTGTCAGGTATGGAGCCCTGATGCTTAACCTATGTGGTTGCTCCAATCTCATTTTCTGTGTGGTTGTTGCTTTATGATCGAGGTTCCTCGGATAACGTTCCCAAAGAACCGGGGGGTGGCATATTCGTGTAGTAGTTACCTAGTTACAAAGGTAACCCGGCCTTCTGTTGGCAGAGAGCTGGTTAAGTTCTCGAGACGTCCCGCCAGAGGCAATCCCATGTGGCAGTAGGAACTTCCTTAGCCTGACCATTTGTTAGAAATCCAAAGAAACAATACGAGCCCTGTACGATTTTAGTTGTAGAACCTGCCATTTAATATGGTAGCTATAGTAGGCATACTATAATGGTACCTATGCTGGCTTAGATTTATATTCTATTTTCGAAATGCTTTATACACTATGCACTAATAATAATATCAAAAATGATTTGTTTTGCGTAGTAAGCATCTTTGACTATCATAAGGAGAAATCTCCTCTAATTCTGCGTTTGCATTGTGTGTGTGCGGGGAGGCTTATGGTAGTTTCATTTTCCAAAAGCATTGCGGATATTTTACACTTCCCTTGTTGTTGTTGTTGTTGTTTTAAAAGATAAATAACTGTTTTGAGTTCTCACACCAGTCCCATGACTGACCTGGAGTTTATTGTTCTCTTCCTAAACTCTGGGTGCCCACAATTTTCCACACGGGCAGTATAGAGTCAGGTTATCAGGTTATTCTGAATTCAGAAGTGCTATGGAGCTTAAGTGGCAAGCTGGATGGCGAGACATATTACTTGTATATAATATTATGTTTCTGCTGTATATTCACTTGTAAGGACATGTTTGTATAACTGTCCATTGTTTTGTTGTGTGGTATATTGTTGTTGTACAGTGTGATGATGATAATGTAATGTATTAACTGATACAGTTCTTTGTTTAAAGATTATTCATTTATCTATTATATGTTGTTCCGCTGCGATTGTGAGATTCTGATATTGTTTCTGTTCTGTTTTCTTATTTCTTCTATCTCTTTCTTCTACCTCTTCTTTTTAACCATAACGATTTGGTTTTCTGGCATTCGATTATGCGGCATTTGATACAGTGGACGTAAGATTGCCGACCTTCGGATCCTGACAAAATCACATTTGTTACACTATATATTATAGATTGTTCGTTCTGCTGTGAGATTCTGTGTTGTTGGTTTTCTTTCTATCATCAATCTATCTTCTTTCTACGCTCTTTTCTTAACTATCCGCCTTCCCATGATATTTAGGCTGCACAAATGTGTTTACATGTCAGTTTTAATTGTACGGAAAAGTGGATCGTGACATCGTAGTATTAGAGCTTAGGTTGAGAGAATACCTAGGCTTTGGTGGGGTTCTCATTAGAGATAGGGTTAATAGTACCCTAGAATGAGTTTGAGTGCGTGTGTGTGTATACACACACACACACGAGAGTGCGTATTTGTTAGTGATATAAAATGTTTTATATTGTGTTAATTAATCTGTTGAGTAGCATATGGATTCTGGTCAATACAAGTAGCTAACATTACCGGTAGGGATCTTTAGACACTTGAATAAGGCCAACGAACACAATATTGTTTTAAGTGGGTAAATGAAATAATTTGACCCAGAATATACTATATATATAAAAGGTAATGATTTTCAATATATATATATATATATATATATATATATATATATATATATTGAGGTGTTGTTTGATAAGTGATGATATCATTATCATCTAGGATTTGATTGGTCATAACCATCTAGTTCTTAGCATCCTCTTTGGCCTGACCACCTGACTTGAACCTTCCCTTAGAAAACCTGGGTCTTGTAGATAGAAGCTTTGAAAAATTTGAAATTTGAGTAAATTATGTTTACTAAAAGAGATTTAAAATATTTTAAATAAATATTTAGGAAGATTTTACATATATAAAAGCAAATTTTATAATAATTGATTTATAAAAGGTGATATTTGAGAATTTAAAAATCCAGTGATTTTGAAAATTTATTTTAAACAAATTTTTGAGGGAAAATGATTTTGATATTACTTCAGCAAAATTTTTATATGGTAGTAATTTAGAAAGAGGATTTATTTAAAGTAAGTGCATATATGTATTATTTAGCATATGTAAATTCCTGAAAACCATAGGATCCCATTCTTAGGTTTTTGATTAATTGATTATAGAGGACTCGTAGTGTCGTCCGAGGAGAGCGGATGAAGATTGGTAGTATTTCAGCAAAGAATATGGCCAGAGAGATCGTGGAACCTATTTAGCAGCCGTCACTGTATGAGGAGGAATTCGAGGAAGAGAAAGATGAATGTGAGATAGAAGAAGAGTCTGAATCGAAAAACGATGATGCTATTATTTGGGAAATGGGCTAGATAATTAGCGAGCCACTTGCAAACTGGGATACCCTTCTTAGAGATGACTTATCCAAGGGGATAGATGCTGTTACCTATGGATGAAGCCTGGAAATTATATGGATTTCGGACAGGGATGCTGAGACTAGGGAGATGAAGGGACCCAAAGTAGGGGACTCTGATGGAGAGAGTACACTGTGAGAGTTAGCTTGGGTTGGGGTAGTTCTCTTAGTAATGTGCACCCTATCTGGACATATTAGTATCCCATAGACGTCATGTTTGTTTGGACTATAGTTCAGCGAAGTATCTTAGTATATGCTTTGGTATGGGTATGTGTGTCTAATTGGCTAGTGGTTATGTTATCTCCTGGATATGTGTATATGTATATGTATATGGTGCTATAGTTGCAAAAGTATCTTAGTTGATACTCTTTATGACTGATATTGGACTTAAATATATATGATTGGACTTTTGTGATATGTTGTTTATTAATTCGTTAATAAAGTAAAAATTCAGTTAGTTATGTTTACCAGGCCTGGTTACGGCAATTTCAGGGATGAAATTCTTTTAAGTTGGAAGGAATATAACGACCCATAATTTTTATCGTCTTAAGTTATGAATATTTGCTTTTAATATTCAATAATACGATCTTTTATTCAAAATAAAAGCCTTGTTAATGATAATTGGTAATAATAAATAGTTTTAAACTAAGATAATATTTTAAATTTACAAATTTTATTTATAAAATAGCAAATTGATTTAGTTGAATTTCTTATATATGTATGTATAACAAATAAATTCATATATAAATTAAAAATAAATGCATAACAAATAAAAATGAAAAAGAAGAATACAAGGAGAAATTAAAATGAATATAGCAATTAAAAATGAAAGAGAAGTGTGTGTGTATATATTATAAATGGAAATGAATATAGCTTATAAAATATATTATTGTATAAATGGAAAAGAGTTTTAAAATTGGATTTCACTTATGTATATGCATAAAAGTTTAAAAAGAGAAATCTACAAACAAAAAAATGGTATATTAAAAACGATACATACATACATACATATATACATATATATATATATATATATATATATATATATGTTAAGTGTAAAAGAAGAAATATATGTGAGAATTTATATTGTAGAAATGAGAAGATTTAACAAAGTTATTAAAACCATTTTCAATATGAAAATCCTTTATAAGTAGTGTTGATCAAAATTTTATTTTCATGCATAACAAACTTTTATTTAATTGAGTTATTTTTAAATTTAAAAATGTATGAATAAGAAAGAAAGAAAAGAAGCAAAATATCTTTATACCACTTTATATTATTCTCCAGAATGTGACAAATTGGAAATTTTATTTCTAAAAGAAATTAGGTCGATCAACAACAAAATGTGTAACAAGATTTACAAGCATATGGAAGTAGCAGATATTCATTTCCTGGTCATGAATTTTGCAAGTAAAAGTAAAAAGTAAAACAAGTCAAATGAAAGAAAATAAAACATAAGCATAAAAATAGGAAACCTGAAGTATGATTTCGTTTCAACTTCACCTCAGCCACCACATATCTTCTCAGCAGACACCATCCCTTTAACTCAGACCATTTCAACATGGTACAAAACATTGTACAGGCCCGCAACCTTTCTTGAGCCAAAAATCCTGTACCAATGCATCATTTTGTCTTGTTAACATGTGTGTGTATATATAGGTGTGTGTTAGTTTTAATTGTTAAAAACCTATAAGCAAAACCTGTAACAAAAACCTCTGTTAAACAAAAGCTAGTAAGACAAAATACTTTGGAAAAGAAAAGCAACATACTTTGTCAAAATCAAAGAAAATGCAAGAATTTCAAGATTTGTAGATCTTTGACTAAGATTCAAGTGGAAGTTCGAAAGGTTTCAGCAATGGTCATGGTGAGAGTTTAAAATGGAATTTCCCAAAAGTGTTTAGTATTACTCTGTTATATTTAACAGTGGAAATATACATACATGCACAACCTTTAAAAATCATTATCTCCCAATCTAGCTCGAATTTGCTAATAATGTAAACTAGGGAAACATAAGTTTTTGGGTATAGATGACTATAAAAAGAGTTTGAAGCATTTTCATTCTATATAGAATGTGTAATTGAAAAATTACAGTGAATGACCTAAGTTTTGCTAAATTTCAACTTATGCGAAACATTCAATCAGGTTACAACCATGATGGCATGATCAAAGCATGAATTTTAGTGGCAAAATCATGATATTTAAGGTATTAGATTGGAAGAATTTTGAGTTTGATCATTTTTTGTTTAAATAACAAATTTGGGGCCGGGAATGAACGAGGCGGCGGATCGTCGATTTTGAGTTAGCCGTGGGGTCAAGGGAGAGGCTTCAACCGTGAGGATATTGCTCTATCGTGGTAGTTTAGGCATAAGATTCAAATTTTGGGTTTTGGGATGTTTTGGTGAAGCTCTGGTCTTGGTCGAATTGGAGGAGGAGGAAACCGGAGGTTTTGAGATGGGGCATGAAGGAAGCGAAGTGGACAAGGCTTCGAATGGTGGTGGTAGTAAGTGAAGCAGTTGCATAGGTTGGGAGCAGTTCAATGACAAATAGAGGCATTTTTTCTTTGTGGTTTGGGTCGGAGGCTCGATCTTTATTCATGGGCACTGGATTTTCGGCTAGGTGACAATGGGATTAGGGGACGAAGGGAAGTTGGTCTGGGTTGTCGCAGTGGTTATAGGGGCAACTAGGCAATTGTGCACATGCATGGGATGCACGCGAGGTTGGCCAAGGCAGTGGCACTTTGGGGAGAAGGAAGAAAGAGTTTCGGGTTCAGGCAAGGGTGATGATGGCATATTGGTTGAGTCATGGATATGTGCGTGGAGAAATGGGCACAAGGCAAGTGAAATTGTGATGGATCTAGGGAGCAAGAGTTATGTCTAGGCAAGATAAGAGACGGGAGAAGAAGGAGAAAGGGAAGAAAGAAAGAAGGAGAAGTGGGTTTGGGTTGTAGAAGTTGGGCTTCGGCTCTAAAGGAAAAGTGTGAAGAAAGTTAAACTAAAATGTTCAAAATTATATATATATTTTTTAAATTTTGAAACACTATATCTTCTTCGTTCGAATTCTAAGTTATGCGATATTCATTGCAATTGGTTCGTATCGACGAACACTACGTTGTCATATGATTTGTTGTAGAATTAAACAAGTGAAATTTTACGGTATACTAAAACGGAAAGAAATTTAATTAACCGATTTAAGAAAATGATTTCGTTTAAATTTATATGACCTGTCCATTTAATTCAATTTTCTAGATAAAAATAATGATGAGTTAATTTAAGTTAATTATGATGATTTGACATCTTTTTAGCAGATTAAAATACCATTTCGCTAATTCTATTTAATTAGACCCCTATTAGCAGAATAAATCCCCATTCTTCCATTATTTCTGAATATGTGTGTTTTTGGACATTGACTAGCAGAAATAAAAGACTGTTCTGCTATCATATTTAGTATGGACATATATTTATTATCCTGATAATTTTATTAGGTTATATGATGTTAAATTGATTACTAAAACTGGATTGATGTGAATATCTGAATCTGCTATTCTGGATTGTTATAGAAAAAATGGTAACTTGATTTAAGTACCATTGGAATTAATAAGCCTCTTTTAAAATTAGAAAGTTAATTTTTTTGAATCCAGGGTTGTTTAAGAGTAATTATTTTATGATTTTTGAAAGTTATTTAAAAGTATTAAGTTATGGATTTCCAAAGTTATCTAATTATTAAAATATTTGTAGTATATTTTTATTATTAATTAAAGTTATCTTATAATGATTTGATTTAAAGTTGATTATTATTTAAGAATTAATCAGTATTGAAATATTATTATTTCAAACATAATTTGTTCAATATTAATTTTTTTTTTAAAATTGATATATTATATAGTAACCCGTTATAAAAGAATATTTCCTAAATTAACTTGGAAATGATTTTAGAGACTATATAAGTATTATTTGAGATAATTATTGAAATAAAAGATTTCGAGAAGTAATGGTAATTTCATGGTGGAAATCGGGAGGCAGAGATTGCCTAAGTAATGTTTGATTTTTTCGGGTTAGACACGCAACAATCGAGCTACAATCCATGGTCGATACCAAATGGAACTTTCCAAATGTAGTTTATATATATATATATATATATATTCGTAAAAGTATTTTTAAAAGAAACGATTTGTGAATATACTTATTCCGGTGTGATAAGTATATACATTTTTGATAAAGATATTTAATTTATTGAAATCTAATTAAATAATGCTTAGTGATTTCAGTGGGAAGTGAAATCTTTGGTTGAATGTTGTTTATTTGATATTTGAACAATCGATTATCAAATCTGGACCAAAATATAACTTTGGAAATATCTAGGTGAAATACGGGAATTATATGGTACAGTTACCGTCAGAAGGTGCTATACTGTACAAATAAACTCGTTACGTTCTTCTAGGACGATTATAAGAAAATCCATCCAATAACGATTAGGAGATGATCTCGGATCTTATTTTCGTCTGTTTATTTCCTAAAGAACCAGAGTTGAGTTTACGAAATTATCGAAAGTTGTTTCGAAGAGACCGGGATCGGATAAGTTTTTCGAAACCCACTTTAATCTAACGAATACATTTTCAAAGTAAAGGCAAGAGCATGAATCAAAAATTGAGAATTGGAGCGCAAGGGCTAATCGCTACTAATACTGAGGATGATTCTAAAATGGATGTAGTAGGGAAAGTGGCTTCAGTTTTGTTTAGACCTTGATTGGACTTGTATTGATGAATGCTTTCAGCACATTGTCATTTTGGCACAATGGCATTCCAAGTATAAATTCCTTAAAAGGTAATCGTAGCCTCAAGCCACATCAATCGAGAATAACTAAAAATCAGGGGAGATGCAGTGATGCTAAGTGGGTGGCATCCAATTAAGGTATGTTATCACCTTTCTAGATACCCACAGATATATTATAAATTATGGATATGTTTTGGTCGTAGAGCCTAATATGCTGGAATTTAATCAATGTAACAATTTTTGCTATTTAAATAAGTATTTGTACTTAGACACTATTATAATATCATTGGATTTCCTATAATGTTCGGTTATCGTAAGGGAAAAACACGTCGTATTTATGTATGGTGTGGTCTTCTGAGGTACCTTTGATTTTAGAAGGATTTTGAAAGTTATAATGAATAAAATTACTTGTGATTTAAATTCTCATGTTGGTTTTAACAAACTGACCAGGATGTGCTTTTTCCTAAATGCTTGGGTCAGACCGAGCATATTTCCAAGTTTAGATGGATATTTGGAGTTTCAAGAGAGGAGCGGAAGGTCCAGAGACGTATTCACGTAGATGATTATATTTCTGTTGCATTTTAGTTGTGTTTATCAGCAGTTGTGAGGACAAGTTGTTATAACAGTCTGTGCTGAATAGGTTAGCATACTTTGATTGGTATATATATATATGTATAATAATTACAGTTTTGTTTGTGTAAATATTGTTATATATTATAGATTATGCATTCCGCTGTGTGATTCTATGTTCTTTGGTTTTCTTTCTATCTTCTATCTTTCTTTTTTCTACTTTCTTTTTCTTAACTGTCAGCCTTCCCATGCAATTTGGGCTGCACAAGTGTGTTTAAATGCCGATTTAAATTGTGCGGAAAATTAGGCCATGAAAGAATATAAATTTGAATTGTGAAGTGATTATATAACTATATGTTATAAATATAGAATATGAGTAAACTTAAGTGGAAATTCAGGGAATAGTGAATAAATAAGTTTGTATAACTTATCAAACTGAGAAAGTGGAAAATTATGACCTAGTTAAAATGGTTAAGTATTTGATAACGATAATGAATCCAATTTAAGAGTAAATGAATTGAATATGATTTTAGAGTATGGATTGGATAAGATTGGGTATGAATTTAAGTTATAAAGCTGAATATGAACTTCAGTAGCGGTATGGAATGTTTATGATAAATATTAGAAATAATTTTATGAAATGGTTTATAAATAAATTTGCATGGAATGAATGTCGTTCACTATACAAACAAGTGAATAACATTATGACAATTAAATGAAAGTGAATGGAAAAGATGTAATATAAGTTGGAAGTGAAATTAATATGAATGCATGTGCATAAACCTGAGCTGAATTGTTTGAGAATCAATTTACATGGAATGATTCCGAGATTAATAAAAATGGGTTTGAATATAATGAATATGGAAATGAATGGAATGCAAATGAATTGATTGAATAAAATTAAATATATGTTGGTTGGAAATGGATAATTGAATGTTTGAACCTTGTATTTGTTTGTGCATTTACATGTTATAATAAGTTTTTTTTGTGAAAAGCATGTGCTTAAGTTTGCTAAAGGAATGGGATGTTATGAAAATTTAATGGTTATGAAACTTATATGCTTCATTTGAGTAAGTAAAGGTACGAGGAACTGTTTGGGTAAATTTTGGTTGCGTAATTGCCTATAAATTAAGCGAACTTGCTTAATAACGCTAATATAAGGTACGCTTATCCATTAAAAGTGAAAATGAAATAAATATTGATATATATTGTGTTTCAGACCATGTGGGTCGATGTATATTATATTTGTTATATTTAGTAATATTGTAAAAGGCTCTCCGTACAAGGGAGACTCTATCAAAAAATTTCAGAAATTTAGAGTGTTAGAAATTTTTGTAAAATTTTTGTTAACTAAATTTGATTTGAAATTATAGCTTTAAATAATAGAATTTGATAAAGAAACAGAAATTAGTAGACTTGGATGAGTCTAAAAGACCTAGGAAATGGTAATAACAGTTTTAAACTAAAGGAGTTTTGAAGAGAAATGAGTTTGGAGCATTTTTCCTACCCTGGCAATTTCGGGGACGAAATTCTTTTAAGGGGGAGGAATGCAACGACCCGAAATTTTGGTCGTTTAGTTTTGAACGTTTAATTTATTTTTAAATGTTGAATTTGAAATATTAATTTATTTTGAATATAGATATTTTGGTTGAATTAGTGAAATGGTTTAAAATTTCATATATAGTGATTAATTGGAATTGGTGAATAGTAAATTTAATATTTGGAATTGGGTAAATATGTGACGCTAGAGTTAAATATGAATAGAGATGCTTTGTAAAGTTGATTTAAACTCTATTTGAATTACAGTGATGATAGTGGATTTTTGAATGGAATTAAAATATGGATATAAATTCTATTTGAATTATAATCTAGTTGGTAAGTTTTTAAATTTGGAATTTCAAGTAATTTCGTCGATTTTGAAAATCATTTGATTTAATCGATGCGTTAAAATAGCCTTATGTCTCGAAATTCGACGAAACCAGTTCCATTGGATCCATAATAGTGTATTATTGTGAGATTTCAAATTTCATAGCAATTGGAGTTGCCATTTTTGGTCATACAGGATAGAAACACATTAGAATAAATATCGAAAATTTAATGTTATAATTCAATTTGAAAAGCTATCTTCCACATATGATCGAATTAGGCCTCGAAACATGTTCCATTGTGTTCATAATAGCGGTAAAATATAATAAATGCCAGACGGCATGTCTCGATTGGAGTTCGTCCAAAATTTCGCGTGAATAGTCAAAATAATATATTACGCGGATATATATACATGGCCAGCAAAATTCTAGTTATCTCTTTTTACCCCAGCTGCCACCTTATAATTTACTGGCCGAAAATGTTCCATACTTCAACCCCTATGATCTCTCCATCAAAGCCATATTATGCTTTGGCTTCTGCGCGAAAAATGGAGAGCTCGCCAAGCTCTATCAATTGAACGGTTAAGATCGTTGATGGTGGAGCACGTCAGCGGCAAAATGATAGGGAAGCTCGTGTGTTCGAACGTGATTTATGAGGCTGTAGGACAATCGAGTTCATCATGGTTTCAGGCAGTGGTGCTAGGTGCGAGGGGCTTTTGAGTGGAGGCCTTTGACCGTTGTCTCGATGGATAACGAAGGAGCGGCGATGGCTTGAAGGAACGTCGGTATGGGTTCGGTTGTGTGAATACCTAGGAATGTTCACGAGAGATGGAGGAAGAAGCAGACGTGCAGCCGAGATCTATTTCAACATGGATGAAGGGGTCAGATCAAAGGTTAATTAAATAAAAGGAACGCTGTAAATTTATTTATAATATAAATTCATGAATTCTTATAAAATACATATCTTGCACATACAAGGTCCAAATCAAGCGAAACAAGCGATGATGGAATTGTAGCGATGAGCACTACGTTCTAGAACTAATTTGCAGAAGATTGGAGCTAGCTAAAATTTTAAGTTAAATCACGAATCGTTCGATTGGATTTAAAATTGGAAAGTTTGGCAAAATCGAAAACTTAAGGTGAGTTAAACTCACTCATTTGGTTAACAAGTAATGTTTTTATGGCGAATAAAATTTATTTACGCTCTTTGGGTTATTGAAATTGATGGTTGTTGAAATCGTTTAGGATGACGATATAGCATCTTGAAATGCTATTAGATTGGTTGAACTGGATCTAGGGTTACGGTATAGCAACTCGAATTTCTATTAAAGCTGTTTATGTTTATTTTAAGCATATTTCTAGTGTTGAATCATATATATGTAAAATTGATAAATGGATCATGTTTAGGATTACGTTGTTAAAGTATAGCATAAATTGAATTGAAATATATTAGTGTAATATATTTAGACAAATAAACACCATTGGAAAATAAATGGAAGAGTTTGATTTTGAATGATAATTGGTTAGCAGAATGAATTTTCATTCCACTATTTGATTAATTTGGACATTGTTCAATGTAAATGGATTTATATTAAAAAGTTGATATGTTAACGAATCGTTTTTAAGTGTGAATTTGATTTACATATATGACTGTTATGTAAATGCTTGTAATTTAACTTTTATAGTTAAATTGAATTAGATATTGTAGTTGATAAGAACCATTGGGATTTTCGAGTCTCGGCATAATATTGGAAAGTTACAAGTTTTTGGTTTAACTTCAGATTGTATAATTTGAAGTGAAATGTTTTATCAAAAAATATATACAAAAGTTTTGTTTAAAATTTATCATTTTAAAAGGTTTTGTAAATGGTTCCTATAATGATGTTGTTATTTCACTTAAATGTTTTCCTTTAAAATTATTTCGAGATTTGAAAGTTGAATTATTTATTTATGGTAATATTAAATTATTAAATAAATGATTATTTAAAAATCCATTGCTTTATTTGAAATATATATATATATATATATATTGTTTAAAAATGAATTGCTTAAGTGTATGTTAAAAGTTGTTGGTGGAAGTTATTATAATATGTTATTAAATAATTCTATGAAGGGTTTTAAATGATATTATTTTTTATATTTAAAGTGTTTTTAATTCTTCTTTAACCGTTTTCAAAGTCCTTTATTAGAAAACTATTTTTAAAAGTAGTTTCTTGTTTTAAAGTTTGTTACTGTTTGAAGCCTATTTGTAATCTGATGATGTTATACCAAATCAGATAGTTCAGAAGTTAGTGTCATGCAAAGGTTTGTAGTTTTTTTTTCTAGTAGTTTTCTCTTTCTTTTTGTTCTTGTTTCCCTATCATCCAAAAACAAAAATAGTAGTTAATTACTAGTTAAAAGACCTAAAAATAAAACTTTTTTTTTGTGACAAAAAAATGTTGCGAAGACAGGATTTGAACGCGTCTTACAAACAAATTTTGGAAATTTATTTTCAAATGAAAGATTTTGGGAAGTAATGGTATATTTTCTTGGCGAAAATCGGGAGGCAGAGATTGCTTAAGTTTAGTTTAGTTTTTCTGGAATAGACATGCAACCATCAAGCTGCGATTCACGGTTGATACCGAATGGTTCTTCTTATATATTTTATATAATATAGTTTTCACGTATTTGAAAGGGATGATTCATGAATATACTTATTCAGATGAAATAAATATATGCCTGTTTTAAATGAGGAATTCAAAATTTTCAAATTCAAATTAACGAGGCTTTGTGATTTTAGTGAAAAATGTGATTTATGGTTGAATGTTGGTTTGTATTTGATAGTTAAATAACCGACTATCAAAAGCTTGGCTCAAATATGTAATCCTTCTTAATTTTTGGTGGTAGGAAGCAATTTCATACTTAACGCCGAGGGATTTTAACTCCAAAAATATCTAGGGAAATACTTGAAATATGTAATGCCCGATCTTATGTACTGTTTGATTAATTCGTAAAGAACCGGTATTGTGCATTCCGAAAATTGGTGAATGGTTTTTGGATCACCCAGAAAATGGAGAGTGCACTTGTAAGAGATGACTTGGAACCCATGACCTACTCCGAAACCATATACGGTTAAATGGAGGAGGTGCATTATATTTTGGTATCTTGAAATCCATATGTGGTTCCTTGACTCGTTGGAGTATGGGAATCTGTATGAGATTCCAATATCTGTTGAGATATGGGAATCTGTATGTGATTGTGCTACTTTCAATCCTTAGTATGAGTAGCGGGAATTAGGTGAGAGGGTGCCTATCTCATAGTTGTTACCATGCTTTCTGGATAACTTTCCATGATTTAACAACCCAGCTACGCACCTTGCTCTTATAAGATTGTGGTGTGGGAATCCATATGAGATTCCATGATCTATTTTTGGAGCGGTGCATAAGCTGGAACACTGGACGTAGCCTCAGTGGGAATGACTAAAACCAGGGATAGGAGGCATGGGAAGTTGGCTTGTCAAACCCATTAGGTGTACTCGGCTCCTTTTCTTGCAATACGGATACCTTCAGTTGTTTTTGGCATGCCGGAGCAGTGCACTCAGTCTTAGCAAGACCAGTTATGTTTTTCCTATGATACCTCGGCTAGACGGGTATAATGTTTTGGAAGGATAACTCTGATCCTTGTGCAGGAGGACTGTTCTCGAAGTACCAAGGGCACCTCCATGGAATCCTACACAATTAGCGAACGAGCCTTATCAGGTTTTTGATTTTATACTCGTATTGTTGTGATGTACATGGCACGAGCATCATAGCCACTTGATTATTATAATTTTGACCCTTAGACATTATTATAATATAATTAGATTTTCTATATAAATGTTTTGGTTATCGTAAGGTAAAAACCCATGTTTTTTATGTGTGGCATGGTCTTATGGTGTTTTATAACTTAATCAATCAAATTGAGTGTGTTTTCTCACGCTGGTTTACTAGACTGATCCGAGTGTTATTATTTTATAATAATGCTTGTTTTAGACCGAGCATATTGCAGATATAAACTGATTTGCTTTGGAGATCAGGAGACGAGTTGGAGACTGAGATGTATTCTCGTACTTGTTTTATTCCACTATTGTGTTTGTTGAAATTGTGAGCAACTGTGAGGACGGACTGTTATAACTGTTCAGGCTGATATTATTGATTTGTGTACTCTGATTTGAGATATGTATATTACAATTTTGATTATGGAAAGATCTACTGATATTCCACTGTAAGATTCTGTATTTGTTTAGTTTCTTCTTTCTTCTACCTTCTTTCTTTTCCCTAAGAATCCGTCTTTCCGGCACTCGATTGTTCGGCATGCTATACAGTGAACATATTGATGTCGATTTTTGAGAGCCGAAAAGTCGGGTCATCACACCTACCCTAGGTATTGCCTGACAAACCTTGTCATATGTCTTATCACACCCACTACGAGTTTGGTTTGTGTCATACACTATAGAGTGCCCTCTGATAGGCCTCTAGTTTATGGAGGAATTACGTTACTGTATAGACTACGACATTTATAAAAATGTACTAAGGGGGGTATGGGTAATGTCTTAATGCTATTTTAATACTTTACTGTAGACATATTATAATAGCGTACTGTACTATGTATGTAGATAGTGTAACGGATCCTTAGGAGATGAATTCCGAACATCTCTTAAGTTATTACACACGCATTGTACACTGGATAGGAGATGTATAATCCCGTAAACATCTCTTAAGCCGTTACACTCATATTTACTTATTTTTATTTAACTTATATAATATCTTTTAGTTCTAACTCGAGTGTTTTGTCTTTTTATTACGCTCGGGTCAGCCTGAGTATTTTAGCACATTGAAGACTTTATTTCTAGAGGACGAAGACGGAGATTTGTATACTATCTATTTATTATATTTTTCCACTGCATCATATTGTTCCGCTGCATTATTTATTTCAGCTTCATGAACTTTTTATTTGATTATTATATTTTTTCATTCCACAGTGAGATTCTGTGTTTTTTCTTTCTTTTCCCCTATTTTCTTATTTACCCCATAACAATCCTCCCTTTTGAATGGTTTGAGTCCGACATATGTATTTTATTGTCGATTTAAACAGTCCAAAAATGTGGGTTGTTACAATTTTGGATTTCATCTTAAAACCGAAAACAAACGAAATATGAGATGTAATCATTATTCACCTTAAATTTATATATTAAAAAGATTGAGATTTGAATGGACTTAATTTGAATTAGCCTCTTCCTTAGCTTTATTAATCTTCTTCCAACTTTTCTTATTAATGGTGGCTGGCCTTAACTTTCAAAATTTTGAACAAATGAAAATGAACGTGTCTAGGATACACAGCCATGTTTTAAGGAAATAGAAATGGCCTCTTTCTTATTTTACCCCTCCTCTATTTCCTTTCATTTTAGTTCATTAGTTAAATGGCATGGCTACCCCTTAATAAAATCAAATCTCAATCCTCTAATCAATATATTATTTTATCTATTTAAATAATTAATTATACTAAATAATGTTACCAAAAATATAGGGTGTTACAGGGGCTTAGTTTCCCTTATGTGATCATTCTCACTTTTGTTGAAATTGACCAAAATATAATTCTGGAAATATTTAGAAGAAACATAAGAATTAAATGGCACTGTTATCTTTGGTGATGCTGCATTGTACGTATAAACTAATTTTGCTCTTTTAGGAAAAATGATAAGAAAATTTTCCACTTAAATTGTTAGGAGGTGATCTCCACCCTTCTGTATTGTCTGTTTACTTCCCACACAACAGGTGTTGAGTTTACTGAAAATCCGTCGATTAGTTTTGGAGCATCGGTAAGCAAGGGAGTGTACTTATATGTAAAGACTTAAAACGTTAACCACTCCAAGGCTATATGCATAAGATATGCTTTGGAAGAGGTTCGTGATTGGTTGGAGATGTTGGAATCTATATGGTGATACAATGAATGATATGCATAACACATGTAGTTGTTCATTGTCTATTCAGGATATGGGAATCAATGAATGATTCTGGGATCTATTTAGATATTGAAATCCATGTGTGGTTCTGAGGTATATTTGAGTTGGGAACTTGTGTATCGAGATATGTTCGATTTATGACTCGTGTGTCGGGATACTAAACGTATTTTCACTACAAATAATGAAAGAAAACAGAGATAGAAGGCATAACCTATGGGTTTTTGCTAACTTAAAGGGTGCATGCACTCCATTCTAGTGTTTCTTATAGATATGCATGCAGAAGTGATGTGACCCAATGCCATGTGTTCTGGGACTATCTATGTCTATCCTATGGTATATTTTATCTAGAGATATATGATGACCGGAGGGATATCACTGGTCCTTGTGTAGGAGTACCATTCTCGAAGTACTAAGGGAACGTCCATGGAATCCTACATAATTAGCGAATGCGCATTAGCAGTTATGGTTATATACCCATTATTTTTGTCATGTACACTCACATGCATCATAGCTACTTGATTATCTATATTCCATACCCTAGACATTACTATAGTACTCTTAGATTTTCTAAAAGAAATGATTTGGTTATCGTGTGGTAAAGGCTCGTCTGTGTTTATTTGTGGCATGGTCTTACGAGATACCTTTATTTTTGGGAGGTTTATAAATATAAATTTATATTATTTGAGTTTCTCACGCTGGTTTACCAGACTGATCCCGGTGTTATTTTCTTATAATGTTCGAGTCAGCCCTTGTATATTTCTAGATTTAGTTGTGGTTCATTGGAGCTCACCTGGAGGAGCTAGATGATTTCCTATCATATTTATTTTCCGCTGCATTACTTATTTTGTATTTATCAAAGTTTGTGAGGAAAAGCTATTATAATTGTCCAGGCAGATGAGAGGTTAATTTACTCTAATTGATGTATGTATATCGAAGTTTTATTTTTGGTGAAGACCTTTTGAGAGATATATATTATCGTTCCGCGTATGAGATTCTAACATTGTGTTTTTCTTTCTTGTTCTATTTCATTTTCCATTTTATTTTACCCCAATGTTCTATCTTTTCGGCACTTGCTTGCCTAGCACATGAATACCATGGATGTATTAATGTCAACATTTAGGGGTCAATGAGGCTAACCATTACATTTGGTATTAGAGCTAAAAGTGAAGCAAGAACCTTGGCTTTGGTGGGTATAACTCATTAAGAGATAGGGTAATGGATTGCCTTATTATAAATTGAGTGTATGATATATTTGAGAGTGCATATTTGTTATTGTTATAAATGTATTTTGTATTTTTGTTGATTGGTCTGCTGAGTGACCTATGGATTCTTATTAATATGTGTTGCTTATGTTATTGATGCGGATCTCTAAACATTTAAATAAGGCAAACCGTTACGGTATTGTTTTTGAAATTGGTAAATGAAATAATTTTATCTAGAATTATATTTATATGTAAAAGAATAATTTTCAAAATTTTTTATAGTTATTTATAATGTATTTGTTTGTTAGGAAATGATAATATTCGATTATTACCATTTATTGTTTGATTAGTTGTTCTCGACTAGTTTACAAGCAGTTTAACTTTTCATCGCATGGGTTGGGCATATAGTAAATATGGGAACATTGAAGCAAACACCATGTGAATTATGTTTCATAGTTGGGATATAAGGCATTAAGTGATAATGTTAGGTTAAGATTTAATTTTAATAAAAGTTGTTTATTATTGTCTTTGAGTAAGATAAGATATTTTATAAATAAATATCTGTGAATGATTTTATATAAGAAAGTGACCATAAAGTATGTTTTATAAATGTAGTTCATAAATAAAAAGGATTCAAACTGAAAATTTAGAATCTAAATCTCGGCATTATGAAACTTGTTTTCTAAGATTTTGGAAAATAATAGTAGTATTATTTGAATGTAAATATTTAGGAAATTGGTTTATGATATTAATATCAAGGTACCTAGTAATATATATAACGTACTTGATACTATTTTGGAAATGATTTTGGTTAAGTCCAAAGAAGTGAGTTAGAATTACTGAACTCACTTTTGTTACTAGAAAATAATTTCGGTGATGACTGCAGCATCATCGATGTTTATTTTCGAGTTTCAAAGTGGGGGATGCTACCATAGTAGTTTTTCTTTAAAGTTGGTTTGGTAAAACATATTTTGATTTAAATACTAGAAGTACGATTTGATATACAAAATTTGTAAGTATATATTATTTCTGAGAGAAATGTGTGATCCTCGAAAGTAAAGGAGAGCACACACATGTGTGTATGCGTATGTATATCTATCACTGAAACAAAGGTGCTGTGAACATGCCTGATAGGTAACTAATCATAATAAAAAAACAATGAAAAGATTCAGGTATATCTAAGATGAGCCCCGACAATGCCACCGCCAATTACACCTCACTATTGAGCTCCGGCAAGGCCACCTTCCGATAATAAGGTGTTAGAAGTACCCAAAAAAACCTTGATGCAAACCAGTGCGAATGAGATCAATAGACAGCTCCAGCTGAGAAAGAATGCCTCACTTAAAACTCGAAAAATCCAAAATGAATGTCTCACTGCAAATGCGGATGTTCCAAAAAAAAAGAAAGCCATAGTGTAAATGCGGAGAAACGGGAAAGAACGCCTCACTGCAAATGCCGATGATCCAGAATGAAGAACGCCACACGACAAACATGGAAGAACTGGAAATAACTCCTCATTGCGAATGCAGAAGGTCCAAAATGAACGTTTCACTGCAATCCTGTCGATAACAATCTTGAAAACCTACAAATAGTAATCTAGCACCATTTCTTGTCTAAACTAGCATATGTAAAAGGAATCAAAGAAAATTATAAGAATAATACATATACATTGTTATCACGCCTTTTGGCAAGGCCGTGATACCAAGAACTTGACTGGAAACTAAGGATAGTTCATCTTGGAGATCGTTAATACACAAGTCTACTATGGATATCGGTAAATTTTGTCCGAGTTCAGATCAAACTAGAATTGATATGACGACGATCAAAGTTGTGGAAGCCAACTTCTCAAATTTCAAGTCAATCGGAGTTCATATGTAACAACCCATAAATTTAATAAATATTTTTAATTCAATTTTATTTGAAAGATTGATGTTTAATTATTTAAAATTTGAAATTTTAGAATTTTCCAATATAATTTTTGGATTTTGTTTATAAATTATTATCCAAATACAATAAAATAAAAAATTTCTGAAATTTTATATTTTGGTCAACTAAAAGCCAAAGTTTGACCACAGTTGAAAATTTTAAATATGAATTTTCAATTTCTAATCTTTTTCTTTGAAACTAAACTTGATTCTGATGTTAGTACTGCTTTTCGTTTCATAAAATTCCGTTATATACTTCTTAAATTTGGTAACTTTCAGCGTTTTACACGCGATTAATTTCAGTAAATATTGTCTATTTTTTATTTTTTATTTTCTATCTCAATTCTTTTTTTCTGTTTTCTATTTTATTTTATTTTTCCATTCTCTTTTCGATTGGATTTTATTTGGATTTTTGGGCTTGGAAATTCAAAGAGTCTTCGGTTTATTTGCTTGGAAATCAAGTAAGCTCTTCATTTTCCAGCCTTTACTTCATAGTCATTCATTTCCAATAACCCTAGCCGCCACTCTACTTTGCAAATCACGTACAAAACATCTCATCCCATCTCATTTCTCATTTGCTTCCCGAAGAAAAAAATTTACAGTAAGTTCCATGGCTTCTCCTTTCTTCTTTTCCTCTTTTTCTATTTGCTTTTCTTTTGTTTCTTCCTATATGCTCGGCCTCTACCTTTCATCATCAATCCCTAGCCGACCATCACCTCCTCCACCACCACCTTCTACGGCCAGTAACCCCTCACCATGATCTAACCATGCCTTGCCGTGACCCAAGATCCAAGCAATACCACCAAAACGTGATCCAAACCTTAGTCAATCTCCTCTACATCATCACTTTCGTATTGTTTGCCTCGGCCCCCACCACCTACTCCTCCTCCAGCCCTGGTCGTGATTGACATGACCACTGGCCGCACTACCTTATGACCCAGACCTGACCAGGCCTTGATCCACCCATGGCCGAGCCTTGCTAGACTTTGACTGAACCTATGTGAACCTAAAAACCTTTCAATTGCTTGACCTGTAGCCTTCCATGCTTTGTAACTTGCCTCTATTCACATTCCATTGCCCATAACCATGCCTGGTGACCACATGACCGAGCCTAGCTTGCCTCTAAACATCATGGCCAAGCAAAATATGGTGGTGGCCGAGCCCACTTGACTGATTAAAGAAAGCTTATGTCATTTTGATTCATAATTCTCATTGTTTAATCCATATTTGTTTGTGTTAAATCATATACTTATAATTGTTTTATTTATTTGATTATAAGATTTGAATTTGGGTGTAACTTCTTCTTGAATCTAGTCGTGCCTTTTCGTGCTTTGTGGAGTTCGGATTTTGTGTTTTGAATTTGATCTCTAGCCTGAGAAGTTAAGTTATTCACTCTAGACATTTCGTGCTTATATAATTGTGAAACGATGACAAATGGATATGTAGTAATGGATTTGCTATGTTGATAAGTTCATATATGCCTGTCATATGATTATATGATGTTAAAATCCGTTTATAAACCTGTTACATCATCTGATATGTTATACTATGCTATACTGTTTATTGTATTTACTGTGCTATACTATGCTATCTCCTAAGTTGGATCCTGTGCGGTCCTGCGAACCTTAGTAGGATTTGCAGAAATGTGAAACTCTTCCACTTCATCTATCGGTTTTCTGGTGATTTCTTTGTTCTGGGTTTTGATGCTTTTGATCTATTGCTTGGAGGTGATTGGCTGAAGAAGCATGATGTCTTTATCTCTTGTAGTACCCCAAAATGTCTCTCTTATTGGTGATAAAGGTGATACTTTGGTGATTCAATGTAGTTTGCCCTAGGATTTTACTAACAGCTTTATTTATTCTCTTGATGCTTCTCCTGGTGATATTCATTCGACTCCTGTAGTCAAACTCTATCCCGATGTATTTGGTGATGTCACTTTTTTACCTCCTAAGCGAGAAATTGATTTTCGTATTGATCTTATTCCTGGAGCTCGACCAGTAGTTCTTCCTCCTAGAAAGATGTCACCCCATGAGAAGGTCGAGTTGAGGAAGCAAAATTAAGGACTTTTTCTCCATAGGTCTGATCAGACCTAGCCATTCAGAATGGGGAGCACTAGTGGTTTTCGTCACTAAGTCTGATGGTTCTTTGAGGATCTGTGTTGATTACAGGGAGCTGAACATGCTCACTATGAGGAACAGATATCCTATGCCTCGCATCAAACATATATTTGATCAGCTCAATGGAGCTATCGTTTTCTCTCAGTTTAATCTTGCCACAGGTTTCCACCAGCTCAGAGTTGCTAAGGAAAGTATTCCTAAGACTGCTTTCCATACCGAGAATAGTTTTTATGAATGGTTAGTCATGCCTTTTGGTTTGACTAATGATCCTGCTTTCTTTGTTGATTTAATGAATCGTGTTTTTCGTGAGGAGCTTAATAAGTTTGTTCTAGTCTTTATTGACGATATCCTTATCTTCTCTAAGACAAGGGAAGAGCATGAGTCACATTTGAAATTTATTCTGGGGACTCTTAGAAATCATCATTTGAAGGCTAAATTCTCGAAATTTCATTTCTAGGGAGATGAAATCCAATTCCTTGGACATATTGTTTCTCGTAATGGAGTTTCCATTGATCCAGTCAAGATTGCTGCGATCAATGCAAATCTTTCCTGTCTTTCCTTTATGAATTTGATCATTCTATGTTTTCTGTGGTCCTTATTTCTCCTTTTCTGTTACAGGATTGGGAAACTCCTAGGACTCCAACTGATATTCACAGTTTTCTGGGCATTGCCGATTACTATTGGAGATTCATTGAGAATTTTGCTCGAAAATCTGCACCTTTCACTTCTTTAACTCAAAAGAATGCTAAGTTTATATGGAGTGATAAGTGTGAAGCTGCATTCAATGAGTTGAAGCGTAAGCTTACTTCCACACCAGTGCTTACTGTTCCGAATGGACGTAAAGGATTAACGGTATACATTGATACTTATCGTGAGGATTTGGGAGCTGTTCTGATGCAAGATGGGAAGGTGATTGCTTACGCCAGTTGCCAGTTGAAGACCCATGGGGTCAATTATGCAGCTCATGATCTGGAATTGCTTGCTGTAGTCTTTGCTTTAATGCTTTGAAGACATCATCTTTTGGGTGCTAAGTTTGAGCTCTTTACTGATCATCAGTCTTTGAAGTATGTCTTCACCCAAAAGGATTTGAATCAGTGGCAGGTTCGGTGGCTTGAGTTTCTTCCTTCTTATGATCTTGACATTAGCTATACCCCTAGAAAGGACAATGTTGTGGCTGATGCTTTGAGTCGGAAGAAGGCCATGTTGTGTCAGCTTGTTGTTTCTTCTTCTCCACGTTTGGATCGTATTAACGCTAAGCAGGATGAGGATGAGATGCTTAGGCGTATGAAGGAGAGTGTTCACAGCCGAGTTGGTGGTAGTAGTCCTGATGGTAGTGGAGCTTAGATCAATGATAGAGGTATTTTAAGGATTAATAATCGGATTTGTGTCCCGGATGTTGATGGTTTAAGGCGAGAGTTACTTCAGGAACATCATCGATCCAGACTTTCTATTCACCGTGGTGTGACGAAGATGTATAAGGATATGAAGAAGCTTTATTGTGGAAAGGTATGAGGCGGGATATCTCTATCTTTGTTAGTAGGTGTGCGACTAGTCAACAAGTCAAGGCAGATCCTTAGAGGACCCCTGGTTTGTTGCAGCCCTTTGAGGTTCCTAAGTGGGAATGGAAATAGGTTTCTATGGACTTTATTGATGGTTTACCGAGGACTCAGAGGGGTAATGAGAGCATTTGGGTTATTGTAGATAGATTGACCAAATCAGCTCATTTCATTCCGGTCAAATCTACCTGTTTTGTTTCCAGTCTGGCTGAGATCTATATGAGGGAGATTGTTCGTCTCCATGGAGTTTCTATCAGCATTGTTTGTGATCGGGATCCTATCTTCACCATTCAGTTTTGGAAAGCTTTTCAGGTATCCTTGGGTACTCGTCTGAATCCGAGCACTACTTTCCATCCGCATACTGACGGTCAAACAGAAAGTGTGAATCAGATTCTCAAGGATCTTCTTCATGCTTGTGTTCTAGATTATAGAGGGTCTTGGGAAGATCATCTCCATCTTGTTGAATTCACCTATAACAACAGTTATCAGGTATATTTTCAGTCTTCTATTTGATCTTATCTTAATCTTTTATCAATCTCATTCCGTCTTTGAATTCAGGCTAGTATTGAAATGTCTCGATTTCTGCTCTTTACGGAAGACCTTGTAGATCTCCATCTTGCTGGATTGAATTCGTTAATCATTTGGTTCTTGGTCCTGATGTGATTTTGGAAGCTTCTGAGAAAGTTGAGGAGATTAAGAGGAAGATGAGGATTTCTCAGGATAGGTAGAAGAAGTACGCTGATCGGTGTAGGAGGAGTTTGGAGTTTGCTGTTGGTGATTTAGTTTTTCTTAAGGTCTTTCCCTTAAGGAATGTGATTCGGTTTGGTCGGAGAGGGAAGCTTGCTCCTAGGTATGTTGGTCCTTTCCGTATCTCTAAGAGGATTGGTTTTTTAGCTTATCGTCTGGGTTTGCCTGAGAAATTTTCTGGAGTGCATAATGTATTCCATATTTCGCATCTTCGTCGCTATCTGCATGATCCATCTTCGATTGTCCAGCCTTCTGCTCTCGAGAGTTTGGATATTGAGCCTAATCTGATTGTCAAGAGGTAGTCACTTCGTATTGTCGAAAGTGGTACGAAGCAGCTAAGAAGGAATTCTGTCAACCTGGTCAAAGTGCAGTGGAGTATGGATGATCGGGATTGTACCTGGGAGACGGAGGAGAACATGCGTGCTTTGTATCCGGAATTGTTTGTTTCAGGTACTATTTTCTTTTCTATCTTATCTTTCTACGTTTCCGTGTCTCGTTCCTTTTCGAGGACGAAAAGTTTTGAGTGGGGGTGAGTGTAACAACCGATAAATTTTATAAATATTTTTAATTCAATTTTATTTGAAACTTTGATGTTTAGTTAATTTAAATTTGAAATTTTAGAATTTTCCAATATAATTTTTGGATTTTGTTTATAAATTATTTTCCAAATACAATAAAATAAATATTTTTTGAAATTTTTATATTCTGATCAACTAAAAGTCAAAGTTTGGCCACAGTTGAAAATTTTAAATTTGAATTTTCAATTTATAATCTTTTTCTTTGAAACTCTATTTGATTCTGATGTTCGCACTGCTTTTCGTTTCGTAAAATTCCGTTTTATATTTTTTAAATTGGTAACTTTCAGCGTTTTACATGCGATTAATTTCAGTAAATATTGTCTAATTTATATTTTTATTTTTCTACCTCAATTCTATTTTTATATTTTATATTTTGTTTTATTTTTCCATTCTCTTTTCTATTGGAAATCAAGTAAGCTCTTCATTTTCTAGCTTTTACTTCATAGCCGTCGATTCCCAATAACCCTAGCCGCCACTCTACTTTGCAAATCACGTACGAAACATCTCATCCCTTCTCATTTCTCATTTGCTTCCTGAAGAAAAAAAATTACAGTAAGTTCCATGGCTTCTTCTTTCTTCTTTTCCTCCTTTTCCATTTGCTTTTCTTTTGTTTCTTCCTATATGCTCGACCTCTACCTTTCACCATCAACCCCTAGCTGACCATCACCTCCTCTACCACCACCTTCCACGGCCATAAGAGATTTTCTACTACGATTCAATGCAATGGTGGCTTCAATAGATCACCCGGATCCATCAATGATTTTGACGGCAGCGGTAGTAAGAGTAGCAGAAGGTACATAATTTAAGGATTCTTTGGCAAGAGATCCACCACAAGATCTTGGAGAATTCTATCATGAGGCTGAGAGATTCATTTGGTTGGAAGATTCATGCACCAAGAGGCAGGAAATAAACGCCGTGCAAGGCGAAGGAACCTCCAAGGAATAGTCTGGGACAGACAAAGGAAAGCGGAAGTATGATGACAGATACGATGGTCCTGACAAATGAAAAAAATTCTAAGAACCCAGAATCAAACAATACGCTGACTTGTCGGCAAACCTGGTACGGATTTTCACGGAGTCTCGGGGGCAGCTCCCCTATCAGAAACCACCAAGGAGAGATCCCACAGAATGGTAGTGTAGAAGTGAAAAGTATTGCCCTTTCCATGAGTTAGAAGGGGATGCTACTGATGAATGCCGCCATTTAAAGGATGAGGTGGAAGAGCATGTTAGAAGTGGTAAATTGCCATAATACATGAGAAATCGAACAGCGGCCGTAGGACTTGAGAAACTACCACCTGCACCCAACAGAACTAATCCTAGATCAGGATCACGAATCGTCATCAATTGATTATGATAGCAAGGGCCAAGTTTAGGACTTGAACTTTGGTCAATTACATAAAATTCTCAGATTTGACTTCAAAATAAAACGGCTATTCCACTTACACTTGTAAGCGAACTTGAGAGATCCCCAGGCATGCTCTGAAATGGTAATAGACCGCTTTGCCCGGAGAGGCAGTATCTAGATTTTTCCTTTGCTTGCGATTGGACATTTGGAATTTGAATTTAATAAATGAACTTGAATTTCACAAAATAAACCTTTGACTGGAGAGTTAAAGGATGAATATTGGAAGTCAATTTGAAATTAATCGCTTTATGACCCTACCCGAAGAGACGGACTCTGGTGTGCAAGAAGTGAGTTGCTTCGCCGGAGAGCGACAAGGTCAACTCATTTAACGTCGTTCCCATTTATCGGAGAGTGATTGGATCGGGGTTCGATAAGAGCCCGGAGTGGCTGTAATCGGCCTAGGGCTTAGGCCATGACATCGCTAATGTTCAAGGACGCTGATGTAACGACCCGTAAATTTTTGATAATTAAAATAGCTAATTTAAAAGATTTCGTGATTTAATGTTAGAATTTTTTTTAATTCGTTTGGAATAATAATAACTAGAATGAATTGCAACAATAATTATCCAACTAATTAAAAATGAATGCTACTTAGTGAATGCCTTTGAAATCAATAGTTGAATAGGATAATAAATGTTGAAATTCGTTGGGTATAATAGAGTAATTGATTGATAAGTAAAATCTATTTAAAATCAAATATTGAATATTGAACAGGTAAATTGTTTAAATTATATATTTAAAACTTATTGAATAATTGCATAACTGTAAAATAAAAATAGTGTTCTAAATTGTGAATTGGTTTTAAAAGTTGATTCTTATAAGTTCAATTTCAATATTTCAAAAGATAATGAATTATTGGATAATCGAAATTGTTTAAATTAAATATTTGGAATTTATTGAATAATTAATAATAGGAATTGAATAACGTATAATGGAAATGGTTGTTCTATAATTTGAATTTGTTAAATTTTATAAGTTCGTTTTGAATATTTCAAAAATAGTGATTTAAGAATAATCAAATTTGTTTAAATTTAATACCACAAATGTTTGAATAATTAAATTCCGGATTTGATATGATTAATTTGATATTGAAATTTAATATATGAAAATAGAGTGAATAATTGAAAATTTGATTTAATATGATTCTAATTGGTTTCCAAAGTGAATATAAGTTATATCGGGATTATAATAGAGTTAATAAGATTTTAAAAATTGGAATTTATTGGATAATTGAATAACGGGTTTAATATGATTAAAAATGATTTGTAAAATTTTATTTTATCATATTAAAGTAAGAACGATGTTGTAGAACTTTAACATTGAATTAAAAGTAAATTTGTGAAAATTGAATATTTTAATATTTAATTATCGACTGGAAAATAGCCAATTTTCGAACAGTCTCAGAATTGGACGAAACAAGTTCCGTTGGATCCGTAATAGTTTTTTATTATCGGATTTCAATTTTCAAAGCAATTGGAGTTTTCGTTTGACCGTGGCAGCTCGAAACGCATCGAAATTGTTTTAATATTTAATTGGCGAGTTAAAATAGTCATTTTTCAAACAGTCTAGAATTTCGACGAAACTAGTTTCATCGGATCCGTGGTGTGATATTATTGTAAGATTTCAAATTTCGTGTCAATCGGATTAACCGGTTGTCCGGGGCGAGCCAAAACGCCTAGAAATTCGTTTAATCGATTTAATTTAAAATCGATCGTTTATTTCCATAACTCGCACAGACGATCAAATTAGCTTTCGAAACCTATTCTATTGTGTCTGGAACGTGGGGTAAACCCTAGAAATGCCAGCCGGCACGCGTTGTTTGGAGATCGTTGAGAAAATGGTTTATAAGTGGATTTAATATTAAAATAATAATTAAAATTGTTTATAAAGGCACGTTCTTCAGCAAAACCCTAGTCCCATTATTCGTGGCCGCCTCCTACAGTTCTATGTCCAGAAACGCACGCCACTTCTTCCACTAATTTCTTCCAATCCGTAAGCATTCACGCGAAGTGTTCAACACGAAAGTCGAAGAGCTCGGAGAGAGCTTTCAATCCATACGGAGTTGATGGGTTCTGGAGCAGTGTGGATGGAGCTAGGGGGGCCGTCGGCCTGCTGTTCGCACGCATTTCGAGAGAGAAGGGGGGCCGAGCTCCACCCTATGGCAGGCGCAGGTGGCTCTTGTGATGCTCGTTCGTTTGGCGTTGGTTGATCGTCTTGGATGCGATCGTGGAGGGAGTAGAATTAAACCCTCGTTTACTTGTTTGGGTTCTTGGGCACGGCAAATATTCTGGAGCATGAACGCGCATAAGGAAGAAAGCAAGTCACGGCCTGGATTTCTTTGAGCAGGAATCAATGGTGATGATGGATCTGTGGTTTAAAACTGTAAATTATATTTATATTAATTCGTTTGATCTTTAAACTGCTATAACTTGTTCATACGAGGTCCGGTTGAGACGAAACTTTTTGCGTTGGAATCGTATGGACGAGCTCTATGCAATGCAACTAGATTGGAATTGTTTGGAGATAGAGAAAATTTTGTATTAAATCGAACGTCGTTCGATTTGACTTAAAATCGTAAAAATCAAGGTGAGTGTTTTATAACGCTCACAACGTACTAAATATCTTTATGCTAGTTAAATTTTACATTATGAAGTGTTATGATTTTATTTGTCATTGTTTGATAAAAATTTAATTGTCATATAGAATGTCATTTGAATTAACCGTTGAAAAATTAAATTGACAGTTAAACTGAAATTAAAATTGAATTGCGATTAAATTGTCTGACATTGATAACTATGAAACTGCCATGAATTGTATTGTCTATTGGATGATGTATTTTGATGGATGTTATTGGTTGATATTTAAATGTTTGGATGTTTATTTGCTTATATATACTGCTATGCATACATATGACACTGTGATTGATTTAAGTAATATATACTCATCCTTGACATTTAATTGAAATAAATAATTACTTGGCCATAGGATAGAAAATTACATACGGGCACCGAATTGGCTAAATTAATAATTTTTAAAACCGTCGATTTGAAATTTATTTAAATGTTTTCATTTAAACTTTATAAATAGAAATCAATTTATCAAAATCGAATTTATCGAAAATTTGAGTTTGGAATGTTGAAATAAAATCTGGTTAAAAGAAATTGTTAAATAATTAAAGTGGAGACTTTGGAATTTAAAAATCGGGATATGATTGAATTTCGTAAATTGATTTGTTTAAAAATTTAACCTTAATTCGAGCTTTGAATATTACTAAGTAAAAGCGATATAAAAGGATATTTTGAAATTGAGCTTGAAATTGAATCATATTGCAATTGGGTTTTAAATTTGAATATTGGAAGATAATTTTGTTTAGTATTATAAATTGATATTTTGAAAAATCAAGCTCCAAATCGATATAAATTGAAATCGAATAAATTAAAGGTGAACGTAAAATTTAATTAATTTGAAGTCAAAGTTGACATTGATTTGAATTGAAATCGAAATTGAATCTGTGGAATGGAAATTGAAATTGATTTGAATTGGGAAGTTATAATTGAAATGGATTGGTTTTGAAGCTGTTTTATTTTGTTTCCAAATTACTCGGTTATATAAACCATTTTTGAATACTTAAACTATTTTAATCTATTTTAAATCAGTTAACCTAATTTAAATTATTTTAAACTAATTTATCTATTTCAAATCCGTTTTAAGATTTTAAGTATTTTTAACTATTTTAATTATTTAAACTACTCAAAACTATTTTCAAAAATTCTAAGCTGGTCAATAAGGTGAAATGTTTATATTTAAATCTTGAATTTAAATACGACATGGGTTAAATGAAGTTGCAACCTAAATTGAATTTCGAAATGATTTTGAAATCGAAATGAGATATTAATGCGGGAAAAGATTTTGAAATGGAATCTTACATTTGAATAGATGCGCCGATATTTGAAATGGATTTGATTTTTGAGGCGAATATGATATTTTGATATCAATTATGAATCGATTTGAAATGTAAAATTGTCAACGGTGTAATAATACGTAGTTATTAAAGAGACCGGGATCGGATATGGACATACTCTCTGTCGATACCAAAAACCACTTTAATAACTATTATACGCGGAGTGTTGATCCAGAATGAAGTGGATGGTTTGGTGAACGCGTTGACTGAAGAAAGAGAACGATATTGGATGACCCTTGACATGACTAAAACTGGAGCCGCGCCGGGCCTTTGAGGTTCGCCACCTCTAGCGGACACACTTCTTCGGTACCATATCTATTACATTTGTGATGCGATTTGGGTGCACCCCTTGATTTGGGAGTGTTGTTTCGCGGTGTTAGGATAGCTGTTGGCTATCCTCAACATCAGTCCGGATCACGCAACTACTAGTATCCTAGTTGGTATCGCCTCATGTACCTTGTCATACTGATTATCCTATTCGCGACCACTACGTTTGGTTTTGTGTTATACCTATGGGGTACCCTCTGATAACCACCAGTTTACGGTGGGGCTTACGGTGTTGTATAGACTATGGCATTATAAAAATGTATTAAGGTGGATTATGGTAACGCCTTAACGCTATTTTGATACTTTATATTACTGATAGGCATTATCTACTTAGCGTATTGTAATACATAGTAGATAGTTTAACGGATACTTAAGAGATGGAAAATCCCGTAACATCTCTTAAGTTATTGCACGCACGTTGACACTGTATATGAGATGTCAAACCCCGTAAACATCTCTGACGCCGTTACACTCATATTTATTTACGATTGACTTAACTTTCATAAGGATATTTTAGTCTTGACTCGAGTGTTTTGTCTTTTCATTACGCCGAGTCAGTCCTGAGTTTTTCAGATTTTTGAAGATCTATTCTGGAGGTTGAAGACGAAGATTTGGTATACTATTACTATTATTACCCTTGCATCATGCTATCTGCAGCATTATTTTAATTTTTCTGTTGTATATGTATAACTCTGATAAATGTTGTATAAATAATTGTCAAAGTATAGTAAACAGCTTCATGAACTGTTTATTTGACTATTATATTTTATCGTTCCGCTGTGAGATTCTATGTTGTTTCTTTTCCTTTATTTCGCTTTCTTTTCTTTTCTTATTTACCCCAATAACCATCTGCCCTTTTGAATGGTTTGGAATCGGCATGTGTATTTGATCGTCGGTTTAAACTGTCCAAAAAGGCGGGTCATTACAGTTGGTATCAGAGCTTTGGTTTAGTGATAACCTTAGCTTTGTGGGGTCTGACTCTTTATATATAGGGTAGTTATACCCTATGATGAGTCACTGAGTGTATATATATGAGAGTGCGTATTTGTTAGTGATATAAAATGTTTTATGTTGTGTCGGTTGATTTGTTGAGTGGCTTATGGATTCTGGTCAATACGAGTAATTAACGTCATTTATAGGGATCTCTAAACACTTGAACAGAACAATTCGACATAGTATTGTTTTGAAATTGGGTAAATGAAATAATTTTTCCCTAATTATATTTTGTATATAAAGAATTTATTTTCAAAAATTATAGTGATCTATCTAGCTTATTTGGTTGTTAGAAATGATATATTGGTTATTATCATTAATTGGATATGGTGTTTTAATAAATAAGGTTTATTGGAAAATGAACAATGATAAAACACTTGTGAAATGTTTTAAGAAAGAAAATCCTATAAGAATGTTTTATAAAGGTGACTTATAAATTAAAATAGATTAAATTGGAAAATATTGAATTTAAGACCTGGAGATCTTGAAAATGGTTTTCAAAGTTTTGAAGAAATATATAGTAATATTAATTGGAAATTGTTTATGGAAATATTTTGAAAGGATTTTTAAAGAAAGGAATGAATTTAGTACTCCTCTCTTATGTCGCTGGAAAATAATTTCGGTGATGACTGCGCAACATCATCGACGTTCATTTTCGAGTCTCAAAGAGGGGGAGACTTCTAAGAAGCTTTTCTTTTCTTCAAAACTATTTTGGTTAAATGGGTTTTGGTTTAAACTCCAAAGGTATGATTTAATATATATTAAAGATATAAGTGTATATGTTTACTTCAAACGATTTGAAAAGAACTGGGCATTTAAATTTCTAAGTTCTGTTAATTAATAATTTTCAAATTATTTGAATGAAATGTGAATAACCAGAATTTATAAAATAAGACAATTAAGATATCTAAGCTATTGTTGGTAAACTTTAAAGTTGAAAGTTAAAGAGGATTTGAATAAATCAAATGTGTGTACATTCTAATTAAGAAAAAATGAAATTCTATAAATTTGTATAATACCCAATTTGCATTCTAATAACATATAATATGACTTACCAAATATTAAGAAGTTGAAATAATGTTTTGGATATGTAATGAGATATTGTACAAATAAACAGAACCTGAAAATAATTGAAGTATACAAGTAAGAAAAACTCAAAAGGAATTAAAATGTATATAATTGAAAATTTGGTTGTGATAAAATGTTATATACTTAAATATAACATGGAATGATGAATGGATAAATGGAACAAGTAAGTGAACTTAAGAAAGAAGATAAATGAATTGTATTATATCTTTGTAAATTGGTTATAGAAAATAAATATAAATTGTAAAGGGTTGTAAATTTTTTTTTTTTTTTGAATTTGTAACCTTTAAGATAACTGTAAACTAAGAAAAGTCATATATGAGAAGTTAGACTTTTATGGAATGACTATAAACTAAAGTGATGATTAATAAAATGTTCCACCAATAAATTTGTATTAACTGAAACTATGAATATGGAGTAAATGTAAACAAAAGAATTAGGTATAGCTAAGAATCAATTGGGAAAGGAAATTGAGTTTAATTAAATTATATAGAATGTTTAAAATGAACTTGAGTAAGCAAAATTCTATGATATGAGGTTTAAGAAAAGATAATGTTAAAGAACATGCTATGTAAAGAAATGAATATACTAAATGAATAATAGATTGTGAATAATTAATTGAAAAAAGAAGAAGTCAATAATATAATTTAGTATAGATAAATTGGATAGAAATCCATTGGAAGGTAATACATGAGATTTGCGTATATTATTTTATTTGCATAACGATTTGATACAAATTCGAACACAAAATTTTGAGATGATTTATATCGATCCAAGTTAGGATTTTCACTCGATTTTCGACGGCGAACCCTGGATATGGGTTTTAATTTGATTCTGGAATTCTCTATCATAGTATATGGCTATGCAAGGAGAGTAACGGTTTCCAATCAAGGAACCAAATCTGAGTCCACACTAGAAAGTCGTGTGAACGATACTAGTTTGGAAGTGAAATTGTGTGATCGAATAAGCGATTAGATTTGATATTGCTCACGGATGATATATGTACGGCTTACGAACTTAATTAAAGTTAATGTTGGAAATTTAAGATGCCAAATATATAAAATGATTCTTTTAAAATTATATAACAGGATATATATAAAAGAGATAAACCAAATTGAATGTAAACTTTATAATTTGGTTGTGTTGGGTGTGATTTTGGTTGTTATATGATTGTTAGTTGATTGTATATAATTCATTAAGTGTTAATGAAATTGAAAGCTATAAATTATTAAAATCAAATTGGAAGCTAAATGAATTTAAATAGAATTTAATTTGATTCAAATTGGAAGTGAACTAATGTAAATATAAATTAGTGAATATTAACAAATTGAATTGAGAATGAATGTTAGTAAAAATCCAAAATTAATGAATCAACTGTGATTAAAATTGAAACCCAAGTCAATAAATAGTAATGAGAAGTGAATTTATATTGATTGGTTATGGATTAGTTGGATTAGTTGGATGATGGTTGATTGATGGTTGCATTTGTTGCTTTTGTTGCATTTGCTATGTTGGCATATATAGTTGTTATGTTGCTATATGACGTATATTGATATTATTTGCATATATGCATGTTTTGTTGAGTGTTTAGTAGGTGCGGATTGCGCTTGCTTCGCATTTGGAGCTCGCTTTCGCGCTGTATTAGTCGTATATGCTCGCTAATAAAATATAAGGTACATGTTTATTTGGTCATTGGATTTGGTGATTTTTGATGAGCCACTTGGCTTTTGATTTTCTTTTGTTGGTTTGGGGCCCGTAGAGGCGTTTTGTAGCTGTACCGATCGAGCCGCGCAAAGGAGACTCTGCCGAAATTTTCCGTAAATCTGGGTGTTAGAAAAATTTTCAAGTTTTAATTTTTTTTATATAACTTGTTTTGATAACTAACTTTTAAAGTTAGAAGCCGTTCGGAGTAACTTAGTGGAAGCGTAGTTATGACTTTATAAATGAAAATTCATTGTTTTATAAGTTGGTAACTTTGAATAAAATATATCTGATGTTGAATTCTATACTTAGTTCCTTTTCCCTTCTTTTTCCTTTTCGGGGACGAAAAGTTTTGAGTGGGAGAGAGTGTAACGACCCGTAAATTTTCGATAATTAAAATAGCTAATTTAAAAGATTTCGTGATTTAATGTTAGAGAAAAAAATTTGTAATTCATTTGGAATAATAATAACTGGAATGAATTGCAGCAATAATTATCCAAGTAATGAAAAATGAATGCTACTTAGTGAATGCCTCTGAAATCAATAGTTGAATAGGATAATAAATGTTGAAATTCGTTGGGTATAATAGAGTAATTGATTGATAAGCAAAATCTATTTAAAATCAAATATTGAATATTGAACAGGTAAATTGTTTAAATTAAATATTTAAAACTTATTGAATAATTGCATAACTGTAAAATAAAAATAGTGTTCTAAATTGTGAATTGGTTTTAAAAGTTGATTCTTATAAGTTCAATTTCAATATTTCAAAAGATAATGAATTATTGGATAATCGAAATTGTTTAAATTAAATATTTGGAATTTATTGAATAATTAATAATGGGAATTGAATAACCGTATAATGGAAATGGTTTTTCTATAATTTGAATTTGTTAAATTTTATAAGTTCGTTTTGAATATTTCAAAAGATAGTGATTTAAGAATAATCAAATTTGTTTAAATTTAATATCACAAATGTTTGAATAATTAAATTCCGGATTTGATATGATTAATTTGATATTGAAATTTAATATATGAAAATAGAGTGAATAATTGAAAATTTGATTTAATATGATTCTAATTGGTTTCCAAAGTGAATGTAAGTTATATCGGGATTATAATAGAGTTAATAAGATTTTAAAAATTGGAATTTATTGGATAACTGAATAACGGGTTTAATATGATTAAAAATGATTTGTAAAATTTTATTTTATCAAGTAGGAATGATGTTGTAGAACTTTTAAAATTGAATTAAAAGTAAATTTGTGAAAATTGAATATTTTAATATTTAATTATCGACTGGAAAGCAGCCAATTTTCGAACAGTCTCAGAATTGGACGAAACCAGTTCCGTTGGATCCGTAATAGTTTGTTATTATCGGATTTCAATTTTCGTAGCAATCGGAGTTTTCGTTTGACCGTGGCAGCTCGAAGAGCATCGAAATTGTTTTAATATTTAATTGACGAGTTAAAATAGTCATTTTTCAAACAGTCTCGGATATCGACGAAACCAGTTTCATCGGATCCGTAGTGTGATATTATTGTAAGATTTCAAATTTCGTGTCAATCGGATTTACTGGTTGTCCGAGGCGAGCCAAAACGCCTAGAATTCGTTTAATCGATTTAATTTAAAATCGATCGTTTATTGCCATAACACGCACAGACGATCAAATTAGCTTTCGAAACCTATTCCATTGTGTCCGGAATGCGGGGTAAACCCTAGAAACGCCAGCCGGCACGCGTTGTTTGGAGATCGTTGAGAAAATGGTTTATGAGTGGATTTAATATTAAAATAATAATTAAAATTGTTTATAAAGGCACATTCTTCAGCAAAACCCTAGTCCCATTATTCGTGGCCGCCTCCTACAATTCTAAGGCCAGAAACGTACGCCACTTCTTCCATTAATTTCTTCCAATCCGTAAGCATTCACGCGAAGTGTTCAACACGAAAGTCGAAGAGCTCGGAGAGAGCTTTCAATCCATACGGAGTTGATGGGTTTTGGAGCAGTGTGGTTGGAGCTAGGGGGGCCGTCGGCCTGCTGTTCGCACGCATTTCGAGAGAGAGGGGGGGCGAGCTCCACCCCATGGCAGGCGCAGGTGGCTCTTGTGATGCTCGTTCGTTTGGCGTTGGTTGATCGTCTTGGATGCCATCGTGGAGGGAGTAGAATTAAACCCTAGTTTACTTGTTTGGGTTCTTGGGCACGACAAATATTCTGGAGCATGAATGCGTGTGAGGAAGAAAGCAAGTCACGGCCTGGATTTCTTTGAGCAGGAATCAACGGTGATGATGGATCTGTGGTTTAAAATTGTAAATTATATTTATATTAATTCATTTGATCTTCAAACTGCTATAACTTGTTCATACGAGGTCCGATCGAGGCAAAACTTTTGCGTTGGAATCGTATGGAAGTGCTCTACGCAATGCAACTGGATGGAATTATTTGGAGCTAGAGAAAATTTTGGATTAAATCGAACATCGTTCGATTTGATTTAAAATCGTAAAAATCAAGGTGAGTGTTTTATAACGCTCACAACGTACTAAATATCTTTATGCTAGTTAAATTTGAAATTATGAAGTGTTATGATTTTATTTGTCGTTGTTTGATAAAAATTTAATTGTCATATAGTTTGTCATTTGAATTAACCGTTGAAAAATTAAATTAACAGTTAAACTGAAATTAAAATTGAATTGCGATTAAATTACCTAACATTGATAACTATGAAACTGCCATGAATTGTATTGTCTATTGGATGATGTATTTTGATGGATGTTATTGGTTGATATTTAAATGTTTGGATGTTTATTTGCTTGTATATACTGTTATGCATACATATGACACTGTGATTGGTTTAAGTAATATATACTCATCCTTGGCATTTAATTGAAGTAGATAATTACTTGGCCATAGGATAGAAAATTATGTACGGGCACCGAATTGGCTAAATTAATAATTTTTAAAATCGTCGATTTGAAATTTATTTAAATGTTTTAATTTAAACGTTATAAATAGAAATCAATTTATAAAAATCAAATTTATCGAAAATTTGAGTTTGGAATGTTGAAATAAAATTTGGTTAAAAGAAATTGTTAAATAATTAAAGTGGAGACTTTGGAATTTAAAAATGGGGATATGATTGAATTTTGTAAATTGATTTGTTTAAAGATTTAACCTTTATTCGAGCTTTGAATATTACTAAGTAAAAGCGATATAACAGGATATTTTGAAATCGAGCTTGAAATTGAATCATATTGTAATTGGGTTTTAAATTTGAATATTGGAAGATAATTTTGTTAAGTATTATAAATTGATATTTTGAAAAATCAAGCTCCAAATCGATATAAATTGAAATCGAATAAATTAAAGGTGAATGTAAAATTTAATTAATTTGAATTCAAAGTTGACATTGATTTGAATTGAAATTGAAATTGAATCGGTAGAATGGAAATTGAAATTGATTTGAATTGGGAAGTTATAATTGAAATGGATTGGATTTGAAGCTGTTTTATTTTGTTTCCAATTTACTCGGTTATATAAACCATTTTTGAATACTTAAACTATTTTAATCTATTTTAAATCAGTTAACCCAATTTAAATTATTTTAAACTAATTTATCTATTTCAAATCCGTTTTAAGATTTTAAGTATTTTTAACTATTTTAATTATTTAAACTACTCAAAACTATTTTCTAAAATTCTAAGCTGGCCAATAAGGTGAAATGTTTATATTTAAATCTTGAATTTAAATACGAATTGGGTTTAATGAAGTTGCAACCTAAATTGAATTTCGAAATGATTTTGAAATTGAAATGAGATATTGATGCGGGAAAAGATTTTGAAATGGAATCTTACATTTGAATAGATGCGATGATATTTGAAATGGATTTGATTTTTGAGGCAAATATGATATTTTGATATCAATTATGAATCGATTTGAAATGTAAAAGATCTAACAGTGTAATAATACGTAGTTATTAAAGAGACCAGGATCGGATATGGACATACTCTCTGTCGATACCGAAAACCACTTTAGTAACTATTATACGCGGAGTGTTGATCCAGAATGAAGTGGATGGTTTGGTGAACGCATTGACTGAAGAAAGAGAACGATATTGGATGACCCCTGACATGACTAAAACAGGAGCCGCGCCGAGCCATTGAGGTTTGCCACCTCTAGCGGACACACTTCTTCGATACCATATCTATTACATTTTTGATGCGATTTGGGTGCACCCCTTGATTTGGGAGTGTTGTTTCGCGGTGTTGGGGTAGCTGATGGCTATGCTCAACATCAGTCCGGATCACGCAACTACTAGTATCCTAGTTGGTATCGCCTCATGTACCTTGTCATACTGATTATCCTATTTGCGACCACTACGTTTGGTTTTGTGTTATACCTATGGGGTACCCTCTGATAACCACCAATTTACAGTGGGGCTTACGGTGCTGTATAGACTATGGCATTATAAAAATGTGTTAAGGGAGATTATGGTAACGCCTTAACGCTATTTTGATACTTTATATTACTGATAGGCATTATCTACTTAGCGTATTGCACTACATAGTAGATAGTTTAACGGATACTTAAGAGATGGAAAATCCCGTAACATCTCTTAAGTTATTGCACGCACGTTGACACTGGATATGAGATGTCAAACCCCGTAAACATATCTGACGCCGTTACACTCATATTTATTTACGATTGACTTAACTTTCATAAGGATATTTTAGTCCTGGCTCGAGTGTTTTGTCTTTTCATTACGCTCGGGTCAGTCCTGAGTTTTTCAGATTTTTGAAGATCTATTCTGGAGGATGAAGACGAAGATTTGGTATACTATTACTATTATTACCCTTGCATCATGCTATCTGCTACATTATTTTAATTTTTCTGTTGTATATGTATAACTCTGATAAATGTTGTATAAATAATTGTCAAAGTATAGTAAACAGCTTCATGAACTGTTTATTTGACTATTATATTTTATCGTTCCGCTGCGAAATTCTATGTTGTTTCTTTTCCTTTATTTCTCTTTCTTTTCTTTTCTTATTTACCTCAATAACCATCTGCCCTTTTGAATTGTTTGGAATCGGCATGTGTATTTGATCGTCGGTTTAAACTGTCCAAAAAGGCGGGTCGTTACAGCTGAACCGAAGTGCAGGGGGTGTTACCGCTTCGCCGAAGAGCGATAGTATCGGCTCACTCGACGCTGTTTCCTCTTCACCGAAGAGTGACAGGATGAGATACAGGAAGAGCCCGGATAGGCTATTATTGGTATAAGATGACTAAGACATTGCTGTATGCCCATGCTGGGGCCAGAGCGCAAGGGATAGAAAGTAGCACTGGAGCGTGACATGATCTTTCTATTCGATCGTTAAGTTTGAAATGGACTTAGCAAGGGTCCGAAAGTGGTCGTCAATGGTCCAGAGAGGCCACTGGATTTGACTACTGATTTCCACAAGTTGAAATGGATACTGATTCGGCTTCGAACATCCACGAACTTGATTGAGAATACTTTAGCTATGGATAAAACAGGACTCACGACATTGGATTTGAAGCTATTCAAAACACGCGTTTCACCAAAAGACATGTTTTAGGAGGAAAATGTTATCCCGCCTTTTGGCAGGGCCGTGACACCAAGAACTTGATTGGAAACCAAGGATAGTTTGTCCTGGAGATCGTTAATACACAAGAATACTATGGATATCGGTAAATTTTATTCGAGTTTGGATCAAGCTAGAGTTGATATGACATGACAATCAAAGTTATGGAAGCCAACGTTCCAAATTTCAAGTCAATAGGAGTTTATATGCTCAAGATATGATCGACGCAAGCTAAGGAAATCAACATACTCGTGTCCATCTATTCGTATCCATCCTAAAGCGCTACTTCGTATCCATCAAGCATTGGCATAGCCTGTTATTCATATTTATCAAGCAGCCATCTATTTGTATCCATTTCCGTGCAACTGCCTTGTTTGCATCCATCGAAGACGGTCTTCTTCATATCCATCATAAGGAAGTCCCACTTCGAATCGATCGACTATTGCCCATTTCGCATCCATCACTGCAATACAAGCGTCTGATTCGTATCGATCAAACATGATATGTACTTCGTATCTATCAACCATAGAACGATATGAAATAGACTTTTCCCATCGATACGAATAGAACCAAACACTCGATTTTATATGAATACAACATGGCAGTCGATGGATACGAATACGAGCAGTGTGATCGATGCGAACAGGACCAAATACGATTGATATGATCGAAGTAAAGATGATCGATACGAATAAGGCGCATATATACGAATAAAACTCGGTCAGTCAACATGAAAAGTGGATCGATCCGAGGAGTTAGCGCCACATCGACTTGTAAGCACGTGCCCGAAGAGCGATAAGAACAAAGGGATACGAAAAGTATCGATTCGAACACGACAGCCTATATAAAACCCAAGTTTGCATCGATCATAACTGACGATCCACAAGTCCCAATGTTATGAAATTTTCTCAGGAGCTTACGTATGACTTAAGGAATGTTCATGCCAAGTTTCGACCCGATTGGGCCAAATCATGATTGATATGAAATTCGTTCGTATTGATCACAGGTCGAGTCAAAATCACGTGGGATCGATCGCATGGGCCCACCCACGTGCCAGAAAAGGTCTCCCGAGATCTGAGCATGATATTTGCATCCAAGACCTATAAATAGCAACCTAGATCCTACAGAAAAGGGTGTTTTGGCTCTCCGATGTCCAGACTCTACCGAAAACATTCTTACATTCCAAGTTCACTATTGTACTCGAAATTTACCACCGTAATCCGCTAATCTATTGTAACTAGTGGGCAAAGTCAATAAAAGATTAACTTTTGTAGTGGACATAGGCTGGAGATAGTTAAACCACTATAAATCTTGTGCCTCTGTCTAGTTCTTTCCATTTTTCAGTTTATTATTCTTCATTTTTTATTTTCTACATTACTTAGATCTGTGATTTGTGATCACATACTGCTGATCTGTGTTCATACACTGGTGCTTTCATGATATTTGGGGGTATGTGAACAATTTTGGCACAAATATACATGTATATAAATGAAGTCTATATACATATATATGTATTAATGAAGTAAAAGTAATAAAACTAAAGCTAAATTTATAAGATGGAAAAGAAACTAAAATAAGAAACAGACTACGAAAGAATCCAAGCTTAATATTCCACATCTTAACCAACTCTAAAGATGTAAAAAAGAGATATCGAAATCAAAAATTGTAAAAAATTAACAAAATATGAAGTCAAAAATCTATAAACTAAAACATCTTAAAAATTAATCTTATGCTCCTTTAATCAAAAGAACATTATGATAATCAGTAAAATCATCATTCAAATTTGAGAAAATGTTAATGCTATAATTATTAATGTTAAAAATATTGTTTTTACGTTTAAATAGCTTAACGCTATTACTAGCCTTCCTAAGATATTTTTTGAAATGATTATTTTTAGCTAATCTATATTTAGGATTTGAGATCCAATTAAAACAAAATGATGGTATTATAAAAATTAATTTACTAATATGACTATTATTATTAAAAAGTCTCTAGTTTCTCTTAAACCAAATATTCCAACAAACTATAATGAATAAAATATCAAGTAAAAATCTATTTTTATTAAACTTAAATCTTAAAGTATTCCAATAATAATAATAATCAGTATTAGTTATATGACTAAAGTTAAAAATTTTGAGAGTATTATTAAGAATGTAGTAAGTATCCATGCAATCATGATACACATGTTTAATATCTTCAAAATACAATTTACAAAAATAACATTTATTTTCAAATTGCATAATCTTTCTTTTTAAAAATTCAATAGTATTTAGTTTCCCATGATTAACCACATATGAATTTTAGATTTAGAAGGAGCGTTTGTTTTCCAAATAAGTTTAAAAGAGTTATCAGTTATGCCCGAGAAATTAAGAAATTTATAAAAAGAATTTGAAGTGAATTTCTAACTCTTATCCCATTCCCAGTTAATAATATCATTTTCGTTATCAATATTATATAAATTCAATCTAGCACATAATAAAGAAAATTGTCTAAGAGTTGTACCTTCTAAGATTCTATTAAAACTAAAATTTAAAGAGGGATCATCATCCGGACAAAAAACATCTAAAATTAAAGCATTCTTAAAGTTATAAATTTCGTAAAGCTCTTTAAATTCTAACCTAAGAGGAATGATAGGTATCCATCGATCATACCAAAAAGAATTATACCTGAATGAACGATCATATTTGTACCAAGGTTAAAATTCACATGACATTTTAAAATAGATTTTCAAAAATTAGACAATTTATTGGTAACAGAAGGTGTAATTTTTGGATAAATTATTACTACCATTATAATAATGTTTAGAAATGATTTATTTCCAAATAGAGTTATCGTTAACATCCTTAAATTTCCAAAACCACTTTCCTAACAAAGATAAATTCATGTTACGCAAATTAATGACTCCTAAACCACCTTCCTTTTTTGATTTACATACCGTTTCCCAATTAACTAAAAATTTAAGACTACGTTAGAATTATCTCCACTACATAAGAAGTCCCTTCTTATTGTATCAATTTTGTTAATCACCCAATCTAGGAAATGATGCATAGACGTCCAATAGATTGGAAGAGCAGATAAAACACAATTGATGAGAACTAATCTACCCGCTCTAGATAAAAACCTCCCATTCCAATTAGAAATTCTATTTTTAATTTTAGCTATAATAATGAGCCAGACAACATGCTTAAGTTTAGTTGGTCTAATCAAAAAACCAAGTCAATCAAAAGGAAAATCCATAGTTTTACAGTTATGCGTATGAGCAACCAAACCATTAACCTTATCAATATCATTTTATACTAAAACCGAAATTTTATCGAAATTAATTTTTAGCCCTAAAAGAAGTTCAAAAATGCATAATACAAATGTAAGGGTAATGACATATTAGGCAAATGAGAGGTGAATAATAAGGTATCATCTGCGAATTGAAGAACAGAGAGACTATTATACGAAATTTCACTACCAACACTCCATAAAGATGCATTACCAACCGCTTTTTTAGTTATCATAGAAAAAACATCTATAGCTAAGTTGAACAAAAGTGGCAATAAAGGATCACCATGCCTTAATCCTCGTTTAGGTTTAATTTCACCTCTTAACATACCGTTAGCCATTATACTAGAATTACCAGTTTTAAGCAAAGTCATAATCCAACCAATCCATTTTCGACTAAAACCTCTAGCCAATAACATATCAATTAGGAAATCCTAATCAAATCAAAATCTTTCGCAAAGTCTGGTTTTAGCAGAGCACGTGTAATGTTATTTTTACAACAACGATGAATGTACTCTTGAACAACTGCCACTCCATCTGTGATATTTCTATCCTTAATGAAAGCAGTTTGTGAATAATTGATTAGAACATTCATTCTTATGCTAAATCTATTAGCTAAGACTTTTGAAACAATTTTCATAGAACAATTAATAAGAGATATAGGTCTAAAATCTTTTATGTTATTAGCACCAATTTTTATATGTAAGAATGACATTAACAAAATTAAATCTACCTAATTGTAGTTTCTCATTATAAAATTCATAAAACATACTATTAAAATAAAATTTTAAACCCAAAATAATTTGCACAATAAAATAGGAAACCCATCGGGGCCTGTGGCTTTATTACTAGAAATGTTCGTGATAGCCTTCAAAATTTCCTTTTAGAAAAAGGATTATCAAAATCAGAATGGTCGATTCTAGATTCAATAGCATAAAGATCGTTCCATCTAACGTTAATTCTACGCTAATTCTTATTGCCAAAAATATCCTTATAATAATCAGTAAAAGCCTTATTAAGGTCCCTTTGATCAACTAATTCAACATCATTCACAAAAATAGGATTTATCATGTTGCTACCTTTTCAACCATTTGCAATATTATGAAAAAAATTTATATTATTATTGCATTTATTAATCCATTGAATTCTAGATCTCTACTTTCACATAACCTCTTCTTTTTCTAAAATTGAATTAAGCTCTTCTTTTAAATTGGCGAGAAATTTACGCTCGTCTAGATTTAGTTGTCTAGTTTCTTCTATCTTGTTAATATTGAGCATTTCAGAAAGAATATTTTCTATTTAAATTTTAATACTGCCAAAACCATTCTTACTCAAAATTTTAAGCAAATTCCTATAACCTTTATGTTTTGATTTTTTTTTTTTTTTTTTTTGCAGAATCACTACATTTTTGATACTATAAAAATTCATAGAAATCCATTTATTCTTAATTAGATTAGATAAATTGGATTCTAATAACCATATTTTTCAAATTTAAAGGTTTTATTAACTAATTTATGATAATAACATGAAAGAATGATAGGGCAACGATCACAATAAATATAAGGCAAACCAGAAACTCTAAAATGGGAAATTCATCTTCAATTTCGTCATTGACGAAAAATCTATCTAGAAGGGCCATAGACGGGGATTCTCTAGTATTACTCTAAGTGAATTCCCTATTATAAAGATGTAACAACCTTGGTATTTGTGATTACCAGAAATATTAAATTATAATGATAATTATAGTTTAATATTGAGAATAAAATAAAATGGAGGAGATAAATTGGGTAAAAATTTGTTATTTTAAATAAACAATGTGTCTGAGAATAAATATTGGGCTTGAAATTTGATTGCTAGGAGATTTGGTTGAATAAGATGAAAATATTGGAATTTTGTTAATTTGAGTTAATAAATTAATCAAGAGATAAATTTCAACATTTAATTATTGAAATAAATATAAATTGATGAAAATAAATTTTTAAATACTTTATTTTAAGAATTTGGAGTGAAAATAATCAATTTGTAATTTTATTTGGGTAAATGCAATAATATTGGAAATTAATGTCAATATTAACAATTTATTGTTTTATTTGACTAAGAAAATAATTTTTGACATGTTATACTTTAAAAATGGGGTTTTTATGCTAAAATTGTATAAATTGTTAAATATTGCTAAAATCAGGTTTTATTATTAAAATTTTATTTTTATTGTTAAAATAAATTTTATTTTGTCACAGTAACTATTTTATTTCAAAAAAGTAGAATGTATGCATTTTATATGACTTTAAAATGAAGAAAAAAAGTATGAATATAGTGTTAATTAAGAGAAAGATGCTCATATCCTTGTTTTTTTCTAAGTATTTTTGCATATGGGCTTGGGTAGAAACTTGATCCATTAGTCTCTCTAATACATTATTGCTAGAGAAACTTGGTTATGTACGTAGTTTTCATTTCTCATCTTCCCTAAATCAACTATCCCTAAAAAACAAAAGAAAACAATGAAACCATATTGAAATTTAGACCTCTGAACTGTTTTAACCATAACTTTTTCATTTCTTATCCAAATTCAATATCATAGATGTTCCGGAAAGCTTAGAATTTCATCTTAAAGTTTCATGTTTTGAGGTCTTTGAAATTTTGAAGTTTTGTTGATCAAAACGGCGTTTGATTGTTGCTATACCGAGATCAGAATGACAACTTATTGAAATTTAGACCTTTGAACTGTTTTAACCATAACATTTTCATTTTTTAATCCAAATTCAATAATCTTAAATGTTCCAAAAAGTCTCAAAGTTTCATGTTTTTAGGTTTTTGAAATTTTGATGTTATGTTGATCAAAAATGCATTTTATTGTTGTTATCCCGAGATCAAAATGACAACATATTGAAATTTACACCTATGAACTGTTTTAACCATGATTTTTTCATTTTTATCCAAATTCAGTAATCTTAGATGTTTCGAAAAGCATAGAATTTATTCTAAAAGTTTTATGTTTTGAGTTTTCTAAAATTTTGAAGTTAATTTGATCAAAACTGTGTTTGATTGTTGCTATCTTGAGACCAAAACGATAGCAACAATGATTGTTGATATTAGAATTGTTTTAGCCAAAATTTGACGAGTTGAGACATTCGAGATCTCCTATTATAGGAGTAAAAATCGATGAGAACTGCTTATAGATGTTGTTTTACTCCCTGATGAGATGAGGCGAGTCTTGAGATGAGATTTTCCCCTTGCAGATATTATGATTTACGAGAAACTATTATGAGATTTATTTGCACTTGCCAATGATACGAGGCAAGATATATGAGTATTCTGAGATTTTTGAGGTTTGAGATCTTATTTTTATTATGTGGAGTTAACTAGCGGTTAGTAAACCGTTTAGTGCGAATGTGTGGCATGGGACGCACGCTAGCACTTTTCGGGTTCCTTTACGAGAGTTTTTGACACATCTACGAGTATGCCAGCGCTATAGACCTTTGGATCATCTGAGTTAAGTGACTTCGATCACCACGAGTTATGTGACTTCAGTCACCATGAGTTATGCAGCTTTGGTCACCACAAGTTATGTGACATCGGTCACCACGAGTATGACCTTCGGGTCCACAAGTTAGATACCTAAATTATATATAGCACTGCAAAAGAGTTTAGCACGTGCATCATTGCTTCAGCTTTGCGATCAGGGATCTAGCCAATCCTAGGTTTTCTGAGTTTTCTGAGTTTCATATGATTTCCCCATTTTGAAATATTTTTATTACATTGATAGCCTAGTGCTACAAGAGATGTTATATATGATGATTTTGTTTTTTATCATATTTTAACTTTATCTTGAGTTCCATGAGATTCATATTGGAATTTTGATAAGTTCCTCTTATGACTTTCATATGATTCCTTGCATTTGAGTTGAATGCCATTAAGTATGGATTTCTTATGTTGAATTAAACCTATTCATGCTACAACCCTTGGTGAACATATACCATGCATTGAGATTATACTATACTTGTACCCTTCCTTTATAGTTAAAGGAAGAATTCTCTATGCACTCATATTCCTCTTATCTATACTATAATATTATTATTGAGTTAGATTTCAAGAGCACACAGGCCTTCTTCATATTTTGGAAAATGAACAGTCGCGTTTTTAATTTTTTTTCTATTCCAAACTTTAAAATGTGATAACTTTTTCTACATTAATTGGATTTAAGAGTCGATTTTACTATTAAATCTCAAATTTAATATGCTTTCCAATGATATCCATTATTGATAGCTAAAAATAATTTTTTTAAAATCATATTTTTTTGGATTACTCATATTATTAAAGTTATTAAATTTGTTTGACTTTATTTCTTTTAACTAATCTATGCCGTTGATTGTTTTGAAAATTTTCAGCCTTTGATTCTACTTTTACAAATTGCAGTCAAGTCTAGTGAAATCCAACATTACCAAAATACAGCAACAGTGTTAGATGGAATTAGAAATGGAACCAGAAGCTCAAAAGCATTAAATACAATTATGTGCTTCTTATTATATTGGATTTGCTTTGATGGTAAAAGAAATACAATGATATTCTTCACATTAAAATAAATATTGTTGAATAATGTTGCTAGTTCCAACACTTCAGACATAAAATATGAATGCTTTAGATTTAGCATATTTTTCACAAGAATCGTTCAAAACAGAAATAAATCTCTTTATCCTCTAATCTTATCATTCAAAAATAATATGATGCTGCATAATGTGTTCCTAGGCATAGGCAGTTATGAGATCATCATCAACACTTGTGTTTTCATGAATCATGTCAACGTTGCTTTTGGCACATTTGGATCAATGGTCAAGTGTAAACCAAATGTTGTTACTTGCACTGCTCTTATAGATAGTTATTACTAAAGCAGCAAATGGAATCAACGACATCAAGTATTAAAGAAAATGATTGATAAAGGTATCTCACCAAATGAAGTTACATATAATACAACTGATGCATGGAGCAACAGCCGATGCACACAATAAATTTATATGTGTATAATTTATATGTGTAATGTGTGGAAATTTTATCTTTGAAATCATTTTTGCTCGATATTTTGCAATTGTTTATCAAGCACCAGTACTATCTGCATTACTGGTTTCAAAGATTTATACACAAGTTTTAGACAAAATGCAAACTTATTTGAAAATTGATAAAAAAAGATCACTATTTCTTAATCAATGAACCATATAAATCATTTAAACATGTTATGATGATAAGAGATTGATTGCGGTCCATATGCGAAGCACGGGTTCGCACTAGTCTTATACTAATATCAAGTTTTAGCTAGCCTGACCCATGTATTTATTACTCGGGTTAGACCGAGTTGCATGTTAGGTAGTTGGACTCTTAGCTTACTATACCTGTTGGACTTCACCATCGAATTGGGATATGGCATAGTTTTTGTGTAGTAGCCTTTCTTTTGGGAACTTGTGATGTATATATTCTTTTGTGGGGAATGTATGTATATGTTGTGGTTGTATACCAATAGTGGCATGTTGTATTACATTTGATGTATGTATTCATTTGTATCATTTTTGTGTTGCTGTTCCGTGACTTGTATTTGATATAATTATTATGTTTTGTGTAACGACCCGGAATTTTGGGTCGCCAAAATTTAACATTTAATTCATTTTAAATGTTGGATATGGATTCTAATTTGAATCTTGATAATAGAAGACTATGGTTGAGTTAATAAGATGAGTTATAGTTTCAAAATATGGTGATTCCATTTGAATTGGAGTAATAATAATAATTATTAGAACTGAGAATAAATTGGAAATTGAATGGGAATTGTTATAAATTTGATGTTTAAATGCATTTTTAAGTTCCATAGGTTATAAATGATATTGTTAGATTTTTGGAAGAATTTAAAAGTTAATAGATTATTATTTGGAATTTTTTATGAATTTAAAATGAATTTAATATTATTAAAAATGCAATTAATCAGATTTTGGTCCGGAATGAGCCAAAACGATTTTTAATGTGTTTATAAATTTTATATGAATTATTGTTAAGTTAATAAAATTTTAAAAGTGGAGATTTGGAGTGATTTCGATAATTTCGAAAATCGCTTAATTAAATAGACGAGTTAAAATAGCCTTCCGGGGCACAGTCTCGGAATTCGACGAAACCAGTTCCATTGGATCCGTAATAGTTAGTTATTATCGGATTTCAATTTTCGAAGCAATCGGAGTTGTCGTTTGACCCCGGCAGCTCGAAACGCATCGAAATCGTTTTAATCGATTTAATTTGATATTGATCGTTTAATTCCGTAACTCGCACATACGACCGAATTAGCTTACGAGACCTGTTCCATTGTATCCGGAACGTGGAAAAACCCCAGGATAGCCTGTCGGATCGTGAGAATTGGAGTTCGTTTGCATTAGTGGTTTAATTGAGAATTTTATTAATTAAATATTATTAAAACTATCATATATATATTTAAAAATCTCAAACCCTAGCATTCTCTTTCCAGCCGCCTCTATTTCGTTTAATGGCCGGTAAGTTCCCATCTTCTTCTTCAAATTCCTTCCTATCCACTTATTAATTTCAAAAATCTCCAACTGCAAAGTGGAAGGGCTCAAGGAGATCTACGAATCTAATGGTTGAGATGTGGTTTAGCGGAGTAGATCGTTCGAATTTGGTCGTCGTTTGGGCTCGGTTCGAACGTGATTTCTGGGTCAACGGAGAGGCCGAGCGTGGCCGCGTTCTGGCCATGGGCGCCGGGCGAGGTGCTCTTCGATGTGGTAGGGGCCGATCGTCCTCAAACTCGTCGTAAATGCCCGCGTTTCTCAAACCTAGGAACGGCATGATGGGTTTCTCGGTTCTGTATGCGTGAGAGAGAGGGACAAGCTGAAGCTTGCGTGCGCGTTTGGGGCAAATGAGATGAACGGGCCTGATTGTTGTGGTAAATAACGAAATTAAATAAAAGGAAATTTGTTTTAAAAATGTTATTTAAACTTTAAAAAAATTATAACTGTCTCATACGTTATCAGATTGTAACGAACTTGGTAGCGCCGGAATCGCAGAGTCGAGCACTACGCGATGGTGAAGATCCGGATCCATTCCCGGCAAGTAAGAATTTAAGTTAAATCGGACACCGTCCGGTTTAATTTAAATTTCGAACGCTCGCCGAAACTCAAGGTGAGTTATTCTCACTCACATCTGGATACTAGTAAAGTAGACAGTTAGTATTGATTGGTTGTTTGGATGTTTAGCTGAATATGTTAGTTATTATCAAATTGAATTGATATATATACTGTTGTGCTAATATTTGTGGATGCAGGGAAAACAGGTTGGAGGGATCCAACGGGATTCCTCACAAAGTAGTAATATTTTTATATTGATGATTATGCCTGTTTATATATTGTGATTGATAAGTTGGAATTTAATTGCATTGTGATATTGTGGTTTAAACTATAAACCCAGAATATTAGTTATAAAGAAAATTGCAGTTTTAATTATAAAGAAATTAAATTGGGTTTCAAAGAAATTGAGAAATGGTTAAATAAGAAATTAAAAGAATATAAATATTTGAAACCTGATTTGGATGGAAAACTGAAATAAATTTGTATAGAAATATTGTTGGATAAATTTATAAATCCAAAGTTAATTATAAATGGATGAATTGAATTTAGAGAAATAAAAGATATGGTTAATAATGAATTTTAAAGGATTAAAATTTGAAATCTATTTAGAATGGAAATTGGAAGTTGTAAAATCTGGAATGATAATTAAAGATAAATGTTATTAGTTGAAGTTTTGGGAAATAAATTTATGTTATAAAACCCTAAAACTTAATTTAATAAATGGACAGAAATCGTGAGAAGGATTTCTGTGATGATTTAGTAGAAATGAGATTTCCTAAGGAAAATCCAAGTTCGAGTTTTAAATTGATTTTATAAAAAGAAGTTTTAAAATCTTAAACTGGTTTTAAAGAATGTTTTGAAAATTATTATTTTAAAGTGATTATTTATAAATTAGCAATAGTAAAATTTTATAAATATCTTAATAATTATGTTTACAAATGGATTTGTTTTAAAAGCTAGTTTTGACCTAAGTATATTGAAATAAGAGTTAATCGTTTTACAACTCTATTTTTAATATATAGTATGACCAAACCTATTTTAAATTAAGTTATATCTTATAAATAGGTTTTGCTTTAAATATTTTGAAATTATATTTGAGTAAATAATTAGTAGTTAATTTTCCTATTTTAAAGTATATTTTAAATTTAAAATGTTTTTAACTGTTTTTAAATCTAAACTGTTTTGAACTTGGATATTTCCAATGGGAATATATGGTAAATGATTTACCTTATAAAGGAGGAATTTTGGGGAATGTTTTCAAATGAGATTTGGAAATTTGGTAATATATCTTTTAAAGATATTTGAGGTAAATAAATAGTATGGAATATTATTTATTGTGTGATGGATGCTATGGATGTTTATGAATATAAATTGATAGTTAAATCACCGACTATCAATATTGGACAAATGCGTTGATCGTTTCGAAGAGACCGGGATCGAGATTTATTTCTCGAAAACCACTTCGATCCGGTTTGTACGTTTTCGTGCGATAAACGTTTTTCGGAGTCGAAGATGGAGCAGTGAAGTGCAAGGGATAGTCGCTACTAATCCTGAGGATATGTCCAAAATGGATGTAGTAGGAATAGTGCCTTCGGTTCCGTTCGAACCCGGGACGGACTTGTATGGACGAATGCTTCGTGACATCGTCAGCGGACGATGGGCATTCTAAGTGAAACGTTCTAAAGGTAACGTTAAGCCTCAAGCCTCACCAACCGGGAATGACTGAAAATCAGGGGATATGCAGCAAGGCTTCGTGGGTAGCCCCCACTGGAGAGTAAGGTCATCCCTGTCTAGAGGTTCCTTTTTATTTCGGCTTAGTGGTGCGGTTGCTGATCCCAACCGCGGGGTGATCTTATTCGGAATTGCCCATAGGTGATTCCGGTCTTGTGTTGCAGGGGACGAAGGGAGTAGTCCTCGGTACTGTGATCTAGACCACGTACTGTGATAGGTGGTACCCCAGTGCCTAGTCATTGTTGGAAATCCATTTTCCCTACGAGCCTTTTTCGAGTTTTGTTTGTATTACCCACTTCGGTGGCTAGTAGCTGGAATTTAATAGATGTAACAATTTCGGCTATTTTATAATTATTTGTAAATAGACCCTATTATAATATTAGAGGATTTCTATAAAAAGTGTTTTAGCTATCGTAAGGTAAAAACCCGACATGTTTATTTGTGGCGTGGTCTTACGAGATGCTTTTGTTTTCAAAAGGATTTTTGAAACTTTAATAATCAATTGTGTGCATTATTATCAGCTGGTATGCCAGACTGACTCGGGTGTTATTTCATTATAATGCTCGGGTCAGACCGAGTATTATATGTTCAGGATAGGTTGCTATGGAGCAGGAGAGGAGCTGGAGTTCGAGACGTATTATATGTACCTATATATATATCCGCTGCTATGTTGTATGGTATGTCTGTTATGTGATGACTGATGTATGAGTTACTCTGATGATATGTTGTATAAACAGTTATAGATTTCATTTTGTGTAAGGATATATAGTTGCTATTATATTTTATTCCGCTGCGACTGTGAGATTCTGATATTGTTTAGTTTCTTCTTCTTCTATCTCTTTTCTTTTAACCTCAATGGTTTGTATTTCTGTTCCACTTGAGTCAATTAGGGTAGAATAATGTTGATTCAAGGGGTACGGATTTGCGGGATGTTACAGTTGGTATCAGAGCTTAGGTTGGCGACAACCTAGGCTTTGGTGGGATAATTACTCATTTAATAGAGTCAATAGTACTCTATAATGAGCTGAGCGTATTTATAGCTATGAGAGCGTACTTGTTAGTGTTTATAAAATTGTTTTATACTGTGTTGACTTATCGGTTGAGTGTTTATGAATTCTGGTCGGTGCGGGAAGTATAACCGTATCGATAGGGGTTTCTAAACTCTTAAACAAGATAAACCGACATAGTATTGTTTTAAAGTGGATAAATGAAATAATTTTATCCAAAATTATATTTTGATATAAAGAGAATAATTTTTGGAAATTATATATATTTGACTGTTTGGTTGCCAAATTTTGAAAATCAAATAAGAATCTTGAATTTGACCAAATTTGAAATGATAAGTGAATAAGATTATAAAATTGAAATGGTCTATAACCAAATAGAATTAATTAGATATGTTGTAAATAGGAAGTGAAATTAAAATTTGAATTTAAACCAGAATTTTAACCCGGAAGTTTTGAAAAGGATTTTTAATAGATTGAAAATAAAAATTTGGAAATTTAAAATCCTGGGAAGTTTTGAAATGTTTTCCAATGTATTGAAGACAATAATGGAGTATTGTTTTGGGTAATATTTTTGAATGGAAACTGTTTGAAATGAAATTGGGAAAGTTAAGAAGCATTGAACTCACTGTGGTCGCTGGAAAATAATCCTGATGATGCTGGCCACATCATTAGAATTCATTTTCGAGTTTCTAAAGTGATGGATTGCTTCCCTAGTAATTGGTTATGGTATTGTTTGGATTTGTTGGGGATAACAGTTGTTTTGGATATTTCAAAAATGGAAATTTGTTTGGGATATGAACAAATTGTTTTGGGTACAAACAAATTGGTTTGGAAAACATGGAAATTTGATTTGATATACCAAATGGGTATATATATTTGATATATTTCAAAATGGTTTTGAGATAAAACCGGGTAAATTGAATTCTGGGAAAGTTCTAATTAAATAATGAGTAAAGTTGAAATGAATCAACTATTGAATTTGTTAAGTGGAGCTAATGCTAATAAGAAGGAAATGAGAAATTTTAATCATGGAATTAAAATTTAATTTGAGTAATTGAAAGTGAATAAAATGTATTGAAGTAAATGAAGGGTATTGAAGTGAATGGAAATTTAAATTTAACTTGGACAAGTCAAATATATTGGACCCAGAATTAAATGGATTTGGGTTTAAATCAAAAGTAAGTTGATTTGAAAATTTGGGTTGTTGTGTAATAGATTGTACCCACAAGCTATTAAGTAATATACTTATAATCTGAAATTATGAAATTTAGAATTTGTAAAAGATTTGGGTAAAAAAAAAAAAAAAAAAGATCTATATCTTTATGAATTCAGGGGTATATATTTATAAAAGTTGAAATTGTGATTATAAGTTGTAGATGGATTAAAATGAGCTATATAAGCTGTTTAGTAGATAAGTTGGTGAACTTATATATAGAAATAGAATTATAATCACAAATGAGGGAATAGTGAAAAGGTATAGTGGAATTAACTTAATCTCAAATGAATGTGGATTGAGATAAGGTTTGTTGGGTAATGAAATTGAAATTGAATTTCAGTTGTGTAATAAATAATATTGAAAGAAATTTAGATTCTATTTATAGGAGTAAAAAGGAAAGGTAGAAAATTTAAATGTGCCAAATGAAATAATTGGAAAATGGTGATATTATGAATGAATTCAGAGTAAATTAAGGAAGTGGAGTGAAAACTAATATGGATTATGTTATTGACTGAATTAAATTACAAATTAACTGGGATTTGTATTGTAATGGAGAATTTTGATAGTTTAGTCAAGTTTGGAAAGTAAATAGAAATCCTGATTTGAATTGGGATTCAATTATGGAAATGAATATTGGAGGTGTGAATGAATAATGGAATTTGAATATATTTATGATGATTTGGATTGTAAATAAAATTCAAATGAGTAAAATAATTTAAATGGCCTCTTTGTAAATAAAATAAGTTTAATATGAATTGGATAACTAAACAAAGAGCATTAAATTTGTATATGAATGGAAATTTGATTTGAATGAGAATCAAATGAAATAAAATTTGATTTATAAGGAAATAATGAGAATATTGTTAAAGAACTTAAGCAAATTGAAAGAAAAACAAAATGGTTGAGAATGAGCCTTATTAAGTAATGTTGAATGAAATTTGTTAGATAATAATTGCAAGAAATGATATTAATAAGTTATTGTGATAAATTAAGGATGTATGGGTTGTAAATAATCCAGGAGGGAGAGATATTAATATAAACTTGGATTGGTTAATGAAACTAATATAAATCCAAGTTGGAATTAATTTTAAAGGGTTATAAGCTTAAGTGGCAATTGTTTTGCTTGAATGACTGGAATATTTGAATGTATTTAGAATTGAGTTGTTTAAACAACTAAATTGGTTTTGGATAAATTGGAATTTGATTAAGTAAAGTCAAATTAAAATGGAACTAAATTTGGTATGCAAGAAAGAATTGAGATATTACGAAATTGAATTTGGGTTTAAAATAAATTGAGCTGAATTGGAATATAACCTAAGGGTTGTATATTAATGCAATCAAACTTAGTGATTATGCATATGAATAGACATAAGCATAAAGGAAATGTGAGTCCTTCACATTGGTAATAAGAATTTGATTGTGAATCAAATTTAAATAATGTTGCATATAAATGAATTAAAGCACATATTCATAATATTGAAGTGAATATGAATGAGTTGTCTTAGTGTATTCAACATTGAATTGGTTTTTGAATTAATTGGAATAGGAATTTCTTAAGTGACTTTGCTTATGAATGAAACATGGATTACCCTAGTAAGGCAAATGCTTCAAATTTTTGAAGTAAAAAAAAAAAAAAAAAAAAAATTGGTTTGTAAATCAACTTGATATTGAAATGGTGTAGAAAGATGTTAGTGAAGCACATGTTAACTATATGTTAAATAACAATGAATTGGTTGGAATAAATATGTATTGTATGTGATGAACTTGAAATTAAACAATTCAAGTGAAATAAAGTGAAGTTGGACTTGAATAAGAGATTTGAAAAACAATTAACATCTTGATGGTAACATTGTTAAACTATGAAGCATGAGTTTATAAAGAGAGTTTAAAACAATGTCGAAATTGTGAAATTGCTTTTAAGGGTGATTTGCATGCATTATTATGAAAGTTGCTTGATTTGGTTATGGAATAGATATGTTGGATTGCTTTTATATTGGAAAATGTTGATTAAAATGCACAGATCTTGTAACTAATGAGTATGTTGAGTAAGTGCAGGAATGCGAGGCGCTCGAGAGGGTTTGAAGCGCGTATATGCATTATATATTAGCTACTTGCTATTAATTTTGCTAAAAGGTACGCCTACGCAAATAAAATTGGAAAATGATATATATATTGTGATATATTTTGGTTTCCGGCCGTGTGGGCCGATGTATATATATTTGTGTATCCTGCGATATCGCAGAAGCTCCTCCGTACAGGGGAGACTCTGCCAAAATTTTCCGTAAATTTTGAGAGTTAGAAAATTTTTTGGGTTTTGGGAAAAGTTAAGTAACTTATGAAGTTATAAGTTAAAATTAAAGCTTTAAAATTAATAAAGAAAATAGGTTTGGGAATTGAACAAAAAGGATTTTGTGAAGTGTATATAAGCTTTTAACTAAGCTAATGGGATAAGTAAATGGGTTTAAGTGCATGTTCTACCTTATACAAATTTCGGGGACGAAATTTTTATAAGGGGGGAGGAATGTAACGACCCGGAATTTTGGGTCGCCAAAATTTAACATTTAATTCATTTTAAATGTTGGATATGGATTCTAATTTGAATCTTGATAATAGAAGACTATGGTTGAGTTAATAAGATGAGTTATAGTTTCAAAATATGGTGATTCCATTTGAATTGGAGTAATAATAATAATTATTAGAACTGAGAATAAATTGGAAATTGAATGGGAATTGTTATAAATTTGATGTTTAAATGCATTTTTAAGTTCCATAGGTTATAAATGATATTGTTAGATTTTTGGAAGAATTTAAAAGTTAATAGATTATTATTTGGAATTTTTTATGAATTTAAAATGAATTTAATATTATTAAAAATGCAATTAATCAGATTTTGGTCCGGAATGAGCCAAAACGATTTTTAATGTGTTTATAAATTTTATATGAATTATTGTTAAGTTAATAAAATTTTAAAAGTGGAGATTTGGAGTGATTTCGATAATTTCGAAAATCGCTTAATTAAATAGACGAGTTAAAATAGCCTTCCGGGGCACAGTCTCGGAATTCGACGAAACCAGTTCCATTGGATCCGTAATAGTTAGTTATTATCGGATTTCAATTTTCGAAGCAATCGGAGTTGTCGTTTTACCCCGGCAGCTCGAAACGCATCGAAATCGTTTTAATCGATTTAATTTGATATTGATCGTTTAATTCCGTAACTCGCACATACGACCGAATTAGCTTACGAGACCTGTTCCATTGTGTCCGGAACGCGGAAAAACCCCAGGATAGCCTGTCGGATCGTGAGAATTGGAGTTCGTTTGCATTAGTGGTTTAATTGAGAATTTTATTAATTAAATATTATTAAAACTATCATATATATATTTAAAAATCTCAAACCCTAGCATTCTCTTTCCAGCCGCCTCTATTTCGTTTAATGGCCGGTAAGTTCCCATCTTCTTCTTCAAATTCCTTCCTATCCACTTATTAATTTCAAAAATCTCCAACTGCAAAGTGGAAGGGCTCAAGGAGATCTACGAATCTAATGGTTGAGATGTGGTTTAGCGGAGTAGATCGTTCGAATTTGGTCGTCGTTTGGGCTCGGTTCGAACGTGATTTCTGGGTCAACGGAGAGGCCGAGCGTGGCCGCGTTCTGGCCATGGGCGCCGGGCGAGGTGCTCTTCGATGTGGTAGGGGCCGATCGTCCTCAAACTCGTCGTAAATGCCCGCGTTTCTCAAACCTAGGAACGGCATGATGGGTTTCTCGGTTCTGTATGCGTGAGAGAGAGGGACAAGCTGAAGCTTGCGTGCGCGTTTGGGGCAAATGAGATGAACGGGCCTGATTGTTGTGGTAAATAACGAAATTAAATAAAAGGAAATTTGTTTTAAAAATGTTATTTAAACTTTAAAAAAATTATAACTGTCTCATACGTTATCAGATTGTAACGAACTTGGTAGCGCCGGAATCGCAGAGTCGAGCACTACGCGATGGTGAAGATCCGGATCCATTCCCGGCAAGTAAGAATTTAAGTTAAATCGGACACCGTCCGGTTTAATTTAAATTTCGAACGCTCGCCGAAACTCAAGGTGAGTTATTCTCACTCACATCTGGATACTAGTAAAGTAGACAGTTAGTATTGATTGGTTGTTTGGATGTTTAGCTGAATATGTTAGTTATTATCAAATTGAATTGATATATATACTGTTGTGCTAATATTTGTGGATGCAGGGAAAACAGGTTGGAGGGATCCAACGGGATTCCTCACAAAGTAGTAATATTTTTATATTGATGATTATGCCTGTTTATATATTGTGATTGATAAGTTGGAATTTAATTGCATTGTGATATTGTGGTTTAAACTATAAACCCAGAATATTAGTTATAAAGAAAATTGCAGTTTTAATTATAAAGAAATTAAATTGGGTTTCAAAGAAATTGAGAAATGGTTAAATAAGAAATTAAAAGAATATAAATATTTGAAACCTGATTTGGATGGAAAACTGAAATAAATTTGTATAGAAATATTGTTGGATAAATTTATAAATCCAAAGTTAATTATAAATGGATGAATTGAATTTAGAGAAATAAAAGATATGGTTAATAATGAATTTTAAAGGATTAAAATTTGAAATCTATTTAGAATGGAAATTGGAAGTTGTAAAATCTGGAATGATAATTAAAGATAAATGTTATTAGTTGAAGTTTTGGGAAATAAATTTATGTTATAAAACCCTAAAACTTAATTTAATAAATGGACAGAAATCGTGAGAAGGATTTCTGTGATGATTTAGTAGAAATGAGATTTCCTAAGGAAAATCCAAGTTCGAGTTTTAAATTGATTTTATAAAAAGAAGTTTTAAAATCTTAAACTGGTTTTAAAGAATGTTTTGAAAATTATTATTTTAAAGTGATTATTTATAAATTAGCAATAGTAAAATTTTATAAATATCTTAATAATTATGTTTACAAATGGATTTGTTTTAAAAGCTAGTTTTGACCTAAGTATATTGAAATAAGAGTTAATCGTTTTACAACTCTATTTTTAATATATAGTATGACCAAACCTATTTTAAATTAAGTTATATCTTATAAATAGGTTTTGCTTTAAATATTTTGAAATTATATTTGAGTAAATAATTAGTAGTTAATTTTCCTATTTTAAAGTATATTTTAAATTTAAAATGTTTTTAACTGTTTTTAAATCTAAACTGTTTTGAACTTGGATATTTCCAATGGGAATATATGGTAAATGATTTACCTTATAAAGGAGGAATTTTGGGGAATGTTTTCAAATGAGATTTGGAAATTTGGTAATATATCTTTTAAAGATATTTGAGGTAAATAAATAGTATGGAATATTATTTATTGTGTGATGGATGCTATGGATGTTTATGAATATAAATTGATAGTTAAATCACCGACTATCAATATTGGACAAATGCGTTGATCGTTTCGAAGAGACCGGGATCGAGATTTATTTCTCGAAAACCACTTCGATCCGGTTTGTACGTTTTCGTGCGATAAACGTTTTTCGGAGTCGAAGATGGAGCAGTGAAGTGCAAGGGATAGTCGCTACTAATCCTGAGGATATGTCCAAAATGGATGTAGTAGGAATAGTGCCTTCGGTTCCGTTCGAACCCGGGACGGACTTGTATGGACGAATGCTTCGTGACATCGTCAGCGGACGATGGGCATTCTAAGTGAAACGTTCTAAAGGTAACGTTAAGCCTCAAGCCTCACCAACCGGGAATGACTGAAAATCAGGGGATATGCAGCAAGGCTTCGTGGGTAGCCCCCACTGGAGAGTAAGGTCATCCCTGTCTAGAGGTTCCTTTTTATTTCGGCTTAGTGGTGCGGTTGCTGATCCCAACCGCGGGGTGATCTTATTCGGAATTGCCCATAGGTGATTCCGGTCTTGTGTTGCAGGGGACGAAGGGAGTAGTCCTCGGTACTGTGATCTAGACCACGTACTGTGATAGGTGGTACCCCAGTGCCTAGTCATTGTTGGAAATCCATTTTCCCTACGAGCCTTTTTCGAGTTTTGTTTGTATTACCCACTTCGGTGGCTAGTAGCTGGAATTTAATAGATGTAACAATTTCGGCTATTTTATAATTATTTGTAAATAGACCCTATTATAATATTAGAGGATTTCTATAAAAAGTGTTTTAGCTATCGTAAGGTAAAAACCCGACATGTTTATTTGTGGCGTGGTCTTACGAGATGCTTTTGTTTTCAAAAGGATTTTTGAAACTTTAATAATCAATTGTGTGCATTATTATCAGCTGGTATGCCAGACTGACTCGGGTGTTATTTCATTATAATGCTCGGGTCAGACCGAGTATTATATGTTCAGGATAGGTTGCTATGGAGCAGGAGAGGAGCTGGAGTTCGAGACGTATTATATGTACCTATATATATCCGCTGCTATGTTGTATGGTATGTCTGTTATGTGATGATTGATGTATGAGTTACTCTGATGATATGTTGTATAAACAGTTATAGATTTCATTTTGTGTAAGGATATATAGTTGCTATTATATTTTATTCCGCTGCGACTGTGAGATTCTGATATTGTTTAGTTTCTTCTTCTTCTATCTCTTTTCTTTTAACCTCAATGGTTCGTATTTCTGTTCCACTTGAGTCAATTAGGGTAGAATAATGTTGATTCAAGGGGTACGGATTTGCGGGATGTTACATTTTGTTTCTGAATTTGTCCTATAGCCACCATAGTAGTGTATTAGGTAGGAATTAAGTATGTCGAATACTCGAGATGAAATGGGAAAAAAAATGTTCCAAAACCGACATACTTAGCTCTTGTCTAATGCAAGACTATGATGGTCGCCCTTAACCAGCCCTGTTCTCCGCATTAGCAGACAGAATTACTATGTGATTATCTTTGTTAATGTGGGTCTCAGGCTGGGGCATCACAACTTGGTATCAGAGCAAGATTCAGAACAAAAAGGTAATAAACACATAACAGTATGCACGATTACCATACATCAAGTATAATACAAGTGTAAACATCATCCCCAATCATAATCAAACCTGACTTTGTCCTTACCTTTTAGTTCCTTTGGGAGCAGATAGAAAGGAATATGTCTAGGAATGTTAATTTTAAATTCCGTAGTAATCCTTATTTAATGGATTTTAATTGCTAATATCTACCTCTGTGAATAATCCTATCTTATCTTAACTTTCATCTATGTCTAGAAGAGGAAGAGGTCACACTTCGGAGGCAGGACCGTCCAGTGGTTTTCGTCCCGAAGGAGTTTATATGTCGATTGAACAGATTCTCAAGCTTATTAGGAGCACTCAACCTCCTGCCCCAGCTCACTCCTCTCCTCCTTGCAAATCCGAATTTTCATGCATGTGCAACGACTTCACCCACCTTGGAGGCAAGCCGTTCAAAGAATCCGAGTTAGTTCTCGAGTTTCAGGCTTAGCTCCGTAATTACGAGCGCATCTTCACTTGCATGGAGATATCCGATCATTGTTGAGTTCTTGTGGCATCGAGTATGCTACAAGAATGGACTTTAGACTGGTATGAGCTCCTTATTGCAGAGATGGATGAGTCAACCCTCACTTGGCAACATTTTAGAGACCGTTTTGAGCTTAAGTTTGTGCCAGAATCTGAGAAGGCTTTTCTTGCCCATTGCTTCCTCGGGTTGAAGCAGGGAAAATCCTCCATATCATATTATGTATCCTCTATCGAGTCTCTATTTAAGTATAGGCTTGAGTTTATCAGCACACCATACAAAAAGTATCTTAAGTTCGTATCTGGACTTAACAAGTATTTGAAGAAATCTCTCATGCTTCAGCTTAAGCTCTTATTCGAATAGCTTATGGATTCGACGCTTAACCTTGAAGATGTCAAAAAGGAAAAGGATAGTAGCGATGAGGCCGAGGTTCGAAAGAACCCACACAAGAAGAAATTCCCTTTCCAGAGATCCAAGTCCTTTCCTCCTAAGAAGAAGAAGAAGCAAGGCAATTCTAGTTCTCATCCTCGTGTCACATCTTATTCAGAAAAGGTCTTAGCCTGCTTTAACTGTGATTCTCGAGACTATCTAGCTCGCAAGTGTCCTCGTCCTCGCAAGTGTTTCTATTGCAAGCCAGAAGGACACATGATTTTTTACTTGCCTTAAGAAGAAGAAGGATGCTTGTTCTTGTAATCTGAAACTGGAAAGGCTTCTGGTAGTGGTTCTCAGTCTCAAGGTATATCTCCCACTATTTTGGAGGGGTCTATATTGTTCTATGGTCGTTGTATTAGAGTTCTCTTCAATGCATCACATTCATTCATATCGAAGGAACTCGTTGATGCTTTACAGTTGGATGTTTCCTGCTTGATTACTTCTTTGAGGATTGCGAATCCTATTGGGGGATCCGCAACCCTTAGTATGCTTTGTGACGATGTTGAGATTTATATTTGTGGAGTTTCTTTCCGTGTGAATCTGACGTGGTTCCTTCTCTTGGTTTTGATACGATATTGGGTATGGACTGACTAGTTCGATACGATGCCAGGATTCTATGTTTACAGAGAGTCCTACACCTTCGACATCCTGACTTTCCTGCTCAATTGTCTCTTATACTTCGGGACATCGATGCAATTCCCCAGCTTCTCTATTCTCCCTTGAATTTCGAGAAGATAACGATGATCTGTCTCAAATTCCTGTTGTTCATGACTTTCTAGACCTATTTGAGCCTGTTTTAGGGTTACCACTCAAGCGGACTATCGAGTTCCGCATCGACCTTATTCTAGGCGCATAGCTTGTTAGTCATCCTCCCACGAGGATGTCTACCAAAGAGAATGAGGAACTCGAGAAGCAACTCCTAGAGCTTGAGGCCAAGCATTTCATTTGATCAAGTTCTTCACCATGTGGAGCCACGGTGGTATTTGTAAGGAATTCTGATGGGACTCCTAGGCTATGCATCGATTATCGCAAGCTTAATGAGTTAACCATTAAGAACTGCTATCCATTACCTAGGATCGACGATATGTTCGATCAATTAAGTGGTGCTAAGGTCTTCTCACAACTTGACCTTGCCACATGATTTCACCGGCTCCGAGTTGCGGAAGATAGCATTGCACTTACCACTTTCCGCACTCGCTATGGTTTATATGAGTGGCTCATCATGCCATTGAGTTTAACGAATTCCCAGCTTATAACGTCGACTATATGAATCGAGTATTCTGGGAATACCTCGGTAAGTTCGTTCTTGTATTCATCGATGACATTCTTGTATATTCTATGTCCAAAGCGGACCATACTCGACATCTTAGAATTGTTTTGAGTACTCTTCGACAACATCAACTCAAAGCAAAACTTTCTAAGTGTCATTTCTAGGAAAAGCAAGTTAAGTTCTTGGGCCATGTTGTTTTTTCCGAAGACAATTCGATCGATCCTTCTACGATCGAAGCCATCAGAAATTGGAAGAGGCTTGAGAATGTTCATGAGATTCGTAGTTTTATAGGCTTAGCGGGTTATTACAGCCGCTTCATCAAAGCTTTTCCTGTATTGTGCTTCCATTGACTAGCCTTACAAAAAAGGTGTTCGTTATACGTGGTCAGATAAGTGTGAGGCTTCCTTTCAGAGATTGAAGGAGCTTCTCACTAATGCTCCAGTTCTTGTGGTTCCCAAAGGGAATCGAGATCTTATTGCCTATACTGATGCATGTCATACTAGCCTCGGTTCTGTTCTTATGTAGAAGGATAGGGTAGTTGCCTACGCTTCAAGGCAATTATGTCTGAACGAGATTCGGTACGCTACCATGATTTAGAGCTGGCCGCCATTGTCTTTGCTTTAAAGATGTGGCGCCATTATTTGTTAGGAGAGCACTTTACTTTCTTCACTGATCATAAGTCTTTCAAATACCTGTTCAACCATTAGGAGCTCAACATGCGACAACACCATTGGCTCGAGTTTTAAGCTTCATATAATTTCGATATTCAGTATACCCCTAGCAAGGGGAATCGAGTGGCTGATGCTTTGAGTCGCAAGCATTCAGTTATTGTTTCCATGATGATTGCCGAATGGAAAGTTCTTGAGACTCTTTCCATGTGTGATATTTGTGATCGTGCTTCCACATCCAACTCTCCTATTCTATTATATAGCTGGAAGCTCTACCTACTCTTCTAGATCGGATTACCGAGGCTCAGTAGCAAGACTCTGATATATCTGCTCTTATTTAGAAGTGTAATTCTGAACCCCATGATGATATTGAGATGAGGGATTTCAACATCGATATTCATGGTTATCTTCGAAAGAAGGACCGTCTAGTCATACCTCCTATTCTAGAACTTAGGCGGGACATTCTAGCTGAATGTCACCATTCTAAGTATACTATCATCTAGGAAGCAGCAAGATGTACGTTGATATGCACCGCTTATATTACTAGGAAGGCATGAAGCGAGATATAGCAAGTTATGTAAGCAATTGCATGATTTGTCAGCTTATTAAGGCCGAACATAAGCGGCCCAGTGGTCTTCTTCAACCTTTAGATGTTCTATTGTGGAAGTGGGACCAAGTTTCTATGGATTTCATCGATGGCTTACCTCGGTCGAGGTCAGGCCATAGCTGTTTTTGGGTTGTTGTGGACCGTCTCACCAAGTTCGCATATTTTACTCCTATTAAATCTAATAGGGCGTCATCTCTGTTATCGAAGCTATATATTAAGAAGATCATGCGATTGCATGGTGTTCCTTCATCTATTGTATGAGATCGTGATCCTCTTTTCATGAGTCACTTCTCGCAAAGTCTCCAACAAGCTTTAAGCACAAAGCTTAATCTTAGCACAACTTATCACCCACAGTCTAATGGACAGACTGAATGGGTGAACCACATTTTGGAAGACTTGCTTCATTCTTGTATCTTGGATTTTGGTGGTAGCTGGGAGAATCATCTTCCTCTAGTTGAGTTCGTTTATAATAATAGCTACCAATCTTCTATCGTCATGGCTCCTTTCGAAGCCTTATATGGAAGGCCTTATATGGAATCCTTATATGGAAGGCCATGTTGTTCTCTTGTTGGCTGCGGCGATGTGTTACAGTCATCCAAAAGGGTAAACTAGTAGAATCCTACCTTAGACATTGCCTCACGTGTCTTGTCATACTTTTATCCTTATACGTGTGACGACCCGGAATTTTTAGATATTTGAAAACAAAATATTTAATTGATTTTAAATATTTGAAACTTAGTTTAACTTGAATTTCAAATAAAACTATTTGTTCGGCAATTAAATTATTCAATTTAATTATTGGAATTTGGATAAAATATTGAATCTTCAGTTTTAAGCCTGTTAAAAATAATTTGAAGGCTTGTAAAATTTATATTGATAACATTGAAGATAGCAGAAGTGTTGAAATTGAATTTAAAAGTGTTCTGTTCAATTTTAAAAATATATCGTTTAAATCAATATTTAAAAATAGCCTTCCGGGGTACAGTCTCGGATTTCGGCGAAACTAGTATCATTAGATCCATAATATTGTATTATTATCGGATTTCAAATTTCGAAGAGTTTGGAGTTGTCGTGTGGCCACACGATAGATAAACGCGCTGAAATTCATATCGAAAATTTAATATAATAACTGGGTCCAAAAAGCTATCTTCTCCATACAATCGAGTTAGGACTTGAAACCTTTTCCATTATGTTCGTAATAGAGGTATAACATTGTAAACATCTAATGCCTCGATAGGAGGTTGAAATTTTGAGTTGTGAATTCAAGACGAATTAAATTTGAATTTAAATTCAAAATATAAATAATATAATTGCTTTGCAACACTGTTGCAAGTATAGACATGTAAAGAAAATTTCAGAACACGTATTCACCTAGATAACACGCGTTCATCTTCATTCTTAAAATATGAAACCAAAACAAAACAGCTATGCATTTTAAAAAAAAACAAATAAATTCCTCTCTTCATAATTCAAGCCAGAACCCTTCATTTCAATCGAATCTCCTCAGCAACGAAATGAAAATCGTGTTTTTAATTTTCTCTGCATTCTCTAAATCTAAATCAGAGAGCGGCGAGTTCAATTCGTTCGAGCAGGAACGGCAGTGGGTGTCACGATGTTCTGGGTGTTCGAGGTAGTGAGGGTGGCGATTTCGAATCAGACATGTTTTGGAGGGTAGTTGGAGGTCGGCGATAGGGTTTTAGGGGAAGGGTTTGGCGATTGGTGGTCGGTTGGGTCGAGCGTGCGATGTTGGCGAGTTCGATCTTGCACGCGAAGATGGAAGGCATGGGATTTAAAGGCGGCAATACGGTGTGCTGCGCGTATGGGCTCAGGTTGATTAGGTTGCTCTCGTCGAAGTCGACATTGGTAAAGCTTGGTGCTGTAGGTAGTGGTGACAGGCAAGGCACTCGAGTGGGGTCTGGGTTCTCTTTTGGCAGTGAGGTATTGTCTATTTATTTTATTAAATTTAAATTTATATATAGATAAGATTTTAAATTAACGGTAAGATAATACAAATTTATTCTTTTTCCAGTTTAAAGATTTTTATAAACATATATATTTATATTAATGTGATAATTTTTATGTAAGCAGAAAAGATGAAAAATATATATAAGGGTTTTTAAGGTGTAGTGTTTATATAAAAATTAGATTTTTATAGTGTATATAGGTTATTTTTTTATGTTGTTTCAAAGAACAAACAAAATAAATATACATATACGCATTTTCACTTATAATTTAATCTTAAATAAAAATGTATTATGGAGATTTATTTGTTTTATAAACTTACTAAATTATTAGTTTAAAAGTAAAACCATGTGTTAATTAAATCGATCAAATGGAAATTTAATTGTTTGATTTGTTCGTTTTATTCGAATGTTAATAAAATCATATAATATTCGTTACAAGGTCTAAAAATCGTGAAGAAAACAAGTCGAGATGGAAATGGGTTGCAAACAAAATCAAAGGTGAGTTAATCTCACTCATATGGATAACCTTTTAAATTTAAATTACTGGTTGTTTGCTTGAATTGATACTTTATTATCAGATTGGATGTGATATGTTATATATGGTGTGTGTGTGTGTGTATTGGAGTGATTAATTTCCCGCATTATATAGTGGATGAGACCCTATGCGCCCCACATAATAGCGAATGACCCTATATACCGCGATATCCCCCTCGAACTGGGATTGGTATCTTATATTGTGCTAATATCCGTGGATGCAGGAAAACAGGTGTGAGGGATCCAACTAGATTCCTCAAACGTTGAATTTATTTTATATTCAGTAATGTGATTTATGTGATAATCTGTGATGATTATACTGATTATATAGGGAATTGAAACTATTGAATGCTATGGCTTGGTTGAATATATGTTAGTATTTGAGGGAATGAAAAATATATAAAGCCTAGATTTTTAAAGGAAATGAAAAGGGAAATTTTTAAATAAATAATTATAGAGAATTTGGATAAATTAAAGAATGAATTGTAAAATGATAAAATTTGATTTTTTAAATATTAATAAATAAATTCCGTGCATGGGAAAAGAGATTTTTGAATAAAGGAAATAAATGAATTTTAAGAATATAAGTGGTATTGTTTATAAAATTAAAGAATTGATTTTTAAATTCTGGATTTAAATGGTTTGGGAAGAAATAAAAGAAGAATTTTGAAATAAAGTATGAAATTGGTATTTTCAGTTTAAATAAGATTTTAAATCATAATAAAGGAGAAAATATGAAATTAATGGGTTTTGAAATAAATTTGGATAAGTAAAGGAATTTATTTAAAATTGGAGTTGGTTTTGGAAATCGATTTGAAAACCGACTAAGGGTTGAACTGTGATTAAAGGAGAGCGAGATTTTGAAATTTATAAACAGGGTTTATAAATAAAGTGAAAATTTATCAAAGGATAATTTGAAAGTACAAATTAGGATGGAAATTTATAAAGAAATGGGTAATTTGTTTTAGAAATAAATAGTGGTTTATTTTTAAAGGTGTGGAAAGGAAATATATTTTCCTGAAAAGCCAAGTATGTTTTCAAATCAGATTTTTAAGTATAAGTCAAAAGTTTTAAAGTTCTTCAAAAGAATTTTTAAGAGGAATTTATTATTTAAATTGTTTTAACATGTTAAAGTAAATATTTATTAATTTAGTCACAGTAGTAATTATTTTAAAGTTTAAACTAGTATTATGATTTAAAAGATAGTTACTAAACTTTTATACTTTAGATAAATAACTTTTATTTTAAAGTTAATTTTGGCTAAGTTTCACTTGAAAATTATTACGGAATTTCATAACGGTTATTCTGAATAAAGTCTTTTAAGTAGTGTTTTTTAAATGTTTTAAAGTGTATATTTTTGGATAAGGTGATTTAAATTATTTAAAAATCTAAGTATCAAGATTTGTTAATATTCAGTGGAAATAAAACAATTGGGTAGAAATTTTTTCCACGAGAGAAAAGTGATTTGAAAACTATTTAAAAGGGTTGAAGTGTAGGAAAATATCTTGCGAAGATATTTTGAAATAAATAATTTGGAAAATTATTAAGGCCTAATGTTTGTTTGTGGACGTTATATGATAGTTAAATAACCGATTATCAATAATGGACAATGCACTGATCGTTTCGAAGGGACCGGGATCGGGATTAACTTCTCGAAAACCACTTCGATCCAGTTTGAAAGTTTCGTGAGGAAGACAAGAGCTTGGAGTTGAAGATGGAGCAGTGAAGTGCAAGGGCTAATCGCTACTAATCCTGAGGGTGATTCCAAAATGGCTGTAATAGGAGTAGTGCCTTCGGTTTCATTTGGACCTGGAACGGACTTGTATGGACGAATGCTATCAGAACATCATCAGAAGGATGGTGAGCATTCTAAGTGAATGTGTGCTAAAAAGGTAACGTATAGCCTCGAGTCTCATCAACCGCGAATGGATAAAACATGGGAGGTGTACGCAAGGCTAAGTGGTTGGCAACCAATCAGGGTAAGATCATCCATGTCTAGATGTCCCTTTATTCGACAGTATGGGCGGTTGCCGATCCCAACCGCGAGATGATCTTATTCGGACTATCCATAAAGTGGTAGCTTCGGTCTTGTGCAGCAGGGGATTAGGGTGGATCCTCGGTATGGTGATCTAGACCACGTACTGTGATAGACGGTACCCCAGTAGCCCTACCATTGTATGGAATCAAACCTCCATTAAGCGCCCATACGGTTTTGATTGTGCCCAACTATGATGAAACATGAGATGCAAGCATTTCAGCTAGATTCTACTTTACTTTCTATAGACATTGTTATAATATCAGACGGATTTGATAAAAATGTCTTGGTTATCGTAAGGTAAAAATCTGGCATGTTTATTTGTGGCGTGGTCTTACAGCATACCTTTGATTTCAAAGGATTTTGAAAACTAAAATAATCCAATTGAATGTGTTTTCTCACTCTGGTTTTCTAGACTGACTCGGGTGTCATTTAACTATAATGCTTAGGTCAGACCGAGTATTATAGGATACATGATGGGATGCTGTGGAGCTCAGGAGACGAGCTGGATGGCGAGACGTATCACACGTACTTGATGTATTATCCGCTGTGCAGTTTATACTGTGTATAATCAGCTTTGTGGGGATAAGTTAATATAACTGTCAGTATTCTAGTATTGATTGTGTTGTTGATTTGAGTTGTACTCTGATTATGTATATATCAAACAATTACAGTTTCTTTGTATAAAGATCAGTCGTTTATTGATTATATATTGTAAGCTGCGATTGTGAGATTCTAATGTTGTTTTTTTCCTCATCTTCTACCTCCTTCTTCTTTCCCTGACGATCTAGTTTTTAGGCATTCGATTGTTCGATATTTAATACAGTGGATGTATTGATGTCGATTTTCATGCGTCGAAAAATCAGGTCGTTACAGTTGGTATCAGAGCTGAAGGTCAAGTGAGAACCTTGGCTCTGGTGGGGATTACTCATTAGGGTAGAATCAATAGTACTCTTTCTAGAGTTTGAGTGCATTAATAGATATGAGCACATATTTGTTAGTGAATGTAAAAATTGTTTTCATATTGTGTTGACTATCGATTGAGTGTTTATGGATTCTAGTCGATATGTGGGACGCCATGTCATTGATAGGGGTTTCTAAACTCTTGAACAAGATAAAACCGATACAGTATTGTTGTAAAATAGGGTAAATGGAATAATTTTACCCAAATTATTTTTGTATGTAAAAGAAATAATTTTCCGTAAATTATTATAGTATATGGTTGCTTGGTTGTTAGGAAGTGATAATACTAAATAATTAACATTGCTGTTAGGAAAATTGAACGAGAGTTGAAATCATTTCCAAAGGTTAAGGAAATAAATTCAGATAACAAGATGGAATATAAAATTTGAATTATAAATATGATTTATAAATTAAAATAAAATGCCAGAGTAATTTTTGAACTGGGATTGAAAGAATTTGGAATTCGAAAATTTGGAAGATAAATTCCTTTGATATGAAATGATTTTCAAAAGTTTTGGAGAAATAATAATGATATTATTCGAAAGAATATTTTTGAATTGGACATAAAATCTGGTGAGATTTGGAATCAAAATATTTGAAAAAGATTAAAAGCATTGAACTCTTTTCGGTCGCTGGAAAATAATTTCGGTGATGACTGCAGCATCATCGATGTTCATTTTCGAGTTTCTAAGAGAGGAATTGCTACCAAATTAATTTAAATTGCAGTGTTTACAAAAATGTGCTTGGTTCTAAAATTCAACAGATAATTTAATACCAAAGAATTTTGGATATAATTGATTTCAAAATAATTTTGATATACTTAAGTGATTGTTGAAAACTCTGGAATTGGTTTAAAATGTTTTTGAATGTTTAAGCAATTGTTTAAACTCTAGAAGTTTATTTAAAAAATTTTAGGGATTATAAACAGGTTTGGAAACTTATAGAGTTTGGAAATTGCCTGAAATGAAATTTACTTGTAAAAAAGATAATGAAAGTAAGTGTGACTAGAGAATAAAGTTAGAAAGGTAAGCCAATTAAATAAAGTAAACTAATGAAGTTAGCAAATGGAATGAAAATAAGTTGAAAACTTATATAAGTTTAAAATCTGAATTTAATTGGAAGATAATTGAATTTAGTTAAGTAAAAGTGATTTCGAAAAAAAAGTCTAAGTGGACTAAATGGAATGGCTATTGAAATAAAAATTTATTAAGATAAATTGATGAATGAACAAACTAATTTAAACTGTAAGTAAATGGAATTTAAGCTGAATATTAGAACTCAATTTGGATTGGGTTAAGTAAGTGAAGTTGAAAAATTAGTTTGAAGTGGACTAAAAATAATAAGAGTTTGGAAATAAAATACATTGAGATTTAAAATAAATTAGTAAGAGGAACTAATTAAAGTAATGGTTAATTAAATATGGGTTGGAGATAAGATGAATAGAATTCAATATCTAAAAATGAAAGGTAAATTGAATTCAGAATGGGATTGGAAATTTAAGATTAAATAAAATAGATATAAAAGCTTAAGTAGTCAAGTAAATAAATATTAAAGTACATAGAATGTTTATATTGAACTTAGGAAATGGATCGCAAATTCTTTAGTAAATTCGGAATTGAGAAATATACCAAGTAAAAATGTGAATAAAGGTTCAATAAGGCATGTGAATGAAACTTTGGATAAGTGGATGAAAATCAAAAATAAAGATGTATAAAAGAGAATTGATATAGCTAATAATCAATTGGAATAAATATGCGGGATGTACGTATATTATTTTGTTCGTATAGCGATTTGATCCAGATTCGAGCACAGAATTTCGAGGTAGTTCTACCAATCCGACTTGGGATTTTTCACTCAATTTTCGATGCCGAACCCTGAACATGAATTTTTGATTGATTCTGGAAATTATCTATCATAGTTTACGACTATGCAAGGAGAATAACAGTTTTGATCAAAAAACCAGATCTGAGTCTGCACTAGGGAGTCGAGTGGACGATACTAGTTCGGAAGTGAAATTGTGTGATCGAGTGGGCGATCGGATTTGATATTGTGTACGGATGATATATGTACATCGTACGTGCTTGAATGAAATAGATATTGAAACGTTTGTAAAATAATGAATAAAATGAATCTGGATTTTACAATTGTATATTATTGCTAAGTAGAATATACAGGTGTTTTAAAAGGAAAAGGAAATTGGAGTTTTGAATTCGGAATATAAATTGCATTGCTTGACAAAAAGGTATGTATTTAAATTTTTATATGAAATTTGATGATTTTCTAGTCTAGCCACTTGGCTTTTTGTTTTCTTTTGAGACCTGGGGGCCCGTAGAGGCATTTTGTAGTCGTACCGAGCTAGCCGAACAAAGGAGAAGCTGGCGAAATTTTTCAAAAATTTAGGGAGTTAGAAAAATTTTGAGAACATTTTGGAATTTGGTTTTAAATTTAAATTTGAATTATTGAGTAAGTAATACAGTTTGGAACTTATGGATGAGTTTGGAAAGTTAATAGAGTGATAGTGTGTCTTAAATAAATTTTTTTTTTGGGAAGTTGTTAAAACTATTTGGATTGGGAAAGTAGTTATCGGGTTATGGATCATTCTTCTCAACTAGTAAATTTAGGGATGAAATTCTTTTAAGGGGGGAGGAATGTGACAACCCGGAATTTCAGGATATTTGAAACTGAAATATTTAATTGATTTTATATATTAGAAAGTTAGTTTAACTTGAATTTCAAATATCACTATTCGTTTGGCAATTAAATTATTGAATTTAATTATTGGAAGTTGGATAAATTATTGAAACTTCGGTTTTAAGTCTGTTAAAAATCATTTGAAGGCTTGTAAAATTTATATTGATAATATTGAAGATAGCAGAAGTGTTAAAATTGAACTTAAAAGTGTTTTGTTCAATTTTACAAATAATATCGTTTAAATCGATATTTAAAAATAGCCTTCTGAGGCACAGTCTTGGATTTTGGCGAAACTAGTTCCATTGGATCTGTAATATTGTATTATTATCGGAGTTCAAATTTCAAAGTGTTTAGAGTTGTTATGTGGCCGAACGATAGATAAACGCATAGAAATTCATATCGAAAATTTAATATAATATCTGGGTCCAAAAACTATCTTCTCCATACAATTGAGTTAGGACTCGAAACCTTTTCCATCGTGTTTGTAATAGGGTTATAACATTATAAACGCCTAGCGGCACACCTCAATAGAAGGTTGAGATTTTGGGTTGCGAATTCAAGACGAATTAATTCTGAATTTAAATTCAAAATATAAATAATATAATTTCTTTGCAACACTGTTGCAAGCACAGATACGTAAATAAAATTTCAAAACATGTGTTCACCTGGATAACACACGTTCATCTTCATTATTAAAATACAAAACCAAAACGAAATAGACGTGCAAGAACCCTTAATACCAATCGAATCCCCTTAGCAACGAAATGAAAATCGCGTTTTTCATTTTCTCCGCTTTCTCTAAATCTAAATCAATGGGCGGAGAGTTTAATTCATTCGAGCAGGAACGGCAGTGGGTGTCACGATGTTCTGGGAGGTCGAGGTAGTAAGGGTGGCAATTTCGAATCGCATGAGTTTCAGAGGGTAGCTGGAGGTCGGCGACAAGGTTTTTGGGGAAGGGTTTGGCGATTGATGGTCGGTCGGGTCGAGGGCGCGAGGTTGGCGAGTTCGATCTCACGCACGAAGATGGGAGGCATCGGATATGAAGGTGGCAGTACGGTGTGATGCGTGTATGGGCTCGGGTTGATTGGGTTGCTCTCATCGAAATCGACGTTGGTAAATCTTGGTGCTGCAGGCGGTGGTGACAGGCAAGGGACTCAAGTGGGGTCTGGGTTCTCTTTTGGAAGTAAGGTATTATCTATTTATTTTATTAAATTAAATTTATATATAGATAAGATTTTAAGTTAATAGTAAGATAAAACAAATTTATTCTTTTTCCAGTTTAAAGATTTTTATAAACACATATATTTATATTAATGTGATAATTTTTATATAAGCATAAAAGAAGAAAAAAATATATAAAGGTCTTAAAAGTTGTAGAGTTTACATAAAATTAGATTTTTATACAGTATATAGGTTATTTTTTTATGTAGTTTCAAAGAACAAACAAAATAAATATACATGTATACATTTTCACTCGCAATTTAATCTTAAATAATTGGTTAATTAAATTGATCAAATGGAAATTTAATTGTTCAATTTTTTCAAATATTAATAAAATCATATAATGTTTGTTACAAGGTCTAAAAATCATGAAGAAAACAAGTTGACATGGAAATGGGTTGCAAACAAAATCAAAGGTGAGTTAATCTCACTCATATGGATAACCTTTTAAACTTAAATTTTCAAATTTAAATTATTGGTTGTTTGCTTGAATTGATAATTTATTATCAGATTGGATGTGATATGTTATATATGGTGCGTGTGTGTATATATATATATATATATATATATATATATATATATATATATATATATATATATTGGAGTGATTTGTTTCCCGCATTAAATAATGGATGAGACCCTGTGCATCCCGCATAATAATGGATAAACCTATATACTGCGATATCCCCCTCGAAGTGGGATTGGTATCTTATATTGTGTTAACATCTGTGGATGGAGGGAAACAGGTTGGAGGGATCCAACTTTATTCCTTAAAATGTTGAATTTATTTTATATTCAGTAATGTGATTTATGTGATAATCTGTGATGATTATATTGATTATATTGGGAATTGAAATTGTTGAATGCTATGGCTTGGTTGAATATATTGGTATTTGAGAGAACGATAAATATATCAAGCTTGGATTTTTAAAGGAAATAAAAACATAAATTTTTAAATAAATAATTATAGAGAATTTGGATAAATTAAAGAATGAATTGGAAAAGGATAAAAGTTGATTTTTTAAATTTTGATAAATAAATTCCGAGTATGGGAAAAGATGATTTTGAATAAAGGAAATAAATGAATTTTAAGAATATAAGTGGTATTGTTTATAAAATTAAGAATTTATTTTTAAATCCAGGATTTAAATGGTTTGGGAAGAAATAAAAGAAGAATTTTGAAATAAAGTATGAAATTGATATTTTCAGTTTAAACAAGATTTTAAATCATAATAAATGAGTAAATCTGAAATTAATGGGTTTTGAAGTAAATTTGGATAAGTAAAGGAATTTATTTTAAACTGGAGCTGGTTTTGGAAATCGATTTGAAAACCGACTAAGGGTTGAACTATGATTAAAAGAGAGTGAGATTATGAAATTTATAAATAGGGTTTATAAATAAAGTGAAATATTTATCAGAGGATAATTTGAAAGTATAAATTCAGGATGGGAATTTATAAAGAAATGGATAATTTGTTTTAGAAATAAATAGTGGTTTATTTTTAAAGGTGTGGAGAGGAAATGTATTTTCCCGAAAAGCCAAATATGTTTTCAGAGTAGTTTTTTAAGTATAAATCAAAAGTTTTAAAGTTATTTAAAAGAATGTTTTAAAGGAATTCATTACTTAAATTGTTTTAAGATTTTAAAGTAAATATTTATTAGTTTAGTTATAGGAGTAATTATTTTAAAGGTTAAACTAGCATTATGATTTAAAAGATAGTTACTAAATATTTAAACTTTATATAAATAACTTTTATTTTAAAGGTAATTTTGGCTAAGTTTTACATGAAAATTATTATGAAATTTCATAACAATGATTTCAAATAAAGTCTTTTAAGTAGTTTTTATTTTAAATGCTTTAAAGTATATATTTTGGATAAATTGATTTAAATTATTTAAAATCTAAGTATCAAGACTTGGTGATTTTCAGTGGAAATAAACAATTGGGTGGAAATTTATTCCGCGAGAGAAAAGTGATTCGAAAGCTATTTCAAAGGGTTGAAGTGTAGGAAAATATCCTGTGAAGATATTTTGAAATAAATACTTTTGAAAATTATTAGGGCTTGATGTTTGTTTTGGATGTTATATGATAGGAAAATAACCGACTATCAATATTGACCAATGTGCTTATCGTTTCGAAGATACCGGGATCGGGATTAATTTCCCGAAAACCACTTCGATCCTGTTTGAACGTTTCATGAGGAAGACAAGAGCTTGGAGTCGAAGATGGAGTAGTGAAGTGCAAGGGCTAATTGCTACTAATCTTGAGGGTGATTCTAAAATGGATGTAGTACGAGTAGTGCCTTCGGTTCCATTCGGACTCGGAGCAGACTTGTATGGACGAATGCTATCAGAACATCGTCAGGAGGATAGTGAGTATTATAAGTGAATGTGTGCTAAAAAGGTAACGCATAGCCTCGAGTCTCATCAACCGGGAATGGATAAAATAGGGGAGATGCACGCAAGGCTAAGTAGCTAGCAACCAATTAGGGTAAGATCATCCCTGACAAGACGTCCCTTTATTCGGCTGTGTGGACGGTTGCTGATCCCAATCGCAGGGTGATCTTATTCGGACTATCCAGTAATGGGTAGCTCCGGTCTTGTGTAGCAGGGGATCATGGTGGATCCTCGATACGGTGATCTAGACCACGTACTGTGACGGACGGTACCCCAGTAGCCCTGCCATTGTATGGAATCCAATCTCTAATAAGTGCCTGTGCGGTTTTGATTGTTCCCAACTATGTTGTAACGTGAGATACAAGCATTTCAACTAGATTCTATTATACTTTCTATATACACTATTATAATATCAGATGGATTTGATAAAAATATTTTGGTTATCGTAAGGTAAAATCCCGGTATGTTTATCTGTGGTGTGGTCTTACGAGAACCTTTGATTTCAAAGGATTTTGAAAACTTTAATAATCCAATTGAGTGTGTTTTCTCACTCTGGTTTTCTAGACTGACTCAGGTGTTATTTAACTATAATGCTTGGGTCAGACCGAATATTATAGGATACAAGATGGGATGCTGTGGAGCTCAGAAGACGAGCTGGATAGCGAGATGTATCATACGTACTTGATGTATTATCCGCTGTGCATTATAAACTGTATATAGTCAGCTTTATGGGGACAAGTTAATATAACTGTCAGTATTCAACTATTAATAAAACAATTACAGTTTCTTTTGTACAAAAATCAGTCATTTATCTACTATATATTGTTCCGCTGCGAACTGTGAGATTCTGATGTTGTTTTGTTTTCTCTTCTTCTACCTCCTTATTCATTGCCTTACGGTCTGCTTTTCCGGCAATCGATTGTTTGGCATTTAATACAGTGGACGTATTGATGTCGATTTTGGAGCATCGAAAAATCGGGTCGTTACAATACGCGACCACTGCAACTTCTTTTAGTTTATCTTTTCACGGTGCCCACCTGGCTACCGACGTTAATGGTGAACCAATTCTCTTCAATTTATGATCACCAGAACCATCCTGATTATGATGAATATAAAAAGTTATGTTCACATCATCGTTCAGTAAGCCCACTAACGCTAATTGCCTCTACACAACATCTGATCCTGGTAACCTTCCCTCATTCAAACCACCAATGACCCTACCTCCTCACATAATTGAATACCACTTGCATCCCAAACATAGTTCATTGGCAAGCCAACCTACTCCAACAAAAATGTCACGACCCGAATCCAATGTTTAGAAATCGACATCAAATACCTCACTTGTATTCGACTGCTGGAAATTCAAACGTTGAACTCTAGTTCGGATGGAGCTTATAACAACATTAGATGAAAATAAATAGCGGAAAAATGAATATCATTGAACATAACACAGATACAACTTTGATACAATATCCATTACAACATTCATCACCAATATCAGAGTGCTACACATAAGATACTACAATAAAAGGACAACCCCACAGCGGAACAACAGAGACTTCAAAAGTTCCAACATACTTCACTTCGATAAGGTCTTAAAAAACTCCAACACTTCAAAAGATTTCCAAATACAAAAGCTTCCAGAATCCAACAGCTTCCGAAAGACTTTAAAATCCAAGCTAGCTCCAAAACACGGATAACCTGCTTCTAGGCTGTCCATGTGAAAATTATAGGCACCCAGAGTTTAGGAAGGGAACAATAAACTCCGGGTCAGTCATGGGACTGGTATGAGTAAATGAAAACAGTTGTTTTTAGAAAACAGTTTATAAAACAAATCCGATATGCTTTTGGAAAATGAAACTACCATAAGACCTCCCGCCACACACACAATGCAATCGCACAATTGGAGGAGATTTCTTCTTATGATTGTCAAACATACTTGATACGAGAAAACTCTTTTAATATTATTATTAGTGCATAGTGTAGAAAACATTTTCGAAAGTATAATATTAATCTTAGCCAGCATACAACCATTATTGTATGTTTACTATAGCTATCATCTAAACAGTGGTGACCACCATAAGTAAATGGTAGGTTATACAACTAAAACCGTACAGGCCTCGTATTGGATGACTGGATTTCCAACAATGGTCAGGCAAAGGAACGTCCTACACAAAATGGAACGCCTCTGGAGGGACGTCCCCAAGAACCTAACCGGACCTCTGCCAACACAAGGCCGGGTTACCTCTGTAACTAGGTAACTACTGACATGAGTATGACATCTCCCGGTCATTACCAACCTTTATCCGAGGCGCCTCTCAACCAACAACCACAAAGCAATAAGTTTGCAGCAACCACAAAGTTAAGTACTTGGGCTCCATACCATGATACCACTTATAATCCAGAAGAAAATGGACATACCTTCAGGGGGCACAACCTCCAAATAAGCTTGCTGCAACGATTCCTGTTTTGACCATAACCGGGTTGTGAGGTTCGACGAATTCTCGTCTACATAGCTATGCTTTTCACAAAAGCCATGCTTCGATCAACAAATGATCAGCATCACTGAACATGCCACACTACTAAATTGGGAGTATATCACTGATAACCATCAACTACATAATCTCTGAGCTCGTACATCCAAGAGAAGGTGTTAAGCTAAGAGAATAAATTCTCCCCCATCATCAGAAATGTATTTGAAAGAGATCAGCTTTATATCTCAAAGTGTAATGTCAGACATACAACCATACAAGTCTGTTCCGGGTTCGAACAGAGCCTAAGGCACTTCCAAAGAAGTCCTTGCAATTCGGGCATCCACAATACCGATAAAACTCCCCATCACATATGGAGATCTCTGTACCGAAGCAACTCAATGAAAAGTCATTCGACTGGTCATCCTATCATTCTCGAAGACGCCCGGTCTTCACCACTGTCTTCAAATGCTATCCATTTCATCGTATCACTAATCGAAATGGGTTATACGACACAAAGTCCTCTTCCGGCTAAACCGAATAGCGAGCGCTTAATTTAAAACACATGGATATATCATTCATAAAGATTCACTATCAAGGTTCGATGTGGGTTTCGGATAACCAACTGAAATCCGACTCCCCGTCGCATCGAAATTCAAGTGCCATTTTACGGGCCAATGGGTTTTCACAATCACACAGAAGTATATTCATGACAGATATCACAACATAGCATAAAGAAATTCATATTACATAGCATCATAATCACATAACAGAGATATCAATCCAATACACAACATTCAATAATAATCAATCATCTTCAATTAAGATGAATAAATCGTGTGGTTTAAATTAATTAACAACATAATTACTTTCATTAATTATCTTTAATCAATGATTAATTATCCTTAATTATAAATTAATTAAATCTTAATTACTTTCATTAATTAATTAATCCTTAATTAATTAATCCTTAATTAATTAATCCTTTATTGTTAATTGATTAAATCTTAATTACTTTTATTAATTAATTATTCCTTAATTAATTAATAATTAATTGCAAATTAATTAACCTTAATTATTTATTAAATTAATCTTTAAATATTAAGTAATTAATTAAGTAATTACTTCTTAAGTAATTATATTAACAAATCATTAATTGTTTAATAAATCAAAAGATAATAATTTTTTATCTTCATTAATTACTTTGATTATATTTTAAACCTTGTTTAATCATCATCCTTATCACATTAGTTACTTTGAAAGGTTAAGATAGTTTAAATAACATTTTATCTTAATTTTCCTTTTTAAATTACATTATTTATTTACTATAAATAACTTTATAAAATAATGTATCAAAATTAAATAAATTAAAATTTAATTACTTTAAAAACATCTTACTTAAATCCTTAATCAATTCAAATTTTAACCAAAATCATCATTTTAAAACATGGTTTTAAAAATGTTTAAAAGTTTGAATTTATTTAAAGTAAAACCGTTTCACATATCTGACCTGAGGCCACTACGAGTCATACCCGAGAAAATTTCCTGTTTGCTTCGGGTTTTACCAAAAATCTACTCGTATGCTTTAAATTTTCCAAACTTGAATTTTTTCTAAGGGTTTACCCGACGCATCAATAATTTTACTCGAGCCCAACTTCGAGTTAACGCCCTGATTCCCCAATAACAGCTTCGAGTTAAAAATCCATCTTCCCCAATTCTTTTCCACTGACACCAACCAAGTGGTGTGCATATGCATCAGAGCTCTGACGAGCTCCGGTCGACTTCGCCGCCCTTCCCAAGTCAATCCACTTAAACCTCCCGACTCTCCAGATCAACGCAACGATGTTGAACACGAATTTATGCTGTTTAACACAAAAATGGAACAACTCCGATCAACTTAATCGCCTCGCTCCGACTCCATAAGCCACCAGAGGCAACGCGCTTCCGTCATGAGCTCCCCCTATTGATCACGCACGTCGTTGCAATTGGTCAATTTCCGACCATTACAGAAACATGGGTTTAAACCCTAAATCCCTGCCTACCCATCGCCACAGTGAAACATAAATTTATTTGACATTTTTCTGATGGTTACTGATTCTTCCTCCACCTCTAAGAGCAAACTCGACCATTCCCATTGCATCGATGAACGGCAATGGCCAAAATCCGCAAATTCGTTCGTTTCCGCCTATCTCAGTAAATACTTATTTAAAATTTATGATTTTACTTCAAAAATCATTGTTTTCTAAAGCATTTCAATTGATATAATTGAAATCAAAGATTATGATAATTAAATTTCAAACAGGTTTAGTTTTGCCTGTAATTTCAATTTTTCAGAAAATGTTTTGATTTGATTTGCTTAAATCTATTTTTAGAACTTAAATCATGCCTAAAAAACAACTTTTGTTTGAATCCTATGGTTTAATAGCGAACGAAGATGAAGAAATCAATTTTTTTTGATCAGGCTTATGCCTATAAATCTGGGACAGAGGATTCATCCCTGTAACAGACATGCACAAGCATGCATGTTCCCATTTATACATATATGCTACATAATTTTACTCCAGCCACATCTCATCACAGCTTAACTTCACATATTTAACATTTCATGGAGATTAAAATCATATCAAGATGGTTTACTCACCTATGAAGAAGAAACAGAGAAGAAGTTGGTGTTGACGGTTTTGAAGACTAGGAAAAAGAATTTTTTCTTTGATTGTTGAATTGTTGATCTGGGCTTGGTCTTGGATTCCCTGTTTGCTGAGTTGAATTTTGTTAAATTGCTATCTTGATGTCTTCACTTATTTGACATTTGAACCCGCTTTAATTAACTAGATGGAGATGCTTTCCATGCTTTAGATCTTTGAAGTGTTTTAATTTCCAGTTTTTTCTTTTCTTTGAAATTTGTTTGATGATTTTTTTTCTTCTTTCTTTTCTGGTTTGAGAAAGTTGTACAGGCTTTTTTTTCTTAAGTTTTAGAAAGTGAAGACAAAAGAAAATAAGAGAGGAAAGAATTAGAAATGTATATTTGCCTTAATTTCTTTAATTTGAAAATTGAAAAGAATATAAAATTTTGACACTTGTTCACTTTAATGCTTCATTATTAACACTTGCTAATTCACTTAATAAAATTTAAACACTTGTTAAATTGGGTGTCTAACTAGTTAACACTTGTATTGCTTATGCATAAATATTTTAAATAAATATTTTTATATTATTCTTTTCTTATTTATATTTGTACAACTTTTAAAAGAAGATGTTTTTAATACTAATTTATACATAAATAAAATTATACATGTATATTAATATTTTGAATCCAAATTTTTTTAAAGATATTTTGTTTTTAAATTTAAATTCAAATACAAATACAATTTCAAAATAAAATTCAAAATTTTGAAATCCATTATATATATAGATAAACAAACTCAATATCCATTTGTTTTTAAAATTTAAAATTAATTCAAATTAACTTCAAAATAAATTCCAGAAATTCAAACAAACTACTAGTTTCAAATCGATAAAATTTTGGGGATGTTACAGGTTCCCCCTTAAGAAAATTTCATCCTCGAAATTTGAAAGAGAGAGAAAGACAAACAAGGAATTATATGAATATATAAAAGATAGAGAAATGGCTTACCAATCAAGCCGGAATATCCGCTCTGCAATTGGGATCATGCTATCCTCTGTTTCCCAAGTACAGTCCTTCGGATCGCTACCCTATTGCACCTTAACCAGTTTCACAATTTTGTTCCTCGGCTGCTTTTCATCAAGATCAATGATCTTTATCGGTTCTCTCTTTAATGCCAGATTTGGTGTGATCTCCAAATCCTGTTGAGCAGCTTCTTCAATGGTACTATCTGGGTCGTGCACATATTTTCGAAGGTTAGAAATATGAAACACATCATGCATGCCAGATAACCAGTTGGGTAGCTACACTCGATATGCTAAAGGACCGATCCTCTCCAGAATAGGAAAAGGACAAATATGACGTGGTGTCAACTTAGCAGTCTTTCCAAATCTTAACACGCCACGCATTGGAGACACTTTTAAGAATACAGAATCTCCAACCTGGAATTCCAAATCTCTACTTATGCGGTCATAATAACTCTTCTGACGACTTTGAGTAGTTATCAATTTCTTTTGAATAAAATCTACTTTCTCTATGGCTTCTTTAATCATATCTGGTCCAAGGACGAGTCTATCACCTGACTCGATCTAGCATGCAGGTGATCGACACGGACGACCATACAAAGCTTCGAAAGAAGCCATTTTGATGCTGGCCTGATAGCTATTGTTGTATGAGAATTCAACCAGATATAAATGGTCCTCCCAAGAACCACCAAAATCGAGAATACACGCTCGTAAAAGGTCTTCTAAAATTCGATTAATCCTTTATGTCTGCCCATCATACTACGGGTGATAAGCAGTACTGAAGTTCAGCCTTGTTCCCAATGCGACTTGGAATGCCTCCCTAAATCTACTAGTGAAGATCGGATCACGATCACTCACTATACTGCTGATAATACTGTGGAGACGAACAATCTCTTTTATATACAGCTCTATTAAGCTTGCTGCTGTCCGGGTGGATTTCACTGGAATGAATTGGGCAGTTTTTGTCAGATGGTCCACTATAACCCAAATTGCTCCATTTCCTTTCGTAGTTCATGGCAAACCGTCGATGAAATCCATTGATACTTGATCCCATTTCTACTTCGGTACTTCCAAAGGCTGAAGTAACCCCTCCATTTTCTTTTGATCGCTTTTAATTTGTTGACAGGTAGTGTTAGCACCAGAATTGGTCACTAACACCCTTAGGAAGGATTGCGTAGAGAGATTAATGAAGAAAGTAAATTAAAACAGAGAGTTGTATGCTACATTAAACGCAAAGACAAGAACACCAGATTTATAGTGGTTCGGCATAACTTCCTACGTCCACTATGAAGTCTATCTTTATTGCTTTACTCAACTATTGATTACAGATACAATCCGTACACCAACTACTTGAATACAATTGTTAAGTAAAGAAGGATAGGTCTTGAATGCAGTAGAGTCTCCCAGTGTTCTCCCAAAAAGGTCCATTTCACTGTGCCCTTGCCACTCTATTTATAGATGAACATGGGTTAGACTTCCATAATAGGCCTAGGAGCAAGATACCTCGGCCTGGGGTGAGTGACTTCTGAGTGCCGAGCCATAAATGCCAAACGGCAAATGCCGAGCCGTATATCCAAGCCGAACGGTACCTCTATGCCGAACGAGGCAGTGTGTTGAGTAAAGTCTGTAGGCCGAACGAGACCCGATGCCGGTCGAAGGGAGATGCCGAACGACATGCTTGAGCCGAGCGAGGTTTCATGCCGAACAAGGCTGGAATGCCGAACGGGGCTGGAATGCCCAGCGAGGCTGGAATGCCGAGGGAGACCTGGATGCCGAACGGTGTTGGAATGCCGAGCGAGGCCTGGATGCCGAACGGTGCTGGAATGCCGAGCGATGCCTGGATGCCGAATGGTGCCAGATGCCGAACGATGCTGGATGCTGGTCGAGGCTTCTCTGCCGAACGAGGTTCATGCCGAACGATATAAAATGCCGAACGACCTCGCTGTGCCGAACGGCCCTTAATGCCAAATGAAACTTCTACACCAAGCCTCTTGTTACTTGGTCGAGCCACCGGGTAACACTTGCTCCCCAAAGTGTATCATGTGGATGAAAATGATGTGCTTTGAACCATTAGCACTCCGTGTTTCTCTTAAAGACTTGGCTTTGCCTTCTCGATAGTGTCTTCCTGAATGCCGAGTGATGCGCTGTATGCCAAAGGACATGCCAATGCCAAACGAAATATGAATGTTGAGCGACATTGATGCCGAACGGGGGATGCCTTGACCGGTTCTACCGCTCACTGTCCGTTCGACTACTCTTCTCTCTATATAACCCGATACTCCTTCTTCTCCCTTTGACTTTTACCTCCACGCTACAGAGCTTACGAACTTACCTCTTCCCAAACCCTTGTCAACGCCTCAACAACTCCTTTAGTCCCCATGTCTCCTTGGTTACTTCTCGATTGCCTTCGAAAGAGAGACCGAGTAGATTTCTACTTCTAATTTAGGCACTCCATCAGACTTCGCCCCCTTCTACTAGGTATTAACCCTTCATTTGCTTGACTCTCCCTAATTAGGGATTTTAAGAAAAGACTTGAACCCACGCCCTTCCTCTAATCCACAAACAATGATAGTCGTGTAGATTAGGAAGGTGGATTCGAGGTTTAGAGAAGCCTAGGGATTAAATGGAGAGGAAGATGGAAGAAGACGTTGGCCTAGCGGGAACCGGTGACGGTTGAGATGTCCGGTCATAGGTGGCATGCGAGTTGAAGTGGGGGTCGACCGACCACCTTGGAGGGTACTCCATTCATATGAAGGAAGGAGTTTGGAGAAGATGTATGGATGTGGCTTGGCATGACTACCTCATGCCAAATGAGGTGAGGGTGTGTAGGAGAAAAGTCGAGGTTGGGTTCGCGTGCCGAGCGGTGTAGTTTGATATAGCCATGGCTCGGCATGACCCCCTATGTCGAACAACGTTAGAGGGATTATTGGAGTGAGGTTGGAGTTAGGTTCATCATGCCGAGCGACGTGGCTCGGTATAACCACGGCTCGGTATGATCCTCTTATACTGAATGGGATAGGAAAGAGTGTAGGAGAAAAGTAGGAGTTGGGCAAGATGCCGAGCGATGCGGCTCGGCATATTTGTGGTTCGGCATGACTCCTTTATGCCGAACGGTGGAAAGGAAAGGTATTGAGAGTTAAGTGCCGAGTGATGCGGATCGGCATGATTGCGGTTCGGCATATCTTGCCACATGCCGAACGGTAATGATGGATGGTAGGAGAGTGGTGTACACATGACGGTTATAACCTTCTCAACTTGAACCCAATGCATTGTTGACTTAACACCTTTTTATACCCGAACATATGATAGTGACCAAGGACGGACTTAATAACCAAGCATATCAAACAATCCGGACTGATAACTCCCGTGTTTAGACAACTGTAAACTTGAACTTAACTTGCAGAAAATAGTTAATAACCTTTCACATATAGCGACAATGTCGAGTTCAAAACATAAACCATCTTATGCCAAGCTCTCGTACAGCGATGACGGTCTTCGAAGATGATAATTCAAAGCTTAAACTTATTTCATCAACTTAGTGACTTTTCATTTCTTTGCACTTATGTTTGAATGATCACCATAGTTCACACACCATACGGGAGGAATATTTATGTTGTTAAGTCTAATGCCGATTGTTCTTCAAGTTTAGTTCAAACAGATGTTTTTCCAAATTCATTCATTCACTAGAGATGTCTAGGAAATCTAGCTCTGCCACGATCTCGGACAAACCCGGGCCATCTTCTTTGCAAGAAGTAGTTGGTACTTCAAACCCGTCGGCTACTCCTGCACAAGACATACCGAGCCCCGCGATCGCATCCAATGACTTCGCTGCCGATGCCTTAGATGCAGCGATCTTTATAGATGATCTGATAGATTCCCAAGCCTCGAAGATTAACAAAAGCACGCTTCTTCGTATATGCTCAGTCCATGGAATCCCTTTCGACGATGTGTTGGTTCCATCAGGGCAGGATCGTCCTCACTTGCTCCCAGTCGGATATACAGCCTGCAACAAATTCATGTGTTGGGTCGGTAGCATGCCGTCATTCAACTCCTTTCTTCGAGACATGTTGCAGTATATCGAGATCGCCCCATCGCAATTGCATCCGAACAGCGATGCATTCATATACGGCACTTGGATTCTCTTTATGAATGTCCTCTCCAGGCTTCCGACTCTAGGCGATATCCGCTATATCTATCGTAACAAGATACGGTCAGATAGCCCATCTTTCGTGTTCCTCAGGAGATGGGTGGAAGGAAGTAAGTCTTTTTTCTGGTTTAATACTCATGTTTGGCTGAAGCTGCACCTTTTCTAACTCTACCTCTATTTTTTCAGGTATTAACCCACGTCCCTAGGGCTCTGGATATTCTGAAGCCGTCGAAGCTATTCAAGCTATCCCTGCCGAAGACCGGGACATCGGAACTCTCATTTCAAATGAATCGCTCGCGAACTTTGGGTTGCCGATAGAAGGCCGCCGAATAAGCCGCCCTTCAGGCGTTACTGTAACCAGGCCTACTTCGAACAAAGGAAAAAAGCATCCTATGTCTTCATCATGTAATGCCCCTGACACGCCAGAGGAGGGGGAGATTAGAGATGGCAAGACGCCCGAAGCACCGGGTGAAAATGTTAGTCCCACTCGGGACCCGATAGTGGAACTTCTAAAGTCATTCTTATTCCAAAGGAGAGAGAAGCTTCCTCGCAGCATTTAGAAAGTTCTCTGAAAGGCCTGTCGAACCTTACTATACCTGATGATCTGCTCAACTATGGTTTCGAAAATCCAGAGGCCCTTAAGCTTCATTCATCTGCGAGAGGCAATACAAGCGCTCAAGCCCAAAACTAGGGAGAAAAAACTCCTATTAGTAAAGAAATTGGTCCGTCGGGGGGAAACACTAGGACACACAAAAACACTTGCACTTCACCTTACACTTAAATTTATGTCATCACTCTACTCTTTGCTAACTTGTCATTATTTAATTTTGTGTAGGTGACATGGGGCGTACACATGGACTTGAACGCCTTTGTGGTTCATCGATTTTTCACCAATCCGGCCAGGATTTGGGTTTCGGCACACGCCGAGATCGAGATGATCCGGTGATCGAGACTACCACCGTCGAGAATCATCCTACCGTAGGAAGACCTATAGCCAGTCCTCATATTCTCGTGATCCTCCTGCTCAGTCGGAGCATAACAAAGAGAAGCCCGCACATTATGGGTCCTAGCCTGAGGCCCATCGGGATCAACACTCCGGTTCATTCCGTACCAAGCAATCTCGAGATCCCCACAGAACACCTGCAGTCTCTAAGCAGACTCCTCCCGCTCCTGTATCTGATCCATTGGCAGAAGAACGATATGCTGAGCCTAAAGCCTCTTTTCCAAAGATATGCGTTGATGGCTTAAATTTTCTTTCGGCGATTCACCAGATTCCAGGACATGTCAAACAAAACACTTTTGCCTGTACTAATGACGTCTATGTCCAGCATGATGCATTCGTGCACTTAGTTGAAAAAGTTTCAGAAGTCTCCATTGAGCGTCGGCATGAGATTGATCGCCTGAAGCTCGAGGCTATCCATGATAAAGACATTATCAAAGCTCGGGAGGAAGAGCTCTTTGTGTACAAATCTCAACTTGAAGCCGCCCAACAGAGTGCTAAAGATACTGCGGAGGCCGTTAATCGTCTGGAGTCAACTCCTAAAAAGTAAATCGACGAGGCGGTCGAACGCTATAGGGCCTTGGCTATAGAGAAGGATTCAATGCAGAAGGAAAGGGATGCATTTGTCCTTCGAGTCAAAGAGCTGGCGGATCAACTCCGCAAAGAAAGAGAGGAGAAAACTGCCGCCTAGGAAGAGTCGCAACGATATTGCGATGAGATTGTTTGCTACACGACGTCTAAAGGCAAAGCTCGATGACAAGCCTTCTATAGTCGGGATTCTAAAGGATGAAGCCAGTGAAGTGGGCAAGAAAATAGCATCTACGAAGATTGACTCTCGCCTTGAGGCGGGTAAAGAGACTGGCAAGGAAGAGATTAAGTGCATGTTTGACCCATTGATAGCAGAATTCATCGCCTGTGTCCTCAAGCGTCGACATTTAACTTTTCTAGGCGAAGGCTACCTTGAATCTCTAGCTGAGGCATGGGAGACTTTAATAAAGATCAGGAAGGTCGAGCTGGGCACCGAAGAGGTTGACGAGGAGGCCTTGGTGAAAGAATTCTTAGGGAGAACGAGCCTTCGGACTTGTCTGTAGCGAAGGCGCTCTACTGTAAAGGTTCCCCCTCATCCAAAGGAAAAGATGTCATTGTCGGTCCGTTTAGAGCGGATTCTTCAGTCCGTCCTCCTACTCAATCGGCTGACCGGCGAGTACTCGATCCATTTGAGCAACATGCTTGTTATGACCCAGAGGACCCTGGTTTCGGTATTCACATTCTATCTCCCATTCTGGAGGGTGAGACTCCCCGAATGGTTGAGAGCCAGCTAGAAGCCGGTACATAACTCTTCTTTTTGAAGTTTAAAGAGCCATCGTTTTCGGCGAAAGATTACTGTAATCTAATGTCTATTTCCTATGATCTTGCGCAGGCCATTCTTATCCCGAACCCACTCCAAGGAGCGATGATGCTATGGAGGAGAAGGGGAAAACAAGCGAGGCCACTCACGCGGGAGAGACTTCCGGTCCAGACGCTCAAGTGATTGAGGCGCTTGATGAGGGCAAGTCTAAAAATTCATCTCCCGTCGAAGAAAGTTATAAAATCGAGATCACAAGCGCCTTTGAACATACTTCTAAAATGAGCATGATGGAGAAGCTCGAGGAAGAAAAGATGAAGATGGCTGAAATCAAAGTTGAGCCCCGAGTCATGGACCTAGATGATCCTCTGAACAAGCCTTTGAAGGTCATCCTCCCTGGTGGGTCCAGGCCACTAGTGGTCCCTCGTACTTCCTCGGTTGTTACCTTCCCATCAAAGAAAATTTCCAAGGGAAAGCGCATGGGAGAGGAGTCGTCTGAGAAGACAAAGGAGGGAAAGAAGTCGAAGAAATCAAAGAAGTAGTTGCTACTCTCGTTCAACAAGAGTTAATTTAGATTATGTAATTATTTTTACTTATTTTCGTAGTCAATGCAAATAGACTTTTGACTCTGAGTTTTGGAGGAGTTATAGTAGAACCTCATTTTGGATTAATAAAACTTAGTTCTTTTGCCTTTCAAAAGACTTTTATCGTTCTGCATAATTGTGGTTGAAACCCAAGCTATTGTGAGTTATATAAACTCCTCAATTCATCTTCATATAAGTCGGAAATTCTTTGGAATTGTACATCCTTTATTTCATGCCTCGAGTACTTAGAATAATTTTTAGTCCGTATGCCGGGGACTTTATGACTTCAAGTCATTTGTATACTAGTCCGCACTCCGGGGACTTAGAGAATTTAAACCGTTTGTACTCCATTCACACTCTGGGGATTCAGATTACTCCAGTCCACACTCAGGGGTCTTGGAGATTTTGAGTCGTTTACACTCTGGCCCGCACTTGGGGAACTCAGAGGAATCCAGTCCTCACTCTGGGGACATAGAGATTTTTAAGTCATTTATTCTCTAGTCCGCACAAAGGGGAGTCAGAGTACTCCAGTCCGCACTCAGGTGACTTCGAGATTTCTAAGTCATTTATACTCTAGTCCGCACTCAGGGGACTCAGAGTACTCCAGTCCGCACTCAAGGGACTTAGAGATTTCTAAGTTGTTTATACTCTAGTCTGCACTCAGGGGACTCAGAGTACTCTAGTCCGTACTCAGGGGACTCGGAGATTTTAAGTTGTTTATAATTTGGTCCGCACTCAGGGGACTCAGAGTACTCCAGTCCGCACTCAGGGGACTTGGAGATTTTAAGTCGTTTATACTCTGGTCCGCACTGAGGGGACGCAGAGTACTCCAGTCCGCACTCAGGGGACTTGGAGATTTTAAGTCGTTTATACTCTGGTCCGCACTCAGAGGACCAAGAGTGCTCCGGTCCGCACTCAGGGGACTTAGAGATTTTAATTTGTTTATACTCTGGTCCGCACTCAGGGGACTCGGAGTACTCCAGTCCGCACTCAGGGGACTTGGAGATTTCTAAGTCGTTTATACTATGGTCCGCACTTAGGGGACTCAGAGTACTCTAGTCCGCACTCAGTGGACTTAGAGTACTCCAGTCTGCACTCAGCGAACTTGGAGATTTCTATGTCGTTTATACTTTAGTCCGCACTCAGGGGACTCAGAGTACTCCAGTCTCCACTCTGGGGACTTGGAGACTTTAGGGTGTTCATGCGTGTTCATATGTCAGACAAAATAACGTAACTCTAATGGTTTTCCATAGAATTATCATACACAGAAACATCAATAATCAAGGAAAAGATGGCTTCAAGCCTTTATTATTGAAAATAAGCTAAATTGTCTCATTACAAGCTTTAAACTAAGAATAAAAAACATTCTAGAAATAAGTGTAACTAGCATATGAAAGAAATGGACTAAGTAAAATAATGCCGCAAATGTCCGCTATTCCATGCTTGGGGGAGTGTCGCACCATCAACGCTTGCTAGCTTGAAAGTTCCATCTCCAAGCTTCCGTTCAATGACGTATTGACCTTCCGATGCGGGATTCATATGCGATGGGACCGGGAAAACTCATTTCAAGACGAGGTCACACACATCAAAGATTCTCGACCGGACCTTTTCATTATAATATCGAGCGATTCGGTGTATGTATACAGCCGCTCTTAAATCAGCTTCCTCACATTTTTCATCAATGAAGTCCAGTGATTCCAGCAAAAGATCTCGATTCGACTCAGGGTCATAATAAGTTGCCTGATGTGACAGAGCTTCAAGTTCTACGGGTATAACAGCTTCCATGCCATATGCCAATGCGAATGGAGTGTGGCCAAGCACGGACTTGTGGATGGTTCTATAAGCCCAGAGCACTGTCGGAAGTTCATCCACCCACTTGCCTCTAGCCTTTTCCAAATGCTTTTTTAAAATGGACTTGATTATTTTGTTCACGGCTTCCACTTGTCCATTATCTTTTGGATGAGAAACTGCTGCAAACTTTTTCTCAATGCCATATCTTTGGAAAAACTCTTTGAACTCTTTGTTTTCGAACTGAGTTCCGTTGTCTGTAATGATAGTCCGTGGTAGGCCAAAACGATATATAATATTTCATACAACAAAATTAATGACCTTTTTGGTGGTGATCATGGCCAAAGGCTCTGCTTCTGCCCACTTAGTAAAGTAATCGATCGCAACCATCGTGTATTTCGCACCATCTTTGGATATGGGTAATGAACCGACTATGTCGATTCCCCACATTGCAAACGACTAAGGACTAACCATTTGCGTGTGTTCCGTCGGCGGTGCTCTCGGGATGTTTGCATATTTCTGGCATTTATCACATCTTCTTACATAGTCTGCAGCATCTCGATTTACAGTTGGCCAAAAGTATCCATTGCGGAGGATTTCCTTTGCTAATGTTTGCCCCCTAGTATGGTCACCGCATTCTCCTTCATAGACTTCCTTCAGGATTCGTTTTATCTCATCATGGGCAATGCACCGGAGTAAGGGGGTTGAGAATCCCCTCCGATACATTATTCCGTCCTGCATTACGTATCGTGAAGCCTTACGAATGACTTGTCGCCTTTCACTCCTTCTTTCGGGAAAGCCCCGTGTAGCAAGTATTGCTTGAATGGGGTCATCAATGATTCCTTTTCGATTTCTGTTTCTAACACGAAATCTACCTCCATAATATTTATACTCGGAGCATGTAAGGTTTCAACGGGAACCGATCCCATTTGCTGTGCATCGCCAGTGCTCGCAAATTTTGCCGATGAATCGGCTTCTTGGTTTTGTTCACGCGGGACGTGCGAAATATCATAATATTCCAGATTTGCTAGCATCTCTTGAACCCGTGCCAGGTATGGGGAAAGTCTCTGTCCCTTTGCTTGATAGTCCCTCCGCACTTTCTACACCACCAGTTGTGAGTCACAAAAGATTTCAACCGATCTTACCCCCAGTTCTCTGATAAGTCTCAAGCCAGCAATCAATGCTTCATACTCGGCTTAGTTATTTGTCATTGGGAATTCGAGCTTCAAAGCATAAAAAACTGATCGGTTTTTTGAAGTTACAAGAACTATGCTTGCCCCCGAACAATGGTTGTTAGATGTTCCATCAGTGTACATCTTCCATCGAAGGCAGGTATGACATTGTGTCCGCTTGATTCATCTAACATGGTGAATTCAGCAATGAAGTCTGCTAGCACTTGCCCTTGTATGGCCCTTCGTGGAAGGTATGTAATATCGAACTGACTCAACTCGATATTCCATTTTAACATCCTTCCAGAGGTCTCTGGTCGTTGGAGTACCTGCCGCAAGGGTTGATCGGTGTAAACACTGATTGAGTGTGTCTGAAAGTATGGACAAAGCTTACGTGATGCAATCACCAAGCAATAGGCTAGTTTTTCGATCTTGGTATAATTTCTTTCTGCCCCCGTTAAACATTTACTGATATAGTACACTGGCTTTTGAACTCGGTCCTCCTCGCGAACCAAAGCCGTGCTGATAGCATGTTGGAATACATCCAGGTACGCATACAACATTTCATGGTCAATTGGTTTCGATAGCACCGGGGGACTTTCTAAATGCCTTATCAGGGCTCGGAATGCTTCCTCAAATCGGATGTCCACTCGAAATTCCTCATTCCTTTCTTTATTACATCAAAGAAGGGAATACACTTATCTGTTTCTCTGGAAATGAATCAACTAAGCGCGGCCACCTTTCCATTCATGCTTTGTACTGCTTTATAGTTCTGGGGACTTGTATGTCTCGAAATAGCTTGAATCTTCTCCCGGTTAGCTTCTATTCCCCGCGCATTCATAATAAAACCCAAAAACTTTCCTGACGCAATGCCAAAGGAACATTTCAAAGGATTGATCTTCATCCCATAATGTCTGAGTATATCAAACATCTCTATTAAGTCTCGAATATGGTTGTTTGACTGTCATGACTTCACAAGCATGTCATCCACATAGACTTCCATCGTTCTACCAATCTTGTCTTTAAACATTCGATTCACCAGACACTGATAAGTTGCTCCCGTGTTTTTCAATCCGAAAGGCATTACTACATAGCAATATAACCCAACGTCTGTGACAAAACTGGTGTGTTCTTGATCTAGAATGTGCATCGGGATTTGATTGTATCCTGAATACGCATCCATAAATGACAGTAGCTCGTGTCCGGCCGTTGAGTCGACTAGCTGATTGATTCTAGGTAGAGGAAAACTATCCTTTTGGCATGCTTTGTTTAAATCAGAATATTCAACGCAAGTTCTCCACTTCCCATTTGCTTTCTTCACAAGCACAAGGTTAGACACCTATTTAGGGTAGAGGGTGTCGTGGATGAACCCATTGGCTTTGATTTTTTCCACTTCCTCTCTGAGAGCAGCGGACCTCTCCGAGTCCATACCTTTCCTTTTCTGTTTTACAGGAACGTACTTCGGGTCTATGTTCAACATATGACTCACAATGGCGGGAGAAATCCCGCACATATCAGAATGTGCCCAATTAAAAACATCCAGATTCGCTCGGAGGAAATCAGTGAGATCCTCGGCTACTGAGGGTCGAGTTGTGATCCAATCTTAAGAACTTATGACGGGTCATCTCAGTTGACTGGAATATCAATCGTCAGCTCAACCGGTGCTGCATTCGCTTCCCTGGGTTCCCCATCATCATCCCTCGGATCTATGTCTCTATGGATCCGAGAATGTCGCCCGAGCCAGGGCTCGGGCACTACTTATCAATTGTCAGTATTTCAGATGCGGACAGAGTTGTCCGCCACCTTTCCTTTCTCTCTTTGTTGAGCCTCTCTCAGCTCAGCCACATAACACGCACGACCGGTCGCCTGATCGCCATGCACCACACCAACTCCTTTGTCTCTCGGAAACTTTAACATCGAGCACCATGGGGCCAAAGCTGCTCTAAACTCCACAAGGGCCGGACGACCCAGAAACACATTATATGGAGAATCAACATCCAACACTATGAAGGTAGATTCTCACCCTCCTACGCTCACCTTCTCCCAGCTCAACTAGCAACTCAACATACCCAGTCGCATCAGTCGCTGCACCATTAAATCCATGGATACGTGCTTTAGATGGCTTTAAATCTTTTGTCTCCATCTTTATTTGGTCATATGCCTTTTTGAAGATGATGTTAACGGAGCTTCCACAATCAATTAAAATTCTTTTGACATATGCTGGCCAGATCGTCACAGATATGACCATCGGGTCGATGAGGAGCCTCCACCTTGTCCGCATCTCACCTCCTAAACAGTATATCGTCTATCATCATGCGTTGTTGCTTTATGGGGTCCCATCCTCCACATTCGAACAACACTCCTAATCCGCATGCCTTAAGGAGTTAGCATATTGCTCCATCTCCTGCCAATTCTTGTCTGCAGGGTGAGGTCCTCCGACTATCGTGTTTATGATCAATCTATCCACGGTTTGGGCAGGTTCCTCTGGATGGCGTGGAGCCGGCCCGCATCCGGGGTTTGATGTTCCTTGCCTACCCTCTTGTGGGTTCTTAACAAATTCCTGCAGCTTTTCCGCCTGATCAGCTTTTTCCGCCTGATCAGCTTTGTTATGGCGTCGTGGAGTGCCTACACTTCTCTGTATTGTGTCCGTAAGTCTCATGCCTCTTGGGCGTGGCTTTCTCCATTGAAAAGTGTTATAGGTTGACAGATAAATATTAAAGAGATGCATCTAGGGGGTGTATTCGTTGTAGGTTGGAATCCTTGCTTATATTTCCCTGCTTCTCTTTTCTTTCCAGGATTTCCTCCTCTGAACCCTTTAGATATCCCAGGCTTGTTCTGGACGTTGACTTGAACCTTTCCCGAGTTATCGTCGGATTGTTTTATGGCGATATTGCTTTTCACAGTCTCCTGAACAGGCCCTGGTGCCTTATCTCACCTCGTCCATCTGGCTTCTTCTCTTTTTATTGAATTGATGAGCCTTTGAGTAGAAATGCTCTAGCGTTTTTGGAGGCTTTCCCGCCGACCAATCTCAAACACTGAGTCTAAATCCACTCCTCGCATTACCGCCATCAGAATTTCATGGTAGTTGGGGTTGCTAACTTCAGTAGCCGCAACATGAAATCTCTGCAAGTACTCTTTCAATGACTCCCCCGGAGCCTGGATCACTCTTGATAGGGACATCACATCCTTGGAACGAGTGGCGTGTATTCTGAACTCTTCTACAAATTTCATCGCCAATTCGTCAAAGCTGGATATAGACCGTGGGGAAAGTCGAGTGAACCACATGGTGGCGATTCTAGATAAAGTAATTGGAAAGCATCTACACATGGTCGCATCATTCGCTCTAGCCGAGTCCATCATCCATTCGTACCTCATCACATGCTGCCTGGGATCAGTCTTTCCTTCGTAGGCCGGGATAGTTGGCATGCTAAAATTTCTGGGATACTCGGCCTGTAGAATGGTATCGTTGAATGGAGTATGACTCTTGGATATCCCCCACTCTTCGTTGGTTAGGCCTTGATTTTCCCTCATTAACTGACTGGCCATAGCTGATAAGTCCGGAGTTTGTATGGAGGATGGAAGGTTGGGTTCTGTTTTACGGGACCGCTCAGGTTGATGTCCCCTCTCCCGGTGATCTGCTAAAAGTGTATCTTGAAGGCTAGTTTCATTAGGATCTTGGTGAGTCGAGCATCCGGTCTCCACACATACTCCTGCTCTTAAGTTTCCTGTTCCGGCTTGGGTGTGGTCTCCAAGATGTGATTGATCCCTGGTAGATCGATCAGTAGCACCTACTTGTGCAGTTTTAGCTTTACGGTGTCTACACCTGGGAGGTTCAACGGATGAAGTCGAGCTATCAGATGAAGAATAAGGAGCAGGGCTACCTCCAGCATTCTGATGTTGTTGCTAAGTAAGCTGAGTCATCAGGTTAGCGTTAGCTTGAATCTGCTCAGCAAGTTGTCTTCTACTTTCCATGAGTTCTCTCATCAAGTCGTTGAACTCTGCCCTTATAACGACTTCCGTCTGATTATGAGCTCGGGCAGTCCCTGCACCTAGATTTGCTTGCTAGTTGCTAGGTCCTATCTGTTGTATGCTAGCAGTCTTGTTGACGTCCGCGTTATGAGAGGCTGATCAGGTATGTGGTCTTCCCATAGTAGAGTTGTTGATCGAAACTCTGAGTAGATTCAACAAACGTCCTATGAATAATTTGGATTTCCTTTGAGGGATTTATTCAATCCAGTAGCTGCAAAGCAGATCCTAGCGGCCTGAGAATTCGATTCTCAGTGAAAGCACCAAAATGTTAGCACCAAAATTGGTCACTAACACCCTTAGGAAGGATTTCATAGAGAGATTAATGAAGAAAGTAAATTAAAACAGAGAGTTGTATGCTAAATTAAACGCAAAGACAAGAATACCGAATTTATAGTGGTTTGGCGTAACTGCCTACATCCACTTTGAAGTCTATCTTTATTGCTTTACTCAATTACTGAATACAGCTACAATTCGTACACCAACTACTTGAATACAATTGTTAAGTAAAGAAGGATGAGTCTTGAATGCCATAGAGTCTCCCTAGTGTTCTTCCAAAAAAGGTCCATTTCACTGTGCCCCTGCCCCTCTATTTATAGACGAAGATGGGTTAGGCTTCCCTAATGGGTCTAGGAGCAAGATACCTCGGCCCGAGATGAGTGACTTCTGTGTGCCGAGCCACAAGTGTCAAACGGCAAATGTCGAGCCATATATCCAAGCCGAACGACACCTCTATGTCGAACGAGGCAGTGTGTTGAGTGAAGTCTGTAGACCGAACGAGACCCGATGCCAGTCGAGGGGAGATATCGAATGGCATGCTTAGGCCGAGCAAGGCTTCATGTCGAACAAGGCTGGAATTCCGAACGGGGCTGGAATGCCGAGCGAGGCCCGGATGCCGAACGGTGCTGGAATGCCGAGCAAGGCCTAGATGCAGAATGGTGCTGGAATGCCGAGTGAGGCCTGGATGCCGAACGGGGCCTAGATGCCGTACGGTGCTGGAATGCCGAGTGAGGTCTGGATGTCGAATGGTGCCAGATGCCGAACGATGCTGATGTCAGTCGATGCATCTCTGCCGCACGAGGTTCGTGCCGAACGATATGAAATGTCGAACAACCTCGCTGTGCCAAGCGGCCCTTAATGCCAAACGATCCTTCTACACCAAGCCTCTTCTTACTTGGTCAAGCCACCGGGTAACAGGTAGCACAATGGCTCACATATTTAGATATGTCCCTTTTCATTGTCTTCCACCAGAAAGTTCTTTTGATATCTCTATACATCTTATTAACTCATGGATGGATGCTGAGTTTGGACTTGTGAAACTCGTCCAAGACTTCACGTTTAACATCCGGAATATCTGGAACATAACCTGCCTTCAATCTTATAACTCCTCTATTATCAACTTCAAAATTGGTATTTTCACCATGACAAATTCTCTTACACATTTCTCGAAGAAACTTTTCTTATGTCTGTTGTCTTGCAATCTTTTTAAGAAGAGTAGGAGCAACAATAAGATGAGCGAGAATAGCATGTTTTCCACTCAAGGTGTTGGCAACTACATTTGCTTTTCCAGGCATATACAGAATATCTAGGTCATAAGACGCCCGAAATTCTAACCAACGTTGTTGCCGCAAATTTGAATCTTTCTAGGTGAAGAGATACTTCAAAGATTTGTGGTCGGTGAATAATTCAAATTTTTTTACCTAGAAAAAGAAGGATTTATTAAGTATATATTAAGTTAACTTGAATTTTAAAATTTTCGTTTAGAAAAGCTGAAGAAGATTCTTACCTAGAAGATAATGTCGCTAGGTTTTTAAGGCGAAAGTAACAGCTGGAAGCTCGAGATCGTGAGTTGGGTAATTTCTCTCATGTGGCCATATTTGTCTACTCACGTAGGCAATTACCTTCCTATTCTGCATTAACACTGCACCCACACCATCACCATAAGCATCAGTATACGCAGATAAGCGTTGGTTTCCATTAAAATAATGAGTATAGGAGCAGTAGTCAATCTCTTCTTCAGCTCCTGAAAAGCTTCATCACATTTTGTAGTCCAAATTTTGCATTTTTCATTGTTAGCTTAGTCAACGGACTAGCTATCTTAGAAAAATCTTGAACAAACTTCCGGTAATGTTCCGCTAAACCCAAAAAACTTCGAACTTCTTTTGGAGTTGTGGGTCGCTTCTAGTCCAGAATAGCGGAAACTTTGCTAGGATCAACAGAAATTCCTTCTTCACTCACAATGTGCCCGAGAAATTTGACTTCCTTAACCCAAAAGTGGCATTTAGAAAATTTAGCGAATAAAATATTCCTTCTCAAAATCTCCAAAACAATACTCAAATGCTCAGCATGCTCCTCTTCAGTTTTGGAGTAGATCAAGACATCATCAATAAATACCAAAACTAATTTATTCAATACCTCTCGAAACACATGGGTCATTAAATCTACGAAGTATGGGGGAGCATTGTTAGTCCGAAAGGTATGACTAACCATTCGTAGAATATGTCCCGACCTCTGAAAGCAGTCGGGTGAACACAATCTTTGGCAATTCGTAGCTGATGGAATCCCTGAGCTAGATCCATCTTTGAAAAGAATCGTGCGCCGTGCAGTCGATCCTGGGTAATGGAAATTTGTTTTTGAGAGTTTGTTTATTGAGATCGCGGTAGTCTACACACAAATCTCAAGGATCCGTCAGATTTAGCCACAAACACCATAGCTGAACCCCATTCGAAAACACTAGGACGCATTAATCCCTTTTCCAACAAATCATCGGTTTGCTTGACTAGTTCAATTCTTTCCCTGGGTGCCATCATGCGGCTTGCGTGAGTGACAGGACGAGCATTTGGAACTATCAATACTAAATTCAATCTCTCTGAGCAGGGGTTGAGATTTTACTTCTTCAAATACGTAGAGAAAATGCTGGACAATAGGAATGGACTCTAGACTAGGTTCGGGATATCCCAACGTATACATCAACTTATCCCTTTTCGAACTAGGGTCTTCACAAGAAATTTCAATGAAATCTCCAAATTTTGTTTTGACCAGAATCATTCGATTGTTACAATCTAATTTGGCTTCGTACCTCGTCAACCAATTCATTCCGAGTAATATTTCAAATTCGTTACAGTCGAGAATATAAAGGTTGATAGGAAATTGATGGCCAGGATATGAGATAGGCACTTTCCTACAATATAATCAAAGATTTGCAGGACCTCTAACAGGATTCTTCACGCAAATAGGTTCATGGACAAATTTAGGTTCAAGTTTCAATTCATTCACGATTTGTTGGGAGATAAAGCTATGTGAAGCTCCCATGTCGAATAATACTCTGGCAACTCTATCATAAATGAGGCGGTTACCTTCTAATACTCCCTTTCCTTCATCCGCCTTTGAAGTTGAGGGGTCATCTTCTATCGCGTACATTTTTGCTACTTGTGCTTATTTCTTTTTTGGGCAATTTTTAACTCCGTGACCTGGCTGGTGACAACAGTAGAATTCCTTGGATCTTTGACTTTCCTTCACGGATTGATCTTTCTTTACTTGTTTCTTTGGCATCTTGCAATCGTTTGCAAAATGGCCTTTCTCCTGACAATTGTAACAAGTAATATTTCTAACCGAGTTTTCCTGATTAATCCTCTTCTCCTTGCCTTGATCCAGCCTCTTTCCTTCAAATTTACTTTTCTTTCAATTTTGACTGCTTGAACTCCCCTTCTCTTCCAAAACTTCCTGCATATATAGGGTAACATATCGATCAAGTCCGAAGAGGATTCTTTAACATAGGTTGTCATCCTCTCGCGGTACTTTCTATTCATTCCCTGAATGAATCTTTCATTCTTCTTCAAAGGTGTATTTACCAGCTCCGGACCAAAACGAGATAATTCATTGAATTTATTCAAGTATTCCTCAAATGATAAACTTCCTTATTTCAAATCCATGAACTCCTGGTACATTCAGGAGATACCAGCAAATGGCATGTATCGCTGCTCAAACACCTCTTTAAATCGTCTCCAAGTAATCTCATCTTCCAGCTCATCCATTGTAACTGTCTCCCACCAAGCTAGGGCTTCCTCTTGGAGTTACCAAGAAGCTATTAGTCGCATATGATCATCTTCCAACTTTAATCCCATGAAATCCTTTTACACGATCTAATCCAGGCTTGGGCTTCAATGATAGACTCCTTTCTCGTAAACGGCTTTCCACCCAGTCTCGAGAAAGTTTTATATAGATCAGCTAGATTCGGGTGATGTTGAGTAGGTATAGCTGCTGTTGCAGGCACTTGACCAGTTATAGTGGTATTTTCCCATCCCCTACCTTGTCCTCTTCTTCCGCTCATTCTCACTACCTGTAAATAGTAAGAAAACTTGATTTAGGCTTACGAACAAGATATCTTAAGGAATATCAACAGTTAAAAGGAATAGACCATGAAATTTTAGGTTTTTGGTCTTTCGGGCTATACTCATTCTAGGGTATACTTCACCCTACCTCTAATGATCCACCTAATGTGTTATACTCCGTAGATAAAGTTCTTACTCAACCTTTAGCTCTGATACCTCTTGTCATGACCCAAAGTCCAATGTTCAGAAATCGACATCAAATACCTCACTTGTATTCGACTGCTGGAAATTCAAACGTTGAACTCCAATTCGGATGGAGCTTATAACAAGATTAGATAAACATGAATATCATTGAACATAACACAGATACAACTTTGACACAATATCCATTACAACATTCATCACCAATATCAAAGTTCTACACATAAGATACTACAATAAAACGACAACTCCACAGCGAAACAATAAAGACTTCAAAAGTTCCAACATACTTCACTTCGATAAGGTCTTCAAAAACTCCAACACTTCAAAAGATTTCCAAATCCAAAAGCATCCATAATCCGACAGTTTCTGAAAGACTTCAAAATCCAAGCTAGCTCCAAAACATGGATAACCTGCTTCTTTCAATATTATTATTAGTGCATGGCATAGAAAACATTTTTGAAAGTATAATATTAATCTTAGCCGGCATGTATGCTTACTATAGCTACCATCTAAAAAGTGGTGACCACCCTAAGTAAATGGTAGGTTATACAACTAAAACCATACAGAGCTCGTATTGGATGATTGGATTTCCAACAATGGTTAGGCAAAGGAACTTCCTACACAAAATGGAATGTGTATGGAGGGACGTCCCTGAGAACCTAACCGGATCTCTGCCAACACAAGGCGGGGTTACCTCTGTTACTAGGTAACTACTGACATGAGTATGCCATCTTCCGGTCGTTACCAACCTTTATCCGAGGCGCCTCTCAACAAACAACCACAAAGCAATAAGTTAGCAGCAACCACTAAGTTAAGTTTCTGGGCTTCATACCATGATACCACTTATAATCCAGAAGAAAATGGACATACCCTTAGGGGGCGCTACCCCTAAATAGCCTTGCTGTAACGATTCCTGTTTCGACCATAACCGAGTTGTGAGGTTCGACGAAGTCTCGTCCACAAAGCTATGCTTTTCTCAAAAGCCATGCTTCGATCAACAAATGATCAGCAGCACTCAGCATGCCACACTACCTAATTGGAAGTATATCACTTATAACCATTAACTACATAACCTCTGAGCTCGTACGTCTCAGAGAAAGGTGTTAAGCTAAGAGAATAAATTCTCCGCCACCAATAGAAATGTATTTGAAAGAGATTAGCTTTATATCTCAAAGTGTAATGTCAGACATACAACCATACAAGTCTGTTCTGGGTTCGAACAGAACCGAAGGCACTTCCAAAGAAGTCCTTGCAATCCGAGCATCCATAATCCCGATCGAACTCCCCATCACATATGGAGATCTCTATACCGAAGCAACTCAGCGCAGAGTCATTCGACAGGCGTGATAGCCAGATTTTTGATATCTGATAATTGAATAATTAACTGGTGTTATTCAGTTGAACAAATCAAATTCTGATATCTGGATGAATTTGAAGCTATGATAATTATAGGGAAATCTTTGGTTTTAAATTTAATAAAAGATATGTTGTCTAATCTTAATATATATGTATGTGTGTATATATTGTAATTGGAAAATTTGTTTTAAAAAAATTCAAGTTAATAATTTTCAAAACTAATTAAAATTTTATTCTAATCAAGAATATGTTTGCTTGAGTTAAAATAAGATTTAAATTTTTGGTCATTACTTTGCTTTCAAAATTCATCTTTAAATAACACATGAACATAGTTTATAAATATATATAAGTTTAAACCTTGAATACAAATTAATGTAAAACATAACATATTAAAATAAATACTTGTATAATTAATATAAAATGGTTTTAAACAATTGTAAATACAATAGACAAGATTTAAACATTTATTAATAAATGGACACATGTAAAATATATTTGTCACTTACGTATCATTTGAATCAACAAGTGGCAACATTGTTTTTTTTTAATTTAGTTTGTAAATTAATGTAAAAAAAGAAAACTCAACCTGGAAATTATCTCCAAAACAGAAATTCTCAAGGAATCAAACTTGTAAAAAAAAAATTCAACCAGAGAAAGTTCATGCAAGATAACCTGTAAACAAAGCCTGTTATATTTTATCTTCAAACTTGGGAATTCAATCAAAATAAAACGAACCTGAAAGCAAACATCATCAATAAAGGAAAACTTCAGGACTGCAGAATCAAAATCAAACAAGCAAACCTGAAGTAATCAAAGCATTTCTGTCCTCTGCTCTGGGATATTATGTGAGTAAACAAAACAACCACTTGTTTTAAACATAGAACATGTGCTGATTTATGAAATTATGATTTGTTACTCTGTTTGCATGAGAAGAATTTAGACCTGCATATTGAAATGAGGTGATAAGAATGTGTGACTGTATAACTGTGTTCATTCTGTTTTGTTAGAGAGTTCATATTTTGAATCAAAAATTCAAATCTTCTCATCTGGTCTCTTATAGGAGGTAGTATTTGAACAAATTAACTTTTTTTATGAATAAACTAAGTTTTAAATTTTGTTTTAAGCAAAATAAGTCAGTATATTTCTGGAAAATAAGATAAAGGAAGTAAAAACTTGTGAAACATGAAAATTTGAGCATCGCAATTCCTTGGTTAACTTATATGATCGAAATCATCATCTAAAATTATGAATTTTAGGAAATAAATTCAAATTTTTAGTTGGGAAACAAGTGAAATTTTGGTGGTTGATCGGTTTTTGAGTTTCGGGTTATTCCTGGTGATCTGCGAAACCAGGGAGGTCGGGACTGATTCTGGAGATGGCTTGTGAGTTAGTGATCGAGGTAAAAATGGCGAACGATTTTATAGTTTGCCGTGGTTGATGTGGTGAAGCTAATTAGGGTTTAGCGATGCTTTTAGGCATGGTCAGTAACTTGTCAAAATTGGGCGCCAAGGTGGTTGGTTAAGTTTGCGGTATGGGGGGAAAAGGAAGAGGTGACGATGACGATGGCGGTGGCGTGTTTTTAGAGATTCCGGTGGCTAGAAACAAGAGGACGAGGCGGAATGTGTGGGGTTCTGACTCCTGCAAGGGGTCTTTGTAACAACCCGCATATTTATCGATTTTATATTTAAATATTTTATTTAAATATTTTGTCGTTAATCGGATATTGGTCCGAAAAGCTACTTTTTGCAAACGGTCAAATTAGGACTCGAGACAACTTCCATTGAGTTTGAAATGTTGTTTACAATTTTTTTAAGTATAAACATTGATAGGTTTAGAGTTAGTGGAATTTCACTTACTTTTCCCGCTTTGGACTTTGGGTTAGATTAGCCATTATAACTCAAACCCACTTCTCTCCTTCTCCTCACTCTTCATAAATTTCCTAACAACCAAGCTTTAGCATTAATGGTGAGTGGAAGGGGAAATTAATATTCCAAGCTCAAATTCTCTTGCAAATCCAACATTCAATTCCAAATTCAAGAAGAAGATATTGGATTCAAGCTTGTGATTACTTCTCCATTGCTTTCAAGCTTTTCTTCATAAATTTGGTGCAAAGGTGAGATTTTTATCTCACAATTTTAGTCTATAACTATATTGGACTGTTGGGAATGATTCCCCATCACTTTAGCATATACATTTGCATTTGGTTTGGATTGGATTGGCGAAAAACTCCAATTTTTAGTGTTTTTGGTGAAAAACTGCACTTAGGTCGTTCTGCCTATGTTAGGTCGTTCGCGTTGAAAAGTCACTCAAAGAATAGCTCGTTTTTGGCCTTAAAACCGTTCACACGTGTTATGTCGTTCGCCTCGGAATTAGGACGTCGGGTTTTAAGTCGTAGGTCGCTCGGCCTTGTTATAGTGGTTAGGTCGTTGGACAATAGGTTGCTCGCGTGTTAAACCTCTTAGGTCGCTCGACCTTATAAACTGTTAACTCGTTAGGTCGTAGGTCGCATCGGTACGTTAGGTCGCGTGACCTTAGGTCGTTCCCCTTTAGGTCGTATGACCTTGAGTCGTTCGCGTGGTTTAAGCCTTTAAGTCGTTAGGTCGTAGGTCGCAAGGCCGTAGGTCGCGCAATCCCCTTAACTCGCTCGGCCTTGTCATTTTTAGGTCGCGAGTCTTGCTAGGTCGCCTCTTGTGTCATCTCGTTCGGCCTTTATCACGTTGGGTCATTCCCCTTTTAGGTCGCGTGGCACATTAGGTCGCGTACCCCCTTAAGTCGCTCGACCACTAGGTCGCGTACCCCCTTAAGTCTCTCAACCTCTAGGTCGCGAGCACCTCTAGGTCGCTCGACCCCTTAAACTCATAGGTCGCTTGGCCTTTTCCATTAGATCGCGTACCCCCTTAAGTCGCTCGACCACTAGGTCGTGTACCCCGTTAAGTCGCTCGACCTCTAGGTCGCGAGCACCTCTAGGTCGCTCGACCCCTTAAACTCGTAGGTCGCTCGGCCCCTTACAACCTTAGGCCGTTCAATTTAGGTCGCTCGGCCGTGCTAATGATAGGTCGTGAGCTTATTAGATCGCTCGATCCTATCCTTCCTTAGGTCTTCACTAGGTCGTACCGTTTTGGACGGGACGCTGCCCCTGCACCCCCACGTTGGGGGTTTGCCACCACCCCTGGACCCCCCCCCTCCGTAGGGGATCTTATCTGAAAAACATTCAACAGAACTTGCCTTGTTGAGATGCTGAGTTGACCATTCTTCGAGACAAACTATCTCGGGCTTCTCGGTCGATTTTATGGATTTTTGAATATCTATTTCGATGGATTCTTTATCGATTTCTTTGGATTTTATTCGCGTCTTTGAATGTGAATTTTGATGATTGATTATTTCTACAATCACTTCTATGATTTATCACTTTAAAATATAAAGGTTTTCTATACTAGTAGTAAATATCAAAACTCTTTCTTCAAATGATTTCAACACTATTTTATAACAAAGCTCGTTTTCTCAAACCGATTTCCAATCTATTAGTATATACAAACCTTTACCTCACTCGTATGATAAATCTAATTAAACGACTTAGTAAAACAAGTGGTATGAAACGCTTGTGTTTACTTCGTCGGTTAATTCTTGGACTTGTTCGATTGAATCTCTTGTGACAATTTTCTAGTGGAGATCTACAATTTGTTCATAAATATTTAAGTTAAGCTAGTGGTTATGGGACATGATGCTAAGCTCATATATTTACTAGCTTACTGTGGTTGACACTTTTCGTTGATCATGATGATCATTTTATGATTTAGACTAGCAATTGTGCGATGTCTCTTTGTTTGCAAGGTTAGACTAGACCTCATGGGTGTGATTCCGACTCACACATATCTCTTTGTCCGCAAGGTTAGTCTAGAAACCATTTGTGTGATTCCATTCACACATACCTTTTTGTTGCGAGGTTAGGCTAGACACCATTTGTGTGATTCCACTCACACATGCCTTTTTGCTTTTTGGTTAGCCTAGACCTAATCTGGGTGATTCTAACTCACCCATATGGGGTAGCTCCCCATGGTCTTCGGACCGTCATGTGATAGGCCTCTTTCCCTTTTTCTTTGATTTCTGGATTTCTTGTGTTGATTTCTGGAATTTATGTCATTGACTTGTTATGAGTACAAGTTTAGGGTATGATGCCCTATTTGGATCTTTGAGAAGATTCTTGTGATATTGATTTATCTCTTATTGATTGATCTTCTGTTGATCATCATTTGCATACTTATAGTAGTATGTCAGTATGGATATTTTATGTTTATGCCATATCTTTTATTTTATATCATGTCATCTGATATTTATAGCTAGGCTGATCCGTTTATTATTTTTTTATTAACTAATACTCGGGTCAGACCGAGATGTTACAGGTGCTTCTACTTGACTTCTTCCCGGGATTTGCTACTCTGACTTTTAGCTAACTATTTAGATTAGCAGTTTTTGTTGTATACACTTGAGATATAGACTCATAGTTGTATTCTTTTGTATAGCACGTGTTGCTATTCTTTTGTATTATTGTGGATCTTTTTGACCACTCTCTGATGTACACTTTCATGTGTTAGTTATATATTCATATCTTCTTCCGCCTTTGTGATATGGATGTCTGTGACTGATTTGTGTTATGATTATTTCTATGTTTGTTTCTGAAGATTATTTATAGCCACCGTGTGATAAGCAATTACATGGATGGTCTCTCCTCAATAGCCTTATTCTCCGTGCTAGTTGACAGCACTACACCGTAGTGTTCTTGGCTAGCGTGGGTATAGAGGTGGGGCATCACAGTCTTCGATGTTCGAATTTTGATACAGAAACGGTTGTGGAATGTTGAGGTGATCAAGTGAATTAGGAGACCGGAGATGGTTTATGGATGGGAACGGCGACGAGTTTCAGTGAGGCGGAGCCATGTGCATGTGCACGCGGAGATGCTTGTGTATGTCAGAGCAGGTGGTAGGAGAAGAAGAAGGTAAAGTTTGAAGAGAGAACGATGGAATCTGAAAGAAGTGTGGAAACCCAGATATGATCTCGGGGAGGTGAAGTTTTAACTTGAGCATGTGATCAAGGTTGTACGCATATTTGTTTCCAGGAAAGAAAACGGGAGAAGAAGTTTTGTACAGGGAAAACTCGGGGAAAATGGTGTTTGACTCGAAGTGTAACTCGAGTAGACTAAGGGAAGTCTCGGGTTTCTAAGTACTGCACCGTTTCATTACAAAAGTGAAGTTAAGAAAACCTGTTGTACAAATTCTGAGAACTATAACTTGATAAAGGATTAATTGTTTTAGTCCAGAATCTAATACAAGTCTTAATTATTTTAGTTAATACATTAACAACGTTTTTAACACTTAGTTAATATTTTAAATTAAGTAATTAATTTCAATAAAGTATAAAGTTAATTAACATTTAAAGTTTGTAGTTGGTATTAAATTGATTTTCAAAATTTAAAAAAAGATTTCTTTGAAAATGTTAGTTAAGTTGAACAATTAATATCAATTAATTATTTTTTTAGGAAGTAATTAAGAATAATTACATTATAATTATAATTAGAGTTTGGACTTAAATAATGATTAATTGATAAATAAATTTGTAATTAACTACTTAAAGTTAATAAACGAATGATTAGTAGTTAAGTAATTAAGTAATTTAATTCACAAATGACTAATGATTAATTAACGGTAATTAAGGAATACTTAATTTGTAATTAAACTATGCTGATCAATAAATAGGTTTATTAATTAATGGTTGAAGAATAATTAATCTGCAATTAAGATTTATTAATTTGGGATTTAAGGGTAATTAAGGGATAGATTATCCGATTGAAAATAATTTGTTAATTAATTAAAGGTAATCTCTTGCAGATAAATTAAATAATAAATACTTGATGAGATTTAGTGAAGTAATTCATAAATTACAGGATGTAATAAAATAGAAGGAATTACTTCATGGGTAGCAATTAAAGGGTAATTACTTGGGTAAGCAATTACTTGGGGTAATTACTGTTATGCGTAATTAGGGTTGATTACTGGATGCAATTAATTCATGGAGTTTGGTTAAGTATAATTACTTAATTAGATAATGATGATAATCTGAATGGAATCAAAGAATAATTAATCATGAAAGATTAATTAAGATGAATGATTATAGGATGGTAAATCAATTGGGTTGAAATTAATTAATAAGCAGGATTTAAAGGTGATTGACTCATTTATAGCTAATTAGATTTATTCGAGATGGTGTGATTGATTTATCTTGCTTATGTATGATTAAATGAATATCAAATGCCCTGAACTGATTGATACCCCTGATATAAAATGGTTCGTGATATGATGTTTTGGGTGGCAATGATAATGTGGTCATCTGTCAATGATGAATTGCAGAGTGGAAAGGGTGACATCTTTTATTTTTAATGAACTGCATTTCACTTGGATGACATGTGTCAAGATGAACTGAATTCAAAGAGACCAGGGTCGGGTATTAGTAAATACCGAAAACCACTTTGATTCTTTACAAATCGATATATGGAATCAATAGGTTGTAATGGGATGATTTAAGTGAATTGGACCATATTATCTAAGTTCTGGCACTTCATTGTTTGTGAAATAAGTAATGTCTATAGCAACTTATGAAATTGTAAATTGATATACGTACCCCGGGTTTATATGAGTTGTATACTATTATATTCGTTGTTAGATGGGTTTACTCATGCTGGTTTCTAGTCTGACCCGGGTGTTACTTTGATGTAATGCTCGGGTCAGACCGAGTATTACAAATTTTCAGGTAAGGACGTCTGGGGCTCAAGAAGCGAGCTAGATGGCGGGAACATATGGAGTATATACCGCTGTTTACAATGTAGTTGTCTTGGACATGTTGTTTTTAAAACTGTCCAGTGTTGTGAAATGGTTTGTAACTCTGATGTATAAAAAAATACAAATACAGATACAGTTCTTCTTTTATAACTGTTATTTATGTGATATTATATTTTGATCCATTGCGAATGTGAGGTTTCTTTGACTTGTTTCTGTTTCTTCCTCATTTCTTTCTTCTTTTTCATAACTATCTGGAATTTTTGGGTTTAAAATTTCCCGGTCGTTACATTTGGTATCAGAGCTGAAGGTTAAGCGAGAACCTTGGCTCTGGTGGGATTACTCATTAAAGACAGGGTAAGTGGTACCCTAGGATGTGTTGAGTGTGTGTGTGTGTGTGTGTGTGTGTGTGTGTGTGTGTGAGAGAGAGCGTACTTGTTATTTTCTTATATAAAGATTTTAAATGATATATTTTGATATATTGAGCAATATTTATTTCTAATAAGGGAATTGGTTGAGAAGTAATATAACACAACCAAATTGAAATTGAATAAAGATAAGTTTGAAACAAATTCAAACTGAAATTTAATTCGTGAATATGGGAAAGAGTTTCAGAATAAGATAATAATAAATTGGAATTCAGGTATGATAATTTGGGTTATTATCATAAATAATTGTTGTATTTAATAATAAAAAGTATTAATGAGTAAGCTAAAAAGGAAATGTTTTAAGAGGGTAATCTATAAATAAGTATGACATGTAAATTAAAGTGGGTTTTCAAACTTTGAAGATCTGAATTCTAAATTTAAACATGTGGAAATTGTTTTCAAAATGTTAAAGGAAATAATATTATTCAAACTATTTTGAATGTAATCTTAATTTAGAATAAGAAGTTGTTTGTAAACTTTAAAAGAATTTGTTTTGAATTAAAACAAAGGTGGTCTAAATTTTAAATTTTGGCTTGGTGGGCCAAGAAGTAAATATGTATATATGTGTGGATATACATAACATCAAAGTTGGTTTGAAATAAACTCTAAATATTAAGTTTTAAATTTGGAATAAGATGCGATACCCAAAAGTGATGAGCTTTTGAACTTAATAAGTGGGGAAAATTATTTATGAGAAGTTCAAAATTTGAAATGGAAGTTCAAACTGGGTAAGGTTGACTGGAATAAGTGAATTGAGTTTAACTTGGGATAAAGTTAAATAAGTTACAATGATCAACCTGATTTGGGAATTTCAAGATGGAAATGGAATTTAACTTGGGAAGTTAAATAGTTAATCTGAATTGGGATTTTGTGTGATCTCAAAATGGGTTTGAGATCTGAAAATTTGAAATTGATGGATGTTTTAAAATAAATTGGATGATATCATCCTATTGTTATTAATAATCTTTAAATTGTGAATTGGATTTGTTTAAATGAATAAGAAGTGAAGTGTGGTAATATATTCATTGTAGAGATAAATAAAATTTAACTTAAATTTAAAATTAAGATATGGAATTCCTTTGAACTTAAGATTTGAATGTTAAGAAACAAATTGTAAATTAAAATTTTTGAAACTCTTACTTGAACCTTTTAATGAGGTAAGTAAAGATAATCTAAAATGGAATTTTGAAATTTGAATTCATAATTGAATTGTTTAAAAACTTTAAAGGAAAATTGATTTAAAGGAACTAAATCAACATTTGAAGTATTAACTCGAATTTATATAATTCGAGATTGTTTAAATTTGAAATTTGAATTGAAATTAGTTCAAATTGAATTTGATTTGAATTAATTGAAATTGTGATTGAAGATGTATAAGTATAAAATTCAAATGGAAAAAATTTGAATTGGATTAATTTGAAATGATTTGAAATTAAAGTGGGTTCAATTTGAAATTAGTCCGAATTGATTTGAATAATTTGGAATTATAATTAAAATTGAATGATTTTAAATTCAAATGGAATTTGAATTGAATTTGGAAGGAAATCAAGAATAATTCAACTTGATTAGGAAATGGAGTATGTAATTGGGATTAATTCAAACTGGAGTTGAAATGAATTGAAATTGGAACTAGTTCAATTGAAATTTATTTGAATTAGTAGAATTTGAGATCAAGGTTGAATAAAGTTAAATTTGGTAAGAAACTAAGGTTAATTCAACTTGAATTGGGGTTGAATCAATTTCAATGGAAATTGAAGTTATTTAAATTTGGAATTGGGTCAATTTAAATGGAAGTGGAAATTTAAATTGAATCGATGAAAATGGAGATTGGAGTGAGCAGTTTGACTCTGGACTATTTTTGATATCAATTGTTTTAATATAAACTTATTTTTCCAAGCTATTCATTATATATACAACCTTTCTTTTAAAAGCCAAACTATCTTATACTTGTTTTACAATTATTTTTGAAACTGTTTAACAATTTTTCCAACTGTTTTATAAACTAATTACTATATTCCAACTATTTTACAAAACTAATTACTATCTTACTATTATTTTGCAATTGTCTAAAATTTCTATAATTATTTTAACTATTTTACACCTATTCTACAAACTAGTGATTATTTTCCAACTATTTATCTATTTTTAAATTTTTCAAGCTATTTTCTAAATAAACTGGTCGGAGTTCAAACTGTTATTGGTTAAATACCCAATCGAGAAAAGAATAGAGGTGATAATCTAAATGGATTGAAGCAATTGAGAGTAAGTGAATGAAATCAAAGTAAATGTGAATAGAAATGGAATTGATTTGGCTAATAACCAATAAAGATAAATACGTAAGGTGTACGTATGTTATTCTATTCGCATAGTGATTTGATCCAGATTCGAACACAGAATTTCGAGATAGATATATCGATCCGAGTGGGATTTTTCACTCAATTTTCGACGGCGAACCTGGATATGGATTGTTGATTGGTTTTGGATATTCTCTATCATAGTTATGACTACGCAAGAAGAATGACGGTTTGTGATCAAGAAACCAGATCTGTGTCCGCACTAGGAAGTCGGGTGGACGATACTAGTTCGGAAATGAAATTGTGTGATCGAGTGAGCGATCAGATTGGTATAGCATACAGATGATATGTGTACATCGTACGGATTTGAACGAAATTGATATTGAAAGGAGTAATCAAATTTGAATATCTGATTTTAAGTAAACAAAGTAAATATCTTTTTTTTATAAAATGAAACTTCCCTTGTTGAATCTATTGCCAAAAGAAAAGGATTTTTGAAGGTGTTTTGAAGTATAAAAGGATTTTATACAAGTTAAAAATGATCCAAAGATTTTTATAAAGGATTTTATATATCTATATATATATAAAGGATCATATGAGGATTTTGGAAAAAGGTTTTGGGAACCTTTGGATTTGGAAAGGCTTTTGATTTTTGGGTAAAATCAATATTGAATTTTGGAAGCCTAGTTTGACAATTATCGATTTTTGGAACAATCGATTTTGTGTAAAGGAGCTTTGTATGAGATCATACTAGGTGTATGATTTGAAGATACTATATGTGTATAGTATAAAATGTTTTGATGATGGCTCTGGGGAAAAAGGCTCTCCCTTGAAATGAACTTCTCAGGAGTACCACCGGGTGGTGCTGCCTTGAGCCCCAAGGGGGGTTCTAAAGTTGATCCTGTGAGGAGTCCGGACGAAACTAGTTCCTGGGGATTATGAGTAGAGTATACCATAGCGAAAGTCGTGTGTGTCGCTGAGAGCCAACAGTCTGCGTTTGATTATATATCGGTAGACTGCGACCTGTGGTATAACATAGCGAAAGTCGTGTGTGCCAGTGAGAGACAACAATCTGCGTTTGATTTTATATCGGCAGACTGCGATCTATGTAGGAGTGGAGAGGTTTCATTTCGACAGCGAAAATCAGAGGCCGTTGAGAGCTTGCAGTTACATGGACTTTTGCTGTGACGGCAACGTAACCCTGGATGTAACTGTGATCTGTTGTGGGTTCCATGGCGTAATCGAGAGGCCGCGGAGAGCCTGCGGTTACATGGACTTTCGTTGTGATGGCAATTTAACCCTAGAATGTAAGTATGACATGGATGGGGGTGATGATTTACAGAGCATTTTCACCGAAGATATTTCCTCGATTACAAAATGCTTTCAATATTTTCAATAAAAAAGTTTTTCAAATATTTTCACTGGGTGTTGAAAACGAGTCTGTTAAGTACTTATAGATTTTCAGTCGTACGCCTGATCAACGTATGACCAAATTTCTATAAGAATAAGGATGGACTTATTGAAACATCGAGTTATAAAATGATATTTTCTATAAAAACTATTTTGAAAATATTATATAGATTTTTAAGTGTTTTAAAATGATCAAAGAATATTTTAACTGGTTTTAAAATATTTAATAAATTCTGAATTCGTTCTTTTCAAGGACGAAAAGATTCAAAGGGGGAGGAATGTGATAGCCGGATTTTTGATATCTAATAATTGAATAATTGACTGGTGTTATTCAGTTGAACAAATCAAATTCTGATATCTGGATGAATTTGAAGCTATGATAATTAAGGGAAATCTTCGGTTTTAAATTTAATAAAAGATATGTTGTCTAATCTTAATATATGTGTGTGTATATATATTGTAATTGGAAAATTTGTTTTAAAAAATTCAAGTTAATAATTTTCAAACTAGTTGAAATTTTATTCTAATCAAGAATATGTTAGCTTGAGTTAAAATAAGATTTAAATTTTTGGTCATTACTTTGCTTTCAAAATTCATCTTTAAATAACACATGAACATAGTTTATAAATATATATAAGTTTAAACCTTAAATACAAATTAATGTAAAACATAACATATTAAAATAAATACTTGTATAATTAATATAAAATGTTTTAAACAATTGTAAATACAATAGACAAGATTTAAACATTTGTTAATAAATGGACTCATGTAAAATACATTTGTCACTTATGTATCGTTTGAATCAACAAGTGGCAACATTGTTTTTTTTTTAATTTAGTTTGTAAATTAATGTAAACAAAGAAAACTCAACCTGGAAATTATCTTCAAAACAGAAATTCTCAAGGAATCAAACCTGTAAAAAAATTTCAACCAGAGAAAGTTCATGCAAGATAACCTGTAAACAAAGCCTGTTATATTTTATCTTCAAACTTGGGAATTCGATCAAAATAAAACGAACCTGAAAGCAAACATCATCAACAAAGAAAAACTTCAGGACTGCAGAATCAAAATCAAACAAGCAAACCTGAAGTAATCAAAGCATTTCTGTCCTCTGCTCTGGGATATTATGTGAGTAAACGAAACAACCACTTGTTTTAAACATAGAACATGTGCTGATTTATGAAATTATGATTTGGTACTCTGTTTGCATGAGAAGAATTTAGACCTGCATATTGAAATGAGGTGATAAGAATGTGTGACTGTATAACTGTGTTCATTCTGTTTTGTTAGAGAGTTCATATTTTGAATCAAAAATTCAAATCTTCTCATCTGGTCTCTTATAGGAGGTAGTATTTGAACAAATTATCTTTTTTTATGAATAAACTAAGTTTTAAATTTTGGTTTAAGCAAAATAAGTCAGTATATTTCTGGAAAATAAGATAAAGGCAGTAAAAACTTGTAAAACATGAAAATTTGAGCATCGCAATTCTTTGGTTAACTTATATGATCGAAATCATCATCTAAAATTATGAATTTTAAGAAATAAATTCAAATTTTTAGTTGGGAAACAAGTGAAATTTTGGTGGTTGATCGGTTTTTGAGTTTCGGGTTATTCTTGGTGATCTGCGAAACCAGGGAGGTCGGGACTGATTCTGGAGATGGCTTGTGAGTTAGTGATCGAGGTAAAAATGGCGAACGATTTTATAGTTTGTCGTGGTTGATGTAGTGAAGCTAATTAGGGTTTAGCGATGGTTTTAGGCGTGGTCAGTAACTTGTCAAAATTGGGCGCCAAGGTGGTTGGTTAAGTTTGCGGTATGGGGGGAAAAGGAAGAGGTGACGATGGCGATGGCGGTGGCGTGTTTTTAGAGATTCTGGTGGCTAGAAACAGGAGGGCGAGGCGGAATGTGTGGGGTTCTGACTGCTGTAAGGGGTCTTCGATGTTCGAATTTTGATACAGGGATGGTTGTGGAATGTTGAGGTGATCAAGTGAATTAGGAGACCGGAGATGGTTTGTGGATGGGAACGGCGACGAGTTTCGGTGAGGCGGAGCCATGTGCATGTGCACGCGGAGATGCTTGTGCATGTCAGAGCAGGTGGTAGGAGAATAAGAAGGTAAAGTTTTAAGAGAGAACGATGGAATCTAAAAGAAGAGTGGAAACCCGGATATGATCTTGGGGAGGTGAAGTTTTAACTCGAGCATGTGATTAAGGTTGTACGCATATTTGTTTCCAGGAAAGAAAAAGGGAGAAGAAGTTGTGTACAGGGAAAACTCGGGGAAAATGGTGTTTGACTTGAAGTGTAACTCGAGTATACAAAGGGAAGTCTCGGGTTTCTAAGTACTGCACTACTTCATTACAAAAGTGAAGTTAAGAAAACCTATTGTACAAATTCTGAGCACTATAACTTGATAAAGGATTAATTGTTTTAGTCCAGAATCTAATACAAGTCTTAATTATTTTAGTTAATACATTAACAATGTTTTTAACACTTAGTTAATATTTTAATTAAGTAATTAATTTCAATAAAGTATAAAGTTAACTAACATTTAAAGTTTGTAGTTGGTATTAAATTGATTTTCAAAATTTAAAAAAAAAGATTTCTTTGAAAATGTTAGTTAAGTTGAACAATTAATATCAATTAACTATTTTTTAAGGAAGTAATTAAGAATAGTTACATTATAATTATAATTAGAGTTTGGACTGAAATAATGATTAACTGGTAAATAAATTTGTAGTTAACTACTTAAAGTTAATTAACGAATGATTAGTAGTTAAGTAATTAAGTAATTTAATTCATAAATGACTAATGATTAATTAACGGTAATTAAGGAATATTTAATTTGTAATTAAACTATGCTGATCAATAAATAGGTTTATTAAATAATGGTTGAAGAATAATTAATCTGCAATTAAGATTTATTAATTTGGGATTTAAGGGTAATTAAGGGATAGATTATCCGATTGAAAATAATTTGTTAATTAATTAAAGGTAATCTCTTGCAGATAAATTAAATAATAAATACTTGATGGGATTTAGTGAAGTAATTCATAAATTACAGGATGTAATAAAATAGAAGGAATTACTTCATGGGTAGCAATTAAAGGGCAATTAAAATAGAAGGAATTACTTCGATTCTTTACAAATTGATACATGGAATCAATAGGTTGTAATGGGATGATTTAAGTGAATTGGACCATATTATCTAAGTTCTGGCACTTAATTGTTTGTGAAATAAGTAATGTCTATAACAACTTATGAAATTGTAAATTGATATACGTACCCTGAGTTTATATGAGTTGTATAATTTTGTATTCCTTGTTAGATGGGTTTACTCACGCTGGTTTCCAGTTTGACCCGGGTGTTACTTTGATGTAATGCTTGGGTCAGACCAAGTATTACAGATTTTCAAGTAAGGACGTTCTGGGGCTCAGGAAGCGAGCTAGATGGCAGGAACGTATGGAGTATATACCGCTGTTTATATTGTAGTTGTCTTGGACATGTTGTTTTTAAAACTGTCCAGTGTTGTGAAATGGTTTGTAACTCTGATGTATAAAAAAATATAAATACAGATACAGTTCTTCTTGTATAACTGTTACTTATGTGATATTATATTTTGATCTACTGCGAATGTGAGGTTTCTTTGACTTGTTTCTGTTTCTTCCTCATTTCTTTCTTCTTTTTCATAACTATCTGGAATTTTCAGGTTCGAAATTTTCGGGTCGTTACAACAGGTCATCCTATCGTTCTCGAAGATGCCCGGTCTTCACCACCGTCTTCAAATGCTATCCATTTCGTCGTATCACTATTCGAAATAGGTTATACGACACAAAGTCCTCTTCCGGCTAAATCGAATAGCGAGCGCTTAATTTAAAACACGTGGATCTATCATTCACAAAGATTCACTATCAAGGTTCGATGTGGGTTTCGGATAACCTGCTGGAATCCGACTCCCTGACGCATCGAAACTCAAGTGCCATTTTACGGGCCAACGGGTTTTCACATTCACACAGAAGTATATTCATCACAGATATCACAACTCAGCATAAAGCAATTCATATTACATAGCATCACAATCACATATCAGAGATATCAATCTAATACATAACATTCAATAATAATCAATTATCTTCAATTAAGTTGAATAAATCATGTGGTTTAAATTAATAACCACATAATTACTTTCGTTAATTATCTTTAATCAATGATTAATTATCCTTAATTATAAATTAATTAAATCTTAATTACCTTCATTAAATAATTATTCCTTAATTAATTATCTTAATTAATTAATCTTTAATTGTTAATTAATTAAATCTTAATTACTTTTATTAATTAATTATTCCTTAATTAATTAATAATTAGTTTCAAATTAATTAACCTTAAATATTTATCAAATTAATATTTAATATTAAATAATTATTTAAGTAATTACTTCTTAAGTAATTATATTAACAAATCATTAATTGTTTAATAAATCAAAAGATAATAAATTTTTTATTTTATTAATTACTTTGATTGTCTTTTAAACCTTGTTTAATCATCATCCTTATCACATTAGTTACTTTGAAAGGTTAAGATAGTTTAAATAACATTTTATCTTAATTTTCCTTTTTAAATTACATTTTTTATTTAATATAAATAACTTTATAAAATAATGTATCAAAATTAAATAAATTAAAATTTATTTACTTTAAAAACATCTTACTTAAATCCTTAATCAATTCAAACTTTAATCAAAATCATCATTGGAAAACATGGTTTTAAAAATGTTTAAAAGTTTGAATTTATTTAAAGTAAAACTGTCCCATATATCTGCACCGAGGCAAGTTCAAGTCACACCCGAGAACATTTCCTGTTTGCTTTGGGTTTTACCAAAAATCTCCTCGTATGCTTTAAATTATCCAAACTTAAATTTTTTCGAGGTGTTTAACCGGCGCATCAATAATTTTACTCGAGCCCAACTTCGAGTTAACGCCCTGATTCCCCAATAACAGCTTCGAGTTGAAATCCATCTTCCCCAATTCTTTTCCACTGACACCAACCAAGTGGTGTGCACATGCACCTGAGCTCTGACGAGCTCCGGTCGACTTCGCCGCCCTCCCCAAGTTACTGACCATCCACTTAGACCTTCTGACCCTCCAGACCAACACAACGATGTTGAACACGAATTTAAGCCGTTCAACACAAAACTGGAACAACTCTGATCAACTTAATCGCCTCGCTCCAACTCCATAAACCACCATAGTTCATGCGCTTCCATCGCAAGCTCCTCCTATTGACCACGCACCGCCACCAATCGTCCATGTCCAGTCCGATGCGGCGACGTCGTTGCAATTGGTCAATTTCCGTCAATTACAGAAACATGGGTTTAAACCCTAAATCCCTGCCTACCCATGGCCACTGTGAAACGTAAATTTATTTGACATTTTTCTGATTGTTACTGAGTCTTCCTCCGCCTCCAAGAGCAACCCCGACCATTCCCAATGCATCGATGATCGGCAAAGGCCATAAACCCCAAATTCGTTCATTTCTGCTATCTTATTAAATACTTATTTAAAAATTATGATTTTACTTTCAGAAATCATTTTTTTCTAAAGCATTTCAATTGATATAATTGAAATCAAAGATTATGATAATTAAATTTCCAACGGGTTTTAGTTTTACCTGTAATTTCAATTTTTCAGAAAATGTTTTGATTTGATTTGCGTAAATCTATTTTTAGAACTTAAATCATGCCTAAACAAACAACTTTTGTTTGGATCCTATGGTTTAATAATGATCGAAGATGAAGAAATCAATTTTTTTTTGATCAGGCTTATGCCTATAAATATGGGACAGAGGATTCATCCCTGTAACAGACATGCACAAGCATGCGTGTTCCCATTTATACATATATGCTACATAATTTTACTCCATGCATATCTCATCACAGCTTAACTACACATATTTAACATTTCATCGAGATTAAAATCAGATCAAGATAGTTTACTCACCTATGAAGAAGAAACAGAGAAGAAGTTGGTGTTGACAGTTTTGAAGACTGAGAAAAAGAATTTTTTCTTTGATTGTTGAATTGTTGATCTGGTCTTGATATTGGAGTCCTTGTTTGTTGAGTTGAATTTTGTTAAATTGCTGAGTTGAAATCTTCACTTATTTGACATTTGCAACTTCTTTGATTAACTGGATGGAGATGCTTTCCAGGCTTTAGATCTTTGAAGTGTTAGTTTCCAGTTTTCTTTTCCTTTGCTTTGAAATTTGTTTGATGATTTTTTTCTTCTTTCTTTTCTGGTTTGAGAAAGTTGTACAAGCTTTTTTTCTTAAGTTTTAGAAAGTGAAGACAAAAGAATATAAGAGAGGAAAGAATTAGAAACGTATATTTGCCTTAATTTCTTTAATTTGAAAAATGAAAAGAAATATAAAATTTTGACACTTGTTCACTTTAATGCTTCATTGTTAACACTTGTTAATTCACTTACTAAAATTTAAACCCTTGTTAAATTAGGTGTCTCACTAGTTAACACTTGTATTACTTATGCATAAATATTTTAAATAAAAGTTTTTATATTATTCTTTTCTTATTTATATTTGTACAACTTTTAAAGGAAGATGTTTTTAATACTAATTTATACATAAATAAAATTATACATATATATTAATATTTTGAATCCAATTTTTTTTAAGATATTTTGTTTTTAATTTAAAATTCAAATCCAAATACAAATTCAAAACAAAATTTAAATTCAAATTTGAAATCCATTTTATATATATTATATATATATATATATATATATATATAAACAAACTCAATATCCATATGTTTTGAAAATTTAAAATTATTTCAAATTAATTTTAAATTAAATTCTAGAAATTCAAACAAACTACTAGTTTCAAATTTATAAAATTTTAGGGACGTTACAAAAAATACTGTAGACAATGAACTATCAACCTCTTCTTTATTATCCCCAACCAGTTCACATAAATTTTCACCATAGGGCATTAAGTAATTAGAAATTCGCGCCTTAACCCTGCACAACTCATCAACTAGAGAATCATAATATTTGTGTGCACCGACCCCATGTACACTGATATCACGCAGTTTGGGAGCATCAACAAAAGAATCAATAGCATCAACATCAGAGACTGACAAACTTCCCTCCACCAAATCATCAAAAAACCCTACCCCTTCACATACATGATCACCACAAGTATCAACAATATAACTCTCTGGCAAAACCACTTCGTTCAGCAATGCATCAGAAATAGACAGTGAAATATTAGCCCCTTCTTTAATATCTCCATCCACATCACTTAAGTTTTCATCATAAATCACCAAGCAATTTGAAATTCTGTCATTAACCCTGTGCAACTCATCAACTGGATTATCATAGTTCTTGTGTGCAATATCACCATGTACACAGACATCACTAGATTTATGAGCATCAACAAGTGAAAAATTATCCTTGTATGAGTCACAATAAACATTGACAACACCATGAACATTATAATCATCTAAACGTCCCTTTAAAACAGTTCAGTCATCATAATCATGAGTATCCATTAATTGTTTACTATCAGAAAATCTTTCTCTATTCTCAACCACCTCATCAACATTTCTCCCTACAAGTTTCTTTAGTTGACTTACAGCAGAAAAATAGCATACCTGATTATGGATAAAAATACTGCTATCATCTTCAATCAAATCAGAGTTTAAATCAAAATCTTCCTAGTTATAAGACAATCGAATTTATTAGAAATAGACAACTCCAAGCTCCCCATCTCAGTATAATTTGCTTCGAAATGTTTATTATGAACCAAAATAAATCCTTTGTTCGGTTCATTTGTATGTGAACCAAAACCAGAATCACCCATTGAAAATTCAGCAAATTTACAATCCAACACTATATCATTTGATTTCATAGAATGAGAGTCCCATTACATTGCAATACAACAACTCCAAGAGAAAAGGATCAAATGACATTAAACTCCTACCTCATGATAGTGATACCGAAATCAGAAGCTTTAATGAATGAAAATCCATTATCCACACTTGAAACTACCTTTTTATCAATGGCCTTACCATCACGACTAAAAGAAAATTTAGATTTTCCAAAGTATTCTTGTGGATCCCCAAATTTATCTCTATACCCCTTACCACTATAAGCCGAATTGATCGCATCTAAGTGTTGGAACATTTCCTCCAAAAAACCAATTCTCTCATTCCTCTACAACTATAAGTGATCAAGCAAAATCCTCTTTAGTTTCATACATTTTAGTATACAAAGAAACTTATGATCGGACAAAGAAGGACTGAAATTATTGTTAGAGATATGAGCGTATTTCACCAAACATTCGATTTTCTTATAATAGAAATTTCCACATCCTAAATACCTGATTGGGTCGCGACATTCCTTAGCCAAGTGATTACGATCCCCGCAACAATAGTAGAAATTCCTATTTCTTCTTGTAACAATCTAGTCCCTGAATATTGATTTTCGATTTAAAGAACGTTGATGAGAAAATTTATGGTCCTTGACCACTTGATCATAAGATCGATTTTAGAAAGAATTGGATGAATTCGATAGGAAAGAAGGCAAGAATGGGGAAGATGAATATTGGAAGCTAGAAGCAGATGATGCCATTATTTTCTATGGCTTGAAATGGAAATTGTGAATTATGTTCTTAAGTTTTTAGTTAAGCTATATTATGGAATCATGTATCCTATGCATTATGGCAGTTTGGTTATGCATCTTGTAATTGATTAGTCGTTTTCAAGTATTGGAATAAACAGAATTTTCTATGATTTTGGATAGTTGTAACTTTCAAGTTGGTATAGAAATTTGTAGCCAAGTGTTTTGTGAAGATAAAAAAGTTGAGTTTTTGTAAATCTTAAATTGAAAGGTAGTAGAATTTGAACAAGTTTTAATTTATTGAACATAAATTTTAAGTAAAACGGAATGAATTCTTTTGAATACACTCTAACAATATAGAGAAGTATTATACGAGTATAAACTTAAGTTATATAATGTTTAATGCCTAGAAGTAAAGTTTTATGAAATGATTCATAAGTGATTTTAGTAATTAATAAGAAATAATACTTCCATAAATGAATGTGAATTAAAAATGAAAAGAAATTTTGGTAATTAATTAAACCAATTGAATAGAATATGAAAATTGTACGTAGATCATTTTCTTCGAGTGATAATTCTTGATCCTGTACTCGAGTACATGACTTCAAGGTGATTTACACAGGTCCGAATTAGGATTTTTAATAGAGCCTTTATAGCGAACACTTGATGCAGATTCCTGATATGATTCTAAATTTTCTATCATAGTATATGGCTATGTAAGGAACACAAAGGTTTCTAATCAAGAAACCTTATCATAGTCCACACTATGGAGTGATCTATACTAGTTCCAAAGGGAAATTTATGTGATCAAGCTAGTGATCAGATTCGATATTGCATACACGTGATATATGTATATCCTACAGGCTTTGGTATAATTGTATACTGCATTTGTAGTCTTGTGGAGAGTTTTAGGGAATGACTCTTCAAATTGTTTAGGGTAGCATGAGTGATCGACTGAATAATACCTAAGGCCATTGAGCGTAAGTTGCGCTAAATGGATTGTTTGTCATCCTTGAGGATGAGAGGTTTCTGAACCTAGGAAAACCATGAGCTTTATTTGCTATTGATTGCAGTGCTGTGTAGTATTATTAAATGATGGTTTCTCTGGTTGCTAGTGATTGCAATGCCGTTAGGTATTGATGTGTGATTGTTGCTTCTATTGCTTGTGTCACTATTTCGTTGATGAAATATTCTAAGGGGAAGAATGTAACAACTCGGTATTTCAAACATTTTATAATTAAGTATTGGAATTATTTAAATATTTAAATCGTGGATTTAATTTGGATAAAATGATTTTGAAAGCTTATTTAAATTATTTTTAAATAATAATTGATGATGGTAAACTTTCAATTTTATAATTGATGGGATTAAACTTGTTTTAATAATAATTATTATTAACCAACACGAGAAATTATCATTTTGGGGCACAATCCTGGATTTTAAAAAAACAGTGTCGGTTGATCCAAAATAATGAGTTGTTATACGTCGACAAGTTTCATGACGATCGGACGTGTTGTATGGTCATGCAAGCTCGAAATGCATAGCGATTGAATTAATTGAATTAAAATATAATATTTATTTTTCTATGAATTACCTATCTCACAACGTAACTCCTTACTTCTTCTTCTTGCTACTTCGCAAAAGTAGCCACCGTAATTTTCATCTTTCTTTTAATTGTTTTAAGAGCAATAAGCGGCGTAATTAAATGATTTTTTTATTCGTTGGCTTCATAGGAGTGCGAGCTCTATTCTAGTATAGTTGGTGACGTGTGCGTTGGAGGTTGAGGTAGTGGCCATACAAGGCTGTGAAGCTAGGGTTCGACTTTGGATTTGATTTAGGTGGAATCGATCGAAACGGGCTGTGGTGTGCGTCTCGAGTGGCGCGGTTGCAAGTAGTAAAACGTGACATTGGGTTGTAATACATGGAAGCTACAAGTCACGAATTAGTAAGGGGCAGCAGAGGTAAAATTGTGACTGCGATCGAACTCATGGTCATGCGGGTAGTTGTTTGGTGGTGTTCGGATGCACACCAGGTGGAACAGGTGTTGTGCGATAGTTGCAGGAAGTGATTAGGACATACGACCGCCTTTTGATTTAGTTGACCAAGCTTTTCGAGTTGGTGGCCATCGTAGAGTGGGCATGGAGTGTGACACATAGGAATTGACGGTGCAGATATTCATTGAGTAATCAGGGAGAAAGGAGAAATCTAGGAGGAAAGTTGCATGATTTGGGTATTAGTGTGCACATGTGTATAAGGAAGGAATTAGGAATTGGGGAAGAAGGTTTAAAAGAGGTAATTAAAAGTTAATTAATTTAATTATTTACTTAAAGTTATTAATCAATTTTTTTTATAAAGTCAATAACTTTTGCATATCAAGTCCAATCGAGAGGACGTCTTCGTCATTGCACTTGTATTGGGATTCTCTGCTTCTTGAGTTGGTTTTGGATTTAACTGAGTTTACGCACCATCAAATTTGTATATTATTATGATATAATACTTGTTGTACAAAATATAAAGAGTATAACGAACAATTCAAGTTATTACTTTTGGACCCCTCCTTATTTTGTAAAACAAGTGACACAATTATTATATAGTATAATCTCTTTTTGAATCATCTACAACATGTATCGTAGCCCAGACTACTTGTTTATATGTTTGATATTGTTAGTTGATTAAGTCGGAAATTGTGTGTGAATATTTGAAGCGATATAGTCGCTATAAATACACTTTTAACACCTAATATTTAACATATGTTAAATTGATTAAAATTGTGATATATTAAGGAAAAATATATATACATATACATACATACATATATACATACATATATATTAGGTTGTTCTATACACTTTTTATGTGTTTGACATAAAGGAATTGGTTTGGAAAGCTGTAGAAATTCTGAATGGAAGTTATGATAGTTGAAGCAAAAAGGTCGCGATGGATGAACTTTGAAATTGCTATGTTCGATGATTCTAAGGTTAACTTGGGAGGACATCCTAAGGCTTCTTCTTGTTTTTAATAACTACTATTAGTGTACTTATTACTAGAATATATTAGGGTTTAATATAATGCTGATAATTATTTATGAGTTTTAAATAAATGGTATTGAATTATAAAACTGGCTTTTTATGGTTTTTATCAAATATCTAAGTTTTATAAATAAATTAGTGTCAGGACACGATTTTTCGTTGCCGAAAAACCGAACACTGAGGGGTTTTTTTAAGAAAGAAGAAAGAGGTAGAAAAAAAGAGAAAGAAAAACAGAACGGAAATAAACAATAGAACACATCAGAATCTCACAATTCGCAGCGGAACATATAATAGATAATAAATGAATAATCTTTAAACAAAGAACTATATCAGTTATTACATCACATTATATTACATTACATCAAATCATCAGAGTGTACAACAACAACAATAAACAGTGCAGCGGAAAAAGAAATACTATATACTAGTATACGCCATGCCATCCAGCTTGCCTCCAACAACTCCAGAATATCCAGAATATCCTGATAAACCCTAACTCTTGACTGCCCGTGTGAAAAATTGGTGGGCACCCAGAGTTTAGGAAGGAAAACAATAAACTCCGAGTCAGTCATGTGACTGGTGCGAGAACTAAAAAAAACAGTTTATTTATCTTTAAAATAAAAATAGAAGAATATTTAAAAGATCAATTCGCAATGCTTTTGAAAATGTAACTACCATAAGACCTCCCACCACACACACAATGCAAACGCAGACTTGGAGGAGATTTCTTCTTATGTTAGTCAAAGATGCTTCTACGCAAAAATCAAATCAATTTTGATATTATTATTAGTGCATAGTGTAGAAAATTTATTTCGAAAATAAAGATATAAATCTTAGCCAGCATAGGTACCATTATATTATGCCTACTAATAGCTACCATATTAGATGGCAGGTTCTACAACTAAAACCGTACAAGATCGTATTGTTTCTTTGGATTTCCAACGAATGGTCAGGCCAAGGAACTTCCCATTGCCACATGAGAATGCCTTTGGATGGACATCCCCGAGAACCAAACCGGATCTCTACCAACACAAGGCCGGGTTACTCCTAACTGAGTAACAACTGACCGAATATGCCATCCCCCGGTCCTTTGGGACCTTTCAAACCGAGCGCTCGTAATCAATTCACACAATCATAAAGTGTTTTCAACATGAGTAAGCATCTGGGTTCCATACCATGATACCACCCTTTTCCAGAAGGAAATGGACACATCCTAAAGGGTGCTACCCCTCATAACCTTGCTGCTTCTTTCCTGTTTTGACCATTCCGGGATGTGAGGCTCGACGAAGTCTCGTCCACAAAAACATACTTTATACAAAAGCCATGCTTTGGGTCAACAAATGATCATAGAAATGATCACCAAGATAGACGATCAAACAAATGATCCTATCACAATAATCAACACAATGATCATTTCACAGCAACACTCAGCATGTCACATTACCAAATTGGGAATATATTGCTGATAACTTCAACTATATAACCTCTGAGCTCGTACGTCTCAGAGAAGGGTGTTAAGCTAAGAGAATAAATTCTCCGCCACCACAGAAATATATTTGAAAGAAATCGGCTTTATATCTCAAATTGTAATGTCAGACATACAATCCATACAAGTCTGTTCCGGGCTCGAACAGAACCGAAGGCACTTACAAAGAAGTCCTTGCAATCCGGATATTCACTAATCACGTTCGGACTTCCCATCACATATGGAGTCTCTATACCGGGGACCAGTCGATGCAAAGACATTCGACAAGAAACCCTTACGTTTTCGAGAATACCCGGTCTTCAACACCGGTCTTCGAATGCAATTCATACGACGTATCACATATTCGGAATGGGTTATACGACCCCATGGTCCTTTCCCGGTTAACCCGAATAGTGAGCGCTTATTTTTTAAAAATAAGTGTGGCATTCAATTCCAAGCAATCACAACAAATACCATTCAAAGGTAAATATTGATAGTCGGTTATTGAACTATCAATGGATATGCCAACATCACCAGAATCCAAATAATTTTCCAAATTATTTAATTCCAAAAATATCTTTAGAAGATATAACTTTTCATATTTCAAAAATAAATCAATATTTATTTTTAAACCTATTTTCCCAATTCCATTTATAAATTCCATTTTGAATTTATATTTCCAAAATATTTATGAATATACGATTTCAAATATTCATTTTCAAATTTATCTTCAAAAAGATAAATTCTAAATATTCACTTAATATTGGAAAAGCATTTCTATACTTATTAAAAATAAGTAATTCACAGATCTTTTTATTTTCTATACTTAGAAAATATTTAATATACCCTAATCGAAATTAAGTATATACTTCATCCTTTAAGGAAATCATTCACTTAACCATATTTATTTGGGCCAAAACGAATGTTGCGTAAAACATCGTTACGACAACCCAAAATCACTAGTATAGGGATTCGAAATTAAAATAGATATATAAATCCCAATACTATACAAAACATTTCCTTTCGGAAATCATCTATTATAACGACAGTGTTATAATCTACCATTTCCTTTTATTTCTCGAAAACATCTATTTCAACAATAAATGTTGAAATCTATGATTTCAAATCTCAACATATTTTAAAACATCATTAGATCGTTTTAATTTTATTTAAAACATCACATTCTAAATAATTTCTTTAACATATTATTCACTATTCAAAAACGTGAATATACTATGTTAATAAATTTCATCACTTCTATTCATTTTAGTTTTAAGGAATTATTCACTGTCTAAAACATGAATATAACTCCATAAATAAATTAGAACAATTTACTTATCAAAATAAGTCATTTCGAATTTATAAAACAATGTTTATAAATTCTATTTCTATTTCTTTTATATCTACTTCCTTTTATAAATTTCCTTTATCAACTTATCTCAATTCATATCACAATGATATATTAAAAATTCATATTATAATTCCAATATTTATAATTCATTTATTTATAAAATCATTCCTTTAATCTTCATAAATTTTATAAATCTTATAACTTATAAGGTTCATTTATTTATCCAAAATCTTATTCTTTTAAATAACTTCCCAAATTTTATAAACCTACTGTTTATAAAATTCCAATTATAACTTCACCGTTCATAATTCTATAAATTCCATTCATCTATGAAATTCATTCACGATTCATTCTAACTCTTATAAAACTTCGTTTTACAATTCCAATAATTTTAATTTACAAATATTCATTTGTAAATCCTTTAATATAAATCAATTAATTTTACTATTTTAAAAATGTCTTTTACTCTTTTATAAATCCATCTTTTGATTTAGAAATAATCCAATTTCATAAATCCTATTTTTAAACCTTTTTATAATTTATTCAAAAATCCCAATTTTTATAAAATCGTTAATCTCATATTTTCAAAAAATCAACTTTTAACTATATTTCTCAAAAATATAATTTTTATAACATTAAAATTTTAACGTTTATTTATTTAGAATGAATCAATTCTAAAAATATTTATAAAGCGTATATCTTCAAAATTACTTTAGAAATCTCTTAAAATAAAAATCGTTATTTTTAAACTTCAAAAATTGGATCCGATGATGTAACACATCAATAGTCAATCACGATTTTCAATATCATATATCATCCATGATAAACAATCAAATATCACTATATATGAAATCAAACAAATATTTGTGAGGAATCCAGTTGGATCCCTCCAACCTGTTTCCCTGCATCCACAGACATTAGCACAATACCATTCTGTTTCAAGACGGAATATCGCGGTATATGGGATTTTTATAAATATATATATCCGCTTACTAACGGCGCAATAGGGTCTCATCCGCTAAAAAGAAATGCGGGAAATCAATCAACTGCAATATATACATATGCCAATATATATATATTGCTATATATATAATATAATACCAATTCCACTTCGAGGTGGAATATCGCGGTATATGTGTGTAATAAATAACCTCCGCTTACTAACGGCGTATAGGGTCTATTCACATCCAATATATATATATATATATATATAACAATCATCATTCAATCATTCAATCAACATAGTCAATCAATTTTAAATCTAACTATTTAAAATTTAAATAAACAACAGAAATTCCTTTTGAGTGAGAAGTTCTCACCTTTGCTTTTATTAGCAATCCATTGTCCATCTTGACTTGATTTCTTTATTTATACCTTGTATAAATATTTACACAATTTATTAATATTCGAATCAATCGAATAAATTAAATTTTCGTTTAATAATTCCGATTGATTTGTGATTTCATTTTAATAGTTAAATTAACTCGTAGTTTCGTTTAAACCAATTTCTCGTTTAATAAATTTATTTAAACTAATTATTTTACTTTAATAAATTTATTTCAACTAATTATTTTACTTTTAAAAATAATTTTTAACTAGAAATTTTCAATTGAACAAAATTTCCTTTAATAATCATTTTACTTAATAAATTAAATTTCCTTTTAAACCAAATTCCTGTTAAATAAATTTATTTAACTAAACATTTTGCTTTCAAACTAACTTTTCTTTTTAATAAATTAAATCTGCCAATGATTAAATTTTTAAACCAATTTTCTCCTTAAAAATTATTTTTCCTTGTTTAATAAATTTATTTTAACTAAAGGTTACAATTAAAAAATTAAATCCTTTCTTAATAAATTGTTTCAAACAATTTCTTTCTAATACTTTGATTTAACAAAAATTAAATTCAAACTATTCTTTATAAATTCAATTTTTTGTCGAACAAATTTAATTTCTATTTAAATAAATTTTATTAACTAACTATTTAATTTAAACAACATTTTCTTTTATAAAATATCCTTTAGTTATTAAAATAAACAGATAAATTTTGTTAAAATAATTAATCCTCATATTATGTATTATTTTCATATAAACTTAGTAAATTTAAAATCTATCTGTACATTTATTTTACATTTCTAACTAATGACTTATTTATTTATAAGTTAAATAATTCATTCTTTTAAAAATCTACTTTAAGTTTAAACCTTGTTTTTTTTTAAACATTTAAATATTTAAACTTTTATTTCAAATTAACTTCTCTTTTTATTTTAAATCAACTAATTTTATTCTTTACTGTTATTTATTTTTTTTTTAATTTTTTTCTCAACCTAAATTTATATATATATATATATATATATATAACTAAAATTAAAACAAAAATAAATTTAATAACTTACTGCTTATCCCAGTCGCGAGTGCTTCGACGAAGTTGAAGTCGCCACCGTTGCTACCGCGATCGCCCTGACATCGCGATGCCCCCCCTTCTGATTCGAATCGCCTCTGCCTCGAGAAGACGAACCAAAAGCTGCGCCATCGCCATCAACATCAACGCCGCTTGCCTCGAGCGTCGCCGTTGTCGCGTCGCCTTGAGCTCCACCGCATCGCGCGTCACTTGCCGAAGCCCTCACGAAATCGCGCGTGCTCTGCCGTCGCTTGAACCGCCGCCCCCAATTGCTGCCGCGCGCCTCGCGCTCGAGCGCGCTTCACTGCCCATCGTCGCGCCGCTCCACCTCTTCTGCGCGACACTGACAGCCCAAGATCGCCGATACCCCCAATTCGTGCGCGCCATTTTTTTCCCTTTTTATTTTTTTATTTTGCTAATGAACTGAAGATTGGGGGAAGAAGAATAGAACAAGGGGAATACGCGGCCATGCCCTATTTTTTTTTTTTTTGAACGAGATTTGTTCTATCGGCCATTGATTTTTATCTCGTTTGTTACTTTGCAAATGAACTGAAGGAGGGAGGGAACGTGATTTATCAGAGAAGAGGTATGTTGGTCACGATTTCTATCGTGAATTTAGGCATGAATTTAGGGAAGAGAACGTGCGTTAGTTTGACCAAAATTTAAATTTAAATTTAAATTTAAATCGTTGAAAATTTCAACGCGTTTAGGTGTCGTGTGCTCACGTATTAACTCCGAAAAATACGAAATTTGAAATCCGAGAATAATTCAATATTACGGACCCAATGGAACTGGTTTCGTCGTATTCCGAGACTGTGCCTCGGATGGCTATTTTTAAATATCGATTCGAACGGTTAAATTCCAAAACTGAACAAATCACTTTCAATTTCAATTCTGAAGCTTCTAAAATCTTCAATATTATCAATACGAATTTTACAAGCCTTCGAAATATTTTTAATCGGCTTAAAATTGAAGATTCAAAATTTTTTTTTATTCAACTTTCAATAGATTAAATTCTATAATTTAATCGTCAAATTTAAAGTTATATTGAAAATTCAATCCAAACCATCATTTAAATATTTAAAATAAATTAAATATTCTCAATTTAAATTATTCAAAATTCAGGGTCGTTACAATCTTTCCCTCTTAAAAGAATTTCGTCCCGAAATTATAAGTTAAGAAGAATGCCCTTATCCCGTCCATTATTTTTCACAATCCAAATAGTTTTATCAACTTACCAACCTAAATCTTTTTACTAGAGATTCACTATCTTTTCAACTAGCTTTCCAACTTCATTTATAGGTTCCAAACAACATTGTTTTACTAACCATTCAAATTGTTTTCGTAACAATTCAAATTTAAATTCAAATTCAAATTTCAAACTTTCAAATTTTTCTCAAAATTTTTCTAACACTCTAATTTTTCGAAAAATTTCGCCAGCGTCTCCTTTGCGCGGCTCGATCGGTACGACTACAAAATGGCACCATGGCCCCTCAGAATCAAAAAGAAAAGAGAAAAGCCAAGTGGCTAGAGAAGAAAGTCATCAAATCTCATACTAAAATTGAAATACGTACCTTTTTGTCGAGCAATTCAATTTTATCTTTGAAATCAAAATCTCAATTCCTTTATACACCTGTATAACCTGCTAGTAGTAGCATCCAAATCCAATATTCAAACCATTTTGCAAATTCTATTACAAAATTTCCCAATATATGCTTCTTATACGTGTTTACTTCACTATTGAAGTTACATATCCATTTTCATTCAATTTTTACATTTCAATTCAATTCACAATTTCAATTCTATTTGAATTCAATTCTCAATTTAAATTTCATTCGAATCCAATTCTCAATTCTAAATATTGAATTCTATTGATTAACTAATTTAATTCAATTAGTACATTCACATTACTACATTGAATTAGTTTCATTCATTAATTCATTTCAATATTCAATTCATTCCGAATTTACTTAATTACTAACAAAGGAAATTTCAATTTATTTCTTTCACTTACTTGAATTTGTATACAATTCAAATTTATCTTCAAATTTAGCTCACGACTAAACTTTAATTTAACCAATTCAAATTCCCATTCATTAGTCCATGAATAAATAATTTATCAAGTTAGTTTACTTGAATTCAATTCATTTTCTTTTTATTCCCATATACTAATGATAATAATTCAATATTATCACTTCCTAACAATCATGCAACCATATACTATAATAATTCATAGAAAATCATTTCTTTTCTATTCAAAATAGTTTTGGGCAAGATTATTTTCTTTACCCGATTCCAAAAACAATTTTATATTTACTAACAAATACGCGCTCATATCTATTATTACACTCAAACTCATTCTAGAGTACTGCTGACTCTATCTCTAACGAGTAATACCCATCAGAACCATGGTTGTCGCTTAACCAACAGCTCTGATACCACATTGTCAGGACACGATTTTTCGTTGCCGAAAAACCGAACACTGAGGGGTTTTTTTAAGAAAGAAGAAAGAGGTAGAAAAAAAGAGAAAGAAAAACAGAACGGAAATAAACAATAGAACACATCAGAATCTCACAATTCGCAGCGGAACATATAATAGATAATAAATGAATAATCTTTAAACAAAGAACTATATCAGTTATTACATCACATTATATTACATTACATCAAATCATCAGAGTGTACAACAACAACAATAAACAGTGCAGCGGAAAAAGAAATACTATATACTAGTATACGCCATGCCATCCAGCTTGCCTCCAACAACTCCAGAATATCCAGAATATCCTGATAAACCCTAACTCTTGACTGCCCGTGTGAAAAATTGGTGGGCACCCAGAGTTTAGGAAGGAAAACAATAAACTCCGAGTCAGTCATGTGACTGGTGCGAGAACTAAAAAAAACAGTTTATTTATCTTTAAAATAAAAATAGAAGAATATTTAAAAGATCAATTCGCAATGCTTTTGAAAATGTAACTACCATAAGACCTCCCACCACACACACAATGCAAACGCAGACTTGGAGGAGATTTCTTCTTATGTTAGTCAAAGATGCTTCTACGCAAAAATCAAATCAATTTTGATATTATTATTAGTGCATAGTGTAGAAAATTTATTTCGAAAATAAAGATATAAATCTTAGCCAGCATAGGTACCATTATATTATGCCTACTAATAGCTACCATATTAGATGGCAGGTTCTACAACTAAAACCGTACAAGATCGTATTGTTTCTTTGGATTTCCAACGAATGGTCAGGCCAAGGAACTTCCCATTGCCACATGAGAATGCCTCTGGATGGACATCCCCGAGAACCAAACCGGATCTCTACCAACACAAGGCCGGGTTACTCCTAACTGAGTAACAACTGACCGAATATGCCATCCCCCGGTCCTTTGGGACCTTTCAAACCGAGCGCTCGTAATCAATTCACACAATCATAAAGTGTTTTCAACATGAGTAAGCATCTGGGTTCCATACCATGATACCACCCTTTTCCAGAAGGAAATGGACACATCCTAAAGGGTGCTACCCCTCATAACCTTGCTGCTTCTTTCCTGTTTTGACCATTCCGGGATGTGAGGCTCGACGAAGTCTCGTCCACAAAAACATACTTTATACAAAAGCCATGCTTTGGGTCAACAAATGATCATAGAAATGATCACCAAGATAGACGATCAAACAAATGATCCTATCACAATAATCAACACAATGATCATTTCACAGCAACACTCAGCATGTCACATTACCAAATTGGGAATATATTGCTGATAACTTCAACTATATAACCTCTGAGCTCGTACGTCTCAGAGAAGGGTGTTAAGCTAAGAGAATAAATTCTCCGCCACCACAGAAATATATTTGAAAGAAATCGGCTTTATATCTCAAATTGTAATGTCAGACATACAATCCATACAAGTCTGTTCCGGGCTCGAACAGAACCGAAGGCACTTACAAAGAAGTCCTTGCAATCCGGATATTCACTAATCACGTTCGGACTTCCCATCACATATGGAGTCTCTATACCGGGGACCAGTCGATGCAAAGACATTCGACAAGAAACCCTTACGTTTTCGAGAATACCCGGTCTTCAACACCGGTCTTCGAATGCAATTCATACGACGTATCACATATTCGGAATGGGTTATACGACCCCATGGTCCTTTCCCGGTTAACCCGAATAGTGAGCGCTTATTTTTTAAAAATAAGTGTGGCATTCAATTCCAAGCAATCACAACAAATACCATTCAAAGGTAAATATTGATAGTCGGTTATTGAACTATCAATGGATATGCCAACATCACCAGAATCCAAATAATTTTCCAAATTATTTAATTCCAAAAATATCTTTAGAAGATATAACTTTTCATATTTCAAAAATAAATCAATATTTATTTTTAAACCTATTTTCCCAATTCCATTTATAAATTCCATTTTGAATTTATATTTCCAAAATATTTATGAATATACGATTTCAAATATTCATTTTCAAATTTATCTTCAAAAAGATAAATTCTAAATATTCACTTAATATTGGAAAAGCATTTCTATACTTATTAAAAATAAGTAATTCACAGATCTTTTTATTTTCTATACTTAGAAAATATTTAATATACCCTAATCGAAATTAAGTATATACTTCATCCTTTAAGGAAATCATTCACTTAACCATATTTATTTGGGCCAAAACGAATGTTGCGTAAAACATCGTTACGACAACCCAAAATCACTAGTATAGGGATTCGAAATTAAAATAGATATATAAATCCCAATACTATACAAAACATTTCCTTTCGGAAATCATCTATTATAACGACAGTGTTATAATCTACCATTTCCTTTTATTTCTCGAAAACATCTATTTCAACAATAAATGTTGAAATCTATGATTTCAAATCTCAACATATTTTAAAACATCATTAGATCGTTTTAATTTTATTTAAAACATCACATTCTAAATAATTTCTTTAACATATTATTCACTATTCAAAAACGTGAATATACTATGTTAATAAATTTCATCACTTCTATTCATTTTAGTTTTAAGGAATTATTCACTGTCTAAAACATGAATATAACTCCATAAATAAATTAGAACAATTTACTTATCAAAATAAGTCATTTCGAATTTATAAAACAATGTTTATAAATTCTATTTCTATTTCTTTTATATCTACTTCCTTTTATAAATTTCCTTTATCAACTTATCTCAATTCATATCACAATGATATATTAAAAATTCATATTATAATTCCAATATTTATAATTCATTTATTTATAAAATCATTCCTTTAATCTTCATAAATTTTATAAATCTTATAACTTATAAGATTCATTTATTTATCCAAAATCTTATTCTTTTAAATAACTTCCCAAATTTTATAAACCTACTGTTTATAAAATTCCAATTATAACTTCACCGTTCATAATTCTATAAATTCCATTCATCTATGAAATTCATTCACGATTCATTCTAACTCTTATAAAACTTCGTTTTACAATTCCAATAATTTTAATTTACAAATATTCATTTGTAAATCCTTTAATATAAATCAATTAATTTTACTATTTTAAAAATGTCTTTTACTCTTTTATAAATCCATCTTTTGATTTAGAAATAATCCAATTTCATAAATCCTATTTTTAAACCTTTTTATAATTTATTCAAAAATCCCAATTTTTATAAAATCGTTAATCTCATATTTTCAAAAAATCAACTTTTAACTATATTTCTCAAAAATATAATTTTTATAACATTAAAATTTTAACGTTTATTTATTTAGAATGAATCAATTCTAAAAATATTTATAAAGCGTATATCTTCAAAATTACTTTAGAAATCTCTTAAAATAAAAATCGTTATTTTTAAACTTCAAAAATTGGATCCGATGATGTAACACATCAATAGTCAATCACGATTTTCAATATCATATATCATCCATGATAAACAATCAAATATCACTATATATGAAATCAAACAAATATTTGTGAGGAATCCAGTTGGATCCCTCCAACCTGTTTCCCTGCATCCACAGACATTAGCACAATACCATTCTGTTTCAAGACGGAATATCGCGGTATATGGGATTTTTATAAATATATATATCCGCTTACTAACGGCGCAATAGGGTCTCATCCGCTAAAAAGAAATGCGGGAAATCAATCAACTGCAATATATACATATGCCAATATATATATATTGCTATATATATAATATAATACCAATTCCACTTCGAGGTGGAATATCGCGGTATATGTGTGTAATAAATAACCTCCGCTTACTAACGGCGTATAGGGTCTATTCACATCCAATATATATATATATAACAATCATCATTCAATCATTCAATCAACATAGTCAATCAATTTTAAATCTAACTATTTAAAATTTAAATAAACAACAGAAATTCCTTTTGAGTGAGAAGTTCTCACCTTTGCTTTTATTAGCAATCCATTGTCCATCTTGACTTGATTTCTTCATTTATACCTTGTATAAATATTTACACAATTTATTAATATTCGAATCAATCGAATAAATTAAATTTTCGTTTAATAATTCCGATTGATTTGTGATTTCATTTTAATAGTTAAATTAACTCGTAGTTTCGTTTAAACCAATTTCTCGTTTAATAAATTTATTTAAACTAATTATTTTACTTTAATAAATTTATTTCAACTAATTATTTTACTTTTAAAAATAATTTTTAACTAGAAATTTTCAATTGAACAAAATTTCCTTTAATAATCATTTTACTTAATAAATTAAATTTCCTTTTAAACCAAATTCCTGTTAAATAAATTTATTTAACTAAACATTTTGCTTTCAAACTAACTTTTCTTTTTAATAAATTAAATCTGCCAATGATTAAATTTTTAAACCAATTTTCTCCTTAAAAATTATTTTTCCTTGTTTAATAAATTTATTTTAACTAAAGGTTACAATTAAAAAATTAAATCCTTTCTTAATAAATTGTTTCAAACAATTTCTTTCTAATACTTTGATTTAACAAAAATTAAATTCAAACTATTCTTTATAAATTCAATTTTTTGTCGAACAAATTTAATTTCTATTTAAATAAATTTTATTAACTAACTATTTAATTTAAACAACATTTTCTTTTATAAAATATCCTTTAGTTATTAAAATAAACAGATAAATTTTGTTAAAATAATTAATCCTCATATTATGTATTATTTTCATATAAACTTAGTAAATTTAAAATCTATCTGTACATTTATTTTACATTTCTAACTAATGACTTATTTATTTATAAGTTAAATAATTCATTCTTTTAAAAATCTACTTTAAGTTTAAACCTTGTTTTTTTTAAACATTTAAATATTTAAACTTTTATTTCAAATTAACTTCTCTTTTTATTTTAAATCAACTAATTTTATTCTTTACTGTTATTTATTTTTTTTTTAATTTTTTTCTCAACCTAAATTTATATATATATATATATATATAACTAAAATTAAAACAAAAATAAATTTAATAACTTACTGCTTATCCCAGTCGCGAGTGCTTCGACGAAGTTGAAGTCGCCACCGTTGCTACCGCGATCGCCCTGACATCGCGATGCCCCCCCTTCTGATTCGAATCGCCTCTGCCTCGAGAAGACGAACCAAAAGCTGCGCCATCGCCATCAACATCAACGCCGCTTGCCTCGAGCGTCGCCGTTGTCGCGTCGCCTTGAGCTCCACCGCATCGCGCGTCACTTGCCGAAGCCCTCACGAAATCGCGCGTGCTCTGTCGTCGCTTGAACCGCCGCCCCCAATTGCTGCCGCGCGCCTCGCGCTCGAGCGCGCTTCACTGCCCATCGTCGCGCCGCTCCACCTCTTCTGCGCGACACTGACAGCCCAAGATCGCCGATACCCCCAATTCGTGCGCGCCATTTTTTTCCCTTTTTATTTTTTTATTTTGCTAATGAACTGAAGATTGGGGGAAGAAGAATAGAACAAGGGGAATACGCGGCCATGCCCTATTTTTTTTTTTTTGAACGAGATTTGTTCTATCGGCCATTGATTTTTATCTCGTTTGTTACTTTGCAAATGAACTGAAGGAGGGAGGGAACGTGATTTATCAGAGAAGAGGTATGTTGGTCACGATTTCTATCGTGAATTTAGGCATGAATTTAGGGAAGAGAACGTGTGTTAGTTTGACCAAAATTTAAATTTAAATTTAAATTTAAATCGTTGAAAATTTCAACGCGTTTAGGTGTCGTGTGCTCACGTATTAACTCCGAAAAATACGAAATTTGAAATCCGAGAATAATTCAATATTACGGACCCAATGGAACTGGTTTCGTCGTATTCCGAGACTGTGCCTCGGACGGCTATTTTTAAATATCGATTCGAACGGTTAAATTCCAAAACTGAACAAATCACTTTCAATTTCAATTCTGAAGCTTCTAAAATCTTCAATATTATCAATACGAATTTTACAAGCCTTCGAAATATTTTTAATCGGCTTAAAATTGAAGATTCAAAATTTTTTTTTATTCAAGTTTCAATAGATTAAATTCTATAATTTAATCGTCAAATTTAAAGTTATATTGAAAATTCAATCCAAACCATCATTTAAATATTTAAAATAAATTAAATATTCTCAATTTAAATTATTCAAAATTCAGGGTCGTTACAATCTTTCCCCCTTAAAAGAATTTCGTCCCGAAATTATAAGTTAAGAAGAATGCCCTTATCCCGTCCATTATTTTTCACAATCCAAATAGTTTTATCAACTTACCAACCTAAATCTTTTTACTAGAGATTCACTATCTTTTCAACTAGCTTTCCAACTTCATTTATAGGTTCCAAACAACATTGTTTTACTAACCATTCAAATTGTTTTCGTAACAATTCAAATTTAAATTCAAATTCAAATTTCAAACTTTCAAATTTTTCTCAAAATTTTTCTAACACTCTAAATTTTCGAAAAATTTCGCCAGCGTCTCCTTTGCGCGGCTCGATCGGTACGACTACAAAATGGCACCACGGCCCCTCAGAATCAAAAAGAAAAGAGAAAAGCCAAGTGGCTAGAGAAGAAAGTCATCAAATCTCATACTAAAATTGAAATACGTACCTTTTTGTCGAGCAATTCAATTTTATCTTTGAAATCAAAATCTCAATTCCTTTATACACCTGTATAACCTGCTAGTAGTAGCATCCAAATCCAATATTCAAACCATTTTGCAAATTCTATTACAAAATTTCCCAATATATGCTTCTTATACGTGTTTACTTCACTATTGAAGTTACATATCCATTTTCATTCAATTTTTACATTTCAATTCAATTCACAATTTCAATTCTATTTGAATTCAATTCTCAATTTAAATTTCATTCGAATCCAATTCTCAATTCTAAATATTGAATTCTATTGATTAACTAATTTAATTCAATTAGTACATTCACATTACTACATTGAATTAGTTTCATTCATTAATTCATTTCAATATTCAATTCATTCCGAATTTACTTAATTACTAACAAAGGAAATTTCAATTTATTTCTTTCACTTACTTGAATTTGTATGCAATTCAAATTTATCTTCAAATTTAGCTCACGACTAAACTTTAATTTAACCAATTCAAATTCCCATTCATTAGTCCATGAATAAATAATTTATCAAGTTAGTTTACTTGAATTCAATTCATTTTCTTTTTATTCCCATATACTAATGATAATAATTCAATATTATCACTTCCTAACAATCATGCAACCATATACTATAATAATTCATAGAAAATCATTTCTTTTCTATTCAAAATAGTTTTGGGCAAGATTATTTTCTTTACCCGATTCCAAAAACAATTTTATATTTACTAACAAATACGCGCTCATATCTATTATTACACTCAAACTCATTCTAGAGTACTGCTGACTCTATCTCTAACGAGTAATACCCATCAGAACCATGGTTGTCGCTTAACCAACAGCTCTGATACCACATTGTCAGGACACGATTTTTCGTTGCCGAAAAACCGAACACTGAGGGGTTTTTTTAAGAAAGAAGAAAGAGGTAGAAAAAAAGAGAAAGAAAAACAGAACGGAAATAAACAATAGAACACATCAGAATCTCACAATTCGCAGCGGAACATATAATAGATAATAAATGAATAATCTTTAAACAAAGAACTATATCAGTTATTACATCACATTATATTACATTACATCAAATCATCAGAGTGTACAACAACAACAATAAACAGTGCAGCGGAAAAAGAAATACTATATACTAGTATACGCCATGCCATCCAGCTTGCCTCCAACAACTCCAGAATATCCAGAATATCCTGATAAACCCTAACTCTTGACTGCCCGTGTGAAAAATTGGTGGGCACCCAGAGTTTAGGAAGGAAAACAATAAACTCCGAGTCAGTCATGTGACTGGTGCGAGAACTAAAAAAACAGTTTATTTATCTTTAAAATAAAAATAGAAGAATATTTAAAAGATCAATTCGCAATGCTTTTGAAAATGTAACTACCATAAGACCTCCCACCACACACACAATGCAAACGCAGACTTGGAGGAGATTTCTTCTTATGTTAGTCAAAGATGCTTCTACGCAAAAATCAAATCAATTTTGATATTATTATTAGTGCATAGTGTAGAAAATTTATTTCGAAAATAAAGATATAAATCTTAGCCAGCATAGGTACCATTATATTATGCCTACTAATAGCTACCATATTAGATGGCAGGTTCTACAACTAAAACCGTACAAGATCGTATTGTTTCTTTGGATTTCCAACGAATGGTCAGGCCAAGGAACTTCCCATTGCCACATGAGAATGCCTCTGGATGGACATCCCCGAGAACCAAACCGGATCTCTACCAACACAAGGCCGGGTTACTCCTAACTGAGTAACAACTGACCGAATATGCCATCCCCCGGTCCTTTGGGACCTTTCAAACCGAGTGCTCGTAATCAATTCACACAATCATAAAGTGTTTTCAACATGAGTAAGCATCTGGGTTCCATACCATGATACCACCCTTTTCCAGAAGGAAATGGACACATCCTAAAGGGTGCTACCCCTCATAACCTTGCTGCTTCTTTCCTGTTTTGACCATTCCGGGATGTGAGGCTCGACGAAGTCTCGTCCACAAAAACATACTTTATACAAAAGCCATGCTTTGGGTCAACAAATGATCATAGAAATGATCACCAAGATAGACGATCAAACAAATGATCCTATCACAATAATCAACACAATGATCATTTCACAGCAACACTCAGCATGTCACATTACCAAATTGGGAATATATTGCTGATAACTTCAACTATATAACCTCTGAGCTCGTACGTCTCAGAGAAGGGTGTTAAGCTAAGAGAATAAATTCTCCGCCACCACAGAAATATATTTGAAAGAAATCGGCTTTATATCTCAAATTGTAATGTCAGACATACAATCCATACAAGTCTGTTCCGGGCTCGAACAGAACCGAAGGCACTTACAAAGAAGTCCTTGCAATCCGGATATTCACTAATCACGTTCGGACTTCCCATCACATATGGAGTCTCTATACCGGGGACCAGTCGATGCAAAGACATTCGACAAGAAACCCTTACGTTTTCGAGAATACCCGGTCTTCAACACCGGTCTTCGAATGCAATTCATACGACGTATCACATATTCGGAATGGGTTATACGACCCCATGGTCCTTTCCCGGTTAACCCGAATAGTGAGCGCTTATTTTTTAAAAATAAGTGTGGCATTCAATTCCAAGCAATCACAACAAATACCATTCAAAGGTAAATATTGATAGTCGGTTATTGAACTATCAATGGATATGCCAACATCACCAGAATCCAAATAATTTTCCAAATTATTTAATTCCAAAAATATCTTTAGAAGATATAACTTTTCATATTTCAAAAATAAATCAATATTTATTTTTAAACCTATTTTCCCAATTCCATTTATAAATTCCATTTTGAATTTATATTTCCAAAATATTTATGAATATACGATTTCAAATATTCATTTTCAAATTTATCTTCAAAAAGATAAATTCTAAATATTCACTTAATATTGGAAAAGCATTTCTATACTTATTAAAAATAATTAATTCACAGATCTTTTTATTTTCTATACTTAGAAAATATTTAATATACCCTAATCGAAATTAAGTATATACTTCATCCTTTAAGGAAATCATTCACTTAACCATATTTATTTGGGCCAAAACGAATGTTGCGTAAAACATCGTTACGACAACCCAAAATCACTAGTATAGGGATTCGAAATTAAAATAGATATATAAATCCCAATACTATACAAAACATTTCCTTTCGGAAATCATCTATTATAACGACAGTGTTATAATCTACCATTTCCTTTTATTTCTCGAAAACATCTATTTCAACAATAAATGTTGAAATCTATGATTTCAAATCTCAACATATTTTAAAACATCATTAGATCGTTTTAATTTTATTTAAAACATCACATTCTAAATAATTTCTTTAACATATTATTCACTATTCAAAAACGTGAATATACTATGTTAATAAATTTCATCACTTCTATTCATTTTAGTTTTAAGGAATTATTCACTGTCTAAAACATGAATATAACTCCATAAATAAATTAGAACAATTTACTTATCAAAATAAGTCATTTCGAATTTATAAAACAATGTTTATAAATTCTATTTCTATTTCTTTTATATCTACTTCCTTTTATAAATTTCCTTTATCAACTTATCTCAATTCATATCACAATGATATATTAAAAATTCATATTATAATTCCAATATTTATAATTCATTTATTTATAAAATCATTCCTTTAATCTTCATAAATTTTATAAATCTTATAACTTATAAGATTCATTTATTTATCCAAAATCTTATTCTTTTAAATAACTTCCCAAATTTTATAAACCTACTGTTTATAAAATTCCAATTATAACTTCACCGTTCATAATTCTATAAATTCCATTCATCTATGAAATTCATTCACGATTCATTCTAACTCTTATAAAACTTCGTTTTACAATTCCAATAATTTTAATTTACAAATATTCATTTGTAAATCCTTTAATATAAATCAATTAATTTTACTATTTTAAAAATGTCTTTTACTCTTTTATAAATCCATCTTTTGATTTAGAAATAATCCAATTTCATAAATCCTATTTTTAAACCTTTTTATAATTTATTCAAAAATCCCAATTTTTATAAAATCGTTAATCTCATATTTTCAAAAAATCAACTTTTAACTATATTTCTCAAAAATATAATTTTTATAACATTAAAATTTTAACGTTTATTTATTTAGAATGAATCAATTCTAAAAATATTTATAAAGCGTATATCTTCAAAATTACTTTAGAAATCTCTTAAAATAAAAATCGTTATTTTTAAACTTCAAAAATTAGATCCGATGATGTAACACATCAATAGTCAATCACGATTTTCAATATCATATATCATCCATGATAAACAATCAAATATCACTATATATGAAATCAAACAAATATTTGTGAGGAATCCAGTTGGATCCCTCCAACCTGTTTCCCTGCATCCACAGACATTAGCACAATACCATTCTGTTTCAAGACGGAATATCGCGGTATATGGGATTTTTATAAATATATATATCCGCTTACTAACGGCGCAATAGGGTCTCATCCGCTAAAAAGAAATGCGGGAAATCAATCAACTGCAATATATACATATGCCAATATATATATATTGCTATATATATAATATAATACCAATTCCACTTCGAGGTGGAATATCGCGGTATATGTGTGTAATAAATAACCTCCGCTTACTAACGGCGTATAGGGTCTATTCACATCCAATATATATATATATAACAATCATCATTCAATCATTCAATCAACATAGTCAATCAATTTTAAATCTAACTATTTAAAATTTAAATAAACAACAGAAATTCCTTTTGAGTGAGAAGTTCTCACCTTTGCTTTTATTAGCAATCCATTGTCCATCTTGACTTGATTTCTTCATTTATACCTTGTATAAATATTTACACAATTTATTAATATTCGAATCAATCGAATAAATTAAATTTTCGTTTAATAATTCCGATTGATTTGTGATTTCATTTTAATAGTTAAATTAACTCGTAGTTTCGTTTAAACCAATTTCTCGTTTAATAAATTTATTTAAACTAATTATTTTACTTTAATAAATTTATTTCAACTAATTATTTTACTTTTAAAAATAATTTTTAACTAGAAATTTTCAATTGAACAAAATTTCCTTTAATAATCATTTTACTTAATAAATTAAATTTCCTTTTAAACCAAATTCCTGTTAAATAAATTTATTTAACTAAACATTTTGCTTTCAAACTAACTTTTCTTTTTAATAAATTAAATCTGCCAATGATTAAATTTTTAAACCAATTTTCTCCTTAAAAATTATTTTTCCTTGTTTAATAAATTTATTTTAACTAAAGGTTACAATTAAAAAATTAAATCCTTTCTTAATAAATTGTTTCAAACAATTTCTTTCTAATACTTTGATTTAACAAAAATTAAATTCAAACTATTCTTTATAAATTCAATTTTTTGTCGAACAAATTTAATTTCTATTTAAATAAATTTTATTAACTAACTATTTAATTTAAACAACATTTTCTTTTATAAAATATCCTTTAGTTATTAAAATAAACAGATAAATTTTGTTAAAATAATTAATCCTCATATTATGTATTATTTTCATATAAACTTAGTAAATTTAAAATCTATCTGTACATTTATTTTACATTTCTAACTAATGACTTATTTATTTATAAGTTAAATAATTCATTCTTTTAAAAATCTACTTTAAGTTTAAACCTTGTTTTTTTTTAAACATTTAAATATTTAAACTTTTATTTCAAATTAACTTCTCTTTTTATTTTAAATCAACTAATTTTATTCTTTACTGTTATTTATTTTTTTTTTAATTTTTTTCTCAACCTAAATTTATATATATATATATATATATATATAACTAAAATTAAAACAAAAATAAATTTAATAACTTACTGCTTATCCCAGTCGCGAGTGCTTCGACGAAGTTGAAGTCGCCACCGTTGCTACCGCGATCGCCCTGACATCGCGATGCCCCCCCTTCTGATTCGAATCGCCTCTGCCTCGAGAAGACAAACCAAAAGCTGCGCCATCGCCATCAACATCAACGCCGCTTGCCTCGAGCGTCGCCGTTGTCGCGTCGCCTTGAGCTCCACCGCATCGCGCGTCACTTGCCGAAGCCCTCACAAAATCGCGCGTGCTCTGCCGTCGCTTGAACCGCCGCCCCCAATTGCTGCCGCGCGCCTCGCGCTCGAGCGCGCTTCACTGCCCATCGTCGCGCCGCTCCACCTCTTCTGCGCGACACTGACAGCCCAAGATCGCCGATACCCCCAATTCGTGCGCGCCATTTTTTTCCCTTTTTATTTTTTTATTTTGCTAATGAACTGAAGATTGGGGGAAGAAGAATAGAACAAGGGGAATACGCGGCCATGCCCTATTTTTTTTTTTTTTGAACGAGATTTGTTCTATCGGCCATTGATTTTTATCTCGTTTGTTACTTTGCAAATGAACTGAAGGAGGGAGGGAACGTGATTTATCAGAGAAGAGGTATGTTGGTCACGATTTCTATCGTGAATTTAGGCATGAATTTAGGGAAGAGAACGTGTGTTAGTTTGACCAAAATTTAAATTTAAATTTAAATTTAAATCTTTGAAAATTTCAACGCGTTTAGGTGTCGTGTGCTCACGTATTAACTCCGAAAAATACGAAATTTGAAATCCGAGAATAATTCAATATTACGGACCCAATGGAACTGGTTTCGTCGTATTCCGAGACTGTGCCTCGGACGGCTATTTTTAAATATCGATTCGAACGGTTAAATTCCAAAACTGAACAAATCACTTTCAATTTCAATTCTGAAGCTTCTAAAATCTTCAATATTATCAATACGAATTTTACAAGCCTTCGAAATATTTTTAATCGGCTTAAAATTGAAGATTCAAAATTTTTTTTTATTCAACTTTCAATAGATTAAATTCTATAATTTAATCGTCAAATTTAAAGTTATATTGAAAATTCAATCCAAACCATCATTTAAATATTTAAAATAAATTAAATATTCTCAATTTAAATTATTCAAAATTCAGGGTCGTTACAATTAGTGTATGTATATATAATATCTTTTTAAAGGTATTTTAGTATATTTAGAAGTTTGGAAAAGAATATTAGTATTTTATAATAGAATATAAAGGAGTTTTTGGATTATAACACTTATGTTATAATGGATGGTTTTGTAAATTGATTATAAAGGTGTGTTATCTTGTTTAATAGGTGAATATATATGTAGAAGTTCAAATGAATGTTTCAAAGTTAGTGGTAGGTATAAAAGTGATTTTGGGTTTATAGTAATGATGTGTGGGCAACATTTGTTCAAACCCCTTTAACTTTACTTTTGAAACGTAATTAGATCTTTAAATGAGAGTTTTAAAGATAACGATTAAGTAAAGTGTTTTGGGTTTGTTATAAACAACGTTTTAGTAATATTTTTTTAAATACTTAAATAATATTTTAAAGGGTAAAATATAATTTAATGATTTTAGGAAATACATAGATCTTTAATAATGAAATTTTAAAGATAATAACAAGTATGAAATCTTTGGAAAAAGATAGAAAAGTATAAATTCTATAGTATAAAAAAGAGAAGAGGTTTATTGTAACAATGTTTGAGTGACATTCGTTTTTAACCTCTTTGACTGTATTTTAAGTAAGTAAAGCTTGTTATTGATTTGTGAATACACTTGTACCTTTTAGATAAGTATATGAATACTTCTGAGAGTATTGAAATGTATAGAAATGGATAGTGAATTTTTAATGGAACAGTGAAGTTTAATTAATAAATGAATTTTCATTTATAAAGAGTTTATTGAGTAAAAATGATTTTACTAATAAAGGAGGTTTTTAATTAACAAAAGAAGATCAATTTAAAAGAAGATTAATTAAATAGGGGATCTGAAGCCGTTTATATGACTTGACCATGCTTATGTGTGTCAATAATGTCTTATGTGCTATTTTCTTATGGACAGTATACGGGACATGATTTTCCTTATGTGATTATTCTCACTTTTGTTAAAATTGACCAAAATATAACCCTGGAGTATCTAGAAGAAACACGGAAATTATATGGTACAGTTATCTTCGGTAAAGCTATATTGTACATATAAACTTATTACGCTCTTTTTGGATAAATGATATGGAAATCCATCCATTTAATGGTTAGGAATGATCTTTGCTCGTATGTGTTTTCTGTTTATTTCCTACAGAGCCGGAGTTGAATTTACCGAAAATCCGTCGATTGGTTTTAGAGTGCGCGATTGACAGGGGAGTGTACTTATATGAGATGACTTAAAACCGTAACCACTCAAAAACCATATATGTGTTCTATGATTTGGAAGGGGCTCGTGGTGATTGTATCAAGATGTTGGAATCTACATAGAGATTCAAGATCCATTTGAGTTGTTTGAACACATGTAGTTCTTCATGATCTATTCAGGATATGTGAATACATGTGTGATTCCGTGATCTATTGTGATATGGTAATCCATGTGTAGTTCCAAGATCTATTCAAGTTGCGGACTCGTGTATTGAGATCTGTTCGAGTTGTGACTCGTGTACTAGGATGCTGAAAGTGACTTCGCCATTGGTAATGATAAAAAACCAAAGATATGAGGCATGTCATATGGGGTATAGCTAACCTAAAGGATGTAGGCACTCTATTCTAGTGTTACTTAAAGATATGCATGTAGGATTGATGTGACAGGGTGCCACATATTCGAGCGTGGACCAGCTATGTCTTTCCTATAGTATATTTTATCTAGCGATATATGATGCTTGGAGGGATATCCGTGTCCCTTGTGCAAGAGGACCGTTCTTCTTGTACTGAGAGCACCTCTATAGAATCCTACACAATTAGCGACCGCATTTGAGCAGTTATGATTGTATAACTATTATTGTTGTGATGTACACTCAATGCATCGCAGTTACTTGATTATCTATATTTCTCACAATAGGCATTTCTATAGTATCACTAGATTTTCTAATAGAAATAATTTGGTTATCGTAAGGTAAAGACTATTATGTGTTTATTTGCGGCATTACGAGATACCTTTTTTTAGGAGGTCTATAAATATGAAAATCCATATGATTTGAGCTTCTCATGCTGGTTTTCCAGACTGATCCAGGTGTTATTTTCTTATAATACTTGGGTTAGCCTGTGTAAATTTCTAGATTTAGTTGCGATTCATTGGAGCTCTCGGAGAGGAGCTGGATGATTCCCAACTGTATTTGTTTTCTGTTGTATTACTTATTTTGTATTTGTCAACATTTGTGAGGAAAGCTGTTATAACTGTCTAGGCTAATGATATGTTAGTTTACTTTGATTGATGTATGTATATCAAAGTTTTCTTTCTGGTGAAGACCTTTTGAGAGATTATATATTATGTTTCAGCATGTGAGATTCTCGTATTGTGTTCTTCTTTCTTGTTCTGTTTCGTTTTCGTTTTCTTTTACATTAATGTTCTGTTTTTCCGGCACTTGGGTGCACAGCATGTGAATACCGTGGATGTATTAGTATCGATATTTGAGGGTCAAAAGGGCCGACTGTTACATTTGGCAATCTATATTATCCACTTGTTATATACTTAATATTGTGCCTTATGAACGGTTGAATAAAACCCCTTACGAATTATGGAGAAGTTTCCCTCTAAACCTAATTTTTTTTGAAAGTGTGGTGTTATTTTGCTAAGGTGGGTTTAGCATACTGTGGAAAAAATAATATTGGATCTAGAACACTCGATCGTGCATTCATTGATTGTGCTTTAAATAGGGTTGTATTTAGATTCATGTCTTTAAATGATCGAATTATCTATGAGCCTAAAGATGTTGTATTCTTTGAAAATGTATTTTTTTAAAGACCTTTAATAATGAGGGCTCTTTTGGCTCTTCTATTATCACTGATGTGTTATTGTATTTGCCCACTTTGCCATTTGTTGCCAACGAATCTAATAATGAACTTATAAGGAGTAAAAGGCAACGTACCCGACTTCATTACCATCCTTTTGTAGAAAACAAAAAATTTGAAGTGATTGATGATACCATTGTTTCAGTACTTTTAATTGAGGAAGATCTTAAAATATATGAAGTGGAAATTAACTCTAGGGATGGTAATTCTTGAAAAGATGTCATTAAAAGCAAACTTGACTCTATAACTTCTAACCATATATGGGACTTAGTTAACCTACATGTGGGTTGCAAACTAATTAGGACTAAGTGGATCTTTGGAAAGAAACTGGAAATTGACAATTCTATAGATAATTTTAAGGCTAGATTAGTAGTAGTTAGTTTCACTCAAAAGAAAGATATTGATTATTCTGAGAATTATTTTCTTGTCACCAAGGTTGGTACTATTAGAACTTTATTTGCCTTAACTGTTATTCACGATGTAGTAGTGCACAAATGGATGTGAAAATTGCTTTTCTTAAAGGTGACTTAGAAGAAGAAATGTATATGGAACAACGTATTTGTTGTGTGGCACTTGGTCAAGAGATAAGGTTTACAAATTAATAAATTCTCTTTATAGCCTAAAATAGGCTCCTAAACAATGGTATGAAAATTTTGATAGGACCGTAGTAAATAATGTTTATATATTGAATGCCTCTGATTCTAGCACATATTCTAAGGTATTTTTTCCATCATTGTGGTGTTATTTGCCTTATGTTAATGACATGTTGATTTTTAGTACAAACATTATTGTACTAAATGACATAAAAAAACTTGACTTTCCAATTTTAGACCAAAGATATGGGAGCTTATGTGATACCAGGAATTAAAATGAGTAAAACTGTAGTCAGTTTCTTACTAAATTAGTTTCACTGCATAGAGAAAACTTTAAGAGGGTTTTATTATTTTGATGTGACTCCTATTCGATCTCCATATGATTCTAGTGAGCATCATAAAAAGAAAAAAGGACCTAGTGTGTCATAAGATGAATAAGCCAAAGTCACTAGAAGTGTGATGTTTCTTATGAATTATACCAGACCTGCCAAAGCTTAGGCCATGAGTCATTTGAGGTACGCTCACAACCCCAACAACGAACATTGGATGTTGTTTGTCGTCTTTTAAGGTACTTAATCATAAAATTAATTGAAGCCTACATTTTAATAAGTATCTTGCTATTTTGGAGGGATATTGTGATGCAAATCGTGTTACTGATAACTACGAAGTTATCTCCACTAGTGGCTATGTATCCACTTTGGGAGGTGGTGCCATATCATGGAAGTCATGTAAACAAACATGTGAAGCACGATCTACTATGGAATCAAAGTTTATTGCTCTTGAATGGGCTGGTCAAGAAGTATAATGGTTTAAATACTTGTTGGTAGATATTCCCTTGGAGGAAAAAATTCATGTTCCAGTTTCTTTACATCGTGATACACAGGTCAATATTCAAATTGTGATGAATAGTGTATATAATGGAAAACGAAGGCACATCCGTGTTAAAAACAAAGTCGTTAAGAAATTTTTAAAGGAATGGGTGACTTCATTGGAATATGTGAAATTAAAAAGGAACTCGGCAGATCCACTCATGAAAGGATTATCAAGAAATGTGTTCCTTGAATCTTCAAGTGGAATGGGCCTCATGCATTGAGTGAAGGAAAATTTAATGAATACCCATTGATAATCAAATAAGATCGCATGATTACTCTTTCCCTTCCCATTTTTATGTTTTAGAGATTGATTTCCTTTTGAATCCATAACCAGTTTTAGTGGTGTAGTTATGACGTACTTAATGGATTCATACATCGAAGTCCTGATTTGAATTATACGTTCATCATTAATCCATAACCATTTTTTGTGGTGCTTATGTTATGAACTTGATGTATTTTTTCTTATTTATCTGGTTGAGTCTTGCTAAATACATAACCAGTTTTGATGGTGCTTTTGAGACGAAGTTGATGGAATATATAAACCTTTTCCTTTTAAATCCATAACCAACTTTGGTAGTGCTTTTGAGACACTTGATTGATTCTACCAATATTTTCTTGTTAATTACATAACCAATCTTGGTGGTGCTTTTGAGATGCACTTGATGGACATTACTAGTTTTACTATGATCTTAACTAATAGAATCCACAACCAGAATTGGTGTCTTTGAAATGCACTTAATGTATTATATTATCCGACTTAAGGTTGAGCTTCATGCTATTAATGAGTCCTAGCTAAATTTGGAGGTGCTAGGGAGATGCACTTAATGGGATCACCTACTTGAGTGTGAAGAGGGAGCCTGGAGATTTTAGTTGATCTCTCTAAAGCACTCACGTAAGCTTTTAAAGCTTCCATATGGTTGCGCTCATTCAGTCAGGCTTTTTCTCCCTTTTTATTGTTTGATATTGTACCGCGGTAATTATTCCATATTTTTTTGGTCCAATATTTTTTATGAGGGAGAAGTCTACTTCGTATAAATCTACTTCCCCTTATACATTGAGATTAAAATGGGTTATGCATTTATCCTCAGTTAACAAACTACATGGAGGTTATATATAAATGAAACACATATTTACACTTACGTAAAAATCCTTCCAAATACACTATATAATGTAGGGTGGAATATTCTCCACTTAGGCTAGCAAGCAGTTATTCTATTCTTATAGGGGCCTTGGAAATATCAAGGGCAAGATCCAAGGGCTCCAATTAGAAACCTATGTAATTATGATATAGACATTTAATAGATCATGAATGATATATCATATACAAAATATTTACGATGGTGCAATAAATTTTATATTAATCCACTCGCTATACTTGCTAATCTAACTATAAGACAATATACATGTGATGGGTCACTGTTGTCGCCTTCCGCGACAGTCCCTCGCTAACTAAAGGAAGAGGGTTCTGATATGGGAAGATCGCGGACATGGAAACATAATATTTATCGTAGATACACCATTTTATTATAGGAGAACATATCTTTTAATTATGAGAAAACATATCAATTTACTATGAGAAAACATGTAACATTAATAATCACATAAATTACCTTCTATTAAGACATGCGTTAACTATCAGCCTTCATCATTTTTTGATTTAGACTGGTCGCATACTCTGTATCATTTTCCTTTTAGTCCCAAATGCTTTTGCTAAAACATGGCCTAAAATTAGTCTGATCTTCAGTTATTATTATTTCATTATTTTGCTCAAGATCTGCTTAATATGCTTATTTGTTTGGAATATTATTTCCATCAAACGTAAATCTTTCCTTTGTCTTAAAAACTACCAATCAATCTGATTCGTCTCTTGTTATGGATGGATGCGAAGCAAAATAAACTTGTAGTATCTATTTGGCTAATACAATAGGAACATACTTATGGTAATGCAAGTTATTTTTATTTTAGTAAGATTATAATCTATGTACGGTTGATTCCAGAACCTAGAGCATTGTTGAACCAATTACATCTAAATAAAAAAAGTTCCTCTATAGTTTATATAAAATATGTCAATTCTAAATATTGGGTTAGGACGCCGTAGAAGTCTTTTATATAATCATCTAGATTGATAAAGTATATTGGATATCTCTTGACCTTTTTTTGCAATGATGTTTTTAGTTAATTTTTCAACACTATATTCTTTGTTGTTGAATTAAATCTATTTATAAATTATTTTGGACATCTCTTGACATTTTTTTAGTCCCATCATAAGATGTTTCAATCCTTTGTCAACTACAAAATTTCTCTAATAACAAACATAGTCTGAAAACCAATCATCAAATTCTTTGCTTAGATCATTGCAAGAATGTTGTGATTCGTAAATACTGCAAAATATTATATATTGCACATATTCTTTTAAGTATGGCTGCAATAAATATAAATTTAAGAATTCTTATATCGAGAATAATTAAGTAATAATACCTAACAATCGTGCAACTTCAGTGCAATTAAGAAGTACATATGTTTATGCTATATGTTAATCTCTATAGTTAACCATGTTTTCGTACATTTTCCTACAGATTGACCACATTATCTGAAAATAGATAGCATTACTCGAGAAGAATCATGTTCAATGCCTTCATCATTATGCGGAACACTTTTTAATATTAAATTCAGAAGGTCACGGAAACAATGAGAGAAAATGAATGAAGCTTCTTCTTCAGTATATGACTTACATGTCAAAGCTTCAACTCGTGATTTTTGTCTAACTTTTTTCTTCAGATGATTTTAAATACCTATTACAAAATTATTTCAAATTAAATTTTCTTACGTAATTTATAATTTGAAATTAAATTAACATTTAACGTACTCAGTAATGTTACCTCTCAAATGGATACATCCATCCATAATGCACAAGACCTCAAAGAAGTGCTTTAGATGGACGATGAATATGTAAATGCTCCATTACATCAAAGAAACATAGAGGAAAGATCTTCTCCAGTTTGCAGAGTAGTATAGGAATATCTACTTCAAGTTTACACAGATGTCAACTCTTAAGATAGCCGAACAAAGCTTTCTATAAAACAAAAATAATTTCCATTATAACACTCCAAATTTTTACGTGTAATAGCTCTTCGAAAACTATGGGTAACGAATTTTCCATCATTACATGGCAATTGTGACTTCTCATATCACTTAGTTTATGGTTTTAGAGTCGAAAAATCTTTGAAGATTAGAAAAAATCCCATCAGACCACCCATTTTAACAGAAGTTTTACTTGGTAATTGTTTAACTCATGGCATGCTTTGGGTTTTTTAGTGTCATTTGGCTTGACATAAAGCTCGGTATGCTTACATAATTCTTCTATACCACATCTTGATTTCACATTGTCCTTAGACTTTCCCTTGACATTGAAAATTTTAATAAACACCTTATCAGACAAGTTTTTTTCATTGTGCATCACGTCAATAGATGAAGTAAGAGAGCTTTCCAATATGGTAACTCCAAAAATATTTTTTTTTTCACCAATTAAAATTTTAGTTTGTACTCCAATTTCATGTATCTTCGGATATTCCTTTAAAAGTTCACATTTTTGTTCGCTTGATTAAATAATTGGTGCTTGTCTAGTCTTTTCTCTATCAACTAGAAAGTTTTTTATCTCTTCTAAAAGTACGTTTAACACGGAGAAAGCACCGATGAAAATCAAATAATGTAATTTTCTTTCTATGCGGTAAAGAAAATGCTCATCCATGCAATAAGGACAAGCTAGACGACCAACCATACTCCAACCTGAAAGCATTACATAAGCAGGAAAATCACCAGTAGTCTATAACAAAGAAGCGAACATATGAAAATTCTTTTTCGAAACGTCGTATAGTTTAACTCCTTCATGCCATAATGTTTTCAATTCTATTTCAACTCTTCATTCAATGGTTGTTAATGAGCAACGATTCCTTGTATCGGATTCTCAAGACTGGGGACGATAATAGTGAGAAACATATATGAGGTTTTCATACACATGCATGGTGGTAAATTATAAAATGTAATGATAACATGCCAAAATGAATATTTAGAACCAAAGTAAGAGAATAGTGGGAATCCATCCATAAAAAACCAAAACTAAGATTGCAGTGCAGTATTGCAAAAGTAGGATAGTCTTATCAAAATGTTTACACGCTTCTTGTAATGGTAGGCCTTTTCGACCCTCAAAAGCCAACACTAATACATTCACGGTATCCACGTATTGAGCATCCATGTGCCAAAAAGACAAATTATCATGATGAGTAATATATATATATATATATATATATATATATATATATATATATATATATAACGACTTGAAATTTCGAGTGCTTTTTATTTAAATATTGGAATTATTTAGATAGGTAAATCTTGGATAGTTTTTGATTCCCGAATACCCAACTAGTTAATCAATTTCTTATAATGTACTCGATTTTTAATGTAGCAAAAATGATTTTTAAAGCTAACTAGATTCTTTTTAAACAATAAATGGTGATGGTAAACTTTTAATTTATAATTAATGTGATTAAACTTATTTTAATAGTAATTCTTTTAATTAATAAGTGAAATTATCATTCTAGGGCACTGTCTCAAATTTGGGCGAAATTAGTGCCATCGAAACTAGAATAAAAGGGCAACGCAAGCAGACGAGTTTTGTGGCGATCGGATGTGTTGTACGGTCGTACAAGCTCGAAACACGAAACAATTAGAAAAAGAAATTAAAATAATAATATAATTTTATTATAAATAAACCATCCAAACCTTAAACCCTTAATTATTTTCCTGCTTCCTTCTTTAGTAAACAGCTACCACCAGTCTGCCCTTCTATCAATTGTTTTATTAGCTAAGGTTAACGAAATCGAATGATTTTTGATCCGTTGGCTACCTGTGAGTGTATGCTTTGAATCTATGTTTGTTTTTTGGTGTGCCATGATGGTTGGATGTGATCCATATGTACATTCGATACAAGGGTTGAGCCTTGGAAGTGCTACAGGCGACAATAGATGATGGGGTGAGGCATCCTGAAGTTGCTCATGCAAAGGCGAGTGTATAGTGGCAAGATAGGGTGGTGTGGCTGCTTTTTTGAAATCATAACAGTGGGTTGTCGTGTTGCTGGGTTTGAGTAGCAATAAGGTAGGGTTGTTCGAAGGTGAAATCATTAGCATGGTCGAGTTCATGGTTGCGAGCTTAGTTGAATGGTGGTGGTTGGAGGTATTTAGGGTGGCTAAAGATTTAAGCAACATTTTGGTATTAGGGGTTGATCTTCAAGTCGGATAGTAGCATGGTCAATAGAGCTTCAGGTGGTTAGGTCCAACGTCAAGCACTAATGAAGTGGAGTTGTTGGAAAATGCTGTGGTTGAATCCGTCAAGCGTAGGTGGAGAATTTGGTGATGGAGCGTGCACGTATATAGGTTAGTGTGTGTGTAAGGGAGTATCAGGCATTTAGGGAAGATGATTAATAAAGGGATTAAGGTAATTAATTTAGATAATTAGTTGACTAATCATTCTATTTAATTTAAAATCTTATAAAAATTGATAAATTTTGCATATAAGGTCCAATCAAGCACCGTCTTCGCAATTGCGCTCATTTTGGGATTATCCATGTCTAAAATTGGTTTAGGCTTGGGTGAGTTTACTCACAGTTGATTTGAATATTGTTTGATATAATTGTCGTTGTGCAAATTATTAAATAGTATAACGAACAATGCAAGTTATTGCTTTTGGATCACTCATTTCTTTTGAAAGCAAGTGACAACATTATATATAGTATAATCTGTCTGATAACTCTCTAAAACATGTATCGTGGCTCATACTTACTTACATGTTTGTTATTGCTGTGTGAAAAGTGATAGTGTGTTATTAATGGTTGAAGTGAAATTGCTGCTTGAAACACTCTAGGAAAATCTCCTATATTTAACACTTGTTAATTTGGTTAAAAGCGAATATATGGTGAAAATATATATTGAATGGTTCTATACACATGTTTGGTTATGTTTGACCAAAAGGAATTTATTTGGAAAGCTATTGAAATTATGAAATAAAGTTGTGCTGAAAATATCGGTTTTAGTAAAGTAAAAGGGGCTTAACTTTATATATTTTTTCCCAACCCTTTTAAAATAGTTTTTATGAAAAGTGATTAAAAAGTAATTTTGAAGTTTAAATATGTTTTTATAATTATTTTTGAATTTTTCAAGTAAAAAATTTTTAATTACAAAAAAACATGTTTATATGGCTTTTAAATAAATTATTAATTAAGTAGTTTTATGCAATATTTAGAGTAAATGTATAAAATGTAGTATAAGTATTTCAAAGCATTTTAAAGTATGTTTTTAAGCGTATATACATTTTAAAAAATTAATAATTATTTTATTAAAGTAATTTGGGGTTTATGTAATATAAATATTATTTTAAAAAGGTTTTTGGTAAATAAATAAGTGGAAAAAAGCCGAATTAAACCTTTTGTAAAGTAATAAAGGAAAATTGGGATTTTAACACTTTTTGTCAAAATAAGTGGTTTTGTGAAGTTAAGTGAAAGTACATTAATTTGTTCAATTGATGTAGAGATAACTAATTATAATTGGGATTGTAATTATGACTTTAATAAGGAATACTTTAAAGTAACAATAAGATAAATAGTTTTGGATTTGTTATAAACAATGTTTTGGTAACATTTTTTAAACCCTTGAATAATATTTTATAGTGCTAAAATATTGTTAAATTATTTTGGAAAATACTTGATCTTTAATAATGTAATTTTAAAGATAATAACAAATAGGAATCTATTGGGAAAGAGAGGAAAGTATAATTTTAAAGTATTATAGAGAGAATGGGTTTATAGTAACGATGTCTAAGTAACATTCATTTTTAACCTCTTTTGTAACATCCCAAAATTTTGAATTTGAAATTCGGCAAATTATTTGAACTTTTAAATTTAAATTGTGAGAATTTCAAGAGAAATAAAAATATTGTTGATATTAATATTAGAAAATATATAGAATTAAAAAAATATAAATAGTAAGGTTTGAATAATTATTAATAAAAATAATAAAGAAAAGAACATATAATAAACAAGGAGACAATAAAATATGTGATGGTATAAATATTGAAACACACACTTTCATTTAGCAATGTAAGCAAACAAGTGTGTGTGTGAATATCATACAAGTTGCGCAAGAAGTTTATAAACAAGAAAAAAAACTGTAAAATAAAACAAGACCCAATAGTACATATAAAAAAAATCAAATCCAGCATATATGCATGTTAACAAACATGGGAAGCATGAAGCATTAAATGCTATTTACTCTTCAGCACATAAACTATATACATTCAAACAATTTAGCAAAGTAAAGAAAACAGTATTTATAAAAAATAAAATAAAGTAAGATTTGCTGTAAGTATACAAGGGAGCAATGAACATACATTACATGCTTTCATTAAATGCCACTTACTCTTCATCATGTACAAGATCACAACAGCTCCTTGAAAGACGGAAGAAGGTCTTTTGTTGTACAAAGCATGTATAAAGTAATTATACAAAATAATACTTCAGTAAACCTTACCCTGTACACAATCTTCATATATATGTACATATACATAAACCTTTAGTTCGTTCAACAAATCTTAGCAAAGAAACAGAAATTAAAAAGAAAAGAAAACATCACTTTTTATTCAAGTTAAAAGTAATTTACTGAAGAGAAAAAGAAAAGAAGATTCAATCTACAGATTTTCAAAACAAAAGAAAAGTGTTCTCTGTCTCCAAATAATTTCAGGTGAGTAAACATAATTCTAAAAGTTTTAAGTTAAATTTAAAAATCAGTAAACATGATTCATTTGTTATAAATAGAATTGTATCTGTTTGATCTTTGAATAAAACCCTGTGCATATATAGGTTACTTTGTTCTTATCTGTTTGTTTGAACAGGTTACATATTTATTCAAAAGAAAACTCAAACTTTTCTCATCAAAATATTGTAAAACTTTCAATTTCGATCAAACAAGATGTTTAAACCTTAATCCAGATTTTTTTCAAAACTGATAAGACCTGTTAGTGAAATATTTCTACAAGAAATATAGTTTTACAGGAAATCAACTAATATCTAGATAAATTTGATTGTTGTAAAAAGTTAATTCATGAACATAACTTGGATTTTTACTTCAATTCAGGATTTTTAAAAACAAAACGAAGATTTTTAGTTGGTTATTTTAAGAGTAGTCTGGATTTGAATAAAAATTACATTTTTACAAATTTCTAACAATCAATTCAATTATAAATGTAGAAACTCAAATTGAAACAAGTTTGAACATCTAGGATGTTGGGAAAATTGTTGAACTAATTTTTAAACACAAGGATTGGTCGAGCGAGTTAAAATTAGGGTTTAACCCTGAGTTTTATAGTGGGTTGGAAGGGTGGGGATTTCGTCACCGTGGAGCGATCGAGTAGCACGAGGTGCTGGGAAATGGTAGTGTGGGACGTTGACGAGATGTGGCCGGAAGCATGGATTTTCCTGGTGAATTGTGCGAGGCGGCGAGGCGTTTTCGTGTGGGTAAGTATAAGTTACAGGGTCGAGTGAATTGCTACATTTTGATTTCGAGACGATGGCTTCGAATGGATGTTTGAATTCGAGTGTTTAAGAGTTTTTCGACTTGGCGATGGGTGCGACGGCACCAGAGCGGCGGTGCGACGTCGTGCACGTGCACGACGTCGTCTTCGTGTCAGCAAGATCGGGCTGGGGAGACTCGGCGAAATCCTCGAGTGAATGGGATTGTGACTCGGGTAGGACGCGAGTTCGAGTGGTTAGTCAGATGCATGAAATTTTTACTTAGTTTAAAGTTTAACTTGTCTAAAAAAAAAGAACAAGAAGAAGAAGAGAGCGCGGGGAAGAAAGGAAGATGGCTCGGGGAAAGTTGAAAAGTACTCGGGATGGACACGAGTAAAGCCTGGGTTTACTCGGGTGTGTTTTAAAATGGGTTAAGCCCAAACAAATTTTCAAGTTAACAATGCTAAGTAATTTTTGTATTTGCAATGCAATCAAGATTGATTTATGTAAGTTAAAAACTTACTATAAGTTTAAATTTTGTTAACAATGTTTCTTTTAGAGTTTAATTAATCCTTTAATTAAGAAATTTAATTAAAATTGAAGTTAATTTACATTTAAATTTTCAATGTAACCATTAATTGATTTTTAATGTGTAAAGCAGATTCTTAAATGAAAATTGAGGTAAATAATTTGTCTTAATTAATGATTTTAAAAGAAATTAAGAATGATATACAATTTGAAATTAACATTGATTGATAAACAATTAAGTGTTCAAATTAAATTTGTAAATTGAGAATTTGTTATTCAGATAAATTAAAGTCGACAAATCAAATTTTAGCAGTTAATTAAAATAACTAATTATGAAATAATAAATCGAGTTAATCAAGATTTAATTTATTGATCCAAATTTTAATCATTGATTTAAACATCACTACAAATAATTGTGTGGTAAGTTTATTTAGACCACATTGGAAAATAATTAACTATGGTTGTGCACGATATTGATATTTCTATTCTGTTTGTGATACTGTGTGATGTAGATTGCCATGTATTGCACTGTAATTGTGATTTGTTCTATATTGATGTGAAAACCCTGTTTGCCCGTAAAACGGCATTTAAACTTCGATACGACAGGGAATCAGATTTCGGTTAGTTATCTGAAACCCACATCGAACCTGTAAATTTTTATGAACGATATATCCACATGTTTTAAAAATTGACTCTTACTATTCGGTTTAGCCGGGAAAGGACCTTTGTGTCATATAAACCATTCCGAATAAGTGATACGACGAAATGGATGAGCATTTGAAGACCGGTGGTGAAGACCGGGTATTTGCGAGAATGATAGGATGACCTATCGAATGACTCTGCACTGAGTTGCTCTGGTATAGAGTTCTCCATATGTGATGGGGAATCCGATCGGGATTGTGGACGCCCGGATTGCAAGGACTTCTTTGGAAGTGCCTTCGGTTCTGTTCGAACCCAGAATAGACTTGTATGGATTGTATGTCTGACATTACAATTGAGATATAAAGAAGATTGCTTTCAAATACATTTATGTTGGTGGCGGAGAATTTATTTTCTTACCTTAACACCCTTCTCTGAGACGTACGAACTCATAGGTTATGTAGTTGAAGGTTATCAATAATATATTCCCAACTTGGTAATATGGCATGCTGAGTGTTGTTGATCATTTGTTGATCAAAGCATGGCTTTGTGAAAAGTGTAGCTCTGTGTACGAGACTTCATCGGACCTCACACCCCGAAATGGTTGAAACAGGAAAGATGCGGTAAGATTATTGGGGGTAGCACCCCTTAGGGTATGTGCATTTCCTTCTGGATAGAAGTGGTATCATGGTATGGAGCCCAGATACTTAACTTATGTTGATATATATATATATATATATATATATATATATATTTTACTTTGTGATTTGTTGCTAGGGCCCCGAATAAAGGTCGGTTACAACCGGGGGATGGCACACTCGTGTTAGTAGTTACCCAGTTAGGGGTAACCCGGCCTTGTGTTGGCAGAGATCCGGTTAGGTTCTCGGGTCGTCCCTCCAGAGGCACACCCATATGGCCCAGGAAGTTCCTTAGCCTGACCATTTGTTGGAAATCCAATTCCCAATACGAACCCTGTACGGTTTTAGTTGTAGAACCTGCCATTTACTTATGGTGGTCACCACTGTTTAGATGGTAGCTATAGTAGGCATAGTTCGAAATGTCTATGCCAGCTAAGATTAATATTCTATTTTAGAAATGCTTTCTACACTATGCACTAGTAATAATATCAAAGAAATTTTCCCCTACCAAGCACATTTGACTATCATAAGAAGAAATCTCCTCCAATTCTGTGTTTGCATTATGTGTGTGGCGGGAGGTCTTATGGTAGTTTCATTTTAGAAGCATACCAAAATTCTATTATAAATCTAGTTCTTGAAAAGCAATTGTTTTTGTTTACTCATACCAGTCCCATGACTGACCTGGAGTTCATTGTTTCATTCCTAAACTCTGGGTGCCCATAAATTTTTACTCGTGCAGCCTAGAAGCAGGTTATCTGTGTTTTGGAGCTAGCTTGGATTTGATGTCTTCTGGGTGCTTTGGATTAGGAAATCTTTTGAATTATTGGAGTTTTGAAGACCTTTTCAAAGTTGAAGTATGTTGGAAACTTGTTGAAGTTTCTGTTATCGTATTATTGTTGTACCATATGTGTATCACTATGATATTTAGGATCGATGTTGTATTGGATATTGTATCATGTTGTACCTGTGTTGATATATGACATTCATTTTGTTTCCGCTGTTTTATATTCATCTAATGTTGTTATAAGCACCATCCGAACTGAAATTTGACATTCGAATCTCCGACTGTTAAATACAAGCGAGGTATTTGATGTCGACTTTTGAACGCTAATTTTGGGTTGTGACAAATTGGTATCAAAGCTTCTGGTTGAGTAAGAACTTTAGCTACGGAGTATAACACATTAGACGGCTCATTAGAGATAGGGTGAAGTATACCCTAGAATGAGTATAACCAAGACCGAAACTCTAAATTTTCTTAATCTATTTCTTTTTACCGCTGATATTCCTTAAGATACCTCTTCCGTATATCTAAATCAATTTTCTTACTAATTTCAGATAGTAAGAATGAATGGGCGCAGAGGAAGAGCTAGGGGTCAAGGGAATGCCGCAGCACCTAATCAAGATCCCCTAATAGCAGTAGTAGCAATAGATATTCAGCAGCAGCCGAATCTGGCTGATTTGTATAAAATTTTCTCAAAGCTAGGTGGCAAACCGTTCACCGGCAAGGAGTCAATTGTTGAGGCTCAAGCTTGGGTAAGATCGCGTGAGAAAATTTTTAAAGGGCTAAAACTGCAGGATGAGCAGATGAGACTTATAGCTTCTTGGCAACTTTAAGAAGAAGCCTCAGCCTGGTGGAAAACAGTCATTATAGATGAACCAGAGGAAGAGTTTACTTGGAATTGTTTTAAGGAGGTGTTTGAAAAGCGTTATATGTCGTCGGCAGGAATTTCTAGAATGTATCAAGAATTTTTTGATTTAAAGCAGGAAAGCCTGTCATTTGAAAATTACTTAAACAAGTTCAACGAACTATCTCGTTTTGGTCCGGAGTTGTTAAACATGCCTCTTAAGAAAAATGAAAGGTTTATCCGTGGAATGAATCAGAAGTATCATGAAAGGATGACAGCACACATCAAATAATCTTTTTCTGATCTTATTGATATGGGATATAGGTATGCCACACTGGATATGCAGGAGATTCCAAGGGAAGGAGGAAATTCAGGTAATTAGAATTGGAAGAAAAGGAAGTTTGGGGGCAAGAGGCTACAACAAAACAAGGATAAGAAGAGCAGTCAAGGAAATTCGGCTAGGAACATAACTTGTTACAATTGCCAAGAGAAGGGCCACTATTCAAACAGCTGAACGAACCCGAAGAAGCAAGTTAAGAGGGAACAACCTATGAGGAATGGTCAAGGAGCTAAAGAATGCTATAATTGTCACAAGCCTGGACATTTTATTAAAGATTGCCCGGTAATGAAGCAAGCACAGGTGGCAAAAGTTTATGCGATAAAGAAAGACCCTTCAACTTCAAAAGAAGATAAAGGAAAAGGTGTTCTCGAAGGTAACCTTACTATTTATGATAGAGTTGTTAGAGTTTTATTTGACACGGGAGCTTCACATAGCTTTATCTCCCAACAAACCGTAAGTGAATTAGAACTTAAAACTGAATTTGTTGACGACCCTATTTGCGTGAAAAAACCGGTTGGAGGTCCCGCAAATCTTTGTCTACATTGTAAGAAAGTTCCTATTTCATATGCTCACTATCAATTTCCTGTCAACCTTTATATCCTTGAATTTAATGAATTTGAAATCTTACTCGGAATGAACTGGTTATCGAGATACGAAGCTAAATTGGATTGTAATAATCGGACAGTTTTAGTCAAAACAAGTTTTGAAAATTTTATTGAAATCTCTTGTGAGGATCCGAGTACAAAGAGAGATAGATTGATGTATACTTTGGGATATCCTGAACCCAGTTTGCAGTCTATACCTGTTGTTCAGGAATTTTCCGACATATTTGAAGAAGTAAAATCCATACCTCTACACAGAGAAATAAATTTCTGAATTGACTTAGTACCCAATGCCCGTCTTGTTGTCCACGCAAGTCGCAGGATGGCACCGAGGGAAAAAATTGAATTAGTCGATCAAACTCGAGATTTGCTAAAGAAAGGATTGATTCGCTCTAGTGTTTCTGAATGGGGTTTTGCTGTTGTATTTGTGGCTAAATCTGACAGAAATTTGAGATTGTGTGTAGATTACTGCGGTCTAAATAAAAAAACTCTCAAAAACAAATTCCCTTTACCTAGAATTGACGATCTACTTGATCAACTTCATGGCGCTTGATTCTTTTCTAAGATGGATTTAGCTCAGGGATTCCATCAGCTGCGAATAGCTGAGGATTGTGTTCATTTAACTGCTTTTAGGGGACCTGACATGTTCTACGAGTGGTTAGTTATGCCTTTCGGACTGACCAACTTTCCCGCCTACTTTGTAGATTTAATGACCCGAGTTTTTCGAGAAGTGTTGAACAAATTTGTCCTTGTATTTATTGCTGATATCTTGATTTACTCCAAAACCGAAGAGGAGCATGCTGAACATCTCAGAATTGTTTTGGAGATAGTGAGGACGAATATCTTATTCGCTAAATTCTCTAAGTGTCACTTTTGGGTCAAAGAGGTCAGATTTCTCGGTCATATTGTTAATGAAGAAGGAATTCTGTTGATACATGCAAGATTTCTGCAATTATGGACTGGAAGCAGCCCACTACTCCTAGAGAAGTTTGAAGTTTCCTGGGTTTAGCGGGATATTATAGAAAGTTTGTATAGGATTTTTCTAAGTTGGCTAGCCCATTGCCTAAGCTAACAATAAAGAATGCTAAATTTGTTTGGACTCCAAAATGTGATGAAGCTTTTTAGGAACTGAAAAAGAGATTGACTACTGCTCCTGTTCTCGCTATCGTTAATGGGAACCAAGGCTTATCTGTCTATACTGACGCGTGTAGTGATGGGGTAGTTGCAGTATTAATGCAGAATGGGAAGGTAGTTGCCTACGCGAGTAGACAATTACGTCCGCACGAGAGAAATTGCCCAACACATGATTTGGAGCTTTTCACTGTTGTTTTCACTTTAAACATCTGGCGACACTATATTCTGGGTAAGAATCTTTTCAGCTTTCTTAACAATTTACGAACTTAACTTAAATAAATATACTTAATAAACTCTCTTTGTTTTAGGTGAAAATTTTGAATTATTCACCGACCATAAATCCTTGAAATATCTCTTTACCCAGAAAGATTTGAATCTGCGACAACAACATTGGTTGGAATTTCTGGCATCTTACGACCTAGATATTCTGTATAGGCCGGGAAAGGCCAATGCAGTTGCAGACGCCTTAAATAGAAAGCACGTTATTCTTTCTCATCTTGTTATCACTCCTACTCTTCCCAAAAGGATTGCGAGACAGCAGAAAGAAGATGAGTTTCTGCAAGGAATCCATAAAAAATATGCCAGGGTGAAGATACTAGTTTTGAGATAGATAATAGAGAAGTTATAAGATTGAAAGGAAGAATTTGTGTGACGACCTGCCCTTCTATTACCAGAAAGACGTATCATCATTAAGAAAGAAAGGGATAGAAATAGAAACGAAATAGAAAGAAAGAACAGCAACATCAGAATCTCACTGCGGAACGGAACAAAATATAATATATCACATAAATATTACATAGTTTTACATATATCAGAGTTATATAATATCAATACATATGACAGTCATGCATACATCTATCACTATATACATCAGAGGTACAGTACATATCAACTAACACAGCGGAACTAGATAGATAGCTACATACGTCTGGAAACTCCTGCTCCAAGCTCCTCCAGAATCAAGGTCCAAAACTTATCACGTGGCTACCCATAAAAATTTGAGTACCCAAGAGTTTATGAAAACAAAATATAAACTCCGGGTCAGACATGGGTCTGGTAATAGTAAACGGTTTAAGGTTGTTTAACTTTGAAAAACATTTGAAAATAAAGGTATCACGTAAGACTCCCCACAAATAAATACGGGTATGTTTTTACCTTACGCTAACCAAAACATTTCATAGGAAATACAGTGATATTATAATAGTGTCTAGGGTTTTCAAGTAAATAGAAAATAGCTGAAATTGTTACATTCACTAAATTCCAGCTACTAGCCACAAAAGTGGGTAATACAATTCAAAACCGTAGGGTCTCGTAGGGAAAAAGGATTTCCAACAATGGCAGGGCTACTGGGGTACCGCCCGTCACAGTACGGGGCCTAGATCACCGTACCGAGGATCACTCCCGACCCCCCGCAACACAAGTCCGGAACCATTCCTTACTGAATAGTCCCGAACAAGATAAACCCCGCGGTTGTAGCTAGCAACCGTCCACACGGCCGAAATATAAAGGGACATCTAGACAGGGGAAATTCTTGTCCTGCTTGGGCATGACCCACCTAGCCTTGCTGCATCTCCCCTTTTTAGCCAGTCCCGGTTGATGAGGCTTGAGGCTCCGATTACCTTTATAGAACATATCACTTAGAATTCTCATCGTCCGCTTGAAGATGTGCTGAAAGCATTCAATCCATACGAGTTCGTTCCGGGTTCGAACGAAACCGAAGGCATTATCTCGTTACACTCGTTTTGGAATCACCCTCAGAGTCAATGATGATAACTCTTGCATTCTGAATACACCATCTCGATTTTTATTTCAGGATTTACGACCTAACGTTTAAATTGGATCGATGTGGTTTTCGGAGAATCAAATTTGATTCTTCCGATCCCGGTCTCATCGAATCCAAACGCCAATTTAAGGGCCAAGTTGTCTAATTAACTTAAACATTTTAATTCAATGATCGAATTCAAATAACATTTATCACAGATAAAACATATACAATCATTATAGATATATCACAGCATATCAGAGGACATCACAGAATATCATCAATTAAACATCACAAATCAGATATTCTACATACACCAAAATCCATAAGAATTCATCTTTAATTCTTAGTTGTAATTAATTCAATTACTTGAGAGTTAAATACTTAACCCTATTTAATTGTTCATTAATCAACAGTTAATTACTTATCTCCTTTCAAATTATTTAATTAATAATTTCTCAACTAATAATTAAGTCTTATTTACTTAATTATTTTATTTCACTATTAACTTAATTACTCCTTAATCAAGTTGTTAAACTTTAACTATTTAATTATCTGTTCCTTAATCATAAATTAATAACTTTAATTATTTATTAATAAACTTAATCACTCAATTATTATCTGCTAATTACTTAATTAATCAACTGTTCATTTTTCATAAATTAACTTAAGTAGTTCATTACACATTTCTCACTCACTTAAACATTCATTAATCTCTAATTGCAATTATACTTTAAATATTCTTAATTACTTAACTACTAATCATTTATTAATTCCCTTACGTACGTTCCAAACTTCAATTAAATTAAAAAAAAAATCAATCGTTCTTTATTATTTTCTAGAAACAATTAATAAATGTTGATCTTTTAACTTAATCAACATTTAAAGGAGATCTTCTTTAACCTACTAGCGATCAACTTATTGCTTCTCACTAACTTATATGTTAATAAGATTTATACTAATCTTATATTAATTACCTAAAACATTAATAATTAAGAGTTTAACACAATTTAAAGTTTTAATTAAATAGTTTAACCTTGTATCTAAGTTCTTAATCTTAAAACTGTAAAAAAAAATTAACAGTGTTGACAGTTTGTAATAAAAACTGTTTATTTAACTTACTTGAATAAAAATAAAACTGTAAACAAAAACCGAGTTTCCCCTGTGTTATCTCGAGCGTTCCTTCGAGTTCTTCACGCGATTTCTCCGAGACTCCCCTATACGTAACTTCTTCTTCTCCCTTACTTTTCTTCTTTCAGTAAGTTAAGTTTAACTTTATTTTTAAAATCAAAACAGCAGTGAATATTTACGCACCCATCTCGTACACAAGCCCGAAGAAAATAGTGGGTCGACTCGCGCACGACACGAAGCACACTCACGTTGACAGAAAACAAACTCCACCTCCATCGCCACCGTGCACGTGCACGGTGGCTCACGAGCCATTGATGATCTTCTAAGATCATCAGCATGTCGCAAATTCCATAGAAACGCAAAATCCAACCTCGCATCATCTTCAAAGTTTACAATTTGAAATTTGGACATTTGGGTCAAAACTGAAGCTCACACGGTCGGCAAATCGAGTTCGCCACCGCCCCCGAGACCACCTGAGACCCCCAACTCTTGGCCATACCTCAACAACACGCCAAAGCTCCATTTCCCAATCGCTCGTGACACTCGATCACCCATGTTTGTCGCACGCGTCTCGTTACAGAGGTGATTAAAACTCCATCTAAAACCCTAAACGATCTCTTTTTCTTAATTCATGCAATAATTAATTTTCTTCACGTTTTTCCCGAGGTCGTGGATGAATAAACATGCTTTAATTCAAGTATCATAAATTATAATTGCATCAATCACTTGTAATAGGAAGAAATGCAAATTTACCTTAATCCCAAACTGCTCTTTGAATATAAATTTTTAAATTTTGATCTTTGTTTTTAAAATCCCACTTTGTAATGTTTATTCAAGATTTGAATCCAAACTAACAAATTTAAACATTCGAATTTATCAAGTAATATGTGCATTACCTGATAACATGTTACAGAAAGGTACCCCTTCAACATATTTAAAATTTGTTTTAAAAAATCAAACCTTAATTTAGATTTAACATCTTGTTGAGATGAAATAATTACAGATTTCTATATAGATGAGAATAACTTGAATTTTGAACAAGAACAATTAACTGTAACCACCAAAACACATAACAGAGGAAATAAGTATGCAGTAACATATATAGATTCATATTCAACATAAAACCATATATAAACTATATTGGTTAAAGGATCATGACTATATAATTAACTTAAACTTTAAAACAAAAACTTTGTTTACTCACTTGCACCAAATTTCTGTAAACAGGAAGCATTGATGTTTGAAGTCTTCATGTTTTGAAACTGAAGTTTGAGTCTGCCTTGAATTTGATTGTTTTTAATTTGAATTCTAGTCGAATTTGCTCTCTCTCATTTTTTTCTTGCTTTAAATTTTCTCAGGTTTACAAAGTTTTATATTTTTTTTCTTTTTCTGAACGAACTAAATACAAGATGGATACATATACATATAGAAGACAGTGGATTGTAAGGGAAGGTGTTTTCTAGTTCTGATGTTTCTCCCTATTGTTTATGACATGTTCAGATTTTTTTTTTAAACATATTTGAAATGACAAAATGCATGCTGAATTGATGGCAATAAATGCCTTGGCTTCATAACATGGTTACAGAATTATTATTATTTTTACACTATATAGATAATTGTATGAAAATATACAACTTGCAGGAAAATGTGGCTTGTGTGAGAGGCTTTATTTTTGTCTTGTTACTTAAAATGTTTACACTAAATAATTGTGTTTGCTGTGTATATTTTATATATACATGTTTATTATATTTTTTTTATTTTTTTTATACTACATTGAACAGCTTTCAATTACTGTAAAAAGATTTGTAATATATTTTCTTTGAACAAAACAAATGGCTAAGATGATAGCAAGTACATGTCTTGCTTCATAATATGTTTGCATAATTATTTACATGTTTGTACTGTAAAGATATTTGTAAGTGGTACATTGATATTTAAATGAAGAGATATGTTTTCAGGAAGGCTTATACATGAAGCTACTCATTTTGTCTTGTTATTATATTACTTGTTTTCTTGCATTGCACATGTTTACACAGCAACTAGTTACTATCTTTGTTAAAGATCAATATTGTGCAAATGTATGTATATAGGTTATGAAAATAATTTATCTTCTTTCTAAGCTCACCGTATATGATTCATGTATGATTTTTATAGTTATACTTTGCATAATCCTTTAGTTTTATTTTCTATTTGTATTTAAATTTCCAAACATTAATTTCTAACATTGTATTTGTAAATTTTATATTTCTATTTATATCTTATATTTATCATTATGTTTTATATTTATGTTTTCATATTCATATCTAAATATTGATAGGATTTCTTATGTTAAACATTATTATTTAGATTGCCCTTTTATAAAAATTATATTAAATATTGATAATATACAACTTTTGGTTTTATTGACCAATACAGGCTTTATTTTAGATTTTCAAATCAATTTTCCTTTACAGAGCATATATAACTGCTAAATATCAAAGATCTCCTCAGTTCATAAATTCGAAAAGCTTGTATTTAATTTAAATTAGATTAAATGTTTATTGGAAAATATTGCCAAAATTTCCGGGTCGTTACAATTTGTGTTCATGACATTCCAGAGCTGAAACGTGAAGTACTGGACGAATGCCACAAGTCCAAACTCAGCATCCATCCAGGAATTAATAAAATGTATAGAGATATTAAAAGAACGTTTTGGTGGAAGACATGAAAAGAGACATATCCATATATGTAAGTCGATGTGCTACCTGTCAACAAATCAAAAGCGATCAAAAGAAAGTGGCCGGTTTACTTCAACCTTTGGAAGTACCAAAATGGAAATGGGATCAGGTATCGATGGATTTCATCGACGGATTGCCACGAACCAAGAAGGGAAATGAAGCGATTTGGGTTATAGTGGACCGTCTAACCAAAACTACTCACTTTATTCCAGTGAAATCCACTCGTACTGCAGCAAGCTTAACAGAGCTATATGTAAAAGGAATTGTTCGTCTCCATGGTATTCCCAACAGTATAGTGAGTGATCGTGACCCGATCTTCGCTAGTAGATTTTGGGAGGCATTCCAAGCCGCTTTGGGAACAAAATTAAATTTCAACACTGCTTATCACCCACAATCTGATAGGCAAACTGAAAGGGCTAACTGAATTTTAGAAGACCTTTTGCGTAGATACATTCTCGATTTTGATGGTTCTTGGGAGGACCATTTACATCTAGTCGAATTCCCATATAATAACAGCTATCAAGCCAGTATAGAAATGGCTCCTTTCGAAGCTTTATATGGTCGTCCGTGTCGATCACCTACATGCTTGATCGAATCAGGTGATAGACTCGTCCTTGGACCAGACATGATTAAAGAAGCCACGGAGAAGATTGATTTTATTCGAAATAAATTAATAACTGCTCAAAGTCGTCAAAAGAACTATTATGACCGCCGAAGAAGATATTTGGAATTTCAAATTGGAGATTCTGTATTTCTGAAAGTGTCTCCGATGCGGGGTGTATTGAGATTCAGGAAAACTAGAAACCTAGCACTGCGTTATATTGGTCCTTTTCCTATTCTGGAAAGGATTAGTCCTCTAGCATATCGAGTGCAGCTACCCAGCTGGTTGTCTGGCGTGCATGATGTGTTCCACATTTCTAATCTTCGGAAGTATGTGGACGACCTAGATAGTATTATTGAAGAAGCTGCTCAGTAGGATATTGAAATCACTCCTAACTTGGCAGTAAAGAGGGAGCCGACAAAAATTGTTGATCATGATGAAAAGAGATTGCGAAACAAAGTTGTGAAACTGGTCAAAGTTCAGTGGAGTGGCGATCCAAAGGACTGTACTTGGGAAACTGAAGATAATATGAAGAAATCATATCCCAATTGCAGAGTAGACATCTCGGCTTAAACTGTAAGTCATTTCCTTATTTTTTTAAATTCGTATATTCTTTGTTTGCGTTTCTCTCTCTTTCAATTTCAAGGACGAAATTTTCTTAAGGAGGGGATATTGTAACATCCTAAAATTTTGAATTTGAAATTAGACAAATTATTTGAACTTTTAAATTTAAATTGTGAGAATTTCAAGAGAAATAAAAATATTGTTAATATTAATATTAGAAAAATATATAGAATTAAATAAATATTGATAGTTAAGTTTAAATTATTATTATTATTAATAATAAAGAAAAGAACATATAATAAACAAGGAGACAATAAAATATGTGATGATATAAATGTTGAAACACACACTTTCATTTAGCAATGTAAGCAAACAAGTGTGTGTGTGATTATCATACAAGTTGCATAGGAAGTTTATAAACAAGAAAAAAAACTGTAAAATAAAACAAGACCCAATAGTACATATAAAAAAAATCAAATCCAGCATATATGCATGTTAACAAACATGGGAAGCATGAAGCATTAAATGCTATTTACTCTTCAGCCCATAAACTATATACATTCAAACAATTTAGCAAAGTAAAGAAAACAGTACTTACAAAAATAAAATAAAGTCAGATTTGCTGTAAGTATACAAGGGAGCAATGAACATACGTTACATGCTTTCATTAAATGCCACTTACATCATGTACGAGATCACATCGGCCCCTTGAAAGATGGAGGAAGGTCTTTTGTTGTACAAAGCATGTATAAAGTAATTATACAATATAATACTTCAGTAAACCTTACCCTGTACACAATCTTCATATATATGTACACATACATAAACCTTTAGTTCGTTCAAAAAATCTTAGCAAAGAAACAGAAAATAAAAAGAAAAGCAAACATCACTTTTTATTCAAGTTAAAATCAATTTACTGAAGAGAAAAAGAAAAGAAGATTCAATCTGCAGATTTTATAAACAAAAGAAAAGTGTTCTCTGTCTCCAAATAATTTCAGGTGAGTAAACATAATTCTTAAAGTTTTAAGTTAAATTTAAAAACCAGTAAAGATGACTCATTTGTTATAAAAAGATTTGTATCTGTTTGATCTTTGAATAAAACCCTATGCATATATAGGTTACTTTGTTCTTCTCTGATTGTTTGAACAGGTTACATATTTGTTCAAAAAAAAACTCAAACTTTTCTCATCCAAATATTGTAAAACTTTCAATTTCGATCAAACAAGATGTTTAAACCTTAATCCAGATTTTTTTTCAAAACTGATAAAGCCTGTTAGTGAAATATTTCTACAGGAAATATAGTTTTATAGGAAATCAACTAATATCTAGATAAATTTGATTGTTGTAAAAAGTTAATTCATGATCATAACTTGGATTTTTACTTCAATTCAGGATTTAAAAAAAACGAAGATTTTTAGTTGGTTATTTTAAGAGTAGTCTGGATTTGAATAAAAATTACATTTTTACAAATTTCTAACAATCAATTCAATTATAAATGTTGAAAACTCAGATTGAAGCAAGTTTGAACATCTAGGATGTTGGGAAAATTGTTGAATTAATTTTTGAACACAAGGATTGGTCAAACGAGTTAAACTTAGGGTTTAACCCTGAGTTCTACATTGGGTTGGAAGGGTGGGGATTTCGTCACCGTGGAGCGATCGAGTAGCACGAGGTGCTGGGAAATGGTAGTGTGGGACGTTGACGTGACATGGCCGGAAGCATGGATTTTCCTGGTGAACTGCACGAGGCGGCGAGGCGTTTTCGTGTGGGTAAGTATAAGTTACAGGGTCGAGTGAATTGCTACATTTTGATTTCGACACGATGGCTTCGAATGGATGTTTGAATTCGAGTGTTTGAGAGTTTTTCGACTTGCCGATGGGTGCGACGGCCACCAGAACGATGGCGCGACGTCGTGCACGTGCACGACGTCGTCTTCGTGTCAGCAAGATCGGGCTGGGGAGACTCGGCAAAATCCTCGAGTGAATGGGATTGTGACTCGGGTAAGACGCGAGTTCGAGTGGTTTGTCTGATGCATGAAAATTTTACTTACTTTAAAGTTTAACTTGTTTAAAAAAAAGAACAGGAAGAAGAAGAGAGCGCGGGGAAGAAAGGAAGATGGCTCGGAGAAAGTTGAAAAGTACTCGGGCTGGACTCGAGTAAAGCCTGGGTTTACTCGGGTGTGTTTTAAAATGGGTTAAGCCCAAACAAATTTTCAAGTTAATAATGCTAAGTAATTTTTATATTTGCAATGCAACCAAGATTGATTTATGTAAGTTAAAAACTTACTATAAGTTTAAAATTTGTGAACAATGTTTTTTTAGAGTTTAATTAATCCTTTAATTAAGTAATTTAATTTAAATTGAAGTTAATTTACATTTAAAGTTTCAATGTTACCATTAATTGATTTTTAAAGTGTAAAGCAGATTCTTAAATGAAAATTGAGTTAAATAATTTGTATTAATTAATGATTTTAAAAAGAAATTAAGAATGATATACAATTCGAAATTAAAATTGATTGATAAACAATTAAGTGTTCAAATTAAATTTGTAAATTGAGAATTTGTTATTCAGATAAATTAAAGTCGACGAAACAAATTTTAGCAGTTAATTAAAATAACTAATTATGAAATATTAAATCGAGTTAATCAAGATTTAATTTATTGATCCAAATTTTAATCATTGATTTAAACATCACAACATATAATTGTGTGGTAAGTTTATTTAGACCACATTGGAAAACACTTAACTATGGTTGTGCACGATATTGATATTTCTATTCTGTTTGTGATACTGTGTGATGTAGATTGCCATGTACTGCACTGTAATTGTGATTTGTTCTTTATTGATGTGAAAACCCTGTTTTCCCGTAAAACGACATTTAAACTTCGATGCGACAGGGAATCGAATTTCAGTTAGTTATCTGAAACACACATCGAACCTGTAAATTTTTATGAACGATATATCCACATGTTTTAAAAATTGACTCTCACTATTCGGTTTAGCCAGGAAAGGACCTTTGTGTCATATAAACCATTCCGAATAAGTGATACGACGAAATGGCTGAGCAATTGTAGACCAGTGGTGAAGACCGGGTATTTACGAGAACTATAGGATGACCTATCGAATGACTCTGCACTGATTTGCTCCAGTATAGAGTTCTTCATATGTGATGGGGAATCCGATCGGGATTGTGGACGCCCGGATTGCAAGGACTTCTTCGGAAGTGCCTTCGGTTCTGTTCGAACCCAGAACAGACTTGTATGGATTGTACGTCTGACATTACAATTGAGATGTAAAGCAGATTTCTTTCAAATACATTTCTGTTGGTGGCGGAGAATTTATTCTCTTAGCTTAACACCCTTCTCTGAGACGTACAAGCTTAGAGGTTATGTAGTTGAAGGTTATTATAATATATTCCCAACTTGGTAATGTGGCATGCTGAGTGTTGTTGATCATTTGTTGATCAAAGCATGGCTTTGTGAAAAGCGTAGCTCTGTGGACGAGACTTCATCGAACCTCACACCCCGAAATGGTTGAAACAGGAAAGATGCGGCAAGGTTATTGGGGGTAGCGCCCCTTAGGGTATGTGCATTTCCTTCTGGATAGAAGTGGTATCATGCTATGGAGCCCAGATACTTAACTTATGTTGATATCACATACATACATACATACATACATACATACATACATACATACATACATACATACATATATATATATATATATATATATATATTACTTTGTGATTTGTTGCTAGGGCCCCGGATAAAGGTTGGTTACGACCGAGGGATGGCATACTCGTGTCAGTAGTTACCCAGTTAGGGGTAACCCGGCCTTGTGTTGGCAGAGATCCGGTTAGGTTCTCGGGTCCTCCCTCTAGAGGCGCACCCATGTGGCCCAGGAAGTTCCTTAGCCTGACCATTTGTTGGAAATCCAATTCCCAATAAGAAACCCTGTACGGTTTTAGTTGTAGAACCTGCCATTTACTTATGGTGATCACCACTGTTTAGATGGTAGCTATAGTAGGCATAGTTCGAAATGTCTATGCTGGCTAAGATTAATATTCTATTTTCGAAATGCTTTCACTATGCACTAGTAATAATATCGAAGAAATTTTCCCGTACCAAGCATATTTGACTATCATAAGAAGAAATCTCCTCCAATTATGCGTTTGCATTGAGTGTGTGGCGGGAGGTCTTATGGTAGTTTCATTTTAAAAGCATACCGAAATTCTTTTATAAATCTAGTTCTTGAAAAGCAATTGTTTTCGTTTACTCATACCACTCCCATGACTGACCTGGAGTTTATTGTTTATTTCTCAAACTCTGGGTGCCCATAAATTTTTACTCGGGCAGCCTAGAAGCAGGTTATCCTTCTTTTGGAGCTAGCTTGGATTTGAAGTGTTCTGGGAGCTTTGGATTAGGAAATCTTTTGAAGTAATGGATTTTTGAAGACCTTGTCAAAGTTGAAGTATGTTGGAAACTTGTTGAAGTTTCTGTTATCGTATTATTGCTGTATCATATGTGTATCACTCTGATATTTAGGATCGATGTTGTATTGAATATTGTATCATGTTTGTACCTATGTTGATATATGACATTCATTTTGTTTCCGCTGTTTTATATTCATCTGATGTTGTTATAAGCTCCATCCAAACTGAAATTTGACGTTCGAATCTCCGGCAGTTAAATACAAGTGAGGTATTTGATGTTGACTTTTGAACGCTGAATTTTGGGTCGTGATATCTTTGACTATGTTTAAGCAAGTAAGACTTGTTATTGTTTATGAATAAAATAATATCGTGGAGATAAATATACGAATACTTTTGAGAGTATTTAAATCTATAGAAATAAATAGGGAAGTTTTAATTAAATATTTAAGTTTCATTTATAAATAAGTTTATTGGGTAAAAATTAGTTTTAGTAATAAAAGAGGTTTTTAATTAATAAAGTTTTAATTAAATAAAAAAGGGATTTGAAGTTGCTTATATGACCTAATCATGCTTGTCTTTGTCGATTATGTTTTATATGCTACTTGCTTGTAGATAATGTACGGGACTTAGTTTCCCTTATGCAATCATTCACCTTATTATTGAAATTGACCAAATATAACTTTAGAAATATCTAAATGAAAATTGGAAATTATATAATACAATTATCTTCGAAGATTTTATACTGTATGTATAAACTTGTTATGTTCTTCTAAGATAAAAGATAAGGAAATCCATCCACTTAAATGGTTAGGAGGTGATCCCCGCTCTTATTTATTGTCTATGTATTTCTAAAAGAAGCAGAGTTGAGTTTACCAGAAATCAATCGATTGGTTTTGGAGTGCCCGGTAAACAAGGGAGTGTACTTATATGAGATGACTCGAAGTGTAACTACTCCAAAACAATATGCGTGTTCTATGCTTTATAAGAGGTTTATGATTGGTTCGGAATGATGGAATCTATGTGGCAATTCGAGATTTGTTCGCGATGCTCAAACATATGTGGTTGTTCATGATCTATTCAGGATGTGGGTTAAATGTTTAGGAGCTGATCTCCGCTCTTATGTATTGTCTATATATTTCCAACAGAACTAGAGTTGAGTTTACCGAAAATCGATTGATTAGTTTTGGAGCGCCCAATAAGCGAAGGAGTGTACTTCTATGAGATTACTCAAAACTGTAACAACTACAAAACAATATGCGTGTTCTATGTTTTAGAAGAAGTTCGTGATTGATTTAAGATGACATAATCTATGTGGAGATTCGAGATCTATTTGCGATACTCAAACACATGTGGTTGTTCGTGATGTATTTAGGATGTGGGAATCCATGTGGGATTCCAAGATATATTGAGATATGGGAATCCATATATGGTTCCGAGATCTGTTCAAGTTAGGGCTCTACTATTAAGATCTGTTTGAGATGCAGCTCGTGTGTTGAGATGTTGAACGTGACTTCACCATCAGTAATGGTTGAAACCAAGGGTAGGAGGCATAGCCTATGTTGTTTAGCTAACTTAAAGTGTGCAGGCACTCCATTCTCGTGTAGCTTACATGTAACAACCCGTATAACAACCCGATTTTTAGGGATACTAAATTGGGAATCAATTCATAAATTGATAATTAATCAGTTAATAATAGTAAACAATTAAATATTTATGGTGAGAATAAAAAAAAATTTGTTTGAAAAAAATAGAAAGAAATAAAAATATTATGGTGGATAAGAGGAAAATAAATGGTAACAAATTCCTTTACTTTTATTTGTAGTTATAAATTATGAATTTTTAGTGATAATGTAATTTATTTTAATAAATAAACCATTTTATTAACCTAAACTATTTGGGAAGTTAAACATTAAGAGTGTAATGTTTTTATGAAAGAAAGGTAACTAATTACATAAGATAAAATGCGTTTTATGTATGAAAAGTTTAGATAAGAATTTTTTTATGTTGATTTACGATTAGATATAAAAGGGGAAAAAAGAAAAAAAAAGAAAGAAGGGGTAAAATAATAATAATAATAAATGATAATATCTTTTTATAATGTCATGTAGGAAAGATCTAGAAAGTGAATAAAATATTGTTAAGTAAAAAAAAATCTAGAATGAGGATAGAAGATAATGAATAAATTGTTTTAAAAAGAAAAAAAGGGAGAAATAATAAATTAAGGGTTTAATCGAAAGAAGATTCTAGAGGAGGGGCTTTGTAATAAAAATATCATTCCATCTCCTCAAATTCTCATACGTATAGAAAACAGAAAGAAAAAAAACAAAGAGAAAGAAGAAAATCTAAAACCTGATTTCCCATCTTCTCATTCAAATACAAATCCAACTTTGCAATCAAAGGATAAATGAAAAGATTCCCAATTGTAAGAGTAAGTGTCCCTAAATCAGTTCTATTCCATCTCTTTCTTTTTATTTTCACAAATAGGTATTTAGGGTTTTTTTTTCATTTTATTAGCAATCGAAGGGGGAAAGTCAAGCAATCAAGGGCTAGCTGAATTAGAGCTTGAATATTGCTATTTGAACCTTTAGGTGAGTGAAGTTATAATCATGTTTTTTTTCTATTATTATTTATCATACATGCATGCAAATATTGGATGAAATTCTTGAATTACTATTGTCTACTCATTCTCTAATGCATGTGTTGATTGAAAAAAAATGCATGCATGGCGTTTCGTTATTTACCACAATGAATTGTAGCTTTCTCCTCTTTGAGGAAAAAAACGGTTTATTTTCGAAACTGCAAAAAGTTCAGCACAGCATAGCATAAGCCGAAACTGTGCAGCTCGGACGGAACTGCACTGTGTAGTCCATACAGAACTGCCGGTGCAGCCCAGGATGGACTGCACAGGCGCAGCCCGGAGCAGACTGAACAGGCACAGCCTGGAGCTGCACAGGTGCAGCCCCAGGGCTGCGAATGTGCAGCCGGGGGCTGCACAGGTGTGCATCCCAGGCGGGCTGCACTGTGTGCAGCCCAGGGCTGCCCAGGAGTGCAGCCATGGGCTGCACTGGTGTGCAGCCCTGGACGGCTGCACAGGAGTGCAGCCCTGGGCTGCAGTGCAGCCGGGCTGCACTGGTGTGCAGCCCTGGCCGGCTGCACATGTGTGCAGCCCTGGCCGGCTGCACATGTGTGCAGCCGGGCTGCACTGCTGCGCAGCCGGGATGCACTGCCATGACCGACTGCACTTGTGTGCAGCCGGGCTGCACAGCGCAGCCCAGACGGGCTGCACAGGTGTGCTGCACTGTGCAGCCCAGACGGGCTGCGTAACTACAGCTCAACTTTGAAGGGAAAAATAATAATAATAATGATATTAATAAATAATAATTTGAAAACAAGAATTTTTTTTTAAATGTTATATTAAAATTATTTTGGTTAAAAAAGAAAAATATTATATTATCGATAAATACGTGTTTGAAAAGAAAAAAATAATAATAGAACTTTTTATTAAGAATTTTGATTAGATTTTTTTTACTAAAACTTGTTTTTTTAAAAAAAATTAAATTAATTTTTATATAACTTAACGAATTTTGTTAATAATTTTAATCCAATAAAATAGGTTTCTGTGTTTCGTCTTGATACATAAGTATTATGCGGTACTTGCGTGTTAATGCGAAACGGAGATGTAATTATTTTCTTTTATATGCATAATTGTTTTGCTAAATTTTATTTGCTTTTGAATATTATACTGAGTTTATCAAAGGTTTTATTGGAAGATGTTGTCGCCAATGATTCTTTTAGAAGTGTTTTGAAATTACAAACACTTTAATTTTTGGTCAGGATAGATTGGACTCTGTTGTAACAATGTGCCAAAACTCCACCTTGGCCGACCTGATTCAGGATCGCTATCTGAATCGGTGGTATATCATATGCCCCTTTACCACCAAAGGTCAATGGTCTGCTACATAGGGCTAATCTTATTTTTGATCGGAATTTCCGATCGGCGGGTCACGGACTATGATGGATGGAGGCGTGGGAGTCCCACATGTAGATCCGTGAACGGGTAGCATATGGCCTTTGCCTTAGACCGTCTTGGTTATCCTGGGTTGATCGCCAGGTGTATTATGGCGTTATGAGTAGGTTACGGTGTTGATGTCTCCGCGCGCGCTCGAGCTCTACCACTGTGATTTTACAATACTAGCATCTGTTTATTTGGTATATTTTATGGGTCATGTTACATTTATCCCATAATTCTCATAATGCAATTTTCTTTATCTTATGATTTTTTTTGAAAATATGAAAGTTGATTTTGAAACCCAGTATCTTTAGAGAATGTGTGTATGAACTTATTCACTGTGTTACATATGATGATTGGGTTGGTGTCGTATTGGATTATATACGATACGTTTGGCCTAAAACCATTGTTTGATTAAATGAATGGTCTATGAAACCAAATTAGCATGTTGGTTCACTCACACATATATGCCTCATGTTGGTTTATACATGCGGCGCTTTCTTTTCCTTTTTGTTGATTGAGACAATTAATGTTCATAGATCTTACTTCATTCACACTAGAAATAGTCTGACCCGTGCGATTTGTTTTATAATCCTCGGGTCAGTCTAAGGATTGTGGTTGCTGGTTAGGTTGCATGGACTGTAGCAGCATTCTTATCATTTTCCACGTTTTGGGGTTTTGGACTTTTCAGTTTGGACTTAGGAGTAGTTAATATGTATTATGGTGTGTATGTTGTTATGTATTTTGGAAGTGATATGTACTATGGACTATGTATTGTGGACATTATTATTATGATATGTATTATGTGTTATGCTGTTGTTGTGCTGAACTGTACATTCTATTATATTCTATATTATGTAACATGGAAAAATTTTATCTTATACCATTGCTTTGAACCAATACTGCGCACGAATGGCAAGTAGAAAAAAAGAAAAAAAAATTCTCATGCCAGTGTTAGTTCAAGGAAATGAATACAACATTTAGCCCTATCGAGTCCCATTCTCCGTGCTTTCCGACAGTAATACTTCGTATTGCTCTTGGTTGGCATGGGTATAGGGGCCGGGCGTTACAACCCGCATATTTAACGATTTTATATTTAAATATTTTATTTAAATATAGCGTAGTTAGTTGGATTTTTGGATCCGAAATGTTACTTTTTGCAAATGGGCGAATTAGGACTCGATACCACCTCCATTGAGTCCAAAATGGCGTTTGCGATCTTTTTGAGTATAAGCTTTGATATGTTTGGAGTAAGTTGAATTTTGCTACTTTTTCTAATTGGGTTTTGAGTTTGGGTTCAGCCCATTTGCTAGTTTAATAACCTAACTCAGACCCTCTCTTCCTCATTCACTCATTTTCCATTCTAAAACTCAACCTAAAACTGAAAATGGGGGAAAGGAAGGAGAATTAGAAATTCCAAGCCCTAGTTTTCTTGTAAACTTGAATCCTTGCTCCAAAATCAAAGAGAAGCTATTGGTAAGCCTCCTCTTCATCTTCTCCAACTCTTTCTCCTTCAATTTTAGAAAGTTTCATAAACCTAACTTAGGAAAATACTTGTTTTGATCTTAGATTGAAGCTAGTAGAGTTGAAGTGGAGAGTGGTTGGTCTTCTCCTTGCAATTGAGCTTCTTCTTCTTCTTCTTCTTCTTCTTCTTCTTCTTCTTCTTCTTCTTTGTTTTTGGGTTAAAGTTGAGATTTTTATGTCACATCTATGCTTATATCTATCTTTGAATGTTGGGTATGAATTCCTAGCACTTATTCATGTGCATTTGCTTTTGGTTTGGATTGAATTGGTGAATATCCAAATTTTTAGTGTTTGGGTTCAAATCTTTAAAGATCCTAACTTTGATGTTTGAACATGTTTTCGGTGATGCATCGAGGAACATATAGCGTCAAGTAGTCGATTGGCATAAACCCTTGGCGCCGTTGCTCGAACGATTGCAATTTGGTCGAGATTGGCCCTCGTTTTGATAGGCTGGGAAGTGCTGCAAACAGGGCTCGGCCGACCGAAATCAATAGACCGGTCGACCGACCTGCTACCAGAGACTTCTCTATTTCTGGGCCTGTTGACCGAGCTCAGAGTCCGGTCAACCGACCTGCTCCTATTTCCCTGTTTTTCCTAGTTTGCCTATTTGTTTGTGGTTCCAACTTTTATCGATCCACGTTGATTCCAGTTAGTTGTTTATGCATATTTGACTTTGATGATTCCTTTTTGACTTCATCCACGAGTTTTTATAAAATAATCTTTTAAATTGTATTAAAAGCTTGCTTCTCCGATTTATAAATTCTATTTAAAACGCACACACACAATTTCGCACTTCGAGCGGAGTGGAAGGGAGATTAAATGGTTAGGTAAAACACGGACCATGAATCCATGCGTTTATCTTTCCGATTAATCCCCGACCTATTCGATTGATCGTTTTGGCCTTTTGCCCTGTTTTATCGATGAGACGAGGTAAACTTTGTACTGCTTTGAGTGTGAAATTAACTAACGGATAGTAAACCATTTAGTGTGAACGAGTGGTTATGGGACTCACGTTACCACTTTTCGGATTCCTTTTTGAGAGTTATGACACATTCTGCCAGTTAGTGGTGTCCACTACTGGGCCTGCGGACCTTCACCACTACAGTTTGTTGCCTTTGGGATAGTGTCTTCGGCTCTCCTTCAGGTTTGTTGCCTTCGGGTATGTTGCCTTCGGGTATGTTGCCTTCGGGTTTGTACCTTCGGGTTTGTGCCTTCGGGGTTGTTGCCCTATAGTATCACTTTCGGTGTTGGTCTTTATGAGCCGCACGGGCGATATTTGTGGTTTGGTGCCTTCGGGCTCATGGATCCTTGTTTATACAGTACTGAGGTCGAGCAATCTTATGTTTCATTGATATTATATTCCCTTGGTATCGCCCTTCGGTGTTGGTCTTTTTGAGCCGCATGATGTATAGCGGTTACCTTGCGGAACTTGTATACCTTATGGGTATTTGTTATTTTCCTTTTGGCTTGCTTTGGGATGTTCATATCCTTTGTTTATTTGAGTTGCCGATGATATGAGGCTTGTTCTGTTAGGACTCATCTTTTGTTGATGATTGTTTTATCACCTTTAGAGATATTTGTTATACTTTGTAACCTTGCAGGTTTATGGTTATTCAGTTTATCTAACTAATTTGTTTAGCTAGACTGACCCGTGTATTTTATACCCGGGTCAGACCGACATGTTTCAAGTTAGGTGCATTTGGACTTAGCCTATTTTGCTTCCACGTGGACTATCCAGCTTGTTCCTTTTTGTTAAAGCTTTTTGTGTAGTCCTTTTTATTGTAACTCTAATATATGTATTCTTTTGGATTCATCTGTATATTATGGTTTGCTATACCACTTGACGTGTATCAGTTTGTAAACTCTGTTATGTATCAATATATGTGTATATGATGATCTACTGTTCTGTGATGTATATTACATTTGAGTTGTTATATTCTGTTCTGATAGATCCTCCAACCACATATGGTTTTGTTTTAAGTATTCATTGGGTATTTCGACCTGCTTGGTATGTCTATTGTCGATGTATTCAATAAATAGTTAGAGTAAGGCTATAGATCGTCGCTCCTAACCAGCCTTATTCTCCGTGTTAGTTGACGGCATTACCATATAGTGTCCTTGGCCAGCGTGGGTATAGAGGTGGGGTGTCACATTATAGGTATGCATGAAGGAGTGAAGTGAACTGTTGCCACATGTTCGGGCATGGACCAACTATGTTCTTCCTAGGGTATATTTTTTCTAAAGTTATATAATTCTCGGAATGATATCTTTGACCTTGTGTAGGGGGAATGTTCTTGAAATACCGAGGGCACCTCCATGGAATCCAACAAAGTTGGCGAATACGCCTTAGCGGTTTTTATTGTATATCTATTATGGCTGTGATGTACACTAACATGCATCACAATTACTTGATTACCTATATTACACACCATAGACATTATTATAGTACTACTGGATTTTCTAATAGAAATGGTTTGGCTATCGTAAGTTGAAAACATGTTCGTGTTTATTTGCAGCATGGTCTTATGGGATACTATTATTTTTTAAGGGTTTTATAAATATAAAAATCCTTATGATTTGAGTTTCTCACATTGGTTTACCATATTGGTCCCAGTGTTATTTTCTTATAATGCTTGGGTCGACCCGAGTATATTTTAAGATATAGATATGTTTATTGGAGTTCTTGGAGAGGAGCTGGATAATTTCCTTCCGTATTTACTTCGATTGCATTACTTATTTTTTTTTGTTTATCAGCATTTGTGGGGACATGGTATTATAAATGTCTAGGTTGATTATGGGTTAGTTTATTCTGGTTGTTGTATGTATATCAAAGTTTTTTTTCTAGTAAAGATATTTTGAGATATTATATATTATCGTTACACATGTGAGGTTCTAACATTGTGTTCTTCTTTCTTGTTTTGTTTTGTTTTCTTTTTCTCTTACCTGAACGTTCTCTCTTTTAGGAAGTTTGGATGCTCGTCACATGAATACGGTAGATGTATTATTATCGACATTCGAAGGTTGAAAAGGTCGTTCGTTAAATTTGGTATCAAAGCTGAAGGTCAAGTGAGAACCTTGGCTTTTGCGTGGTATAAATCATTAACAGATAAGGTAATGGAATGCCTTGTTATGAGTTGAGTGTATTATATATATGAGAGTGTGTATTTGTTATTATGATGAAAATGATTTGCATTGTGCCGATTGATCTATTGAGTGGTTTATGGATTCTGGTCAATATGTGTTGCTAACGTTATTGATAGGGATCTCTAAACACTTGAATATGGCAAGTCGACAAATTATTATTTTTGAAAATTTTAAAATGAAATAATTTTACCTAGGATTATAGTATATTTTAAAAACATTCAAAAAATTGATATAGTTATTTATGGCATGTTTTTTTTACTTGGAAGTGATAATATTCAATTAATTCCATTTATTGCTTGATTAATTGTACTCGACCAATTTACGAGCAAACCTTTTCACTACATGGGTTGGGTAGATAGTAATTGTGGGAATGTTGAAACGAATATCTTGTGAATTAAGTTTCACAGTTTGATTATAAGGCGTTCAGTGATAATGTTGGGTTAAAATTTAATTTTAATAACTGTTGTTTATTATAGTCTTCGAGAAAGATAACGTATTTTAAAAATAAATATTGATGAACGATTTATATAAGAAAGTGAATTTATATAAGTATGCTTTATAAAATATGGTTATAAATAAAAAGGATTTAGACTGAGAATTTAAGAACATAAATCTCGATGTTTTTGAAATTGATTTTCTACATTTTGGAAAGTAATAGTAGTATTATTTGAAATTAAATATTTGGAAAATTGGTTTATGAAATTGGTATCATGGTACTTAGTAATATTAATGAAGTATTTGATATCGTTTTGTAAATGATTTTGGCTAAGTTCGAAATGCATGATTTAAATGTACCGAACCCACTATTGTCTCTGGAAAATAATTCTGATGATGACTACAGTATCATCGACATTTATTTTCGAGCTTCAAAGTGAGGGATACTAGTATAGTAACTTTGCTACTAAGTTGTTTTGGTGAAACAAATTTTTATTTAAATCCCAAAAGTATGATTTGATATATAAAAAATTATAAGTATATATTATTTAAAAATGTTTTGAAACAAATCCTAGTGTTTAGATGTTAAGTTTTGTATTAAGATATTTTATGAGTGCATGTATCCCATGCATTAAGTTAGTTTGGTTGTGCATCTTGTTTGATATGTTGATTAATTGTTTTCATTCATTGTAATGAAACGAAATTTTTGACGGTTTTGTACCATCAGAAAACTTCTGAATTGATTTAAGAAGTTCAAGCTAAGTGTTTTTGTGAAAATTTTAAAAGTTGAGTTTTTGTAACTCTTAGATTGAGTGATGGTAGAATTTAAATTAATTTGGTTGAACATCTTTGTTTAGTAGAAATTCGATGTTGGGGCAACTAGTACACGTCTTTACAATAGGCTTGTCTAAGAAAAGCAGACTCTAGTCATGATTTGGATTCAAGAGTCCTGCTCTTCCAAGCTACTTGCCTAGTCCAACGGATAAAGAGATCCAGGGACTCAATGATAGGATCAAAATTTATTTTGGGCCTTCGTCGGGATTTTTTATAAGTAAAACAAATAAGATTTTATTGTATATACTCCTAGGATATAATGGAGTGATATACAATATGACTTAAGCCTTGAAAGTTTTAAAAATGAAGTTGTGGCTTTTTAAAATGATTATAATATTGAGTAATGTTCTATATGGAAAATGAATGTGAATTAAAATGTAAAGTAAATTGTGTAATTAAGAAACTAATTGGAATAAAGTACGTAAGTTGTATGTAGATCATTTTGTTTGCATGACAGTTTCGATTTAGGATTCGAGTATATAATTTCGAGGTGATTTACACCGGTCCAAGTTAGGATTTTTCACTCGACTCTTGATGGCAAACACTTGATATAGATTTTTGATATGATCTTGAAGTTTTCTATTATAGTATATGTCTATGTAAGATGAAAGAAGGTTTCGAACCTGATCGAATCCGAGAAGAGAGGTCAAGTGATCTATCCTAGTTCAGAAGTGAAATTTATGTGATCGAGCTAGTGATCAAATGCAGTATTATATACGGATAATATACGTATATTGTACGGGCTTTATTATATTTGTATGCTATTTCTAGTGGCTTGTGGAGATTTTAGGGGACGAATCTTTGATTTGTTTGAGGTAGCATGAGTGATCAACCAAGTAATAACCTAAGGCTGTTGAGTATAAGATAATGCTTAGTGGATTTTTTGTTATCCTTATGCGTCGAGAGGTTTCTAAATCTAGGAAACCCATGAGATTTGGTTGCTAGTGATTGTAATATGGAGTAGCATCATTATGTCATTGTTCTCTGGTTGTTAGTGATTACAATACCGTTAGGCATTGATGTTTTATTGTTGTTTGGTTGCTCGTGTCAGTATTTCAAGGAAGAAATATTCTAAAGGGGGGAATGTAACGGCCCGAAATTTCGAACGCTTTTTATTTAAATATCAGAATTATTTAAATTTGTAAATCTTGGACGTAATGTTGCAAAAATGATTTTTAAAGTTATTAGCTTTTTGAAATAAAAATGGTGATGGTAAACTTTAAATTTATAATTGGTGTTATTAAACTTATTTTAATAATAATTTTTTTAATTAATGTGTGAAATTATCATTCCATGGCACTCTCTCGGATTTTTTTGAAACTAGTGCCATTGGAGTCGAAATAGTAAGGCAATGCACGTAGACAAGTTTCATGACGATCAGACGTGTTATATGATCGTATTTGTGCGAAATGCGCAATGATGAAAAAGATAAATTAAAAATAATAATATAATTTTATTATTAATAAACCATCCCACTCTTAAACCCTTCATTATTTTCCCCTTCCTTCTTTAGTAAACATCCGCCACCAATCTCCCACTTCTATCAATTGTTTCATGAGCTAGGCTTAATGAAATTAAATGTTTTTAGATCCATTGGTTTCGTGTCAGCATGTGCTTCGAATTTATGTGTTTTGTTTGGTGTGCAGTGATGGTTGGATGTGAACCACTATGTATAGCCAAGTCTAGGGTTTAGCTTTGGAGGTGCCGATGGCGATAAGCAATGGGGTGAGTGTGGTTGAGTTGCTCCTACGAAGGCGAGTGCATGGCGGGGAGATAGGGTAGTGCGGCTGCTCTTTGAAAATCGCAATAGTGGGTTGACATGTAGCTGGGCTTGGGTCGTGATGAGGTGGGGTTGGTCGAAGGTGAAATCATTAGCATGGTCAAGTTTGTGGTGGAAAAGGGAGTTGAATGGTGGAGGTTGGAGGTGCTCAAGGTGGCCGAAGTGCCATGTGACATTTTAGTAGTGAGGTATGGCTTCAGGTCAGAACGTGGGGAGGTCGATCGAGCTTCAGGTGGCCAGGTTCATCATAAAGCACTGGCGAAGTGGAGTTCGTCGGAAAAGGCTGTGGTTGATTTCGTCAAGCAAAGGTGGAGAATTTGGTGATGGAGCATGCATGTATATGGTTGAAGCGAATATGATTAATAGGTAATTAATTTATATTATTAGTTAATTATTATTCTATCTAATTCAGAATCTTTTAAAATCAATTATTTTACATATGTGGTCCAATCGAGAAGTCATCTTTTTCGTTGCACTCGTATCGGGATTATCCACATCTGAAATTGGTTGGGCTTGGGTGAATTTACTTACCAATTGATTTGATATAATTATTGTTATGCAAAATATAAAATAGTACAAAGAACAATGCAAGTTATTACATTTGGACCCCTCGTTTCTTTTGAAAGCAAGTGACAACATTATATGTAGTATAATCTCTCTTATATCTCTCTAAAATATGTATTGTAGCCTAGACTTATTGTTTACATGTTTAATTTTGCTGTGTGCGAAGTGGTACTGTGTTGTTGATAGTTGAAGTGAAATTATCACTATAAAGGCACTTGGAAAATCCCCTATATTAAATACTTTTTAATTTGATAAAATGTGAACACATTGTGAAAATATATATTAGATGGTTCTATGTACATGTTTGGTTGTGTTTGACCTAAAGGAATTGGTTTGGAAAGTTATTGGAATTCTGAAAGTAAGTTGTGTTGAAAATCCTGGCTTTTAGTAAAGTAAAAAGGGTTATGCTTTATAACTTTTTTCTTAATCCTTTAAAAGGAGCTTTGTGAAAAGTGATTAAATTATTTTAAAAAGGAAGTTTGAAGTTTAAATATGTTTTTATAGTTATTTCTGAATTTTTAACTTAAAGAGTTTTAAAGTATAAAACAACATGTTTATATGGTTTTTAAATAGATTATAAAATAAGCATTTTTAAGTAATATTTAGAATAAATGTTTAAAAAATAGTATAAATATTTTAAAATATGTTTCTAATATATATAAATTATAGAAAATTAATAATTATTTTTTATAGTAGTTTGGAACTTATGTAATATAAATATCATTTTAAAGTGGGATTTAGTTAATACATAAGTGGGAAAAGGTGAATTAACCCTTTTATAAAGTAATAGGGGAAAATTGGGATTTTAACACTTTTTGTTTAAATAAGTGGTTTTGTGAAGTTAAGTGAAAGTACATTAATTTGTTAAATTAATGTAGAGATAAATAATTATAATTGGGATTGTAATTGTGACTTTAATAAGGAATGCTTTAAAGTAATAATAAGAGAAATTGTTTTGGGTTTGTTGAAAACAGTGATTTAGTAATAATTTTTTTACCCTTGAAATAATATTTTAAAGTGGTAAAGTATTGTCAGATCATTTTGGAAAATATTTAGACCTTTAATAATGGAATTTTAAAGATAATAACAATTATGAAATCTTTTAGGAAAGAAAGAAAAGTATAAGTTTTAAGGTATAAAAGATAGAAGGGGCTTATGTAACAATGTTTGAGCGACATTCGTGTTTAACCTCTTTGATTGTGTTTAAGTAAGTAGGACTTATTATTGACTTATGATATACGTATACCGTTGAGATAAGTATATGAATACTTTTGAGGGTATTGAAATGTGTAGAAATGAAAAGGGAAGTTTTAATTAAGTAGTGAATTTAACTAATAAGTGAAGTTTCATTTATAAATAAGTCTATTGAGTACAGAGGAGTTTTACTAGTAAAAGAGTTTTTTTTAATGAATAAAGGATTAGTTAAATAAAACGGGGATTTGATGTCATTTATATGACCTGGTCGTTCTTATGTGTTGATTATGTTTATGTGTTACTTACTTATGGATAGTATACGGGATTTAGTTTTCCTTATGCATTCATTCTCACTATTGTTGAAAGTGACCAGATATAACTCTAGAAATATCTAGAAGAAACACGAAAATTATACGGTACAGTTTTCTTCGGAGATGCTATACTATACGTATGCACTCGTTGTATTCTTCTAGAACAAATGATAAACAAACCCATCCACTTAAATGGTTAGGAGGTGATCTCTACTCTTATGTATTTTTTATTTATTTCCAAAAGAACCAGAGTTGAGTTTCTCGAAAATTGATAGATTGGTTTTCGAGTGCCTGGTATGCGAGGGATTGTACTTATATGAGATGACTCAAAACCGTAACCACTCCAAAACTAAATACGTGTTTTATTCTTTGAAAGAGGTTCATGATTGGTTAGAGATGCTAGAATCTATGTAGGGATTCAAAATCCGTTTGAGATGCTCGAACACATGTAGTTATTCATCATCTATTTAGGATGTGGGAATTCAAGTGTGATTCAGAGATCAGCTAGGATATGGGAATCCATATGTGTTTTCGAGATCTATTAAAGCATATGTTGAGATATGTTTGAGTTGCGGCAACCATCGATAGTGGCTGAAACCAGAGATATTAGGCATAGCCTATGGGGATTAGCTAACTGAAAAGGTGCAGGAACTCCATTCTAATGTTACTTACGGCTATGCATGCAAGAGCGATGTGACCTGGTGCCATGTGTTCTTGTGTGGACCAGCTATGCTTTTCCTAGGGTATATTTTTTCAAGAGATACCTGATCCTTAGAAGGATATCTCTGATCCTTGTGCGGGGAGGGGGGGGGGCGTTTTCAATGTATTGATGGCACCTCTATGGAATCCTACACAATTAGTGAATGTGCCTTAGTGGTTTTGATTGTATACTAATTACTATTGTAATGTATACTCGCATGCATCACAACTACTTGTTGTCTATATTTCATACCCTAGACGTTACTATAATATCACTGGGTTTTCTAATAGAAATGATTTGGTTGTCGTAAGGTAAAAACATATTCATGTTTATTCTCATCGTGGTCTTACGAGACTTTTATTTTTGAAGGGTTTTATAAATACAAAAATCCATATGATTTGAATTTCTCACGCTGGTTTACTAGACTGATATGGGTGTTATCCTAAGCGCCAACTAAATCTGGAAATATAATTGGGCCTAACCTAAGCATTATAATAAATAACATCCGAATCAGTCTGGTAGACCAACGTGAGAAACTCAAATCATATGGACTGTTGTATTTATTAAACCCTTCAAAAATAAAGGTATCTCGTAAGACCATGCCGCACATAAACACGGACTTGTTTTTACCTTACGATAACAAAACCATTTTATAAGAAATCTTATGATATTATAATAATGTCTAGGGTATAAATAAATATTTAATCATAGTCAGAATGGTTATATTAGTTACATTCAACAGCATCTTTAGTATACAATTAAGCTCGAAAGGCACGTATTGGAAAATGGATTCCATACAATGAAAAGGTAAGGGGCTACCTTCCGTGCAGTACACCTCTTGAGAAAGTGTACTAAGATTGCGAACATTGCACCTCTATGAATCAGGACCGATCGACCCCTTCCTGGATATTTCAAAATATGATTATCCCTCGGCTGCAACGTGACAAACCGTACTGAGCCCGAAGCATACATAAATCCATACATACCATCTAGATAAACCAATGACCGTACCCTAATAGGATCGGCCCACATAGCAATGCAGCGCAACTCCTATTTTTGTCATTACCAGGTATCAGGCTTTAGGCTACGTTTTACCTTTTTAGAAAATCCCACTTGGAATACTAGCACTACCCTCTAGGTAACAATCAATGCTAGCATTCATCCATACAAGTTGTTTAGGGTATGAACAAACCGAAGGCAGTACTTCTACTACATCCTTAGGATTAGTAGCAAGTAGCACTTGCACTTTAAAGAACTCTGTCTTCAATTCCGTCATCTTCGAGATGTCTAAAATTCGAATGCTTATGCCTATTCGAAGTGGTTTTCAGATAACTTATTCGATCTCGGTCTCTTCAAACCAACAACTGATAGTTTCTGGTTGACTCAACCCTGCTTCATTTAGAGGTAAGAGGATGATATAAGAGTGCCAAAGGGGTCTCGAATATAAGCCTTTAAAGCGAGAGATGTTTCATCAAATGAGTTCTCCCAAGGGAATCTCAAATAGTATGAACACGTGAAACATTCGTATACTACCCAAGTCAAAACCGGCCTAGTTAATATAGTCGGATATTTTATTATCAAATAAGAAAACAATCAAATCAGATTTTTAATTTCATATTGAATCCAAGCATGATTAAGCATGTAAGCATTCACTAAGCCTCTTTTTATAATCCTTTCATTATTTAAAACCACTTTCCTTTTCTAGTGTAAGTAAATGGATTTTATAGAAATTAGACCAAGTATACTTACCACCAGTTTCTGATTTCAGACTTGTGTTATCCCTCGATTAAGAATGAATTCGAAAAGTTTGAAAACTATCCTTGCCTCGACATACATTTTTAATTCTCACAGATCGAGACAAGTTTCCATACTTTGTAATTTGGAGTTATGCATGAAAAGAATGCTTTCCATACCACCATAAATTATAAAGATCACTTATAGAAATTGAATCTCCTGTACTTGTCACATTTTTGATATTTCGACTTACTCTATCCCTTACCCAGAAATTAAGTCAAGGAAGTCGGGACATTAATTGCTGCTGGCCTTGTCTTAGTTAAAATACTCTAATTCTTGATCTTATATACAGAAGATCAATCTACTCATTGGCTTTAAGTACCAAATACTGGACTACTTAATTTTCATAATTAACCGAATTCATATACGAAAATAATACTTTATATACTTTACATTAATAACTGATTTCAAACTTAAACTATCCTTTAGTTAACAAAAAAGCCGTTCGAGATAGGGTATTATTACCTCTCAACCCTACACTTGACAACATTCTTAATTTTCAGGATAAGTAGAAGTTTCCCTACCTTGAAGCTCAATGTCAAGTATAAGCCTAAATAAATTCCATACACTATTTATAATAACCAAATTATTATAAAACAAACATCTTTTCACCTATTTCAAATAACATTTATTATAGCAAAAAAGGGTATAAGCCATAGTTTTTTCTTCTTTCGGGAAAACATTTATTACAATAATAATGTTGAGATCCATGTTTTCTTTCCCTTTTAACACATCCTTAAAACATTTTAAATTTATATTAAATCTTTTTATAGAAACATCACTTATGAAAATCCTTTAGCTGGAAGGGAAACTTGAATTTTGAAAGTAAAGACATTTCCTTTATTTAAAATCTATTCTTCTTGCTTACATATCTCAATTTGATTTAAAATAAATTTTGAATTTCAAAAACTACTTCTAAAACAATTCTTTATCATAATAGGAAACACTTGAAAAAGGTTAAGGAAAAACAATTAAGTTTTAGAACACTTTCCGGAATAATTTCAAAACCTAAAAGCTAAGTCGAACCCTTTATAAAATATTATAAAATTTGAATTTTAAAATTCAATTTTAAATGCAAATATCTTTCCAAAATCAATATTTAAGAATGTGATAGCCCGGATTTTCGAGCATAAGATAATTGGATAATTATCTAATTTAACTATTGAAAATACTGATTTATAGATCGAACAAATAAATGTGATAATCTCCTTTATAAATTATTTAGATATAGATATAAATAGATTTTAAAATAGAACTATTATTTACAAATTTAATTTGTTTTGTTTAAATATATATATTTTAGTTGATTTTATATTGGATATTTAAATTGAATTTGAATTTGGATTTAAATTTGAATTCTAAAAGATATTAATCTTAAAAATATTTTGGATATAAAATATATGAACAAAGTTTTTATATAAAAATAAGATTTGTCTTATATTATTCTCTTTAAAGAAATTTATTGATATAAATTTAGAAAGTATTTATTTAATAGTAAATAAATATAGAAGGTTTATATTTACATTTATAAATGGATTAAATATACTATATATGATTTTATTTAAAATATGATTGGTTTTTATTTTATTTTCTTTTTAAAAAAACGTTTTACTTATATAAATTTAGGAAATCTTTTATTAATTTAGGAAAAAATATTTATTAATTAGGAGATTTAATTCAAAGGCTTTTAAATCATATAAAAAATAAAATAAAAGTAAATAATTACAAGTGTTTAATTATAAATGCTTGTTATAACATTTGTAAGATAATTAAAGATTGTAATGACAAGTGTCATAGTTTATTGCTATTTTCTTTAATTTTAAAACAAATCCTAATGAATCTACATCAATCTACATCCCCTCTCTTCTATTTTCTTTTCATATTTTCATAATTTCAAAAGCAAAAACCAAAACCTGTACTCAATCCACCAGATCAAAACCTGTAAACTTCTTCAAACCAAAACTAAAAACACTGAAATTCATTTCCAAACTCAAGAATCAAAACCTGAACACATCTCCTCTAAACAAATCAAACCTTAAACATTTCTCAAATCAGAACTAAAAACCCTTAAAAAAATTTGCAATTCAAAACCCTGTAAAACTTTTCACCAATTCAAAGACAAAGCCTGTTAACATTTTCCAAAATCAAAAGCAAAACCCTATAACCATTTCAACTCTATTTCAAATCTTCTCAAACAAACAAACCTGCAACAAGATTTATTTTCAAGTGTAAACTGAAGTAAATCAAAGCTTACAAGTTTCTAGTTTCAAAGAGAACATGGTTTTGAATTTTTCAAAGCACTCCAGTTTTAAAGAAAATCAAAGCAGTCAAGTTTTCAAATCCAGTTTTTCCCAAGCTCTCTATCTTTTTAGTAAGGTGAGTAGACATTTTATTTTAAAAGCTGAAGTGAATTTAAATATGATTTCTTATGACTTCTGAAATGAATTATCTTTGCATGAATAGTGTATGTATGTTTGTGTTGAACTGTGCATGTTGTTGCATCTCTGCTTCCAGGTTACAGAGTCTATAATACAATCAAAATTCAATATCTTTTTATTAAATCACTAATAGGACTTGGATTTCAAACAAAATAGTCTAGTTTTTGCACAATCTAAGTACTAAAAATATGGACAAGTATGTAAGTTTGAAATACGTTTGCATCTGGAAAAAATATAGTAGAAATCTTTTAAAACATGAAATATCAAATGTTGAATTTCATAGATTCAAGTATATATCTTGAATCATCTCTGGAAGGTAATATGTTTAAAACAAAAAATCGCAGTTTTTTGTATTGTAATGAGGGTGCAGATCATTGATGACTAGAAATTGGTTTTTGAATGTTTTCTGGTGACCGGAGCATTTCTGATGGTCGAGGCTTCGAATGGAGGAGGTCGAGGTATAGGAGAGTTTGGCAAAAATGCCTGGTGGATGTATCATCACCTATGGCATCGGCGATCGGTTGATTTGAGTTCTAAACCTAGTTTTTGACTGGGTCGAAAAAGAGATCACTGCGGCAACTCTGATGATTTAAGTTTCATGAGGCCTTGAGCATTGGTGACGTAGAAGACTGGTGAAGCTTGGGAGAAGGTTGTTCGACCTTCGGTGGTCGGAATCGTGAATTCGAGGCGCTTTTTGGTGAGAGCTTTAATTCCATTTTTCAACTGGATTGCTCGAGTTTGATCTATAGCCAGTAGTAATGTTTTGGTGATCAAAATGAGTTGCATCGATGAAAAGTGATGTGCCGGAGGGTTTGTCAGAAGTCGGAGGTGATTCTGGCAACGGTGCATGTACACAGCGAGGTCTGGTGTCAGTAGTTTGTGAAGAGATTGGGTCTCGGTAGAAACTCGGTCTATGGGATTTTTGCTCGTGTTTTAACTCGAGAAGCTGGTGATGTTTTAGCTTGTTAGCAAATTTTAGTTGTTACAGGTTTTAAAATTTAAAATTTAAGCTAAGTTTTTAAATGGAAGAGAAGGAAGGGAAACTTGATTTAGACCGAGTGTTCTTTGGGTTTTGACCCGAAGCAAGAATTCTAGCAGTTTAAAAAAGATTTTTTTTTAAAAACAAGATTTTTGAAATTTAAAAATACGTTTAGTTCAAACTTTCTCATATAAATTTCCTTTACAAATTATAATTGTTTTCTTTAACAATTGTTCTTTAACACTTAATAAAGAAGTTTTAATTTTTTTTTTAATTTAAATTTGGTTAAGTAAAGCTTAAGTTATTTAAAAGTTAAGTATAAATGAACTTTTAAGAATTTTTATAAAAGTAAGAATTATTAATTAGATAATTAGATATTATTAATTAATGATTAAAGATTAATCAATTAAGTAATTAAAGTTGATTAATTAGTAATTAGAGATTAAGTAACTTGTAATAAAAAAATACTTAATTTATCATTAAGTTTTATCAATTAATAATTATGTTTTATTAATTAATATTTAAGGGATAATTAATCTGTAATTAAAGATTAGTTAGTTGGTTTATAAGGTAATTAAGGGATGAATTACACAATTGTAATTAATTTGTTAATTATTTAAAGATAATCTCTTGATGACTGATTAAATATGAATACTTAATATGATTAACAAGTGTAATTACTTAGTGGAAGTAATTAATGTGTATTTACTGGATGTAATTAATTAAAGGGGATTACTTAATAAGAAGTAATTAAAGGATAATTATTTAGAAAAAGTAATTAAGGATTAATTACTTGGTGTAATTAATTAAAGGATTAATATAGGAGCCAATTAATTGAGGTAAGTAATTACAGAATGGTAATTACTGTTTATCATTGATTAAGGTTGATTAATGAAAGTAATTAATAAAAGTATAATTAATTAATGTAATTAATTAAGGATCAATGTGATTAATTATAGTTAATTAATCATTGGAAGTATGTAATTAAGGATCATTAATTAATATAATTAATGAGAGTAATTAAAGGTTAATTACTGTAAATGGTTAAGGATAATTAATTTGTGAAATTCATTAAAGCTAATTACTTAATGTAATTAAAGTATAATTAATCAAGGATGATTAATAAAGATGGATAATTATTGGAAGATTAATTTATTGGTTTGTAATAAATTAATAAGCAGGATTTAAAAGTAACTAAAGTAATTAATTTAATTCATTTGTGGTTAATTAAATTAATTAGAGATGGTATGGTTGATTAATCTTGCTTATGAATGATTGAATGATATTGTATGCCTTAAATTAGTTGATATCTCCTGTATGTTATGTGTGATGCTTTATGATATAATATATTTGGGTTAAAACAGTGAAATCCTGTATTTAAATTTTGAATTGTTTTCACTTGAATGCTTGAGTTAAGATGACATTAGATTCGAAGAGATCGGGGTCGGGTACCTGTACATACCCGAAACCACTTCGGTTCTTTATAGATTGATATGTGAAATCAATAGGTTGGAATGGAATGGTTTAAGTGAATTGGACCATTTAATCCAAGATTGGTACTTAGAAATTGATGTGTGAAATAAGTGATGTCTATATCAACTTGTGAATTTGTAAAATTGACAAGAGTTACCCCGGGTTTTATGTAAGTTTTATGCTGTTGTATTCCATATTAGATGGGTTTACTCATGCAGGTTTCCAGCTTGACTCGGGTGTTACTTTGATGTAATGCTTGAGTCAGACCAAGTATTACACATTCTCAAGTAAGGACGTTCTGGAGCTCAGGAGGCGAGCTGGATGGCAGGAACGTATGGAGTGTTTTCGCTGTGATATATTGTTGTATAGTTGGGATATATGACCTAAACTGTCCAGCTTGTGTGTAATGGTTGTAGCTTTGATGTATAAAATGTAAATTTACAGATACAATTTTTCCTTGTATAACTGTTATTTTATTTGATATTATATTTCGATCTACGGCGAATGTGAGAATCTATGATTTGTTTATGTTCTTCTTCTTTCTATTTCCTTCTTTACCCTAACTATCTGGATTTTTGGGATCAGAAATTCTGGGTTGTTACATTTTGGTATCGGAGCTAAAGGTTAAACGAGAACCTTGGCTCTGGTGGGTGTATTCATTAAGGATAGGGTCAATAGAACCCTTGAATGAGTTGAGTGTATATAATATATGAGAGCGTACTTGAATTTTCTTATAAAAATGATTTTTAAAAAGATTTTCATATAAGTTTATCTTTTGATATATAAAGAAATTGGTTGTTAATTACTGGAATAAAATAAAATAATGAGAATTAAGTGATACAACCAAATTGAAATAGAATAAAGATAAGTTTGAAATGGATTCAAGCTGAAACTAAAATCTTGAACTTCTAGAAGTGATTTCAGAATTAGATAAAAATGAATAGGTATTCAGATATGATAATTGGTTCTTATCATAAATGGTTGATGTGTTCAATAATGAAATGTGCGTTAATGATAAAGCAAAGATGAAAAGTTTTAAGGAAGTAACAATTTAGATAAAATAATTTGTAAATTGAAGTGGGGTTTTGATGCAGCACGAGCTACAGAGTCACAAGGTTTAGGTCGGCCACGACCTAAAGGCTTAGGTCGACCACGACCTAACAGGTCAGAAGAAGAGGGGCTGCGATCTAACATTACCATTTTAGGTCATCTACAAGTTGACGAAATGGCTATAGGTCGGCCACGACCTGACAGAGCAAGAGCTAAGGAGTTGCGACCTAACTCCTATGATGATGCAGTGGAAACTAAAGCCTTAGGTCGCGAGCGACCTAACGTGATGATAAGTCGTGTGCGACCTAACAGGTTCCAGGATGACGAGATAAAAGGCGAAGAAGTGGATTATGCAAGAATAGGAAAGCCAACGACCTATGATAAGTCGCAAGGCCTTAGGTCGCGAGGCCTTAGATCGCTCACTTTAGGTCGCTCCGATCTATCGAGTGAAGAATGTTTCGAGTTACGACCTATGTTAGGTCGCTAATGTGGATGACGCTTTATTTTAGGTCGCTCAACCTTATGCACTGAAAAGATAGGTCGCTGCATGGTGATTTCCTTAGGTCGCTCATACGACCTACCGATCTATGTTAGGTTGCTGATGGGTTTGCCGCATGAAGTTAGGTCGCGTGAGTTGTGTGTTTAGGTCGCGTGTACTTGTGTTGTAATAAGTTGTTTGTACTGTTGTTTCTTAAGTCGTAAGTCGAGTCGTGTATTGGTGTTAGGTCGCGTACGACCTAGTGTGGGAAGTTAGGTCATGAACGACCTATGGTAGGTCGGTGGTGTTGTAATGTGTTGAGTGTTGTGATGTAGCCTATAAATAGGCAAGTTGGGGGGTCATTTGAAAGGTGGTTGATTTTTGAATAAAATTCTCTTTTGTTAGCTTTGTGCTTTCATACAAATTGGTAGTTGAGTGTGATCTCCTATCTCCTCTTTCGGTTAATCGAGTGCGCTCGATTCAACGATCGTAGAAGCCGATTCACGGTATCTAGTGCGCTAGATCAACGTACGAAGAATCGTAGATCTTCTTTCTCGGTATCGTGCGCGATCAACGAGACGAAGATAGCTATAATCCGGTATCTTTGGATCAACGGATTTGGGCCTTGCAGTATTCTCAACTCACCGATTGCTACATTCCATCGATTGAAGTTTGTTTCGATTTATCCGCTGCGTCAGTTTTGGTATCAGAGCGATACTTAGTCAATCATAGCTAAGTTGATTCTTGGAGCCAAGTATTTGAAGTTTGAAGTTGTTCATCGCGTTCATATTGAAGTTGCAACAAGAGGGAGAACTTTCGATCCATTCCATTTTGGATCTAGAGTGGAGATTTGTTTGAATTTGGTTTGTGTTGAAGTACTTGAGCTTAGGCCGAGCCTTGTGAAGTTGTTTTGAAGGTTGAGCAGTGACTTATTGTTGTTTTGTTGAAGTGTTGTGTTGATTCAATCATGCCGCCAAGGAGAGCTAACCGCCATCAAAATGTTGAAGCTTTGTATCGGAGAGAAGAGGCCGATCAAATGGAACAACGTATGCATGACAACATTGATGAAGGTATTGGTAGGTTGGAGAAGCTTATGATTGACATGAATCAAAGTAGAAGAAGAAATTCACCTGAATCCATTCGTGGAGGAAGTAGAGTTTCACATCATTCAGATCGGGAGAGGAGAGAGAGTCAGGATCATCGGAGTGTTGACAATCGAAGTAGGAGGAATGATGATGGTCGTGATCGAAGAGACATGGGTAGTAGGAGTGGTGGTAGAGATGTTGAAGGGCGTGAAAGACAACGATATGCCTCAGACTTTGATGAGGAGTTTGACGGTGATAGGGGAAGTGTTCATTTCAGAGACCGAGATCAGGGACAACGTCAGTATCGGGTTATTGATGATGATCGACGTTGGGAATCGGGTATGAAGATGGAAATTCCAGAGTTTAAAGGAGGGATGGTAGCTGAAGAATTCTTGGATTGGTTATCTAATGTGGAGGAAATTTTTGACTTTAAGGAGGTTCCGGGGAATCGAAGGGTGAAGTTAGTTGCTACAAGGCTGAGGGGAAGAGCTTTGGCATGGTGGCAGCAAACTAAACTTACTCGTGAGCGAATGGGAAAGTCAAAGATAGAATCTTGGGAGAAGATGAAGAAATTGATGCGAGCTACATTCTTACCTTACAACTATCAGTCACTTATGTACCAGAGGTTGCAGAATCTGAAGCAAGGAACGAAATCTGTTAGTGATTATGCTGATGAATTTTACCAACTCATTGCCAGAAATGATATCATGGAAACGGAAGAACAGCTAACTGCTCGATTCATTGGGGGATTGAGAATGCAGATCCAGGATATGATTAATATGTGTGATCCTAGATCAGTGGCAGAGGCACATCAGAAAGCATTGGCTTGGGAGAAGCAAGGAAGGCGTGGAGGTGGTGTGTTTACTAATTCCAATAATCAAATGAGGGGTGTTAGTGGAAGTTCTAATGTTCCTAAACCTGTCAATAAGCCAGTGGTGAAGGAGGCTGAGAAGGCGAAGGTTAACAGTGGTTTCAAATGTTATAATTGTCAGGAGTTGGGTCATAAAAGCAATGAATGTCCGAAGCCGAAGAAGAGAACTATGATAGTTGAAGCTGAGGATGAGGAGGAAGAAGCTGAATGTTCTAATTCACCTTATGTTGAGGAGGAAGAAGAAGTGTCGGGAGACGAAGGTTGTAATCTGATGATGAGGAGGTCTTGTTTGACGCCAAAACAAGAGGAGGAAGATAGTTGGTTGAGGAATAACATATTTCAATCTACTTGCACTATTCTTGGGAAAGTTTGTAAATTTGTCATTGATACTGGGAGTTGCGATAATATGATCTCTACAGAGGCAGTGAGGAAATTGGAGTTGAAAACCGAGAAGCATCCTAAACCATGCAAGTTAGCTTGGTTAAGGAAGGGTGGTGAAGTGAAAGTTGGGAGAAGAGCTTGCGTGAAATTTTCTATTGGGAAGAAATACAAAGATGAAATCTGGTGCGATGTAGTGGACATGGATGTGAGTCATCTGTTGTTGGGCAGGCCATGGCAGTTTGATCGAGCAGTACAACACGATGGTCGGGCCAATAGCTATAGTTTCATGTTCGAAGGTACTAAAATCACTTTGGTTCCCAAGAAGCAACAACAGAAGGAGAGCAAGCTGGAGGAGATTGAGGAATTGAAAACTCTGTTGACTTTGAAGGAGTTGTTAAGGAGGTTGAAGAGGAGCCTGAAGTATACTTGTTGATTGGGCGTGAGAGCAGTGAAGAGGTTGAAATTGCCGAAGAAGCAAAGCCAGTTTTGAAAGAGTTTGAAGATGTATTTCCAGAAGAGTTGCCTAAGGAGTTACCACCATTGAGAGACGTTCAACATCAAATTGATCTTGTTCCGGGAGCAGTGTTACCACATAGACCACATTACCGAATGAGTCCGAAGGAACATGAAGAGTTACGAAAGCAGGTGGAAGAGTTACTTGAGCAGGGACGTGTTCAGGAAAGCTTGAGTCCTTGTGCTGTGCCAGCTTTGTTGGTGCCGAAGAAGGATGGAACATGGAGAATGTGTACAGATAGTCGAGCTTTGAACAAGATTACTGTTCGTTACAAATTTCCTATGCCGAGGTTGGATGACTTGCTGGATCAGTTGAGTGGAGCAACTATCTTTTCGAAGATTGATTTGAAGAGTGGTTACCACCAGATTCGGATTAGACCTGGAGACGAATGGAAGACAGCGTTCAAGACGAGAGAGGGGTTATACGAATGGTTGGTTATGCCATTTGGTTTATCAAATGCACCTAGTACATTCATGCGGGTGATGAATCAAATCTTTAGACCATTCATTGGGAAGTTCGTGGTAGTTTATTTCGATGATATTCTGATATATAGCAGAAGTATGGAGGAGCATGTTCTACATTTGAGGGAAGTGTTGATTATTCTTCGCGAGGAACAATTTTATGCTGCTACGAAGAAATGTGTGTTCATGGCAAGAAGTGTTTTATTTCTGGGGTATATTGTGTCGGAAGCAGGAATTCAAGTTGACCAGAATAAAGTGGAAGCAGTCAGGAATTGGCCACAGCCGAGGACGATTACAGAGGTGAGAAGTTTTCATGGGCTAGCATCATTCTACCGAAGATTCATTCCGCACTTCAGTAGCGTGATGGCTCCAGTTACTGATTGCATGAAAGGGAAACAGTTTGTATGGTCAGAGAAAGCGGGGGTTGCTTTTGAGAAGATCAAGGAATTGTTGACGTCTGCACCAATTCTTGTTTTACCGAATTTTCAGTTATTGTTTGAATTGCATACTGATGCATCGAAGATCGGTATTGGAGGAGTTCTGAGTCAGAATGGGAAGCCAGTTGCTTATTTCAGTGAAAAATTATCAGGAGCAAAGATGAGATACAGTACATATGACGTTGAATTCTATGCTGTGGTACAATCTGTTAAGCACTGGAGGCACTATCTATTTCAGAAAGAATTTGTTCTGTACACTGATCATGAGGCATTGAAGCATTTACAGGGGCAAGACAAGATTTCAGCGAGACATGCATCATGGATTGCTTATTTACAACAGTTTACTTTTGTCGTGAAACATAAGTCAGGGGTGACGAATCGTGTAGCAGATGCATTAAGCAGGAGGAGTCATTTATTAACGACATTGAAGGTTGAGGTGACAGGGTTTGAAATGTTGCCAGAGCTGATTAAAGAAGATCCTTACTTTGTGAAATGTGTAGAGAAAGTCAAGGAAGGAAATACCGATGAATTTGTGATGGTTGATGGATTCTTGTTCAAGGGGAGTCAATTATGTATTCCAGATTGTAGTTTGAGATTGAAAATTATCAAGGAGTTACACGAGGAAGGGCATGTGGGCCGTGATCGTACTTTGCAATTGATTTCACAGTCTTACTTTTGGCCGTCGATGAGGAAAGAAGTGGGAAGGTTTGTGGAGCGATGTCATATTTGCCAAGTTTCGAAAGGAACCGCGACCAATGCTGGGTTGTATATGCCGTTGCCTGTACCGGCTAAACCATGGGTTGATGTGAGTATGGACTTTGTATTGGGATTGCCGAGAACGCATCGTGGTAATGATTCTATATATGTAGTGGTTGACAGATTTACTAAAATGGCACATTTTATTGCTTGCAAGAAGACGGCGGATGCTGTTCGTGTTGCTCAGTTATTTTTCAAGGAGATCTATCGACTTCATGGATTGCCAGAGTCTATTGTGTCGGATAGAGATACTCGTTTTCTGAGTCACTTTTGGTTAAGTTTGTGGAAGATGGTGGGAACGAAGTTGAATTTTAGCAGCGCTTATCATCCGCAAACAGACGGACAGACCGAAGTTGTTAACAGATCATTGGGAAATTTGTTGCGATGTCTTGTGAAAGACAATTTGAAAAGTTGGGACATGAAGTTATGCCAAGCAGAGTTTGCTCATAATCATGTAGTGAATCGTAGCACGGGATTCAGTCCATTTCAGATTGTATATTCAAATCTACCCAGGGGACCGTTGGACTTAACGGTAGTACCACAACCAAAGGGGACGGTTAAACGAGCTGTTGATTTTGTTGAAGGTTTGACGGAATGTCATAAAATCGTTCAGGAACGATTGGAGAAGGCAAATGAAAAATATAAAAGATCCGCAGATCTGAAGCGAAGAAATGTTGAGTTTAATGAAGGAGATATGGTGTATGCTGTATTAACCAAGGATCGTTTTCCAGTGGGCGCTTACAACAAGTTGAAGGCCAGAAAAATTGGTCCTGTAAAAATTGTGAAACGGATCAATGAAAATGCCTACAGGTTAAAGCTGCCGGAGGATGTGTATACTTCTGATGTGTTCAACGTAAAACATTTAATTCCGTATCATGGAAACGAATGTGTTGTGGAAGAAGATGGTGAAAATTCGAGGTCGAATTTCTGTCAACCGGAGGAGGATGATGCAGCACGAGCTACAGAGTCACAAGGTTTAGGTCGGCCACGACCTAAAGGCTTAGGTCGACCACGACCTAACAGGTCAGAAGAAGAGGGGCTGCGATCTAACATTACCATTTTAGGTCATCTACAAGTTGACGAAATGGCTATAGGTCGGCCACGACCTGACAGAGCAAGAGCTAAGGAGTTGCGACCTAACTCCTATGATGATGCAGTGGAAACTAAAGCCTTAGGTCGCGAGCGACCTAACGTGATGATAAGTCGTGTGCGACCTAACAGGTTCCAGGATGACGAGATAAAAGGCGAAGAAGTGGATTATGCAAGAATAGGAAAGCCAACGACCTATGATAAGTCGTAAGGCCTTAGGTCGCGAGGCCTTAGATCGCTCACTTTAGGTCGCTCCAATCTATCGAGTGAAGAATGTTTCGAGTTACGACCTATGTTAGGTCGCTAATGTGGATGCCGCTTTATTTTAGGTCGCTCGACCTTATGCACTGAAAAGATAGGTCGCTGCATGGTGATTTCCTTAGGTCGCTCATACGACCTACCGATCTATGTTAGGTCGCTGATGGGTTTGCCGCATGAAGTTAGGTCGCGTGAGTTGTGTGTTTAGGTCGCGTGTACTTGTGTTGTAATAAGTTGTTTGTACTGTTGTTTCTTAAGTCGTAAGTCGAGTCGTGTATTGGTGTTAGGTCGCGTACGACCTAGTGTGGGAAGTTAGGTCATGAACGACCTATGGTAGGTCGGTGGTGTTGTAATGTGTTGAGTGTTGTGATGTAGCCTATAAATAGGCAAGTTGGGGGGTCATTTGAAAGGTGGTTGATTTTTGAATAAAATTCTCTTTTGTTAGCTTTGTGCTTTCATACAAATTGGTAGTTGAGTGTGATCTCCTATCTCCTCTTTCGGTTAATCGAGTGCGCTCGATTCAACGATCGTAGAAGCCGATTCACGGTATCTAGTGCGCTAGATCAACGTACGAAGAATCGTAGATCTTCTTTCTCGGTATCGTGCGCGATCAACGAGACGAAGATAGCTAGAATCCGGTATCTTTGGATCAACGGATTTGGGCCTTGCAGTATTCTCAACTCACCGATTGCTACATTCCATCGATTGAAGTTTGTTTCGATTTATCCGCTGCGTCAGGTTTATATTGTGAAGTCTTGAATCCTAAGTTTAGGAACATCTGAAATTGTTATCAAATGTTAAAAGAAATGATATTATTCAGACTATTTTGAATGTGATCTTATTTTAAAATAGGAGATGTTTGAAAATTTTAAAGAAAATTTATTTTAAAATCAAAGATAGGATAAATTTTAAAATACGGCTTGTAGGCCAAGAAGATAATATGTATATATGTGTGGATATACATAATATCAAAGATAATTTGAAATAAACTCTAAAGGGACGAGTTTTGATTTTCCTTAAAGTATGATGTAAAAACCCAAGGTTTAGATGCTGTTATCTCTTACTATGCCGAATTTTATCTCTGGCGATCGAATGTCGATTTGCCTTAAAATTTCGCATCGATCATATTCCTGAAATCACGGTTGACCCGGTTAAGGTCTTTCGCGATTTATATAAGTATATCCATCTTCTATTTTGTAATTTAATTATCTCATCTTCGTTCGAGACCATCTTCGAATCTAAATTATATTTTATTAGAGTCCCTCTAGTTTGAATCACTATCTTCATTTTGAAATCCATTCTTGAATCATCCTTTGAAAAATTTTGTTTGTTTGTATTTTAGAAATTGTTTTATGTACCGAAATTATTATTTTGATAAGAATGATTATATTCTATATATAAAAGTGAAAATGTTTTTGATAAGGATTATATACCTTTTAGAAGCGAGAATTTGATGTTTTGAAAGGATTTAAATTTTGAAATTTATATAAGAAATTGATTTATATAAAAATGATTTATGACCGAAGGGTTTTAAATTGGAAACTCAAGGAATTGAACTTCGGTATTTTGAAAATCGATTTTAAGATTTTGAAAATATATAATAATACGATTTGAAAATATTTTTCAAATGACTTCAAATGAGTTACATTGATTTCAAAGAAATTTCAAAGAAGTTTTCAAGAAAATAGAAGACCAGAATTCACTCATGTCGCTGGAAAATAATTTCAACGATGAGTGCATGCGTCATCGACATTGATTTTCGAGTTTTAGTTTAGGGTAAAGGCCACTTTAGTAGCTTTGCTATGCGATTGATTTTGTGAAACCGATTTTGATTTCAAATTTTGAAGTTTGATTTGATATTCAAAAGATATATGTAAATATATTTGAAATTATTTGAAGTGAGCCCGGTGTTCAGTTTCAGATTCGATTTGGTTTAACCCTATCTATTGAAATTGATTTACTGATTTATTGCTGATTTCCAACTCTTGAATTGAAAATTTGATTTCTCCGACTATTTTGAATGTTATAACACTTCCAAATCAAGGTTTAATTTTCAAAGCTAAGTAATTTCGAAAAGTATAAATTATTTGATAAAGTATATAAGTTTGAAACTGTTTTGTTAAGTAAATGAATAAGACTATTTTGAATTATACTGATATGAAATTTTGTTTTGAAATGTTTTGAAAAAAATTTAGTTTTAAATGTTTTTAACTTAGTAACATCTTTTATAAAACTATATATATATATATAATAGAATAATAATTTTCAAAAGGTAAATTGGATCTTTCAAATAGAAATAAATAGTTTAAAGGTTTTAACGGGATGGTAATAAACTTGGTAATCATTTTTGGGTATAATTAATTTTGGGAAAAATATTTGGTTTCGAAAATAGATTGGAATTTAAAACCCAGTATTTATATGATGATTTTGAAAATGAATTTGTTTGACCTAAATCATATTGATTAGGAAACTAGGATTATTTTCTAACCCTATTATTTTGAAAACTTTGAAACTAAAGATATTTAATTTGGAAGAAATAATTTGGTGAAATCATATATGATTTTTGAAACTAAACTGATATTGAAATGAATTGAAATTAAGAAGCTTGTTTTACGAAATACTTGATTTGGGAGTTATCGAACTTATATAAAATTGATTTGTACAAGTATGATGTTGATTCGAAAACTATTGATTTGGAAAGGTAATCAATTTGAAAAGCGAAATCTTATATAATCGAAGTCTATATAAGTGTGATTTGATATGCTATTGATTTTGGAAAGTATTCGATTTGAAAATGAAATCTTATATATATATAATTGACTTTATATTAGTGTGATATTTGAAATTGATTTGAAAAGGTACTATATGATACATATTTTTGAAGTAAAGATATGGAAAGTGCCTTCTTCTTGATATCCTTTTTGTGGCCACATTTCGGATTCATTCTATCGATATTGTTCTCCCTGATTTGGGTTTTCCAGATATGATACTCGAGTATCCTTCGAATTCCATGGCGTTACCCATGGTCTTATGAACTCGACTGCATAGCATAATTCGCAAGGCAGTGAATGCTCAATAGGTACGGATGTTTCCTGGGGGATTCAGGCGCAACCATTGTGTATCTGCAATATATGGTCGTTTTAGTAGCGTAATCCGCAAGGCAGAAATTGCTTAAAAGGTACACATGTTTCCTGGGGGATCCAAGCGTAACTATTGTGTATCCGTAGTCTACAAGTTTTGTTGTCATACCGTAATCCGCAAGGCAGAGATTGCTTAAAGGGTACGGATGTTTCCTGAGGGATCTAGGCATAACCATTGTGTATCCGCGGTCTACAGTTTTTTTGTTATCATGGCGAAATTCGCAAGGCAGAGGCTGCTTAAAAGGTACGGATGTTTCCTAGGGGACCTAGGCGTAACCATTGTGTATCTGCGATCCATGATTCGATTCGGGTTTTTTTTTTGAATTTTACTTTCCATATCGGTTTTGAAGGTTTTTCGAGTATTTTCACTAGGTGTTGAAATAGGTCTACTAAGTACCTGGAATTCTAGCTTTGCGTCCAATCAACGCATGGCCAGAGTCTGCAAGAACGAGGATAAACCTATTAAGACATCGAGTTATAAAAGTATTTTGATAAAGTATTATATAAAGGATATTTTGATCATTTTCTCCTTCTAAATAATTTAAAATACTATTTATTTATATACTACATGGTTTAATAGTAAATTATTAGTGTTATAAATATTTTAGAAGTTATAAATTAAATATAACATATTTAAAGAAAATGATTATTGATTTATTAATAATGTTTGAAAAGTATCTTGAGATAAATTAATAAATTTATGAATTATGGATTTAATGTTTTCAATAGCATCTTTGTAAATATAAGTAATGATGTAAATAATTATTTTCAAATAGTTACATATATTTATAAAGGAGTTATTTAAACCTATAAATGGTATTTATAAAGGAAGCAAGAAATTTTACAAATGGGTTTTTGAAAAGCATTATAATATTAAAGATTGATTTGCAAATGAAATTTTCAAATGAATATCTCAAGTAAAATTTGTATAGTTTTAAATTAATTGTTTATCCTTGTCTTTTAATCTATTTTTTATTTTGGTTGTTTCTGTTCTCCTGCCTTCTTCCTTTTCGGGGACAAAAAGTTTTGAGTGGGGGAGAGTGTAATGACCCGTAAATTTTAATAGTTCTGATAATTTAATTAATTGAATTTTTGTGAAATTTTGAATAATAAAATTTTGAGATATAAATTTGATATTTTGAATACGTCTTCTTAAACATAGCAACTGGTAATTTTTCATCAAATAATAAGGAAGTTTATTTTCTTGTGTAATTTTATTTAAAAACAAATCAGTTAAATTTGATGATAATAAATTAATTTCCAAAGCATAATATTTTTACATAGAAAATTAGTAAATCATCTTTTGAGTGAGACGTCATATTTCTTGTTCAAATTTGGACGGCTATTGCCCCGTTTATTTTAATTCTGGCAGATTTGCAGCTTTTTCATTACCAATTAGAGACTTTCGATAGGATGATCGTGCCACTGATATCTGTATACCGCTTTGACCGTCTCATCGTGCTGATCTCTATGGTATATTTATTTCTCTATTTTGAAGTTCGGTTCACGGCGAAATCCGCGAAATGATAATTGTATCAGTACAGATCCGTGGCCTTTTCTTTTCTTTTACGTTTCAAACTTTGAAACGTGTTGTCCAAACAACAAAATAAATTGCTTTAATAAATTTCTGCTGTATTACAACTTGACCGTTCTTATCGCATTTATTCTTTTTAGTATATATATTCATTTTTCTTCGAAAACCGGCCACTAGAATTTATTATTTGTTGATTTCAAGAGACAACCGTTATCATTACCATCATTTCAGTTTATTATAGTGGTCCGTTTCTCCGGCCTTTTTGCCTCTGTTCATTCGATATTTATAAAGCACGATTTACGTTTATTTTCTTTTGAAGACTTATCCTCCTTCTCCTCTACTCTAATTTACTTTACTGGTATCCTCTTCTCCTCCTCTTTGAATTCTGGCAAAGAAACAAGTGTTGTTTTCAAGAAAAAAAAGGTTGCACGTCCTCTTCCTCACGCCCAAGCTTGGCCTCGACCACCTGCCACTTCCTTCAAACCTTCACCGAGAACCATCTCCATCACCTCCTAATGACTAACCTAATCACCATAGCTTGAACGCCCGGTCACCAAACATCAGCCATCACCTCCGCCTCCCTGATCCTCATCCCACGCAACTCTAGGCACGCGACCATTTTCCCTTAGCCTACCACGCACGCCTTCCCATCCCCGCATGCCACCCTCTCCTTCCACCCCCCTTTCTAGCAATTCCGCTCACCCCTCTCGATCATGGCAGAATAGCTTGCTCGAATTCCTTTTGCAAGTGTATTCATGCAAGTTTATATATAATGATTATTATATTTATTTATATTGTTTTCTTTCTTTTTGTTCCCAGATCTAGGCTATTTTAATATGTTCTTGTGTGTGTGTGTGTGTGTGTCTATATATATAAAGTTATACTGTGTTTTATAATAGTTGTGATACTAGTATATTCATAAATAACAGTTTTGCTTATATAAATTTATATATATAGACATATATATATATATATATATATTAGTTTATAAAAATCTATTTGCTAATTTATAAGCTCTGTTATGTAGAAGTATACAGATATATGATATGCATGTACAAGATGTTATATTGGATTACATGAGTTCTGTTTATAGGATACATATCTATATATAGTTATATATATAGGCTCTCTATTGCAAACAATATATATATATATATAATATGTAGTCTCGTATATACATTGCTAGTGTAAATATATGCCTTGGCTTTACTGTGAAACAGTATAACTATGTATATTTAACTTGTTTATAGCTCTGATTTTGGTCTTATGAATATGTACTTATTTAATAAAGCACGCTTTGTTAACCTTTTTATATATGGTGTCATACGCATGCAACCGGTTAAGTACTTTCAAATATTAAATATAAATATCAAGTTTTCATATTTTCGTATATTTATATTTTGGCTATAATATATCCGACATGTGATATATACAAGGTTACTTAAGTGTATATTCTATGTTCATCTCAGTACATGCTAGTCCTTTTAAATATATATAAATATATTTGTTTATAAAGTATTATATATACTACATTGTAATGTTTGCCTGAGCATAAAAGTATGTTATCTGTTAGTGAAAATATATTTATATATTAATGTAAACAATAAAGGTTAGATATATGTTATATATCAGTTTATGTATATAAATTTTATACAGCACTTAATTTCAAAACAGTTTTGTACATATATTAAGTTATATAAGTCAAGTAAATTTATATATGTGTGGATGCGAATGGTTGAAAATACCAAGTCGTTTCAGTTGGTATCAAAGCTCTGGTTTTAGGCAAAACTTAGCATACGTAGTAGATTAAATTACAGAATTACTTTCATTTGTGCTTGAAGCTCATCCTCTTTGAATCGGGTTTCCTTTGAATTTTGGAACACTCACACTTGTTCTGCAATCCATTCTTGTCTCCCCCTATTTGTTATCTTCTTATTCTGGAGCATCCCATAACTCCACTTCGAATGATCTCTATAAAAAAATCAGCGATCCCGCCAATCTTTGAATGATTTGTAAAGGGGTGAAATTCCATTTGGCATTGATTCACCGGAGATTTCTATACCCTCGTTTTAGATGCTGCGATCTCTTGCTATTCCAAATTCTATCTCTGGCGATTGAATCTCGATTTGCCTTATAATTCCGCATCGATCATATTCCTGAAATCACGGTTGACCAGGTTAAGGTCGCCCGCGATTTATATGAGTATATCCATCTTCCGTTTTGTAATTTAATTATCTCATCTTCGTTCGAGACCATCTTCGAACTTGAATTCTATTTGATTAGAGTCCCTCTAATTTGGATCTTTATCTTTGTTTTGAAATCCATTCTTAAATCACCCTTTGAAAAATCGTGTTTTTTTGTATTTTAGAATTTTTTTTATATACCAAATTATAATTTTGATATGAATGATTATATTATATATATATATAAGTGAAAATGTTTTCGATAAGGATTATGTACCTTTTAGAAGCGAGAATTTGAAGTTTCTAAATTTTGAAATTTATATAAGAAATTGATTTATATAAAAATGATTACAACTGAAGGGTTTTTAATTGGAAACTCAAGGAATTGAACACCGATAGTTTGAAAATTGGTTTTAAAATTTTGAAAATATATGTTAATAAGATTTCAAAGTATTTTCCGAATAAGAAACGTTTCAAATGACTTCAGATGAGTTCCATTGATTTCAAAGAAATTTTAGAGAAGTTTTCAAGAAAATAGAAGTCCATAACTCACTTGTGTCACTGGAAAATAATTTCGGTGATGAGTGAACGCATCATCGACATTGATTTTCGAGTTAAAAACTGGAGGAGAGACCACTCTACTAGCTTTTCTATGCAATTGATTTTGTGAAACCGATTTTGATTTCAAATTTCAAAGTATGATTTGATATTCGAAAGATATATGTATATATATTTGAAATGATTTGAAGTGACTCGGCGTTCAGTCCTCGAGTTTCGGATTTAACTTGGTATAACCCTATCTATTGAAATTGATTTACTGATTTGTTGCTGATTTCCAACTCTTGGTTTGAAAATTTGATTTCTCTGACTATTTTGAATGTTCGAACACTTCCAAATCGAGGTTTAATTTTCAAAGCTAAGAAATTTCGAAAAGTATAAATTATTTGATAAAGTATATAAGTTTGAAATTGTTTTGTTATGTAAATAAATAAGACTATTTTGAATTATACTGATATGAAATTTAGCTTTGAAATGTTTTTAATAAAATTTAGTTTTAAATGTTTATAACTTAGTAATATCTTTTATAAAACTATATATATAATAGAATAATTATTTTCTAAAGGTAAATCTAATCTTTCAAATAGAAATAAATAGTTTAAAGGTTTTAACGGGATGGTTATAACTTGGTAATCATTTTTGGGTATAATTAATTTTGGGAAAAATATTTGGTTTCGAAAATAGATTGGAATTTAAAACCCAGTATTTATATGATGATTTTGAAAACGAATTTATTTGACCTGAATTATATTGATTAGGAAACTAGGATTATTTTCTAACCCTATTATTTTGGAAACTTTGAAACTGAAGATATTTAATTTGGAAGAAATAATTTGGTAAAATCGCATATGATTTTTGAAACTGAACTGATATTGAAATTGAGAACCTTGTTTTGCGAAATACTTGATTTGGGAGTTATCGAACTTATATAAAACTGATTTGTAGAAGTATAAAGTTGATTCGAAAACTATTGATTAGAAAGGTACCCAATTTGAGAAGCGATATCTTATATAATCAAAGTCTATATAAGTGTTATTTGATATACTATTGATTTTGGAAAGTATTCGATTTGAAAATGAAATCTTATATATAATTGACTTTATATAAGTGTGATATTTGAAGTTGATTTGAAAAGGTAGTATATGATAAATATTTTTGAAGTAAAGATATGGAAAGTGCCTTCTGCTTGATATCCTCTTTGTGGCAACATTTTGGATTCATTCTATCGATATTATTCTCTCTGATCTGGATTTTTCGAATATGATACTCGAGTGTCCTTCGACTTCCATGGTTTTACCTATGGTCTTACGAACTTGACTGCATAGCGTAATTCGCAAGGCAGTGAATGCTTAAAAGGTACGGATGTTACCTGAGGGATTCAGGCATAACCATTGTGTATTTGCGATCTATTGTCGTTTTAGTAGCATAATACGTAATGCAGAGATTTTTCAAAGGGTACGGATGTTTCCTGGGGAATCCAGGTGTAACCATTGTGTATCCGCGGTCTACAAGTTTTGTTGTTGTAGCGCAATCCGCAAGGCAGAGATTGCTTAGAGGGTACGGATGTTTTCTGGGGGATCCAGGTGTAACCATTGTGTATACGCGGTCTACAATTTTTTTTGTTATTATGGCGACATTCTCAAGGTAGAGATTGCTTGAAAGGTATGGACGTTTCCTAGGGCACCCAGCATAACCATTGTGTATCTGCGATCCATGATTTGATTCGATTTGGGGGATTTTTTTGGATTGTACTTTCCATATCGGTTTTGAAGGTTTTTCGAGTATTTTCACTGGGTGTTGAAACAGGTCAACTAAGTACTTGGAGAATTCTAGCTTTGCGTCCGATCAACTCATGGCTAGAGTCTGCAAGAACGAGGATAAACCTGTTAAGACATCGAGTTATAAAAGTATTTTGATAAAGTATTATATAAAGGATATTTTGATCATTTTCTCTTTCTAAATAATTTAAAATACTTTTTATTTGTATACTGCATGGTTTAATAGTAAATTATTAGTGTTGTAAATATTTTAGAAGTTATTAATTAAATGCAACATATTTAAAGAAAATGATTATTGATTTATTAATAATGTTTGAAAAGTATCTTGAGATAAATTAATAAATTTATGAATTATGGATCTAATGTTTTCAATAGCTTCTTTGTAAATATAAGTAATGATGTACATAATTATTTTCAAATAGTTGCATATATTTATAAAGGAGTTATTTAAACCTATAAGTGGTATTTATAAAGGAAGCAAGAAATTTTTCAAATGGGTTTTTGAAAAGCCTTAAAGTATTAAAGATTGATTTGCAAATAAAAATTTTCAAATGAATATCTCAAGTAAAATTTATATAGTTTTAAATTAATTATTTATCCTTGTGTTTCAATCTATTTTTCCTTCTAGTTGTTTCTATTCTCCTACCTTCTTCCTGTTCGAGGACGATATATTTTGAGTGAGGGAGAGTGTAACGACCCATAAATATTAATATTTTTAATAATTTATTAATTGAATTTTTGTGAAATTTTGAAAAATAAATTTCGAAATATAAATTTGATGTTTGGAATACATCTTCTTTAACATAGCAACTGGTAAATTTTCATCAGATAATAAGAAAGCTTATTTTCTTATGTAATTTTATTTAAAAACAAAGCAGTTAAATTGGATGATAATAAATTAATTTCTAAACCTGAATATTTTTATATAGAAAATTTTAAATCATCTTCCGAGTGAGACGTCATATTTGGTTCTTCAATTTGGACTGTTATTGCCCCATTTATCTTAATTCTAGCAGATTTGCAGCATTTTCGGTACCGATTAGCGACTGTTGATAGGATGTACGACTGATATCTGCATACCGTTTTGATCATCTCGTCGTGCTGATCTCTATATTATATTTATTTCTGTTTTTTGAAGTCTAGTTTATGGCGAAATCCGCAAAACTGGCAACCGTATCGGTACGAATCCATGACCTTCTCTTTTCTTTTACGTTTTAAACTTTGAAACATGCTGCCCAAACAACTAAATAAATTGCTTTAATAAGTTTCTGTTGTATTACAACTTGATCATTCATATCACATTTATTCTTTTTAGTATATATATTCATTTTTCTTTGAAAATCGACCACTAGCATTTATTATTTGTTGATTTCAAGAGCTAGCCGTTATCATTTCCATCATTTCAATTTATTACAGTGGTCCGTTTCTCTGGCCTTTTGCACTCTATTCATTCGATATTTATAAAGCATGATTTACGTTCATTTTCTTTCGAAGACTTACCCTCCTTCTCCTCTTCTCTAATTTACTTTACTGGATACATTATCCTCTTCTCCTCCTTTTTGAATTCTGGCAAAGAAAAAAATTAATGTTGCTTTCAAGAGGAAAAAAATAGGCTGCTCATCCTCTTCCTCACGCCCAAGCTTGGCCTTGACCACCGGCTACTTCCTTCAAACCCTCACCAAGAACCACTCTCTGCCACCTCCTAAGGACGTACCCAATCGCCATAGCTTCAATGCCCGGTCATCGAACATCAGCCATCGCCTTTGCCTCCCAGATCCTCATCGCACGTCACTCCAGGCATGCGACCATTTTCCCTTTGCCCACCACGCACGCATGCCTTCCCATCCCCACGTGTCGCCCTCTCCTTCCTCCCCTCGTGCTAGCAATTCCGCTCAGCCCTCTCGACCATGGCAGAATAGCTTGCTCGAATTCCTTTTGCAAACGTATTCATGTAAGATTATATATAATGATTATTATATTTATATTGTTTTCTTTCTTTTCATTCCTAGATCTAGGCTGTTTATAACACGTTCTTGTATATACATATAAAGTTATACTATGTTTTATAATAATTGTGATACTGTAAGTATATTCATAAATAACAGTTTTGCTTATATAAGTTTATATATACAGATATACATACATATATATATATATATATATATATATATATATATATATATGTAATAGTTTATAAAAATCTATTTGCTAATTTATAAGCTCTGTTATGTAGAAGTATACAGATATATGATCTGCATATATAAGATGTTGTATTGGCTTACATAAGTTCTGTTTATAGGATACATATCTATATAGAGTTATGTATACATATAGGTTATCTGTTGCAAATAGTATATATATAGTATGTAGGCTCATATATACATTGCTAGTGTAAATATATGTCTTGGCTTTGCTGTGAAACAGTATAACCGTATATATTTAACTTGTTTATAGCTCTGATTTTGGTCTTATGAATATGTATTTATTTAATAAAGCACGCTTTGTTAACCTGTACATGTATTGTGTCATACGCATGCAACCGGTTAAGTACTTTCAAATATTAAATATATATGTCAAGTTTTCATATTTTTGTATATTTATATTTTGGTTGTAATACATCTGACATGTGACATATACAAGTTTACTTAAGTGTATATTCTGTGTTCATCTCAGTACATGCTAGTCCTTTTAATATATATAAATATTTTTTTTTATAAAGTATTATATATACTATATTATAAAGTCTGCCTGAGCATAAAAGTATGTCATCTGTTAGTGAAAATATATTTATATATTAATGTAAACAATAAAGGTTAGATATATGTTATATCTCCATTTATGTATATAAATTTTATACAACACTTAATGTCAAAACAGTTTTGTACATATATTAAGTTATATAAGTCAGGTAAATTTATATATGTGTGGATGCGAATGATTGAAAATATCATGTCGTTACATTAGAGCTGATGGTTAAGGGAGAACCTTGGCTTTGGTAAGGTATGGCTTATTAGAGGTAGGGTTAGTAATACCCTAGAATGAGTTTGATAGTAATATATATATATACACACACACACACACTAGAGGATATTTATTATTGTTATAAAAACATATTATGTTAATTGGTCCATTGAGTTTTTTATGAATTTCGGTCGAGATGTGGGATGCCACGGTGTCGATAGGGGTTTCTAAACACTTCAACAAGGCCAATGGACATGAATATTGATTTTTAAAAATTTGGTAAATTAAATATATGGCCTAGGATTATATTTATATATAAAGGAATAATTTTAAAAACTTTATATATTTATAGAGTGTGTTTGTTTGAATGTAATAATATTTATTTATTATCACTATCATCTGATCAGTCATGCTCGATTAAATTAAAAGCATTGATTGCCATTTGTCGATTGTTGGTTACTTGTGTTTAGCTTATTTATTAGCATTTGTTATTTGAATTTATAAATGAACCCCTTTATGAACTAATTTTCACAATTTGATTATAAGGTGTTCGGGGAAAATGTTAAGTTAAAATTCACCTTTTAATAATGGTGAGTTAAAGATTAAAGTTTAATAAAAAAATTAATATAATCTAAATAGCAGTATAAGACCTTTAGAGAATGGATATTTGAGAAAATTCTATTATAATAAAGAAGAGTTATTATAATATAAGATGATTTTATATAAAGGAAATTTTATATGAATTTAGTTTATAAAATGTGTTCTAAAAATGACTTTTGAATCTAAATCATAGAGTTTTTGAAAATAATTTCAAAAGAATTTTGATAAATGAAAAGTAGTACTTTTGGAAGTATTTAAAAGTAAAATTATTTAGGAAGCAAAATTTTAAATGGAATGCATTTTCTTTAGTGTAATTCGAGGGAAATCGTCTCGTTTATTTTTATGATAATCTGAACAATCTTCTAAGTGATGATTAGATGTTTGCTTAGGCTAACGTTGTGATAACCCGTATTTTTGGTCATTTGTAATTGATTAACAAACTGGGTTAATTAATAAAATATTGAATTATAAATTGAACGAATGAATCTGGTCAGATAAGTATTCATATTTATAATTGTGTTGTGTGTGTATATATACACATAGATTTTAAATAAAATTATTGATTACAAATTTAATTTGTGTCACTTAATACTTACATATATTAGAGTTAATTTCAAATAGGACTTTAAATTGAAAATGAATTTGAGTTTGGGTTAACATTTAAATCTAAAGGATAATATCTCAAAATAAATTGGATTCAAGATAATGTTTCTAATTTTTATAGATATATATGTAAATTGTGAATAAGAAGCTTTGTGTGAATTTAATCTAATGATTTTCAAAATAATAATAATAATAATAATAATAAGGTATTTAAAATAAAATGGAGCTAAGTGAGGTTTAATAGGGATTCATACCTTATTTAAATATATATAAGTTATGTATATATATATATATAAAGGTGTTAAGCATAAAAGGAATATAAGTATAATAGGAATTATATATAAGTGTAAAAGTAACATAAATAAAGATTTTCTTTCACACTTGTAAGGTAATAAAAACATGTATTGACATGTGTAAGTTAAATTAGCATGCAAGAAACAAATGGCAACATTTGTTTTTGTTCTCTCTTAAAATTTACTTTGAGTAAGTAAGAGTTTTTAGAAAAAAATGGAAGAAGAAAATCTTAAACCTTGTAAACTAAAAACCAGCCTCAAAACAAATCAAACAACCTCTATTCAATTTCAAAACCAGTAATTCAAAATTTAGGGGAAACAGCTAACATCCATTTCAAATTCAAGTTCATAGCAAGATCAAGCATGAAGCATTTCAAAAGTTTAAGAGCAGAATGCCTGAAAACAAGGGGTACAACAAGCTATATGTGGCAGGTTACAAAAAAAAAGAAAAAAAAAGAAAAAGAATTTCCAGACCCTCTGTTCAAACAAAAGAGGTGAGTAAATCTATTTTTTTTTTTACTTACCAATGTATGTAAAAATTCAGATAAATTCTTAAGCATGAATCGAGGAATTCAAAGCTTATGGAGAGTGTAAACATGGTTTAACTTCTGAAATCTTTGTGTTCACCAGTTTCTTTATTTTAAACTTTGTGTTAACTATGAAGCAAGCTATGAAATTTTCATGCTAGAAAAGTAGATTGATATTGCAGAGCAGCGAGAAAAGGGGACTTATTTTCTCCCTTTTACTGGCCTGTTGTCTAATTTGGCAGTTCTCTCCTCTCTTGAAAAAGAAAAAAAGAAATTAGCGGTCGAAGCGAGATCTACTTATGAAAAGGGGGTTGTTCTATTTGCCATAGCAAGGATAATATCTGAATGATAAACTATACTAAATAAAGCAAGCTCCGTCGTGATATAATTACATAAAACCAAGCTATATACTGAATGGCAAACTAATATGTTACCCACCACTTGTATTGCATATCTTGGGCACAGTCTATTGCCTGAACTCTAACACCTGCTAAGTTTGTTTATCTTTATTTTTCTAGCACGAAGAAAATGATTAGAAAAGGGTATTGATATAAAACTGGGAAAAATATAATGGAAATAAGATTTTGCGCAAAATGATCCACCTTGATTTTTGATTCAAATTCCAATTCGAGTCCATGTTCCCAGCCAAGTAGTTTCAATACTGGCTGTAAGTGACTAATCATAAGATCAGTTAATTGAATGCTACTAGATCTATGCGGATCACCTGTAAGTTCCTTGTAATTAAGGAAATAGACTAAACAGTTGGAAATCATAAAGCTTTGAGAAAGGATTTTATATAACCAGAACAATTTAATGGTTTGCATACAAAACAAAATGAAGAAAAGCAAACCTCAAGGATGTAAGTTGCAGTTACCCTTGTATATTCGTTTGCTACTTCTATAGCATATGTTTTAAATTAGTCAATGTCAATCTTACGATTTATAACAAAAAATTCAGAAACCTAACTTCACTGTACAAATACAAGTTATGAATAAATTCTATCTGCTGAGTAAAATATAGCTTTGTCAAAACATGCTTGCTTTTGGAAGCCATGATATAACATAACAGTACTGGAATTATAAAGACTGGTCAAATTAAAGTCACGTCTTGAATTCATATTCCAATAAAAATCAAATTTGAAATGACTTGAAACTTAAGGTTTTGCGTTACCTTTGGTTCGTGTTAAGCGTCAATTTTCGATTGCGAGTTTGTGGTAAGTCAGCGACGTGGCGAATGGGGTCTGGGGACAAGGGGAATTCGACGGCAATGGCGTGGTGGCGAGTTGATCAGGGGCTCAGGTGTGCACGTGAAGGCGTGTCACCGTGCACGTTTGAATTCCAGGCGATCGTTTGAGACAAAGTGGAGGAGGATGGTGCATGTGTGTGATTTGGGTCGGCAATGGTCTCAAGTTTCGGCGGGGGTCTCGAGTTATGATCGAGTCGATCGATACTCTGTGTCATTTATTTTGATTCGAATTAAGTTTTTGTTCCTGGAAATGGTTCTGGATTCAGAGAAGAGAGATGGGGAAGAAGGACGGGAAGGATTTTAGGTTGAGATTTTGGGCTTCGGCCCGTTTATAATTAAAATCAGTGAGATTTTTAAATAAGGATTGAATTTAATTCTTTCACAAGCAAGATGGGTAAGGAAATATTTTAAAATCAATTCTCCTTAATATTAAAGTTATGTTGAGTTTGAAATTAGATAAGGAATTTGAAGATAATAAATCTGTTTTACTTCAAGGTTATTCAGATAAGATCTTTTAAATAAAGTATATTATCATCTTTTAGTAAGTTATTATCATTAAAATCTTGAGACTAAAAATATTGTAATGAATTTTAAGGATTGGTTTATAAATGTGGTAAATTATTTAAGTAATTAAAAGATGACTAATTTATTAAAAGCTGAATTACCGAATGTAATTAATTAATGATAATTACTTAATAATCAAAGTATAATTGCTTAATGTCATTAATTAAGGATTAATAAAAAGGTAATTAATGATTAATCAATTGGTGATTAAGGATTATTTAATTGGTAATTAAGGTTGTTAATTAATAATTAAGTTTTATTTATTAATAATAAAGACATAATTGATTTGTTGATTCGTAATTAATTAATTAATCATAAGAATAATTATGGATTAATTAATTTGTATTGAGAGATATTGATTAATAATTAAGGTTATTAATTAATAGTAATGGTTAATTAATCAGTTAATTAAAGGATAATTAATTGATTATAAAGTAATTTAGGATTGATTATTTTGTATTAAAGTTTGATTTATTAATAATTGAGATTTATTAATTGATAATTAAAGGATAATTCATCTATGATTAGAGATTTACTGATTGATTGATAAGATAATCAAGGAGTGGTAAATCAATTAAATGATTATAATTAATTAATGGTTAATTAAGCAGGATTGGATGATTAATTATGATATGAATTGATAATGCTTGCTTATGGATGATTGTTTGTTTAATATCTGAATTGAATGATATCTATTGAATGATATGTTGTGACATTCTATTGATATTGGTTATATCAATGATAAATGGGTGATGTTTATCTATGATATTGCCGTATAAAAGTGACATCCAGTATTTGAATTTATTCACTTGAATAACTTGGGTTAAGATGACATTGGATTCGAAGAGACCGGATTCGGGTATTAGTAAATACCCGAAATCACTTCGATTCTTTATGGTTTGATATGTGAAATCAATAGGCTGGTTTAAAATGATTTAAGTGAATTGGACCATTAAAACTAAGTTTTTGACACTTAGAAATTTATGTGTAAAATAGGTGATGTCTATAACAACTTGTGAAGTTGCAAGTTGATATAAGATACCCGGGTTCATATAAGTTGTATGCTTTTGTATTACATGTTAGATGGGTTTACTCACGCTGGTTTCCAGCCTGACCCGGGTGTTACTTTGATGTAATGCTCGGGTCAGACCGAGTATTACAGATTTTCAGGTAAGGACGTTCTGGAGCTCAGGAGGTGAGCTGGAGGGCAGGATCGTATGGTGTTTCCCGCTGTAATATGCTATGTTATAACTAGAACATGTTGTCTTAGACTGTCCACTGTTGTGTATTGATTGTAACTCTGATGTGTATAAATGTGAATATACTGATAAGTTTTTCTTTGTAAAACTATTATTTATGTGATATTATATTTTATCCGCTGCGAGTGTGAGATTCTGAGTTTGAGTTTTCTGTTTCTTCTTCTTTCTTTTTCTTCTTTTACTAACTATCTGGAAATTTCTGGATCGAAATTTCCGGGTCGTTACATTTGGTATCAGAGCGGAAGGTTAAGCGAGAACCTTGGCTCTGGTGGGATTACTCATTAAGGATAGGGTAAGTGGTACCCTAGAATGAGTTGAGTATGTATATATATATGAGAGAGCGTACTTGTTGTTTTCTTATATAAAGATTTTTAAATGATTTCAAAAGTAAATGAATCTTATATAAGAAATAGATTATCTATTATATTAAGGAAATTGGTTGTAGCATTAATTAAATTAAAAGTAATAGTACGAATTAAATTAAGAAGTAATAGAATGCAACCAAATTGAAATTGGAATTAAATAAAGATAAGTTTGAAATGGATTCAAACTAAAACTGAAATCTTGAATTGAAAAAGTATTTCAAAATTATATGAATTAGAATTGGTTTTAAACCAAAGAAATAGATGGTTATTGTGTTTAATAATGGAATGATTGTTTTTTTTCAATATACAATAAAATGTTTTAAGGAGTAACCAGTAAGTTTGAAAGAATGTAAGTTAAAGAGGGAGTTACTTAATGAAGTAAGTAGAGATAAGCAATTTAAAGGACAATTACTTAATGAAGGTAATTAAGAAATAAGTTAATTACCGAATGTGATTAATTAATGATGTAATTAATTTAAAGAAATAACAAATAATATTGTTTAATGCATATGAATGAAATGGTCCTATTTCAAAGAAGAGTTGTTTGAAAATTTAAAAAGAAATTTGTTTTGAATTAAAACCAAAGGTGGTTTAAAATTTTAAAGTATAACTTGGTATGTAAAAGAAATTAATATGTATATTCGTGGATATACATAATATCAAAGGTGGTTTGAAAAAAACTCTAAATGGTGAGTTTTAAATTTGAAATAAGATGTGATACCCAAAGGTGATGAGCTTTTGAACTTAATAAGTGGGAAGATTATTTATGTGAAGTTTAAAATTTAAAATAAAAGTTCAAACTGGGTAAGGTTGACTGGATTAAGTGAATTGAGTTTAACTTGGAAAAGGTTAAATAAGTTGGAATGATCAACCTGATTTGGGAATTTCAAGATGGAATTGGAATTTAATTTGGGGAGTTAAATGGTTAATCTGAATTGGGAGTTTGTGTGATCTCAAAATGGGTTTGAGATCTGGAAATTGTAAATTGATGATGTTTTAAGATGAATTAGATGTTATCATCCTATTGTTGTTAAAAATCTTTAAGTTGTGAATTAGATTTGTTTAAATGAATGAGAAATGGAGTATGGTAATCCATTGTTGGAATAAAAAGGTAAACTGATTTAAAGGAATTAAATCAACATTTGAAGTATTAACTCGAATTTATGTAATTCGAGATGGTTTAAATTTGAAATTTGAAATTAGTTCAAATTGAATTTGATTTAAATTGATTGAAATTGTGATTGAAGATGTATGAGTATAAGATTCAAATGGAAATTTGAATTGGATTAGTTTGAAACAATTTGAAATTGAAGTGGGTTCAATTTGAAATTAGTCCGAATTGATTTGAATAATTTGGAATTGTAATTAAAGTTGAATAAGTTTTAAATTCAAATGGAATTTGAATTGAATTTGAGAAGAAATCAAGAATAATTCAATTTGATTTGGAAATGGAGTTTGAAATTGAGATTAGTTCAAACTGGAGTTGAAATGAATTAAAACTGGAACTAATTCAATTGAAATTTATTTGAATTAGTAAAATTTGAGATGAAGGTTGAATAAAGTTAAACCTGGAAAGAACTGAGGGGTTCAACTTGAATTGGGTTGAATAGATTTTGAAGTTATTTAAATTGGAACTGGGTTAATTTAAAAGGAAGAGGGAATTTAAATTGAATTGATTGAGAATGAAGATTGGGAAGTGAACAGTTTTGACTCTGGACTATTTTTAATATAAATTGTTTTAATATAAACCTATTTTTCCAAGCTATTTATTATATATATACAACCCTTCTTTTAAAATCCAAACTATCTTATACTTGTTTTACAATTATTTTTGAAACTATTTAACAATTTTCCAACTGTTTTATAAACTAATTACTATATTTCAACTGTTTTACAAAACTAATTACTATCTTACTTTTATTTTGCAATTATTTAAAATTTCTATTGTTATTTTAACTATGTTCTAACTATTTTACACCTATTTTACAAAATAGTAATTATTTTTCAACTACTTATCTCCGAGCTATTTTCTTAATAAACTGGTCGGAGCTCAAACTGTTATTGGTTAAATACCCAATCGAGATAAGAATAGAGGTGATAATCCAAATGGGTTGAAGCAATTGTGAGTAAGTGAAGGATAATCAAAATGAATGTGAATAGAAATGGAATTGATTTGGATAATAACCAATAAAGATAAATACGTAGGGTGTACGTATGTTATTCTATTCGCATAGTGATTTGATCCAGATTCGAGCACAGAATTTCGAGATAGTTATATCGATCCAAGTGGGATTTTTCACTCGATTTTCGACGGCGAACCTGGATATGGATTGTTGATTGGTTCTGGATATTCTCTATCATAGTTATGACTATGCAAGGAGAATGACGGTTTCTGATCAAGAAACCAGATCTGTGTCCGCACTAGGACGTCGGGTGGACGATACTAGTTCGGAAAATGAAATTGTGTGGTCGAGTGAGCGATCAGATTGGTATGACGTACGAATGATATGTGTACATCATACGGATTTGGATGAAAATGATATTGAAAAGTGTAATCAAATTTGAATATATGATTTTGAGTAAGCAAAGTAAATATCTTTGTTTTATAAGGTAAAACTCCCCTTGATGAATCTATTGCCAGAAAGAAAGGATTTTGAAAGTGTTTGAAGTATAAAAGGATTTTTATACAAGTTTATATTGATCCAAAGATTTTTATCAAGGATTATATATATATATATATATATATATATATATATATATATATATATTTGTATATATAAAGGATCATATGAGGATTTTGGAAAAGGTTTTGGAAACTTATGGATTTGGAAAGGCTTTTGATTTTTGGGTAAAATCAATATGAGAATTTGAAAAGCCTAGTTTGAGAATTATCGATTTTGGGAAAATCGATTTTATGTAAAGGAGCTTTATATGAAATCATACTAGGTGTATGATTTAAAGATACTATATATGTATAGTATAAAATATTTTGATGATGCTCTGGGGAAAAAGGCGCTTCCTTGGAATGGACTTCTCAGGAGTACCACCGGGTGGTGCTGCCTTGAGCCCCAAGGGGGGTTCTAAAGTTGATCATGTGAGGAGTCGGGACAAATTAGTTCCTAAGGATTATTGGGTAGTGAAAGTCGATGGCGCTGATGCCTACAGGGGCATTTGGGTTATGCTGTGACGATAGTGTAACTCGATGTCACTACGATCTACTATGGGGACCATAGCGAAAATCGTATGGAGGATGAGTGTCAACAGTCTGCACTTGATTTTTCTGGGAAGGCAACGTAACATCGGTAGACTGCGATCTATGGTCAAGTGGAGTGGAGAAGTTTCATTCTTTGGCAGCGAAATTCGAGGGCGTTGATGCCTACAGTTATATGGGTTTTTGATGTGATTGCTACGTAACCCCAGTTGTAGCTGCGATCTGTAGCGGGTTCCATGGTGTAATCGTGGGGCGCGGAGGCCTACAGTTATCTGTGGATTTTGTCGGGACGACAACGTAACCATCGGGTTAACTGCGACCATGGATGGGGGTGATGATTTCCAGAGCATTCTCACCAAAGATATATCCTCTATTTTCAAAAACTGTTTTCTATATTTACAATAAAATTATTTTTCAAGTATTTTCACTGGGTGTTGAATACGGGTCTGCTAAGTACTTGTAGATTTTCAGTCTTACGCCTGATCAACGTATGACTGAATTTCTATGAGAACAATGATGGACTGTTTGAGACATCGAGTTATAAAAAGTAATTTTATAAAAAACTATTTTAGCAGTATTACAGATTTTAAAAGTGTTTTAAAAGTGTTTCAAAGAATAATTTTTCTAAAAATAAGCATTTTACTAAATTCTGGCTTCGATCCTTTTCGAGGACGAAAAGATTCTAAGGGGGGAGGAATGTGATAACCCGTATTTTTGGTCATCTGTAATTGATTAACAAACTGGGTTGATTAATAAAATATTGAATTATAAAATGAACGAATGAATCTGATCAGATAAATATTTATATTTATAATTGTGTTGTGTGTGTATATATATACATAGATTTTAAATAAAATTATTGATTACAAATTTAATTTGTGTCACTTAATACTTACATATATTTGAGTTAATTTCAAATAGGACTTTAAATTGAAAATGAATTTGAGTTTGGGTTAACATTTAAATCTAAAGGATAATATCTCAAAATAAATTGGATTCAAGATAATGTTTCTAATTTTTATAGATATATATATGTAAATTGTGAATAAGAAGCTTTGTGTGAATTTAATCTAATGATTTTCAAAATAATAATAATAATAATAAGGTATTTAAAATAAAATGGAGCTAAGTGAGGTTTAATAGGGATTCATACCTTATTTAAATATATATAAGTTATATATATATATATATATATATATATATATGCTAAACATAAAAGGAATATAAGTATAATAAGAGTTATATATAGTGTAAAAGTAACATAAATAAAGATTTTCTTTCACACTTGTAAGGTAATAAAAACATGTACTGACATGTGTAAGCTAAATTAGCATGCAAGAAACAATTGGCAACATTTGTTTTTTTCTCTCTTAAAATTTAATTTGAGTAAGTAAGAGTTTTTAGAAAAAAATGGAAGAAGAAAATCTTAAACCTTGTAAACTAAAAACCAGCCTCAAAACAAAAACAACATCTATTCAATTTCAAAACCAGTAATTCAAAATTTAGGGGAAACAGCTAACATCCATTTCAAATTCAAGTTCATAGCGAGATCAAGCATGAAGCATTTTAAAAGTTTAAGAGCAGAATGCCTGGAAACAAGGGGTACAACAAGCTATATGTGGCAGGTTACAAATAAAAAAAAAAGAAAGAAAAAGAATTTCCAGACCCTCTGTTCAAACAAAAGAGGTGAGTAAATCTATTTTTTTTTACTTACCAATGTATGTAAAAATTCAGATAAATTCTTAAGCATGAATCGAGGAATTCAAAGCTTATGGAGAGTGTAAACATGGTTTAACTTCTGAAATCTTTGTGTACACCGGTTTCTTTATTTTAAAATTTGTGTTAACTATGAAGCAAGCTATGAAATTTTCATGCTAGAAAAGTAGATTGATATTGCAGAGCAGCCAGGAAAGGGGCCTTATTTTCTCCCTTTTACTAGCCTGTTGTCTAATTTGGCAAACAGTATTTCTCTCCTCTCTTGAAAATGAAAAAAAGAAATTAGCGGTCGAAGCAAGATCTACTTATGAAAAGGGGGTTGTTCTATTTGCCATAGCAAGGATAATATCTGAATGATAAACTATACTAAATAAAGCAAGCTCTGTCATGATATAATTACACAAAACCAAGCTATATACTGAATGGCAAACTAATATGTTACCCACCACTTGTATTGCATATCTTGGGCACAGTCTATTGCTTGAACTCTAACACCTGCTAAGTTTATTTTTTTTATTTTTCTAGCATGAAGAAAATGATTAGAAAAGGGTATTGATATAAAACTGGGAAAAATATAATGGAAATAAGATTTTGCGTAAAATGATCCACCTTGATTTTTGATTCAAATTCCAATTCAAGTACATGTTCCCAGCCAAGTAGTTTCAATACTGGCTGTAAGTGACTAATCATAAGATCAGTTAATTGAATGCTACTAGATCTATGTTGATCACCTGTAAGTTCCTTGTAATTAAGGAAATAGACTAAACAGTTGGAAATCATAAAGCTTTGAGAAAGGATTTTATATAACCAGAACAATTTAATGGTTTTCATACAAAACAAAATGAAGAAAAGAAAACCTCAAGGATGTAAGTTGCAGTTACCCTTGTATATTCGTTTGCCACTTCTATAGCATATGTTTTAAATTAGTCAATTGTCAATCTTACGATTTATAACAAAAAAATCAGAAACCTAACTTCACTGTAGAAATACAAGTTATGAATAAATTCTATCTGCTGAGTAAAATATAGCTTTGTCAAAACATGCTTGCTTTTGGAAGCCATGATATAACATAACAGTACTGGAATTATAAAGACTGTTCAAATTAAAGTCACGTCTTGAATTCATATTCCAATAAAAATCAAATTTGAAATGACTTGAAACTTAAGGTTTTGCGTTACCTTTGGTTCGTGTTAAGCGTCAATTTTCGATTGCGAGTTTGTGGTAAGTCAGCGACGTGGCGAACGGGATCTGGGGACGAGGGGAATTCGACGGCAATGGCGCGGTGGCGAGTTAATCAGTGGCTCAGGTGTGCACGTGCAGGCATGTCACCGTGCACGTTTGAATTCCAGGCGATCGTTTGAGACAATGTGGATGAGGATGGTGCATGTGTGTGATTTGGGTCGGCAATGGTCTCAAGTTTCGGCGGGGGTCTCGAGTTATGATCGAGTCGATCGATACTCTATGTCATTTATTTTGATTCGAATTAAGTTTTTGTTCCTGGAAATGTTTCTGGATTTAGAGAAGAGAGATGGGGAAGAAGGACGGGAAGGATTTTGGGTTGAGATTTTTGGCTTCGGCCCGTTTATAATTAAATCAGTGAGATTTTTAAATAAGGATTGAATTTAATTCTTTCACAAGCAAGATGGGTAAGGAAATGTTTTAAAATCAATTCTCCTTAATATTAAAGTTATGTTGAGTTTGAAATTAGATAAGGAATTTGAAGATAATAAATCTGTTTTACTTCAAGGTTATTCAGATAAGATCTTTTAAATAAAGTATATTATCATCTTTTAGTAAGTTATTATCATTAAAATCTTGAGATTAAAAATATTGTAATGAATTTTAAGGATTGGTTTATAAATGTGGTAAATTATTTAAGTAATTAAAAGATGACTAATTTATTTAAAGTTGAATTACCGAATGTAATTAATTAATGATAATTACTTAATAATCAAAGTATAATTGCCTAATGTCATTAATTAAGGATTAATAAAAAGGTAATTAAGGATTAATCAATTAGTGATTAAGGATTATTTAATTGGTAATTAAGGTTGTTAATTAATAATTAAGTTTTATTTATTAATAATAAAGACATAATTGATTTGTTGATTAGTAATTAATTAATTAATCATAAGAATAATTATGGATTAATTAATTTGTATTAAGAGATATTGATTAATAATTAAGGTTATTAATTAATAGTGATGGTTAATTAATCAGTTAATTAAAGGATAATTAATTGATTATAAAGTAATTTAGGATTGATTATTTTGTATTAAAGTTTGATTTATTAATAATTGAGATTTATTAATTGATAATTAAAGGATAATTAATCTATGATTAGAGATTTACTGATTGATTGATAAGATAATCAAAGAGTGGTAAATCAATTAAATGATTATAATTAATTAATGGTTAATTAAGCAGGATTGGATGATTAATTATGATATGAATTGATAATGCTTGCTTATGGATGATTGTTTGTTTAATATCTGAATTGAATGATATCTATTGAATGATATGTTGTGACATTCTATTGATATTGGTTATATCAATGATAAATTGGTGATGTTTATCTGTGATATTGCCGTATAAAAGTGACATCCAGTATTTGAATTTATTCACTTGAATAACTTGGGTTAAGATGACGTTGGATTCGAAGAGACAGGATTCGGGTATTAGTAAATACCCGAAACAACTTCGATTCTTTATGGTTTGATATGTGAAATCAGTAGGCTGGTTTAAAATGATTTAAGTGAATTGGACCATTAAAACTAAGTTTTTGACACTTAGAAATTTATGTGTAAAATAGGTGATGTCTATAACAACTTGTGAAGTTGTAAGTTGATATAAGATACCCGGGTTCATATAAGTTGTATGCTTTTGTATTACATGTTAGATGGGTTTACTCACGCTGGTTTCCAGCCTGACCCGGTTGTTACTTTGATGTAATGCTCGGGTCAGACCGAGTATTACAGATTTTCAGGTAAGGACGTTCTGGAGCTCAGGAGGTGAGCTGGAGGGCAGGATCGTATGGTGTTTCCCGCTGTAATATGCTATGTTATAACTAGAACATGTTGTCTTAGACTGTCCACTGTTGTGTATTGATTGTAACTCTGATGTGTATAAATGTGAATATACTGATAAGTTTTTCTTTGTAAAACTATTATTTATGTGATATTATATTTTATCCGCTGCGAATGTGAGATTCTGAGTTTGAGTTTTCTGTTTCTTCTTCTTTCTTTCTCTTCTTTTCACCAACTATCTGGAAATTTCTGGATCGAAATTTCCGGGTCGTTACAAACGTTGTGGGGGTACTTAGTAAATTATTCTCTTTATCATTATGCGTTTGAATTGAGTTCAAATCCAGACGAATCTCAGGTGAGTCTTAATAAATAAATTGTTGAAGTTATTTCGTATAAAATTATGTGTAATATGCTTTAAAAAATGAGTTTTTGGAATTTAAAAACTAAGAATTTAATTTTTAAGTTCCTAAAAGTGAAATGTTTTCAAAATAAAAAGTATTTCTGGTAAGAGATTATTTAGATAAATGAGGTTTTATCCTTAGATAAGGTATGAAATAATTTGAAAACAGGTAAATTGGGCTAAATTGAATATGGAGCTTTTGATAACATTGTCTTATCAAAAACCACATATTTTAATCAAAATATCTATGCAGTGTAACTAATTGGTGTTATTGGGCCAGTCTATAAACATCATTCATTATAACATCTTAAGGTAAATTATTAAGGAAGGTTTTGATAAACGTTGTTTTAATAAAACCATATAAATGTTTAAAACATGTAAGTAGTGTAACTATTTTTTGATTGGGTCAACCCATAAATATCTTCTATTTTAACTCTCAGCGTTAAAGAGGTCGAGAGGTTGACTTAGTTTCAAAAGATCCAAATTTTTGATCGGATCTGTGACGACCTGGAAATTTTTAGATACTTGAAACTGGAATATTTAATTGATTTTAAATATTTGAAAAGTTAGTTTAACTTGAATTTCAAATATCACTATTTGTTTGGCAATTAAATTTTTGAATTTAATAATTGGAAATTGGTTAAAGTAGTGAATCTTGGTTTTTAAGCTGGTTAAAAATATTTTAAAGGCTTGGAAAATTTATATTTACAATACTGTAGATAATAGAAGTTTTAAATTTTAATTTGAAAAGGTTTTGTTTAGTTTTAAAAATATATCATTTAAAACATTATTTAAAAATAGCCTTCCGAGGCATCATCTCGGAATTCGATGAAACTGGATCCATCGGATTCGTAATAGTGTTTTATTATCGGATTTCAATTTTCGTAACATTTGGAGTTGTCGTGTGATCGTTCGGTAGATAAAAGTGCTAAAATTATATCAAAAATTTAATATTAACTGAGTTCAAAAAGCTATCCTCTCCATACGATCGAATTAGGACTCGAAATCTTTTCCATTGTGTTCGAAATAGGGGTTTAACACTATAAACGCCTAGCGGCACGCCTCGGTAGGATGTATAATTTTAAGCTTTGAATTGAAGACAATTTAAATTCAAATATAAATAATATTATTGCATTAAAATAATGTGGCAAGCTTTGTAGACACGTATAGGGATTTAGTTCATATGTCCTTCCTGCCATACATGCATCTTCATTTAAAAAAAGCAAAGCCGTGATTTAAATTTAGGGATATTTAGTTCTTTCATAGTTGGTATTCATTTATCTCCAGCTGCTTGTTCCTCTTCCTTTTCACCAATTCATTCAAACACTAATTCAAAATCAAAGCCGGCCGATTCAAAATAATTCCAAGCTAAATAAACTTACCCCTCCATCCCTCCGTCTTCCAAATCTCGAACCGATCGGAATTCATTGGTCCAATTCAAAGAAAAATCGATCGAGTTTGAGTGGCAAACTGCCTTTAGCTAGGGTTACATTTTCATTTGACCCGGTCATCTATTCGATTTGTGGATGTGATTCTTGGATCAGCGAAGTTGGATTGAGGTGTTAGATCGATCAGAGCATGATGGCTGAGAACGCGAGTTATCGGTGGTCGAGTTTGGCGTTTGGGCGAAGTATTGGGTCATGGATTGCTCGAGTTCGCGCATCGCGATGCGAAGGGTGGCAGATTCATATGAACGCGGGGAGGTGAGGAGTGAAGGCAACGTGACGTCTAGGGTTCAACAGGAACGGTGGTGACAAGAGTTTGCCGAGCAAATGATGGTGAGGTATTATTATTTTTCTTTACAGGTAATTAGGCAGGAGGAAGAAGTTGCAAAAAAAATTAGTCTCAAGGACAGCAAGTTTACTTTTTAGTACGAAGGACACTTTTTAGTGTAAACTGAAAATGATAGTTACAACTACCATTCTGTGATTTACACTAAAAAGTGTCCTTCAGCCTAAAAAACAAACTTCTTGTCCCTGAAACTAAATTTTTCTCTAACTTTTTCCTTGAGCCTAAAAACCCCTTTTCTTTATTTATATGTATATATTTATATATAGAAATAATTACAGTAAGGGAAAATTTTAAACATTAAGTAGTTTTCTGAATTTTAACCTGTTCTTAATTTAATTTAATTGTATATAGGAAATCAAAATATATATATATATGTATTTATATAGATATACACTTATAATTTAATATATATATATATATATATGGTTATGGTTTTGAGAAAATAAATAGGAACTTTAAAGTGTTGGAAGTTTATTTTTGAAATCTATAGTTTATCTTTGTAAAAGTATATTTGTGGTTTCGATTTAAAAAGAAAAATAAAATAAAATAAAAAGTATATATATAACAGAATTTTTTTAAAAAAAGATTGAAGTTATATAAAATTAGATTTTTAGAACTATAAATTATTTTTATAAGTATATATATATATATATATATATATGAAGTTTCTAAAGGAAATAAATACACATTTTTAATTTACTAGTTTATTTCAAACAGTGGATTTGGTGATTACATTGTTAAATTAACTTATTTGATTTATTATAGTTACCAATAGATTTTTAAAGGGAAACTATTAGTTCAGATTAAATTATTAGTAAATTAAATTTGTTAAATGGTAATTAATTGTGTGGTTAATTCAAATATTAATAAAATCATCTAATGTTTATCAAGGTCGAAAAACCATGAACCAAGTCGGGATTGGAGTGGATTGCAAAACAAAAAAAAAATCAAAGTAATCTCACTCATTTGGAATTCCATTTAAATTTAAATAGTCAAATTTAAATTATTGGTTGGATGATTGAACAGATTGAATGTGATATGTTATAAATAGTGTGTATATATATATTGAAGTGATTGATTCACCGCATTATATAACGTATGAGGTCCTATGCACCCCGCATAATAGCGGATGACCATTTATACCGCGATATTCCACCTCGAAGTGGGATTGGTATTTTAAATTGTGCTAACATCTGTGGATGTAGGGAAATGGGTTGGAGGGATCCAACTGGATTCCTCAAAATGTTGAATTTATTTTATATTTAGCAATGTTATGTATGTGATAATCTGTTAGGATTATATCGATTATATTGGTAATGGAAATTATTGAATGCTATGGTCTGGCTAAATAAATTTGGATATTTTGAAGATATGAAAAATATAAAAGATTTGATTTTGAAAAGAGATATAAGAGAGAAATATTAAGTAAAATAATTTTAGATAAATTAAGAATGAATTCGGAAAGAATAAAGGTTTGATTTTAAATTCTATTAAATAAAGCTGGGTATGGAAAAGAAAAATATAGAGATTTTAAATAAATAAAATTAAAGGAGTCTTGGAGTCTTAAGTGATATTGCTTAAGTATTAAAGGATTTTATTTTAAATTTTAATATTTTAAATGATTGGGAAGAATTAAAAGGGAGAATTTTGAATAAAGAATGAAATGGATATTTTCAGTATAAAAATAAAATTTTGAATCATAAATAAGAAGTGAGTTTGGAATTAAAGGATTTTAAAATAAATTTGGGTAAGTAAAGGAATTTATTTTAAAAATGGAGTTAGTTTTGAAATTTGATTTGAAAACTGATTAAGTGTTTGAAACTGTAACTTAAAAAGGAGTATGAGACTATGGAATTTATAAACTAGGTTTATAAAGTGAAATAAGATATCACTGGATATTTGGAGGTATAAGTTCACGGTGGAAATTTATAAAAGAACGGGTAATTTATTTTAAAAATAAATAGTGGTTTGCTTTTAAAGGTGTGGAAGAAAAATATATTTTCCTGAAAAGCAAAGTTCGTTTTCAAGCAGATTTTTAAGTTTAAGTTAAAAGTTTTAAAGTTGTTTTAAAAGATTGATAGAGAATTATTATTTAAGTTATTTAAATTTTTAAAGGTAAATATTTATTAAATTAGTTATTGGAGTAATTATATTAAAAGGTTAATTGGTATTAAGATTTAAAAAGATAATTATTAATATTTATATTTTATAAAGTAGTTTTATTAAAGTTTTTACTGGAAAACTTGTATAGGATTTCGTAACTTTTATTTTAAAACTAGTTTTGGCTTAATTTTTACATGAGAAATTAGTATGAAATTTCATAATTAGTATCTTAAATAAACTGCTTTAAGTAGATTTATTTTAAATATTTTTAAAGTATATATTTTTAATAACGTTATTAAGTAGTTTTAATTTAAATGTTTTAAAGTACATTTTTTAGAATAAAGTGATTTAAATTATTTTAAAATCTAAAGTATTTAGACTTGGTGATTTTCAATGGAAATAAATAATATTTGGGAATATATTCTAGGAGTGGAAAGTGATTTGAAAACTGTTTTCAAAGGGTTGAAGTATGAAAATAGCTTGCAAAGATATTTTGAAATAAATAATTAGGAAAATTATTTAAAGTCTGATGGTTTCTTGTTAATGTTATTTGATAGTTAAATAACCAACTATCAATATTCACCAATGCGATTATCGTTTTGAAGAGTCCGGGATAGGGATTATTTTCCCGAAAACCACTTCGATCTGGTTTCAACGTTTTCATGAAGAAGACAAGAGCTTGGAGTCAAAGATGGAGAAGTGGAGTGCAAGGACTAATCGCTACTAATCCTGATGGTGATTCAAAAAAGGATGTAGTAGGAGTAGTGCCTTTGGTTCCGTTCGAACCCGGAATGGACTTGTATGGACGAATGCTTTCAAAACATCATTAGGAGGACGATGAGCATTCTAAGTGAATGTGCGCTAAAAAAGTAACGCATAGCCTCAAGCCTCATCGACCGAGAATGGCTAAAACAGTGGAGGTGCACACAAGGCTAAGTGGCTAGCAACCAATTAGGGTAAGGTCACCCCTGTCTAAATGTCCCTTTTTTCGGCTGTGTGGGCGGTTGCTGATCCCAACCGCGGGGTGAACTTATTCGGACTATCTAGTAAGGGGTAGCTCCAGTCTTGTGATGTAGAGGATCAGGGTGGATCCTCGGTACAGTGATCTAGACCACGTACTGTGATGGGCGGTACCCCAGTAGCCCTGCCATTGATGAAAATACATTCTTCCTACATGCCTTTACGGTTTTGTTTGTAGAGCCTAATATTGCTGGAATTTAATAATGTAACAATTTCGGCTATATGAATAGGTATTTATATATAGACACTACTATAATATCAGAGGATTTTATAAGAAATGTTTTGGTTATCGTAAGGTAAAAACCCGGCATGTTTATTTATGGCGTGGTCCTACGAGATACCTTTGATTTCAAAAGGACTTTGAAAACTTTAATAATCTAATTGACTGTGTTTTCTCACTCTGGTTTTTCGGACTGACTCAGGTGTTATTTAGCTATAATGTTTGGGTCAGACCGAGTACCATTGAGTACAGATTATGGATGGACTGTTGTGGAGCTCAGGAGATGAGCTAGATGACGAGGCGTATTTCCATAAATGTATATTCCGCTGTACCGAATAAGATGTGTATTCAGCTTTAGGAGGATGAATTATCATAACTGTCTAGTTATGTGTTACGAATTTTGTTGTACTCTGATGATGTAATGTACAAACAGATATAATTCTTTTGTTTTAAAGATTAGTCATTTATCTATTATATATTGTTCCGCTGCGATTGGGAGATTCTGATATTGTTTCAATTTCTTCTTCTACCTCCTTCTTCTTTAACCCTAATGATTCGGTTTTCCGGAATTCGAGTGTTCAACATTTAATACAATGGACTGTATTGATGTCGATTTTCGGACGTTGAAAAATAGGGTCGTTACAGTTGGTATCAGAGTCAGGTTAAGCAAGAACCTTGGCTCTGGTGGGGATTACTCATTAGAAATAGAGTCCATAATACTCTAGAATGAGTCTAAGTGTATTCATAGATACAAGCGAGTATTTGTTAGTGAATATAAAAATTGTTTTTATATTGTGTTGACTTATCGGTTGAGTGTTTATGGATTCTGGTCGATATATGGGACGCCAAGTCATTGATAGGGGTTTCTAAACTCTTAAAAAAGATAAACCGACACAGTATTGTTTTAAATTAGGTTAAATGAAATAATTTTACTCAAATTATTTTTGTATATAAAAGAAATAATTTTTCGTAAATTATTATAATTATATATGGTTGCATGGTTGTTAGGAAGTGATAATATTAAATTATTATCATTATTGTGAGGAAATTGAACTAGGATTTAAAATCATAACCAAAGTTAAGAAATAAATTCATATACAAATGGGATTTGTAAATGCAAAGATATTTTGAAATAAATTCAAAGGTTTTGGAGAAATATTAGTGATATTATTTTGGAAATATTTTTGAATTAGATGCGAAATCTGATGAGTTTTGGAATTAGATATAATTGGAAATGTTTTTAAAGAGATAAAAGCATTGAACTCTTTTCGGTTAGTGGTAAATAACTTGAGCCTCATCAACTGGGAATGTGTGCTAAAAATGTAACGCATAGCCTTGAGCCTCATCAATTGGGAATGGCTAAAACAAGGGAGGTGCACACAAGGCTAAGTGGCTAGCAACCAATTAGGGTAAAGTCGCCCCTGCCTAGATGTCCTTTTATTTCGACTGTATGGGCGGTTGCTGACCCCAACCGCGGGATGAACTTATTCGGACTATCCAGTAAAAGGTGGCTTTGGTATTGTGATGCAAGGGATTAGGGTGGATCTTTGATACGGTGATCTAGACCACGAACTGTGACGGGCGGTACCCCAGTAGCCCTGCCACTGATGGAAATCCATTCTCCCTACCTGCCTTTACGGTTTTGTTTGTAAAGCCTAGTATCGCTGGAATTTAGTAATGTAACAATTTCCGCTAGTGAATAAGTATTTGTATATAGACACTACTATAGTATCAGAGGATTTTATAAGAAAATTTTTGGTTATCGTAAGGTAAAAAACCCGGCATGTTTATTTATGGCGTGGTCTTACGAGATACCTTTGATTTTAGAGGATTTTGAAAACTTTAATAATCCAATTAGGTGTATTTTCTCATGCTGGTTTTTTAGACTGACTCGGGTGTTATTTAACTATAATGCTCGGATCAGACCGAGTTTATAGAGTACAGATTCTGGATGGACTGCTATGGAGCTGAGGAGATGAGATGGATGATGAGGCGTATTTCCGTAAATGTATATTTTGTTGTACCGAATAAGCTGTGTATTCAGCTTTGGGAGGACGAGTTATCATAACTGTCTAGTTGTGTGTTATGAATTTTGTTGTACTCTGATGATGTAATGTATAAACAGATATAATTCTTTTGTTCTAAAGATTAGTCATTTATCTATTATATATTGTTCCGCTACGATCGGGAGATTCTGATATTGTTTCTATTTCTTCTTCTACCTCCTTCTTCTTTCACCCTAATAGTTCGGTTTTCCGGCATTCGAATGTTGGGATTTAATATAGTGGACTGTATTGATGTCGATTTTCGGACGTCGAAAAATCGGGTCATTACAAGATCTTTACCTAAATTGTGAAAAGTAAAATAAAATTTGTATGTACTCTTAGGATATAGATGTTTGTTATACAAGTAAATAAAAGGGAATAAGTTATTATTTGAAGGTTTATAAATAAATGACATTATAAATTATTTTGAAACTAGGTGAAAATTTATGTAATAATTCATAAATAATTTTAGTATTGAATAAAATACTAAGTGGAAATACAAGTGATTTGGAAAAAAATTAATATAGTTAAGAAACCAATAAATTTAGAGTATAACTTTCCATTTCGTTCGAGTGAGTTTGGATAATCTTCTAAGAAATAACCAATGACTAATGAGCAAAACGGTACGCTTAGATAATTATCTACATTTTTTGAAAATCAAGAAAGTTTTGAACTTAAGTTAAGATTTGTTAGTTAGTTATTTGACATTTTGAAACAATGTTAGGTGATAGGTTTTCCCTTATGGAATTTGATTAACCGTTAGTGTTAGTTTATTCCTTCACAGAATTTGATTGATTGATTTGATTGATTGATTGTGTGATTTTATATAATGCTTTTTATAAAATTAAAATTTATAGACAAAGGATTTTGAATTGTTGTTATTAGGACCAAAATCTCGACGATTTTGAAAAAAAATATTTTTAAGATTTTGGGAAAGATATAATATTTATTCACTCTAGTTGATGTTTTTTGAGGAACCGGAATACCACTGGATGCTCCATGTTGCTTTGATTGTAGAGTTTCACCATACTTTATTAGGAGGAATCCCCTCCTTGTCATTTTGAGTTTTGATCTTTGATTTAATTCCCATCTGAGAAATTTGAAAATAAATTTTTAAATTTAGAAAGACCGAGCATTTAGATCTAAATTTATTATTTGAAATTATTAAATGCATGGAATTTATTATAGAATATTCTCTGTATTTTATCGCATATGATTGTGATATTGTTGTTGGTTGCATGTAGCTTTATTTTATACTGAAGTTGCATGTAGATTTGTATCAGACTAGTTTTCGCACGCAGAGTTACGTCATATTGCTTTTTGTTAGCCTAATTCTCTTTTGGATTATGTAAGTACATGTAAACAAGAGAATTCCACTTGTCTTCTTATGCACCTGCATTTGCATCGAGACACTAAATTGCTTACCTAAAATATGTAACAAACACAAAAAGGTACGTAAAAGATTTATAAATTTAAATTGCTTGAAGATTTTATGCCCCAAATATGGAAAGCCACTTGGCTTTTGTTTTCATTGATTGGTTTAGAGCCCATAGAGGCAATCTGTAGTCGTTCTGAACGAGCCGCGTCAAGGAGACACGCCGAAATTTCCCGTAAAATTTTGAGTTTTAATTAATAAGTTTAATAACTCATTTTAATTAATAGTTTTAAACATAAGGGTTTGGAAACATTTTCTTCCTTTGAAATTTTGGGGACGAAATTCTTTAAAGTGTGAAGAATGTGACAATCCAAAATTTTGGTCATTTGATTTTAAATGGATTAATTTTAAATATTTAAATAATTGGATTTTTAGAATTTAATAACTTGAATTCAAATATAGTGATCATTTAAATATTTAGATTGTGAATTAAGTATTAAATCAAATGGATTTAATAACCTTATTTAACCCCTTTTAATTAATAAGTAATTTTGCCAAATTCAATTTGTAAATTTATTTACAAATACATATAGATCAGATAAATATCGATAATTAGATCGAAAATATAAAATGATATTTAAATTTTTAAAAATTGCATTCAACGGCACTGTCTCGGATTTTGACGAAACTAGTGTCATTAGATCTGGAATAATAAACTGTTATACGCCATCGATTTGTGTCATGATCAAACATATTGTGTGGTCTTGTGAACTCGAAATGCTTAGCGATTATGTTTAAATATAACTTGATTTAAAAAAGTTAACTTCCGTATACTTTGGAATTAGGTCTCGAAAATAGTTCCATTAAGTTTGGGATATGGGTATTTAGTATAGATCGCCAATCGACTTGCTTCCATTGGAGTTCAAGAATTTGGGTGTGTTTAATTCCAGTTATTATGAAATAAAATAATTTATACCCTCTTTTCAGACACATACCCAAACTATATCATCTTACCCCTACACTATTTGGCCCATACTTCTCCCGTTTTTAGCCTTGCCATCTTCTCTTTATAAACCATTTGCTGCTTCTCTCTTTCACTTTCTTTTCTTTTACAGTGAAGGAAAACTAAGTTTTCCCATTTAAAAATCCAAATCGATTAAAATACTAATCTAAAAATCTTGAGACTCGATTCGTTATACTTGTATAAACATCAGCATCGATTTGGTATGAGCCTTATAGGATAACCTCCTAAGCAATAACCAAAGGCTAACGAGTAAAACGATACGCTTAGACAATTATCTACATTTTTGGAAAATCAAGAAAGTTTTGAACCTAAGTTAAGATTAGTTTGTTAGTCATTTGACATTTTCAGACAATGTTAAGTGATAGGTTTTCCCGTATGAAATTTGATAGACTTTTAGTGTTAGTTTATTCCTTCATGAAATTTGATTGAATTTAATCGATTGATTGTGACCATTGTTTATAAAGTTTAAAATTATAGACAAAGGATTTTGAATTATTGTTATTAGGACCTAAGTCCCGATGATTTAAAAAAAAAGTGATTTTTAAGATTTTGGGAAAGAAATGATATTTATTCTCTCTAGTTGATGTTTTTGAAGGAACCGGAATACCACTGGACACTCCGTGTTGTTTTGATTATAGAGTTTCACCATACTTTATTAGGAGGAATACCCTCCTAGTCATTTTGAGTTTTGATCTTTGATTTAATTCCCGTCTGAGAAATTTGAAAATAAAATTTTGAATTTAAAACCCCGACATTTAGATCTAAATTTATCATATGAAATTATTTAATGCATAGCATTTATTACATAATATTCTCTGTATTTTGTCGCCTATGATTATGATATTGTTATTGGTCGGATGTAGCTTTATTTTATACTAGAGTTACATGTGAATTTATATCAGGCTAGTTTTCGCATGTAGAGTTACATCATATCGCTTTTTGCCAACCTGATTCTCTTTTGGATTATGTAAGTACATGTAAACAAGAGATTTCCACTTATCTTCTTGCACACCAACATTTACGTCGAGACACTAAATTGCTTACCTAAAGTATGTAACAAACGCAAAAAGGTATGTAATAGATTTATAAATTTAAATTGGTCAATGATTTTATGCCCCAATTATAGGAAGCCACTTGGCTTTTGTTTTCTTTGGTTGGTTTAGATCCCATATAGGCAATTTGTAGTTGCTCTGATCGAGCCACGCAAAGGAGATATTGCCAAAAAAATAATAAAATTTTAAGATTTAATTACAAGTTTAATAACTCATTTTAATTAATAGTTTCAAACTTAAGGGTTTGGAAACATTTTCTTCCTTGGGAATTTCGATGACAAAATTCTTTCAAAGGGGGAGAATGTAACAACAAGAAAATTTGGTCGTTTGATTTTAAATGTTTAATAATTTTAAATATTTAAATAATTAAATTTTTGGAATATAATAACTTGAATTTAAATATACTGATCATTTAAATATTTGGATTTTGAATTAAGTGTTAACTAAATGGATTTAATGAACTTATATAAATTCTTTTAATTAATAGGTAATATTGTTAAATTCAATTTGTAAATTTATTTAAAATATAAATAGATCGGATAAATATCGATAATTGGATCGAAAATATAAAATGATATTTTGAATTTATGAAAATTGCATTCTCGGGCATTGTCTTGGATTTTGATGAAACAGTGCCATTAGATTCGAAATAATAAAGCGTTGTACGGCGTTGAGTTTGGTAATGGTCAGACGTATTACATGGTTGTGCAAGCTTGAAATGCATAGCGTTTAATATAACTTGATTTAAAAAAAGCTAACTTTCATATACTTTGGAATTAGGTCTTGAAATAGTTCCATTGAGTTCGGGATGGAGGTACTTAGTGTAGATCACCAGTCGGTATGCTTCCATTGGAGTTCGAGATTTTGGGTATGTAGAATGCCGGTTATTTTAAAATAAAATAATTTATACCTTCTTTTCAAACCCATACCCACACTATATACATCTTACCCTTACATTATTTGGCCTATACTTCTCCACGTTTTAACCATTACCACCTTCTCTTTATAAATCTTTTGATGCTTCCCTCTTTTACTTTCTTTTCTTTTACAACGAAGGAAAACCAAGTTTTCCCATCCAAAAAATCCAAATCAAGTAAAATACTATTCTAAAAATCTTGAAACTCGATTCGTTCTTGTATAGATATCAGCTTCAATCCGATATAAGCATTGTAGGTTGTGACATTGAATTAGGGGTGCTCGTTTAAGGACAGTTTGAGCTAGGGTTTGGCTTTTCTGATGATGGAGGAGGAGGTAGGTTCAGGGTTAGCGTAGTTGGGATTGTGGCGGTGAGATGCAACCATAGGCAAGAAATGGTGAGGTTCGATGGACTATAGAGGATCACAACATGATGATACGGCCGTGCGTGAGAAGGTAGGCCGCGTTTTGAACCATAGTGTCGAGCGTCCATTCGTCGTGTCCTAGGCGAGGAGATTTTGATTAGGAGTTCGTCGGAGAAATCAGTTGGCGAGTTCATTTAGTAGTGAGAATGGAATTGATGGAAGAAGGATCAACATGCATTCCATGCACAAGCGGAAAGAGTTGTTTTTGGAGGAAGAGGATGATTTGTTTAATCAAGGGTAATTAACAAATGTAATTAGTAACTAATTATATTATTTAATTTCTAAAACTTATAAATCAAATAACTTTCACCTACAATGTTGGATTTAAATGTCGTTTGTTGCATTGCACTCGTATGTGCGCTATCTTCGTAATGGAGTTGGTTTGGAGGGATTTGGAGCCGGTGGAATTTTTGGCTAAGATCGAACGCCCATTAGGTTTTAGTCCAAATCGGAATGCTTCGGCGAAAATTAAATCAATGTGAGTTTAACTCACATTTAATTTTACTATATCATATCTATGATGCTATAAACTATTTTGTGACTGCTTGGATGTTAGTTAAATTGTTTAACTGATTTTTGGTTGAATTTCCGTTTGGAAAATGGATGACATATTAACTTGATAATTATGAACCCATATGATTATATATAAAGTCCTTAACCATTGCTCTGCAGGAAATATTTCGTAGAGAGATCCTAAGGGGTTTCTCGCTAACAATTATTTGTTCACATCCTCATGCAGTTATATTGAAATTTAATGGAAATAGATTATGATATTCCATTTAAATTGTTTAAGTTTCGTCATAGCGATTTTTGCTGTACCATCACTTATTTATTTTCATCCCAAAAACCCTGTCATGTGTGCTTTGAACTTAAGCTTATATTTTCGTTAAATAGAATTTTAAAATTCAATAATTATATTAATTAATGGTATTTTAAATTAACTAGCCATTTTAATTAATGGTTGTTTAAATTAATTAACTATTTAACTAATGTGTTTAAAGTTAACTAATCATGTTAACTAATGATTTTGGAATTAATTAATTACTTTAATTAACAATATTTTAAAATTTAATAATCAATTTGATTAATGAGATTTGAATTTATTTAAATCATTTCAATTAATGATCTTAAACTTTAATTAATCATTATAATTAATGATTGATTTAAATTTAATTAATTGTTTTAGCTAATGTTATTTGAAATTTATTTAATCGTTTTAATTAATGATATTTTACGGTTAATTAATCATTATAATTAATGATTGGTTTAAATTTAATTAATTGTTTTAGCTAATGTTATTTGAAATTTATTTAATCGTTTTAACTAATGATATTTTACGGTTAATTAATCATTATAACAAATGATGTTTTGTATTTAATTTGTCATCTTAACTAATGATATTTAAATTTAATTAATCCAATTAATTAACGATTATTTGAACTTAATTAATTATTTTAATTATTGGCAATTACTACAATTTAATCATTTCAATTAATGTTGTTTGAGATTAGTTATTCATTTTAATAAATGATTATTTGAATTTAATATTCCTTTTTAATTGATGATATTTAACAGTTAATTAATTGATTTAATAAAAGTGATTAAAGTAAATTAACTAATATAATGAAAGTGTTTTAAAGTTAGCTAACTAATTTTGTGTTTTAAAGTTAATAAATTGATTTATCAAAGATTTTAAAGTTAATTTACTGACGACATAAAAGTTTTTTCGAAATAATTAATTATTTTATGTAAAATAATTGATTTGTTTATTTTAAAGAGATTATAAACGTAGTTAATTTTCTTTTGGGATAATTAGTATTGTTTCAAATTTACAAAGATATTTAATTTAGTTTATTACCTTTTGGGATAATAGAAGTTGTATTAAATTTGTAAATAATGGTTTATATATGAGAAAATCCTTTAAAATGAATTATTTATAAATAAAACTAAGTGTAAATTGTTTTTGATTAATAGTAAACAATGTTTTAATGACATTTTTTTGACCCTTGTTTTAATACACTTTGTATTATAAAATTTGTCTTATGAAAGAACATTTTAAAAGGTATTTCTAAAAGTGTTCTACTAATACTGTAATGAAAGTAAAGCACAAGTTTAATTTTAAAAGTTAAAGTTCGATTTGGTTATGAAAAAATAATTCTGTAAACAATATCACTTATATGGAAAGGATTTAATCATACTTTTAATGCTAAACATTGAGGCTTGGACTTATTTCTCTGTTGAGGGTTAAAAATGTCCTCAAGGCAATGCTTGGAGTTAATACTACCTCAACTTGTCTGGCTTCATTTTCAACCAAGAGATAGTACCTCCTTGAAATCGATAAGTAGTGTTAAATATGTGATATTTAATTTCCATATACGATCATTTTAATTATCCTCGATAATTGTTTTGTTAATTATTGGATTCATCTTTCTTCATGGTGTCTCATCGCCTTAAAAACGATTTGCTGCACTTTGAGCTTTGTTATCCGTTGTCAAAAATGAATAAACCCATAGCGCAAAAGGGGGCTAAGCTATGTAGGGTTGCTCATATTAGGGTATTTTCACATCTCATCTAGATTGGATTCGGTTGTGCAATTAGATGTGAAATTATTTGAATTCTCGGCAAGGTTTGGTAGGGTCTGGATTGGAGGGTATAAAGAAGTGTCATAAAGTAATTCCGCTTCTCGTAAGTATATTACTAAAGGTATACTTCAAGGGGAGGTGCACCTTCCTAGTCATTTATTGAAAATTTTCATTTCCTTATTCGATTCGAACCTTTGAATCTATTTTTCTTTAATTGCAATGGGAAGATTCAACCGCTCATCGCACTGTTTATTTATTGGTTTTGTCCATTCTATCAAGTTTGGACTGTTATCTGGTTTTATTCATTCTATCTAGTTTGGATTGTGCTTGGAATATTTTCATCCTTTCAAGTCTGGTTTTTGACACTATTTATTCCCACTCTTATTTGGATTTGTTCCCTGTTGTTTATCTCCACTCTTTCCTGTATGGATGTTATTCTTGTGAGGTAAAAACACATTCTGCAGCGTGGTCTCATAAAACTTTTATATGTTCCTCATTATTTGACTTTTCTCACGCTGGTATTTCCATACTGATCTGGGTGTTACTTTATTATAATGCTCGGGTCAGAACGAGTATTTTCCCTGGTTGTCATTTATGTTATGGAGAACTTAGAGAGGATATAGAGGATCACCTATCGTGGAGTTTTTTCGGCGCTATATAATAGTATCCATATCCGCAATTGTAAGGCCAGGATTTTATAACTGTTTAATTATTATTTTTGTCCATTCTATCAAGTTTTGACTGTTATCTTGCTTTATTCATTCTGTCCAGTTTGGATTTTGCTCGGATTATTTTCATTCTTTTAAGTCTCGTTTTTAATAATTTTATGCCCACTTTTATTTGGATTTGTTTCTTGTTGTTTATCTCCACTCTTTCTTGTATTGATGTTATTTTTGTGAGGTAAAAACCCATTCCACGTTAACGGCATGGTCTCACATAACTTTTATACGTTCCCCATTATTTGAGTTTCCTCGCGCTTGTATTCCCGGACTGATCTGGATGTTATTCTATTATAACGCTCGGGTCAAACCGAGTATTTTCCCAGGTTGTCTTTGGATGGAGATCTTGGAGAGGATCTGAAGGTTCTTCTATCGTGGTGTTTTATTTTCAGCTTTAAAATATAATATCCATATCAACAGTTATAAGGTCAGGATTTTATAACTGTCCAGCTGATAAGGTTTTTTTTAACTCTGATACACTATGTATTTTTGGAGTGACAATTTTTACTATCTTTGTTATATTATATGTTGTTGATTCCGCTGTGAGATTTTGATTCCCTCAGTTTTTTCTTTTTATTTACCCTAACAATCTGCCTTTTTATCGATTCGATTTTCTACATTTCAACATAGTGGAAGTATATGGTGTCGACTTTCGATGGTCAAAAAGGTGGGTCGTCACAGCAACAATGTTGCAATAAATTTTATTCGATAAAAAGTCGAAAATTCGAAATGCTATTTTTGGTCAAATTTTTAATTTTTCACCAAACTATTTGCTTATGTAAACAAACTTTTCAAAATTAGTTTATCATTATTATTTACAAATTAAAAAATGGTTATTTAATTATTAAAAACCATTAATTAATTAATTAATTATTCAGAAATCAAAGCGGTAGAATTCTTTGTCGTTACATGCTTCTCACCTTAAAAGAATTTCGAGCCTGAAATTTCATCACAAACAAACAACCCAAAAACAAGCACTCGAATTCTTAACGTTTTCAAAAATTTTAAATAACTAACAAACAAACCAAGAGTTTGCCTAGGTTTACAACATCCTCATCACACCAGGAAGATAAACAATCTATTGAGCATACCTCATATCTCAACAGCCATAGGATATTACTAATTCGATTATCCACACTACTTCATGACAAGTCAAAGAGTCATCTACCCGACTTTTCATAAATCATAAAACATTAAAGGCAAATATATTTAAGACCGTATGATGTGCAAGATCATCCATACGCAATATTCGATCACTTGTTAAAATATATAAACCTCTCATCCAAACTAGTACCGATCGCTTATCTTCTCCATTGTGGAATCCTGATCCGCTTCCTTGATTTGATACTTATGTTTTCCTTACATGGTCCTAAACTATGATAGAAAACACTCACACCATCCCCAGATCCATCTCAAGGACCCGACGTCGAGAAATCGAGTGAAAATGCCTAGTTCGGACTGGTGTATATCACCAAGAAATCATGTGTCTGAATTCTAAATCAAAAAAAGTCATGCTAATAAAATGACCCAAGTTCCGACTCATGCTTTATCGCTTTGAGATAACTTGATAATTATACCACTCCAATTCTTTTTTACTTCCCATAATTATTTATGAAACCATTTCATAAAATATAACTTAAGTTTTAAACCTGTATAATGCCCTACTACATCTTGAGAGTACGTACAAGTATCTGATTTAATCTTTTATTTTTTTCTTTTTCATTAAATTCATATGCAGGCCCAAAATAAATCTGGGTCATAAAACCGAGTCGACCACTTCGACCTCTTTACCCATCCGGTTTGACACGTAGCTACGAGGAGTAAGATATTTGTCTCCAAACTCAGTCTCGGAGTCCACTTTTCCTTAGACATCACTAGGGTAAAGATGTTTTATTAGTCGGTCCAATAACGTCAAATAATTTATACAATTTAGATGTTAAAGCAAAAGACACGGTTTAATAAAACAAAGTTTACAAAGAACCTTCTTATTAAATTTAACTCATTTAGAACTTGTGAAAATATTTCTTCTTTAACCAAGAGTTATATAAATCTGTATTAGAATTTTCATTTGTCAACATACTCTTTTATCCAATACCTTTTTATTTCGAATCCATTTTCTTTAAGGAACTTAAGAACTAAATACCCAGTTTTTATTTCAAAACCCTTTAGAAATGATATAATATAATTTAATCCATAGAAAATATACATACAGATTGAGTAACACCAAAACGATGCCAAGGAACTAGGTCCTACCATGTAGTATCATACATCCCTTTAACAAGAAGGGTAATACTTAAGAGAAATGCTTACCATCCAAGTACATCTCTTGCCCATTTTTTTACTTATTTTCAAGCCACGTGAACTAGTTAACATAAAAATAATTCTTCGCTTTCGAATCCCATTTTGAAACAATACCACATATATTTCCATATAAACAATTCTAACAAAACATCTATTACTACTTGCTTTTAAGTTCGTTCGAATTCATTTCGATCATACAATGACAAAGGGAATAATTTACTAAGTGAACTACAACATTCGCCTAAGCAAATATCCGATTGTCACTTAGAATGTTATTTAGATCTTCACAAAACAAATCAAGATTCTTTCCTCTAACTATCCAAAGAAAATGTTCCTTACTTAAAGCTCCTTACAAATTATTTACCCCTGTAAATACTTTTAAGAAATGCCATTAACACTTTTCCAAAAATTATATGAAATCTTTTTCAAAGACACTGGGATTTAAACTTTCAAATATCCTCTTTATTTACAGAACACATCTTATAAACCAACCTTATTAAATCATCTTTATAAAAAGTATCATTTCGTATTCTAATAAACGTTTTAACCATATTACCACCGATGTAACATCCTGATATTTTCAACCATTCGCATCCACACATGCCGGATTTCAATTGCTCAAAATACCAGATTGTTAATTTATATTTGGCAAAACTCAGCATATACAGTAAATAAATATATCATAGAAGCACAAATACAGAGTAATATCCAGTAATGCAATGGAAATAAAAAAGAATAGTCTATATTATTTAAAGTATTTTCGAACATAAATCATTTCTAAAGAATATTTAAAAGTTTTAAATCAGTGCTCACCTCTTTGGTCGCTGGAAAATAATTTCGGTGATGGCATCTTCATCATCGACATTCATTTTCGAGTTTCGAAGTGAAGAGACCATTCTGTGGCTTTGCTACACTTTTATTTTAGGAATTTAATTGATTTGAATTTCTAAAGTATGACTTGATTTACATATATATGTATTATATATAGGTATATGATAATATATTTGGATTGATATATATAGAATATGTATGTATGTATGTGTGTGTGTGTCTATATATATATATATATATATAAATGGTTTGAAAATAATCAAAAATTTAATTCTTAAACTTATGTTAAAGGTGATTTTAATTATAAAATGAATCCAAAACTTTGAATCAATATTTTAATTTGAAATGATTGAATTAGAAATTTTACTTGTATATTATTCAGTTACATCCTAGTATAACTTACCTAAATTATTCAGAAGCTATCTATTTAATTGAATTTGTACAATATAAATGATGTTAAAAGAAATTATAAATAAAATTTGAGTGGTTATATTAAATGTTATACACTTTAATTTTAATTATAAAAATGTTAATAGAGATAAATAAAATAAATTTTGTTTTAGAGGTATTAATAAATTGAAATTAAATCAAATTAATGAAATACCTTGAATTTAAAATCAACTATTGAATATAAATTAATTTAAATTGAAATTTATACAGTTTAAATTAATTGTTTGATTTTATTTCAACCTATTTTCTTTTTGGTTGTTTTTATTCTCCTACATCGTTCATTTTCGGGGATGAAAAGTTTTGAGTGGGGGAGAGTGTAATGACCCCTAAATTTTGGTGGTTTATTTTTTTAATTAATTGAAATGTTGTGAAATTTTAAATAATAAAATTTTGAATTGAAAATTAAATATTTGTCATACGTCTAATTTAATATAGCAGATGGCAAATTTGCATCAAATAATATAGAAGTTTATTTTATTGTATAATTTATTTCAATTTAAATCAGTTAAAAATTGATGATAATAAAATGTTTTCCAAACCTGAATATGTTTACATAATAAATTTGTAAATCATCTTATGAGTGAGACGCCATAATTTAATTCTTGAAATTTGGATTGTTATTGCTCCGTTTAACTTAATTCTGGCAAATTATCATCATTTTTTGTACCGATATCATTTTTGATCGGACTATCGTACCAGCGATATTCGTATACCGTTTTGATCGTTCCGTCGTGCCGATCTCTGCGGTATATTCAATTTTGTGTTCTGAAGTTCGGTATGCAGCAGAATCCATAAGAAACGGTAATCGTATCGGTTCTGCCGCTTGCCTTTTTGTTTGTCAATGACCATTCATTTTTCCACAGTATAAACCGAGCAGCTATTTGCTTTTATTATTTCTTGAATTCATATGCATGACTTTTACCATTCCCTATAATATTTTATTTATAGTTTTGGATTCATTTAGATGTTTTAATCTCTTGCCTTCATTTGTTCTGTCTTTCTCTTCTAGACTAAAACTATAAAAAAGGAAACCAAAGCCTTCTCATTTTTTTGTTACCCTGCCTTATCAACCCAGTTCTTCATTTTTCCACACGCACGCAACCCATGATCAAAGCCACAGCCTGCGCTCGACCACATCTCTTCCTTCATCCCCTCCTTCCTTCTTTTGCTACCGATCATCTCTCGTCTCGTCAACCAAATTGCCTTCGCACTGACGTCATTTCGCTGCCCATCGGCCTCATCAAACTCACGTCATCCTTGCCCGGCCAAGCATGGATCACCTCCTGCCACCATTCTTTCTCTCGTTCGACCTGCTTGGTTCGAAACTCTACAGCCTCTTCTTCCCTTTCTCTCCTCGGTTGATATAAAGTATTACATACATACATATATATATATATATATTACATATTAGTATATTAGCTTATATATATGTTAAACTGTTATATATATATATATATATATATATATATATATATTAGTTCATAAGTATAAAGTTATAAATTTATAAGTGGTCTGTTAGTTATTTTGACATGTAATTCAAAATTTATATTAACTTTAAAGTATATGTATATAACATGTATGGTTGTTTATAAGATATAAAGTATATACGAAGATATATGTAAGTTGTCATATTTTGGTTCATTCGTTTTTTTCCTACTTTTTACATTTTAACTATTTAAAGAGATATAAATTGTATTGTATATATTTGTTGGGGGGATGAAGTGCATATATATAATATGTTTTATTTGTATGTAAATTTATAACTATGGTTATACATTGGTTTATGTAGATAGGTATATTTGAGTTGCTTTTCACACATATATATAGATATATGTTTTTAAAACTAATTTGATATATATGTATATAGGAATGTAAAGTTATATAAGTTCCATGTAGATTTCTTTTAGTGTTAGTTATATATAGTATATTAAGTTATATATATATATATACACATTTAGTAGCCCATATTGTTACGGTATATAGTATATTATATTTTAAAGTTAGAGTCTTTGTTTGTATATATATGATTTTACCGTTATATATCTACAGTAATTTATGGGTTTATATAATATTGAATTTAAATTTTAATATATGAGGGAACTAATTTAAAGGAAAAAGATTTGTATATTTTTTGCCTCAAGGACACGAACTCAATATTTTTACCACAAGGATAAACATTCTTCTAAAAATTATTCATAAAGACAAACATTTTCCAAAATTATTCATAAGGACAACAAAACTGCTACCGAGCTAAAACTGATACCTAAAAACTGCTACCGATAACTACAAACTGATACCTAAAAACTGCTATCAATAACTAAAAACTGATACCTACAGAAAGTTGTCCTTCAGGATAAAATATTGAAGGTCTGTCCTTGAGGCTAAAAAGCTGTGAAATTTTGTCCTTGACAATAATTTCCTGTTTAATATATATACATATTCATATTTATATATATATGTATATAAGTTGTTTGTTATATAAATGATGTTATAGTGTATATAGATGTTTATGTATATATGGATACGTTGTTGGTTGTCTGGGAGTAGTTTAGTATCTACTTATATATATATATATATATATATATATATTTAAAAAAATATTAGTCGGTAATAATTTTTGGATCCGTTTGGGTTATGACAGTACTTGTATATGTATACAGATATTTTCAAATGAACAAACAATATATGCAAGTATTTTGTATTTTGTTAAGTGTGTGTGTATATATATAATTATTTATTTCAGATTTTATTATGAAGATATATTTGTTTTATTCTTTGTGTTTACTTAAAACAAGGATTTTAAAATACATATACATTTAATTTAACATATGTTTGGAATATAAAATATATATATATATAGTTATATATAGCTATATACATATGATTTCACATATCCTAATTATGTTCATCGATTAAGTTTTGATTTGATTTCGTCAATTTCTATTTATCAGCCCTTTTCTCAATTCATGCCAATCTAACTTTGTTTTGTAATTCATGCTAGGATTCGTTATGGGTTGAAATGATAAACCCAAGCGATTTTCATTGAATTAAATTTAGGATTGTGGGTTGAAATGATATATACCCTTATATATATTTAAATTGTAGATTGAAATGATAAATATCCATATCAGTTGACCATAGGATAGAAAATTTTATACAGACACCATTGGTCTATATATATAAATATTTTGAAAATGATTTCTATGGTTTTGGAAAGAAATATATAGTTCAAAAAAATTGATTTTAAGATATATGTATACACATATATAAATGTATTTTATAAAGTTTAAATTCTTGAATTCAAAATTTTATGTTTGCAAAATTTTAAAAATTTAAGTTAGTTTTGAAATTATAAATTTTAAGAATTTACTTATAATTTTATTATTTTAAATGATGTATAAATTAGTTTTAATATAAGCTATGTTTGATAATAAGATATAATTTAATAAAGTTTGATTTAATTAATAGGTAATACATTTAAGTATTTATTCAAATTATATATTAAAATAGATTTTATAATGATTTTTATAAGTTAAGGTTGGGAAGATAAATTTGAATTTATTTGAATTGGTATTTAATTAAGAATTTATTTAATTGAATAGATTTGAAACTTATTGAATTTAAGATTTTTAAAGGATATAATTTTATAACTTGATTTTGGTTTAAGGTGATTAAATGCATATTTTAAGTTTAAATAAATTGAAGGAAATATTTTGTTATTTGAAATTTGAGGTTTTATTTAAATTATATTGAATTTATTAAGTAAATATTCAAAACTAAATAATAGTAAATTGAATTTGATATATATATATATATATATATATATATATATATATATATATGAAATTATCATTTAGTTTTGAAAATGTTGAATACTTAAAGCTTTGAAATATATTGAAATTGAAATGGTTTATTTTGTGGTTCAAATCTATTTTGAAATCGATAAAAATTCGAATGGTTTAGTGAGAAACTGAATTGAATTGAAATTGATGATTTGAGATCTGGTTAAATTTGAATTTTTAAACTAGAGTTGATTTGGAATTGATTTGTTAAATTTAAGGAAGCTATTTTATTATATAAAGTATTTTAAATTATATTTAAAACTATTTACATATTTTACTTTATAAATTATTTTAATATAAACTATTTTTAATATAAACTATTTTAATATACTAACTATTTTAATATAAACTATTTTAACTTATAACTCTTTTATATAAACTATTTTACTTTATAAACTATTTTATTATATATACTATTTTAATATCTAAACAGTTTAAGTGGTGGAAGTTATATTTTCAAAGTTATGAATTCCAAAGTATTATGTTTTGAAAGTGTTATAATTTCAAGTGTTGGTTTTGAAAGTGTTATAACTTTGGAAGTGCTATTATTTTGGAATGGATATATTCGTAATGGAAATGATATCGTATTTGGTTTTGAAATGGAAATGATATCGTATTGGTATGGTTTTGAAATGGCAATGATATTTTGGTTTGAAGTCTAAACTATTTTGAAATGACTGTGGTGTTATAATAACGATTGGTTGTTAAAGAGACAGGGATCAGATGTTGTCATACTCTCTGCCAATACCGAAAACCACTTTAACAAATGTGTACGCGGTGGACATTCCAGAATGAAGTAGGATGGTGGCGACGATCCTATATAAGCTATATACGTGGACCCAACCATGGTGAGTTGGCATAAGGTGGCTAAAATAGGAGCAATCGACGGGCCAAGTGAGGTAGCTCATCCGATCGGGCATACTCCTTCGATACTATATTTTGACTTTGTGATTGATTAGGTGGCCACTTTTGATTTTTGATTTGGGAGTATGGCTTGAGGTGGGCAATAGTGGCTGCTATCTGTTACTACCAGTCTGGAAGTGTAATTGGTACATCTACACTGGCGTTGCCTAATTGTGTCGTGTCACCTACCCTAGCGCGCCTTATACGGGTTTGATTTGTGTCGTACCTATGGAGTACCCTCTGGTATCCTATCGAACTGGAGGTATTATGGTACTGTATAGACTATTGGCACTGTAAATGTGTTAAGGGGGATATGGGCGCCTTAACGCTATTTTAATAGTTTACTTTACTATAGACATTATTATAATAGCGTATATTACTACATAGTAGATAGTTTAACGGATCCTTAGAGGATGGTTATCCCAAACATCCTTTGAGTTATTTGTATTTCAGTTGATATTTCACTTTAGTTGGATTTATTGATATAAGAATCTTAATCCTGACTTGAGTGTTTTGTGTTTTGCTTTACGCTCGAGTCAGATTGAATCTACCTATATTCGAGACTCACCTTTGGAGTTGGAGCTTCGCTTGGAGATCCATCTATCGATTCTGCTTTCAGTTATTTAATTAATTCTAGTGATGCATTCAGATTTTGTATTTGACTATTGTATTGAGACATCTATTGTATTTGAGGCTTTTATTGCATCTTATTTGACTTTGTTATATATGTGGTAGCTTCATGAAATACTATTCTTTTGTTCCGCTGCATTATTGTATATTACTCTGTGTCTGTGATTCTGTGATATATTTATTTACTGTATATGCTGAGTTTTTGGCAAATATAAATTAACAATTTGGTATTTTGAGCAATTCAAATCTGGCATGTGTGGATGCGAATAGTTGAAAATACCAGGATGTTACAACCGAACACCTTATAGTCAAATTGTGGAACTTAATTCACAAGGTATTCGTTTATTTTTCAATAAAACAAATTCTTATAAACAGGCCGAGCATAAATAATTGGTCAACAAATGATAATAAATAAAAATCTACACTTCCTATTAAAGAATCGCACTAAAAATAAATATATCTATTTTGAAAATTTATTCCTTCATATATAAAATATAATTCTAGGTAATATTATTTTATTTACCAATTTAAAAAATAATATTGTGTCAGTTTGCCTTGTTCAAGGTGTTTAAAACCCCTATCGACATTGTGGTATCCCATTGCCCGACCAGAATTCATAAACCACTCGATAGACCGATTAACACAACATAAAACATTTTTATATCACTAACAAATACATGCTCTCATATACATACACTCAAACTCATTCTAGAGTATCACTTACCCTATCTCAAATGAGTTTACCTTACCATGGCCTAGGTGTTTGCTCCACCTAAGCTCCAATACCGCTATAATGACCAACCTTTTCTACCGTCAAAAGTCGATACTAAATACGTCCATGATATTCAAATGTCGGGCATCCCAGTGTTGGGAAGACAGATTGTTAGGGTAAAAGAAAGGAAAATATGGAACAAAATCTCACATTGTGACAAGTAATGTATAATTTACAACACATCCTTACAAAAGAAAAGTTATACATACAACGACCAGAGTAACTAACCAATCATCAGTTTGGATAGTTATAACATCCTGTCGTCACAAATGCTGATAAATACAAATAAGAAATTCATTAAAATAAAATACGTGAATAGATCTTGTAGGCACCTAGCTAGTTTTCTAAAGATCCAAACCATCCAGCCGAATTTGGAAATATACTCGGTCTAATCCAAGCATTATACAAAATTAAACCCGGATTAGTCTGGTAAATAAGGGTGAGACTTCCAAATCATATGGATTTTTATATTTTATAAAACCATTCAAAAATAAAAGTATCTCATAAGACCACGCCGCACATAAACATGGATGAGTTTTCACCTTACGATAAAATAAAAGTATCTCATAAGACCGCGCCGCACTTAAACATAAATAAGTTTCACGTTACGATAATCAAACCATTTTATGAGCAATCTTGTGATATCATAATAATGCTAGGGTTTTAAATAAATATTTGATCACAGCCAGAATGGTTACATTAATTACATTCAATAACATATTTAGTACACAACTAAGTCCGTAAGGCACATATTGAAAAATGGATTCCACACAATCAAAAGTGAGGGACTACCTATCGTACAATCACCTTTAGAGAAAGCGTACCAAGGCTGCAAACATTGCACCTCTACAAATCTATACTTGCCTAAACCTTCTTGAATAGTATCAAATATGATCGTGCCTTGGCTTCCAATGTGACAAGCCGTACCAAGCTCATGGTACACGTAAATCTGTAAATACCGATGTAGATCAAGCGATGACCATATCCTAATGGAAGCGACTCATGTAGCCCTACGACACAAATCCTTTTTTAGTCATTGTTAGGTATGGGACTTGAAGCTACGTTTTACCTTTTTAGCAAATCCCAATTGGAAAGCTAACACTACCATCTAGGCAACAATTCAATGCTAGCATTCATCCATACAAGTTGTTTGTGATATGAACAAACTGAAGGCAGATACTTCTACTTCATCCTCAAGATTAGTAGCAAGTAGGCTTTGCAATTCAAAGAACTCTGTTTTTAATACCATTATCTTCAAGATGTTTTTAATTCGAACACTTATGCTGGTTCGAAATGGAATTCATATAACTTATTTGTTCACGGTCTCTCCAAACCAACAACCGATAGTTTTCGATTGACTCAATCCTTGTTCTTTTAGAAGTAAGCGGATGATATAAGAGTCCCAAAGTGATCTCGAATATATGCCCTTAAAGCGAGAGACATTTCACTGGACTGAGTTCCCCCGAGGGAATCTTAAACAGTATGAATACGTGAATCTTTCATATGCTTCTTAAGTTAGTACTGGCCAAGATTTAACAGTCGTTATTTAACTAATAACTAAGAAAAGAATCAAATCAGAGATTTCGTTTCATATGGAATCCAAGCATGATTATGCACATAAGAAACCACTAAGCCTTTTTAATTAAACCTTTCATTAATTAAAACCACTTTCCTTTTTTGCATAAGTGAATGGGTTGTATAAAAATTAGACCAAATGTGTAATGGTTCCATTTTTAAGCCAAATTTAATTTAGTAATTAATATAAATTTTTAGTGTTAATTTGTGAATTAATTTGAAGATTTCCAAAACAAATAAGATATGTGTTGTTTATATATATATAGGATTTTGAATTTAAAATTCAAAAAAATAAATTTCTTGATAAAAATAAATTAGATTTAAAATTCTATATTTCAAAAACTAATATATGTATATATATATATGTGTGTGTGTGTGTGTGTGTTTGTGCGTGTATTGTGATTTGAAAATTATATTTTGAATTAATATAATAATTTTCAAAAGCTATTTAAGGGTTAAATTCTAATATATATATATATATATATATATATATATATGTTTATTTATTAATGTATAATTAGATTTAAATTATTTTCTTTAAGATTATATATGTATAAATATAAATACATCTTTTGAAATTAATGAGATAAACATAATAAATAATAGAAAATGTTTAAATAAACAAATATAAAACATATGTTAATATAAAAAGAAATGTATTAAAAAAATTGAAAATATAATATGAGAAAATATAAAAAAAATATTTAAACATTAAATACATGCAAATTAACATGTGTAAGCTTTGTAATACATGAAATTAACGAGTGGAAGCTAATATGTCATTGCAAAATACAAGTATTAACTTAATTATATTATACAAATACAAGTGTCACATTTTTTTTGATTTTCTTTCATTTTTAAAAAATAAAACAAAACAAGGCAATACACTTATATATATCTCACATTCTTCTCTGCTCTTTTTCTTCGATATATTCAAAACCAAAACTTGAAACAAAACCAGACCTAAAAGGAAATTAAACCAGAAAATACACACAAAAGCAAACAATCTTTACCAAAAACTAAAGCAAGCTAAGATCAGAGCAGCATTCAAATTTTTACAATCTCAAACCTAAATGCAAAGTAGATTCAAGATCATCTCAATAATCAAGCAAGCTATAGATCAGATTCAACTCAGATAAATCAAGCAGATCATCAAGCTTAACATAGTAAGATCAAGACCAGATTACAGTTGCAAATTCAAAGCAATTTCTAGTTTTAAAAAATCAAAACAAAGTTCCAAATTCTCTACACAAAAATCAGGTGAGTAAACTACCTTGATAAATCTTAAACCATTTATATCTGGATTTGCATGCGATAATCCTTGAAGTATGGATGTAAAAATGTGCTTGCATGTCTGTATATAAGAAGGATTTGTGTGTGCATGTCTGGGAACAGGCATATTTGCCTCTGTTTTTTATTATAAGTTTCAAAACTTGTTCAAAATCCAAAATCTCTTTTAGCTAATGATGTTTAAACAAAAAGTGTATCAACCAACAAGATATTAATTTTTAAAAAGGTTTCAAGTGTTTATAAGTAAATATTTAGAAAATAAGAAAATACAGTAAAAATCATTTTCAAGTCTGAAAACCGATCATCTTAATTTCATGATTTGATTATATGATCATAATCGTAGTAGAAAATGGTGAATTTTAATAATAATATCATGATATTTAGATTCGTATTTGTCGTGATTTCTCGAGTTGAACTGAAATTGGCTTTCTGTCGAATTCTGGTGATCAGATGATGTTTGGGTCTTGGGATCGTGGGTGAAGTTTGCTAGGAGGTCAGAGGCTTCGGAAAAAATGGTGACTGGGATTCTAGGTGGACGTGACGGCTGGACGACGATGAAATAGGGTTTTAGACCTAATTTTGGTCGACTTGAGTTTCGAGACTGGTTCGTCAACGTCGAGAAATCGACCTGACCGGAGCAAGGGGAATCGAAGCGTGGTTCTTCGGTGAATCTTTGGTCGGAGTGGCGTGGGCTCAGATGGTCTGAGGTGGCGGGTCGAGGCAATTATTGGATGATCAGTTCGTTCCAGATGGTAGTTGTTGTTGCTCGTTTTCGATTTCAGGTTTGTTTCGATGTTCCATTGGTCGGAATCAAGTGAGAAGGTAGAGGTCGACATGCCAGCGAGGGTATCGATGGTCGGAGCCGCCGCGATTGCCTGTGCATGTGCACGTGTGTCAGATGTACATTGGGTTTGGGTTATTTGTGGAATAAGATGTTGTCTCGGGTATATACTCAGGAAGTGGCAGGGTTGGCTCGAGTTTGGTATCGAGAGGTTTGCGTAAGTTTTAGCAGTGTAACAAGTTTTTAAAAATTTAAAAACAAGACAAAGTTAAAAAAAAAGGAAAGCTCGGGTACGGGTTCGGGACAGAGACGAGTTGGACTCAGGTATAAGAAGTTGCAGATTTAAAACTTTTAAACAAATCAAGTTTAAAACAATTTTTCTTAACCCATTTCTTTTAAATAATAATTATTTTATTTAAGTCTTGGGTTGGTTAAAGGTTTTAAAATAAATAATTTTAAAATTAAATTAAGTTTAAAATATTTAATTATGTATCCCTTATTTAATTCATAAGTTTATTTAAATAAATTTAATAGTATAATTAAAGAGTTAATTTAAAAGGTAAGATGTTTTTAATTATCAATTAATTTAAGGTTCTTAAGTTAATTTATAAGTTAATGATGAATTAATTCCAAAGGTTATTTAAATAAGATTTTAAAGATAAGTGGTTTATCTCAAAAAATGTTTTTAATTATTAGTTAACTTAAAAGTCTTAAAGTAATTCATATGTTAATAATAAATTTATTTCAAAGGTTTATTTAATAAGATTTAAATATTGTAATTAAGTAATTAATTAAGATAAAGGGGTTTATCTTTAAATAATTAGGGTCTTGATTAATTAAAGGATCATTAATTAATGTGATTAATTAAAGGATCATTATTTATTAACTAAGCAAGATTTAAAGGTAATAAATTTAATTTATTTGGGGAATAAATTAAATTAATTAGGAATTAAGTAATTGATTAAGATAAATGGTTTATCTTAAAATTTATTAAGATCTTAAGGTAAATGAAGGATCATTAATTAGTAATTTAATGATAATCACTTAATGTAATTAATTAAAGGTTGATTAATTAATGTAAGTAATTAGGAAATAATTACTTAATGAAATTGATTAAAGGATAATTAATTAATTAATTAATGCAATTTAAGAATAATTATTTAATGAAATTAATTGAAGGTTAATTAATTAATAATTAAAGGATAATTGATTAATAATGAAAGAGTAATTAATCAAGTGATTATGGGATAACTACTTAATGAAGTAATTAAAGGATGATTAATTAATGTGAGTGATTAAAGGATATTACTCAAAGGATAATTACTTAATGTAAGTAATTAAAGGGTTAATTTGTTAATGTAATCAAAGGTTAATTCATTTATATGGTTAATTAAGGGATTATTAATTAATGTAAGTAATTGAGGATAATTACTTAAGATGGATAATTAAGGATGATTGATTAATTTCATTAATTAATTAAATCAATAACAAATATTTTGTGATAATTAATGTTAATTAAGTAGGGTTAGATAATTAATTCATAAGTAATTAATTTATTTGGTTTAAGCTAATTATAAATTATATGATTAATTAATCTTGTTTATGGATGATTGGATTATATTGGGTGCCTTGAATTGTTTGATATCTGTGATATGTAATATTCTGTGATATGAATTGCTTTGGATTGATTATGAATTGCTTTGGATTGAGGTGTGATTATTGTAAGTTATTTATCTATGATGTGTTGCTGTGTGAATGTGAACTTATGAACTGAATTAAAATTGTTTACTTAAACAACTTGGCCTTTAAAACGGCATTTGAATTTCGATGCGATCGGGGGTCTGATTCCAAATGGTTATCCGAAAACCACATCAAATCTTAAAGGTGAATCTTTTGTTTAAAAGATTAAAAATGAAAATTTGTATCCACATGTTTTAAAAATAAGCGCTCATTATTCGGTTAAGCCGGGGGGACATTAAGTCATAAAATGAAAGGTGGTGGTTGAAGACCGGTTATTTTCAAAAATGAAAGGATTACCTATTGATTGTCTCTGCACCGAGAGGCTCCGGTATAGAGATTACCTTATGTGATGGGGAGTTCGGACGTGATTAGGGGATATCCGAATTTGCAAGGACTTTTTCCTTAATTGGATGAAGTGCCTTCGGTTCAATTCAGACCCAGAATGGACTTGTATGGACGTATGTTTGACGTTACACTTTGAGATATAAAGTTGGTTTCTATCAAACACATTTCTGTTTGATGCGGAGAATTTATTCTCGTAGCTTAACACCCTTCTCTGAGACGTACGACCTCAGAGGTTATGTAGTTGATTGTTACTAGTGATATATTTCCAATTTGGTAATGTGGCATGCTAAGTGCTGAGCATTGGATTGATCGAAGCATGGCTTTTGTGAAAAGCGTAGCTTTGTGGGACGAGACTTCATTGAACCTCACACCTCGAAAATGGTTGAAATAGGAAGGATGCGGCAAGGTTATGGGGGTCGCGCCTCTCAGGGAACGTGCATTTCCTTCTGGATAAAAAGTAGTATCATGGTATGGAGACCAGATATTTTACTTATGTGGTTGTTGGAATTTTGATGGCGCCTCGGTAAAGGTCGGTTATGATCGAGGGATGGTATACTCGTGACAGTTAGTTACCTAGTTACAGAGGTAACCCAAGCTTGTGTTGGCAGAGATCCAGTTAGGTTCTCGGGGCGTCCCTCCAAAGGCGTACCCTTTCGGATAAAGGAAGTTCCTTAGCCTTGACCATTTGTTGGAAATCCAAACAATCAATACGAGCCCTGTACGGTTTTAGTTGTAGAACCTGCCATTTAATATGGTAGCTATAATAGGCGTACTACAATGGTACGTATGCTGGCTAAGAATAATATTATACTTGTAAATGTTTTCCACACTATGCACAAAAAATAGCATCAAAAATATTTTCGCGTGTCAAGCATGTTTGACTACTATAAGGAGAAACCTCCCTCATGTGTGCGATTGCATTGAGTGTGTGTTAGAAGACCTTATGGCAGTTTCATTTTCCAAAAAGCATAAACGGATTTCTTTTTATTTATTTTTGTACAAATTACTGTTTTTTGTTTTCTCACGGGCAGCCTAGAGTCAGGTTATCTGTAGGTTGTGAAGCTAAGTCAGGTTATCAATAGATGTGGATTTTGGATGTGTTTGGAGATTTTTGTTTTTTGTGCTTTTTGGTTTGAGCTTTGGAGCTTTGAATGAAGATGCGGTCTGTTGGACTCTCTCTCTCTTGGAAGCACCTATTGATGTCTCTTTTCCCTATTGATGGTGGTAAAGCTAGCCCGTCACATTTGTTGTTATTTTTCCGCTGTTGTATCTATATTGGCTCTGATTTTGTGGGGCATTTGTTATCAATATGTTGTATCCATATTGTGTATCAATAAAATCATTTTTTTTGTTCTGCTGTGTTGTTATCACCTAATGTGTTATAAGCTCCGGTGAACCGGACTCCAACGTTTGAATCTCCGGGATTCGAATTCGGGTGATGTATTGGATGCCGATTTTCGAGCTTCGAGCTCGGGTCATTAAAATTTGGTATCAGAGCTGAAGGTCGAGTAAGAACTTTAGCTTTGGAGTATAACTCATTAGGTGACTCATTAGAGATAGGGTTATAAATGCCCCAGAATGAGTATATTCCCTAAGATATCTTGTCTGTATGCCTAGATCAATATTCTTACTGTTCATTGATAGTGAGAATGAGTGCAAGAAGAGGACGAGGTAGGGACCGGGGGGTACCATTACAAATGGTTGAGACCCTGCAATAGCGCTAACAAAAGGAACAAATGTTTTCATCAACCTCTTTTGATCATCATCCAATTTCAATCCTTTGATGGCTTCCTGACAGCTCTAGGAAGAAGCTTTAGTATGGTGGGAGACCATTACATTGGCTTAATTGGAGGATGAGTTTACATGGGATAGATTCAAGCAAGTATTTGAGCAGTGTTATATGCCTTCTGCTAGTTTTTCCAGGATGTATCAAGAAGATTACTTATTTCTTATTTATGATAAAATTGTTAGAGTTCTATTCAACATTGGAGCCACACATAGTTTTATTTCCCAACAAACCGTAGAAGAGTTAAATTTTGAACCCAAATTCGTAAACGAATCTATTTGTGTGAAGAACACGGCAGGAGGCCCAGAGAATCTTTGTTTACATTGTAGAAAAATTCTTATTTCGTATTCTTATCATCAATTTTCTAATCAGCCTTTTCGTTTTTGACTTTAATGAATTTGAAATTTTAGTTGGAATGAATTGGTTAACAGAATGTGAAGCTAAATTAGATTGTACCAATAAAACGATTTCGTTCAAAACCAAACTTGAGAATTTTGTTGTGATTTCTTATGAGGATCCAAGTCCGAAGAGGGACAAGCTAATGTGTACTTTAGGATATCCTGACCCAAATTTAAAATCCATACCTATTGTTCGAGAATTTCCTGATATATTTGAAGAGTTAAGTCTTTACCTCCGCATAGAGAAATCAAATTTCGAATCAACTTGGTTTCCGATGCCCATTCAGTTATGCATGCAAGTCGTAGGATAGAGTAGGGCTAGTTGAGCAAACCCAAGATTTACTGGAGAAAGGATTTATATGACGTAGTCGTTCCAGTTGGGGTTCAGCTGTAGTATTTGTAGCCAAGTCCGATGGATCTTTGAGATTGTGTGTAGATTATCGTGATCTTAATAAATTAACGTCTAAGAATAAATTTCCTTTGCCCCAAATCAATGACCCGTTCGATCAATTGTATGGTGCTCGATTCTTTTCCAAGATGGATCTAGCCCAAGGATTCCATCAGCTAAAATTACAGAAGATTGTATCCGTTTTTCTATTTTTTTGGAGGTCCCGATACATTCTACGAATGGTTAGTTATGCCCTTCGGACTAACCAATGCCCTGCATATTTCATAGACCTGATGACCCGAGTATTTCGTGTAGTATTGATTAAGTTCATTTTCGTATTTATTTTTGATATTCTGATTTATTCCAAAACTAAAGAAAAGCATGCAAAAGCCGAAATATCCACTCTACATTTAGGATAGAACTTCTCTACATTTGATCTGGTAAGTCATTTCTCTATCTTTTTTATGTGTTCATAGGTTCTTTGTTTGTCTCCCTGTCTTTCAAATTTCGAGGACGAAATTTTCTTAAGGGGGAATTTGTAACGATCCCCTTTTTAAGCCAAATTTAATTTAGTAATTAATATAATTTTTTAGTGTTAATTTATGAATTAATTTGAAGATTTCCAAAACGAATAAGATATGTGTTGTTTATATATATAAATAGATTATAAATAGGATTTTGAATTTGAAATTCAAAAAAAATGTCTTAATAAAAATAAATTGGATTTAAAATTCTATATTTCAAAAACTAATATATATATATATATATGTATGTATGTATGTATGTATGTATGTATGTATTCTGATTTTGAAATAATATTTTGAATTCAATACAATAATTTTCAAAAGCTATTTAAGGGTTAAAATCTATTATATATATATTTGTGTTTATTTATTAATGTATAATGTGATTTAAATTATTTTCTTTAAGATTATATAAATATATATAAATATAAATACGTCTTTTGAAATTAATGAGATAAACATGATAAAAAATAAAAGATGCATAAAAAAATAAATATAAAACATATGTTAACATAAAAAGAAATGTTTTAAAACAAAATTGAAAATATGTTATAAAAATTATAAAATCATATTTCAACACTAAATACATGCAAATTAACATGTGTAAGCTTTGTAATACATGAAATTAACAAGTGGAAGCTAATATGTCATGCAAAATCCAAGTTTAACTTAATTATATTTTACAAATCCAAGTGTCACATTTTTTTTGATTTTCTTTCATTTTTAAAATAAAATAAAACAAGGCAATACACTTATATCTCACATTCTTCTCTACTCTTTCATTTTCTTTGATTTATTCAAAACCAAAACTTGAAACAAAACCATACCTGAAAGGAAATTAAACCAAAAAATACAAACAAAAGAAAATAATCTTTACCAAAAACTAAAGTAATCTAAGATCAGAGCAGCAATCAAATTTTTGCAATCTAAACCTGAATGTAAAGTAGATTCAAGATCATCCCAATAATCAAGCAAGCTATAGATCAGATTCAACTCAGATAAATCAAGCAGATCATCTCAAGCTTAACATAGTAAGATCAAGATCAGATTACAGTTGCAAATTCAAAGCAATTTCTAGTTTTAAAAAAATCAAAATAAAGTTCCAACTTCTCTGTACAAAAATCAGGTGAGTAAACTACCTTGATAAATCTTAAACCTTTTATATCTGGATTAGCATTTCATAACCCTTGAAGTATGGATGTAAAAATGTGCTTGCACGTCTGTATATATGAAGGATTTATGTGTGCATGTCTGGGAACAGGCATATTTTCCTCTAATTTTGATTACATGTTTCAAAACCTGTTCAAAATCCAAAATCTCTTCCTCTAATCTCTTTTAGCTAATGATGTTTAAATAAAAAGTGTATCAATAAACAAGATATTAAGTTTAAAAATTGTTTCATGTGTTTATATTAAGTAAATATTTAGAAAATAAGAAATTACATTAAAAATCATTTTCAAGTCAGAAAATCGATCATCTTATTTCATGATTTGATTATATGATCAGAATCGTAGTAGAAAATGGTGAATTTTAATAATCAGATCATGATTTTTAGATTCGTATTTGTCGTGATTTCTCAAGTTGAACCGAAATTGGTTTTCTGTCGAATTCTGGTGATCGAAGGATGTTTGGGTCTTGGGATCGTGGGTGAAGTTTGCTTGGAGGTTAGAGGCTTCGGCAAAAATGGTGACTGGGATTCTAGGTGGCCATGGTGGCTGGACGATGATGAACTATGGTTTTAGACCCAGTTTTGGTCGACTTGAGTTTCAAGACTAGTTTGTCAACGTCGAGACATCGGACCTGACCGGAGCAAGGGGAATCGAAGCGTGGGTCTTCGGTGAATCTTTGGTCGGAGTGGCGTGGGCTTAGATGGTCTAAGGCGGCGGGTCGAGGCAATTATTGGATGATCAGTTCGTTCCATATGGTAGTCGTCGTTGGTCGTTTTAGATTTCAGGTTTGTTTCGATGCTCCGGTGACCGAAATCACGTGAGAAGGTAGAGGTCGACATGCCGGTTAGGGTATCGATGGTCGGAGCCGCCATGATTGCTTGTGCATGTGCACGAGTGTAAGGTGTACACTGGGTTTGGGTTATTTGTGGAAGAAGATGTTGTCTTAGGTATATACTCGGGAAGTGGCAGGGTCGGCTCGAGTTTGGTACCAAGAGGTTCACGCGAGTTTTAGCAGCGTAACAGTTTTTTAAATATTTAAAAACAAGACAAAGTTAAAAAGAAAAAAAGAAAGGGAAGCTCGGGTTTGGGCTCGAGACAGAGACGCGTTGGACTCGGGTATAAGAAGTTGCATTTTTAAAACTTTAAAATAAATCAAGTTTAAAACAATTTTTCTTAACCTAGTTCTTTTAAACAATAAATGTTTTATTTAAGTTTTTGGTTGATTAAAGGTTTTAAAATAAATTATTTTAAAATTAATTTAAGTTTAAAATATTTTATTATGTATACTTTATTTAATTCATAAGTTTATTTAAATAAATTTAAGTAGTGTAATTAAGGAGTTAATTTTAAAAGGTAAGATGTTTTTTATTATCAATTAATTTAAGGATCTTAATTTAATTTATAAGTTAATGATGAATTAATTTCAAAGGTTATTTAAATAAGATTTTAAAGATAAATGGTTTATCTTAAATAATGTTTTTAATTATTAGTTAACTTAAAAGTCTTAAAGTAATTCATATGTTAACAATGTATTCATTTCAAAGGTTTATTTGATAAGATTCAAATATTGTAATTAAGTAACTAATTAAGATAAAGGGGTTTATCTTTAATTAATTAGGGTCTTTATTAACTAAAGGATCAATAATTAATGTGATTAATTAAAAGATCATTATTTATTAATTAAGAAAGATTTAGAGGTAATTATTTTAATTTATTTGGAATTAAATTAAATTAATTAGGAATTAAGTAATTGATTAAGATAAATGGTTTATCTTAAAATTAATTAAGATCTTTAGGTAATTGAACGATCATTAATTAGTAATTTAATGACAGTTACTTAATGTAATTAATTAAAGGTTGATTAATTAATGCAAGTAATTAAGGGATAATTACTTAATGAAATTAATTAAAGGATAATTAATTAATTAATGTAATTTAAGAATAATTACTTAATGAAATTAATTAAAGGTAAATTAATTAATAATTAAAGGTTAATTAATTAAGCAATTAAAGGATAATTGATTAATAACTAAAGAGTAATTAATCAAGTGATTATGGGATAATTACTTAATGAAGTAATCAAAGGATGATTAATCAATGTGAGCAACTAAAGGATGATTACTCAAAGGATAATTACTTAATGTAAGTAATTAAAGGGTTAATTTGTTAATGTAATCAAAGGTTAATTAATTTATATGGTTAATTAAGGGATTATTAATTAATGTAAGTAATTGAGAATAATTACTTAAGATGGATAATTAAGGATGATTAATTAATTTCATTAATTAATTAAATTAATAACAAATTGTTTATGATTAATTAATGTTAATTAAGCAGGGTTAGATAATTAATTCATAAGTAATTAATTTATTTGGTTTAAGCTAATTATAAATTATATGATTAATTAATCTTGCTTATGGATGATTGGATTATATTGGATGCCTTGAATTGTTTGATATCTCTGATATGTAATATTCTATGATATGAATTGCTTTTGATTGATTATGAATTGCTTTAGATTGAGCTGTGATTATTATAAGTTATTTATCTGTGATGTGTTGCTGTGTGAATGTGAACTTTTGAATTGAATTAAAATTGTTTACTTAAACAACTTGGCCTTTAAAATGACATTTGAATTTCGACGTGACCGGGGGTCGGATTCCAAATGATTATCCGAAAACCACATCGAATCTTAAAGGTGAATATTTTGTTTAAAAGACGAAATACGAAAATATGTTTCCACATGTTTTTAAAATAAGCGCCCACTATTCGGTTAAGCCATGGGATGACATTAAGTCATAAAACCCATTCCGAGTAATGATACGACGAAATGTGATTGCATTTGAAGATGGTGGTTGAAGACTGGGTATTGTCGATAACGAAAGGATTACCTGTTGGTTGTATCTGCACCGTGTGGCTCCGGTATAGAGATTAACCTATGTGATGGGGAGTCCGGACGTGATTAGGGAATATCCAGATTTGCAAGGACTTTTTCCTTAATTGAATGAAGTGCCTTCGGTTCCATTCAGACCCAGGATGGACTTGTGTAGACGTATGTCTAACGTTACACTTTGAGATATAAAGTTGGTTTCTATCAAATACATTTCTGTTCGGTGGTGGAGATTTTATTCTCTTAGCTTAACACCCTTCTCTGAGACGTACGAGCTCAAAGGTCATGTAGTTGATGGTTATTAGTGATATATTCCCAATTTGGTAATGTGGCATGCTAAATGTTAAGCATTGGATTGATCAAAGCATGGCTTTTGTGAAAAGCGTAGCTTTGTGGGACGAGACTTCAACGAATTTCACACCCCGGAAATGGTAGAAAGAGGAAGGATGTGGCAAGGTTATGGGGGTCGCGCCCCTCAGGATATGTACATTTCCTTCTGGATAAAAAGTGGTATCATGGTACAGAGCCCTGATATTTTACTTATGTGGTTGTTGGAATTTAATGGCGCCTCGGTAAAGGTCGGTTAGGACCGGGGGATGGCATACTCATGACAGTTAGTTACCTAGTTACAGAGGTAACTCGACCTTGTGTTGGCAAAGATCCGGTTAGGTTCTCGGCGCGTCCCTCCAGAAGCATACCCTTTCGGATAAAGGAAGTTCCTTAGCCTTGACCATTTGTTAGAAATCCAAACAGTCAATACGAGCCCTGTACGGTTTTAGTTGTAGAACCTGCCGTTTAACAAGGTAGCTATAGTAGGCATACTATAATTGTACGTATGCTGGCTAAGATTAATATTATACTTGCAAATATTTTCCACGCTATGCACTAATAATAATATCAAAAGGATTTTCGCATATCAAGCATATCTGACTACTATAAGGAGTAACCTCCCCCATGTGTGCAATTGCATTGAGTGTGTGCCAGGAGACCTTATGATAGTTTCATTTTTCATAAAGCATGAATGGATTTCTTTTTATTTCTTTTTGTACAAATAACTGTTTTATGTTTGCTCACACCAACCCATGACTGACTCGGAGTTTATTGTTCTCTTTCTAAACTCTGGGTGGCCATAATTTTCCACACGGGCAGCCTAGAGTCAAGTTATCAATAGGTTGTGAAGCTAAGTCAGGTTATCAATAGATGTGGATTTCGGAAGTCTTTGGAGCTTTTGGTTTTTAGAGCCTTTTGGTTTGAGCTTTGGAGCCTTGGAATGAAGATGCAGTCTGTTGGTCTCTCTCTCTCTCTCTTGGAAGCACCTGTTGATGTCTCTTTTCCCTGTTGATGGTTGTAAAGCTAGACTGTCACATTTGATGTTATTTTTCCACCGTAGTGTCTATATTGGCTCTGATTTGTTGGGCATTTTTTATCAATATGTTGTGTCCATATTGTGTATCAATAAAATCATTTTTTTTGTTCCGCTGTGTTGTTATCACCTAATGTGTTATAAGCTTCGACGAACCGGAATCCAACGTTTGAATCTCCAGCATTCAAATGCGGGTGATGTATTGGATGCTAATTTTCGAGCATCGAGCCCAAGTCGTTACAAAATATACTTTCTACCACTTTTCGATTTCAAATTTGTGTTATTCCTTGATTAATAATGATGTCGGAAAAGTTTTAAAACTATCCTTTTCTTGACATACATTCTTAATTCTCACATATAGAGATGAGTTTCAATACCTCAAAATTTGGTGTTAAGTATAAAAAGAGTACTTTCCATACCACCATATATTATAAAGATCATTATAGAAATAATATCTCCTATACTTTTCACATTTCGACTATTTCGACTTACCCCTCGCACAGAAACGAAGGCAGGTAAATCAGGGCACTGATTGCTTCTGGCCTTGCCTTAGTTAAACTACTATGATATCAGATCTTGTAGATAGAGGATCGGTGTGAAGCCTCACCTCGAGATCCACATTAACAAAGAGTATTACTTGGTAATACCCTCTGCTAATGCCGAGAATATGACTGTTTAGGAATGAGCATCTATAGCCTTGTCTTAAATATCTATCGAATATGTCGATAAATGCTCTATATTTTTTCTCTCTATCTCAAGTGGATCGAAATATTCAATAAACACTTAATATAAAGCCATAGATGGCTATAGGATATATTAGAACAAAATACACCAACTCAAATGCAAAACACATCACAGAAAAACAAATAATCCCATATATACACACAAATACAGATACATCATAGAGTATACAAAATGATACATCACATATGTGGTATGACGACCACAATACAAACATGAGTCAAAAGAATATACTTATCAGAGTAGTAATAAAAAGGACTACACAAAAGCTACAACAAAAAAAGCTAGCAGAAAAGTCCATGCGGGAGCAAAATAGGCTAAGTCCAAAGGGTATCTAACCGAAAATACCTCGATCTGACCCGAGTATAATATACATAGGTTAACCTAGCTAAACAAATCAGTTTATACGTTAAGCGATAGTATAAGAATAATGAAAATGTGATAATATTCTCGAATGGGAAGGAACAATCTAAAGTGTATGATTACATCAAGTGATAATATGGTATCACTACACAAACGTATAATCTCAAAGGAGATAAAATACCCATAAAGCGCTAAAAGTAGCGAGCCTCATATCATCGGCATTCATAAAACATCAAATATGGTTTAAAGGAAAACCAAAACCCACCACCTTGGCAAACCCAAAACATGCATAAAGAGATCCCATCTCAAACACGCCATAAGACAAATATATCTCCAAAAAGGAGAATAAAATCTCAAATAAATGCCAAAAGGCAAATCTCATATAATGTAGCCAAAAGGAAAATCTCAAAAACGCCAGTATAGTCAATTCAAATCTCAAAAATAAAACTTCCAAGGGTTCAAATTTTCGAAAGGTAACCACCACAAATATATATTGAAAGGTTCAAAGGAGTAATTCCGAAAAAGGGCGATGCACTAGGGAAAATAGTCAAAGAAACCATCTCAAAAGTGTTTGCACGTTCATGTGGTCAAAGCCTTGCCAAGTACTATTATCTCAAGTAGGTACCTCGCCCGAAGGCAAAATGTCACAATGACAAATATGCCGCAATGGCAAATACGCTGCAAAGGCAAACGACTCGAAGACAAATACGCCGCAATGGCAATGACCCAAAGGTCCAGTACTTGCACGTCGTAATGGCAAATGTGTCATAAACTCTCGAATAGGAACCTGAATAGTTTTAACGTGCTTCCCATACCACACATTCTCACTAAACGGTTTACTAACCGTCAGTAAATTTCATACTCAAAGCAGTAAAAAGTTTACCTCACCTCATCGTTAAACTCGATCCAAAGGTCAAAACAATCAAACGGACAAGTCGGGAATTAACCGATAAGATAGATGCTCGTGTCTCATACCATGTGTTTTACCAAACCGCTTAATTCTCCTTCACATTTGCTCGAATAGTGCAAAACATTTACTTTATATATAAAATAATTTATTTGAGAAAACAAGCTTTTAAAACCATTTTTCAAAATCGATTTTGAAGACAATATTTGAAAATTCCCTTATTATGGAGAATAAATAGATTTTATAGCTTAAAATAATTTAAAAATATTACATAATAATTATTTTAAATGCCAATTTATTTTAAATTTTATTTCAAAATTGTTTGGAAAAATCTGTGCTCGAAATTAAAGAAATCACTCGCAACCATAGTTCAAATTCAATTCAAATTCGATTCAAATTTGGATTTGAAATTCTTCAAAAATTGGCTAGCTTATTGATAAGCATTATAGCCCTCAAAGTATTTCAGAAATATCACAAAAACAAGAAGTAAATGTCAAAATTCGGACGAAAAAGAACATAAAAACGCATAGGCAAGATAATATCCAGGTCTGAAATCTTCTGTGGGTTCAAATTTCGGACATGAAACAAGTGGACAAGCGACCTTTGATTGAATTAAAAATTGTTGTACATAAAATAGAAAACTTTGGCTTTCAAACTAAAAAAGAATCAATGAGTTCCAACTGGAAATGAAAAAGTTACACTGTCTCAAACATGCACTCAGGCCATGCTTGCAATAGTTCAAAAACATGCCCAGGTCTGAAAACCATCTTGGGTCCAACTTACAAGCCTGAAAAAGAGGATCAAACGACCTCATATTGAGCTGAAAATTGGTATACAAATAGTAGAAAACTTAATCTTTCAAAAAAAAGAATCGGTAAATTCTAATTGGAAATGTAAAAGTTACACTGTCTCAAACATTGACTCGGGCCATGTTTGCAACAGTATAAAAACCAAAAAAAGCACAGGTCTGAAAACCATCTCGGGTTCAACTTCCAAGCATGAAACGAAAGACCAAATTATCTTGGATTGAGGTGAAAACTGGTATTTTTATAATAGAAAACTTCAGCTTTTAAACAAAAAAAGAATCGATCAATTCCAGTAAGAAATGAAAGAGTTATGCTGTCTCAAACATGAAATCAGACCATGTTTACAGCAACTCAAACAATTTCTACGGGAAAAGATTTGTGGTTGACTTAATTTTCTACCACTGTTTTGAACATCCAAATGAGTATATTTCCCAACTAAAATTTTCAGAGATGAAGTTCAACTTGCAAGCTACCAAATGCAAGATATCCGGTAGCATTTCATTGTTAGTATCAAAAGTTATAGGCGTTCAAAGAGGAAATATGAAACATATTTCATACCCAAAAATTTATCAACAAAAGCTAAATTTTGATTGCTATAGCAATTTTTTAAGCTTGGCTCAGCTATATTATGTGAGTATTTCAACTCACCTTACTGTTGCAATGTAAAGGCTTGGAATTTGGTTGCAAAATTGAAGCTTTCAGCTAGATTGATGCCTCTAAAAACCTATAGGAAACAATTACAATACATGAAAACAAAAATATAGAGTAAATTAGAAACCTCCTTCTCAAATTAAGAATTTGATGAAATTATAAGGTTTAGATATTGATTACCTTTAGATTATCACTCTAGATTGAAAAAGATTTAATTTTTTCGAATTAACTTGAAGATTTGAGTTTGAATTGAGGGGATGGTTGATTTTCTTTTTACTGTATTTTGTTTACAGGAGAGGAAGAAGAAGATGAGCAATGAAAAATGAACATACAGTAAGTTTTGTTTTCTCATTTCTTACCTAGTCAAGCACTATTGGGCCTTAGACCCATTAGTAGAAAGAAATAAAATGGCCTATTGATTAAATAATCAACACTTAATGAAAAACGGATACACATTTAAATTATGTAAATAAACAAATGTAATTTTCTTTCAAATTTTCACACAACAAAGTACGTAAATTTACATACCTATAAAATAAATCATTTTCCATCAAATAAATAGATTAATTTATATTTTAAAACAATTTTATTATTAAAATCATTTATTTTATAAAAATATAAAATTTCACAAATAAATGCACAAAACCATATTTTTAACTTCTAAAATTCCAAAAAAAAAATCTTGCTTAGAAAAATATAACTAACCATTCTAAACACAAATTTATAATTAAAACTCATTTTTAAACCAATTTTCACATTTTTATTTGATTAAACAACCTTCAAAAATCACATACTTCTTTTAAAAATTATTAGAAGAATTATTGGCCATAATTAATACAATTATTGCATTTTCTCTAAATAAAAACTATTTTCCATTTATTATTAACTGAAACAAATAAAATAAAGTTTAAAATTTTATTTTCTCATTTTATTTCCAAAATTCATTGTTTTATTCCAAATAAACAATTTAAAATCTCCAATTTTAATTTAAATTGCAATATTAAATTATAATTACCATTATAATTTAATATATTCAGGTAATCTCCAAACCAGGGTTGTTACAGACTCTTCCCTTAACGCGTCCTCGCAATTTCAAGAGAAGAGATTATATTCAACCTATTAATTTCATTAACTAAAAGAAAAATAGACAAGCCTTAGATAAAGAGATAATCTCACCATTGCTATCGAAGATAGAAAACTGGGATAGGATCGCTCAATAAACTCTCTGGTTTTCCAAGTGTAGTCATTGGGATTAGTGGACCATTGAACTTTAACGAGCGACACGTCCTTATTTCGAAGGCGTTGCACCTCCGAAGCAAGTACGCAAATAGGTTGCCGCACAACAGATAGGTCTGGTGAGATTTCAATCTCTTGCAAATCAGGAGAATCGATAACAAAATCCGACTCTCGAAGACACTTCCGAAGCTGAGAGACGTGAAACACGTCATGAATGCCCGATAGATGAGTTGGAAGTGAAAATCTATAAGCCACAGGGCCAATACATTCAGTAATAGGAAATGATCCTATAAAGCGAGGAGCAAGTTTTCCAGTCGTACTAAAGTGCATAACCTATTTCAAAGAAGAAACACGAATAAAGACAAGATCACCAACCGAGAACTCGAAAGGCTTCCTAAAGTTGTCTGCATAGGATTTCCGGCAGCTCTGTGCCTCTTTCATTCTCTAACGAATAAGATCAATCTTCTCAGAAGAATCACGAACAGAATTTGGGCCAAGAAGAATCTTCTCTCCAGATTTCAACCAACAAGAAGGTGATCGATATGGCCTTTTGTATAAGGCTTTGAAAGGAGCCATACCGATACTAGACTGAAAACTATTATTGTAGGATAATTCCACATGAGCTATGTGATCATCCCAACTACCACCGAAATCTAGAATGCAAGCACGGAGAAGATCCTTGAGAATACGATTCAACCGTTTAGTCTGTCCATCAGACTACGGATGATATGTTGTGCTGAAATTGAGTTTTGTTCCAAAGCTTGCTGAAGACTCTGCCAGAAATGACTCGTGAATAGCGGGTCAAGGTCATAAACAATCGAACTAGGAACACTATGAAGTCTCATGATATCCTTGATATATAACTTAGCCAAATGAGAAGCACTCCTATTAGACTTAATAGAAATGAAATGAGCTGATTTGGTGAGGCGATCAACAATAACCCATTTGCTTGAATGGCCTACTCTCGAACTAGGTAGGCCGTCAATGAAATTGATTGGAATCGGATCCCATTTCCACAATAGAATCTCTTGAGGCTGAAGGAGACCAGAAGGGCGCTGATGTTCGGCTTTGATACGTTGACAAGTCATGCAATTACTCACATAACTTGCCGCATCACGCTTCGTGCCTTCCCAATAATAAAGGCAATGCATATCGGCATACATCTTACTACTGCAAGAATGAATGGTATACTTAGAATGGTGATAATCATCGAGAATGTCCTGCCTAGGCACGACTAGACGGTTCTTCTTACGAAGACACCCACGAGAATCAATACTGAAATCCCTCAACTCCACATCATGGGACTCACACTCATAAGTTTGGATAAGGTGCACAAGATCGGGATCACGCAGCTGAGCATCTGCAATATGATCCAAGAAGCTGGGTCGAGCTTCCAAACTGAATAATAGAATAGGCAAATTAGAAGATGGAGCTCAATCACGAATATCACAAAGAGATAAGGTCTTAAGAACATCCCACTCGGCTAGCATCATAGAAATAATAGGCAAATGTTTGCGACTAAGCGCATCAGCAACACGATTACCCTTACCAAGGGTATACTGGATATCGATGTCATAGGAGGCAAGGAACTCGAGCCAACATTGTTGCCTCATATTGAGCTCCTTCTGAGTGAACGGTATTTTAAGAACTTGTGATTGGTATAGAGAATGAAGTGCTCGCCTAATAAATATTATTGCCAAATCTTCAAGGTGAAGATGATGGCGGCTAACTCGAGATCATAAGTAGCATAGCGGACTTCATTCGGTTGTAGTTGCCTAGAAGCATAAGCAACTACCTGATCCTTGTGCAGAAGCATGACACCGAGGCCATACCTACTAGCATCAGTGTAGACAACAAGATCCTAAATCCTTCAAGAACCACCAGAATAGGAGCATTAGTGAGAAGCTCCTTCAACTGCTGAAAAGAAGCTTCACGCTTGTCGTACCAAATAAATCAAACGCCTTTTCGAATAAAGCTAGTGAGAGGAAGCACAATACTAGGGAAATCCTTAATGAATCGACAGTAATAACCCGCTAATCCATGGAAGCTACGAATCTCATAAACATTTTTAGGCATCTTCCAACTCTGGATGGCTTCGATCTTCGAGGATGGATCGAAATGCTTCGGAAGAAACAACGTGGCCTAAGAACTTAACCTTATTCTTCCAAAAATGGCACTTGGAGAATTTGGCTTTAAGCTAATGGTGACGAAGAGTGCTCAAGACAATTCTCAAGTGATTAGCATGCTTGGCATCAAATTTCAAATAAACAAGGATGTCATCGACGAACACAAGGATGAACTTATCGAGATATTCCTGAAATACTCGATTCATAAGATCAACAAAGTAAGCAGGAGTGTTCGTCAAAACGAATGGCATAACGAGCCACTCGTAAGATCCATAGAGAGTGCAAAAAGCTATAAGTGATATGCTATCTTCCGCCACTCGGAGCTGATGAAAGCCGGTGGCAAGGTCTTGATGAGAAAAGACCTTAGCACCACTCAATTGATCGAACATATCATCGATCCTAGGCAACTGGTACTTATTCTTGATGGTTACCTCGTTAAGCTTGCGATAATCGATGCAAAGCCTAAGAGCGCCATCAGAATTCTTCACAAAGACGACCGCGACACACCACAGTGAAGAACTAGACTGCGTAAATTGCTTCGCTTCAAGCTCTAAAAGTTGCTTCTTGAGTTTCTCATTTTCCTTGGTAGACATCCTCATAGGAGGTGGTTGAAAGCTTGGAATGAGATCAACGCGAAACTCGATAGCCTGCTTGGGTGGCAAACCCAAAAAAGGCTCAAACCCATCAGTGAAGTCACAAACAATAGGAATACCAGATATATCATCATCATCTCGTGAGTCGAGAGAAAATAAAGATTCTTCGGAATTATTCACATTCCGAAGAACAAGTGATAGCTGAGCAGACGAATCTAGATGTTGAAGATATAAAATTCTCTTAGAACAGAAAATCCTGGCATCATATCGCACTAGCCAGTCTATACCCAAAATCGTATCAAATCCCAAAAAAGAAATAACGTGCAGATTTGCACGAAAAGAAAAGCCACATAAAACAATCTCAGCATCATCACAAAGCATGCTAAGGGTTATGGATCGCCCGATAGAATTTGTAATCCTTAATGGAGTAACCATAGAAGAAACATCCAAAGACAAATCATCGATGAGCTTCTTCGATACGAATGAATGCGATGCACCCGTATCGAAGAGGACTCGAATTAGAACGATCACGAAACAACAACGAACCTTCAAGAATAGAAGGAGAGTACCTCTGCGCTGAGAAGACCCTCCAGAAGCATCCACTAAATTCAGCTTGCCAGATTTAGAATTATTCAGAGCAATAGGACAAGTGGAAATATGATGGCCTTCCTTCTTGCAATAGCACAGAAAGGAGGCTTAGGAAAATCTCGAATCATATGGTCAGGAGAACCACAATTAAAACACCCCTTCCGAGTAGGAGGTGCTCCATTAGGCTTCAAACTAGGACTAGATCCAACGGGCTTCTTCTTCTTGAAGGGGAAAAACTTTGGCTTATGAAATGAGAACTTCTTATTGGGGTTCTTGCGAACCTCAGCCTTATCATCACTACCACACTCCTTCTTGACGGCTTCAAGATGAAGCGCCGAGTCAACCAACCCCTCAAAAGAAAGCTTAAGCTGGAGCATCAAAGACTTCTTCAAATACTTCCTAAGACAAGAGACAAACTTCAGATTCTTCTTATAAGAGGTGCTAATGTATTCAAGACCATAGTTAGATAAGGCCTCAAATGATGATAAATACTCCAAGACGGAGGATATCCCTTGCTTCAACTCAAGGAAGCGACGGGCTAATAAATCTTTCTCAGATTCAGGAATGAATTTGAGCTCGAAACATTCCCGAAATTAAGTCCAAGAAAGAGTAGACTCATCGAGCTTGGCTATGAGAAGCTCGTACCAATCAAGGGCACGCTGTTGCAATAGGCTAGATGTGACAAGAACTATGTTGTGGTCAGAAAGATCCATGCGAGAGAATATATGCTCGCACGTAAGTATCCAAGCTTAGACCTCTGGAACGGACTCGGAGCCTTTGAACGGCTTTCCTCCGAGATGAGAGAAATCGCTGCACAAGCGTGCAAAGATAAACTTGCATAGAGGAGATGCTCGAATAGGAGCTAGTGGCTTAGTGCTCCTAAATAACTCCATAAATCGATTGGTAGACATATAAACGTCGTCCGGATGCGAGCCGCTGGATTGCCCAGCATCCGAGTATCATTCTCTGCCTCTTCCAGGCATTAGCTGAAAGTTAAGATAAGAGAAATATTATTCGCATGGAAGATGTCATTAATTCAAATATGGAATCTACGAAATTAAAATGTACTCCTAGACGTATATCCAAACTTCTATCTACTCCAAAGGACACGAAAAGAACAAAGGCACGATGATTTAAGGATTTGTAACACTTGTATTACACTTTTATGTACCGTAATATGTGTTTCTATTTTGTGTTTATCATATTTTGTTGTAAATTCAGCTTTGATACCAAGCGGTGACGCCCTACACTAGGATCCACATTAGCAAAGAGTATTACTTGGTAATACCTTCTGCTAATGCGGAGAATAGGGCTATTTAGGAGAGACCATTTATAGACTTGTCTTAAATATCTACCGAATACGTCGATAAATGCTCTATATGTTTTTTCTCTCTATCTCAGATGGATCAACATATCTAATAAATACTTAATACAAAGCCATAGGCTGCTATAGGATCTATCAGAAAAAATACAACAACCCAAATGCAAAACACATTACAGAACAGCAGATAATCTGATATACACACATATATACAGATACATCATAAAGTATACAAAATGATACATCAATTATGTGGTATGTGAGCATAATACAAACACGAGTCAATATAATATACATATCAGAGTAGTAGTAAAACGGACTACATAAAAGCTACAACAAAAAGAGCTAGTAGAAAAGTCCATGTGGGAGCAGAATAGGCTAAGTCTAAAGGGTACCTAACCTGAAACACCTTGGTCTGACCCGAGTATAAAATACACGGGTCAGTCTAGCTTAACAAATAAGTTTACAAGGATAAGCGATAATAAGAGCATAAGGATAATGTGATAATATCCCTAAATGGGAAGGAACAATCTAAAGTGTATGATTGCATGAAGTGATAATATGGTATCACTACACAAATGTATAATCTAAAAGGAGGTAAAATACCCATAAAGCGCTAAAGTGGCGAGCCTCATATAATCAGCATTCATAAACATCAAATATGGTTTATGAGAACTCAAATAGCCATAAGGCAAATATATCTCCAAACAGGAGAATAAAATCTCAAATAAACACCAAAAGGCAAATCTTAAATAACGCCAGTGTAGCCCATTCAAATCTCAAAATTAGAACTTCCAAGAGTTCAAATTCCCAAAAGGTAATCGCCATAAATATATATTGAATTGTACAAAGGACCAATTCCGAAAATGGGCGATACACTAGGGAAAATAATCAAAGAAACCATCTCAAAAGTGTTTGCACGTGCATGTGGCCGAAGCCTTGCCAAGTACTGTTATCTCAAATAGGTACCTCGCAAGAAGATAAAACGTCACAATGACAAATACGCCGTAATGGAAAATAATCCGCAATGGAAAACGTCTTGAAGACAAATACGCTGCAATAGCAAACGCCGCAATGGCAATGACCCGATGGTCCAGTACTGGCATGCCACAATGGCAAGTATGTCACAAACTCTTGAATAAGAACCCAAATAGTATTAACATGCGTCCCATACCACACGTTCGCACTAAACGGTTTACTAACCGCCAGTAATTTTAACACTCAAAGCAGTAAAAATTTACCTTATCTCATCGGTAAACTCGATCTGAAGGTGAAACGATCAAACATACAAGTCATGAATTAACTGATAAGGTAGACACACATGTCACATACCATGTGTTTTACCAGACCGTTTAATTCTCCTTCTCATTAGCTCGAATAGTGCAAAAATGTGTATTTTATATTTGAAATAATTTATTTGAGAAAACAAGTTTTTAAAACCATTTCCCGAAAACAATTTTGAAGATAATATTTGAAAATTCCCTTATTATAGAGAGTAAATAGATTTTATAGCTTAAAATAATTTAAAAATATTACATACTAATTATTTTATATGACAATTTATTTTAAAATTTATTTCGAAATTGTTTGGAAAAAACTGTGCTCCAATCAAAGAAAATCACTCAAAACCGTCATTCAAATTCAATTCAAATTTGAATTTCAAATTCAGTAAAGCTTGGTTAACCTATTGATAGGAATCATAGCCCTCAAATATTTCAAAAATATCAGAAAAACATAAAGTAAAAGTCAAAAGTCGAACGAAAAAAGAACATAAAAACGCATAGGCAAGATAACACCCAGGTCTAAAATCTTCTCTGTATTCAACTTTCAGACAAGAAGCAGGTGGATAAACGACCATTGATTGAACTAAAAATTGTTGTGCACAAAGTAGAAAACTTCAGCTTTCAAACAAAAAAAGAATTGATGAATTCCAACCGAAAATGAAAAAGTTACATTATCTCAAACATGAACTCAGGCCATGTTTGCAACAGTTCAAAAAAAACATGCCCAGGCCCGAAAACCATCTTGTGTCCAACTTACAGGCCTGAAACAGAGGACCAAACTACCTCATATTAAGTTGGAAATTGGTATAAACATAGAAGAAAACTTCATCTTTCAAGCAAAAAAATCGGTGAATTCTTATTGAAAATGAAAAGGTTACACTGTCTCAAACATAGACTCAGGCCATGTTTGCAATAGTTCAAAAACCAAAAAAAAGTACAGGCTTGAAAAGCATCTCAGGTTCAACTCCAGGCATGAAACGAAGGACCAAATTACCTCGAATGAGCTAAAAATTAGTACACATATAATAGAATACTTCAGCTTTGAAATAAAAAAGAATCGGTGAATTCCAGCAAGAAATAAAAGAGTTCTGACTCAAACATGGACTCAGGCCATGTTTGCAGCTACTCATAAAACAAAATTTCTTCAGGCAAAAATCTGTGGTTAAGTTGATTTTCTACCAATGTTTTGAGCATCCAAATGAGAATACTTTCAAATCAAAGTTTGTAAAGATGAAGTTTAACATGCAAGCTACCAAATGTAAGAAATCCAGCAGCATTTCATTGCCGGTATCAAAAGTTACAAGCATTCAAAGAGGCAATATGAAACAGATTTCAAACACAAAAACTACAACAAAAATTTATCAACAAAAGCTAAATTTTTGATTGCTCTTGCAATTTTTTGAGATTGACTCAGCTAGATTATGTGAGTATATCAACTCACCTTGCTGTTGCAATGGAAAGACTCGGATTTTGGTTGCAAAATTGAAGCTTTCAACTAGATTGAAGCCTTTAAGAACCTATAGGAAACAATTACAGTATATGCAGACAAAAATATAGAGTAAACTAGAAACCTCCTTCTCAAATCAGGAATTTGATGAAGTTATAAGGTTTAGATATTGATTACCTTTAGATAATCACTCTAGATTGAAAAATATTTCATTTATTTGAATTAACTTGAAGATTTGAGTATGAATTAAGGGAATGGTTGATTTTCTTTTTATTGTATTTTGTTTACACGAGAGGAAGAAGAAGATGAGCAGTGAAAAATGAACGTAAAGTAAAAAAAAAATTTCCTTCTCGTTTCTTACCTGGTTAAGCACTAAAGGGTCTTGGATCCATTAGTAGAAAGAAATAAAATGGCCTATTGGTTAAATAATGAACACTTAATTAAAAATGTATACATATTTACATTATATAAATAAACAAATGTTATTTTCATTCAAATTTTCATCCAAATTTTCACACAACAAAGTATGTAAATTTACATACTTATAAAATAAAACATTTTACATCAAATAAAAATATTAATTTCTATTTTAAAATATTTTTATTATTAAAATTCTTTATTTTACAAAAATACACAATCTTCACAAATAAACGCATAAAATCTTATTTTTTTTAACTTTAAAATTTCAAAAAATCATTTTTCTTGCTTAGAAAAACATAACTAACCATTCTATACTCAAATTTATATTTAAAACTCATTTTTAAACCAATTTTCACCTTTTTATTTTGATTAAACAAACTTTAAAACTCGCATACCTCTTTTAAAAAATTATTAGAACAAGTAATTGGCCATAATTATTACAATTATTGCATTTTTCTCTAAATAAGAACTATTTTCCATTTATTATTAACCCAAACAAATAAAATAAAGTTTCAAACTTTATTTTCTCATTTTATTTCCAAAATTTATTATTTATTCCAAATAAACAATTTAAAATCTTCAATTTTAATTTAAATCACAATATTAAATTATAATTACCATTATAATTTAATATTGAAATGTAATCTCCAAACCATGGTTGTTACAATCAATCTACTCATCGGCTTTTAGTGCCATGCATAGGACTGCTTAATTTCCTCAAGTAGCCGAATTCATATACAGAAATAATACTTCATATACTTAATATCAATCTTTGATTTCAAACTTAAACTGTCCTTTTGTTATTAACAAAGCCGTTTAAGTTGGGGTATTATTACCTTTCAAACCATGTCATGGCAACATTCTTAATTTTCAGGATAGGTAGAACATTCCCTATCCCGAAGTGTCAAGTATAAGCCTTCAAAAATTTCGTATACTATTTATAATAAACAAATTATTATAAAAAAACTTCTATTCACCCTTTTTGGGAAACATTTATTACAACAACTAATATTATATTCCATGGTTTCTTTCCACTTCTGGGAAAATATTTATTACAACAATAATGTTGAGATCCATGTTTTCTTTCACTTTAAAGACATCTTTAAAAAAAAATTAAATTCAGATTAAAACTATATTTAACACATCACTTATGAAAATCCCTTACCTAAAAGGGAAACTTGACTTTTAAAAGTAAAGACATTCCCTTTAATTAAAATCTATTCTTTTTACTTACATATCTCAATTTGATTTAAAAATAAATTTCAAATTTCAGAAACTACTTCTTAAACATTTCTTTATTCTAATAGGAAAAATATAACTAGAAGTTTAAGGAAAAATAAATAAGTTTTTAAAAAACTTTCTAAAATAATTTCAAAACCTAAAAGCAAAGTCAAACCCTTTATAAAATATTATAAAATTTGAAGTCATTTTAAAATCAAACTTTGAAATTCAATTTTCAAACCAAATGTCTTCCAAAATCAATATATAAATAAATAACCATTTTCCAATTTTTTTGAAAAAGAGACATGGTAATATATTTTAGTACCAACTTCAAGTACTACGACTATTTATCAAGTCATACAACATAAGTCATATAATAAGCCGATTACCTAGCTTCTAGCACACAAGCCATTCACATAACAAATAAATATATAGAAAGTAAAATCAACATTTGCGAAGGGTCCTATTGGAGCCTTCCATAAATTCACATCTTTCATAATTGTATTCGTCATGGCCTTTTCGCTACGAACCACTTCGATTCTCTTCTTCAGTCCCCTACAAATACAAGTGTTATATGCCCTCCACTAAACGAGAGGGAATACATCTCCAAACCAGACATATTACTATACATACATACATATGTAAACAATAATATAACAAAGAATAATTACAACATTCATATATAATAACCAAAATAAATTAAAGAGAGTTCTCACATTTTGACTAAGCCAAAACCATGTTAAGCCGCCGCCTTTTAAAAAAATTGGATTAGAAAATAGGTCGAGTTTTACTTGTTTTTGACAAGATTCCCTTACAAATTAGAAAAAGTGGTCTGAATGAAAGATGTTCCATATTTAATTCTCTTTGGTCTCATCTAAATAATCACACAATTTGGAGTAGTTTTGAGGAAATTATGGCTTAGGGAAGAGGAGATATTTTCAAAGTTATAAACTGGGACAGAAATGACTTAGCCTGAATATACCTCCACATCATTATGATTTTTTCCACCAAAATTCACCCCCCTTACATGCTTGACTAAGACCCTTAAGTAATAAATTAGTACTTTAATATATAAAACAAAACAAAAAAGCAAGAGTCATATCCCTTAATGCTCCTTTTAAGTGCTTCTAGAATTCTCTTAATTATACTTACTTTTGGCTAATGATTTTTGCACTTTTTAGACACTTATTATATATGTAATAGGGGAAAGTCTATTTAGACACAAAATATAAACACAATTGGTGATACAAAGAATCTCCATCATTGGATTGCTCCTTGAATTCCACCATCCCCATAATGACAAAAAAATCCAATGGTCCGGATCTTTTGTGTCATCATTTTGTGTTCATATAGCCGGCCGCATGCAATACTGTGTTATAAATGTGTACATAAGTGTGCAAAAACGATGCAACAACTTTTGTTTGATAAAGAGTCGAAAATCCAAAAATTGATTTTCAGTCACATTTTCAATTTTTCATCGAACTATTTATTTATGTAAACAAACTTTCAAAATGAGTTTACAATTATTATTTATTAATGAAAAGAGAGTTATTTGATTATTAAAAACCAATAATTAAATATTTAAAATTAATTAAATACTTGATTATTAAAAACCAATTATTTTCGCATATTAGATTATTGGATGACATATCTCATTTTGTAGCTTGTACAACTGCTATAAATCCATATTCTACGAAGTTGAATTTAGATTTGATAGTAATGTATTTGGCAATTACTGATAATCGGGAGCTGCTTTTACAACCATCCCAAAAGGGTACTTTAGCAGCATCCAATAAATTGTGGATTTTCTTTTCTACAATATTTGGTTCTTCTTCGAGATTTACATCTTCATCATCAACTTAAACTTTAGGGAATATTAATCGTGTTGCATCTTCAATCATATCTTCTACAGGATTCGCCATAACATTGTCATTATCCTTCTCCTCGTCTGACCCTACGGGGTTAGGTGAAACAAGTTCTCTACGATGAGCCCACACATTATAATCTGGCACTAAACTGTTTTGAGACAAATGTTCAATAATCATATCGGGTTTCCAATGCTTCAAATGTTTGTAGTTACTACAAGGTCAATGAACTTCTTCATCGTTTCCATTATTACTTATAGCAAATTTAATAAATTCATGTACACCGTTATAAAAATGCTTCTTTATTAAGATTTTGATTCACTTTTGTTCATACATCAACCTCCTCCGGTTGATAAAGTAATTGACCATGTTTTTCTATATCAAACAATGTGGTAGAAATCGACAAATTAAAGTAAGATTCGAAAATTACAGTTTTTTTCAAATTGACATTTTATTTTTCAATTAATTTATACATTTTAATGTTTTATTAATTATACAATATATTATTCTTTGAACTTTTTTATAAAATATTATTTTAAATTTTAACAAGTTTTAAACATAATCTTATATTTTTACATTATTAATTTTTTACTTTTGATGGTCGGTCATCCTACTTTCCATTACAAGCACAATAATAATTACATTCCACAAATTATTTCACCTTAAACGATTCAATAAATTTTTTGCAGCATTTTCCCTTTGTTCCCCTTATTATACACAAGCAGGCATACACATGGAACAAAAAGGAAGTGCTATCGAAATTATTTTGAATCGTTTGAGATGAAATGAATTGCAAAATGTAATTATTATTGTGTTTGTACTTTGTCCAATACAGGGACAAATCCAATAAATACCATATCGGAATGAATATTAATGTCCATTTTGTAGTAAAAGGAACATCTATATGATGATCATATACAATACTTGTCGGACGGGGCAAAAAAATTTAAGGGGTTTAAAAAATAAAGTACATTAAACACTAATTAGTCTATATAAACATTTTACAATAATTCCTTATTTGAATTCATCAACATTTAAAAGCTAACAAATTTTTTTCCAGCATTTAGCTAACACTAATTTGAATTCATTATACACCAATAAAAAATTAACAATATACGAAAATTTATTTATATCACATATGCATAAACTATATACATAATTAACAATATAAACTAATAAAGATATTGTGTAAATAAATTGCTTTTGTCGATATTTTCGCTAAAACATACACTGATTAACACTAAATTATATAGAACACCATGTAAAACCAACATAATCAATAAATTATTAATAAGGCTCCAAAAATAAAATTTAAGAAAATGTTGGAATTTGGCCACGAAACTTACACCATTGTGTTCGTGTCGATTTTCTGAGCAACTTTCATATTTAGAGTGTCGCGATCAGAGCTCAAATGAAAATTTTATTAGCGTTCGAAGTTTCTAGAGAGAAAATAAATAAAAACAAAATAACGAAATAAATGAACATTAGTTACGGGACCCCATGGTTGACCCCTTTTATTAGACCGGTCGATCGGTTATAGAGGAATGGTCGACCGATCGGGGTATATCGGCAAGTGTTTGAAATTTGGCCAATGACCTAAATTTAATTATTTTAATCCAATGGTTATGATTGATTTGTGCGTTTATAGCAAAATCCCTCACTTCTCTTTTCATATTTTCCAATCCAAGCAGCAAAGCTTTGCCATTAATTGTTCTCTTATATTGTTCTAAATTAGAAAATAGTAATACACAACAACCAGAGAAGGGCGGAAATTAAAAGAGAAGAATAGAAGTGGTGAACCAATACAACGTAAAAAGGTAAATTTAAATCTATATTCCCCTTAACTTCCAATCTCTTCTCAGATCCATAATTTTAATAATATGTATATACATTGTTATATATATTCTTTTGGATTAAAATGGAAAAAGGATTCAAGTAATGGATTGGATTCAGACTGGAGATTTGAAAGCCTAAAAGGTGAGTGGGAAACTAAGTAATTTATTTGTTACATTGGAATTTATTTCGTTAGATTCTTATTTAATAGTTATTCCTGAATAAAGATCTAAGAGTTTTAGGCTCGATTTAAACATATAAAAACATTGCCTACCTATTTTGTAATTAAGGAAATTGAATAGGAATATTATTTACTCTCAAATCTGGATGCCAGTCCCAAAATTTTAAAAAGTTTATTACTGATAAGATGTAGAATTTATTCCAGATCTATAATTGGGTTGTAAAGATGTTAGTATAATTTATATTTGCCCTAATTTTATTAGATTGCAAATTTCTATAACTTAATTGTTGGAAGTATTATTCACGTAACCTCCATAGATTATAAATTTCTTAAATACATAGAAAAAGTGCAGCATTGAATTAACAAGGAATGTACATGAAAGGGGAAGAGACGTGAAAATTATGGATATTCTTTCCATAGTTTATATCCGTCTATTTCAATAAAAAGAAAATAAATAATTCATTGTAATTTCAAACGCAACAAATATCTTATTTTAGGTTAATATATGGAAATTTAGAACAGGTAATCCATTTTAGAAGGATAACTCTAACAAATAATTTTTTTGAAAGGAATGTTCTAGTAAAGAAATTAGTATTTAGAAATAAAAATAAATATACACGTATAACCATGCTTAATGTTCAAGAATAAAAATATATATAAATAACGTAATTTACAATTATATATTATTAGTTATTAAAAGAATAATAATTAACGGATTAGAATTTATGGACATTAATTAAAATTTTAATAGGTAATACATATTTAATTAATGGAGAATTAAAAATGAATTAAACAGGGACTGATTAGAGAGATTAATATGACATTTATGAGGAAACTGATAGGTATAATAAGCGGGTCTTGAAATTGGTAAATAGATTAAAGGAGTTATATGAGGATTGATTAGAGATTGTCTAATTTTGACCTTTATGACCAATTAATACGGTATTAAAGGAATTTAATGTGAATGATTAGGGATTTTCTAATTTAGACATTAATGACTAATTTACACCGATAATAGATATTTATTAGACATTAAAAGGAAACGAATGCCTAGCCATATAAATTAGAAATAATATTATAATGATTAAGTAAGTATTAATGCTACTAATTGTACGTGGCAAGCAATAGAACTTTTATAGTACGAAATTTATATAGCTTCAATTATACATTTAGGATAAATGTGAAATATGGGCTTAGCCCAACATTTAGGCTTTAGGTGGTAGGTTTGGTATAGTAGGTTGGGATGTGACGTCAATGGATCCACACAATGGAAGTCTACCCTTCAGTTAGAGGCTAGCCACAGTTATGTACATTTACTACTGATGTGGAACATCACCTACCATAGGATCCATGGGAAAGGGATATCTATTGCGCATAGGTAGGGGAAAATATGGCCAAGGGTTCACCATGGATTTGAAGTATTAAACGGCACAATTTCTTTTGGTGAAAACCAAAATTTTTGGACATCTGATAATTAGATAATTAACTGATTTTTACTATTGAGATACTAATTTTTATTTAGTTGAACAAATAAAATTCTGATAACAAAAATATCTATATTTATATATATATAAATGGATTTGAAACTATAATAAATGTTGAATTATAATCTCTGGAAATGATAAATCTTATGGTAAATTAATAAATATATATAGATATATGCAAACTTTATAATATTGAAAATTATAAGTATATACACATACAAGTATATAAGTGTATGTATATATATGTACATATATGCCATGAGAAGTAAAATATAGGGAAGTTTATAATAATATGGATGTATATAATATCAAAATCCATAAGACATTCTACTTATTCCAAAGTTATATTTTTATTTTCAAAATCTCAAAAGTAAATTAGATTAAAACTCTACATTTTTAATACTAGTATATATATATTTGGATATTGATTTAAAATATTTATAATCTTAGTTTAAAATTAAAATAAATACATATAAAAAAGGAAATGTGTTAATAAAAATAGGAAGTATAATATAAAAGCATATAAAAACAAATATAAACATAAAATGAATGTAAAATAACATTTGTAAGCTAAGTAACATGCAAATTAACAAGTGCCAAATTTAAGTATTCTCTTCATTTTTTTTAATAATAAAACAAGGCTATATATTCATCTCCACTCCTTCTCTTTTCATTTTTCTTTCATTTTTTCATATCTTAAATTAACCAGAGAATAAACTAAAACTAAAACAACCAAACAAACTCTTTTCAAGTTCAAACTGAAAATAAAGAAAAGATCCAGGATTCAACACAACTAAGTACCAGCAAATCAAGTTTGTAGTTGCAAAATTAAAAGCATTTCCAGTTTTCAAGATCAACACAATTTCCAGGCATCTCTGTTCAAACCAATACTATGAGTAAATATCATTTCTTTTAACCCAAATTCTTTTTGTATCATGGTGCATGTAAAATATGATTGTGGAAAGGACTTGAACATGTTTTACATGGAGGTAAGAATGTGTTTTTTTGTAATATAGGTTGAATACTGTATGCATGCCTGTATGTGTAAATGCATGACTCTGTTTTGTTCATCTGGCCTAAAAAAAACTCAAATTTTGATTTCCTCTTCATACAAGCCGTTATAGGTTAGGATGTTTAAGGGAAATAAGTTTGAATTAACTAGATCTTATTTTTGAAAATGTTTCAAAGTATTGTTAGCATGTAGTTTCACTGGAAAGAAGATAGAGTGGTGAAAATCGAATCAAGTCAGAAATATTTGATATTATATTTTGATCCGCTGCGATTGTGAGATTCTGTGCTATTGTACTATGTTTCTTCTTCTACCTCTTTTCTTCTTTACTCTAACAATCTAGAATTTCTGGTGTTTGATCGCTCAGCACTTCTACAGTGAACGTATTCGTGTCGAATTTTCGAGGTCGAAAATTTCGGGTTGTTACATTTGGTATTAGAGCTGAAGCTTAAGCAAGAACCTTGGCTCTGGTGGTGGTTACTCATTAAGGATAGGGTCAGTAGTACCCAAGAATGAGTGGAGAGTATTATCTTTGAGGGCGTACTTGTTATTTTCTTATATAATGATTTTAAAAACGGTTTTACAATGATTTTTATGTAAACTTATATTTTGATATATAAAGCAATAATTTTTCTAATTATTATATATATTAAAGTAATTGGTTGTTGATTATTGAAATTAAATAAGAATTAAGTAGTAATATATATATAACCAAATAAGAATTAAATAATATGAACTATACAAATAAAATAAGCTAAAAATGGATTCAAACTGAAATTAAAATCCTTGAAATCTGTAGAAGTGTTTTAAAAATGTTGAAAAGGTTACCTTGATTTTATTTTCGAACAAAATATGAGATAACGTATAAATGAATTGGTTTCCAGATATGATAACCTTGGTTGTATCATAAAATGGTTGTTGTGTCTAATAATGGGATGTTTGTTTCCTAATAATAATTAACAATAAAGCAAAATGGAATGCTTTAAGGAAGTAACAACTTATATAAGTTATAAATTGAAAAGGATTTAAATTGTGAAGTTTTAAATCTAAGTCCGAAAGATTTGAAATTGTTTCAGAGTGTTAAAAGATATAATAAATAATATTTTTAAATGTAGGAATCTTATTTTAAAACAAGAGTTGTTTTAAAATTTCAAAGAAATTATTTGAACCAAAAACCAAGAATGGTTTAAAATTTAAAATATGACTTATTGTGCAAATAAAATAAATATGTATATATAAGTAGATTTACATAATATCAAGATGATTTGAAATAAACACTAAGTGTTGAGTTTTGAATTTTCCCCTGAAATGTGATGTAAACCCAAAGAGAAATGAGTTTTTCAAACTTATAAGTGGAAGGTAAAATTGATGGAAGTTTAAAATTTGAAATGAAGGATTCAAATTGAGTAAGGTTGATTGGATTAAATGAACTGAATTTAACTTAGAGGAAGTTAAATAAGTTTAATATATAACCTGAATTGGAAATTTCTAGATGAAATTGAGATTTAACTTAGATAAGTTAATTGGGTTGAATTGGAAAGGGAGTATGTGTGATCTCAATATGGGTTTGAGTTCTGGAAATTGGTAATGGATGTTATTGATGGATGTCGTTGATGGATGTTTTAGATAATTTGGATGTTTATTCTCCTTGGCTTATCCTAATATCATCCTATTGTTATAAATAATCTATGAAACTGTGAATTGGATTGTTTAAATGAATTAAGAAGTGGATTGAGATAATATATATCCATTACAGAAATTAAATGGAAATAAAACTTTAATTTGAAATTATTTAAATGATTTTGATTTTGAGAAATAAAATAGAAAATTATGGGAATGTAATCACTTTAAACTTAAGATTTAAATGTTAAGAATGAACTTACAAACTAAAAATTGTTTAAGAATTGGTATCAAGTTAGAAGTTAAAATTAGGTGATAAATTTGATTCCGAAGATCAAATTGATTAAAAAGGATTTGAACTATTATTTGAACCTACAAATAAGTTTATGTAGAAGTAAAGGTAATTTAAAATAGAGTTTTGAAATTTGTACTCAGAATTAAAATTGCTTAAAGATTTAGGTTGATAATTTAAAAGTAAAGGTTAATTTGATTTAAGGGATAAAATCAACATTTAAAAATGTAACTCGAATTTATATAATTCGAGATGGTTTAAAGTTGAGATTGGAATTGAAATTAGTTCAAATTGAATTTGATTTGAATAATTTGGAATTGTGATTGAATTTAATTCAAATTGAATTAAAATTGAATCAATTTAGTGGGATTGGAAATTGATTGGAAGTGGAGATTGGGAAATTGAACCAGTTTGACTCTGAAACTATTTTCGAATAAATTGTTTTAATATAAACTGTTTTAAATCTATTTTTCCTAGCTATTTACTATACTACCTTTCTTTTTAAAACCTAATCTATCTTATCCTTATAACTATTTTGAAACTAATTACCATTTTACATCTGTTTTACTAACTAATTACTGTTTTACAACTATTTTTGCAACTATCTAACTATTCTACAACTATTTAACTATTTTACAATTATTTTATATCTACTTAACTATTTACTGTTATTTACGACTAATAACTATTTTACAACTACTTGCTTATTTTAAACTTTTCAAATTATTTTCTAAATTCAAGTTGGTCAGAGTGAAACAGTTTAGAATTGAAGTGATAACCCAAATAGAAATTGATGCAATTGTAAATAAGTGAATAGAAATCAAAATGAATGTGAATAAAAAAGAGGATTGATTTAGCTAATTATCAATGAAGATAAATACGTTGGATGTACGTGTACTATTCTATTCTCATTATGATTTGGTCCAGATTCGAGCATAGAATTTCGAGGTAGTATATCGATTCGAGTTGGGATTTTTCACTTGATTTTCGACGGTGAGCTTTGGATATGGATTTCTGATTAGCTCTAGAAATTATCTATCGTAGTTATGGCTATACAAGGAGAATGATGGTTTCTGATCAAGAAACCAGATCTAAGTCCGCAGTAGGAAGTCGGGTGGACGATACAAGTTCGCAAGTGAAATTGTGAGACGACCCGACTTTCTCACCATAGAAAATCGCATCATCTTGAAGAAAGAAAGGGATAGAAAAGAGAAAAGAAAGAAGAGAAAGAAGAAACAACATCAGAATCTCAACAACGGAACAAATAAATTATATTAATAACATAAGTATTACATAGTTTACAACCATTATCAGAGTTACACAGATTACACATCACATACTAGACAGTTATAAACACCTGTCTGGTTATACAACTTAATATAATACAAGGAAACTACTCAGATAAACCAACACAGCGGAACACTATATATCTACATGCTGAAGCCTCCTGCTCCATTTCTCCTCCACAATTCATCAAAGCTAACCTGAATCCCTTGGCTATTCGTAAAAATTTGAGTACCCAAGAGTTTAAGAAAACAGAAATAAACTCCGGGTCAGACATGGGTCTGGTGTGAGTAACAGGTTAAGGTTGCTTAACTTCTGAAAAACCTTTGAAAACAAAAGGTATCACATAAGACTTCCCACACATAAACATGGAAAAGTTTTTACCTTACGCTAACCAAAACATTTGATAGGAAATCCAGTGATATTATAATAGGTCTAGGGTTTTCAAGTAAAATAAAGAAATAGCTGGAATGCTTACATCTCAAGTTCCAACATAGTTTACAACACTTATTGGAGATTGGATTCCATACAATGGCAGGGCTACTGGGGTACCGCCCGTCACAGTACGTGGCCTAGATCAACGTACCGAGGATTACTCCTAATCCCCTACAACACAAGGCCGGAACCATCCCTTACTATACAGTCCCGAACAAGACAACCCCGACAGTTGGAGCTCACAACTGTCCACACAGCCGAAATAAAAGGGACCTCTAGACAGGGGAAAATCTCGTCCTACTTGGGCATGACCCACTTAGCCATGCTGCACCTCCCCTGTTTTAGCCATTCCCGGTTGGTGAGGCTTGAGGCTACGATTACCTTTATAGATCACATCACTTAGAATGCTCATCGTCCACCTGACGATGTTCTGAAAGCATTAAATCCATACAAGTTCGTTCCGGGTTCGAACGAAACTGAAGGCATTATCTCGTCACACTCATTTTGGAATCACCCTAAGAGTTAACGACGATAACCCTTGCACTTTGAATCTTCATCTTCACTTGAGGTTCACGACCTATCGTTAATTTGGATCGATGTGGTTTTCGGATATCCAAATCTGGAAACCCGATCCCTTCCTCATCGAAATCCAAAATGCCATCTTTTAAGGCCAAGTTGTTTTTAAAGTTAAAAAAATTCAATTCAATTATCCATACACACACAGATAGATAATTCACAATATCACAATAGATAATCAACATAATCATCATAAACAGATAATCCATATTATCATCACAACAGATAATCCATATTATCACCATACTTAAATCAAAGCATACATTACACACAGCATCATTAATCTCATATTTGAGATCTCAAACCATTCAAGGTAAACAATATCATCAATCCATATATAAGCAATCACATCAACTATAATCAATTTAAAATGAATTAAATTAATTACTTCATCTCTAATTAATTTAAAGTAAATTAAATTAATTACTTCATCAATATAAATCTTGCTTATATAACTATTAATCAATTACCAATTAATTAATAAATTATTTACTAATTATTCATTTCAATAAATCACCCTTGATTAGTTAACTTTTAATTATATTCAAGTAATTATCCTTTAATTAATTTCACTAATTAATTATCCTTAACTAAACATAGTAATTAACCTTTAAGTACTTCATAAATTAGTTATAATTAATTACACTAATCTTTAATTACACTAATTAATTACTCTTTAATTACTTATTATTGATTAATTAATCTTAATTGATCAACCCTTAATTTCATAATTAAATTATATTTATTAATGATTTCTAATTACATTTTAATTAATTATCCAATTTTAATTAATTACCTTAAGTAATTAATCTCAAATAAACCACATTTATTAATCACCCCTGAATAATACCATTCAGTAACAAACTACCCTTAATTACTCCATCAAATAAATTAATTACCCCTTAATTCATTTTCTTTCAATTAATCCCTTGATTAATTTCACAAAGTAATTATACTCAAATTACTTCCATCATTAAATCAACCTCAGTTAATTACATCCCGTAATTATCATTAATTACTTCCTTAAGTAATTATACTTATCATATCATCAAATGATTATTTAAATTAATTAAACTTAATTAATTAACTTAAACAATTCGTATTAAACTGAATTAATTACAATAAGTAATTAATCCCTTAACTTACTTCCATTAAATAATTATACTTAAACAATTCATAAAATTATCTTTAAATTAATGTTTCTAATTAATTATAAAAAATTAATCACATTAATTCATTATTGAATAATCCTAGTTAATGACCTTCATTAACTATTAACAATTCTTTAGTTACTTTCCAAAGTAATTAACTAAGATTTATTCATTATTAATAACAAATTTATTAATCTTTAATAACTCATTAATTAATCCTTAATTATTTAATTAATTAAGTGTTAACTGTAACTGAATTAATCCTTAATTAATTCATTAATTAATTACTAATCATTAATTAATAATTAAACCTTATTTAATTAATGATTCTTAACTACCAATTAATTTATCCTAAACTAATTAGGTTAAACCTTAATTAACTAATTTAAACTCTTAATTACTAAACTAATTAATCCAAATCATTAATTATCCACTTTAATTAACTTAATAATTTCAAATCATTATATCTTTAATTATAAAAACTTTTTCTTATTAATAATCAAATTATCATTAACACGATATTTAAAAAACAATTTAATTTCAAATTTTACTTTAAAATTTCATTTTAAATTTAAGATTTAAAATGAAAACAAATTAACTTAAACAAGTTTAAAACATTTTCAAAACCCTTTTAATTTCACAAGTTAAAAAATTATTTATCTTATAATAGAAGATTAAAAGAATTATAATCTACCCAATTTCATTTTTAAAATCCAAATCAATGTAAAAATACACTTAATCATTCAAAATTTTTTTTAAAAACAATTCAAATTTAAAAGCTTCTTTTATTTCAAAACTAAGATTCTAATTCAGATTTGAAACCAGATTTAAAACCTTCGATTTAAACTTCATTTACAATTTAAACTTCACTTAAAAATTCAAACTACTTAGACCTTTTTAAAGTAGTTAATACAATTTAATTTTTTTTAAAAACTTAATTTATTTTAAACTGAGATCTACTTAGACCTTTTTAAAGTAGTTAATACAATTTAATTTTTAAAAAAAACTTAATTTATTTTAAACTGAGATTCAAAACTAACTTGAATCAATTTTAAGTTGGATTCAAACTTAATTAAATCCCTGCTTACCAATTCAAAACCCAGATTTAAATTTTTAAAAAGCTACAAGTTAAACACTGCAACACTCACAAATGACTCGAGCCACCCTAAAACTGCTTCGAGTCCAATACCCTACTTCCCCGAGCAAAACAATAAGCTACTTCGAGTCAATTACATCATCCACTCAAAAATAACAAAAACAAACAACCTTCACCAGAACAACATGTTGTTTACATGTATGGAGGTTGTGGGTCATTCCGACCATCAACGCTGATCATCCCACTTCGACTAGCATCTCCAAACACCAACTCAAACATCAGTCTTACTCCATCTCAGCTCGAAATCGAATTCGAGTTTAAAAATCCAAACCTGGAAAACATCAATGCCCACCACAGCCAACCTGTCAACACCTCGTTCCCCACTCTCCGACCATCTAAAGGTTTGCAACTCCGGCCTCGACTTCATCTATGACCAAACTTCCATTTCCCAAAAACTCAGAACACTCGAACAACCCTACAAGCTGTGGCGATCAAATCTCTCCACCTAGTTAAAACCATGGTTCCAGAAGAAATTTCACAGCAGCAACTTCCATGGTGAATTGCATTACCATCCACCATTTTTCCTAGCGTCTCTGATCACTCTACCATCACCAGAAAGAAACTCGACCCCTCCGATCATTTAGATCAACAGGAACAACCCAAATTTCACATTTCAGACAACTCTAAACTGCTCTCTGATTCTAATGCTAGAATTTGTGATTTGGTTTTTTAAAATCATGATTTTGTATGATGATTCAGATCCTAACTCTGAAACATCAAATCATGGTATTTGAATTTTAACTTTTTAAAGTTTACACTGTTGTAAATTTATTTCCAAAGGCCATACACATTATTTCCACTTAAACAAAATTTAAACTAAAATCTATGCTATAACAAACATATTTGGTTTAAGACTTAAGTACTAATAAAGATATGATCAAGTGAGATTGATTCAAGATTAGATTTAGAACCTGGAAACTAAAACAGCTTAGTCACAGAGACTACAATACGTACACAGCATTCAACCATATACACAGAAAAATACATATATACAATCATACTTGTTCCAGATTTCAATCATGCAACCATATTCATATACTTAAGTTTTAAAAATGATGTTACTCACGTGAATTTGAAGAAGATAGAGCTTCCATTTTGAAATTTTGAAAACTGGGTTGCTTCTTTGTTTTAAAAACTGCTTGTATGCTTCCAGACTTTAGAATAGATTTCAAATTTGCTTTTGTTTGAAATGTATAGGCTACTGATTTGAAAAGGTGTTATAGGGATTTTTATTGCTCTAGTTTTCAGGTTGCATGCAGAGCCAATTACCAGATTGCAGAAAAAATGATGGAGGCTTGGTTCAAAACTACAATTGCCTTGGTTTGAAGATGTGCAGATTTGCATGCAACATCAATTCCCAGATTACATTTTGAAGTGAATTTCAGGGAAAAGATTTGCATATTTGAACTGAGGATTTGAAGAGGATTACTAATTTTGTTTTGAAAATACTTTGCAGGGAATTGATTTCTAGTTTGATTTTGAATCTGAAAATGTTTTTTATGTTTTCAGATTTGTTTTCTTAACTTTTGAACTATGAAGATAGAAAAAGGAAAAAAAAGTGAGAGACAAATGCATTTATATAAGTGGATTTTGTGATTTAATAAAATAAAGAAAATGAAAATAAATATGGACACTTGTCTAAAAACATAACATTTTTCAAAACATTTGCTTAAAAATTCACACTTGTTATATTAGGCTTAATACTTACATTTGTCACTTAAGTTGTTAATACTTTATTCTTAAATGAAAATAAAGGTATTAACTTAATTTATTAAATACTTATCTACATATAAATGACTTATGTAAATGTATATGTGCATTTCTTATTAAAGAAAATGAAATAAATCAATTATATAAAAATGAAAGCTTACTCACATAATTTAAATATGTTTATTCTTTTGAATTTCAAAATTAATTCAAATTCAAATTCTACTTAAATTTAAAAAAAATCCAATTTAAAGCTAATTTATATCATATACAAATTTAAAATAGAAATTCTATTAACCTATCTATTTTTTTACATTTATTACTATTTGAAAATAACATATTTATCAAATTTAATTAATTTATAAAAGAAATTATAAATTACTTATCTTATTTAACTTATTTAAATGCATTAATGTTTAACATATAAATGGTATTTGAAATTTTCATATATAATTTCAAATTATATTTATTAAGCTATATTTAAAAAGAAGCTAAAATAAATATTTTATTAATTTTATACTTAAGCTAAGACATAATCTAAACAAATTAATATTTACCCTAAGTTTTTAAAACCATATAGTTAATTATTAAATAGCTTTAGAAAACTTAATATTAAATTAAATCAAAATTTCCAAATTATTAAATATATATTAGAATCTGAAATCAAGATTCATTTATTAAATTTAAACCAAGATTATTTATTTAATAACTGTGAAAAGCTTTATATTAAATAAAAACAAATTTCCTAATTACTAAAAATATTAGAATTAGAAAATATTCTTTATTTATTAAATTTAAAACAAAGCTAAACTATTTACAATATAAACCATATATTTATATTATAATAGAAACCAATTTATTAGTTTTAAAAGAAAAATCTCCCAATTAAATATTTATTAAACAAGATTTTTAAATCAATTCAAATTTTATTAACAGAAATTATCAAATCAATTTAATTTTAAATACAGATTATTAAATTGATATTGCCAAAATTTCTGGGATATCACAAATTGTGTGTTCGAGTAAGCGATCGAATTTGATATTACGTACGGATGATATATGTACATCGTACGTGCTTGAGTGAAATAGATATTGAAAATTTTGTAAAGAAGTGTAAAAACAATTTTTGAAATAGGAAAAGTATATTTTGAAAAATATATGATGAATAAAAGTGGAAGTTGGATATCATTATAACCGAAATTCATTTTATAAAAAGTAAGTAATATGGCAAACAATTTTTTTAAAAGGAAAATCAAACTTGAATATTTGATTTGGCATAAATAAAGTTATATATATTTATTTTATATGATAAACTCCCATTATTGGAATTATAACCGGAAGATGTGATTTTTGAAAGTATTTGAAGTATAAAGAGGGATTTATATAAGTAAGATGTAATCTAAAGTATTTTGTTTTAGATAAAGGAATTAGTTTATATATATGTATCTATCTATATATATAAATGATTTGGAAAAAAAGGTTTTTGGAATCCACTGATTTTGAAAGGCTTTTGATTTTTGGGAAAAATCAATTTTGGGAATTTGGAAAGTCAAGTTTGGAGCTATCGACTTGAGATATCGATTTTGTGTAAAGGAGATTTATATGTGACATATAAAGAATATGATTTGAAAGATACTATATATATAGTATAAAATGTTTTGAGAATTTTGTGGAAAAAAGCACTGCTATTAGAGTGAAACTTCTAGCAGGAGATCCACAGGGTGGTTCTGCCTTGAGCCCTAAGGGGGGGTTCTAAATTTGATCCTAGGAAGAAGTTCAGACAAACTGAAGTTCCGAAGGATTGTGGTTGGGTAGCGAAAGTCGAGGGAATTGATGCCTATAGAGACATTGGGTTATGCTATGACGATAGTATAACTCGATGTAATTGCGATCTACTACGCACCATAGCGAAAGTCGAGGGGCAGTGATTGCCTACGGTCTACGTTTGGTTTCACTGGGAGTGCGACGTAACATCGGTAGACTGCGATCTATTAAGACATAGCGAAAGTCATGTGGCACTGAGTGCCTACAGGCTACATTGGGACTCGACTGATGTAGTCTGCGATCTATGTGGTCTGTGTAAAGGAGTTTCATTTGGCAGCGAAATTCAAGGACGCTGATGCCTACAGTTACATTAGTTTTTTCCACGATGGCAATGTAATCTTGGGTGTAGCTGTGATCTGTGGTGGGTTCCATGGTGTAATCGAGGGACGTGGAGGCCTACAGTTTTCTATGGTTTTGCCGGGATGGCGATGTAATCATCGGGTTAACTACGACCATGGAGGGCGTGATGATTTCCAAAGCATTCTTACCAAAAATGTTTTCTATGTTTTCACAAAAATGCTTTCCAAGTATTTTCACTGGGTGTGAAAAATAGTTCTGCTAAGTACTTATAGATTTTCAGTCTTACGCCTGATCAACATATGACCGAATTTCTGTGAGAACAAGGATGGACTTATTGAGACATCGAGTTATAAAAAGTATTTTAATAAAGCAATTTTGGTAATATTATGTAGATTTTAAAAGCATTTTAAAATTTAAGTAAAAAGGAGTTAAGAGTTAAAGTGTTTAAAGGATAATTTAGCTGATAATTAACAGTATAATTTAAATTCTTGCTTCGTTCCTTTTCGGGGACGAAAAGTTTTAAAGGGGGAGGAATGTGATAACCCAGATTTTTGGACATCTGATAATTGGATAATTAACTGATTTTTACTATTGAGATAATGATTTTTATTTGATCGAATAAATAAAATTCTGATAGCTAAAATATCTGGATATATATATAAATGGATTTGAAACTATAATAAATGTTGAACTATAATCTCTGGAAATGATATATCTTATAGTAAATTAACATATATATATATATATATGCAAACTTTATAATGTTGAAAATTATAAGTATATACATATACAAGTATATAAGTGTGTATATATATGCCATGAGAAGTAAAATATAGGAAAGTTTATAATAATATGGATGTATAAAATATCAAAATCCATAAGATATTCTATTTATTCCAAAGTTATATTTTTATTTTCAAACTCTCAAAGTAAATTAGATTAAAACTTTACAATTTTAATACTAGTATATATATTTAGATATTGATTTAAAATATTTATAATCTTAGTTTAAAATTAAAATAAATATATATAAAAGGAAATGTATTAATAAAAATAGGAAATATAATATAAAAGCATATAAAAACAAATATAAACATAAAATGAATGAAAAATGACATTTGTAAGCTAAGTAATATGCAAATTAACAAGTGTTGAACTTAAGTATTCTCTTCATTTTTTTAATAATAAAACAAGGCTATATATTCATCTCCACTCCTTCTCTTTTCATTTTTCTTTGATTTTTTCATATCTTGAAATTTAACCAGAGAATAAAATAAAACTAAAACAACCAAACAAACTCTTTTCAATTTCAAACTGAAACTAAAGAAACTATCCAGGATTCAACACAACTAAGTACAAGCAAAACAAGTTTCCAGTTGCAAAATTCAAAAGCATTTCCAGTTTTCAAGATCAACACAATTTCCTGGCTTCTATGTTCAAACCAACACTGTGAGTAAACATCATTTCTTTTAACGCAAATTATTTTTATATCACGGTGCATGTAAAATATGATTGTGGAAAGGACTTGAACATGTTTTACATGAAGGTAAGAATGTGTTTGTCTGGAATATAGGTTGAATACTGTATGCATGCATGTGTTGTAAATGCATGACTTTGTTTTGTTCATCAGGCCCAAAAACAACTCTAATTTTGATTTCCTCTTCATACAAACCATTATACGTTAGGATGTTTAAGGGAAATATGTTTGAATTAACTAGATCTCATTTTTGAAAATGTTTCAAAGTATTGTTAGCATGTAGTTTCGCTAGAAAGAAGATAGAGCAGTGACAATCAAATCCAGTCAGAAATTTAATTGTTTAAATCTCGAATTTTGCTTATATCATCAGATTCGATTTTAAAAATGATGATTCTTAAAGGTAATATCATAATTTTTAAGTTAGTATTGGTTGAGTTATTATGAGTTAAACGGTAGTTAGTTTTTCTTCGATTTTCGACAAATCAATTAGGGGTGGGGGTCGATTTTTGGCCGGGGGATAACTGAAGGGGTGGCGAGCTTCGGAAAAATGGGTTCATTTTTTTCTAATGGAGGGATTGATCAGCCGAGGTGGATCTAGGGTTTAGAAGAGGGTCGAGTGGGCGTCGGATTTTGATCAATGGTGAGACGTAGGGGAAACGAAGGGACTGCGCACGTGTTGGGAAAGAGGAAGAAGGTCACGACGATGCTATGGGTGGATTCCGGTGGTCGACTATGGTCTGGGGTTATGTGGTAGGGTGTTTCGGTAGGCTCGTTTTTGCTCCAGGAGGGGTCGAGCAGTTCAAATTCGCGAACTAAGTGTGGACCGCGTTACGCTGTTGGATGTCGAGTCATAGGGCCATGGGCGATCGGCGAGGATGGTGGGTGGCAGGTATTGATGAATGGAGATGATGTGTAGGTGCATAGTTGCGTGTATTGTTTCGGTGCACGTTTTAGTGTGTTTTGATGGAAGAAGTAAAGAGAAGGATAAGGATTAAGAGTAGAGGAAGAGATTAGGCTAGAGGATGTATTGGGCCGAAGTGTTAAATAGGAAAATAGAAAAAGAAAGTGAAAATAAAACAAGTTCTAAAAACGATTTTCTTAACTAATTTCTTTAACGATAAATGTTTTATTTGGAATGTTAAGTTAGTATAGGATAATATAATGATATCTTTTTAGCTTAACTAATTAAGTTTGGAATATTATTTATATGCCTATTATTTAAATTAATTCTTAAGTTTATTAAATTAAAACTAAATAGTGTAATTAAGTAGTTGATAAAAGAAGTAAATGTTTTAAGCTTATAATTAATCAAAAGGTCTTAAGTGATTTTGTATGTTAATAATAAATTAATTTCAAACATTTAATTTAAATAAAATGATAATGAAGTAATTAAAGGATAATTGATTAAGGTCAATAATTAATTAATGTCAATTAAGGAGGATTTAAAAGTAATAAATTTATTTGTATTAATTAAATTAATTAGAAATGGTGTGACCAATTAATCTAGCTTATAAATGTTTGATTTGAATTGAATGCCTCGGGTTTCTTAATATCTCTAGTATGTTAAAAATTTATGATATTTTATGATACAAATTACCTTGGATTGAACTGTGATAAACAAGAGTTATTTATCTATGATGAATTTCTGTGTGAATATGACATTTTAAATTTAAAATTGAACTGTTTAACTTAAACAACTTGGCTTATAAATGGTATTGGATTCTAAGAGACCGGAGTCGGATATCAGCAATATACGGAACTACTTCGATTAGTACTCTACAAATTCTTTATGAATTTGATTTTAGAATCAAATAGGCTGGAATGGAATAAATTAAGTAACATGGACATTTAAACTGATTAATAGTTCTTAAATGTTGTTTTGTAATAAGTGATTGACTATAACAAGTTAAGAACTCATAGTGAGATACGAGTTACCCTTGGATTTCAAATATGTTTCATAACTTAGTATTTCAAATTATATGGGTTTACTCACGCTGTTTTCCCGCCTAACCCGGGTGTTACTTTATTGTAATACTTGGGTCAGACCGAGTATTGAAGATTTTAAGGTTAGGACGTTCTGGAGCTCAGAGGGCGAGCTGGAAGGCAGAGAAGTATGGAGTATATTCCGCTGTGTGTTAGAGATTGCATTGATAGTAGTTAGGGACAAGTTGTTACAACTGTCCAGCTTATTTGTGAATGATTGTACTCTGATATATTGTATGTCAATTGACATTTACAACTTTCTTTGTATGAATGCTGTTATTTCATATTATATTTTGATCCACTGCGATTGTGAGATTCTGTGCTGTTGTTTTCTGTTTCTTCTTCTACCTTTTTTCTTCTTTACCCTAACTATCTGGAATTTTCGATGTTCGATTGCTCGGCACTTCTATAGTGAACGCATTAGTGTCGAATTTTCGAGGTCGATAATTCCGGGATTTTACACTTTTGGAAATGGGTCTGCTTCATATCCAATAAGAGGCAGTAAGTAACAAAAAGAAGTGTTTTTCTTGACTAACTTAGTCTAAATAGGGATGTTAGATGTGGAGGGTCGACGTGCTATGTCAGAGTTGGTACCAGTATTTTTGTAGTAGATCTAGGATGTAGGCTTTGATGCTTAGTGATCCTAAGAAAGCGTTAGCAAAGCCATGGGTTATGCCCTGATAGATTTCGTTTCCTACTAGTGTAGAATCCATGTGGGAGACCTCATGGTAGATTGTTAGGTGAAAAATTAGTTTAGTGGAAGTGGGCTAGTTAACTCTTAGATGAGTCTTTGTGTTATGGTAGTAATACGACAATTAAATTATATATTATATTACAAAACCCTATATAGGAGTCATCGATCTCTGTAGCTTGAACTGATAGACTAGCATTAACGATACGAAGTGGTCGCTTCATATTTAAGAAGTATTAAGTGGTTAGAGTTTTGGGTAGATGGGTTTAAATACATATATGTTTAGTTATATTTGGTATATTTGTAAAATGATACCTCAAAGAAGGTTTGGCTAGACACATCGTACTTACACGTAAGACTTAACGGATATCCGTAAATAATAGACATAACATTTAAATGAAAATCAATCGGCATAAATTAATGGGATGGGTAAAGTATGCAATTTCTCAGTCACCAGAACATTGTTCTAACCCCCCTCCTCCTAAGAATAACGCATATGTTAGTTTAAGAAGGACGAGTTATTGAGCAAGATGGGAATAACAGATGATGAAGTCCCCTCTTTCATGGTTAACATGGAAAAGGCAACTAAATATCCAAGGAATGGTATTCCAAGCTAGTAGTCTTAGTCAATGCATATGTTCTATTATAATTTTAAATTCCACTGTGAGTAAAAGTTTATCGCACTTTGATATACTTGATTTTTTTTAAACCAAAAATTGGTATAACACCCATGATGCCATGCATGACAAGCCAAAGCTTGGTTTATAACACTGTGAGATCATGAGTAAGAAAGCTTAGTTAATGAAATAAAATGGTGATAAAAAAATCTAAAGTTAGCCCATCATTCATGACTTTGTACAAGATGATGCCATTTAGAAATGGTCTATGATGCCTATGGACTTTTGGTGTGGTAACTCAAAAGCCCATGTCATATGTTCAAAAGGGAGAAATAATAAGCTTCAAATATATGCAATTTTCCATTAAGCATTTCAATGAACTGACTGAGCAATCCTCATGGTTTATAAGTGCTTGTTTAGATCGAAGCTCATGTCACTTTATACTAGATATAGTGTAACGACTTGGAATTTTTAGTCGTTTGATATTGGGATAATAAGCCAATTTTAATTTTTGCAATATTTATTTTTATAAGTCAAATAGAAGAATTTTCTGATATTTAAAATATCGAATCCATATATTGATTGAAACTATAATTAATTTTAAATTATAAATTTGTGGATATGATAAATTTTATAGATATATGTATATGAACTCCACCATTAAAATTTAAGATAGAATATCCATATATGCATATATATATATATAAATATATACAAGCTTTATGACGTTTAAAAAATATATATGTAAGTATATATGTATATATACGTATATATATTCATATGAAGTAATGTATATGAAAATATGTATAAATGCAAATATGATGAAATAAATATCTATAGTGCATATGTATGCATATCACACATGTATATAAATGTATTTATGGTAAAAACAGTGTACATGAACTTATATATAGATATATACATATAAAAGCTTCATGATGATAAACTCCTACCTTTTAATATAATTATATGTAAATGATAACAAGAATATGTATATGTATATATGTTTATATTAAATAGTGAGTATGTAAATGTCTATATGGTAAACATGTGTATATGAGATATATATAGGCGTATATATAAACATAAGAAACATCGTGATGGAAAAATATCAAGTCAAGCATAAAATAAATCAAATCGCTCAAATTTTCAAATTAACTAGGAAAACAAATCAACAAAATTTTAAAATCAAGTCAACAAATTTTAAAATCAAGTTAAAGAAGAAAAAAGTGAAATGAAAGCCTGTACATGTAAATTTCAGCCACCACTGTGCCTCACTGCCTCCTTCCATTCTTCTATATGTACACTCTTGCTTTGTTCATTTGTTCACTTGTTCTCTTACACGAAAAAAAAAATATGCAAACAAGCTGAAGGAAGTGTTCAAGCTTGAAGGAGAAAACAGAGCAGCAGTATCCATCTGTGTTTAAAACAGTGAGTAGAATACCTTATTTTTTCTTACTGGTTACCATGTATATATATGTAACTGTGATTTTATGGATGAATTTTTGATCTGTGATAAGTATACATGCTTCTATGTTGTGTATGTGCCTTGTTTATGTATGTCGGACATAGTTATTTACCCTGAAACAATGCTTTATCTTCTATGTTCTTTGTTTTATTTAATAAAAACAGTTTAAAACTTAAACTTCAAAAATCATTAACTTATAATTTTTTTTTTTAAATCTTGCTTCCAAAACGAAACTTTTTTTTTTCAAGTATAGTGTACTTTAAAAAAATTCTCATTCAATTTCATGAAGTAGAGAGAGAGAGAGAGAGAAATCAGATTTTACAAAAAGTGATCAAATTATAGCCAAGATTTGATTATCATAATTTTATCAATGGATTATAGGGATGTGTTCGTCTATGATAAACATGATTTTAGGAGTTTCTTTGGTGATTTTTAGTTATATGTGGTGGGAAATACATGGAGTTGATTGGAATTGGGGCAAAGGTCGAATTCAGGCGACATAGTCAATTTCGTGGCTAGTCGTTGGTCATGGAGGAGGGTTCGGTGATGGGGGGCTCATGAAAAATGGCGTGGCATTTTTTGGGGCATTTGGAGGTGATTCATGGTCAAAGTAGGATTTAGTGGCAGTTTTGGGTTGGTTTGGTGACGTCGAGAAGAGGATAGGGACGTGCGGTCTGGGGAAAAAGGGAGCGGTGGTGATAGCAAGCCTTTGGGTGAATTCTAATGATGGATGGCGGTCGACGGTGCCTAGGCTAGGCGTTTTAGTGGTGGTTGATGTTCCAGGATTTTTGGTTGAGGTTCAAAAATTTGAACGTGGGTTTGGGTCGTGTTTTGAGGTAGGGAAGTGGAGTGTCGTGGTCAGTGACGACTCGGGAGGGTGGTCGGCGGTCGTGAAGGACAGCTGTGGGTGACGTGCACGTGCACACATACGTGCACGGTTGCTTTGAGCAAATAAAAGGAAGGAAGTAAGAAAAGAAGAAGGAAGTAAAGAACTGGAAGAAGAAGGAAAAGGTATGGGTCGGCTTTTTTTGTTTTTTTTATGGGCCGTGAGCAGGAATGGGTTGGGTAGGATATTTAAAATAAATCAAATTTATTATCCTTTATAAATCTATAAACCTAAAATTCTATTCCTCTTTCCCTTAAAAACAAAACGGCGAGCAGATCTTTGCGTCATATTCCTATCTCCCAGTGCTTCTATAGGAACTATTATTGTCAAGTGTTCTGCAATAGGAAATTAAATGATTTAACAATTTGAGGTGAATAAATAAGAAATTCTTATTCAAGTTAATTATTGTTAATTTATAAATTAATTATTATATGGATTGTTTAATTTTAATTAATTAAGGATAAATTATTTTATAAATTTTCTTTGATTTACAAATAATCTGGATCAAAAACTAAAATCTTACTCAATTTAGTTAGAACTACATTTGGATCAAGTTTATAAATTGAATTAATGTTAATTATTGACTGTTGACTGAGTTAATGATCCATATTTGACAGATATTGTTCTTTGATATTGTCGTCAACTAACTATTGTTTGTACCATTTAGTAGCCAAACAAATTAAAGTAAATAGAATAAAACGTTAACATGTTTTATTGACATGTGAATCGACTGGAGTTTATCGTTATTTTGATTTCGAAAAGTGGAATGATTTCAAGTGAATTATTTTTTTGGACTATTCTTGATAAAGTAGACATACGGATAAATTTCCATATGTGAATATTAACACCCAATTGTGAAATTGTTATTTAGACGACCTGGTTTCAAAAAAATTATCGTTTGAGTTTGAAGAGACTGGCAGGATTTGCTTCATTACAGCATGATAGGGGTTTCTCGCTTCATGTTTGGTGGCGAGTAGGGGACTCTTATCCCTACATGTCCCCGAGTGGTTGGTTGTAGTCGAGAGGCTGGCAGTATATGGAAATTCAAGGTACCAGTGTATGTCATGGCGGATAGTGGCCGTTGACTGGAGGTTGAAAAGCCTATTGTTCATTACACGTGGTATCAGAGCTGAAGTTTTAGCGAACATTGGCTCTGGTGGGGATTACTTGTAACAACCCAGAATTTTGAACAATTTAAAAATGAAAATATTTAATTAGTTTTAAATATTCGAATGATGATTGACTTGAATTTCAAATTTTCAGGATAAATTGGCGATTAAATTTTAGAATTTAATCTATTTAAGTTGAATAAAATTTGAATTTGACTTTGGAGTTGAATTGAATATTGAAGTTGTATTTTAAATTCAAAGTAATGACTTGGAAAAATAATTTGGATACAAGAATTATTATTTATTTAAATTAATAAAGGATGGTTAGTATTAATAACATTTTTCTTTAGCTTAAATAAAATGGAATAAATTTTATCAATACAAAATACAAGTATAAAATCTAATTGTAAAACACGTTAATATAAATTTATGTTTGATAGTTGAACTGCAAAACGTTTATATGTTTATTAAAGAAAATGATTATACAAAACAAATTGAATTTAAATTGAAAAGGAAAAAAAAAAGAAAAAAAAAGTATATATATAAAAATAAACATAAAATAAAAAGAGTATACTGCCTTACTTTTGTCAGCTACAAACACGCCTTAACTCACGCCATGATCCACGCCTTCAACCATGCCCTAAATCACGATCTCCTTCCCCATAAAACACGATACCCCCTTTCCTCCATCCCTTCAGATTTCATACGAAAGAAAAAAAAATCAAACGAAAAAAATGGCGGCCAGTTCTCGTCTTCACGAATTAGGGTTTTCGTGTAATTGGGGGTCGCTAACTTCAAATGCTCGTCTTTCACCTCGCTCGATCTCGTGAGACACTCCAACCGCCGATTTAGTGATCGAGTTTGTCTTCTCTCTGGGTTCGCTTCTTTTGGCTCCGCTCTTTGAAGAAGGTGAGTAAATTTATTACTCACATCTGGTTCTTTCTTAGTAGGGTGCTTCTGCAATTCGATTTTTGCTTTGATGTTGTTTCGTCTTGGCAGTTCAATTTTGTTGATGCTGATGATTTTTGGGTTGTTGACTTCGGCCATTCTTTGGCCACTCGATTTTGTAAATATTTGTGCCTTTATTTTCATTTGCTTTGTTGGCTTCGGCCTTGCTTTCTCTAATGAACTGCGATTATGTTGGGTTTGCAGCTTCCACGGCTTGCTTCTTAGTGACTTCGGTCACTTGATTTTATATATGTGGTTCCCTGACTTTGTAGTATCTCCGGCCATAAATTTGATATCACTAACTATGGGCATTTAACGATTTGTAATTGCAGTTGTCTTTGTTTTTGAAGAAAAAAAAACTATCTCTATTTTTTTTTAAGTGCATACGTATGAATTTTATCCAATGTTGATGGAATTAGATGCGTGAATTGTTGCTTTTATGATTGGGACCCTTTTTAACCATTTTATGTTGAAACTCTTTGATATAAATCAGTTTCCTATTCAAATTTCAATGTCTTTTAATTTCATGATGTTTTCCAAATCAGCCTGCTGCCTAAATTTTATACTCCTCCACCCTGCGTTTTGTACTTGCTTACGCATGTGCATGTTGTCTTAGAAAATGATGACTACCCACTGTTGCTTCAATTTGCACGTCTCTGCATATGAACTAAAAGAAGTGATGTTGGTCTGTTTGTTTGATACATTCTTGTAGCCCCATCTTGTTACTTGTTAGCACTTATAACATATACACATGTGCACTTATATGGGTCTGCATTGATTTGTTTTCGTAAGACTTGAACATGTTTGGAGCATTTGAATTGACTGAATACTTGAAGTATTTATCCATATTTCCAAATTGCATACTTTTAAATGCTACTTGCAGTATATATAAATTGATTCATATTTATGTTGTGCACTACTTTCATTTTGATATGTTCTATTTTGCCACTGTTTTGTTCAAGACTGATACTTTCGTTTGTGGCATGGTATTCATTCTGTAGTCTGGTCCTCATGTGCATTCATGTAGCTGTTGGATCTTGCATTGTTGTTCACTCTATATATCACTGGTATCATTCATTTTGTTTGCACTTGCTTGACCCAGTTTGGTAGTTGCATACTTGATATGCACTTTTCTTGTCCATCCATGTAGTGAGACCTGTAGCATGCTTTGTTCATGCATTTTGCTTGTGTTGTCCAGTCGAGCTCGGCACTTACGTTGTCGTTGCTTGACTGTTTAGTTTTCTGGCCATTTGATTGTTTCAACTGCAGTTCATATGTATGCAGTTTGCCCTTGATTTTTGCAGTTGCGTTGAGTCATGATAGTTGTGACTTGACCTTTGCATTTTGTAATTGCTGATAACACGTATCTGTATACATGTTGCCAGTTGCCTTTGTTGGGTATTGATGCTTTGTGTCCTATAATGTTGGGTGTTGTGGTGCCATATTTCGGTGCTCTCACCTCATTTTGCTGTCTTCATGTAGTTTGAACCCCTGCCTTTGCGCATTGGGTCATTCGAGCCTTCGCGCTTTGTGATCTTGTGGTGGCTGCAAATTTTTGATTGCAGATTTGCCCTTGTATCCATTTGTGACTGCAGTTTCGTTTTTATATGCAGTTTTGCCTATGTCAGTTTGTGTTGCATCGACATTTGATTTCATAAATTTCGGTTCATTGATCTTTTGGGTACATCATCACTATAGTGGCGAGGCAGTGCACGCAAGTGTGAACTGCAGCCACACAGTTTTAACGTTTTATATGTGGCGAGGCAGTGCACGCGTGCGTGTACTGCAGCCAATGGGTTTGGATGTTTTTAAGTAACTTTTCAATTATTTGAATTGATTTGATTTAATTTGATGATTTTAATGTTAATTGCCGTTTAGGCAATTCTGATGTTTTTTTTCTAAATTATCTTCATCAATAATCCCTTCATCTATCTGCGTTGATAATTTGAAACTACTGATTTGTTGTTTAACACTGTTTAGTGTTATATCTGCCGTTATCCGATTCTCTTATCGAGAAGTTGGATATACGGGATTTCTGTGACTGTCGTCTATTTGATATTTGATTATTATTGCTTCCGTGCATTAATAACTGAGTTTGAATTAGACTGACATGTGTATTATTTTCTTTTGAATGTAATACTTGGGTCGGACCGAGTAATTTTACAGCTTGAAGATTTTCAGGCCGCGAAGTTAGAGAGAGTTGGGGAAATTGCTTCACTTTAGCCTTTTCGAAGAATTTTTGTACTTAAAAGAAATATTCCGCTGTATAAATATAATGCATTGTACAAATTCTGATATATGTATAAAAATTCATTTATGTAAAATATTATGATTATTCTGTGATTCTATGGCTGATTCTGTTTAAACTCTATAAACTGAATAACAATCCGTCATTTTGAACGTCTCAAGTTGGTTTAATTACCGACTGGGGGCGGTCAGAACGGCGGGTCGTTACAAAAGTGGTATCAGAGCTTTGGTTTATACAAAGCTCAGTTTATGATGTTTAATATGAATAGTTACTAGGATCACTTTAAAGAAAAATGTTTTTCAAATTTAAAATAAGTATGAAATTGTTTTCTTTGAAAAATGAAAGGTATTTTGAAAATTCAAATTTTTTCGAAAATTCCCCTCTCTAAATTTATTATTGCGATAGTTTCTCTTCGGAAAAAAAACTCATTATCAAATTGCAGAGATTTATGAAAAATAAAATAAAAGTTAAGTGAATTAATGAATTGATTTGAATCGAATATTTTGAATATCTCCAAAATAATAATTGTGAAATAAAATGATATGTCAATTTATTTATAGCCAACGGGATCATTAAACTATAACTTGGGAATTTGATTTTGAATTCTTTTGAAAAATTAATTTCAAATGTTTTGAAGAACGATTTAGTAAATAAATGGATTATAAGTACTTAACTTATAAATGGACTTTTGATATATAATTGAGTTATATAAATTGAATTGAATTAATAAAGGAGATTTATAAATCAAAGTTTTATAAATAGAAATGGAATTTGTAAAGATTGTTTATAAATTCGAAACCAATTGAATTTGATAAATGAAACATAGAAGTTATTAAAGGAGATATATTCGTGATTTTGGACAGCGAATTATCCTTTTAGTTAAATATTGTGATAGTGAATGTTGGTTGGGAATTTTATCCACGATTTTTGGACAGTGGATAATCTTTTAAATAAAAAGTGTAGAAACACTGAATTGATTTAAATAAGTATATTCACGATTTTGGACAGTGAATATATTATTGAATAAAACGGATATGTTTTAGGGAAGTGATATTATGGAATGAAGTTAATAGTTTTAAAGATTTTTTAACATGCATTAACTATCGAATACATAGATTTCAACATTCAATTGTTGAAATAGACGTTTTCGAGAGAAATAAAAGGAAATAGTGGACTATAACACTGTTGTTATAGTAAATGGTTTCCGAAAGGAAATGTTGTTTATAGTACTGGGATTTATATATCTATCTTAAATTCGAATCCCTATACTAGTGATTTTGCGTTGTTGTAACAATGTTTTACGCAACATTCGTTTTCACTCAAATAAATGTGTTTAAAAGAACGCTTTCCTTAAAGAATGGAATATATACTTAATTTCGATTCAAGTATATTGAATATTTTCCAAGAGTTGAAAATGAATGGATTTGTGAATTACTACTTATTAAATAAGTATGGAAATGTTTTCCAATATGAAATGGAAAGTTTGAAATTTTATCTTTTAAAGATAAATTGGAAAAAATGAATATTTGAAATTTGTTTCAAATGGTTAAGTTGGAAAATTATATATATCTTGTAAAGATATTTTTGGGAAATTTGAACGATCAGTTCAACTTGAATATTTTCCAAAAAGATTGAATCTTGAGTTAAATTGAGTTTAACTTTGACATCAAAAACAATATAAGTTGAGTTTTGAATTTTGGATAGTCCATTTGGATTGTATGTCTAGCATTGTGAATTGATGACATAGCAATTGATCTCTATTAAATATATATCTGTTGGTGGCGGAGAATTTATTCTTTTAGCTTAAAACCCTTCTCTGAGACGTACGAGCTTAGAGGTTATATATCGATAGACATCAATTATGTGTTGAGAATTGACGATGTAACGTGAAATCCAAATCGAATGTGAAGTCGATAATGAATTGGATTATGAATGTGAATTAGGTTTGAGATAACCTTAAATTTTCAAATCGATTTAGAGGAAAATTTTAAATGAAATGGAAAATTTTGGAATCCTCTATTTGTTATGAATGTGAATTGAGTTTTCGTAACTTATGTATGTGAATATAATAATTCGAAAACCATCAGTTTGGAAAGTCATTATTATGAAAATCCTGTATAGGTTTACATAGGTATGATATGTACGAAATGTGAAATGAAGTACTATATGTATATGACATATGTTTTCTAAAACTGAGGATATGGAAATGTACCTTCCATTTATAATTTGTGAAGGTGATTGGAACTCGGTGTGAGTGTCTATTGGAAATCGTAGCTAAGTAGAATTTCCATTAGTAGAATGTCCATTGGGACTGGAATCCCCCACGATGGATCATCGTGTTCGGATTATGTGAATTGATGCTGGCGTAATTCGTGGGGCGTGATGCCTACAGTTACAAGCGATTCCACTGGGATAGTGGCGCAACCGCCGTGTAAACTGCGATCTAGAGGCCGAAGCGTAATTTGAGGGGCGAGATGCCTACGGTCACGAGCGATTCTACTGGGATAGTAGCGTAACCGCCGTGTGAACCGCGATCTATGGCAACAACCATGGCGAAATTCAAGAGAGATGTGAAATCTACAGTTACAAGCGATTCTACTGGGATAGTAGCGTAACCGCCGGGTAAACTGTGATCCATGGGGGAACGTGCTTTCCATATCCATTTTTAAAAGAATTTTTAAAAAGTATTTTCACTGGGAGTTGAAACAAGTATATTTAGTACTTGGAGATTTTTAGTCCTGCGCCTGGCCAGCGTATGCCTAAAGTCTGTGAGAACGACGATGGACTTGTTAAACTTCGAGTTAGCAAGTATTTTCAAACTTTGAATAGCAAATCAATAGTCTGAAATTAGAATTACATAATTCCAACCTAATGAACTAAGGAAGAAGATCTTTAAAATATCTTGAAAGCCCACAGCTTTGGAAAAGATATGATATGTAAATATCTAGCATGAAGAATTTCAAGTTTAAAAATATGAATTTTGTAAGTCGAAAATTTTGGTAAAAGACTTTTGTGTCTTGATTATAGAAATCAATGAATAAAGCTAGTGAGATAAAACAAAAGGAATAAATCCTGTATTTATTTATGAGTTTGGAACTTGGTAAAATTGTGTAGGGTATAAATACCGGCGAGATTTTAACAATCGTTTTTCCTAACTTATAATTTCGGGACGAAACTCTTTAAGGAGGGGAGATTGTAACAACCCAGAATTTTGAACAATTTAAAAATGAAAATATTTAATTAATTTTAAATATTCGAATGATGATTGACTTGAATTTCAAATTTTCAGGATAAATTGGCGATTAAATTTTAGAATTTAATCTATTTAAGTTGAATAAAATTTGAATTTGACTTTGGAGTCGAATTGAATATTGAAGTTGTATTTTAAATTCAAACTAATGACTTAGAAAAATAATTTGGATACAAGAATTATTATTTATTTAAATTAATAAAGGATGGTTAGTATTAATAACATTTTTCTTTAGCTTAAATAAAATGGAATAAATTTTATCAATACAAAATACAAGTATAAAATCTAATTGTAAAACACGTTAATATAAATTTATGTTCGATAGTTGAACTGCAAAACGTTTATATGTTTATTAAAGAAAATAACTATGCAAAACAAATTGAATTTAAATTGAAAAGAAAAAAAAAGAAAAAAAAAGTATATATATAAAAATAAACATAAAACAAAAAGAGTATACTGCCTTACTTTTGTCAGCTACAAACACGCCTTAACTCACGCCATGATCCACGCCTTCAACCATGCCCTAAATCACGATCTCCTCCCCATAAAACACGATACCCCCTTTCCTCCATCCCTTCAGATTTCATACGAAAGAAAAAAAAAATCAAACGAAAAAAATGGCGGCCAGTTCTCGTCTTCACGAATTAGGGTTTTCGTGTAATTGGGGGTCGCTGACTTCAAATGCTCGTCTTTCACCTCACTCGATCTCGTGAGACACTCCAACCGCCGATTTTAGTGATCGAGTTCGTTCTCTCTGGGTTCGCTTCTTTTGGCTCCGCTCTTTGAAGAAGGTGAGTAATTTTATTACTCACATCTGGTTCTTTCTTAGTAGGGTGCTTCTGCAATTCGATTTTTGCTTTGATGTTGTTTCGTCTTGGCAGTTCAATTTTGTTGATGCTGATGATTTTTGGGTTGTTGACTTCGGCCATTCTTTGGCCACTCGATTTTGTAAATATTTGTGCCTTTATTTTCATTTGCTTTGTTGGCTTCGGCCTTGCTTTCTCTAATGAACTGCGATTATGTTGGGTTTGCAGCTTCCACGGCTTGCTTCTTAGTGACTTCGGTCACTTGATTTTATATATGTGGTTCCCTGACTTTGTAGTATCTCCGGCCATAAATCTGATATCACTGACTTTAGGCATTTAACGATTTGTAATTGCAGTTGTCTTTGTTTTTGAAGAAAAAAAAACTATCTCTAATTTTTTTTTTAAGTGCATACGTATGAATTTTATCCATGTTGATGGAATTAGATGCGTGAAATGTTGCTTTTATGATTGGGACCCTTTTTAACCATTTTCTGTTGAAACTCTTTGATATAAATCAGTTTCCTATTCAAATTTCAATGTCTTTTAATTTCGTGATGTTTTCCAAATCAGCCTGCTGCCAAAATTTTATACTCCTCCACCCTGCGTTTTGTACTTGCTTACGCATGTGCATGTTGTCTTAGAAAATGATGACTACCCACTGTTGCTTCAATTTGCACGTCTCTGCATATGAACTAAAAGAAGTGATGTTGGTCTGTTTGTTTGATACATTGCTGTAGCCCCATCTTGTTACTTGTTAGCACTTATAACATATACACATGTGCACTTATATGGGTCTGCATTGATTTGTTTACGTGAGACTTGAACATGTTTGGAGCATTTGAATTGACTGAATACTTGAAGTCTTTATCCATATTTCCAAATTGCATACTTTTAAATGCTACTTGCAGTATATATAAATTGATTCATATTTATGATGTGCACTACTTTCATTCTGATATGTTCTATTTTTCCACTGTCTTGTTCAAGACTGATACTTTCGTTTGTGGCATGGTATTCATTCTGTAGTCTGGTCCTCATGTGCATTCATGTAGCTGTTGGATCTTGCATTGTTGTTCACTCTATATATCACTGGTATCTTTCATTTTGTTTGCACTTGCTTGACCCAGTTTGGTAGTTGCATACTTGATATGCACTTTTCTTGTCCATCCATGTAGTGAGACCTGTAGCATGCTTTGTTCATGCATTTTGCTTGTGTTGTCCAGTCGAGCTCGGCACTTACGTTGTCGTTGCTTGACTGTTTAGTTTTCTGGCTATTTGATTGTTTCAACTGCAGTTCATATGTATGCAGTTTGCCCTTGATTTTCGCAGTTGCGTTGAGTCATGATAGTTGTGACTTGACCTTTGCATTTTGTAATTGCTGATAACACGTATGTGTATACATGTTGCCAGTTGCCTTTGTTGGGTATTGATGCTTTGTATCCTATAATGTTGGGTGTTGTGGTGCCATATTTTGGTGCTCTCACCTCATTTTGCTGTCTTCATGTAGTTTGAACCCCTGCCTTTGCGCATTGGGTCATTCGAGCCTTCGCGCTTTGTGATCTTGTGGTGGCTGCAAATTTTTGATTGCAGATTTGCCCTTGTATCCATTTGTGACTGCAGTTTCGTTTTTATATGCAGTTTTGCCTATGTCGGTTTGCGTTGCATCGACATTTGATTTCATAAATTTCGGTTCATTGATCTTTTGGGTACATCATCACTATACTGGCGAGGCAGTGCACGCAAGTGTGAACTGTAGCCACGCAGTTTTAACGTTTTATATGTGGCGAGGCAGTGCACGCGTGCGTGTACTGCAGCCAATGGGTTTGGATGTTTTTAAGTAACTTTTCAATTATTTGAATTGATTTGATTTAATTTGATGATTTTAATGTTAATTGCCGTTTAGGCAATTCTGATGTTTTTTTTCTAAATTATCTTCATCAATAATTCCTTCATCTATCTGCGTTGATAATTTGAAACTACTGATTTGTTGTTTAACACTGTTTAGTGTTATATCTGCCGTTATCCGATTCTCTTATCGAGAAGTTGGATATACGGGATTTCTGTGACTGTCGTCTATTTGATATTTGATTATTATTGCTTCCGTGCATTAATAACTGAGTTTGAATTAGACTGACATGTGTATTATTTTCTTTTGAATGTAATACTCGGGTCGGACCGAGTAATTTTACAGCTTGAAGATTTTCAGGCCGCGAAGTTAGAGAGAGTTGGGGAAATTGCTTCACTTTAGCCTTTTCGAAGAATTTTTGTACTTAAAAGAAATATTCCGCTGTATAAATATAATGCATTGTACAAACTCTGATATATGTATAAAAATTCATTTATGTAAAATATTATGATTATTCTGTGATTCTGTGGCTGATTCTGTTTAAACTCTATAAACTGAATAACAATCCGTCATTTTGAACGTCTCAAGTTGGTTTAATTACCGACTGGGGGCGGTCAGAACGGCGGGTCGTTACATTACTCATTGGAGTTAGGGTCAGTAGTACCCTAGAATGAGTTGAGTGAATTATATATGAGAGCGTACTTGTTATTTTCTTATATAATAATTTTAAAAGGATAAACGATTTTAAAAAAAGAAAAAATTTATATTTTGACATAAAAGGAAATAATTTTTATTATAATATATTGAGATGACTGGTAATTAATATAATCAAATTAGACTATAAAATAAGTGGTTATATATGACCAAATAGAAATTTGATAAGAATGAACTATACAAATGGGTTAAGCTAAAAATAGATTCAAACCAAAGTTTAAATTCTAGAAATTTTGAAATTGTTTTTCAAAGTGTTTTGAAATGAAATAATTTTACCCTGATTATATTTTATGTAGAGAAATAATTTCTTAGAAAATTATTGCGGAATATATAGTGTGTTTGGTTTCTAGGGATGATAATATTGATTATTATCATAAATTGGTTATTGGGTCTTAATGAAGAATGTTTATTACATAATAAACAATGATAAACCATTGTGAGATGTTTTAAGGAAGTAGAAGTATATAAGCATAATTTAAAAATGTGATTTATAAATTAAACTGTATTTAAATTGAGAAGTATTGCCTGGAAATTTCGAAATGTGTTTCAAAGTGTTTAAGGAAATAATAAGTAATATCATTTAGAATATTTTTGATATGGAAATTTTTGTTTTAAGAACAAGGGTTGTTTTGGAAATTCTGGAGAAATTTTTTTGGATAAAAACCAAGGTTGGTTTAAAATTTAATGGTGTGATTTGGTATATAAATGGGATGTGTGTGTTGGGATTTCAAGGTGATTTGAAATAAAGACGGGGTGTTTGAATTATGGGATTCCCATTGAAATGAGAAATGTAACCCAAGGAAAATAAGTTTCGAACTTATGAGTGGGAAATGATGTTAATGAGAAAAGAAGTGTAAAAATTGAATTTTTGAATGTAAAATTTTAAATTGAGTAAGTTTAAAAGGATTGAACAGATTGAAAATTTACTCAGGCAAAGTTAAATAAGTTTAGAACTTATAACCTGAAACTGAAAATTTCACGGTGAAATAAAATTTAACTTATGCAATTTAAATAAATAAAATTGCAAAAGGAAAGGTACAGATTTGATAAAAGGTGCAAAAGAAGTTATCTATTTATGAATGATTTCAAACAATTTTTGAAATAAAATGGGTTTCGAATTCTGGAAATTAGTAATGAACCAAATTATCAAATTTATGGATTGAATTAACCTTGGATATTGAAAATTTGACCCATGCTAAGTAAATAAGGAAACAGAAGGGAATTAAATATATTTTGTAATGAACTGAAAGGAATAGATGTGGACTTGTGTCATAAATAGAATTCGACTTAAAGGCTAGCAACTAAATACGTTTCGAAAGTATTAATGAAAAGATATTAATGATAAATCAAGATGAATAGATTGAATGAACTTATAATTTAAAAATGATTGAGAACAAATAAAGAAGATACCTAGATATAATAATAATAACCGAAATTCAGCTAATCGAGGTTCAAATTATAGATTAGGAAGTCTTATTAGAATCTAGTCCAAGTTGTAAAAGATGGCAAAAGGAGAAGAATGAAAGGCAAGGCGTAGGAAGCGAAGAGCAGCTTCATGTAAGGCATAGGAAGAAGCAAGAATGGAACTAGAGAAACAGATTAGTGAAAGGGTTGTACCAGGGCCTTATGATAATATCATATGTTATAGATGTTACAATAAAGGGCATTACGCAGCTAAGTGCAGTAAGCCAAGAAACGAAAAGAATGAGGAAGTCAAACGTTTTCGCTTTGAGATTTCATGATTTAAGTGTCACAAGAAAGGACACTTTCTAAACCATTTCCCTAAGGCGAGGAAGGTTAAACATAAACCCATAGTATTGGTAGACGGGTCAACCATTCGCTACCATTGGAAAATGACGGGACACGTCGCTAGAAATTGTCTCGAGAGACAAAATAAAAAGCAAGTTATGGAACGCCCCGTATACGACGTGAACTTATCAAAGACGGAAGTGTAGAGTTCTTTTGTGGCAAATGCAAGAAGTAGGGACACCCTATTACGGACTGAACGGACGATTTTGATGGAATGTCAGGAAATACTAGAGGAAGTTTTTATGAATGATGCGGAGTGGTGAGAAATGGCTAGTAGAGTTCCTTGTAATATAAGTAGGGCTCTTTTTTCCCTAAACCCCAAGGTAGTTGTTAAGGAGTCAAGACTTATGACCTTTTGTAAGATTTTTATATGGATGAACGGATGTAATTAATAACTTACTAGTGTTGTATTCTATCGATGTTGTAACATATTTTTGTAGAAATACGATCTTATATAAAATCACTTTTTATATTGATTTGAAAATAAACTTATGATTACTAAACACAGATGTGAAAATGTATTTAAATGATGATTGAATAGTTATTATAACTGAAATTTAAAATATAAGAAGTAAGAAATGTTACAATAACTTTGTAGAGTAACTGAACATGGGAATTTTTGATTTGGCATAAATGAGATTATATATGTTAGTTATATATTCAAACTCCCCTTGTTGAATTTACAACCAAAAGGAAATGTTCTTTGAAAGGTATTTGAAAATACTAGATGTAGTTTATATAAGTATGAAGCAGATTCAAAAACTATTGATCCTAATATTATTCGAATTAGAAAGAATAAATTTATATGTATATGAGAATGAAACTGAAATAGAGTTGGAACCTGCTGATTTTTTTAAAGACATTTGGTTTTGGCAAATAGTCGATTTTGGAAATTGGGTAAACCAAATTCAAAAACTATCGATTTTATATAGTAAAATTTATATGTGATGCATATGAAGCATACAATTTGAAAGGTATTATGTATATAATATGATATGTTTTGAAACTAAAAGTATGGAAAGGCACCTCCACGAAAGTTGAAATTTGGAGTAGGAGATCCACTGGGTGGGTCTACCTTGGAATCCATAGGACGGGTTCAATGAGAATTGAGATTCTAGAGGAAGTCTAGAAAAAAACTCATGGGTTCCTGGTAAACATTGTTTGCATAGCGTAAATCGAGGGGTATTATACCAATAGTTATGAATGGTTTTGCTATGATAGCAACGTAACCTTTGTGTAACAGTGATCTATGAGAGTTGGTAGCGTAATTCGAGAGGTAGAGATTGCCTATAGTTACTTATGGTTTTTTTGGGATAGCAACGCAACCTTTGTGTAACTACGATCTATCGTGGTTCCATAGCGTAATTCGGGAGGTACAAATTGCCTACAATATACTATGATTTTGTTGGGATAGCGACCTAACATCGGTAGATTGCGAACTATATGGTTTGGTTCCATAGCGTAATTTGGGAGGCAGAGATTGCCTACAGTCTACGTTTGGTTTCACTGGGATAGTGACGCAACCTTTATGTAGTCGCGATCTATGTGGTTTTGTTTTGTTTGATAGCGTAATTCGAGGGGCAGAGATTGCCTATAGACTAATTACGGTTTCGCTGGAATAGCGATGTAACCTTTGTGTAGCTGCGGACTATTGTGTTCCCATGGCATAAATCAAGGGGTTTTGATGCCTACAGTTTACTTATGATTTCGCTGGAATGGCGATGCAATCATCGTGTTAACTACAATCCATGGTGGTAAAGAAGGAAAAGGGGGTGATACTTTCCATATAATTTTTGAAAAGGTTTTTCAAGTATTTACACTGGATGTTGAAATAGATCGACTTTTAGTCCTATGTCTGATCAACGTATGACTAAATTTCTGTAAGAACAAGGATGGACTTGTTAAGACATCGAATTATCGAAAAATATGTTTATATCCAAAGTAGCTTGGTAATATTATGTAATTTAAAGTGTATGTATCTTATGAGATATAAAAAAGAGTAAGGAGTTTAAAATGTTTAAAAGATAGTTAATTTAGTAATATACATCAAAATTCTGGTTCTTGTTTCGTTCCATTTCGAGGACGAAAAGTACTGAAGGGAAGGATTTACATGATAACAAGAATATATACGTGTGTGTGTACATGAATTTATATATAGATGTATACATGTAAAAGCTTCATGATGATATACTCCTATCTTTTAATGTAAGTATATGTACATGATAACAAGAATATATATACGTATATATGTTTATATTAAATAGTGAGTATGTAAACGTGTATATGGTAAACATGTGTACATGAGATATATATGTGTGCATAAACATAAGAAACATCGTGATGGAAAAATATCAAGTGAAGTACAAAATAAATCAAATCACTTAAATTTCAAATCAAAACATGTAAATTTTCAGCCACCACATTACCTCATTGTCTCCTTCCATTCTCTTATATATACAACCTTGGATTGTTCATTTGTTGACGTGTTCTCTTACACAAAAAATCTACTAACAAGCTAAAGGAAGTGTTCAAGCTTGAAGGAGAAAACAGAGCGGTAGTGTTCATCTGTGTTTAAAACAGTGAGTAGAACACCTCACTTTTTCTTACTGGTTACCATGTATTTATATCTAACTGTGAATTTACGAATGAATTTTCGATTTTTGATAAGTATACATGCTTCTGTGGTGTGTACGTGCCTTGTATATGTATGTTAGACATAGTTGTTCACCCTGAAATAATGTTGTGTCTACTCTATTCTTTGTTTAGTTTAATAAAAACAGTTTAAAACTTAAACTTCAAAAATCATTATCTTATAATCTATTTTGTTTTAAATCTTGCTTCCAAAATAAAACTTGTTTGTTTTCAAGTATAGTGTATTTTAAAATTTATCTTGTTCAATTTCATAAAGTAGAGAGAGAGAAAAAAAATCAGATTTTACAGTAAGTGATCGAATTATAGCCGAGATTCGATTATCATAATTTGATCACTGGATTATAAGGATGTGTTCGTCTTTGATAAACATGATTTTAGGGGTTGGTTTGGTGATTTTTAGTTATGTATGGTGGGAGATACATGGAGTTGATCGGAATTGGGGCAAAGGTCGAATTCAGACGACATACTCGATTTCATGGCTAGTCGTTGGTCGTGGAGGAGGTTTGGGTGATGGGGACTCATGAAAAATGGCGCGGCATTTTTTGGGGCTTATGGAGGCGAGTGATGGTCAAAGTAGGGTTTATGGTAGTTTTGGATTGGTTTCGGTTACGAGGCAATGGCGATGTCGAGAAGAGGATAGGGACTTGCGGTCCGAGGGAAAAAGGAAGCGATGGAGATGGCGAGCCTCTGGGCGAAATTCTAGTGATCATTGATGGTCGGTGGTGCCTAGGCAAGTCCTTTTAATGGTGGTTGACATTTCGAGATTTTTGTTTGAGGTTCAAATTTTTGAAAGTAGGCTTGGGTCGTGTTTTCAAATTGGGAAGTGGAATATCGTGATCGGTGGCCACTCGGGTAGGTGGTCGGCGGTCGTAAAGGAAGTGCACGTGAACATGTACGTGCGTGGTTGGTTTGAGCAAACAAAAGGTAGGAAGCAAGAAAAGAAGAAGGAACTAAAGAATTGGAAGAAGAAGGAAAAGGTATGGGTCGGCTTTGTTTTGTTTTTTTTGTGGGCCGTGAGTTGGAATGGGTTGGGTATGATATTTAAAATAAATTAAATTTATTGTCTTTCTTAAAAAAAATCTATAAACGTAAAATTCTATTCCTCTTTCATTTAAAAACCATTTGGCGAGTAGATCTTCGCGTCTTATTCCTATCGCCAGGTGCTTTCATAGGAACTATTATTGTCAATTGTTCTACAGTGGGAAATTAAATGATTTAAAAATATGAGGTGAATAAATAAGAAATTCTTTTTCAAATTAATTGTATGTTAATTTACAAATTAATTATTATACGGATTGTTTAATTTTAAGTAGCTAAGGATAAATTATTTTATAAATTTTTTTGATTTACAAATAATTGGGATTAAAAACTATAATCCGAGTCAGTTAAGTTAAAACTAAATTAAGATCTGATTTATAAATTGATTTAATATTAATTATCGATTGTTGACTTAGTTAATGATCCATATTTGACTCATATTGTTCTTTGATATTGATGTCAACTAACTATTATCGTACCATTTAGTAGCCAAAAAAATTAAAATAAATAGGATAAAATGTTAACACATTTTATTGACAAGTAAATCGACTGGAACTGAGCGCTATTCCAGTTTTGAAAAGTGGAATGATTTCAAGTGAATTATTTTTGTCGGACTGTTCTTGATAAAGTAGACATATAGATAAATTTCCACATGTGAATATTAACACCCCGATTGTGAAATTGTTATTTAAACGACCTTGTTTTTTTTTAAATTATCGTTCGAGTTCGAAGAGACCGAGATCGGATATCTGCAGTATCCGAAAAATCACTTCGATCTAATAACCACTACGAACCTTTATAGTTCTGATTATAGAGTCTAATATGCTAGAATTTAATGAATGTAATAAATTCAGCAATTTTTAATAAGTATTTATATTTAGACACTATTATAATATCATCATATTTTCTGTAAAAGTGTTTTGGTTATCGTAAGATAAAACACCGTCGTGTTTATGTGTGACATGGCCTTACGAGTTACCTTTGTTTTTAGAAGGATTTTGATAACTCAAATAATTCAAACTAAGTGTGTTTACTGACGCTGGTTTCCAGCCTGATTCGGCTGTTATTATTGTAATGCTCGGGTCAGACCGAGTATTATAGATTCATGTTAGGATTCGATGGAGCTTAGGAGACTAGCTGGAGGATTCCCTGACTTATTATTCGTATTTAATTATATTCCGCTATGTATTGTAGTCTGTGTATTTAGCATTTTTGAGGACTAGTTATTATAACTATCCAGGTTTCTATGGTGGTGGTTGCACTCTGATAATTTGTATGTATATTAACTGATATAGTTATTGTATAAAAATTTGTTAAGGTATATTATATTTTGTTCCGATACGATTATGAGATTCTAGGTTGTTGTTATTTCTGTTTCTTCTTCTATCTCTCTTCTTCTTAACCCCTAATGACCTGGTATTTCCGACACTAGATTGCGGATTAGTGTCGATTATCGAGGGTCAAAAATCCCCGGTCGTCACATATAGCGAAGATGAGACTTAGGGCCCAAAGAGCTTTAATATATGCCTATCCAAGCCGAATTCCAATAGTAGTCAAAGTTGCATAATTAAAGAAAATAGATTATGCTAGATATTACCTAAGTCCTTGTTCGTTTAAAATTGTGCCTCTTTATTCAGTATATTATGCGATTGTAAATGTACAATCCCCTATTCAAATAAGGTTTGCAAGATTACAATTGGCACTAGAAATCCCCAAATCGATTTAGAGTTACAAAGTTTAAAAGGTAAAAAATGAGAGAAGAAATGATCACCACTTCCTCCATGCCCCTAGGTCTGTAATTATAGGGGTGGAAAGGCACGGTATGGGTGCGACGTGCTGGTGCAACATGCTTGATTTCGGCATTATGGCATATCTCAATGGCACAGGAACATTCCTTTCATTTGATAATCCACGACATTCTTCAGTGTATTGAAGGATTACTGCATCCTCATCCTAACTACATACGGCTTGATAGATTTTGACATCATCCCCCAAAATGAAGGCATTCGACATCCTTTATCATACTGGCAACATGTGATATGCTCATGTATATTGCCTTGGTTGGTAAAGGGTGGCATCATTATGACATGGCATTGGTGATCGGTTGTACCGATTAGACGTGTCATTACTTGCACAACGACATTGAAGGAAGGCAAACCTCATACTTGTTGTTCCTTGACACTTGAAATCTCTTAGCCCGTTTACTTTTGGCATCCAATATTGCAGAGATGTGGCAACAATGTGACACAACATCGATGACAGATCATTCCATTATAACATCACTACCCTGATGATATAGGATATCAGTGGTATATGTCATCGATTATTGGCTTCATAGATATCATCCACTAATGATATATGAGATGCAATATTGACTGCATGCGATATTCTTAGTCACTCTAATGATTTGCAACATTATTCACTTACCTTTGTTGACAATACGCTGCATTAATAGAATATGGTGTCACTTTAGACCTTCGACATTGGCTTTGGTGACCTGCCTTTCTATAAACTTTCTTTGTCCATGAGATCCTTCAGTTTTGACGTTCTTGTTGTCGTCATGCTTTCATGCCTTCACGATCAATAATGGTGGTAACATTTGCCCTATGGACATTGGCATGCGATATCCACACTTTCGACATTGTTCCACTGATGTAGGATACTACTTTCTGGTGCAAATTGTTTTTCAGTGCTGAAGTTCGACATACCCTTTTGGGGTTCAACATGACTTCTTGTCTATAAATTCAGCATCTTCGTATTCATTGCACCATCATCTTAAAAACCTACTCCTTTGCTTCTTGGTTTACCCCCTTTTGAAAAATATGTGGATAACATTTGCCTCCCTTCTTTTATAAAGAAGCTTTTTACACTTTAGTATAAAAGCAAGAGTTCTCTTGCTTTTACAATCCTTTACAAGGTTTTCTTTCTAACCCTGTTTTCCTATAAAATATAAAGTGAATGACAATTTCTATTATTAACTTTAAATTTAACCAATCCTTCTTAGATTTGATTCAGCTATGAATAAGGGTATATTCCTTTATGTAGAGAATTCACCATATTCTCCGTGTAGGCCAAGATTGCAAATTTTCTTCAAAAGATCCAATTTATTTGGAAATAATTTTGCTCGAATAGAATCTCAGTTAAACGATTGATAGTAATATTTTGAATGGAAACCCAGAAAATCATCTTGTAATAATATCTCTTTGAAGAAAGGTTCAGAAAATTATCTGATGACAATGGTTTCATGGATGGAAAACCAAAAATTATCTGATAATAATAATTTTCTGAATAGAAAACTAGAAATCTATTTGGCAGTATTATGAGGGGAGGACTAAAGATTCTTCTAATAAAATTATGAATAAAAGACTAGAAAATTATCAGGTAATAACATGAATGGAAGTCCAGAAAACCCATTTTGCAACGAGAAGATCAGAAAATCCATTTGGCAATAATAATAATAGAAGAGAAGACCAGAAAAACATTCTAGTAAAACATGTATAGAAGATCAAAAAACCATTATTGCACTAATAATCTGAATAGAAGATCAAAAACCCATTCTTGCAATAGCAATCCGAATAAAAGACTAGAAAACCATTCTGGAAGTAATATTATGAATAGAAGACCAGAATTTCATCAGGTAATTGAAGATAGCTCATCTTTGATAGATCTTTCTCTAGAAGATTGTTTTTTCTTAATAGCACTTGAAAGTGCGGTGTGTATACAATTATATGTGCTAATATAGTATACACGGATCGTATAATATGGATTACAATACAAATGCGGAAATAGATGATAATAGCATTGTAAATAGAAAATAGAAAAATCACACCAGAGATTTTTATACTGGTTCGGAGCACCGTCCTACGTCCAGTCCCAGACTTCTATCTGGATTTTCACTATTAACTACCTCGCTTCACCCGGAGGAACAGGTTTACAATACCCGAACAACCGAACGGGATTTCACGCCTCTAATACACTGAGGACTTCAACACTTGCCTCTTACAACACAGAGGACTTCAACAAAAGAACAAATACAATTGTTGTTGACAACTTGTGTTCTTGAAAACACGGATTTGTCACTAGCAGTACACCCTTCCTATAATCTTATCCTCAAAGTATGCGATATGATGTTTTGAAAAGATTAAGGAAAGTATATTATTGAATCAAAGGATATGAAATAGTTTCAAAGATTCAATAAATAATTTAGAGCTTTTATAATACAGTATTGAGATCAGAGATTAGATTAAAAGAATATATGAAATCGTTGTAAAAACTTGTGTTTGAATCAATGATTTAGATGAGTATATATAGAGAAAAATAGTTGTAACTCTTTGTTAACAGTTGCCATTAAGAGTTATGATCATTGATGAAAGATAGGAGATGCAACCTTTGGAGAAGAGAAGTGTCTTTTGGAAAAGTTGCTTTCTGTTTAAAAACGGTCGACAGGTCAAAAATGGACCGGTAGACAGGAATTCAAACATATATATACGTTATGTGCATGTGTGCACGTTCACTGTGCAATTTACACAGGAACGGTCGACCGCACCTATATTGACCGGTCGACCGGTGCCTGTTAAATTGCACATTGGGCTAACAACTGCATGCAACTTATAAATTATTCGTATATATATTGATTCCCTTGATATGCATGATTATTTGAGGATAGATTTTAACAAATTTATTACTATTACAACAACAAATAATCAACCTATAATCTAGAGTACCATATATAGCTCTATTGACCTTGTTTTTGTCGATCGCCTTGTTTGTCAGAAATCAATCGCCTTATTTGTCAGAAATCAAAACTTTCATAAAGCTTGTGACTCAACATTCTCCCCCTTTTTGATTGATGACAATATATATATCTGCAAATCTGAATCTCCCCCTGAGTATGTGATTTCTTTCCTGCAAGCAATTGTTAGCCCTTTCTCCCCCTTTGTCATCGACAAAAAGGAGTAACAGATCACTAGAATATGATATGCGTAGAATGAATATAATAAGCATAGAAAAATAAATCATTAACACATCAAAGACATAACAGAGTTTACTACAGAACATAATGTTAATTGAAAAGCATAAATAACGACACTATTTAGTACAAGTGTCGAAAAATGTTTTTAAAGAGCTAAAACATAATAGAATCTAGGATGAAGCAGATCGAATCTCCTCTTCATCATCGTCATCGTCGTTATCATCATCATCTTCATCTTCTTCCTCTTCCTCCTCATCATTGTTCCCTCTAGACGATTCGCCCTCGTCAGGTGATGTCCATGTGAAAACTGGAGCAGCAGGACGTTTTCCTGGATCTTGTGCTTGAACAGAGGTGGATGAGGAACATGATATAGCGTCCCATAGCATACCGAAGAACGACTTGACCTTATTGAAGCGCTTATCAATTTTAGAGTCCATACGCTTGAGACGAGATTCAAGTAGAAATTGATTACGCGCAATGGTTTCAAGAGATTCTTTTGTTGATGACTTTGATCTTAAAAGTTTCACCTCATCGGGACGAGGTCGAGAGGAAGTTGCTCTTTGTTTTCTCGATCCTCGTTGTTGCCATTCTTCAAAAGGCATAATCTCAAGATAAGGTGGAGGAAGCTTCATTCTTTTGATGGTTATGGAATCAATGCATTTTGGTGTTGAAGTTGCAGAATCAGGAGGATTTACCCCACAAGCTAACAAAAGTCTCATGATATATTCATTATAGAAGAAATGAGGCCGGGTTGAATTATTTACCTTGAGAATTTCATCAAAAAGCATGTGAACCCAATTGATTTGGATTTCACCATAGATAGCATAGAGTGCCTTGAAGTTTTCTTTGTACACTGCATCATAATTTCCAAGTCTAGGAAAAAGAGAATGCATCAAGACCCGATGAAGTAACCTTGCTGTCGGTCGAAGTCCAATAGACTTAGTGCCATCACTATTGTCTTCTATAAACTGATGACTTGTACTATTTCGAGTGAAAACTTCGCAGAAGGTAGATGAAAATTCTTCGCCTCGATTTGGTATGCCAAGTATAGAGGCAATTCTAGCATGAGTAAGAAAAATTTGTTTTCCACAGACCATAGACCAGATGACGCCGTTTGGATTATCAGGTTGATATTCATCAAGATTCATGTTGGCGTAAAATAATTTAATCATTAAATGATTTATCTCCACACTATTTGCCGAAAAATCTATCAATGGAGTAATGTTGGCATTATCGGCTAACCTTCGAACTCCGTAAGCCGTGAAATCATCAAATTTGATGAAAGATCCCGGATGAAACTTGTAATTTGTCATTTGATTCCATCGTGTTATAGCAATTGGAGTTTGAAGCCATTTTTTGACGGAGATGGTATGAGATGAAGTTTCAGAGATTGCTCCTTTCTTTGATTTCTTTTGAGGAGGAGCCATTGTTGGAGGATTTGTGATTTGGGAATTGAAGAATGGGAACTAGGGTTTGTGATTTGGGGATAGAGAATAGTTTGAGTAGAGAGTGAATGAGGGTAGAGGGTAAAGTAACGTATAGGGTTATATAAAAAACTGAAAAATGCGTAACCGGTCGACCTACAAATTTTGGCCGGTCGACCGGCAATAATATGGGCGGTCGACCGGTTCTGGTCTGTTGTGCATATAGGATTCTTTTTCAAGTTTTTTATTATATATCAACCTATATATATATATATATTACATTTTATACATAATACAAAATATAACCATCATTATACAAGAGATATATAAATATATAACAACTATATATAAATCTAATGAGAAAGTTCGTCATTAGAATTATCGTTGTTTCCTTCAATACGATTCGACCATGGACTCCATTGTTTCTGAGCTTCTTCATTCTTTTCATAGTTCCGATCCCATGAGTTAGGACTTTTAGATGTTGATGGCCTAGACGGCATTGGTTCATGTACGTCATGTTTGTTGGAACCGCAAAAAAATGTTGCCAACTTTTCTAAAACAGACAATCGTGCCGATGTCCGTTGTTGCTCGTGATAAAGTTGACTTTGCCCGTAATGGAGTTGTCTCTGAAGGTCTATCTGATGTTTTTGGTAGTGGTGTATCTCATCAATTTGAGCTTTGGTTCGAGGAGAATAGAATAGTGTCCTTTTAACTCGTTTTGAATTTGGAGTTTTATCAGACATATAAGAGCATTGATGATGACAGCTCGATTTTTGTTTTGGAGTAGTAGGAGAATAATATTCGTCCGACTCAGAGCTTGTAATAGAAATGTGAGATTCTTGCGCACATTTGTCACAAATATGAGCCATAGTGTAAGTTGAATATAGTATTATGGTTAGATAAGAAGTAAAGATGAACAAAATAAAAAATTTTTGCAAGCTTATATATATAAGTTTCTTATATATACTCTTATGGATGTGAGTTAATGATAACTTTTAACCACGAAAATATAAGCAGAAATTTTATTGTAAATCTAAAAATAGCTTTGTTTTTTAAAACTGAATTTATAAAATGAGTAAATAGATTATAACCATTAAATAAAGCAATGGCTAATATTTAATATAAAAAATAGGTTAAGTAAAATATACGGTTACTAGGAGAAAAGACATTAGTTTAGTTTAAACAAAAAATTATAATTAAAGAGAATAACCAAAAGAGAAGGTGTACATTAGTAATTGCTTAGTCAAGATTTTTTCTTGAAATTAAACCAAGCTCTCTTCGTAATCTAATAAAATTAGATTCGAGCAGCGGCTTAGTAAAAATGTCTGCTAATTGATTTTCAGTATGGACATATTCAAGACATATATTTCTTTTTTCAATATTATCTCGAAGAAAATGATGACGGATATCAATGTGTTTAGTTCGAGAGTGATTCACTGGATTTTTAGAAAGATTTATAGCACTTGTGTTATCACAGTATATAATAGAATTTGATAAATGAATATCAAAATCTTGAAGTGTTTGTTGCATATATAGTACTTGAGTACAAGCGAGAGCCGCTGATATATATTCAGCTTCACATGTTGATAGTGAAACACAATTCTGTTTCTTACTAAACCAAGAGACAAGTGATTTTCCAATAAAATGGCATGTACCACTTGTACTTTTTCTATCTGTTCGTGAGCCACCGAAATCAGCATCACTATATGATACTAATTCAAATGGACATTCTTTTGGATAGAAAAGACCAAAATCTTTGGTATTATTAAGATAACGAATTATACGTTTCACTGCTCGTAAATGTGATTCCTTTGGATCGGCTTGAAAACGAGCACATAAACAAACACTCATTAATATATCTGGACGACTAGCTGTAAGATAAAGAAGAGAACCAATCATGCTTCGATATAATTTCTGGTCAACATTCTTACCACTTTCATCTTTTTCAAGATGTGTAGTTGTACTCATAGGAGTTGGTTTACCAGATGTATTTTGTAATCCGAAGCGTTTGATAAGATTTTCATAGTATTTTTCTTGATTGATAAAAATACCGTTTGAAAGTTGTTTGATTTGAAGTCCAAGAAAATAAGATAGTTCTCCCATATGAGACATTTCGAATTCTTTGGTCATAATACTTGCAAATTCCTTGCAGAGTTTATCGTTTGTTGAACCAAAGATGATATCGTCTACATATATTTGGATAACCAGAATATCTTTTCGAGAATGTTTAATAAACAAAGTTTGATCGACTTTGCCTATTTCAAATCCTGAATTAATAAGATAGCTACGTAATCGTTCATACCAAGCACGAGGTGCTTGTTTTAAACCATACAGAGCTTTCTTAAGTTTGAACACATGGTCAGGATATTTTTCATGTACGAATAAAGGAGGTTGTTCGACATAGACATTCTCTTTGATAAATCCATTGAGAAAAGCACTTTTGACATCCATCTGATAAAGTTTGAAATTATGATGACAAGCAAAAGATAACAGAATTCTAATAGCATCTAGTCGAGCAACTGGTGCAAAAGTTTCTTCATAATCGATACCTTCTTCCTGATTGTATCCTTGTGCTACTAATCTTGCTTTATTTTTGGTGATATTTCCTTGTTCGTCAGCCTTATTTTTATAGACCCATTTAGTACCAATTACTGACTGATCAGTTGGTCTCGGAACAAGTTCCCAAACGTCATTGCGCTCAAACTGATTTAGTTCTTCTTGCATGGCAATGATCCAGTAATCATCTGTAGCAGCTTCTTTTGGATTCTTGGGTTCGATATTTGAGAGAAAAGCGACATGACCCATTTGATTGAGTTGACTCCTTGTTCTGACATGTGATGTTATTTCACCTATTATATTTTGGGCCGGATGGTCTCTTAATATTCTTGGTGGTGATTGTAATTCACATATTTGAGGAGTATTCTCAATAATTACTTCTGAGTCAGAATCAGTATTTGAGATGATTGGATTATCAATGACTATTGATTCGTCATCATCTGATATTGTGTGAGGATGCTGATAAATTTCATCAAAAGAGACATGAAGTGATTCTTCAATAGTTTTGGTTCGTTTATTAAATATCCGATAGGCCTTACTTCGTTCCGAATAACCGACAAATATTCCTTCATCGGCTTTTGGATCGAATTTTCCAAGCTGGTCTTTCGTATTTAAAATAAAGCACTTGGAACCAAAAACTTTGAAGTATGAGATTTTGGGCTTTCTTTTGTTAAACAATTCATAAGGAGTATTCTTGGTAAGAGGTCTTATGGACACACGATTTAAAACATAACAGGCAGTTGCGACAGCTTCTGCCCAGAAATGTTTTGGTAAGGTGGTTCCATTCAATAATGTTCTTGCACATTCTTGTAAAGTTCGGTTCTTTCGTTCTACTACTCCGTTCTGTTGTGGAGTTCTGGGAAACGAAAAATTATGATATATACCTTTCTTTGTACAAAAATGTTCAAATTCATTATTTTCAAACTCTCCGCCATGATCACTTCTTATATTTTTAACTTTAATCCCTTTTGATTTTTGAATTCTTTTGACGAAAGATTTGAAATGATCGAAAGTATCACTTTTATTTTTTAAGAAAATTGTCCATGTATAACGAGAGAAATCATCAACAATTACAAGCACATATTGACTGTGATTTATTGATTGAACTCTAGTAGGTCCAAATAAATCCATGTGCAGTAACTCAAGTGGTTGTAATGTTGATATGACTTTCTTGGATTTAAACGATGATTTGGTCAATTTTCCTAATTGACATGCATCACAAATGTTGTTAACTTTAAAACTCATTTTGGGTAGTCCTCTAACTAGATTGTTTTTGGCTAGCTTGTCAATAGTTCTAAAGTTTATATGACAGAAACGTTTGTGCCATAGCCATGGATCATTGTCATTAGCCACAAGACACATATCTGAATTATGATTAATATTCATATTTAGAATATATATATTTCTGTCTCTATAACCTTCAAAAACCAAATTATGGTCTTTATCTAAAATACTACACTTATTATTTGAAAAGGAAATTATAAAACCCTTGTCACATAATTGACTAATACTAAGTAAATTGTGTTTTAAATTTCTAACTAGCATGACATTAGTAATAAGAGGTAAGTTAGATGTACCGCAATTGCTCACATCGCCTTTGCCGATGATATAACCTTTTGAATTGTCTCCAAAAGTGACTGAGCCACCATCTGAGTATTTAATATTTGTTAATAAGCTCTTGTCTCCTGTCATATGCTTTGAGCAACCACTGTCCAATATCCACTTTCCTCTTTTCTTCAGTGGGACCTGCAAAAAATAGAATTAAGTTCATGGTACCCACTTTTTATAGGGTCCTAAGAGTTAGGTCTTAGGAGTCCAAACCCATTTGGGTCCGGTATCCCCTTTATATATATAATTGTTATTAAAATGTACATTATTCATGAATTGCTGAATGTATTTGTTCCTAATCAAATTATTATTTGTTTTAGGAACCCATATTTTGATAGTCTTGACATTTCTCTTTTGAAATTTCACAACTGGTTTTGGTTTGAAATATAATAAACTAAGATTTTTCTTAGCTTCAGTTTTTTGTACTTTCTTTTTCCTTTTATTTCTAAGATGTTTCTTAGTTTCATGTTTGTTATATCCCAAACCTTGTTTATCTGAAATAGATTGTGAACTTTCAATGATTTTAGTCAAATTTTCTCGACCTTTGTTAAAGTTAGAAACATTTTGAGTAATGTCATCAAACTTTGTTTGTAAACTAGCTTTTTCTAGGTCTAGAATTTTGACTTTTGCTTTAAGTTCATGATTTTCAGTAGTGAGAGCATTATTTTTCTCTTTTTGAGCTTCTATTTCTTGACTCAAAAGAGATATTTGAGAGTCAACATTAGATGATGATTCTTGAATATTTTCAAGTTCTTCTTCTAATATTTTCTTCTCATCTTTTAACACATCTCGTTCAAACTCTGCTCTACTTAAATCTGCTTTGACTACTTTTAATTGACGTTTTAAGTCTTTATATTTGATTATCAATTCAGCATTAATATCAAGTAATTCATCAAATGTAGGAATTTGTACCTCATCTTCTGTTGCCATAAAGCAAACATTAGCTTGTTCATTCTCCGAATCACTTTCACTTTCTGATGAAGATGACTCTGAATCATCCCATGTTACTGAGAAGGCTCGTTTCTTTGATTTGTCCTTCTTATATTTGAATTTGTCATTTTCTGACTTTTTCTTTTGTTCTGGACAATCCTTCTGCATGTGTCCCTTTTTATGGCAGTTGAAACATTCTATAGCAGATGAAGATTGTTTATTTGATCCAGGTTTCCTTTTATTGTAGCGACTGGCTTTTCGATATTTTAGGAATTTTTTGAAACCTTTAGCAATGAACGCCAAATCTTCATCTTCAGAATCTGATTCATTTTCATCTTTCTCAACATGAAATGCTACATTTTTCTTTTCTTCTTTCTGTTCTTTTCTAGCCTGCAAATTTGCTTCATAGGACATTAAATTTCCTATCAATTCATCTGGCTTCATGACGGAAAGGTCATTAGCTTATTCAATTGCTAATACTTTTCCTTCCCATTCATTAGTCAGAGAATGTAGGACTGTTGAAACAACATCAAAATCAGAATACTTTTGTCCTAACCCAATAAGTGCATGGTGAATAGTTTGAAACCGTGAATACATGTCATTGATTGTTTCATTTGGTTTCATTTTGAAATTTTGAAATTGACTTTTCAGCATGGCTATTTTGGCTTGTTTAACCTTGTTAGTACCTTCATGAGTGATTTTTAGCGTTTGCCAAATTTGATATGCAGTAGTGCAGATACTAACATGGTTATATTCATTTTGGTCTAATGCACAGAACAACATATTTATTGCTCTTGCATTTACGGCTGCTGCCGTTTTCTCAGCCACAGTCCATTCTGAATAATCAGTTGTTGGATTCACTATTTCTCTTTGAGTAGCATTCCAAGCATCATAGCTACTTGATTGCATAAAGAATGACATACGTGTTGCCCAATAACTATAGTTAAGACCATTGAAAAATGGAGGTCTTTGTGTCGATTGCCCTTCTGTGTAAGTGGTGTTTTGAGTGCTAGTACTTGCGTTATTTGCCATATTACAAGAATATATCAAATAACTGTGTTACGGTTATATGATGACCGTGCTCTGATACCACTTGAAAGTGCGGTGTGTATACAATTATATGTGCTAATATAGTATACACGGATCGTATAATATGGATTACAATACAAATGCGGAAATAGATGATAATAGCATTGTAAATAGAAAATAGAAAAATCACACCAGAGATTTTTATACTGGTTCGGAGCACCGTCCTACGTCCAGTCCCAGACTTCTATCTGGATTTTCACTATTAACTACCTCGCTTCACCCGGAGGAACAGGTTTACAATACCCGAACAACCGAACGGGATTTCACGCCTCTAATACACTGAGGACTTCAACACTTGCCTCTTACAACACAGAGGACTTCAACAAAAGAACAAATACAATTGTTGTTGACAACTTGTGTTCTTGAAAACACGGATTTGTCACTAGCAGTACACCCTTCCTATAATCTTATCCTCAAAGTATGCGATATGATGTTTTGAAAAGATTAAGGAAAGTATATTATTGAATCAAAGGATATGAAATAGTTTCAAAGATTCAATAAATAATTTAGAGCTTTTATAATACAGTATTGAGATCAGAGATTAGATTAAAAGAATATATGAAATCGTTGTAAAAACTTGTGTTTGAATCAATGATTTAGATGAGTATATATAGAGAAAAATAGTTGTAACTCTTTGTTAACAGTTGCCATTAAGAGTTATGATCATTGATGAAAGATAGGAGATGCAACCTTTGGAGAAGAGAAGTGTCTTTTGGAAAAGTTGCTTTCTGTTTAAAAACGGTCGACAGGTCAAAAATGGACCGGTAGACAGGAATTCAAACATATATATACGTTATGTGCATGTGTGCACGTTCACTGTGCAATTTACACAGGAACGGTCGACCGCACCTATATTGACCGGTCGACCGGTGCCTGTTAAATTGCACATTGGGCTAACAACTGCATGCAACTTATAAATTATTCGTATATATATTGATTCCCTTGATATGCATGATTATTTGAGGATAGATTTTAACAAATTTATTACTATTACAACAACAAATAATCAACCTATAATCTAGAGTACCATATATAGCTCTATTGACCTTGTTTTTGTCGATCGCCTTGTTTGTCAGAAATCAATCGCCTTATTTGTCAGAAATCAAAACTTCCATAAAGCTTGTGACTCAACAGCACTAATAAATCATTTTTAACGAATCTTCCTCTAAAAGATTGTTTTAGCTTTAGAGCACTTAATGGCTCATATTTGACATATTTTACTCTAGAAATTTGTTTTTTGTTTGGAGCACTAGTGGCTCATTCTTGACATATCTTCAACTGAAAGATTTTTTGCGTTGGAGAACTAATGTCTCATTTTTAACAAATTTTCCTCTAAAAGATTGTTTTTGATCCATTCATTTAGATAAAGTAAAAATAACTTGATAAATTTCATCGAGTGCGTTTAGCTAGCTATCTTAAGAGAACCAAAGATTTACTTAACCTCCCTCTAGCAAGCGCTTCAGTCATGCCATACAGGTAGTATTGAAGGCTGGTTCGATATTTTAGCCAAGCCGTCTTAGGAGGGACCAAAGCTTTCTCCGTCCTCCCTCGAGGAGATGCTTCAATCAAGCCTTATAGGGGGTACTACAGGCTGGTAGGTGCTTTGGTCAGGCCATCTTAAGCGGGACTAAAGGTTTATTCCATCCTTTCTCTGGAAGGTGCTTTGACCAGGCCCATATGGTGGGATTAAAGGCTTTATTCGCCCCTTACTACATTGTAGGTAAGGATTTAGGATTTTCCTTTATCTTAGGATATTCTTACTCCTATCCGTGATTGTTTCAGAAGATATACTTATTTCAACTTTTTTATTCATCTGCTGTTGGGAAGTATGGTCTCAAATGTTCGATATTCCATGTTCTTTCTATTATGTTGCCATTAGGTCGGCATAATCAGTAAGTCCCTGGTGGGATTACTTTGTGATTGACTAGGAGTCCTTCAGAGTGAGGTCCAAGTGCTCCATCTGTTGGATTCTTAGCTTTTTTCCATAACTATCTGGAGTACTAAATCTTCTTTTTGAAATGATCTTTCTCTCACTTTAGAGTTGTAATATTTCGATATCCTTCTTTTATATTCAATCGTCTGTATGGCTACTACATCCCTCAATTCATTGATCAAGTCTAAAAATTATCTAGTTAATTGTTGATTTGGATAAAATGCATATGCAATCCTTCGATGGGAGAGTACTTCAACCTCAATTGGAAGCATGGCATCACATCCATATGTTAACAAAAATGGGGTATGTCCTGTTGCGGTTTTGGCAAAAATTTAATAACCCATAACACAAGAGGTAGTTCTTCTACCTAATTTCCTTTTGCTTCGCCCAACCGTTTCTTTAGGATGGTCTTAATAGTTTTATTAGCAGCTTCAATGGTTCTATTGGCCTTGGGTTGTGCTTCAAATGAAAAGCTCTTGATAATCTCATTTTTGCTATAGAATCGGGTAAATTCCTCACTTTCAAAATGAGTTCCATTATCGGATATTAGTTTATATGGAATTCCAAACCTAGTGACAATATACTTTATTACATATTTAAGCACTTTTCCCGATGTGATATTTGGTAGTGGTTCTGTTTCTACCCATTTGGTAAAATAATCAATGGCTACCATTGCAAATTTAGCTCCTTCTTTGGGTATAGGTAGTGGTCATATCAAGTGAATTCCCTATACATCGAAAGGCCATGCACTTGAGACCGAAATCAATTCACTTGCTGGCAAGTGTAGGATCTTAGAGAAATTTTGGCGTTTTTTGCATTTCTCACATAATCAATAGCATGGTTATTCATCTGAGGCCAATAAAACCTTGTCACGTAACCTTTTTAGCTAGCTTTATGCCATTAGAATGGTCTCCACAAAACCCCTCATGGGCTTCTTTCAATAATTTTTCTCATTTTTCCAAACTAACATATTTTAAGTAAGGGAGTGAATACCCTTTCTTATAAAGTACTATGTTTACTATAATGACGGTTGGGGCATGATGTTTTATTCTTCTTACCTTCTATTTATCTGTTAGAAATTTCTCTTTTGTCAGACATTCGTCGATGGATGTCATCAAATTATTCCCATATAGATCATTAGTTTTAGTACTTGGTGTATTGAGAAATCCTCAAATTGGTCAACATTTTCAATACTTTCTTGATAGATAAGACCAACTTGGCATCTTTTGTCCAATATGTTTGGTTCAACTAATATACCATTAGTTGGGAATCACTGAAAATCTCAATCCTAGGGATTTATAATCGTAGGGCCAAGGTAAGTCCTGCCACCATTAACTCATATTCTTCCACATTATTAGTGGCCGGAAATCCCAATTTCGTTGTGCAATGCTGACGATATCAGTCTAGGGTAATAATTACATATCCTACGCCAGCTCCTTGTTTATTTGAAGCCCCATCAACAAACAGTTGTTATTTAGTTTGTAGATCTTTTTTTGATTGCTCTTTGATGAATCTCGTACATTCATTAACAATGTCAGCTAGGGCTTGTCCTTTAATCAAAACTCATGGTAGAAATTCAATATCATACTTACTAAGTTCTATCCTCCATTTTGTTAATCTTCCTAAGGCTTCGGGTTTATCAAAGACTTGCTTGAGTGGAAAGTTAGTTAGACCCTTAATTGGATGCGCTTGAAAGTAAGCTCTCAATTTTTGTGCGGTGAGCATCAAACTGTATGCCAGTTTTTCTATGATTGGATATTTGGTTTCTGCATCTTTTAACCTTCTGCTTGTATAGTTTATTGGAAGCTGAGTTCCCTTTTCTTCTCTTATTAGAACATAGTTAATTGCATGTTTTGAAACTACCATATAAAGATAAAGGTTTACTCTTCAATAGGGATGGATAGCATTGGTGGTTTCTCAAGATGATCTTTTAGCTCCATAAAGGCTATTTAACAATCCTTTCCTCAATCGAAGTTTTTCTTCTTCTAATCACATTGAAGAATGGGATGCCACTATAAAAAAATCTTATTAGTAAAATTTATGGTTAGTGTTTCAATCTAAAATGCTACTATATTCACACGCTTGTAGGATCATAGCGTTCTGATTGCTGCGATATGATAAATTTTAGCGCGGCTTAATTTTATATAACTGGTTTGTTCATATTTTCATTCTCCCACTTATGTTTCTCTCTCTCATTCTCATTCTTGTACTTCAATAACAAAGGATAAGAAACCATCAATATTCCCCTCTTTGATCTTAACTTTCTCCTCCTTTTTACTCCAATCTTTAAAATCAATTTCATCCAAAAAAATATTCGCTGCTAAATTTCTTATCTTGTCAATGGGCGTGGATGGAGTTGGATTGGGTCATTGGTTCAATGCGGACACTTTCTAGTTAGATGGAGTCATGGTTTGGAACCCTAGCTACAATCACAAAATCAAGCTGCCCCACAGTACCGTCATTTTGCTGCATCAACTCAACTAAGCTTCTCCATTGCCGCTATCGTAAGTAAGTATAACCCTAGTTCCAATTTCCAATTTCGACTTTTTTAATTAGGAACATAATTAATTTTATTTATTTTTTGATGTAACAATGATTAATGTAATTAACCGTGCTTTGGTTAATGATTTAGTTCATAATGGTTAGTAATATTTGATTTTGAAACTACCAATTATTTAATTGCGAATTTCAATATAAACTAATTATTTAGTTCTAAATTTCAATATGAAAATATGAAGATTAGGTACATAATATAATTCTTTTGTTATTAGCATATTGTTGTATTGTTGAAGATTAGGTAGTATAATTCAATAACGTTCTTGATTTATTAAAACTTGATTAAACGTTCTTTACGTAATCTGGTTTGGATGTCATTCATCTTCAGTTAATTTTTAGTTGATTAAAGATATCGATTATTGAGCATATAATGACTACATAGGATGGCCGTAGGTTGTATTTTTATTCATGTTCATGCTTAAAAGATATATAATGAGTTCATATTTACCTATATCCTACTTCCATGACAAAAAATAAACTTTATACTAGATACCAATGTATCAACCTTTACTTAAATATATTGTAAATGAAAGGTTCAAATATTGTATTCCAATCCTCTAACAATTAAAGAAACTTTTGATTTTGGTCTATATTACTATGCATGAAACCCTAATCATTACCTTCCAAATTCACTTGTTTTGATTTCACAATTAATTTCATAACAAGCAAGTAGTTACATGCATCTTTTTTGATAAAAATGTATGTCTATCACTACTAAATTCTTCTACTTGCCTTCCAATAATATAATGATTTTCTATGCTATCTAACTTTTCCTTGTATACTACTTACCGTCTAAGTAATGTTATAAAATAAAAAAAATCTGGAAAATCCTACGGTTTGGGTATTGTTTCAAATCAGCTCTTCCTGAATTTGATTTGATTCAATAATTTGATTTTGAACTTAATTCAAAATTGTAATTGGGAAGAATCATGCAATTCATGTTGAAGTTAAAAATCATCGAGGAATATATTTGAATTTATCACCAAAAAAAGAATTTCTTGCATAATAAAATAAAGATGAAATGTGAGGAAAATAAGTTTTCAAGTTTAGATGACAAATATCAAAATCAGTTTAAAAAACGAAATGAAGGATTTTCATATACTTGACTATTTTATGGAACTTAAATAGATCAAAGTCTATACATTGTATGTATATATATCATAGTATGAATCCTTTGGTTCTACGGTTCACGATTTAAACCTAGTTTCAATCATAAACTCGACCTTAAGCTTTAGAAAATTAAAATCCATGCAAATACATATTTACTGTAAGATGCAAATTCCGAGACATATTAAAAATGTCCCGGTAAGCCCAAAAAGGAAACTTTTCGCAAATGTGGTGCAATGTTGAAATGAAGTTGGGTCACTTGTGTGGCATTTTGGGTTGAAGTAAACAGAATAGCTGCTTTAGTGGTTGAAATTATGATAAATTTGTCTACTGTAGCCAGTTTTGATTTGTTCTTATTAAATTTCTATTTAGGTTATTGCATAATGCTAGTTCCATTTGCTATCTTAGTGTTTGCAAACTATCGCCGCCATATTATCCAAAAGTACAGTTGTGTTAATTATCATGTAAATATGTGTTTGTGTTTCAATGCTATTTTGTGACTCGGTGCCCATAAACCAAACGATATTACGTAAAGAATGTTTGATCAGTGTTAACCCAAAATATGGATCAACATCCTTGTTTGAGTTTGAAAGCACCAACCCTGTTCAGATAGATCAATAACACCAATAATAGGTATAGAAAAAGACAGTAAAAGAAAGAAGACAGTAAAAGAAAGAAGACAAGGAATTTTAATAGTGGTTCGGCTGTTAATGAGGTCTACGTCCACTTTATAGTTTTATTATGACTGATTGCTATTACAAGAAGTGGTTGATTACAAGCCTTTGATTATCCTTAGCTGGATTGAATTCCCAGAGTTGGAACCCACTGGAGAATCATAATAAATTCCTTTGGAGAATGTTTTGAGGGAGGTAGAGAGTGAAGAAGATTTGTAGTAGAGCTTCAGCAACCATCCCATAAAAGATCTTATTTATGTTGCAGGCAGGTCGGTATATATAGAGACCAGAGAGTCTTTGGACCAAACACGCCTGTCAACCCCATGTAGATGGGCATAGAATGACCTAGGGATGTTTAGCTCGTAATCCGAGCAAAAAAAATGTATCGCAAGTGATCCATGGTCTATGGATCGCTAGCGATCCATAGATTTGGCTCGATCGCGAGCTAATAACTTAGCCCATTTTCCTTATCTTTTAGCCATGCTAGGTCGCTGGAATTTAGAGCCTTGGTATGGACCGTTAGCGATCCATCGTGTAAGGATCGCTAGTGATCCATACACTTAGTATTTTTTGTATTCTGTCTCCAAGGTTCTTTAACCCTTGCCTCTCTCAGTGAACCATAAGTGAACCATCATGATGCATGGATCACTGGTGATCCATAGGGTATGGATCACTGGTGATCCATAGGGTATGGATCTCTAGCGATCCAAATACTTGGATTATTTTTAGATTTTGACATGTAGAATGCTTTCTTGGCCTTGTATCAGCATTGTTCGTGTAGTCTCCTTGCATGTTGTTCCATTTTGATGACGATCTACTAGTTGGTTGCACTCAACTGCTGATTAGACTGAACTGACGCTAGTTTCTTGGTTTTAGTTAAATTTGGTTGTTGCTTTAGTAATACGACTTGGCTCTCGTTAACTTTACTTTAGCCCATTTTGGTTAAGTTTTAAGCCATTCTGATGGCATAGAATTGTTCTGTTTTCTAACGAGTCCAGTTGGGTTAAAAATCCGGATAATATTTTGCCCCTAGAGTATCTTTTCGTTGGAAACAAGGCATGCTCTAGAATTTAAAAACCTGAATAGCTATTTTCAAATGAGTCCTGACTGCTATCGCTTGTCATAACAGATCGAATTTATCTCCATATCCTCTCGGTACATTTAAGATGTTAGGTAGATATCAAAGCACGTGTTTCGAGAGAAATCTTCCTCCAATCTTACGGGTTGCTAGCGATCCATGTGCGATGGGTCACTAGCGACCTGACCACTTGGAGAAATTTAGCTTTAGAAAGATAGGCCGTTGGAAATCCATGTTGGGTCGCTAGCAAACCATGATGGATCGCAGGCGACCCAATGAATTAGTGAAAATTTTCACCTCGTTTTTCTATCTACCTATATACACTGCCCGAGTCAACCCATCCCCTTACTTTTAACACGACCCGAACTATATTTCATGCGATCTGAAACCCTAGGCGATTCGACCCAGCTTGCTCGACCCAATCCAGTTCTTCCTTAGATCCATCTTGTCCAAGCTTTCAGTGGAGATTTCCATTGCACCATCATCACTGGAGCATCACCGCCACCTAGGTTCATCTCGAACAAAATCCAAGCTTGTCACTGCCTGAGTCGTTGCCAATTCAATCCCTAACTCGCCACCGATCTATCCATAGCTCGTTAATTCTAGTCTTCGACCCTTCTCGTGTTCTAGAATTCAATCTAAGATGGTTTTGCTAATTACGGTGTTCATGTAATGATTTGATGGTGAGTTTGTATTTGCAGTGTCGGTCGTGAGAAGTTTGGGTTGATTGTGGTCTAATGGAGGAAGATATAAATCGAGTCTTGAGTCTTTCCCAGAACATCATTCGGGCCTTGGCCCAATGCTTGATACGTTTTGCGATCTTCGTCCATTAGGCCAGAATTAAATTGTGCCAAATTTCGTAGCTGATACAGAACGATGCATCGTTTACCGGTCCTGATTCTTCAGGAGGATTTAGATTTATCTTGCTTGCTTGTTGCGTGCTCGGTGTCCCTGTAGTGAGAAGAGTTTTCTGCATTGCTTCGGACGACGGATCCATTATCCATCATTTATCGATAATGGGTAAGCTTATAGGAAGTAAAAACAAATGAGAGCGATGTAGGAAATTCTTCTCCACTTCCATTGTGAACGGAGTATCTACACGGGATAGAGAGTTTTAGTGTTTTGAGTACCGAGCTCACCCACTATAGGCAGCACACCGCACTTGCTCTGGTTCACACTTGAAGTCCATTGCATGGGCACGAATTGATATCTCTGTAGAATTCAAGTGTTATAGGGGGAAATTATTAATCTAAACACTTGACCGTTTTGAATACGAGTTTCATTGTTTTAGAATGAAGCACCCATCTTCGCGCTATGAATCAAGTGGAGAAAGCCCGACACTTTCCATAGCCGAATTGTCATTCGTCGCTCTTTCTCCTACCACTTCAAAGGAAGAATACGGCCAGTTGGTCCCGGTCGGGCCAGTCATGGATCAAATGCCTCCCAACTTTAGAGTTCTACTCAATCCGCCTGAGAGGGCATCTTCGGTGGTTTCTGCTAAAGTTCTTCATAACATCTTTGTGCAACACGGCATGCTAGAGGAGGATGTATGTCTACTAGAAAAATGCGAGTTTTCTCATATGCCTCTCCTCGGATATACTTCTTGCCATTGTTTCAACAACTTTCTGCACGAGACTCTTTCCAACGTAGGCGCTACCCTATTTCAAATTCATCACAATGGCTATGCAATCTTGACTTGCCTACATGTTCTTTTCCTATGGATGTTCAACCGCGCTCTAAGCTTTGATGAGTTGCGATACTTTCTATCATTCAAAAAGAGAGATGATTGCCCCTCCTTGATCGTGATTGAAGCATAAAGAAACCAAAAAATTGTTCTGCATCTACCGAGCAACTTGTCACAATTCAAGACATAATATTTCTTTATTAGATACCCTGAGGGGTTCAATCGTTTGTGGATGACATGGGGTAAGTTCCTTTTCATACTTATCGAGTTTCGATGCATTGCGATGGTGTTTCGAACGAATTATATACTTCTTGCAGTTATTCCAAGGCTAAATAGAGATATGGCTCTTGATGAATTTTTTCAAACACTATAGGCTATCGATGTCGAGGAACGATCCATTAAAATCTTGCTGACCGATGAAAACTTGCATCAATATGGTTTATTGTATTCGAGTAGATCCACCGTTTAAGTTGAAGTCCCTTCTTATGCTCGATCCAAGGTTCACACACGAACTACTTTTCTTTCTCGCAGCTCTAAAGAAGGCACTTCTCAAGAGAGAGAGGGCTTGTCTGGAGAATCAACCGAAAAGGCCCATGAGGAAGAGATGTCACCGCGGCCGAAGTCATTGGATCAGTCAAAATGCTTCCAGTCCTGGAAGAGGAAGAAGAAGAGCTACAACAAAGAGAAGGCAAGGCCGCAGTGGGCTTAGATAAGGAGGAAGGAGAACTCAAGAGTGGTAGCGACGAGTCTACTTCCAATGACGACTTCTACGCAGAATCTGATAATGGAGAATCAAAATCGTGCGATGAGAACCCAGGCATGAGTCCCGTCCTTTTGAGCTCTCCTCTTCCAGATGCGAGCGACAAAGATAATGCCCTAGAGCACAGAAGGCATCAGGATGCCCCGAATAAAGATGTTGGCGGAGAGTTCGGAGATTTAAGCAACATATATGTCTATTTTAATTCGATTATGGTGGAAGACTTTAAATTTAAGGAGGTTCCCCCTCCTTCGAGAAATACTGCACCCGATGTAAGTCCAGTCATGCCTGCGACGGCCACCCATGACAGCCCCCCGATCCTTTTCGCGACGATGCTTTAGGCCTTTCCCCGAAATACACTACGCATCTTATTAGGATTACAATCACTTTCCACTTTCTTTCCATGCATATTTTCCATTTCTAAAATCTTTTATTTATTCTTTGTGCTAGGTATGACGAGAGGACGTGGCCTCTATGATGACATCGAAGAGTTCACCGACTGTCAGCGTTGGTCTAAGTGCCCTTCCGACCATCATCAGCCTTGAGAAATGGAAGAGGAGTACAGAAGAAGAAAGGAACTAGAGGCTAAAGCCCACCGTAGTGATGTAAGAGATCAGAGCCAGTCATAAAAAGGCGGGTATGAGAAAAAAAAAGATCTTTTGATGAAAAGGAGGAGCCATCACAGAGATCAAAATTCGACCATCATTCGCACTCTTTGGAATAGTAGGTGTCCGCTCCGATGCGCTCCTCAATGGGTCAAGAAACCCCTGTCACGTCTGCTCCTGCTCCGCCTTCGATTTTTTTCTGCCATCTTCAGTCATGCTTGCTCCCAATGCATCGCGTCCCCATCGGAGGCATGCCTGCATTCTTCCTTCGGTCCTTCTAGGCTCGAGGCAGCGGTTCTGGGATGGTTCTTGAGGGGAGTTAAGTTTGACCGTGACCTGCATCGGTTCGCAAAGATTCGTAAATGCCCCACCTTCAAGCTATTCAGAGCGACTTGGATTAGGCCGAAGGATGGGAGAGATTATATAAGCAACTGGCAGACACCAATTGCAATAACTACCAAGAAATCCTCTATTTCAAGTCGAGGAAGCATGATTTTGAAAGAGCAATGTCAGAACATGATGCCAAAATTAAATTGCTGAAGGAAGAAAAGGCAATGGCACGGCAGGAGGGCAAGAGGAGCACTGACTTGCTAAAAGAAGTAAAGGAGGCTCACGCCAAATTGAGATCGTCTATAGAGACAAGATAAAGAAGGTTCACGCCGAAGTGGTGAAATTAAAAGAAAAGTGATCGCTTGCAACGCAACGATCGAGGCTCAAAGGAAAACCATTGTTGGTACGACCTCATCGTCGAAGGGCACAATAAGACTATTTTCGACCAAGCCGAGACAATTGCCAGGCTATAGGCTCAGGTCTCACAGCTTAGTGCCGATAAGTATGCCATTGAAGTTGAGAAAGATGCCGTTAGAGCGGATTACCTAGAGCTTCAAAATGCTTTTGAAAGAAAAATGGAGAGGCTGGACACGACCATTCCGAATTTTTATATTAACTTTCTATTGTACCAGGGGAGCCTCTGCTACTTGGGTCCAAAGTTCCTACGCACTCTCCCTATGGCTTGGGAAGAAATCTTGTCTCGTTTTTGTGATAGCGGCAACGCCTTAACCGAGCGGGAGTTGCAGGACGCCTACTTTTACGAAGAATCAAAGAAGGCATTGCTTGAGGGCTGGGAAATTCTTCGAATCAAAAGATAGGGAGAAGCCGCCGATGCTGCTATGATGACTGCCGTCGAAGCGCTCACCAAGCCTTTTATTTCTGGCATGGGCGAATCATCGGGGCGCCATGACCTGCCAGAAAGTTCAGAGCACGAGACTCTTCCTTCCGAAGTGAAATAATCAAAAGAAGGAAAAGACGGTGAATATGAAGTCTCTGATGCAGGTAATTTTCTCGCTTCCTCCGAGTTTGGGAGCTTCAAACTTATGCCGTAAGAGTAGGAAGAATTAAATACTTTCATTTTTGATCTTATAGGTCCATCAACCTTTCCGGTGGATGTGCCAGCTTCCTCAGATTCCAGACCCGCTGCTATTTCCACAGCCTTCGTGGTCATCTCTATTCTTGTTCCTGTTTCTACGTCCATGTCTCGCTCGTAGCCAGGGCGGAGTTCGAAAAGATAGCCATGCTTCATGACCTGGATGACCCTTTTGTGTCTTTATAAGTTGACGTAAAAGTGGTAGAAATTAAGCAGCAGGAAGTCAAACAGAGCAGCCTTGCAAGACTCAGCATGAATTGGTCGCTGTCAAGAAGGAAAAGGTGATAAAAGTCTCAAAGAGCTCCCACAAAACATGAAAACGCAAATCGAAGGGAGAATCTTCTGAGAAGGCTACAGAGGAAGAGGAGGAAATTACCATTGAGGTGTTCGTTGACGTTACTGGCAGCGACACCACTCCCGAGACTAAGCAGATGGTGCCAACAAAGGGCGGGAAGAGGATCGATGGAAGTGTTGAGAGGCTTGTGTGAAGACTGATTTGATTTTTGGTTCCTTTTGAGTCATTTTGTTCAAGTGTTGAATCTGCGCTTTGTGTTTTTGCTTTGGAGTATGCATTTTCTTTTTTTTGGTCAGTGTTGTGTGTGTACGGCCCCCATTTTTTGACCCTGTGTAAAGAAAATTATAAGCTATATAATGATATTTTGATTGTATTCTCATCCGTCTGCTCATATATGTTCTATGCACTTGTGCTTGTTTTATTTTATACGTATCTAGTTCTGCGATTACTGTCAAAATCCTTCGTTTGACTTAAAAAAACTTAAAAAATAACAAAACTTAAAAATTCTTTATTTAAAAATTCTTTTTTTTTTGAGTGACAAAACTTGTGAACTTATTGTTTTGACATGTTTTTATTCAAGTTCTAGTGTACCCCCCCCCCCAAGTTCATAGGGCTCTTTACTTCAACAATTTTCAAATGACGTGTAACTTAGGGTTTAGATAATTTTCATATTAAACTTGAAATTTGGCTAAGTCATAGCTTGATTTTCCTTTTTTTGGAAGTTTTTCAAATTTAGCATATAATCCAAGTTTCTTGTAATATTCCAGCAAGTATGCAATATATGCGTGTTTCAAAGGTGCACATTGCATGGGTTAACTGACAGCAGTTTTAATCATTAAGTGTACTTAGTTGAAACATTTTTGTTGGTTAGTAGCATTCAAATTTTGTTGGAGTTGTGCTCATTATTCTTGATTATAGAAGCAGTCGGCGTTGGTTATGAGATGTGCGGTTTTTAGTGCTCCTTAGTGTTATCTATCTTCGGGCCAAGTAAGGAGCGTGTGTTTTAGTGCTCCCTGATGCTGCCTATCTTCGGGTAGGGTGAGGAGTTTAAGTTTTAAGAATTGTTGCGAGATTTTTCATGCTCCTTGGTGTTGCCTATCTTCAGGCAATGTGAGAAGCTAGTGTTTTGGAATTTAGTGTGTGGCATATGGAGTACGTGATTTTTGATACTCCTTGACATTGCCTTTCTTCGGGAAACATGAGGGGTGTGTGTTTTGGCTTTTCGTATGAGCTGTGTATTTTTTAGTTCTCCTGGGTGTTACCTATCTTCGGGCAACGTCAGGGGTTTGCATTTTGGAGATTATTGTGCGGCTTACGAAATGCTCGGCTTTCGTGCTCTTCGGTGTTGCCAGTCTTCGAGTAACGTGAGGAGCGTATGTTTTGGGAGTTAGTGCATGGATTTTCATGCTCCTTGGTGTTGCCTATCTTCGACCAACATGAGGAGCGTATGTTTTAGCCTTTTCGATGTTGCCGGAGCAACACCGATTTTTAGAAAACCAAGATCGACTTCCTTCGATCTAATGGTTTGAGTTGTTTTGCTATCGTCGACCCAGTGGGCAGTTATTATAAACACGGTTTTGTTGGTTCGAGAAGCAAACTTCATTAAGGAAAGCGGGGTAGTTTTTACCTATGTACAATGCCCCCAGCATCCTGAGATGGCTTATTTGCTGGAAAGCAAAAAGTACATAAGGTAGCTTTTAGAAAAAGTAATGGCGAAGCGATTCGCTATTCCATGCCCTAGGAACTTAAGTTCCATCGATAGTTGTTAGCTCGAAAGTCTCGTCACTTGGCTTTTGATTAATGACATACGGTACTTTCCAGTTTGGTTTGAAGGTCCCTTGAATGGGGTAAACTCGCTTGAGCAAAAGATCTCCCACTTCGAAGGTTTGGTTGTAAACTTTAGAGTTGAAGTACTGCGCGACCCTTTTTGGAGGGTGATGGTTCTCATCTCTGCTTCTTTTTTTCCATCAATCATATCTAATTATTCAAGTAAGAGCTGCTCGTTTTGCCTTTGATTAAAGTTTTGCCTTCGGTGCGAGGAGACTTCCGGTTAAAGGGGAATCATTACTTCTGAACCATATGCCAAGGCGAATGGTGTGTGGTTGGTTGCAGCTTTGTGGGTAGTTCTATAAGCCCATAGTACGAGTGGAAGTTCAACAACCCAGTTTTCTTTTGCTTTTGTTAGTCTTTTGTTGATAGTGGACATGATGATCTTTTTTATCGCTTCCATCTGCTCGTTTTCTTATGGATGAGCCACAACAGAAAAGCTCTTTTCAATTTGGAAGCACTTGCAGAAGTCTCTGAACTCGACTATTTTAAATTGAGTTCCATTATCCATGATAACTTTTTATGGCACATTAAACCTACAAATAATGTTTTTAGTAAGGAAATTAATGACTTTCTTTGTGGTTATAGTGGCCAGCGGTTCCACTTCGATCCATTTTGTGAAATAATCTACGGCATCTATCGGATATTTGGCCCCTCCTTTTGCTATTAGCAGGTCGCCAATCAAGTTGATTCCCCATATTGCGAAAGTCCATGGGCTGACTATCTGCGTTAGCTCCATTGAAGGAGTTCACTTAATTTTGCTGAATCTTTGACAGTGATCACATCTTCTAGCGTAGTTTGCAGCGTCACAGTTTATTGTTGGCTAGAAATATCCATACGGAAGGATTTTCTTCACTAGGGTTTGGCCCCTAGTGTGGTCCCCGCATTCGCCTTCATGTACTGCCTTTAGGATTCATTATGCTTCATTATCGGTCACACACCTAAGAATGGGGGTTGAGAATCCTTTTCGATAGAGTACACCATCCTGTATCATAAACCGTGGTGCCTTTCGGTGTAACGACCCGCCGCCCTAACCGCCTCTAGTCGGTAATTAAACCAACTAGAAACGATCAAGATGACGGATTGTTATTTAGTTTATAACATTTAAACAGAATCAGCTACAGAATCACAGAATAGTAATCATATTTTATAAACAAACTTTTCTTTTATATACAAATATCAGAGATATACAATAAATTACATTTGAATTTATACAGCGGAAACAATTTATATTTATAAGTACAAGAGAAAAAATTTTAGCTAAACTTTAGTGGTGCTGAAATCCCCCTCTCTCTAACTTCGCTGCGAGCAAATCTTTAAGCTGCAAAAATACTCGGTCTGACCCGAGCGTTTATGCAAAACACAAAAACACTCGAGTCAGGATTAATCTTTATTCAAGTAATTAAATTTGAAATGAACTGAAATAAATGGTTACAGTTATGGTGAAACAGATAAATCAATTTAAGTCTATTATAGATTTTCACATTAACGATTCCAAATTTTTATACACATGTGTGGCTGCAGTACACACGTGTACTCATACCCATGTACACTGCCTCGTCAACACATGTGCACGAGTCAGACCAATCACTGCAAACATATTTCAACTAAAGGCCACTGAAAATAACAACAACACATAGGATTACAACAACAGGGAGTAACACAAGTACAGGAATGATAAGGAACAGCAGCAGACACGCACATGGACAGTCGAAATCAGTAAGTCCAGTGAAGTCCAGTGACATATCTCAGGTGCAACATTCAAAGTCAAGAAACATGAATGCATCAGACTGCAGGCAACTCAAATAACACAGTGGCAACCACAAGTCACAAAAGCAGAAAATTGCTTTCAACATGCAAGGATAGATACGGATTAAAGTTCAAGAACATGTAGAAGAAATTTGAAAAACCTGGAATAGTTTCTGTCTTCTGCTTTTGAATAAAGGTGAGTAAACTAAGATTTTTAAAACAGTGTTAAACTTGGTTTCAACTTGCTACTATGAATGAATATCAGGATGTTATATGAAATATTTGTTTAAAATTGAATGCATGTTGAATTGAGTGTATTGAATCTCCTGGGTGATAACAATTTCAAACTGCAAATCTGACCTGTTGCAATGCAAAATTAAGCAAGTTCAAAAGCATGAAACAACTCAAAGTTCTCAACATCCAAGTAGAAATAGCAATCTGAAACCAAATGCAAACAACAACAACCAAGTACTACAAAGGCCAGAGATAACACTCAAGAACAACTCAAGTTTGATTTATTTTTGAAACATGGTACAGGTTCAAGACAAGGTTTTTAACTTGTTTTCAATTTATCTCAAAAGGAATAAGAGGAGAGAAAGTTGGAATATAACTATAGTTATTTCTAAAGCAAACAGGGAATACAACACTGACCTTCACAAAATACATGCAACTGCCTCAAAATCAAATATGCATTCAAGAACGGCAACCAACACCAAAGTTCACAACGCAACAGAAACAACTCAACTCGACTAACAACAAACAGTAATGTGCAGACCCAAATAAATGTCCAAGTAACTCAAGGCAAAGAAGCAACTCAGTAAAACATGCAAGTTCGAGATAAATTCAAGTCAAAAGCCCTAAACAAGTCCAAGTCGAAATCAGGGACATGGCCAAAGTTGAACAGGTCAAAAATTCCAAGCCGTGGTGGCCACTTAAAAAAAAATTCAAAGCCAAGAAAACTCAAACCAAGTCAAGTGAATGTTGAGAACAAGCTACATGATGAACAAGTGCAAAGGTGGATGCATCTATGAATGCAGACACAAAATGAAATAGCCATGTTCCAAAATAAATACAGTGGACTAAATGAAGAACAAGTATGCATAAACTTTTGAACAAGACTGCAACTCAACTAAACAGACATGAATGCAACAAACAAGCATGCAGCTGTAAGCATGCAACTCAGATTATGTACAAGGGCAGTGAGGCACAATGTAACAAATAAATGAAACTGAACAGTGGACAAAAGAACATAAACATCATCAAGCATAGCTTATCTTAACTACAACAGCAGTATACACAAAGCAATTACAAATGGTCCAGTTTAAACATGAATTCATAGGAAATGCATCAAATTTTAAAGTGGTTTATAATTATAGATTTTAAACAGAGGCTTGTAAAATAGGAACAGATATTAATTTTGTTTAGGTTGAATTAAATCTGTGACTTAAGAACAGACTCAATATTATCATATATGCAAACATACATATCAATGTATGCATATACATTCAAAACTGCAGGCATAATAAACAACCATATTCATAACACACCTCAAGTACCAGTCCAAAACCAAAGTATATAAATAGATTCAAGTGTATTTGTCCACATTTAAGGGTTTGAGGCAGAGACAAAGATCAGAGAATTGTTGATGCTTATCTAAAGTTTAAGGCTGTTATGAATATAACTAGAACAAGTGTGTCTACAGGCATGCATTCATATGACTACACCTAAATACAGGCATGCAGCAATATTCATCAACAAATCAACCAAATTTTCTTTTCATCACACATCAATAACAACACAAAGCAAGTCAAGTTTTTCGATAGCATCTGTGCTCATCAGTTTAAAACAAAGTACCAAGTAGCATCTGTTCTTATCAATTTTAAAAAAAATTAATTTTAAAAAAAACATCAGTTGTTATCAGTTTAAAACAAATCACAAATATAACATCTGTTATTATTAGTTTAAAAGCAAATATCAATTAGCATTTTTTTCTTATCAATTTAAAAAAAAACAAATTTCAAACAACATCTGAAATCAAAGAAATTTGGAAGCATCTGTTCTCATCAGTTTAAAATAAAACAAATTATCAGGTAGCATTTGTTCAAATCAATTTAAAAATTAAAACTGGGCAGCATCTGTTTTATCAATTTAAAACAAAAATCAAATAGCATTTGTTTTTATAAATTTAAAAAGAACAAATTTTTGAAAGCGTCAATGGTTATCAGTTTAAAATTGGGTACCATCTGTTCTTAACAGTTTAACAATTCAAGCAAATCGAGCAAATGACAGCAAATAGCAACCGAAAATCCAACATGCAGTAGCCAATCTACCCATATCAGTTTCAAATTAAATTAGCCGAGCAAAAGATAACAAAATCACCCCAAAACATAGCATGCAACCAATATTCGATCCAACCAAATATAAGCACTTGCATGAAGATTAATCGTGAGCTAGAAACTCACCATTGCAAAATCGAAGCAGCCGAAGCATACTCGAGCTCGACCAAAATTCGAAGTAGTCGAACAATTTGAAGTCGCGGCATCCCCAATTTTCACGAAAGCCCTAATTTTGCAAAGCAGAACGAATGAAGAAGGAACGAAAGATGATTTTTGAGAGGCCGCCATTATTTCTCGTATGTTATTTTAGAACTAGGGTTTAGAAATGAACGAATGAATAAAGGGGAGGGGGCGTGGGTTTAGGGTGATTTTTCCAACTTGCAGGGTGGCTGCATTTAATACTAAGGTACCATGCTATATTTTTTTTCATTATTATTATTTTACTTATACTTTAATAAATTTTTTTTTTCACTTCAATTTCAATTTATTTTGTATATATTTCCTTTAGTAAATATATAAACATTTTAAAGTTTAACTATCAAAAATTTATTTATATTAACACGTTTTCCCATTAGTTTTTTGTTCTTGTATTTTGTATTGATAAAATTTATTCCTTTTTATTTTAGTTAAAGAAGGTTATTTTAAAATCTACCATCAATTTATAAATTTTCATAAATAATAATTCTTATATCCAATTTATTTTTCTAATTCACTAGTTCGAATTTTTAAATATCAATTCAATCATTCAATTTCAAACTCGAAAGTCAAATTCACATTTTATTCAACTTTAAATAGATTAAATTTTAAATATTTAATCACCAATTTCATTGTTATATCGGAAATTCAGTTTAAATTATCATTCAAATATTCAAAATTAATTAAATATTCACAATTTAAATTGTTCAAAATTTAGGATCGTTACAATCTCCCCTCCTTAAAAGAATTTCGTCCCGAAATTACAAGTAAGGAAAAATGATTGCAAGTAAGGAAAAATGATTGTTAAAATTTCACTAATATTTATATTTTACTCAATTTTATCAAGTTCAACACTTATTAAAGATGAATGAATATAGGATTCATTCTATTTGTTTTATCTTGCTAGCTTTGCTAATTAACTCTTTTGTCTATTATTTTCTACAATCAAGACACAAAAATCTTTACTAAAATTTTCAACTTACAAAACCCAAATTTTAAATTTGAAACACTACATTTAAGAAATTTTACATATTATAACTTTTCCAAAGCTGTGGATTTTTCAAAACATTTCAAAAATCCTCTTCCTTAATTCATTAGGTTGGAATTTACATCACTTTAATTTCAGATAATTGATTTTCTATTTAAAGTTTGAAAATACTTGATAACTCGAAATTTAACAAGTCTATTGTCGTTCTTAAAGACATTAGGCATACGCTGGCCAGGCGCAAGTCTAACAATCTCCAAGTACTAAATATACTTGCTTCAATTCCCAGTGAAAATACTTTTAAAAATTCTTTTAAAAAATGGATATGGAAAGCACATTCCCCCATGGATCACAGTTTACTCGGCGGTTTCGCTACTATCCCAGTAGAGTCGCTTGTAACTGTGGATATCTCATCCCTTGAATTACGCCATGGTTGTTGCCAAAGATCGCGGTTCACTCGGCGGTTACGCTACTATCCCAGTAGAATCGCTCGTGACCGTAGGCATCTCGCCCCTCGAATTACGCTTTGGTTTGTAGATTGCAGTTTACTCAGCGGTTACGCCACTATCCCAGTGGAATCGCTTGTAACTGTAGGCATCACGCCCCTCAAATTACGCTACCACCCGAGTGTAACTAGATCGCGGTATACTCGGCGGTTACGCCACTATCCCAGTGGAATCGCTTGTAACCATAGGCATCTCGCCCCTCGAATTACGCTAGCACACTATACCAGTCCAAAAGGACATTCCAACTAATGGAAATATAAATGGTCATCCAACTAATGGAAATATAAATGGTCATCCAACTAATGGAAATATAAATGGTCATCCAACTAATGGAAATACTACGTAGCTACGATTTTTAAATGGATACTCATCTCGAGTTCCATCACCATCACACAGTCACACAGTATAAATGGAAGGTACCTTTCCATATCCTCAATTTTGGAAAACATAATATTATACATACATATATAATATTTCACTTCACACTTAGTACAACCCATGTACTTAAATAAGTTTTCCACAACAATTACTTTTCCAAACTAATTGGTTTTCGAATTAATCGTATTCACACATATACGTTATGAAAACCACAACATTTCATACCCATAACAAATAGAGGATTCACAATTTTCCATTTCATTATCCATTTAAAATTTTCCTCTAAGTCGATTTGGAATTTTAAGGTTATATCAAACCTAATACACATTCACAATCCAATTTATTATCGACTTCACACACTCGATTTGGATTTCACGCTACATCGTCAATTCTCAACACATAATTGATGTCTATCGATATATAACCTCTGAGCTCGTACGTCTCAGAGAAGGGTGTTAAGCTAAGAGAATAAATTCCCCGCCACCAACAGATATATATTTAATAGAGATCAATTGATATGTCGTCAATTCACGACGTTAGACATACAATCCAAATCATCCATTTAAAATTCAAAGTTCAACTTACATTGTTTTTTGTGTGTCAAAGTTAAACTCAATTTAACTCAAAATTCAATCACTTTGAAATTTTTCCAAGTTGAACTAATTGTTCATATTTCTCAAAATAATATCTTTACAAGATATAAAAATTTTCACACTTAGCCATTTGAAACAAATTCAAATCATTTTGCACCTTTTAATCTTTGAAAACAAACTTCAAAGCGATTTCCTTAAACGGAAACATTTCCAAATTATCTATGAATATACGATTTTCAAATCGATTTCACCTATTCATTTTCAATTTATCTTTAAAAGATAAAATTTCAAACCATTCATTTCATATAGGAAAACATACCCATACTTATTCAATAATAAGTAATTTACAAATCCACTTATTTTCAACACTTTGAAAATATTCAATATACTTCAAACCAAAATCAAGTATATATTCATTCTTAAAAAAAAACATTCTTTTAAACACATTTTATTTGAGTCAAAACGAATGTTGCGTAAAACATCGTTACGACGACTCAAAACCACTAGTATAAGGATTCAAATTTAAAAATAGATATGTAAATCCCAATACTAAACAAAATCATTTCCCTTTTGAAATTATTTACTATAACAACAAATGTTATAATCTACCATTTCCATTTTTCCACTCGAAAACGTCTATTTCAACAACAAGTGTTGAAATCTATGCTTTCGATTCTTAACACATTTCAAAATGAATTATCTTCATTTACATAATGTTTCTTCCCAAAAACATTCCCATTTAAGTTTTCAACTTCAACTTAATTCATGGTTTGAATTCCACATACACTTCAAAAATATTGGTTTTAAACCGATTTCAAATTCCCAATACTAAGTTTTCCACTCAACTTAATTCCATGCCCGTTCAAATTCAAATGCATCATTGAATCTATTTAAACCTATTTCGAATTTTCATTAGATTCATATCTCTTTTGATATTTTATTCACCGTTCAAAACCCATAGATATAATTCCTTTAATAAGTTACAACAACTTACTTATCAAAATAAGTCGTTTGCGGATTTTACAAACATCTCTAGAAATTCTATTTTTATTTATAAAACTTCGTTTTATAATCTCCTTTCTTAATTTGATTCAATTCAATTTATATAACTTAGTTATATACACCAAAAGTCCATATTATAAGTTAAATACTTATAATCCATTCATTTACTAAATCGTTCTTCACCACATTTGAAATCAATTTTCAAAAGAATTCAAAATTAAATTTCCAAGTTATAGTTCAATAATCCACTTGATTATAATCAAATTGACATATCATTTTATTTTCCAATTACTACTTTGGAGATATTCAAAATATTTGATTTAAGCCAATTTAAACCAATTCATTAATCCACTTGACTTACATTTCATTTTCCATAACTCTCAAAGATTCGATAATGAGTTTCCGAACGATCGAAACTCAAGTCTAACGAGACCTCACCGAAGAGAAACAGTCGCAAACCTAAATTTAGAGAGGGGAATTTCCAAAAATAATTCTAATTTTCAAAATACCTTTTATTTTAAAGAAAACAATCTTAAACTTCTTTAGATTTGAAAACACTTTCTTTTAAAGTGATTCTAGTAACTATTCATATTAAACGTCATAAACTAAGCTTTGTGTAAACCAAAGCTCTGATACCACTTTGTAACGACCCGCCGCCCTAACCGCCTCTAGTCGGTAATTAAACCAACTAGAAACGATCAAGATGACGGATTGTTATTTAGTTTATAACATTTAAACAGAATCAGCTACAGAATCACAGAATAGTAATCATATTTTATAAACAAACTTTTCTTTTATATACAAATATCAGAGATATACAATAAATTACATTTGAATTTATACAGCGGAAACAATTTATATTTATAAGTACAAGAGAAAAAATTTTAGCTAAACTTTAGTGGTGCTGAAATCCCCCTCTCTCTAACTTCGCTGCGAGCAAATCTTTAAGCTGCAAAAATACTCGGTCTGACCCGAGCGTTTATGCAAAACACAAAAACACTCGAGTCAGGATTAATCTTTATTCAAGTAATTAAATTTGAAATGAACTGAAATAAATGGTTACAGTTATGGTGAAACAGATAAATCAATTTAAGTCTATTATAGATTTTCACATTAACGATTCCAAATTTTTATACACATGTGTGGCTGCAGTACACACGTGTACTCATACCCATGTACACTGCCTCGTCAACACATGTGCACGAGTCAGACCAATCACTGCAAACATATTTCAACTAAAGGCCACTGAAAATAACAACAACACATAGGATTACAACAACAGGGAGTAACACAAGTACAGGAATGATAAGGAACAGCAGCAGACACGCACATGGACAGTCGAAATCAGTAAGTCCAGTGAAGTCCAGTGACATATCTCAGGTGCAACATTCAAAGTCAAGAAACATGAATGCATCAGACTGCAGGCAACTCAAATAACACAGTGGCAACCACAAGTCACAAAAGCAGAAAATTGCTTTCAACATGCAAGGATAGATACGGATTAAAGTTCAAGAACATGTAGAAGAAATTTGAAAAACCTGGAATAGTTTCTGTCTTCTGCTTTTGAATAAAGGTGAGTAAACTAAGATTTTTAAAACAGTGTTAAACTTGGTTTCAACTTGCTACTATGAATGAATATCAGGATGTTATATGAAATATTTGTTTAAAATTGAATGCATGTTGAATTGAGTGTATTGAATCTCCTGGGTGATAACAATTTCAAACTGCAAATCTGACCTGTTGCAATGCAAAATTAAGCAAGTTCAAAAGCATGAAACAACTCAAAGTTCTCAACATCCAAGTAGAAATAGCAATCTGAAACCAAATGCAAACAACAACAACCAAGTACTACAAAGGCCAGAGATAACACTCAAGAACAACTCAAGTTTGATTTATTTTTGAAACATGGTACAGGTTCAAGACAAGGTTTTTAACTTGTTTTCAATTTATCTCAAAAGGAATAAGAGGAGAGAAAGTTGGAATATAACTATAGTTATTTCTAAAGCAAACAGGGAATACAACACTGACCTTCACAAAATACATGCAACTGCCTCAAAATCAAATATGCATTCAAGAACGGCAACCAACACCAAAGTTCACAACGCAACAGAAACAACTCAACTCGACTAACAACAAACAGTAATGTGCAGACCCAAATAAATGTCCAAGTAACTCAAGGCAAAGAAGCAACTCAGTAAAACATGCAAGTTCGAGATAAATTCAAGTCAAAAGCCCTAAACAAGTCCAAGTCGAAATCAGGGACATGGCCAAAGTTGAACAGGTCAAAAATTCCAAGCCGTGGTGGCCACTTAAAAAAAAATTCAAAGCCAAGAAAACTCAAACCAAGTCAAGTGAATGTTGAGAACAAGCTACATGATGAACAAGTGCAAAGGTGGATGCATCTATGAATGCAGACACAAAATGAAATAGCCATGTTCCAAAATAAATACAGTGGACTAAATGAAGAACAAGTATGCATAAACTTTTGAACAAGACTGCAACTCAACTAAACAGACATGAATGCAACAAACAAGCATGCAGCTGTAAGCATGCAACTCAGATTATGTACAAGGGCAGTGAGGCACAATGTAACAAATAAATGAAACTGAACAGTGGACAAAAGAACATAAACATCATCAAGCATAGCTTATCTTAACTACAACAGCAGTATACACAAAGCAATTACAAATGGTCCAGTTTAAACATGAATTCATAGGAAATGCATCAAATTTTAAAGTGGTTTATAATTATAGATTTTAAACAGAGGCTTGTAAAATAGGAACAGATATTAATTTTGTTTAGGTTGAATTAAATCTGTGACTTAAGAACAGACTCAATATTATCATATATGCAAACATACATATCAATGTATGCATATACATTCAAAACTGCAGGCATAATAAACAACCATATTCATAACACACCTCAAGTACCAGTCCAAAACCAAAGTATATAAATAGATTCAAGTGTATTTGTCCACATTTAAGGGTTTGAGGCAGAGACAAAGATCAGAGAATTGTTGATGCTTATCTAAAGTTTAAGGCTGTTATGAATATAACTAGAACAAGTGTGTCTACAGGCATGCATTCATATGACTACACCTAAATACAGGCATGCAGCAATATTCATCAACAAATCAACCAAATTTTCTTTTCATCACACATCAATAACAACACAAAGCAAGTCAAGTTTTTCGATAGCATCTGTGCTCATCAGTTTAAAACAAAGTACCAAGTAGCATCTGTTCTTATCAATTTTAAAAAAAATTAATTTTAAAAAAAACATCAGTTGTTATCAGTTTAAAACAAATCACAAATATAACATCTGTTATTATTAGTTTAAAAGCAAATATCAATTAGCATTTTTTTCTTATCAATTTAAAAAAAAACAAATTTCAAACAACATCTGAAATCAAAGAAATTTGGAAGCATCTGTTCTCATCAGTTTAAAATAAAACAAATTATCAGGTAGCATTTGTTCAAATCAATTTAAAAATTAAAACTGGGCAGCATCTGTTTTATCAATTTAAAACAAAAATCAAATAGCATTTGTTTTTATAAATTTAAAAAGAACAAATTTTTGAAAGCGTCAATGGTTATCAGTTTAAAATTGGGTACCATCTGTTCTTAACAGTTTAACAATTCAAGCAAATCGAGCAAATGACAGCAAATAGCAACCGAAAATCCAACATGCAGTAGCCAATCTACCCATATCAGTTTCAAATTAAATTAGCCGAGCAAAAGATAACAAAATCACCCCAAAACATAGCATGCAACCAATATTCGATCCAACCAAATATAAGCACTTGCATGAAGATTAATCGTGAGCTAGAAACTCACCATTGCAAAATCGAAGCAGCCGAAGCATACTCGAGCTCGACCAAAATTCGAAGTAGTCGAACAATTTGAAGTCGCGGCATCCCCAATTTTCACGAAAGCCCTAATTTTGCAAAGCAGAACGAATGAAGAAGGAACGAAAGATGATTTTTGAGAGGCCGCCATTATTTCTCGTATGTTATTTTAGAACTAGGGTTTAGAAATGAACGAATGAATAAAGGGGAGGGGGCGTGGGTTTAGGGTGATTTTTCCAACTTGCAGGGTGGCTGCATTTAATACTAAGGTACCATGCTATATTTTTTTTCATTATTATTATTTTACTTATACTTTAATAAATTTTTTTTTTCACTTCAATTTCAATTTATTTTGTATATATTTCCTTTAGTAAATATATAAACATTTTAAAGTTTAACTATCAAAAATTTATTTATATTAACACGTTTTCCCATTAGTTTTTTGTTCTTGTATTTTGTATTGATAAAATTTATTCCTTTTTATTTTAGTTAAAGAAGGTTATTTTAAAATCTACCATCAATTTATAAATTTTCATAAATAATAATTCTTATATCCAATTTATTTTTCTAATTCACTAGTTCGAATTTTTAAATATCAATTCAATCATTCAATTTCAAACTCGAAAGTCAAATTCACATTTTATTCAACTTTAAATAGATTAAATTTTAAATATTTAATCACCAATTTCATTGTTATATCGGAAATTCAGTTTAAATTATCATTCAAATATTCAAAATTAATTAAATATTCACAATTTAAATTGTTCAAAATTTAGGATCGTTACATTCGGAGAAGCTTTTTCCATTGGTTTCGTTCAGTTGGAAGGTTTCCGCAAGTAGAAAGTCCTTTATCGATGTCATCCATGTCTCCGGCTCGACGGTTGCCTCGAGGATCCAGTCGATGTTCATCTCATTTATGCTCGAGGTGGCTAAAGTTTCGACTGGGATGAGCCCAATGATTGAGCTTCCCCGGAGCTTGCTATTTAGCCAAATAGTCCGCCTTAGTGTTTTGTTCTCGTGGAATGTGGGCTATGGTATAATGTTCAATGTCGCTTAGTAGTTCTTGCACTTTAGATAGGTAAAGGGCAAGATTCTCTCCTCAAGCCTGGTATTCATCGTTTACTCGACTGATGACCAACTGGGAGTCGTTGTAGATGTGAATGGATTTTATCTTAAGTTCTTTCACCATCTTTAGTCCTACAATAAGTGCCTCATAATTTGCTTCATTATTCGTCATGGGGAATTCCACGAGTAAGGCGTCGCAAATGGGTCTCCCTTCGGGGGTTTCGAGTACTACCCCTATGCCTGAACAGAGATTGTTAGATGCACCATCTACAATGAGTTTCCATTAAGTCTCCTCCCCTAGCGGTGCTTCTTCCTCGTCGTCTCGTATGGTAAACTCGGCGATGAAGTCCACTAACGCTTTCCCATTAATAGCTTTCCTCTGGTGGTATGCAATATCATATTGAATTAGCTCTATGTTCCATTTAAGGAGTCGCCCGAAAGTTTCGGTTCAGTACAACACTTGTTTCAAGGGCTGGTCGGTTAACACTTTGATTGGATGTGCCTAAAAGTATGGTCGTAACTTCCAAGATGCGATTAAGAGGCAATACACTAGCTTTTCTAGTTTTGGGTAATTCTTCTCAACTCCGGTGAATTATTTGCTAATGTAACACATGGGTCACTGGTTTCTTGCTTCTTCCCGCATGAGAGCGGCGCTTAGTGCATGAAGCGAGATTGCTAAGTAAATGAATAGGTCTTCTCTATCCACCGGCCTTGATAAGATTGGTGGAGCTTCTATGTGTCGTAGCAGTCCTTCGAAAACTGTTTCACAAGCTTCACTCCATTCGAAGTTTTTCTTTCCCTTCTTTAGTGCATCGAAGAATGAAATGCACTTGTTTGTAGCTTTCAAGATAAATCGGCTCAGTGCTGCGATATTTCCATTCAAACTTTGAAGTTCCTACTTATTTTTTGGGGCTTTAACTTCTCGTAGCGTCGTTATTTGTTCTGGATTTGCTTTGATGCCTCGGACACTTACTATGAACCCCAAGAATTTTCCAAAGGCTACTACGAACTGACATTTGAGTGGGGTGAGCTTCATTCCATACTTCTGGAGTATTTCGAACATTTCAGCAAGATTTTCTAGATGGTTAGCAGCTACTCGAGATTTGACCAACATGTCATCGATATAAACTTAAAAAGTCTTTCCGATTTGACATTTGAACATAGTATTTACTAGCCTTTGGTATGTTGCCTGTGCATTTTTTAAACCAAATGGCATTACTCTGTTGCATTAAAGTCCTAAATTGGTGATGAAGCTGGTGTTTCCTTGATCTGGCTTATGCATCAGGATCTGATTGTAGCCCAAGTATGCATCCATAAATGACAGCAATTCATGCCCCACCGTTCCATCCACAAGATGATCGATTTTAGGGAGTGGAAAGCTATCTTTCGAGCAAGCTTTGTTTAGATCCGAGAATTCAATACAAATTAGCCATTTTCCATTAGAATTCTTGACTAAGACTAGGCTTGATACCCATTCACGCTAAGTCGTGTCCCAAATGAAGCTGTTAGCCATCAGTTTATCTACCTCTTCTTTCAGTTCCTTAGACTGTTCAAGGCCCAAGCTGCGCCATTTTGCTTTACTGGTGTGAATTAGGGGTCAATACTGAGAGCTTGGCATGCAATTTCGGGTGATACCCCACAAATATTGGACTGTGTTCAAGCAAATACGTCCAATTGGCGAGGAAGAATTTAGTTAGTTCTGACCGCATACTGTTTCCAAGGTCAAATCCAATTTTCAAGACCCGCATTGGGTTGTCTATACAGATTGGGACAGACACCGTAAATTCTGCTGGTGCTGTCCGACCTATCCTGAACTCTTCTTTCTATGGTCCAAAGCCTTGTCGAATTAGCTACGGTCCTTGAGCCAGGGGCGGCTCTGTAATTACTATTCAGTGGGATCATGAATGTGGAGATTTTTCCCCACATTCTTTCCTTTTTCCTTTCTTATTGACTCACACAACTCTGCGATGTAGAATTCCTAGGTGGCGCTTTAGTCTCCTTTCACAATTCTAACTCTGACTCTATAGGGAACTTCATTGTAAGGCATCATTGGGCCAATGCTATTCTGAAGTCGGCTAATGCAGGACGTCCCCAGAAGGCATTGTATGCTGACATTTCATCCACGATCACAAAAGTTTGAATGAGAGTGACCCTTCGCTCACCATCTCCAAGCTCCACAAGCCGGTCAATTGTTCCCATCAGTTGTTAGGGTTCTTCGGTAAACCCCTGAATCATTGTTTGGCACGCAGATACGCTTTTCATGCCAATCTTCACCTGATTGAAAGTACATTTGAAGAGTATGTTAACGGAGCTGCCACTATCAACCAACACCCATCGAACTATAGCAGGATCGATTCCTACCGTCGCCACCATTGGATCGAGAGTTGGAGCTTCGATCCCTTCGGTGTCCCGATTTCGAAACGCTATATCGTCATTCAAATCCCTTTGCAGCTTGGCCGAAGTTTCATCTTCTATAGCTAAACATGATTCCTTCGAAGCGTGCTTCAATGAATTTGCACATCACTCCATTTCCCTCCAATTTCGTTGTGCGAGGTGTGGTTCCCCATGTATTTTTCCAATAATAGGCCTTTGGTCAGTTCGTTTCAACCCTTCTTCACTAGTTCCTGCTTGAATCTTCGATCTCTAGGAGGTTAATGAGCCATAGATTGGTCAAGGTTTTGAGGCTTTCTTACGTACTATTGGAGATTATTTTCCTAGATCAATTCCTCAATGGTATTCTTTAGATGGCGGCACTCCCTTGTATTGTGGCCGTGAGTCTCGAGGAAGCGGTAGAATTTTGGAAAGCACTTATGCTGCTCAGTTGCATCCTTTCTGGGGGGCTTTTTGTATTCCTCGGTCCCTTGAGTCGCGAGAAAAATGTTTTTCGGGTGTCGTTTAGGGGAGTGTAGCCTTCAGGTCTAAATCCTTTGATCTTTTTATTGTTTCCATTACCATTCTTATTACTGGAGTTTTGACTTTTTCTCTTTGAATTTCCATCTTTCCTAGTGATTCCTTCATTAGTTCGAGAAGTGTGCGCATTTTGATTCATTGCTACATCACTTTTTCCCGACGCACATTGGTTGCATACTAGTAGACTTCCTTTTCAATTCCTATGCTACTTTACGATTGAAATCTTTCCTAGTGGTAGTTTGCTTCATCTTAATCCACTTTCCGTATTCAGTTTCTGGGTGAATAGCATGGACTAATGCCATAAAAACCATGTCTTCATTGGGGTTGCTTGCTTTCGTCATTGCAGCGCTAAACCTATTCATGAAAGATTTCAGTGATTCGTTGCGCCTTGAAACAATCCGGATAGGGACATGATGTCTTTTGGCAGCGTAGTAGGGAGTCTGAACTGATCAAGATACCTTGTCGTAAGTTGGTCAAAAGTAGAGATAGATCTTGGTGGAAGCCTAGTGAACTACATTGATGCAACTTCTTTGAGAAAGATAGGAAAGTATCTACATCGGACGGCTTCGAAGGCATTAGCTCCATCCATATACCAACTTTATTTATACAAGTGAGGTTTTAGGTCTTTTGTCCCGTCACGTAACGAAATAGTTGGTATTGTGAATTTTTCTGGATATTTCTCATTCAAAATTTCTTTGGTGAAGGGAGTTTAACTTGGTACAGATCCACATTCATCATCTCTTTTATTTTTACTCTCCTCCATTGATCATTTAATCATATCCTCTATGTACGCCTCTGATATCTGGTACTCCTGAGGACGCCAATCAATCACTGCGCCAATTGTTTGACTTTACAAACGATCTTGGTGAGTGGGTTGAGACCTAGGCTCTCCTATCTTTCGAAAATCCATTCTTGCAAGGGCCCGTTGGCTTGTGGTTGGCCTAACTGGAGTAGTTTGAGTATTCCTAGCATTATCGAATTCATTGACATTTTCTTCCAATTTGCCATTTGCTCTCCATCCTCTGAGTCGGAGAGTCCATAGCTATGTCTTCCAACGGAGTTTTTTCTCCTTGATTCAAATTCAGAATAGGTTGCGTTATGGAAAACGAAGTACTTACATTTCCATCCATGTTAAATCCTATTGTCATCCTATTTGGTTGTTGTTTTTCTTTTCTTCTATGTAGATCAAAAACGGAAGAATTCTTCTGTTTTATGGCAGTTGCGGGTTCAGGCATAGTCCTTGGAGTAGGGTTTGACTGTTGGGTTAGAAGAGCGTTAAGCTTATCGATTCAATCCTTTTGGCTACTTCCCATTTTTTGGTTGATCTCATCAACCATTTTATTCAGCTCACCCTTGGTGACAATTTTGTGCTGATTGGAGGATGCTGGCACTTGATTTCCTAAGTTAGCACCATTTACGTTAGATTGTTGGGGATTAACGTATTCTTTGGATATTACTGCCCCTATGGATCTTCCAGAGGTAGTTCTTCTTCTTCCAAGAGCCATTGATGTCAAGTGGTAGATTCTTCGGGCAAAGATTGGGGATCTAACTTCTGGACCTGTGGGATCCAAAGTAGGCAGCTAGATCTGGATCTTGAGTTGGATTTCTTAATGAAAGCACCAAAATGTTAACCCAAAAATGCATCAACACTATGGTTTTGAGTTTGAAAGCACCAGCCCTATTCTGACAGAGCAATAACACAAATAATAGGTAGAGAAAAAGACGGTAAAAGACAGAAGACAAGGAATTTTTATAGTGGTTCGGCTATTAGTGAAGCCTACGTCCACTTTGTAGTTTTATTATGACTGATTCCTGTTGGAAGTAGTGTTTGATTACAAAGCCTTTGATTATCCTTAGCTAGATTGAATCCCTAGAGTTGGAACCCACTGGGGAATCATAGTGTGAGGACCCGCAAATCCGTACTCCTTGAATATACACTAATCTCCATAGATTAACTCAAGATGAACAGAAATACGAATTCTCAATGTTTAAGAAAAAGAAAAAGGTAGAAGAAGAGAGAAAAAGATAGAAAATAGAGAGAAAAGAAAATAGAACGGAAAGAAAACAACAGAACAACATCAGAATCTCACAATCGCAGCGGAACAACATATAATAATAAATGAATAATCTTTAAACAAAGAACTATATTAGTTATTACATTACATTTCATTACATCATCATTACATTAGAGTGTACAACAACAAACAACAACAAACAGCGGAAAAGAAATAATATATACTAGTAATACGCCATGTCATCCAGCTTGCCTCCAGCAACTCCTGAATTCCAGAATATCCTGATAAACCTTAACTCTTGACTGCCCGTGTGAAATTGGTGGGCACCCAGAGTTTAGGAAGGAAAACAATAAACTCCGAGTCAGTCATGTGACTGGTGTGAGAACTCAAAACAGTTTATTTATCTTTAAAATCAAAATAGAGGAATATTTTTAAAGTCAATTCGCAATGCTTTTAAAAATGAGACTACCATAAGGCCTCCCGCACACACACACATGCAAACGCAGAATCGGAGGAGATTTCTCCTTATGATAGTCAAAGATGCTTGATACGCATTAAAAAGAAACATTTGATATTATTACTAGTGCATAGTGTAGAAAAAATTATTTCGAAAATAAAGATATAAATCTTAGCCAGCATAGGCATTCCGCACTTATGCCTACTATAGCTACCATGTTCAATAGCAGGTTACCGCCACATTCCACGGCAGGTTATACAACTAAAACCGTACAAGTTTCGTATTGTTTCTTTGCATTTCCAACAAATGGTCAGGCCAAGGAACTTCCTATTGCCACATGAGAACGCCTCTGGAAGGACGTCCCCGAGAACCTAACCGGATCTCTGCCAACACAAGGCCGGGTTACCTTTCAAACTAGGTAACAACTGACACGAGTATGCCATCCCCCGGTCCATTGGGACCTTTAACCGAGCGCTCGTAATCAACATCACACCATAATAAATAAAGTGTTTCAACATGAGTAAGTATCTAGGCTCCATACCATGATACCACCCTTTTCCAAAAGGAAATGCACATACCCTAAAGGGAGCTACCCCTCATAACCTTGCTGCATCTTCCTGTTTTGACCATTCCGGGGTGTGAGGTTTGACGAAGTCTCGTCCACAAAGTCACGCTTTATACAAAAGTTGTGCTTTGGGTTAAAAAGTGATCATAGAAATGATCACAAAGATAAACGATCAAACAAATGATCCTATCACAAATGATCATTTCACAGCAACACTCAGCATGTCACATTACCAACTTGGGAATATATCGCTGATAACCTTCAACTACATAACCTCTAAGCTCGTACGTCTCAGAGAAGGGTGTTAAGCTAAGAGAATAAATTCTCCGCCACCAACAAAAATATATTTGAAAGAAATCAGCTTTATATCTCAATTTGTAATGTCAGACATACAATCCATACAAGTCTGTTCCGGGCTCGAACAGAACCGAAGGCACTTACAAAGAAGTCCTTGCAATCCGGATATCCACAATTCTGATCGGATTCCCCATCACATATGGAGAACTCTATACCGGAGCAACTCGGTGCAGAGTCAATCGACAGGTCATCCTATCGCTCTCACAAATATCCGGTCTTCAACACCGGTCATCAATGCTATCCATTACGTCGTATCACTATTCGGAATGGGTAATCCGAATAACGAGCGCAATAATTTAAAAATAAGTGTGGCATTCAAATTCAACAAATCACAACAAATACCTTTCAAAGGTAAATATTAATAGTCGGTTATTGAACTATCAATGGATATGCACAACATTACCAGATTCCAAATAATTTTCCAAATTATTTATTTCCCAAAAATATCTTTACAAGATATAAAATTTCAATACCTCAAAAATAAATCAATATTTATTCTTAAACAAATTCCCTTTCTTTTATAAATTCCATAGTGAATTTACATTCCAAAATATCTACGAATATACGATTTCAATTATTCATTTTCAATTTATCTTCAAAAAGATAAATTCTCAAAATATTCACTTTTTATTGGAAAACATTTCCATACTTACTTATTAAGTGATTCACAAATCCATTTATTTCCAACACTTGGAAAATATTCAATATATTTAAATCGAGATTAAGTACATATTTCATTCTTTAAGGAAATCATTCTCTTAAACATATTTATTTGGGCCAAAACGAATGTTGCGTAAAACATCGTCACGACGTCCCAAAATCACTAGTATAGGGATTCGAAATTAAAATAGATATATAAATCCCAATACTATACAAAACATTTCCTTTCGGAAGTCATTTACAATAACAACAGTGTTATAGTCCACCATATCCTTTTATTTCTCGAAAACGTCTACTTCAACAATAAATGTTGAAATCTATGGTTTCGAATCTTAACATATTTAAAACATCGTTAGATCGTTTTAATTCTATTTAAAATATCATATCCAAAACATTTTCTTTAACATATTATTCATTATTCAAAAATGTGAGTATACCTTGTTAACCAATTTCATCATTTCTATTCATTTTATTAAAGGATTATTCACTGTATAAAACGTGAATATAACTCCATAAATAAGTTATAACAATCTACTTATCAAAATAAGTCGTTGCGGATTTATAAAACAACGTCTATAAATTCCATTTCTTTTTATTTTATAACTACTTCCTTTATAAATCTCCTTTATTAACCTATCTCAATTTAAAATTCAATTATAAACCAGAAGTTCATATTATAAGTTAAACACTTATAATTTATTTGTTTACAAAAATAGTTCTTTTAAACTTCCCAAATTATAAATCTTATAACTTATAAGATTTATTTATTTACCCAAAGCTTATTCTTCAAATAACTTTACAAATTTTATAAACGTACTGCTTATAAAATTCCATTTATAACTTCACCGTTTATAATTCTATAAATTTCATTCATTTGTGAAGTTCATTCACAATTCATTCTAACACTTATAAAAACTCGTTTTATAATTCCAATATTTTTAATTTACAAATTATCAATTTATAAATCTTTTATATGGATCAATTTATATTATTCTTTTAAAACGTCTTTAAACTCCTTTATAATTTCATCATTTTGATTTATAAAATAATCAAATTTCATAAATCCTATATTTTAAACTTTTCACAATAAATTCAAAAATCCCGATTTAAACCATTTTATAAAATCACTAACCCCATATTTTCAAAAATAAACTTTTAACTATTTTTCTCAAAAATCATAATTTTTATAACATAAAAATTTATAACGTTTATTTATTTAAAATGGATCAATTCCAAAAATATTTTATAAACGTATACTTTCAAAAATCACTTTAAAAATCCTTTTCAAATTCCAAAATTTGGCCCAATGATGCTACATACCAAATAGTCAATCACGACTACAACGACATTATATATCGATATGATAATCAACGAATATCAAAATATCCATAATCAAATAAATACTGTTGAGGAATCCAGTTGGATCCCTCCAACCTGTTTTCCTGCATCCAAAGATGTTAGCACAATACCAATTCCGTTCCAGTACGAAATTATCGCGGTATATGGGATTTAAAATATTATCCGCTTAATAGACGGCGCAATAGGGTCTCATCCGCTATATAATGCGGGAAATCAACTCCAAGTACATAAATAATACCAACTTCACTGTTTATGAAATATTCGCGGTATATGTTTTTAATAAATAACATCCGCTTACTAACGGCGCATAATGTCTATTTTAACAATCAATAGATAACAATCATCATTCAAACATGCATTCAAGAATTTTAAATCTAACTGTTTAAAATTAAAATCGAAACCGATTCGATTGAGTGAGAAGTTCTCACCTTGATTTCAATTTCGTTTTACCGATTTATTTCGAATAAAATTAAACGGACGTTTAATTTTACCCGAAATTATTACTAACTCCAAACGACTCCAATCCAATTCCATAGCGTAGTGCTCATCCATACGATTCCAACGCTTCCTGTTTCGCGCGTTTTCAACCTCGTATGAAAAGGTTATGAATTTTTAAAACTTACACGAATTTATATGTACATAAATTAACTAATTCTTTTTATTTTTACAACCTAATTAATCTGGGCCGTTAGATCCACTACCTTCCCATCAGATAAGTGCGCTCCCCCCCTTCTCCTTCCTCTTTCACGTACGCACGCTCCCAGTAAAGAAGCCGAACCCATATCATAAACTAGGGTTGATTTTTTAGCCAACACACGACGATCTTGAACACGATCAGATACCACCATGTTGAAGAGCGTCTCGAACTCCATGCTCGGCTGCCATAACTCGAAACTCGGTCACCTCATTTGCACGCATTTCGAGGCCGACCGTGCTGCCTTCATACCTCAATTTCCATCAATTCGCTTCGCCTACAACGATCTCCACCGTTGATCTTGTAGTACTCACTGCCCTCTACAAATCTCTAGTTGAAGTCTCAGCCTAAAAGTTGATGGATGGAGAGATAATGGAGGAAGAAGATCATTGTTTTCTGGCCATTGAACAGATAATGGCGGCTAGGGTTTCTGAGTGGAGAGGGTTTGGATGCAAATGTGAATAAGTGAGGGCCTTTTATAGAAAATTTTCCAATTTACTATTCACCCGAAATATACGAACCCCAAAAGAAGCGTGCCGGTTGGCGTTTCTAAGGTTTACCCCGCGTTCCGAACACAATGGAACGTGTTTCAGAAGCTAATTCGGTCATCTGTGCGAGTTATGGCAATAAACGTTCAATTTAAAATTAAACCGATTAAACAATTTTCTAGGCGTTTTAGCTTGCACCGGACAAACGGTAAATCCGATTGACATGAAATTTTAAACCATACAATAATATCACATTACGGATCCGATGAAACTGGTTTCATCGAAATCCGAGACTATTTGAAAAATGACTATTTTAACTTGCCAAATTAATATTAAAACAATTTCGATGCGTTTCGAGCTGCCACGATCAAACGATAACTCCGATTGCTACGAAAATTGAAATCCGATAATAACAAACTATTACGGATCCAATGGAACTAGTTTCGTCCAATTATGAAACTGTTCAAAAATTGGCTATTTTCACTAGTCGATTAAATATTAAAATATTCAATTTTCACAAATTTACTTTTATTTCAATTTTAAAAGTTCTATAACATCATTATAACTTCAATATGATAAAATAAAATTTTACAAATCATTTTCAATCATATTAAACTCAATTTTCAATTATTTCTGTATTTTCACATATTAAATTATCGATTTAATTATCCAATTAAATCCAATTATTCAAAATAAATTTATTCGACTAATAAATTCACTTATTAATATTCAAAATTAATTAAATCTTCAAATTTTAATTAATTAAAATTCTGGGTCGTTACATACTTCCCCCCTTAAAAGAATTTCGTCCTCGAAATTAACAAGTAAGAAAAATTACAGAATCCATTAACTTTCCCAAAATCCATAGTTAAACTTCTTACAAAATCTTTACTAAGTTTTCAAATCATACTTAGTTATCTTTTCAAAAACAACTACTATTGTTTAACTTTCAATTCCAAATCAAAATATAATTTTCACAAAATTTCCAATTTTTCTCAAAAATATTCTAACGCCTTAAATTTTCGGAAAAATTCGTCATAGTCTCCTTTGCGCGGCTCGATCCGAAAAAAAATGACAGTATATATAAATATACATCTCATCAAGTAATGAGGCATCCCGCAGGGAAAAAAGTATAAAAGTACGATATGTAATCCGAGATATGTACCTTATATTTTATTAGCGAGCATATACGGCTAATATAGCGCGAAAGCGAGCTCCAAATGCGAAGCAAACGCGATCCGCACCTACTAAACACTCAACAAACAGATGAGAAACATGTATATAGACAATAGTATCGATATACAACATATAGCAACATAACAACTACATGTGCCAATATAGCAAATGCAACAAAACAACAAATGCAAACATCAACCAACTATCATCCATAACCAAATCAATATTCATTCATATTCTCATTAATATTCAATGAAATAGGTTTTCAATTTAATCACATTCGATTCATTAACAGTGGATGTTTTTACTAACATTCATTTTCAATTAGTTTATATTCACTAATTCATATTCAAGTTGGTTCCTACCAAATCAAATTCAATTCTATTTAAGATTCACTTAACTTCCAATTGGATTTCAATTACTTTAGCTTCCAATTTCGTTAACTCAATTTCATTAATACTTAATGAATTATATACAATCAACTAACAATCATATAACAACCAATGTATATTAATTACAACCAAATTTATTTGCTTATATTCATTCAATTTGGTTTAACACCTTTACTTTCAATTGGTTCAATTAAATTGAGTTTCATTCAATCTTTCAACTTCCAATAACATAAGATTTTAATGAATTAACACCTACATCCATTATTTCATATCAACTTAATTTACATTCAATTGATTTACATTTAATCCATTAATTCAATTCAATTACAAAAGTTGAATTTTATTTATATAACTTAAGTTCATATCTATCACTTAACTCTATTAATTTACTTTGATACCAATATCAACTTCATCCAACATCATTTAAGTTATATTCCATTTTAAACATTATTTGGCTTTACTTAACTTAAATTCCCACTTATAAATAAATTCAGATTCTAATTCTATGTAAATTTCCATTTAACTTTAAATTCATTTTTTATTTACAACTCATATTCATAAAGTTTCACTTCTTATATATATAAGTTTATTTCACAATTGTAAATCACTTTAATTATAATTTAATTCTTATAATTTATTTGCTTATACAATTATTCTTCAATTTAGATTATTCAAACAACTTATTCAACAACCAAACAATCTACTTATATACACTTTAATAATTCTGAAAAATTATTTCTTTATATATAAAATATAATCAAGGTAAAATTATTTCATTTACCCAATTTAAAACAATATCGTGTCGAATTGTTCTGTACAAGTGTTTAGAGATTCCTATCAACAACGTTAATTATTCGTATTAACCGGAATCCATATACCACTCAACAAACCAATCATCACAATATAAAACAATTTTATATTCACTAACAAATACGCCCTCATAGCTATTATTACACTCAAACTCATTCTAGAGTACTACTGACTCTATCTCTAATGAGTAATACCCAACAGAACCATGGTTGTCGCTTAACGAACTGGAAAACCTGTTTCAGTTTATAGGGTTTGAATGCAAACTAAAATTTGAGACTTAAGATTTTGAAACTGAGTTAAGCATGAAATCAAAAAAAGTTTCAATTCTGTTTCTTTGAAATAATTTAAATTCAGTAAATTTTAAAGTTTGGTTTTAAAATTTAACAGAAACTGTTTTCTGTTTTAAAATGTAAAAGTGAATTTAAATTGCAAGTGGAGATTGAAATGGAGTTTAATCTGAAAATTTTGAATATGAATTCAAATAAGTTTATTTGAGATTTGAAATCATTTAAGCTTTCAAATTTAAATTTGATTTTCAAAATCTCAAGTATAAATGCATTGTGTTTTGGCATTTGAAATTGAAAGGTTAAGTATCTAAATTAGGAAATTCAAATGAATTCAAACTGAGTTTTTAAAAATTTGGATTCAAATTAAAATTTCAGTTTTTAAATAAAGATTTAAATTTAAAATTGCTTTCAAATGATTTACATTTGAATTGAAGGTGAAAATTTTAGAAAGAGTTTTAAAGAGTTAAAACTAAAATGAAAATGGAAGTTATATTTCAATTTTGAGATTTTAAAGAAATCTTTAAATTGATTTGAATTTGATTTTAATTTGAATTTAAATCTCTTTTGAACTTATCAACAAAGTATATGTTTCTTGTAAACATATAAGATTATGTTGTATTGTTTAAAATCTTATTTTAAATAAGTTTGAGTCTTAAATTTAAAGAGAATGTTAAATGGAATTTGATGTAAATTTAAAAACATTTTGTTTTTTTAAATGCATGATTTAATAAGAATGTTTTATCTTAAGATAAATAAAAATTAATGATTGGATTCATTAATTATTAAGGTAATTAAGATGAATATTAATTATCTAATTAAATAAAAATGTGGAAGTTTAATTAAATAATTAATGATTTTTAATTTAATTTGATATTAATTAATTAAGTTTAATTAATCTATAATTAAGGATGATTAATTAAATTTTAATTTATGATTAAGATTTATTTAATCAAGTGATTAATGGTAATTAAGTTTTTAATTAACACTTAGTTAATTAATAATTAGAGATTAATTAAATAGTAATTAAATATTAATTACTTAATAACTAATGATGATTAATTTAAGTAATCCTTAATTAAGTAATTAAGAAATGATTAATGAAGTCATTAACAGTTAATTTATGTGATTAATTTTTGATAATTAATTAGATTAATTAATTAATAATCAATTGTTTAAGTTTTAATTACTTAATGAAAGTAATTAGTGAATTAATTACTTAATGTAATTAATGAAGGTTAATGTGATTTGTTTAGATTAATTAATTAAGTTTAATTGATTTAAACATTTATGGATTGTTTGATAATTACTTATGTAATTAATGAATTTATAATTACTTAAGGAAGTAATTAATTTAATAATTACTGAATGTAATTAAGAATATTGTTATAAAGGTAATTTGGATTTTAAATTACTTTGAAATTAATCAAAGGGATTAATTAGATAATTAATTAAGAATAATTAATTATTGTATTGAGTAATTAATGTAGTTAATTACTGAATGATTATTAATCAAGGGTGATTAATATATGTGTAGGGTTTAATATAATTAACTTGTGTGATTAATATTAAATGCTAATTACGTATTGTAATTAGAGATAGTTAATCAGTAATGATTAATTGAATGATGATTTATAAATTGATTTGAAATCAATGGATGGTTAAGTTAAGTAGAAATTTAATGATGAAGTAATTAATTTAATTCATTTTAAATTAATTAGAGATTGAGTAATTAATTTAATCCACTTTAAATTAATTATTGAAGGTGTGATCATTAGATTATTTGCTTATGTTTGATGAATGATATTGGTTGATTGGTTGGTTTGTAATCTCAGTTGTGAGATGAGTAGTGGATGTGATATGGATGCATTGGTTGCTTCTGGATGATAATATAGATTATCTGATTTGATATGATTATCTGTTGATAATGATAATGTTGATTATCGGTTATGTTGTGAATTATCTATCTGTGTATATTTAGATAATGAATTGAATTGTTTTAAACTTAAAACAACTTGGACATAAAAGACACGCTTTGGTTTTCGATGAGACCGGGATCGGGTTTCCATATTTGGACATCCGAAAACCACATCGATTCCAAATAACGTTAGGTCGTTAATCCAAGTGGAGCGAGTGAAGACTCGAGGTGTAAGGGCTATACGTCAGTATAACTCTGTGGGTGATTCCGAAATGAGTTTGACGGAATAGCACTTATAGATTCGAGATGAAGAATTAGAGTGCAAGGGTTATCGTCGTTAACTCTGAGGGTGATTCCAAAACGAGTGTAACGAGTTAATGCCTTCGGTTTCGTTCGAACCCGGAACGAACTTGTATGGATTGAATGCTTTCAGCACATCGTCAGGTGGACGATGAGCATTCTAAGTGATGTGTCCTATAAAGGTAATCGTAGCCTCAAGCCTCATCAACCGGGAATGGCTAAAACAGGGGAGGTGCAGCAAGGCTTCGTGGGTAGCCCCCACTTGAGAGCAAGATTTTCCCCTGTCTAGAAGTCCCTTTTTATTTCGGCTTAGTGGGCAGTTGGAAAGCGCGCCGACTGCGGGGTCGTCTTGTTCGGAACTATTCATTAAGGAATGGGTCCGGCCTTGTGTAGCAGGGGATGAAGGGAGTAATCCTCGGTACGGTGATCTAGGCCACGTACTGTGACGGGCGGTACCCCAGTAGCCCTGCCATTGTATGGAATCCAAAATCCAATAAGTGCCAACGGTTTTGATTGTATTACCCACTTTTGTGGCTAGTAGCTGGAATTTAATAGATGTAACAATTTCGGCTATTTCTTATTTACTTGAAAACCCTAGACACTATTATAATATCATCAGATTTCCTATCAAATGTTTTGGTTAGCGTAAGGTAAAAACTTTTCCATGTTTATGTGTGGGAAGTCTTACGTGATACCTTTTCTTTCAAAGGTTTTTCAAAGTTAAGCAACTTTAACCTGTTACTCACACCAGACCCATGTCTGACCCGGAGTTATTTCTGTTTTTCTTTAACTCTTGGGTACTCAAATTTTTACGAGTAGCCAAGGGAATTCAGGTTAGGATTCAGGATTGGCTTTGACGATTTGTGGAGGAGCATATGGAGCAGGAGGCTTCTGCGTATAGTTATATAATTCCGCTGTGTTTGGTATCTCTGAGTGTTGTATTTGATTTGAGTTGTATAACTAGACAGGTGTCTATAACTGTCTAGTATGTGTTGTATATGTCTGTGTAACTCTGATATTTGATGTATACTATGTAATATTTTGTTATAAATATAATTTATTCGTTCCGCTGTTGAGATTCTTGTGTTGTTTCTTCCTTCTCTGTAACGACCCGTATTTTACGTGTCGATAAAACGTAGAATTTGTAGGTCGATAGTGTTGTTTGTGTGGCCTCTAGCTTGAGTCGTTTAGGAGTTGACCCGAGTGCAAGTGATGAGTCGTGACCGACTCATAGATAAGTCGTAGACGACTTAAGGGGATGGACCGAGTTAAGGGATAGAACGGCATAGTAGTTGCCGACTTAAGAAGAGAGGCGAAATAGGGGTCAAGTGATGAGTCGTGGCCGACTCATAGAGGACCGACTCATAGGAGGGGCGGCTTATAGGTTTGGCCGAGATAAGGATAGACCGACCTAAGATAGTGACCGACTCATGGGTTAGCGGCTTAAGGGGCTAAGGCTTAGGTCGTGGGGTCTTGAGTCGGTAGGGGCTGGGGTCGGCAGGGTGTTGTCTCGTGAAGTTGTTGAGTCGTTAGTAGGATGAGTCGTGAGTCGTGTGTGTGTATGGTTGAGTCGTCGAACGATTTAGGACTTGAGTCGTTAGGACCTTAGTACGACTTAAGAAGATATGTTGAGTCGTATGTGTCTTAGGTCGGAGGCTTTTTAGGTCGTGACCGACTTAAGTTGAGTCGTTGGGATATAGGGTCGGCTTTGTAGATAAGTCGTTAGATTGTTAGGTCGTTAGGCTGCACTGTTGTGATGAGTCGTGAGCCGTTGGGTCGGCAGCGACCTATGTTAGGTCGGAGATTTCTTAGGTCGGCGACGACCTAAAACTGAGCCTACGAGTTACGACCTAAGGAGTTTTCAGCCTATAAATAGAGGGGTTTGGCTCACTTTTTGGCACCGGTTTTTGAAGCGACGAAGTGCTGCCATTTTGAGAGCTCGACTACAACATTTCTTCATCTCCTTTTCTCCATTCCAATCTAGTTCTAACATCCATCCAAGATTGAAGATCAAGATCAAAGATCAAGAGCCAAAGTTGAAGATTTTCATCCGAAGAAGCTAGATTTCACCGTTTCAAGTGAAATTTCTCCGGATCAAGCTCAAGTCCTTGCTGTCCAGATCTGAAGTTGATTGATTTTAGGTTGTTTTGGTGATTTGGTGAGTGGTAGTTATCTCTCACGCGGATCCAAAGGAGTATATTGGATTGGTGGCATGTTTGGATGTTAAAGTTAGAGATTTCATGCATCTTTCTTAGATCGAAGTCTAGATCCATGGTTTTTGAAGATGTTTACTTATGCAAGTTTGTTTAATAAGCATTAGAGACAAAACCCATGTTTTATAATTGATAGATCTATGCTAAAAACCATGATTTCACATATGTTGGACTTTTGCTCGTTTATTTACGAAATTTCCATTATAGTTGATATTGCTTAAACTGCTTAATAGATCTTGTTTGAATGATTGATTATTTGAATGTATGGTTGATTTGATTGTTTCCAAGTTAGCTAGTAGTTGATTTGGAACAAGATGATGAAAGAGGATTCAAAAGCTATGGAAGAAGGCTCTTGAATGGTGAAAGCTGCTTAAGGCATATGTAGCGGATGTTGAAGCTCATATGTATAGATTGGATGATGTTGGGATGGGACTTTGCCATGATTTGATGAAGCAAACCATGTTGTTGAGTTGAGACTTTGCTTTGATGCGATGAAGCGAAGTATGATGTGAGTCTTGGCTTAATCCAAGCAGGGATCATTCCAAGCATGTTGATAACTTGAAGAGTAGTTCAAGTTGGGTGATAATGGATTGTTCAAGAGGTAGCTTGAGCTTGTATGAGGATAGTCGTCAAGAAGGATGGCTAGGAGGCTTGGATCTCGTCGTTGTTGAAGGTTCTAGCATGCTCAAAAGCAAGAGTACATGGGGCGCCCATAACGATTACAGGCAGGTAGTCGGGACACCCAAAAGACTACAGGTAGGTAGTTGAGTACTCTGGGCAAAGTAGATAAGTCCTAGGCACAAGGCAGTGTGCGGAGTTATGGTTAGAACCGGGGTTACCATTAGCCCTTGACAGATGGTCATTCAACTAACGGTGAAATCGAGGCAAGGATGACAGTGATAGCCAGAGTCATGGATGTTTGGTTGTATTATCATTCGGCTTCAAGAGCAGTGTTTTCTGGGTGCTTATCTGATCTTGGTTTAGGCCTTGGGGGTTTGTATTTGGAAAACATCGTCCTTGACTCGAGTGGTATTCGCTTTACCTTAATTGTCTATGTTGTTATGCTTGCTTCTCCTTAGTGTATGTCTGGGGCTATCACTGTAGAAAGAGGTGGAGTGGGATGGTTTGGTTCCTATTCCTTTTATCCTTTATGCTCTTTTGGTATGTTTGATAGTTAATTTACTGCTCACTAAGACTTTGTCTGACTCAAGGTTTTATGTCTCCTCTTATTACCTTGGGCTGTTCATCCATGTTTGGGATGGGCAGACTAGGTAGCAGGTGACAGGTGCTGTGCTAGGAGTTCAACGCTGAAGATGACGAAGACGAGCAGGAGGCTTTGCATATTAGTTTTCTTACTATATGTACTGGGTATCCGCTGCTGTATTTGGTTGAGTGATTTGTAGTGAGGCTTTCATGTATGGATTTGAGTAGATGATTGTACAAAACTACTGTGATGCTTACATGATGATGTTTCTGTTCTATGGAGCTTCACTATATTATATTTCTCTATTGTATTTTATCCATGCGCTGTGAGTTATGCGATAGAGATTCTTTTGTTTTGTTTTTCCCTGACTATCGTCCATGGCTGCCTGGCACACCCTTCAGCGCATTATTTCCTTGTTTTGGTGCGGGAGTCATGGGCGGTCGTCACATTTGGTATCAGAGCTTTGGTTAATCGATTTCAGCCAACGCTCGCTGACGTAACGACGTATGAGAGGCGTAATTGTATTTTGATGAATGATTACTATATATAATATAGTAGCCTAGAAGGATTTGAACTCCTTATGCAGTTGTTTCTTAAGGTGTTCTAATCATTCTTATTACAGATATTAAGGATGAGTCGAAGAGGGAGACCAGCTGCAAGGGAAAGCCGTGCTGATGAAGGAGCTGTTGATTATGGAACTATGTTCGAAGCGATGATGACTTCAATCATGAGGAGAATACCAGCTTCAGGATCATCGGTGGATGTGGGAGTTCAAGTCCAAGCTCCGAGACCGGTGGATTTTGCCAAGCTTTGCAAGGATTATACTGCTCTTGGAGGGAAAGTTTTCTTGGGGACGGAGTCGACTATTGAGGTGCAGAGATGGATTGATGCTTGCAAAAGAATCTTTGGTGACTTAGGGATTGAGGATGCAACTAAGAGGAAGCTTGCATCGAGACAGCTTCAGGGAAGAGCTGCTGATTGGTGGAATTCTATCACCATCGATACCCCAGAAGAAGAGATTACTTGGGAGCAATTCCAAGTTAGATTTGAAGCTAAGTTCATCTCTACTGCTCAGAAATCTGTCTTGTTTAAGAGGTTTGTGGAGCTCAAGCAAGGGGGAAGGCCTGTTCTTGAGTACATTTCTGAGTTTGAAGCTTTGTCCAAGTATGCCAGATCGTACATTGATTCTCCCTATCAGAAGAATGAGAAGTTTGTGACTGGTCTGGATGCTTATCTTGGGAGGCAGTTAGTGGATCATTTGGACGATCCATTTGAGAAGCTTGTGGAAAAAGCTCTTAGGCATGAGAGTTTGTTTCCTAGCGAAAGTTCTGTCGTTTCTGTAACCAGGGAAGGATCTAAACCACAGCAGAGTGGCAATAAGAAGAGGAAACAACAGCAACAGAGGGGTAGGGATGGCCAGAAGAAGCCGAAGAGTGAAGTGACTTGCTATAACTGCCAGCAGAAGGGCCATCTTTACAAAGATTGTAAGAATCCCAAAGTGCCGGGAAAGTGTTACAACTGTGATAAGCTGGGACATATCAAGAAGGATTGTCCAGAACCGAGGAAAGATAGGCAGGTTGTGCAAGCCTATGCTTTGGGGGCTGTTCCATCGTCTTCGAAAGCTCCTACTGCTGAAGAGAAGGGGAAGAGTGTGGTTGTTCAAGGTACTCTTTCTATTTGTGGTGTTCCAGTTAGAGTGTTGTTTGATACTGGAGCGTCGCATTCTTTTGTTTGTGATGAGTTGGTATGCCGGTTAGGTATGAAACCGGATATTGTTGATAGGCCATTGGTTGTGACTAATCCGGTAGGGGGTTCGTCATGTTTGTGTATGTTATGTCGTGGTCTAGTTGTGTCGAGTCATGATTGCTCGTTTGTTTGTGATTGCTTTGTTCTGAACTTTGCGGGGTTCGGAATTATTTTGGGTATGGACTGGCTTAGGAAGTATGCGGCTAGGATTGATTGTGAGAGGCTTGAGGTGACAGTCGGGAATGTGGAAGGGCGAAAGGTTGTGATACGATGTAAGCATGAAGAAGGCGTCTTCATGAGCTTCATGTATTCGCTGGTTGTTCCACGGGATGGACTGTCATCGGTGCCTATTGTGAATAGATTTAAGGATGTCTTTGACGAAGTCAAAGGGTTGCCGCCGCATAGGGAGATCGAGTTTCGTATCGATCTAGTTGAGGGAGCCAGACCTGTTGTGATGCCTCTTAGGCGGATGGCACCGAGGGAGCAGCAAGAGCTGAAGGTGCAAGTTGATGACCTTTTGCAGAAAGGATTCATTCGGAGAAGTGTGTCCGAATGGGGTGCGCCAGTTGTGTTCGCAACCAAAGCGGATGGATCGTTGAGGTTGTGTGTGGATTATCGTGAGCTGAATAAGGTGACTAAGAAGAACAAGTATCCATTGCCGAGAATAGATGACTTGTTTGATCAGCTTCACGAGGCTAAGGTGTTTTCTCAGATGGATTTGGCAACGGGATTTCACCAGTTGAGAGTGGCGAAGGATAGTGTGCCGAAGACTGCTTTCAGGACACCATCCGGGTTTTATGAGTGGCTGGTAATGCCGTTTGGATTGACTAACGCGCCAGCATATTTTGTGGATCTTATGAATAGGGTATTCAGAGATCAGTTGAATAAGTTCGTGCTTGTGTTCGTGGATGATATTTTGATTTATTCCAGAACTGAGGAAGAGCACAAGACGCACTTGAGGATTGTTTTGGAAATCTTGCGGAAACATCAGCTGAAGGCTAAGTTTTCGAAGTGTCACTTCTGGAAGAATGAAGTGAGGTTCTTAGGTCATGTTATTTCTGGAAATGGAATAGCGGTTGATCCCGCTAAGGTGGCAGCGATCCAGGATTGGGTTAGGCCTAAGAATGCATCTGATGTGAGGAGTTTTCTTGGATTAGCAGGATATTATCGTCGGTTTATCAAAGACTTTTCCAAGATAGCTGCACCGTTGACAGGATTGACGAAGAAGAACCAGTTGTTCAAATGGGATGATAAGTGTGAGCAAGCTTTCGTGATCCTGAAAGAGCGACTGACGAGTGCTCCTGTTTTGACTATTCCAAGTGGGAATGATGAGATGGTGGTTTACACCGATGCATGTGGTACTGGACTTGGAGCAGTGCTAATGCAGAAGGAGAAAGTTGTTGCGTATGCAAGTCGACAACTGAAGCCGCATGAAAGGAACTATCCGACTCATGATTTGGAGTTAGCGGCGATTGTGTTTGCTTTGAAGATGTGGAGACATTATCTATTGGGAGTTAGATTCGAGTTGTTTACAGATCATAAGTCGTTGAAGTATCTGTTCTCCCAAAAGGATTTAAATCTTCGACAGCAAAGGTGGCTAGAGTTCCTAGCATCTTATGATTTTGGTATAGCCTATACTCCGGGAAAAGGTAACGCAGTGGCAGATGCGTTAAGTCGAAGACATGCAGGATTAGGAGCCATGTTTTCGGAATGGAAGAATCTTGAGTATTTGGCTGAGTTTGACTTCAGGCCTAGATGTGAATTGGAACCTGAGATGTTGGCAAACTTATCGATAAGGCCTACTCTTGTGGAAAGAATTGGTGAGAGCCAAAGGCGGGACGATAAGATTGTCAAGATTATCCATGATTTGGAATCCGGATTGGACCCAGAGAAGGATAAAGGATTCGAGGTCGATCGAGAGGGTTGGCTTCGAAAGCAAGGACGATTGGTTGTTCCTGATGAAGAAGGATTGAGAGATGAAGTTCTGAGGGAAAGTCATCACTCGAAGTTGACGATTCATCCAGGTGGGAATAAGATGTATCGGGATATGAAGAGAGTTTACTACTGGGAAGGTATGAAGAAGGATGTTGGAAATTTTATTTCCAAGTGTATGAACTGCCAGTTGGTAAAAGCTGAGCAGAAGAAGCCCAGTGGATTGCTTCAGCCATTAGAGGTTCCTACATGGAAGTGGGAGCAAGTGTCGATGGACTTTATCGATGGTCTACCTAGGACAAGAGCAGGGAATGAAGGGATTTGGGTCATTGTAGATCGTTTGACCAAGAGTGCAAGGTTCATTCCTGTTCGATCGACTAGGACTGCATCGAAGTTGGCTGAATTATATGTGAAGTGGATAGTTCGTTTCCATGGTGTTCCGAAGAGTATAGTGAGCGATCGAGATCCATTGTTCACTAGTAGATTTTGGAAGAGCTTCCAGGAAGTTTTGGGAACTGAGTTGTGTTTGAGTACAGCTTATCACCCTCAAACAGATGGTCAAACTGAGAGAGTCAACCGAGTTTTGGAAGATCTTCTTAGAGCATGTGTTTTGGACTTCGGAGGATCATGGGAAGATCATCTTCATTTGGTGGAGTTTGCTTATAATAACAGTTATCAGTCGAGTATTGGTATGGCACCATATGAGGCATTATATGGAAGACCGTGTAACTCTCCGACATGTTGGTTGGAAACTGGAGAAAAGCTGATACTTGGGCCAGAGATGATTCGACAGACTTCGGATGATATAGAGATCATTCGGCAAAGAATGAAGGCAGCCCAGGATCGTCAGAAAAGTTATGCCGATAACCGTCGAAAGGATTTGGAATTCGACGTAGGTGATATGGTTTTTGTGAAGATTTCTCCATTGAAGAATGTTATTAGATTCGGGAAGAAAGGGAAATTGACTCCTAGATTTGTTGGACCATTTCCGATTACCGAGCGAATTGGAAAGCTCGCTTATAGATTGGAGTTACCGGAAAAGATGGCGGGTGTGCACAGTGTTTTTCATGTATCTTATCTACGGAAGTATGTGCACGACCCAACTACGGTGGTTTCTGCTGATAGCTGTGAAGACTTGGAGGTTGATCCAGTTGTTACAAGACCTCGTAAGCCGCTTCGTATTGTTGAAACTGATACGAAACAGCTTAGGAGGAAGACGATTACGTTGCTCAAGGTACAATGGAGTGATGATGTTAACGACTGTACGTGGGAGGAGGAAGAGAGGATGAAGGCAGCTCATCCCGAACTCTTCGAGGTATGGCCCTAAAGTGTCGTGACATCTCATGAATTTGTAGCTTGTTCTAAGTCTTAGAATTCTGCATGCTAGGTTAGAATTGGTTGCATGGATTGTTGATTGCCATGGATGATAGGCATGCGGAATAATTTTGATTGCTGTTGTTTGCTTGGAATTTCGGGGGCGAAATTCCTAAGGGGGAGAGAATGTAACGACCCGTATTTTACGTGTCGATAAAACGTAGAATTTGTAGGTCGATAGTGTTGTTTGTGTGGCCTCTAGCTTGAGTCGTTTAGGAGTTGACCCGAGTGCAAGTGATGAGTCGTGACCGACTCATAGATAAGTCGTAGACGACTTAAGGGGATGGACCGAGTTAAGGGATAGAACGGCATAGTAGTTGCCGACTTAAGAAGAGAGGCGAAATAGGGGTCAAGTGATGAGTCGTGGCCGACTCATAGAGGACCGACTCATAGGAGGGGCGGCTTATAGGTTTGGCCGAGATAAGGATAGACCGACCTAAGATAGTGACCGACTCATGGGTTAGCGGCTTAAGGGGCTAAGGCTTAGGTCGTGGGGTCTTGAGTCGGTAGGGGCTGGGGTCGGCAGGGTGTTGTCTCGTGAAGTTGTTGAGTCGTTAGTAGGATGAGTCGTGAGTCGTGTGTGTGTATGGTTGAGTCGTCGAACGATTTAGGACTTGAGTCGTTAGGACCTTAGTACGACTTAAGAAGATATGTTGAGTCGTATGTGTCTTAGGTCGGAGGCTTTTTAGGTCGTGACCGACTTAAGTTGAGTCGTTGGGATATAGGGTCGGCTTTGTAGATAAGTCGTTAGATTGTTAGGTCGTTAGGCTGCACTGTTGTGATGAGTCGTGAGCCGTTGGGTCGGCAGCGACCTATGTTAGGTCGGAGATTTCTTAGGTCGGCGACGACCTAAAACTGAGCCTACGAGTTACGACCTAAGGAGTTTTCAGCCTATAAATAGAGGGGTTTGGCTCACTTTTTGGCACCGGTTTTTGAAGCGACGAAGTGCTGCCATTTTGAGAGCTCGACTACAACATTTCTTCATCTCCTTTTCTCCATTCCAATCTAGTTCTAACATCCATCCAAGATTGAAGATCAAGATCAAAGATCAAGAGCCAAAGTTGAAGATTTTCATCCGAAGAAGCTAGATTTCACCGTTTCAAGTGAAATTTCTCCGGATCAAGCTCAAGTCCTTGCTGTCCAGATCTGAAGTTGATTGATTTTAGGTTGTTTTGGTGATTTGGTGAGTGGTAGTTATCTCTCACGCGGATCCAAAGGAGTATATTGGATTGGTGGCATGTTTGGATGTTAAAGTTAGAGATTTCATGCATCTTTCTTAGATCGAAGTCTAGATCCATGGTTTTTGAAGATGTTTACTTATGCAAGTTTGTTTAATAAGCATTAGAGACAAAACCCATGTTTTATAATTGATAGATCTATGCTAAAAACCATGATTTCACATATGTTGGACTTTTGCTCGTTTATTTACGAAATTTCCATTATAGTTGATATTGCTTAAACTGCTTAATAGATCTTGTTTGAATGATTGATTATTTGAATGTATGGTTGATTTGATTGTTTCCAAGTTAGCTAGTAGTTGATTTGGAACAAGATGATGAAAGAGGATTCAAAAGCTATGGAAGAAGGCTCTTGAATGGTGAAAGCTGCTTAAGGCATATGTAGCGGATGTTGAAGCTCATATGTATAGATTGGATGATGTTGGGATGGGACTTTGCCATGATTTGATGAAGCAAACCATGTTGTTGAGTTGAGACTTTGCTTTGATGCGATGAAGCGAAGTATGATGTGAGTCTTGGCTTAATCCAAGCAGGGATCATTCCAAGCATGTTGATAACTTGAAGAGTAGTTCAAGTTGGGTGATAATGGATTGTTCAAGAGGTAGCTTGAGCTTGTATGAGGATAGTCGTCAAGAAGGATGGCTAGGAGGCTTGGATCTCGTCGTTGTTGAAGGTTCTAGCATGCTCAAAAGCAAGAGTACATGGGGCGCCCATAACGATTACAGGCAGGTAGTCGGGACACCCAAAAGACTACAGGTAGGTAGTTGAGTACTCTGGGCAAAGTAGATAAGTCCTAGGCACAAGGCAGTGTGCGGAGTTATGGTTAGAACCGGGGTTACCATTAGCCCTTGACAGATGGTCATTCAACTAACGGTGAAATCGAGGCAAGGATGACAGTGATAGCCAGAGTCATGGATGTTTGGTTGTATTATCATTCGGCTTCAAGAGCAGTGTTTTCTGGGTGCTTATCTGATCTTGGTTTAGGCCTTGGGGGTTTGTATTTGGAAAACATCGTCCTTGACTCGAGTGGTATTCGCTTTACCTTAATTGTCTATGTTGTTATGCTTGCTTCTCCTTAGTGTATGTCTGGGGCTATCACTGTAGAAAGAGGTGGAGTGGGATGGTTTGGTTCCTATTCCTTTTATCCTTTATGCTCTTTTGGTATGTTTGATAGTTAATTTACTGCTCACTAAGACTTTGTCTGACTCAAGGTTTTATGTCTCCTCTTATTACCTTGGGCTGTTCATCCATGTTTGGGATGGGCAGACTAGGTAGCAGGTGACAGGTGCTGTGCTAGGAGTTCAACGCTGAAGATGACGAAGACGAGCAGGAGGCTTTGCATATTAGTTTTCTTACTATATGTACTGGGTATCCGCTGCTGTATTTGGTTGAGTGATTTGTAGTGAGGCTTTCATGTATGGATTTGAGTAGATGATTGTACAAAACTACTGTGATGCTTACATGATGATGTTTCTGTTCTATGGAGCTTCACTATATTATATTTCTCTATTGTATTTTATCCATGCGCTGTGAGTTATGCGATAGAGATTCTTTTGTTTTGTTTTTCCCTGACTATCGTCCATGGCTGCCTGGCACACCCTTCAGCGCATTATTTCCTTGTTTTGGTGCGGGAGTCATGGGCGGTCGTCACATTCTCTTCTTTCTATTCTCTTTTCTATCCCTTTCTTTCTTTATTCATGATGCGACTTTCCGGGAGTGGAAAGTCGGGTCGTGACATTTTGGTAGTTATCTAACTCCAGGAAAATTATTTATTTGACACCTTAAAACAATTCAATTGAAAATGGAAGTTAAACTGTTTCTAACCCTTCTATAGATTCGAGATAACGAAATATTAAATTATATTTATAACAAAATTAAATTGAATAAAATTAAATTGAATACACCTAACGTTAGGTCGGAGATGATGGTGGTTATTGTCGTTAACTCTGAGATAACTAAGTTTTAAAAACAATTCAAGATGGTGGTTTAGAGTGCAAGGAAAATTACAGTGACCCGAGTACACCTTAAAAAGAAATCAAACTTAACTTAAACTAAGTTTTAAAAACATTTATAATCCTACACTTCTATAATTTGAATCTGTAAATAGATTATTAAATTGCCTTTGTTTTAAATTTCGGGGACGAAATTCTTTTAAGGGGGAAGGATTGTAACGACCCGGAAATTTGGGCAATATTTATTTAATAATTTCATTAATAATTATTTTAAAATATAAAAGTAAAATTTAAATTTCAAGTGGTGATTGAAATGGAGTTTAAATCTGGAATTTGAATATGAATTCAAATTTTAATTATCTGAAATTTGAAACCATATTGTGTTTTTAAATTTAAATTTGATTTTAACTCTCAAGTGTAAATGCATTGTTGATTTGCATTTGAGTTAGAAAGTTAAGTATTTAAATTAGAAATTCAAATTGAATTCAATCTGAGTCTTAAATCTGGATTTAAATTTAAACTTCAGTTTTTAAATAAAGATTTAAATTTAAATTGTTTCAAAAGATTTGTATTTGACTTGGATATGTAAATTGTAGAAAGAGTTTTAAAGAATTTTAAACTAAATTGAAAATGGAAGTTATATTTCAATTTTGAAGTTTGAAAGCAAATTTTTAAATTGATTTGAATTTGATTTGAATTGAATTTAAATCCTTTTCAACTTATTAATTAAGTTTATGTTTCTTGTAAACATATAAGATTAAGTTTTGTATTGTTTAAAATCTTATTTAAGACAAATTTGGATTTAATGTAAATTTAGAAACATTTTATTTTAAATGCTTAGTTTAAATAAGAAATGTTTATCTAAAAGATAAATAAATGTTTAATGATTGGATTCATTGATTATTAAGGTAATTAAGATGAATGTTAATTATTTAATTAATTAATAATGTGGATGTTTAATTAAATAATTAATGATTTTTAATTTAATATGAGATTAGTTAATTAGGTTTAATTAATATATAATTAAGGATGGTTAACTAAATTTTAATTTATGATTAAGATTTATTTAATCAAGTGATTAATGGTTAATTTAAATTTTAATTAACACTTAGTTAATTAATAATTAGAGATTAATTAAATAGTAATTAAATATTAATTACTTAATAACTAATGATGATTAATTTAAGTTAATTTCTTAATTAAGTAATTAAGAAATGTTAATGAAGTCATTAACAATTAATTAATATGATTAATTTTTGTAAATTAATTAGATTAATTTATTAATAATCAATGGTTTAAGTTTAATTACTTAATGAAAGTAATTAAAGAATTAATTACTTAATGTAATTAATTAAAGTTAATGTGATTTGCTTAGATTAATTAATTAAGTTAATTGATTTAAACATTTGAGGATTGTTTGATAATTATTTTATGTAATTTAGAAATTTGTAATTACTTAAGGAAGTAATTAATTAATAATTACAGGATGTAATTAAAGATATTTGATATGGAAGTAATTTGGATTTAAATTACTTTGAAATTAATCAAGGGGATTAATTTAGATAATTAATTAAGAATAATTAATTATGGGTTGAGTAATTAATGTAGTTAATTACTGAATGGTTGTTAATCAAGGGTGATTAATATATATGTAGGATTGAATATAATTAACTTGTGTAATCAACTTATAAGCTAATTACTTATTGTAATTAGAGATAGTTAATCAGTAATGATTAATTGAATGATGATTTATAAATTGATTTGTAATCAATTGAAGGTTAGGTTAAGCAAGATTTTAATGATGAAGTAATTAATTTAATTCATTTTAAATTAATTAGAGATTTAGTAATTAATTTAATTCATTTTAAATTAATTATAAAAGGTGTGATCATTAGATCATTTGCTTATTAAAATAAATTTGACACTTGTCATTTTAAAATAAAGATAAGATTACATTTGTTAGCTTAAATCTTTAATGTACAAACACTTGTCTTTGTGAATTAAATTAATGTTTAATTAGAGTTAAATAAGTATTAAGCTTTGTCAATTAATTCTTATACATAATTATGAATTAAATAAATTTCTAAAGAACAAAGCAAGTATTACTATTATAAATAAAATGATATACAAGTAGTTTATTTGAAAAGAAACCTTTAAAACAAATTTATAAAAGAGCTTGTAACATATTTTAATATACAACTTGAATTAAAAATGAAATTTAAATTAGCATTATTTTTTCTCATCCCTTAATCAAGAAAACCAAATTACATGCTCACATCCATATTCAAATTTGCATCCTCCAAAATTCAAGTCTGCATCTTCCATTTCAAATCTGAAACTTCTCTTTCCCAAAATTGCAAACCTGCACAACAATCTTCTGAAAATTCAAAATGCCTGTAAAACTTTGCTTTCAAACTCCTCTTTCCCCAAAAATATCACCTGCATGCAACCATTTAAAGCCCTGCATTACAATCGGGAAATGCAAGAAAACCCTGTATGTTCTTGCATTTGAGAAACATGCATTCATGAAATCTGGTGAATCAAGTAGAGCCTGCATTTCAATCTTCATCAATTGAAGCTCTGCATTTCAAATCTTCATTAAGAAAACCTGCAAGCATGCATTTCTTTTCAAACCCTGGAACATGCATGTTAAATCAAGAAGGCCTGCACAACAATTAGAAGCCTGCATGTTGAAAACTGAAGCATGTATGAAGCAAGCAAGGCCTGCACATCCATTTGAAGCTCTGCATTTCTTTACATCTGCAAATTGCAAGTGAGGCCTGCATGCTAAAATAAAATCTGGATGTACTCTGCATTTTAATCTTCATCAATTAACAAGCCTGCATGCATCATTTAAAAGCAAGATAGGGGTCTGCATTCTTGGCATTTGAACTGGAGGTGCTCTGCATAGTTGATTATGCTCTGCATTTTGGCAAATAAGGTGAGTAACTTATCCTTTAAAAAAATTAAGTAGGTGAAAGTTGTTGCATGCTTTTATTTAGAAATGATTTAACATTTGAATTTGTTGTTTATATGTGTATATAAGATACATTCTGTTATGTTCTGGCTATCTACAATATAGGTTCTAGTTGATAGAAAAATCCTTTCCTTTTGATTGTTTGCTGTTATGTTTAATCTGTGAATGAAACTTGCTTATATCAAATATAGTAAGCATTAAACAAAATTATATAAGTTAAAATCAAATTTTGTTTTACTTGATAATAATATAACAGAGTAAAGATTTATATCAAGTGAAATTTAAATTATAGGAATTCATGTTTTAAGTTAGTATATTAAATCATCAAACAAAATAGAATTTTTAAAAGTAAAATTACAGTTCTTATTGCTTTAACCAGAAAGCAATTCAAACTCTACTGTATTTTTTATTTGAACAAGATCAGTTGATTCTTGTATTTGAATTGGATGAATTTGTTTCTGGTGATAGTTTATCTATCACCAATCACAATAAAACTATTGAATTGATTTGCAATTCAAAATTAAGATTGAAATTTGGAAATTACTGTGATGAACCCTAGTTTATTTGGGTTACAGTTTTGGGTCGATTGTGTACTCCTCATTGAATCGAGTTCAAAGCTATTTTGGGAATTGATGGTTGGTGTAGTGATGAAGCTAGTGCCGGAGTTTGGGTGTTGATGTTGGTCGGAGTTGAGAGAAATTGGAGTTGACAGGTTTTAGGTGATATTGCTGAAGGCTGTTTCAGGTTTCAGGGGTATTGGAATTGTGACTCGGGTAGGTCTCGGGTTAAATGGGATATGACTCGAAGCAGAATATTTTTGACCCGAAGTAAATCTGAAGCATGCTCGAGTACATTGTTTCAGGGTTTAGCAACAGAAACTGTCTTTGCAGTTTTGAAACTAAAAGTTAAGTTTAAATTTAAACTAAAAGTTTAGCTTAGGATTTAAACTTGAGTTTGAAATTAAATTCAAATAGTTTGAATTCCTATTTTGTAATAAATTTAAATGCAGAAATGCAAATTTGGGTTGGAAAAAAAAAAAAAAAAAAAAAAAAAGATGAACAGAAATAAGAATTCTCAATGTTTAAGAAAAAGAAAAAGGTAGAAGAAGAGAGAAAAAGATAGAAAATAGAGAGAAAAGAAAATAGAACGGAAAGAAAACAACAGAACAACATCAGAATCTCACAATCGCAGCGGAACAACATATAATAATAAATGAATAATCTTTAAACAAAGAACTATATCAGTTATTACATTTCATTACATCATCATTACATCAGAGTGTACAACAACAAACAACAACAAACAGCGGAAAAGAAATAATATATACTAGTAATACGCCATGCCATCCAGCTTGCCTCCAGCAACTCCTGAATTCCAGAATATCCTGATAAACCTTAACTCTTGACTGCCCGTGTGGAAATTGGTGGGCACCCAGAGTTTAGAAAGGAAAACAATAAACTCCGAGTCAGTCATGTGACTGGTGTGAGAACTCAAAACAGTTTATTTATCTTTAAAATCAAAATAGAGGAATATTTTTAAAGTCAATTCGCAATGCTTTTAAAAATGAGACTACCATAAGGCCTCCCGCACACACACACATGCAAACGCAGAATCGGAGGAGATTTCTCCTTATGATAGTCAAAGATGCTTGATACGCATTAAAAAGAAACATTTGATATTATTACTAGTGCATAGTGTAGAAAAAATTATTTCGAAAATAAAGATATAAATCTTAGCCAGCATAGGCATTCTGCACTTATGCCTACTATAACTACCATGTTCAATAGCAGGTTACCGCCACATTCCATGGCAGGTTATACAACTAAAACCGTACAAGTTTCGAATTGTTTCTTTGCATTTCCAACAAATGGTCAGGCCAAGGAACTTCCCATTGCCACATGAGAACGCCTCTGGAAGGACGTCCCTGAGAACCTAACCGGATCTCTGCCAACACAAGGCCGGGTTACCTTTCAAACTAGGTAACAACTGACACGAGTATGTCATCCCCCGGTCCTTTGGGACCTTTAACCGAGTGCTCATAATCAACATCACACCATAATAAATAAAGTGTTTCAACTTGAGTAAGTATCTGGGGTCCATACCATGATACCACCCTTTTCCAGAAGGAAATGCACATACCCTAAAGGGAGCAACCCCTCATAACCTTGCTGCATCTTTCCCGGGGTGTGAGGTTCGACGAAGTCTCGTCCACAAAGTCACGCTTTATACAAAAGCTATGCTTTGGGTCAAAAAATGATCATAGAAATGATCACAAAGATAAACGATCAAACAAATGATCCTATCACAAATGATCATTTCACAGCAACACTCAGCATGTCACATTACCAACTTGGGAATATATCGCTGATAACCTTCAACTACATAACATCTAAGCTCGTACGTCTCAGAGAAGGGTGTTAAGCTAAGAGAATAAATTCTCCGCCACCAACAAAAATATATTTGAAAGAAATCAGCTTTATATCTCAATTTGTAATGTCAGACATACAATCCATACAAGTCTGTTCCGGGCTCGAACAGAACCGAAGGCACTTACAAAGAAGTCCTTGCAATCTGGATATCCACAATCCTGATCGGATTCCCCATCACATATGGAGAACTCTATACCGGAGCAACTCGGTGCAGAGTCAATCGAGAGGTCATCCTATCGCTCTTACAAATATCCGGTCTTCAACACCGGTCATCAATGCAATCCATTACGTCGTATCACTATTCGGAATGGGTAATCCGAATAACGAGCGTAATAATTTAAAAATAAGTGTGGCATTCAAATTCAGCAAATCACAACAAATACCTTTCAAAGGTAAATATTGATAGTCGGTTATTGAACTATCAATGGATATGCACAACATCACCAGATTCCAAATAATTTTCCAAATTATTTATTTCCCAAAAATATCTTTACAAGATATAAAATTTCAATACCTCAAAAATAAATCAATATTTATCTTTAAACAAATTCCCCTTTCTTTTATAAATTCCATAGTGAATTTACATTCCAAAATATCTACGAATATACGATTTCAATTATTCATTTTCAATTTATCTTCAAAAAGATAAATTCTCAAAATATTCACTTTTTATTGGAAAACATTTCCATACTTACTTATTAAGTGATTCACAAATCCATTTATTTCCAACACTTGAAAAATATTCAATATACTTAAATCGAGATTAAGTACATATTTCATTCTTTAAGGAAATCATTCTCTTAAACATATTTATTTGGGCCAAAACGAATGTTGCGTAAAACATCGTTACGACGTCCCAAAATCACTAGTATAGGGATTCGAAATTAAAATAGATATATAAATCCCAATACTATACAAAACATTTCCTTTCGGAAATCATTTACTATAACAACAGTGTTATAGTCCACCATTTCCTTTTATTTCTCGAAAACGTCTATTTCAACAATAAATGTTGAAATCTATGGTTTCGAATCTTAACATATTTAAAACATCGTTAGATCGTTTTAATTCTATTTAAAATATCATATCCAAAACATTTTCTTTAACACATTATTCACTATTCAAAAACGTGAATATACCTTGTTAACCAATTTCATCATTTCTATTCATTTTATTTTAAAGGATTATTCACTGTATAAAACGTGAATATAACTCCATAAATAAGTTATAACAATCTACTTATCAAAATAAGTCGTTGCGGATTTATAAAACAACGTCTATAAATTCCATTTCTATTTATTTTATAACTACTTCCTTTATAAATCTCCTTTATTAACCTATCTCAATTTAAAATTCAATTATAAACCAGAAGTTCATATTATAAGTTAAACACTTATAATTTATTTGTTTACAAAAATCCTTCTTTTAAACTTCCCAAATTATAAATCATATAACTTATAAGATTCATTTATTTACCCAAAGCTTATTCTTCAAATAACTTTACAAATTTTATAAACCTACTGCTTATAAAATTCCATTTATAACTTCACCGTTTATAATTCTATAAATTTCATTCATTTGTGAAGTTCATTCACAATTCATTCTAACACTTATAAAAACTCGTTTTATAATTCCAATATTTTTAATTTACAAATTATCAATTTATAAATCTTTTATATGGATCAATTTATATTATTCTTTTAAACCGTCTTTAAACTACTTTATAATTTCATCATTTTGATTTATAAAATAATCAAATTTCATAAATCCTATATTTTAAACTTTTCACAATAAATTCAAAAATCCCGATTTAAACCATTTTATAAAATCACTAACCCCATATTTTCAAAAATCAACTTTTAACTATTTTTCTCAAAAATCATAATTTTTATAACATAAAAATTTATAACGTTTATTTATTTAAAATGGATCAATTCCAAAAATATTTTATAAACGTATACTTTCAAAAATCACTTTAAAAATCCTTTTGAAATTCCAAAATTTGGCCCAATGATGTTACATACCAAATAGTCAATCACGACTACAACGACATCATATATCGATATGATAATCAACGAATATCAAAATATCCATAATCAAATAAATACTGTTGAGGAATCCAGTTGGATCCCTCCAACCTGTTTTCCTGCATCCAAAGATGTTAGCACAATACCAATTCCGTTCCAGTACGAAATTATCGCGGTATATGGGATTTAAAATATTATCCGCTTAATAGACGGCGCAATAGGGTCTCATCCGCTATGTAATGCGGGAAATCAACTCCAAGTACATAAATAATACCAATTTCACTGTTTATGAAATATTTGCGGTATATGTTTTTAATAAATAACATCCGCTTACTAACGGCGCATAATGTCTATTTTAACAATCAATAGATAACAATCATCATTCAAACATGCATTCAAGAATTTTAAATCTAACTATTTAAAACTAAAATCGAAACCGATTCGATTGAGTGAGAAGTTCTCACCTTGATTTCAATTTCGTTTTAGCGATTTATTTCGAATAAAATTAAACGGACGTTTAATTTTATCCGAAATTATCACTAACTCCAAACGACCCCAATCCAATTCCATAGCGTAGTGCTCATCTATCGATTCCAATGCTTCCTGTTTCGCGCGTTTTCGACCTCGTATGAAAAAGTTATGAATTTTTAAAACTTACACGAATTTATATGTACATAAATTAACTAATTCTTTTTATTTTTACAACCTAATTAATCTGGGCCGTTGGAACCACTACCTTCCCATCAGATCCGTGCCCCCCCTTCTCCTTCCTCTTTCACGTACGCACGCTCCCAGTAAAGAAGCCGAACCCATATCATAAACTAGGGTTGATTTTTTAGCCAACACACGACGATCTTGAACACGATCAGATACCACCATGTTGAAGAGCGTCTCGAACTCCATGCTCGGCTGCCATAACTCGAAACTCGGTCACCTCATTTGCACGCATCTCGAGGCCGACCGTGCTGCCTTCAAACCTCAATTTCCATCAATTCGCTTCGCCTACAACGATCTCCACCGTTGATCTTGTAGTACTCACTGCCCTCTACAAATCTCTAGTTGAAGTCTCAGCCTAAAAGTTGATGGATGGAGAGATAATGGAGGAAGAAGATCATTGTCTTCTGGCCATTGAACAGATAATGACGGCTAGAGTTTCTGAGTGGAGAGGGTTTGGATGCAAATGTGAATTAGTGAGGGCCTTTTATAGAAAATTTTCCAATTTACTATTCACCCGGAATTTTCGAACTCCAAACGAAGCGTGCCGGTTGGCGTTTCTAAAGTTTAGCCCGCGTTCCGAACACAATGGAACGTGTTTTGGAAGTTAATTCGGTCATCTATGCGAGTTATGGAAATAAACGTTCAATTTAAAATTAAACTGATTAAACGATTTTCTAGGCGTTTTAGCTTGCACCGGACAAACGGTAAATCCGATTGACATGAAATTTTAAAGCATACAATAATATCACATTACGGATCCGATGAAACTGGTTTCGTCGAAATCCGAGACTGTTTGAAAAATGACTATTTTAACTCGCCAAATTAATATTAAAGCAATTTCGATGCGTTTCGAGCTGCCACGATCAAACGATAACTCTGATTGCTACGAAAATTGAAATCCGGTAATAACAAACTATTACGGATCCAATGGAACAAGTTTCATCCAATTTTGAAACTGTTCAAAAATTGGCTATTTTCACTAGTCGATTAAATATTAAAATATTCAGTTTTCACAAATTTACTTTTAATTCAATTTTAAAAGTTCTATAACATCATTATAACTTCAATATGATAAAATAAAATTTTACAAATCATTTTCAATCATATTAAACTCAATTTTCAATTATTTCTGTATTTTCACATATTAAATTATCGATTTAATTATCCAATTAAATCCAATTATTCAAAATAAAATTTATTCGACTAAGAAATTCACTTATTAATATTTAAAATTAATTAAATATTCAAATTTTAATTAATTAAAATTCTGGGTCGTTACACATAGTGAATTCTTTTGGAGATTGTTGTGAGGGAGGTTGAGAGTGAAGAAGGTTTTCGGTGATTTTCAGCAACCAAACCGAAGAAGATTTGTTAATGTTGCAGGCAGATCATTATTTATGGAGATCAAAGAGTCTTTGGACCAAACACACATGTCAACCACTTGTAAATGGGTATAGAACGACCTAGCGGAGTTTAGCTCTTGATCTGAGCCAAAACCATGGATCGCTAGCGATCCATGGTCTATGGATCGCTAGCGATCCATGGTCTATGGATCGCTAGCGATCTATAGATTTGACTAGCGGCGAACTTATAAATTAACCCCCAATCCCTATCTTTTAGCCATGTTAGGTCGTTGGAGTTTAGTAGCTTGGCATGGATCGCTATCGACCCATCGTCTACGGATCGCTAGCAATCCATACACTTAGTATTTTGTGTATTCTTTCTCTGATGCTCTTTACCCCTTGCCTCCCTAAGTGAGCCATAAGCGAACCTTCATCATTCATCGATCGCTGACGATCCATAGGGTGTGGATCGTTAGCGATCCAAGCACTTAGATTTTTTTTGGAGTTTGATATGTAGAATGCTTTCTTGGCCTTGTATCAGCATTGTTCTTGTAGTCTGCTTACACGTTGTTCCATTTTGATGATGATCTACTAGCTGGTTGCACTCACTGCTGATTGGACTGAACTGAAGCTGGTTTATTGATTTTAGTTAAATTTTGGTTGTTTCTTTAGTAATATGACTTGGATCTCATTAACTTTTTACCTTAGCACTTTTAATTAAGTTCTAAGCCATTCTGATGTCACAAAATTGTTCTATTTTCTAGTGAGTCCTGCTAAAAACCCATATACCAATCAGGTTTTAATAACTCATGAGCTGCTGAGTTATATTAGGTACCTAATAAATAAAGGATTTTACCAAAATTTACTTCTTACCATATTTTGTGGACTATTTGAAGTCAATGAGCTCGTTGAAGATATTCCAGCTTCAGTAGGACTAGTTAAGTCGCTCGAGCCTTTGTAGGTATTTTATAAAAAACATGCTGCATCTTTGTAATAGTTATATTTTCATTATTAAATTGTGCTAATTAAAGTTATTCGACGATAGGCAGCTTAATGGAAATTCTTTCAGTGGTGTAGTTCCTTCTAGCATTAGCAATCTCACAAGCCCTGTTAAATTGTAAGTGGTTGTTCATTACCTTGCAATTAAATTAATTAAGTATATTTTTGTGTTTATATATGATTATTATATTGCTTTTAGGAATTTAGCAAACAATAAACTGTCTAGACTAATTCTTGACCTTTTAAAAGGTATGAATAGCCCCAATTATGTGTAAGAATACATTTATACACTGATAAACATATGTAACAAAATTTATCAAGCATATAAAATAACAGTACTTTTATTCAGCGATTTGACCTAACAGGAATAAAGTAAATGTCCTGATAAAATATAATAGGATTTGAGAGTTGATGTTATTTGATTATGGCTTGATCATGGATTGATGTGACAGGGAGATGTTGTACATAAGCTTTGATATTTTTAAATTGGTTTAGTGAGCATGGTGTATAAGGTTTTAAATAATGGTAACGGGGAAACCAGCCCTTTACGGATTAGGATGTAAAAGGTGTGCATGCAATTGGGCTGAAGGTGGTACCGGTTTGATGTTTGAGTATATCTAAATTATTTAACTGCAAGTTTTCTTTGAAGCATCACTATCCAGATTCATAGATATTCCATAGATAGATAAAGGGGATATAGAATAGGAAACAAAGTTCTTATCAGTTAGAAAGATTTCCTTTCGAAATTTCATTGTGCAAACATTTTAATGGTTAGCATTATGTAGCAAACACTTGGATTTTAATGCTTTAAATATAATGCATTATTATTTGAAACAGTTGCAATTTCTTTATGTGCATATTACCATCGGTGGTTGTTTAATCAAGTAATATGCAAGTCCGATGGATGTCGGCTTATTCAGAGCAACATAGTTGGACATTAGGACCTCCTCCCATCTTGGTTTCTTATTGTTGTGATTAAAGCCATACTTTTCTGTTTCTTTCTTTGTTTGGGGCTTCTTCTCGGCATGAAACATTTTATCCATATGGATGAACTTATCTGCTTAAAAATGGAAGTTTTGGAGATCCCTACATCCATGAAGATTTCTAAATTCATAATCTGAAAATTTGTTGAGTCAGAAGTTTTTGCTTTAAGGGTTTTTGGTAAAAAAGTGTTTCTTTTTTAGAATTCTTAGTTTAATATTGATTGAGTCAAAAAGTTTGGATTTATAGATTTCGATAAAGATATTTTTCATTTTTAAAATAAATAGAAAATAAAGCGTAGATTTGGCTTGATGATTTTTCCTATCTTTGTAAATTTGAGGGTTCCTTAAAAAAAGTTCATTCTAAAAGGTGGATAAATGGAAATGGGACTATATTGAAATAGGGTAAATTGAATAGGAGGATAAGAAAAACCAGTATTTTAGATAGAAATAGCACTAAGAATATACATATATGTATAAGGATTAGTAATTTAGTTAGAAATAATATAGGAGTAAACAATGGGAATAATAAGGAAGAATGGATGAATTCCATGGATATGCAGTAATTGGACATACATTTTAGATAGTTGCTTAGACAGATGTTGCTATTGCTTGTATCTTTTAGAAGTCCTCTTTCTATGCTGTTAAATTCTCTATCAGAGGTGGAAGCAGAAACAGCATGACTAGTAAGAAAATAATAAGATGGAAGTTATCCTTCTATACTCCAATTTTCATTATTTAAAGGTATAAATGATGTTTTTGAAAAAAAAAAGGTTTGGTATGACAATTGGATTAAACGTGTTAAATGTTTTGGGTTAAAAGTCCTACTTTTAAAAAGTAAGTCTTTGATGTAAAGTCTTTGAAAAGGGAAATTTTTCATAGTTCCTTTTGGAAACTAAACAACTTCTAAAAAAATTAAGTTTATTTTCTTTAAATAAAGGTTGTGGATTATGTACCTTATGATTGTAAAGTTATAGTCAAGTAAAGAAAAGTGAAACCCAAATCAAATTTTGGTATGTAAAAGTTAGGGATAACTACATAGGTAAGACAAGACAAAGATTCACTACGCCATAGATGGCCTTCTGCAACATTTTTGCAAGGTGTTGCCAGGTAAAATGTTGTGATAGCTATACAATTTTGGTCCTACTGCAACGTTGAATTTTTGGTGTTGCCTTAGCCATAAAAATGTGTTGCTCTAGCTAAACAAGTGTAATTGATGCAACATTTTTTTATAGTGTTGCTATAGCAGACCTTTGCACATCTTTCGCACCGATCCGCGCCAATCTACCAAGGCAAATTCTACGTTGGAGAACATGACACCTCATCAATCCGAACACCACTCTTATCTTGTAGAGCCGCGAAGAAAAAAAGTCCCCGCTCTTTCTTTTACCAACTCAACGGTTCAGATGCAATCGAAGAAACACTGGAAGAATCGTTACAACCGCCGCTCTTTCTTCCAATTTTTTTCTCAATAAAATTTCAAAATTCAATCCCTAGAAAATTGTCAAAAATTTCTAAAGAAAAATGACGGGATCGCTGGACGAGAGGGAGATGAAGATGGCGAAGAAGACGAAGGAGGAAGCGAAGAAGGCGAAGAAGACGAAGGACGAAGGAAGAAGACGAAGGAGGGAGATGGAGATGGCGAAGAAGACGAAGGGAGATGGAGATGGCGAAGAAGACGAGGGAGATGGAGATGGCAAAGAAAAATGAATAGGTATGATTTTTTGTTTTGTTTTGTTTTATTTTTCTGGATTTTCGAGGTTTTTTTGATTCTTGGATTTATCAATATTTTATATTGATTAGAAGATTTTTATTATTTGAATTCCTGCCATTAGTTATTACAAAGGTGTAAATTGGAAAAGTAGTTCTCAACATATATCTGAAATAATTTAACACTTAAATTTAGCAATTCAATACTCAAAAGTCTTCTCTAAAACACAGTTTATATTCCATTAATTCTTCAAGATCTGTTGTAGTAGTTTGCAGTGAAGATTGATTGTAATCTTTTTAGCACTTCTCTAGCTGTTGGGGTATTTTTAGTTGCTGCTTTGTTAAATCATGTTAGTTGATATCATATTTTGTGCAATTTAAGGAATAGTTTAGTATATATTTTGATGCTTAGTTAACAAATTATATTAAATTTTGTATTTAACTTGAGCTCTATGTTTGTAGATTTACCGCCTGAAAAAGAACCCTACCGCCTGTGCATCATATATAACATTTGTGATGAGTTAATATAATTTTTTTTAGAGGTTCAGATCTGCCTGATTAAAGTATCATTATTTTATACATTTGCTGAAGAAATTTTGATAGGAAGAACCTAAAAATGGTTTTTTTCATATCCCTCAAAGATATATTAAACATGAATTAATTTTTGCAACTTCTGTAACTGTTTACTAGACGTGCAAACGTCTATGAAGTTTTATATGAACTAAAAAGATAAACACATCCAGATGTTGTCGTACTTTAAAATCTAAATTATTTATTCTAATCATAAACTAGAAAATATTGCTTGTTCTGAAAAATATTAGCAATTTATGACAATTTTTATCAACCATATGGATAAAAGTATTTACAGCTTACAAGTTTCTTTGATTACATGTAGAAGAGAGTTTTAAAGAATGTAAGGGAGAATAGAAATAAGAGAAGGGTGATTAGTTCGGTTTGAGTTATATTAAGGTGAACTGAACTAGTTAATACCGCATGCACATCAGCAGCCCTGCATCAACCTCTGCCTTCGATTCTGGACTGAACCAGTTAAGATAGTTTCATATTCTAGACGCGATAAATAGAACCAATTAACGCAAGCTATTCTGGACTTATGGAAGAAAAATATATCAAGTACTGTCAATCTCGCATTTTGAAATCTCACGAAAAATATCATGCCATCTTTCATTACAGCCAACTTAATAGGACACACTTTTCTGATAAGCTGTGATATATGAAGTTGTATTATAATTAAGGTTCTAACTTTTTGTGCAGGCATGTAAATAAAGATAAGATTTCAAATAATCCATGCAGTAACGGTTTTTTATTGATGAAATAAATATGGAATATGAAATCCCAAATTTTTAAGGCTACATGAATTTCTTCAAAACAATGTTATAACCGAGTTAGAGTTTGACTAGGATTTTAGTTTAAACAAGACTTTTGAATTGACGAAAACAAAAGGTTGATTGACACTCAATGAAGATACTGTGGAAACTGGATTGGTGAATCAAACTGTCAGCTAACAAATGATTTCTGAAAGTGCTTCTTATTTTTCATTACGCTTTAAATTGTAAAGCATGGTGCAAATCAAATTTTGTATGGTGACATGTCAATCATTGAAATTGAGACCTTAAAACCCATCATAGCTAGTATTAACATTGTATGAAAGAATTGTATGATTTTGAATGTGCATACTTGGAAACAATATCCATTTAAATGGTGTTGATTATATGAATGAATAGGAGATGATTGTTTTCAATTGTAGAAATTTCTTATAGTCCCTTCATATTTTATCAGGTTTTCCTCAGATCCATACAATTTCACTTTTGTTATCTATTGGTTATCAATTATCATTAGCATCTATTTACAATATCTCCGAATCTTTCCAGTAATCATGGACACCCATTTTGCTATGGAATCACCTTATCGAGGCTAGCTGCAGTCACCCCTGATGAGTTGGGCAATGACACCTCTAGATAAATTACATAAGGTTGGTGTTGTCTTAAATAAAAAAGTTCATACAGTTTTTTAAGATGTTTAAATATTTGAATGTGCGATTTAATTCTTGATGTTGTACCACTTTTATATAGGTAGCCAGTGTTAAAGTTGGTTAACTAATCAGAAGATAAAGCTCTTTGCCACCTAATTGTAAGTTTAGAACTTTCTATTCTTTTATCTTTTTTACTTATTTGCTATCATCGTCCCAAGACTTAAGATATTTATAATAAGCACTAATAAGGATATTAAAGTTGATAATTTAGGCTTGACAAAAATTTTCATGACCATATCATATATCAGAACCGACCTCTAATTGGTAGTATAGACACACAGTTGAAAGCTGATTGAGATTGCTCATAATAGTTGCTACAAAGTATTGAACGTGTGAAAATCTATTTAGCGTAATGTAGCTACAGATGTTTCAGTTAAATTAATGTGTTAAAAAAATCAATCTAGAATTAGGTATAGATTGAATTGCCCCAATTGAATAGAAAACCAACCAAAGTAGTAAAGTATCTAATGAACAATGTAAAAATAGTTTAGTCTGAGGAGGTTAATTCGGTAAGCTTCTTTTAGTTTTGTAAAGAAGGTGATAAACTGTTTGCTTTTCTCATCTATACCTTGCATCTCTTCATAAAACCTGCTTCATGTCTTGTGGAGTTTTGGTTGTTAATTAATTAAAAATAGCGAACTTAACGAAGATAGAGAAAGAAGAATTTAAGGTGAACTTAACTTGGCTAATGAATTTAATTGAAAACGAGGATGAGAAGCATTGGTTTAAACAGGGGCTGCCTTTTGGTTGTCGAACATTTATGAATACATCAAAAGCTATAATCTTAGATTCAACAGAAGCATTTTCTCATATTGTGCGTATGCATCCACCTGTTAACAATTCAATTTACATTATATATCCATGTGTTGGTGAAATTTGGGCTATATATAAGAATTGGAGTCCTAAGTGGGTACATTTAGATCAGATAAAGAGTGATTTTGACTTGGTGGAAGTTGTGGATTCTTTCGGCTTCAGGTTTAAAGTATTGACGCTGAAAAAAGTAAGCGAACACAAGACTGTCTTCATGAGTTGTAAGGATTCTGTACATACAAGTTGATTCCTTTCACTGAGCGTTTAGGATTCTCACATAGAATCCCTTCAGTCAAGCTTACCACGAATAAAGGTGGGAAGTTAAAAGGTTATATTTTGAACTAGGTCATTGCATCTGAAATGAGGCTATACTATACGGAGAACACAATGCAAATTTGTTGTGCCAATTAGATTATAGTCCGACAATTTGTGATTGTTTCCATGTAGAAAAAATGAGTCTGGATATGGCAGGAACATAGCTGTGAAGTATAAGCAACTGCATGAAGACTTTGTGGTTGAAATAGAACAAAACTAATTACCTGTAGTGGAGGAATTTGGTTCAGTCTGATTCTGTGGGGATGAGTCTGAAGCTGTTTTAGGGTATTCTATAGCCATTGTTTCATCTAGTTGATGGAGAGTGGTTGAATTTAATTCATGTAGTTTTGGCTCGAGATAATAATGTTTGGAACAGATTCTTCATTAATTTCTTCAGGCAAGTCAGCCGGTAGTGGGAATGGGATTTGGTTTTGATTTTGAACGAGATTTGCATAGGTGGTAGCATTGAAAATTGTTTTGTTATATGCCTAATAACCGCAACCGACTCTTCTATCCACTTCATATCCTCACTTATTTGCATACGTCTGTTTTACAAAGGAAAAAAAGAATAATAGTAGCCATGTCCACTTTACCTCCTCTTCTGAACTCAAAAAGAAAGAGATCAAAACGCTCTCGAGCACCAACATAAGAAGAGTACCTTGCTCCGTGTCTAGTGATGCTTGCACGTGGAGAACATGACATCGATCAAAGTCTACTTCAATTGAAATCAACTGCGGCAGCAGTTGGAGAAGAGTACAAGTGTACGGTGTGCGGCAAGGCCTTTAGGTCATTTCAAGCACTTGGTGGACACAAGGCCAGTCATAGATCAATTAAGCAGCAACTGCAGCAGGTCGACCGTCATGAATCTCACTTGACTCCGTCTGAATCTGAACCTATGCCTGTACCTGTATCTGTTGTGTCTGGAAGCGGAAGGACGCATACGTGTTTGATTTGCTTTAAGACGTTTGGGTCAGGGCAGGCCTTGGGTGGGAACAAGAGGCGTCCCTACGATGGAACTATTGGAAGTGCTGCCAAAAGTGGATTCGCTACTTCTTCCACAAGTGGCAGTTCCAGTAATACTAATGTTAATCCTAATGTTAGTAGAGGGTTTGGCCTTGATTTGAATCTGCCTGCCTTGCCCGAATTTGGACTTAGATTTGGTGGACTTGACGAGGAGGAAGTGCAAAGTCCTAGTCTTCCTTCTAAGTCTCATTTATGAATTGTTATGTGTACCGGATATTTTGGGGTAGCTTTGTAGTATTTTGGGGTAACTGGATATTTTGAGGTAACTGACATGAATTGTGATGTGTACTGCTGTATGAATTGTTACCTGTACTGTGTATTATGCAAGTGTTTTATGTGATATTATACTGTGTATTATGCAAGTGTTCTATGTGATATTGTACTGTTCTATGTGCTCTTAGTGTCTCTTCAGTATAATGTTGCAGTATCTTCAGTATAGTGTTGCAGTAGCTTCAGAATAGTGTTGCGGTAGCTTCAGAATAGTGTTGCCACCGGGTTATAAATGTTGCTTAAAATAATGTTGCAATAGTCATTCAAGGTGTTGCCATAGGGATGGACCCAATTGGGTCGTGGGCCCCACATTGTGGGCCCCACAACTTCAGAAAGTTAATATCTATAGCAACATTTTTGGAATGTTGCTACAGATACCTATGGGTGTTGCCATAGACCCAAATAGGGTTCTATTGCAACAATATTACTTATGTTGCCTTAGATAGTCAAAATGTTGCCTTTGAGGTCTAAGGCAACGACAAAAATTGCATCACCCTAAAAGTGTTGCCATAGACCTATGACAACATTTTTCGGGCCTGTGCCAACGTTTTTTTGTGTTGCAAAAGGCCATTTATGGCGTAGTGATTTAAACTATGAATAAAACAGTTATGAATACTCATAGGGTAGCAACAAGATATCCCCATTGAATGTAATGAATGTTAGTATCAATCTGGGAATATCTTATTGGAGTGTTATGGAAGCCATAAGAAGTATCCTCAAAGGAATGGGGAATGGTATCAAAGTACAATTTTGTGAGTCCTAGGACATACTCGCATGAAAGATCAAGGGTAGAGGAAGTGAATACCAAAGCTTGAGGATACCATCAAGGTATTATGATTGAAGTAATGGATGAACCACATTTATTCAAAGTCAAGAATGTGAGTTAACGTAGGTTGGTGATAGTACAAGGGTATACTAAAAATATCCATTTTAACTTAGTAAGAAGTGTTAGGGCCCACAACATCATTAGCCCCAATTAATGATGAAGTGCAGCTTACAGAAATTTTCTTTTAAGATTTTTAGGTTCTAATCACTAGTTGTCTCCCATCAAATTTAGGAAAAGTGTACGATATGGTATGAGATATGTTCCTGTTTGATCACAATGTTGATGGTAAGGAAGAGCTTTGACCGCTATATAAATATATTGGAAAACAGTGTAAATAAGGAGATCTCATAAGGACACGTAATTAGTGATAGATTATAGGTAAGACTGGAAGTTTATATAATAAGAAAGAAAATTAAGTTAGCAACTATAAATTAAAAATGCTTAGATCCCAAAACTTTATAAATTTTGGACAAATAAATTTTAGCAAGTAGGGGAGAAAGATTGATGTGGATCACGGGTCGCTATTCTTATGCCTTAAAAGATAAATTTTATAAATGCGCTTGTATGTAGTTCGTTATTTTAGAGTAAAAGAAAAGGTTCCCCAAATCTAGGATTAACTGCACAATATTAGAGTCAGTCATTCATAAGAATTAACCTATTGACTAAGTTCTAATTGCGTTAAAATGTGGTTTAATTGTTTTAAAGATGAAGCGGCAAATGTTTTTAAAAAAAATTGTTTGAATTCTTTTGTTTAAATACTTTTGGAAAGTTGATTTCGAAGTATTTGAAGATTATGAAATGATGGTGTTATATTTAGAAGTGCTATGAAATATTTTCAAAAAGGGATTTGGAAATTTAATGATTGTTTGATAAATAGTGTTGGAAATATTTTGGAAGAAATTTTAAAAGTGACGAAATGTTTAGGAAACAAATGGTGGATAAATTTTGTACAAAAGGAATTTTAAGTAATTTGCAAAAGTTGGTGTACGTTTTGAAAAGTTGGGTTCAAATGTTTATGGAAGAGTTTTTCAAGTTGTTTTGAAAAAATGATGGAAGTAATAAAATATGGTGTTTAAATGCTTTTGGGAATTTAGTTCTCTAACTATTTTGCAATTTGGAAATTCTTTTAGAAATTGCATTTAAAAGTTTTCTTTCAAAATGAGAAAATTTCTTACTTTCAAATTCCATATACTAGCAGCGTAAGGAGCGTCGATGTGCTAGTAAATATGAGTTTTACTGTCCGATAAGGGTGACAGTAGATAAAATATAGATAATTACAAGGGAAAAGGTTATTTTAGCTTTGGAATTTCTATTTTCATATCTTGTTGATAGTGAAATGAAACTTGATTTTAGGATAATTACACTTTAACATCCAAAAATAAACCTCTTTATGCAAATTGTAATTGGAAAGTTTAGAAAAATATTTGGGATGGACGAGAAGGTTTCGAGTTAGAATGGAGTAGGTATCCAAAAAAAATGGTGGAAATGTAAAATAAAATTATCTAAATTCCTTTTCCGACATAAGAGTATAGATTTCTAAATCTAAATTCTCAAAAAATTTGGATTTAAAAATTATGTGCTAGGTTTAAGATAGCAAGGTTTGGACGCAAAATTGTTGAACCATATTACTACTCGTGGGAGTATGAAAATTATTGTATGAAAATTGATTTTTGTAAACTTGCATACATATAAAACTGTTAGTATTTCTAGGTTGCTTGCATCATATTTTTAAAATGTTTTTAAAAGAATGCATTCATATAGGAGGCACCGATATAGAATCATTCTACATACATGTCTTATATGTTGTGATACACTTTGCACTTGTACACGTTTGGATGCAAAATTGGTTATACACTAATTGTTTGGTTAGTTTAGATTGGTTGCATGCTATGTTACATAATTCAACCCTTGAGAAATTTAAGGGATGAATTTCTTTTAAGGGATGAGAATGTAACACCACATAAACTTAACATAACTATTAAATAATTAATAAGGCTCCAAAAATGGAATTCCAGCAGACATTGGAATTTAGCCATGAAAACTTGCACCATTGCATTCATGACGATTTTCTGAGCAACTTTCATATTTAGAATGTCATGATGGGTGCTCAAATGAAAAGGTTGCTACGTTTGAAATTTCAAGAGCGAAAAGAAATAATAAAATAAGGAAATAAATTAATATTATATACGAGACCCCACGGTCGACCCCTTTTATGGCGCCAGTCAACTGCTAGTGGTCGACCGGTTGCAGAGGAGTGGTTGACTAATTGGGGTATGTCGGCTAGTGTTTAAACCTTGGCTAACAGTCCGGATTCAGTTATTTTAACCTAACATTTACGATTGATTCGTGCACCTATAAATAAGGACCTAACCTCTCACTTCTCTTCTCATATTTTCCAGTCTAAACAGCGAAGCTCCATCATTTTCTCTTCTCCACTATTCTTTTAAATTATAAAATAGTATATATGCACAAATCACGGAAGGGTGAAAAATAAAATAAAAGAAAAGAAGTAGCGAATCAATACTATGGAAAAAAATTCAATCTATGTTCCATTTAACCTCCAATCTCTTTTTAGATCCATAATTCTAATAATATTTATATACCTTGTTATATATATTCATTTGGATTAAAATGAAAAAAGGAGTAGAGGAAAGGATTGGATTCAAACATGGAGATTTGGAATGCTTAAAAGGTGACTGAGAAATTATGTAATTTATTTGTTACATTGGAATTTATTTTGTTGGATTTTTATTTAATTGTTATATCTGAATAAAGATCTAAGAGTTGTAGGCTCAAATTAAACGGATAAAAGCATTGCCTACATATTTCGCAATTTAGGGAAATTGAATAGGAAGTCAATCCCCAAGTTATTAATAGTTTAATATTGATAAAATGAAGAATTTATTGCAGGACTACAATTGGGTTGTAAAGATGTTAGTATAATTTAGATTTTCCATAATTTCATTAGAATGTAAAATTCTATTTTTTAGTTTTTTGGAAGTATTATCCATGTAACCTACATAGTTCACATAATTTCTTAAATACATAGAAAAAGTGTAGCGTTTGGATTTACAAGGAATATATACAAAAAGGGAAAGAGATGTGTAAAGTATGGATATTCTTTCCGTAGTTTACACCATCTATTTCAATAAAAATGAAATAAATAATTCTTTGTTATTTCAAACAAAGCAAATCTCTTATTTTAGATTAATTTATGGAAAGTTATAACGGGTAATCCTTTTTAAAAGGATAGCTCTAACAAATGAAAATGTGAAAAAGAATGTTCTAGTTTAGAAATTAGTAATTAGAAATAAAAATTTATATACATGTATAACTGCGCTTAATATTCAAAAATAAAAGTATATATATAGTGCAATTTACGAACGTATACGTATTATTTATTAAAAACGCAATAATTAATGGATTAGGATTTATGAACATTAATCAAAAATTTAACGAGCAATAGATTTGTAATTAATGGAGAGGTAAAAATGAATTAAACGAGGACTGATTAGAGAGACTAATATGACATTTATGAGGAAATTGAATAGGTATAAAAATTGGATTTTGAAATTGGTAAATTGATTAAAGAATTAAATGAGAATGATTAAAGATTATTTAATTTTGACATTTATGATCGGTTAATACGGTATTAAAGGAATTAAATGAGGATTGATTAGAGATTGTTTAATTTAGACAATAATGACTATTTAATACGGGTAACATACATTTTAGACGTTGAAAGGAAAACAATGCCAAAGCACATAAATTAGGAATAATAATGTAGTGATTAAGTAAGTATTAATACGATTAATTATACGTTTCAGGCATTATAAATTTCATGGTAGAAAATTATATAGCTTCAATCATACGTTTTAGACAACTGTGAATTAATAGGCTTAGCTCAACACTTAGGCTTTGGCTAGTGGGTTTGGTTTTGTAGGTTGGAATCCGAGGTCAGTAGAGTTGCACATAAAAGTCTATCCTTTGCTCAGAGGCTATTAGCTATTGTGTACACTTACTACTAATGTGGGACATCACCAACCATAAAACCCGTAGGAAAGGGATATGCGTTACGGATTGGTAGGGGAGAATATGCCTGAGGGTTTGCCTCGGATTCGAAATATTAAATGGTTGGTACCTTTTCAGAAATGGGGTCTGCTTCGTATCCAATAAGAGGTGGTAAATAACTAAATGGGGTACTTTCCTTGATTTACTTAAGCTAAACAGGGATGTCAACCGCGGAGGGTCGGCAGGCTATGTCATTAGTTGGTACCAGTATTTTTGTCGTAGGTCTGGCATATAGGTTTTGACATCCAACGATCCCAAGCGAGCGGTAACAAAGACCTGAGTTATGTCCCGATGGATTACGCTTTCTACTAGTGTAGAATCCGCATGGATACGCATTGACCTCATGGTTTAGCTGAAAAATTAGTTTAGTGGAAGTGAGCTAGTTAACTCTTAGATGAGTCTTTGAGTTGTGGTAGTAATACAACAAATAAATTATATATTATATTATAAAGTGATATATATGAGTCATCCGTTTTAGTAGCTAGAACTGATAGATTAGCTATGACGATGTGAAGAACTCGCCTCATATTTAAGAAGTATTAAGCATTTGAGGTTTTAGGTATATAGGCTTAAATTCATATATGTTTAGATATATCTGATACATACATATATATATATATATATATATATATTGATACCTTGATGAAGGTTGGATTATATGCTACATATACATAAGACTTAATGGATTAGTCGTAAACAATAAACATAATATTTAAATGGAAATCAATCCTCAAAAATTAATGGAATTGGTAAAGTATGTAATTTTATAGTCACTAGAATGTTGTTCTGACCCCCTAATCATAACAACCCACTAATTAGGTTTAGAAGGACGAACTATTGGTTTAAGACAGGAACAACAGATGATGAAGTCTTCTCACTACTACAAAACAGGCCATTTGCATCGGTTGTTTACCCCCCTTTTGCATCAGTTCAGCAACCGATGCATATGCAACCGATGCAACAGGCTTAACACTTTTGCATCAGTTCTGAAACCAAAGCAAAAAGATCCTTTTTTGCATCAGTTGTTACTAACAACTGATGCAAAATATCATGGTTGGTTGCTTGAACACAACCCCCATGTTGCATCGGTTGTAATGAAAACCGATGCAACAAAGGAACTTGTTGCATAGGTTGTTGTTGAAAACCGATGCAAACTAATCCCTCTATTGCATCAGTTTTTTATAACAACCGATGCAAACTAATCCCTCAGAAACCATTATTACAGTACTCAAATAGGCTATATATATATATATATATATATATATATATATATTATTGATAATCCAAACGCCACAAGCCTGACAAAACAACTCGCGAACTAGAAACATGAACAATTTCATTATTTGCAAGGAAAAATCTCATTATTACACAACATATTCAACCCAAATGTGCATAGAAATGCATGAAAGTAATACACAAACTCAAGTCCAACTTTGCATTCACTTTCTCCTCGCATATAACTCTCTATATAACAGTCTATTTATTACCAGTAGATGGCAATCCAGTCAAAATTCTTTCTTGCGTCACTTTTCCATCTTCTTGTTGCGTGTTGTATCTGAATGAGTGGTAACTTCTTCATCTTCCTGAAAGAAATCTTAAACATATTACTGGGCTGTTTGAAAAATCTTACTGTGGTCTTTGTTCTTGTTAGTAAACCACAATACTAAGTAAATCAAAATTATTATATTGCCATCATTAGGTAGACGTAGGTATAAGACAATTCAATGGCAACAGAAAGTAAAGGGTGAAGCACAATTTTGATGGGGTTATGAAAATAAAAAAACAGTAAGATAGGTTGACGACATACAGCAATGACAATTTCTCTTCTCCCCCCTTTCTCCCTGTTGGAACTGTGTTCCGGATAGCAACTGCCTCGGTGCTGCTCTAGTCATTAATCTGTACAAACGAAATATTCATACAAATAAATAAATCAACTATGCATTACAAGTTTGGAAAGGTTAGATGGAAGGAATAAAAGATTACCACTCGTTTCCCCTTGCAATCATATTTAGTAGGTGAGTAATCATTGTTCTGGGTGGATACATTTTCAATATAGTTACTTTGTTTGACCACATTTGTTATCTGACGCATCAAAATGTATTTGGTTGTTAGTTGAAGCAGAGTTTATGTTGATTTACAGTGCTTTAGTAAAGGAAAAAAAATGTAATTGTAAAGAACAAAAAACAATAAACCTGAGACACAGCGTTTTACTAAGAAAATCACCCGCTTCTATTTTTAAGCTTGCATTGTCAAGATTCACCACTTTCAGCAGTTTTCCATCAGGAAGCTCCCCGAGGTAGGTCTTGCTTACACTGTCCTTCCAAATCAGATTTTCTTTTGTGAAACCTATTGTATATTGCTAGAGTAATGCAACTGAAAACGATGTGACTTTCGTTGTCTGAGACTCTAACTTTGGGAATTCAAAAGGACAGTGTAGTCTCATCCTGCAGCTTTTGGTTATATCGATGGAATATTCTTTTGATTCTTCTGCTGTATCATCTTCCGGAACTGTTTTCAAATTCAACAAATGTTTAACAAAAAATATATGAAAAGCTGCAAATGTAGGAATGTCAATGACTGGTTTAAACTTAAAGAAGTCTTATGCAACATATTAATGATAGGTTTAAAGAAATTCTGGTGGGAAACTATAACCTTCTTTTTATACATACATTGTAAGAGCCAATGGCAGAGATATAAACCCTATCCTTGTTAATCTCCTTGCTACTTATATATTCCAAGTACAGGTTCGAATTAACTGAAAAAACTGTAAAGACAGTTGTTACACAAAGACTGATCCCTGAATATATAATCTACTTCTGAACTAAAAAACGTTTATTAAGTGTACGTCTAAACTGAAAAATATTTATTGCTACTACTATATTAAGTAACTAAAAAACAATTATTGTAGACAGAGCAACAAGTCTGTGTTACACAAAGAATTCCCTGAATTCTATACAACAGGGAATTCCCCATTTTATATACTTCACAGTTAGCAAATCAACACCGAAATTCATTGTGATTTTACATAAAATATGAGATCACAATGGTAAAAAAGGGATAAATAGGATTTACACAAAATTCTTAATTTTTATTACTATAAAATATTAAAATGATGTTACTATGAAGTGTTATTGTTACACAATGAATTTTCCTTTTTAATGAACCTTGTACACACAAATAGAAAATAGAAAAACGAGGGAAGAAAAGAAAAGAAAGGAGAGAAGATAAAGTTATGTTCTTACCACTGCATTTGATGATTGTAGTAGGTAAGTTTGACTTTGCACTCTTTATACATTTCAGCTTATCACATTGCATTATCGGTGGATCTTCATCTTCCTTAGTCAGTACCTTCACCTTCAAAATAAAAATAGTAACGGTAAGCACTACACTAATAAATGAGGCAATAGTAATAACTGCATAAGCAATAACTTTCCAAATAGACTTCCCTTTTTTACCCCCCTGAAAGATTAATAACTTCGAACTGACTACTAATAGAAGGAGTAGGGGCATCAGATACAAGAATAGGAGGAGGAAAAGGTGAAGGCGATGTTGATGGAAGAACACTATCAATACTGTCAACAAACGAGTTTCCATCTTTTTGAAATTTTAGAATTGTACGCAGCATAGGAGGAATCCGTCCAGAGAACAGATTATTCTCAATGTTCAGGTCAATAAGGGTAAGATTGGATAAAACATCAAGAGATCCAGACAAATGGTTGTTTTGCATATTCCTGAAAAGCGGCAAGTGAAAACTAAGATAATAAAGGTGCCTACAATATTAAACTCAATGAAAAAATGCCAACATGAAAATATACAACTCACAATGTAGTAAGTGCAGACAAGTTGCCCATGGATGGTGGCAATCGGCCACTCAAATTATTGGAGGAAACATCCCTATAAGAACAAAGGTACAGTTTAGAATAAATGAACCAAATAACACATAAAAAAATAAAATGTTACTTACAGAATAAATGAAAACTTACAAATTGACTAAAGCAGTGAGAGACTGGAAAGCATCAGGCAAATCTCCTTCTAAAAGATTGTCACTGACTGTCATATTGGTTAAGCACATCAACTTTGATAAAGATTTCGGGATGGTACCTGTAAGATTGTTTGATGAAAGGAAAAACTCTCTTAACGTGGAAGGTAGATTTGCTGGTATTTCTCCTCCAATATGGTTATTGCTCAAATCAAGCGTTATAAGCGATGGAAAACTGCCAAGCGAATCACTTAAATGCCCTCCTAAATCATCATCAACGAGGATTATTCTGGTTATGGTATTAAAGGAGCATTCAATGCCATGCCACGATTCTAAGCAGGGATCGCCATAAAGTCACCATCGAGGAAGAGGAGGGGATCCCAAATCGCGATACAGATCATTAACAGTGGATATATCTCGTAGGTCAGTGAACCCATGAGAAGATGGCATGGAAATCAGAATCATGCCCAAAATACAAAAAGAAATCACTCTCAGCTTTGAGAAATTCATATTCACTGCAGCTATTAATTGTTATTTGCGCAACAAAAGAAGTCTCTTTCGTTGATCAGATGAATACGTGATAGAGCGCACTGATTTTGGGTGCTAGGTTTTCTTAATTAGCTCTGATTAATGAGAAAAAAAGTAGGGTTAGGGAGTAAAGCAGCATCAATTCCCACCAACTTTTCAAAAATGTTGATCACCTTCACTTCACCATTTTCCTGAATTAGGAAGAGGAATGTGATTGTTTAATATAAACATACAGGTGTGACAGAGATAAATCATGGGGATAGTGGTACTAAATTTTACTATCTAAAATTAAAAGGATTGCAAATCAGTTAGAAAAGGGGGTTAGATAGTTTTTGAATACCTTTAAAACAGTTAAGTAAAACTTAAACTTAATGACATATAAAACCGCACTACCCTAATATAGTGTACATCACCAGTAGCATAATCACAGTAGCATAGTCTAAAGAGTACTGGTAATGCACAATATAGAAACCGAAGTTTGTTCTTGTTTAATAATCTGAACAATATAGAAACTGGAGTTTCCTTCTTCCTTTTCCCAGTTACCTCTTCTTCACTTTCCAATATAGAAACTGGAGTTTGTTCTTGTTTAATAATCTGAACTTCTTCATTCCTTTTTGAATCAGCAGTGCATTGCATTGCATTTCCTTAACAGCATCATCGTCTTTATTCAACTTAACTATACTACCCATGCTAGCAGTCATTCTTGACTCATTTTCATTAATATTTTGGTTGGTAACAGAAGCATTAGGAAGCTCATTTTCATCCATATGGTTCGGGGCATCAACAGAAACTGAACTAGCAGGGTCCAGATCAATTCCACTGTGCACATTCTGCCTATTGTTATCTGCTAAATTTTCAGGCTCTTCTACTTTGATAAAAGATCCCGGTTGCTTAAATTTAATTTTAAGCACATTTCTTTTCCTCTTAATGCAATTGGATAGCAACCTTTAAAAATTAGATAATAACCTTGAATCCTGGGAGAACAGCAGTACTGTAACAATGCCAAGATGGGCCTTCTAACTGATTTCAGCACTTGCAAGTTGGAGGATATTAAGATTACGATGTCATCATCAGGTATCTCTCTGTGATTTTCAGTTTCAAAGCTTGATAAGTATAAATGTCACTGCATTTCATAAAATGGAGATGACCAAATGGAAATAAAAAACTGAAACTTACACTGCAAGGTATTTGCCATTATCTGATACATTAAATGCACAGATTGAATTTCATTTAATCTTCTTTTCCAACTCTTTGCCAAGTATCAGTGTTCCATGAGATTATATATCCACCATGACCTGCAAAATATTCGAAAAAATGAAACAACCAAACAAGGAATCGTCAAAGAGAAATATCACCAAAATATGCATGATGCAAATATTCTGGTTGAAATGGTGAAATTGTAGCATGAATGAAAAGTAATGAATCACCTAAACAGTTAAAACCGAAGCATGATTGTGAAATTGGTATTGAAATAGCTGGAATACAACAATTCTGAAATGCATGAGGGGCTAATTCTGAAGTGCATAAACCGAGGCATGTTCTAAAGTGTCAGACTGAGCATGCATGACAATTTGGAATGTACGTTTAAGCAATCAAATGAGAGCATTTACTTCAAATAATAATGCTAGCTACTACAGTGTATTCATTAGATGGTTACTTCTTATTCTATGTCAATATTCAAATGGGAGATGCCAAAGGCAAAATATTAAGTAATATTATAAAGAAGTAACAGAGCTAATATTCAGGGAAGTAAATCAAACCAATATAATTCAAGATAATAAGAAAAGTTGCTCTCTTGACAAAAGAAATATATTTAATAAGACCAAGTGAAAGTAATTCCTCTGTATCTTCTTTCTAAACTTCCTGCAATTTCTAGATTCTCCTACAGAAGAACAAACTAGTTGGATGAGCGAAAATTATGGTTTGAGTCAACGTGTAAGAATAAGCCAAAATGCCAGATGTCCATTTTATTTTAAGAAACTAAACGACATCAACCACCAAAAAAAATTTAGGTAAAAGCTAAAAGTTATTTAGAACATCATGCTTGTTGCTTTACATGGAGCAGCAAAAAATTAAGGTCCAAGAACGTTAAAGCAAAAGACAAAAAATACCGCTACTTTTTCTACTCTTTTGAGTATTAAGTTGTAGCTTCGATTCAAATCTCGAAAATCTTATGCAACCAAAAAATGTCTTAGTAACATAACAACAATAACATATTTCATTGGCACTAATCAAATATATCACTTACAGTCAGGACCGTGCGGTGCAATTTGCTAAACAGAAAAGATTACAACCCTGTTGCATCCCACTTGACCTCAACCTGATACAATTTAATTGTTACAAAAGAAACGATTGAAATGTCTTGACTTTGGTGCACCCAGGGACAAAAATTAATAGCCGTAAGGCTACAGTGCCTTCGTATAAGCAAATAAGCAATGTAACAAAAAAATGCTATGTTTAACATAAACGTGTAGATTTTCTACTTCTTGTACGCAAGGATACTTCTTATCCCTTGTTGCATCTATATTGTATCTAAATTGCATAGCTCCAGAATACAGAGACACCCATATCCCATATCACATCAAAACCTTATTCTGTAACATACCCATGCTACATAACTTGAAACTTTATTTGTGCTACCAATGTCAGGTTTCAACGTATATCAATGCAGTACAAATATAATTAGACACAAGGAATTCATATGTAAAGACTGTATACCAGGCAAAATGGATACTAATATAACTTAATAGTTTGTAGTTTCTTTGACACAGCATCTCGAAGTGAGGTCTATAGTTTACATCTTTTGGAAAAGAAAGAAAAAATCAAACTAACTTACAGACTAATGCAATGCACTAAACTACATCAATCCTCTATCCTGGATCACTCTTCCAAAATTGTTAATCCTTGTTATTGTTCAACAAAGCATCTAAGTGAATAATATACATTTAATATTTGGTTTCTTCTGATATCAGAATCACACTTCCTAGCTCTCTTCTACTTACTTGGTTTTGTTGCAGAAACGCCCTTTTTATCCCTTATCAACCTATATAATAGAACAATAGGTTGGTTCCATACGTATTCAGAATGATGAAAATCGATTAAACGAAAGCAATGAAGTAAATTGCAAAGAAGAACATACAGAGGATTGAATTACCTGCAGTTTGATAAATTATAAAAAGATCTATAAAAAAATTGTTTTTGTTTTTTTAAGATTGATTTTGTATTGAATTACAGAAGAAATTTCACCACCTGCTACTTTGCACCTTCTACAACCCCAAAACACCACAACAACACTTCAGGCATCAACATGCAAACCAGTCGCCACTGCTTTCAAACTGCAACCGCCTCCATCGTCATCAATCACCTCCTCATATTTAAATTCACGAATTCACGAATTTCCAATTTCATTGTATGTGGATTAGGGTTCGGGCTTGGATTCAGAGCTGAGGGAGAGGATAATGGAGAGGAAGAAAGAGAGGTGGGGAGAGCTCGAGATAAAGGAAATTATTTACGGGGATGGAGCTTGGATTTAGCTCAAGTTTTGCCGATTTTGGGAAAGACGAAAAGGGGAGAGGGATTTAGGTTTTTCGAGTGAAAATGAGAGGGAGACGAAATAATTTGCCACTAACTTTTCATCACGGCTTTCAACGTGGGAATAGTATTTTTGCATCGGTTCTAAATAAAACTGATGCAACTAACACTATTTGCATCGGTATATTTTCTTCGGTTGTTGATGATAACCGATGCAAATTGTGTTTATTTTACTATCTACTGCTTTCCACATACCAAATGCATCGGCTGTTAAAGCGTAATTGATGCAAATACTTCTATTTGCATCGGTTGTTGTAACAACTTATGCAAATGAGGCGAAGCAACATGCGTATTTTGTAGTAGTGTCTCTTCCATGCTTAACATGGACAAGGCGACTAAATATCCGAGGAATGATATTCCAAGGTAATAATTTTAGTCAATGCGTATGTTCTATTGACCTTTTAAATTCCGCTATAAGTATATGTTTATCACACTGTAATATACTTGTGTTTACTGCAGTTACCAAAACCAACGATCCATACTCTAATAGCTTTGATTTTCGATTTTGTCGAAATTCGGACCTATTAAGGTGTGGGTTGTTACATTATGTTACACTAGTAACTAGATACACTAATTAACTCAAACTAGCCATAATTATAGTTTAATTTTCAGATTTAACATTAATCCTAATTTGTAATTACAATTTTAACACTAATAACCCTAATTAACATTTTCAAATCAACCAATAAAAAATTACAACTAATTAGTAGGCTGTTGTCAACTAATCTAAGCACAAATTAATAATAATTCCACTATAATTAGAAATAATTAGTTTAGTGGAAAAATATACCTAATTTTTTATGGATCAAAGGTGTAGAAGCCTAGAGAATCCAATTTGATGAAGACTGCTGCATATTTTGTTGAATTAGGGTGGCTAGTGATGGATTTTGGCGGATTGATGCTTTAGAAATTGGATTTGAGGGTTTAGAAAGTATGGGAAGTGAGGAAGAAACGGGTTTGGGTAAAGCCATATTCGCGATACTTTGACGGCTCGAAATGGCTGATTTTCGATGGCTTCCGACGAGTATTTAAGATACTTAAATAAGTTTTCTTTCTATTTAAAATAAATTTTATTTAATTTATTATAAAATTTCAATTTTTTATAAAGAATTTAGAAAGTTTACAATAACCCACTTTTCTTTCTAAATATTAAAAAGCTAATTTTATTCATTTTACAATACTTTTTTAACGATTTGATAATTAGTTGTGAATTTTAAATGTATTTAAGATAATAAATTCCTATAAAATTAAATATTTGGTGAAAAATAAATTTATTGAATCTTATGTCGATCAAAGGTATTTTGCGCATATGGTTAAAATATGAAAAGAAAATAAACCGGTTTAAGTTATCAAGCTTAATTTTTAAATTTACAATATTCGTCGACGTTAAGAATTAATCTTTTTGTTCGAAGGTCAAATGATCTTCAAACGAGATGAGATTCAAACTATATATACTATATGATCTAATTATCCAATCCGTGTGACTGCATTAAAAAACAATTAGAAAAAAAATAAAACTTCAAACAGGTCACTTTCATAGAAGTTGTCCTAATAATATATACTAAGTATTATACAACTCCTTAGAAAATAGTATATTTTAAGTCTAAATTTTTTCCTTCCGTTTTTTCTCGATTCTAGCTATGCGGATTGAAAAAATACATTATAAAGTATATGTGACACGAATTTCGTCTCGTTTGAGGACTGTTCGGCATTCAAATGCAAGGTTTTTAGTCCGAATGTAGATGAATGACTATAAATTTTAAAATCAAGATCTATACCCTACATTTACTTTTTTATCATATTTTGGATGCAGGTCCAAACTACTTTGGATCGACAAAAGATTCAATAAAAATATTTTACTACCAAATATTTTCTTATGTATGAATTTATAATGTTAAATACATTTAAAAATTCATAGTTAGTTGCACAGTGGTTAAAAAATATATTTAAATCTGTAAAACTGTTACACATCATAAAGTTCACCGAATTTGTATAATGGACAAAGTGAAAGTTTCATAGATTGATCGTTTGATTTCAATTTTCAATAAATATCAAATTGCACAGCAAAAAATTATCAAAAATACTAATTAAATTAATCACATACCGTCACAAAATTGAAGATTGGAATAAAAACATCTTATTTAATTTTAAGGAATTAAATTTGTATTTTTAAACAAAATTTCAAGTTTCTACAATTAATAAGTTATAATAACATAATAAATTAAATTACTTAAAAAAGCTAGCAGTCGAAAGCCGTCTAAACTGTATTGACAGAGCCGTCTTAGGTCGTCTGCTTCTATTTAGTCCATTTCTACTAGTGGAATTTTTGGCATAATCCCAATATTGTTGCAGACCGTTAGGTAAATGACTAGCATGGACTTGGCATCAATAGTTACGTGAATTTTCCATGACGATGAGTTAAAACTTGAGCTTAATGTACCGTGTAGATGTCATATGAGTTGAGATTTTGAGCTTAATATTGTACATACGATTTGGCGATAATAGGCCGAGACATGTAGTTCTTCAGTAGCGGTTACGTTAGAATTGATGATAGTGAGCAGAGACATATAGTTTCTCAATAGTGATGCACTTGCGATTTAGCAATAGCGGGCTGAGATATATAGTTCTTCGTTACTGAATCATTTATGATTTGATGATTGTAGACATAGATATATAGTTCCTCAACAGCAAGTCATTTATGAAATGGGTGTTAGTAGGCTTAGACTTATAGTTCCATAGTACGGAGTCGCTTACGATTTGGTGATAGTATATCGAGATGTATAGTTTCTCAGTAGCGAGTCGCTTACGATTTGGTGTTAGCGGGCTAATAAATATAGTTCTTTAGCAGCAAGTCGCATACATCTCTTCGACAATATCGAGTTGGGACTTTCGGTTCAATCGTTTCACGGTCTGTTTTCCGCATGCGAGTTGGGACATTACGCTCAATCGTGTGCATATAATTAGATATAAACTATATTTTAGTGTAATATATGATGTTACTATAGTATTATATTGTTTCTAGCTGTCTCATTGGGCATAAATTAACACATGTTAAGACATGTTTTTTAAGCATAAGTGTTTTTTTTGCTAGCTTACTAATACTATACATTTATATGATGTGTATCACTCAGCAGACGTATGTATGACCCCTCTATTCCTTTATCTTTTTTGTTAACTATGAAAGGTAGGTATAGAGAATTGGTGGTGATTCAAAGACACGATGGTACGATGGAGATACACGCATTCACCTATTAGCTACTGTTAGATCAAAAATTGGTACAACATTCATGAAGCTAATTGTGATGAAGTAATCTTTGATTTAAACATATTTTATAACAGGATTAAGCATAACTCCTTCAATGTCAATTTAATCGTGTTATCAAAGATCAATTCATCGTTTGTGATTTATTGTTTGATGAAATCATTAAAGAATGGGTATATGATATCAATAGGCCCTTGGTGAGATATTATAGGAAAGACTATATATTTCCTTTGATAACTATGCATAAGATACTTTAAGGCCGTTTAAAGCAGTTCTGCTTAAGGGATCATATAGGCTTTAAAGAATTATATTCTACAAAGGTCGAATTCACGTCATATGTTCAATGGTCATAGAAGACAAGCGATGAATTTAGGCTATAGTCCATTATGCATAATAATAGGCTATATGTCTCGTCCTTATGTTTGAATTCCATGGTCCATATAATTATGGATATATGTGTTCATCATAGTTCAAAACTGCTAAATTAAGTTTAAGTCTTGATGACTGCGAATGGGTTCAAATTACTGTAAGCCGGTCCGAATGAGTTTGAATATATGCAAGCCAGTTCGAATAGGTCCACATATATGCAAGTCAGTTCGAATGAGTCTGAATATATGCGAGTCGATTCGAATGAGTCCGAATATATGCGGGTCCATATAAAAAATGTCCAAAAGTCATTGTAAAAGGTAATAGGCATGTCTAAGTTTTCGTTCATATTAATTATATGCAATTACAGTCAATTGGGTTCTCTCTCCAACTTGATTTAGGGTTACGGGCTTGGATTTGATAAAAGGAGGGATAGAATGAAAAATTGTCCCCCAAAATGGCACCCCTAGGTACATATTTATAGGGTAAGAACAGCTCCACTTTGCCTCTGTTGTCTTTGGCTAGGTTGACTTCGGCAATGTTTGACACTAGCTTCTTTGTTGAATGGTATTAATGAAAAGCAGTATCCAACATTGGTAAGAGGCATCATCATCAATAAGCAGAGTTGTATAGGAGCATCTTCATATTGCATGGTGCTAAAGTCGATGATTCTCGGCACTGTTGATTTGCGCTCTTCATCAACTAATCGACAGTGTTGAATTGAAGCGACCTCAACTCCGTTACCATTCTTCAATGAGATCAATGTCATAAGAAAGGGTGGTGTCACTTAGAGTTGATGGTCCTTGGCATCATTGTAGAGCAATATCATCGAAGTGCTATGATAATAATAGAAGTTCAGAAACCCGGATCTAAGAATAATATAAGAAGACCATAAATCCAATCTGGTAATAATAGAAATCCAGAGATCCATATCTAGAAATAATAGAAGAAGACTAGAAATTCAAATATGGTAATGATAGAGGTCGAGAGATCCATATCTAAAAATAATACAAAATGACTCGAAATCCAAATCTGGAAATAATAATAAAAGTCTAAAATTCCTTATTAGGAAATAATAGAAGAAGAGAAGAAATCCAAATCTAGCAATAATAACAGAAGTCCAGAAATCCGTATCTGGAAATAATAGAAGTAGTCTAAATCATAAGTCCAGAAATCCATATCTGAAAATAATAGAACTAACCGGAAATCTAAATCTGGTAATAATAAGTGAAGTCCAAAAATCCATATCTAGAAATAATAGGAGAAGATCGAAATCTCTTGTTTGGTGGCTGAAGATTGCATTTTATTGCGAAGCATAAATTGCTCCTCTTTGATGGGCTTTCCTCCTGTAAACTCTACTTGACTTGAAGCGCTACTTAGCTTGGATTTTGATAGATCTTCTTCAAGTAAAGTAATTGATTTAGAGCACTACTTTTCTCTGATTTTGATTGATCATCCTCTTGAAGATTCGGTGATTTAGTGAGACCTTTGATGACTAGCATTAAAGGCTTGTTCCATCCTCTCTCTAGGAGGTGCTTTAGTGAAGCCTTTGGTAACGGAACTGATGACTTTCCCGGTGCTTTAGTGAAGCCTTTGATGACGGTGCTAAAGGCTTACTCTGACCTCCTCCTAGGAGGCGCTTCATTGAAGCCTTTAATGACAACACTGAAGGCTTAGGGCCTTTGATGGCCAAGGACCTCTTGTGGTAATGAGCCTTTAATGGTTAGGGCCTTTGAGTACCAGGGACCTCCTGCGATCATAAGCCTTTGATGGCTGGGAACTTGGCCAGAAACCTCTTGCGGTCATGAGCCTTTAATAGTTGGGGCCTTTGATGGCCTTGGAGAATCCTACTCCTTTTCAATAAATTATTTGTATTCCTCCATTGTCAAAAGTATGGTCGTAAGTGTTCTGCATTTCATGTTCTTGCTATGACGTTGCCATATGGTTGGCAAAGTTTATAGGTCCAAGGTGGGATTACCTTCTGTATGATTAAGGCCCCTACCCAATTTGGTCCTAGCGGCTTGTCCATTGGATTCTTGATATTTGTATGACTCTTCGGAGCACTAGTTCTCCTTTTTGAAATGATTTTCCACTTACTTTAGAGTTGTATAGCTGTTTTATCTCTCAACTCATTGATTAAGTCCAAGGATTCTTTCTTTAATTCTAGAATTTTGTTGAATGCATACATAATCCTTCGACGAGAATGTACTTCAATTAGGAGCATGGCTTCGCATCCATACATTTGGGAATATGAGGTATGACCCATTGTAGTCTTAGTCGGAGTTCTATATGCCCATAGAAAGAGAGGTAATTCTTCTACCCACTTTCACTTTGCCTTGTCCAACCGATTCTTTAGAATCGTTTTACGATTTTGTTGGCTGGATTGATTGCCCTGGGATGAGCTACAGATGAAAAGCTTTTGATGATTCTCACAAATTTGGGTGAATTCTTCACTCTCAAATTGTGTTCCATTATCAAATATTATCTGGTATGGAATCCTGAATCTGGTAACGACATTCTCGATTATGAATTTGAGTACCTTTCATTATGTAATATTCGAAAGTGGCTCGGCTTCTACCCACTTTGTGAAATAATCAATGGCCGCCACTGCATATTTAACCCCTCATTTAGATATTGGAAGTTGTCACGACCCATTTTTCCATACCCTTTGAATCGACGATAAACCACACATGTCCAACGCAAATTGCATGAAAATACGGAACATGAAGGGTATTAAACAAAATAAGACAGAACAGAATCTCATATGAATGAAATAATATATAATATTAAAGAAATATCTTTACAGCGGAAAACTTTTAAATACATATATCAGAGTCTAACCTAATTTCAGCTTGGATAGCTATAAACATATGTCCTTACAATTTCTGACAAACATCAAACTAAAACAAACTAAGTACATTGGATAATAGAATATGTCCATGCGTAGATGAATATCTCCAGCTCTCCTATGGAAACTTCAACCGTCTTCAACCAAACCTGAAACTACTCGGATCTGACCCGAGTATTGAAAATACCAGGATCAGGCTTGATAAACCAGTGTGAAAAAACTCAATAATAAATGATAATGTCATATATCAATCTTTAAATGAAATCCTTTGAAAAGAAAGAGTATCTCATACGACCATGCCTACACATAAACATGGACGGGTTTTTACCATATGATAACTAAGACACATTTATATCAAAACATTTGCATATTTTTAATGACATCTTTTTGAAAACATTTGCAAATAAACTTATTAATCTTATCTGAAATGGTTACCTATATAGCATTTCGAGGCTATTCATTATGCGAGTACAAACAAAACCGCAGGTTCTTATTAGAGAATGGTTTTCCATACAAATGACCAAGTGAATGGACTACCATCCGATGGGTATACCTCTAGATGGATGTCCCAAGGAACCATCACAAAGCTTCTCTACCAACACAAGACCGGGCTACCTTTGTAAATAGATAGTACCAAATATGTCATCCCTCGGTCATTACCGACCTTTAACTGAGCTTGCTCTAGCATACAAACCATATTAATTTACATCCCGAATGTCATAGAGGGAATAAATATATCTAGAAGGGGATGATCATACCTAATTGGGAATGACTGACTTGGCCTTGCTACATCAAACCCTGTTTTGGTCATTTTCGATTGATGAGGCTAGAGGCAACGATTATCTTTTCACATAGCACATATCACATTTCTGAATGCCACATTTCCATTTCCGTTGGCTACTAATTTCCTTCCACAAAAGTACAATCCTTGAGCTCGTACGTCTCAAGGAGGATGTTAAGCTAAGAGAAGTTGCCTTCTTCGCCATCACTGATGTACATTTGTAAAATCCAATGTAAGTAATCTTAAGAAATGAAATGTCATACAAACGTTCATACAAGTTGTCCAGGAACAGGACAAACCGAAGGCGCTCTCCTACAACCACTAATAGCGAGTAGTCCTTGCAAAAAAAATCTCCATAACCAGGAGACCATTGCTATATATAACTCTATAATGGGAGCTACCCAGAGCAAGTCAACAAGCAGTCCTCACGCTATGAAGATCCACGGTCTTCAATAATCATCATTTTCAAAATGTCTTCACATTCGAACGTATACAATGGTTCGAAGTGGTTTTCGAATAAGAATCACCCAAATCCGACCTCGGTTCCTTCGAAATCCAATTATCGATAAAAAGTGAATATGAGTATACAGGATTTGTTAAATCTCTTTTCACTTTAATTCTATTCGGATGATTTTGAAATCTTTTTCTTTTGATTTAGAATCATCTAAGTAATTCATTATTTCGCTTTGGATAATCTCTTAAATTTCCTTACTTAACTCTCGAATCAAATTCCTTAAATTTTAGGTGGGTCATAAACAATGTCATTTAAGACATCATTTACGATAAACCCTAAAATCAATCTTAGCAAAAAAAATTGAGTTAATAGGATTATAGAAATCATTCTAATTTTACTCAACATCAATTTTCGTATTCAACAATTGCTATGGGTGGAATAACGATGAAATCACATTTTAAATTCCATGAATAGGACGAGTTTCCTCTTTGGATTTTAATACCAAGTATATGAAGATTATCTCTATGCAATCCAAGTCGTAATTTGTTCATTTTTGAGATTGCTTAAATTTTTGGATAATACCGATCTTCTTTTATTTTAGAACCTTAATACAATCTTTTTAGAGCATCTGGGCTTTCCTTTCGATCTGTTCCACCCTTCATCTAAGAAAAGAAAGCATAGTCCGGATAAGTTCAGCGTACTAGTTGCTCCATCTCTAACCCTTAGTTAAACACCTTGTTTTATCTTCCCAGATCTCGCAAGAGGGACAAATGTACTAATCGTTTCCACATACTGGGTTATCAATTTTATTTTGGAATTGATTATAAAGATTCAAAATTATATTTTAAATGCTTAATTTTCCATTTAAAACATTCATAATTGAATCTAGGAAAAATCGTTACATTTAAACTCATATTCAAAAAGTTATACAATTCGCAACATAAAAGTGCTGCGGAAAGTGCTATATAAGCTTAATTAATTTAATCAATTTTTTAATATTTGAAAATAAATATTTTCCACTTCAAATTTCTTCTACACCATTTAAATGGATTTATCAAATTTATTCCATATTTTTTCATAATTAAAAACATTCATTTTGATTTTGAATATGTGGAATGATCGTTTAGAAGATATGAATATAGTAGTTTGATTTTGAATATGAGAAAGCATATTAAAATCTACTCAATGAAATTTTGATTTTCTTTCTTCATTTAGAAGATATGAATATAGTAGTTCGGAATTTTCTTATCTCAAAGAATTCCAAGCTAAATTCCACTATATACATTCATTTGAACTTTTCGGCATGAAATCGCGAACTATCGTTGCACGACGCACCTAATTTTAACTTATTTTTCAATATTTGAAATAGTTTATTCAAATTGAATTCCATTACTTATAAAACTACTACAAATCATTTTAAATCAATATTTCACATTTTAAAGTATTTAAATGAATTTTCACCATTTTCATATTATAATACTATTATATTCCCATTATTTTAATATTAAATATTAAATTCGAATTTCAATTCAATTTCAATTCTATGTTCAAACCAAACTTATTTAAACTTAGATTTCAGATCAAATTTCAATTTAAACTTCAGTTCAACCTTAATATCAACTTCAATTTCCAAAATCGGTTTCAATTTCACTATTCATCTCAATTTCAATTTCAACTTAACTATCCTTTTTAAACCGTCTCAGTTCAAATTTCAAATTCTCTTTTATTTTTACTTTAATTTCACTTCTAATTGAAAAGAGACATATTTTTTCAAAATATCTCATATCACTATAACAAAGGGATAACTTAATCAAAAATGAACACAACCAATATCCATATTTATTACTAACATAACATCCATTCAACCAATCACATAACATATGATTTTAAATTCAACATTCATTATTACTACCATAACGGGATATATTATCACAACTCAATTATCTAACCAACAATCAAATCATGCATATTAATAATCAATTGGTGTAAACACTCTATGTCATATGGGTATCAATGTGATTGTTTTAACATAACCAAAATATGAATTCAAAAGCGATGGGGATTTCTCACCTTCATATCCACTCCGTCAAACTTTTTTCTGAACTAGCGCACTTTTGTTCCTTGAACGCCTCGATTTTTTTGTCGTTTCATCTCCTTTTCTTTTCTCTTTTTTTATTTTATTTTGCAGGTGAGTGAGTTATAGGGGAGGGTACGACCTAGGGTAGTGGGGTGTGTACGGCTTGGATAGTTGCATTGGGCTCGGGTAGGGCTTGTACACAGCGGGTATGGGATCTTTGGGCTCAGGTTTGTGGGGATAGAGGTGTGTAGGTGAGTATGCGAGGTGGGTAGGTGGAAGTTTGGGCTTGGGTTGGCATGTAGGTGCTTGGGTTTGGGTCTTTTAGGCTCGGCCTTGGGTTTTTTGAAGTGGTAAGTCGGTTTGGCCGTGAGTTTTGAGGGTGATGGTGTGGCTAGATTTTGGAGATGTGGAGGTATGGTGATGTTTGGTGATGGCGGTGGATGGAAATGAAGAAGTAGAGAAAGATTTTGATAATTCTGTGAAATGAAAGTAAAGTGAAAATGAAGGGATTTGAGGTTGTATTATAAGTGGAAATTTTAGTGGCAAATTACAAAAATAGCCTTATTTACTTTTGAACTTTGATTAGCTTTGATTTGAATTGCATTTAATGTGTGGAATGATCGTTATAGAAGAGTGTGTTAAGAGGTGAAGAGGTGTCACTTTCTTATGGTTTGTAATTGTTTAAACATAAATTTTGCTCTTTTTCTATGTATAAGCATAACATCTCATTAACGCTTTTTTATTTATTTAAACTTTTCAAAAGTAAACTTCTTTTATTTTTTATTGCTAAATGTAAAGTGTTTAAAAAGTTTGTAAACTTGTATTTATATATTAGAAAATGTACCAAGTTGCAACAACTTGATGACAACTTGTTTTGGTTGAAAACGGTGTTTTTTGTCGACAAATTTTACAGTCAAAATTTGACCTTTTTATTAAGCTATATATTGATGTAAACCAACTTTAAAATGAACTTTTTTACTTCATTAAATAAATTAAAACATGTCTCTTTATTTTTTAAAATTATATTTAATTAATATCAAAATCTCTAATTTTACAAAGTTTGTAAAACTAACGAAATGCGACAAAATTCGGTTATTTTTGTAAAACGATTATTAACATACTTTTAAACTTTTAATATACTTTTATTATCTTTATTAGATGTTTAAATAAGATTTAACTTATCAAATAAATATTTAAACCTATTTATTTAAGCCTTTATTTATTTATTTTACAAAACATAACTTTTGCTGATTTGTGATCAAGTCCAAATTTATACTTTTTAATTTATTAACTATAAGAATAAATGATTTCTTCATTATTATATATTATATATAACATTTTTATTTAAGATTTAAATTCCATTTACATTTAAAATGAACGAAATCTCTCATTTTCGAAGTAGCGAAATTATGGGTCGTTACAGAAATGGTCCTATTAAATTGAATCCCCATATTTCAAAGGGCTACAGACTTGAAATAGAAGTCAATTCACTTCACGGTAGGCATGGAACCTTGGAGAACTTTTAACACTTTTCACATCTTCTGACGTAATCAATGGCTTGACTAGTCATCTTGGGCCGATAGAAGCCTTGTCTCAAATTTTCTTGGCTAATTTTATGCCATTGGAATAATCTCCATAGAACCCTTTATGGACATCCCTTAATAATCCTGCCTCTGTCTCTGGATTAACACATCTTAAGTAATGAAACAAATATCCCATTTATAAAGTATCCCATTTGTCATAATAAAAGTCGGGGCTTAACGTTTTCTCCACTTTTCCTCTTTTTTATCTGTTGGTAGTGTTCCTTTTGTAAAATATTCAATGATTGGTGTCATCCAACTGTCCTTGTATTGATCACTTATTCTCGCATGAGGGGGTCTTTCTTCGTGAACCTTAGCTTCATCTTCCTTTTCATTGTTGTGTCTTAAAGCTTGAGACCTGGTTAACACTAAAGCTTCATTTTCTAGATCGGAGTCCTTCTTCGCTATACTATGATTCGCTTGGTAGCCTACCGGTACAATTTGGGCTTTTGCTGCCCCTCGTGCACTAGCCACATTGTTGGTGGTTGGAAATCCTAACTTCATTGAATAGTGCAAACGATGTCAATCAAGAGTTATAACCACATATTCGACTCTAGCTCCTTGTTCATTTGAAGCTCCGTCTATGAATAGTTGCCACTTAGGTTTTAGATCTTTCTCTGGTTGCTCTTTAATGAATCCGGTACATTCGTTGACAGAATCATCTAGTTCCTGCCTTTTAATGACGTTCGGGGCAGAAATTCGATATCGTATTGGCCAAGTTCAATTCCCTACTTAACCAACCTTCTTGAAGCTTCTAATTTACTAAAAACGTGCTTGAGTGGGAAATTAATTAGGACTTTGATTGGATGTGCTTGAAAATAAGCTCTTAGGTTGGGCACGGTAAGCATTAAATGGTACACCAGCTTCTCTATAACTGAGCATCTACTTTCTGTATCTTTGAGTCTTTTACTAGTATAATATACGAAAAGTTGAATTCCTTTTTCTTCTCTTACCAGTACTGAGCTAACTGCATGTTCGGAAACTGCCATATATGGATAGAGGCTTTCTCCAGCCACAGGGTTAGACTGAATCGACGGCTTTTCCAAACGATCTTTTAGTTCTTGGAAAGCCTTTTGGCAATCCTCACACTATTCAAAGACTTTCTTCTCGATCATATTGAACAAGAGAATGCATTTGTTGATAGCTTTGGAATAAATCGATTCATTGCTACTACTTTTCCATTTAGGCTCATTGCATCATTGCTTGTCTTTGGTTCTACCATTCCTCTAATAGCTTCAATTTGGCCAGGGTTTGCTTCAATTCCTCTAGCACTAATGATATGTCCCAAGAATTTATTGGACCGGGTTCCAAAAGAACATTTTTGTGGGTTAAGCTTCATCCGGTACCTTCGCAACACATTGAACATCTCTTTTAGGTCTTTTAGATGATTATTTTCCCCCGGGACTTAACCAACATGTCATCTACATATACTTCCATGTTCTAACTGATTTGTTCCCTGAACATTCTATTTACTAGTCTTTGATATGTTTCTCCTTCATTCTTTAAGCCAAAGTGCATCACCAATATATTCCCTAATCAGTTGTAAAGCTAGTATTTTTTTCATCTATTTTGAACATTGGAATTTGATTATATCCAGAATATGCATCCATGAGGGATAAGAGTTGATGTCCGCTCGTTGCATTGACTAGTTGATCTATCCTTGAAAGTGGGTAGCAGTCTTTTGGATATGACTTGTTCAAATTAGTGTAATCGACACACATTCTTCACTTACCATTGGACTTCTTGACCAAAACATGATTAGCTATCCATTTTGGGTAAAAAAAACTTCTTTGATAAATCCATTCTCAAGCAGTCTTTTGACTTCTTCTTTTAAAGCATTGGATCAGACTTTATCAAATTGTTTCTTCTTCTGCTGAAACTGGTGTGATATTTGGGTCTATGTTCAAGGCTGACACATGACGGTTGGATCTATTTCAACCATATCTGAGTAAGTCCAAGCAAATACATCTTTGCTAGACAGAAGGAACCAGATTAGCTCTCCCTTGATTTTGCTATCTAATTCTTTTTTGATCTTAACTGTCTTCGTTGTATCGGCTGAATCTAAGCATCTCTTCAAGGTCCTATGTTGGTTTCATCCTTTCCTCCTTAATTTTGCAATCTAGTTTAGTGTCAACTTCTTCATCTTGTACCTCATCTTCTATCAAGTTTGCTTCCTTCCTTTTCCTTTTCTTTCTAGAGAAGTCAAATTTCTTAGCACATTTTTAACTGTCTTAATGGGCGTTGTTTTTGCATTGGGTGACGAGTTTGAAGAAACATCACCTAAAGGCTTTTTAATGTTAGTTCTGATTAATTCGTTTTTCTTTGAATCATAACAAGAAAGAGTGTTTATATTGCTCAACAGTTGCAAAGTACATTCCTTAAGCACTAAATTGATCCCCTCTTATGATTCCCCACCCTCTTCTAGTCATGAACTCCACCATTAAGTATTTTGGTGAAACAAAAGCATCGACTTCATCCAGAGTCGGTCTACAAAAGAAAGAATTATAAAAGGAAGGATAATCCATGACGATAAAAGGGTTTCAAAGGTTCAAGAACAAGGTGGAGCTCCTATTTACACGGGGACCCTTATTTGTCCCACTGGACTTGACCCTTTATTATTGAACCCAAAGATAGGCTCGAAGCTCGGTTCATGTTTTTCTTCTGGAGGTCTCATCTAATCAAATGCATGCTTGAAATTATGTTGACCGCACTTCCACTATCCACTAAGCTTTTTTTGTCCATAGAAAGTCCAATTTGTGAAGTGATCATAAGTGCATCATTATATCGATGGAAAACCCCCTTAGTTCGTGAGGAGTGGTGGTCAAAGTATGGATTTGGATTTGAAATCTTGAGTTCTTGACTGGTAGTTCTTCTTGGATATAGAAAATACTTTCCTTTGCTTCCCTAACATATCGACTCCTAGCTCCTTTGCTGTTTACAGCCAAATATGGCTTCCATGGATTACATCAATTCAGTTTAGAGGTGGAATGAAGTCAGGCTGAATATCAACTTCTACCATATTTGCAGCATTGCTTGGCGGCCTCTGGTTGTTGTTTTAAGAAAAAATTGCCTTCTGACCATCTTTAACGCATTCACTTTCAATTGTCCGAAATAGATCATACATTAGATTACGTCCGCCGGTACTTGGCATTCTTTATGCTCTTCGATTTGTGATGATAGTGGCTTGTTCAGAGTAATATGGTTAGCTTTTAAGTATTCTTTCCATCTTGGCTTATTATGATTGCGGTTTTTGTTAGTCTTCCCTATCTCCTTCTTGCTTTATGCCATCTTTCTAACATGATACATTTCATCCATGCGAATGAACTTATTAGCTTGGAAATAAAAATCTTGCAACTCTTTGCACCAATGGATGTAGAGAGCTCCTACCAAAATCGGGTTTGTTCGATCAGCCCAGAATGTACTGCCACCAGAATATCTCAATCAGGCTATTTTTCACCTTTAGGCCTTCCATATTGAATCACTTGAGATAGTCGCCCAATAGCTCTCCAATCCTCTGTTTATATCAGCTATCACAATGTAATCAATAGTAAGATCCACGCAGATACATAACTGCGCTGAGAATTCATAAGAAAATTGTTTCCAAGAATAGATGGTCCTTTCTTAGTACTAACGGTACCATTTAGCTACCACTCCCTGAAAAGTATAGGAAAAGCCTATAATGCAAAGCTCCAAATACATTGTATAGGTCCATCTGGCTCTCAAAAGCCAATAGGTGATCATTAGGTCGGTTGTTCCATTGTATCTATTAGACGGGATTTTGATGTGAGAAGGAATATTGGTGGCCATAATCTCATCTGTAAAAGGAGCCTCTCGAGGGTTATTAATGACTCCGTCATCTAGGGTTCTCTTCCCCTTAAGCTTGAGCATGTCTTTTTCCATTTTTCTACCAAGTCTCTCGAGTAAGACTCATCATTATTAGTTACTCCCTTCAGGTTTGTACCTTCAGAAAGTGAGCTTCCAGATTTTTCCTTGATTTTTTCCTCTATTCTTCCTTGATAGTTTAGTTTAGCTTGATGTTCGCCTCTTCTCTTTTGTGGAGTCAGGGTAAGTTTTCCTTTGCTTTTGTCCCTAAGAAAAGAAGCATTCAAGTCTCTCTTGGACATTCAGCTTCATCTCCCCCTATAGGCCTGGTATTTTTGGTGGATTTCTGAGCAAGTGCTGCTTCCAAATGTCCCTCCATCTCAAGCGCTTGTTGTTCTAGGCTTTTATTCTTGGTCTCACTACTAGTAAGTTGTGCTGGTGCTGATGGTTGTCCCGAATCTGCACATCCCAAGTTGAAATTGGGAAATACATTCTCTTTTAAGACTATTTGGATGACCTCTTCATTTATAGCACTAAGTCGTCTTGATCTCATTTTCTTGAAATAACAATTTTCTTTATTAGTTTAAGAAAAGAATTAAATAGGATCAGAGGTTCGACTCCTCCTTCTAGCGCCAAAAATGTTAGACCAAAAATTGGTATAATATTTATGAAGCTAATTGTGATGAATTATTCCTTGATTTAAACAAATTTTGTGACATGATTAAGCATAACTCCATCAATGTCAATTCAATGGTGCTATCAAAGATCAATTCGTCACTTTTGATTTAGTGTTTGATGAAATCATTAAAAAATGGGTTTGTGATGTCAATGGGTCCTTGAAGAGATATTATATGAAAGACCATATGTTTCCTTTGATAACTATGCATGAGATCATCTAAGGCCGTTTAAAGCGTTTCTGTTTAAGGGATCATATAGGCTTTAAAGAAATATATTATGCAGAGGCTGAAGTCACGTCATATGTTCAATGGTCATAGGAGACAAGCGACGAATTAATGCTATAGTCCATTATGCATGATGATAGGCTATATATATCATCCCTATATTCGAAGTCCATGGTCCGCATAATTATACACAGATGTGTTCATCATTGTTCAAAACTTCTTTAATCAAGTTTCAGTCTTGATAAGTTCAAATGGATTCAACTATATGCAGACCCATCCGAATGAGTTCGAATATATGCAAGTCAATTTGAACGAGTCCAAATATATCCAAGTCAGTTCGAATGAGTCTGAATATATGCAAGTATATGCCAATCCATATCAATAACGTTCAAAAGTCATAGTCAAAGGCAATAGGCATGTCTAAGTCTTTGTTCATATTAATCATATGCGATTACAGTGAACTAGTTCTATTCCCAATTTGATTTAGGATTACAAGGCTTTGATTTAATAAAAAGAGGGAGAGAATAAAAAATAGTCCCCAAAATGGCACATCTAGGTCCATATTTATAGGCGAAGAACAGCTCCACTTCGGCTCTCTTGTCTTCGGCTATGTTGATTTCGATAGTGTTTGACACTAGCTTCTTTGTTGAATGATATTAATGAAAAGTGGCAACCAACATTGATGAGAGGAATCATCGTCGCTAGGCAGTGTTGTATAGGAGCGTCTTTATATTACATGATGCAAAAATCGATGATTCTCGGCACTGATGATTGGCGCTCTTCATCAACTAATTGACAGTGTTGAATTGAAGCAGCCTCAACTACTATCTTGACTTCATTACGATTCTTCAACAAGATTCGATGTATTAAGAAAAGGCGATGTCACTTAGTTTTGATAGTCCTTGGCATCTTTATAGAGAAAAATCTTCAAAGTACTATGAAGTGCGGCGCTACCGGATTGCAATGTAGACAAACTTCATTGTTATTTTCGATTAGCTTGCTTTGATTATGATAGACGGATAGTGGTGTTGATTGAACTTAGCATCAATTAAATGCGCTATGGTCACTTCAATACTCACTGGTGGCTTCCGAAGTGGTTGTATTTGGCCTTTTTGCTTCCTTAGCTATACGCAACACTATATGTGTTCTGTTATTGGTAAGGCGCGTTACCCTAACCCTTTGATCTTGATCATAAATGGTGATGTCATATCTATATCTCTTTTTGTATATCTTCAAAGTCGATAAGAGGTGGCATTAGTTAAGCGCATCATCAACTTGACTTTGCTGAAACGCAGTGCTGTTTGAATGATGGTGTTGAAGAGCATCAATCTCGACTTGGAATGATATTGATGAAGTGAGGTGTTTGGTTATGTGCATTATCGATTTTGATCTATTTTCTTTAGTTAATGAAACACGGTCTCCTATTATTTCGATGTTTTCCATCATTATGTCTTCGACACTGATCATAAAAGTTATAAGCAGAATGTTGGTCTAGTGTCTTCGAGGATGTTTATGGTAGTTGATGTGACCAAAGAGTAGCTCTCCCACATGGAAGATGACGCCATTCTTCTATCGCATATTGTATACCCTCAAAGTCGATAATGGTAATAACACCTTTGTTAATGGAATGTGACACTAGAGAATTATGATGTGATGAAGTGTGGAGCGTGGAGGGTTGACATCGAAGAGATACGTCATTAGCTTTATAGTGCGGTGAGATACATCATCGAAGTGAAAAGGATTTAGAAATTTATTATGTAAAAATATTCAAGTTTGAAAAATATTTTATTACCTTCAAATTCTAACTGATTTAAATTTGAATAAGATTATACAATAAAATAAACTTCCATATAATTTGATGAAATTTACTGTTTGCTATGTTTAATTAGACGTATTCCAAATAGTAAATTTTTATTTTCAAATTTTAAAAGTTAAAATTCACAAAATTTCAATTAAATATATTAATATATTTATAATATAATGAGTTCTTATTATTTTATTTTGAGTTCTAATTAATAATTAAAAAGTTGAACATTTAATTATTATTATGTTGACTAGTTGAACTTAGTGGGTGGGGGGTTCTAGCCTGTAGTGACATAGTAGTGACATAATAGTCCCATTTATATCTTATTATTATTTATTAAAATATTCCAGGAAACATAACATAAATATTCTAGATATCCAACCCCTATTTATTAATCACAAACCAAAATATTCCTACTTCCCTATTGTAGTGTGGCACTGTGGATCTTTAACATAGGAGCAAGTAGTACCAATTTCTTTCTAACATTAGCACTCATAGCATTATTTTTGACATTGAAACAATATGAACAACGTCTACCTATTATTTATTTTTATCTTTTTCCATATATTAGATTGTTTTTCATTAACGGTATAAAAGGTTTTGTAATTGTAGTTTATTTTGTACATTATTTTATCTGGGATTGTATATTTATTGCTCTTATATTTTATTCTTTTTGCTTTTGTTTTAGAAAATGTTGATTTTTGTTGATAGTTCTGTGATTTGTTTTATGTATTTTACTTCAAAACAATCTGCTATTTGCAGCATTTACAATGTCCGCATCACTTTATGCATGAATTGAGTGTCGTAGATGGTTGGTTTTAGACATATACATATGATAATTGGATAAATGTGTTTGGTCTAGAAAAGTTGGACATGGAGCTGCAATTGGATTTTTCAGCGTCACCAAAACACATAGTTAATCAAAATGGATATTTTTCCAAAATGATGTTATTTCCTTCTAGTTACTTTGTTGAAACTATTTTACGTATTTAACTTATATACCATACATCAAGCTTTGCTAAACGTATCATAATTTACTAAGGGTGGGCATAAACCACACTGCTACATGAAAATTGTCCGCACCGATTCGCAAGAAAGTGTGAAAACCGACGCCGAATAATCTAACCAAATCAAATCCTCAAACCGAACTTATCGACATCGATATGGTTCAGTTGTAGTTTGGATAATTGGATCGACCATATTAAACCGGACCGAACCAAGAATTTACACTAGTAATCTTCTGATAAAAATAAAAGCAACCCCTATCTCATTTTAGATTCTAATGATGTATATTCTATTTTTAACATAAGTTGTAGATATATTAATAATAATCGTTGTCATAAAGGAAGAAGTTATAGTTGAATGCATATTTTTCATGTCAATTTTTTGGATAAAAGCTAATTATAATCTTGTTTTAGTCATTTAGCTTAATGACTATCCATTGATTAATGTTGATGTTTGATTAATCTACTTGAAAATTTCACTTGTAGCTAAATTTCAAATTGAAATATTCATACAACTAAGAACTAATTTTTCATTCCAGTATAACATTGGGTGTTTAATCTTTAAGTGTAAAAGCTTCACGTGGTTGTTTTCGTAAATTGATTATCGAAGGAAGTAATTCTCTTATTTCATATTTAATATGGGTTCAAACTGGACCGGACAAAAACCGAACCTTATTACATTAAATTGAATCGAAATTGAACGATTTAAAAGATTATATAATGGTTTGTATTTTTTATTAACTGTTTGATGTGGTGCGGAAATGGTTTGGGCTTCAAACCACACAAAACCAACCCGCGACCATCCATGTAATTTATAGTACCACTCAGTTCGCTCAACGTATTTTTAGACTGACAAAGTGTGTGACTTCCAATATTTTTAGCAATATAGCTACAAATATTGCTGATCTTTTGTTGTACACCTTCGTAAAAGATTAGTCTCATGTCATTCTTCTGGTGTCGAATACTTTCTCAAAACATAAATATTGTAATATATGCCTGCACTTATAATACTATAAATTTCATATGTTTTAATTTAATTTAATTTACTTTTTTATTATTATTGTATTATTAATCCAATTTCAAGTTGGTAAAAACCAATTAGAAGCCAAAAATGAATCACAAGCATAAGCCTACTTAGTCTGAAACTATGAAAACTGTGTCCGGCCAAAAAAAGGAAAATAATTTTGGCACAAATTATAAATGTAGTGTAATTTAAGTTATCTATGCCGCCTTATTTTTTAGAATTTTTTCTTTAATTTATAAATGAAATGGTAAGCAATGTAAATATAATGTGATGCTAAAATCACCTAAGAAAGTGCTCATTAATACCATTAAAAAATTTAATTCATCTTAATTAATTTATGTGCTTCCTATTACCATGCTTATTTCTCCACTTATTTTTGGTTACCTAAGAAAGCACTTTCCTTTTCTAAACCATGTTTCTTCTTCTTCATCATCACGTAAATTCCAAAACCTTAAGTCTGCACTTTTCCTTTCTTCTTCATCACATGAATTAAAAAATCCTAACATCCAATTTTCTTTTTTTCTCATGTTAAAACCTAAAACCTAAATTCTCTTGAAACTCTTACTATCAAAAACAATTTATAATTTTCTGCTTTGGATAGGTAACTAATGAAATCCAAGGAAGAAGGTGATTTAGAGAATAGTCAATGTTTTAAGAAAAGAAATGAGATGATTTTGATTCACACTAATTTTGTAGGCTTTCAATATTATTTGCATTACGTATTTGTTTAGGCGTTGTTCAATTATGGTATTTAGAAATGAGGAGTAGTGCATTGATATTAATTTTCTAAATTGATTGATAGGAGATATTATTTTTCGTAAATTCAAATAACGAAGAGGAAGAAAAAAAATCCAAAGATCTAAATGCGGTATGTATTCTTTGTTAAGTATTTGAATTTATACCGTTCATTTAAAGAATTTAATAAAAAATTAATTTTTTAAGTCTTTCTTAATGAATTTTTCGGGCATAAAAAAATCGATGATGTGAAGATTGATGATGTAGAGATTGGACCATCTTATGTAAGTATATTTTTCATTCATTGTTTTAATGTTATATGTACATATATACATAAATACAATTCATAATTGATGTTTTATGGATTGAATTGGTTATTAGTTTTTTTGCATGAGTAGTGAATAAGCAATGACGCATGATAACGAGTCAACTGTAGAAGCGAGAAGAAATTAAGGCTTGGGTGCTTGTTTTTTAATTATTATGATACTATGTAGCATATATTTTAAATAGTTGCGGTATTCTATAGTAATGGTATTAGGAAGCACTTTCTTATGTGCTTTTAGTAGCGCACTAAATATAACTCTTTTATTGTACTCTTTGTTAGAATTGAATGAGTAGTATTGGAGAATGTGAAGGCATTAATCGCCTTGGAAGTTGAATAGTCCCACATCTTAGAATAAAATAAACAATTTGTGTTTATATACTAAAATGTGGACACTATGATAATTCCTATGGACAAAGAGATACACATGCCATGAAGGGTGGTGTAATGCACCACCCCGCATGCATGCGCCCACTTTCGGGCCTCGAGCCCGAACTCGCATCCACGGACGAATGAGTATTTGAGGCGTATTAGAGGCACTTTGCAGTTGGCAGTTGGAAGTTGGCTAGGCGTGGCTATTCAAACCGAACGGTTTTTATTTTTATCTGTTCAAATTCAAATGGTCGCACCGCCTAGTAAAGGCTCGCAACCTTTCCAACAGCTGTATCCATTTGACCAGGCACCTACTGCCAAATAAGTGTACCTCCCCACGCCTATATATAGGCAGAAAGAAAACAATGAATGTACAATTAACCTTTCTACATTTTCTTTCACCTTATAACACCATGTTCTTAAAAATACTCTCTTGAGTTCGTTAGTACTCTGGATTATTGCGCAGCATCGTGGAGAAGATCTGTTTTATCTTGAAAACCAATTGCTCCATACCCTTAAGCGTCTTAGAGGGAGCAATATTGTTTCAAGGAAATAGTTTTTAAATGCTGGACTCGGACAATACAATCGTTACGCTTTTTACTGCATTATTTGTTAACTACATAGTTCTACTCGTAACAATTTTGTGACATGCCTGTGACAGTTTGTTGTTGTTGTAATTTGCAACATAATTGTAACAGTTTCATTAAACTTTTGTAATGTTACTGTTAACAATTTGTGTATACAGTTTCATAACGCTTTTCTGACGTTACTGTTTAACAATTTAGTAACATTCTGATGTTACTGTCTAACAATTTCATAACACTTTTCTGACATTATGAATCACATTCTTAAACCAATATTGATTTGCCATTGATTTTTTTGTAGACGAAAATGTATTATGAACGCAACAATTTTGACCAATACAGACTGTGATTACTGCTTAGTTTACAAGTATGGTTCCAACGATGATGTTGTCTCATGGAGAACGGTCGGAAAAGTTCACAGTGATGAATTCAAATGCTGGCAGTAAAAGGTGCTATTTTACTTGACAACTTCGGGCCTTGCAAAGTTGCTTATAGAAGATGCTCTCGTAGTCAAAGAATTGGATCCCGATGTAACAAAAGTCGGAAGCCTTGAATGTCTGGAAGAGTTCCGACTTTATGTGAAAAAACTACATATTAAATAGGCTCGACAGTTGCCTATACAATGTATATTATACTGATTGAACTTTCAAAGGACTTTGGATGGTATTAGAGAGAAAGTACAAAACCGAAGATACGAGAATGTAGAAATTCATAGTAGGAGAATTTCTTAACTTCAAAATGATTGATGCAAAGACCATTATCAACTAGATTCAAGAGTTACAAGTCATCATTCACAACCTGCACGTTGAAGGAATGACCCTAAGCGAATCTGTAACGACCCAGAATTTTCGAGCATTTAAAATCGAAATATTTAATTGATTTTAAATATTCAATAGAGTAATTTTAACTTAAATTACGAATATCACAATTTATTTGATAATTGAATTATTAAATTAAATAAGTGAAGTTGGATAAATTGTTGAATATGGAGTTTTAAGCCTGTTTATAATAATTTGAAGGCTTATTAAATTTATATTGATAACATTGAGGATAATAGAAGTTGTAAAATTAAATTTAACAGTGATTTGTTCAGTTTTGAAATTTTGTCGTTTTAAATTGAATTTAAATATAGCCTTCCGAGACACAGTCTCGGAATTCGATGAAACTAGTTCCATTGGGTCCCTAATATTGAATTATTATCGGATTTCAAATTTCGTAGTGTTTGGAGTTGTTGTGTGAGCATACGATATATAAACGCGTTTAAATTTATATCGAAATTCAATATAATATCAGATCCAAAAAGCTATCTTCTTCATACGATCGAATTAGGACTCGAAACTTTTTCCATTGCATTTGGAATATGGGTATAACATTATGAACGCCTAGCGACATGTCTCAATAGGAGGTTAAGTTTTTGAGTGGTATTTGTTGAGTCAATTTCAATTTGAATTTAATTAAGTATATATATTTATATATACTAGTCGGCTTCAGCTGAATTTCCATCACATCTAAACTTTTTCAAATCCCTGTAGCAATTTGTCTCAGGCACGCAAACATCGAATCATGTCCCCTACTTTTCTTTTAAACCGAACATTTCGAACGAAATAAAATAAAAATCCAAATTGAAAAAAATGACGACAGTGGTAAATTTTAATGGAGATCCAGCTTTTCCTCTTTCTTAATCAAATCGTTTGAAAATTATATATCATTCGAATAGAAACCTCTTGCTCCCCAGTTTAATTTTCAAATTTCTTTCAAGCTCCTGAAGCTTATCTGCATAGATCGAATTCGTTCGATCGTGGGGGGAACGAGGTAGCGAGTAATTCGTCGGGCCGATGGGGACTCGGTGGGCAGAGCGACGGCAATTGCGTTACGTAGGGCTCGATTGATTTTGGCCGTTGGTCTCAGAGTTCGTGAGGTAATCAGAGGGTTCGATTGGGTGACGACATGTTGGCAGTGGATCAAGTTGAGCGTTTGGTCAAGCTAGTAGTGTGAAGATTGAGGAGCAGTATGGTAAGCATGTTGTTTTATTTGTTTAATAAGTAATACATATATGTATATATTTTTTAGAAAAAAATAAATATATGTTACAATAAGGTTTAAAAGGGGAAAGCCGAGTTTAGGATTTAATAGTAAACTTAATTATTGTTTTATTTGTACAGAAAAGAAATTACATAGGACTTTGGAAAAATAAATGATATAAGGGTTTTTATGGAAAGGTAGATTTTTAGACTTATATGCATTATTGTTATATATGTAATTCATAAATCAAAATAAGATATATATGTATATGTATTTTTTAAGTCCACTAGTTTAAAATTTAAACTAATGTAGATTAATTTATCTAACTAACTTATTTAATTAATTTAGAAATTGTTAAAGGAAAATTAGTTTAAGTTAGATAAATAAATAGTAATTTATTGTTTGATTTATTTAGAATATTAATAAATCGTAAATGGTTATACAAGGTTGAGATAAATCGTGGAATCAAATCGAGAATGGAGTGGATTGCAAATTTAAGGGGCAAAGGTGAGTTAATCTCACTCAGTTGAATTTTAATTTAAAATTTAAATAGATAAAATTAAACAATTGATTGATTTGATTTGGTGTGTTATATATAGTAGTATATAGTATATCTTGGAATATTTGATTTCCCGCATTAAATAGCGGCTGATTTTATATTTAAAACCCATATACCGTGATATTCCACCTCGAAGTGGAATTGGTATTTTACGTTGTGCTAACATCTGTGGATGCAGGGAAAACAGGTTGGAGGGATCCAACTGGATTCCTCAACATTTATTTAAGTTATTTAATATTCTCTGTTGTGATTAATTGATATTCTGTGATGAATTATATTGAAATATTGAATGTTATACTTGCTTGAATATATTTCGGTTCACTAATATCAAAATATATAGAAGTAAATTTTTGAAAGTAAAAGGAAGCGAATTTAAAGGTGAAGTAATTATAAAGAATGTAAATAAATTAAAATGAATTAGATAAGAATATTAGTGGTTGCAAAATGCTAATTAATAAATTCCGAATATGAAAGGGAAATTTAGAATAATCAGAAGATTAATGAATTTTAAACTTCAGCATTATTATTTTAAAAGAACAAAACATTTATTTAAATTTTAAGATTCGAATTTTGGAAAGAATAAAGAAGAAATTAGGAAAACCTGAAATTTGTATATTTCAGTTAAAAGATTTAAAACTAAATGGACAATAATAATAATAACAATAAAGTCCATAATTAACGAATTTTGAAAATGAAATGAGTAAGTAAATAAATTTATTTCAAATGGAGCAGATTGAAAATCAATTTGGGAAATTGATTTAAGTATTTGAGATTGGAAATTCTCCCTGAATAACCAAGTACGTTTTCAAAGTAAATTTTAAATATAAGTTAAAGGTTTTAAAGTTGTTTTAAAAAGCAAGTTTTGGAAAATTTATTATTTCTAATATTTAAATTTTAAAGAAAGTATTTTCTTTTAATCTATTATAGTAGTAATTATTTAAAGAGTGACTTAGTATTTTGTTTTCAAAAGTGAAAATCTAGTTTTATATTTGATTAAGTAACTTTATTTTCAAATATTCATATAGTATGTATTTTTACAATTTCTTGAAGTAGTTTTACCTTAAATATTTAAAGTATATTTCAAAGTAAAGCCTTTTAAATTATTTTAAAAATCTAAAGTTTTGTGCTTGGTAATTTCAGTGGAGATAGAAAATATTTGGCAAAGTTTATTTTGAAAAAAAAGATGGTTTGAAACTATTTTCAAAGGATTGAAAATAGAAATATATCTTGTGAAGATATTTTGAGATTAATAAATAATTTGGGAAATTATTTATTGTTGGATGGATGTTTGTGAATATTAATTGATAGTTAAATAACCGACTATCAATATTGGACAAATGCGTTGATCGTTTCGAAGAGACCGGGATCGAGATTTATTTCTCGAAAACCACTTCGATCCGGTTTGTACGTTTTCATGGAAAACGAGTTTGGATTCGAAGATGGAGCAGTGAAGCGCAAGGGCTAGTCGCTACTAATCCTGGGGATATTTCCAAAATGGATGTAGCAGGAATAGTGTCTTCGGTTCCGTTCGAAATCGGGACAGAGTTGTATGGATGAATGCTTTCGAAACATCGTCAGGTGGACGATGGGCATTCTAAGGGATATGTTCTTAAAAGGTAACGCTTAGCCTCAGCCTCAACAACCGGGAATGGCTGAAAATCAGGGGTTATGCAGCAAGGCTTTGTGGGTAGCCCCCACTTGAGGGTGAGGCCATCCCTGTCTAGATGTCCATTTTTATTTCGTCTTAGTGGGCGGTAGCTGATCCTAACCGCGTGGTGATCGTGCTCAGGACTGTCCAGTAAGGGATGGTTCCGGTCTTGTGTTGCAGGGGAGTTAGGATGGCTCCTCGGTACGCTGATCTAGACCAGGTACTGTGACAGGTGGTACCCCAGTGCCTAGTCATTCGTTGGAAATCCATTTTCCCTACGCGCCCGTACGGTTTTGATTGTGCCCAACTATTGCTGAAACGTGAGATGCAAGCATTTAGGCTAGATTCTATTTTACTTTCTATAGACACTATTATAATATCAGAGGATTTAATATAAAAATTGTTTTAGCTGTCGTAAGGTAAAAATCCGACATGTTTATTTGTGGCGTGGTCTTACGAGATTCTTTTGTTTTCAAAGGATTTTTTGAAACTTTAATAATCAATTGAGTGTGATTTTCTCACGCTGGTATTCCAGACTGACTCGTGTGTTATTTAACTATAATGCTCGGGTCAGACCGAGTATTATAGGATACAGGTTTTGATGCTGTGGAGCTCAGGAGACGAGCTGGATGACGATGCGTACTTTCGTACTTGTTTTATATATATTCCGCTGTGTTGAGTTGCTGTGTACCCATTTCTATGTTGTTGTTGTTGAACTGTGATTGATGTACTCTGATAATGTAATATATAAACAGAGATATTTGATTTTTGAGCAAAGATCATTTATTATCTATTATATTTTATTCCGCTGTGATGGTTAGATTCTGTTGTTATTTTTTTTATTTTCTTCTTCTACCTTTTCTTATTTAACCCAAATGGTTCGTATTTCTGTACAACTTGAGTTGATTTAAGTAGAATAGTGATGACTCAAGGGGTACGGATTTGCAGGCTGTTACACTTGGTATCAGAGCTTGGGTTGGCGATAACCTTGGCTCTAGTGGGAATTACTCATTTAAATTAGAGTCTGTAGTACTCTATAATGAGTTTGAGCATATTAATAGATATGAGCGCGTATTTGTTAGTGAATATAAATTGTTTTAATATTATGTTGATTGGCTTATTGAGTGGCATATGAACCTTCATCGGCACAGTCTGGACAACTGTATCGAAGGGGTTTCTAAACACTTGAATAGAACAATTGACACAGTATTGTTTTAAAGGTGGGTGAATGAAATAATTTTACCCAAAAATATATTTTGATATAAAGAAAAAAATTTGTAAACTATTTTAGCTAATATATGGTTGCTTGGATGTTAGAAATGATAATATTAAATTATTATCATCGTCGAGTAAAAATTTAACTAGAAATTCAAAACATAACCAAAGGTTAAGGAAATAAATTCATTATAAAATGAAATTTATAAATATGAATTATAAATGTAAATTATAAATTGAAATATAATTAAATAGGAATTTGTATAAGCATGAACTATACAAATGCATTATAGTTAAAATTTGAATTAAAACAGAATTTGAAACTTTAAAACCCCGGAGATTTTGGAAGTATTTTGAAGATAAATAGTAGCATTATTGTTTTTGGGGTATTTCTGAAAGGAAATTGTTTCAAATAAATTTTGGAAAGGGATATAGCATTGAATTCACTTTAGCTGCTGGAAAATAACTTCGGTGATGACTGTCGCATCATCGATGTTCATTTTCGAGTTTCTAAGTCATGGATTGCTGCCAAATGGATTTGTACAGAAGAACAAGTTTTGTTTGTGAAATTTCAAAGGAAATTTGTCGAAAATAAAAACCAGGACTGGTTTAAATTTTTGAGAAGTGTGATTTGAGATGTCGGAGATTTCAAAATGATTTGAAACCAAAAGCTGGGTATTTGAAAATCTTGATGATTTTTTTTTAAATCAGGAAGGAAACATAAGCTTTGAATGTTGGAATTTAAAATTTAAAGTGAAAAGTTAAAAATGAAATTAACTTGGATTGGGAAATAAAATCTAACTGGATTGAAGTAATTGAATAGGCTGAAAATAATATCCAGTTGTATTCGAATTAAGTTAAAATCGAATTGAGTTAAATAAATCTGAGTTAAAATAAAATTGAATTGGAATAAAATTCAATTGAGTTATCAAATGGAATTAGATTGAAATAAATAAATCATAATAACTTATAAAAGAATCAGAATTAAAAAAAATCCATGGAATAAAGTGTGCTTGGATTATAACTAAGCATAAGGCTTGAGTTAAAAATTAAAAGAAGAATATATTCAAGCCTAGAATGAATGAAATTGTGGAAATAATAAGTGGTGACTTCTAAAATTTGAAAAGTGGGATAGAAAACCCAAAATGAATATTTTTGATGAATTGAAAAATAAAATGAAAATCAAAACTTGGATTATAAAATAAATTGAACTTAAGAAAATTTTATGAAGAGATTTTGAGATTAAAATAAAGCTTTGAATTATAAGTTGGGGAAAGACTATTTAGATAATAAATTAGATAATGAAATATGTAATGGAAACCTAATGTAGTTAAATAGAAGTTGAATTGTGAGTTTATGATGAAGTTGGAAAATAAAACTCCAGATATAAATCAAATTCGACTTGAATCATTAGTGAAGAAATATAATTGAAAGTGGCCTTGCAATTAATTAAATGAATTGAGAGTGTAATTGAATTGTGAGTTCAAGAAATTGAGTGGTAAATTGGAAATGGATAGTTGATTCAGAACTTGAGTTATAAATTAAAATTTAACTTGAAGTGTTAACAAATTAAATATAATTGGAAATGTATCAAATAAAAATGAAATTGGATTAAAATAGTAATGGTTTGAATTGCAAATAAAATCCAATTTGAGTATAAATGTGTTAAGTATATGCTTGGATATTGTTTTGATAAATTGAGAAGGTGAATTAAAATTAAAAAGAATTTGATTAAGATGAGAATCAAATGGAAGTGAACTTAAGTTTGAAGTGGAATGAATTGAGTAAATTAACTTAAGTTGAGAATAATTAGAAGCTCGACTATGAGTAAAAATGGAAGACCATTAAATTAAAGCTTGGTTTGAATCAATCCGGGAATGGTTAGTAATATGCAAGCTTGGAATGTGTCGAGCTAAATAAATGGCCGTGAATGAATTAAAATAAAAAGGAAATTTAATTGGTAATGAAGATGAACCTAAGTTGTTAATGGGTTTTGAATGAACTAGTTTGGTTAGTAAAATGAAAATGAGCTGAAGTATTAAAAAAATTTGAATAAATTGAAGTAAATTGACTTAAGTGGAGGACAATTGAATAAAATTGAAATGGTTGTTGAATGAAATAGCCTGGATTGTTTTCGAGCTAAATAAAATAGTTTGGAATAAACAAATATGGAATGGAATGCAAGTGAATGGATTCAAATTAAAAATGCGATGAAAACGAGAATATATGGATTGTGAATAAATTTAAAAATGGAATAGAATTAAGTATAAATTTAGTTGAAATCAATTTAAATTGGTTATAAAACATAAGTACTTATTTATTCACATAGATCTCGTCTAGTTGCATGGAATAAATTGTCATTTGAAGTAAATGGAAGTAATAAAGATGCTATGAATTGATAGGAGTAAAATAAATTGATTTTGAGATCAATTGAATTAAATATGAGTTTGTTTTTCTTAAAAATAAATTAAGTGTAAGCATGTAAGTTGTTAACCATTCGGATTAAGTGAAACGATGTGTTATTGGTTGTAAGCAATTAAAATTAATGTTGGAATATTTAAATTGCTTATAAAAAGTGTTTAATGTGCATTGCTATTAGAATTCATGTGTTTAACTATTGCAAGTAAGTGAAATGTTGTTAAACTTCATATATTTGGCACTTACATGTTTAAATTGAGTAAGTACAGGTACCTGAAAGTCGTGTGGCTGGATTTGGTTGTGTTAATTGCGTAATAAATATGTTGCTTGCTTAAAAATGCTAAATAAGGTACGCCTACGCAATAAAAATAGGAAATATGAACTGTTTTTGGTTTTTCCGACCGTGTGGATCGATGTATATATATTTATATCTTTTGTCAAATTGCAAAAGCTCCTCCGTACAAAGGAGACTCTGCCAAAAAGGTTCAGAAATTTTGGGAGTTAGAAAATTTTTGGAAAATTTTGTTAACGACAAACGTTTTCAAATTGAAAATTGAAATAAATTAGTAAATGAAACTAATTAAAATAATGACATAAATTAGTTATAAATGGAAAATAAAAATTCTATATTTAGAGTTAAGGATAAATTGAATTCATATGGAAATGAAGGAATCAATCTGAATAGAAATAGATATAAACTAAGTGGTAAGGTGAAAATAAATATAAGAAACATATTAAACGCTTATACTAAATTTAAGAAAGAAATGGTGAATTCTTAATTGGAAATTGATAGTACAAATATAATTTAAGTTAATATTTGAATGAATAAATATTGGCATTTTGTAAGGAAGTCGATAAAATGTTTTTGGGAATGTTGTGAATGGATATTCGTGCTAAGCAAGGTATGCAGGTAATATAAAGGGAAAAGAGAATTGATTTTGATTTCAGAAGATAAATTTGAATTGCTCGACAAAAAGGTATGTGTTTAAATTTCTATATGAAATTTGATTGGGATTTTGATCGAGCCACTTAGCTATTTGTTTTCTTTTGGAATTTGGGAGCCCGTAGATGCCTTTTGTAGTTGTACCGAGCTAGCCGTGCAAAGGAGACGCTGGCGAAATTTTTCGAAAATTTAGAGAGTTAGAAAAATTTTGAGAAATTTTGAAAATTTTAAACTTGGTTTTGAATAATAATTTGAATAGTTGAATAAGTAAAGTTGGTTGGGAACTAAGGAAAAGTTTGTGAAGTTAGTAAAAATAGTATGGGTCTTCTACTAAAAGATAGTTGGTAGGATGTTAAATTGTTGGTTTTGGAATGGGTAAACAGGTATTGGACTATTCTTCTTAACTAGTAATTTCGGGGACGAAATTCTTTTAGGGGGTGGAATGTGACGACCCGGAATTTTCGAGCATTTAAAATCGCAATATTTAATTGATTTTAAATATTCAATAGAGTAATTTTAACTTGAATTACGAATATCACAATTTATTTGATAATTGAATTATTAAATTAAATCAGTGAAGTTGGGTAAATTGTTGAATCTGGAGTTTTAAGCCTGTTTATAATAATTTGAAGGCTTATAAAATTTATATTGATAACATTGAGGATAATAAAAGTTGTAAAATTAAATTTAACAATGATTTGTTCAGTTTTGAAATTTTATCGTTTTAAATTGAATTTAAAAATAGCCTTCCGAGGCACAGTCTCGGAATTCGACGAAACTAGTTCCATTGGGTCCCTAATATTGAATTATTATCAGATTTCAAATTTCGTAGTGTTTGGAGTTGTTGTGTGAGCATACGATATATAAACGCGTTGAAATTTATATCGAAATTCAATATAATATCAGATCCAAAAAGCTATCTTCTTCATACGATCGAATTAGGACTCGAAACCTTTTCCATTGCGTTTGGAATAGGGGTATAACATTATGAACACCTAGCGGCATGTCTCAATAGGAGGTTAAGTTTTTGAGTGGTATTTGTCGAGTCAATTTCAATTTGAATTTAATTAAGTATATATATTTATATATACTAGTCAGCTTCAGCTGAATTTCCATCACATCTAAAGTTTTTCAAATCCCTGTAGCAATTTGTCTCAGGCACGCAAACATCGAATCATGTCCCCTACTTTTCTTTTAAACCGAACATTTCGAACGAAATAAAATAAAAATCCAAATCGAAAAAAATGGCGACAGTGGTAAATTTTAATGGAGATCCAGCTTTTCCTCTTTCTTAATCAAATCGTTCAAAAATTATATATCATTCGAATAGAAACCTCTTCCGCCCTAGTTTAATTTTCGAAGTTCTTTCAAGCTCCTGAAGCTTATCTTCTTAGATCGAATTCGTTCGATCGGAGGGGAATGAGGTAGCGAGCAATTCGTCGGGCCGATGGGGACTCGGTGGGCAGAGCGATGGCAATTGCATTACGTAGGGCTCGATCGATTTTGGCTGTTGGTCACGGAGTTCGTGAGGTATTCAGAGGGTTCGATTGGGTGACGACGTGTTGGCAGTGGATCAAGTTGAGCGTTTGGTCAAGCTAGTAGTGTGGAGATTGAGGAGCAGTATGGTAAGCATGTTGTTTGATTTGTTTAATAAGTAATACATATATGCATATATTTGTTAGAAATATATATATATATATACATATATATATATATATATGTTACAATAAGGTTTAAAAGGGGAAAGCCGAGTTAAGGATTTAATAGTAAACTTAATTACTGTTTTATTTGTACAGAAAAGAAATTACATAGGACTTTGGAAAAATAAATGATATAAGGGTTTTTATGGAAAGGTAGATTTTTAGACTTATATCCATTATTTTTATATATGTAATTCATAAATCAAAATAAGATATATATGTATATGTATTTTTTAAGTCCACTAGTTTAAAATTTAAACTAATATAGATTAATTTATCTAACTAACTTATTTAATTAATTTAGAAATTGTTAAAGGAAAATTAGTTTAAGTTAGATAAATAAATAGTAATTTACTGTTTGATTTATTTAGAATATTAATAAACCGTAAATGGTTATACAAGGTTGAGATAAATCGTGGAATCAAATCGAGAATGAAGTGGATTGCAAATTTAAGGGGCAAAGGTGAGTTAATCTCACTCAGTTGAATTTTAATTTAAAATTTAAATAGATAAATTTAAACAACTGATTGATTTGATTTGGTGTGTTATATATAGTAGTATATAGTATATCTTGGAATATTTGATTTCCCGCATTAAATAGCAACTGATTTTATATTTAAAACCCATATACCGTGATATTCCACCTCGAAGTGGAATTGGTATTTTATGTTGTGCTAACATCTGTGGATGCAAGGAAAACAGGTTGGAGGGATCCAACTGGATTCCTCAACATTTATTTGATTCTTTGTTGTGATTAATTGATATTCTGTGATGAATTATATTGAAATATTGAATGCTATACTTGCTTGAATATATTTCGGTTCACTGATATCAAAATATATAGAAGTAATTTTTTGAAAATAAAAGGAAGCAAATTTAAAGGTGAAGTAATTATAAAGAATGTAAATAAATTAAAATGAATTAGATAAGAATATTGGTGGTTGCAAAATGCTAATTAATAAATTCCGTATATAAAAGGGAAATTTTGAATAATCAGAAGATTAATGAATTTTAAACTTCAGTATTATTATTTTAAAAGAACAAAACAATTATTTAAATTTTAAGATTCGAATTTTGGAAAGAATAAAGAAGAAATTGGGAAAACGTGAAATTGGTATATATCAGTTAAAAGGTTTAAAACTAAACGAAAAATAATAATAATAATAATAACAATAAAGTCCATAATTAACGAATTTTGAAAATGAATTGAGTAGTAAAGAAATTTATTTCAAATGGAGTAGATTGAAAATCAATTTGGGAAATTGATTTAGGTATTTGAGATTGGAAATTCTCCCTGAATGACCAAGTACGTTTCAAAGTAAATTTTAAATATAAGTTAAAGGTTTTAAAGTTGTTTTAAAATGCAAGTTTTGGAAAATTTATTATTTCTAATATTTAAATTTTAAAGAAAGTATTTTCTTTTAATCTATTATAGTAGTAATTATTTAAAGAGTGTCTTAGTAATTTGTTTTCAAAAGTGAAAATCTAGTTTTATATTTTATTAAGTAACTTTATTTTCAAATATTCATATAGTATGTATTTTTAACAAATTCTTGAAGTAGTTTTACCTTAAATATTTAAAGTATATTTCAAAGTAAGGCATTTTAAATTATTTTAAAAATCTAAAGTTTTTTGCTTGGTAATTTCAGTGGAGATAGAAAATATTTGGGAAAGTTTATTTTGAAAAAAATGATGGTTTGAAATTGTTTTCAAAGGATTGAAAATAGAAATATATCTTGTGAAGATATTTTGAGATTAATAAATAATTTAGGAAATTATTTATTGTTGGATGGATGTTTGTGAATATTAATTGATAGTTAAATAACCGACTATCAATATTGGACAAATGCGTTGATATCGAAGAGACCGGGATCGAGATTTATTTCTCAAAAACCACTTGGATCCGGTTTGTACGTTTTCGTGGAAAACGAATTTGGATTCGAAGATGGAGCAGTGAAGTGCAAGGGCTAGTCGCTACTAATCCTGAGGATATTTCCAAAATGGATGTAGTAGGAATAGTGCCTTCGGTTCCGTTCGAACCCGGGACGGACTTGTATGGATGAATGCTTTCGAAACATCGTCAAGTGGACGATGGGCATTCTAAGGGATATGTTCTTAAAAGGTAACGCTTAGCCTCAAGCCTCAACAACCGGGAATGGCTGAAAATCAGGGGTTGTGCAGCAAGGCTTCATGGGTAGCCCCCACTTGAGGGTGAGGGCATCCCTGTGTAGATGTCCCTTTTTATTTCGGCTTAGTGGGCGGTTGCTGATCCCAACCGCGCGGTGATCTTGCTCGGGACTGTCCAGTAAGGGATGGTTCTGGTCTTGTGTTGCAGGGGAGTTAGGGTGGCTCCTCGGTACGCTGATCTAGACCAGGTACTTTGACAGGTGGTACCTAGTGCCTAGTCATTCGTTGGAAATCCATTTTCCCTACGCGCCCGTACGCTTTTGATTGTGCCCAACTATTGCTGAAACGTGAGATGCAAGCATTTCAGCTAGATTCTATTTTACTTTCTATAGACATTATTATAATATCAGAGGATTTTATTCCGCTGCGATGGTTAGATTCTGTTGTTTTTTTATTTTCTTCTTCTATCTCTTCTTCCGTAACCCAAATGGTTCGTATTTCTGTACAACTTGAGTTGATTTAGGTAGAATAGTGATGACTCCAGGGGTACGGATTTGCGGGCTGTTACAGAATCCTTTCAGGTTGCCATTGCAATTGAAAAATTCCCTCCATCATGGAAAGATTTCAAAAACTACCTTAAGCACAAGTGCAAGGAGATGACAATGGAGGATCTTGTAATCCAATAGAGGATTGAGGAAGATAACCGAAAATCTGAGAAGAAGATTTGCATACCATGATTGCCAAGGCAAATGTAGTCGAGTCAGAGAAACCCAACAAAAGAAAATGTGAGCCTGCTTCTAAAAAATCAAAGAAATTTTAGGGTTCATGCCATAAATTGGGAAGAAAGTGTTGATACACGAAGATTTTTGATTAATGACAATGTATAAAGGAAGAGATATATGCAAGATAGAGGAAGATCAATGAAATATAAACTTGAGTATGATTTTTATATATATAGGTTTATTTGTTAAAATCTATCCTCAAGAGTTGCACAAACACAAGAACACATTCATTATACTTCAATTTTTCACTGAGCATACTTCAATTCTTCATAATGCATAAATTCATATGTCAGTCGACTGAACTGAATTTACCAGTCGACTGAACTGACAAAAATGTACAAATATGCACAGTTTCAGTCGACTAAATTTTCTGCACAGTCGACTGAAAACTTTCCAGAAAGATTCTTACTATAATTTCAGTCGACTGAAATTCCTGCACAGTCGACTGAATTTGAACCTGCGAATTTTGCATGAAAGGACACCTTCTTCTTCCCAAGAGTTGCGACCATTCCTCAATAGAAATGGAAGCTTCTCTTGTCTACAACCCTTGGCAATACATGCATCCTTTTTACAACTATAAATACATGATTCAAACATCATTCAAGATATCGAATTCTCTTACTCTAATCTATCTATTTCTTGATCATATTTTCTAAACATTATCAAAGCAATCACTACTCTCTTTGCTTGAATCACTATTTATATTTAATATATTTGATTTATAGCAAATTCATAATTCCTTAATCTTCACAAACATATTTCATATTCTTGAGGATAAGATTATAGGAACATTGTACTACAATGGACTCATTCGTGTTATAAAGAACACAACTAGTCAAAACTTGTTTAGCATTGAGGTTTGAAGTCCTCTTAGGTAGTTTGAGGCAAAGAAATCCCGTTCGGTTGTTCGGGTAAGTTGTGAACCTATTCCTCCGGGTTAAGAGAGGGTTTCGTAGTTAGTAAGATACCTAAGTGAAGCTTAGGGACTGGACGTAGGACAAGTGGTCCGAACCAGTATAAAAGTCTTGGTGTCTCCTAGCTTTTACCTACTTTATCTACCTAGACTATTTCATTATTCCATATTACACGATCCTACCGCATAGCGTCTTTCAATTGGTATCAGAGCCTGGCCGTCCTATAACCATAACACCGTTATTAGACATATTGATAATATGGAAAATAACGCAAGTACAAGTACAACTTCTTCCTATAACTCTACATTTGCTGAAGGACAATCTACTCAAAGACCCCCTCTTTTCAATGGACTTAACTATAACTATTGGGCTACAAGGATGAGGATTTATATGCGAGCAACTAGTTTCGAAGCATGGAACGCCACTCAAGTAGAGTTCGTTGTACCCACAACCGACTATCCTACATGGACACAAACTCAGAAGAATGAAGCTAGTGCAAATGCCAAAGCAATGAATATGCTATTTTGCGCCTTAGATAGAAATGAATTCAACCGAATTAGCATATGTACTACTGCACATCAGATATGGGATACACTTAGAACCATACACGAAGGCACTAACAAGGTCAAACAAACAAAGATCTCCATGCTAAAGAATCAATTCCGAAACTTAAGAATGCGACAAAATGAATCTACCAATGACATGTATTCAAGATTTCAAGACATTCATCATGCCTTAATCAGATTGGGAGAAAAGTTTACGGATTTTGATATTGTATCTAAGGTTCTAAATTCACTCACTGATGAATGGGAAAGAAAGGTGCTAGCAATCGAGGAAGCAAACGATCTATCTTCAATGAAACCAGAAGAATTAATTGGAAATCTCATGTCATATGAAGTTAATATGCAAGCTAAGAAAGATCAAGCTCAAGAAAGAAAGAATGTTGCTTTTCACGTGGAAAAAGAAGATTCCGAATCGGAAGATGAGGATTTAGCATTCATAGCCAAGAATTTCAAAAAATTCTTAAAACTTAGAAAAGGGAACAAAAACGTATTCAAAAAGAATTTCATAAGTAAACCTCCTTCCTAAAATATAGAATGCTTTAATTATCACAAGAAAGGACACATGCAAAAGGATTGCCAAGAACAAAAGAAGGAAAATCAGAAAAGTTTCAACAACAAAAACAAAAAAAAGATAAATTCAAAAAGAAGGCATTCTCTGTAACATGGGACGATTCAGATTCATCTTCATCTGAAAGTGATAGTGATAGCGACAATGAACAAGCAAATGTATGCTTCATGGCTCAAGATTCTGAGGTAAGCAATTTAACTTTTGATGATTTAATTGAAGTAAACACTGAACTTTTAAGCACAATAAAAAGTCTTAAAAAGAAAATTAAGGAAATTCGTGAAAATCAAAACAAAGCTGAGTTTGAAAGAGATATGTTACATGATGAAAAGAAAATTCTTGAAGAAGAACTTGAAAAAGTTCAAGAATTTTATTCAAACTCAGAAACTCAATTATCACTTTTAAGTCAAGAAATTGAAACTCAAAAGACTAAGAATGATATAATTGCTTCTGAAAATCATGAGTTAAAAACAAAAATTAGACAAGTTGAGTTAGAAAAAAATGGTCTTCAAGCTAGATTAGATAACATTACTAAAAATGTTTCTAACTTTAATAAAGGAAGAGAAAATTTATCTAAAATTTTAGAAAATTCTCAATCCTCTTCAAACAAACATGGATTAGGATACAAAAAGGAAGTAAAAATTTCTAAAAATAAAAATTTTAAAAATTCAAAACAACAAATATTACTTCAAGAACCTATTCAAACAAAAGTAGAAACCAAGATAGTCAAAATTTGGATTCCAAAGACTAACAATATTTTAATTAGGAATAAATACATTAAAACATTTATAGATAATGTTCACCATAATAAAAACTATATTTATAAAAAGGATACTAAACCAAATTGGGTTTGGTTTCCTAAACTCTAATTTTTCTTTAGGACCCTATTAAAAAGTGGGTACCAATAATTTCATATTTATTTTCAGGTCCCACTCAAAAAGAAAAAATGGATATTAGATAGTGGTTGTTCAAAACACATGACCGGAGACAAAGATATGCTTACAAACATAACATACTTTGATGGTGGCTCGGTTACCTTCGGAGACAATTCAAAAGGCTATATCATTGGCAAAGGAGATGTGAACAATTACGGTACATCAAAATTACCTTTTATAACAAATGTTTCATTAGTTAAAAATTTAAAACATAATCTACTTAGCATAAGTCAACTATGTGACAAAGGCTTTAAAATAATTTTTTCGGATAATAAATGTAGTATTTTTGATCAAAACCAAAATCTTGTTTTTGAAGGAAATAGAGATAGAAATATTTACGTTTTAAATATGAATATTAATCATAATACAAGTCTGTGTCTACTTGCCAAAGACAATGATCCTTGGTTATGGCACAAAAGATTTTGTCATATAAATTTTAAAACTATTAGAAAACTTTCTAAAAATGATTTAGTAAGAGGTCTACCCAAGATAAACTTTAAAATAAATAATCTTTGTGATGATTGCCAAAAAGGTAAATTAACAAAATCATCTTTCAAATCTAAGAAAATTATTTCAACTTCACAACCATTAGAATTATTACATATGGATTTATTTGGACCAACACAAGTTCAATCCATTAATCATAATCGATACGTATTTGTAATAGTTGATGATTTCTCAAGATATACATGGACTATTTTTATGAAAAATAAAAGTGATACTTTTGAAAATTTTAAAACATTTGTCAAAAGAATTCAAAATGCTAAAGACTTAAAAATTAAAAATATTCGAAGCGATCAAGGAGGAGAATTCGAAAACGAGGATTTTGAAACTTTTTGTAAAAAGAAAGGGATAAATCATAATTTTTCATTTCCTAGAACTCCTCAACAAAATGGAGTTGTATAAAGAAAGAATAGAACATTACAAGAATGCGCAAGAACATTATTAAATGGATGTTCCTTACCAAAACATTTTTGGGCAGAAGCCGTTGCTACTGCATGTTACGTATTAAATGGAATATCAATTAGACCACTAACTAAAAATACTTCTTATGAACTATTTAATAACAAAAAGCCAAATATATCATATTTTAAAGTATTTGGATCAAAATGTTTCATTTTAAATACAAAAGATCAATTAGGAAAATTCGATCCAAAAGCTAACGAAGGAATTTTCGTAGGATACTCAGAACGAAGTAAAGCATATCGAGTATTTAATAAACATACAAACATAATTGAAGAAACTTTACATATATCTTTTGATGAAAATTTTAATAGAAATTTAAGTATAAAAGATGATGAATAATTAATACATATAGAAGAAACAAATCTTGAAAATAATAATTTAAGATCCCCTCCTAGAATATTACGAGATCATCCAACTCAAAATATTATAGGAGAAATAAATTCTCAAGTTAGAATAAGAAATCAACTAAATCAAATGGGTCATGTAGCTTTCATTTCATCAACAGAACCTAAAAATCCTAAAGAAGCATCGACGGATGATTATTGGATTATTGCTATGCAAGAAGAGTTAAATCAATTTGAACGTAACGACGTTTGGAAATTAGTTCCCCGTCCTAATAATCAATCAGTAATAGGAACAAAATGGATTTACAAAAATAAAGTAGATGAATTAGGTAATATAACAAGAAATAAAGCTAGACTAGTAGCACAAGGATATAATCAAGAAGAAGGTATTGATTTTGAAGAAACATTTGCTCCCGTCGCAAGACTTGAAGCAATTCGTATACTTTTAGCTTTTGCATGTTTTCATAATTTCAAACTCTTTCAGATGGATGTGAAAAGTGCATTTTTAAATGGTTTTATTAAAGAAAATGTATATGTAGAACAACCTCCTTTATTTATACACGAAAAATATCCTGATCATGTCTATAAATTAAAGAAAGCACTATATGGTCTTAAACAAGCACCTCGTGCTTGGTATGAAAGACTTAAAAGTTATTTATTAATTTTAGGATTTAAAATTGGAAAAGTCGATCAAACACTCTTTATTAAAGATACTTCAAAAGACATTTTAATAATTCAAATATATGTAGATGATATTATATTTGGATCAACGAATGAAAATTTATGCAAAGAATTTTCAAATACAATGACTAAAGAGTTTGAGATGTCTCATATGGGAGAATTATCATACTTTCTTGGACTTCAAATAAAACAATTATCAAATGGAATTTTTATAAACCAAGAGAAATATTGTACAAACTTAATTAAACGTTTCGGAATGGAAAACACTTCAGCTAAACCTACTCCTATGAGTACTACTACTCATCTCGATCGAGATGACAATGGCAAAAGTGTAGATCAAAAATTATATAGAAGTATGATAGGCTCCTTACTTTACTTAACCGCAAGTAGACCAGACATAATGATGAGTGTATGCTTATGTGCACGTTTTCAATCTAATCCTAAAGAATCACATTTAAGAGCAGTTAAACGAATTATACGATATCTTAACTACACTAAAGACTTTGGACTTTTTTATCCAAAAGAGTGTACATTTGAATTAGTATCATTCAGTGATGCTGATTTTGGTGGATCTCGAACAGATAGAAAAAGTACAAGTGGTACATGTCATTTTATTGGAAAATCACTTGTATCATGGTTTAGTAAGAAACAAAATTGCGTCTCACTTTCCACCTGCGAAGCAGAATATATATCAGCCGCATTAGCTTGTACTCAAGTTATATACATGCAACAAACACTCAAAGATTTTAATATAAATTTAACAAATTCTACAATATATTGTGATAACACTAGTACAATAAACTTATCTAAAAATCCAGTTAATCACTCTCGTACAAAACATATAGATATTCGTCACCATTTTTTACGTGACAATATCGAAAAAGGTATAATTAATCTAGAACATATTTCTACCGAAAATCAAATTGCCGATATATTTACTAAACCCTTATTAGAAAATTCCTTCATAAAACTTCGACGAGAATTAGGGATAATATCCTTTAAAGATATCAATTAAATTTACAGTAGCTATATACATATTTCAGTCGACTAAATTTTTTTTCAGTCGACTGAATATAAATCAAGAGTTATTTTCAGCTATATTATAAACCTCACATTTTTTAACTGATTTATCAATAACATCCTTACATTTTTAACAAATTTTTCCTTAATCATTGAATATTTATGTGGTTACAAATCTTAGCTAAACAATAACCGTTAATTGTTTAGTCAAATTCTATTATAAATTCTTAAAAAATTTAGTTTTTAAAACATCTAAATTTTACAATTAAAAACTTAACAAACTCAAAATGTCGTCTAACAACTCCTACTCTCCAATCAACATCACATCGTCAAGCAAAAACTCTCCAACATCACCAAAACTTCCCACACCAACACCACCACATGAGCCGATGTATAATTGGAAAAATTATCGCACTGGTTACACTCCAGAAACCAAGAAGGCTAAGCGCGGACTTTTTATTTCTCCGGACACGAAAAGAAAGATTGATGAGATTCATCACTTTCAACAACAATAGATTGACCTTCAACGAGAACTATACTTCGAGCAAAAGATTACAGCTAGACGTTTGAACTTCCTAGAGCAAATTGGCTTACGTTTCTGTGGATCAAAGAAGAACGAAGTGGCTGAGCCCCTACCTCGACCCGTCAGTTCATTTGATCCATCTTCATCTTATCGTACACCAAACGATCTCGTCAATCCATGGATGTCTCCTAAGACACCACAATATAGTCCGAATTCATGGGATAGAAATTACATAAAGAATGAAGGAAAGAAGAATCCAAGTCCTTCTCAAAAGAAATAATTCAATTTGAAATATATTATTTGTAACTATTTTTCTTAAAATAAATTATTTAAATTCAAAAAGAACCTGAAACAACAAAAGTACATGACTCAGTCGACTGAACTTAGAAGCCCAGTCGACTGAATGTAAACAGAAAACATTTTTTCCATATTTTCAGTCGACTAAATATTTCTGCACAGTCGACTGAAACTTAACAGAAATTCTCGGGAAAATATTCAGTCGACTAAAATCTTTGTTCAGTCGACTGAATTCAAACCTACAAACTTTCGGTCTACAATTCAGTTGACTGAACAGACATTATCAGTCGACTGAACGGCCTTTTCCAGGTAAAATTCCCTTTATTTACATCAGTTTTTCACTTCCAAAATCACTTTTTACATCTTCTTCCCCAAATTTCCCCAAAACCCTAGATCTCAATTACTTCCAATCTCCCTCAAATCAAAAGCAAATGGTACCAAAATGATCTAGAGCTTCATCCTCTTCATCCTCTGAGCCCATTGATGCTCAAATTGCTCAATGGCTATATGATGAAGTCGCGATAACCCGATGGAACAAGATGAAGAACTCAAGAATATTCGAGCATTCCTTTGTAGATTTCCAAAGTCTTCACACCTACAATTTCCAAGAGCTCACTGATCGAGCAGGCTTAACTCCTCTTCTTGATTTGAAACGGAATGACATTGCCATAAATCATATTATGGCCAAATTGTTCTACGCAAATCTCAATCTTGGACACCAAACTCCAAGGAATCCAAACGACAGTGTCTGGAGCATGGTCTGCGGAAAGAAGATTTGGTTTTCTTTGGATCGAATAGCTCACATTTTAGGGTCAACTAATATCGGAAGGAAACTAGAAGAAATAGAGTTCAATCCACAAATTCGTGATAACATAAATCACCAATTTTTGGATGATAATATAAATTTCCGAGATTTCAAATCTACTTCTCTTCGACCTCGAGCAAGAATTCTACATAAAACTCTAATGAGAACGATCACACCTCGCACGGGCTCATATGAAATCGTTTACCCAACTAACTACCGAGCTTTATATGCCATCTTTGGCAATATTAAAGTCAATTGGGTACAACTAATCCTTGATGAGTTTCTCTCGTTTCATAATGGTAAAATGCGCACAATTTACTTTGGAGAATATATCATGCGACTTCTCCTCAATGTTGATACACCATTACCAGATTCAGAAAACACAATGGTCCATCAAATAAACCATCGGACCATAAGCCTTATGCAACTCCCTACTAGACCTCCTCGATTTATATCACTTGCCGAATGGGAAGCTAGGCATCAAGAGCAACAACAACAAACTCCGCCACCTCAACACGAAGAACATTTCGAACAAGAAGATGAAATTCGTCTTGTTGACCCGACCTACTCTACCAACCAATCCTTACGAATATTATCAAGAAATCAACAAATTCTTGATAATCGTCTTAAAAAGGTGGATAATAAGCTTGACAAAATCAAAGGATTTTTTAATAAGCTTTGGGACGCTATCTCGTGCTCAAGCACTACTACCGCTTCAACATCTCGTGGCAAGCGTCCTGCACCAACATTTACATGGACGTCATCCGAGGAGCATACCAGTAGCAGCACAAGCGGAGCTAGTGATGGACAAGGAGGAAGACAATATCGACCATCAACAGGAGGACCAGTCATTAGAGAACCAGGAGACAGAGAAGGTTCTTACGATTGGGATAAGGATCAGTATTTATTTGAGTTATTGTTCTATTATGTTTCTTGCAACTATGACATTTGAACTATTATATTTTATGCATTGTTTATGCAATTCTAAGATTCATTATTTTTGGTTTAAAGTGATTGTTTTTTATTCCATGCAACTACGGTTATTACTTCCTTTTTGTCGATGACAAAGGGGGAGAAAATCTATGGTACTAACTTTGTTTTTGTAAGAAAGATAGGTGTACATATTCAGGGGGAGAAAGATTAAACATCTTTAGAAAATCAAGTATTGTCATCAATCAAAAAGGGGGAGAATGTTGATACACGAAGATTTTTGATCAATGACAATGTATAAAGGAAGAGATATATGCAAGATAGAGGAAGATCAATGAAATATAAACTTGAGTATGATTTTTATATATATAGGTTTATTTGTTAAAATCTATCCTCAAGAGTTGCACAAACACAAGAACACATTCATTATACTTCAATTTTTCACTGAGCATACTTCAATTCTTCATAATGCATAAATTCATATGTCAGTCGACTGAACTGAATTTACCAGTCGACTGAACTGGCAAAAATGTACAAATATGCACAGTTTCAGTCGACTAAATTTTCTGCACAGTCGACTGAAAACTTTCCAGAAAGATTCTTACTATAATTTCAGTCGACTGAAATTCCTGCACAGTCGACTGAATTTGAACCTGCGAATTTTGCATGAAAGGACACCTTCTTCTTCCCAAGAGTTGCGACCATTCCTTAATAGAAATGGAAGCTTCTCTTGTCTACAACCCTTGGCAATACATGCATCCTTTTTACAACTATAAATACATGATTCAAACATCATTCAAGATATCGAATTCTCTTACTCTAATCTATCTATTTCTTGATCATATTTTCTAAACATTATCAAAGCAATCACTACTCTCTTTGCTTGAATCACTATTTATATTTAATATATTTGATTCATAGCAAATTCATAATTCCTTAATCTTCACAAACATATTTCATATTCTTGAGGATAAGATTATAGGAACATTGTACTACAATAGACTCATTCGTGTTATAAAGAAAACAACTAGTCAAAACTTGTTTAGCATTGAGGTTTGAAGTCCTCTTAGGTAGTTTGAGGCAAAGAAATCCCGTTCGGTTGTTCGGGTAAGTTGTGAACCTATTCCTCCGGGTTAAGAGAGGGTTTTGTAGTTAGTAAGATACCCTAAGTGAAGCTTAGGGACTGGACGTAGGACAAGTGGTCCGAACCAGTATAAAAGTCTTGGTGTCTCCTAGCTTTTACCTACTTTATCTACCTAGACTATTTCATTATTTCATATTACACGATCCTACCGCATAGCGTCTTTCAGAAAGGACGTAAAGCCGTCGAATGTCGCGCACCTAAGAAAAAGAAATTAGAAGCAAACATGGATGACATCTTAGAAGGCGTGTTTGATATGGACTTATGTGCAGTAGTGTCCGAATGCAACCTTGTTGGTGACTCTAAGGAATGGTTTGTAGACAAAGGAGCCACACTGCACATATGTGCAAATAAGTAGATGTTTACAACCTACAAAACTGCTACTAAGGACAAACGACTTTTTATTGTGATTCATCCGCATCAAAAGTCGAAGGCAAAGGAAAGATTGTACTGAAAATGAATTCTGAAAAAGAACTAACTTTGGCAGATGTTCTTCATGTTCCAATGATCTGCAAGAACTTGATTTTTAGATCGCTGCTTAGCAAGCATGACTTCAAACTCACTTTTGTGTCTGACAAATTTGTGTTGTCAAAGAATGGAGTGTATGTAGAAAGATGATATGTTTGTGATGGTTTATTTAAGGAAAATGTAACAACTATTATACCGAACAATTATATGAATAAAATCGAATCGTCTGCTTATATTGTTGATTCCTCTAACATATAGCATTTTAGATTAGGCTATGTAAATTTCAATACCTTATGAAAATTGATTAATTCAGACTTTATACCAAAATTCAACATAGATTTCAACTATAAATGTCAAGTTTGTACAGAAGAAAAATTGACAAGAACCTCGTTTCATCATGTTGAATGAGAAACTGTACCTCTAGACCTAATATACACAGATGTATGTGACATAAAAATGTGTTAAACTAGAGGTGGGAAAAGTCGTTACCTTCATTGATGATTGTACAAGGTATTATCATGTGTATTTCCTTAGAAGTAAGGATGAAGTATTTGATGTGTTTGAAGTATAAAGAAGAAGTTGAAAATCAACTCAACAAGAAAATAAAAGCTTTAAGAAGTGATACAAGAGAAGAATATGAATTCCCTTTGAGGAATTACATGGCATTGTGCACCAAAATACAGCCCCTTATTCACCTTAATCCAATAATATATCCGTATGGAAAAATAAAAATCTTAAAGAAATGATGAATGCCTTACTAATTAATTCTGCATTGGCAAAAAACTTCTGGGGAGAAGGTATTCTTTCTGCAAATCATATTTTGAATAAGATACCATGAAAGAAAACATCTAAATCTCCCCACGAACTTTGGAAAAATAGACCACCATCCTACAAATACTTAAAATTATAGGGATGTCTTTCGAAAGTAGAGGTATCTAAACCAAAGAAAGTCCAAATTGGATCCAAAACAATTAATTATGTATTCATTGGATATGCACAAAACAGTGCCACTTATCGATTTTTGTTACATAAATCCAAAATTTATGATATTCACGTAAATACCATCATTCAGTCGAGAAATGTTAGATTTTTCGAACATGTATACCCTTTAAAAAAGGGTACTGAAAATTACCCTCAAACGAGACTAAGGGAAACTAAAATCTCAAATTCTATTGAGAATACTGAACAAAATATTGATCAGTAAAATTGTGCTAATCAACAAGAGAAGGAACCGACGAGAAGCAAAAGATTAAGGACATCAAAAACGTTTGGTGTAGACTTCTACACATTTATGTTAGAAAACAATCCATTAACATACAAATAAGCTATGTCCTTCATCGATGCCCCTTATTGAAAGGAGGTCGTTAATAACGAAATCGAATCCATTATGGCAAAGCATACATGGGAGTTAGTTGATTTACCTCAAGGACGCAAGACCTTGGGTAATAAATGGATTTTTAAGAAGAAATTGAAAACTGATCGTTCAATAGACAAGTATAAAGCTTGACTTATGGTTCAAAGTTTCAAACAAAAGGAAAACATGGACTATTTTGATACATATTCTCCAATAACCAGAATAATATCAATAAGAATGCTGATAGCAGTGGCATCCACGCCCAATTTAAAAATACGTCAAACGGATGTAAAGATGGTTATTTTAAATGGAGAACTGGAAAAAGAAATATAAATCAAACAACCTGAAGGTTTCCTAAAAACTGAAAATGAAAGTAAGGTTTATAGATTAAGAAAATCACTGTATTGGCTTAAACAAGCGTCTAAACAATGGCATGAAAAATTTGATGAAAATATGATATTAAATGGATTTCATATAAATGAACGTGACAAATGTGTCTATTCTAAACATACAAATATAGGATATGTCATTGTATACCTATGTGTAGATGATCTACTAATATTTGGAAATGACAAGGAGATAATAAAACCTACAAAAGACAGGCTCTCCGCTAGATTTGATATGAAAGATATAAGAATCGCTGATGTTATACTTGGTGTAAGAATACATAAAACAAAACAAGGGTATGTGTTGTCTCAATCACATTGCATTGGAAAATAATTGAAAGGTTTAAACAACACAATATAATATCAGTGAAAACACCCGTAGATTTGAACCAAAACTAGGTTAAAAATAGTGATGATAGTATTTATCAACTTGAGTACTCTCGTATACTAAGCAGTATTATGTACGTAATGAAATACACTTGACCTGATATAGCATATGCTGTAAGTAAACTCAGCAGATATACTAGCAATCCAGGAAAAAATCACTGAAAAACTATAATTCGAGAACTAAGATACCTAAGATATAGACAAAGTCACGGACTACATATGATAGGTACCCATCTGTAATAGAAGGGTATTGTGATGCAAACTGGATAACTAGTTCATCAGATACAAAATTCACTAGTAGATATGTGTTTACCTTAGCTAGTGGGGCAATATCTTGGAGATCCTCTAAACAAACTTGTATAACAAGATCAACCATGGAATCAGAATTTATTGCCTTAGACAAAGCCGCAGAAGAAGAGGATTAGCTTCGAGGATTCTTAGAAGAAATTCTGAATTGGGAAAACCTGTACCTCCAATAAGCATACATTGTGATAGCCACTCCGCTATTGGAAGGGCCGATAGTAAGCTTTATACTGGCAAGTCTAGACATATCCACCCTAGATATAAAACTATTAAACAACTTCTCTCCAACGGGGTTATCACAATTGACTATGTAAGATCAAATGATAACATTGCGGGTCCACTAACAAAAGGTTTACCTAGAGAAAGATTAATATCTTATCGATTGGAATAGGGTTGAGGCCCATAAATTAAAAGTTTCTTTAAACGGAAACCCCGCCTAGCTAACTGGAGATCCCATGATCAAGGTTCGAAGAGACAACTAAGTTTAGATAAACTTGATAGCACTGTAAATATTCAAACCATTCCTATGATAAGTCAGTGCACTACTTCTCGAAAAATAGGATAAGTTTAGATACTTTTAATGATGTCTATACTTGGTAATATTATAGAATCAAGTAGAGTAATGAGAAAATACCCATTATAGGATCACCAACGTGAATGCGAAGACGTCGCTTCAAGGAGAATTGTAAGGCCGAATTCTCCAAAGCACTCATGAGATCAAGCTGGTGTTCATGGCAAAAACGAACACAAACAGAGAACCGAGGTGGATTGGAAACACTTATTATGTGTTGTCTATTTTAGATTTACACAAAAGGCGCAGTTCAAAGACAACCTAGTCCACTGATTCGCCAGTAAGTCAAAAGGATAAACACTAAAGAAGTTCAAGGTCAATGTGTTACTTTAACCGATACGATAAATGTTTCACATAATTTTAAGAAAAAATTAAACAATTACTCACTCATGTGGGGGATTGTTAGAAATGAATGAACAGTATTAGGAAATGTGAAGGCATTAATTGCCTTGGAAGTCGAATAGTCCCACATCTTAGAATAAAATAAACTATTTGTTGTTACATACTAAGATGTTGGCACTATGATAATTTCTATAGACAAAAGGAGACACAAGCCATGATGGGTAGTGCGGCCCACTAACTTGCACGCACGTGTCGGCACCCACGCCCATGCCCTTGCCCCCACCCGCATCCGCGGCACAGGCGAATGGGCGTTTGAAGCTTATTAGAGGCACTTAGAACTTTGCGGTTGGCAATTGGCTTGGCATGACTATTCAGACCGAACAGTTTTTATTAATGTCCGTTCAAATTCAAACGGTCGTACCGCTTGATAAAGGGTCGCAACCTTTTCAATAGTCGCATTTATTCCAAAGGCGCCTATTACCGAATATGTGTACATCCCCTTGCCCATATATAGGCAGAAAGAAAATAGTGAATGTACAATTAAGTTTTCTGTGTTTTTCTTTCACCTCACAGCACCATGTTCTTAAAAATACTCTCTTGAGTTCGTTAGTGCTCTGTAATTATTGCGCAACATCGTAGAGAAAGTCTATTTCATTTCGGGAAACAATTGCTCGATATTCTTAAGCGCCATAAAGGGAGCAATATTGTTTCAAGAAAACAGTTTTTTAAAACTGGACTTGGACAATACAATCGATACGCTTTTTACTATTTTATTTATTAACTGCACAGTTCTACTCGTAACATTTTTGCGATGGCTATGACAGTTTGTTGTTGTTGCAATTTACAACATAATTGTAATAGTTTCGTAACATTTTTGTAACATTACTGTTAACAATTTGTGTATACAGTTTCGTAACGCTTTCCTGACGTTATTCTCTAACAATTTAGTAACACTTTTCTGACGTTACGAATAACACTCTTTTAAACGTATTTACTGTCCAATGCATTTAGGGGAAACCTAATTTAAATGTTCCATGTGGAGAGTTTTATTTATTTTTATACGTGCAGATTTTACATGTTGATGTGTTATTAATTGTTGAAGTTTCAAAGTGACGTGTAAATAAATTTTGCAATGCATCTAAGAAGACTTTTTGTGTGATACATCAACTCATTGTTCTCATTTTTTCACTTCCGTGCACGTGTTTGCATAGTTTTGTGTGATGAATCAAGCAAAATACAATGGATCATAAGCTATGAGCCTGATACCAGCCTAATCTGATACTCCATTCTCATTATCCGAGTACACGTGAACCTTGGAGTTTATGCATGGCTGATAATACATTTCCCATGTGTTGCCACCATATTTATTAAATTGTTTCTAGGACCAAAAGAGTTGACAGTGACCATAATCACCGATCAATGCAAAGAATCGTATATCTTTGAAGGTTGCAAGATGCATAACGTATACACTTGATCAAGTACATAACAGATGGTGAAGAAAATATAGAAATGCAAAATATGTATTTCGTATGTTGCTTACAAAGAAAACATGCATGTGCACAGTAACAGCACTAACATGGATAGATTGTTCATTCTGATAAAAGTATAAAACTAGTAACAGCACATGTATTTTGTATATTGCTTACAAAGTAAACGAGCACATGCACAGTAACAGCAATGGATAACTTGTTCATTGTGGTAAAATTAGTAAAGATGTATGGGATCATTCTTTTAGTTTCTCATCACAAACGATAAAACAATGTGATTTCTCTTGCTAGACAAATTCAACCTGTAACATCTTAGAAGCTCTATTCTGCCTGCATTAGGAAATGTTTTTGAGCTTTCATCCATCTTTCTTCAGAATCATCACCATAAACCATAGTCATTTTTCAAGAACTTAAGCATTGGCTACAACGAGTCTGGCAAAATCAAAATGGGTCGGTATTCCATAAAAATCACCTAAGCTTACATTTTTTAAACGATGGTTGATGTTTGATATCAGGTGAACATGATCATCGTAATCATCAGCGATAGCAATAGCAACATCGGTAGCATCATCCTCTCTCATAAATACGATATTTACCATCACTAGAGGATTTCACACATACCTCTGAAGTTTTTTTTTTTTTTCTAAAAAAGGAGATATATAAATAGAAACAGAAGCTGTCAACAAGCCTGACAGGTAACCCATATCAAGAAAGACTAAAAGTCGGCGAAATAAGCCAACGAAGGAAAAATCAAATAAAACCGATAATAATTTAAAAAAAAATGAAAAATAAACCAACAGAAGGACCATAAAACAAGATACGGCGAAGCAGCCGTATATATAAAAAAATCCCAAAAACAGAAGCAGCGAAGATAGCTGCCGAAGGATCCTCCCAGTATGGAAATAATACAGAACGATGAGATCCAGCAACGGGAGTCGAAAAAAAAGAATGATGGTCCAAGGATACATAAGAAAATGTGCAAATGGTTTTATCTCACAAGGACCATCTAAATCGACTATAACGTCCAAGGATTGTAAGGAAGACATGCAAGTGATTTCACCGCTTATCTTTGCGTATTTACTCTTTATGAACTTACTTGGAGCAAAGAACTTGAACCGATAATTCCCTGATTGGAGCATCGACATCTCCATATCAATACAGCTCAGAACCTTAAGCTCAGGTGCATTTGAACACACATAAGATATGAGACTTTGTTCTTGGAAACCATAGTAACTCCAATGTACGTGGTTGCGCAAACTTAGCATATAAATATATAAAATGAATATGATACTCCACTGTTATCCAGGCAAACAAGTAAGGTTCGACGACCTTTTCAGCTCCCATGGGTCAATGTTCAATGCCCAAACAAACTACTTTGAAAAGCAAGCAGAAGATGTACCCTTTCTAGTTTATACTAGAAATGACAATAACGTTCTCTAGGTTTTCTTTCGTTTAAATACGATTGGCCAACATGCACTTTGCATTAAATTTTCTTTAATGTTCAATGAAGAAAATTTTGAAAAGCAAGCAGAAGATGCACCCTCTCTAGTTTTTACTAGAAATGACAACCACATTCTCTAGGTTTTCTGCTGTTTAAATTCGCTTGGCTAACATGCACTTTGCATTTGATTTTCTTTTAAATTCAGTCAGAAACGAAGGTATGCTTTCACGTGCTGTATCTTGCATGGTTCTAAATTCCGCCGGAATTCTGGTTATTCCGTTCCGGTTCCGCTTATAAATTCTAACCAGAACGGAAACCGATCAAAATTCCGGTTCCGGTCTAAATTTCGAATTTACGTTTCAAATATTAAAAAAAACATATAAAAAATTAAAAAATACAACAAATATATAATAATTAAAAAAAACAAATTAATCAAAACAATAAATAAATGGAGAAGAAATCATATAGCTTCGTAAAAAAAAATTGCAATACTTTTGCTAATTTACATCGAATCATAATAAAAAATTTATAAATTTTCTAAATTGATCAAAATTTTAAAATCTCAAATGAATAATACGGAACCTTACACAACAGATTTTTAATTAAAGTATGTATTTTATATGTAGTGTGAAAAATATATTATAAATTTATGACGGTATTGGATATTTATTAGCGTATATAGCAAATTAAAACAAAAAAGCATCGAATTAGAAAACAAGAATTAAAGCGGAACTTCCGAAATTTTTGAAATGAAACCGAAAATTTTAAAATTACTACTGGCCGAAACGGAAACTGGAATTTTGAACCCCTGTTCCTTGCGTGTGTTTTGATACTTCAGTGTCCCAATGTCACTACTATCTTTCACTTGAACTTTTTTAAGAACCATCATTTTCAGTGGCCCTGGCTATATTAACTTTAACTAAATTCGACTTTTATTTGTTCCAACTTATGCAAAATTAATAAAGTAACTACATATATTCGCATAATGGAGATTGTTAAATTGTGTTTTCCTTTGAACAGCGTCTTACTTTATATCCATTAACACATTATACTAGGGAGTACTTAGCTTGATTCCTATTTAAGATGATATTTTCATAGTCATCCATCATATTAAGCCAAAGAAACTAATGCTGTTGATACATGAATATGACTTTGGGATATAGGGGAAAGAGAATAGGAAAACTCAAAATAGGAAATACAATTGCAAAATATCACAAAATTGCTTCTTAAAAATAAAAGCAACGGTAAAAAATGGCTGCTCGCTATTGAGCGATTCTTCTCTTCTCGCTTATTTCTGCTCCTCTTCTCCTGTGATTCTCCAACGCTCTCTGAATTCTGGTTTGGTGTTTTTTTCCTGTCTCTAGTCTGAGTGTATGCTGTTCTCGTGCTCGGCCATGAGCGCAACTGTTTGTGGCGATGGAGAATTTGTTCTCGCTGGAACGTTCGTTCGTCGTTGTCCGTCTTTTGAGTCGATTGGCGTTGCTCTTCGTGAGGTAATAGCCGGTCCTATCTCTCTGGTCGTAACTGGTGAGCGAACGATCGAAATTAGGGTTTTCTCTATGGTCGATTTTGGGGATTTGGTTCGTTGCCGTTTTCTGTGGGTAGAGAAAGGTTTTTTGGAATTGATTCCGATTTTTGGGGATGGTTTGGCTTGCCGTCCGTTCCATAGCTCGCGGTCTTCGTTGTTCGAAGCTTCTTGCGAGGCGGAGTGCCGTATCGCCTCCTCGACTGTGTTGAAGGGGGATGTCATTACCCCTTTCGAACCGTCTCTGGTCTTTGCTGTCGCTGTCGATGCTGTGCCTTATGGGGTTGATTCTTTGAAGTTTGGATCGTTTTCTACCGTTGATGGCTTCATCGCCGCTGCAGAGGATCTGAGGGATGTAACTACCCTTTTCGATCCAATGGACGGCGTTTGTGGTTCTTTTGTGGATAAGGCCATTGGCTTGGTTATTTCTTCTTCTGGCGTTGGTTGCTCAGTTCCAGTCTCGCCGGTCGAAGGGGATCTCACCACCCCTTCCTCCCAGGCTGTTGGGTCGTCAGAAGAAGGTGGCTTGGTTGGTGTTATCCGAGGGGTCTCTGGCGTTTTCCTCTTTTGGTGGCTAGCGCGGCACTGTCCCTATGTGTCGTTGTTGCCTCGTGCTTATTGGGCGAGCTGTGCCAGTGGTTTGTTTGTTTGCTGTGAGAGGCTCTCAGTTTGGGCGGTGTTCGATGTTGTTTGGGTTGTTGTTAGTGGCCGTGGATGGTGGGTGCGTGCTGGTCAGATTTCTGTTTCTGGTAATTTTGGTTATGTGCAGTTTCTTTGTGGTTCTGAGTATATTATTCTGGTCATCCTTGATTGCATGGTTGTTATCTGTGTGAGCATTGGCACGCTTAGGCGTGTGCTCCCTGGCATCGCTTCTCCGGTTTTCCGTGAAGGCATGCCAGGTCACTCCGGCATTGTGTTATCCGTTTGGATAACCCAATATGATGCTTCTTGTGTTTTTTTTTAGTTTGCCAAAGCGAGGTCTGGTTAGTATCGCGTTTGGCTATTAGTTTCTATTGTATGCCCGTTATTCCACTGTGGCCTCCTCAGGCAGATTTTCCAGGCAGTGTCGTTAGGCTCAGGCGGTGTCCTAGCTCTGGCTGCATAGTGTACCCTTATATGGTTCACTATGCAAGCAGAATAGAATATTGCCAGTCAGGTGCGACCATGATGGGGGAAATCTCTGCCGGGACCACATTGCGAACACCACCTGTATCGCGGGGATGTCTGTCTAGTGGCATTCCGGCCTGGGTGAGGTTCCTACAGGATCGAGGGATACGATTAGTTATTTCCCCGACTCTCCCGCGTCTATCTCCTTTTTTAGCTTGTTCGTCGGTTTCCTCTTCTATTAGCTGTTCGTCCTGTTGTTCTCTTCCTTCTTCATCCTGCTCGTTATCGATTGTCATTCCGATGATGACCGACGAGGAGATTTCTCTGCTTAACGAGCGGCTTGCTCGTCTGGCAGAGAATTCTGTGCCGATTCGTGCTTCTTTTCCCATGTCCGCGCCTGAGAAGCGCTATTGTTCTTACTCCTCGGAGGAGCCTCTGCGACCGTTCTTGCGCAGGTCGTCCCGTAGTAGATCGCGCGGTTCTTCGGGAGTTCTCCGCACCATTCGCACTCGCTCTATAGCGGCGACTGAGCAGCTCGAGAGAGCAGCTCTATCTTCTTTGTATCGTATTTGAGTTCTGTCTGGGTTGGGTTTTGGAGTCGGGCTTCTTTCCTGTTGATCTCTCATCATGTCGTCCTTCCTATTTTGGAATATTCGTGGTATTGGAAATGAAGCATCGGTTGCTAGGCTGAAACGGATTGTTCGCAAGCATTCCGTCAGTTTGATTGCTATTTTGGAACCTCTTGTTGACTCGGGTGACATAACCAAGGTGGTTCTGTCACTGGGGTATGGAGGCGCTCTTTCGAATGTTTCTGGTAAGATCTGGATCCTTTGGTCCAAAAGTTTCGTTATTCAATCTGTTTTTGATTCGTCGCAGCTTTTATCTGTTGTTTGTTCTTCTTCCTCCTTCCCTCGCCCATTTCTTTTCTCCGCTGTTTATGCCAAATGTGTTAGGGTTGACAGATTATCTCTTTGGGATGATATTTTGTCTCTGGCAGATTTTGGCTGCTCGGCCTCAGTGGTAGGTGGTGATTTCAATGTGGTCGCCAGTCAGGCGGAGAAAGTAGGTGGAGTTGCGGTCAACCGCCTTTCTATTTCTGATTTCAATTCTTTTGTTGTTCGATCCGGGTTAGCTGAGATTCCTTTCGTTGGTTCGGCCTTCACTTGGTCTAACAACCAGGAAGGGCCAAATCAGATTCTTTCCAGGTTGGACAGGGTTTTTGGGTCGGCTGATTGGTTTGACCTTCCTTTTTCCTATTCTATTTCCCATCTTCATCGCTCATGTTCTGATCATGCTCCCATGCTTTTGTCCTGTGCTTCGCGATCGATGACGGGTCCGTCTTCGTTCCGTTACCTTAGTATGTGGAGTTCTCATCACACCTACCGTGAATTGGTGGCGGATTCGTGGTCCGCACCCATTGAAGGGGCCCCGTTGGGGGCTTTTTTCCGAAAACTGAAACGGCTTAAGTTTCGTCTGAAGTCGTGGAATTCTACTGTTTTTCGGAATATCTTCGACCGCGTTAGGGCGGCTGAAGAGTCTCTTATTTTGGCCGAATCCTTGTTTGACGAGTTTCCTTCGGCCGAAAACAAAGCGAACTGGGCTTCCGCTCAATTGGCTTTCTCCTCTGAGCTTCGTATTGAGCACTCCTACCTAAGTCAAAAGGCAAGGATCAAGTGGGTGGTTGAAGGAGATTCAAACTCCAAATTCTTTCATTCCTCTATTAGAAAGAAAGCCAATCTTCTCTCTATTCGTGAGATATCGAGAGCGGACCTATCTGTGGCTACAACCCCCTCGGAAGTTATAGAGGTTATAGTTTCCCACTTCCAATCTTACCTCGGATCTCCGTCTGTTAATGAACCTGCTTCGGACATTATGTCATTCATTCCTCGTCTTATTCATGCGGATGACTGTGTAGGTTTAGGCTCCCCTCCCTCGTCCGATGAGATTCGAGCTTGTGTATTTGCTCTCAGCAAGGACAGTGCTTGTGGCCCGGATGGTTTTAACGGATCCTTTTACCGTTCTTCTTGGGATATTATCCAATCGGACTTATGCCTAGCTATTCAGCATTTCTTCTCCGGAAGTGACCTCCCCATTAGTTGGTCCTCCACAAACTTGATTCTTATCCCCAAGTGTGAAAAGCCAAGGTCGTGTTCGGAGTTTCGTCCTATCAGCCTTTGTAACTTCACTAACAAAATCATTTCCAAGGTTCTGGCCTCCCGACTGAGTCCATACCTTGATCGGATTATCTCTTCCTCCCAGGCTGGCTTTGTTAAAGGTCGTTTAATCACTGATAACGTCCTTTTAGCCCAAGAACTGGTTTCTCAAATCGATCGTAAGGTCAGGGGTTCGAATGTTATCTTTAAACTCGATATGGAAAAGGCCTACGATCGTATTTCCTGGTTTTTCATTATCAAGGTGCTCCGTGCCTTCGGTTTTCCGGAGGATCTTATCGATTTGGTGTGGAGGCTCATCTCCAACTGTCGGTTTTCTGTTATCATTAACGGATCTGCCAGAGGTTATTTCAGAGTAGGCAGAGGTATTCGTCAGGGAGATCCGCTATCTCCCACTCTATTCGTTATAGCGGCAGAGGCTTTCATCCGTGGTATTCATGTTTTATCCGTTTTCGGCCAGATTCAGCGCTTTGGTCTACCAAGTGGATGTCCTCTCGTTTCGTCTCTGTCCTTTGCTGATGACATCGTTATTTTTTCTAATGGTAATCGTTCTTCCGTCCGGCGGCTGCTTCGGTTCATCCACCTTTACGAGAGGTGTTCGGGTCAATTGGTCAACTCTTCTAAGAGTTGTTTCGTTCATGCGAAAGACATGGACCCCTCGCGTGTTTCTTGGGTTGAGGCCTACTCTGGGTATAGGGCGTCTGCTCTTCCGCTTCCTTATTTGGGCATTGTCCTCTATAGGGGTAGGAAACTCAATGCCCTTTTTGATCCCCTAACAGACAAGGTTAGGGGAAAGATTATCCGCTGGAACGCTTCTCTTCTTTCGCAAGCAGGTAGGTTGGTGCTCATCCAATCTGTTCTATGCTCTATGGGAACTCATATCTTTGCAGCTATGACCCCCACTTCTTCTTTTTTTCGATCTTTCCAATCTTTGGCTGCGTCATTCTTCTGGGGATCGAAGGGGGATGATCGAAGGCACCATTGGGTGTCTTGGAATGTTATCTGTCGCCCTAAGGTTGAGGGCGGTTTAGGTCTGCGCAATCCGAAGGATATCTGCTCAGCGTTTGCTTGCAAACTGTGGTACCGGTTTGCAAGTAACGATTCCCTCTGGGCAAAATTCCTTCACGCTAAGTACCGTAGGCTGGCTCCTGCTGGTTATTCCGGCACTCCTTCTTTCGCTAGTGAGACTTGGAAGCATATGCAATCGGTGAAAGGGCTTGTTGATTCTCATCACGGCCTATCCGGTTGGGATGGCGGTCCGTTCTCTATATTTAAGGCTTGGAATTCTACTCGGGCTCCTTCTCCTTCTCTTCCCATTTTTTCTCGCATCTGGGACTCGCGTATTCCTCCTAAAGTCTCTCTCTTCATGTGGCGTTCCTTCCACGGTGGTCTACCGGTCGATGTGAACCTCCAGCGGATAGGTTTACCGACTGTTTCCCGTTGTAGATGTTGTGGTCATGGGGATACAGAATCTGTTGCTCATTTGCTTTTTACGGGCTGGTGCGCCAGAGCTTGCTGGAATTATTTCGGCAATCTTCTGGGTGTTCGGGGCAACATCTCGTCGGCTATTGATTTATTGTCCACTTGGTGGATTCGCAGCACAGGTAAGTCTCTTCGGTCTATCCTGTATCGTCTGATTCCTTGTCTTATTTGCTGGCACATCTGGTGTGCTCGGAATAAGGCAATCTTTGAAGACTGCCCTATGGATCGTTTCTCTGTTATCCGTCGGGTTCGTAACGATGTTTACTTGGCCTTCCGTGGTCGCCCTTTCCGCGGTTCGGTCAGTCATCGCTCGAGTCGCTTTGTGAGCCTTTTATCTATCTCTTGCTCGCAATCTTCTGATCGAGCGGGAATTGGTTGATGTTGATGCTGCGGTTTGGTGTGTATTGCTTTGCAGAATCATGCTTCTTAGTCTTTTGCCACCTACCCCCCCCCCCCCTTTTAAACTTTAATGGTGCGCGTCTGTGATGTTTGCTTTCAGGTTCAGGCTGTGGTGGCGTGGTTTTATGTCATCTATTGCTGTCTCGTTCTGATATTGCTTTTGCCTGGTGCTATTGCTGTCTCGTTTTGCCATATCAGTTTAGTTTGGGATGGTAGCTTTGCTGTTGGTGGGGGTGATCGGCTTCTTCTTTCCATTGTCGTATCGGGTGGAGGGTATTCTTTATTCTATATTGTATGCCAACATTGTCTTCGGGCGATGGCCTTGCCGGAGTTCGAAGACGATGCTGGTTGATCTTCTCTGGTATTTGGATCCTTGGTGCCAGTTTAGTGGTGCTCGCTTTTTTGTATTCTGTTACATTTGCCGTAGGTTCAGATCTGTTGTTTGTGGTTGTATAGTTCTTTTAGTGGCTATAGTTTTATTCTTCCTTGTTTGGGTTACCTGTCAGGCCTGTTGACAGCTTTTGATAAACCTAAAGGAATAAAAGAGTCAGTTTATAAAAAAAAAAAAAAAAAAAAAAAAGTTAAGGGTGTGTCATAGATGAAAGTGTATAATTTATTATATAAGTTAACCCTTGTATGAGAATCTTGTTTGAAGTAAAATATGTTTTTGATTTAAAAAAAAAAAAAAAAAAAAAAAAAAAAAAAAAAAAAAAATACAATTGCAAAATATGTATTTTGTATATCGCTCACACAGAAAATACGCACATGCACAATAATAGCACTAACATGGATGGCTTGTTCATTCAGATAAAACTAAGTAAAGATGCATCTGTTCATTCTTTTACTTTCACATTAAAACAGTGAAACCATACAATTTTTATCTAAAAATCTAACATACGGGCAAAATTGCATCAAATATCGATACACACAGTGCTTAAGATTTTCACAAGTGCAGTAACTAAAAAAAAACATATTAAATTTTTGCTCACATACATCATAGTATAAAATTTTATCTTATGACTATATCGATGTTGAGCTCAGTTTATACTCTCTTAAGAAATTCCACCTGCAACATCTTAGAAGCACTATTCTGCATCAGGTAATGTTTCTGAGCCTTCATCCATCTTTCTTCAAAAGCATGACCATAAACTATGGTCAATGTTTCAAGAACTTCAGCATTGGTCACAATGAATCTGGCAAAATCAAAATGGGCCCGTACACCATAAAAACCACTTAACCTTACGCTTTTTAAATGATGGTTTAGACAGTTAATGTTCGATATCAGGCGAACATGATCATTATAACCACCGTCGAGAACAATCATAGCATCATCGTTAGCCGTGACCATGCTTTTATAATTACGATAATGTTTACAGTAGAAATCGTCGAGATAGACTTCTAAAGTTTCTAAGCAGGGGAAACACACGAGAAAGTATGTAAGAAATTCTACCCATAGACCATCATCGGAATTGACTGCAATGTCCAAGGATCGCAAGGAAGGCATATAAGTGATTTCACCGCTTATTCTCATGCCGCATCTACCATAGAAATTGAACTGATAACTTCCTAATTGGAGCAACGACGTATTCATTTCAATACGGCTCAGAACCTTAAGCTTAGGTGCATTTAAAATCACCACTTTGGAACTTAGTGGGCCATCACACTTGAATGACTCGAGATTTGGAACATCTTTAATAACAATATCATAAACATGATCGAAGTCATCAGTGCCTTTAAAATAGAGTTTCTGCAAGCTGTCGGATTCAATAATAACAACTCTAAAGCCATAACAACAAACCAATGCCAACTCGATGATCGATCTTGAAGAAAGCAAGTTAACCAAAAGTTTATTATCCATGTCATACTCTATCAAAGTCAACTTCCTTAAATTAGGAAAGATATCCTTGTAGGCTGGTAATTGTGCAGGCATTAAACAACCCCGCAACAGGACATCAACAAGGGAATCACATTCAAGAACAAAGCAAGGAACCTTGAAATCTCTGAGGTAGATTTGGAGATTTCGAATGCCTTTTAGGGTTAGGGTTTTTAAGAGAGTTACTAGGGTTTCTTGGTATTTATGCCAATCAGGTAGAATGAAATGGCAGGTAGGAATGGGTCCAGGGTGGGTGGAAATAATATGGGACATAGCATTCACAATCCAGGAAGAGGATTCCTCTTGAGTAAAACAATACATGCAAGATTGTTGACAATGGATTCATCAGAGATGGTGATTGGGGAAAGGAGCCACATATTGCGCCATCGTGTCGATAGAATGGTTGTCCTTGCTGATTCTTCCACATAGAGATTAGAAAGAATATTGCAGATTATATCATCAGGAAGAGCACTGATTCGATCTTCTCCACTGTCTTGCTTGTACATTTGAGATATTGAAAGAACAAAGTTAACCTACACGAACAGATATAGAGCACAATTTGAATTGATTCTAGTTCTGGGAATTAATAAATGATATATCAAGAGCTTGAGTAGCTAAATTAACTTGCACGTATAAAGGTTATTTTTCATAAGCATATTTGTCTATAAAAATTACACATGTGCCTAATTTACTGGAATTTATTTGTACATATGATAGGAAACTTTGTTATTGGAATCCGTAGGAGCTCTACAAATACACTGTTATCAAAACACAACAAGGTTCTGAAGAACCTTTTCACCTTCCATTGGTCAATGTTCAATGTCCAAACAAACCATGTAGAAAAGCAATGGTACCAAAGAAGACAACAACATTCTCTTAGTTGATCATACCTACAAATCATTCATGCTATATCTGTAACCCATGCATCATCAAAGTGCAATTTTTTTTTATTTTTTTTTTTTGATTTAACTGCGTTCCTCAATAAATTTCCCTTCGCAATATAAATTACTTAGCATACCAAGATAAACTGCAACTCATAGTAGTTGTGCAAGGTTTTCTACTCTTTAAACATCCTAGGCCAACATGCACTTTGAATTAACTTTGCTTTTAAATTCGGTCAGAAATAAAGGCATGCTTTTACTAAACGTTCCTTGCTATGTTGTGATGTTTTTAGTGCCACGATGTAACTAGTATCTCTTACTTACAATTTTTTAAGGACCATCGTTATCAATGGCCCCGACTATATTGACTTAAATTAAATACGACCTTTATGACCTTTATTTGTTCTAACCTATGCAAAATTATTAATCCCTACAAGGCTGAAGTAACTGCATATTTACGTAACGAAGATTGATAAATTGTGTTTTTCTTTCAACAGCTTATTACTTTATTTACATTAACACAGTATATTAGGAGTACTTGATTTGTTTTAAAGATAATATTGTCGCAGTCATCCATCATTTTAAACCAAAGAAAACAATGATGTTCATATATTAAAATTCCTAGTATAATTGATCAAATAAGGTAAAACGATGGTGATTTTAGGTACCTGCATGACTAGCATAGAAGTTTCCTGGTTTGCAATGGTAATTGATATGTGTTATATGGCTACTATACCGAAAAAGAAAATATTCAATTATAAACTCGTCGCACAAGTTTATAATTTAGATTTCCACTACACTGGAATTCTGTGTTAATTATTATAACAGTATGAATGTCGTAAATAAATTACAACAACAGCGTTATACTATTTTAACTAAACAGTATAACAAAAATAGAAGATAGAATATAGAATTCTAACCGTATAATGTCTGAGGCTCGTCATAACGATTTCCTTAAGAATTTTATTTCAAAATTCTCCCAAGATATAACAGACGAATTCTGCTCGAAATTGTAATGAGTATATCACTCTGTAATTTGAATATGAGAACAGCAGTTATTAGAGGAGAAAAGAGATACAGGTTGGAAAAATCAGTGAGGAAAGTGATCAGTTTCCCTCCTTATTTATAGTTGGTCCGTATCCCTTCCGAACGGTCATGTCTGCACCCATTCGTTCAAACAGTCGCGTCTGTACCTTTTCGTACAGTCACATCTGTCTGTTTTGCCCTCTAACGTATCTGTTTTGCACCCGTCCGCTCGTACCGCCTGGTACTGTTTCGCCCGTGTCCGCTTCCGCACCCGTTCGTTTGCGCGCTTCAGAAGTCGTGTCGAGTCGCATCCGCTCGCGCCTATTCAACCCGTGTCCGCTGCCAAACAGATCTGCATCTGTTCGTATGGTCTGCAACTGTCAGAAAGCCCGGTCCAGTTTGCAGTAAAAATATGAGTATCATATTAGACCCGTACACGGCCCGGCCCGGCCCGGCCGGACAGCTGCGCGCGCGCGTATGGTGGTGATGCATGATCTCCCTCCTCACAACGAAGCATACATTTGGGAGTATCAGGCCCCCAACCTCCTCATGAAAAAGCTATATTCAAATCAATATAGCTCTCACAATTTGGAGATGTGGGACTTTGTATATTTAATTCAACTTTAAGGAATTCCAACAATCCCCCACATGAATGGTAATATACATATCCCCACACAAAGCGAAATATCACAGAGTATATATGGAATGAATGCTTTATCGTGGATAAGTAGATATTTCACTTTGAACTTTCCCTAGTTAAAACTTATCGGATATACTTGGCTAATCGGTGAATTGTTTCATCTTGAACCGTCGGCCTTTATTGTATATCCAGACAATAAGCTTTACGAAATATTGATTCCCTTCTCACTCAATATCTTGGTTTTGTTCATTTTGGTCCTGAACATATTTTGGTTCTGCGAGTATTATAGAGAATTTAAGCCTTTAATATTCTCATAGAGCCGACCCAGCTCACACTAACATAGGTGATCGCAACCATTAAGAGTATCCTACATATACCCCATTTGTTATTTTCAAGATATGGTCATCATTAAAAAACATAGTTTTAACCTTTAACTACTTCTGTAGGCATGAATTATATTTTGCACCATAGGAATGGAGTAGGACCAAGTCCATACAAATGCATAGCTTCTTGAGTTACTCATAACTGGTTTGCCTATTGATCATAGTCCGTGGGGTCTTCAGTTGCTAGGATAGGTTTCCGTATAAGATAACTCTTGTTGGTTTAGGCTTTTAAACCCATTCCCCTCGATGAGCAGTCAATTTTCTCTCTTGATAAAACTTTAGTAAATGGATCCGCTAGGTTATCATTTGTCCTCACATAATCAATGGAAATAGTTCCATTGGAGAGCAACTGCCTTACTGTGTTATGGCGACGACGTATGTGTCGTAATTTTCCATTATACACAAAGTTTTTCGCTCTACTTAACGCTGCTTGATTATCGCAGTGAGTACATTTGCCCGTCACAGGTTTGGGCCAAAATGGAAAACTCAGATTCCATGACACTGTTGCTCCTGTAAGGGTAAAGACATAACCAATTGTGGATTTTGATTTCTCTGAATCTGCAATCCAGTTTGCATCACTATATCCTTCTAATACTGCAGGATATTTTCCATAATGTAAGGAAAAGTTAGTGGTATTCTTTAAATATCCCAACACTCTCATTAGTGCTTTCTTAGGAGACGGAACTGGAACTTTTGCCAAGCACCCCCACACTTTGAGGTATTAAAACTTAGTTTGTGTCCTTTCCATAACTCATATGGAATTATAACCATTTTATTATTGCGAATATGGTGTTGTTGTTTGATGAATTATTCTATTTTCTGCACAGAACTGTTCAAACGGTGATTCATATTCTCCACCTCGATCAGAGTTCAATATCTTGATCTTTCTATTTAACTGATTTCTAGCTCGGTTTTGTATTCTTCAATTTTGGGAAATTTATGTATTCTAATCTATCATGCCATAGTAAAATATCGTGTTCAAGCAAATAAAAAACTTCAATTTTATTAACAGCACAATCAGAATACATAGTTTTATTGCCAACAACGGCTACATTTACCTTAAATAGGCCATCATGCTGAGAAATCGGACTCGTCCATTTCCATGTTGTCAACTATATTCGCCTCTGAGTTGCGTTCCTTCTTGTGTCTGCAATCTCTAGCGGCGTGTCTCATTTTGCCACAAACCCAACATTCACCATTAAACTTCTTGGTTTGTTTGTTGTCTTTGGATTTGTTTTCAGGAGCTTTCCTTTTCTTCTGGAAATTCTTCTTTTTGTTTTTGGTCTTTGAATCTTCAGCCACAAATGCCTCCTCGCTTTGTTTTGTAATTCCATGGTTATCTGCCTCAATTTTCAATCGGACTATGAGATCCTGTAAAGAGAATTCCTTCTTCTTATGCTTTAGATAATTGCGGTAATCTCTCCATGACGGCGGCAGTTTTCCCGTGATGGCTTCAACCAAAAACGATTCTCCAACCTTATGATCTTCCGCTTCGAGTTCATGAATGATGATTTGCAGTTCATGCAGTTGAGCGGTTACTGGTTTGGAGTCAACCATCTTGTAGTTCATAAATTTGTCTACAATGAATTTCTTAAGACTGATATTCTGCGTCTTGTACTTTGTGGTAAGTGCATTCCAGAGTTCTTTTGATGTCTCTAAAGGCTGATATATTTTGTATAACACCTTGTCGAGATAATTCAGAATATAGTTTCTGCATAAAAAATCGGAATGCTTCCACATATTCACCTCTGTTTCCTTGCCTGGTGCAGAAATTGGTTCCTCCTCCTCGAGGTACTTTTGAAGACCAAGTGTGGTGAAATAAAATAACATCTGATTTTGCCATGTCAAGAAATCATCACCATCTCCCTTGAACGGTTCAGGTCTGTTGGGAATAGTATTTTTTGAAAATTCTACTATTGTCATCTCTGTTTTAGTAAGAAAACAGTAAAATTCTTAAAATGTTATATGGCTATTATACCAAAACAAAGAATATTCAATTATAAACTCGTCGCACAAGTTTATACTTCAGATTTCCACTACACTGAAATTCTGTGTTAATTATTATAACAGTATGAATGTCGTAAATAAATTACAACAACAGCGTTATACTATTTTGACTAAACAGTATAACAAAAATAGAAGATATAATTTAGAATTCTAACCGGATAATGTCTGAGGCTCGTCGTAACGATTTCCTTAAGAATTTTATTTCAAAATTCTCTCAAGATACAACAGACGAATTCTGCTCGAAATTGTAATGAGTATATCACTCTGTGATTTGAATATGAGAACAACAGTTATTAGAGGAGAAAAGAGATACGGGTTGGAAAAATCAGTGAGGAAAGTGATCAGTTTCCCTCCTTATTTATAGTTGGTCTGTATCCCTTCCGAACGGTCGTGTCTGCACCCATTCGTTCAAACAGTCGCGTCTGTACCTCTTCGTACAGTCACATCTGTCTGTTTTGCCCTCTAACGGATCTGTTTTGCACCTGCCCGCTCGTACCGTCTGGTACTGTTTCGCCCGTGTCCGCTTCCGCACCCGTTCGTTTGCGCGCTTCAAAAGTCGTGTCGCGTCGCACCCGCTCGCGCCTATTCAACCCGCGTCCGCTGCCAAACAGATGCGCATCTGTTCGTATGGCCTGCAACTGTCAGAAAGCCCGGTCCAGTTTGCAGTAAAAATATGAGTATCATATTAGACCCGTACCCGTACCCGTCTTGGTTCGGTCGGACAGACGGCGGCGCACGCGCGTGTGGTGGTGATGCATGATCTCCTCCTCACAACGAAGCATACATTTGGGAGTCTCAGGCCCCCAACCTCCTCATGAGAAAGCTATATTCAAATCAATATAGCTCTCACAATTTGGAGATGTGGGACTTTGTATATTTCATTCAACTTTAAGGAATTCCAACAATATGTAATGTCAGCACCATATATTATTATCTAAATAAATTTGGTTTATTTTTAGAGTAAATAAGTGGGACTAACTTCAAGCTGCACATGGTGATAGTTGAGCTGGCAATAGTGCCTGTCAGTACCATTTTCTAGTTCAAAAACTCCTATACTTCATTGCATTAATTTCAGCATAATACTAACACTCTTGCATTTTCTATTAACACCTCGGTTCTTTCGTATCTTGCCCTTCGTTCATCCAGCTTTTCTTCCTCCCATCCTCTTCTTTCTTACTTCGTTTTATTTTTTAATTTGTTTTATTTTTTTCCCAGCATATAATTCAACCAAAGAATAACATCAAAGCCTAGATCTCTGTTCCATTTTAAACTGAGATATTTATTCAAGGTTTTGATAAAGTTTAAAATTATTGAAATTGGAAGATAAACTGAGCATGTGGTATAATTTGTAACTTGTTGGTGCTTCTATTTGCACTGAATTAGCTATAAAATAATTTCAAAAAACAGGATGGATTTTATAAGCGAATACATAAAATCTGGAAATTTGGCTTGTACCTTTTAAAAACAAACAAAACAAAGAAACAAAAAAAGAAAATAAAAGAAACTGGAAATTCATCGTTCTGTTTTTGCTTGAACAAACACTACATCAATCATCAACATAAAGGAAAAATGCACACTCTGAAAACTAAACATACTAGACAGCTAGACCAAAAGATTAGGTGGTTATACAATAAGAACATAGAGAAGATGAGTATCATATGCAAGCATAGTTTTGATGTTAAAATTGCACATGTTCGGATCTACAAATAAATAGGGCAATCTTGTCATTGTAAATGTGAAATTTTACTAGGAGGTGTAAGGCAATTATAGAGATGATAATAAGACCACCGGTTGAAAAAAATACGGGTAACAAATTACCACAATGATAGTATTAAGTAGATCGCCCTATTATCACATCTTACAAATAATAAATTTTACAGTCAGTGGCTGTATTCACTGACAGGCATAGACAGTGCATACACAAAGATTCTAATGTGCATAATGATGATGGTATCGGTAGTAATTCTGAACCGTCTCGGCTAAATTTGTACAAAATAGTTACAGAATAATTGGCTTTAATCAATAATTACCTGAGAAGGCAGATATTCGAGCAAAATATTTGACGAAGGATGAGAAAGAAGCGGCAATGGTTTTCTTTTTGTTTTGTCGCGCAGGGCAATTTTTTATTTCCGTAGATGTGTTCAGAGGGATCTCTCTAGGGTTTCTTGATTGAGCACGGATAGATAGATGGCTTTGGTACAGGCCAAAGAGAATAGGAAATTTAATTTTATTGCTACAGATGTTAGGGTTTGAGCTCAAGAATAGGGCGTTAGAAAAGGGCGTTCATGTTTCGGATTTTCATATTTTTAGGGCAATTTTAAAATGCTCTTGGGAAGACTATGGCCTCTTTTGTTAAAAATGACGGAATGTTTATGGCTGAAAGCTGAATGCTGAATATTTGAAATGTTGTTTGATTGTTTGATGATTAAAATTTTGTTTTATTTTACTGTATTTTTATTTGACAAATTTGCCCTCCGTTGCTTATAATTTGAATATTAATGGTGTATAATCCGTTAATAAAGCTATTGCGGCTGCATGTAGTAAAAAAGAATTGGGTATCCGTTGTAAAATATCTTCAGCCGACTCAGAACTTCAAATAAGCCCTTCATCATTAGTATCATTTCTTATTACACGCTTTTGGTGTATGCACGTGCAACTGATTGCTAATGGCAGAATGCCGAAGGCTGAATGGCGGGTGCTTAATACCGATTTTTAACATAACTAATGAACATAGTGACTGCTTCTCATAATAACCAAGCCAAGGCCTTGATGTTTTATAATAATTAACAAAAAAGAAAATAACATAGATTTATCCTAAGTTTTGCATCACTGGTTCAATAAAGAGTATGTTTCCACTTTGTGATATTAGCAATCATTATAGGGGCAATAGTACAATTATTGACAAAAAGGGATAAGCTAGGAAGGTGACATACTACCATCAAGCAATAAATAATGAAAAAGTAGGACATATTACAGTAGAGTGTGTAAGCCTTTTCCAGAAAATGATATTAATAAAAGTTAACTTGGTCAATTTTTTGAAAAGTATGTGGTCCATTTATTAAGGGAAGTTATCAATGATCAAGATAACAATCCTATTTAATCTCTCCACTTTTAGATCCACCCACATTCTTTTTCACGTTCTCAACGGCTCCTTGATGGCAAGAGTAGTATAAAAGGGAGAACTTGAGTCCGTTTTCTGACAAGGTCACTAAATCTACTCTCTATAAGGCAAATACACTATCTAACTAAGAGTGTGAGGGTTTGACACTTAATCAGAAATAGCAGTACAGATTTGGACGAGTTGGAAATTTGTTTCCTCAAGTCAGATTCAATTTGTTGTTTCATACGCTTCAAGAATTCAACTGCAATGGCTGGAGTTAAATAAATCGATCTTGTTTATAGTTTCTGCCCCTCAACTTTTAGTTTTGCATGTTCAGTGTAACAGCCCGCAAACCCGTACCCCTTTGAGTCGACAATAATCTCCATCACATCAACTCAAGGTGGACAGAATTACAAACCATTAGGGTTAAAGAAGAGGAGGTAGAAGAAAAAATAGAAAACAATATCAAAATCTCACAATCGTAGCGGAACAATATATAATAGATAAATGACTGATCTTTTTACAAAAAGAACTATAAATGTTTTATACATTACATCATCAGAGCACAACAAAATCAATAATAAAATACTGGACAGTTATATTAACTTGTCCTCATAAAAGCTGACTATATAGCTATACTGCACAACGGAATATACATCAAGTACGTGTGATACGTCTTGCCATCCAGCTCGTCTTCTAAGCTCCACAGCATCCTATCCTGTATTTAATACTCGGTCTGACCCGAGCATCATAATAAAACAATACACGAGTCTGTCTGAAAAACCAGTGTGATAAAACTCACTCAATTGGATTGAAAATCCTTTAAAAATCAATGGTATCTCGTAAGACCACGCCACAAATAAACATGTCGGGTTTTTACCTTACGATAACCAAAACAGCTCTTATAAAATCATCTGATATTATAATAGTTTCCAAGTACAATTACTTATTCAAATAGATGAAATTGTTACATTATTAAATTCCAGCAATACTAGGCTCTATAATCAAATCCGTAAAGGGCACGTAGGGAAAATTGATTTTCAGCTAATGACTAGGCACTGGAGTACCACCTATCATGGTACTTGGTCCAGATCAGCATATCGAGATCCCCTCTTGTTCCTCTGCAACACAAGACCGGAGCTACCCCTTACACAATAGTCCGAATAAGATCACCCCGCGGTTGGGATAAGCAACCGCCCGCACAACCGAATAAAAAGGGACATCTAGACAGGGATGACCTTACTCTAATTGGGTGCTACCCACTTAGCCTTGCTGCGTACCCCCTGATTTTCAGTCATTCCTGGTTGATGAGGCTTGAGGCTAAGCGTTGCCTTTAGCACATATCTCACTTAGAATGCCCATCGTCCTCCTGACGATGTTTTGAAAGCATTCATCCATACAAGTCTGTTTTCGGTCCAAACGGAACTGAAGGCACTACTCCTACTACATCCATTTTAGAATCACCCTAAGGATTGGTAACGATTAGCCCTTGCACTTTACTGCTCCATCCTCGACTCCAAACTCTTGCCTTCATCATGAAAACGTAGTCGTTGGATCAAAGTGGTTTTCGGATCACAATCCGATCCCGGTCTCTTCGAAACAAAGTTCGCTATTTCCCAATAAACTCACCCCGGTTCTTTAGGAAATACACGGACGAGAATAAGATCGGTGATCACCTCCAAACCGTTAGTGGACGGATTTTCTTATAAACGTCCTAGAAGAACGAACGAGTTTATATGTACAATATAGCACCTCGAACAGCAACTGTACCATATAATTCCCGTACTCTTCCTAGATGTTTACAAAGTCACATTTGGGTCCAGATTTGATAGTCGGTTATTTAACTATTAAATAAACAATCAATTCAACCAATTATTTTCTTTTCCCCTTAAAAAAATACCAAGTCTTATAAAATTGGATTTAATAATTTAAATCACTTAATAAAAAATATATATACTTTAAAACATTTTTAATAAACTTCTTAAAACACTTTATTTAAAATACTAGTTATGAAATTTTATAATTATTTCTCATGTAAATTTATGCCAAAACTAATTTTAAAATAAAAGTATTAGATGGAGTATAATATTAAATAACCATCTTTTAAATCAAATGCTAGTTAAACCTTTAAAATAATCACTTCTATAATTAACTTAATAAATATTTACTTTAAAAAATTTAAGACAATTTAATAATAATTTTTTTAAAACATTCTTAAAACATCTTTAAACTTCTTGTTTAAACTTAGCAATCTTCCTTGGAAAATATACTTAGCTTTCTAGGAAAATACGCTTTCCAAATTTTAAAAATAAAATCCCCTTTTTATTTTTAAAAAGTGTTACACCTTTTCTTATAAATTCCCACCGGAAATCTATACTTTCAAATCTATCCACTAATAAATATTCCACTTTATTTATAAACCCGGTTTACAAATCTCCATTCCTCATCATCCATTAAATCACAGTTTCCAAAACACTTAATCAATTTCAAACTGATTTCTTGAATCAAATTCCCTTTAAAATTTATTCTCGATTTATCCAAATTATTTCCAAAATCCATTAACACCAAATTCACCCTTTATTATGATTTAAATTTCTTACTTAAATCTGAAACATCAATTTCATTTTTATTCCAAAAATTCCCTTTCATTTCCTTTAAGAGCCAAATTAAATCTTTAGTTTACCCAATTCCACTATAATTATTTTACTTTAAAACTCCCATTTTATTTGCCTTTAAAAATCCCGCTTCCATCTATTTGATGTCTTAAAATACCCAAATTTATTTGGCTAAACATAGCATTCAACAATTTCAATTACCAATATAATCTATCACAGATTATCAAATAAATCCTATCATAGAATATGGAAACAAGTTTCCAATATTTTGAGGAATCCAGTTAGATCCCTCCAACCTGTTTTCCTGCATCCACAGATGTTAGCACAATATAAAAATACCAATCTCACTTCGAGGGGAATATCGAGGTATAAAGGGCATCCGCTACTATGCGGGCGTATAGGGTCTCATCCACTATATAATGCGGGAATCAATCACTCCAATATATACATATATATATATTACTATACATAATATACCACATCCAGACTGATAATAAAACATCAATTCAAGCTATCAATCCAATAATTTAAATTTAACTATTTAAATTTAAATGGTAATCCAAATGAGTAAGATTTTGAAAGGCAAGAGCAAAGAGCTCACTTTATTAACTAATATGTCATTACAAACACTAAAACTTAACTCATAACCAGGTACAAAACACAAAGACAACTCTACAAAATTACAACCAGACTCAAAATTAACTTGATTGCTATCAAAAGCAATAATACACCCAAAAACTTCTACAGCTACAGCATTACAGATAACCTAAAACACAAAATAGAAGTACATGCCAAAGACAGTAGAACTCAAAATGGACCAGTGAAGAAAACAAGCAGTAGCAAAAGCATGATATCTCCATCAGCTCTCATGATAACAAAATAACACCTTTCTACTTTAAACCATCTTCAGAAAACCTGAAATGATATGATAACAAGCTAATGCAAAAACATCAGTTTTCCAAAAGATTACATGACAACAAGATAATACATCACACTTTAAATTGTATCAGTCTGCAAAAACCTGAGTATATTACCATGAATCTGATTATACAGCTGAGAGGAGTTCTTTATACCAATACCAAAAATCCTATTATTCCTCTCTTGCCATACCTCATAAATCAATCTCTTAAGTAACTTTAGCAAAAGCCTTGTTTCACGAGATTTCCATCTAGTAGCTTTGAAGATATTAAACCACTCAACAGAACTTACAGGTGAAGGCTTATAAAATCCACCATTGGATAAAAGTCTGTACCAAATTTGAAATACAAAAGAACACTCAAAGACAATGAGTATTGCATTCTGTTGCAGTCTTACAAAAAACACAAAGATCCTCTGAAATAATGCCAAATCTACACAATTTATCCTTAGTATTTAAGGCATTGGCCATTACTTTCCATAGCAACAAATTTTCCTTAGCACTACAACCTGTTTTCCAAATTCTAGTATGCCAGGGAAACTGTAAACTATTTTCACAGAGAGACTTATAAACAAGCTTAATAGAAAACTTCCTTCCTGACCAGATCAGAGCATTGTCAGAATTAATAATAAGGTTATTTGAGATGAGATTCCATAAATTCCTTAGTTGAAATGAACTAGAATATGGTAGAACAATACAGTCATCATGAGTAAAATCATCAACTTTAGCCTCTTCTGAAATTCCAGTATTCCTTCTCAAGTTATAATCAACAATAGAACTTAATATTAAACCCTGTTTAGCCCATGGAGAATGCCAAAAGGACAAACCTTTAATCAAAACATAATTGCATTGTATAAAAGGTATAAATGATTCTCTAAGCTTAAGAATACATCTCCAACTCCAACTACAGCTTTGTGGAATTTGCATAGTCCAGAAATTTCTCTTACCAATAAGATTATGATTAACCCATTGTGACCATAGATTCTCATCAGCTGAATTTTTTTTATTGAAATACACTGAGATTGCAGCTTTATTCCATTGAAAAATATTTGTTATTCCAAGACCTCCATGCTTTTTAGCATCAAACAATTTATGGAAAGATATAGGAATAAGCTTCCTTGAAAAGGGATCACCATGCCACAAGAATTTATTAAGAGCACTAGATATCATATTAATCAACTTAATTGGTAGAATATAATGCCTAGTCCAATAAGTTGTCATTGCTACAGCAATTGATTGAATAATAGTTAACCTACCAGCTTGTGATAATTTTTCAATAGGCCATATCAGAAGCTTCTCAATAATCTTTTCAAAAAGAGGCATGCAATTCTGCTTAGTAATTCTAGAAGTGATCAAAGGCAAACCCAAATAGAAAGAATTTTTAGATAATTCTTGAAGACCAGAGAATTTGATAATATCATTTTTATCCAAAGAATTTAAACCAGCAACCAAAATATTAGACTTGGATAGATTTATCTGAAGACCAGTTATGGAATGGAAGAGTTGCAGAGTGGAAAGAATGCACTGAATATTATCATAAGTAGTCTTTGTAAAAACAATCAAATCATCAACAAAAAGAAGATGAGTGATTAGAGGTTTCTTACATTTGGGATGTAACTGAATGACTTTTTTAACAACAAGATCCTTGAAAATAGAATTAAGAAGCTCCATAACAATTATGAACAAGTAAGCTGAAATTGGATCACCTTGCCTAACACCCTTCACACCCTTAAAGTATCCATACAATCCACCCTCCCTCGAAATAGAATATATTGGTGATGATATACATGTGTAAATCCAGGCTAAAAATGGTTTTGGAAAATTCATTTTTGACATAACAGCTATAATAGAATTCCAATCCACAGAGTCAAATGCTTTCTTGATATCCAATTTTAACATGCATCTAGGTGAAATATTTTTCCTTTCATAACCAAACAGTAGTTCTTGAGTCAAAAGAATATTATCACTAATAGATCTACCATTAATATATGCAGCTTGATTAATGGAGATAATGGAAGGCATGACTTGTTGTATTCTATTGGCTAAAATCTTTGAAATGATCTTATAGATAATATTACAACATGAAATAGGCCTAAAATCAGCAACAGAAGTTGGATTCACAATCTTAGGAATTAAAGCAATAGAAGTAGCAGATAAACCAGAAGGAAGCTTATTATGAAGAAAAAAGAACTGAATTGCTTTAACTATATCAATACCAATAACATTCCAACTGTGCTGTATGAAATGTGCATTATAACCATCTGGGCCTCCACAACTATTACTATCCAAACTAAACACAGCAGTTCTAATCTCATCAGCTGTTACAACACATATCAGAGAATTTGATTGGAAGTTAGTGAGAGTAGGTAGTGAAATATTATAGAGGGGCTCAAGATCAGGAATGAAGGAGGTGGATGGAGCTAAAATAGATGTAAAATATTGAACAAAGGCACGATTTATACCATCAAAATAATTCACCAAGTTCCCATTCATATCCTTAATCTGAAAAATGCAATCACGGTTTCTTTTAACTTTAAGAAAGTTGTGAAAGTACTTAGTATTCCTATCTGCCTCTTTCTCCATTTTCAAATGAATTTTCTGTTTGAGAGAAGACACCTCCCTCTCAATAACTTGCTCAAGTTCATTCTTTAATTGTAATTCAACATGTTGTAAGAAAGAATCAAAAGGCCTGACACACAAGACTTCCTGAATCTTAAAAAGCTCATTCCTAATCTGAGTAGAAAGTTTTGATTCATTACCAAAATTAGCTGCAGACCAAACCTTTAGGTGAAACTTAAGCACTTTCATCTTGTAAATAATATTTGCTAGCGGGTCTTTGCCAAATTGCATACACCAAACCTGTTTCAGAATATCAAGAAAATCTACCTGCTTAGTCCAAAAATTAAAAATTAAAAAGTGTGTTTTCCTCCACAAAATTAATCAACTCCCCAGTGAAATATTAATGGACAATGATCTGAAAGAGAAGGCTGAAGAATTTGATAAAATGATTTTGGCCAAGAATGAAGAAATGAAAGATTTATAAAAATATGATCAAGTTTACAAAGAGTAACATTACCATTCCTATTACTGTTAGACCAAGTAAAATCTGAACCAAAGAATTTAACAGGAATTAGATTTGATTGACAAATAGCACTATTAAAGGGAGAGATGTCCTTAAGAGATAAAGGACAACCACTATTTCTGATTACATGCAAACATACAATTGAAATAACCACCAATGAGCCAAGGAATACAAAGAGGATTTAAAGATGGAAGTTTATCCAAAAAAACCTGTCTCAACGATAAAGAGTTATGAGCATAAACTGAGGTAAGAAGAAAATTCAAATTTGAGGGTAAATGAATACAATTATAGTGAATGTATTGATCAGAAGCACTAATTCTAATGAGCTTGAAAATGCAAGGGTTCCATAAAGTTAACAGTCTACCATAATTAGATTCAACAAAATTATGATCATATGACCAAGAGGGAGATATCATGCTAGAAGCTTTAAGAGTAGATTGAATATCAAGCTTAGTTTCAGAGATACACATTAAATGTATATCCTTATCCTTTAAAAGATTTTTAATCTCAATCTGTTTTAAGGGAGAATTTGCCCCCCTAATATTCCAAAATGTTATATTATTAATTTAAAAGGAAGTGGAGGTAACAAAGGTGAAGGATTCTTCCTTGTATGTCTTGTGTGAGAATTGTTTGAAGAAGATACAGGAAGAACCTCTTGAGGTTTAAACTCTCTTCCTTTATTCAAATCACTAGCATTCAGAGCATTGGAAACATCACTAGGAATAGTAGGAGGAGGAAGAATTATATGACTAGGAGGAGACAAGTGCAAATAAGGAGAATTGGAACCTAAATTAGATGGAGACTGTGTACTGAATTGAGAACAACATGAAGATGTAACAGAGGAAGAGCTATTTGAGGAAACAATATTGACAACATTAGCAGCTACAGTTGAAGTATTTGAAAGATTTTCACAAGTAGAATTATTTAAAGATCCAACAATTACAACATTAGCAGCTACAGTTGATGTATTAGAAAGATTTTCAGAAGAAGGAGATGTAACTAATGAAATAGTATCACCACGAATACTATCCCTAGATTTATCAAGAGAAGAGTTTGATAAGATTGAAAATGAATTAGAAAGATTTGGAAGCCAAGAACTATTTGAATTATGAATATCTATTTCCTTTTGTTTCTCAACATTATCATCAACTGATTGAATAATATCTAAATCCACAGCTTGCTTCCTTTTCCAAACACCTTTATTCCTCCTATTTACATTTTTCCAGCCTTGATGCATTAAGTTTTTATTTTTAATCTCATAATCAGTCTGACTATTGTCTACATTCATCACCAATACTTGCTCCTTATTAACATCAATATCTTCAACCTTACTAACAAATCACAACAAACAGAATCATGACCAAAAATTTTACAATGCGTACAAATTTTCGGTTTCCAATCATATGACAGATGAACATCAGGACAGTTATTACCCAATTGTGGAATAGGAATAGAGTCAGGTAAATCAAATCAGGTGAGATTTCCACTAACGCTTTTGCATACTTAAATCTCTGTAGCTTTTTAGTACTATTATCAAAACATATAAGCCTACCAACATGACATGCCAACCAATTAATCCCAATCAAAGTCCAAAGAATAATAGGAATTCGATGAAAATGTATCCATACAGGCACTTTCTTGACTTGAGCTTGTGAAATACCAACCGATGGATCCCATTTCGTAATAATAAACATTCTACCTCTAATAAAGATAGGATCCGAATTAAGAACATGATCCTTATCTTCTTGATTGGAAAACTTGAAATAGAAATTGTAACCATCAGATTTAAAATCAACTTCACCTTTGAGTTTCCAATATCTTTTCAAAAAAGTAACAACAGTCAAGAAGGAAAGGGTACCATCCAAGAAAAAACCCACCAAATGATTTTCCCAGTACTTCAAAACCGCCTCCCTAACAAGATCTGGTAAAACAGTCGAAGAATTATCCCGAGTAATATCAAAATGAATTGGCTTATAAGAACCAGCATTACGCGGAAGAGATTTGAAAAGAGAGGACCAATTCGAATTCACAGAAGAAGAAACCTTCTCACTTGAAGAAGACACAGGAACGGACTGACAAGATGCAGAAGATGGATTGAGAGAAAAAAGAGAAGCAGATGAGGAGCAAGAGGAAGATGAAGATGAAGAAGATAGAGGAGGGAAAGAAGCAGAATCAAGAGAGAAGGAAGACGAAGAAGGAAACGCCATTAAAATTTCAAAAGCGAGCTAAAAGCCAAAATACCTTTGATTTGCTCACCTTTTATTTTTAATTTGCAAATCCGATCCACATCGGTTTGACCCTCCACGATTTTAGACCTTGTATAAACATTATATGGTTTTATTAATCATTTTGAAATAATTGGACAATCAATTTCCATTTGTTTATTAAATTTTGAACTAATAATTTTAATTAAACAAATTCTCCTTTAAAAACAAATGTATCTTTAATTCCCTTTTTGAACTCCATATATACCTTTAAAATCTATATAGATTTAAAAATCTAATTTTTATATAACTCTTATATTCCAAAGTCCTATGTGTGTGTGTGTGTGTGTGTATATCCTGTTTTACCGCATATACATATATTTATTAAATTCCAATGAATAAAATCTCTTTCTAACATATATGTGTATATATATATATATATAAAACATAAATGGTTTTGTAAAACTTACTGTTATATATATATATATATATATATATATTTATTATTATTTTATTAAATCAACAACCCAGATTCAGAAATCAAATTAAATTAACTACAAACGAAACCTTACTGTAAATTTTAAATTTCCTTTTCCTTTTCTAACAGTTTAAATTCCAAAACCTAAATCAGATTAAACCATTAACCTAAAGAAAACAACATAATAACTCACCAGATCATGACCCTACCTTCCATCCCAAAGAGGCAGGCTGCACACGAAATGTCGAAGAACCCATCCTCCTCGAAAACTCCTCAACCCTCCATCGCGTCGCCCCTCCACTGCCTCAACAAATCCACAACACCTTGACAAGAGCCGCTTCCTCGAACTCACCACCGACGAAGGCGCCTTCAATCAGCGAATCTCCAGAAGCTGATGCCAGGCCTTAAATCGCCTCGCTCCAACGGCTAAAAGCCTACGCGACTCCTACATCGTGGCTCGCCTCATCCTCCCACGAACCCCATGTGGTGTTACACCTGGCATCGCACGCATCAGGCGAAATCGCGATGGGCTTGGCTATTTTGAAACGCCTATGGTTGCATTCGAGCATTGAAAAGGAAAGCCGCGATTTTATTTTGGAACGAGACTTCGAATTGATGATTTCTTTTGAATGTTTTGGAAGAGGGACTTGATTTAACTGAAAGGGGAAGAAAGGAATAAGGTCTAAAAATATGCTCGGCTGTATTTTTTGTTTAATATTCTGAGAATGAATATACGCTTGTTAAACTAGAGATAACACGTGTTGGATGGTCTACAGTGAATTGAAGGGCGACATAAAGTTCTGATGTGTGGAAATTTGACCAATCAAGCCACACATATATATCATATTTATATTTAAGTTTAAATCGACTACAATACGAAGTTTAAAATATTTACGCCCTATCGAGGTGTGCCGCTAAATGTTTATAATATTATGCCCCTATTCCGAACGTACTAGAAAAGGTTTTGAGTCCTAACTCGATCGTATGAAGAAGATAGCTTTTTGGACCTAGTTATTATATTGAATTTTCGATATAAATTTCAGCGCGTTTATATATCGTACGATCACACGACAACTCCAAAAACTATGAAAATTGAAATTCGATAATAATACACTATCACGGATCAAATGGAACTGGTTTCATCGAATTCTGAGACCGTGTCTCGGAAGACTATTTCTAAATATCGATTTAAACGATATATTTTAAAAACTGAACAAATCACCTTAAAATTTAATTTCCAAAGTTCTATTACCTTCAGTATTATCAACATAAATTTCATAAGCCTTTAAATTATTTTTAACCAGCCTTGAATCCCGATTCAGCAATTTACCCAATTTCCAATTATTAAATGCAATAATTTAATTGCCAAATAAATAGTGATATTTGAAATTCAAGTTAAACCAACTTTCAAATATTTAAAATCAATTAAATATTCCAATTTCAAATGTCTAAAATCCCGGGTCGCTACATTCCTCCCCCATTAAAGAATTTCGTCCCTAAAATTACTAGTTAAGAAGAATGATCCATAACCCTTTACTATTTTCCCGAAACCAACAGTTCCAAACAACTTCCCAAAACAATCCTTTTTATTAAAGGCACACTAACACTCTTACTAACTTTCTAAACTCATCCATAATTTCCAATCAATATTATTTACTCAACCATTAAAATTTTAATTTAAAATCAAATTTTAAATTATCAAATTTTTTCTAACTCCCTAAATTTTCGAAAAATTTCGCCGGCGTCTGCTTTGCGCGGCTAGATCGGTACAACTACAAAATGCCTCTACAGGCCCCTAAATTCAAAAAGAAACAAAATCCAAGTGGCTAGACCGGGAAACCATCAAATCTCATATGCCAATTTAAATACGTACCTTTTTGTCGGCCATTCTAATTTATCTTCTGAAATCAAAAACATGAATTTTCCTTTGCTTTAAAATACATGTATCCTACTTAGCAATAATATCCACTCACAAAATTCAAAAACCATCATATTCACTTTCTTTTACAAAATTTTAACCTTTTCTTTACTTAAGCCGTACGATGTACGCATATCATACGTACGCAATATCAAATCTGATCACTCACTCGATTACAAAATTTCACTTTCGAACTAGTATCGTCCACCCGACTTCCTAGTTCGGACTCAGATCTAGTTTCTTAATTTTAAACCGTCATTCTCCTTGCATAGCCATATATTACGATAGAGAATTTTGGAATCAATCAAAAATCCATATCCAGGGTTCGCCGTTGAAAATCAATTGAAAAATCCCAATCCGGATTGATATAGTTATCTCGAAATTCTATGCTCGAATCTGAATCAAATCGTTATGCGAATAAATAATATACGTACATCCTATGTATTTGTTCCAATTGATTATTAGCCATATCAATTCTCTTTTTATTCACATTTATTTTGATTTTCATACACTTATTCACACTTATCATTTCACATGTCTTTATTAAATCCTCATTCAAATATTTACTTAGTATATTTTCAATACCAAATTTTATTTATGAATTTCACCATTTCTTATTAGGTTCAATATAAATATTTTACACACTTGAATATTTATTTTCACTTCACCACTTTGGTTTATATCTACTTCTATTCAAATTGGATCTCCAATTTCCGTATGAATTCAATTTACCTTTCATCTTTAAATAATGAATTCTATTCATCTCATTTCAAACCAAATTTAATTAATCATTTCTTTAATTAGTTCCACTTACTAATTTATTTTAAATCTCAATGGATTTTATTTCCCAGCTTTAATTATTTCTAGTCCACTACGAATTAATTCTACACTTCACTTTACACAATTTAAATCAAGTATCATCCCAATATTCAATTTCATTTCATTTGCTTACCATTTAAATCAATCAGTTTACTTACTAATTTTAATTTCAATACTTTTTTTATTTAATCCAACTTGACTAATTTTCCATTGTACACAATTCAAATTAAATTCCCATATTCAATTTCAATTCCATTTACTTACAATTGTAAATTCATTTGTTCATTCACAAATTTATTTCTAACTAATAAATTTTAATTCAATAACCATTCTATTTAGCCTACTTAGAATTTTCCTCAAATTCACTTTTATTTAACTAGATTCAGTTACATTCAATTAAATTCAAATTTTAAACTTCTATAAGTTTTTCCTACTTATTTTCATTTCATTCACTAACCTTTTTAATTTACTTCATCCAGTTGGCTTACCTTCCAACTTATTTTGTTTTCACACTTACTTTTATTTAATTCCTTTCAAGTTGAGTCTTATTCCAACAAACTTCAAATTTTTATAAGTTATCAGACTTATTTATATTCCGTAAACATTTTAAATAAGATTCCAGAGTCTTTTAAACAATTACTCAACATTTCAAAATAATTTTTGAAATCAATTATATACACAATTCATTTGCATATCAAATTATCTTTTGAATTTTGAAATCAAACCCAGTATTACAAACAACTCCAATTTAAAACATTTTAGCAGCAATTCCTCTCTTAGAAACTCGAAAATCAACATCGATGATGCTATAGTCATCATCGAAGTTATTTTTCAATGATCGAAGTGAGTTCAATGCTTTAATTCTTTAAAACATTTCCAAATATTTCTAATTCCAAATCTCACCAGATTTCAAATCCAGTTCAAAAATATTTTCCCAAATAATGTCACAATTATTCCTCCAAGCCCTTTGAAAAAACATTTTCAGACTCAAAGGAAATTACATCTTCCCAAATTTTCGAATTTCGAATCCTTTCAATCTATATTCAAATATTTCTCTGGAATTTTATTCTATTTCAAATTATAAATCATATTTATAAATCCACATTTCCAATTTCATTTTGTTATATAAATTTATTTCTTAACTTTCGGTTATAATTCATCTTTTATTTCAATTACCATAACAACAATGATAATAATTTAATATTATCGTTTCCTAGCAATCAAGCGACCATATATACTTATAATAATTTATGAAAAAATATTTTTTATATACCAAAGTAATTTTTGGGCAAAATTATTTCATTCACCGTATTTAAAACAATACCGTGTCGAATTGTTTTATACAAGTGTTTAGAGATTCCTATCAATAACGTAAATTACTCATATTGACCAGAATCCATAAGCCACTCAACAAACTAATCAACACAATATAAAACAATTTTATATCCACTAACAAATACACGCTCATATCTATTAATACACTCAAACTCATTCTAGAGTATCGCTGACTCTATTCCTATTGAGTAATCCCCACCAGAGCCAAGGTTCTCGCTTAACCTTCAGCTCTGACACCAACTATAATAGCCCACAAACCCGTACCCCTTTGAGTCGACAATATTCTCCATCACATCAACTCAAGGTGGATGGATTTACAAACCATTAGGGTTAAAGAAGAGGAGGTAGAAGAAGAAATAGAAAACAATATCAGAATCTCATAATCGCAGCGGAACAATATATAATAGATAAATGACTGTTTTTTTACAAATGAACTATAACTGTTTTATACATTACATCATCAGGGTACAACAAATCAATAAAAAAAATACTAGACAGTTATATTAACTTGTCCTCACAAAAGCTGACTATACAGCTATACTGCACGGTGGAATATACATCAAGTATGTGTGATACTTCTAGCCATCCAGCTTGTCTTCTGAGCTCCACAACATCATATCCTATATTTATAATACTCGGTCTGACCTGAGCATCATAATAAAATAATACCCGAGCCAGTCTGGAAAACCAGCGTGAGAAAACACACTCAATTAGATTACTAAAGTTTCAAAATCCTTTAAAAATTAAGGGTGTCTCGTAAGACCACACCATAAATAAACATGTCGGGTTTTTACCATATGATAACCAAAACAGTACTTATAAAATCCTCTGATATTATAATAGTGTCCAAGTACAATTACTTATTCAAATAGCTGAAATTTTTACATTATTAAATTCTAGAAATACTAGGCTCTACAATCAAATCCGTAAAGGGCACGTAGGGAGAATGGATTTTCAACTAATGACTAGGCACTAGGGTACCACCTATCACGGTACCGGGTCAAGATCAGCATACCGAGGACCCGTCCTGTTCCTTTGCAATGCAAGATCGGAGCTACCCCTTACTGGATAGTCCGAATAAGATCACCCCATGGCTGGGATCAACAACCGCCCACACAGCTAAATAAAAAGGGACCTCTAGATAGGGATAACCTTACCCTAATTGGATGATACCCACTTAGCCTTGCTGCATACCCCTTGATTTTCAGTCACTCCTAGTTGACGAGACTCGAGGCTAAGCGTTACCTTCAGAACACATCTCACTTACAATGCTCATCGTCCTCTTGACGATATTCTGAAAGCATTCGTCCATTCAAGTCCGTTCTCGGTCCAAACGGAACCGAAGGCACTACTCCTACTACATCCATTTTGGAATCACCCTCAGGATTAGTAGCGATTAGCCCTTTAACTTTATTGCTCCATCTTCGACTCCAAACTCTTGTCTTCATCACGAAACCATACTCGTTGGATCGAAGTGGTTTTCGGATCACAATCTAATCTCGGTCTCTTCGATTTAACGTTCGCTATTTCTTGGTAAAATCAACCCCGGTTCTTTAGGAAATACACGGATGAGAATAAGATTGGAGATCACCTCCTAACTGTTAGTGGACGGATTTCCTTATAAACGTCCTAGAAGAACGAACGAGTTTATATGTACAATATAGCACCTCGAACGGCAAATTTACCATATAATTCCCGTACTCTTCCTAGAAATTTTTCAAAGTCATATTTGGGTCCAAATTTGATAGTCGGTTATTTAACTATCAATTAAACAATCAATTCAACCAATTATTTTATTTTTCCCTGAAAAAAAACCAAGTCTTATAAAATTAGATTTAATAATTTAAATCACTTAATAAAAATATATATACTTTAAAACATTTAAAACAAACTTCTTAAAGCACTTTATTTAAAATACTAGTTATGAAATTTTATAATTATTTCTCGTGCAAAACTTAAGCCAAAACTAATTTTAAAATAAAAGTATTAGATAGAGTATAATATTAAATAACCATCTTTTAAATCAAATACTAGTTAAACCTTTAAAACAATCACATCTATAACTAACTTAATAAATATTTACTTTAAAAATTTTAAAACAATTTAATAATGAATTTTCTAAAACATTATTAAAACATCTTTAAATTTCTTGTTTAAACTTAGCAATCTTCCTTGGAAAATATACTTAGCTTTCTAGGAAAATACGCTTTACAACTTTTAAAAATAAAATCCCCTTTTTATTTTTAAAAAGAGTTGCACCTTTTCTTATAAATTCCCAACGGAAATCTATACTTCCCAATTTATCCATCGATAAATACTCCACTTTATTTATAAACCCAGTTTACAAATCTCCATTCCTCATCATCCTTTAAATCACAGTTTCCAAAACACTTAATCAATTTCAAACCGATTTCCTAAATCAAATTCCCTTTAAAATTTATTCTCGATTTATCCAAATTAATTCCAAAATCCATTAACACCTAATTCACCCTTTATTATGATTTGAATTCCTTATTTAAATCTGAAACATCAATTTCATTTTTATTCCAAAAAATCTCTTTCATTTCCTTTAAGTGCCAAATTCAATCTTTAGTTTACACAATTCCACTATAATTATTTTACTTAAAAACTCCCATTTAATTTTCCTTTAAAAATCCGGACTTCCATCTATATGATATCTTAAAATACCCAGAAATATTCAGCCAAACATAGCATTCAACAATTTCAATTACCAATATAATCTATCATAGATTATCAAATATATCCTATCACGGAATATGGAAAAAAGTTTCCAATATTTTGAAGAATCCAGTTGGATCCCTCCAACCTGTTTCCCTGCATCCACAGATGTTAGCACAATATAAAAATACCAATCCCACTTCGAGAGGCATATCGTGGTATAAAGGGTCATCCGCTGTTATGCGGACACATAGGGTCTCATCCGCTGTTATGCGGACACATAGGGTCTCATCCGCTATATAATGCGGGAATCAATCACTCCAATATATATATATATATATATATATATATATATATATATATATTACTATATATAATATACCACATCCAGACTGATAATAAAACATCAATTCAAGCAATTATTCCAATAATTTAAATTTGACTATTTAAATTTAAATGGTAATCCAAATGAGTGAGATTAACTCACCTTTGATTTTTAATTTACAAATCGGATCCACACCGGCTTGATTTTCCATGATTTTAGACCTTGAATAAATATTATATGGTTTTATTAATCATTTTGAAATAATCGGACAATCAATTTCCACTTATTTATTAAATTTTAAACTAATAATTTTAATTAAGCAAATTCTCCTTTTAAAACAAATGTATCTTTAATTCCCTTTTTGAACTATATATATACCTTTAAAAATCTATATAGATTTAAAAATCTATTTTTTATATAACTCTTATATTCTAAAATCCTATATATATACATATATCCTGTTTTACTACATATACATATATTTACTAAATTCCAATGAATAAAATATCTTTCTAACATATATGTGTGTGTGTGTGTGTATTAAAAACAGAAATGGTTTTGTATAATTACTGTTATATATTTGTTATTTGTTTATTAAATCAACAACCCAGATTCAGAAATCAAATTAAATTAACTACAAACGAAACCTTACTGTAAATTTTAAATTTCCTTTTTCTTTTCTAACAGTTTAAATTCCAAAACCTAAATTAGATTAAACCATTAACCTAAAGAAAACAACATAATAACTCACCAGATCATGACCCTACCTTCCGTCCCAAAAAGGCAGGCTGCACACGAAATGTCGAAGAATCTATCCTCCTTGAAAACTCCTCAACCCGCCATCGCGTCGCCCCTCCACTGCCTCAACAAATCCACAACACCTTGACAAGAGCCGCTCCCTCGAACTCACCACCGACGAAGGCGCCTTCAATCGGTGAATCCCCATAAGCTAATGCCAGGTCTTAAATCGCCTCACTCCAACGACTAAATCCCTGCACGACTCCTACCCGCCTCATCCTCTCATGAACGCCACGTGGTGTCACGCCTAGCATCGCATGCATCAGGCGAAATCGTGATGGGCTCGGCTATTTTGGAAAACACGCGGTTGCGTTCGAGCGTTGAAAAGGAAAGTTGCAATTTTATTTTGGAACGAGACTTTGAATTGATGATTTCTTTTGAATGTTTTGGAAGAGGGACTCGATTTAACTGAAAGGGGAAGAAGGAAAAAGATATAAAAAAATGCTCGGCCATATTTTCGGTTTTATAAATTGAGAATGAAGATACGTGTGTTAAACTAAAGAGAACACGTGTTGGATGGTCTACAGTGAATTGAAGGGAGACATAAAGTTCTGATGTGTGGAAATTTGACCAGTCGACCCACACACACACACACACATATATATATCATATTTAAATTTAAATTTAAGTTTAAATTGATTACAATACGAAGTTTAAAATGTTTACTTCCTATCGAGGCATGCTGCCTAGCATTTATAATGTTATACCACTATTCTGAACGCACTGGAAAAGGTTTCGAGTCCTAACTCGATCGTATGTAGAAGATAGCTTTATGGACCCTGTTACTATACTGAATTTTCGATATAAATTTCAGCGCGTTTATATATCATACGATCACACGACAACTCCAAACAGTACGAAAATTGAAATCGAATAATAATACACTATCACGGATCAAATGGAACTGGTTTCGTCGAATTCCGAGACAGTGTCTCGAAAGGCTATTTTTAAGTATCGATTTAAACGATATATTTTTAAAACTGAACAAATCACCTTAAAATTTAATTTCAAAAGCTCTATTACCTTCAGTTTTATCAACATAAATTTCATAAGCCTTTAAATTATTTTTAACCAGCCAATTTACCCAATTTCTAATTATTAAATTCAAAAATTTAATTGCCAATTAAATAGTGATATTTGAAATTCAAGTTAAACTAACTTTCAAATATTTAAAATCAATTAAATATTCCAATTTCAAATGTCTAAAATTCCAGGTCGTTACATTCAGATTGAATAGAGAACATGATTAAGCCAAAAACTAAATTTAAATTATTTATATTTGGTATAAGAGCGGTGATTCTTCTGCCTTGCTTGATATGAAAATCATGTTGATTTATTGTTGTTTTCATATGAAAGTTGCAGATTTTACTCACCGGACAAAACAAATGAATTAGTAATGCATTTGCATGAATTTCATATGATTGCTTTTCTTTATATTGTGGGCCAAATAACATTAATGTTTACTGCGTAATTCAAGTGAATGTTTGGAGATATGCAAACTGTCATGTCCTATGTCTATGTAAAAGATTAATAGGAAAATTCTCAAATCTATTAAAGTTTTAGTCCCACATCATAGAATATTCGTATATATATAGAGAGTTGCACATGCTCTATTAACTAGAAAAGCTAAGGGAGAAGAAGAAAATGGCACCACTATATCACATATGTGTGGAAAGCATTTAGCACTGGGCACGTGCGTGTGCGATAGTATGCCCAGCTGCATCCGTTTACCTTTTTCTTCTTACTCGGTCGAGTAAAATATGTATCCCTGTTACTGGAGACTAGCGACAGCATCTTTGGTTACTGAACTTTTGTGCACTGCGCACTATTTTTTTCGCTTTGTTGTGTGACATATAATGAATCTTACCCACAGGAATTTCATTATATTTCTATGCTTAGTTGGGATGAAATTTTCCATTAAGTTTCTTAATGTACCCATAGGAATTATGAAACTTGTGTTGTTTGCTACTTTCATCGTTTTGTTCTTATGAATCTAATTGAGTACAACTTCAACCCACAGGCAGGTTTTATGTTAGTAGATTCATATATATTCCCCACAATTTACATTGGTAAATCATGACAAGACTTATGCCCAAAGTTCTTGTTTTAAGCACGTATCTTACCTTTTTTACAGTAGTTTTTCCTAGGGCTTCTTTTGATGTCAAATGTGACATTCCTGAATTGAAGGGTGATAACTATAAGGTATGGAAAGAAAGAGTGTTGCTACAGTTAGGATGGATGGATATTGATTATGCTATTAGGAAAGACGAACCACCTAACATTAGTGAGACTAGTACTCCGTATGCAGTTAGACTTTATGAAAAGTGGGAGAGATCTAACCGTCTCTCTATTATGTTCATAAAGACCAAAATTTATGCTAGTATTCGTGGTTCCGTCGATTAGCATGCTAAGGTTAGAGATCTCCTTAAGGCCATCGATGAGCAATTTGCAACTTCAGACAAAGCTCTTGCTAGCACCTTAATAATGTAATTTTCATCCATGATGCTCACTGAAATTAAAGGGGTGTGTGACTATATCATGCGCATGAGGCATATTACAGCTCAACTAAATAACTTAGAAGTTACCATGTCTGAATCTTTCCTAATGCATTTCATTTTATGCACTCTTCCTCATCAATATGGTCCTTTTAAAGTATTTTACAACACACATAAGGATAAGTGGTCAATTAATGAACTCATGACCATGTGTGTTCAAGAAAAAGGAAGATTGATAATGGAAGAGGGTGAAAAAATGAACCTTACTACTTCTTAAAAGAAGAAGGATTGCACTAAGGAAAAGGGAAAAGGAAAGATGTCGGCTAAGCAGGCGATTAAGAAGGATGGGTGTTACTTCTATAAAAAGAAGGGGCACATAAAGAAAGACTGTCCTAAATTCAAAATCTGGCTTGCAAAGAAAGGTAATTTTCTTACATTTGTGTGTTATGAATCAAATATGGTTAATGTTAATCATAGTACTCGGTGGATTGATTCTAGTACTACAATCTATGTTTCGAATACCTTGCAGGCTATGACAAACCTAAGGAAACCAATGGGCAGTGAACATTACATCTATTCCGGGAGCCAGACGGGTTCATGTGTGGAAGCCGTTGGAATATGCAGTTTAACTTTAAGTAGTGGTTTTGTTTTGCGTTTAGAAAAGACGTTTTATGTACCAAAATTTTGCTAGAAATTTGATTTCGGTTTCAAGACTTGCCCCTTTGGGATTTTCCTTTAATTTTTCAAATTCTGGTTTCGTTTTATCTAGAAATTTTGAGATTATTGATTATGGTACTTTGTCTGATGGTTTGTATTGTCTAGAATTGCAAAATGACATTGCTCATAGTTCAATGCATGTTAATACTGGTTTAAAGAGATGTATTATGAATGAAAATTCCTCTATGTTGTGGCATCGGAGATTGGGACATATCTCCATTAAGAGAGTTATGAGATTAGTAAAGGATGGACTACTTTCTACTCTAGACTTTACTGATTTTGAGACTTGTATTAGTTGCATTAAGGGAAAGCAAACTAACATACATAAGAAAGGTGCAAAGAGGAGTTCTGAACTATTAGAAATCATACATACAGATATTTGTTGTCCGAATATGAACGCTAATGATCCAAAATACTTTATCACCTTCATAGATGATTATTCATGATATATGTATCCCTATTTGCTTTGTTCCAAAGACGAAGCTTTGGAATCCTTCAAATTTTTTAAGGCCGAAGTAGAGAATATTAATAGAATCACGGAACCCAGATTCAGTAAAATCAAAAAAAGTAACTCCTTCGGGAGGACCTCTTCTAACCATCTCTCTGAGAATTTGAACAAAAAAAGCTGTGATAAGTGGATGTGCAGTAGAATTAGTAGTAAGACCAAGTGAGCGGGCAATGGAAGAAATGGCAGACTGAGTATCCGCACTAGAACTCTGATTCCAATGTGGTAAGCACATTAAAATTGTAAGATCAGATAGAGGCGGTGAGTACTATGGTAGATACACGGAGAACGGACAAGCATGTGGTTCATTTGCAAAATTTCTTCAAGAGCATGGGATTGTTACCTAATACACTATGCCTGGTTCTCCGGACCAGAATGGTGTGGCAGAAAGAAGAAATTGAACCTTAATGGACATGGTGAGAAGTATGAGAAGTAATGTTAAACTCCACCATTTTTATGGATTATAGCTTTTAAGACGGCAGCATACATATTAAATTGGGTACCTTCCAAGGCAGTTTCTAAGGCGCCTTTTGAGTTGGTCAAAGGTTGGAAACCAAGTTTGCGACATGTACCCGTTTGGGGATGCCTATCGGAAGTGAGAATATACAATCCACAAGAAAAGAAGCTTGACCCAAGGACTATTAGTAGGTATTTCATTGGATATGCCGAGAAGTCAAAGGGTTATAAATTCTATTGTCTGTCCAATTGTACCAGGATTGTGGAATCAAGAAATGTAAGTTTCTTGAGAATGATTTGATTATTGGGAGTGATCAATTTCAGAATACTAGTCTTGAAATAGACCAATGTGAGGTTTCACCCTCTGATTCAAGTGATAGGTTGATTGTCATTCATGCTTCTCAAGTTCAGTCAAATGTTAGACAACCAAATACAGAAATTCCACAAACTGTTGATCAAAAGTCGGTAGATCATGTTGTAAACGAGGAACCAATTCATCAAGACAATGCACAAGTCCCATTAAGGAGATCTACTCAAGAAAGGAGATCAACTATTCCTGATGACTATGAAGTCTACCTACAAGAATCAGATTATAACATTAGAGTTGGTAATGACCCTTTGTCCTTTTCACAAGCTATAAGTTCTGTAGATTCAAACTTTTGGTTGAATGCTATGAAAGAAGAAATGAATTCTATGGCATCTAATCAAGTTTGGAATCTCGTTGAGTTGCCTGATGGTGTAAAGGCCCATTTTCTCATACCCTTTGAATCGACAATAAACCACACATGTCTAACTCAAATTGCACGAAAAGACGGATCTTTAAGGGTGACAAAGAAAAGTAGACAGAACAGAATCTCACACGAATGGAATAACATATAATATTGAACAAATATTTTTACAGCGAAAAACTTTTAAATACATATATCAGAGTCTAACCTAAATTCATCTTGGACAATTATAAAACCTGCCCTTACAATTACTGACAAACATCAAACAAAATACACTAAGCAAAGGCGATAAAGGAATATCTCCATACGTCGATGAATATCTCCAGCTCTCCTCTGGAAACTCCAACTGTCTTCGACTATCCTGAAACTACCAGGATCTGACCCGAGTATTGAAAATACCCGTATCAGGCTTGATAAACCAGCGTGAGAAAAACTCAATAATTAATGACAGTGTCAGATATCAGCCTTTGGATAGAAATCCTTTGAAAATAAAGAGTATCTCATAAGACCACGCCCATACATAAACACGGACGGATTTTTACCTTATGATAACTAAAACACTTTTATATCAAAACGTTTGATATTATTTCTAATGACATCTCTTCGAAAACATTTGCAAATAAACTTACTAATCTTAGCTGAAATTGTTACCATTATTAAATTCCAGCATACTAGGCTCTACAAACAAAGGTTCTTATTGGAGAATGGATTTCCATACAAATGACCAGGCGTAGGATCTGCCTTCCGAAATGGGTACACCTCTAGATGGATGTCCCAAGAAACCATCACAAAGCTCCTTTACCAACACAAGACCGACCCACCTCTTAACTAGATGGTATCGAATATGTCATCCTCCGGTCGTTACTGACCTTTAACCGAGCGCTCGTTTTCTATACACCACATTAATATACATCCCGAACGTCATAGCGGGAAGAAATATATCTAGAAGGGGATGATCATACCCTAATGGGAATGACCCACACAGCCCTGCTGCATCTAATCCTGTTTCGGTCATTTCCGGTTTGATGAGGCTTGAGGCTACGATTACCTTTTCACAAAGCACATATGACATCTTTGAATACCACATTGCCATTTCCATTTAACTACTAATTGCCTTCCATAAAAATACAACCCTTAAGCTCATATGTCTCAAGGAGGGTGTTAAGCTAAGAGAAGTTGCCTTCTCCGCCATCACTGATGTACGTTTGTAAAAACCAATGTACGTAATCGTTAGAAATGCAATGTCAGACGAACGTCCATACAAGTTGTCTAGGAACAGGACAAACCGAAGGTACTTTCCTCGGCCATTACTAGGCGAGAAGCCCTTGCAATCCGCAAAATCTCTATCATGAGGAGACCACTGCTATAAATAACTCTATAATGGGAACCAACCAGAGCATGTTCAACAAGCAGTCTTCACGCTAGGAAGATCCACAGTCTTCAATCACCATCTTCAACATGTCTTCACGTTCGAACGTATACATTGGTTTGAAGTGGTTTTCGGATAGGAATTAACCAAATCCGATTCCAATTTCTTCGAAATCCAATCATCGATAAAAGTGAATACGAGTATATAGGATTTATTAAGTCTCTTTTCACTTTAATTCTTTTCGGATGATTTCGAAATATCTTTCTTTGACTTAGAGTAATTCTAAGTAATTCATTCTTTTGCTTTTGGAAAATATCTCAAATTTTCTTACTTAATTCTTGATCCAAATTCCTTAACTTTTAAGCGGGTCAAAAACAATGTTATTTAAGACATCGTTTACGATAAACCCTAAATCAATCTTAGCAAATATTTTTGAGTAAATAGGATCATAGAAATCATTCATTTTGAGATTGCTTAAATTTTGGATAATACCAATCTTCTTTTAATTCAAAAACTTAATACAGTCTTTTTATTTAAGAGCATCCGAGCTTTCCTTTCGATCTGTTCCACCGCTCGCCTAAGAAAAGAAAACATAGGCCAGGTAAGTTCAGGGCACTGGTTGCTCCATCTCTAACCTTAGTTAAACACCTTGTTTTATTTTCGTAGATCTCGTAGGCGGGACAAATATACTAGTCGTTTCCGCATACTCAGATTTTCAACTTTATTTTGAAATTGCTTATAAATATTCCAAATTATCTTTCAAAATGCTTAATTTTCCTTTTTAAAACATTCACAATTGATTCTGAGAAACGTTGTTACATTTAAACTCATATTCCAAAAGTTATACAAATTCGCAGCAAAAAAGTGCTGCGGAAAGTGCCATATAAACTTATTTGATTAAAACAACTTTTAAACATTCGATAATTCATAATTTCCAATCCAAATCTCTTTCAAATCATTTAAATACATTTATCAAATTTATTTCATATTTTTCCATAATTAAAAACATTCATTTAAACAAATTTCCTGTTATGGTCATTAAACTGCACTAGCGCGATTTTTCTAGAAAATTGATTTGGACTTAATTCAAAATCTACTTATCGAAACTTTGATTTTCTTCTTCGTTTAGAAAATATGGATATAATAGTCCTGAATTTTTTTATCCCGAAGAATTACGAGCCATATTTCACTCTACACGTTCATTTTAACTTTTTGGCGTGAAATCGCGAACTACCGTTGCGTGACGCGTCTAGTTTTAACTTATTTTTCAATACTTGAAATAATTTATTCAAATTGGGTTTCAACACTTATAAAATCATTAGAAACCATTTTAAATCAATATTTTCACTTTTTAAAGTATTTAAAATATATTTTCACTATTACCATATTATAATATTATTATATTCCCATTATTTTAATATTAAATTTTAAATTCCAATTTCAACTCAATTTCAATTCTAATCTCAAATTAAACACGTATAAAACTTAGATTTCAAATCTAATTTCAATTTAAACTTCAATTCAATATCAAATTAAACTTCACTTTTTCAAAATTGATTTCAATTTCACTATTCATCTTAATTTCATTTTCTAATTAACTATCCTTTTCAAATCCGATTCCCTTCAAATTTCAAATTCTCTTTCATTCTAACTTTAATTTCACTTCTAAATGAAAAGAGACTTATTTTTCCACAATTTCTCATATTACTAAAATATGGTCTTACTAAACAAAGTGGTTACTTAACTAATAGGAATTTGATATCCAAATTATCATAACAACCATACAACATCCATATAACATCAATATTTTCCATACGGTAAATGTCATAACATTACTACGGATTATCCAACATATTCAAACATTCAATCAAACATCCATATCATCAAATAGTGATTATCTAACATAACAATTAAGCATGATAATCACTATAATTTAAAAGCGATGAGAATTTCTCACCTTCATATCCGCTCCGTCAATCTTTAATATGAGATACGCGTTTCTCGCTAAAGTGTTATTTCCAACGTCTCGCCTTTTTCCGTTTCCTTTCCGAACGTTTATTTTTTCCTTTCGTTTTCTTTCTCTTTTCTTTTTTTTTTCTTTTTCTTCTCCCTTTTTTTTATATGGAAGAGGGGTATGGCCTTGGGGTTTAGGTGTGTGGGAAGGAGGTATAGGAGGGTATGGGCTCGGCTTAGCTTGTAGGGCTCGGCCTTGGGCTTTGGAGCTCGGGTTTGGGCTTCGGCCTAGGGTGGTGTGGCTCGGCCGTGGGTATAGGGAAGGGTAGGTGTGGGTTTTGGGTGAGGAGGAGGTGCGTAGGTGGTAGTTTAGCTTGTGTAAAGTGATGTAAGGTGATGGTTTTGGAGTATGGAGGTGATAGGTTGGAAATGAAGAGGTGGGAAGCCATGAAAATGGGGGTGAAGAAGAAGGAGAAAGTGAAGAAGAAGGTAGAGAATGAAGTGTGAAAAATGAGAGGTATGGATGCATATGTATATTTGAGCTTTGGATGACAAATGACTAAAATACCCTTCTCTACTCTTTGACTTTTTAATTTACTTTTCTACCCTTGATTTGGCCTTTGCTTAATGGAGAAGAAATTGTTTGATTTGAATTTGTACTTAAGAAATGATGTTTGGATTTGATTTATGTACTTATGAAAGATTTTTCCTCTTTTTCTTACACTTTTAAAATGTTAAAATAACATTTGCTCATTTTCCATGCATACACATCACATCTCATTAATGTGATTTGAATTTGTGAAATGATTACTATCTTTTCTTTCTTAATGTTTGTGTTTTAAATTGAAGACTTTTGCATGATTTGACTTGCATTAAATGGATTTGTAAGTATGCATTAATGGTGAGCATATGTGTCATTACTTCATTAAGTTAGCTTTTTTTTCACTTTTCCATTTGTTTGAATTTTAGGTGTATATGTTACATCATGTGTAAGTGAAAAGAAAGATATGTAATGATGTTGTTTAATTTGTTATTTTTACACTCTTTTGTCAAATCATAACTTTTACATTTTTTTATATATTTATGTAGATATTTTCAAAAGTAAACTCGTTTTGTTTTTAGTGCTAAATGTAGAATGTTTATATAGTTTGTAAACTTGTATTTATAAGTTAGAAAACGTATCAAATTGCAATAACTTGTCGACAACTTGTTTTGGTTAAAAACGGCGTTTTTGACGACAAATTATACAGTCAAAATTTGACATTTTTATTAAGCTATATATTGAAGTAAACCAAACTTTAAAATGAACTTTTTACTTCTTTAAATAAAATAAAACAAGTCTCTTTATATTTTAAAATCATATTTAAATAATATCAAAATCTCTATTTTTACAGTGTATGTAAAACTGACAAAATGCGACAAATTTTGGTTATTTTTGTAAAACGATTATTAACAAACTTTTAAATCTTTTAACATACTTTTATCATCTTTATTAGATGTTTTAAATAAGACTTGTCTTTTTAAATAGATATTTAACTTCATTTATTTAAGCCTTTATTTATTTTTAACAAAACTTAACTTTTGTCGATTTGTTCTAAAATCTAAATTTATACTTTTTAAATTTATTAACTATAAAAATAGATAATTATTTATTATATATAACATATTTATTTAGGATTTAAACTCCTTTTAAATTTAAATCGAGCGAAATCTCTCATTTTCGAAGTAGCGAAATTACGGGTCGTTACATTCTCCCCTACTTAAAAGCATTTCGTCCTCGAAATGAAATCAAAGACAAAGGAATCTATCCCATACTCATCTCCTCAAATAATTTGACTTATTTCTACTGATGATAGAAAAGAAGAAGGCTGATGTCATAACACTAAAAAAAGATAATGCCAAACATACATATAGAGAATCCCCACACTAATCTGAGTATTTATCACGTACTTACGATTATATACATATACATAAAGTCAAACTTCTATTGTACTCATCCTAGTGCATATTGCACACTTAAGATAATATATACAAAAACCAAACAATACTATACATCCAAAAACAACCATACTGATACTAATGCATACATCCACATAACTCATCCTTTGTCCCAAGCATGTACTATACCCGAGGTCTATATATGTACATACCAAAACATCAGTCTAACCATTATATCTTAGTGCCTACTATTTGAGATAATTATCCAACTACTAAGTAGACAGACCCAACACATCACACTATATGTGATATTTGATTCGATCTATTATTTGAATCCACAACTTTTCTTCTGAACTAGTATCGATCCCTCGATTTTCTAGTGCGGACTTTGATCGGACTTCCTGATCATAAAACCTTGCTTTCCTTGCATAGTAGCTCTCAACTATGATAGAAAACTCATGTACATAATCATAAACTCCCATCAATGCTTGCCGTCAAAAATCGAGTGATAAATCCTTTCTCGGATTGGTGTAAACACCTTAAAGTTCTGTACTCAAATCTTAGATCAAATTTATGTGCCAAAATGATCTACGTTTAACTTATGTACATAGTCACATTCATCTTTACCTAATACATTTCTTCAAAACTTCATTTAATCCAAGTTTATTTACTTTCTTTTAAATTCATTATTACTTAATCTTTCAAATATGACATAAACTTGTATAATATACCTTTACTTCCTAAGAGTATATATACATATCCCTAATCTTCAAACTGTTATTACTTCAATTAGGGTCTTCAACAAATGTGGAATTCTATTATTCCAAATAAATAAGTTATAAAACTCAATCCTTAGTTTTATTTACCTAAGGTCTTCATTTACCTATTATTGTTTATCCAATCCATATATTAATAAGACAACTTTGCTAAGTGTACACCTTTTTCTCACTGATTCTATGATTAACTACTTAACTTATTTACCTATCCATTTTTTAAATCAAATTTCTTAATCTTAAATCCATCAAATACCTTATAGTCAAATTTGTGAAACTTAATTCACATGGTATTTGTTATTTAAACATTTTCATCCAACAATCAAACTACTAACCATATTATTCAAAAATATCTACTTCTAATCTTACTTCATTTTGAATTACAAATGTTACCCTAAATGTATCATTAATTCAAAGTTTTATATTAGGATGATATTTCTTATATCTTTTGTTCCTAAATTTTACTTTGACTTTTAACCTAATCAAAGTGTCTAAATTTCAAATTACCTTATCTCCTTTATAAGTTATAGAACTTACCCTTTCATATTATATTTACCCAAAATCTCAATTTAGGTTTATCTTTTTCTATCTTATTGATAAGAATTTTTTCTAAGTATGCATTTTCTTTTTACTTTCTCCAATTACAACTTCTAGCATCAATATTATCATCAAATATCTTATAATCAAATTGTGAATTTTACTTCACAAGATATTTGTAATTAGCTTTTAAATCCATCCGTTATGATAACCACTTAATCATTATTATTTCTTAATACTAAATATCTAGGGGTATGTGATTAAAGTTCTAAATTCTAGCTTTCAACAAGTTGATTCTATACGGAATATCTTATAGTCAAATGGTGCATTGCTAATCACAAGATATTCATATTTTAGTTTCATTAAGCAAAAATCACAATCAATCCTTAATTTCTAACCCAAAAGATAATAATATCCCCTTTAATATTTATAATATAAACCCAAGGTAAAATTATTTCATTTACCAATTTCTTTTTAAAAACAAAACCATTTTTATAAAATTAACAAATACGCTCTCATATATATAATACTCTCATAACTCATTCTAGGGCGTTACTAACCCTATCTCTAATGAGTTACTTATTTTAGGATATTACTAATCATATCTATGATGAGACTTTAACCATAATAGAGCCAAGATTCTCGCTTAAACTTCAGCTCTAATACCAAATGTAAAGATCTAGGCTTTTCAACCATCGACAGTGGGTACACCTACCGTAGCTTACACCGGTACCTCACGCTTTGCTTTTACAGCCAGCCTCTCGACTGTAAGGCAAATTACCAAACCAACCCCTCGATACTCGATCTCAGGGACATGTAGGAGTAAGAGTCGTCCGTTCGCTACCTAACAAGAAGCAAGAACCCCCTATCATGTACGAACCTCACTAAGCAAACGTGATAAAGGAATATCTCCATACGTCGATGAATATCTCCAGCTCTCCTCTGGAAACTCCAACTGTCTTCGACTATCCTGAAACTACCCGGATCTGACCCGAGTATTGAAAATACCCGGATCAGGCTTGATAAACCAGCTTGAGAAAAACTCTATAATTAATGACAGTGTCATATATCAGCCTTTGGATAAAAATCCTTTGAAAATAAAGAGTATCTCATAAGACCACGCCCACACATAAACACAGACGGGTTTTTACCTTATGATAACTAAAACACATATCAAAACGTTTGATATTATTTCTAATGACATCTCTTTGAAACATTTGCAAATAAACTTACTAATCTTAGCTGAAATTGTTACCATTATTAAATTCCAGCATACTAGGCTCTACAAACAAAACCGTAGGTTCTTATTGGAGAATGGATTTCCATACAAATGACCAGGCGCAGAATCTGCCTTCCGAAATGGGTACACCTCTAGATGGATGTCCCGAGAAACCATCACAAAGCTCCTTTACCAATACAAGACCAGCCCACCTCTTAACTACATGGTACCGAATATGTCATCCCCTGGTCATTACCGACCTTTAACCGAGCGCTCGTTTTTCCATACACCACATTAATATACATCTCGAACGTCATAGTGGGAAGAAATATATCTAGAAGGGGATGATCATACCCTAATGGGAATGACCCACATAGCCCTGCTGCATATAATCCTGTTTCGATCATTTCCGGTTTGATGAGGCTTGAGGCTACGATTACCTTTTCACAAAGCACATATCACATCTTTGAATGCCACATTTCTATTTCCATTTAACTACTAATTGCCTTCCACAAAAATACAACCCTTAAGCTCGTATGTCTCAAGGTGGGTGTTAAGCTAAGGGAAGTTGCCTTCTCCGCCACCACTGATGTACGTTTGTAAAAACCAATGTACGTAATCGTTAGAAATGCAATGTTAGACAAACGTCCATACAAGTTGTCCAGGAACAGGACAAATCAAAGGTACTTTCCTTGGCCATTACTAGGCGAGAAGCCCTTGCAATCCGCAAAATCTCTATCACGAGGAGACCACTGCTATAAATAACTCTATAATGGGGGCCAACCAGAGCATGTTCAACAAGCAGTCTTCACGCTAGAAAGATCCACGGTCTTCAATCACCACCTTCAACATGTCTTCACGTTCGAACGTATACATTGGTTCGAAGTGGTTTTCGGATAGGAATTAACCAAATCCGACTCTGGTTCCTTCGAAATCCAATTATCGATAAAAGTGAATACGAGTATATAGGATTTATTAAGTCTCTTTTCACTTTAATTCTTTTCGGATGATTTCGAAATCTCTTTCTTTTGACTTAGAGTAATTCTAAGTAATTCAATCTTTTGCTTTTGGAAAATATCTCAAATTTCCTTACTTAATTCTTGATCCAAATTCCTTAACTTTTAAGCGGGTCAAAAACAATGTTATTTAAGACATCGTTTACGATTAACCCTAAATCAATCTTAGAAAATATTTTTGAGTAAATGGGATCATAGAAATCATGATTGCTTAAATTTTGGATAATACCAATCTTCTTTTAATTCAAAAACTTAATACAGTCGTTTTATTTAAGAGCATCCGGTCTTTCCTTTCGATCTGTTCCACCCCTCGCCTAAGAAAAGAAAACATAGGCCAGGTAAGTTCAGGGCACTGGTTTCTCCATCCCTAACCTTAGTTAAACACCTTGTTTTATCTTTCCAGATCTCACAGGCGGGACAAATGTACTAGTCGTTTCCGCATACTCAGATTTTCAACTTTATTTTGGAATTGCTTATAAATATTCCAAATTATCTTTCAAAATACTTAATTATCCTTTTTAAAACATTCACAATTGATTTTGAGAAACGTTGTTACATTTAAACTCATATTCCAAAAGTTATACAATTCGCAGCAAAAAAGTGCTGCGGAAAGTGGCATATAAGCTTATTTGATAAAATAACTTTTAAACATTCGATAATTCATATTTTCCAATCCAAATCTCTTTTAAATCATTTAAATAGGTTTATCAAACTTATTTCATATTTTTCCATAATTAAAAACATTCATTTAAACAAATTTCCTGTTATGGTCATTAAACTGCACTAGCGCGATTTTTCTAGAAAATTGATTTGGACTTAATTCAAAATCTACTCATCGAAACTTTGATTTTCTTTCTTTGTTTAGAAGATATGGATATAATAGTCCGGAATTTTCTTATCACGAAGAATTTCGAGACATATTTCACTCTATACATTCATTTGAACTTTTTGGCGCGAAATCGCGAACTACCGTTGCGTGACGCGTCTAGTTTTAACTTATTTTTCAATACTTGAAATAATTTATTCAAATTGGATTTCAACACTTATAAAATCATTAGAAACCATTTTAAATCAATATTTTCACTTTTTAAAGTATTTAAAATATATTTTCACTATTATCATATTATAATATTATTATATTCCTATTATTTTAATATTAAATTTTAAATTCCAATTTCAACTCAATTTCAATTCTAATCTCAAATTAAACACGTTTAAAACTTAGATTTCAAATCTAATTTCAATTTAAACTTCAATTCAATATCAAATTAAACTTCACTTTTTCAAAACTGATTTCAATTTCACTATTCGTCTTAATTTCATTTTCTAATTAACTATCCTTTTCAAATCCGACTCACTTCGAATTTCAAATTCTCTTTCATTTTAACTTTAATTTCACTTTTAAATGAAAAGAGACTTATTTTTCCACAATTTCTCATATTACTAAAATATGGTATTACTAAACAAAGTGGTTACTTAACTAATAGGAATTTGATATCCAAATTATCATAACAACCGTACAACATCCATATAACATCAATATTTTCCATACGGTAAATGTCATAACATTACTACGGATTATCCAACATATTCAAACATTCAATCAAACATCCATATCATCAAATAGTGATTATCTAACATAACAATTAAGCATGATAATCACTATAATTTAAAAGCGATGAGAATTTCTCACCTTCATATCCACTCCGTCATTCTTTAATGTGAGATACGCGTTTCTCGCTAACGTGTTATTTCCAACGTCTCGCCTTTTTCCATTTCCTTTCCGAACGCTTTTGTTTTCCTTTCTTTTTCTTTTTCTTTTCTTTTTTTTCTTTTCTTCTCCCTTTTTTATATGGAAGAGGGGTATGGCCTTGGGGTTTAGGTGTGTAGGAAGGGGGTATAGGAGGGTATGGGCTCGGCTTGGCTTGTAGGGCTCGGCCTTGGGATTTGGAGCTCGGGTTTGGTGTGTTTGGGCTTCGGCCTAGGGTGGCGTGGCTCGGCCGTGGGTATAGGGAAGGGTAGGTGTGGGTTTTGGGTAAGGAGGAGGTGTGTAGGTGGTACTTTAGCTTGTGTAAGGTGATGTAAGGTGATGGTTTTGGAGTATGGAGGTGATAGGTTGGAAATGAAGAGGTGGGAAGCCATGGAAATGGAGGTGAAGAAGAAGGAGAAAGTGAAGAAGAAGATAGAGAATGAAGTGTGAAAAATGAGAGGTATGGATGCATATTTATATTTGAGCTTTGGATGACAAATGACTAAAATACCCTTCTCTACTTTTTGACTTTGTAATTTACTTTTCTACCCTTGATTTGGTCTTTGCTTAATGAAGAAGAAACTGTTTGATTTGAATTTGTACTTAAGAAATGATGTTTGGATTTGATTTATGTACTTATGAAATGATTTTGCCTCTTTTTCTTACACTTTTAAAATGTTAAAATAACATTTGCTCATTTTCCATGCATACACATCACATCTCATTAATTGATTTGAATTTGTGAAATGATTACTATCTTTTCTTTCTTAAAGTTTGTGTTTTAAATTGAAGACTTTTGCATGATTTGACTTTCATTAAATGGATTTGTAAGTATGCATTAATGGTGAGCATATGTGTCATTATTTCCTTAAGTTAGCTTTCTTTTCACTTTTCCATTTGTTTGAATTTTAGGTGTATATGTTACATCATGTGTAAGTGAAAAGAAAGATATGTAATGATGTTGTTTAATTTGTTTACTTTTACACTCTTTTGTCAAATCATAACTTTTACATTTTTTTATATATTTATGTAGATATTTTCAAAAGTAAACTCTTTTTGTTTTTAGTGCTAAATGTAGAATGTTTATATAGTTTGTAAACTTGTATTTATAAGTTAGAAAACGTATCAAGTTGCAACAACTTGCCGACAAGTTGTTTTGGTTAAAAACGGCGTTTTTGACGACAAATTATTCAGTCAAAATTTGACCTTTTTATTAAGCTATATATTGAAGTAAACCAAACTTTAAAATGATCTTTTTACTTCTTTAAATAAACTAAAACAAGTCTCTTTATATTTTAAAATCACATTTAAATAATATCAAAATCTCTATTTTTACAGTGTATGTAAAACTGACAAAATGCGACAAATTTTGGTTATTTTTGTAAAACGATTATTAACAAGCTTTTAAATCTTTTAACATACTTTTATCATCTTTATTAGATGTTTTAAATGAGACTTATCTTATTAAATAGATATTTAAATTCATTTATTTAAGCCTTTATTTATTTTTAACAAAACCTAACTTTTGTCGATTTGTTCTAAAATCCAAATTTATACTTTTTAAATTTATTAACTATAAAAATAGATAATTATTTATTATATATAACATATTTATTTAAGATTTAAACTCTTTTTAAATTTAAATCGAGCGAAATCTCTCATTTTCGAAGTAGCGAAATTACGGGTCGTTACAGATGGTGTAGAAATCATTGGATGCAAGTGGGTTTTTAAGACAAAAAGAGACTCACTAGGCAACATCGGAGACATAAGGCAAAGACTCATTGCCAAAGGGTTCACTCAAAGGGAAGGAATCGACTATGCAGAAACTTTCTCTCATGTGTGAAAGAAAGATTCTTTCCGAGTGGTCATGGCATTAGTAGCTCATTTTGACTTCGAGCTGCATCAGATGGATGTGAAAACGGCTTTTCTAAACGGAGATTTAGAGGAAGAGGTTTATATGAAACAACCTGAAGGATTCTCCTCTAAGGATGGTGAGCATTTAGGTTGTAAACTAAATAAATCCATATACGGGTTAAAACAAGCCTCCCACCAAAGGTATAAGAAATTCCATGAAATAATTACTTCATTCGATTTCGAAGAAAATATCATGGATCAATGTATATATCTTAGGGTCAGTGGGAGTAAAGTTTGTTTTCTTGTGTTGTATGTGGATGATATTTTACTTGCAACCAATGACAAAGGGATGCTACATGAGGTGAAACAATTTCTTTCAAGTAACTTTGATATGAAAGATATGAAAGAGGCATATTATGTAGTTGGCATTAAGATCCATAGAGATAGATCTTGAGGCATTGTGGGATTGTCTCAAGAGGCCTATATCGACAAAGTGCTTGAATTATTCAAAATGAAAGATTGTTCACCAAATGCAGCACTCATTGTGAAGGGTGAATGGCTCAGTTTGGATCAGTGCCCTAGAAATGACATTAAAAGGGAACAAATGAAAAAATATTCCATATGCTTCAGCTGTTGGTAGCATAATGTATGCTCAGGTCTGTACCAAACCCGATATTGCATATGCAGTTGGGATATTAGGAAGATATCAGATTAACTCAGGAATCGATCACTGAAAGGCTGCAAAGAAGGTATTAAGGTATCTTTAGGGCACTAAGGATTACACACTCATGTATAGACGGACAAATAACCTTGAAGTGGTAGGCTACTCCGACTCCGACTCCGACTACGGTGGCTGCATTGATTCACGAGAATCCACTTCAGGATATGTGTTTATTAGCTGATTGTGCCATTTCGTAGAGGAGTGCGAAGCAGATCTTGACGGCCACTTCTACTACGGAGGCCGAGTTCATTTCTTGTTTTGAGGCTACCTCGCATGGTGTATGGTTGAAGAGTTTCATATCTGGGTTGTGAGTCGTGGACTCTATATTTTGCCCGATAAGAATGTATTATGATAATTTAGCCACTATCTTTATGGCTAAGAATAACAAGAGTGGAAGTCGAAGCAAACACATCGACATAAAGTTTCGAGCCATAGAGGAACTTGTTCAGGAAAAGAAGGTGATCATTGAACACATTAGCACTGAGCTTATGATTGCTGATCCCTTGACTAAAGGCATGAAAATCAAGAGTTTCAAGGGTCATGTAGTGAGAATGGGACTTGGTTCCATCATGTGATACATTCATTTATGTTATATTAAAAAAAAATTAGTTGGATATTTCTCATTTGAATTTATATACGTACATATTTGCCGAGAAATATCATTATGTTTGACCTGAAGTAAACATAGGGTTTACTCATTAAGTTATAGCATGAATAATGAGAGATCGAGTATTATGTGATACATAGAAGATTAATTCTCGCTCTAAGAGGATTTTTCGCTATGATCCATATATGAAGTCTCTCTAGTTAAATGGACTAAGTGGGAGAATGTAAGCCTTTTCCATAAAATGATATTAACAAAAGTTAACTCGGTCAATTTTTGTAAAAGTATGTGGTCCATTTATTAAGGGAATTACCAATGATCAAGATAACAACCCTATTTAATCTCCCCACTTTTAGATAACCATCCATGTTCTTTCTCACGTTCTCAACGGCTCCTTGATGGCAAGAGCAGTATAAAAGGGAGAACTTGAGTACGTTTTCTGACAAGGTCACTAAACCTACTCTCTATAAGGCAAATATACTATCTAATTAAGAGTGTGAGGGTTTGGCACTTAATCATAAATAGCAGTACAGATTTGGACGAGTTGGAAATATGTTTCCTCAAGTCAGACTCAATTTGTTGTTTGATACGCTTCAAGAATTCAATTGCAATGGCTAAAGGTAAATAAATCGATGTTGTTTATAGCTTCCGCCCTTAAACTTTTAGTTTTGCATGTTCAGATTGTATAGAGAATATGATTAAGCCAAAAACTAAATTTAAATTATTTATAGAGCGAACAACTTTCAATAATTAAATGAGATAAACTACACATCTACTTAACAATTGGCAAATAGTTTTTCAAATTTTTAGATTCTACCGTGATAGAGTTATACATACGTTTTGCTGAAATGAAGAACAATCCTAGTTCATAATGAAATATAACATGATTGTCAAGTTCATAATGAATATAACATGAAATAAAACATGCATCATGAGATCAGAAGATGTACAAAACCAAGTAGTTTTTTTTTTACATGACAACTGTACAAATTCATAATCATTAGTCTAATACATAATATAATATCAAAATCAATAACTACCACATATGTTTCCACTCCTATCATCATAGACATTTCCTTCGCAAATATATAGACAGTATAGAATCAATATCATATTTGTTGCAGAATATGCAGTATTATTTTCCTTTTTATACATATAATCTTTTTATACATATAATCTTTTTATACGTATAATCTTTTTATACATATAATCTCCAAAACTGCATATGTTTTGTCTACCTATACATAGCAATTTGGGTCACCATCAATTATTTCCAATAGTAAATTTTTTCAACAATAACATGAATCAAATTATTAAATTTTTACACAAACCGAACTAACTAACATGAAACATGTGCACAAAATGATTACTCCATGACAATTAAGATTACTTAATTAATAAGTATCCACATGCAAAATAGCAACTTGACTCAAAACTAATAAAATATGCAAGTCAAAAATGTCACCAAGCATGCTACTTTAAACAGTTGGAAGTTGTTACCTGAACAAAAAGAAAGCACCTGCTGCTCTAAAGCTACTTCAATGAGAGCTACTATAATAAAGTTGTTGCAGCGGAGAGCCATTGTAATAAAGTTGCTTTGTTTAATAAATATGCTATTGCTACATATAGTAAAAAAGAAAAGGAGTATCTCTTGTAAAATATCTTCAGGTGATTTTGTAACACCTCAGATTTTTGATAAAATTATTTAGGATATTTAATTAGATAAATTAAATAAAATAATATATTGATTAGGAGATTCAGATTTTATTTTATTAATAGGGTAGTCGTGCCATTTAATAAATGAATTAAGGGGTTAAAAATGAATAAGAGCAGGGGTAAAATGGGAAAGAGGTCATTCCTATATTTTTATCACATAGCCGTGTATAATTTACACGTTCATTTCATTTCAAAATTTTGAAAAACAAAAGGTCGACCACCTTTAAAAAGGAATAGGGGAAGAGGAGTAAGAAAAGCAAAAGGAAAAGCTTAAACAAGTCAAATCTATTCATATCTCAATCTCTTTAATCACAAAGGCTAAGATGAGTGATGTTTACATCTCTGTTTTGAATTGCTTTTAGTTTTAAGATAATTTCAATTTTTTTGCAATGTATTGTCATGTTTTTGAATGATGGAATGTTTATATATACTTGTTGATGATTTATACATGCTCATATTGGTTTTATGATATGTTTTAAGGTAAAACCATATTAAATGACATCTTTATGCCTTGCGAATTTTTATGAAGATCAAAAATAATATTTTAAAGATGAGTTACAATTTTTAGAATTTTTGGAATTAATGTGGATTTTATACGAATATTCTAGTAAAGAAAATGATATTTTGGTTATAAATTATTTAAGGATAAATAATATATGGTTTGGGTCTGAAATATTTATATGTTAGAAACATATTAAAAGAGATTTTTTGGAATTTTTCTAGATTTTTCCAAATAGTTTTGATAAGTATATAAAATTATTTAAGGTATTGGACTTAAATGTTTTATATATTTTAAAATGGAGAATGGGCTTTTTGCAAATAATTTGAATTTGTCGATTCTAAAAAATGGCAGTACTTTCGAAAAAGTAATATGACAACCAATTAGATTTAGACACATAAGGTAGGTTAGGACAAAAGAAATAGTTTAAAAGTACAAATAAATAGGTTTTTCACGGTTTCGTCTCCTTTGGCACCAGGTTCTGCCTCTAAATTATTGTCTTCGATATAATCGAAACCAATACATATGGTATCAGGAAACTGGTATATAATGAATTAAATGTGAACGAAAGGTATAGGGTCGAAACCATAGGGATTCGAAAGGGTTGAAACTTTGCTTTGGTTTTAAAGAAAAATATGCATGCTTGCTTTCGACCGAGATGCTTTCGATTTGGTTGAGTTTCGACTAGGTCAAATGGTTTAAAAGGATATGGTTTCGATTAGGTTGCATCTTTGTTTAAAATGAATGCTTTCGACTAAGTAGAAACGCCTATCTTCCTCTTTTTACCTTTCAACCCAGTAGGCTTCGAAGGGGTTGTTTTGCTTTAGAAAATCTGCCCATTTCTCTAATGCTTTCGAAGGGATGTTTCGACACCGTCACTTTTTACTTAGGAAATGCTTTCGAAAGAGAGGCTTTCGACTTAAAAGGTTTGTATGGCCCTTTTGTTAAATTGACGTATGTCCCAATTTGGTTTCGAAAGAGATGATTTGAATGATTTCAAAAGGAAGCGCTTTTGACTCTAATGGGTTTATGTCCTTTTGCTCCACTTGAAGGCATAATCAATGGTTTCGACCGAGACGTTTTAAAAGGATTTCAAAGGAGTTAACTTTGAATGCTTTTGAAAGGTTTCCACATGTTTTAAATTGAACTCAAATGTTTTGAAAGGTTTAGTTTAATGCTTTCGTAAGGTTTTAAAAGAGGTTTCGAAGGAGTCAAAAGGTGTTGTTTTCTGATGGTTTCGAATGAATTCGAAAGGAGAGGTTTTATAATGGTTTCAAAATGCGATGTTTATATTTTTTTAAAAGAAAGATGTCTAAGGTTTTTAAAGCTTTTGAAAGAAAGATTTCCAAGGATTATGGGAATGGTTTCGAAATGAAGGTTTTGGCCTTTCGGCCTAAATAAAAGAAAGGGTTTTACATAGGTTTAAAGAGGTACTTCAATGGCTTCGAAAGGGGTACTTTCAATGGTTTTGGAAAGGAGGCTTTCAAAAGTTTAATGTTTTCATCAACCAAGATTTGAGTAAAGTATATATATAACATGGCAAGGTGGTTTTGAGTAAAGCATAAGAGACTATATATTTTCCTTGTTGGAGTTTGATTTAAAGATCTTAAATCACTTTGAAAAGGTTTTCAAGGAAATTTTTAGGAAGATATCCCTAAGTAAAAAGACTTAGATATTAGATACCAGATGAGATTGGTACAGAATCGCACCTTATACATTAACTATTAGCCTCAACTAATTTAGTCCAAAAGTCCAATGTGTAGGGCTTTGTCACGGGTAAGACTAAAATTACGGATACATACAAAAATGAATATATTTTTATACACAAATAGTTTATTGGTGAGCCCGTAAAAAAATTAGGATCAGATGACCCTGGAAGATGATAAGTTAAGGACAGACCGTCCACAAGAGAAGTATTTAACAGATAGTTAAGGACAGATCGTCCAAAAGAAGAGGTATGTCTAACTGATGTTAGATAAATTTTGAGATTTTCTGGTAGGCCCGAGTCAGCCAAAACTTAAAAGTTAGCCAAACAAAACCTTTTGTTCATGAACAGATAGTTCATTTTATTACCTGATATATTTATGTACGTTTACATAATGATGCTTTACAGATATTTTTGACCAGTTTTGGTTGCAGGAAAAGAATTGTAAAAGATATGTTTAAAAGAAATGTTGGTGAGGGGAAACCTGTTCCGCTAAGCGGCGTGGTTTCACTAAACGTAAATTAACAAAGATGAATAGTATTATTCACACCAGGATTTATGTCTGACTTGAAGTTTTATTTCCCCTTAAACTCTCGGGTACTCAAAATTGATTTTAGTAGGCTGAGGGTTGAGGTTCTCAGGTTTTTTTCTTTTATCGAATAAAGCTTTCAGAGACGAGTAGGCGGCTGTCAGATAATTAAATAGGATTTTCAGTTGTACTTCTTTTGATTCCGTTGTGTATATTAAGTCATTTATGACCTTATTCCTACGATCATCCAAGGGGGCATCATCATATGTCGCTCTTGGCGTATTATTGTAAATTATAATTGATCGGTACTTGGAAAATGGTTAAGGGATTATGTAAATTGGATATGATATCATTTAGAAATGTAATTTGCTAAATGTTTTTTTTTTTTGAAAATCAGTGATTTTATTCATATTCAAGTGCGTCTGATATTATGGATACCATTAGCATTGTCATATTTTGTCACCAGAACTAATACTATAGATGACTACAGGATCTGTAGCGCTTAGCTTTTGGCCTCTAGATTCGGGATGCTACAGATTTAGAATTTCAAAAAAGCTCTACCTTTGCGCTTATTGATATTTTGCTGATTTGACTCAGTTTTACTGAATGGATATTCCCATCAAACATGTTAAAAACCGCTGAATATATTAAGTGATTTCATTCAGCTTTCAAAAAGTGCTTTTTCTTTGAAACAAACGGAGCCTAAGCTAACCATATGCTTACCTATCTATCTAATCTATCTATCAATTCTCCGGCTCTACAAAAAAGAGCAAGCGACCATTTATATTCTTTGACTCTCATTTTGTATGATCCTAAATGCCGCTTTCTTCTTGATTTAAGCTCAATTTTATCTTACCGCCTTGAATTTTTTAATATTCTATCTATTATCTATCTCTGCTATTAATAAAAAGAATTTAGTGAACATGATTTTTACGGTGTATTTTTGAAATTTCAAAAATACCCTCGTCTCCATCAATAGAATCTGACCACTGATTTGTAACAGTCACCACCATATCATTCCCAACTACTATCAATGAAATTTTACTACGGATTTAACACCGATACTACCAACAAAACAAGTTGAAATAAAAGTGTTGCGATTATGAAAACCTTTGCACTTACAACACACATCCATCCACTCATTTTTTCATTAAATAAAAAGTAAATATCTATGAATATTTGATGCATGTACGTGCGTTTTATACTAGTATATAAAAAGGAGAATAAGCGACCATTTATATTTTTGGCTCTCATTTCACCTTATCTTAAATACTACTATCTCCTTGAACTGAGCTCAATTTTACCACCTACCCTAACAGTATTTAATATTCTAATACTAAAAAAGAAATGACTACAACAAATAATAAATGCTTCGCGTTACAATAACAGCACATTCATTATTCTTCTTCTTTCCAAATACCAGTAAAAATCAATTCAACACGAAAAAACTATTAAAATAAATCCTATTCTACAATATTTTAAAGTTCCTAACATTTTTCAAAGAATATACAAATGAATGTCATTCTGATTTTCCTCCTATAATTTGTTGTTTTACCTCATGTCAATCTATTTGGTTTAAGTTTTAGAAGACATAAGCCTCGATTTACTCCATTAAGGTATGTTTTCCCTCCTCCAGGTCCTTCTTCTGTCTCTGAATTTAATGCATTATTTGCATAATTCTCTTTTATTTAGATTTGGTTGTTATATTACATCATGGTGATTTGGTTTCATAATTGTTTAGAACAAAATGAATATATACATGATGTATGGTATCCTTTATTCATGGTTCATCTTTCCCTTTTCTAATCGATTTTTATTTTCATGTTGTGTTGTGATTATTTGCTCAGATAATTTCCTGATAAATTTTATTATACGGTGTTTTAAATTTGTATTAGTTTAGTTTTATTTTAATCCTCGTTCCATGTAATTGGTTATTTTACTATATTTTATGTCTATCCACTTGGTTTTTGTTTTACAAGACATAAACATAATTTACTCTATAAGTTAAATTTAACATGTTCTCCACATAATTCTCTTTTAATCAAAATTTTGTTGTTATAATGTGTCATAGTTGTTTGGTTTGATAATTGTTAGGAATAGTTTGAATTTAAACATGATGTATGGTACTCTTCATTAGTCGTTCATCTATTTAATGTTTTTATTTCAGTAAATTTTGTTTGTTGTAATTTTTTTGCAATTATTTGCTTTGAAAATTATTTGGAACAATTTGAATTTACGCATGATGTATGGTTTCCTTTTTTCGTTAGTCATCTTTCTGTTCCTTCGGATTATTTTTTCATACAGTATGTTTAGAAGATTTTTTACCGCACTTTATTATTTCTCGAATTTACTCATTATGTATGGTCCGTTGTCAAATGGTGTAGGCATATCACTCTACAACATGGCTGGACTGCTTTCTTCCAAGTGTGTTTTCTCTTATCTCAGATCACAGAGGGTAGCCAAACAACGTTCTTTCAATGTACAGTGGGCTTTTGCAAGTTATGTTCACATACAAACATTAGAAGAACACTTGGAATGATCAGATGATGTGTATATTAATTTCTTGATTCTGTAAAGCAGAAAAAAATTATGTTACGGTGATAAAATATTATCACGTATGTATAAAGAGGTTTCTTTTGTTGGTGACTGTTGAAACAAATAGAAATCTTTTGGTCTCAACGGTCATACCTGTTTGCTATTTGAATTCAAATTCAAACACAAACGAACTGACATCTAAAAGAGTTGCCACCTCAGTCCCCCCAGTGGCAATCAATTTAGACAACTTTACAAAAAACTTTTAACAGGATATCCTTTATTCATTATTCATTTTACCTAATATTAATTGTTATATTATGTTGTGATCATTTGGTTTGATAATTTACTAGAACAATATAAATTTACACATGATGTATGGTATCTTTCGTTCATTGTTCATCGCTTTTCAATAAATTCTCTTTTAGTTAATTTTGTTTGTAGTTTGTTTATTTAGTTTCACAAAATGTTTGATTAATTTTATTATACAATATTTTATTCTAATTACCCCTCATAATTGTTATTTCACCGTATTTAATGTTACTTCATTTTGTTTTTCTGTGAAACAAAACCAAATTTTCTCTGTTAGGGCATATTCCCCCTTTTTTGATGCTTTTCATGTTTCTGAATTTAATAATGTTAATTAATAAATTGTAAATTTATATTTTTATAAATTTCTAAAATTAATAACTTGTGCATATGAGATTTGGTTGAGACATGGGTTTTGCATTGCTTTTGTATCAAAGTGCTCTATATTATGAAGTTGGTTTGAAATGAATTCGAGCAATCTATAATTTTACAATTTATTATAGTCTATTATGCATATTTGCTGTCAAATGCTATGAGAAACCTAATTGAAACGTTACAAATGGGGTTTTTTTATCAATTTTTAACACGTACCAGATTTTACATATTGATGTGTAAATAACTTTTTGCAATGTATCTAGAAAGGCTTTTTGTGTGATACATTAAGTTATTGTTCTCATTTTATCACTTTTAGGTACACATATGCATATGTACTGTGTGATATACGAATCAAAAAAAATACAATGGATCATAAGCTATTAGCCTGATAACAGCCTAATTTGAGACTTCATTCTCATTATCTGAGTGCATGTGAACCTTGGAGTTTATATATTCTGCTGATACATATACATGTGTTTCCATCGTATTTATAAAGTGGTTAATAAAAATTGTTTTTAAACTAAATAATTCATCTATTTGATAAATGATTACGTTTCTTATTTCTTGCATATTCTATAATGTTTATGAATTTGTCGAGAAAGTTTGTCCAAGAAGAAGCAATATGCATATAAATATGTAGTAGGAAATCAGACAAATTAAGAAACGCAAACAACATATAAATAAGGTTTTGAACATTAATTTCCCATTTATGATTTTGTTGCGAAAAAAAATGAATGTATAAGCATATCAGTTCCTTATTTGTTTATTTTTACATTATCAAAAAAGAACCTTATTTTTGTAAATACAAAACACAAAACTAACCTTCACTTTAATACGATGAGTTTTACGAAATGTTTTTTAGGAATTAAAAGAAAATCATATTTCGTTATTTGTACGTGGTTATAGTTGTTATTGAAGTATATGTCAATTTTATAGTTTTGTTTAGAAAGTGCAAGTTAATTTGTTATATAAGAAAAACACAAACTATCCTGTATTTTTGTTTTTTCAAAAACAGAGACTTAATTTACATATCTATTACGGCAAGAATTTTTATTATAAAATGTTATAAATAGGATCCATGACATTTTACTATATATAAATTTATTAAAATGGAAAATTTCTAATCGGTAGGGGTTTTGTGCATATTGTACCATTGTAATATTCCACTTCTAAAGGTAATATCACAATTCTCCAAGAGGGAAAACAATGTTGCCTTAATATGTTGCCTTAGCTCATTTCTATTTAGTTTAATTTTGTATCCAAAAAGTGGTAAAATGAAAACAAAAAATAAAACGTTTCCCCTCCCAAAATCGAATTCTAGACAGCATAGTTAAAAGATAATGAATCAATTTACGAGCAATATTGTCATCTTGATACCATTGTTCAAGCAAACTATATAACATAAACATACAACATTAATTTTTATTTGCCACACTTGGTCCAATGGATTGCTTAGCCCATGAGTTTGATGGGCATTCCTCCAGACTAAAGCTAATTGTATTATGCATATATATGTTTGAAAGAAGAATGTACCAAATTAAACAATAAGGTATCATGCTCAAATTGTCTATATTACAAATACACAGTACAATACTTGTTGATTTGACTATGACAACAAGTAGAATAATTATGTCTTTATAATGATAATTTTAACTCCATAGTACTTTAAGATTGTACCGGCCTTTTTTTGGAAACATTAAATGCACATGCATCAGTCGGTAAAGGCACAATTATGTGAGAAAGTGGAAAAGGTAATCATGAAAATATTTCATATAGACAAGGATTTTTTTCCATTTAGCTTCCTTTTAAAACTAATTATTGCAAATAGCCCAATATTAAAACAAATATCAAATTTAGCCTTGTTTTGACCAACACAGGTCCGAGCTGGCCAAAATGTACTGGCGACTTTTCAAGAATCGCCAGTACCAATTTACTTTTTCACGAATCATTCGGTCGCCTTTTGGGAAGCCGCCTACTGGCACTTTCCAAAAGGCATCTGTTTGTTTTAAAAGAAACTAGGCGACTTCTGGGAAGTCGTCAGTGGGCAACTTCCCAGAAGTCACCCATACGGGGCTCTATAACAAAAGTAGAGCCCCCATTTCTTCCTCCTTTATTTTAACACCTTCCTCTCCATCTCCAAAAACCCCCAATACTCCCTACCTTAATTTTTTTTAAACCTCATTAAATTTCTTCTAATATCCTTACAAGTAATAGATTTCGTAGATCTACCTCAAGCATAGCAAAGCGTCGTACGGTCGAATCCAATCAAGGTATGCAGTAGAAACCCCAAGTTCTAAAATTAGTTTGCAAACTAAATTTTTTTGGTTGAGGTAGAATGGCTCCTAATTTTATTCCAACCATATGCTATTTTGATGATTAATTGGTTATTAACGATTTAATGTGTGGGAAATATCTTGGTGGATCTTACAAACCGGTTAAAGTTCGAAGAGGATCTACGTTTGAGCAGTTGAAAGAGTCGGTTTATAAAGCAATAAAGATAAAACCGGAAGAGTACAAGATTGATATAGTTTTCAATTAGCCAACAGATTCCGAATCCAAAGCAATCAAAATTATTGACGACGACGATGTTGAATTATTGTTTGCTGCCTCGACCAAATCTATTGAGTTGTTTGTATGGAAAAAAAGAAGATCAGTTGCAGAACAACTAACACCGACACCCGTAACAAATTTTGGCGTTGAAGAATATTCCAGAATGGTGGGGAATATGAGTACTGGATAAGGAATTCCGTCACCTAGTTTTAGCAATCCGACTTAGCACATATCGCAATACAAGCAACAACAAATGTATTATGGTTTTCATCCATTCACGAGTTTGCAGCCAAATGTCCAATTTACCTATCCCCATTTGACGCAGGATAGCTTTCCATGAATGAGTCAGAGGTATCATTTAGCCATGATTACATAGAGATCTGTCATATTGAATTTATTTAATTATTATACTTAATTTGTATTCTCGTGTAATTTTATTCCAATTCAGAATTCCACTCAAAGAAGTGCTAGAGCATCGAGTAGCCGTACAAATGAACGAATGCAGCCAACTTCGCCCGAATTTTACCATTTAAGCCAAAAGTAGGTTAAATATGGCAATATGTTTCAAAATCGTTGGTATGAAAAATAAACTAAAATTGATGTATCAATTTGCTGTAGCTGCGCAGCAAACAACACGACTACATAGTCATACATCCAATCACCGAATGAACCAACAGGTCAAACTGTGCAATGATGACATGGATGTAGATGATGAAGAAGATGTACAAGCTGAAGATGTTCCTGCACTTGATAGTATGTCTATTGTGTCAATACCAGAGGTTGATACAACTTGGGTGGAAAATATGCAAGTAAACAATGATCCACTAGACTATGATTTTGGAGGTGTAGAAGCAGATTGTATGGACAATGATGAACCGGAAATAGAGATATCGTTGGATGATGATTTGTGAAGTGCACGAATTATGGCTAAGTCAATTGTAGCAAATGTAAACTTCGACAGCGAATTATTTTTATCCTGCAGCGTATAGACCGGTTTCAAAGTTGGCATGGTGTTTGAGTGTAAAGCTAAATTTCTGCAACAACTATCAGAATGGTCAATCTTACATGCAGTGTCCTTTAAGCCAATAAGGTCGAACAAAGCAAAATACACCGCCATTTGCAAGTCGATGACAATTGTCCTTGGAGAATACATGCTATTGACCCAAAAAAGACACAGACTGGATGGTGGGTTATTAAAAATATCCTAGTGATCATACATGCGTTAACCCTACAGTGAACTCAAATCATATGCAAGCTACATCATCCTTTATGGTATCGAAGATCATGCTTTTCGTGAAATCTTATTTGAACATTATAGCCGGAATGGTGCAAGTTCTAATGGGGGAACAATTATTTATAAAAATTAGCTATCTGAAAGCATGGAGAGCATTGAGCAAGGCAATTGAACGAATTTAAGACGATTGGGTAGATTCATATTCCAACCTACGAAGATACTTTGGTGAAATATGAAAAACAAATCCCGAGAGTGTAGGACATGTGACTACTGATGATTATGGAGTTTTTGATCATGCATTTTGGTCATTTGGGTCATGTATTAAGGGATTTGTCCATTGTCAACTTTTGCTTTGCATAGACGGTACACATCTATATGGAAAATACAAAGGCACCTTACTTATTGCAACAGCTGTTGATGCAAATGATCAGCTATATCCCTTGGCATTTGCCATCGTTGAGTCTGAATCCATTGATAGTAGGGGTTGGTTTTTCGCGTGCATGCGAAGGTTCATTCACAGCGTGAACAATCGTCGTATTACTTTCATTTCTGATAAAATGAAAGGAATACCTACAGCGTTGCAGAGCAAATGGCTAGTCGCACATAAACATAGATACTATGCTAGGCGTTTGAAAGCAAATTTTCAAGTAGTGGGTTTTGAAGACAAACGATTGACCGGTTTATTCTACACTGCTGCATGTGCCTCTGAGGAGATTGAGTATTTAAGATTCGTGAAGAAATTAAAACCAGCAGTATAAGAGCACACAACTGGATAGAGAGAAGTTTGGGTGGAAAGGAGGAAAATTGGGCATTATGTAAAGATGATGGTGGTCGTTTTCATGTTATGACGACTAATGCATCAGAAAGTTTTAATGGTGTACATATGGGTGCAAGATCTTAGCCTATTAGAGCACTTGTTGCATGTACCTTCTATCGATCCATTGATTACTTTTTTCAAAGAAGAGAGTTAGCTAAGAATTCCACACTTCGTGTCATGCCAAAATGGGAAGCAAAAATAGCCGAGAGAGCAAGCAAAGCTAGACGTTGTCGGATTGTCTGTTTCAGTCAAATTGAATGGCAAGTGATTCATTACTTCGGAGATGAATTCAAAGTTATAATCGATGGTAACACTTGTTTATGTACATGCAACATCCCATTACTCCAGCATCTCCCCTGCGCCCATGTGATGGCTGCTTGTTCGTCGGTGGCCAATGGTGCAAACAAAGCTCATCATGATTTTGCATCACATTGGTACTCCGTTCAGAATTACCTAGCAGCATACTCTACAGAATTTCATCCCACACGTGATAAAATGTATTGGTCTCCGCACGAAGGTCAAGTGGTACTTCCACCCCCGCAAGGCATGCTCCAGGAAGGCCTAAGTCAACTAGAATTAAAGGCATTATGGATGAGATGCAGCCACCAAGGCCGAATAGATGCAGTAAATGTTTATGCATGGTCACAAAAGGAGTGTTGTAATTTAGTTATTTAGTTTTCGTATGCGTGTTATTATTGGTTTGATGTTTGTAAGCCGTATGTTGTTTATGTAAGAATAGTTTGTGTTTTTATTTCATGTGCTATGTTCGTTTGAGATGATGAATGTTATGTGATACATAAATATATGCAAGTGTAAGCTATTGATACATAAATCTTTAGAATACTTGTCAAACGATACATAATTCAATTACATATAAATGAAAGCTACCGATACAAAGTAAGTTGAGAAATATTAACTGCTACGTGATATGTAATCATATGCAACTGTAAGCTAGTGATACATAAATCGTAGGAATACATGTTCAACGATACATAATTCAATTACATATAAATGAACACACAAATTTGTGTTTACTTCTCCTTCCACAATGTACGAGGACTCAACTTTGTTAGGAAATCAATTCTATGGTTTCGATGACAACAACTATATAATGGAAATCGAATATACATATATATATTTCTATTCACAGGTAATTGCTAAAGTAACATCACTAAAGAGACAAGAATAAGACTCAAAGAATGTATCAAGAGGCTACAAGTAGATAGAATTAGAAGAGCAATGACACAAATACAAGAAAAGCAACATGACAAGATCAGATGTCTGGATGCACTAGCCAGACGTCTGAATGAATTCTCTGGATCACAAACCAGACAGAATCAAACATTTGGTTAATGTACTCAAATGTCTGAAAGGCTACTATATATAAAAAATATATAGAGCCAGACGTTTGAGACATATTCCAAACGTCTGAAATTGAACTCGGGTGTTGATATTCAAATTACAACTGCCACAATTGACAAGACAATTTCGCTCCTCTTTGCTGCAACTCTTCATCACCATCAGATGCGACCATAGAACACTTGTTAATGGATGTAACTACTCAAGGAATCTCTCTACCGCTATAAATAGCATCAAGATTCCAAGTGAAGACTCCACCTTACTTACTTGTTCTCTTTACTTTTATACTCTGAAACATTCTTGATCTCTAGCAATCATATATTTGTATTCCACTCTTCCATATATACAGAACTTTTCAGTCAATATCCTCTAGATATAAATATATTGGAAGCATTTGTACTTAATAGTCAATATTCGTGTTATTGAATACACATTTGACAAGAACAAGATTTTGTAACCAAGCCTATTCCTCCGGACGAAGTGAGGGTATTTGATAGTTGAATTCCAAAGGGGAGCTTCGGGACTGGACGTAGGACAGAAGGTCCGAACCAGTATAAAATCCTAGTGTGCTTAGTTTATATTTACTAGATTAATTTTACATTAGTTACATCATATAATTAGTCACATATACTTGCATATACGCTACACGATCCACCATATAGACTTTCAAACTTATCGAATGGTACACCCTTATTCAATAGTGCATTGCGATATTGTAGGTTCAACTTCTCCAAACAGGCGTTTTCTGCTTGCATCTCAAGGGCATATGCAACTCCCCTCGGACACATTTCTAGATCTTTCAATTTAAAAAAGTTAGAACAGTCAACATCGTTTGACCGTATCTTATTATCGTTGTATGATTCACAACGGTAAAAGCGACGGCCTGCATTCCTTTCATTCCGACACACAACCACTTCACATTCATCTTCACAATAACAAAGTACCCGAGGAGGTATCCGGCTTGAACTAGCATTGTTAGTCTTACAACGAGCTAGCACATCCATTAATTTTCCATGAAGTGATTGGTGCATTGATTCACCGCTAACCATGGCCAATGTCGACGTACCGCCAACCCTAGAGGGGGGCAAGTTTTCAACCTGCGTCTTAGGGACGAAATCAACCTTAATATTTTCTTCATTAACCGGCGCAAAGCCTCGTTGTTGTTTAAATTCTTCATACATTTTCATCATCATCTCGTCGTCAAGCTCCCAATTGTCCATTTTCAACAACATTTTTCTTGAAAATATCAATGTTGGAGTTAGACTTAATCACAAAAGATTAAACAAATTTAATAGTGCTTATGGATCTTCCCTTCTTTTTGTGTCTTCAAATCTCTAAAAGATATTCTTTTTTCGCCGAGAAATATTGAATTTGTGGAAGAGAGATGTGGATTAGGTTTTAGGTTCTTTATTTTTCATTTGGTAAAGTAAAATATGAGGAAGGTTAAAGGGCAGGGTTTTTGTTTTGAAACCCTGCACATAACTGGGGCGACTTTTGAAAAGTTGCCTACTGGCGACTTTAGAAAAGTCGCCCCAGATGTGTGCATGGTTCAAAACAGAAACCCTACATCACCATTTACACTAATTCAATAGAAACCCTACACTCGAAATTCAACATTTCAATCAAATTCAACCATCCAACAACTCAAATTACAACATCCACCAATTCAACAATTAAATTCAAAATCCAACATCCTACAATTCAAGAATTGCGTTCCAACTCCGACATCCAACAATTCAACAAAACAACTAATCCCAATATTTCAACAATTCATTAAACAAAACAAAACTGGACAAATCATATCAACAACTTATACCATCCTCACTACTTCAACCTATGAAGTTTTAGTGGAGTTCATCTTGGTTTTCTCATAGACAGTGGAATTTCATCCGGCGAATCCTCCTCTTCACTTGCTTGCATATGATCTATAGGCTATGAAGGGCCGGGAGCAACTTCAACTTGTGTTTCTTGAGATGAAGAAGCGCCCTTTCGATGTCTCCGTTGTTGATACGTACGAGTAGTAGGAGGAACGCCATGGGCTTCTATGGCATGTTCGATGAGCCCTTGCACTGGAGGTGGAGGAGGCGGTGGAGGCGGTCTTGGTCTTGTTAACTTTTTTCTTCCCAAAATAGATTCTAAGATGCGTTTTACACTAAAGCATTTCCCCTGCGACCTTTCAGACACCTCTTGTGCAAGCTCGTCCACAATCTTGATTGCACCGTAAATGTCGTCCGCCTGCCATGACATAAAATTCAAGAAAAAGTATAAATTTCAAATATTGAAATAAAGACTGTATGTACTACGTACCACATTCCTTTCGAGAGATACTCTAGGAGTGTAAGGGTCTGCAACAATAGGAGGCATTGTTGACGGATCGATGGCACGAAGAACATATCGACGCGTGATGTTCCAGTACCAAGACAGATATTCTTGTTCGGCCAATGTGAACTCGCGTTCCTGTTGAGTGTGCATGTAGCAATCGGTCCATGTCTCAATCGTCATAGCATATTCCCCAGCTGCAATATCAATCCTGTAATAAAGTGGTTGTTCCGGTAAATGTTGGGCCATACCAAACTGCCTCATCACTTAGTCAGGAAGATGATAGGTGACATTATTAAAGCAAATGAGAGGAACCCGAGCAGTCCACAGTTGAATGGAAATGGTACATAAGTTTGGAAGATGTTCAAGCACATCGTCGTACGGGGTCCGAGTCATAGAATGATAGTCTAGCACATCGAACTCATTATGGTAGAAGGCAACATGACTCCTCGGCAATGAAACAGTGCTTTTAGGCCTACCCACCTGTAGAAATATTCAATTATGACTTCTCAAATCCCAACACCTATACTTAGTATACTACAGAATTAATTATACCTAGCACCGTATGGCAATGATAAATCAATCGCCGTCCTCCTCATCGTTATTCTACCCATAGGTAGATAAGTCCAACACCAAAGCTGCAAATAAAATTAGACACATGATTTCAGTTGGATAAAAAATATGGAATAACTGTCGGCGAAAGTAAATAATGGATATACCTGTACTAGACTCACACAACCACCTATGCTTGCACTCTCTTGCAAAGCAAGCCTCCTTAACTCGTAGTACGATACGCTAGAACTGCACTGCCCCACGAATACTGGTGACAAATATCAAATTTTTCTAAAAATTGGAAGCCATCTAAGCCATATCCGTGTCGTCGAATGATTGCATCAACCTCGAGCATATAATATGCAATATAACGGCTCTTGCTTGTTGCTGAATTTGAATCTCCGTGGCATCTTGCAACAACCCGCATATTTTACGATTGTATATTTAAATATTTTATTTAAATATAGCATCGTTAGTCGGATTTTTGTCTGAAATGCTACTTTTTACAAACGATCGAATTAGGGCTCGAGACCACTTTCATTAAGTCCAAAATAGCATTTGCGACCTTTTTAAGTATAAATATTGATATGTTTGGAGTTAGCTACAATTTCGATCTTTTCACTTAGGGCTTTGGGTTTGGGTTTCAGCCCATTAAACCCAACTTATCAACCCAACTCCACTTCACTTCTCTTCATTCATTCTAAAATTTCCTAACACTTCAAGCTTTAGAAAAATGGGGAAAGAGAAAAGAAATTAGAATTCCTAAGCCCTAGTTTTCTTTGCAAATTCAAGTTCTAGCTTCAAAATTCAAGAGAAGCTTTGGTAAGCATCCTCTTCTTCTTCTCCTTCTCAATCTCTCTCCAATTTCAGAAATTTCCTATAACATAATTTAGGAAATATTTTCTTATGACCTTAGATTGGAACTTTTAGAGTTGAGACTGAAGAGTAGTTGATCTTCCTTTGTTTTCAAGCTTCTCCTTCATTTGTTTTTGAGTAAAAGGTGAGATTTTTATCTCACATATATGTCTATGTCTATCTTTGTGGTTAGGTATGAATTCCTAACATTTATTCATGATCATTTGCTTTTGATTTGAATTGATATGGTGCTTAGCTAATTTTTGGATTTGAAGTCCAATTTTATGAAAATCCTACTAAGGATGTTTGGATAGGTTGTTTGGGGTGTATCGAAGAGCCTATAAGGTCGGGTTGTCGCCTGGCTTAAACCTTAGTCGTTGTTTCTCGTTCGATCGCTCCTAAAATTGTTTTGTCCTTCACGGCCAAGGCAAATTGTTGCCCTTACCAGGTGTTCAGACGTCTGGATACTAATGCCAGCCGTCTGGTTTTGCCTCCTGGAGAAAATTATACACGAAAGAAAAATAAAAAGGTCAGAAACCAATTCCAGACGTCTGATTCTTAAATCCAGACGTCTGGATGGTTTCAGACGTCTAGTTTTCCGAACCAGACATCTGGGTGGTTTTTTGGAACATTTCCAGAAACCAAAACCAGACTTCTGAATTGACCCCCAGACGTCTGGATCTGTGGATATCGGCCTATTTGCCTAATTTTGAGTAAAATTCCAATGTTAATCGATTTTTGGTCGATCCAACTAGTTGTTATCACTATAATCGACTTTGATGACTTCTTTCTTTGGGTTTTTGAGAATATCCCTTTTAATGGATTTGGTATCGATTTCTTTGGATTTAATTCACGTCTTCGTATGTGAATTTTTGGTGATTGATTGTTTCTACAATCATTTCTGTGACTTGTCACTTTAAAATACAAAGGTTTCTATACTAGTAGTAAATATTCAAACTCTTTCACAAAGATGATTTCAACCCTATTTTTAATACAAAGTTCATTTATAAAACCGTTTTCCAATCTATTAGTATATACAAACCTTTACTTCATTCGTTTGAGAAATCTAATTAAACGTCTTAGTAAAACAAGTGGTATGAAACGCTTGCGTTTACTTCGTCGGTTAATTTTTGGACTTGTTCGATTGAAGCTCTTGTGACAATTTGTGAGTGGGAATCTATAATTTGTTCGTAAATACTTAAGTTAAGCCAGTGGTTATAGGACATGAAGCTAAACTCATTTATTTACTAGCTTAGTGTAATCAACACTTCTTGATGATCGATGATGATCATTTTGTGATTTATACTAGCAATGTGCGATGTCTCTTGCTCTGCGAGGGAGACTAAATCCCATTTCTGTGGAGCTTCGGCTCAAATTGGTGGGGTAGCGACCCATGGTCTTCGGTCCGTTTGTGGAGCTTGGGCTCAAAAATTAATGGTTAACAACCATGGAATAGCGTTCCGTTTTGTGATACATGTGTAGGTGAGTTTTCAAGCTCCCGTTTTGTGATAGGCCTCTCCCCTTTTGTGATTTCTGGATTTTTAATTGATGACTACTAGAATTTGTGTCTCGACAATTTTAGTGATTTACGTTGATGAGTTTTATCATATTTGTGCATTGGTTTCAACAACTTTTACGATTGGCATTAAATGTTTGCCAATTTTTGTGACTTAGTGAATAAAAATAAAGAATATGATATTCTTTTTTTGATCTTTGAGAAGATTCTTGTGATGTTGTATATTTTTTTTGTTATTAAATGTATACATATCACAAAATGGCATTATTATTATCATACATTTTTGTCATATCTCTTATTTTATCCCTTCTTACCTGATATTTATAGCTAGACTGATCCGTTTATTATTTTCTTATTATATAATACTCGGGTCAGACCGAGATGTTACAGGTGCTTCTGCTTGACTCTTTATTTGAGACCTTTATCTGACTTTTGTCAAACTACTTAGTTTTGTAGTTTTTGTCAATATACATTCGAGATAGAGACTCCTTGATGTATACATATTCTTTTGTGTAGCACTTATATCTATTCTTTTGCGATATTGTGGATCTTGTTTGACCACTACTCTGATGTACACCTCTATGTGTTATATTCATATCATTTCCGCATTTGTGACATGGATATCTGTGACCGATTTGTGTTATGTTTATTTCTATATTTATTTTCGAATATTATATATAGCCCCTATGTAGTAGCTTTGAGTTTGTATCGGTATGTCGGATTTCATGTTGAATTGAAATGCATGTTATACTATTTGACATATCGGTGCTTGCACAAAGCAATTACACGGATGGTCGCTCCTCAACAATCTTATTCTTCGTGCTAGTTGACGGCATTACCTTGTAGTATTCTTGGCTAGCGTGAGTATGGAGGTGGGGCGTCACAGCTTGGTATCAGAGCCAAACTTCGGAACAATTTAGAATAATCTAGCAAGGATCATTGTCCTAGGTCTTTCTTAGGAGTCCTGCCTTAGGATTACCACCTAAGCGAGCAATTGAGTTCAAAATTAATCTAATCCATGGAGCTCTACCTATTACTCGTCCTCCTTATCGTATGTCTAATAAGGAAAATGAGGAGATGCGTAAACAATTATCCGAATTGGAAGCGAAGCAGTTTATTCGTTCTAGTTCCTCTCCTTGGGGAGCATCGGCTATTTTCGTGAAGAAATCCGATGGTACACTTAGGCTTTGCGTTGACAACCGCAAGCTTAATGATCTCACTATCAAGAATAAATATCCTTTACCATGGATTGATGATCTGTTTGACCAACTTTGCGGTGCTAGAGTCTTTTCACAGTTAGACTTAGCAACCGATTTTCATCAGGTTCGAATTGCAGAGGATAGCATTCCTTTGACATCGTTCCATACTCCTTATGGATCTTATGAATGGCTTTTATGCCATTTGGTTTAAGAATGCCCCAGCTTATTTTGTTGACCTTATGAATCGAGTTTTCAAAAACTTCCTCGATCGATTTGTTCAAATCTTTGTAGATGATATTCTTGTTTATTCTAAAACCGAGAAAGAGCATGAAAAGCATCTTCGAATTGTGTTGGGAACTTTTAGGAGCAATCAATTGAAAGAAAAAAAAATTAAATGCCACTTTTGGCAATCTCATGTGAAATTTCTCGGTCATATTATTTCTAAATCCGGAATTTCTGTGAATCCTTCAAAGAACGAAGCGATTCAAAATTGAAAGAGACCGGAGAGTGTGACGGAAATCCGTATTTTTCTTGGATTGGCGGGTTATTACCGTCGTTTTATAGAAGACTTTTCTAAATTTCCATGCCTCTTACTAGTTTGACAAAGAAGGGAGTTAAGTACATTTGGTCAGACAAATGTGAAGCTTCTTTTCAGAAATTAAAAGAACTCCTTTCCGATGCTCCTATTCTTGTGATTCCCGAAGGAAACCAAGATTTTATTGTTTATACCGATGCTAGTCATGTTAGTTTGGGTGCCATTCTCATGCAAATGGAACGTCTTATTGCTTATGCTTTTAGGCAATTAAAGCCAGCCGAGACTAGATATGCCACTCATGATTTAGAGCTCGCGGCTATTGTTTTAGCCCTTAGAATTTGGCGTCGTTATCTTTCGAGAGAAAATTTTGTTCTCTACACCGATCATAAATCTTTGAAGTATTTATTTTCTCAAAAGGAACTTAATTTGCATTAACAACGTTGGCTCGAGTTCCTTGCATCTTATGACTTTGATATTCTTTATACTCCCGGAAAGGGAAATCGTGTTGTCGATGCCTTTAGTCGTAAGCGACAAGCGGTTGTTTCCATGATGATATCCGAATGGAATGATCTCGAAACTTTATCCACTTGTGAGATTCGAGATCGTGAATCCGATTTATGTTCATCTCTTGTTCTATGTAGCCATGAGGCTCATCCTTCTCTTTTAGACCGCATTCTTGAAGCCCAAAAATTAGATTCCGAATTGGCTCTTCTTAGCCAAAGTTCTAGGGATAAAATAGATATTGAAGGATTCAAAGACTTTGATATTGATGCTCGTGGCGGTATTCGAAAATTTGGTAGACTCATCGTGCCAAATATTAGTGATCATCGTAAAGACATTTTAGAAGATTCTCATCGATCTAAATTTTCCATTCATCCCGGTAGTAGTAAAATGTACGCGGATATGAAGCGACTTTATTATTGGGATGGAATGAAATCTGATATTGCTAACTTCATTAAGCGTTGCATGACTTGCCAACTTGTTAAGACCGAACATCAAAGGCCCGACGGGTTATTGCAACCTTTAGACATTCCAATTTGGAAGTGGGACCAAATTTCCATGGATTTTATTGACGTTCCCTGTTCTCGTTCGGGTCATGATAGCCTATGGGTGATAGTTGATAGACTTACTAAATCCGTCCATTTTATACCCGTTCGGTCCAATCGGCCAGTACCTCCCTTGGCCAAACTCTTTGTTAAAGAAAATTTTAAATTGCATGGAGTTTCCACTTCTATTGTTAGCGATCGCGATCCATTGTTTACTAGTGGATTTTGGAAGAGTCTTCAAAAAGCTTTGGGAACGAAGCTTAATTTTAGCACCGCTTATCATCCTTAGTCCGATGGACAAACCGAGTGTGTGAATCAAACTCTTGAAGATCTTCTTCGTGTATGTGTTCTTGATTTTGGTGGAAGTTGGGAAGATCATATTTCTCTTGTTGAGTTTTCCTATAATAATAGTTTCTAATCCAGTATTGGTATGACACCTTTCGAGGCACTCTATGTCGATCTCCTTCTTGTTGGCTTGAGGCCGGGGAGAAGCTGGTTTTAGGTCCAAACTTTATTCGTGATTCCATAGAAAAAATTGACCTTATTCGCCATAGGATGAAAGAAGCTCAAAGTAGACAAAAAACCTATGTCGATAACCGAAGAAGGAAATTGGAATTTTCTGTGGGAGATTTGGTGTTCATTCGTGTTTCACCTATGAAGGGTGTTGTGTATTTTAATCGATCGGGTAAATTAGCACCTCGATATATTGGTCCATTTCCCATCACCGAACGTATTGGTCCGGTGGCTTATCGTCTTTTATTACCGGCTCAATTTTCTGTTATTTATGACGTATTTCACGTTTCTCAATTACGGAAATGCCTTCGAGATTTCGGTTCTATTCTTGAGACCGATGTTGTGGAAGAAATTGATGTTTCGCGTAATTTAACTTATGAGCAACATCCTATTCGTATCATTGCTTCGAAGGTTAAACGCCTATGAAATAAAGATGTTACTCTTGTGAAAGTTCAATGGTCCTCAAATCCTAAGGATTGTTCTTGGGAATCTAGAGAATTCATCGAGCGAAAACATCCGGACTTACTCTCTTGTTCTCTTTGGGTGAACTTCTTATTTCAAAATTTTTTTGTGTTGATATGATTTTATGTTTGTTACTTTTATTTTTCTTCTTAAATATTACGAGGACGCAATATATTTAAGGAGGGAAGTCTGTAACAACCCGCATATTTTATGATTGTATATTTAAATATTTTAAATATAGCATCGTCAGTCGGATTTTTGTCCAAAATGCTACTTTTTGCAAATGATCGATTTAGGACTCGAGACCACTTTCATTGAGTCCAAAATAGCATTTGCGACCTTTCTAAGTATAAATATTGATATGTTTGGAGTTAGCTAGAATTTCGATCTTTTCACTTAGGCCTTTGGGTTTGGGTTTCAGCCCATTAAACCCAACTTATCAACCCAACTCCACTTCACTTCTCTTTATTCATTCTAAAATTTCCTAACGCTTCAAGCTTTAGAAAAATGGGGGAAGAGAAAAGAAATTAGAATTCCTAAGCCCTAATCTTCTTTGCAAATCAAGAGAAGCTTTGGTAAGCATCCTCTTCTTCTTCTCCTTCTTAATCTCTCTCCAATTTCAAAAATTTCCTATAACCTAATTTAGGAAATATTTGCTTATGACCTTAGATTGGAGCTTTTAGAGTTGAGACTGAAGAGTAGTTGATCTTCCTTTGTTTTCAAGCTTCTCGTTCATTTGTTTTTGAGTAAAAGGTGAGATTTTTATCTCATATCTATGTCTATATCTATCTTTTTGGTTAGGTATGAATTCCTAACATCTATTCATGATCATTTGCTTTTGATTTGAATTGATATGGTGCTTTACTAATTTTTGGATTTGAAGTCCAATTTTATGAAAATCCTAATAAGGATGTTTGGGGTGTATCGAAGAGCCTATAAGGCCGGGTTGTCGCTTGGCGTAAATCCTTAGTCGTCGTTGCTCGCTCGATCGCTTCCGAAATCATTTTGGCCTTCATGGCCTAGGCAAATTGTTGCCCTTACCAGGTGTTCAGACGTCTGGATACCAATGTCAGCCGTCTGGTTTTTCCTTCTGGAGAAAATTATACACGGAAGAAAAATAAAAAGGTCAGAAACCAATTCCAGACGTCCGATTCTTAAATCTAGACGTCTGGATGGTTTCAGACGTCTGGTTTGCCGAACCAGACGTCTGGGTGGTTTTCTGGAACATTTCCAGAAACCAAAACCAGACGTCTGAATTGACCCCCAGACGTCTGGATCTGTGCATATCTGCCTATTTGCCTAATTTTGAGTAAAACTTCAATGTTAATCGATTTTTGGTCGATCCGACTAGTTATTATCACTATTATCGACTTTGATGACTTCTTTCTTTGGATTTTTGGGAATATCCATTTTGATGGATTTGATATCGATTTCTTTAGATTTAATTCACGTCTTCGTATGTGAATTTTTGGTGATTGATTGTTTCTACAATCATTTCTATGACTTGTCACTTTAAAATACAAAAATTTCTATAATAGCAGTAAATATTCAAACTCTTTCACAAAGATGATTTCAACCCTATTTTTAATACAAAGTTCGTTTATAAAACTGTTTTTCAATCTATTAGTATATACAAACCTTTACTTCATTTATTTGAGAAATCTAATTAAACGGCTTAGTAAAACAAGCGGTATGAAACACTTGCGTTTACTTCGTCGGTTAATTTTTGGACTTATTCGATTGAAACTCTTGTGACAATTTGTGAGTGGGAATCTACAATTTGTTCGTAAATATTTAAGTTAAGCCAGTGTTTATGGGACATGAAGCTAAACTCATTTATTTACTAGCTTAGTGTAATCGACACTTCTTGATGATCGATGATGATCATTTTGTGATTTAGACTAGCAATGTGCGATGTCTCTTTGTCTGCGATGGAGACTAACCCCGTTTCTGTGGAGCTTCGGCTCAAATTGGTGGGGTAGCGACCCATGGTCTCCGGGCCGTTTGTAGAGTCTCGGCTCAAAAATTAATGGTTAGGAACCATGGAATAGCGTTTCGTTTTGTGATACATGTGTTGGTTAGTTTTTATGCTCCCGTTTTGTGATAGGCCTCCCCCTTTTGTGATTTCTTGATTTCTAATTGATGACTTCTAGAATTTGTGTCTCACCAATTTTAGTGATTTACATTGATGAATTTTATCAATATTTGTGCATTGGTGAATTTGTGTTTCAACAACTTTTACGATTGATATTGAGATGTTTGCCAATATTTGTGACTTGGTGAATAAAAATAAAGAATATGATATTCTTTTTTTGATCTTTGAGAAGATTCTTGTGATATTGTATGATTTTTGTTGTTATTAAATGTATACTTATCACAGAATGACATTATTATTATCATACGTTTTTTCATATCTCTTATTTTATCTCTTCTTACTTGATATTTATAGCTAGACTGATCCGTTTATTTTTTTCTTATTAAATAATACTCGGGTCAGTCCGAGATGTTACAGGTGCTTCTGCTTGACTCCTTATTTGGGACCATTATCTGACTTTTGTCTAACTACTTAGTTTAATAGTTTTTTTCAACATACATTCGAGATAAAGACTCCTTGATGTATACATATTCTTTTGTGTAGCACTTGTATCTATTCTTTTGTGATATTGTGGATCTTGTTTGACCACTACTCCGATGTACACCTCTATGTGTTATATTCATATTTATTTCCGCCTTTGTGATATAGATATCCGTGACCAATTTGTGTTATGTTTATTTTTATATTTGTTTCCGAAGATTATATATAACAACTGTGTATTAGCTTTGAGTTTATATCGGTATGTTGGATTTCCTCTTGAATTGAAATGCATATTATACTATTTGACATATCGGTACTCGCACAAAGCAATTACACGGATGGTTGCTCCTCAACAGCCATATTTTTCGTGCTAGTTGACGACATTATCTCGTAGTGTCCTTGGCTAGCGTGAGTATAGAGGTGGGGCGTCACACATCTGCTGGTATGTCGTCCGCAAATTGTTGCCTAAATCATAGTGTCCGTATCATTTCGTTTCCCCACCACTCTTCTGCTAGAGGAGTTAAACCTAGGAGCTCTTGGCATAAACTAAGGTAATCAATTGGATCGGGGTTTGTCAATGGAGCACCATCTATGGGTATGCCAAGTAAGCATGCAATATCAACCAACGTGATATTCATCTCTCCAGCTCGTAGGTGAAATGTAGATGTCTCTGGCCTTCATCTATCCACCAAAGCGGTGATAAGATTATGATTCAACTAGATATGCCCCACCCTAAAAACCAGTTCAAATCCGGCTTGGTCTATCACCTGTATAACGCCTGGATGAGCATATGTTACTCTATTCATTTTAGATGAATGATCTATGCTTTTGTCTGCAGTATTACTCTGTCAAAATATCACAAAAATATTATCAACATGTAACATATAATACCTTACGATATTTGTACATTTCGAACACTAAGAATTTTACCGCGACAAATTCCGGATTATTCGTTCGATGCCATTGTTGCAAATATAAGACAGATCCATCAATAGGTCCAGGTAGCATCTCGGAGTAATCTACATATACAAGTTAACAAGATTTTCAAATTTATTTTCCAACATAACACTAGGAATTTACGCATCGTTTTTCAACATTTTACCAATGATTTCAACTATACATAGATACCTCAACCATAAATGATTGCTAACAATTCCTAAAAACCATTATTTTGCATTTTTCTTCAAAACTCTAAATTGAAAGATTTTTGATCTATCCATACCTAGAGGCACATCCCGCATTAAAGAGCTTGTCGTCTTCTAATTTGTTCAACAAAATGTTAAATATTTTTGGGTTTGGGCAAAAATTTCGAAATAGATGGTAGTGGGGGGTTTTTGAAGATGGAGAGGAAGGGGTTAAAATGAAGGAGGAAGAAATGGGGACTCTGGTTTTGTTATAGAGCCCTGTATGGACGACTTCTGAAAAGTCGTCCACTGACGACTTCTCAGAAGTCGCCCAGTTACTTTTAAAACAAACATGCGCCTTTTGAAAAGTCACCAGTAGGCGACTTCCCAAAAGGCGTCCGCATGATTCGTGAAAAAAAAATGATACTGACGACTTTTGAAAAATCGCCAGTACGTTTTGACTAGTTCGGAGCTGAGCTGGCCAAAATAAAGCTAAATTTGATATTTGTTTTAATACTGGGCTAATGCGATAATTAGTTTTAAAACGAGGCTAAATGACAGACAGATACTTTTTCCGCAAACACATGAACATTTTATTACGTACCCATATTCATTAATAACATGCAAATTGAAAAGAAAAGTAATAACATAAGTAGTTATCAACCAAAAGAGTTGGCAGTGACCATAGCCACCAACTAATGCAAAGAATCATTTAACTTTGGAAACTGCAAGATGTATTCCGTATACACTTTATCAGGTACATAACAGATGATGAAAATCAATCATCACAAATAATAAGATTTCTCTCTCTTGAGAAATTCAATCTGTAACATCTTGGAAGCTCTATTCTGCATTAGAAATGTCTTTGAGATTTCATCTAGCTTCCTTTAAAAGACTTGGCATAAGCTATGGTCAATGTTTCAAGAACTTTAGCATTTGCTACAATGAGTCTCGCAAAATCCAGATGGGCCTCTGTTCCATGATAACAGCTTAACTTTACATGTTTTAAATGACGGTTGAGACAGTTGATGTTAGACATAAGGTGAACATGATCATCATAATCACCATCCACAACAATACCAGCAGCATAATTACCACTGACCTTGAGCCTATGATAAGAATAATAGCTAAAGAAAGTTTCGTCGAATCGAGGTTCCATATAGACTTCTAAAGTTTCTAAGTAGGGAAAACACATGAGAAAGTGTGGAACTAATTTTGCCTCATGAGCACGATCAAAATCGACTACAATGTCCAAAGATCGCACAGAAGGCATGCAAGTGATTTCACCGCTTTCGTTTACGTATTTATCATTGAAGTTGAACTGATAATTCCCTAACTGGAGTATCGACGCATCCATGACAATGCGGCTCAGAACCTTTAGCTTAGGTGCATTTAAAATCACCACTTTGGATTCACTCGGTAAGTCATCATACTTGAATGAATTGAGATTTGGAGCATCTTTAATAGTAAGACTAACATCCCCGTATTCATCGCTGGCTTTGTAATAGAATTTACGTAAGCTATCAGATTCAATAACAATTTCTCTAAAGCCATAACAACGAACCAATGCCAACTCGATGATCGATCTTGAAGAAAGCAAGTTAACCAAAAGTTTATTAACCATGTCACATTTTGTCAAAGTCAACTTCCTCAGATTAGGAAACATATCCCTGTGGGCTGGTAATTGAGCAGGCGTTATACAATCCTGCAACTGGACATCAACAAGGGAATCACATTCAAGAACAAAGCAAGGAACCTCGAAGTCGCTGAACTTGATTTGGAGATTTCGAATGCCTTTTAGGGTTAGGGTTTTTAAGAGATTTGCTAGGGTTGCATGGTATTTATACCAATCGCGTAGAATGAAATGGCAAGTATGGATGGGTCCAGGGTGGGTGGAAATAATATGTGACATAACATTCACAATCCAGGAAGACGATTCCTCTTGAACATAACAATAGGCGCTAGACTGCTTGACAATGGATTCATCGGAAATGGTGATTGGGGAAAGGAGCCACATGTTGCGCCATCGTTTAGACAGGACAGATGTTCTTGCTGATTCGTCCACATAGAGATTAGAAAGAATATTGCAGATTATATCATCAGGAAGAGCGCTAATTAGATCTTCTCCGTTGTCTTGCTTGTTCATCTGAGAGATTTAAAGAACAAAGTTAACCTAATCGAACAAATACAATGCAAAATTTGAATTTATTCTACTAATTAATAGATGATATATCAAGAGATTGAATAACAAAATTAACTTGCAGTTTGAATTTTAACTTGTACATATAAAGACTAACTTTTGGAAGCATACAAGTGCCCAAAAAAATAACGCATGTGCCTACTTTACCGGAAACTATTTGTACATATGACATGAGACTTTGTTCTTGGAATCCATTGTAATTCCACAAGTGCACTGTTATTAAGACAAAACAAGGTTTGGGAAACACTTTTCAGCTACCATGGGGTCAATGCTCAATGCCCAAACAAACAATTTTGAAAAGCAAGCAGAAGATGTGAAACTCTCCCTAATTATTACCAAATAGAAGACCACATCCTCTTAGTTGACCATAGCAACAAATATTGTTGTCAAAAATCTTAAAATCTTATGTTTTAAATTCCGATTCTGATCGGATCTCTCCATTGACAATCTATTTACATTCCGTTTAGAACTTAGTCAAAACCTCATATCAAAAAACATCCAACTCATACTAGCATATTTAATATACTTATTTAGATTCAAGATTATAATTATAATGTTTTCAAAATAAAATAAAAATGGACTAAGAGGCAAAATTGAGATTTATGTTAAATGGTAGAAGTTCAAACATCAAAATCAATTTCAAATTGTGTGCAAACCTTAAAATATGAATCTTTCGAATCTACAATTTATGATTTGAATCCTATTTCAATTTGAAGTTTGAACTTTATGATTTGCATCATTTTTTGAAAACATTGACTACAAGTTGTTCAAACTATATCTGTAGACATGCATCATCAAATTGCAAATAAATTGTTTAATTTAACTGTATTCCTCAGTAAACTTCCCTTGGTCAGAAATAAAGGCGTGCTTTTACAAATCGTTCCTTGCAGTGCTGTGATGGTTTTAGTGGCAATGTAACTAGTATTTTTCACTTAATTTTTTTTTGAAGGACCATCATTTTCAAAGGCCCCGACTATATTAACTTTAATTAAATATGACATTTATATGTTCTAACCTATGCAAAATTATTAATCCCTATAAGACTAAAGTAACTACATATTTACAAAATGAAGATTGATAAATTGTGTTTTTCTTTCAACAGCTTATTACTTTATATCCATTAACACAGTATACTACGGGTATCTGTTGTAAAAATCCTTCTAGACTCCTGTCTCGTTTAGGCGCTAGGCTGGCCTTACCGTATAGTATTTTTCCTAGTCCGCCTAAATGAGACTTACTACATTATCTAAGCATAAGAACAGATTTACAGGCACCATCTATGCATCAATTTAGGCTTCATGCCTCTTATAAGACATCAAAATGTTAATGTCAAGCAATTTTGTCTCCATGGTTGCTTCCAAACCCATTAAATCCATGATATCCAATTGCGAATCAGTTAATACTAAACAAAATACTACGATTTTATTCAAAATGCACGAGTTTATTAAAAACGCCAAACTCCGATTAATCCCCGCCTATGCGATTAATCTCTATTACATGCTTATCGTCTATCATTCGTCTAGCGATTTTTACAACCTTGCCACGAATACTTAATTTGATTTCTTTTTAAGATGATATTGTCACAGTCGTTCATCGTGTTAAAGGAAAGAAAATAATGCTGTTGATATATTAAAATTCCTAGTACGATTGACCAAATAAAGTAACGTGATGGTGATTTTAGCCATTTACATGACAAGCATAGAAGTTACCTGGTTTGCGATGGTAATTGGTACGTAATGTTAGCACCATATTATCGAAATTAATTTTGTTTACTTTTACATTAAGTAAGGGGTCTGGCTTCAAGCCACATGGTGACAGCTGAGCAGGTAATAGCGACCGTCAGTAACATTTTCTAGTTCAAAAATTCTTATACTTCGTTGCATTGGTGTTTGTTGTGTGTGTGTTTTGGGGGGAGGGGCAATTTTTACCGCACATCCTCAGTTTATGTCAGCAAAATAATCAGATCTCGCATTTTCTTTTAACACCCCGGTTCTTCCGCTTCCTGCCCTTCGTACATCCAGCTTCTTCCTTCTTCCTTTGCTAATCAACATTTAATCTTAATTTTCTTCTTGTTTGCGTCAAAATTGGGCACAACACTCTTCGGGAGTCGTTGAAGAGATAATAGTCGAGAATGCAGATTCAAAACAGATATTATCTAACAAAAACTCCAATCAACAGTAAAGAAAATGCGTAGACAATCGATTTATAGTGGTTCGGCGTGTTGCCTACGTCCACTGTGAAGTATTTTGATATTTTATTGCTTTTCTTTCGATGATTACAAGTTGTTGCAGCAATCAACAGCAAATTACAATTGTAATTTCAGAATCAACAGTAAAATTATGATGTAGGATGGAGGAGATCTCGATCCGGCAGAGTCTGAGCGCTTCAGAGTCAGAAGATCCCTTTTCTGTTGGCCCTGGGGCTCTATTTATAGGCGTAGGCTGCTGGTATCTCGCTGAAAACTCGGGAGACCATTCCTGGCACGTGAGGGGGCCCACACGCACGGTCTCAGGAAGTTTGGGCCCACTTTGGCATCGGTTCGAACTCCATTCGAACCGATCAAGAATTCATCCAATCGAGGTGAAATTTGGCGTAGACATTCTTCAACATGCATGCAAGCTTCTATGAAAATTTCATGGCATTTGAATCAGTAGGTTAGGAGATATGATGGGTTCGAAATTGGGTTTATTGCTCGGCTGTTTGGTTCGAAACCAAGGTTTCGAACCGATCCTTTCGAATCCATGGAGGCACGTGGCTTCGCGTTGACGTGGAGCGCAAACTTCGAATCGATCCGGTCTTCACTCCGTGTTGACCGCTTCGACTCCATATATCTCGGCGTATTCGAACCGATGGAAGACACGTCATCATGGTTGGTTGACCCAGTGGTTTCGAATGAAGCTGCACAGTTGGGTTCGAACAAGGACTCCGTGATGGGTTCGAACAAGGACTCCGTGATGGGTTCGAACAAGGACTCCGTGATGGTTTCGAACAAGGAGATGGATTCGAAGTGGATGGAGCTAAAGGTGAGGCACTTTGATGGTTTCGAAACCGATGGTTTCGATGTCCTTCGGTTCGAGGGTGATGGTTTCGAATGGTGCCTGATGATGGGTTCGAAGACACCCATCATGATGGGTTCGAAACCAGGGTGTTTCCTACAAGTTGAACCGATCATAACTTTAGCGTATGAACTCGGATTGACTTGAACTTGAGATGCTGACTCCTATGGACTTTCTTGCCGTGTCCTATCAATTGTAGCTCAATCTGGACTCGGATAAAATTCAGTGATATCCATGGCGAAACGAAGTATGACCAATCTCTGAGACGAACTGTCCTCCGCTTCTGATCGATCTTTTGGTATCGCGGCTTTGTCAAAAAGCGGGATAACATTTTGCCCCCCAAAGTACGTCTTGTGGGAACATGACGTGCTTTGAATAGCTGCAATCTCTCTCTGAACAATCATTGCTCTCTTTTTTGCTGAAACTCGTATGCTGTGTTGTTGTAACCTCGTGTTGACATGATTGATTGCTGTATAACAGTGCTTAGCCGTTGGCTGTTGCATTTGTAACAAGGTGAGTGGTTGACCCCTGTAAATGTTTAAGATCGATTGTTAGTTCGACTTTTATGCATATATGTTAGTTTGACCCTTGCAAACGTTGTGCGTTCACGAGTCGTTGCCAGCTTGGTTCGCTATCGAATTTCGTATCGATTCTCTCCTGAACCGATTTGGAAACTTGAGTTGAGACAACGCTTGACGGTTGTTTAGAAAAGTCCATTCGTATCGATCCTCTCCTGAATTGATATTGAAGGTTGAAGGAAATTAATTCTGTATTGCGTGAGTGTAATGTTTCGAACCGATGCATTCGAGCATCGATGGGTTCGAAATTCGCGTTTGTATGGACGCGGTATGCTTGTGCTATGATGGGTTCGAAGTCAACAATCGAACCAGTTTGAGGGAATGGATACGAAATTATTATTCGAGTCGATTCGAATTGGAAGAAGATGGGTACGAAGTCATCTGTCGTATCGATAGGCCATGGATGGATTCGAAGTGGTTGATGTGAACAAGGTCTTCGAATCGATACGCCTACAGTTCGTTTCGCATCGATGCAGCCTGCCACTCTGTAGTGCGTTTCGTACCGTTGAAGCATGAGGTGAACTTCGAATCGATAGGGCTTTAGGCAGATGGGTTCGAAAGCTAACTTCGAACCGATCTGGTACTTAACCGGTTGTGGCCGGTTGGGTTGACTGGGAGAGTAATCGTCTCGATTGCTTTCAACACCTCATATAAATAGCAGTGGGCTCGCCATTTTTTACTTTTTACTTTTTTACTTTTGCCTTGATTTTTCTGTGTTCTTCATCGTTTCGGAGCTCCAAAAAGAGAAAACACTGTGTCGCATCATCGAATCGACCAAGATTCAAGTCTTTAATCTCTCGAATTCACTGTTCAAACTAGGTAATCGGCCTCGAATTCAAACGGCGAACGACAAAGTTACTTCGAACCCGCGCCTTTCTATCATTTGGTAAAGTCAGATCTGGTCTGGCAGAGGGCTTCGAAGCCATATGGGGACTCGTTCTCGAATCAATTTCTTGGACGACCCTGTGGGGGTGACGCAGTTTGTACCTATTGATGGATTCGATGGGTTCATTCGAATCGATGGATTCGAACCCATCGGCTGTGGTTTCGAAGTCCACAACTTCGCATCGATACGAAGAGTATCGATGCGAACGTGGATGACGTTAAGTTGAGGGTTCCCTTGTCGTTTCGAACTTGTCAAGCAATGATCGATTCGAAGTCGTCCCTTATCGATCGGTTCGAATTTGGCATCTGGTCATCGATTCGAAGCGCGTCTAACTGCATGGGTTCGAAGCGACGTCAGGATGGGTTCGAATGAAGGGGTGTTCGGTTGGGTTCGAACGAAGTCCTTGTGATGGTTTCGAACCCTCTATGATGGATACCAAAGCTTGATATTTTCTAGGCATAACTCCGACGAGCTTCACTCTTGCACATTTGGACTTGAATATTAAACTGCATACTTGACCGCCTTTCGAAGCTCGTCGATGGAACCATAACAACTTTTATCCGGATCAATTTCCATCATGGAAACGGATTAGTGACGACGGTCAGCGATGACGGTCATTATAGCTGGACTCCGTGGCTTTGTCGTTTGCATATTTCTTTAACTCTGCAACATTTATTCAAGTAATGCATGTCACTGCACAACATACACTCATACACGCTACACTGGGGAACGCACGGGTTTTTGTCGTCTAACGATGGTTTCTCGTGAGTTAGCTAGTTATGGAACCGTCAAGTTCACAGCAGCAGGAGACTCAAGTTACAGTCTCTCCGAGGCTAGAGATTTCGGATATTGATCCTGAGATTATTGGTCCAGCCCCGGATGAACTTCCCGATGCGTCGTTCATTGCCAATCCATCAGATTCCGTTCCATCCAATATCTCTGAAGACATGTTGGGGAGAATATGTTTGAGGCACGGCCTATCACTGGATGATGTGCTACTGCCGGGGCCGAATGATAGACCGCATAATCCGCCGGAGGGATATACAGCATTTAACCGCCGCGCGTGCGCGGCCGGGACACTTCCTCCGTTCAACGAGTATATAAGGGAAGTATTGTCGTTTTTGAGGATCGCCCCATCTCAGCTGCACCCGAACGGATATGCGTCGATCAATAGTTTGTTCATTGCATTTATGGAATATCTCCATCGACCACCGCTCCCAATTGAGATCAGATACTTGTTCAATTTCAAAACTCGGGGTGATTATCCCTCCTTCACATTCCTGGAAGCGGTGAGAAACTGCCAAGTGGTTACCTGGTCTTAGACCAGGTTGAGCTATTATAGGACAGAATGGTTTTATGTCAGATGTCCTCCTGGATTTGCCCGACGATGGCTATTCAGACGTGAGTATAGCTGAGTTCGTAAATAATTACTACCGCAATTGCAGCCGAAGTGGAACTTATATTTTATCCTTTTTTACAGCGGTGATTCAGCGACCTGAGGGCGAGCACTTTAGGGAGATGGTGCGAGTGCTTCGAGAAGTCCCGAGTGGAGATAGGGATATCGACGTGTTATTGACGGATAGGAATCTCCGGGCCCGCGGTTTGATCGAACAAGGGCAGAGCATAAGCTTTGAGGTGGCACTAAGGGTCGTCTCGAAAAAACGAGTCAAGCTCAAGAAACCCGGAGTTACTACAGCTGAGGAAGCTGACTCTGAAAGAACCCACACCGATGATGAGCCGCTGACCGGGCCTACGGACGCAGTTCCGGATGTCGCGGAGCAGAGAAAAGGCAAGGCTGCCACGGTTAAGTCAATTAAGAAGGGGAGATGGAAATCGGTTGTCACGGCCCGTTCTGCTCCCGGAGTTAGAATCTCGGAGATGTCTCCTCCGAGAACCGAAAATCTTTTTGAAGGGCTTGCCAATCTTCCAATCCCGGACGATGTGTCTTTTCAACATGATGCTGGGTTGGAGGAATTCCATCGCACTCTAGAATTGAACGAGCCTCTTATTACTAGCGAGGTCGACACTTCTGGTTGGTCGGGGGGAATGCATATTCATACACATTTCACGACACTGCATAACCTTTGACTGAAAACTACCTGTTTTGAAAGGTGATTAATTCTATTTTATTTTGCTTCGCAGATATCATGTCTAAGCGAGGTTCAATGCTTGGGAGTCTTCGACATGCCTGCAAGCCTTCATATTACGATTCGTGCAGACGAGAAGGGGATAGAGGTTATGATCAGGAGCGCTCTGGGCATTATGACCAGGGACGCTCTGGGTATTCTAGTCACGAGAGATATGACACGGACAGAGGCTATAAGCGTCGATCGCGATCGTGTACCCCTCCTCCTTCCAGAGATCCCGTACAACCTCATGTTCATGTCCCTCATCCTTCCGTGTCTTCTCGATATACGTCGGTTTCTCAATCTTCCCGATCTGAGGCGATGACCCCGATAGTCGCAGAGCAGCGTCCTACTGAAATCTCGGGGGAAGGGGCAATTAGACTTGCGCAATTAAAGAGGGAGTTCCCGAATATTTGCTTCGATAACTACGTCTTTCCCCCGAACCTGAAAAGAGTCCCGCCGGAGGCCGAGCGGTTAGCGCTCGACTATGTGCATGACTTTTACACCCAATATAACGCATGGTATAGGGCGGCCGATAAGGCATCGGCATTGGCCTTCGAACGAGCGGCTACCATTGAAAAGCTTCAAACCGAGCTGGCTCAAAAAGACCGTATCATACAAGTGCTGAATACCGAGGCTGAATCGTCTCGAAAATCAGAGATGGAGGCTCTTACAAAGGCCGATGAAGCTCATGCAGCCATGGATAGAATGAAAAAGGAGCACTACGTTACGGTGGAAGACATGGGCCACCGGAACACTGTCGTCACTGTTGAGCGGGATGCGGCGTTAAAAGAACTTAATGAGCTCAAGTCTAAGTTTGCCGAAATTATTAAAGATAGAGATGACGCGCATAACACGGCGCAAGAAGCCTGCGAGCAAGCCGTATCACACTGAAAGAAATGTGGCCGTGGCCAAAGTTCAGGCGGTCGAAGCAGAGGTGGAGGAGAAGGTTCAACAGGCAGAGGCCAGGCTAGAGGCCGATATCGAAGATTTGCTCATAACTTACAACGCCAATGTGTTAAAGCACAAAAACTTAGCCTGGCTTCAAGATTATCCGGTTCACCTTCGTAGCGCTTAGGACCGATTGGTTGAGGAGGAAGAGGAAGCGCATCCAGGTGAGGCGGTCGATCGATTCGAACTTGAGAACGGCTGCTCACAGACGATGAGAAGAAGGTCCTTCATGACGCCATCATCGCTCATGAGAAGGAGATGATCGGCGGTCGTTCCCTGGAAGTCGGAGTGGGATCAGGTGTTGAGCACCATTCTGCTGTCACTGAAGTCACCACACCATCTTCGTCGGTGCCTGTATCTGCGGTCGGTTTGCAACCTGTTCCTGCTTACGACCCGGAACAGCTGCGCTTATCTCCTATTCATGAGCATACTTCCGAGGCCGTTCAGCCGTCTGCGAGCCAAACTGGGGAAGGTATTCCGAAGTTATCTCAAGCGTTTTCTAAATAGAGTGTTTGTTTTGTAGCAGTTACTAATAACTTCTTATTTTTTTCCTAGGGACTGGAACTGCGCCGACTGTCGCGGCTCAAGAACCAAGCAAAGGAGATAAGGCCATCGCCACCGAGACTACTGTTGTAACTGCGGTATCTGCTGAGGCGGCGCAGGGGGATCCTTATCTGCTGACGAACAAATGGTGAGCGAGCTGCTCGGTGAGCAGGGTGGTTCTTTCTCTGACTTGCCATTTATCATCGTTAGTAGCCTCCCGCCGTCCTCAAGTTCTTCGATGCAGGCCGTGGATGCCCCCAGCCAAGCCCATGCGACTCGTGATGAGGAAATTTTGGCTGAGATCAACGCCGAAATAGGGGCTGCGGGGCAGAGTGGTACCGTCGGTGGCAGCACGGCGGCGCAGAGTCCAGCACCTGCTATGATAGCACCATCGGGTGGCACTATCTCAACTTCCGTTACGGATCCAGTCCCCCCTACTCCTCCGGCGGGAAGCCCCCATGTAGATTCAAGCTCTGAGGAGGATATTGACATTATGCCTCCAGCCGAAGAGCCACCGCCGGAGAGGAGACATTCAAAACGAAGAATTTCTGTCCTTAGTGACACTGATGATGTACCACTAGTAAGAAGGACGAAAAAGAAGAAATAAATCAGCTTCTCAAATAGATGTTTTGGTAGATAGGTACTTGTCTTCGTTTTTTGTCAGTAGGTCGTGTATAGATGCAGGTTCGGCCCCTGCTAGTAGGCATTCTTTTTTGGAAGAACTTATTTGCGTGTAAGTCCTTGTTTTAAGTTAGTTGAAATAAAATTTTATTTCTTTGTTTCAACTCTTGTTTTATTTGTGCTTAAGTACTTGCAGTGTCTTGTTTTCGGTCCGGTGTACTTGTGGTGTTTTTACCGTTTAAGTAGAGTTCGTTTCATTTGCCAAGCCTGAAAATCTTGGTCACAAGTTGTGATTGATGAATGAGTTGAACTTCGGACGTTGTATCACTTCCGTTAGTGATTAATATTCAGCTTTCGTGCCCCCCAGTTTTGGGGAACAGCACTTGTATTTTTGGTGGTTGATCGCACTTGTTGCAAGTCTTGAGCACACGTCCGCATTCCGGGGACTTAGAATAATTTGAGATTGATAACCTGGTTTGCATTCCAGGAATTCGAGAGTTATCGATGCTTGTAGCACGGTTCGCGATCCGGGAACTTGGAAATGATATTCACATTCCAACTCGCACTCTACGAACTCAGAGTTAGTACTAACATTTCAGTTCGCACTACGGGAACTCTAACTTGGCGTTTGTGCTCCGATTCATACGCCGGGAACTTGGAGTAAAACATGTATGTTTGGGTTCGCACTTCAGGAACCTAGAATTGATGCTTATACTCCAACTCATGCTTTGGGAACTTGGAGTTAGCACGGATGCTTCGGTTTGCGCTCCGGGAACCCGTAATCCGCACTTATGCACCGATTCACACTTTGGGAAGTCGGAGTTAGCCGCTGGATGGTCAGTCCCATCTACTTGGTCTTTCAGGAATTTGTTCATATTCTGGGAACGATGGGCTTGATGCTTATACTCCAATTCGCACTCTGGGAATTTGGAGTCCATTCACGCTGTGGGAACGAATTGTTAAATATTTATACTCCAATTCGCGCTGTGGGAAGTTGGAGTCCGTTCGCACTCTGCGAACGAATTGTTGAATGTTTATACTCCAATTCGCACTCTGGGAATTTGGAGTCCGTTCGTACTCTGGGAACGAATTGTTGAATATTTATACTCCAATTCGCGATGTGGGAAGTTGGAGTCCGCTCGCACTCTGGGAACGAATTGTTGAATGTTTATACTCCAATTCACGCTGTGGGAAGTTGGAGTCCGTTCGCGCAGTGGGAACGAATTATGGAATGTTTATACTCCAATTCACGCTGTGGGAAGTTGGAGTACGCTCGCGCTCTGGGAGCGAATTATGGAATGTTTATACTCCAATTCACGCTGTGGGAAGTTGGAGTACGCTCGTGCTCTGGGAGAGAATTATGGAATGTTTATACTCCAATTCACGCTGTGGGAAGTTGGAGTCCGCTCGCGCTCTGGGAGCGAATTATGGAATGTTTATACTCCAATTCACGCTGTGGGAAGTTGGAGTCCGCTTGCGCTCTGGAAGCGAATTATGGAATGTTTATACTCCAATTCACGCTGTGGGAAGTTGGAGTACGCTCGCGCTCTGGGAGCGAATTATGGAATGTTTATACTCCAATTCACGCTGTGGGAAGTTGGAGTCCGTTCGCGCAGTGGGAACGAATTATGGAATGTTTATACTCCAATTCACACTGTGGGAAGTTGGAGTATGCTCGCGCTCTGGGAGCGAATTATGGAATGTTTATACTCCAATTCACGCTGTGGGAAGTTGGAGTCCGCTCGCGCTCTGGGAGCGAATTGTTGAATGGACTGTCGTGTGTTGGTCCAGTTCAGCCTTCGATGTGTTGGCTTGTCCCCGAGCTAGGGTTTCACTTAGTGAGTGACCGGCTGTAACGCAGTCACTCGCTATTTGAATAAATCCCATTGTTTGATGGAACTTAACTCTTCGTGTGTCGTGATTGTTGAGCGTTGTATTCGGTGAATCACAGCTTTAGCTTGAAGAGATAGCATTTTATTTGCTGAAATGAGAAAATGTGGCAAAGTCAGTGCCTTATTACAAATTCAAAATTCAGAATGTAAAGGAAGCTACAAAGCATTCATAGACTGAAGGAGCCTGTCATGTGTGGCAGTGACGAGGTTCTTCGTCGTTCCAGACTCCTGAGTGAGTAGCCCCGCCACTGATGGCGTTTATCACCAATCTCCCACGGGGACAAGTCGGGTCTTCCTGCCTCGGTCGATTGGGTTCATTGATTGGATTGGACGGGCCCGCTTCTCTGGGCTGCGGTGTCCGCACAAACTGTTCCAGCTTCCTTTCTCTGACTAGTTTTTTAACAAGATCTTATAAGTGACGACACTCGTTCGTATTGTGCCCGTAGCCTTCATGGAACCTGCAAAATTTTCCCGTCTGGATTTGTCTCTCCGACGACGGTCGTGGACCAGGTTTTTTCTACTGAATTGTATTACGGGTCTGCAAATACAAGTCCTCCAGTGAAGTATTCAAAGGAGTATAACTGTCGAACATTGGATTTTTGCGTTGCGGGCCACGATTTTGATCTTGTTTTTTAAGTTGATTCACGCTCTCTCTTCGCCGAGCTTGTTTGTTTTTAATGTTCAACTGAACTTTTCCGGAGCTCTCACCGGACTGTTTTATTGCAACATTGCTTTGGGTTCCTTCCGCAGTTGGCCCTGCGTCAGTTTGTTTCCTAGACTGTTTTGCGTCTTCCCGTCTCAGGAATTGAGCTGCTTTGGCATGGAAACGGTCCAATGACGCAGGTGGTTTCCCAGCTAGCCAATTGCCAAATTCAGAATCGGGGTCGATCCCCTTAGTTAACGCCATAAGGATGGAGTTATCGTTTGGATTACTAATCTCTGCACATGCAGTATGGAATCTTTCTAAGTAGTGTCTGAGTGTCTCTCCGGGAGCTTGTGTGACACTAGATAGAGTGTTGACATCTTTCGGCCTTGCGACGTGCATGCGGAATTGCTCAACGAATTTTGTGGCCAGCTGGTCGAATGAGGAGATGGATCGAGGAGGCAATCGGGTGAACCACATGGTGGCGATGCCCCCCAAGGATATGGGGAAACTACGACACTTCACAGCGTCGTCGGCTCTGGCAGCAGTCATCGACCATTCATATTTTAGAATATGTTGGTTGGGGTCGGAGTTTCCCTCATACATGGGTAGAGTGGGCATTCGGAATCACCGTGGGGGTTCAGCATTAAGAATATCGTCCGTAAAGGGAGTGTGACTTCGGGAAACTCCCCAATCGTCGTTTGTGAATCCCTGACTCTCACGGATCATCTGACGTATCATAGTTGAAAGATCCGACACTTGTGCTGGAGTATGATCACGTTCCGTACTTCGGGCTTGAACCGGATATCGTCGACGGTCCAAGTCTCGCCTTCTTGGCTCATAGTCCTCTGGGACGTACGGTTCAGGAGTATGACCGCTATGACGACGGTCCAGGTCCGACTGATCTTGAGCGTCGACCCCTGGTTCAGCCGCAACGCTAGCGGTGCGGTATTCAGCGGCGTGGTGAGGAACGGCACCTCCTCGGGAGGAGGGTCCGGTTTGGAAACTGGCTGACGGACCAACTCTTATTTGTCCAACGGTCAATGTCGGTTGGTTTCCAGCGGATGGCATACGACTCCTATCTAACCGGGGTCGTGGAGGTCGATTATGATAATCAGAAGATGAAGAACTTTCACTGGAAGAGCGAGAAGCACGATCTCTCATGGATCTCTTTCGTTTTTTGCGATCCAGCTTGTTGATTAGCTCAGCGTTAGCGCGTAGCTGTTCTTCTAGTTGTCGCCGACTCTGGGTCAGCTCTTGGAGTAACAACTGCAATTCTTGTCGGGTAACCGGACCCGACGGCTCTGAGTGCCCGACGGCATCTTGATTAGATGGAGGTGGAGGGGCAGGATTCTGTCTATCCTGTTCTTCTTGATTGACGGCGTTTGAGGTGGTTCTTGTGCTAACCATCTTTAGAGTTGAATTCCTTTCCTAGACTTTATGCAAATCTGAATAGAAGGGAAGGAAGTTGGATTTAACGATCTGGATCTCTCTCTTAGATTTATTCAATCCGGTATCGATGACAGATCCAACGAGCAGGAGAAAATCTGGGTTTTCTCAGTGAAAGCACCAAAGTGTTTGCGTCAAAATTGGGCACAACACTCTTCGGGAGTCGTTGAAGAGATAATAGTCGAGAATGCAGATTCAAAACAGATATTATCTCATAAAAACTCCAATCAACAGTAAAGAAAATGCGTAGACAATCGATTTATAGTGGTTCGGCGTGTTGCCTACGTCCACTGTGAAGTATTTTGATATTTTATTGCTTTTCTTTCGATGATTACAAGTTGTTGCAGCAATCAACAGCAAATTACAATTGTAATTTCAGAATCAACAGTAAAATTATGATGTAGGATGGAGGAGATCTCGATCCGGCAGAGTCTGGGCGCTTCAGAGTCAGAAGATCCGTTTTCTGTTGGCCCTGGGGCTCTATTTATAGGCGTAGGCTGCTGGTATCTCGCTGAAAACTCGGGAGACCATTCCTGGCACGTGAGGGGGCCCACACGCACGGTCTCAGGAAGTTTGGGCCCACTTTGGCATCAGTTCGAACTCCATTCGAACCGATCAAGAATTCATCCAATCGAGGTGAAATTTGGCGTAGACATTCTTCAACATGCATGCAAGCTTCTATGAAAATTTCATGGCATTTGGATCAGTAGGTTAGGAGATATGATGGGTTCGAAATTGGGTTTATTGCTCGGCTGTTTGGTTCGAAACCAAGGTTTTGAACCGATCCTTTCGAATCCATGGAGGCACGTGGCTTCGCGTTGACGTGGAGCGCAAACTTCGAATCGATCCGGTCTTCACTCCGTGTTGACCGCTTCGACTCCATATATCTCGGCGTATTCGAACCGATGGAAGACACGTCATCATGGTTGGTTGACCCAGTGGTTTCGAATGAAGCTGCACAGTTGGGTTCGAACAAGGACTCCGTGATGGGTTCGGACAAGGACTCCGTGATGGGTTCGAACAAGGACTCCGTGATGGTTTCGAACAAGGAGATGGATTCGAAGTGGATGGAGCTAAAGGTGAGGCGCTTTGATGGTTTCGAAACCGATGGTTTCGATGTCCTTCGGTTCGAGGGTGATGGTTTCGAATGGTGCCTGATGATGGGTTCGAAGACACCCATCATGATGGGTTCGAAACCAGGGTGCTTCCTACAAGTTGAACCGATCATAACTTTAGCGTATGAACTCGGATTGACTTGAAACTTGAGATGCTGACTCCTATGGACTTTCTTGCCGTGTCCTATCAATTGTAGCTCAATCTGGACTCGGATAAAATTCAGTGATATCCATGGCGAAACGAAGTATGACTAGTCTCTGAGACGAACTGTCCTCCGCTTCTGATCGATCTTTTGGTATCGCGGCTTTGCCAAAAAGCGGGATAACACTTCTCTTTTTCTCCCAGCATATAATTCAATCAAAGAATAACCTCAAAGCCTAAATCTCTATTCTATTATCAATTGAGAAATTTATTTAATGTTTCGATAAAGTTTAAACTGAAAGATAAATTGAAATGGTGGGTGTAAGGCAATTATAGGGGTGCTAATAGGACCAGCCGCTTAAAAAAAATACGGGTAACAAATTACCACTGTGATAGAATTAAATAGATCGCCATATTATCACATATAACAATTAATAAATTTTACAATCAGTGGCTGTATTCACCGACAGGCATAGACACAGTTTCTAATGTGCATAATTGATGATGGTATAGGTAGAAATTCTGAACCGTCTGTGCTAAATTTGTATAAAATAGTTACAGAAATACTGGGTTTTATCAAGAGTTACCTGAGAAGGCAGATATTCGAGCAAAAGATTTGATGAAGAATGAGAAAGTAGCGGCAATGGTTTTCTTTTCGTTTTCTCAAGCAGGGCGATTTTTTATTTCCGCAGGTGATTTTTAGAGGGATCTCTAGGGTTTCTTGATTGAGCACGGATCGATCACTTTGGGATATAGGCGAAAGAGAATTAGAAATCTAATTATATTGCTACAGATGTTGGGTTTCGTGCTCCTGTTGGGTTAGGGCCTGCTTCAAGAATTGGGCTTTTAATGTTTCCGATATTTATATTTAGGACTATTTTAAAATCCTTTTCAGAGAAAACTAAGCTAAACCACGTGCCTATTTTTGCATTGAGCCTAATAAGAACATACATTCAAATTTTAATCAAAAGCTAGTTTATAAAACATGTAGCAAACACATACCCTGATCCAATTTTACCATACTGCAACCCCAAACAATGTTTTCAAACGCGAAAAACTTTAGAATCGGAACTTCCATAAATTTTGAAATAGAACCGAATTCTCAAAAATTTCAAATAACCTAAGCAAAATTTCTAAACCTCGTATGAAATACAAATTACATAATACCAAGTGCGTTTTAATTGCATTTAAATCAATTAATTAATCAACTTCATGTTTTTATGATAACCAAATAATACAAGCCGATTCTAAACATAAATATCATTAAAAACAAAATACGATTCTATGTATAACCCTTTTTGGAATAGTTGGTTCCATATCCCTAAAGGAGATTCGTATAAGTTAAAAGCACCTTTCAAATATCTCAATTAACAAACCTCTGCATATGCACCAAACCTTTCGAAATAGTTGGTTTTGCCATTGTTTATCTTTCGTAAAAGAACATTTGGCCAAAGCAACCTCTTCAAAAGCATAGGTTAGCCTTTTGAATTGGTTTAAACCATCCGTAAATATGAAAGAGATCTCTCATACGATCAATATTACTTCCTTAAACATCAGAAGATGGAGGTTGCGCATTGATCAACGGGAATGCTTTTGAAAGATGGCTTCCATAACTAAGCCTTTTATTATGCTTCAAGTCATTCGAAGCCCCGAAAAATACCCCTTTCGACAGCGTCGAAAGCCAACATCCTTTCCTACTTCTACCGCACATTAACAACAAGGCGAAGGACGCTTTTTATACCTTTAGAAGAAGACAAAAGCACCCAAGTTCTATTCAAAAGCGGCGTTAAAAGGGCACCCTGAATTCAATAGTGACAAAAGGTCTTCAAGGCACCCTATCAACTAAGTCGAAAGGGATGATGTGAAAGGGTCTAACCTGTGCCTATAAATAAGTCCTTAGGGGTATTATTTTGGGGATTCGAATTTACTCATTCGATACTTATTCTTTTCTTAAATTTGTAAACCCGAAATCCTTAAGTCAATATGGGGATTTCACTTCTTGTAATGATTAAGCCTCTTGTATTCATGAAAAATTATTAATAAAGCAAGTGCATGGTGTTTTCAAATACAAAGGGTCTGGTTCAATGTCATATATGGATTCGATTATTGAGGCTTGCATCAAAGCTTATCGAAGGGAAACCTTTTAAAGGAATAAAACCGTGCCAATATAATTAAACCCCCAGACACCAGTAGGCCACAACTTTCAATTATCTTAACTATTTCGAAAGGTGATTTCAAAGGAGTCTTATATTATCTTGACTGGTTTGAAAGGTGGTTTTGAAGAGGTCTTTCTCACTTTTATTCCTACTTTGAAATATTGACAAGTTTTCTTTTTAACATTTCTGACGCTAGAAGGAGGGCTTGAACCTCCGGCTTTGTTAAATTCCCAACTTTACTTTCCTTTATCCCTATTTCATTCCAAGTTAACCTTAGATCCTGCACCATAATGCTTAGCAAAGTCAAAAAATCCGAGATAGGATCTTCGGAACCACGCTTGGTTAAGTTATCTAATAAAATTGTTGAAGATTCAAGGCTACATGAAGAGAAAATGTTAAGATAGGAAGCTTTAAGAGTCGTGAAAAAGAAGAGAGACGAATCTTCTGATCCAAACAACTGGAGCCTAAACCCATTCCATTTGGGCCATACACCCATCTTTGATTTAGGAGAAGCAAGATGTAAATGAGATAATTTGTTTACTCAAAGGAAGAAGACTATCCAGTGTTATGCAAAAGGGATTATTTTTGAAGAAGGAATGATGGCTGATTTTTACACATGTACTCAATAATAACATCCAATGATAAATGGATCATTACTTATATACGAGCTTCGAAAGGTGCTGAAGTTCTACTATTTCCCGTAAGGAATGCCGACTGTCATCATTGAGCAAGGCCTAGTGTCATGATGTTGCCAAAATTCATGCATACCGAAGTTAAGCCGTTATGCCGCACTTCTACCGTTATAAATACGAGCATAGAGGTATGGGATAAGGGGTGAATCATTCTCTTATCATTTCTTACATTTTCAATTTTGTAACCCTAAATCAATTTGGGGATTTTAGTGACAAATGTACTATTGCACATATGACCTTGCACATTCAACCATTATATGGAATACAACTAAAATGTCTTTTAATTATGGCTTGCTTTTGAATTCTTAAGCACTTGTGATTTTTTTTAATGCTTCGAATTGCAAAAGTACCCATATTCTTGGTCGATATTTTTGCATGCGATTGTCTATATAAATTGACTTTAGGAACATATGACCTCAAGATCATCGTGTTTATGGTTCCATCATGGACCGAAGCCTGCTTGCTTACTCCTCTTAAGCCTTAACTCGAACAAGTGTCGCTTTTCCTTACACTCGTTGAGGTTAATTAAGGTTTCCCAAAACCTTTCAATAACCAAAGTCCCTTTTTTACACTTATTGGAGTCAATGATAGTCCCATTTTTCGGCTAAAGGGCTTGTGTTAGACTACAACAATTTGGCATTATAAGATCGGACTTCACTAAGTAGTCTGCCTTTCTTATTGCCCAAAAAACCAAAATGGAAGTGATGGAATCATGTGTATACTTCTTGTAGATCTCTGAGAAAGCAATGTTTCGCTAATTGAGATGTCTTAGAAGTTAAATATTTCTCTTGAAACCCCCTTTTCAACTTGACAAACTTATCTAGCAATTCCATGGAATATGACTATTTGATGGTTCCTTAATCTGTATGATATACAAAAATTAGACTAAACATAAGACAAATGTTATCATCAGAAATCTATCCAGCTTTGTCGAAACCTTAAAGAATACGAAAGAAGGATTCATGAAGAATAATAGCAATTGTAAGAACTTTTAAAAGAGTCGAAGGGATGCTTCTGTAAAATGTTGGATAAATAATGGATTTTCGAAGAGGTCGAAAGGGGTCGAGGCTACCCTTTTGCTTCAAATAACCCTTCTTGGAATAGTTGGTTCCACATCCATAAAGAAGATTCGTATAAGTTAAAAGCACCTTTCGAATATCTTAAATAACAAGCTTTTGCATATGCACCAAACCTTTCGAAACAGTTAGTTTTGCCATTGTTTACCTTCCGTAAAAGAACATTTGGCCAAAGCAAACTCTTCAAAATCATAGATTAGCCTTTCGAATTGGTTTAAACCATCTCTAATTATGAAGGAGATCTCGCATATGATCAATATTACTTTCTCAAACATCAAAAGATGGAAGTTCTACATTGATCAACGGGAATTCTTTTGAAAGGTGGCTTATACAACTAAGCCTTTTATTATGCTTCAAATCATTCGAAGCCTCGAAAATTATCCCTTTCGACAGCGTCGAAAGCCAGCATCCTTTCCTACTTCTACAACACATTAACAACAAGGTGAAGGACGCTTTTTATACCTTTAGAAGAAGACAAAAGCACCCAAGTTCTATTCAAAAGCGGAGTTAAAAGGGCACCCTGAATTCAACAGCGACAAAAGGTCTTCAAGGCACCCTATCAACTAAGTCGAAAGGTCTGATGTGAAAGGGTCTAACCTGCACCTATAAATAAGACCCTAGGGTATTATTTGGGGATCCGAATTTCCTCATTTGATACTTATTCTTTTCTTAAATTTGTAAACCCGAAATCCTTAAGTCAAATTGGGGATTTCACTTCTTGTAATGCTTAAGCCTCTTGTATTCATGAAAAAATGTTAATGAAGCAAGTACATGGTGTTTTCAAATACAAAGGGTCTGGTTCAATGTCATATACAGATTCGATTATTGAGGCTTGCATCAAAGCTTATCGAAGGGAAACCTTTTGAAGGAATAAAACCCTGCCAATATAATTAAACCCCCTAGACATCAGTAGGACACAACCTTCAATTATCTTAACTATTTCGAAAGGTGATTTCAAAGGAGTCTTAGATTATCTTGACTGGTTCAAACGGTGGTTTTGAAGAGGTCTTTCTCACTTTTATTCCTACTTTTAAATATTGAAAAGTTTTCTTTTTAACATTTCTGACGCTAGAAGAAGGGCTTGAACCTCCGTCTTTGTTAAATTTCCAACTTTACTTTCCTTTATCCCTATTTCATTCCAAGTTAACCTTAGATCCTACACCATAATGCTTAGAAAAGTCAAAAAATCTGAGACAGGATCTTCGGAACCACACTTGGTTAAATTATCTAACAAAATTGTTGAAGATTCAAGGCTACATGAAGAGAAAATATTAAGACAGGAAGCTTTAAGAGTCATGAAAAAGAAGAGAGACGAATCTTCTGATCCAAACAACTGGAGCCTAAACCCATTCTATATAGGCGATACACCCATCTTTGATTAGGAGAAGCAAGATGTAAATGAGATAATTTGTTTACTCAAAGGAAGAATACTATCCAGTGTTATGCAAAAGGGATTATTTTTTAAGAAGGAATGATGGCTGATTATTACACATGTACTCAATAATGGCATCCAACGATAAAAGGATCATTACCTATATACGAGCTTCGAAAGGTGCTGAAGTTCTACTATTTACCGTAAAGAATGTCGAATGTCATCATTGAGCAAGGCCTAGTGCCATGATGTTGCCAAAATTCATTCATACCGAAGTGAAGCCGATATGTCGCACTTCTACCACTATAAATACGAGCCTAGAGGTATGGAAGAAGGGGCGAATCATTCTCTTATCATTTCTTACATTTTCAATTTTATAACTCTAAATAAATTTAGGGATTTTAGTGACAAATGTACTATTGCACATATGACCTTGCACATTCAACCATTATATGGAATACGACTAAAATGTCTTTTAATTATGGCTTGCTTTTGAATTCTTAAGCACTAGTGATTTTTTAATGCTTCGAATTGCAAAAGTATCCATATTATTGGTTGGTATTTTTGCATGTGATTGGCTATATAAATTGACTTTAAGAACATATGACCTCAAGTTTATCATGTTTATAGTTTCATCATGGACCGAAGCCTGCTTACTCACTCCTCTTAAGCCTTAACTCGAACGAATGTCGCTTTTCCTTACACTCGTTGAGATTAATTAAGGCTTTCCAAAACCTTCCAATAACCAAAGTCCCTTTTTTACACTTATTGGAGTCAATGAAAAAATTCGTTAATATTTTGGCACAAGAAGGAGGGCTTGAACCTCTAACCTTCTGCATAACCTAAGCTTAGAGAATCTTTCCCTATTATCCCGTAAGGAATCCTTCCAAACCATCTTACTATTGAATCTTAACACCAGTTAAGCACATCAGCTAAACTTAGCTTAGGCATGTTAATTAAATGTGTTAAAATCTCTGAGCAAGGGTCTTTCGAACCTCAAATGGTTAGACTATCCTACCAAATCACTAATAATCCTCGGCTTCATGAGGAGTAAGTACTGAGGCTTATGGCATTACAAGTCATGGAAGGTAAAATAAGACAAGTGGCTTCTTATGATCGGAAAAAGTGGAATCTAAATTCATTCCATGTAGAGCTAACACCGATCTCTGCCCTTGGAAGGCAAAATAAAAGAGATAGCATCTTCATGAAAATAAGAAAAAGAATCCAAATCAAAACTAAAGGAATTATCTTTTGAAAGGAGATGGAGAGAGACATTGATCGGCCTACTAGTAAGTTAATTTTGTGCTCCAAAGCAAGAGTCATTTGTGCTCTAAAGCAAGAGTCAAGGAATCTTCTCGAGGAAGATTTATAAAGTAAGAGTTATTTTGTTTCAAAGTAAAGAAAGAAAAATGTCATCCATAATAGCTAGGTTGATTTTCTGATCCTTTATCATTATTGCCAAATTGATTTTCCGGTCTTCTTCTATTGTTCAAAAATCATTATCGCCGGATGGATTTTCTGGTCTTCTTCTATTCAAAAATTATGACTACTAGATGGTTTTCTGGATTTTATATGGCTATGTTGTTTTCAGCCTTCTATTTAAAAGGATTCCATTATTGCCAATCAGGATTCTAGTCTACTATTAAAGGACTTCCTAAAATAAGGAAAATAGCCGACGCTAGAAGTAAACTACCTTACTTTAAGGACAAAAACAGAGCTTCGTTAAATTAGCTTTCGATCTTTTAAGATTAATTTGAAATTCAACTTTTTTAGAATAATGGGATTCTATTTTACTATATTAGGAGGAAGACTCTTACATCAAGATCAAAATTTATGGTCTTCATAATTGAAATGCTAAATACTCGGTTAGTAAGATTCCCGGTTCTCTTGATAGGAAAATTATTGGCTTATATGATAAAAGCTCAAAAATATTGGAATGTGGGATATACATCTGAAATAATTCGGCACATTCAAGAGTACATATGGTGCATTCAAGATAACATTTATTTGAATACAAATCCATTTACTATCTAATATTTGTATAAGAAAGTTACAGGTACATAAATTGAACTACAAAAAAGGTCTATTTAAAGATCTACAAGCAATTCTTTACTAAATTTCAAGACTTTGTAATATCCTATATAGACCTTTAGCAATCGATGAAGAATTGGTAATGTGGCGAATGGCCACATCCAAAAGTTATTGGAGCTTCTTCTCTTTCTTCCATATGGTGTCTACATCATCAACTAAGTCAATTTGAGTCCTCAATGCACGTTTTAAAGTCTTGTTGGCGCTTTTTAAGATTTGAACCATGCTATTTAATTCTTTAATCTCCTGCCCAAGAATGTACTTTTCACGCTTAAGTTTCTCAAGCCGACTTTCATAATCATTAAGACATTGAGGGACACTTTCATTCCATTTCTTATTAAAGAATTGCATGCATTCAAATTTGACTTTCCTACCTTATTGGGAGATTACATTGCTACTTAGACCTGGAGGTGGGTTTAACAAAGTCGGAAATTCTTAGCTAACTAAAGACTGAGATCTTGTCATCCTCCCAGGAGTAGGAGAAGAAAGGATGGAATCGCCTCTACTCGCAATAAGTTTTAAAGATTGGCAGGATACTTGACTCTTCAGTAAATCCACTTCAGGATCATTTATTCATTGGTATAATTTTGCCATTTAAGTATCAATATCAATTGACGGTCCAGACCTTAAGACAGTATCAATCCTCGTTGTCAACTCTTGAAATTATTTGTCTTTATCTTTAATTTGATCCTTTAGGCTAGAGGTCATTTCTTTATAATTCCTGAATGTCAACCTTAACTGATAATATTTCATATTTCACTCTTGTGCTTCTTGATTGTTTAGAAAAAGTAAAGCTAAAGAGTCTTGGGAAGATCCCTTTTTTATGATATCGGCTATCTATTTATCTTTGACAACGTTTAGTTGAAAAAGTACATTTGTAGGACCAGGTGCCAGCGCTAACTGACATTCCTATTCAGAATCGGAAATTAATACATGAAAAATAAGCTATATCATTAATGATAGCAAATTTGTCAAATAATAAAAATCCGGCTTACATCACAACTCCATTTTTGAACATTTAAATAACTTCTAAAGTTTTGAAACGTCGATTTATACCTTTTCAACTGACCTGACACATAGATTAAGGGTAGAATGAAATGGAACTTTAACCTCTTTAAGGGTGTTAACTGTGGAAACATGATGATAATCCCATTTCTGGCTAAAGGGCTAGTGTGATACTACAACAATTTGGCATAATAAGTTCGAACTTCACTAAGAAGTATGTCCTTCTCATCGCCCAAAAAGCTAAAATGGAAGTAAGGGAATCATGTGTATACCTTTTGTAGATCTCTGAGAAAGCAATGTCTCGCTAACTAAGATGTCCTAAAATTTAAATAATTCCCTTGAAAAACCCTTTTCAACTTGACAAACTTACCTAGCAATTCCATGTAACAAGACTATTTAATGGTTCCTTAATCTGTATGTTATATGAAAATTAGACTAAACATAAGACAAATGTTATCATCAAAAATCAATCCAACATTTTCGAAACCTTAAAGAATACAGAAAAATTATTCATGAAGAATAATAGAAATAGTAAGACCTTTCAAAAGAGTCGAAGGAATGCTTCTGCAAAATGTTGGATGAATAATGGACTTTCGAAGAGGTAGAAAGGGGTTGAGGCTACCTTTTTGCTTCGAATAACCCCTTTCGAAACAGTTGGTTCCACATGCATAAAGGAGATTCATATAAGTTAAAATCACATTTCGAAGATCTCAGATGATATGCTTCTACATATGCACCAAACCTTACGAAACAGCTGGTTTCGCCATTGTTTACCTTCTGTTAAAGAACATTTGGCCAAAGCGATCCCTTCAAAAGCATAGATTACCCTTTCAAATTGGTTGAAACCATCCGTAATATGAAGGAGATCTTGCATATGATCAATATTGCTTCCTCAAACATCAGAAGATGGAGGTTTTGCATCGATTAACGGGAATGCTTTCGAAAGATAACTTCCGCAGCTAAGCCTTTTATTATGCTTCAACTCATTCGAAGCCCCGAAACGACAGTGTCGAAAGCCAACATCCTTTCCTACTTCCACAACACATCAACAACAAGGTGAAGGACGCTTTTTATACCTTTAGATGTAGTCAAAAGCACCCAAGTTCTATTCAAAAGTGGAGTTAAAAGGGCGCCCTGAATTCAATAGCGACGAAAGGAATTAAAGGCACACCATCAACTAAGTCAAAAGGACTGATGTGAAATGGTTTAATCTACGCCTATAAACAAGACCCTAGGGATATTACTTTGGGGATCCAAATTCATTCATTCGATACTTGTTCTTTTCTTAAATTTGTAAAACCTACATCCTTAAGTCAAATTGGGGATCTCACTTCTTATAATGCTTAAGCATCTTGTATTCATGAAAAATTATTAATAAAGAAAGTGCATGGTGTTTTCAAATACAAATGGTCTAGTTCAATGTCATATATGGATTCGATTATTGAGGCTTGCATCAAAGCTTATCGAAGTGATACCTTTCGAAGGAATAAAACCTTGCCAATATAGTTAAAACCCTTGGACACCAGTAGGCCACAAGCTTCAATTATATAAACTATTTCGAAAGATGATTTCAAAGGAGTCTTAGATTATCTTGACTGATTCAAAAGGTGGTTTTGAAGAGGCTGTTCTCACTTTTATATCTACTTGACAAGTTTTCTTGTAAACATTTCTGGCACTAGGAGGAGGGCTTGAACCTCCGGCTTTATTAAATTATCAACTTTACTTTCCTTTATCTTTAGTTCATTCCAAGTTAACCTTAGATCTACACCATAATGCTTGGCAAAGTCAAAAAATCCAAGCAAGGATCTTCGGAACCACGCTTGGTTAAGTTGTCTAATAGAACTGTTGAAGATTGAAGGCCACATGAAGAGAAAATATTAAGATTGGAAGCTTTAAGAGTCATGAAAAAGAAGTGAGATGAATCTTATGATCCAAACAATTAGAGCCTAAACCCATTCCATATTGGCCATACACCCATCTTTGATGTGACGACCCAAAATTTCTAGACATTTGAAATGAGAATATTCAATTAATTTTAAATATTCAAAGTTAATTATTAAATTTAATTTCAAAAGAATCAATATTTATTGTATAATAAATTGTTAAATTAAATTATTGGAATTGGGTAATTTATTGAATTTGAAATTTTAAGCTGATTAAAAATAATTTGAAGGCTCGTAAAATTTATATTGATAATACTGGAAATAATAGAAGTGTTGAAATTGAATTTAATAGTGTTTTGTTCAGTTTTAAAAATATATCGGTTTAAATTAAATTTAAAAATAGTCGTCCGAGGCACAGTCTCGGAATTCAACGAAACCAGTTCCATTGGGTCCGTAATATTGAGTTATTATCGGGTTTCAAATTTCGTATTGATCGGGGTTTCGGTGTGAGCATACGGCGGGTAAAAAGGCATAAAAATATATCGAGAATTTAGATAAAAATAAAAATAAATTGATTTCAGTCTTCTTCCATACGCCTTCGTTTTCTTCCTTTGTTCTATTCAAAGCCGTTTTGGGGTGTTCCTTTCAAAAGAAAGATAACGCCGCCGTCGCTTAAAAAAAATCGCGTCTTCCCCTATCTTTATTCAAAATAAAATACCCGAGCGAGTTCCCTATTCCCTTCAGCCCAGTACGATTCAAATCGAAGGGGGAAGACGAATGTGGCGCGTCCGATTAGTGAGGGAGGGTACGCGGCGACATAGTGGGGTCATGTTGGGCAAAGAGAAGCGTAGAGCGATGGAAATCACGACGAAGGGGGTTCAAACTCGAGATTTGGGAAGAGGGCGATGTGGGTTTTGTTGCGATGGTGGCGGCTTCAAGAGTGTTCTAGGGTTTCGTTTTGGGTTTGGTCTCCGTTGGGCTCGTAGCTGGGAGCGTTCGAGTGAGTAGCACTCGCAGGCGGGACAAGGTCGTGGCAGCAGGGGGAGGCGACTCGGTTGATGGCGATGGCTACGCGTGCGTGGAGTTTGGGGCCTCGCGATTTCGGCAAGCAGTAAGGTATCGAACAATCAATTTATTTAATTAAATTTAATATTTATGGATTTGTATGTATGCAGAAAATAATAATAATAATAATAATAGATCTGTAAACAGTAATGTGTAAAAATATATGGGAACAGGATTTTTAAAAAAGAGAATTTGAATAAAAATAAATGTTTGAAATTTATATGAATTGAATTTTTATGAAGTCTATATAGATTAGTTACGAATATAGGGTTCATAAATAAAATAAATATTTTCACAAGAATAATTTATTTTATAATAACATATTTTATAAATTAAATCGTTTAATTGACTTCTTTAAACCATTTTTGTTACAAAAGGGTTTAATAAAAGAAAATTAGTTCAAAATTTAATTGAATGCTAATTAAGGGTTCGATTTATATTTCGAATATTTATAAATCGTAAATTGTTTATTCAAGGTCAAAAATCAAGAAACCAAGGCAATATTGGAATGGATTGCAAATAAAAGCAAAGGTGAGTTAATCTCACTCAGTTAAATTTAAATTTAAATAATTAAATTTAAATATTTGTTTGAATGGCTGAATTGATTGATGTGATATAGTATGATATTTTGGAATTGACATATTATATTGTGCTAACATTTGTGGATGCAGGGAAAACAGGTTGGAGGGATCCAACTGGGTCCCTCAACATTTATCATTTAATATTCTCTGTTGTGATTACTTGATATTCTATGATGAATATATTGGAATATTGAATGTTATGATTTGATTGGATATATCTTGGTATAATAAGTTACCAAAAATATATAAAATTGGGGTTTTGGAAAGACAATAAAAAGGGTGGAGTTTTAAGAAAAATAATTATAGCAAATTTTGAATAAATTAAGAATGAAGTAAAAAGGGATGGAAGTGATATTAAATATTAACTAATAAATAACTTCGAGTATGAAAAGAATTTTGAACAAAATAGAAATAAATGAATTGCAAACTCAAACGATATCAATTAAAGGAATTAAGAATTATTCTAGAATTTAAGTTTAAATTTATTTTAAAGAATAAACAAAACGGTTATCTGAGAAATCTAAAATTTGTATTTTCAGTTAAAGTATGATAAATAATAATTAAGAAATAAAATTTGAAATTAATGGATTTTGAAATAAAATGTAGTAGATTGGAAATCAATTTGGAAATTGATTCAAGTGTTTGAAATTGGAAATTCAAAGATGAATGTGAAGAGAAGTATATTTCCCTGGATAGCCAAGTAGGTTTTCAAAGTAATTTTTAATATAAGTTAAAAGCTTTATGTTGTTTTACAAAGTATGTTTTAGGAAATTTATTATTGTAAGTGTTTAAATTCTAAAGTAAATATTTTGCAAATCTATTATCGTAATAATTATTTAAAAGGTGACTTAGTATTTTGTTTTAAAAAGTGAAAACCTAGTTTTATATTTTATAAAGTAACTTTATTTTCAATAATCATATAGTATGCATTTTTAGTAAATTATTGAAGTAGTTTTTAAAATGAATGTTTTAAAATATATTTCGAAGTAAAGCGTTTAAGTTATTTTAAAAATCTTAAGTTTTGTGCTTGGTGATTTCAGTAGAAATAGAAACTATTTGGGAAATTGATTCTGAGAAAGGAAGATAGTTTTAAACTATTTTCAAAAGGGTTTGAAAAGTGGAAATATATCTTGTGAAGATATTTTTGAGGGTAATAAATAATTCGGGAAAATTATTTATTGGTTGATGGTTGATTGTGAATAATTAATTGATAGTTAAATAACCGACTATCAATATTGGCCAACTGCGTTGATCGTTTCGAAGAGACCGGGATCGAGATTTATTTCTCGAAAACCACTTCGATCCGGTTTGTACGTTTCGTGTAACGTGTTCGGAGTTGAAGCTGGAGCAGTGAAGTGCAAGGGCTAGTCGCTACTAATCCTGAGGATATTTCCAAAATGGATGTAGTAGGAGTAGTGCCTTCGGTTCCGTTCGAACCCGGGACGGACTTGTATGGACGAATGCTTGCGAAACATCGTCAGGTGGACGATGGGCATTCTAAGGGATATCGTTCTAAAAGGTAACGCTTAGCCTCAAGCCTCATCAACCGGGAATGACTGAAAATCAAGGGATATGCAGCAAGGCTTCGTGGGTAGCCCCCACTTGAGAGTAAGGTCATCCCTGTCTAGATGTCCCTTTTTATTCGGCTTAGTGGTGCGGTTGCTGATCCCAACCGTGGGGTGATCTTATTCGGAACTGTCCAGTAAGGGATGGATCCGGCCTTGTGTTGCAGGGGATCGGGAGTGGTCCTCGGTACTGTGATCTAGACCACGTACTGTTACAGGTGGTACCCCAGTGCCTAGCCATTATTGGAAATCCATTCTCCCTACGAGCCTTTTACGAGTTTTGTTTGTATTACCCACTTTTGTGGCTAGTAGTTGGAATTTAATGAATGTAACAATTTCGGCTATTTTATAAGTATTTGTAAATAGATCCTATTATAATATCAGAGGATTTCTATAAAAATTGTTTTAGCTATCGTAAGGTAAAAACCCGACATGTTTATTTGTGGCGTGGTCTTACGAGATGCTTTTGTTTTCAAAGGATTTTGAAACTTTAATAATCAATTGGGTGTGATTTTCTCACGCTGGTATTCCAGACTGACTCGGGTGTTATTTAACTGTAATGCTCGGGTCAGACCGAGTATTATAGGATATAGGATATGATGTTGTGGAGCTCAGGAGACGAGCTGGATGGCGATACGTACTCACGTACTTGTTATATATATATATTCCGCCGTGTTGAGTAGTTGTGTATCTAGTTGTATGATATTGATGTTGAGCTGTGATTGATGTACTCTGATGATGTATGTATAAACAGATATAGTTTTGTTTTATGTAAAGATCATTATTATCTATTATATTTTATTCCGCTGCGATGGTTAGATTCTGTTGTTGTTTTCTATTTCCTTCTTCTACCTCTTCTTCTTTAAACCAAATGGTTCGTATTTCTGTGTAACTTGAGTTGATTTAGGTAGAATAGTGTTGACTCAAGGGTTACGGATTTGCGGGTTGTTACACTTGGTATCAGAGCTTAGGTTGGTGATAACCTTGGCTCTGGTGGGAATTACTCATAGAATAGAGCCTATAGTACTCTAGAATGAGTTTGAGAGTATTAATAGATATGAGCGTGTATTTGTTAGTGAATAAAAATTTGTTTTATATTGTGTTGACTTATCTGTTGAGTGTTTATGAATTCTGGTCGAAATATGGGACACCATGTTATCGATAGGGATTTCTAAACTCTTAAACAAGATAAATCGACACAGTATTGTTTTAAATAGGGTAAATGGAATAATTTTACCCAAATTATTTTTGTATATAAAGGAAATAAATTTTCTTAAATCATTATAGTATATATGGATGTTTGGTTGTTAGAAAGTGATAATATTTAATTATTATCATTGTATGAAAATCGAATAAGAAATTGGAATAATAACCCAAGATTTAGCAATAAATTAATAAAATAAATGGAATTTGTAAATGTGATTCATAATTGAATACGGAATTGAAACCATAACTAAAAACTAAGAAACTATTTCATAAACAAATGAGATTTGTAAATATAAACTATAGATGTGAATTATAGTGTGATTAATAATTAAAATAAGATAAAACTCCAAAGTAAAGTTTAATATAAATTTAAAGAATTTGGAATTCGAAAAAAAAATTTGGAAATTTAAATTTCCTTTGAAATTGAAAATGTTTCTGAAAGTTCCAGAGTAATGTTTTGGATGGATTTCGAATTTGGAGTTTGGGAAAAATTTTGAATCGGATTTGAACTCTGGAGAGTTTGGAATATTTGAAAGGATTTTAGAAAGAGAATAAAAGCATTGAACTCTTTTGGTCGCTAGAAAATAACTTCGGTGATGACTGCAGCATCATCGATGTTCATTTTCGAGTTTCCAGAAGAGAAATTGCTACCAAATTGTTTTGAATTGAAATTGTTTGCAAAAGATAAATTGGTTTTAGAAATGCCAGGAATTTTAGATATATGTGATTTCAAAGGGAATTTTGAGATGTTGAAAGATTGTTTAAACTCTAGAATATTAATTAAGAATGTTTATGGCATATAATAAGTTGATAACTTATAAATTTGGAATTTGTTGAAATAAAATTCAACTTTGTAAGTAAGTAAAGTGAAACTGAGTAATGGAATTTAGAATTGGATTGTGTGGAGTTATATGGAATGGGAAAATTAGTCAGGATGGACTAAAACTAATGTTTAGAAATAAAATTTATTGGTTAAATAATGAATTGGTGAATGAATAAATGGATCAACTATTGTACTTGTAAAGTGAAGTTGATACTAATAAGAAGAAATTTGAAAATTTTAATCTGGGAACTAAAATTTAACTTAAGTGACTGAAAGTGAAGAAAATATATTTGAATTTAATTTAAAATAAGTTATATAAAATTGAAATTGAAATCGAATAAAATTGGATTGAAATAAATTTAGCTGAGTATAGATAATATTGAATGGAATAAAATTCTACTCAAACAAATAAATGAGTTCAACAATGAATTGTTGATTGAAATTTAAAATGGATGAATAAAATAGTGAAATGGTTAGGATTTGATCAAAGGAAAATCAAATCAAAGATTGTGAATGGGTAATATAGTTTGGAAATAAAGCTTGAATTGTATGGAATTGGATTCAAATAAAAATATTGGAGATGAAAATAAATCCAATTCGAGTATGAATAATTAAAAATGAGAATGAACTTAAGTTATGAAATGAGAGTGAATTGAAGTAAATTAACTTAAGTTTAAAGTTAATAGAAGTTGGTTGAATAGAATAAACTTGAGTTATTGGGTGTAATAGTTGAAGAAAATAAATAACTTAAGTAAATTATGAGATGGTTATTGGGTGTCGGGTTTAATAAAATGGTTTGAGATCAAACTTTTAGATATGGAAATTTAAGCAATGAAAATGCAATGAAAAGTTTATGAATAAATTAAAACGGGAATGCAACTATATGGCTTGTAAATAAGCTAGATTGAAATGGAATTTATATACATTGAGTGGAATCAATGTAAATTGGATTATAAAGCTTATGTTATTATTTATTCACAATAATATTGCCATATTGCATTGGAAAATTGGCCGTTCGACGTAAACGGAAGTGAACACGTTATATGAATCAATAGCAGTTTAATAAATTGCTGTTGGCATCAATTGGAATGAATATGGGTTTGTTTTGCTTAAAACGAATTAAATATAAGCGAGCAAGTTGTAAATCGCTTAAACTGAATGAAATGGTTTGGGAATTGGTTGTAATCAATTGTAGTAAGTGTCGGAACCTTGCATATATGCTTATGGAAATTATATAGCATGCTTTATATGTAAAATCTATGTGTTTGCTATTGAAAGTAATTGAAATGTTAATAAATTGCATATATTTAGTACTTACATTTTCAAATTGAGTAAGTACAGGTTCAGGGAAGCCATATGGATGCATTTGATCGCGCTAAATGCAAATTAAATAAGCCGCTGCTTAAAAATGCTAAATAAAGGTACGCTTACGCCAAAGAATTCAAAATAGGAGATATGAACTGCTTATATTGATATATATTGCGATTTCCGGCCTGAGGCCGATGTATATATATATTTGTGTATCCTGCGATATCGCAGAAGTCCCTCCGTACAAAGGAGACTTTGCCAAAATTTTCTAAAAATTTTGGGAGTTAGAATTATTTTTAAAATTATCACTAACGATAAAGGATTTAAAATTGGTAAGCAAATAGAATTGAAATTTTATATTGAAATCTAGTTTAAAAGGGTGTATGTAAAGTAAGGTAAAATCGAAGAAGTTATTTGAAGAAACTTAAGGAAGGAAAGTTGCGAGTAAACTTTTATTTGAGATAAGGCAAATACAATTCAATAATCAAAGTTTGAAGACAAAATTGAATTCAAGTAGAATTGGAAGATGGAAATCTAAATGGAAATTTGAAAAAGTATTTAGATTGGATAGCAATTAGTAAATTGGAGCTAATTGAATTCACAAGGGATTGTAAAGGCGTAGTGAATGGAAATGGATATAAAACTCCAATAGTGAAGTGAAAATCAATAAAGAAGCATATTAAATGCTTATACTAAACTTAGAAAAAGAATGGTGAACTCTTAGTTGGAAATTGAAACTGCAATTATATTCTAAGTTAATATTTAAATGAATAAGTATTGACATTTTGTAAGGGAGGCGATAAAATGTTTTTGGAATGTTGTGATCGGATATTATTGCTAAACAGGATATACAGGTGTATAAAAGCAATGGATAAATTGAAATTTTTGATTTCAGAAGATAAATTTGATTTGCTCGACAAAAAGGTATGTGTTTAAATTTATATATGAAATTTGATTGGGTTTTTGGATCGAGCCACTTGGCCTTTTGTTTTCTTTTTGGATTTGGGAGGCCGTAGAGCCATTTTTGTAGTAGTACTGAGCTAGCTGCGCAAAGAAGACGCTGGCGAAATTTTTCGGGAATTTAGAGAGTTAGGAAAATTTTGAGAAAATTTTGATAATTCAAAATTGATTTCAAATTTAGATTTGAATTGATAAATGAATAGCATGGCGAGGCTTATGGTTAAGGTTGGAAGGTTAAAATGAGGAATAAGGTGTTCTTAATTAACCGATGGTTTTGTGAATTGGTTAAAAACTATTTAGATTGAGAAATGGTTAATGGGTTACGGATCATTCTTCCTAACTAGTAATTTCGGGGACGAAATTATTTTAAGGGGGGAGGAATGTGACGACCCAAAATTTCTAGACATTTGAAATGAGAATATTCAATTAATTTTAAATATTCAAAGTTAATTATTAACTTTAATTTCAAAAGAATCAATATTTATTGTATAATAAATTGTTAAATTAAATTATCGGAATTGGGTAATTTATTGAATTTGAAATTTTAAGCTGATTAAAAATAATTTGAAGGCTTGTAAAATTTATATTGATGATACTGGAAATAATAGAAGTGTTGAAATTGAATTTAATAGTGTTTTGTTCAGTTTTAAAAATATATCGGTTTAAATTAAATTTAAAAATAGTCGTCCGAGGCATAGTCTCGGAATTCAACGAAACCAGTTCCATTGGGTCCGTAATATTGAGTTATTATAGGGTTTCAAATTTCGTATTGATCGGGGTTTCGGTGTGAGCATACGGCGGGTAAACAGGCATAAATCTATATCGAGAATTTAGATAAAAATAAAAATAAATTGATTTCAGTCTTCTTCCATACGGCTTCATTTTCTTCCTTTGTTCTATTCAAAGCCGTTTTGGGGTCGCATCTTCCCCTATCTTTATTCAATATAAAATACCCGAGCGAGTTCCCTATTCCCTTCATCCCAGTATGATTCAAATCGAAGGGGGAAGACGAACGTGGCACGTCCGATTAGTGAGGGAGGGTACGCGGCGACATAGTGGGGTCGTGTTGGGCAAAACGAAGCGTAGAGCGATGGAAATCACGACGAAGGGGGTTCGAACTCGAGATTTGGTAAGAGGGCGATGTGGGTTTTGTTGCGATGGTGGCGGCTTCAAGAGTGTTCTAGGGTTTCGTTTTGGGTTTGGTCTCCGTTGAGCTCGTAGTTGGGAGCGTTCGAGTGAGTAGCACTCGCAGGCGGGACAAGGTCGTGGCAGCAGGGGGATGCGACTCAGTTGATGGCGATGGCTACGCGTGCGTGGAGTTTGGGGCCTCGCGATTTCGGCAAGCAGTAAGGTATCGAACAATCAATTTATTTAATTAAATTTAATATTTATGGATTTGCATGTATGCAGAAAATAATAATAATAATAATAATAATAGATCTATAAACAGTAATGTGTAAAAATATATGGGAACAGGATTTTTAAAAAAGAGAATTTGAATAAAAATAAATGTTTGAAATTTATATCAATTGAATTTTTATGAAGTCTATATAGATTAGTTACGAATATAGGGTTCATAAATAAAATAAATATTTTCACAAGAATAATTTATTTTATAATAACATATTTTATAAATTAAATCGTTTAATTGACTTCTTTAAACCATTTTTGTTACAAAAGGGTTTAATAAAAGAAAATTAGTTCAAAATTTAATTGAATGCTAATTAAGGGTTCGATTTATATTTCGAATATTTATAAATCGTAAATTGTTTATTCAAGGTCAAAAATCAAGAAACCAAGGCAATATTGGAATGGATTGCAAATAAAAGCAAAGGTGAGTTAATCTCACTCAGTTAAATTTAAATTTAAATAATTAAATTTAAATATTTGTTTGAATGGCTGAATTGATTGATGTGATATAGTATGATATTTTGGAATTGACATATTATATTGTGCTAACATTTGTGGATGCAGGGAAAACAGGTTGGAGGGATCCAACTGGGTCCCTTAACATTTATTATTTAATATTCTCTGTTGTGATTACTTGATATTCTATGATGAATATATTAGAATATTGAATGTTATGATTTGATTGGATATATCTGGGTATAATAAGTTACCAAAAATATATAAAATTGGGGTTTTGGAAAGACAATAAAAAGGGTGGAGTTTTAAGAAAAATAATTATAGCAAATTTTGAATAAATTAAGTATGAAGTAAAAAGGGATGGAAGTGATATTAAATATTAACTAATAAATAACTTCGAGTATGAAAAAAATTTTGAACAAAATAGAAATAAATGAATTGCAAACTCAAACGATATCAATTAAAGGAACTAAGAATTATTCTAGAATTTAAGTTTAAATTTATTTTAAAGAATAAACAAAAAGGTTATCTGAGAAATCTAAAATTTGTATTTTCAATTAAAGTATGATAAATAATAATTAAGAAATAAAATCTGAAATTAATGGATTTTGAAATAAAATGGAGTAAATTGGAAATCAGTTAGGAAATTGATTCAAGTGTTTGAAATTGGAAATTCAAAGATGAATGTGAAGAGAAGTATATTTCCCTGGATAGCCAAGTAGGTTTTCAAAGTAATTTTTAATATAAGTTAAAAGCTTTATGTTGTTTTACAAAGTATGTTTTAGGAAATTTATTATTGTAAGTGTTTAAATTCTAAAGTAAATATTTTGCAAATCTATTATCGTAATAATTATTTAAAAGGTGACTTAGTATTTTGTTTTAAAAAGTGAAAATGTAACGATCTTGAATTTTTGAACAATTTAAATTGAAAATATTTAATTAATTTTAAATATTTGAATGATAATTTAAATTGAATTCCCAATGCTATATAAAACATTTCTATGATTTGGCGATTAAATTTTAAAATTTAATCTATAAAAAGTTGAATAAAAATTTAAATTTGACTTTGGAGTTGAAATTGAATATAGAATTTGTATTTTAAATTCAAACTAATGACTTAGGAAAATAATTTGGATATAAGAATCTTTATTTATGTAAATTTATAAATGGATGGTTAGTTTTAAATAACATTTTTCTTTTCTTTAAAATAAAAAGGAATAAAATTTTAATCAATACAAATTAGATAAAGAAATACACATAGTTAAAAATTCAAACAACAAAATTTACAAAACCAATTGAAATTCAAAATAAAAATATAAAAGGAAAATTTGTTAATTTTTGTTTGGGCTTTGAAAATTTTGGTCGGCCCATATTTGATATTGGTGCCGTGATTAAGTATACCCGGTTCCTCCATTATCCATTTTCACAAACCCTAAACAAAATCACGAAAGAAGAAAAAAAATGGCGGCCTCGTCCTTTCATCCCTCTACATCAAATTAGGGATTTCGTTCGTCTTCCTTCAACAAATTAGGGCTTCGGCTTCAATTTTGCTCGACACCTCCTTCGCCTCGTCGCGGCTGCTCCAATTCGCTTCGACAAAGGTGAGTTTTCTCACGATTAATCGTTATTCAAGTTTTTAAATTTGTTTGAATTGGGTGCTTGGTTGCATGCTATGATTTGGGGTGTTATTTGTTATCATTTGCTCGGTTAATTTAATTTAAACTGATAAGACCAGATAAGTCTCTGCATGTATGTTTGTTGGGTGTGATTTGCTATCATTTGCTCGATTGCTTGAATTTGAACTGATAAGAACAAATGCTATTTAAAATTTGTTTTTAAACTGATGAGAACAGATGCTGTCATTAAAAAAAAAACTGACAAGAACAGATGCTATCAAACTTTGTTTTTAAACTGATGAGGACAGATGCTATCAAAAACTTTGCTTGTTTTGTTTTTTTGCTGCATGTGTTGAATCTTTGAATCTGGTTAAGGAAAATGTAGTAAGGAAAATGAATACTTGTGAGCAAACTTGAAAATTTTCCCTTTGAATATGATATCTATAAATCTGTGAATTTGCCTTGTTGTGCTTGCTTGTTGATATTGGTAAATGCTTGCATGTCTCAGTGATCTCTGACTGTATGGATATTAGTTTAAATCTGGGTTAAAGTAAGCTGAACTTTAGGTTTTGAAATAATTTAAATCTTTGAAAATTTAACTTTGTTTTAACACCTTTAAGTATTTAAAGTGTATTTAGCTTGGAATTAAAACTGAAAGGTTTGAACTGTAAACTAAATGTTTAAACAAGTTTAAATATAAGTTTTAAAAATTGCCACTGTTCTAATCACAAACTCAAGAAGTTAAGAAAAAATTTATGTGAATGATAAAATGTGTGAATGTTTAAACTTTTGATTTAATTTACTTACTTGATCTTAAAATAAAATAAAAAAAAGGGGCCAGTTTTTTTTATTTTCAGAAAAGAGAACTGTCTCTGCTAAATTTTTTTTTACAGGTGAGCAAACTTCACCTTCTTTAATTGAGATGCCTGTGAGTAAACTGTTTTTTTTTATGCTTAAAACCTGTTTGAAACTGATGCTTGTGGGTAATTTCTTACTTGAAACTTTGTCCATACTTTGCATGTGTGCTCGTATGTCCTTGTACATTTGCCTGCGCACTTGTGCATTTTTTGTTTGAAACAATATATTTCATTTGACGTAAATTGATCTGGTTGCCTTAGTTGTTCTTGTGATATACTTGAGTTTACTTGAATGTGTTCACTAACCTGTCCATGGTCATCCCTGACCCTGTCATGTATGTCCCTGACCCAGTATGCACCCCTTCTAATCAATCTAGATGTGAAATTATGTGAGTAACTTATCTTCTAAAATAAATAAATAAAAAAGTATAAATTTGTTGCTATTTATATATCTGTGAATAGGTTATATAAATATATATATGGATCCTCTGAATATTGAAACTGGAAGTGTTTTATTCAGTCTATTGTTGGCTCATGACCTCTGTTTTGAGTTTCTCAATCCAATGTTTGTTTTAAAAATCATTCTCTCTTGATATATTTATTGTTTGAGCTTGTCTCTGTTGTCACCCTGATCTGGTGCCTGTAGTGTTGTTGCCATTTACTTGAGTTCGAATTGTACTTCATGCTAGCATTTTTTTTCCCTGCATGTACTCAGTTTGGGACTGACTTCGTGTCTGTCTTAATGCTATAGTCTTTGATTTGTGAAATGTTTTGAGCCTGTTTGCACTGCCTTGTTGCCTTGAGAATTTATCATGCACCGGTGCCTTGACTTGTTTCATATTTTCCCCCTATTGTTCATCTTTGCTCGCATGCTTTCAGAACACGTCCCTCATTTTACCTGATGCCTAACTTTGTAAATCTTTTATTTATGCCGAGCCTTGAAATTGGACACACATCCTATATCTTATTGCTTTGACTTGTACATCCTTTGTATTTTTATGCCTTGAAAGTCGTTCTTGCATCTTTGCTTATGTTTTGTTTTCATACGTCCCTGAAGCTTTGATTTGTGGTCGCTCTCAATAGTGTGCTGTGTTTGCAAGGACTAAGAAAATAAATGTAAAGTGTACTGTGTTCAAAGAACTAAGAAAGTAAATGTAAACCATGCGACAGAGAGAATTAATGTAGTGTATATACTGCTTGTTTATGTAAGACTGAGTGAATAAGTTGTATGCATTTCTTTGTAGGAGGAGATTGAACAAGTTTTTTTTGATAAAAGTAATAACCAAGTTTTTTAGGGCAAGACAAATTCTAAAATAAGTTGTCAGGAAACATTTTCAAATAAAGTATTGGTCAAGCTTATAAATTCCTAGATGTTTCCAAATATTTCAGGTAAGTGCTTAAAATTTATGTATTAAACTTAACTAACCAAAGAGGGACCCAAGTGACTTCGTATAAATTGTGTTCATATACACTGCTGCATATCACTGTTCATGCTGTTGCTTCTTTTTGCTTATTTTAGTTTGCTTGGTGGCATTTTGTGGTCTGCACTGAGCACTTGAACTTGTATTTGGTTTCCATTGTCTAGTTGAGTTGTCTGCACCTTGTATGTTGTTGCATTGGTGCATTGGGTTTGTCTCAGCCTTGAACCTTTGTAGTTGTTCTAGTCTTCATGTTCACATATGCCTTCCCATTCACTGTTGCCTGGTCTAGTCTTGAATGCATTCTGTAGCCCCATCTTGACTTGGGCTTGTGGTTGAATGTCTTACTGTTACCATATTTGAGTGTTGCCTCTGACCTGATGGCTTGGTTTCCATTGTCCACACCTGTTCATGCTATACTACTGTTACCATTTATTTCAATTCATTGCAAATTTAATTACTTGAATAAAGATTAATCCTGACTCGAGCGTTTTTGTGTTTTGCAATAAACGCTCGGGTCAGACCGAGTATTTTTGCAGCTTGAAGATTTTCACGCAGCGAAGTTAGAGAGAGGGAAATTACCGCATCGCTAAAGCTTTTCAGGAAAAAATTTCTTGTACTTAATAAATAAATTGTTCCGCTGTATTAAAATGTAATTCATTGTATAACTCTGATATTTGTATATAAAAGAAAAGTTCATTTATAAAATATATTATTGTTTCTGTGATTCTGTGACTGATTCTGTTTAAATGTTATAAACTAAATAACAATCCGTCATTTGAACGTTTCTAGTTGGTTTAATTACCGACTAGAGGAGGTCAGAGCGGCGGGTCGTTACAGAAAACCTAGTTTTATATTTTATAAAGTAACTTTATTTTCAATAATCATATAGTATGTATTTTTAGTAAATTATTGAAGTAGTTTTTAAAATGAATGTTTTAAAATATATTTCAAAGTAAAGCGTTTAAATTATTTTAAAAATCTTAAGTTTTGTGCTTGGCGATTTCAGTGGAAATAGAAACTATTTGGGAAATTGATTCTGAGAAAGGAATATAGTTTTAAACTATTTTCAAAAGGGTTTGAAAAGTGGAAATATATCTTGTGAAGATATTTTTGAGGGTAATAAATAATTCGGGAAAATTATTTATTAGTTGATGGTTGATTGTGAATAATTAATTGATAGTTAAATAACCGACTATCAATATTGGCCAACTGCGTTGATCGTTTTGAAGAGACCGGGATCGAGATTTATTTCTCGAAAACCACTTCGATCCGGTTTGTACGTTTCGTGTAACGTGTTCGAAGTCGAAGCTGGAGCAGTGAAGTTCAAGGGCTAGTCGCTACTAATCCTGAGGATATTTCCAAAATGGATGTAGTAGGAGTAGTGCCTTCGGTTCCGTTCGAACCCGGGACGGACTTGTATGGATGAATGCTTGCGAAACATCGTCAGGTGGACGATGGGCATTCTAAGGGATATCGTTCTAAAAGGTAACGCTTAGCCTCAAGCCTCATCAACCGGGAATGACTGAAAATCAGGGGATATGCATCAAGGCTTCGTGGGTAGCCCCCACTTGAGAGTAAGGTCATCCCTATCTAGATGTCCCTTTTTATTCGGCTTAGTGGTGCGGTTGCTGATCCCAACCGTGGGGTGATCTTATTCGGAACTGTCCAGTAAGGGATGGGTCCGGCCTTGTGTTGCATGGGATCGGGAGTGGTCCTCGGTACTGCGATCTAGACCACGTACTGTGACAGGTGGTACCCCAGTGCCTAGTCATTATTGGAAATCCATTCTCCCTACGAGCCTTTTACGAGTTTTGTTTGTATTACCCACTTTTGTGGCTAGTAGTTGAAATTTTATGAATGTAACAATTTCGGCTATTTTATAAGTATTTGTAAATAGACCCTATTATAATATCAGAGGATTTCTATAAAAATTGTTTTAGCTATCGTAAGGTAAAAACCCGACATGTTTATTTGTGGCGTGGTCTTACGAGATGCTTTTGTTTTCAAAGGATTTTGAAACTTTAATAATCAATTGGGTGTGATTTTCTCACGCTGGTATTCCAGACTGACTCGGGTGTTATTTAACTGTAATGCTCGGGTCAGACCGAGTATTATAGGATACAGGATATGATGCTGTGGAGCTCAGGAGACGAGCTGGATGGCGATACGTACTCACGTACTTGTTATATATATTCCGCTGTATTGAGTAGTTGTGTATCTAGTTGTATGATATTGATGTTGAGCTGTGATTGATGTACTCTGATGATGTATGTATAAACAGATATAGTTTTGTTTGATGTAAAGATCATTATTATCTATTATATTTTATTCCGCTGCGATGGTTAGATTCTGTTGTTGTTTTCTATTTTCTTCTTCTACCTCTTCTTCTTTAAACCAAATGGTTCGTATTTCTGTGCAACTTGAGTTGATTTAGGTAGAATAGTGTTGACTCAAGGGGTACGGATTTGCGGGTCGTTACATTTGATTTAGGAGAAGCAAGATGTAACTGAGATAACCCGTTTTCTCAAAGGAAGAAGGGTATACAATGCTATGCAAAAGGGATTATTTTTGAAGAAGAAATGATGGCAGATTATTACACCTTTGCTCAATAATGGCATCCCGCAACAAGTGGATCATTACCTATATACGAGCTTCAAAAGGTTTTAAAAAGGAAATTGGTTATTAAGAATGAAATTCTCGAATCGAGCAATAAAAAAAGCTAGAAATCAACCTCAAAAGACAAGCTTCAAATTGAGGCTTCCTAAAGAATGCAACTTGACTACATCAATAGAGAATATCTACAAATTAAAAAGGGAGGAACTCAACTATTGGCCATTCAAAAAGAAAAAGCAAAAATATGAAAGGAATGTGGGAGGATCTTATTGTCATTATCATACGATGAATGGACACGAAACCAATCAGTGTAAAGGTCTCAAGAAATGATTATCAACTTTTTCAGACAAGACAAAATCAATAGATTTTTAAAGCAATCCCAGTGCAATTCGATAAAGCACCTCTTTCTAAGAGAAATCTTCATGGTTGGGAGTAGAATTCTCCTAAAACTTGAATACGACCCTAAACTGTCATAAGCCATTGTTCGCACCGAGTTGGCCAAGTCAATGCACCTCCTAGAGGGAGGTTGGAGTGAACCTTTATTCGCAAAATGCTATGACTAAGTTAAAGTATCTACAAACCCTCGATCGCGCCAAGCTATAGCCATATCAAGGCACCCTCGGAGGGGGGAGGGAGTAAGCCCTTGAACGCGCCTTGCTATGACCAATTCAAGGCATTGACCAGCCTTCAGTCTCGCCTATAAGGCCAGGCTGGAGCACCTCCTAGAACGAGGATGGAGTAAACCCTTGATCCCGCTATGCTATGGCCGAGTCAAGGCATCGAACAAGCCTTTGGTCCCATCTATAAGGCCTTGCTGGAGCGCCTCCTGGAGGAAGGTCAGGTATGTCCTTGGGTCCTACTTTTAGATGACCTAACCAAGAGCACAAGTTAACAACAAATTGAGACGTCCGAGCCCGAGAAGTGGCACAAGAAACAACAACGACATACAAAGCCTAAAGGATGACACATGTCGGAAGAATCAAAAAGAAAAGAGGTGACACAAAGCAAAAGATTTAAACAGTTAACATTCAAAGAGAGGTGCAAAACAAAAGACTCAAATAAGAATTCATGAACTTCCATTATTCAAATAATGTTTTCCAAACTTTTCATTTCATTATCAGAAATAGATCCCTAGTTTTTTACTACTTTCGAACAATACTTCTTGACTACTTTCGTACAAATTTATGGCCTTTGAATAATTTCTAAAAGATGGTTTCTAGACTTCACTCACTTACCCGAATTTGGATTTCGAGTCTCATATTATTTCAAGTCTTCTGTTATGGACTTTTGGTCTTGTACTAATTTTTAGTTAATAAATTCTGGATCTCTCTTAATACCTGAATCCGGGTCTCATGTCTATAACTATTAACTTCTGGACTTCACTTATCGAATCATTACACAAATCTAAGTTTTAGATCTTTTATTATTATTTCTAAAAGAAGTTCTATGAACTTATATTATTCATTCCATATCTAAATTTTGGTCCTCTATTATTTCTGTAATCAAATTTTTGGTCTTCTATTAATACAGTTAGAGCTGAAATTATAGACTTCTCTCATTATTACCAAAGCTGGACATAGGGGCTTCTATTACTGCCGGACGAGAATATATGGTCCAATATCATTTAACTGTGGATTCCACATCACTTATTATCTGAAGATAGTAATTTATTAATTTCCATTATTCTCGAAAATAAAAGTCTAGACTTTTATTATTAGAAATTCTAATATTATCTCTAATAATGTTATGAGCAAACCATTGAACATATTTTTTCATAAACTTCAAACTAATGATAATGTTGCATACTTTATACTTTACAGTTAAACAAGATTGATGAGGAAGATCAAACAATTCAACAAACATAAAAGAAAACAGTAGACAAAGCTATTAAAGGGGAAATTCAGAAACAACATTATGAGTACATGAAAGGACAACAAACCAGATGATATTTACATAATTTATATAATTTACAAAATTATTTACAAGAATATTATATAACATTAGTCTCTACATCAAAGATCCTGGACGACCTTATCTAAGTTCTCAGCAATTAAAGGATCAACAATGTGGAGAATTACTATGCAATGAATTTCTTTGAGTTTCTTTTTCTTCTTCTTAATTTCGTCGGCATTATGAATGGATTCAATAAGGGTCTTCAAAGCACGATTGAAAGCGTTGTTAGCACCTTTAAGGGTCTTGTTTCATCTTTCTAAATCAACGATACTCTTTTGAAGAAGATATTTTTCGTATTCAAGCCTTTGGATTTTGGCTACATACTCATTGGTGCGTTGCGAAGACCTCACAATCTGTTGATCATCAAAATATCTGATCATTTCAAAATTAACCTTTCTACACCATTCACCTACCGCTTTCTCGCTTAAACCTGTGGAAGGTTTGTTGTAGCAGGGAGTTTTTGAATAGCTAAAGACGAAGACCTTACCGATTTCACAACAGATGAGGAGATTGGAGAAGTTGGTAAATTGATATTTGGAATGTCGCTTCCCGTAATAAATTCCATTAATTTACACTAAGCTTGACTATCTTTTAATTTTATCTCCAAATCTCTTACCTATTGGAAAAGCTTAGACATCTTATGATCAAAATCAATTGAATGGTTCGATTTAATTTGGTGTTTCAACTAAGAAACTATTTAATCTTTATTCTTGATATTCACTTTGAGACTAGTGATTTGATCATTAATGTCTCTAATAATCACATTTTGAAGTAAAAATTTCCTACGCCATTCCAACGCTTCAATATTACCTTGAAGTCAGGTGGACAAAGAATCTTTAAATAGGCTTTGCCACCAGCCTATCTCTAATACTGGTGAAATGAGATAATGGGTCTAGTGAGAGTGGTGTGGTAGCTAACTATAATTCCTATTGAAATAACCAAAAAACAAATTAATACCCAGAGAAAATAGTTCTTTTATTACACCAGTAAAGGTTATGATTCAAAAATAAATAAAACAAAGGGTACAATATCAATGTTGTAGTCAAATACTTGCTTTGCCCTATCGCACTTAAATTCTATAATCAACATTTTTAAATTTATCCAAAGAGTTAGTCGAGAGGTATTAGTTCCTTCTAGGGTAATAACTTGGGGACATTTGCTATATTCCATTCTCCAGCCGGAGGACTGTCATGACCACAAATAAATTTTGTATGATATGTACGAATTTCCTTAAGGAGCTTCTCCTTTCTTTCCTTAGAAAATCAAGTTGCATATAAAGCTTCTGTTGATCTCTATGAGAGAAATATCTAGCCAATCTAGAGGATTTTAAGAGTGAGGTTTTTCCAAAGTAATCTCTTGGTAATTTGATGCATTTTCCTAAGTAATCTCTAGTAAAAGGCTACTTGAGAGATATTTTCTATGTAATAACGTAATAAAAGACAACTAAGGATAAAAGAAAACTAATGCAGAAAATTTATTGGTCAATATAATTACGTGATTACAAATTTCCATTTAGTTCGTACAAGATTGATTTTTTGAATAATTCGGAAATAAATTTATCCTAATAATATTTGAGTTTTTCTGAAGGCAATACGCAAGGAATTGAGTTGACTTGTGGTAAATTCTTGCAAGACCCTAGGTAAATATCAGATCCAAATTCGTATACGTACTTTGTATGTAGATATCTAAGTAGACCCTCACTTAAATCACCAAAGTATGAAAAATCTATAGTTGGATGTCTGCAATTAGCTTTATATAGGAAGTCTACAAAGATATCTCTATCCTCAATCAATATCCAAAAGAGTGTTATCAATTCTCTGTTCTCTTATAAGAGCTTGTCATAGTGAAGGCGCGCCCTTTTCAGTCGAGGGGCCGCTTCCCCATCTTTAAAAGATGCTAATGTTGCGGCACTTTTATTAAGCGTATGATACTTTTCAAAGAGTGAATTATGTTCTTTTAATTGTTTATCTGACTCCCTATACAAACTATTTATTTCTACTCGTTTTCTTTCAAGCATTGTTTTAAAAAGAAGAATCGATTTCTTCCTTATCTAAAATGGAAAGATATTAGCCAATGTTATTTCGGAATCGAAATCCATTTTGACAAAAAATTCCATACGTGAGAAATTGGGATTGAAGTTTGAAGGGTCTGCTTTTTCCCCTCTTGCAGCATTAATATCGGCGTCTTTTTCATGGAGATCAATTGGTTTAGGAAATTCGGTTTGACCCATTTTGCTGGCACTAGGATCAAGGATGACATTATCTAAACCCCTCGAAGTGTCATCGTCACCCCTTCCGTGAGAGTCATCATGATGCCCCCATTACCGCCAAAACCCTGGCCTCTATCATCATTATCAAGGCTATCATTGTCATTGTCATCGTCGATGCCACATTCTTCAATAATGTCTTCATCATCGTGATCTTCTCCCTCCTCGTCTGAATTGAAATCTTGTTTTGTAGAAGAGACTTCAAAAGGTAGGAGCTTTGAGGCATCAATTTTCTTCTCTATCAGGGTGCCTTAATCCCTTGCTCCATTTCCATGATTTTATCCATGAATGTTTTGACCAATATAGGATCGAGTGAGGGAAAGCTTAAATCTGTGCACTTATTTATATTAGTGGAGTAAGCTAGCATGAGTACATCTTTATAAGAATTAATGATAATATCATTCAGAGAAGTGCTCAGAAATTGAGACACCTTTTGCTTAGCCTCGAAAATGGTTTTGATGGCTGTGGTTAAAGAATTCATTTTCTTCTCCAGTTTCTTTTTGAGAAATGTACATCTCTTGTTGAGAGAAACATGTTTAGCGTTCCTGGCCTTTTCATCCTTCGACTCTTTTAGAGTCATTTTCAAAGCCAAAACCTCATCAGTTAAGATTTTTTTACCTTCCTCTCCTTGGAAATTGTAGATCCCGCTTGAAAAAGACATGCGCTCAATCTTTCTTATTCCTTCACCCCGTTATCTTTAGCATCGGTAAGGAAGTAATCTGGTTACATAGAGTTGGGACTTCTTCTTTGAGCATAGATGTCTTAGCGAAAGATTTTGAAACGTTTTCTTGGAGGAAGTACCAAATTTTGGAGGTCTGAAAGTAAAAGTAAAAGGTGAGTCAAGATTCAATATAAAATAGTCATACGAAAATCAAGTAGTATGGAACATATCGGAAGTTGTTGTTCAAAAAGAAATCGAAAATGTCTTTTCGGATTGGGTACTGAGGAAGGCTGCTGAACAGAAGTGAATGATGGAGAATTCATAACGGATTGTACTATCTTCTAAAAATCAGTAGGAGACACCGGTGATGGGTGTCTAGAGGGATTCAACTCCTGGGAGAAAGTCGAAGTGCTTAAATACTTTTGAATCTGCATAATGATGCTGGGAGAATCGGAAACAACTATGTGATATATGAGGCCATCCTTTGAAAGAACCATTTTGGATTGGTCAGCAATGGAATCAAGAGTAAGACCTTTTAGAGCTTTGCCTACATCAACCGATTCACCCTCTTTTGGAGGAAGAGAAGACTGCACATCAGCAGTTTCAATTTTCTTGGAAAGACCTACAACAATCACTCTGCTCAATTTACTTTTAAAGATCATTCTCAACCTAGCAATAGCCTAGGTCAGAGCTAAAGCAGTAGATTTAGAAGGTGGAGGGAGTGGATCTCTTGTGGATAGTTCAGATGAAGGAGCAGCTGTTAAAACTAAAAAGCATGAGTTAACAAAGTAATCTAAAGAGTAAGACATGGTAAGTTACAAACGTTACACTTAAGATTATGAGGTTGATCGGGACAAGTAAAAGACATAGTTGAAAAGTTTTTGAGGTTACCCAAGGATAGGAAGTGTTTGCTTTTGGAGGTATGTTGGACAAAAGGAGATTATCTAAGAGTCCTCTGGCCTTCTTGAAGGAGATCATATTTCTGAAGGTTGCTGGGGGTCGGTAATGTGAGCCTATTCTCGATGCTATTTGAGGCAGCGGTTAACAAATTCACAATTCTCTTTCCTTTATCATTAAGATCCTTGGGAGCAGGGTCTAATAAGAAAACATAATTCGGAAAAAGAAAATAATTTAATGAAAAACAATGGTAATGATCTATTTACGAGGAGAAGAGAAAGCTCCATCAATACTTGAAAAGCATTTGACATAAAAGAATAACGTCTCCTAATCTTTGAACTTGTTTACTCCCTATGAAACTAACTTCTTGTGAGGGTTAGCCTTGAAAATTTGGCTATTCAAGTTGCTAAGCTTGACAAGACACACCAAATAATTGAGAATTTCAACACTTAGAGAAGGAATGCCTAATTCTAAGGCCATAACCTCTAAGGAGATAAGAAATATATATACATTGGACGATAATTGAATAGGAGCCATGCCAAGGTGACTCATAAATCTTGATAAGAATTCAGGAAATGGAATGAAACCTCTATGCCAAATGTGGATGGCAGTGTAAGCGAAATATCCATCGGAAGGATTTTGAATGTTTTCATGGTTGCCAGGAGGAATAGCTTTAGCTCTTGTAATTTTGAAGTCATTAATCTACTTTCCTTGAGAAGATATAAGGCAATGCCTTGAAATTACTACAGTCTTCTTTGGGGAAGATTCTAGTTCTGAAACTGTATCCTTTTCTGATTTCTTAGAAGCTCTTTTTGAACCTATGATCTTGCCAGGTGAAATTATTTCGTTAAAGTTATAATTCATTTCGCTATTAATTGCTTTCGAAGGTGCTGAAAGCCTATTGCAATAGCTCAAATATCCACTGAAGAATATGGTTACATGCCTTCAAAAGGAGGTTGAATTTAACGAGAATTATGAAATCCATTGAGATTTCAATAGTATCGAAAGGGAAGATGAAATACATGCACATGAACACACTCTTCGACTATGTCGAAAGCTCGAAGAATTTATTGTTGGTATTATTAATAAGTGCAACCATCCACACAATACCAATTTGAATATATACATTGTCAAAACAATTAAAACATCCCCCAATCAAGTCAAATATACCTTTTGACAACGTCGAACCCATAGATTTAATTTTACTTTAATATGAACATTGCCAAAATGGCATACTCTCATTTAGTCGAAAGATTCGGAGCAAAGTAATTTCAATACAAACGAAAGGGCCTTAAGACTGTTCGATAATGTTTATGTATAGAAAATGATAGTTATATTCCTATTGACTATTATGGAGTTCGAATAAATCGAAGGGCAAGATAGAATTTTGAAAAAGCATGCAAATGGCTAGGCTTATATCAATTTTGGAGGTTTCAATCAAATCGAAGGTTTGGATAAGGCTTTTGACTATAACATAAAGTATATGCTTTTTAATTCAATTCATAGCGAGGAACGTTGATTTTTAACCTTAGAAAAAATTCCTCGTAGACAAATTAAAGTTGAGCATAACAGAATCTGAGCTTAAATTTACATACAACAATGGCAAAAAGGCCCAAATTTGAACCCTAAATTGATACTGTAGGTTAATCAAAATCAGCACAAAAAGTGAATCTAAAAACCATTTTATACGAACGATAAACTTAAATCATTCTCAATAATTAAAATAGTAAAGCAAATTCAAACCTTAAAAATTTGAAATTGAAATAAATGTGAAAACTTGATTCGTGATATAGAATAACAGATGCATATCTCAAATCGGAACTTGCGTCTCCTGAAATTAATAATTTAATAAAAGGATTGAAATTTTTGGTTCTTTCTTTATGGTTTTTAATTGCAGGTAAATGAAAGAGGAGAAGAAGGAAGCGTGATTTATAAGCAAAGCAAATGCAAGGAAAGTCATTCAATCAGATTTAAATGAATGGCCAAGATTCATTTAGAAATATCAAAAGCGGGAAAATTTTATGCTGAAAAAATAATGGGTGCCGAAACAGTTGACTTGAAAAATCTAGAAAATCCTTTTGCATAGGGAGAGCAAGTGTTATCATCAGAAATCACTCCAACTTTGTCGAAACCTTAATGAATACAGAAGAAGGATTAATGAAGAATAATAGTAGTAGTAAGACCTTTCAAAAGAGTCGAATGGATGGTTTTGCAAAATATTGTATAAGCAATGGACTTTCGAAGAGGTCGAAAGGGGTCGAGGCTACCCTTTTTCTTCGAATAACCCCTTTCAAAACAGTTGGTTACACATCCATGAAGGAAATTTGTATAAAGTACCTTTCGAAGATCTCAAATAATAAGCTTCTGCATATGCACCAAACCTTTCGAAACAGCTGATTTTGCCACTGTTTACCTTCTATAAAAGAACATTTAGCCAAAGCGACCCCTTAGAAAGCATGGATCTGCCTTTCGAATTAGTTGAAAACATCCACGAAAATGAAGATCATACACATGACCAATATTGCTTCCTCAAATACCATAAGATGAAGGTTCCATATTAATTAACGAGAATTCTTTTGAAAGCTACCTTCTACAACTAAGCCTTCTATTACACGTCAAGTCATTTACAGCCCAGAAAATACCTTTTTCGACAGTGTCGCAAGCCAACATTCTTTCCTCTTGCACAACACACCAACAACAACGTAAAAGATGCTTTTATACCTTTCGATGGAGTTTAATGCACCCAAGTATCGTTCAAAAGCGGAGTTAAAAGGGCGCCCTGAATTCAGCAGCGACGAAAGGTCTTCACGGCACCCTATCGACTAAGTTGAAAAGACTAATGCGGAAGGGTCTAATATGCGCATATAAATAAAACCCTAGGGGTATTATTTTGGAGATCCAAATTTATTCATTCGATACTTGATCTTTTTTTAAATTTATAAACCCTAAATCCTTAAATCAAATTCAAGATTTCACTTCCTTGTAATACTTAAGCATATTGTATTCAAGAAAAATATTAATAAAGAAAGTGCGTGGTGTTTTCAAATATATAGGATTTTGTTCAATGCCATATATGGATTCGATTATTTAGTGCTTACATCAAAGCTTATCGAAAGGATACGTTTCAAAGGAATAAAATCTTGCCGACATAGTCAAAACCCTTAGACACCATTAGGCTACAACGTTCAATTATCTTAACCATTACGAAAGGTGATTTCAAAGGAGTCTTAGATCACCTTAACTTATTCGAAAGGTAGTTACGAAGAGGTCGTTCTCGCTTTTATTCCTACTTTGGGGAATTGACAAGATTTCTTGTTAACAACAAACAAAAGCGATAAGATTTATGAGCTACTTGAGTTACAAAGTGCAACTATACAATTACTCGAGTTTATACAAAATTGATTTCTTATAAATTCAGAAATAAATCTCTCTTCCTATTACATTTTATCTTTTCTGGGGAAAGAGAATGAGAAGAAAGTGGGATAGAAGCAACTCTTGTGAGATTTTAACATGTCCCAAGATGAGGATTAGATCCATATTCATTAAGTATCTACGATGTAAGCACCTAAGCAAAACCCCACAGTTTTTGCCTAAGAAAAATGAATAATTATACCACTAGAATAAACTTCATAGAGAAACTCCTCTATGGCATTCTATCGTCGATTAGCATCCTAAAAAGGGTCATAAGTTCCGCATTCTCTATCAAGAGTCTCTCTTGATGAAGATATGCATTCTTCATACATGAAGCAATTTTACTTTCTTTAAAAAAAATCTTAATTACGATGCACTAGCATTAAGATTACAATTTATTACGCTCCTTCAAAAGCCTATCCAATTCATCATTCAATTTATTTACTTTCATTTGCTTCTTTTTAAGCATAACTCATAATAGTATTTCGATTTTCTTCCTGACTAAAATAATTAACATATTAACTAAAGAATGCTTGATAACTTAAAACATTTAAATAAAGAGATCCATACATGGGAGAATGGAATTTGAGACCAAGAAATTTGCTCTTTCCCTTTGGACTTATGGCTTTAGGGAACATTGTCTTTCCGAGGATAGTCTTTGGTTTAGGAAGTGGGAATTTCAACAATTTCCGTACCTTGGGCCGTCGAATCCAGGTTAGCATATCCCCATTCATCCTTCTCATTTGGAAGTCTAGAGGTACCCTCTCTACTATCACCACCATTGTCATCATCATGAACCCCATCGTCATGATCATCATCTTTTTTATCTCACCGTCCTCTTCCTCGTAAGATTCCATCTCCTTGACTGTCGAAGGATCATCAAATGTTAGCAATTCCTTAGCATCAATCTCTTTCTCCTCAATAGAGGACTCCTTAGATCCTAGAGTTTTCCCAGGCATTGCACTGAATTTCTTTTTCAACCCCTTGTCCCAAGATGGGAGAGGGGGGATCTAGATCTGAACACTTGTGAATATTTTTGGCGTATGCAACGTATAAGGCCTTCTTATAGCATTTCTTGATAATGGAATCGAGAGCCTAGTCAAGAAAATAAGAGTCCGTCTACTTGCATCTTTAATAATGCCAGTCGATTTACCCAAGAGAGTTCTTTTCCTCTATCTAGTGCTTTTCTCTTCATTATGGGAGGAGGAAGTTTTTCCTTCTCAGCCATGGACTCATTCTCCCCGTTTTCGATTACATTGGTGTTAAGTAATGAAATCTGCTCTTTTAGCTCAGGCACCTTATTGGAAGATCCTTGGACAGCCGTTTGGAAGATAAACATATGTTTAGCTACTTGGAATAAGCAACAAGTATAAGGTAGAACATTATATATAGAGTTGACAACCTTAAACAAAGAAAGGCACAAATGGATAAGAACTGCTTGAGAATAGTAAAGAGGTGATCGTAGGAATAAGAAGAAGACTGTGGCAGTTTAAGAGAAGTAAAAGATGGAGAGTGGATGACCAACTGAAGAAGATCTTTAAAGTTACTGATAGGAGTTTGTGTTTGAGACTTAGAGGAGAATGGATCTTCTGGGGTAAGAGATAGGCCCAGATCCTTGCATGTATGATAAGGGCTCTAGGATTATATGGAAAACGTATATTCAAAAGTGAGTCCTGAGACTGCACCACCTTCGTTAGCCGTTGAGCCGTTTTCTAAGGAAAGTTAAGATTTAAGGCCTCAGGAATTGCATCGATGCTTGCATATTATTTTTCATCCAGAACTACAGGGGTATGCTTATCCACAACCTTGGAATTTTTGCCAAGGATTGAAGTGGCAACAGTAGGATCGTCGCTTGATTTTATTTTTAAAGTCTTGAACGCAATAGAAATGGAATCCTTTATTGGAAGAGGTTTGATAACCTTATTCGAGGCAGGATGTCATATTTATTTTCCTTCTCTTTGGGAGCATCACTTAAGGTTTCCTTTTCTTTGGAGACAATAAATAGTGCAAATGATCTTGAATCAAAGAGAAAAGCTTATAAGATAATATTACAAGAGTTTTTGTTTAAGTTGCAAAGGTAATCCATTGGAAGGTTCGAGTTGGATTATAGAAATAATGGAGAAAGATCTCAACTTACCCATTGCTAATGATTGTCTTACTTTGGCATTCCTTTGATCATTGAAGGATCCCCTAAGATTTTGTGATGATCCAAGATTATATAATATTGAAAGAGCTTTGTCATGTTACAACATAGGTCTGTTTGTCCATCACTTTCGATGCTCGATTTAAATATTGGATAGTTTCCTATGCCAGAGAACTTAATTTCTTTGGAGCAACACCTAAAAGAAAACACTCATTAGCAGAGAACAATAGAAAAATTCAAGTATCAGGAAAAAGAAACTTACTGATGGGGAGAAAGTTTCCTTACTGTTGGAATAACACCTAAGGTAGATGAATTTCATATCTTATTCCTTGATCTTATCAAAAGTGTCAATGATTAGGCCTTTCGGGAAGAAATGAATTCAATACTATGGATGATCATGTTGATCGCCTATTCTTGTAGGGCCCGCTATAGAATGGAGGACTTCGGTGCTCAAGGAAGGATGTCAGCTTCTCAAGCAAGGACTTCTAGGCATCTGAGGTAGGTAAATCCATTCAGAGTAAACTGGATCAAGGCAAAGTTTAAATGCTCCAAGTATCTCAAAAGAAAGTCAGGAAAAGGAAGATAGCTCATATGACAGATGTGGATTGAAGTGAAACCAAAGTATCCTTCTGGAGTGTTATAAATGTTGCCAGTAGGACCAATAGGAGTAGCATCAATTCCAATAATGCTGAATTGCTCCAAGATAGTGTCTACTTCAGTCTCAGTTATAAGATATAAAGGATTCAAGTGATGGTCCTCTTCTTATTAGTAGAGGGTGAAGCCTTGGGACCTATGATAGTCTTTTGATGGACTTCTTGGTTGTCTTTCGGCTTTCCATTTGCCTGCCATGTGATATTATTCCAAATTTGAGAAATACCAGCGCTTAGTATACAGGGGAATAGTATATACTAAGTCAAAAGGCAAACAAGTTATTTACTCGTCATACTAAAATATTAAAAATACAAAGCTTAACATGGTATTTACAATAAATTAGTAACCATTGAGTAGTCAGTATCGAATTCTTGAAAAACTTGAGCTGTTGGGTTGATTAAAAGTGCAAGTAAATATTAAACTTATGATAATAAAGCAAGGCTATGAGTATTTGCATGAAATCTGAATATAAGTTAATAGAAAGGCAATTTCAGTACAAACATTAATAAACCCACGTAAAATGGGTATATCAATGCCAAATGTCACATAGGTCATACTATAAAGCAATAGTGTAATGTCACAAGTATAATCAATGTCGTAGTAATAAAGTTGTCGATATCAATAAATAGTGCTATGTGTATAAATGACTTATAAGTTACTGCAACAATTATATTGTAAATTATGGTATCAAATAAAGCTTAATTTATGATGTTAAAAGTGACTACCGAAAGATAATAACAAACAGTCAAGCTATCGGTATCAAACCATAACCCCCTAAGTCAATATCGAATATAAGCGGCAACAACTTTAGTTAATACCAAACTTATTAATGTCATATCAAATCAATGTAAGCATTCCTGTAACGATGACTCCTTAAAATAGGTTGACGCATATCTCTTTGGTCATTAATGATATGAAAAGTTTTTGCATCGAGCGTTATATCAATATTGTAAAACATCAATTTTGGTATAAAAAATAAAAATAAATCAATGCCGAATATTATGCTGATGTCATAAAAACTCAATGTTGATATAGAACAAAGCGGCATTGGAATCGGGTCTAATAAACTATTCCTTTCCTAAGTAAACTAAGAACACCCAAGTTTTCATTATCAGTGTCACTTAATTAACCCAAATTTTCTTCAAGTAACATAGAAATTTAAAACTAAAATTAAGCTACAAGCATAAATGATTGTTAATCTAATCATTAGTATGAATATCAAAGCTATATAATCCAACCGAAATACCAACTCGAAATCAACAACCCCAATCAAAGCCTAACAATGATTTGATATCGGATTATCTAATTTGTCTTAATAATTTAATCAATAAAAGGAGAATCATACCTGCTTTTAACTTTGCTGTCATAAAGCAAGGATCTACAAGAAACTTTTTGAATTTTTATTTCATTTGCTTGAGTTTTTAGTTACAGGTAAGAGAGGAATGAAGAAGAAGCTTGTCTATTTATAGAAAAAAGGGAGACGACAATTACCGTTGATTCAGTTAAAATAAACAGTTATATTCACTTGGAATACCAATTGGCAACAAGCGTTATTGATGAGATTATTAACCTGAAAGGCCAACGCTTCAATTACACAAGAGAGGGAAATTTTTTACTACAATTATTGTTTTTGAAGATATGCAGCATGCGATATAGTTATGACAACGCATCAATAATCAAAGTCGAAAGAGTGGTAATGAGCCAACCTCGAAAGCCTACGATGTCGCCCTTCATCAAGAATAATAGGTAATGTCATAGGTCATTAGTGAAGCCAATAATACCAGATGTCATCAATGCCGCATACTGCTTATAAGATTGAATGAATGATATCGTGCCAAAGAAATTGGAAACAATGGCGCATGTTGGTTAAGGGATGATAATATTGCAAAGCTCCATGTCAAAATTCATCAATGTTATAACAAATGAAATAACATTGATGTTGCATTACATTAATGCCATATTCCATCAATGGAGTACTTCCTCCATATAGCCAGAAAGAATAAATGTCGCTACAGATTAATACCGCATTTCTTCAATGCCACCTAATAACAGTGTCGCTTGTTATGAATGCCACTTATTATCAATGCCAACCGTTATCAATGCCAACCGTTGTCAATGCAGCTTGTTATCAATACCACATGCTATCAATGCCGCTGTTATCAATGCCGTCTATTATCAATACTTCCTATTATCAGTGCTGCTTGATTATTAATATGTATCATTGCCAATATCACCACTTATCAATAACACCGCTTGTTGATGGTGCACTTCATCAACCCTTAGAGGACGCCGCACATCGATAAATGCGATATTGATGCCGAAAGTCATCAATATCCACGAAGTTTATTATGCCACTCCTCACTAATGCCACTTTATATTGATATCGCTCTAAACTGATGCCACCACCTGCTAATTAAGAGTGTTAATCATCATAGAAGTAGACATCGATGCCAGAAGTCATTGATGCCGAATTTCTTTACTATTGAGGCGGTGCCGAAGTTTTATTCTTTACCAAGGAATGTCGAATGTCATCATTGAACAAGGCCTTGTGCCATGTGGTGATGTTGTTTCATGCATAATGAAATTAAGCTGTTGTGTTGCACTTTTACCCCTATAAATATGGACCCGGGGGTATGGTAGAAGGGGCGAATAAATTCCCTTCTCATCTCTTAAATTTTCAACTTTGTAATCCTAAATAAATTTGGGGATTTTAGTGAAAATGTACTATTGTACATAGGACCTTGTATATTCAACCATTATATGCAACGCGACTAAGATGTCTTAAATTTTGACGTACTTTCGAATTCATAAGCACTTGTGATTTCTTTTAATCATAGTTTGCTTTGAATTACAAAATTAATCATATTCTTGATTTTCATTTTTTCATACAATTGTCTGCATAAATTGGCTTCAAGAACATATGTCCTCAACATGATTGTGTTTATGGTTTCATCATGGACCGAAGCCTGCTTACTCATTCCTCTTAAGCCTTAACCAAGTGTTACTTTTGCTTACACTTGTTGAGATTAACCAAGGCTCTCCAAAACCTTCCATTAACCAAGGTCCCCTTTTTTATACCTTTCGGGATTAATGAAGAATCATTAACAATGCAAAAATTTTCATCTACTATGATGAAGTAGTAACTAGGACAGGACTTTGCTACTCTTATTTTAACTACCTCTGCAATGAATCTATACACAATTAGATCTGTTTTTGATTTTTCTCAACTGAAAATTCAGTTGTTTATTTCTTCCATAAAGTCGTATGCACATTGAAAATGCTATTTTTACTACTACTCTACATTTTCATTAATGCCCGAAATGATTCAAGATATTGTTTATTTCTTCTTTGATTGCAATACTGCCAATATGTTGTGCTAACCAATGTAGTTTAACTTCGCACCACTTCCAAATGTATACGACATATTTGCATGTATAAAATGGATGATCTATATTTTCTAATGGATATCGAAGAAAAATAAGAGGAGGAGGAAACCTCTTTAGAAAGCATTGACTTTCCACCTCATCCAACGAATCAAGACATTCTCTACAATCAAACGAAGATTGTTAAAAATCAAAGGATTCTCAAACATTCCATGAGTAAGAAGTTAAACTCCATTTCCAACAAAATGGGTAAGCTTTTTGGAAAAGTGAAACACAAGCTTGGAATCTCTTTATCATCCTCTTCACCATATCTTTATAATAGTTATGTTTGAGTACAATTGTGCTTAGTTGTTTAAGTTTGAGTTTGACGTGGTGTTACGTATCTTTCTTTTCTTTGTGAACTATGTAATCCTTGTTTCCTTACAATTACCATCTCTGGAAAGCATAACTATTATAATAATGTATATGCTAAATATTTCAGAATGCCAAAACAAAGCAACTTTACAACTTTCTGCATATATGTCGGCATACAATGACTCATGTTCAAAATACTTTAATTTTGAAATTGAATAGACAGGAAAAGTCTATTCAATTCCAACTAATTTCTGCGCTTATAAATACACATTTGAACCAGAAAATCATTACTACTCTTTCTTCTTCCTTTACTTTTTTAAACTCCAAATCAAAAATAATGGCTTCTTCTATTCAAAAAGTAACCAAAAACATGAACAAACACTTGAGTTCTTCAAAAACATTCTCTATTTTATCCTATGGAACCAGTGACACTTAGAATTAAGTCAAATGCAGATGATCAAGGAGTAAGAAAGGCTTTTCGATGCAATTCGATAGATGATTTTAGCTCTAAACAAAGAGGAACCAACTGCTAATCCAAAATGCACCATCAACAAAGATGATTAAGATTAAAAGGATATTAAACCAAATCCAATCTTTGGCATTGATGAAAGGATTGAAGTCCTAAGAAACATCTAGTTTCAATATGTTTGATTATGTATAGTACTTGAATTAATCTTATTTGGTTTGTTTGTTTGTTTTGAATTTGGTTAAATTTGAAATATTATTTATTTGTGACATTATGTATGCTTGAATTAACTAAAATATTAAATGATGTTTCTTATATATCATTTCTGGCATTTTGGATTTCATGATTATATTGATTATTACTTCTATACATGTTTATATCATATAATGTTTTAGTTAGGGGGAGTTAGAATTAATATTAAGAGTTAAAGGTAGAATTATAATTATGGTTAATTATTTTTAACTGATGACAATTAGAAATATTTAAAATACTAGGCATAGATTAAGCCGGAGTTTCGTATATTAGGCATAGATTAAGGGCGAGTCATATTATATTTTTTATACAAAGTTCTCATCATCAAAAAGGGGAAGATTGTTATTATCTAAGGATTTGATTTTGATGAAAAACAACTTTAAGAAACCATAATATAAATAATAATGTTTTATCAAGATATATATAGTATATAGTGCAAGATATTAAACAGGTATTGATATAAGAAGACTGTACAATATCAAGTAAAGATTGAAGAGTTAAAAATGTTGATATAGGGACTCAAGAATGAAGACTCATGAGTATTTAAGAATTCAAGATTTCAAGTAGTTCCAGATAAGTTATGGAGTTAAGAATATTTGTTAAAGTTCTAATAGCACTTGATCTTTCTCTCATCTCTCTCTATTTTTGAATAAGATTTTACATATTCTTTTCAAAACAACTTTCAAATAGTTTTATACTTACCATTTTAGTTTTAATATTTTACCAATTTATTTTTTTATTAAATTTTGATTTATATTAGTTTATTTTTCAAAATTATTATCATATAGTTTTACTTAAGTTTTATTATGATTGTAATGTATATATGTTATATTTACACATATTTACAAAGTATAATATAATTTCACAAAGCAATACATTTTCAAAACAATATTTTAAAATATTTTCTAAAATTACAGAGAGTATGTCAACATACTGAGTATGTCACCATAATCTAACTATATATGTCGACATAACAGTCGTGAATTTCAAAATTTTAATTTTCAAAAGAAGCGTCTATTCGTCATATCTCTTCACGAATAGACATGACCATTATTCCCTTATAAATACATGTGTTTCAAATGAATTTTCAAATAACTTTTCATTGTTCTTCTCTCCTACTTCTTCTCTTCTATTTTCTAAACAAAAATATAACCATACTCTTCCGAATTTCAATTAGAATTAAACTTGTCACCATTAGTTTGATTCTCCATCATTTTCTCTCTGATTTATATCATCTCTCTCGTAGGATCCTTTATAATCAAGATTGAAGTTCTGAGTTTGTAAATCTCTATAAGATCAAACCAATATACTTGTATGCATGAGTGTAACTCGTGAAATCGATTGAGTGTGCTTAGTAGCCCATAAACCTAGCAGGTGTGTTTGTAACACGAAAATCAAGCGACTCTATCTAGAGGTCGGGATTCTGGAGGGTGTGTCTCATAGCCTTGAAATCTAGATTGTATTTGCATTTACTAATTGAAAAGAAATCCGTACAAGGAATTGTATGTACTGGATGTAGGGTAACTCTGAACTAATATAAAATTCTGATGTGTTTTTTCCTTTACTTTTACTGCATTTATTGTTTTTTATGTTTTGATTCTGTGATTGTTTCTATGATAGTTAATCTCATTATTCTAATTTAATTTCAAAAGATTCCAAAAAGATTCATATAAATTAGAAAACACTATTCATCCCCATTCTACCGTTAATTTAGTCTTAAAACCCCTATTCTGAAATCTTACATAATTAAAACTTAAATGTTGTCTTTGATGTGAATAACAAAAGTTGGTTGTCCTATGAACTAAAAAGAAAACAATTTCATCTTTAAAACAAATATCCACGAAAAAAATCGTTAACCATGCATAGTAAAGCTGATAACATGAATAAACTAAGAAATGAATTATAGCATAAATAATAATAAGTATCGATAAAATGTGATGGTTACTAAATCTTTATATTCATTTAGCATATGAGCTATAGTTCTTTTAGATGGAAGAGATTCTTCAATGGATTGTTACATACTGTACGAAATTTTTTTATAACATTATTTAGCTCTACATGGTTTTATTTATGCTTTAGTTTGTTATTAACTTCTCTTGCTATGTAAATTATGATTTATTTGTGATAAAAGTTTAAATGCAACAAAAAATGTTGAAATGCGCTTGAATTTACAAATATAAGTTATTTTGTGTAAGTCTTTATTTCTTTAAATTTATATTGTTATATGGTAGCTTTTATTTTGACTATAAATAGATTAAGTGGTTAGAATTATGTTGGAAAATGGAGTTTTACCTTTACATTCATATCACCGATGTATACTAGCTTATAATTTTATATAGGGAAATGTTATCTTATTCCCTTAAGGCAAATCGTAAGATTGTAAATTTATCCAATTAGCTCCTCTGAATTCCACATAACTACTTTTCTATAAGGATAAAATAGGTATTTAAATTAGTTTTTTTTGTCTTTTAGCCTGAAACAATTATTGCTAACATATTCCCTTAGGGTACATGATAACAAAACCCTTTTACTTGAGATTAATTCTTTCGAAAGTGATGCTTTCGCTTCTGTTCTTTTTGACCCTACAGTTATATTAAAAGTTGAACCCAATGATTTCGAAAGACAAAATTTTAAATGGTTTTGAAGCTATGTTTCCACAAATACTTATTTAAATCCAATGCTTTCGAAAGGTGTGTTTTTAAGTGTTTCTAAAGAAATGTTTCTAATGCTTTTGAAAGATATGTTTAACGGTTTCGAAAGTGCTTTCAATGATGGTGAAAGAGTTTGTTTAAGGCTTTGAACAATGGTTTAGAATGTGTTGTTTTCGCTTTATAGCCTAAAGTTTTCTATGTTAAAAAGGGGCTTTAATTTATTTTGAAGGGATAGATAATCCTATTGGTTTAGATTTCATCAACATTGTTTTGTGTAAAGCATATACCATGACATAGATATTATGTGTAAAACAAAGAGTAAATTTTATTTGTTAAAGTATGATATAAAAAAGAGTTAAATCAATTTGAAAGAAATGATTTCACGGAAAATTGAATAGGGTATTTAACCCTAAGTGTATGACTCAGATATTTGAAGACCAGATAAGATTTGGGTAGGGTCGCGTCCTATACTTTAGCTAATAGCTCTTAGCTAATATATGTCCAAAATTCTAGCGTGTAGGAATTGGTCACATGTAACACTAAAATGATGTTACACAGAGAAGGGAATACACAGAGTAGAGATAGGTTATTAGTGAGCCTGCAAAACCATTTGGATTAGTTGACCCCAAAAGAATAAAATTAAGGAAAGATCGTCCAGTATTATGTCTAACAGTTAGAATATTTATTATGTCTGCTAGGCTGGAGTCGGATAAAACTGCTGTGTTCAAACTGATAGCCCATCGATTACCTGATTTATATGGATATATGTTCTTTCTATTATTGTTATAATAATTTTGATTGCAAGATTTTGATTTGCAATAGATATACTTTTAAAAGGATATTAGTGAGGGGAAACCCGTTCCGATAAGCGGCATGGTCTCGCTTAATATCTGTAAATTGAGATTCACATAAGGCTTTATGTCTAACTCGAAGTTTATGTTTTCCTCATATACTCTCGAGTGCTCAAAATTAAATTTGAGTAGATTGAGAGTTACTGAATTTTCAGGTTTAGTAGGTTGGACGAATAAGCTTGCGAAGACGTGCATGAGGCAAAGCTAGCTATGTAGAAGTTATTTAGTATTACTTTCGCTGTGATATATTTATAACTAATGTTTCTATCTATATATTACTCTGATAATCCAAGAGGGCATCTTTATATATCGTTCTTAGCGTAATTTAAAATAATTATATTTGATCAAAACTTGGGAACCATTTTGGGATCATGTAATTGAATACTAAATATTGACTTGAAATGTAATCAAAAATGTTGTTTTTGAAATCTGTGTTGATTTTTTTCATATTCATGTGCTATTGATTTTATCTATACCATTAACATTATCGTACTTTGTCACCGAAAGTTAGCACTATTGATGAATACAGCATCTGTAGCGCTTAGCTTCGGACCTCAAAATATGGAATGTTACATTTGTATTTTGATTTGATTCCCAGAAGTTTGATCTTGTTTCCCTAGCTTTACTTCCCTTGAAACACCTTGCTATGGCCTGCCTTGCTCTTTTAGTTTTGTAGTGAATGAAATGAGGAGGAAATAAGAGAATAAAGGTTTATGTTTAGGAGTGTAGATCTATTCGCATTTTCCCTTAGCATATATTCCTCTTTCTTATTAAGTTTTAAACCATTCTTATTAGCTCATTTATTAGGGCATAACCTTAATCACAATCTCCTTAACCTTTTACATTATTTAATTTAATTTGTCCAATTAAATATTCTAAATAGTGTTAATTGGAATTAGGGTGTTTACATGTTAAGACGAAAACTTGTCAACATCCTCAAAACTGTATGGAAGGTAAATAAGTTCAAACGAAACGAGATTGTTGAGAAGATTACTTCCTTCGTGACTACCTTTCAGCCAGGTTAGCTTAATCGAAGGGGTTTAAGAAGGCAGCTTAGAAACACAGCAAAGAAAGTAGCATCTCACTCAAAACCTTCCTTTTGAGTCGGTCGGAGGCAACTATTTATTTTAGCATTCTATTCCTTTCAATCACATTGAAAGGTTTGTTCTAGCCCTTTCGACCATGTCTAAAGGTATGCATGTGTTATTAACGTCAGATAGCTGCTCTTGACCCCATTGATTTCGCTACTTTCATTGAGGAACCCATTCGAAAGGATTGTAGATGTAGTAGGGGTTAAACCTTCGTTGAAGAATTCCTCTCTAGTCAATTGTTAGCCAATTACAATCTTGACTCCTTTCGGAACTCCCTTCGATTAAGTCGAGAGGAGTTCCATCCTTTCGAAATAGATCCAACTTGTAACTGCCCAAGCTCTATTATGTTTATTCTGTATAAGATCGATCTGGATATTCCTAAATTTCATAGATTCACTGGTGTCGAAACCCCATCACCATTCTTATTTTCATTATTTAATATTGGTTTAGATGGTGATGTGTTTCTATTGTCGATATCCAAGTCGATCCTACGCATTGCATAGACAAAAAAAAGTTAAGAGAATAAGATAAAATTATGTGCAATGGATCATTAGCATAGCTAATGATCAAAATGATCTTCCTCATCATCGAATTCCTTAATGAATCCACCACCTCTCCTTTATTAATCATCCATATTTAGCTATAACTATAAGAGCTTTATCCTAAAATTAATTTAGGGTTTACAGATGATTTTGTTGCAGCTAAGAAGTTGGAGTAAAAGAAATGAATTTATGATTCCAAAATCAAGTCCCCAAAACTGGACCTCTTGGGTTTTAGTATAGACGCATGTTGGCCCCCTTCCACCCTTGTGCCTTCAACCCAATTGAATGGCTCCTTTTTATATGCTACCCCATGTCTCTAGACTTGGTACAAAGGCCTCGTATGCCTTTGATGTAGTCGAAAGGCATCTCTTTCGTGTTCTTTGATTTACCCTTGCACTTTCTTGATCTTTCTCCGGACCCTTCAACTAAGTCGAAACTGTGTTTTATCAACCTTTCTCTTTTGTTAAATCTTTAGTATTCCATTTATCTGCTTTCTCTTGAACTGCTTTCGACGTTGTCAAAAAGCCTTCAAATGCGCCTTTCTCTCATGTTGCCTTATTGTCATTGGAAGTAAAGATGGGAGCCTTTCGACTCCGTCGATGGCTTTTCATAGAGGCTTCAAAGATTTTGAAGCACCAATGGTTTCAATGCTATCGGTAGCTTCCAAATGCTTACTTTTTGATTGGTGTGTAATCTTCTCCTGATGTCATTGGCCTCGATCAGTTCCAAAGGCTTGGATATTCTTTCGAAAGGGTTGTTATAAAGGTGAAAACCTTTGGTTCCTAAAGGCTTGGTGTGAAAATGAGATTAACATTCACTGCCTTTGAAAGGGGTTCCAAAGCTATCTTTGCTCATCCATCTATGTCGGAAGGTCGAAAGTGGAGATGTTAGCACCAAAATTGGTCACTAACACCCAAATGTAAATGAAAGCACCAACTAATAGTAATCCAAAAAACAGCAACACAGATCACCAAATTAAGCAGATAAAAAGAAGAAAAGATAAAAGAGACGAAATTTTTATAGTGGTTCAGCAAAATCTATGGCCTACATCCACTTTATAGTTTATTTATCACTCGTAATTTCATATTACAAGAGATTTTGAGGAGCAGAGGAGAAGTCATATTTTCTATTTCATTTTCTTCCCCTTTTTTCTTTTGCAATACTTGGTGTCTTTATAGCTGTAAGCCTTGACCCGGTGATTGTGTGGAATTGTAGTGACGCTGACTAGGCTGGTATTAATTGCAGCATAATCTTCTTATTTAAGATAAGGATGAAGGGAATTAAGGAATATTTGATATAGAAATGGTTGGCATTAATTAGTAATAAATAAGCAGGTTATCATGGCAATTATTGGGCATTAAATCCGGCTTTGGTGGGTATTGGTATTTATGGTGGAGATATGGCTGTTTTTTATTAATTATTTGAGGTAATAAATGCAAGGAAATCAGGAAGTAAATCTTTAATTTCTTCTTCAAGGATGGTGACTAATTTGCTGGATAACATTTTCCCCTCGAAGTATGCCTTGTTGGCAACGAGGTGTGCTTCGCTCAAGAACTTGTTTTGGTGAAAGCAAATTTGTTGGCATCAAATTCTCATCTCTCTGAATGTTTGAGAGATGTTAAGTGTCTGACCATTCCTGCATAAAGAGATAGAGTTAATCATTCATATTCGAGAGCATCCATATTCTAAAGAGAGCAGTTCTCAAGTCGCTTCTATAACCTTTGATTGAAAGCAAAGACGATGTTGTAAAGATTTTTGAAAGGTGTCACCCTTAGGAACGAATCAGAGCATGGCTGTGGACCGTTCGTGGTCGCTCATCACATGTATAAGTCGTTCTCTAAGCACTAACCTTTACAACTAATTTTATGCAAGAAATCATTTTTTTTATGAGTGTGGCTCATGGAAAGGAATCAGAGTATTGGACCGCTTACATTCGGGATTGCTTACATGAGTAAATCGCTTCCCAAATGCTAAATTTTAAAGAATTTTTTGATGATGCATAATTCAAATGCAGAAAGGAATCTAAATCCTAGATCTCATTTTATTTAGTTCAGTTCATTTGATGATAATTTCTATTTGATTAGCAGACCCTAGAGTTGGTTACTTATCTGGGTGAGGGGCTTTGCATGCTCCCTGTTTCTGGTTCTTGCTGATTGCCCCTAGGTATTTGCTTCATGGTAGAAGGAAAGTTTGAATGAGAGGAAGCCTCCTAGTTGCCCCCTTGCTGAGTTCCTTCCATAGCACTTTTTTTATATGAGGCTTCCTCATCTTCTAAAAGCTAGATCTAGGAACCTGTTTTCTAGATCTAAATCTTTTCTTTTAGATCTGGAGTTGGATCTTCTTCCTAACCTAAAATAAGCTTCAGATATGAGATTTCTTTGTTCTTCTCAGTGAAAGCACCAAAATGTTAGCACCAAAATTGATCACTAACACCCAAATGTAAATGAAAGCACCAACTAACAGTAATCCAAAAAACAGCAACACAGATCACCAAATTAAGCAAATAAAAAGAAGAAAAGATAAAAGAGACGAAAGTTTTATAGTGGTTCGGCAAAATCTATGGCCTACATCCACTTTATAATTTATTTATCACTCGTAGTTTCATATTACAAGAGATTTTGAGGAGCAGAGGAGAAGTCATATTTTCTATTTCATTTTCTTCCCCTTTTTTCTTTTGCAATACTTGGTGTCTTTATAGCTGTAAGCCTTGACCCGGTGATTGTGTGGAATTATAGTGACGCTGGCTAGGCTGGTATTAATTACAGCATAATCTTCTTATTTAAGATAAGGATGAAGGGAATTAAGGAATATTTGATATAGAAATGGTTGGCATTAATTAGTAATAAATAAGCAGGTTATCATGGCAATTATTGGGCATTAAATCCGGCTTTGGTGGGTATTGGTATTTATGGTGGAGATATGGCTGTTTTTTATTAATTATTTGAGGTAATAAATGCAAGGAAATCAGGAAGTAAATCTTTAATTTCTTCTTCAAGGATGGTGACTAATTTGCTGGATAACAGGCGAAAGGGTAGTCCTCCTTCCATCCGACTCGAAAGCTTTCACACCGTCTATTAATGGTAAGGGCACTAGGTGCCTTCTACTCCTTCGAAACTGTAACAACCCGGAATTTTGGTCATTAAATTTTGGACACTTAATTCATTTTAAATGTTGAATGTGAATTATAATTTAATTTGAAATATGAAATTTTTGGTTTAATCAATAAAATTTAGTTATAATTTCAAATATGGCAATTCAATTGGATTTGGATAAATAATAATTTTATATTTGAAATTGGAATAATCGGTGAATCTGGTTGTATATAGATATGAGAATGGTTTCTAAAAATTTATTTTAAGTCTAGATGGATTTGAATTATAACATTGGACTTTTGGATGGAATCAAAAGTCGATAAGTTAAATTTAGAATTTTTATATTAATTTAATAATGGAAATTAATATATAATAATAATGCAAATAATCATATTTTGATTCGAAATGAATCAGAATGATTTCTAATGTGATTATAAATTCTATATGATTTATAGTTAAGTTAGTAAAATTTTAAAAGTGAAATTTTAAGTGATTTCGACGATTTTGAAAATCGCTCGAATTAATCTACGAGTTAAAATAGCCTTCCCGGGCACAGTCTTGGAATTCGATGAAACTAGTTCCACTAGATCCATAATAGTGTATCATTATCTGATTTCAATTTTCGTAGTGTTTGAAGTTACCGTTTGCTCGAACAGGTGACAAAAGTGTTGAAATTAAATCGAAAATTTAATATTTGAAATCGATTCAAAATGATGTCTTCCACATATGATTAAATTGGGCTCCAGAACACGTTCCATTGTGTTTGGAATATGGGTAAAACCTTATAATCGCCTGATGGCATGTGTTGCTTGAAATTTGTTTGTAAAAAGCTTGTTAATTTGAGAATAATATTAAAATAATATTAAAAATCGTTTATAAATCATCCAACAGTAAAACCCAAATTTTCTTCTTTAGCCCTAGCCGCCACCACAAGCTTCATTGGTTGGAAACGTCCCGTTTTGTTTCTCATTTTTCGCTTGATCCACACAATAATTTTGAAAACTTCCAGCTACGTTATTCAAGAGCTTGCCGAGCTTCATCCATTCATACGGTTGAGATTTCGTTTCGTCGACCAGAGGAAGATTTTGAGGGCCGCGTTCGTGATGTTTCATGCACGATTTTCTGTGCATCGGGGAGGCCAAGCATGACAAATCTTGGGCCGAAGGATGGTGGCACGATGGACTACCGTGTGGCATTGTTTGATCGACGTTAAACTCATCGTTGGAGCGGCGGTGGTTATCAATGAGGACGACAACGATGGGTTTGGAAACCCTGGGAACGAGCGTTGAGGAGAAGTAGATTTCTATGGCCAGATTTCCATCTTCTTTTTGCAAGACTGATTTTCATTTGGTATATAAAAAAAGAATTTAGTTTAAATTATACTTAAAATCTTTAAAACTGAATATGTTTTGCATGCATAGTCGGATTCCGACGAAACAGGAAGCGCCGGAATCGCAGTGACGAGTAGCCCACTGTGGTGTAGATCTGGAATCGTTTTGAGTAAGTGAAAATTTTGCATTAAATCGAACATGCTCGATTTAATGTAAAATTTGAACGCTTGGCGTTTTGAATTCAAGGTGAGTTAATCTCACTCACATCTGGATTGCCATTTAATTTAAATAGTTATATTTAAATGATGGATTGATTGGTTGAATGTGAAAATTTACTATCAGATTGGATCGATATTTTATTTGTTGTGCTAACATTAGTGGATGCAGGGAAACAAGTTGGAGGAATCCAGCTGGATTCCTCACAATATAGAAATTATCTTCATAATCTGTGATTTATTTTATTGATATTTCGTGATAGTTTAATTTGGAAATTAAGTTATGTTGTGTTGTGGTTGGATAAATATAATTTGGTATTTTAAGACATAAATAAAATGAATTGGGATTAAAAGGGAAATGAAAAGGATTTTTTAAGTAATGAATTTAAGGGAATTAAATTCGGAAAATTGGTTTAGAATTTGTTAAGTGTTTTTAAAACTGCGATTGGGAAGGAAATGAGGAATGAAAATTTATAAACTGGGTTTATAAATAAAGTGGAATATTTATCAATGAATAAATTTGAAAGTATAAATTTCCGGTGAGAATTTCTATAAGACGGTACAAATCGTTTTAAAAATAAAAGTGAGGTTATTTTAAAAAAATGGGAAGTGTATTTTTCCTGAAAAACTAAGTATGTTTTCAAAGAAAAGCTTTCGAAGTATAAACTAGAAGTTTAAAAATGAGTTTTTAGAATGTTCTAGAAAAATTATTATTTTTAATTATTTTTAGGTGAAAAGTAAATATTTATTTAAGTAATTATGGTATTTAAGTATTTTAAGGGTAAATTAGTATTACGTTTTCTAAAGGAAATTTTAACATACATTTTTGATATAATAACTTTAATTTAAAAGGTAATTTTTGATTTAAGTTACTCAGGGAACTCTTATAGATTTTCAAAAGTATATTTTGAATAAAGAATTTAGTAACTTATTTTAAATAAGTTAAGTATATATTTTTGAAGTGATTTCTAGGAGATGGGAAATGTGTTTAAAAATAAAAGGTGTTTTATTTTTAAAGTGTTGACAGAAATTTATGGGATTGAGACGTAAATTTGAATTGAGATAAATCAAGCAGGATTTATAAAAGGGTTCTTTGGTTTATTTTGAAATGGAAGTGTATTTAGTTGAAAGCCAATTATATTTTTCAAAGGAGTTTATTAATATAAGTTTAAGTTTTAAAAATTATTTTAAAAAGAATGTTTCAGAGAATTTTTTATTTTTAATTGTTTTAGAATTTTAAGGTAAATTTATTCAAATTAGTTTTAGTAGTAATTATTTTAAAGGTTAAGTTGACATTATGTTTTTTAAAGTAATTTTCTAATATTTATACTTTATATAAAACTTTTATTTTAAAGAGTTTGTGGCTTAAATTTTACTTGGAAATTTATTTTAGAATTTCATAATTATTATTTTGGGTAAAGTGATTTAAGTAGTTATATTTTTAAATGTTTAAGAATATTTTTGAAAATGATTTAAATTATATAAAAATCTAAATTTTGAAAGACTTGGTGTTTTCAGTTGAAATAAAATAATTGGTTGAATTGTTTGTTTATTTGATTGTTAAATAACCGACTATCAAATCTGGACCTAAATATAACTTTTGAAATATCTAGAAGAGCTATGAGAATTATATGGTACAGCTACCGTTCGGGGTGTTGGGGATGCGGATTAAGGATCTTAAGGCAGAAATAACACTAGAGCGGGGGGGGGGGGGGGTGAATAGTGTTTTAAAGAATCTATGAACTATATGACTAAATTAAATCTTTCAACACAAATCTAAACAGAATTCTAACACAGAATGGTCACAGAGCATATAACAAATGCAAATAGTAAAGTAAAGCAAGTAAAAGGAAAGAACACATCGGATTTTATACTGGTTCGGAATCCTCCTACATCCAGTCTTGTACCAAGGCAATATCCTTGTACAGATTTTTATAAGCCAATATCCAAATTACAACCCTCAATTTCTAAGGCCTTGAGGAACCCTCCTATCTCCGAGTCTGGGGTAAACTCTCTTGATTTACGGGACACAAGATCACCCTAATACTTTCTAATAACAATCCTTTTGAATGAATAGACTCTATGGACTTTTTGAATACAAATTGATCCTATAACTCCGAATAGCACTTTGATCTTTAGTAGAGTGATGGAGAATCAAATAGAGAGAGTATCTAAATGATTTCCTATTGAGAATTTGGCAGAATGATGGCACGATCTTGAAAATATGAAGTTTTATGGATATGGAATGGTGGAGAAGAAGAAGTGAAGAAATTAAGAGAATAGTTATATAAAAAATTCGTTTTGGAAGCCTTTATATAGATGCACAACAGTCATAACCGTTGGTGAAAGGTTTTCGAACGAATGGACACTTCTTTTGAAAATTGAATTTTGAATCCAACTGTCACCATGTTGACATGGGGTATCCCCATATGTCGACATCCCTTAGTTCAAAATTATAGAGATGTTGTTTTGTAAAGACAATTGAATTTAAAACAAGTTGAAACTTCTCTGAAGCAAAGTAAAGTATTTAAACAATATTTTGAGATAGAGAATGAATATAAAACTTTATTTTAAATATATATATATATATATATATATATAATTGATATAGACCGTCAGTTATATAAGTAATATTTAAAATCAGAATAAGTTTTGATGTTTTTAAAATTAGAAGTTTTTAAAATCAGAATAGATGAATATTTCAAGGCTAAAACAAAGTTTGAAAACATTTTTGAAAACATGATTTTGAAAGCTAAAGCATTTTGAAAACAGATTTAAAAACATTTTGAAAAATCTATTCAAACTGAAATTGCAAGAACCTTCCTACAGAGCTCCTCCATAGGACTCGAGAACTTGTACAAAGTATTTTAAATGATTTTGATTTTCGTGGGTTTGTAAGCCACTTGTCGTAGGTTTGTAAGCTACTTGTCGTGGGTTTGTAAGCCACAGGTTCCGATAGAAATTGGGTTCCATCCCAAAAGAAAATTGAAAGAAAGATGAGAGTGCTATTATGAAGTTTTTGCAAAATACTAGACATTTATCTTGAGTTCTTGAAATCTTGACTCTCTAGAGTCTTGAATCTTGAATCTTTAATCTTCATCTTGATGCTTGAGTCTTTATACTGATCAGTCTTCGATAATACCTACATATACTTCCTATATACATATATATATATATATATATCTATCTATATGAAAATGTTAGTACATATTTTATGAAGTAAAGTATAATAACTATATAAGGTTGTTGTCATCAAAACATCATCAACTCAGTTCCTAACAATCTCCCCCTTTTGATGATGACAACTATAAAATATTCTTACCATACCATAACTCCCCCTTACTCCATGACTTCTTCTTAAAACTACAACTCCCCCTTATTCCATGACTCCCCCTTACACCAAGCACATATATTTTTATAACTTTCTCCCCCTTTGACATCAGCAAAAAGGAATAAAAGATTTACCTGTTCTAAGATAATCAAGTATATATAGAATAAAAATGTAAAGTGAACGTATAAGTGATTAAGTGAGTGTAAGTGATCAAGTGTGTAAACATATATAATTGTAACTTGGCATATATAATTGTAACTTGGCAATAAAAATGTAAAGTGAACGTATAAGTGATTAAGTGAGTGTAAGTGATCAAGTGTGTAAACATATATAATTGTAAGTGATCAAGGTTGAAACATAAGTGGGATTTTCATAAGGGAAATGTTCCCATGATTGAACACTTTCCTACTTACAAACTCTTCCTTTTTAACATCCACACCAAAATAATTGAAAATCCGAGTAAGGTAAATTCCAAGATAAAGAGTGTTTTCTCCCATAATAAAATTCTTGGGTCTTAACTCATACAAAATAGTTTGTGCCCAATTAATATCATATTTTCCAAAAATAGCAAAAAGAGCTTTACACACTTTTGAGGTGGGATTATTGTAGTTTCCCGACCTAGGAATAACGGTGTGTTGAATAAGAAGGTTGACAATTCTTGCTTTTGGGCGGAAAAAGCGATTCTTAAAATCCATGTGGTCATCGCTTTCAAAAATGTGATGAAAAGTCTCTCGATCTGTTTCATTGATTTGAAATTCCGAGAGATTCATACCGGTAGATTTGCAACCCAAAATAGTACCCAAAATATTGGAATCCAAAACAATAAGTGTTCCTTTAACACTACTCCAAATTTGATCTTCATTTCCATTATAAAATCCACGATTTAGGTTTGCATAAAACATTTTGACAAGGTTTGGATAACAAACGAAATCATTTTGCTTGTTATCAATCAAGCTTAGAATGGAGTTTTCTTCAAAAAGTTGATCGATTTCATAAGAAGGAAAATCATCAAAAATAGAAAATTTTCCCGTATTGACTTTAACATAGTTTACATAACTTATGCAAGCTTTGATAGCCTCTGTGTCATTGAAAAGATCATTTTTGATGGATTTGGGCAGCCTCATAGTTGATGGGTTACTTGAGGAAGCCATTGATGAGTGTTTGAGAGGAGTAGAAGATAATGAAGAAAGTTTGAGTTATGAGAATAAAGTGAAAAGAGATGATAAGAGAAGTATATTAAATAGATTCTCTAAAGTCATGTTCTCTGGTCAAGAGGTATCTTTTCAGAATTTTGAATTAAGTGAAAAGGTGGAGGGAAATTCAAAAGTTTGAATTCAAATTTTGAAATCAAATTTCTGAGAGGCATGTCGACATGGGGTATCCTGGCATGTCGACATGTGCCTGTTGAATTTGAAAAGAGGTGTCTATTTCTAAAATCTAAGAAATTCCTAAAATCTTAAGAAAATTAATCTATATTATATATCTATATTTAATTCCAGTAATAATATTAAATATAATAATATTAAAATATTTTAATATTTAAAATATTATTAAAATAATATTATTTTGAATTTAAAAATTCAAATTTCAAAGGGTGATTTTGAATTTAAGAATTTAAGGAATTGCAAACAAAATAAAAGCAAGCAAGCATCCAATAAAATTCAAAATAAATGTGTACCTATTTTTAGATCCAAACTCCGATTATCTTCTGATTCAAGAATAGCCGTGAAGCACAGATTTGAATTATCAGTTTTCTTCTCGTCATCACTGGATGAATCTGAATCGTCAAGAGTTGCTGCATATGCCTTCTTTCTTTTCTTTGGTTGCTCGTTGTTTGGTTGAAATGTATGTTTGTCTGGATATGGACAATTCATCTTGTAGTGCCCTGTTTTGTTGCAGTTATAGCATCTATCACCATTGTTGTTGTTGTTGTAGTAGTAGTAGTTGTTGTTGTTGTTGTTCTCCGAAGTATTTCTGGAATTCCTTTGATCATTTCTTTTAAAGTTATTCATCTTTCTATACTTCAGAAATTTCCTGAAATTTCTGGTCATGAAAACAATTTCTTCATCACTCTCTTGTTCTGAATCTTCAGTTGTTGCTTTGAATGCGATCGATTTCTTTTCCTTTGCCTTAGATTATTTTCTCCCTTGTAGTTGAACTTCATAAGACATTAGATTACCGATTAACTCTTCGATCTTCATTTGACTAACATCATTTGCCTCTTCAATAGTAAGTGTCTTTTGATCCCATTCTGGAGTGAGTGAATTGAGTATTTTCCTGACTTGATCTTCTTCTGAGAAGCCTTTTCCTAAAGCAATTAATGAATGAACAATATCTTGAAATCGACAATACATGTCGGAAATGGACTCATTTTCATGCATTTTAAACAATTGAAACTGGTTAGTTAATATGGAAATTTTAGTCTATTTAACTTTGCTTGTTCCTTCATGAGTTACTTGCAAAGTTTTCCAGATTTCAAATGCAGACTTACAAACAGAGACTCTATTAAACTCATTCCTATCTAATGAACAAAATAGTATATTCATAGCCTTAGAATTGTTTTGTGCAACTGTCTTTTCCTCAGTAGTCCACTGGGCAAAATTAGTAGTTGGTTCAACATATTCAATTTGTGTCATATTCCAAGTATCTAAACTTATGGATTGTAAATAAATTTTCATCCTACATGCCCAATATGCATAATTACTGCCATTAAAAAGTGGCGGTCTGACAGTAGATTGACCCTCTACAAATGAACTAGTGTTAGAGCTTGTGTTGCCAGAAGTAGTAGTGACAAGAGTGACATTATTAGTGTGTTGTGCCATTAAAACTTTTCAAAATTTCAGATTATGAAAATAATGAAAACCAATGCTCCGATACCAATTGTTGGGGATGCAGATTAAGGATCTTAAGGCAGAAATAACACTAGAGAGGGGGGGTGAATAGTGTTTTAAAGAATCTATGAACTATATGACTAAATTAAATCTTTCAACACAAATCTAAACAGAATTCTAACACAGAATGGTCACAGAACATATAACAAATGCAAATAGTAAAGTAAAGCAAGTAAAAGGAAAGAACACATCGGATTTTATACTGGTTCGGAATCCTCCTACATCCAGTCTTGTACCAAGGCAATATCCTTGTACAGATTTTTATAAGCCAATATCCAAATTACAACCCTCAATTTCTAAGGCCTTGAGGAACCCTCCTATCTCCGAGTCTGGGGTAAACTCTCTTGATTTACGGGACACAAGATCACCCTAATACTTTCTAATAACAATCCTTTTGAATGAATAGACTCTATGGACTTTTTGAATATAAATTGATCCTATAACTCTGAATAGTACTTTGATCTTTAGTAGAGTGATGGAGAATCAAATAGAGAGAGTATCTAAATGATTTCCTATTGATAATTTGGCAGAATGATGGCACGGTCTTGAAAATATGAAGTTTTATGGATATGGAATGGTGGAGAAGAAGAAGTGAAGAAATTAAGAGAATAGTTATATAAAATATTCGTTTTGGAAGCCTTTATATAGATGCACAACAGTCATAACCGTTGGTTAAAGGTTTTCGAACGAATGGACACTTCTTTTGAAAATTGAATTTTGAATCCAACTGTCACCATGTCGACATGGGGTATCCCCATATGTCGACATCCCTTAGTTCAAAATTATAGAGATGTTGTTTTGTAAAGACAATTGAATTTAAAGCAAGTTGAAACTTATCTGAAGCAAAGTAAGGTATTTAAACAATATTTTGAGATAGAGAATGAATATAAAACTTTATTTTAAATATATACATATAATTGATATAGACCGTCAATTATATAAGTAATATTTAAAATCAGAATAAGTTTTGATGTTTTTAAAATTAGAAGTTTTTAAAATCAGAATAGAGGAATATTTCAAGGCTAAAACAAAGTTTGAAAACATTTTTGAAAACATGATTTTGAAAGCTAAAACATTTTGAAAACAGATTTAAAAACATTTTGAAAAATCTATTCAAACTGAAATTGCAAGAACCTTCCTACAGAGCTCCTCCATAGGACTCAAGAACTTGTACAAAATAGTTTAAATGATTTTGATTTTCGTGGGTTTGTAAGCCACTTGTCGCAGGTTTGTAAGCTACTTGTCGTGGGTTTGTAAGCCACTGGTTTCGATAGAAATTGGGTTCCATCCCAAAAGAAATTTGGAAGAAAGATGAGAGTGCTATTATGAAGTTTTAACAAAATACTAGACACTTATCTTGAGATCTTGAAATCTTGATTCTCTAGAGTCTTGAATCTTGAATCTTTAATCTTCATCTTGATGCTTGAGTCTTTATACTAATCAGTCTTCGATAATACCTGCATATACTTCCTATATACATACATACATACATATATATATATCTATATGAAAATGTTAGTACATATTTTATGAAGTAAAGTATAATAACTATATAAGGTTGTTGTCATCAAAACATCATCAACTCAGTTCCTAACACGGGGTGCTATACTGTACGTATAAACTCGTTCATTCTTCTAGGACATTTGTAAGGAAATCCGTCCACTAATGGTTAGGAGGTGAACTCCGATCTTATCTTCGTCTGTGTATTTCCTAAAGAACTGGGGTTGAGTTTACTGGGAAACAACGAATGTTGTTTCGAAGAGACCGGGATTGGATTTGTGATCTAAAAACCATTTCGCTCCAATGGGTACATTTTTGTGATGAAGACAAGAGCTTGGAGTCGGAGATGGAGCAGTGAAGTGCACGGTATACTTGCTACTAATCCTGAGGATGATTCCAAAATGGATGTAGTAGGAGTAGTGCCTTTGGTTCCGTTCGGACCTGGAACGGACTTGTATGGATGAATGCTTTCAGAACATCGTCAAGAGGACGGTGAGCATTCTAAGTGAAATGTTCTAAAAAGGTAACACTTAGCCTCGAGCCTCATCAACCATGAATGACTAAAAATCAGGGGATATGCAGCAAGGCTAAGTGGGTCGCGCCCATTAGGGTAAGGTCGCCCCTGTCCAGATGTTACCTTTTATTCGGCTTAGTGGGCGTTGCTGATCCCAACCGTGGGGTGATCTTATTCGGGATTATCCAGTAAGGGGTAGTCCCGGTCTCGTGTTGCAGGAGATTTAGGGTGGATCCGTGGTACGCTGATCTAGACCAGGTACTATGTCAGGTGGTACCCCAGTGCCTAGTCATTATTTGGAAATCCATTCTCCCTACGTGCCATTTACGATTTTCATTGTAGAACCTAGTATTGCCGGAATTTAATAAATGTAATAATTTCGGCTATTTTGAGTAAGTATTTGTATTTAGACACTATTATAATATCAGAAGATTTTGATAAGAAATGTTTTGGCTATTGTAAGGTAAAAACCCGACCTGTTTATTTGTGGCGTGGTTTTACGAGATACTTTTGATTTTCAAAGGATTTTTGAACTTTAATAATCAATTTGAGTGTATTTTCTCATGCTGGTATTCCAGGCCGACTCAGGTGTTATTTTATTATAATGCTCGGGTCAGAATGAGTATTATAAATTATAGGATAAGATGCTTGGGAGCTAAGGAGAGGAGCTGGAGACCGAGATGTATTATCCATAGTTGTTTATATCCGCTGCTGTGATTGTTTGAAATTGCCAGGCTGGTAATTGTTGTTTTATTTATGATACTTTGATGATGTAATCTATAAAATAGATATGTTTTCATTTTATGTAAAGATCTGTTATTATCTATTATATTTTATTCCGCTGCGATTGTGGGATTCTTTGTTGTTTAGTTCCTTCTTCCTCTTATCTTCTTTCTTTTTCCTCTATAATCTGTCTTTTTCGGCACTCGATCGTCAGCATATTATACTGTGGCGTATTTTGTGTCGATATTCGAGGATCGAGAAGAGAGGGCCGTGATAGAAACCTTCTCAATGCCTTCGAAACGTTCTCTTATGACCATTGTCAAAACCCATGCCTGTAATCTCTAGCGAAGCCTGAAATTCTCATTAACCTTTTTTCATACTTCTGTTTTTGAGCGGATTTTATGGCTAAAATTTTCCCCCTTGTATGAAAGAAGCTTTTGTTCTTTAGCACAGAAATTTCAGACCTTCCTTGCTCTTTATAACCTTATTTTTCTTGCAAAGTTCAAAGTAAATGACCTTTTTTATGGCTAACTCATTATCATATTTATGCGTTCTTCATGATAAATTAGCATATTAGCGCTTCTACATTCAGACGGTTGGTTGATCATAATCCTAACTTAATAAAGGATATGAGGTTTGTAATCGATAACCAACACTGCATATGATAACTGTAGTCTTTGAGCTCCTTGTGTGAAACAGCCAATGGCTGTAATTAGGGTGATCCCAATATCTTCATCCAAATACTGGTGAGCATCGTTTAGAGTCATAAAACAGTAACCATAATTTGGATATTGACTTGTGAAGTTTAGAAGTTAATAGTAAAATTTCATAACCCAGATAGTAATATTCAGAGAAAGTTCTCTGAGTGGAATTTATAAACCCAGATCCGGGTATTCATGTTGGATAACCAAAAATCCGTAATAATTATCTTCATGTCAAAAATCCCGAGCCCAGATCAGGGCATATGTTGGATAATTAGAAATTATTAACAATTATCTCTGTAAGAAGAATCTTTGGCCCAGATTAGGGTATATATTAGGTAAGCAGAAATTCATGGTAATTGTTATCATATAAAAATCCTTTGCCCAGATTAGGGCATTAAAGTGAAGTTAAACAATAATCCCGGAACTTAGATTCGGGTATAAAGACCGTAAGTGATTGACAAAGTTCTAAAACCCAAATTAGGTATTTATATATGAAATTCATATACGAAAGACACAGAACCCAGATTCAGGTATAATAATGACTATAAATGATTGATAAAGATCCAAAATCCAAAATCCAAATTGAGTATTGATAGATAATGTTTAGAAATGAAAGTCCCGAAATCCAGATTAGGGTATGTAATAGATGGATTTTTGCTTTACTTCTTAGATTCTGCCTTTTTTGACATGCATAAATTCTTTAGGCCTTATACATAGTAGATTGGCGGCTCAAAGCTTAGATGTCTTAGTCCATAATCTAATGTGCCACTTCTTGGGCCTGGACGTCTTAGTCCATTGGAATCATTCCATTTCTCAGGTTTGGACATCTTAGTCCATTATTTGACGAGCCTCTTCTTGGGCTTGGACATCTTAGTCCATTATTTGATGAGCCTCTTCTTGGGCTTGGACGTTTTAGTCTATTGTTTTCGGGTGCTTTTGAACCAAGGACTTACCCAACCTCCCTCCAAGAGGCTCCTTGACCTGGCTTGAGATGTGGGCAAGGGCTTGTTCGATGCTTTAACCTGTCCATAACGTAGCGTGAATAAAGGTTTACTCCGATCCCTCTCTAAGAGGCACCTTGCCCAGGCAATAGCATGGTGCAAACATGGGCTTGTTTGGTGCTTTACCCTGGCCATATTGTGGTGCAGATATAGGTTTACTTCATCCTCTCTCCAGAAGGTGCCTTGACCTGACCAGAGGCGCAATCAGGGGTTTGTCCGGTGCTTTAACCTGGCCATAATGTGGTGCAGTTAAATACTTACTCCGCCCTCCCTTCAGGAGGTGCTCTGCCCTGGCTAACTTGGAGCGGACAGAGACTTTCTACCATCTCAGATATTCTACCATCTTAGGTAGACTACCGTCTTAGGTAGTATCCATAAGCAAGGAGTATTTCACTCCCAGCCATATAGATTTTCCTTTTAAAGAAAGAGATGATATATTCATTCATCTTTGGAAAGTTTGGTCTCAAATGTTCAGCATTTTATGTTCGAGGAACCATATTACCACATGATCGGCATAATTTTTCAGCTCTTGGGGGTTTTACTTTACAAATGATTAAGGTTCCTTCCCAATTTAGCCCTAAGGGTCCATCAGCGGGGTTTCTTGTATCCGACATTACTCTTCGATGTACCAGATCTCCTTCTTGAAATGATCGTGTTCTCACTTTTGAATTGTAGTATTATGAAATTCTTCTTTGATACTCATCCGTTCTTACTGCTACTTCATCTCTCAGCTCATATATCAAATTGAGGGAGTTCCCGATTCATATCGAATGCATAGGCTATTCTTCTGTATGAGGGCATTTCTATCTTGATTGGCAACATCGCCTCACACTCATATGTCAACGAGTAGGGGGTATGTCCTGTTGCTGTTTTAGTAGATGTCCAATAAGCCCATATCACAAATTGTAATTATTCTATCCAATTTCCTTTTACTTTGTTAAGTTGCTTTTTTAGAATTGTCTTTATGGTTTTGTTTGCAACCTCAATTCGCTTTTAGATGAGCAATGGATAAAAAGCTCTTAATGATTCCATTCTTATGGAAAAAGCAAGAGAACTATTCACTCTTAGATTGTGTACCACTATCGGAAATTATCTTATTGGGAATTACAAATCTGGTTATGATATTTTTGATGACGAATCTGAGTACCTTTCCAGAAGCAATCATTGGAAGTGGTTCCGCTTTAACCCATTTAGTGAAGTAGTCTATGGCGACTATGGTGTACTTTGCTCCTTCTTTTGAGATTGGCAATGGGCTGATTAAGTCTATTCCACATACGCTAAAGGGCCATGGACTCGCAATTGGAGTCAAATGACCAGGGGTAATCTGGGAATCTTTGAGGATTTCTGACCTTTTTCGCATTTTATCACATACTTAATGGCTTGGCTGACCATCCGAGACTAATGAAATCCTTGTCTCGTTATTTTATTTTCCAATTTTGTTCCGTTCGAGTGATCCTCGCTGAATCCATCATGTGCATGCGCCATCAATTTTAGTCCATAACTTAGGTTTATGCATCTTAGATAAAGAAGTGCATATCCCTTCTTATAAAGGATTCCATCCATCACTGTAAAGGTTGGAGCTTGTCTCCTGATTTTCCTTGATTCACCTTTATTAGATGGGAGTACTCCTTTAACAAGATATTCAATGATGGGCGACACCTAGATGTCATTATTCATGTCACTTGATCTTGATTGGTCAATCCTTTCATCTAATATTTCTCTATCAATTTCTCTTCTCTCTTCCGTTGTAATTTATCTCGATACCTGTCAGAACTAATAGTTCCTTTCCTAGTTAGGATGCTTCCTCTTCAATACGTGGAATTTCCTAATATCCTACTAGAATAATGCGTGTCTTAGGGTCTCCCCTCGAGCTGGCTAGTTTTGCTAGCGAATCTGCTTGTGAGTTTTCTACCCTAGGGACTTGGTGTATTAAAAAGCCTTCAAACAAAGCAAGCATTCTTCGTATCTTCTTCTTCACGTATAAAGGTAGATTAGAGTCCTTTGTTTAATATATCTGTTTCACTTGGTTTACCACTAGCTAAGAACACTAAAGATCTGAATTCATGGAATCTTGAGTTCTACTGCCAAGGTCAATCCTGCTACTATAGATTCATATTCTACCACATTGTTTGTTTTAGGGAATCCTAATTTCATAGCATAATGTAAGCGCTGTCCATCTTGTATTGTGATTATATATCCTACACCGCCCCTTGCTCATTTGATGCACCATCAACGAACAACTGCCACGTAAGCTTCTGATCCTTTTCCTTTTTCGATTGCTCCTTAATAAAGTCAGTGCACTTATTAATGAAGTCTGCTAATGCTTGCCCCTTGATTGCGGCTCGCTGCTGAAATTCTACATTATATTGGTTGTGCTCGATCCCCATTTTACCAACCTTATGAAGTTTCTGGTTTACTACTGACTTGCTTAAGGGGAAAATTAGTCAATACCCTAATCGGATGTGCTTGAAAGTATGCTCTAAGCTTTCGCACTGTGAGAATCAAGCAATAGGCTAAGTTTTCTATTACTGGATATCAAACATCTGCATCCTTCAATCGTCTGCTTACATAGTACATTGGAGGTTGTTCTCCACTCCCTTCTCTAATCAATACTGAGCTAACCGCGTGTTCTGAAACCGCCATATATAAGTATAAGATTTCCCCATTCTTGGGACTAGAAAGTATCGGTGGCTTTTTTCGATGGCTTTTTGATTCCTAGAAAATCTTTTCTCGAATCTTCCGCATTCAAAGTTCTTCTTTTTCTTGATTACGTCAAAGAAGGGAATACACTCATTGGTAGCTTTGGAAATGAATCTACCGAGGGCAGCCACCCTTCCATTCAGATTCATCACCTCCTTACTTGTTTTGGGTCTGGCCATGTCCTTAATGGCTTGAATTTGGTCGGAACAAGCTTCAATCCCTTGGGCACTTCTAAGGTAGCCTAAAAACACACAAGAATGGACTCCAAAAGAGCAGTTTTGTGGGTTTAATTTCATTTGATATTTCCGTAATATCCTAAGTATCTCTTTTAAATTTTTAAGGTGATTCTCAGAACATACTTTACTAACATGTCGTCCATATAAAATTCCATATTCCGGCCAATTTTCTCTTTAAACATTCTATTGACCAGCTTTGATACGTTGCCCTGCATTTTTTAGCCCAAATGGCATTTCTTTGTAGCAATAGATTCCCCACTCAATTATGAAGCTAGTATGCTCCTTAGCTAGTTTGTACATTGGTATTTGATTGTACCCTGAATATGATAGAGTAAAGGGTATGCCTTAGGGGCAATTGTGTAATTTTTTTACATATATCTAACTCCTTAAACAATCTTGTCCATAATATAGGTGTATCTTTCTATTATATACTTGATATAATGTGGTTATATTAGTTAACTAATTTAACTAAAAGTATATTTAACAAAAAATCCAAAAATGGCATATTTTATGATAGTAGTTACGAAGTGTTGTAACCTTGAGTGATTTGTCACAATAAAACAAATATACCATTTTAAATGTTCCTAGTTAAGGTGCATCGAGAGTGGATATCGGTGTATCCGTTGAGACTAGAGTATGTATCGCTCTGCAAATGTTAAGCAATGTATTACTCATGATTGATGGTGGCACTTAGAGGTTATGTACTAATAGTTATTAGATTACAATGGAACGAATCACTTGATAGTTTTTTGTTGGTTAATATAACTAAGGTCAAATAGAAAATATTGATGTGACTGATTTACAAGTTCTCTCGACTTGAGAATACCGTGGATCTTCAATACGAAAGCTCTACTTTGATTATAGTAAAATCATGGCATGGCATTCCATCGAGTGACTATAGCTGGGTCGAGTAGAAGTATTGGTCGTGAAGAACTATTCAAGAGAGGATTCGTCTCCTCAGGTATATGGGTTTAGTATCATGGTCAACTCAAGTTAACTCAAAGTCAGAGTCTCTAGTCAGAGCATTTTGGTTAATAATAATTGTTGTTATTGAACCAAGGACTTTATGTTTGGACTATAAAGTTGAATGCGGATGATATTAGAATTTTGACCATTACCAAATTCCATAAATGCAAAGTGATATAGTTTTGACGAAGAGAATTGGTGTAACGAGTTATCACTATTGGTTACCACTTATAATATGTAAAATTGGATTTCACCAAAAGACGTATAAGCGATGAATTCGGCGAAAATGTCACACCACATACTAAGTGACATGTGAACATTAATATTTGAATTGTTCAATATTAATCGCTGACTAGATTTACACCTTTGAGTCCTACAACTGTAATGACGAATTCTCTAAAAAACCACATGATTTAATTAATTTATAAAGCTGTAAATTAATTAAATTAATTAGTATTTAAGAAATATTAACTTTATTTACTTTATTTGATGTTTGGCAGTTATTAGCAATTATTTGAGTGCATTTATAAAAGTTATATTTGCGTGCATTGATATATGATATCATTGTAATAAAAAAAGATAATTACATGCGTTTTATGGAACCTTATGTTTTCTGATGGCATGTAATTCCCAGCCATACCATGTAAAGAAATAAGAGTGAAAAAATAAAGTTTATCAAGAGAATTAATTAGAGAAGTTTTAGTTAAAGAATAGAAAAGGTTTCCTTCTTTCAAATAAAACATATTCTTTAATTCATTCTGCACGTGCAATTGAGTTTCTCATTTTCATTCTTCTTTCTATAACTTTTTTGGTTCTCTCCTTCTCTAATGGTTGAAAATATGAGATCTTCCATGGATTCAATTGTTCCAAACATCAAATACAAATAGAATCTATTATGAAAAGCGATTTATTCCTCTTGATCATTGTAGCATCTGGAGGTTGATTACTGAATCTAGGAGATTTGATTCACCATTCAAGGTGCAAATCATTAGATTCATTTTTGGTAATCCTAATTTCATTTATTTGTATACTCATCATGTTGAAATGGTCCAGATTTATTCATATTATATTTCTTCTATCTCATCATGTTTTGAAGGTTTAGATTTATTCATATTACATCACTTCAATCTTGTATATTCATCTTGTAATGTAACATAGATCTCCGCGTGTTCATCTCATTTAATTATATGATCATTATGTAGATCTAATTTGAATCTCTCCTTATTTGCATATCCATTGATTATATGTTTATTATGGTTGACTTCAAATCATTTATCTGTTTTATTGCGTGTCCCTTTTGTATAGTCGGAACTGATTTATAATACAACAAATTTGTATATGCCCAAGTTGTCCGATATTTTTTCTGTCATTGTTTTGGTATTGAAAAAAATGAATGTGAAAATATTTTATTATGTTGTAATATTGTATATAAAATTCTGTAACATCTGTATACATAAATATTAATAAACTATATTTGTTGGCGTTTTAATACAGTAAAATTAATTTCCAATGTTGCATAGTTAATTTCCAAATTGATTTATTTACTTGTTTTAGTCATAAAAGTAAATTTTTACTTTTGTTTTAGAATTCATAAGCGATCATTTATGTCAAGTTATAGACTTTTATTTCATACCTAAGATTAAAAGACTGAATCATTTTATTAACATTAAATTTAAACATATACGTTACTTAATTGCAATCTTCATACATATATATAAATATATGTGTTATTTTAAAATGAATACATAACTTATAATTATTTATACATATAGATATACACGTGTTTATGTTTTTTTAGTCGAAATAAAAAAGAACCATTTTTGTGATATCGTAGAATTAAATTTCAAGCTCTTCCTTAATTGAAACCTTTGTTACAATTATTAATTCTTGTTTTAACAAACACACATATATATATATATATATATATAAAACTTATTTTAACATGTGTATGTGTAAACTTATCAATTATTATACGTGTATATTTTATTAATGAAAAATATTTGGACAACAAAAGCATATGCAAATTCTATTGTAAATGTCGTTTAATATGCCATTCAATGTAATTAAAAAGAGAGAGAAACATATGGGTTTATCTCTCTACATTTATTGCCTTATCTTTCCTCAATTTATTATACATGTCAAGAGAAAGAAAATCAAAAGTTTTCTTTCTATAAAATTTCTCATGCTTAGTTACACGAATATACACTTCTTATATGTTATACTTATATTTCACAACATGAATGTATTTGATACATTCATTTCCTTACACATAGACGCATGTGATGTGCTTACTAGTTAAGCTTACGCACTTAGTACAATATCTAGAATGGTGATGTATAGGATTTGAATTGGAAAATCAAGTGCCCTGTCCTACCTGGTTATCTGCCTGGCCTAATAGGTGATGTGAGCCTAAAGGTTGCCCCTAATAGAAAAGGCTCAATTTGAACAGGGCTTTGGGCTAATTTTCAAAATAGTTTTTAAAATTAAGACATGATTATAAATTTAAAAGTTAAATTTAAAATAAAAACATGTTTGTTATAAAAGATTATAATATAACATAAATTTTCAAAATGTTTGAAAGTGGAATGAAAATTTCAGAATATTTAAAACCGCTAATTTCAAAATTTAAAATTTGTTAATAATATTAATAAAATAAATTAATGAAATGATTTAATTAATTAATTCTTATATGCATGTATTATATGTGTTGATATATGTTATGTTATTTTAAAGTGTTAAGATAACATAAGTATACATGTATGTGAGATAATTTTGAAATTGATATAATTTAATCAAAGTGGTTTAATTAAATAAATTTGTCAAAGTTTAATTAATTAAATAAATAATACACATATATAAGATATATGCATCATACTATAAAGGTTGTAGTATACACTGTAAAAGTTATAATAGATATGTCGAATATAAAAGTTGTATTGAAATATTAATTTAAAATTAATTAAAGTGTTAGTTAATTAAAATTGATTAAATAAGATTTTATTAATAAAATATTATACATAAGACTATCATATAAGTAATATGAAATATAAAATTTATATAACAATAAAATTTATATGATATGAATGTATAAACTAAAGATGGAACATTAAAGAAACCCAAATAAACTTAAGGAATAAATACATATGTAAGTGTATGTATACTATGATTTCTGATGTGTTCGACACCTGAATCACGAGGGTATTTCATAAAAAATACATTATTCCATAAGTCGATATCACTCAATACAATATACTGAAGATTATAAATCTTCAATATAATGTTGTCCTCTACCATATATGTATTAATAAATTACTGGCATACTCTTTAGTTGTTGAGCAAACTCAAGCTGGGGATGTTATGTGTAGTATTATTAATATACCGAACAAATGAGGTAAGATAATTATATGTATATGTTGAGCAAACTCAAGGAACATATGCTATACTAAGGCCATCACGATATAGTAGGTATGAGCGAATAACCTCTTTCGATTTGTTGAGAAAACTCAAGGACGAAATGAGATTAGGAAAATGAAAATGGGTTAGGAGTTGTATGTGATACAATCGATAAGGATTTATCCATCATTTGTGGGCTGTAACTTGTTGAGCAAACCCAAGGTCAGAATACCAAGACAGACGAGTCCCAGCCCCCACTAGTGAAGTTGAAAGACTTCTTTATTTCATCTTATGATTTGGAGAAACATAAAAAACTAGTGGGAGCCTTATTATAAAAATGAAATGGTAACATTTAAAATTTCTAATACTGTAAGAACATATGCTAAATGATGTTATAATATCCACAATCATAAATTTGTGCATTTAATATGATTGATAAAATGTTTATCAATTAATATATACAAACGAATTGAAGTGAAAATTGACAAATAGAAATATAATGCCCACTATTAAATTCTTATTGCATGTTAACATTTCAACACCCATGCAAGTGTTTGATTTTACAACTACTGAATACATTCGTGGTTTGATCACTTATGCATTTATTTGGTCAAAACCATGTATTGCATTCTATGAGTTTTGAACTCTAAAAGAAATACAAGGCTATGTATATTTGATCCATATACAATTGTATATAAATGTTATATGGCGAATGGTCAAATTTTGTAATTTGCAGTATTTCAATAAAATTAATTCATCTAAAAAACCAAATAAACCTTAGTGCAAGATTGAGTATTCAATTTGATGGATTACAAAATGGATCATAACGTGTTGATGTAACACAAGACCAATAACTACAAGATAGATATAAGAACTCGATCTTTGAATTGTCTTTTTGATTGTTTTACGTAAAGTGCAACATATTTGATGTCCTTAAATGTTAAGGATAATCGAATGTGCTTTTTTAACGAGTTTATTATTATATTGTAGTATGTTTTTCCTATGAATAGTTTGGCCATTTGGAAGGAAAACGAATGTATAAGAATAGATGTAATTTAAGGTACAGTTGGAATGAAGAGAATGAATAGTCACTTCTGCTTCATAGAGAAACATCGGAAATTAGACTTGTAATAATAATTGATACTTAATATTGGAACAAGAAGTATGGTTTCCGTTTCGAAATGTATTTTCATATAGGAAATTATTTTCTATAAGATTTATTTCTTTGAGCTCAAGATATTTGATCAACGAACTCTTTACTGTAAATAGTTTGCAGTGTATGAAAAAAAATTGTATTAAGTGAATGATGGACCTTCAAATTTAGTATGCTATTATATATATATATAGTAATAGTAGAAATAGTGGGAGAATGCCATATATCATTTTTTAATTGCATCATAGTATGAAAATTATTTCCGTAAAACTTACCATACATTATTTATGAAATAGTGATTATTTTGGATATAGACTGAAAAAAATAGCATAGCTATAATTCAATATGAATATTATGAATATTATTTTTGAGATAAAACTATAATGTGGTAATTTTGTTTATAAAAAAAGGTGATGTATTGGAAAATACAAAAGTATCTAATATTATTTACAGTTGTTTTGGAATAATAGACTAAGATGTAGTTTGAAAAATAATTTTATTGTATGACTTTGAATCATATGATACTTGTTAACTATATCCCAAACAATAAAGAGCAATGACCCATTTAGTGGGAGTATCATAAGAGTTGATGAACTCTTCAGATTGATACACACACACACATATATGTATGCAATTGTAATTCTATAAATACCAAAACGGTTCCACATACTATGTCATATTCACCGATGAGTTATCGTTGACATGGACATGTGTATTTGATACAACATAGTTTGTCTATGGTTAACTTATATAATATAAACAGAAGTAAACAGGATAACATACGATAGAAATGATGATTTGATCGAATGAGTAAGTATATTGGACAATGTTTTGAACGTACCTAAAATGAATAAATATTCAATCTCAAAATTACTCCTCCATGTGATACGTAATGATGCATCGAATGAACTAATCGAACTTTGTTGGACAATGTACGATTAATTGTGAGTGAATTTGAGTTCAAAAGTTTCCTTCTATGAGGTAAAGTAATTAAGGGTAGTATACAAGGTTAATAGTATATCATCTGAATAACATTTTATAAAATTTTACAAGATAATAGTTTATAAGAAACTCCAACATATCCTAGGCCACGGAGTTCGCAGGCTGCATCAGTCGAAAGATTTCACGTAATAATTGTTCACGAGGGATCTTGTATGAATCTTGCCAAAACTATTTTCAAAAGACTGTCATTAGATGAGATATTTATATTTTGAACATAATATTTATATACTAAAACCAAATCAGTTTTATGAAAAAATAAATTCATAAACTGTTCATGAATGCCTATTCTATTGCACTTAGAAACAATTGTTTTTTCAACATATACCAACCTCATTGTGAAGAAATTTCTTTGAGAAATTATTATTAGAAAAATGGAATTGGATACGATCCATAGATAGAACTAACTATATGAGATGAAATGAAATGAACTAACCTAAACGAACACATGGTATTAGAATGTCTAATAAGTATTTTCGCACATCGACGAGAAACTATGAGTTTCTTATTAACGTCGAAAATATATAATCCTAGATTATTTAATCAAACCATTAAGAGTGTTGCCTCTATGATGCAGGCCATCTGAATAAAGATTTAGGTCGAGAGCGACCTAAGCATACCTATGAGTCGTTCCAACGGCATAAGGATGAAGACGGGTTAAGCTTAATTCGCGAGCAACTTAATGAGATGAAGGAAAATGAGTTGAAAGGTCACTCAAACGAGTTACGACCTAAGTACGACGTTCCAGCGACCTACCGGGACAAGCTTTTGAAGGCATCGGCTGTTTCATTAGGTCGCGAACGACCTAACTCCTATGCCGCGTCATTAGGTCGCGAACGACCTAACTCCTATGTTGTTTCCATAAGTCGCTCAAACGACCCAACGACTTATGAGATAGGTCGCGAGGAGGTAAGTCGTTCACGAGGAAAAACTCAACCTTAAGTCGCGGAAGGATAAGTCGCTGAAGACTAGATCGTTGAGTCGTTTGCTTCTATATAGGTCGTAAGTCGTGTGTTTTAAGTCGTCCGGGTTTGTGCCTACGTGTTGTATTGTGTTGGTCAGTTAGGTCGCTCACGACCTTGTTAAGTCGTAGGTCGTCATGGATTTGAGTCGCGTGTTGTTAGGTCGTCAACGACCTAAGTTGAGTCGCGTCTGTTTTGAGTCGGTTTGTATATATGTTAGGTCGCGTGAGGCCTGTATTGTGATGTATTCTATTTGTTAAGTCGTTAAACGTGTTAACCCGGGAATGTTTGTATAGGTCGTATGTCTGGGTTGTTAGGTCGTATACGACCTAAGTAATGTAATATTGGCATGTGTTGTAATAAGGAGCGTTGAGTCATGAGTCGTTAGGTCGCTGCCGACCTAAGTTGGGTCGTAAGTCGCAAACGACCTAAGAGTGGTGATGTTTTGATTGCGTTGCGTTGTAAAAGCTATAAATAGCAGTGTTGTGTTTTGTAAGGTAGTTGATTTTTGGAATAAAATTTCTTGTTGATTGCTGTGTGCTTTCTTCTAAAATTGGTAGTTGAGTGTAATCTCCTATCTCCACTTTCGGTTATTCGAGTGCGCTCGAATCAACGATTGTTGAAGCCGATTCGCGGAATCAAGTGCGCTTGATCAACGCTTGAAGAATTGAAGATCTTCTCTCACGGTATCGTGCGCGATCAACGTGTCGAAGATAGCTAGAATTCGGTATCCTTGTGATCAACGAATTTGGGCATTTCAGTATCTTCAATCCACCGATTGCTACTTTCTTCGATCCATATCGTTTTGTCAATTATCCGCTGCTCCAGTTTTGGTATCGGAGCTTGACTTAGCCAATCATAGCTAAGACGAGTCTTGGAGCCAAGGAGTTTGAAGTTTGGTGTTCATCGTGTTCATCTTGAAGTTGCAACAAGTTTGGAGTTTTCGATCCATTCCATTTTAGATCAAAATCCGAAAGGTGTTTGAATTTGATTTGTGTTGAAGGGTGAAGGCCGAGCATAACATCGTGTTAAGTATAGGCCGAGCATCAGTTTTTGGTATCATTGTTTGAAGTAGGAGTTATTGCCGAGTCAAGTTTTCAATCATGCCGCCGAGAAGAGCTAATCGCCATCAAAATGTTGAAGCTTTGTATAGACGAGAAGAAGCCGAGCAAATGGAGCAACGCATTAATGAAAAGTTTGATGAAGGCATTGGAAAGCTAGAGAAGTTTATGAATGATTTAAATCAAAGTCAAAGGAGGAGATCACCAATCTCGAACCATGGAGGAAACCGAGTTTCGCCATCGGTTACGGAAGCGAGAAGGGTATCACCGCAATCTTTTAGAGAAAGAAGAGAAACATCAATTTCGTCAAGAAGAGATCACCATGACTACGGACATAAAGAGAGAAGAACTCCACGTGAGTTTGAAGATGAGCCATATAGAGATGAAGAGAGACATAGTAGAAGAGACATGCGTGATCAAAGGATTGTTGATGGTCGAGATCGATATAGACGTACATTTGATTTTGATGAAGAGGGTGATAGAGCTAGCATGCATTATCGAGATAGAGACCCAGTTCGAAATTCATATCGGGATGTAGATGATGATCGTCGATGGGAATCGGCTATGAAAACAGAAATTCCAAAATTCAAGGGTGGAAGGGTAGCTGAAGAACTTCTTGATTGGTTGTCTAATGTTGAAGAGATCTTTGATTTCAACGAAGTTCCTGAGCATAGAAGAGTGAAGTTAGTTGCTACAAGGTTGAGGGGAAGAGCTTTGGCGTGGTGGCAGCAAACTAAACTTACAAGGGAGAGAATGGGAAAGTCGAAGATTGAATCATGGGAGAAGATGAAGAAGTTGATGAGAGCTACATTTTTACCTTACAATTATCAATCACTTATGTACCAGAGATTGCAGAATCTAAGGCAGGGGACGAAATCAGTTAATGACTATGCAGATGAATTTTACCAACTCATTGCCAGAAATGATATTATGGAGACAGAAGAACAGCTGACTGCCAGATTTGTTGGAGGGTTACGAATGCAGATCCAGGATATGGTTAATATGTTTGATCCAAGATCTGTGGCGGAGGCACATCAGAAGGCGTTGGCTTGGGAGAAGCAGGGAAGATGTGGAGGTGGTGTGTTTACTAATTCCAATAATCCAGTAAAGGGTGCCAGTGGAAGTTCTAATGTTTCAAAACCTACCAGTAAACCAGTTGTGAAGGAGGCTGAGAAGGCGAAGGTTAACAGTGGTTTCAAGTGTTATAATTGCCAGGAGTTGGGTCACAAAAGCAATGAATGTCCGAAGCCGAAGAGGAAAGCAATGGTTGCAGAGATGGAAGAAGAGGATGTGGATGCAGAATGTTCTAATTCATTACCAGTTGAGGAGGAAGACTTATTGTCCGGAGATGAGGGTTGTAACCTTATGATGAGGAGGTCTTTTCTTACACCAAAGCAAGAGGAAGATTCTAGTTGGTTGAGAAGCAATATTTTCCAGTCGACATGCACTATTTTGGGAAAAGTTTGCAAGTTCGTTATTGATGCTGGGAGTTGTGACAATATTATCTCTACTGAAGCAGTAAGGAAGCTGAACTTGAAAACTGAGAAGCATCCTAAACCGTACAAGTTAGCATGGTTAAGGAAGGGTGGTGAAGTAAAGGTGTGTCGAAGAGCTTGTGTGAAATTTTCTATTGGAAAGAAGTACAAAGATGAAATTTGGTGTGACGTTGTAGACATGGATGTGTGTCATCTGTTGTTGGACAGACCATAGCAGTTTGATAGAGCAGTGCAACATGATGGTCGTGCTAATAGTTACAGTTTTATGTTCGAAGGTACTAAGATCACTTTAGTTCCCAAGAAGCAGCAACAGAAGGAAAGCAAGTTGGAGGAGATTGAAGAGCTGAAAACTTTGCTATCTTTGAAGGAGTTTATTAAATAAGTTGAAGAGGTGCCTGAAGTCTATTTGTTGATTGGACGAGAGAGTCATGAAGAGGTTGAGATTCCAGAAGAAGCGAAGCCAGTTTTGAAAGAATTTGAGGATGTATTTCCAGATGAGTTGCCTAAGGAGTTACCGCCACTGAGAGACATTCAACATCAAATTGATCTTGTTCCGGGAGCAGTATTACCGCATAGACCACATTATCGAATGAGTCCGAAAGAACATGAAGAGTTACGAAGGCAGGTGAAAGAGTTGTTAGAGCAGGGACGTGTTCAGGAAAGCTTGAGTCCTTGTGCAGTACCAACTTTATTGGTGCCGAAGAAGGATGGGACATGGAGAATGTGTACCGATAGTAGAGCTTTGAACAAGATTACTGTTCGCTACAGATTTCCTATGCCAAGATTGGATGACTTGCTAGACCAGTTGAGTGGGGCTACTATATTTTCGAAGATTGATTTGAAAAGCGGATATCATCAAATTCGGATTAGACCTGGAGATGAGTGGAAGACTGCTTTTAAAACCAGGGAGGGTCTATATGAATGGTTGGTTATGCCATTTGGGTTATCAAATGCAACTAGTACGTTCATGCGGGTGATGAATCAAATTTTTAGACCATTCATTGGGAAATTCGTAGTGGTGTATTTTGATGATATTCTGATATATAGCAGGAGTACGAAGGAGCATGTTCAACATTTGAGGGAAGTGTTGATTATTCTTCGTGAGGAACAATTTTATGCTGCTACGAAGAAATGTATGTTTATGACGCATAGTGTCTTATTTCTGGGGTATGTTGTTTCGGAAGAAGGTATACAGGTGGACCAGAATAAAGTTGAAGTAGTCAGGAATTGGCCACAGCCGAGGACAATTACAGAGGTGAGGAGTTTTCATGGATTGGCATCATTCTACCGAAGATTCATTCCACACTTCAGTAGCGTGATGGCACCAGTTACCGATTGTATGAAAGGAAAGCAGTTTTCTTGGTCAGAGGAAGCAGGAGTTGCTTTTGAACGAATCAAAGAACTTTTGACGACAGCACCGATTCTTGTTTTACCAGATTTTCAGTTGTTGTTTGAATTACATACTGATGCATCAAAGGTTGGAATTGGGGGAGTGTTGAGTCAGAGGGGACGTCCTATTGCATATTTCAGTGAGAAGCTATCAGGGGCAAAGATGAGATATAGTACGTATGATGTAGAGTTTTATGCAGTGGTGCAAGCAGTGAAACATTGGAGACACTATCTGTTCCATAAGTAGTTTGTTCTTTACACAGACCGCGAAGCTTTGAAGCATTTGCAGGGGCAAGATAAGATTTCAGCAAGGCATGCATCATGGATTGCTTATTTACAGCAGTTTACTTTTGTCGTGAAGCACAAATCAGGGGTAACGAATCGGGTAGCCGATGCATTGAGTAGGAGGAGTCATTTATGAACGACAATGAAAATTGAGGTGACAGGGTTTGAATTATTGCCAGAACTGTTTGAGGAGGATCCTTACTTTGCAAAGCTCATTGAGAAAGTTAAGGATGGGGATACTGATGAATTTGTGTTGGTTGATGGATTCTTGTTCAAGGGGAATCGATTATGTATTTCAGACTGTAGTTTGAGAATGAAGATTATCAAGGAGTTGCATGAGGAAGGACATGTGGGCTGTGATCGTACGTTGCATTTGATTTCTCAATCTTACTTTTGGCCGTCGATGAGGAAAGAGGTTGAAAGGTTTGTGGAGAGATGTCATATATGTCAGGTTTCGAAAGGAACAGCGACAAATGCGGGATTGTATATGCCGTTACCTGTGCCGACTAAACCATGGGTTGATATCAGCATGGATTTCGTTTTGGATTTGCCGAGAACTCAAAGGGGGAATGATTCTATATTTGTTGTGGTGGACAGGTTTTCGAAGATGGCACATTTTATTGCCTGCAAGAAGACAGCAGATGCAGTTCGAGTGGCACAATTATTCTTTAAGGAGATGTATCGATTGCATGGTTTACCAGAATCTATTGTTTCAGATCGGGATACTAGATTTTTGAGTCATTTTTGGCTTAGTTTGTGGAAGATGGTGGGAACGAAGTTGAATTTTAGCAGTGCTTATCATCCACAAACGGACAGACAGATCGAAGTTGTTAACAGATCATTGGGAAATTTATTGCGATGTCTTGTGAAGGACAATCTGAAGAGTTGGGACATGAAGTTATGCCAGGCAGAGTTTGCTCATAATCATGCAGTGAATCGTAGTACGGGATTCAGTCCATTTCAGGTCGTATATTCAAGTTTGCCAAGGGGACCGTTGGATTTGGCAGTAGTACCACAACCGAAGGGGACGGTTAAACGAGCTGTTGATTTTGTTGATGAATTAACTGAATGTCATAAAATCGTTCACGAATGATTGGTGAAGGCAAATGTGAAGTATAAACGAACTGCAGATTTGAAGCGACGAAATGTTGAATTTAACGAAGGTGATTTGGTTTACGCTGTGTTAACGAAGGATCGTTTTCCAGTAGGTGCTTATAATAAGTTGAAAGCCAGAAAAATTGGTCTTGTAGAAGTTGTGAAACGGATTAATGAAAATGCTTATAAGTTGAAGCTACCGGAGGATGTATATACTTCTGACGTGTTCAATGTTAAACATCTTGTACCATATTATGGGGATGGACAATCAGATGGGGAAGAATTTACAAATTCGAGGACGAATTTTTCTCAAGCAGGAGAGGATGATGCAGGCCATCTGAATAAAGACTTAGGTCGAGAGCGACCTAAGCATACCTATGAGTCGTTCCAACGACATAAGGATGAAGACGGGTTAAGCTTAAGTCGCGAGCGACTTAATGAGATGAAGGAAAACGAGTTGAAAGGTCACTCAAACGAGTTACGACCTAAGTACGACGTTCCAGCGACCTACCGGGACAAGCTTTTGAAGGCATCGGCTGTTTCATTAGGTCGCGAACGACCTAACTCCTATGCCGCGTCATTAGGTCGCGAACGACCTAACTCCTATGCTGTTTCCATAAGTCGCTCAAACGACCCAACGACTTATGAGATAGGTCGCGAGGAGATAAGTCGTTCACGAGGCAAAACTCAACCTTAAGTCGCGGAAGGATAAGTCGCTGAAGACTAGATCGTTGAGTCGTTTGCTTCTGTATAGGTCGTAAGTCGTGTGTTTTAAGTCGTCCGGGTTTGTGCCTACGTGTTGTATTGTGTTGGTCAGTTAGGTCGCTCACGACCTTGTTAAGTCGTAGGTCGTCATGGATTTGAGTCGTGTGTTGTTAGGTCGTCAACGACCTAAGTTGAGTCGCGTCTGTTTTGAGTCGGTTTGTATATATGTTAGGTCGCGTGAGGCCTGTATTGTGATGTATTCTATTTGTTAAGTCGTTAAACGTGTTAACCCGGGAATGTTTGTATAGGTCGTGTGTCTGGGTTGTTAGGTCGTATACGACCTAAGTAATGTAATATTGGCATGTGTTGTAGTAAGGAGCGTTGAGTCGTGAGTCGTTAGGTCGCTGCCGACCTAAGTTGGGTCGTAAGTCGCAAACGACCTAAGAGTTTGGTGATGTTTTGATTGCGTTGCGTTGTAAAAGCTATAAATAGCAGTTATGTGTTTTGTAAGGTAGTTGATTTTTGGAATAAAATTTCTTGTTGATTGCTGTGTACTTTCTTCTAAAATTGGTAGTTGAGTGTAATCTCCTATCTCCACTTTCGGTTATTCGAGTGCGCTCGAATCAATGATTGTTGAAGCCGATTCGCGGAATCAAGTGCGCTTGATCAACGCTTAAAGAATTGAAGATCTTCTCTCACGGTATCGTGCGCGATCAACGTGTCGAAGATAGCTAGAATTCGGTATCCTTGTGATCAACGAATTTGGGCATTTCAGTATCTTCAATCCACCGATTGCTACTTTCTTCGATCCATATCGTTTTGTCAATTATCCGCTGTGCCACTCTATATGGTATAATGCGCAAATCCAAAAGAATTCCAAGTTTGCTATCAGAATATAGATTTTTTGGTCGTAACTGAAGTGATAAGATCCATCGACCATGACTGTGTGTTTATGAGTAAGACTAATGCAGTTGAAATTAAAATTAGCAATGTTGAAAAGAATAATATCACAAATTTTAATTGTTTAAATTAGCGTAACGGATTTGATATTCAACATATTCAAGTCAATTCGTATTTACTCACAAAATTATCGCTTGATAAGTCCTAGTGTTTTGGTACATATGCATTGAAACAGAAATACTAAATAACGATTTAGAGTAAGTTGTTTACACATATTAACCAAAAATGTCTCAAAGTCAGTGGGAGCGATATTGAGTTTGTGAGTCTTTGGATATGATCCAAGAAATAATACGAAATTATCATTTTATGAGCATCAAGGTTTAATAATTATTTTGATATAAATATCAAATAGTTTGATTTTCAATCAAAGTACAGAAGAAGTGTATGTTCATAAGAAGGAATGTTAAAAGGTACACTGATATTTCTAAACTACAAATAAACAACACGTTTTTGGTTTTAACGATGTACTTGTCTTAAAATCAGCCTTAGTTATTTTAATACTCAATTAGATTAATAAATGATGTCTTTTGTAGTAAGTATAGAAGGTGTCATGAATGTCCCAAATGATATGCAATTATTAAAATGCTTAATATGGAATATGTTAGATTGATTCCTTTGCATTGGCAAAAGGAATTATCATACATGTTGAGTTGTCTATGATATCATGATTTGTTTATGTATTTGATACATGAAGAAAATATCAAATCCAAATTGATATCACTAAATGGTTGTTTGAAATGTTCACGTGTATTTATGAAATACTAGAGGATTGTTTGCAAAAATAAAAACTTCTTATGAAGGAGTGTTCGAACTCAAACTTCATAAGTCATATTGAGTATAGTATGTCAATAATAAATTAAGTTAAGGATATTTAAGTTGAAAATGTTCCAAATAAAAGAATGTGGCTCAGTTAATGGAAAAAGGCTATGTACATCGTCTTGAATATTGCTGCAATAAAAATAATGTATATCAAATTATAAGTGCACAATTATATAACTGAGTCGATTTCAAATGTTGGGAATCTCATAACATTGTTATATGATAATAATGTCGCGATATGGTTCATAATAGAACTTAAAGCTCATTAAAGGTCGAGAGACATACTCTGAATTGTTCCACGTGATAACACAGTTTAAAACCATTGGGGAGAGTAGATTGACAGAGTAGATAATTGAAACATAATAGCATCCCGTCCATAAAGGACTGACCCAACAGTTTTTGAGAAACCGGTTGGAGAAGTTGGAGTAAGATTACATAATTAACCCCAAGTGCAAGTGGGAGTTTGATAAAGTCAGGGGTATGCCCTAGGGACAGTTATGTAATTTGTTACATAAATCTAACTAGTTGAACAATCTTGTTCATAATAAAGGGGTTTCTTTATATTATATACTTGATATAATATGGTTATATTAATTAATTAATTTAATTAAAAGTATATTTAATAGAAAATCCATAAAAGACATATTTTGTGATAGAAGTTATAAAGTGTTGTAACTGTGGGTAATTTATTAGAATAAAAAAAATGCCATTTTAAATGTTCCTGGTCAAGATGCATCGAGACTAAATATCAGTGTATCCGTTGAGACTAGAATATATTACGCTCTTCAAATGTTGGACCGTGTATTACTCATGACTGCTGGAGGCACCTAGAGGTTACGTACTGATAGTTATTAGATAATGATGGAATGACTCAATCAATAGTTTTTGTTAGTTAATATGACTAAGGTCGAATAGAAAATATCGATGTGACTGATTTACATAGTTTTCTCGACTTGAGAATACTGTAGATCTTCAATATAAAAGCTCTGCTTTGATTATAGTCAAATCATGGCACGACGTTCCATCGAGTGACTATAGTTGGGTCGAGTGGAAGTATTGAAAGGAAGCATTATTCGAGGGAGGATTCGTCTCCTTAGTTATATGGAGTTAGTATCATGGTCAACTCAAGTCAACTCAAAGTCAAAGTCTCTGTCCAGAGCACTTTGGTTAATGATAACTGCTGTTATTGAACTAAGGACTTTATGTTTGGACCATAAAGTTAAATTTGGATGATATTAGAATTTTGACCATTACCCAATTCCATAAATCCAAAGTAATATAGTTTTGACTAAGAGAACTGATGTAAATAATTATCATTATTAGGTACCGCATACAATAAGTAAAATAGGATTTTACCAAAAAATGTGCAAGCGATGAATTCAGCCAAAATGTCAGGACACCTGCTAAGTGACGTGTGAACGTTAATATTTGAATTGTTCAACGTTAATCGCTAATTGAATTAACACTTTTGAGTCACACAACCCTAATGATGAATTCTTCGAAAAACCACATGATTTCATTAATTTATAAAAAGTCTTAAATTAATTAAATTAATTAGTATTTGATAAATATTAATTATTATTTATTTTACTTGATGTTTGGGAGTTATTTGTAATTATTTGAATGCATTTGTAAAAGTTATATTTGCACGCATTAATATATGATATCATTGTAATTAAACAAAAGATAATTGCATGCACATTATGGAATCTTATATCATAATGGCACGTAATTTTCATCCATATCATATAAAGAAATAGGAGCGACAAGAGAAAGTTAATCAAGTGAATTAGTTAGATAAAATTTAATTAAAGAATGGGAAATGTTTCCTTCTTTCAAATAAAACATATTCTCTAATTCATTCAGTACGTACAATTGAGATTCTCATTTTCATTCTTCTTTCTATAACTTTTCTGGTTCTCTCCTTCTCTAATGGCTGAAAATATGAGATCTTCCATGGCTTAAATTATTTCAAACATTAAATACAAATATAATCAATTACAAAAAGCGGTTTATTCCTCTTGATCATTGCACCATTTGGAGGCTGATTTCTGAATCTCGGAGATTTGGTTCACCATTCAAGGTGCAAATCATTGGCTTCATTTCGATAATTCTAATTTCATTTATTTGCATACTCATCATGTTGAAATGGACCATATTTTTTCATATTGTATATCTTCTATCTCATCATGTTTAAAAGGTTTAGATTTATTCATATTATATCTCTTTTATCTTGTGTATTCGTCTTGTAATATAACTTAGATCTCCTTTTGTTCATCTCATTTAATTATATGATCATTATGTAGATTTAATTTGAATCTCTCCTTATTTACATATCCATTGACTATATGTTTATTGCGGTTGACTTCAAATCCTTTATCTACTTTATGGTGTGTCCCTTTTGTATAATTTGATTTATAATACAACGAATTTGTATATGCCTAAGTTATCCGATATTTTTTTCCTGTCACTGTTTTGGAACTGAAAAAAGGAATGTGTAAATATTTTATTACGTTGTAATGTTATATATAAAATTTTGTAACATTTGTATACATAATCATTAATAAACTATATTTGTTGGTGTTTTAATATAGTAAAATTAATTTCCAATGTTGCGGAATTAATTTCCAAATGATTTAATTTTACTTGTCTTAGTCATAAAAGTAAATATTCCTTTTGTCTTAGAATTCATAAGTGGTCATTTATGTAACGTTATAGATTTTTATTTCATACCTAAGATTAGAAGATTGAATCATTTTGTTAGCATTAAATTTAAACATATATGTTACTTAAATTGCAATCTTCATACATATATAAATGAAGAATATAAATTGGGCACAACACTCATCGGATGTGTTTGAAGAGATAAAATGAAGAATATAAAATGAAAATGAGGAAGATCTAACAAACACATCAATAAACAGATAAGAAAATGCATAGAAACACATAGATTTAGAGTGGTTCGGCGTATGGCCTACGTCCATTATGAAATGATTGACTTTTATTAACTTTTGCTTGCTGGTTACAATGAATTACAACAATAAAATCCAAGTACAACAGTAATTTCGGCAGAGTCTGGACGTAGAAGAGCCAAAAGTCCTTTTTCAGTAGGTCCTGGGCTGCTATTTATAGGCGTAGGCTGCAAATATCTCATTTAGATTTTGAAAGACCTCTTCTCTCATATGGGTAAGCCCACACGATCGATCCCATGACATTTCCACTTGGTTCGTGATCGATACGAACAAATTTCGTATCGATCAATATTTTTTCCAATCGAGTCGAGATCGATCATGAACATTCTTCAGGTTATACGCAAGCTCCTGTGAAAATTTGGTGGCATTTAGACTTGTAGATTTTGAGTTATGATCGATGCAAGTTTGGATTTTTCGATGGCGGTTTAGTTTGCATCGATCCTTCTTCGCATCGCTTTGTTCGTGTTGCTCCGAGCACGTGCCTACTAGTTGACATGGCGCTTTCCTTTCGGACCGATACACATTTTATGCCGAGCGACCGAGCCTACATTATGGATGTGCCTTTTTCGTATCGACCCAGTTTAGCCCTGTTCGTATCGATCGTCACTGCTCTTTTCGTATCGATCATCGCTGCTCTGTTCGTATCGATCGTCATTGCTCTATTTCGTATCGATCAATATTAAGTGCATTTCGCACCGGTTCATCTTGTACTATTCGCATCGATCACTAGCCGATCGATACGAGTGCAGAGTGTGTTAATGGATCGATATGAAGTAGCGTCTTTGTATGGTTTCGATGGATACGAAGTGGACGTTGGTTGATCGATACGAATAAGCTGGAGATGATGGATATGAAGCAGTATGAGGAAGGATGGATATGAAGAACGCCACTCTCTATGGATACGAACTTGTGCTCCCTTGATCGAAACGAAGCCATGCGTATCTGATGGAGTCAAACCAGATCGATACGAAGGAGATTTCTTCCTGGTTGCTTGATGGATACGAACAATGCGATCACTTGTGTTGCATCGATCATGCCTTGAGCATATGAAATCGGATTGACTTGAAATTTAGAACATTGGCTTTCGTAGCTTTGTTTGTCATGCCATATCAATTGTAGCTCGATCCGAACTCGGACAAAATTTACCAGTATCCATAGCGAACCTTTGCATAACTACACTCCATGACGAACTGTCTTTGACTTTCAGTCAACTTCTTGGTGCCACGACCTTACCAAAAGGCGGGATAACATTTTCCTCCCCCCCAAAGTATGTCTTGTGATAACATGACATGCTTTGAAAAGTTGTAATCTTCATTCTGAACAGTTTTATCTGACTCGTCTTAACAGTTGTTGTCTTCTCGTCGAAAGCTGTGACTTTTACTGGTTTTTAGAAATATAAATAATGAACTATTGACTGCCAATTGTTGTACCATGTACTATTGTACTTGAGTGTTGCATGATAGTAATCTGTTGGTCGTTGTTGTAACTGTCACCATGTGAGAGTTCAATTCAAGTTGTTGTCAAGTTCTTTAGTTCTCGTTTATATTGAGTTTCGTATCGATCTCTCCTGAATCGATGTGAAATTCGAGTTGTAGCAACGATCGATAGTCATTTTAAGTAACTTCTTTCGTATCGATCCTCTCCTAGATTGATCCGAGATGTTGGAATGCATGCTTCGTATCGATGGCTATCGATACGAAATGGATAGTCCTCGAAGATGCTTCGTATCGATGGATATGAAGCTTGGGTCTTTGAGCATATGGATACGAAATAAGTGTTTAATATCGGTGAAATCCAGTGATTCAGATAAGACTTTGTTGAAAGTTTCGTATCGATGAGATTTAAGTTGATGGATACGAAACTGATGGTATCTCAGTGATGGGTATGAAGTGTCAACCTCTGCATTGCTCTAGGATGATGGATACGAAGCTACATCTTCGTATCGATGGAGGAAATCATTCCAGGCATGTTTGCCCAATGCCCTTCTTATCAACAGACCCTTGGCTGTTTCAACCAGTTCTTGCTACTGGGATACGAAATGTTCTTTGCTGGGATAAGAATCCGTATAAAAAGATTTTGTACTTAGAAAAAAAACTTCACTTGTCATTGTTTTCTTGTCTATCTTCGTATTGATTGAGAACACGATAAGAAAGAATTTCCTTTGTCTCCAAATCACTTAGCTTTTTAACCCTCGACCCAATTCACTTGAACTAGGTTATTAAGACACGAATTCGCATCAAAAACATTAAGACTTGAATTTTTTTTCTGTTCCACTTGTTTCCGTGATCGGTTCTGATGATGTGGTGGCCGGAGATGATCGAAATGAGGTCAAGGAAGGAGGAGGTGGTCTCAGCAAGGCTTTGGAGAAGATGAAGTGTGGGGATACGAAGTAGCATTCGCATCGATGATGGGTGGAAGGATACAGAGAGGTCATTTGTATCGATCGAAGGGTTGCGGTTCGTATCGTTTTGAAAGAAACCAAAGTTCATAACGATTGTTATGGATACGGTTTCGTATCGAGAGAGTGAGTGCTTTCGTATCGATTGGAAATGGTTGGAGGTCATATCGATCCACGACGATCGATACGAAGATCTAATTGCGCAATCGATACAATGTACCGATCCTATCGATCGATGCGAAGACACGGCCCGCGATCGATACGAGGTGATAAGTTGGGATTGATACAAGCTGGTCTTGAGATGATCGATATGAAATATTTCTTTTGCCAATCGATACGAATGGGACTTCTGTTGATAGATCTATACTTGCATTTTGAGGGATGCGAAAATTTTGCGTATTTGAACATTCGATTCCGACGAGCTTCTGCCCTGCATTACTGGACTTAACTGTATCGCCGCATATTTGACTACCTTTCGAAACTCGTCGATAGAATTATAACTTAAAAAACTTAACAAACTTTAACTCGGATCGGTCTCCAAAGTCGGGATGGCACGATGGTGACGGTCAGCGATGACGGTCACTCCAGTTTAATCTCGAAGTCTTATCGTTTTAACATTCCTCAAATTCTGTAAAATTTCTTAAGTATTTTGTAAAATTTCACTGCACAACACATTCATGCACTCCACACTGGGGAACACACGGGCTTATTATAATCTAATGATGGTTTTTGATGAGTTGATTAGTTATGGAATCTACAAGTTCACAACAGCAGGAGCTTCAAAGTTCACCTCCCTTAGTAATAGAGATACCGATCATCGCGGCCGAATTTATGGACCTAGCCCCGGACGAGGTGCCGGAGGCCAGCTTTATCACAAATCCGCAAGATTATGTGCCTTCTAAATGTTTCCGAAGATATGTTAAGGCGAATATGCCTAAGATACGGTTTGCCATTAGACGACGACTTATTACCGAGACCGAATGATAGACCACATGCTCCGCTGAAAAGGTTTACTTCCTTTAAAAGATATTCATGCACAGTGGGAACTCTCCCTCCATTCAACCAATACATTCGAGAGGTGCTAGCGTTCTTTGGAATTGCCTCATCATAATTACATCTGAATTGATACGCACTGCTGAATAGTTTGTTCATTGTATTCATGGAGCATCTCTTTCGACACCTGACCCCGGAATAAATCTGATACTTGTTTAGTTTCAAGGTTAGGGGTGATAATCCTTTATTCATATTTCTAGAGGCGGTTAGGAATTGCTAAGTAGTGGCGGGATCCTGGACCAGACTTAGTTATTTTAAGACGGAGTGGTTCTATGTCTGATGCCCTCCAGGGTTTGCCAGTCCGTGGTTAGTCAGACGTAAGTGCTAAAATCTTTCAAGTAGCGAGTGAGATAATAATAATTAACACTGGAACTAATATCTTCTTTAATTTACAGCCGCAATTCCGCGACCCGAAGGCACCCACTTCAAAGAAATAATATGAACTCTTCAAGAGGTGCGGAGTGATATGAGAGAAATCAATTCGATGCTCACAGACGAGAACTTGAGGATTATCGGGCTGATCGATCAAAATCAGAGCATTTAACTCGAAGGGTCGATCAGGACAGTTCCGACAAAACGAGCCAAATGTAGAGCGCCCGGGATTGTAATAGTTGAGGGAGGCGATAGAGAGGATACGCCCATTGATGACGCGCCCGTAGTTGAGACTTCAGACAGTTTTCAGGATTTAGAGGGAAGGAGAAAAGGCAAGGAGGCCACTTATAAGCATCATAAATCTCTGAGATGGAAATCTGTGGTTATGTCCCTGCCTGCCACCGGTGTTAGAATCACGGAGACTCCTCCCCCTCAAATAGTGAATCCTTTCGAAGGACTTGCCAATATTCCAATCTCGGATTATGAGTCACTTCAACATGAAACCGGATTGGGGGAGCTTCGAAGCGCTCTAGATTTAAGTGGGTCTCTTCCCACAAGCACGACCAACATTACCGATTGGTCGGGAGGTTGCACATACATATACACTTCATGGCACTACACGATTTCCAATCATAAGTCGTTCACTTGTAGAGATCTCTAACTCTCCTTTTATTTCCTCTTTACAGATACGATGACTAGGCGAGAGTCCATGCTAGAAAGCCTCCACTCCATGCGCTAGTTGTCTAGCTCATACCATGAGTCTCGTAGGAGTGAAGCTGAAAGAGACGACGATCATGGTTACTCTAGTCAAGAATGTTATGAGAGGGAGAGGTATAGAGATAGAGAGTACAGATATCAATCCCGTTCGCGTTCTCCACCTCCTCGAGCTCCAACACAACCCTCCGGTCACGGAAAACAACCATTAGAGCCTCCTCATCAAAAACCATCTTCTCAAACTTCTAGGCTCGACTCACAACACCGTAGAACTGAGGCCGAACCTCCCACCGTCATTGAACAAGCGGTCACTAAGCCCACTAGGGAAAGGGCTATCAGAATTGCGCAATTGAGAAAATATTTTTCGAGTATTTGCTTCGATGGTTTTATCTTCCCTCCTCATTCAAATAAAATTCCATCAGAGGCAGAAAACACGATGCATGATTACATCCATGATATTTATACCCAATACAAGGAGTAGATGAAAGCCGTAGATAAAGCGTCGGCGGTAGCTTTTGAGTGAGCAAAAACAATCGAGAAGTTAGAAACCGAACTCGCTCAGAAGGACCGCATTATTCAAGTGCTCAATGATGAAGCCAAATCTTCTCAGAAATCTGAAATAGAGGGCACGTAGAAGGCTGACGAGACGAACCTAGCTATGGAGAGGATGCGACAAACGCATTTTGCTTTGGTCAAGAAGATGGGCCACCGAAACACCATAGTTACAGCTAAAAGGGATGCTGCGTTGAAGGAACTTGATGAGCTCAAAGCCAGACTTTCTGAAATCACTAAAGAAAAAGATAATGCGAACAAAGCAGACCAGGAGGCGTGTGAATAAGCTGTGGTGCTTCGGTTGAACGGGATGCGGCATCACTTAAAATCTAGGAGGTGGAGGCCAAGGTTGAGGATGAAGTTAAAATAGCGGAGTCCAGGCAAGTGTCTGATATTGAAGATATCCTCATCACTTACAATGCTAATGTCTTGAAGCATAGAAATCTAGCCTAGCTCGATAATTATCCGACATACCTGTACAATGCTTGGGGTCGAATAATAGAAGATGAAAGGGCTGAGCATCAGAGTGAATCAGTTGATGAGTTCGAGCTTGAGAACCGGGTGCTGAAGGCGAACGAAAAGTTCTCCACGATACAATGATCACATATAAAAAGGAGAAACTTGTCACCCAACACATGGAGGTTGGAGAAGGTTTAAGTGTTGAGCATTATGATATAAGTTCTGAGATTCTCACACCAACCCAGCCTGAATCTACATCTGCGGTTGATCCTCAGTCTATTCCTGCTTACAACCCTGATCAATCACAGTTATCTCCAGCTTGCGTGCAAGTCTTTGAACCTGCTCCGCCACCCCCGAGCCAAACTAAGTAAGGTATTCCGAAAATTTCTCTTGCTTTTTCAAAATCAGAAGCGTTACTAGAAGTAATTATTAACAGTTGTTCTTTTGTTTCTATCCAGTGATTAGAGCTACATCTACGATGCCTCCTGCAAAGTTACATCACGATCAGGAGGCTATCATAACAGAAGCGACTACAACAACGGCTAATGCACCTACGGATGGAGTACAAAGGAGCACACTTACATACGATGAAAAAATGATGAAGGAACTTCTCAGTCATTATAGTGACCCTTTTTCTGATCTGTCGTTTGTCATGAGTGGAGGCGTAGCCGTGACTAGCTCTTCGGGCCCAACCGTGGGCGTTTCCGACGATGCGTAGACACTTCATGAAGAGGAGATTATAGTCAAGATTAACGTTGAAATGAAATCAGCTGCCTGGGCCAGCAACTTTGGAGGTGGAATGGCGGGCCTCGGTCCAGCCTCGTTACGAATGATATCTCCTGGTGGTATGGTTGTTGATGCCAGCGTGCCTATCCTGCCTCCTACAGTTGATCTGGTCCCTCCGATTCCTCCTTCAGGAAGCATTCCCATACACGTGAGCTCGGAGGAGGAAATTGGTATAATGCCCTCGAATAGAGATCGGTCGCCGAAAGGCAAGAGCTCAAAGAGAAAACCAAGTGTTAGCTCCAGCGGGTCCACACCGAAGAAGAAACCGAGAAAAAAAGTAAGAGTAGGCATGTCTCTTCGGCTCATTTTTGGTAGATAGATAGGATTTTACTTTTGCTTTCCTTTTATAGGCCATGTATAGATGCAGGTTTGGTCCCTGCTAGTAGGACTTTGGTATAGTTTGTACTTAGCCTTTTTCTTCCAAAGAATGATTGAAATAAAATTTCATTTTGTCTTCCGCACGACTTGTGTTAATTTGCTTAAGTGTTTCAACATTCGAACTTCTACTCGATACACTTGTGAAGCTTTAGTTCCTTAATTCGAACCCGGATCCAGTTGCTAAGTCTTGGAGTTACGGTCTCGGGTCGCAATCGAGTGTTGAGTCGAATTTCGATACTGCACTATCTCAATCAGTAGTTGATACTTAAGTTCTACCCCCAGATTCGGGGATACGTTTGAAAGACCGGTCAGCGATCGTTGTTTTCCTTTAACACATCGATCTCGATCTTTATGAAATGAAGCTGAAACATGATGAATTTGAGTAGTCAAACCACACTTGCTTATCAGTTGGCGATTGTCTCCATACTTTAGGGATTGCACCTATTTGTGTCCGCTTAAGTTTTAGTGATATGTCCACGCTCTGGGGACTTAAGTTATTTTCACGGGCGGTCAGTCACGCTTGTTTAACATATATAACTGCTTCCACACTCTGGGGACTTCAGATTGGTTCGTGGGTGGTCAGTCACACCCGATTTGTGTTTATACTCTGACCGCACTCGGAGGACTCAGAGTTGTCTTACGGATAGTAGATCTATATCTGGTTTGTGTTTAAATCCTAATCCGCTCTCTGGAGATTTAGAGTTAGTCGATTTTTATACTCCAGTCCACACTCCGGAGACTTAGAGTCAGTAGATGTTTTATACTATAGTTCACACTCTAGGAATATGGAGTTGATGTTTATACTCCAATTCGCACTTTGGGAATTCGGAGTTGGCCGACAGACGGTCAGTCACGTCTGTTTAGGCGTTTGAATTTCATTCGCACTCTGGGAAGGATGGATTTATCAGGATCATGGACGGTCGATTCACATCCACCCTGAGTTAACAAGTGAGGTCGTTAGATGGAAGGATTTATCCTTGTCGAACTTTGTTCGGATACGGGTGAGGTCGTTAGGTGGACGGATCCACCCACCTTGAAATCGCATTTGTGAATTTATACTCCAGTTCGCACTCTGAGAATCTGGAGTTAGTTAGAGGATTGTCGTTTTTCAACCCTTTCTTGTCTTCCATGTGATGGCTTGCCTCCGAGCTCTGGTTTCACTTAGCGAGTGACCGATCATATCACAGTCACTCCCTATTTGAGTAAATCTCGCAGTATGATGGAACTTAGCTCTTCGTGCATCATGATGGTTGTATGACATATTCAAAAAATCACAGCTCTGGCTCGAAGAGATTGCATTTTATTGCTGAACTAAGAAAATACGGCAAAGTTAGTTGCCTTATTATAAATTCATATTTCGAAATGCAGAAACAAATTGCAAATGAAAAGTAGACTAAATAAGTAAAGCCTACCATGTGTAGTAGCGACGAAGAGTCTCGCTGTTCCAGGCACTTGGCAGAGTAAGACCATCAACGGTCGATAACTTAAATTGTCCATATCCGAAATTTTGTTCAATTACATGCGTCCCTTCCCATGTTGGTTTCATGTGTGAAGGAACCGGGTAGATTCTTTTAAGGACGAGATCGTCGAGTTCAAAGGTTTGGGGTCAGACCTTGGCATTGCATAATCGGGTGACTCGACTTCGGTATAAGGCTGCCCTCAAGTTAGCCTCTTCCCGCTTCTTATCCAATAAATCCAGGGATTCGGCAAGTAATATAGCATTTGTCTTTGGATCATAATATGTCATGTGATGAGAAGGCACTTCTAATTCAACTAGAATAACGGCTTCTGAACCATAAGAAAGAGAGAACGGAGTGTGGCCGATCGCGGATTTATGGGTTACTCGGTAAGTCCATAAAGCCATAGGAAGTTCATCGACCCATTTGCCCCCAGCCTTTTCCAATAGTTTCTTCAGAATAGACTTTATAACTTTATTAACAGATTCCACCTATCCATTCGCTTAAGCGTGTGCAACTGTAGAGAATTTCTTCTAGATGTGGAATCGTTGACAAAAATCCTTGAATTCAACACTATCGAACTGGGTTTCGTTATTGGTGATGATGGTATGCGGAAGACCAAATCGACAGATAATGTTGCATACTATGAAGTTGATCACTTTATTCGTTGTGATTGTAGTAAGGGGTTCAGCTTCCGTCCACTTAGTAAAGTGATCAACTGCGGCGATAGCGTACTTCGCACCACCTTTGGCCAGAGGTAGAGAACCAATAATATCAATACCCCAGACTGCAAACGGCCATGGACTGACCATCTGAGTTATTTTGGTAGGAGGGGCTCTAGGAATCCGAGCGTGTTTTTGGCATCTGTCACAATTTCTTACGTAGTCCAACACATCGCGATTTACGGTCGGCCAATAGTATCCATATCGGAGCACTTTCTTGGCTAAAGCTTGCCCAGCAGTGTGATTTTAAATTTATTTATGGTTAACCGATAGTATCAATATCGAAGCACTTTCTTGGTGAAAGCTTGCCCCAATATCTGTCATTTTAATTTGAAATTCATCTATCTCAATAAATTAGTAATGTACTGCATAAAATCTACTTTTAACAATAATTAAAATATAAATATCATTTTTACTAGCATTATCGTATGCAATGCATGTATTACACACTAGTATAAATAATTTTTAAAAGCCAAGAATCCATGAGGCCATGATGCTCGGTTTCATGTATAACTTAGTATTTTTATTCATATGTGATTTACATTTTATTTGACCAAATATAACGCTGAATTTTGTAAACTAATGCTTGCAATTTGAGATGCTAATTTCGAATTAGATTTAACGAAATACGACTTAATAAATAATGCAAAAAAATTCAAGTATTTCCATACATGTTTATCTCTTGTATCGTATTTTCAATTTATAGTGAAAAAAGTTATTTTGTTGTTAGGAAACAAGTGCACATGTTGATGTTTACCAAAAGTTATTATTCAAAAGTGAAAATATTTTCCTTGGTACTTAACTTTTTAGAAAACAACATATTTTATTTATTGGAAAGTTCATATAATACTTACGTTTATGAAAACTAAAAAAATCATTACGAAAAATATTTTCGTTTTATAAAGAGACCACAAATTATTAAGAGGCGCGTCATTTTATAGATTTTATAGTTGTATGAGATTCGTATTTTGTTCTGTAAAATGATAGCAATTATTTAATAGTCATCTTATATTATTTGGTTTTCGTAATAATAAAAATTTCAATAGTTAATCATTTTAAAATGGAAATATTTTTGCATCGATATCCGTTTTTCGTTATGTTCCAATTATCTAAAATTTGAAGTGGGAGACAAGCGAAAGAAGTATCTCAGTATATTTTGAAGTGGGTTTGTTTTGGTTTTTAGTTTATAATTATATTTTTGGCTTTTCGCCACATAGTTTTCTATTCACATTGGAATCCCCGAAAAAATACAATCGCGCTCTAAATATCTACGCAACCACAAAACGAAAACACAATCGTTTGTTGATAAATCATCAAATGAAAATCACTCCAAACCTATTAAGAAATAAATATCATTTAAATCATATTTAAATGCATGTCAATATATAATTTTTATATACACACCAAATTAATTACTATTGCCACCTAAAAATACTAATAACATTGAACATGTCAAACAAACAAATAATTTATATTTCATAAATATTAGTTAATTTATAAATCAATTAAATTATGTATTATTTCGTAGAAATCTTTAGATTGTCCTCATCATCGTTAGAAATCGAGACAAGTTTAGCATTTTTATTTGTTGATCCAGCTTCGGTTTCATTTCTGTGTTGAGAATTTAATTTAGCCCTAATCAATTCAAGAGAAATAAAAACTATAAACAAACGGAGATTAGCGGAAGCGTACCGGAATCCATTGAATCAATTTGTATGAAGATTCTGATCTTCCAAGAATACAGTTTCTACTTTCTGTCTGCGTTTCTCTCTGACGGGGAAGAAGAGAAAACTAAAAGTGCGTACTGTTTCTCAGGGACCAGAGCGTTTTATAACGGACAAAAAATCAGTTATGTATTATTTACAATTTGGCCCCTCAACAAATTGTAAATTTTACTTGTGGTTTATACCCTAATAATAGCATTATACAATTAGCATATGTGCCCACATAAAATTTTAATCCAAAAATCTCCCACTTGGGCAACATATGTTTCCTTATAAATGTACAACCTTATGAGCTCAAAATTTGCTATTAAATAAAGGTAATCTTAATAATCTCGTCTATCAACCATATTTATATAGGATCACAGTGGTCTTTGCCACATTAATCATGACTAAACCAATCAGTGGTCACATACATATATATAGTCAAATGACATAGATCAACCTACTTTCAATTGGTCCTCCTCAAAATTAAGCGAGGTCAGAATCAAAGCAATAAAACAGAGTGAATGAACAGAATACTTTACTTCTGATCAGAAAGTTAAACACATAAATGTCTTAAAGTAAATATACAGCACATATAATACAAACTCCCACTAAACCATAACATCCTCTAGTAATACAACACCCATGTGAGCAGTGTGCTCATGAAAGACCTTGGGCGGTAAACTTTTTGTGAGCGGATCCGCTATCATGAAGTTTGTTCCAATATGCTCTATAGATATATGTCCACTCTGCACTCTTTCTTTCACAACTAAGAATTTTATGTCAATATGCTTTGACTTAGTTGAGATTTTGTTATTATTAGAATATAGCACTGCTGATTTATTATCACAATATAACTTCAGCGGTCTTTCTACATTTTCCAAAATGCGCAGCCCAATGATAAAGTTGCGTAGCCATATTCCATGGTTTGATGCCTCATAACATACTACAAATTCTGCTTCCATAGTGGAAGAAGTTACAAATGTTTGTTTAACACTTTTCCAAGATATAGCTCCTCCAGCCAATAGATAAATATAGCATGATGTAGACTTTCTGCTATCTTGGCATCCAGCAAAATCAGAATCAGAATACCCTACGACCTCCAAATGATCCGATCTTCTATAAGTGAGCATGTAATCTTTTGTTCTCTGAAGATACCTCATAACCCTCTTGGCTGCTTTCCAATGGTCTATACCAGGGTTGCTTAAGTATCTGCCTAACATCCCAACAATGTATGCAATATCTGGACGTGTACATACTTGAGCATACATTAGATTCCCAACGGCTGAAGCATAGGGAATCTTTTGCATTTCTTGAATTTCAAGATTGCTTTTAGGGCACTGACTAAGACTGAATTTATCTCCTTTAGCAACAGGGGTATATCCTGGTCTACAATCTTGCATGCCAAACCTTTTGAGTACTTTATCAATATAGCTCTTTTGTGATAATCCAAGAATACCCCGAGATCGATCTCGAAGTATCTGAATACCTAATACAAAAGAGGCGTTCCCAAGATCTTTCATCTCAAAATGTTTTGATAGAAATTTCTTGGTTTCGTGCAATAAGCCTATATCGTTAGTGGCAAGAAAGATGTCATCGACATATAGAACCAGGAATATATGTTTACTCCCACTGAACTTGTGATACACACAATCATCAACAATATTCGTCTCAAAACCAAACGAGATGATTACTTGATGGAATTTGTGGTACCATTGACGAGAAGCTTGCTTAAGTCAATAGATGGATTTTGTTAATTTGCAAACCATATTCTTTGGATCTCCCGACACAAAGTTTTCTTGTTGTACCATATAAATTGTCTCATCAATGTCTCCATTGAGAAACGCCGTCTTAACATCCATCTGATGTAACTCAAGATCAAAATGAGCAACAAGTGCCATAATTGTTCTAAAAGAGTCTTTCGATGAAACTGGAAAGAAAGTCTCTATAAAATTGATACCTTCCTTTTGAATATAGCCTTTTGCTACAAGACGTGCCTTATACCTCTCCACATTACCCTTTGCATCCCTCTTGGTTTTAAATATCCATTTACAACCAATCGGTTTTGCATTTTCTGGTAATGGGACAAGTTCCCAAACTCTATTGTCTTTCATGGACTTATACTCCTCATTCATGGCATCTATCCACTTTTGAGAGTTAGCACTTTTCATGGCATGTTGAAAGTTGATTGGGTCATCTTCCATCATTCCATTATCATTTTCTTGTTCTTGGAGAAATACAATATAATCATCTGAAATAGCACTTATCCTTTCTCTCATGGACCTCCTTAATGACACTGGTTTTTGAGGTTGTTGAGTTTGTTCTTCTGGAATAATAGCTTCATTTTGAATAAGGGGTTGTATAACATTATCTTGTTGAGGTTCCGGAATCACTTCTTGATCAATGATAGGTGTAGGCAACTGTATAATATTGTCAAAAGTGATAATAGGAACTGGGTTTGAGTCCAATTCCTCCTCAAAAGAAATGTCTTTAACTTTATTTCTCCCTCCAAACTCAATATCCTCAAAGAATACTGCATTTCTCGTCTCAAAAATATTCTTAGCTATGGGATCATAACACTTATAGCCCCTAGAACGCTCAGAATAACCAATAAAGTAGCTGCTCACTGTTTTGGAATCCAGCTTCTTTTCATGTGGCCTATAAGGCCTTGCCTCAGTTGGACAACCCCAAATGTGAAAGTGCTTTAGACTAGGCTTTCGACCTGTCTAAAGTTCATAAGGTGTTTTTGCAGCTGCTTTAGTTGGTACTCTATTGAGAATATAAGATGCTGTCTTTAATGCTTCTCCCCAGGGAGAATCAGGTAAGGTGGAATGAGCAATCAAACTCCTTACCATATCCTTAAGAGTTTGGTTTCGTCTTTCAGCAACACCATTCATGCTAGGTGATCCTGGCATGGTGTACTGTGGGACAATACCACATTCCTCTAGGAATCTAGCAAACGGTCATGGACGTTGTTCACCTGAACCATCGTATCGACCGCAGTACTCACCACCACGATCAGATCTGACACTTTTAATTCTTTTGTTGAGTTGATTTTCAACTTCAACTTTATAAGCTTTGAACACATCCAGTGAATGTGATTTTTCATGAATTAGATATAGGTAGCCATAAAGTGAGTAATCGTCTATGAATGATATGAAATATTGTTGACCATTCCAAGATGTTGTAGGGAAAGGTCCACAAATATTTGTATGAAATAATTCTAAGACGTCTGAAGATCTATTTGCACCTAATCTTTTAGTTTTGGCCTGTTTTCCCTTGATGCAATCTACACAAATGTCAAAGTTTGTGAAGTCAAGAGATTCTAAAATACCATCAGATACTAAGCGCTCAACTCTACCTTGTGAGATATGACCTAAGCGCTTATGCTATAAAGATGCTAAATTTTCTATATTTAATTTACGTTTAGTACCACATGATTCTACATGCAAGGTTTCATTATAGGATGCAACTGTTTCCAAAAAATAAAGATTGTCATACGCATTTAAATCCAACAACATTTGAATTCAAAGACAAAGTAAACTGATTGTTTCCAAATGAACAACAATATCCAAATTTGTCCAACACAGAAACAGAAACCAAATTCCGTCTAAATGACGGTACAACAAAAGTGTCTTTTAAATCCAAATAAAAACCAGTTCCTAACAACAATCTAAAATGTCCAATCGCTTCCACTTCTACCGATTGTCCATCGCCCACAAAGATGTGTCTTTCACCATCACTTGGCTTTCGGTAGCTCAGACAACCCTGCATAGTAACACTTATGTGAGTGGTAGCACCAGAATCTATCCACCAAGTGTTTCTAGGTACTGAAGATAAATTAACTTCAGAACAGACCAAAGTAACAAACATACCTTTCTTTTCACTCCATGCATGATATTTGGTACATTCCTTCTTCATATGTCCAGGTTTGTGACAAAAGAAACAACCGTCATTTTCCTTTTGTTGTTTCTTTTGATCTGGATCCTTAGCAGCTTCATTTTTAAATTTTCTTTTCTTGCCCTTTGCTTTTGAGGTGCTGGCCAAATGAGCACTCTCAGTCTTATCTTGCTTCAGTCTTTCTTCCTCTTGCACACAATATGAAATGAGCTCATTGAGAGTCCACTTCTCCTTTTGACGGTTGTAACTGACCTTAAATTGACTGAATTGTGGAGGAAGCGAGATAAGCACTAAATGCATAAGCAAGTCATCCGAAAGCTCAAGCTTTAATGTCTTTAATTTTGAAGCAATGTGAGACATTTCCATAAGGTATCCCCTTATGTTTTCCTTGCCTTTGAACCTCATGGAAATAAGTTTCTTCAAAAGAGTACTTGTTTTCGCCTTATCGATTTTGGCAAAGCGTTTCTCAATTTCAGCAAGGAAGTCTGTGGCATCGGTAATCTCTTCGGATACCGCACCCCTAAAAGCCTCAGGTATGCCCCGTTTAATGATCATAAGACTCATGCGATTTGAACGGTCCCATTTCTCAAAAATTCTCCTTTCGTCGGAGGTACTCGCATCTGTAAGAGAAGCAGGCCGATCCATCCTTAATGCAAGGTCTAGATCCATGCAACCAAGAACAATTAATATGTTCTCCTTCCAGTCCTTAAAGTTATTACCATTAAGGACCGGTACTGAATTAAGGTTAGCAGATATAGTGGCAACAGCTGAAACAGAAAACAAATAAAATTATATAAATTACATGCTCTTAAGGACTTCATATAAAACAAAAAATTCAAATAATGGTTAATCATATCTCAAAATACCAATCACATCATTAATATCAAGTCTTTGGACAGTAATATTGACTGTAAGCGGTACTCTTGTTGTAGTAATCAAACGTTGACAATAAATTATGTCAAACAATATGCAATCTTTGGACTGTCATATTGTTTACATAAAATTCCATATGATTGTCACACATTTATCACCACAAGTATGTATGAAATTCGGCCAAATATTAATTCACCTTTGGGTTCGTTAATAAATGCATGAACTACATACACACAATTATTTTGATATTTTTTTTAATTGGAATAATCTACACAAAAATGATCGCTTTAGCGATATTTTGTTTCAATTAAACCATTTGAAATATAAATATCCTTAAAAAAACCAAATTGGAATTTTTTTTATGCACTGAATTATTTAGACATTCATTGACTGAAATATAAAACAATTTGAGTATCCAAATTCGGAATCCATAGATACTTTATTAGTCAATTGTATTTGAACAGTCTAAATAAATAATACATAAAACTAGATTAGGCAATATATTTATTCTTTACAAAGGACTGTTACAAAAATAGACTCTGCAAATTTTATGCAAATACTGGTTCAATAGGCTAACACAGTATAGATTCCAAAGTCATGAGACGCAATTTTATAGCCATGATAGTGCTATGGCATTGGCTGTCATGATTGTTGTTCTTATATATTGGCAGTGAATGGAATGAATAATGATAGATCAAACATGCACTAATATTTCCAAAACTGGCATTCATACCGACCCCATTAAATAAATAAACAAATAAAAGATTTACTTTGAAAGTCAACAACAGCACGTCAACAATTTTAAAGATCCTACTACTTAAATGAGTGATGAAACCAGGATACACTAAATTTGCATTAATATTAACACAATTTGCAGGGAAAGTACATATGCAGCCTGTCATGTAGTCATATGTGGTAACAAAGCAAAGTTAATGCACTAACATTATTTAATTATTTATACATGAATATGGTTTGTGGAAAATTCTACAAGCATGTTAAAGGTGGGAACAACAGAATTGTCAATCATGATACTATTTTAATAACCGAATGACATCATGTTAAATTTCTTACCGCATTAACACGGACAGCGGTATGGATGTACATGAAATTAGAAAATATGAATTCAACATTAACACACACAGCAGTAACATTTTGAGCAATTTTAAAATTCTTACTGCATTAATAAACATCAAAGTTTGTTTAAATGCTAGTGCAAAAATAGACTTCAGTTTGCAGGCTACATTTTGCAGGCTACCCAATGTCAGAAATCACTTATATAATATGTTGGAATGTTTAATCAGAATGATATTGAATAGACCATTTTGCAGGCTACCTAATGTTTCACGCAGATGAATTAAATTTCAACAGCGATTATAGCAATAGAAAATGCAACAAACATTTTCAAGCAACCGATATCGAATACCACTGCAAATTCTCAAGAATCAATTTAGGGTTGCTTTGATACCAATTGTTGAGAATTTAATTTAGCCCTAATCAATTCAAGAGAAATCAAAACTATAAACAAACGGAGATTAGCGGAAGCGTACCGGAATCCATTGAATCAATTTGTATGAAGATTCTGATCTTCTAAGACTACAGTTTCTACTTTCTGTCTGCGTTTCTCTCTGACGGGGAAGAAGAGAAAACTAAAAGTACGTACTGTTTCTCAGGGACCAGAGCGTTTTATAACGGACAAAAAATCAGTTATGTATTATTTACAATTTGGCCCCTCAACAAATTGTAAATTTTACTTGTTGTTTATACCCTAATAATAGCATTATACAATTAACATATGTGCCCACATAAAATTTTAATCCAACATTCTGTCCTTAGCAACTTCATCTTCGAGGATCATCATTTTTTCTTGCATTTGTTTCGTATATTTGATTGTTTTTGTGAACACCAATGCCTTGTCCCTCTACAACATGAAAAAATTCAGTTAAATCAATAACGTTAATCCATTAATGGTGTAATGGCATGCATTATACATTCAGGAAGCACTGAAGGAAAAGATTTATACTTATCTAAGTGCAAAGGTATTTGACATATAAAAACCGATATTTTTCGATATGCTTGCAGATTTTATTCTTAAATTTCTCCCTCATGAAAATAAAAAGCAGGAGTACTAAATAAAGGAATGCGTGGACATTAAACTCAAAATACGAAGAGTATAAAAAAATAATAGTCCAATGGGAGAAATTCATTGATATTGAGTGCACTCATAAGAAAAGAAAACAAATGCTGAAAATAAAGGAAAAAATAGCGTAACTCATACTTTGGGAAGAAAATTATACACTCGACTTTATGAAGAATTGGTATGTAGTCATTATTGTACATGTAATCATAATGGTAATGCATAATTTACAAATGAATTCATATATATTCATGGAGGAAGCGGAGAATCCAGAATGCTAGTCTACACGAGCAAAGGCGTGGAAAGTAGCGCACACAAGTAGGAAAACCGGAGTGGTGCTTCCGTGCGCAGGAGAAAAATATACAAGTAGAAAAATATTTATGCATTGAATTCATAACTAAAAAATTTGATATTTAATCTGATCATTGAAAACTTATAGATATAAAAAAGTTAAGAACAAGTTAATCATATCATTAAACAAGGCTTTAGAAGTTTGCTGGTTTAGCTATAAAGATCTGTATATTGTATAAAAATATTAAAGAACAAGTTAATCATGTTCTTTTGTTTACTCAACTCCCCACTCAAGTTCTTCATTGACCTATATAATAATTGAACTGTAGTCAGTTTTTTATGCTATTTAACTGATTGGAGTTATAAAATAATAAATGTAAAGGTATGCTTATTTTTCAAATGCTCCCGAGCTTATGTGTAATTAGTTCTTGTAAAAGGGATAGAAACTATTACTTGCAATCGATCTACATAGTTTTTATTTATTCTTTTTTACTGGAACTTTGTATCATCAAAACAGTCATTCAGGTTTGATTGAAACATGTATTTTAGGAGGACTTTAGTGCAGTTTATCGCATCCTAGAATCATCATAACATATGTGAGCATAAAGCATGGACAATATATGGATTCACTAGTTGTTTTCACTATTATTGCATGAAAAACGTAAACACCAAAAAAGGAAAATGACCTCTAATTCTACAAAGACAAGTTCAACCTCCACCATCCACATTTCTATCGATAAATTCAAAGTTTTGGAATGTTTTTCTTTTATAATCGATCCAAAATTATAAATGTTGCTAAAAGCCAATTTCATTAGCAGGTATAGTTCTTTGTTATAAATAATAGAAGTATCATTAGTATTATATAAGTAACTTAAGATTTTCCAGCAACTTCATGTTGAAAATATGTTGCTTTTTGACAGTAATGTTGTTTCTCATATCTTAAAACAAATTTGTAATATATGAACAAGATGAGACAATTTTTCCAAATGTTATTTGAAATTTTTAAACCACTGCAACTATCAAAGAACAATATGCTGCATTTGCCCATTATAAACCTGTGAAAAACGTGAATACAGATAAATATGGTGGAGTCAACAAAAATAGGTTCCTTAATTCATTCTTTTCTTATAGATTTATAGTTTGTGAATGCAACATTATCATCAGAGAGTTCGACACAGGCATAAAACAATTCTTTTCTTCAGTTTATCTTGCTTTGCTTAATAAAAAATTTCAGCCTTTTATTTGTTTTGATGGCTACGGTTTGGTGTTTTATTTTTATTTCCACTTTCCCAATTGCATTAGCAAGTACAGTTCTTTGTTACAAATAAAACATTTTTTACATGATTCAATTCTCCAGCTTTTGCCACACTTTCTTTTTGTTTCTCTTCCATCTGTGTAGCCAACTCATTTGTTTTATGAAAATCTTGATCATAGAATGTAAAGCTTCTTTGTTGCTATTACTTTTCTTTAGTTCTTCAACATGGATCTGTGCAGTCAACATTCTATGTAGTTGCGGATCAGACGTAGATCTATATATTGTATGCGATAAGGAATGTGAATTGAGGTACAATTTTTTGAAAAGGTACTTTATTAATACAGAAGCAGCATGTATTTCCATGATATGCTTCATTAAAACCTGATAATCCCCCTAACCTAGATGGGTGCCTTACTAAGAAAAATAGTACATATCATGTCCATATATTAACAACACAATAGTAACAGACGACTGTTATCCAAGTTGTTAAGTAGATGGAGGAGTAAAACTATAGATAACACACTCAAATCCATCCACAATGACAACTTGGAACAACACAACAACAAATACACTTGGGAACCAAAAAAATAAAGTACACATGTTATCACACAACACAGCAAATAGGGAAACAAGACTCGAGGAGCCACATCACTTATCACTTCGAAGATGAGAGAGAATCGACTTCAATTTACTTTATTATAATCAGATCTGAACAAGAAGCTTCAGTCAAAACTCAAAAAATGGTGGCAGTAGAAACTAGATATTCCCATTCAATGAAAGTAGGTACGGCACCAGATCGAGGATAAAGCCAACTGTAGATTCATGATGGTCTAAAGCTTTGATTATGATCAACCAATATCCCAAAGTTTAGTAAGCTAAGTTTACTTTCTATGCTTAACTTATTGTAGTCTATTTTCCTTTGTGTCAGTTGAGTACAAACTTGAGCTATAAGCATGACTCTGATTTGAATTGGTAGTTCAATACCCTTAAATACTCTTGCGATATGCTCGCACCAGATATGCCATATAAGTGTAGTAAACACAATAATCCTAAGGCTATCTAGAAATTTATCGCTTGTCTGATTTTGTGGCAATATTTGTATAATTGAGTTGATGTCGCATGAATTTCCAATGGTAATTTGAAGCTTTTGCATTATTATCTCTAAAATATGTCTCGAGTAATTACTGTGAAAGAATAAGTGATTTCTATCCTTAGTATTAGATTTACAAAGCACACACAGATCATCTATACCATTGTTCCATTTTTTAATTCTGTCATTTGTGCTAAGTCGATTTAAAATTGCCAACAATGAACAAGGCGACATTTTAGGGGCATGGTTGTAGTCCCATATAATTGTGGTCCAACTCAAACATTTTGATTGTTTCTAGTATGGTTCCAATCTGAGTTGATGTTAAACTACCCATTACTAGTAGGAAGCTAAAACCAAAAATCTTTTTGCTCGTGATTGTGAATTTTAATGTCATGAACTGTCTTGTGAAACAGAATAGGAACATACTCCAGCTGTCCTTTCCAATTATTACCTAATAATAGAGTAGATACTTTTCTTCTGACGCTGCCTGCTATACTTATGTTATTCCGGCCATATTTATCTAACAATGAACTACCATTAATCCATGGGTCTTGCCATAGATCAGTATTATCCACATTTGCTATTTTCCTATCAATAAGGCCTTTACACCATTGTCTAGCCTTTAGCAATAAATTCCATGTGTATGATGCACTGGTGGTAGAGTCTGTAGTCCAAAAATTTGAATTTTTACAGTATCTATTACACATCCACTTAGCCCAAAGTGAATCCCCTTGGTGAAATTTCCATCCTATTTTGATTGCAATTGCTTTAGTCATATCATCAAATTTCCTAATGCCCAGGCCTTCCTCTTGCTTTGGTTTACAAACATCTTCCCAACTCATCTTATGCACTTTAGATTTCCATATATTAGCACAAGTAGAATTGATTGTTTGAATAACTGCCACAGGAATTTGGGTAAATTATAGCCAAAATTGCACCATAGGATGTATGACAGACTTGACCAAATCAATTCTGCCACCAATGTTCAGTATCCTTGAATTCCAATGATTATTTTTGTTATTAATTTTATCAATTAAACTTCCAAAGTCTCTGAATTTTAATTTGTTATTGGACAATGGAATGCCAAGATATATCCCAGGTAGATTACCAATGTTGATGTCTAATATGCCTGCAATTTGCTATTTATTTTTTGGCCCCTTTACTGAAAAACAAAGAAGGTTTGTTTTCATTTGAATTCATACCAGTTACAAGTTATGGTTCCTAAAACAATTTAAGAACACATTCTGCATTTTGTGTAGTGTCTTTAACCATGATTAGTATGTCATCTACATATAGTAAATGTGTAATCATTGGCTCAACTTTATAAGTAGACTGATGCTACCTTTCAGCAGTTCCACATCAAGTTTAATAGTTAGAAATTCCATAGCTATTGAGAATAAATATGGTGAAAGAGGGCCCCCTTGCCTTAATCCCCTCGAACTTTTAGTGAATCCAAATGGGGAACCATCTATTAGCACATAAAATGTGGGGGTAGAAATACACTCATAAATAAGATTTGCAAGCACCGTCGGAAACACCATTGAAATCAGCATATGATGAACAAATTCTCTACTGATTTTATCATAAGCTTTATGTATATCAATTTTCAAACAAAGATTATTAGTATTTTTCCTATTGAATCCTCTGATCATCTCATATGCAAGCAGTGAATTCTCTGTAATAATTCTCCCTGGAATGAAAGCATTTTGATTATAAGAAATAAGGTGCTCCATATAAGGTTTTAGTGGATTACAAAGCAAATTGGCTAAAAAATTATAGGAGACAATACACAGGGAAATTGGTCTGAAATCAGATATTTGATTGGCATCGGCCTTTTTTGGGATAAGGCAAATGAAAGAGTGATTTATTTCTTTTATAATTTTGCCTGATTGAAGGATACTATTCATAACATTCAAAACATCATACTTGAGATTCTCCCAGTGGACTTTATAGAATTTGGAGTTTAAACCATCTGGTCCAGGGGTGCTATTGTCATTGATTTGAAAAACTGCATTTTTATTTTTCTCTAGATCAAAGGGCTTGCATATGTTGATTCTTGCATTAGTCGATAGGATTCTCTGACATACCGTATCTAGAAATTGATTTGTGGCTTGGGGAGATGAAAACAAATCAGTGAATTAATTGATTACTTCGTTAGCTAACTGTTCTGATGCTGAGACCCATTATTCATTGGAATTCATAAGGAATTTACTTCTTCTATTAGGCTTGGTGTAGTTTATTTTATTATAGAAGAAGTTGGTAGGTCTGTCTCCTTTGGGTAGCCAGTTCTGTTTCATTTTCTGCTCATTGTCACTCACAACAGAGTTCATAAGTGAAATTATTTGAGCATTTTTCTGGGAGTACCAATCAATTATCTACTCATTTAAAGGATTTTGAACTATTTGCTTATATAACTCATTAGCCTCTTCATTCATCTGGTCAATAACTGCACTCATGTTCAATTTCTCTTTCTTCCAGTTTTTCAAGGCATTTTTGGCTGCTTTAAGCCTGCAAATTAAAATATGCAGAGGGGTTCCAAATAGACCTTGAGTCATGGCATGCTGGAGCGAAGAATGGTAGCCTGCTTGGGGATGCCATGAATTACAGTGTTTGAAAGGTATTCTCATCTCCTTTTTATTAATATGCTTTAATATGCTATTAATAATAGCATAATCACTTAGAGAATGATATCCAAAATGAATACCAATGTGACTAAACTCATCAATCCATAAATCATTAACAAACACACGATCAATTTTACTATGAATTGAGAAATCGTTACCTCCCCTCCAAGTATAATAGTTTCCACTAAAATCCGGTTCTACTAGTTTTGATGAGGTAATGCAATTGATAAAAGCTTGATCACTTGTCGAATTATGCAAACCATTATTTATCCTATCTTTGGATGATAATATAGAATTAAAATCCCCGCCACAATCCAAGGAAGCTTAACATTATTTGAATGCTTAGAAAGATAATTCCATAGGTTAACACGTATCTCTTCATCGTTAAAGGCATACACAATAGTGCATAGAATCTAACACCACTTGAATTGTGCAAAATACACGAAATGAACTGGTCATTTGTATGTAGGATGATATTAGACCACTGAGAAGAATCCCGTAGTATTAAAATTCTACATTTTTGACTACTAGAAATGTCATGAGAGAATTTCCATTTATTGTCAGTTTTTGCCATGGACTTGTCTATACTGTTCTTATGTAGCTTATTTTCACATATACCAATAAAAGAAATGTATTACTATTTAGTAGATGTAGAATTTCCATCTGCATTGTTAGGGCATTTATGCCCCGGATGTTCCAAAAGAGGAACTCCGTCTAAATATTATTACTTTGACTGCTACTATCAGTAAGGGCAGTAGCAGACCCCATAGACTTGTGTTTTTTTTGATTTTTTGGTCTTTCCCTTCCATTGGTTAACTAAGGTGGTCCAGGCTGGATTTTCTACAACATCTTCTAAAGAAATAGCTTTAAATTCAAAAGGAACCTCCTCAGTTCGTACTTTTCAAGTGGTTCTAATTTTTGACTTTTGTTGCTATGTAGGATCCTGTTCGGAGATGACAATACAAGGCAAAGGCTTACAAGATATACTAGTTCTTTCTTCTGAGATAAAATTATGAGGCCCGTTGCTACTAGTCATTTGAAATTCTATTTCTGTATCTATATTCCTATCACTTAGAGTATTGTTTGTAATACTAGTCGAGACCACGTTCTTCGACTGGACTGTTTTAGTTTCTATTAAAACTTGATTTTCATGTATCTTAGTAATATTGTCATTCCTGTGGTTAACAACATTGTCTTCTTAAGCTATAAAGACAAATTCAGTTTGTACTTGAGAATTATTAGATAAACCTTCCAAGTTTACTTGTTTTCTTTATGGTCATGTATATTCTACTTGTTTTGCGAATGTAATAGAATTGATGTTTGGTATAAATATATGTTTCAAATTGAAATATATTTTGGTAGAATTTAAAAGTGAAACATTTTAATCACTTTAAATGAAGAGTTTAGAGATTAAATTGGATTTTTAAATGAGGTTTTGAAATTTCAAAATGTTGAAATTTGAGGATTTGAGTATGTAGTAAAAGGATTTTGATAACCTTGAAGTTATTTGTTTAGTTAAATAGAGTGAAAAATCCATTCTTTGAGTTTGTCTTGCTTTTGTGCAATTATCTAACAACTTGCATTTTTTCGGTCATTTTTTTAGTTTAACGACCTTTGAAGTAATCATCCTTAACGAAGATTCTCACCTCATTTGTTGTAATCTTAGCATTTATATGGCTCCTTCTGTAGTGACACACGAAAAGTCATCGCCTTGTTGTTTGGAGTTCGAATGAAGCGATGCCAAATCCCAACTCTATTTGAGAAGTTTTTGAGAAATCAATCTCTCTCGATTGGTTTTGAGTAGCTTTCTACTTTTATGTTCTTGTTTCGATGGAGAGATGCCTTCGAAGTCATAAGGTATTGCTCGAAGATATTCTATAGTTCGCTAATCCCAACAAATATATTCGGATGATCATAGAATTTATCGAGCAATTTTACCTTGGTCTTCTCTCATCTTGAGTTGAAAGTTTGGAGTTTTTATCTCGTGCTTGTCTATCCTTTCTCTGATTGATGAAATAATTATGTTGAATACAAACTCTTCCCTAGAAATTGCGAGGATGCAATTTTGTTAACGGGGGAGTCTGTAATAACCCTGGTTTTGGAGATTACCTGTTAATGTTATTAATATAAAATTTTAAATTGTTTATTTAGAATAACCAATAAATTTTGAAAATAAAATGAGAAAAACAAAGTTTGGAACTTTATTATGTTTATTTGGGTTAATAATCATTGGAAAATGGGTTTTTTTAAGAGAAAAGGCAATAATTTATTAATTATTGCCAACTTCTTCTTTTAACAATTTTTAAAAGAAGTATGTGATTTTTAAAGGGTGTTTATTCAAATAAAAAGATGGAAATCGATTTAAAAATGTTTTTTAACTGTAAATTCGAGTTTAAAATGGTTTGTAATATTTTCTAAGTGAGAAAATGATTTTTGTTGAATTTTAGAAGTTAAAATGTAGGCTTTTAAATTTATTTGGAGAAAATTATGTATTATTGTGAAATTAAGGATTTTAATAATAATAATGTTTTGAAAATAAAAATTAATTCTTTTATTTAGTGTGAAATAAATTATTTATTGTGTATATAAATTTACAAATTTTTATTTGGTTAAAAATGAAAAAAAAAACTAGTGTATAAGTCGATAATATAGGTTAAACTATACATCTCTTTGTAATTTCTCTAAGTAAAATTACCTTGGGCCACTTCGGTAGGGATTCAATCCATTAATCCTTTTTTAGAATTATATATTAATAACAAAAGAGATGAGAACTTACCAGTACGTTCCTTTTTGTTATTGACCTCCTTCTTCCTTAGCCTGAGAAATAAAACACGCTTCTCTAAATTGCAATTCAAGTTATTTCTTCAACTAAATTCAAGCAAGTTGAAATATTATGAAAATTATAGTATAATTAAAAGGTAATCTCACTCAAAACCTTACAATTTCATCAAATTCCTAATTTTAGAAGTGGTTTTTCTAATTTACTGTAAAACTTCTTTTGCATGTTTGTTTAAGGAATTCTACAGGGTATTGGAAGCTTTCTTCTACTCAAAGCTTAATCTTTTCAGTTAATAATTCGGTTTTTTAATCAAGTACAGCAAGGTGAGTTTGTTAACTCACATTTCTAGCTAAAACGAGATTGCTAATGCAAAGATCTGGGTGATTTATGGTTACTGTAGACAAATTCTATCAAGTTTTCATACACAGATTATATATTGTTTCTATTGCTTCTTTGAGTAGTGATAACTACTTGATTTCTTAACCAACTGCTGCTAGATATTTTCTGGATCATACTTTAGATGTTTTTTTATGTGCATGCAAATTTTCATAGCATTACATCTTCATATGTTGCCTCAAAGTCATGCTGCAAAATCACTTTGGAGCCTGAAAACTGCCTAAAACAAAATCGTGTAGAAGGGTCAACAGCCATTCTTCTCTGGGTAAGCATACATGTCGACCCAGAGAGTCCTTAGGTCAATATGCCTGTCGACCTAAGGCCATATAGGTCGACCTCAAGGTTGACATGCATGTTGACCTGGGAACCCTTGGTTGCCTTTTGTGCTTTCTACTTCAGTTCTAGCTCAAATTTTCTACTTTCTACTCTATGTTCTTGATATATTATTGAAGTATTTCATGGCAATGATACCCATTAATGGGTTAGCCAAGTTTTTGTGGACTTGAGATTAAGATTTGAGATGAATTTGAATTGAATTTGAATTAAATTTGAATATCGGTTTTGAGATATTTTCTTTATTTTCACCGTTTTCGAGCATGTATTTCTCTAAACGATTTTGAAACAAATTTTAAAATAAATTGGATTCTAAAATAATTATTACACAATACTTTCAAATTATTTTTAAGTTATAAAACCTATTTATTCTCCGTAATAAGGGGATTTTCAAATAATGGTTCTATTATTGTTTTTGGAAAATAGTTTTAAAAGCTAGTTTCTCTAATAAATTATTTCAAATATAAAATACACATTTTTGCACAATTCGAACATATGAAAAAGAGAACTAAACAATTTAAGGTTAGTAGAGACACGTTCGTTTACTGTTTCGGTTGATTCCGGGCTTGTACGATCGAAGCTATTAGATGTTATCGATTCTGAGTTATTTAGCCATTTTATGACGTATTTTGAGTTTTATAATTCCTATTCATAGGAGTTTTCTTAGATAGCCAATATTTGGCGGGTTTTACGGTTTGAGATCTCTTATTCTAGGAGTATGGTCAATGAGAATCATCACGATGTATTTTTATACTTGCCAATAAGACTAAGCAAGTCTTGAGTTTGAGATTTTATGGTTCATGAGAAATCATCACAATGTTTTTACTTGTCGATGAGATGGGACAAGTTATGATGTCTTTCGATAATTTTCGATGAGCTGTGGCAAGGTGTGATTTTCTGAGATTTATGATGTTTTTTAGTGTGGCATTGACTAGCGGTTAGTAAACCGTTCAGTGAGAACGTATGGCATGGGACACATGTTACCACTTTACGGGTTTCTATCTGAGAGTTTGTGACACATTCGCGATGTTTACCAGTACTACAGACCTTCGGGTCATCACGATGTTTTAAGATTTCGGTCGTCACGATGTTCTACGATTTCGGTTGTCACCGTGTATTACGGCTTTGGTCGTCACGATGTATGGGTACCTAATATATAAATATATATATTGTACCGGTCAAGATGTGGCACGTGCATCATTGCTTTGACATGCACTCGGGGATCTGGCCAATCAGGGTTTTTTGAGTTTTTTGGGTTTTTTGAGTTTTCTGACTATTCTGAGTTTTCTGTTTTATTACGATTTCGCCATTTTAAGATATTTTATTACATCGATAGCCTAATTCTATATGAGATGTTATATATATGATGATTTCATGTTTGAACTCTTATTAAGTTCCTTGAGTTATGAGATTTGTGATTTCGTGATTTTATAGGTTATTCTGGGTTTTGCCATTCTGGAGAGTTGAGTTTGAGTTTTATATACATTTGTACCAATGAGATGATGTATAATTAAGTTTAGATATTCTTCTATATTCGAGATTTAGATTGTCATTCCATGGCATTCTGAGATTTTATTTATGTGATGAGATGAGGCATATTTGAATTTTGGGATTATCCTATTTGAGAATGTTTTATGTTGTCATTTTGGCGAGAGTTTGTATTGATGGTTCTCCTTTTCAGGAGATGTGGTTCTTCGAAACCGTTATTGTTATATTAAAGGTTTCGCTGATGATATGAGGCAAATATGATGTTTAATTGAGTTTTATCATGAGATTTCCTCCTTGAGGTTTCATACACTTAAGCTTTATCAGACCACTTGAGATATGAACTTGTATGTCTTGTTGTTTCTTCTTATTCAAGAAGAATGTTCGTCCTTCCCATAAAATGAAGTCGTGTCATAGTCTTGGTTGGACTTCCTCCCATTCGAGAGGTATTCTACCCTTTCCTTATGCTTCATCTTATCTATTACCTTTATGAAACTGATGTTTTATCTAGACTGACCCGTGTATTTTATACTCAGGTCAGACTGAGTTGTTTCATGTTAGCTATTAGTTTTGGGACTTAGCTTTGATGCATCTGCCTAGATAACAGCCTAGCACTTTTGTGTAGTTTATATTTCTTTCCACTTGACTCTGATATGCATTTTGATTAGATGTATATAGTGTGGTCTTTGAACCACTTTTGGTGTATCATTTTATATTGTAATGGGATGTATCAGTGTGTATGTATTTGCATATATATATATATGATGTTACTATTTTGTGATGTGATATGCATTCTGTTATTGCATTTTGTTCTGATAGATTTATTAGCCACCTATAGTTTTATATTAAGCATTTATTGGATACGTCGATCCACTCGAGATAAAAGGAAAAAAATAGAGCATTTATCGATGTATTCAGTAGATATTTAAGACAAGATTATAGATGATTGCTCCTACCCAACCCTATTCTTTGCATTAGCACACAGAATTACCCAGTAATTCTCTTTTTAATGTGGGTCTCGAGGTGGGCTTCACGAACGTAAATCAAGTAGGTTCAGTCGACTAGTTAATGGACTCAGTCGACGGCACTCGATCGACTAAGGCCATAGGCCAGTCGACTGAACTGGGCTAAAATAGTTTTTATAAAATAGCTTTGATTTTTTTTTTTTTTTTTGTTTTACCCTTTGATTCTTATGTGTGTATATGAAGTGTCAAGGAGATTTTACAACATATTCTAAGACAATATACATACTTATAACTCTTGATGATTCGTATCTCGATCTTCTTGAAGTGTTGATGATCCTTCGTTAGTGTTCTTCTCGTCTCTTTGGTTGATAGTTTGCTGTTTTCTGAATAGTGTGATATAATATATATATAAATATATATAAAGATATAGTTGTCATCATTAAAACTTCAAACCGAGGTTCTAACACCCCACTCCATCCAAACCCTTCTTTGGAGGGTACATATGGAAATTGGTGGTTCCTTGACTCGTTTCCGGCCAAATTAAACCACCCAACACCTTCTTCTCCTCCTTCCTCACCTCCTATTAGACTTGAAACTGCTAGTCGCAATGAAAAGGATCGAAGATGCCCGATAGTAGTAAACAATGTTAATTTAGGGAGTAGTATAGTAGATCGCATAGTTGATTCTATACTGGTTCGGACCTTCCGTCCTACGTCCAGACCCGAAACTCCCCTTCAGTATTTCACTATCAACACCCTTACTTCACCCGAAGGAACAAATTAGCAGACTCTGCCTGAACAACCGAACATGACTTCAACAACAATTACAAGTAGCATAACAAAAACATTACTCTTTGACACGGTGTATCTTGATATACAGAATGTTAGCTTTACGTACAATGACTCCTAAAACCAAACCAAATAATATTGAGTGGAGGTGTAGATGCTAAGAAGTTTATTCAACTAGAGTATGAGATGTGGAGATGAAATAAACTAGTTAGAATCTCTGAAACGGATGAATTTCTTGGAACTGGGAGAATCACTTTAGAAATTGAGAGTTTAGGAGTGGAAATCAAATCACAGAGTTGTATTTTGATTCAGGGATGGTTAAGGGTTTACATAGATGTTGTAAAGTAGGGGTGCAACCTTCCAATTTCACCATTGATGAAAAGAAGTAGTTGCGGTTGCAAAGAGATGCAACTTCTAAAGTGAAGAAACACAAATATATCTCTTCAAAAAACTAGTCATTTTATACTAGGTCGATCGACTAAAAGAAGGCTTCAGTCGACTAGCTTAATATAAAATTCGAGTCTGAGAGCATGGCCGAAAATAGGACAAGTTGTTTGTATTTAGTTTGACCGGGTTCAATCGATTGAACAATGCTTTTATTCGTCCGAATCATTGTAATTTTTAGAAGCTTGTGTGGTTCTGTGATAAAGGTAAGTGCTCATCTCTCAACCCACTTGGGTTTGAATCCTAGCTTTTCATATTTTTAGTCATTTTATTATACACCGTTTTGACCTGAAATAACTCAATAAACACATTAGTACCATTGTTGCATGGTTATTGTCATCAAAACATCATATATATATATGGTTCTTTCGTTCTTCTCCTTTTTGATGATGAAAACCACATAACTTTAACATAAAATAATAACTCCGCTTAGATACATGTTATGTAAGTTTATTTCCCTCAACTTCGTATAAAACAGAGTTTGGAAATAGAGTGCGGTTAACAACAAATGGAAATTTTCCATGGCGTCCAGTTGGTCGTGCAATGAAGTTGTCAAGGGTAATGATATCCCATTTGCTGTTCCGTTAAAATTTTATCAACCTCGAGATTTCACTTCAATGAAATGTGCTAAAATGTCAATTGATGTTGTTCAAAATGCAAGAAACAATGGGATAATGCTATTGTAAGCTATGTTGTTGGTCCCAAGCCTTATTATCCTTGCTTTAAGGATTATATTAATAAAGTTTGGAAACCCGAGGATTAATATTCCATACATTCTAAGGAGAACAGATTTTATGTTATTAAATTTAATAACAAAAAAGATTGCGATAGAACATTGGAAGGTGGTCCATACTACTACAACAGAAAATTAATGATGATGAAGCGATGGTCTCTTGGAATGCAACTAAATAAAGAACTCCTAAACTCAATTCCAATATGGTTGCGTTTTCCTAAACTCCCACTAGACTATTGGATGGAAGAGGGGATTAGTCGTATTGCCTCGGTTCTTGGATCCCCTATCAAACTGAACAAAAACACTGAAAGTATTATTAAAATCACTTATGCTAGAGTTTTTATAGAAATCAACAATTCCTTTGATTCTCGAATAGAATTCCTATCCTATTCGAGAAAGATGAAATGATATGGCAAGAAGTGTACTTTGAATGGAAACCCCATGTGTGTACTAACTGTTCTAGTTATGGTCATATGGAGTCACAATGCCAATTTAATAAAGTATGGGAACCAAAATCTCATTAACAAGAAAACTCGAATGGCAGCAAAATGCAAATTGATGAAACTTGCCAAAACATAGGCAATATAGAAGTCAAGACAATTAATACAGATAATCAACAAACTAGTATGCAAGGATGAACTGTCAGTAATGATTAGCCTGTAGATAATCATATCAGTCAAGAAGTTCAAGCTTTACAGAACTTTCAAACAGTTTAGTCGAAATCTACTTTCATGACTATTAACAACAATTCAGTTCACAACACTACTTCTATTATAAAAGGCATAGTCTCACAGAAGCTAGAAAATAATATCAGAGAAGAAAATACAATGATAGGAAAAGAAACTGAAGTGCATAAAGAAATAATCTCTATTACTAATCAACCACAGTAGAAACCCAAGCAGTTCCATGATTCTAGACCAAGGTCGACTAAAAAACTGAGAACTGAGGAGATTCCATTTGAATTTAAAGCCACCACCTCAGATGATGTTCTAAATAACTCTACATGGAATACATTAGTTAATCAGTTGAAAGGGAAAAACAGAAAACCAAAAAAAACCTAAGAGTTCTAGGTCTGCTATAGTTGAGAGTAGCATTTCAGGTAATAACTCATAAATGGAGTTCCTCTTTTGGAACGTCTGGGGCATGAATGCCCCATATAAGCAGATAGAAATTTTGAAATTGGTAAATAGTAAAAGATTTTCATTTATTGGTATTCTTGGGAATAAACTGTCCATTGATAGTATTGATAGATTTATGGATAGAGCTGGAAAAAAGTGGAAATATGCTCATAATTGCTCTACTAACCTTAAAAGTAGAATCTTAGTTATTTGGGACTCTCATGTTTGTTCAAGCATCGTTATTCACTGAAATGATCAATTCATCACTTGTATCTTACACAACGCAAATGGAACTAGTATGTTATGCATAATGATCTATGCATACAATGAGGAGGCGAAAAGAAAGGAGCTATGGAAATATATAATTGAACGGTCTACTAGTTTTAATTTGCCGTGGATTTTAGCTGGCGATTTCAACTCTATCTTATCTTCTAACGAAAGAATTAATGATGGTTTATACAATTTGATAGGAGATCAAGATTTCATTGACTGCATACCCTCATCAAATCTGGTGGAACCAAATTTCACAGGAAATTTCTGTACATAGAGTGGAGGGAAAAACTTAACAATCCATCGTAAAATAGATCATGTTTCTATCAATTCTTTATGAATAATTTCAAACATTTTGGGATTAATTTTGGCTTACATTCATTAAGCGACCATACTCATTTATAAATTAAATTCATGGTACATAATGATAAGAAGAAAAATATACCTTTTAGATACAACTCATGGCATCTCCAAGAAGGTTATCAATTAGCGCTTAATTCCGCCCTGACTTTGGTTTTTCATGGAAACCAGTTACACATCCTTTTATGCAGACTGAAGGCAGCCAAGTCTGCGTTGAAAACCTAGGTCAAAAGCAAAAGAATACTTACAGTATAGTTGATCGTTTGAATAATGAAGCTAACAATATATACGGTCAATTATTTAAAGACCCTTTGAGTGACAACCTCATAAATCAATATAGTTTGAAAACTACTCAGATACATTCTATTATAAGGAAAATAACTATTGACAATGAGTAGCGAATGAAACTAAACTGGCTAGCTAAAGGTGATAGACCAACTATTTTTTTCTACAGCCGAGGTAATGTTGTCAATCCAAATCGTGGAGGCAAATATTTACTCAATTTGAATGGTATATGGAATCTAGCATCAGATAAACTTGTAGATGAAGCTGTCAACTATTTTATTGAATTATTTCATTCATCACAGACTATAAGACAATTTCCAGGTATCATACATAAAAGAATCCTCTCTAAAAATGCAAGAAGAAATTTATGAAAGCCATTCCAGTTAGAAGAAATCAAAATTGCAGTTTTTCAGATTAATGACAACGGTTTCTCAAGACCGGATGGCATTAACTCGAAATTCTATAAAATTCATCGGGAACAAATTAAAGGTGATTTATTGAATGCTACGAGTGGAATTCTTCAATATGGAAAAGTTATACGGGAAATCAATCACACTTTCATTTTCCTTATTCCAAAAAAAACCCGATGCTACTAAATTGATTGACTTTAGGCCGATCTCATTATGCAACGTGTTATATAGGATTTTAGCCAGTCTTCTTTGTAATTGGCTAAGACCATATATGAACAACCTCATTTCATATAATCAAAATGTTTTTATCCCAGGAAGAATCATTATGGAGAACTCTTTGCTCGCATATGAAATGGTGGGAGGATTCAACAGGAAAAATTCCAACAACATGTGCCTGAAAATTGACTTGCATGAAGCCTACGATAAAATAAATAAAGAGTTTATTCATCATATGCTAATGTCCATAGGGTTTCCGTTATCATTTGCTAACATCTTATATGAGTGTATATCTACTCCCACTTTTTCGGTGCTAACTGATGGATCCCCCTGTGGATTTATTAAGAGCTCGAGGGTTTTTAGGACAAGGGGAACCACTTTCACCTTACTTATTTGCTATTGCTATGGAATTTCTTACAATCAATCTCGATTTGGAGTACTTGAAAAGGAATTTTACTTCTATTTATAAGATTAATCCCACGATCACCCACTTATTATATGCAGATAACATTAAATTATGGCCAAAGCTAATTTAAATAATGCAGAAAGCATTAAGCGGAATTTTCAGGAAATGAAAAGCCTAATTGGATTGGATGTCAATGAAAACAAATCCTCAATTTTCTTTACCAAAGGGGCTAGAAATATGAAACAAATAGCTGCCATTTTAAATATCAGTACTACAAATAAGGTTCAAATAGTAAACTTAAAACAAGGGATTTTGGAAGCTTAATAGACAAAATCAACGAAAATGCAACCACTGGAATAGTAAGATGCTGAACATTAGTGGTAGAATTGAATTAATAAAAAAATTTATCTATCCAATGATTCAATTCTGGTTGCAGTTCACCCAAATCCCAGTTAATGTCAGTAATGGAATAAATTCTATTTGTGCTAACTTCATTTGCAAATCTAAAGCTCATCGGATGAGCTGGGATGATGTATGTAAAACCAAACAAGAAGGTGGTCGGGGTATAAGGAAAATTAATGATCTTGTAAAGGCAGTTGGCATTAAACTTCTCTAGAAACTTTTACAAGAAGAAACAATTTGGGCTAAATGGATGTTTAACAAGTACTGCAAAAACAAAATTTTTTGGCATGCAGACATAAACAACAATGATTCATATACATAACAATTTTTGCTTAGGGCTAGGAAATGGTGCTCAGGTATAATTGGAAGAAAAATAGTTAATGTGGAGAACACAGGTATCTGGCTTGACCCATGGATAAATGGAATTTCACGGGTAGAAATGTTTAGGTTAAAATCCATGTGCTTATATGGTGGTAACAATAGGAAAGTCTCCTCCCTTATTACAGATCATTCATAGAAAAATCGACTAGACTATGTTCCTAATTAATGCCACAAATCTAGTGCATAACATCACCACACACAATCAGTTGCAACATAATTACTGGTTTTGGAGTCCATGTTCTAATGGTCAGTTTAACTTATATTTGGCTTAGAACAATATTAGGAAAAGACATACTAAGTACAAGTGGTCCAGCATCATATGGGATGTAAAATGTGCTATGTCGACCTATTCTCTGCTAGCTAAGTTAAATATATTGAATACGAAAGATAAAATCAGCAAATGGAACAACAACATAGACAAAACTTGTAACAACCCTGGTTCTAGTGATTACCTGTAAGTATTAAATTATAATGGTAGTTATTATTTAATATTGAGAATTATAATAATTTTGAGAATTTAAATTGTTTATTTGGAATAAACAATGAATTTTGGGAATAAAAAGAGAAAATAACATTTTGGAACTTTATTATAGTGGTTAATGTTAGTAATAAGTGGAAGATGATTTTTATTTTGTGATAATGCAATAATTTTCGTTAATTATTGTCATTTTCCTTTTTTAATAATTTTTAAAAGGTTTAAATAGTGATATATTACATAAAAAGGTGAAATCGATTTTAAAATGATTGGTTACATTTTATTACACAAGAAGATTATTTTTGTGTAATTTTTGGAGCTAAAAATAGTGATTTATGTAATTATAAGTGTAATTGGCTATTTATTTAAAAATAAGGGTTTTTAATAATAAAAATATTTTTATAACCAAATTTATCTTTTTATTAAGTACAAAATACTTTAATTAACATGTAAACTTCGTTTCATAATTTTATTGTGTGAAAATTTGAAAATATTGTTGGTTGAATTCATTTCACAAGTGTACATATGTAGTAAGGGTTAAAATGATAAATTAGTCTATTTTCTTTTATACTTTGGATACAAGCAAAATTAGATAATTTAACATGTAAAGGAAGTAAAGTAGAAAGTTTCTATTCACTCCTCACTTTCATTCACGTACAGTAAAAAGCTTTAGTAAATTCCAGAAAACTTGAGAAACTATTCCTTATTCTCAAACCCTAGCCAAAAATCATCAAATTAAACTCAAATTTAGTATTTTAAAAAATCAAATTGGAGATAAATCAATAGATAACCAAAATCTAAAACCATTTATTCATCAAAAATCAAGTTTTGAAAATATTTCTATGTTAACAGCGTTGAATATGCGCTTAACGCTTATATGATTTTTGTTTGATGATAATAAACATATATATATTCATTTAAATGTATTTGTTAATGTACTATTTTATTTTTTCATAGAATAAATAAATATTTGTTGAGTAAAATAAATTACACAGAATTTGAATGGAATTTGAATTCAAACAAATATTTTATTCAAACAAATATTTATTACAATTTTGAATAGTACAATTTCAAGCTCTCACTATAACTATACAACTTTGATTACAATACATCACAATTTCATATTTACGGTTTTCCTCACTACATATCACTCACACTCGTAGTTTATCTTCAACTTCATTCCAGTTTGAATCCAGCATCTAAGCAATCTGCAAAAATATTCACTAACGCAGTAAAATTGAAAAAGAAATATTTTTGCAATATAAAATAAAATATGATTTTTTGAAAATATGATTTGCCTCAGTTATTTGGGTTGTTCGTCATCATTCACATTTGAATTCATCATACACGAACAATGTGACATGCACAGTGTATCACTGTACATGCCACAAGGCCGTGCTCATCGATATACACTTGATCGATTTACAGGGACAGGTGAGCACAGGTCAAACCCAAATAAAAAGCCGGGTTCAACTCACGTGCAATATATCACGACACGAACACAAAGTCAAACCCGAGTTTTTAAAACTGGGTTCAACACAAGGCAACATGAAGTATGCAAGCTCGACTAACAGGTTCAACCTCTTCATTAAACAACTCCAGACCAACAGCTACATGAAGCAAACAACAAATGAATGCAACAAGCATGAATCAAGTTCAGTGTGGCAATGCACCAACCAGAAGCTCAATGCAACACAGTGGCAACCACAAAGTGCAGACAAATGCACAATTCAAATCAACACAGCAACAAGCTCAACAATGAAAAAGCAAGTGCAGACCACAAAGAAATGCCACCAATGTATATAAATGATCAGGTCAAAATGAAGCAAACTACTGAATCAAGTGCACCAGAAATATGAAATGCATGAAAGCTTGAACAAGTCCAAATACAACTCAACAGCAGTATGCAAAATTAAGAGTATGCAACATGATGAAGCAAAACAAAGTTCAGGTCAGACCAAACATCAAGACCAACTGCACAATGCAAACATGTAGTGAATGCAACTACAGGAACTCAACAAGTGTATAGTGACAATATGAAGTCAACAACTCACATGTTTGAAACCACAAAAGACTACATTATCAAGTTCAAGCCAGACCAACACAATGCAACAGGAGTATGGTGATTATCCATAACAAACAAGTCAGTGCAGCAAAGAACCACTAACAAACTGACTCAAAGGACAGCAATGACAGAACAGTAAACATATATGTACAGGCACAAAGACAGTGAGCAACATAATGATCAAAGTCACTCAAGTCCACAGTATCAATGCTCAAGTGAAGTTCATGTTAAACCAACCAAAAAAGATGGCTAGAGACGAAGCTCACAGGGGCCATAAAATCAAACAATAATTCTCAAGTCCAAGTCGAAATCATGGAAGTATGACATGAAGTATGTACATGTGAAGGCAGTGAAAACAGTGATGGCCGAAGATAATGCAGAGTCGTGGATTGGTATACACGAAATCAAGTATGTATAAAAATGGAAATTGCCGAAAATAGAGAAGTCGGAATTCAACGCAAATAAGTATCTTTGAAAAAGTCACAAAGTAAAAGAGGAAAGTTTCTGCCGTATCAACCAAGGGAAAATCGAATGCTACAAAATCAAGGTCGTGCGCATCAAGTTGAAAATATATCAGGAAAGCCGTGCGCATCAGGCAATTGAAATTTAAGAAAGTGTAAATGAATACGAACAAATTCAAGTGTCTCGAAATTCATATAAATACCAAACAACAAATTCATCATCGACATCGAGTTCGAATACGAGAAATCATAAAAGCACAAATAGGGAAATTACATACCAAAGCAACAGTGAATTCGGTTAAAGGAGCAGCTGCGAACGAGCACAAGCAAAGCAACCAGAGAATCGATCATCAGAGAAGCAGCGAGCAAGGCAACACGCAAACCAGAGAATCAACATAGGCGTGCTCCAGAAAAGTTCCAATTTGAATCGAAGAACGAAGCCCTAATTTCAGAAAGAAGAGAGAGGCCGTCATTTTTCTTCACAGGCCAAAAGAAAGAGGATCGGGTTAAAGAAATAATGGGCCGGCCTTGTTTTATAAAAGGGGATTTAGTTTATTATGCAATTAGGGTCTTTTAGTTTTTAAATTGTTTTTAAGTTTTGGTTTTTTATCTGTTCTTTTCAAATCAAGTCTTGGTAAGTCACCACCTATGTTGTAGGTAGTGTCAGATTGTCTAGTTAGAATTAGTTCAGTGAGCAGGGTGTGCGAGTTTGCAAAACTCTATAGGCGGGAGCAGGGTTTGCGAGTTTGCAAAACTCTATAGGCGGGAGCAGGGGTTGCGAGTCTATTAGAGTGTTTATAAGCGGGAGCAGGGTTTGCGAGTCTGTTAGGGTGTTTGTAAGCGGGAGACTGTTTAATTCTAATGGAAATCTGGGAATGCAGCAGTAGGCAGGTGTTGCCGAAGCTGGGTAAATTTTGTGTGTGATTTACTTTTCAGCATATTTGTTTCTGCACTTTGTTTTTGTGTTTAACTCGAGAAAAATTTGCTATAACCCTATTCACCCCCCCCCCCCTCTAGGGTTAATCTTGATCCTACAAGTGGTATCAGAGCGAGGTATTTTTCTTTAACTCTAGAGTCATGAATCCACCAAACAATGCTTTTTCTAAGGGGCAATCTATTGTTAGGCCACCCATGGTTGATGAGAATGATTATGCTTATTGGAAAGTTAGGATGGGTATTTATCCTAGTTCTGTTGATTATGATGTTTGGGACATTATTGAAACTGGCTATAAATCTCCCACTATAACCGTTGGTGATACTGAGATTCCTAAACCTAAGGATAGATGGGATGCTAACGATAAGAGATTGAAAACTAAAAATGCTAAAGCCATAAATGCTTTGATCTGTGCTCTTGATAAAACTGAATTTAATAGAATTTCTCATTGTAAAACAGCACAGGAAATTTGGCATACCTTGGAGGTGACACATGAAGGAACTTCTCAAGTCAAGGAGTCTCGTCTAGCCCTATTCAGCAATGAATACGAGAACTTTGTGATGGATAAAGGCGAGAGCATAAAAGACATGTTTGTACGCTTTTCAACTTTGGTGTACAACGCTAGAGCACTTGGGAAGGTATTCACTGAGTAGAGCTTGTGAGGAAGGTGCTATGAGTTTTACCAATGAACTTTGAGGCAAAAGTCATGGCAATTCAAGAATCGAAAGATTTGAGTAAACTAAGCATGGAGGAGTTGATTGGCAACTTGATGACATATGAGCTTGAGCTAAAAGCAAAGGAGGAGGAACGCAACAACTCTGAACCAAAGAAGAAGATGATTGCCTTAAAGAGCAAAGAAGAGAGCGATGAAGAAGAAGAAGGTCCAATTGAAGAGATTGCAATGGCTGTCAATAATCTTAGAAAATGGTCAAGATTCAAGCCACGCAAGAAGAAAACAAGTGGAAATAGATCAAAAGAGTCTGACAATTCTGATAATGAACTGACGTGCTTTAACTGCAACAAGCCTGGCCACTTCAAACAAGAATGCCCACTTCTAAAAAACAACAAAGGAAAGAAAAATAAGAAGAAGGCTTTTGCAGCAACTTGGGATGATGAAGAAGGAGAGGAAGTTTTGAATAGTAGCTCAGAGGAGGCTAACTTGTGTCTTGTGGCAAAATCAGATTCAGAAGCAAGCTCAGAGAAATTTAGTGAGGGAGGTGACTATTCTTATAAAGAACTTGTTTTTATGTGTCTTGATCATACTAAAATGGTTGATACTCTTGAATCTAAAATTGAAAAACTGAAATCTGATAGGAGAGAACTTGCTCATGAAAATTTTAGGTTAGAAACTGAACTTGAAAATATTCATAACCTAGAATGTAAAAAATGTAAAATTTTAGATTCAGAATTATCAAGACTTAAGAATAGCTTTGAGAATCTTGAAAAAGAAAACTTGAGTCTTAAGGAAACTATTGACACTAGGAAAAAGGATTTTATAAATAGATGCACCTCACTTGTAATTGAAAACACAACACTAAAAACCAAAGTCCAAAATCTTGAGAAATCTCTGAATAACTTTTCAAGTGGAGAAAAATCATTCAACATGTTATTAGGAAATCAAATTTTTTCTAACAACAGAAAAGGACTAGGTTTTGGGAAAACACAAGCTGATGATGATGCAATAGGTAAGAGTGTCTTTGCTAGATCTGAAATAATTGGACATCGTGTTGAAAATTGTAGTCATAGGAACAAGAACACAAAATTTATACAAGTTTGGGTTCCTAAGAATTCTACAAACCAATTCCATGTCTATTGGAACAAGAATGAAAGGACAAAACAAGTTTGGGTTCCAAAGGGATTGTTTATTCACAATGCTTCTGCCACTAACAACCATGGACCTATAAAAACAAATAGGTCACAAAAATCTTTCATCGTGTAGGTATGCTGGCAGGCTAAGGAACAACAATAGTGTTCTCTGGATTTTGGCTATTCCAGAAACACAACGGGCAACAAAGCAAAGTTCCTTAGCCTAGTACAAAGGTGACAGAATCACAATGGGCAACCACGAAAATTATCGTAAAGGTAAAACAGGTGAAGGTATATTTATGTGATAATCTGCACCATATTCTGAATGAACTCAGCCAATATTGAGATGTTGTAGAGATGATGATTTTTTGATTCTGACTTGTTCACTGTTAAAATTTTTTTCATGGTCTGGTCTATCAAATTTAGTTTGTGATATTTTGGAGTGAAAAAGAAATTCAGATGCAGATCATAGTGGTAATCTAGTTGACAGAAAACTTACTAGTTGAACGTGATTTATGGTGAGAACTGCATCGTTTTTCAAAGAAAATATCTGCATATTTTTCATTACAAATAATTTTCAAATAGCAGAAATTTTTCTCATATAACCCCTTCAAGAAAATCATTTTTGACCATATTTTCATATTAGTCATTTTTATTTGATTTTAAATGACAAATTTTGACTAATCCGACTCCCTACTAATTATCAGAAAGATAAATAGTGATTGAAAAGGTGATAAGTGTTGATATTTAACATACATTACTCAAGAGGGTATATTTGGAAAATTTCTTTAGGAATTCAAACAAGAGTTATAAAACTTTTTGTTGGGTAAAGATTCCATGACCATTTCTATATCTATCATATTTCTATCGACCATTGTTTATCAAATCTTAAATATAGTTTGTCGATATGTGGTACTATAATCAGGGATCATTTGTTTTTCATTTCACATTTTTTTGTAAAAATAAATAAATATCCTAAGTGTTCACTCTCATTTAAAAGTCCTCACGGTTATGCATGGGTGAATTACTTGGATTTTTGATTATGTGCTTCCATGCTCATTTAAAAGTCCTCACGGTTATGCATGTATGGAAGGCATATTAAAATTGATTGACTAAATAGACAAGTTGATTCTAATCCCATTTAAAAGTCCTCACGGTCATGCGTGATTAGAAGTTACTTGAATTCATTTTTAAAATTAAATTGGAATACTACTAATCTCATTTAAAAGTCCTAACGGTTATGCATGATTAGTAGATATTCAAATTCCTGATATAAATGTACCACAAGTAGATACAACTGTATGATTTTATATGAGAACATCATTTCCATTATTTCTAAAAGTGGAATATGCACCTAACAAGGGTAATTATGATTTTTGTTTGATTTTTATTGAAGTTTAATATTTATATTCGAATTGAGTTTTAATGTTGGATTAATATTAATCATTTTATCTCTATTTTTCTCTAACACTATTATTCTTTTGCTGATAACAAAAGGGGGAGAGAAAAGTTAAGATTTTGTCAAATAAAATCAAGCAAAGGTCAAATAATTTTCCATTTGTATCTAGGCTCATTTGTATATATTTCTATTTGTATGCATGTATGTAGGGGGAGCATCATGTAGAGAGGAAGCATTTAAATAGGGGGAGCAATTAGAGTAGATCATTGATCAAATACATTTAACACAGTCAAAATCTTAAATATATGTTTGTTATCCTCAAAAGGGGGAGATTGTTGAATATGCGCTTAACGCTTATATGATTTTTGTTTGATGATAATAAACATATATATATATATTCATTTAAATGTATTTGTTAATGACCTATTTTATTTTTTCATAGAATAAATAAATATTTGTTGAATAAAATAAATTACACAGAATTTGAATGGAATTTGAATTCAAACAAATATTTAATTCAAACAAATATTTATTACAATTTTGAATATTACAATTTCAAGCTCTCACTATAACTATACAACTTTGATTACAATACATCACAATTTCATATTTACAGTTTTCCTCACTACATATCACTCACACTCGTAGTTTATCTTCAACTTCATTCCAGTTTGAATCCAGCATCTGAGCAATCTGCAAAAATATTCACTAATGCAGTAAAATTGAAAAAGAAATATTTTTGCAATATAAAATGAAATATGATTTTTTGAAAATATGATTTGCCTCAGTTATTTGGGTTGTTCGTCGTCATTCACATTTGAATTCATCATACACGAACAATGTGACATGCATAGTGTATCACTGTACATGCCACAAGGTCGTGCACATCGATATACACTTGGTTGATTTACAGGGACATGTGAGCACAGGTCAAACCCAAATAAAAAGCCGGGTTCAACTCACGTGCAATATATCACGACACGAACACAAGGTCAATCCCGAGTTTTTAAAACTGGGTTCAACATAAGGCAACATGAAGTATGCAATCTCGACTAACAGGTTCAACCTCTTCATTAAACAACTCCAGACCAACAGCTACATGAAGCAAACAACATATGAATACAACAAGCATGAATCAAGTTCAGTGTGGCAATGCACCAACCAGAAGCTCAATGCAACATAGTGGCAACCACAAAGTGCAGACAAATGCACAATTCAAATCAACACAGCAACAAGCTCAACAATGAAAAAGCAAGTGCAGACCACAAAGAAATGCCACCAATGTATACAAATGATCAGGTCAAAATGAAGCAAACTACTGAATCAAGTGCACTAGAAATATGCAATGCATGAAAGCTTGAACAAGTCCAAATACAACTCAACAGCAGTATGCAAAATGAAGAGTATGCAACATGATGAAGCAAAACAAAGTTCAGGTCAGACCAAACATCAAGACCAACTGCACAATGCAAACATGTAGTGAATGCAACTACAGGAACTCAACAAGTGTATAGTGACAATATGAAGACAACAACTCACATGTTTGAAACCACAAAAGACTATAATATTAAGTTCAAGCCAGACCAACACAATGCAACAGGAGTATGGTGATTATCCATAACAAACAAGTCAGTGCAGCAAAGAACCACTAACAAACTGACTCAAAGGACAGCAATGACAGAACAGTAAACATATATGTACAGGCACAAAGACAGTGAGCAACATAATGATCAAAGTCACTCAAGTACACAGTATCAATGCTGAAGTGAAGTTCATGTTAAACCAACCAGAAAAGATGGCCAGAGACGAAGCTCACGGGGGCCAGAAAGTCAAACAATAATTCTCAAGTCCAAGTCGAAATCATGAAAGTATGACATGAAGTATGTACATGTGAAGGCAGTGGAAACAGTGATGGCCGAAGATAATGCAGAGTCGTGGATTGGTATACACGAAATCAAGTATGTATAAAAATGGAAATTGCCGAAAATAGAGAAGTCAGAATTCAACGCAAATAAGTATCTTTGAAAAAGTCACAAAGTAAAAGAGGAAAGTTTCTGCCGTATCAACCAAGGAAAATCGAATGCTACAAAATCAAGGCCGTGCGTATCAAGTTGAAAATATATCAGGAAAGCCGTGCGCATCAGGCAATTGAAATTTAGGAAAGTGTAAATGAATACGAACAAATTCAAGTGTCTCGAAATTCATATAAATACCAAACAACAAATTCATCATCGGCATCGAGTTCTAATACGAGAAATCATAAAAGCACAAATAGGGAAATTACATACCGAAGCAACAGTGAACTCGATCAAAGGAGCAGCTGCGAACGAGCGTAAGCAAAGCAACCAGAGAATCGATCATCAGAGAAGCAGCGAGCAAGGCAACACGCAAACCAGAGAATCAACATAGGCGTGCTCCAGAAAAGCCCCAATTTGGATCGAAAAACGAAGCCCTAATTTCAGAAAGAAGAGAGAGGCCGTCATTTTTCTTCACAAGCCAAAAGAAAGAGGATCGGGTTAAAGAAATAATGGGCCGGCCTTGTTTTATAAAAGGGGATTTAGTTTATTATGCAATTAGGGTCTTTTAGTTTTTAAATTGTTTTTAAGTTTTGGTTTTTTATCTGTTCTTTTCGAATCAAGTCTTGGTAAGTCACCACCTAGGTTGTAGGTAGTGTCAGATTATCTAGTTAGAATTAGTTCAGTGAGCAGGGTGTGCGAGTTTGCAAAACTCTATAGGCGGGAGCAGGGTTTGTGAGTTTGCAAAACTCTATAGGCGGGAGCAGGGGTTGCGAGTCTATTAGAGTGTTTGTAAGCGGGAGCAGGGTTTGCGAGTCTGTTAGAGTGTTTGTAAGCGGGAGACTGTTTAATTCTAATAGAAATCTGGGAATGCAGCAGTAGGCAGGGGTTGCCGAAGCTGGGTAAATTTTGTGTGTGATTTACTTTTCAGCATATTTATTTCTGCAGTTTGTTTTTGCGTTTAATTCGAGAAAATTTTCTATAACCCTATTCACCCCCCTCTAGGGTAAATCTAGATCCTACAAATAGTACTTGTTTCTTCTTGCATCTTGTTTCAAGTTTATACAAGATATTGAAGCTCAAGTTCAACCCAAACTCCAATCTTTCTTCGGGTTATCAAGTTTTTATCATCTCTAATAGCAAGGTGAGTTAATAACGCACATTGTCTAGCTGTTGTAGTGCTCAAAGAGCCATAATTTATGAAATATCGTAGCATCTGTAATAGTTTCTATCGGTTATTTCTCTCTGTGAAAATATATTTCTAGTTGCTGCTTTGAAAAGTTGTATCTCTCAATTTCGGCAAAGAAATGCTATCGGATTTTCTTTAGTTTATAGTTTATGTGTTATACTTCATGCTTGCAAAATTTGATTGCAAAACTCATCCATTGGCTATGTCAAAAGTTGGTCGGAAAATCAGTTCGTAGCTTGCAAATCACCTGGAAAAATTCGCGTGATGATGGTTGACCGTTTGGTCGACCATGACCTTCCTTAGGTCGACCGTATGGTCGACCTATGGAGTTGAGAGGTTGACCTGGAGGTCGACCTAAAGGGGCATTTGTTTTCCTTACATTCTCTTGTGTTCATCTTTTGTTTCCGGGTTGATTCTAGCTTGTTTTGCTCACTATCTTGCTTGATTTTGATGATGTTTATGGGATGTTTTGAGAGCCATGATGTCTACCAATAGACTAGCCAAATTTTGAAGATTTTGAAATTCAAATTTTGGATTAAATTTGAATTGAATTCGAAAATCAGTTTGAGTGATTTTCTCTGTTTTTCTTCATTTTCAAGCACGGATTTCTCCAAACAGCTTTGAAATAATTTTAAAAAAATAATGGGCATTTCAAATAATTATTCTATATTATTTTTAAAGTATTTTCAAATATAAAATCTATTTACTCTCAATAATATGGGAACTTTCAAATTCGGTTTTCGAAATTGTTTCGAAAATTGATTTTAAAGGCTTTTTTCCAAAGTAAATTATTTTATATATAAAATACATGTTTTTGCACTATTCGAGCGAATGAGAAGGAGAATTAAACGATTTGGTAAAATATGTGGTATGGGACACGTTTGTTTATCTTATCAGCTAATTCTTGACTTATTTGCTTGATCGTTTTGACCTTCGGGTCGAGTTTACCGATGAGACGAGGTAAACTTTTTTCGGCCTTGAGTGTGAAATTTACTAGCGGTTAGTAAACCATTTGATGCAAACATGTGGTATGGGATACATGTTAACACCGTTCGGGTTCCTATCCGAAATTTTTTGACACATTTTTCTTCCTTCGGGATGTTTGTCTAAGAAACGTATTTATTTGTCCTTCGGGATGTTGTCCTTCGGGATGTTTGTCTAAGAAACGTATTTATTTGTCCTTCGGGATGTTGTCCTTTAGGATGTTTGTCTAAGAGACGTGGCGCCTTATTTTGGGAGAACAGTATTTGGCAGGCTACGGCTATAAGCATGTGCCATATCTTTGAGAAAATTTCATTGATTTCTTTGTGATTTTCCATGTGCGTCGCCTTTTTACATTATTGTCCATTTGAGCCATTTAAGATATCATATATGGCGATTATGTCATTGGAAATTGAACTTCTTATCTAGTTCTATATATGGGTTTGCCAACACCTAACATTATTTGAGATTTGCCTTTTGGCGCATTATTTGAGATTTGCCTATTGGCGTTATTATATGAGATTTTCCTTTTGGCGTTTATTTGTTATAAATTCTCCTATGTTGGAGATTTATATTTGAATGCCTTATGGCGTATTTTAAGATGGAGATTTCTTTGAGATTGTTTTGAGTTGCCGATATGGCGGGTTTGGGATTTCTCCTCTTTGGAGTTATGTTTTTCTCCTAAACCATATTTGATGTTTTGTGATACACCGATGGGATTAGGCATGCTTTTATTGTGAGATTTATTATGAAGTTTTATCGCCTTTGAGTTGCATCCATATTAAATGATATCTTTATATCACTTGAAATTACTATACCTACTTAATTGTGCCTTGTGAAGTAACCATATACCCTTGAATTATTCCTTCTCACTTGAGAAGATTATAACCTTGCCTTATGCTTATTTTTATCAATTATCCTCTCAAACTGATTTGCTTAGCTAGACTGACCCGTATATTTTATACCCGGGTCAGAACGGGGTGTTTGAGGTCACGTACCCTTATGGACTTAGCCTATTCTGCTTCCGCATGGACTTAGCTGCTAGCCCTTTTTGTTGTAGTCTTTTTGTCGCTACTTTGATATGTATATTGTTTTTACTCGTATGTATATTGTGGTCGTCATACCACTTATGATGTATTATTTGTATTATATTGGGATGTATCAGTATATATGTGTGTATATGTTTTCTGTTCTGTGCTATGTTAAGCATTTGAGTTGTTGTATTTTGTTCTGATAGATCCTATAGCCATCTGTAGTTTTGTGTTAAGCATTTATTGCATATTTCGATCCACTTGAGATATTAAAAAAAGATAGAGCACTGATCGACGTATTTAATAGATATTTAAGACAAGACTATAGATGGTCACTCCTAACCAGCCATATTCTCCGCATTAGCAGATAGTATTACCCAGTAATACTCTTTGTTAATGTGGGTCTCGGGGTGGGGCATCACACCTTGGTATCAGAGCTGAGTTCAGAATAAAATATGATAAACACAAAACATAAGCATATATTACGATACATCCAAGCATAGTACAAGTGTTAGAAATCCCTTAATCATCATGTCCTTTATCTTATCGTGTTCTTTGAGATAGAAGTTCGGGATATGTCTAGGAATATAATTTGTTCTGTAGTATTCCATAATTGAATTGATTATAGCTTATCTTAAGAGTAATCCTAATTTTGATTGTTTTATTCGAGTGCTCTTCGATGCGGGTGTTTGATACTCATCTGTATCAAAGGAATTTGTTGATGCTTTTTTGATGTTCTTATCTTGTGATTTCTTTGAAGATTGTGAATCCTATTGAGGGCATCCGCAATATTTGGCATGATGTATGAGGATTTGAGATTGTTTCTTATAGCTTATCATTTCGTGCAAATTAGCACACCATATGCAATCTAGAGTTTGGAGTGTTTGAGATGCAGTGGCTTGCCTATTATCAAGCCACATTTTGTGAAAAGAGGGACCCTATATTAAGTATCCTAGTTCGGCAAATTCGTTATTCTTGTTCTTCGGAATGTTAATGATGATTCTGAAGTCTTTGTATTCACTCTTGTGTTTTGAGATGTTGATGATATATCTCGAATACCAACCATTGTGACTCTGTTGATTTCTGTGAGTCCGTTTTGGGTATATCACCCAATCGGGCAATCGAGTATTGTATTGAATCATTCCTAGTTCTTAACCTTTCGGTCATCCTTCCACGAGGATGTCCACTAAGAAAATGAGGCGATTCATTGAATTGAATTGACATTACCATTCTTACCTCTTTTGAGGTATCCTCTTAGGATACTCAATTGTTGGTATACTTTATGATATTACTTCAACCGAAGTAATAATGTGTCACGAGTGTAACTTCTCCTCATTCGAGAAGATATCTTACCATTACTCTTATATTTCATTGATCTATTGAGTGGTGCAAGGATCATTCCTCAGTTTGACTTTACACCGATTTTAATGAGCTACAAGTTGCGGAGGATAGCGTTCCTCTTACCAATTCTGCACTCGTATGGTCCTTGTGAGTGGTTCTTTACACCGTTTGGAATAACGAACACTCCCGACTATTCCTTCAGTCTTGTGAATCAAGTATTCCGGGAATATCTCGATGAGTTCTTCTTGTGTCTTTGATTTTGAGTATAAGTTATAGTCGAATTTTCAAATCTTTCAAATTGAAGATAATTTTTTAAGAGAAATTGGATTTTTGTTTTGAAATAAATAAAGAATAATTTATATGCCACAATTGAGATATTTCGTTTTATAGAAAATGATTTTTGTGTTGGGTTGTCCATTAGGTGCTTTAAGAATTCCGGTCAATACGCCTGATCCACATTATCGATAGGAATCTCCTAAACGCTGTGATGAGACAATGAAACACAGTAAATTGAGCTTTAATAAGTAAAGATTGGAATAAGTTAATATCGTGGAGTAATAAATTTTATTTTAAAATGTTTAATGAAGCCATTGAATCATAATGAGTGTTGGATGAGTAGCGAGACAGTTTTGATCATTTGATATTCTAGGTAGCCAATCGATGGAGTCATTCACTATAAATCAATGGCGAGGTAACACCCTTATATTATTGAGAAATTGAATATGGTAATTTAGGTAAGTAAAGTGAATAATTCAAATTAAGGGGATGTCTTAATTAGAAGAAAATTTCATTTGATGCTTTGGTTAATAAAATAATGTATTTAAGGTAAAAGAATACTTTGGTTTGAAAAATTAAAATATCAATTGAATATTTCAGTACAATTTATTAATGATGACTATAAAAAAAAATTTGACACTTAGTTATTTAAGTAATAGTAGAAGATAGATATAAAACTCTATCTTAAAAAATGCTAATTTTAAACTTTTAGCATAAAGTTATGAGCAATTTTTTTTTAAATTTTGGTAGTATTAAAATTGGTTGGTGTGAATTTTTAAAATTCTTTTGAAAACAAGTTTGAATTAATTATCAACTTTAATTAGTTTATGTTGATAATTGGAAGTAAATTTAATTTTATGACAAGTGAAAATGTGAATTTGAATTGTTTTGATAAATGAACCATTTATGTAGTATAATCATTTTAATTATGAGAATGGTTTTAAATTATATATATGTATATATTCCAAAATTTATTAAATGGATAATCAATAATCATCTTTTGATAATAGAGGAGATTAGTTATCTCTTCCAAAATGAGTTTTCAAGTTAATTGTTTTAAAGTTGGATTTTGGAAAGTAATGAAATATTTTCACTTAATAAAATGTTTTATGATGATTACATAAAGTTGAGCATAATTTGTATGTCTAGCTTTCCGAGGAAAAAGAAAATCATTTAATAAATGATTTAGCAAAAAGCTTGTTTGAAAATGTAGTTTGAGATTAAAATGGTTTGGGTAAATTTCAAATTTTAAATTGATTTAAAAAGCTGAAATTTTGTTTGGAAGAGTGCTGCAGTAAAATAGCGATAACTTGAGATTTCTAACTCCAAATGAGTTCAATCTTTTTTAAATGAAAGATCTTCCAATAAGTTATAAATTTTACTTTAAGCGCTTTGGACGATTTTGGATATAATTTAGTCTTAAAGTTGTTTGAAAGTGGATAAGCATTTATGCCCTATTTCAAAATTCTCTAAGATTTAAAATGAAAGTAAATTTAGCGTAGCTTTCAGTAAATCCGATTTTGATGATCTTTAAATTGATAGAAATCTTAGACTTAGTAGAACAACTTTCATTTTATAAAGGTTTTCAGATTTTGTTTTTTTCTATGTCAAAACTTATCTTCTTTACAACAGGTTTGAAATGAAATTGATCTATTTCCCTTAGTAGTTAATTGTAGTACTTCTTATTTATGAACATGTACTATTATAATCTATTTGAGTTAAGTATAGGTGGAAGAGGATAGTTGGAATATATTTTGAGCAAAAATAATATATATAAGTTTATGCGAACTCGCTTTAAAATGCTAAAAAGGAAGGTATGTTTTCGGATTAAACTTTTAAAGTGTTAAATGATGATATATATTGTGCTTCCGACCTAATGGTTGATGTATATTTTATGAATAATTTTTGTAATATTGTATACGGCCCTCCGTTCAAAGCAGACTCCGTCGATTTTTTCGGAAATTTCTGACACTTAGAAAATTTGAGAAACATATGTGAAAATATATGTTACCAATTAAAATTTATGGAAGAATTAGAGGATAGACAACTCAAAAATTATATTTACTTTAAATAAATAGTAATGAGTTTAAATTAAGAATCTAAGTAAGAAGCTTTAGGGATTTTCAAATGTCGAAAATTAAGAATTCAATTATTTTGAAGATAATGGGTTTGTGAACTCTATGAATATTTGTTTAGTAAAATTAGTATAAAAATCTATTCCTTGAGTTTAGTTTGCCTTTGTGTAATTATTTTACGATGCGCATTTATGCAGTTGTATGAGTTTGTTGGTATTGGGAGAAAACAGCTACCTTGTATTGTTTTTTCTTTCTATTATAGTTGTCAATCTAATATCGGTATGACTCCCTTCATAGTGTTATACAGAAAGTGTATCAATTATCACCTTGTGGGTTGGAGTCCAGGATAAAGTTGTGACTAAATCCTGGCTCTGTTCATGAAACTTCCGAGGAAACAATCTCACCCAATTTGTCTATTGTGTAACATCCTATCCATGTTTTGCTTTGAAGAAGAAACACCTTCGAAATAGGGATGTATTGCTCATAGAAATTCAATTGTTAGTGAATTCTAGTAATTCCACTTTGGAAACCATAGAAATAACCGAGCAAGCCTTATCTTAGTTTTCTACCATTCTGTTTTGAGAGTGAGAGAATTTTTTTTAAACTCGAGCTTGTTTATTTATCTTTTGCTTGATGAAATAATTATGTTGAATAAAGCACTTTTCTAGGAAATTGCGGGAACATAATTTTTATAAGGGGGAGTCTGTAACAGCCCTGGTTTTAGTGCTTACCTGTAAGTATTAAATTATAACGGTTGTTACAATTTAATATTGAGAATTAATGATAATTTTGAGAATTTAAATTTTTTATTTGGAATAAACAATGAATTTTGAGAATAAAAAGAGAAAATAACGTTTTGGAACTTTATTATAGTGGTTTGAGTTAATAATAAGTGGAAGATGATTTTTATTTAGTGATAGTGCAATTATTTTATTAATTATTGCCAGTTGCTTCTTTTAATAATTTTTAAAAGGAGTATTTGATTTTTAAAGAACGTTGTATTAAATACAAAGTGAAATTGGGTTTAAAATATGATTTGATCAAAAGTTGAGCTTAAAATGATTGTTTACATTTCATTACACAAAAAGATTATTTTTTTGTAATTTTTGAGTTAAAAATAGTGATTAATGTAACTATTAGTGTAACTGGCTATTTATTTAAAAATAATGGGTTTTAATATAAAAATAGTTTTATAACCAAATTTATCTTTTGTTAAGCACAAAATACTTTAATTAACATGTAAACTTGGTTTCATAATTTTATTGTGTGAACTTGAAAATGTCAAGGTCTTTTTTTCATACCCTTTGAATCGGCAATAAACCACACATGTCCAACTCAAATTGCACGAAAATACGTAACATGAAGGGTAATAAAGAAAATTAGATAGAACAGAATCTCACAGGAATGGAATAACATATAATATTGAACAAATATTTTTACAGCGGAAAACTTTTATATATATATATATATATATATATCAGAGTATAACCTAAATTCAACTTGGACAGTTATGAATATCTGTCCTTACAATTGCTGACAAACATCAAACTAAAACTAAATTAATACAACGGATAATAGAAGATGTCCATACGTAGATGAATATCTCCATCTCTCCTCTGGAAACTTCAACTGTCTTCGACTAACCTAAAACTATTTGGATCTGAACCGAGTATTGAAAATACCCGGATCAGGCTTGATAAACCAGCATGAGAAAACTCAATAATAAATGACAGTGTCATATATCAGCCTTTGAATAAAACCTTTTGAAAAGAAAGAGTATCTCATCAGACCACGCCCACACATAACTAGATAATACGTAGAAAATGAATCATCACAAGGCTCCTCTACCAGCATAAGACCGGCATACCTCTATAACTAGATAATACCGAATATGTCATCCCCTGTTCGTTACCGACCTTTAACCGAACGCTCGTTTCCATACGGCACATTAATTTACATCCCGAACATCATAGCGGGAAGAAATATATCTAGAAGGAGATGATCATACCCTAATTGAAAATAACCCACTTAGCCTTGTTGCATCTAATCCTGTTTTGGCCATTTCTGATTTGATGAGGCTTGAGGCAGCGATTACATTTTCACATAGCACATATCACATCATTGAATGCCATATTGCCTTTTCCGTTAACTACTAATTGCCTTCCACAAAAATACAACCCTTAAGCTCGTATGTCTTAAGGAGGGTGTTAAGCTAAGAGATGTTGTCTTCTCAGCCACCATTGATGTACGTTTGTAAAAAACAATGTATGTAATCTTTTAGAAATGCAATATCAGGCAAACGTCCATACAAGTTATCCAGAAACAGGACAAACCGAAGGCACTCTTCTACCACCACTAGTAGTGAGCAGTCCTTGCAATCCAAAAAATCTCCACAACAAGGTGACCACTGCTATATATAACTCTATAATGGGTGCAACCCCAAGCAAATCAACAAGCAGTCCTCACGCTATGAAGATCCACGGTCTTTGATAGTCATCATCTTCAACATGTCTTCACATTCGAACTTATACATTGGTTCGAAGTGGTTTACGGATAGAAATTACCCAAATTCGACCCCGGTTCCTTTGAAATCCAATTATCGATAAAAAGTGAATATGAGTATATAGGATTTATTAAGTCTCCTTTCACTTTAATTCTTTTCGGATGATTTCAAAATCTCTTTCTTTTGACTTAGAGTAATTCTAAGTAATTCATTATTTTGCTTTGAAAAATATCTCAAATTTCCTCACTTAACCCTTAATCCAAATTTCTTAACTTTTTAGGCGGGTCAAAAACAATGTTAATTAAGACATCATTTACGATAAACCCTAAATCAATTTGAGCGAACATTTTTGAGTAAATAGGATCATAGAAATCATTCATTCTGGAGATTGCTTAAATTTTGGATAATACAAATCTTCTTTTATTTTGGAAAACTTAATATAATCTTTTTATCATACAGCATCTGGGCTTTCCTTTCGATCTGTTCCATCCCTCGCCTAAAAAAATAAGACATAGGACAGGTAAGTTCAAGGTACTGGTTGCTCCATCCATAACCTTAGTCAAACACCTTATTTTATCTTCCCAGATATCACAGGCGGGACAAATATGCTAGTCGTTTCATCATACTCAATTATTTTGGAATTCATCATAAAGATTCCAAATTATCTTCACTTAGATTTCCTTTGAAAAACGTTCACAATTGATTCTGGAAAAAAATTTAATGTTTAAACTCATTTTCAAAAAGTCATACAATTCGCAGCATAAAAGTTCTGCGGAAAGAGCTATATATGCTTATTTAATTTAAACAACTTTTAAACATTCGATAATTCATATATTTCAATCCAAATCTCCATCAAATCATTTAAATGGATTTATCTAATTTATTCTATATTTTCCTTAATTAAAAACGTTGATTAAATAGATTTCCTGTTATGGTCAGTTAACTGCCCTAGCGCGATTTTTCTAGAAAATTGATTTGGTCCTAATTCAAAATCTATAAGACGAAATCTTGACTTTCTTCGTTTCGAAGATATGGATATAATAGTCCGAAATTTTTTTCTCTCGAAGAATTCCAAACTAGATTCCACCCTACACATTCATATGAACTTTTCGACGCGAAATCGCAAACTACCGTTGCACGACGCACCTAGTTTTGACTTATTTTTCAATATTTGAAATAATTTATTCAAATTGAATTTTAACACTTATAAAATCATTAAAAATTGTTTTAAATCAATATTTTCACCTTTTAAAGTATTTAAAATAAATTTTCACTATTATCATATTATAATATTATTTTATTCGTATTATTTTAATTTTAAATTTTAATTTTCAATTTCAATTCAAATTCAATTTTAACTTCAAATTAAACTTATTTAAAACTTAGATTTCAATTCTAATTTCAATTTAAACTTCAATTCAACCTTAATCTCAACTTCAATTTTTCAAAATCGATTTCAATTTCACTATTCATCTCAATTTCTATTTCAATTTAACTATCCTTTTCAAATCTGTTTCTCTTCAAATTTCAAATTCTCCTTTATTTTTACTTTAATTTCACTTCTAATTAAAAAGAGACTTATTTTTCCAAAATATCTCATAGCACTAAAATTTGGTCTTTCTTAGTAAAGAGGTCACTTAATCAATAATGATAGAAATTTAATGTCCATATTAACGTCGTAACCATACAAACAATCATATAACATTAACATATTAAATACGGGTATAGTACGATAAATGTCATAACATTATTATAGATTATACAACATTTAACAATTATTCAAATATAACACAAACATAACCAAATACCCATAACAAAATTTCAATGGGTGTATACTTGCATGTAATAAGATGGTTATTATAACAAAATCAAAATATGATCTTTTAAAAGCGATGAGAATTTTCTCACCTTTATTTCCACTCCGTCAATCTTTAGGTGAATTGGCGTATTTACGGCTAACAAACTAACATGCTATTTCCAAGCGTCTCGACTTTATCGCTTTCCTTCTTTCTTTTTCTTTTTTTTTCTTTTCTCTTTATTTAATAATTTGGATGTAAGCTTTGGAGGGGAAGGGGATGTACGGCCTTGGGTATATGGCTTTGGGCTTGGGTATGGTGGCGTGGCCATGGGTAAGTGGGTTTGGAGGGGGGTACGGCCTTGTGGAGGTGGGTATGGGTGTGTAGGGTTCAGCTAGGGTGGTTGGGGTGCGGGTATGGATGCTTAGGTGGTGCATGTGTGGAGGGTGTGGGGTTTTGGAGGTGGGTAGGTGTGTTTGGCCGAGGTGGATGTGGGTTTAGGTGGTGGTAGAGCTGGGTGGAAGAGAATGGAGAAGTGGGAAGCCATGGAAATGGAGGTGAAGAAGAAGGAGAAAGTAAAGAAGGAAGGTAGAGAATGAAATGTACAGGATGAAAGGTATGGATGCATATTATACTTGAGCTTTGGATGACAAATGACTAAAATACCCTTCACTATTTTTTGACTTTTAATTTACCTTTCTACCCTTGATTTAACCTCTTAAGGACATACATAAATGGTGATGTTAAAGATAGGAATGATTACTTACTTTCCCTTTCTTGAATTTTGTATTTTAAAGAGAAGACTTTTGCTTTGATTTGATTTGCATTAAATGTAAGCATATGTGTCACTAATCCTTTTAGTTAGCTTTCTTTTCATACTTTATTTTTCTTGATTTCTATATGTATAAGTCTCATCTTGCATAAGAGAAAAGAAGTGTGTGTAATGTTGTTGTTTTATTTGTTTACTTTAGCACTCTTTTGTCAAATCATGTATTAACATTATTTTTATCATTTATGTAACCTTTTCAAAAGTAAACTCTTAATGTCTTTTAGTGCTAAATGTAAAGTGTTTAAAAAGTTTGTAAACTTGTGTTTATATGTTAGAAAATGTATCAATTTGCAACAACTTGACGACAACTTGTTTTGGTTGAAAACAGTGTTTTGGTCGGCAAATTTTACAGTCAAAATTTGACGTTTTTGTTAAGCTATATATTGAAGTAAACCAAACTTTAAAATAATTTTTTTTACTTCTTTAAATAAATTAAAACATGTCTCTTTATATTTAAAAATCATATTTAATTAATATCAAAATCTCAATTTTTACAGTGTATGTAAAACTGACAAAATGCGACAAATTTTGGTTATTTTTGTAAAACGATTATTAACATACTTTTAAACCTTTTAATATACTTTTGTTATCTTTATTTGATGTTTTTAATAATACTTATCTTTTTAAATAAATATTTAAACCTATTTATTTAATCCTTTATTTATTTTTAACAAAGCTTAACTTTTGTTGATTTGTTCTAAAATCCAAATTTATACTTTTTATTTAGTAGTTATAATAATAAATAGTTCCTCTATTATTATTTATCATGTACAACTTATTTATTTAAGTTTTAAATTCCTTTTAAAATTATAAATAAACAAAATTTCTCGTTTTCGAAGAAGCGAAATTACGGGTCATTACATTCTCCCTTACTTTAAAGCATTTCTTCTTCGAAATGAAAGTTAGATAAAGGAATCTATCTCATACTCGTATCCTCAAAAATTTTGACTGATTTATACCGATGATAGAAAAGAAGAAGGTCGATATCATAAAAACACTAAAACAAATAATGCCAAAAATACATACAGAGATTCCCCATACTAACCCTGAGTATCTATCACATACTTAAGGTTATATGGACATACATCAAATCAAACTTCTATCCTACCCATCCTCATACGTACTGCACATTTAAGATAATATATACAATAACCAAACAAGATTGTACATCCAAAAACAACTAAACTGATACTATATCAATATAAATGAATACATCCACATAACTCATACCCTAACTTGAGCATGTACCACACCTGAGGTCTATATATATACATATATTAAACCATAAGTCTAACCCTTATCTCTTAGTGTCTACTATTTAAGATAACTATCCAACCACCATGTGGACAGACCAAAATATCGTATTATATGTGATATTTGATTCGATCTATTATTTGAATCCGTAACTTTCCTTTCAAACTAGTATCGATCCTTCGATTTTCTAGTGCGGACTTTGATCAGACTTTCTGATCACAAACCCTTACTTTTCTTGCATAGCTCTCAACTATGATAGAAAACTTGAGTACATAATCACAAACTCTCATCAATTTTCACCGTCGAGAATTGAGCAGTAAATCCTTTTTGGATTGGGGTAAACACCTTAAAGTTCTGTACTCAAATTTTAGATCAAATGTATGTGCTGAAATGATCTACATTTAACTTATGTACTTATTCACATTCATTTTTACCTAATACATTTTTTCAAAATTTCTATTAATCCAAGTTTATTTCACGACCGTTGTTTTTTTACTAAATCCATTATTACTTAAGCACACAAATATGACTTAAACTTGTATAATATACCTTTACTTCCTAAGAGTACATATACATATCCCCTAACTTCAAACCATCATTACTTCAACTAAGGTGTTTAACTAATATGGAACTCTACTATTATCTCAAATTAATAAGTTATAAAACTTAATCCTTATCTTTCTTTACCTAAGGTCTTAAATATTTACCTTATCCATTTTCTAAATCAAATTTCTTAACCTTAAATTCATAAAATACCTTATGGTCAAATTGTGAAACTTAATTCACATGGTATTTGTTATTTAAACATTTGTATCCAAAATCAACCTACTAACTATATTATTCAAAACCATCTCCTTCTAATCCTACTTCATTTTGAATTACGAATGTTACCCTAAATGTATCGCTAATTCAAATTGTTATATTAGGATGATATTTCTTATATCTCTTATTCCTAAATTTCATTTTGATTTTTAACATAATCATAGTGTCTAAATTTCAAATTATCTTAACTGCTTTATAAGTTATAGAACTTACCCTTTCATATTATATTTACCTAAAATCTCAATTTAGGCTTATCTTTTTCTATCTTGTTGATAAGAATTTTTTTTCTTCTCAGTATGCATTTTATTTTTACTTTCTCCAAGTACAACTTCTAGCTTCAATATTATCATCAAATATCTTATAATCAAATTGGGAATTTTACTTCACAAGATATTTGTACTTAGCTTTTTAAATCCACCAATTACGATAATCACTTAATCATTATTCTTTCTTAATACCAAATACCTAAAGGTATATGATTAAAGTTATAAATTCTAATTCTCAACCAATTGATTCTATATGAAATATCATATAGTCAAATTGTGCAATTCTAATCACAAGATATTCAAATTTTAGTTTTGCTAAGCTAAAGTACGAACAATCCTTAATTTTTAACCAAAAAAATAATATCCTCTTTGATATTTAATCTAAGGTAAAATTATTTCATATACCAATTTCTTTAAAACAAAATTATTTTTATAAAATTAGCAAATACGCACTTATATATAATACGCTCAAACTCATTCTAGGGTGTTACTAACCCTATCTCTAACGAATTACTCATCCTAGAATATTACTAATCCTATTTCTGATGAGACTTAACCCATAACAAAGCCAACGTACTCGCTTAACCTTCAGCTTCGATACCAAATGTCAAGGTCTGTTTTTTCGTACCCTTTGAATAGATAATAAACCACACATGTCCAACTCAAATTGCACGAAAATACGAAACATGAAGGGTAATAAACAAAAATTGACAGAACAGAATCTCAAAGGAATGGAACAACATATAATATTGAACAAATATTTTTACAGCGGAAAACTTTTAAATATATATATATATATATATATATATATATATATATATATCAGAGTCTAACCTAAATTCAGCTTGGACAATTATAAACATATGTCCTTACAATTGCTGACAAACATCAAACTAAAACTAACTAAGTAAAGTGAATAATAGAAGATGTCCATATGTAGATGAATATCTCCAGCTCTCCTCTAGAAACTTCAACAGTCTTTGACTAAGTAAAACTACTCAGATCTGACCGGAGTATTGAAAATACCTAGATCAGGCTTGATAAACCAGCGTGAGAAAAACTCAATAACAAAGGACAGTGTCATATATCAGCCTTTGAATAAAACCTTTTGAAAAGAAAGAGTATGTCATAAGACCACGCCCACACATAAATACGGACGGGTTTTTACCTTATGATAACTAAAACACTTTTATATCAAAACATTTGATATTATTTCTAACGACATTGTTTGAAAACATTTGCAAATAAACTTATTAATCTTAGCCGAAATTGTTACATTGATTAAATTCCAGCATAATAGGTTTACAATCAAGTCCATAGGTTCTTATTGGAGAATGGATTTCCATACAAATGACCAGGTGAAGGGTCTACCTTCCGAAATGGGTACACCTCTAGATGGATGTCCCGAGGAACCATCACAAAGCTCCTATACCAACACAAGATCGACCTACCTCTATAACTAGATAGTACCGAATATGTCATCCCCCGGTCGTTACCGACCTTTAACCGAGCGCTCGTTTCCATACACTACATTTCTTTACATCCCAAACGTCATGGCAGGAAGAAATATATCTAGAAGGGATTGATCAAACCCTAATTGGGAATGACCCACTTAGCCTTGCTGCATCTAATCCTGTTTCGGTCATTTCCGATTTGATGAGGCTTGAGGCAGCGATTACCTTTTCACATAGCACATATCACATCTTTGAATGCCACATTTCCATTTCCGTTAACTACTAATTGCCTTCCACAAAAATAAACCCTTAAGCTCATACGTCTCAAGGGAGTGTTAAGCCAAGAGAAGTTGCCTTCTCCGCCGTCGCTGATGTACGTTTGTAAAAACCAATGTACATAATCTTTTAGAAATGCAATGTCAGACAAATGTCCATATAAGTTATCCAGGAACAGGACAAACCGAATGCACTTTTCTACTACCACTAGTAGTGAGTAGTCCTTGCAATCCGAAAAATCTCCACAACAAGGAGACCACTGCTATGTATAACACTATAATGGCTGCGACCCCAAGCAAATCAATAAGCAGTCCTCACGCAACGAAGAACAATGGTCTCCAATAGTCATCATCTTCAACATGTCTTCACATTCGGACGTATACATTGGTTCAAAGTGGTTTTCGGATAGAAATTACCCAAATCCGACCCCAGTTCCTTCGAAATCCAATTATCGATAAAAAGTGAATATGAATATATATGATTTATTAAGTCTCTTTTCAATTTCATTCTTTTCGAATGATTACAAAATATCTTTCTTTTGACTTAGAATAATTCTAAGCAATTCATTATTTTGCTTTGGAAAATATCTCAAATTTCCTCACTTACTCTCGATCCAAATTTCTTAAATTTTTAGGCGAGTCAAAAACAATGTTATTTGAGACATCATTTACGATAAACCCTAAATCAATTTGAGCAAACATTTTTGAGCAAATAGGATCATATAAATCATTCATTCTGGAGATTGCTTAAATTTTGGATAATACTAATCTTTTTTTATTTTGGAAAACTTAATATAATTTTTTATTTTAGAGCATCCGGGCTTTCCTTTCGATTTATTCTACCCATCGCCTAAGAAAAGAAAACATAAGCCAGGTAAGTTCAGGGCACTGCTTGCTCCATCCATAACCTTAGTTAAACACCTTATTTTATCTTCTCAGATCTCACAAGTGGGACAAATGTACTAGTCGTTTCCACATACTAAGTTATCAACTTTATTTTGGAATTGATCATAAAGGTTCCAAATTATCTTTTAAACACTTAGATTTACTTTTAAAAACATTCACAATTGATTCTGGAAAAAATTGTTACGTTTAAACACATTTTCAAAAAATCATACAATTCGCGGCATAAAAGTGCTACAAAAAGAGCTATATAAGCTTATTTGATTCAAACAATTTTTAAACATTCGATAATTCATATTTTTCAATCCAATCTCCTTTAAATCATTTAAATAGATTTATCTAATTTATTTCATATTTTTTCATAATTAAAAACGTTGATTTAAATAGATTTCCTGTTATGGTCATTTAATTGCACTAGCGCTATTTTTCTAGAAAATTGATTTGGTCCTAATTCAAAATCTGTAAGATGAAATATTGACTTTCTTTCTTCGTTTCGAAGATATGTATATAATAGTTTTGAACTTTCTTATCTCGAAGAATTCCGAGCTATATTCCACTCTACACGTTCATTTGAACTTTTCGGCACGAAATCGCGAACTACCGTTGCGCGACTCACCTAGTTTTAACTTATTTTTCAATATTTGAAATAATTCATTCAAATTGAATTTTAACACTTATAAAATCATTACAAATTATTTTAAATCAATATTTTCACTTTTTAAAGTATTTAAAATGAATTATCACTATTATCATATTATAATATTATTTTATTCCTATTATTTTAATACTAAATTTTAATTTTCAAATTCAATTCTAACTTCAAATTAAACTTATTTAAAACTTAGATTTCAAATCTAATTTCAATTTAAAATTCAATTCAACCTTAATCTCAACTTCAATTTTTCAAAATCGATTTCAATTTCAATATTCATCTCAATTTCAATTTCAATTTAACTATTTTTTCCAAATTCGTTTCTCTTCAAAATTCAAATTCTCTTTTATTTTTACTTTATTTTCACTTCTAATTGAAAAGAGACATATTTTTTCAAAATATCTCATATCACTAGAATTTGGTCTTTCTTAGTAAAGAGATAACTTAATTAATAATGATAGAAATTTGGTGTCCATATTAACATTACAACCATACAAACAATCATATGACATTAACATATTAAATACGGGTATAGTACGATAAATGTCATAACATTACTATAGATTATCCAACATTCAACAATTATTCAAACATAACCAAACATCCATAACAATAATTCAATGGGTGTATACTTGCATGTAATAAGATGATTATTATAACAAAATAAAAATATGATCTTTTAAAAGTGATGAGAATTTCTCACCTTTATTTCCACTCCGTCAATCTTTAGGCAAATTGATGTGTTTACGGCTAACGAACTAACGTTTTATTTCTAAGCGTCTGGACTTTATCACTTTCCTTCTCTCTCTCTTTTTTCATTTTTCTTTTCTCTTTTTTTATTTATTTGGATGTGATATTTGGAGGGAAAGAGGGTGTACGACCTTGGGTATATGGCTTTAGGCTTGGGTATGGTGGTGTGGCCGTGGGTAGGTGGGTTTGGAGGGGGTACGGCCTTGTGGGGGTGGGTATGGGTGTGTAGGGCTCGGCTAGGGTGGTTGGGGTGCGGGTATGGTGCTTAGGTGGTGGGTGTGTGTGGAGGGTATAGGGTTTTGGAGGTGGGTAGGTGTGTTTGGCCAAGGTGGATATGGGTTTAGGTGGTCGTGGAGCTTGGTGGAAGAGCATGGAGAGGTGGGAAGCCATGGAAATGGAGGTGAAGAAGAAGGATAAAGTGAAGAAGGAAGGTAGAGAATGAAGTGTGCAAAACACCTTTCACTATTTTTTTGACTTGAGCTTTGAATTTTTTATTTTAAAGAGAAGACTTTAGCTTTGACTTGATTTGCATTAACTGTAAGCATGTGTGTCACTAATCCGTTTAGTTATCTTTCTATTCATACTTTATTTTGCTTGAATTCTATGTGTATAAGTCTCATCTTGCATAAGAGAAAGGAAGTGTGTGTAATGATGTTGTTTTATTTGTTTACTTTAGCACTCTTTTGTCAAATCATGTATTAACATTATTTTTATCATTTATGTAAACTTTTCAAAAGTGAACTCCTATTTTCTTTTAGTGCTAAATGTAAAGTGTTTAAAAAGTTTGTAAACTTGTGTTTATATGTTAGAAAATATATCAAGTTGCAACAACTTGACGACAATTTGTTTTGGTTGAAAACGGGGTTTTTGTCGACAAATTTTACAGTCAAAATTTGACGTATTTGTTAAGCTATATATTGAAGTAAACCAAACTTTAAAATGAAATTTTTAATTATTTAAATAAATTAAAATATGTCTCTTTATATTTAAAAATCATATTTCATTAATATCAAAATCTCTATTTTTACAGTGTATGTAAAACTGACATAATGTGATAAATTTTAGTTCTTTTTGTAAAACTATTATTAATATACTTTTAAACCTTTTAATATACTTTTATTATCTTTATTAGATGTTTTTAATAAGATTTATGTTTTTAAACGAATATTTAAACCTATTTATTTAAGCCTTTATTTATTTTTAACAAAACTTAACTTTTGTTGATTTATTCTAAAATCCAAATTTATACTTTTTATTTAGTAGTTATAATAATAAATAGTTCCTCTATTATTATTTATCATATATCACTTATTTATTTAAGTTTTGAATTCCTTCTAAAATTAAAAATAAACAAAATCTCATTTTTGAAGTAGCGAAATTATGGGTCGTTACAAAAAATATTAGTTGGTTAAATTCATTCCATTAGTGTACATACGTATTAAGGGTTAAAATGATAACTTAGGCTATTTTATTTTATAATTTGGGTCCAATCCCATTTAGATAATTTAGCCTCTAGCGGAAGTAAAGTTTCTATTCACTCCTTCTCACTTTCATTCACGTACAGTAGAAAGCTTCAGTAAATTCCAGAAAACTTGAGAAACTATTCCTCATTCTCAAACCCTAGCCCAAAATCATCAAGTTAAACTCAAATTTAGTATTTAAAAAAATTAAATTGGAGTTAAATTGTAACATTCCTGAAATTTATCAAGTTTAATTTGGCAACTAAATTTATTTTGAAAATAAATTGTGCATTAATTAGATATTTCTAGGATAAATGAATAATTTTTGATTATAAATAGAAATTTAATTAGAAATTAAAGTGTAACTATCTTACAAACAAATATTGGATTTAGGAAAAATAAGATGTATAGTTATATAAATAGAAATCTAAATGAAATAGTAGAAAAGAGATTTACCTCACACATTTCAACATCATAAAGCTGAACCTGTTTCAGTCCATATTCATCAAGCTCATCTTGTCTCAGTTCGAAATGGAAAGCACAGTTTAAATAAATAAAGAAAGAAAAAAAATCACCTCAAACTCAAAAGCTTCAAATCATCTTCCAGTTTGCCAGTTCAAACAAAACAAAGTATTCAAGAGCAACAAATCTGAAAACAAATCAACCCAAAGGCAAGTAAATTTCCTTTTAAAAGAATTTGAGTTTAATGTTGTAATCAGTAAGTAAATCAAAGATTTATAAAACTTTGTAAATCATTTGCAGTGAAAAGAAAAAAATCCAGGAATGCAAAGGCTTCAACCTGAAATGCATTAGAGCAGTGCAGTTCTCTCAGGGATTTAAATAAAGATAAGTAGATTTCCTTAAAGCTTTAAACAAATTCAAACTGTAAGCAAATAAATTCTTTTGTTTGTTATTAATAAAGTAAGTGAACAAATACAACAGGAAGTTAAACAAAGCTTTGTATCAATAAACTCTTGCAGATCTAAGCTTCAAAACAAAGAACTAAAGGGAAAAAAAAATACAGGCTTGCTTCCTCTCTGTTCTTCTCTGCCTTCAAACATTAAATACCAGGTGAGCAAACATTCCCCTAAACTTTGCTATATCCATTGATGTTTGGATCTATATTTGATTTATGTTGTGAATTATGTTTGGATGATGGAAAATTGGGTTTGCATGTCCTTATAAATGTGAGGACAGTGTGTATATTGTGTGCAGGCAAGAATAATTTGCCTCTGTGTTTCCAGCCCCTGTTTCAAAACAAATTCAAAAAGCTTTTTCCTTGATTCTTTGTGGACTTAAGAATTTAAACAAATTATGTTTATGAAATCAATATCCAAGTTCTGAAAATATTCTCAAATTAAATTATCAAATGGTTTTACTGTGAACCAAGGATAAACAGTGAATGTCTGTTGCACTTTTATATTTCTGTTTTTAGTTCAGGAAAAAAAAATTTGATCAAAAATTCAAAATCTTTACACCAGATATCGTTAGGTTATGTAATTCAAACATGACAAATTGGTTTAAACCCAATCTATGTTTTAAAAGCATATTCAAGCATAATGGGATTATGAATTTGCTGGAATCAAGAAATTTACAGTAGACAGGTTAAAATCATGATTAAATCAAATTTTGTAAATGTTTGATTTAAGTTTATAACAGGAATCAAATCTGTAAAATTTGATTTTTAAGACAAAAATCTAAATTTTTAGTTACGATTTGAGAGAGCATTTTTGGGTTGATCAATTTTTGATTTTTGGGCATTTTCTGTCGACTGTGAAATAATGAAAGCTCGTGGTTGCTGTTGGAGGTTGTTGGTGGGTTGCCGAAGCTTGGAAAAATGGCGTTTGAATTTATAAATCGCCATGGCAACAGAAATCGATCGGAGTAGGGTTCAAGGCCATAGTTGTATTAGTATCATTCTTGAATTGTTTTTGGGATCATGCGCGGTTCGAGGTGGACCGGACTTCGAGGTGAGACGAGTGGGACAGTGGAGCAGCCGTGGGGGACGGTCGCGTGACCTCCGGTGGCCAGAGGTGGCCACGCGAAGTGGATTTGGATGGACTAGGTTAGTTTCCAGTTGGGGCAAATAGCTCGTTTTCAATTTCGATCTTGTGTTGGGTTTGGGTTGTTCGAATCTAGGCTGGGGATCACCAGTGACGTTACGGTGGGTTCGTCGTCGTTCGGCAGGTGTTGGCGTGGTTGTGCACGTATATGTGCATCAGTGGGATCAGGTAGTTTTTTTTTGTTTGGGGAAGAAGGGAGGCGACTCGAAGCATGTCTCGGGAAAGATATGGTGTAGCTCGAGTCTCAACTCGAAGCAAATGGGTTAGCCTCGGAATGAAATTTGTTACAGGTTTCAAAAATAAACAAAACCTGTAAGGTTGTTTCAAAAATCTAACAGAGTTTAAATTTAAAATAAATTAAATTTGAAGCACAAGATTTAGACAAAGTTAAATCAAGTTTAAATATGAATTCAAATTTTACTTTGTACCTTAATTTTGAATTAAATAAGTTTATATATTTAAATGTTTAAAACAAGTTTAAAATGTTTTAAGTAGATTTTAAATGATTTGAGTCTTAAGATGAATTTTGAAACTAGAAGTAAGATCTAAACCAAGTTTTGTAAATCTGGGTACAAAAATGAAGTTGTATCTTAGTTTTTGAAATAAAGGAATAATGTTTATTTTAAAGTTAAGTTAATTAATTAAGAGTTAAACGATTAACAATTAAGGATAAATTTATTAAGATGATGAATTAGGAGAATTTGTGAAAGCAATTAAGGGGTGGTTTAATTGATTTTTAAGTTAAGGTTAATTAATTTATAATTAAGGGCTAAATGGATTTAATGCAATTAAGTAATGAAAGTTAATTAATGAAATCAATTTATTGCTTAAAAGTAATTACTTAATTAAAAGTAATTAATTTATAATTAAAAGTGGATAAATCAAGTGTTTAACATTGATTTAAGATTAAGAGTAGTCAATTATCATAACAAATTAAGAATGATTAACTTAATGATAATTAATTAACTTAGGGATGATTAATTAATTAAAGATAATTAACTTAATGATAATTAATTAAGTAGGGGTTAACTAATTAATTAAAGATGATTAATTAAATGGTTAATTAAATAACCAAAGGTAAATTCTTTAATAAGTAAAAGTTGATGAATTGTAATTAAAGAATAATTAACTCATTACTAAAGGTTAATCGATAAATGACTAAAGAAATAATTAATCAAAATAAATTGTAATTTATTAATATTAATTAACCATGATTAGTAATTATTCATAAGTAATTAAATCTGATTTGAATTACTCAAACAATTAACTGATCTTACTTATAGATGTTTGATTTAGATGCTATGTGATGGATTGATATATTTGTTATGTGATGAGATGCTATGTAATGCTTTGTGTAAAGATGTTATATCTGTAATGTATATATTGTTATATGAATATGCAATCCCTTGACCCGTCACATGACATTTGGATTTCGATGCGACAGGGAGTCGGATTCCAGTTGGTTATCCGACACCCACATCGAATCGTAATGGTAGATCTTTGTGATTGATAATTTACTTTATCTATGAATCTGTGAATATAGATAAGCGTTATGGGCTATACGCTTATCGATATGATTAAATATGTGATGATTGATGATGTTGCACTTTTATTGTGTAAAATCCCTGGACCACACTTATACACACACAAATATGGATTGCACGTGGAATTGGGTTAAGTCACATATTTTGAAATAGTTTTAGAAATTGGATTTTTGAATCCAAAATAGTTTTAGAATTGAAAGCTTTTGAAAATGAATTTCAAAAATAAAAGTTATTTTGAATAACTCGATTGAGTTTTGAAATTTAAATAGTTTGATTTAAATTTGAATTCAATATTTGAAATTGAATTCTATGATTTGAAAACTATGTTTAAAAAGGGTATTCAACTTATAAATGGGTTTATATGGGTTTTTAAACCATTTTAAAAGTGATGTTTTGGAATTTAAATTTAACCCAAGATTTCAACTTGTATAAATTGGATTTTTCTGAAACAAAAATATATTTGTTTCAAATAATAAAAGCTTTCGCATATGAAATGAACTTCCACTTTGTGTTAAAAGGTTTTCAAGCCTAAAATGAAAATAGTTTTTTGAGTTATGAATAAATCTTTGGGAACGTGTTTTGAAAGCTATAAATCTTTAATTCAAAGGTTTAATTGAGTTAATCCAACTTTGAATGGAAATTGTTTTTCGAAAACTATGAATAGATCTTTGTGAAACTGGGGGAACTTTGTGAAATTAAATCTTTTTGTTTAAAGATAAAAAATGGTAATTTGTTTAACCATTTAAAAGAAAGGTTTTGGGTTTTATAAGTTGTGACTTAACTGAAATCCCATATCCATATGTTTTTAAATATGGCGCTCATTATTCGGTTTAGCCGGGAGAGGTCCTTGTGTCATATAACCCATTCCGAATAGTGATACGACGTTATGGATTGCAATTGAAGACCGGTGTTGAAGACCAGGTGTCTTCGAGAACGGTAGGATAACCTGTCGATTGACTCTGCACTGAGTTGCTCCGGTATAGAGTTCTCCCTATGTGATGGGAAGTCCGATCGGGATTGGGGACACCCGGATTGGCAAGGGCTTCTTCGGAAGTGCCTTCGGTTCTGTTCGAACTTAGAACAGACTTGTATGGTTGTATGTCTGACACTACACTTTGAGATATTAAACTGATTCCTATCAAATACATTTCTTCTTGGTGGCGGAGAATTTATTCTCTTAGCATAACACCCTTCTCTAAGACGTACGAGCTCAGAGGTTATGTAGTTGATATTTATCAGTGATATACTCCCAAATTTGGTAGTGTGGCATGCTGAGTGCTGCTGTGTGTTGATGATCATTTGTTGATCATTTGTGATCAAAGCATGGCTTTTGTATAAAGCGTAGCTTTGTGGACGAAACTGCATCAGGACCTCACACCCCGAAAATGGTCGAAACAGGAAAGATGCGGCAAGGTTATGAGGGTCGCGCCCTTTAGGGTTTGTCATTCCCTTCTGGAAAAGGGTGGTATCATGGTATGGAGCCCAGATACTTACTCATGTGGATACTGCAGATCTATTACTTTGTGATTGCTTTGTGGTTGTTGGATTAGAGGTACCTCGGATAAAGGTCCCAAAGGACCGGGGGATGGCACGCTCGTGTAGTTGTTACCTAGTTACAGAGGTAACCCGGCCTTGTGTTGGCAGAGATCTAACCGTAACGTTAGGTTCTCGGGACGTCCCGCCAGAGGCGATCCCATGTGGCAGTAGGAAGTTCCTTAGCCTGACCATTTGTTGGAAATCCATTCTTCAAATACGAGCCTTGTACGGTTTTAGTTGTAGAACCTGCCATTTAACATGGCAGTTATAGTAGACATAGCATCATGGTACCTATGCTGGCTAGGATTTATATTATACTTTCAAAAGATTTTTTTCCACTATGCACTAGTAATAATATCAAAGAATTTTCTCGTAGTAAGCATATTTGACTATCATAAGGGGAAATCTCCCCCAAGTGTGCGATTTCATTGTGTGTGTGGCGGAGGCCTTATGGTAGTTTCATTTTCTAAAGATCATTGCGGATTTATTTTAGAATTCTCTTGTTGTCTGTTTTAAAAGACCAAATATTTTTTTTTGCTCATACTAGTCCCATGACTGACCTGGAATTTATTGTTCCTTTCCTAAACTCTGGGTGCCCACTATTTTCCCACACGGGCAGTCTAGAGTTGGGGTTTTCAGATAATCAATAGTAGGTGTAGATTTGATAGCTTTCAGCCTAGGATTTGGCAATCCTTTACGGACGAGACTTGCTCTTCTTTGTGTATTGTGATTGGGAGTTCTCGCTATTGCTAGATTGGTGTTTTGAAGATGGAGTTCTTTCTTGAAGACTATATTGGAGATTTTGTTCCGCTGCTAGTGTTATCTTTTCTTTCCGCTGCTATTTCTTGTATCTCTGATGTATATTTATATTCATTATATCATTCTGTTGTATCAGATATTGTATCAAATGTTGTATATTGATATATGCTATTCATTTTCTTCCGCTGTGTTGTACTTAATGTGTTATAAGCTCCGGCGAACCAGATTCGATGTTTGGATCTGCGGCATTTGAATACGAGTGTCGTATTCGGTGCCGATTTTCGAAGGTCGAGTCAGGATCGTTACAGTGGTATCAGAGCTGAAGGTTGAAACTTTAGCTCAGGAGTATAACACATTAAGTAGCTCATTAGAGATAGGGTGAAGTATACCTTAGAATGAGTAATCCCTAAGATATCCATTCGAATGCCTCAGTAAATTCTCTTACTATCCACTAATAGTAAGTATGAGTGCGAGAAGAGGACGAGATAGGGGACGGGGAAATACCAGTACAAATGGTCAATACCCTGCAATAGCGGAATAACTTTCTTCTCAATCTCCTTTGATTCGATTCCAAAATTCTTTTCATTGCTTCGTGACGGCTCCAGAAAGAAGTTTTGTTGTGATGGTGGCCCTATGAATCGTTGTAGACGATCCTTACTTCGTATCTTCATCAGTTTCTTATCAGTTTTTTGATCTAAACTCTAATGAATTTGAATTTGAAATTGAAATTTTAAGTTAAGTAAATTGTTTAACTAAAATGAAACTAAATTTGAATTGTATCGATAAAATGATATAGGTTAAAACCAAATTTGAAATTTTATTGTAATTTCTTGTGTATATCAAAGTCCGAAGAGGGACAAGTCATATATACTTTGGGATATTTCGACTTGAATTTGGAATCCATATCTAGTGTTTGAGAAATTGTAGAAGATTAAATCCATCTATATATTCTCTGGGATCCGATATATTCTACGAACGATTAGTTATCCCTTCGAACTAATTAATGCCCTTGCATATTCGGAGACCAGTGACCCAAATATCTTGTGTAATATTGTATGAGTTCGTACTCATATTATTGATATTCTGATTTGGGTAAACCGAACGCAGAATAAATATTCCGATCTGATTTAATCAATCGTTTCTTTATCTATCATCTTTTCTTTCTCGTCTCTCTAGCAAATTTCGAGGACGAATTTTTTTTAAGGGGGGGAATCTGTAACATTCCTGAAATTTATCAAGTTTAATTTGGCAACTAAATTTATTTTGAAAATAAATTGTGCATTAATTAGAGATTTCTAGAATAAATGAATAATTTTTGATTATAAATAGAAATTTAATTAGAAATTTAAGTGTAACTATCTTACAAACAAATATTGGATTTAGGAAAAAATAAGATGTATGGTTATATAAATGAATTATAAATAGGAATTTGAGATTTATAAGATTTTAAATAAAATGCATTAAAAATAAAGTAGAATTTAAAAACTTTAAAAAGCTAATGATAGTTTGTTTTCTAAAATATTAAATATATGTGGGATATGTAAAAAAATTCAAAAGATTATTTTTAAAGATTTAATTATCTTATATAAATAAATATGACTATTGTTAATATGAAATTTAAATTTTTAAAACCCTTCTTTTCTTTTATAAAATGGTACAAAAAAAATAAATAATAAAATAATATCTGAACGAAAATTGTAAAAATATATATATAAGTATATAAACATGTTGAACAAAAATTAAATGTAAGAAAATAATTGGAATAAGATTTTCTTGTGTAAATATAAATATAAACATGAAGGAAAATGTAAACAATTTTGAAATAAAGGCATACGTATACATGTATATACTAATGAATAAAAGTTATGTTTATTTATAAAAGAATATGATATAAAAATTTATTTTTAAAATTCTTTATCTTTGAAAATTACAAATGTAAACATACATAGAAGAGATAAGTGAAAGCAAACCAATATAACATACTTTGAGGTCTTATACATACATATATAAAAAATGACATCATTACTTTTTTTTTAAATATTGAAATTTAAAATTACAAGAAACTATACATCTCCCCATAAGTAATCATATCACATCTTGGAAAATCTAAATGAAATAGTAGAAAAGAGATTTACCTCACACATTTCAACATCATAAAGCTGAACCTGTTTCAGTCCATATTCATCAAGCTCATCTTGTCTCAGTTCGAAATGGAAAGCACAGTTTAAATAAATAAATAAAGAAAAAAAATCACCTCAAACTCAAAAGCTTCAAATCATATTCCTGTTTGCCAGTTCAAACAAAACAAAGTATTCAAGAGCAACAAATCTGAAAACAAATCAACCCAAAGGCAAGTAAATTTCCTTTTAAAAGAATTTGAGTTTAATGTTGTAATCAGTAAGTAAATCAAAGATTTATACAACTTTGTAAATCATTTGCAGTGAAAAGAAAAAATTCCAGGAATGCAAAGGCTTCAACCTGAAATGCATTAGAGCGGTGCAGTTCTCTCAGGGATTTAAATAAAGATAAGTAGATTTCCTTAAAGCTTTAAACAAATTCAAACTGTAAGCAAATTAATTCTTTTGTTTGTTATTAATAAAGTAAGTGAACAAATACAACAGGAAGTTAAACAAAGCTTTGTATCAATAAACTCTTGCAGATCTAAGCTTCAAAAAAAAGAACTAAAGGGAAAAAAATAATAATACAGGCTTGCTTCCTCTCTGTTCTTCTCTGCCTTCAAACATTAAATACCAGGTGAGCAAACATTCCCCTAAACTTTGCTATATCCATTGATGTTTGGATCTATATTTGATTTATGTTGCGAATTATGTTTGGATGATGGAAAATTGGGTTTGCATGTCCTTATAAATGTGAGGACAGTGTGTATATTGTGTGCAGGCAAGAATAACTTGCCTCTGTGTTTCCAACCCCTGTTTCAAAACAAATTCAAAAAGCTTTTTCCTTGATTCTTTGTGGACTTAAGAATTTAAACAAATTATGTTTATGAAATCAATATCCAAGTTCTGAAAATATTCTCAAATTAAATTATCAAATGGTTTTACTGTAAACCAAGGATAAACAGTGAATGTCGGTTGCACTTTTATATTTCTGTTTTTAGTTCAGGAAACAAAAATTTGATCAAAATTTCAAAATATTTACACCAGATATCTGTTAGGTTATGCAATTCAAACATGACAAATTGGTTTAAACCCAATCTATGTTTTAAAAGCATATTCAAGCATAATGGGATTAAGAATTTGCTGGAATCAAGAAATTTACAGTAGACAGGTTAAAATTGTAACGACCCAGAATTTTTGATAATTAAAATTTGAATATTTAATTAATTTTAAATATTAATAAGTGAATTTATAAGTCGAATAATTTTTTTTTGACTAATTGGATTTAATTGAATTATTAAATCGATAATTTAATATGTTAAATTATGGAAATAATTGAAAATTGAGTTAAATATGATTGTAAATGATTTGTAAAATTTTATTTTATCATGTTGAAGTTAGAACGATATTTTAGAACTTTTAAAATCGAATTAAAAGTTAATTTGTGAAAATTGAATATTTTAATATTTAATCGACTAGTGAAAATAGTCAATTTTTGAACAGTCTTAGAATTGGACGAAACTAGTTCCATTGGATCCGTAATAGTTAGTTATTACCGGATTTCAATTTTCGTAGCGATCGGAGTTATCGTTTGATCGTGGCAGCTTGAAACGCATTGAATTATTTTTAATTTTAATTTGGTGAGTTAAAATATCCATTTTTCAAATTGTCTCGGATTTCGACGAAACCAGTTTCATCGGATCCGTAATGTGATATTATTGTAAGGTTTCAAATTTCGTGTCAATTGGATTTACCGTTTGTCCGGTACAAATTAAAACGCCTAGAAAATCGTTTAAATCGGTTTAATTCAAATTGAACATTAATAGCCATAACTCGCACAGATGTCCGAATTAGCTTTCGAAACCTGTTCCATTGTGTCCGGAACGCGGGGTAAACCATAGAAACGCTGGTTACGGCGCGTAAATCGGAGTTCGGAATTCCCGGATGAATAATGTCGTTCGATTCTCTATAAATAGGCTCATAATTCACAAAAAAAACAAAAGAAAAAAAAACAAAACCCTAGTATACGTAGCCGCCAGTTCAATCAATGAAGGGCCGAAATTTTTCCATTTTCTCTCCTCAATCTCTTCAAATCCGTGCAACGATTCGAGAAACTTCCAACATGAAAGATGAAGAGCACGCAACGAGCTTCGAATCTATATGGCTATGATCGTGTTTGGAGTTTCGAATCGACGACAAATCAAGCTCAAAGGCAGGCCGTTCGGCCTCGAACTGCGTGCGCATATGGTGGCCAAGCTTCATGCCGTGGATGGTAAAGGTGGCTCTTGGCAAGGCGAGTCGAATGGAGGTGGTTTGATGAAGTTTCGTCGAGAGTTGGTGGCACGAAGTGAAACCCTAATTTGATGGTATGGGTTGCATGCGTGTTCTGTTATCTGGTAGTGGTATGCGCGTGGAAGATGAAGGGGGGGTGCGGTGGAGATCTACAGGGGTTTGGATCCAAGGGCTAGGATTGAATAGGTTTAAGAAATTAAAATTTTAGTTGTAAATTTTATATAAAATTCAAGTAAACTTCATAAATGCATATCTTTTTCATACGAGGTCGAAAACGCGCGAAACCAGTTGCGTTGGAATCGTATGGACGAGCACTACGCGATGGAATTAGATTGGAGTCGTTTGGAGTTAGTGAAAATTTCGGGTAAAATTAAACGTCCGTTTAATTTTATTCGAAATAAATCGCTAAAACGAAATTGAAATCAAGGTGAGAACTTCTCACTCAATCGAATCAGTTTCGATTTTTATTTTAAATAGTTAGATTTAAAATATTTGAATGCATGTTTGAATGATGATTGTTATCTATTGATTGTTAAAATAGACATTATGCGCCGTTAGTAAGCGGATGTTATTTATTAAAAACATATACCGCGAATATTTCATAAACAGTGAAATTGGTATTATATATAATAGCAATATATATATATTGGCATATGTATATATTGGAGTTATTGATTTCCCGCATTTGTATAGCGGATGAGACCCTATTGCGCCGTCTATTAAGCGGATAATATTTTAAATCCCATATACCGCGATAATTTCGTACTGGAGCGGAATTAGTATTGTGCTAATGTTTGTGGATGCAGGGAGACAGGTTGGAGGGATCCAACTGGGTTCCTCAACAGTATTTATTTGATTTCAGATATTTTGATATTTGATGGATTATCATATCGATATATGATGTCGTTGTTGTCGTGATTGACTATTTGGTATGTAGCATCACTAGCCCAAGTTTTGGAACTTTAAAATGATTTTTAAAGCGATTTTTGAAAATATACTATATTTTTGGAATTGATCCATTTTAAATAAATAAACGTATAATTTTTAATGTTATAAAAATTATGATTTTTGAGAACTATAGTTAAAGGTTGAGTTTTGAAAATATGGGTTAATAACTTTATAAAATGAAGTTGTTATAAAATAAATAGAAATGAAATTTAAAGAATTATAAACGGTGAAGTTATAAATGGAATTTTATAAGCAGTAGGTTTATAAAATTTGTAAAGTTATTGAAAGAATAGATTTGGATAAATAATGGAATCTTATAAGTTATAAGATTTATAATTATGAAGTTCAAAGGAACGATTTTGCAAACAAATAAATTATAAGTATTTGACTTATAATACGAACCTTTAGTTTATAATTGAGTTATAAATCGAATAGGTTAATAAAGGAATTTATAAAAGCAAGTTGTTATAAAATAAATAGAAATGGAATTTATAAACGTTGTTTTATAAATTCGCAAACGACTTATTTTGATAAGTTAATTTTTATAACTTATTTATGAAGTTATATTCACGTTTTAGACAGTGAATAATCCTTTAAAATGAAATGTATAGAAATGATGAAATTGGTTAACGTAGTATATTCACGTTTTTGAATAGTGAATAATATGTTAAAGAAATTGTTTTGAATGTGATGTTTTAAATAGAATTAAAACGATCTAACGATTGTTTTAAAAGCATTAAGATTCAAAACCATAGATTTCAACATTTATTGTTGAAATATACGTTTTCGAGAAATAGAAGGAAATGGTGGACTTTAACACTGTTGTTATAGTAAATGATTTCCGAAAGGAAATGTTCTGTATAGTATTGGGATTTATATATCTATTTTAATTTCGAATCCCTATACTAGTGATTTTGGCTTGTCGTAACGATGTTTTACATAACATTCGTTTTGGCCCAAATAAATATGTTTAAGAGAATGATTTCCTTAAAGAATGAAATATATACTTAATTTCGATTTAAGTATATTGAATATTTTCCAAGTGTTGAAAATAAATGGATTGAAAATTACTTAATACGTAAGTATGGAAATGTTTTCCAATATAAAGTGAATATTTTGAGAATTTATCTTTTTAAAGACAAATTGAAGGGAATAATTGAAATCGTATATGCATGGATATTTTGGAATGAAAATTCACTATGGAATTTATAAAAGAAAGTGGAATTTGTTTAAAAATAAATATTGATTTATTTTTTTTGAGGAATTGAAATTATATATCTTGTAAAGATATTTTGAAAAATAAATAATTTGGAAAATTATTTGGAATCTGGTGATGTTGTGCATATCCATTGATAGTTCAATAACCGACTATCAATATTTCCCTTTGAATGGGTATTTGATGTGATTTGTTTGAATTTGAATGCCACACTTATTTTTGAATAAGCGCTCACTATTCGGGTTAACCGGGAAAGGACCATGGGGTCGTATAACCCATTCCGAATATGTGATACGTCGTTATGAATTGCATTTGAAGATCGGTGTTGAAGACCCGGTATTTGCGAGAGCGATAGGATGACCTGTCGATTGACTCTGCACCGAGTTGCTCCAGTATAGAGTTCTCCATATGTGATGGGAAATCCGATCAGGATTGTGGATATCCGGATTGCAAGGACTTCTTTGTAAGTGCCTTCGGTTCTGTTCGAGCCCGGAACAGACTTGTATGGATTGTATGTCTGACATTACAAATTGAGATATAAAGCCGATTTCTTTCAAATATATTTCTGTTGGTGGCGAAGAATTTATTCTTTTATCTTAACACCCTTCTCTGAGACGTACGAGCTCAGAGGTTATGTAGTTGAAGGTTATCAGCGATATATTCCCAATTTGGTAATGTGACATGCTGAGTGTTGCTGTTAAATGATCATTGTGTTGATTATTTGTGATAGGATCATTTATTTGATCGTCTATCTTGGTGATCATTTCTATGATCATTTGTTGACCCAAAGCATGGCTTTTGTATAAAGTATGTTTTTGTGGACGTGACTTCGTCGAGCCTCACACCCGGGAATGGTCAAAACAGGAAAGATGCAGCAAGGTTATGAGGGGTAGCGCCCTTTAGGATATGTGCATTTCCTTCTGGAAAAGGGTGGTATCATGGTATGGAGCCTAGATACTTACTCATGTTGAAAACACTTTATGATTGTGTGAATTGATTACGAGCGCTCGGTGAAAGGTCCCAAAGGACCGGGGGATGGCATATTCGGTCAGTTGTTACTCAGTTAGGGGTAACCCGGCCTTGTGTTGGTAGAGATCCGGTTTGGTTCTCGGGGATGTCCATCCAGAGGCATTCTCATGTGGCAATGGGAAGTTCCTTGGCCTGATCATTCGTTGGAAATCCAATTCCCAATACGAAACTTGTAGGGTATTAGTTGTAGAACCTGCCATTTACTTATGGTGGTCACCACTGTTTAGATGATAGCTATAGTAGGCATAGTTCGAAATGTCTATGCTGGCTAAGATTTATATTCTACTTTCGAAATAAATTTTTCCTACACTATGCACTAGTAATAATATCAAATGTTCTTTTAAATGCGTATCAAGCATCTTTGACTATCATAAGGAGAAATCTCCTCCGATTCTGCGTTTGCATTGTGTGTGTGTGCGGGAGGCCTTATGGTAGTCTCATTTTTAAAAGCATTGCGAATTGACTTTAAAAATATTCCTCTATTTTGTTTTTAAAGATAAATAAACTGTTTTGAGTTCTCACACCAGTCACATGACTGACTCGGAGTTTATTGTTTTCCTTCCTAAACTCTGGGTGCCCACCAATTTCCACACGGGCAGTCAAGAGTTAGGTTTATCAGGATATTCTGGATATTCTGGAGTTGCTGGAGGCAAGCTGGATGGCATGGCGTATTACTAGTATATAGTATTTCTTTTTCCGCTGCACTGTTTGTTGTTGTATGTTGTTGTACACTCTGATGATGATGTAATGTAATGTATAAAATGTAATAACTGATATAGTTCTTTGTTTAAAGATTATTCATTTATTTATTATATGTTGTTCCGCTGCGAATTGTGAGATTCTGTTGTTTTTCTGCTGTTTTCTTTCCGTTCTATTTTCTATTTTCTTTCCTCTCTATTTTCTATCTTTCTCCCTCTTCTTCTCTCTCTTTCCTTTTCTTAAACCATAATATTTCGGGTTTCCGGCCTTCAATTTCTCGGCAGTCGATAAAGTGAGTATCGATGTTGAATTTTCGAAAGTCGAAAATTTTCGGGACGTTACAATGTGGTATCAGAGCATATGGTTAAGCGACAACCATGGTTCTGTTGGGTATTACTCATTAGAGATAGAGTCAGTAGTACTCTAGAATGAGTTTGAGTGTAATAATAGATATGAGAGCGTATTTGTTAGTGAATATATAAAATTGTTTTATATTGTGATGATTGGTTTGTTGAGTGGTATATAGATTCTGGTTAATACGAGTAATTAACGTTGTTGATAGGGATCTCTAAACACTTGTACAGAACAATTCGACACAATATTGTTTAAAATTGGGTAAATGAAATAATTTTACCTTGAGTATATTTTATATATGAAGAAATAATTTTTCAGAGTTATTAAAGTGTATATAAGTTGATGGTTTAGTTGTTTGAATAATCTAAATTGAAAAAATATTTGTATAAGCAAAAGAATTATAAGAAAAGAATTATAATTAAAGTGATTTACAATTGTGAAATAAACTTATATATATAAGAAGTGAAACTATATGAATATTTTATAAATATGAGTTGAAAAATAAAAATGAATTTAAAGTTAAATAGAGTATAACTTAAGAGATGTTGAATGAAGTTGATATTAGTATCAAAGTAAATTAATAAAGTCAGAGTTAAGTGATAAATGTGAACTTGAGTTATATAAATGAAATTCAACTTTTGTAATTGAATTAAATTAATGGATTGAATGTAAATCAAATGAATGTAAATTAAGTTGATATGAAATAATGAATATAAGTGTTAATTCATTAAAATCTAATGTTATTGGAAGTTGAATAATTGAATGAAAATCAATTTAATTAAACCAACTGAAAGTGATGGTGTTGAAACTAAATTGAATGAATATAAGCAAAGGAATTTGGTTGCAATTAATATACATTGATTGTTATTTGGTTGTTAATTGATTGTATATAATTCATTAAGAGTTAATGAAATTGGAAGCTAAAGTAATTGAAATTCAATTGGAAGTTAAGTGAATCTTAAATAGAATTGAATTTGATTTGGAAGTGAACCAACTTGAATATGAATTAGTGAATATAAACTAAGTGAAAAAGAATGTTAGTAAGAACATCCACTATAAATGAATCAAATATGATTAAATTGAAAACCATTTCATTGAATATTAATGAGAATATGAATGCATATTTATTGGTTATGGATGTTAGTTGGATGTTAGTTGGTTGATGGTTGAATATATTGCTTTTGTTTCATTTGCTATGTTGACATGTATAGTTATTATGTTGCTATATGTTGTATATTGATACTATTGTCTATATGCATGATTCTCATGTTGTTTGTTGAGTGTTTAGTAGCTGCGGATCGCGTTTGCTTCGTATTTGGAGCTCGCTTTCGCGCTATATTAGCCGTATATGCTCGCTAATAAAATATAAGGTACATATCTCGGATTACATACCGTACTTTTATACTTTTTTCCCTGCGGGATGCCTCATTACTTGATGAGATGTATATTTGTGATATATATATACTGTCATTTTTTTTCGGATCGAGCCGCGCAAAGGAGACTATGGCGAATTTTTCCGAAAATTAAAGGCGTTAGAAAAAATTTGAGAAAATTGGAAAATTTTGAAAACTATAATTTTGATTTGGAGTTGAAAGTTAAACAATAGTAGTTGTTTTTGAAAAGATAACTAAGTATGATTTGAAAACTTAGTGAAGTTATTGTAAGAAGTTTAACTATGGATTTTGAAAAATTAATAGATTCTATAACTTTTCTTACTTAATAATTTCGAGGACGAAATTCTTTTAAGGGGGGAAGATTGTAACGACCCAGAATTTTTGATAATTAAAATTTGAATATTTAATTAATTTTAAATATTAATAAGTGAATTTATAAGTCGAATAATTTTTTTTTGACTAATTGGATTTAATTGAATAATTAAATCGATAATTTAATATGTTAAATTATGGAAATAATTGAAAATTGAGTTAAATATGATTGTAAATGATTTGTAAAATTTTATTTTATCATGTTGAAGTTAGAACGATATTTTAGAACTTTTAAAATCGAATTAAAAGTTAATTTGTGAAAATTGAATATTTTAATATTTAATCGACTAGGGAAAATAGTCAATTTTTGAACAGTCTTAGAATTGGACGAAACCAGTTCCATTGGATCCGTAATAGTTAGTTATTACCGGATTTCAATTTTCGTAGCAATCGGAGTTATCGTTTGATCGTGGCAGCTCGAAACGCATCGAATTATTTTTAATTTTAATTTGGCGAGTTAAAATAGCCATTTTTCAAACTGTCTCGGATTTCGACGAAACCAGTTTCATCGGATCCGTAATGTGATATTATTGTAAGGTTTCAAATTTCGTGTCAATTGGATTTACCGTTTGTCCGGTACAAATTAAAACGCCTAGAAAATCGTTTAAATCGGTTTAATTCAAATTGAACGTTTATAGCCATAACTCGCACAGATGTCCGAATTAGCTTTCAAAACCTGTTCCATTGTGTCCGAAACGCGGGGTAAACCCTAGAAACGCTGGTTACGGCACGTAAATCGGAGTTCGGAATTCCCGGATGAATAGTGTCGTTCGATTCTCTATAAATAGGCTCATAATTCACAAAAAAAACAAAAGAAAAAAAAAACCTAGTATACGTAGCCGCCAGTTCAATCAATGAAGGGCCAAAATTTTTCCATTTTCTCTCCTCAATCTCTTCAAATCCGTGCAACGATTCGAGAAACTTCCAACATGAAAGATGAAGAGCACGCAACGAGCTTCGAATCTATACGGCTATGATCGTGTTTGGAGTTTCGAATCGACGACAAATCAAGCTCAAAGGCAGGCTGTTCGGCCTCGAACTGCGCGCGCATATGGTGGCCGAGCTTCATGCCGTGGATGGTGAAGGTGGCTCTTGGCAAGGCGAGTCGAATGGAGGTGGTTTGATGAAGTTTCGTCGAGCGTTGGTGGCACAAAGTGAAGCCCTAATTTGATGGTATGGGTTGCGTGCGTGTTCTGTTATCTGGTAGTGGTATGCGCGTGGAAGATGAAGGGGGGGTGCGGTGGAGATCTACAGGGGTTTGGATCCAAGGGCTAGGATTGAATAGGTTTAAGAAATTAAAATTTTAGTTGTAAATTTTATATAAAATTCAAGTAAATTCATAAATGCATATCTTTTTCATACGAGGTCGAAAACGCGCGAAACCAGTTGCGTTGGAATCGTATGGACGAGCACTACGCGATGGAATTGGATTAGAGTCGTTTGGAGTTAGTGAAAATTTTGGGTAAAATTAAACGTCCGTTTAATTTTATTCGAAATAAATCGCTAAAACGAAATTGAAATCAAGGTGAGAACTTCTCACTCAATCGAATCAGTTTCGATTTTTATTTTAAATAGTTAGATTTAAAATATTTGAATGCATGTTTGAATGATGATTGTTATCTATTGATTGTTAAAATAGACATTATGCGCCGTTAGTAAGCGGATGTTATTTATTAAAAACATATACCGCGAATATTTCATAAACAGTGAAATTGGTATTATATATAATAGCAATATATATATATTGGCATATGTATATATTGGAGTTATTGATTTCCCGCATTTGTATAGCGGATGAGACCCTATTGCGCCGTCTATTAAGCGGATAATATTTTAAATCCCATATACCGCGATAATTTCGTACTGGAGCGGAATCGGTATTGTGCTAATATTTGTGGATGCAGGGAAACAGGTTGGAGGGATCCAACTGGGTTCCTCAACAGTATTTATTTGATTTCAGATATTTTGATATTTGATGGATTATCATATCGATATATGATGTCGTTGTTGTCATGATTGACTATTTGGTATGTAGCATCACTAGCCCAAGTTTTGGAACTTTAAAATGATTTTTAAAGCGATTTTTGAAAATATACTATATTTTTGGAATTGATCCATTTTAAATAAATAAACGTATAATTTTTAATGTTATAAAAATTATGATTTTTGAGAAATATAGTTAAAGGTTGATTTTTGAAAATATGGGTTAATAACTTTATAAAAGGAAGTTATTATAAAATAAATAGAAATGAAATTTATAGAATTATAAATGGTGAAGTTATAAATGGAATTTTATAAGCAGTAGGTTTATAAAATTTGTAAAGTTATTGAAAGAATAGATTTGGATAAATAATGGAATCTTATAAGTTATAAGATTTATAATTATGAAGTTCAAAGGAACGATTTTGCAAACAAATAAATTATAAGTATTTGACTTATAATATGAACCTTTAGTTTATAATTGAGTTATAAATCGAATAGGTTAATAAAGGAATTTATAAAAGAAAGTTGTTATAAAATAAATAGAAATGGAATTTATAAACGTTGTTTTATAAATTCGCAAACGACTTATTTTGATAAGTTAATTTTTATAACTTATTTATGAAGTTATATTCACGTTTTAGACAGTGAATAATCCTTTAAAATGAAATGTATAGAAATGATGAAATTGGTTAACGTAGTATATTCACGTTTTTGAATAGTGAATAATATGTTAAAGAAATTGTTTTGAATGTGATGTTTTAAATAGAATTAAAATGATCTAACGATTGTTTTAAAAGCATTAAGATTCGAAACCATAGATTTCAACATTTATTGTTGAAATAGACGTTTTCGAGAAATAGAAGGAAATGGTGGACTATAACACTGTTATTATGGTAAATGATTTCCGAAAGGAAATGTTTTGTATAGTATTGGGATTTATATATCTATTTTAATTTCGAATCCCTATACTAGTGATTTTGGCTTGTCGTAACGATGTTTTACGTAACATTCGTTTTGGCCCAAATAAATATGTTTAAGAGAATGATTTCCTTAAAGAATGAAATATATACTTAATTTCGATTTAAGTATATTGAATATTTTCCAAGTGTTGAAAATAAATGGATTGAAAATTACTTAATATGTAAGTATGGAAATGTTTTCCAATATAAAGTGAATATTTTAAGAATTTATCTTTTTGAAGATAAATTGAAGGGAATAATTGAAATCGTATATGCATGGATATTTTGGAATGAAAATTCACTATGAAATTTATAAAAGAAAGTGGAATTTGTTTAAAAATAAATATTGATTTTTTTTTTGAGGAATTGAAATTATATATCTTGTAAAGATATTTTGGAAAATAAATAATTTGGAAAATTATTTGGAATCTGGTGATGTTGTGCATATCCATTGATAGTTCAATAACCGACTATCAATATTTCCCTTTGAATGGGTATTTGATGTGATTTTTTTGAATTTGAATGCCACACTTATTTTTGAATAAGCGCTCACTATTCGGGTTAACCGAGAAAGGACCATGGGGTCGTATTACCGATTCCGAATATGTGATATGTCGTTATGAATTGCATTTGAAGATCGGTGTTGAAGACCCGGTATTTGTGAGAGCGATAGGATGACCTGTCGATTGACTCTGCACCGAGTTGCTCCGGTATAGAGTTCTCCATATGTGATGGGAAATCCGATCAGGATTGTGGATATCCGGATTGCAAGGACTTCTTTGTAAGTGCCTTCGGTTCTGTTCGAGCCCGGAACAGACTTGTATGGATTGTATGTCTGACATTACAAATTGAGATATAAAGCCGATTTCTTTCAAATATATTTCTGTTGGTGGCGGAGAATTTATTCTTTTATCTTAACACCCTTCTCTGAGACGTACGAGCTCAGAGGTTATGTAGTTGAAGGTTATCAGCGATATATTCCCAATTTGGTAATGTGACATGCTGAGTGTTGCTGTTAAATGATCATTGTGTTGATTATTTGTGATAGGATCATTTATTTGATCGTCTATCTTGGTGATCATTTCTATGATCATTTGTTGACCCAAAGCATGGCTTTTGTATAAAGTATGTTTTTGTGGACGTGACTTCGTCGAGCCTCACACCCGGGAATGGTCAAAACAGGAAAGATACAGCAAGGTTATGAGGGGTAGTGCCCTTTAGGATATGTGCATTTCCTTCTGGAAAAGGGTGGTATCATGGTATGGAGCCCAAATACTTACTCATGTTGAAAACACTTTATGATTGTGTGAATTGATTACGAGCGCTCGGTGAAAGGTCCCAAAGGACCGGGGGATGGCATATTCGGTCAGTTGTTACTCAGTTAGGGGTAACCCGGCCTTGTGTTGGTAGAGATCCGGTTTGGTTCTCGGGGATGTCCATCCAGAGGCATTCTCATGTGGCAATGGGAAGTTCCTTGGCCTGATCATTCGTTGGAAATCCAATTCCTAATACGAAACTTGTACGGTATTAGTTGTAGAACCTGCCATTTACTTATGGTGGTCACCACTGTCTAGATGGTAGCTATAGTAGGTGATGCAGCTAAGGCCAGAGAAGATATTGTACAATCTTTAATTCCTGAAAGCATGAGTTTGTGGTGTAGTTTGATGAGTCGTCCACGACTCATTGAAAACTTAAGTCGTTTCTGACCTAAGGAGTTACAGGGGGAAGTGATAACCATAGGTCGAATGGAGGAGGTATCGGACTTAAGTCGTTCACGAGTCAATGGAAGCATGAGCCTCTTCCGAGCTAACTGGATATCAGAAGGAGACTGTGCCGAGACAACGAGATACGACTCATGATGAGTCGCCCTGATTGAGTCGTTAAGGAGTTATGCCGCAATGTGTTCTGTTGAAATATGAGTATGTATGTTGAGTCTGTCAATTGATGAGTCGGTTGAGTCATGTTGTAATGTAATTGTTTTGAGTCGTGTGTTGTTCTGTTGAGTCGTGGCATTTTTAAGTCGTAAGTGTTGTACTGTTTGTATTTTCCCTAAGTCATGAGTCGTATGGACTGTGAAGTGATGAGTCGTTCACCAGACATGTTGAGCCGCTGTATTGTATGAATGGTAGTGAGTCGGTTGAGTCGCTGAGTGTTAAGCCGGTGCCGAGTTAGCGAAGTCTTAGGTCGGTTACCGACTTAAGGGTCAGGGGCAAAACACTATAAATACGCGTGAGTTGTACATTTGAAAGTTAGTTGATTTTTGAATAAAATTCTCTTTTGTTAGCTTTGTGCTTTCATACAAATTGGTAGTTGAGTGTGATCTCCTATCTCCTCTTTCGGTTAATCGAGTGCGCTCGATTCAACGATCGTAGAAGCCGATTCATGGTATCTAGTGCGCTAGATCAACGTACGAAGAATCGTAGATCTTCTTTCTCGGCATCGCGCGCGATCAACGAGACGAAGATAGCTAGAATCCGGTATCTTTGGATCAACGGATTTGGGCCTTGCAGTATTCTCAACTCACCGATTGCTACATTTCACCGATTGAAGTTTACTTTGATTAATCCGCTGCGTCATTATTGGTATCAGAGCCATACTTAGCCAATCATAGCTAATTTGAGTCTTGGAGCCAAGTATTTGAAGTTGTGTTCGTTGTGTTCATCTTGAAGTTGCAACAAGTTCGAAGATTTTGATCCATCTCATTTTGGATCTAGATTTGGAGAAGTGTTTGAATTTGAAGTTAGGCCGTGTATACTTGGGAAGTAGCCGAGCCTAGTGAAGGGTTTTGAAGTTTGAAGCCGAGACTTGAAGTTTTATATTGTTTTCAATCATGCCACCAAGGAGAGCTAATCGTCATCAAAACGTTGAAGCTTTGTATCGAAGAGAAGAAGCTGAACTTATGGAACAACGTATTAATGAGAAATTTGATGAAGGCATTGGAAAATTGGAGAAATTGATGAATGATTTGAATCAAAGGAGGAGATCACCAGACTCGAACCATGGAGGAAACCGAGTTTCGCCATCGGTTACGGAAGCGAGGAGGGTATCACCACATTCTTGTAGAGATAGAAGAGAAACATCAATTTCATCACGAAGAGATCATCATGACTATGCACATGAAGAGAGAAGAAGTCGACGTGAATTTGACAATGAAGCATATAGAGAGGAAGAGAGACATAGTCAAAGAAGCATGCATGAACGGAGGGATGATAATGGTCGAGATCGATGTAGGCGTACTTTTGATTTTGATGAAGAGGGTGATAGAGCAAGTAATCATTATCGAGATTGAGATCAAATTCGAAATTCTTACCGGGATGTTGAAGATGATCGTCGTTGGGAATCGGGGATGAAGACGGAAATTCCAGAATTTAAAGGAGGGATGGTAGCAGAAGAATTTCTTGATTGGTTATCTAATGTGGAAGAGATATTTGATTTTAAGGAGGTTCCTGAGCATAGGAGAGTGAAGTTGGTTGCTACTAGGTTGAGGGGGAGAGCTTTGGCATGGTGGCAGCAAACTAAACTTACTCGTGAGCGAATGGGAAAGTCGAAGATAGAATCGTGGGATAAGATGAAGAAGTTGATGAGATCTACTTTCTTACCTTACAACTACCAATCACTTATGTACCAGAGGTTGCAGAATCTGAGGCAAGGGACGAAGTCTGTTAGTGATTATGCTGACGAATTTTACCAACTCATTGCTAGAAATGATATCATGGAAACGGAAGAACAGCTAACTGCTAGATTCATTGGGGGATTGAGAATGCAGATCCAGAATATGGTTAATATGTTTGATCCTAGATCAGTGGCAGAGGCACATCAGAAAGCGTTGGCTTGGGAGAAGCAAGGAAGACGTGGAGGTGGTGTGTTTACTAATTCCAATAATCAAGCAAGGGGTGTTAGTGGAAGTTCTAATGTACCTAAACCTGTCAATAAGCCAGTGGTGAAGGAGGCTGAGAAGGCGAAGGTTAACAGTGGTTTCAAATGTTATAATTGTCAGGAGTTGGGTCACAAAAGCAATGAATGTCCGAAGCCGAAGAAGAGAGCAATGGTTGCTGAGATTGAGGATGATGGTGAGGAGGCAGAATGTTCAAATACACCTTATGTTGTGGAGGAAGAAGAATTGTCTGGGGATGAAGGTTGTAATCTTATGATGAGGAGGTCATGTCTTACACCAAAGCAAGAGGAGGATTGTAGTTGGTTGAGAAGTAACATATTTCAGTCGACATGCACTATTCTGGGAAAAGTTTGTAAATTCGTTATTGATGCTGGAAGTTGCGATAATATTATTTCTACCGAGGCTGTGAAGAAGTTGAACTTGAAAACTGAGAAACATCCTAAACCGTACAAGTTAGCATGGTTAAGGAAGGGAGGTGAAGTGAAGGTGTGTCGAAGGGCTTGTGTTAATTTTTCTATTGGGAAGAAGTACAAAGATGAAATTTGGTGTGACGTTGTAGACATGGACGTATGTCATCTGTTGTTGGGCAGACCGTGGCAGTTTGATAGATCAGTTCAACATGATGGTCGTGCCAATAGCTACAGTTTCATGTTCGAGGGTACTAAAATCACTTTGGTTCCAAAGAAGCAACAACAGAAGGAGAGCAAGATAGAGGAGATTGAGGAATTGAAAACTCTGTTGACTTTGAAGGAGTTTGTTAAGGAGGTTGAAGAGGAGCCTGAAGTATACTTGTTGATTGGGCGAGAGAGCGGTGAAGAGGTTGAAATTCCTGAAGAAGCAAAGTCAGTTTTGAAAGAGTTTGAAGATGTGTTTCCAGAGGAGTTGCCTAAAGAGTTACCGCCACTGAGAGACATTCAACATCAAATTGATCTTGTTCCGGGAGCAGTGTTACCACATCGACCACATTACCGAATGAGTCCGAAGGAACATGAGGAGTTACGAAGGCAGGTGGAAGAGTTACTTGAGCAGGGACGTGTTCAGGAAAGCTTGAGTCCTTATGCTGTGCCAGCATTGTTGGTGCCGAAGAAGGATGGAACATGGAGAATGTGTACAGATAGTAGAGCTTTGAACAAGATTACTGTCCGCTATAGATTTCCTATGCCGAGGTTGGATGATTTGTTAGACCAGTTAAGCGGGGCAACTATATTTTCGAAGATTGATTTGAAGAGTGGTTATCACCAGATTCGAATTAGACCGGGAGACGAATGGAAGACAGCTTTCAAGACGAGAGAGGGGTTATACGAATGGTTGGTTATGCCATTTGGTTTATCAAATGCACCTAGTACATTCATGCGGGTGATGAATCAAATCTTTAGACCATTCATTGGGAAGTTCGTGGTGGTTTATTTTGATGATATTTTGATTTATAGTGCAAGCACAGAGGAGCATGTAGAGCATTTGAGAAAGGTGTTAATTATTCTTCGTGAGGAACAATTTTATGCAGCTACGAAGAAATGTGTGTTCATGATGAGAAGTGTATTATTTTTGGGATATGTTGTTTCAGGAGAAGGTATTCAAGTTGACCAGAGTAAAGTTGAAGCTATTAGAAGTTGGCCACAGCCGAGAACTATCACTGAAGTTAGAAGTTTTCATGGATTGGCATCATTCTACCGAAGGTTCATTCCACATTTCAGTAGCGTGATGGCACCAGTTACTGATTGCATGAAAGGAAAACAGTTTGTATGGTCAGAGGAAGCGGGAGTTGCTTTTGAACGAATCAAAGAACTGTTGACGACAGCGCCAATTCTTGTTTTACCTAATTTTCAGTTGTTGTTTGAGCTACACACTGATGCATCAAAGGTTGGGATTGGAGGAGTGTTGAGTCAACAAGGGAGACCTATTGCATATTTCAGTGAAAAGTTATCAGGAGCAAAGATGAGATACAGTACACATGACATTGAATTCTATGCTGTTGTGCAAACGATTAAACATTGGAGACATTATCTATTTCAGAAGGAGTTTGTTATGTACACTGATCATGAGGCGTTAAAGCATTTGCAGGGGCAGGACAAGATTTCAGCGCGACATGCGTCATGGATCGCGTATTTACAGCAGTTTACCTTTGTTGTTAAGCACAAATCTGGGGTGACGAATCGGGTAGCTGATGCTTTGAGTAGAAGGAGTCATTTACTGACAACGTTGAAAGTTGAAGTGACGGGGTTTGAATTACTGCCAGAGATGATTAAAGAAGATCCTTACTTTGCGAAATATGTTGAAAAAGTGAAGGATGGGAGTACTGATGAATTTATGTTGGTTGATGGATTCTTGTTTAAAGGAAATCAGTTATGTATTCCAGAGGGCAGCTTGAGAATGAAAATTATCAAGGAGTTGCATGAAGAAGGCCATGTGGGTAGAGATCGTACTTTGCAATTGATTTCACAGTCTTACTTTTGGCCGTCGATGAGAAAAGAAATTGAAAGATTTGTGGAGAGATGCCATATTTGCCAGGTTTCAAAGGGAACAGCGACGAATGCAGGGTTGTATATGCCATTACCTGTACCATCTAAGCCATGGGTTGATATCAGCATGGATTTCGTTTTGGGTTTGCCTAAAACTCAAAGGGGAAATGATTCGATATTTGTTGTAGTGGACAGATTTTCGAAGATGGCACATTTTATTGCCTGCAAGAAGACAGCTGATGCAGTTCGAGTGGCACAATTATTCTTTAAGGAGGTGTATCGATTGCATGGTTTACCAGAATCTATTGTTTCTGATCGGGATACTCGTTTTCTGAGTCACTTTTGGTTAAGTTTGTGGAAGATGGTGGGAACGAAGCTGAAATTTAGTAGTGCTTATCATAAGCAAACTGATGGACAGACAGAAGTTGTCAACAGGTCATTGGGAAATTTGTTGCGATGTCTTGTACAGGATAATTTGAGAAGTTGGGACATGAAGTTATGCCAAGCAGAGTTTGCTCATAATCATGCAGTGAATCGTAGTACGGGATTCAGTCCATTCCAGATTGTATATTCAAATTTACCAAGGAGGCCATTGGATTTAGCAGTAGTACCACAACCGAAGGTGACAGTTAAACGAGCTGCTGATTTTGTTGATGAGTTGACTGAATGTCATAAAATTGTTCAAGAACGATTAGAAAAGTCAAATGAGAAGTATAAGCGGGCTGCTGATTTGAAACGACGGAGTGTTGAATTTAAGGAAGGTGATTTGGTTTATGCTGTATTGACGAAGGATCGTTTTCCGGTGGGTGCTTATAACAAGTTGAAGGAGCGGAAAATTGGTCCAATTGAAATTGTGAAGAAAATTAATGAAAATGCTTATAAGTTGAAGCTGCCAGAAGATGTTTACACGTCTGACGTGTTCAATGTTAAACATCTTGTTCCATATTACGGAGGTTAACAATCGGATGGAGAAGAATGTACAAATTCGAGGACGAATTTTTCTCAACCAGGGGAGGATGATGCAGCTAAGGCCAGAGAAGAAATTGTACAATCTTTAATTCCTGAAAGCATGAGTTTGTGGTGTAGTTTGATGAGTCGTCCACGACTCATTGAAAACTTAAGTCGTTTCCGACCTAAGGAGTTACAGGGGGAAGTGATAACCATAGGTCGAATGGAGGAGGTATCGGACTTAAGTCGTTCACGAGTCAATGGAAGCATGAGCCGCTTCCGAGCTAACTGGATATCAGAAGGAGACTGTGCCGAGACAACGAGATACGACTCATGATGAGTCGCCCTGATTGAGTCGTTAAGGAGTTATGCCGCAATGTGTTCTGTTGAAATATGAGTATGTATGTTGAGTCGGTCAATTGATGAGTCGGTTGAGTCATGTTGTAATGTAATTGTTTTGAGTCGTGTGTTGTTCTGTTGAGTCGTGGCATTTTTAAGTCGTAAGTGTTGTACTGTTTGTATTTTCCCTAAGTCATGAGTCGTATGGACTGTGAAGTGATGAGTCGTTCACCAGACATGTTGAGCCGCTGTATTGTATGAATGGTAGTGAGTCGGTTGAGTCGCTGAGTGTTAAGCCGGTGCCGAGTTAGCGAAGTCTTAGGTCGGTTACCGACTTAAGGGTCAGGGGCAAAACACTATAAATACGCGTGAGTTGTACATTTGAAAGTTAGTTGATTTTTGAATAAAATTCTCTTTTGTTAGCTTTGTGCTTTCATACAAATTGGTAGTTGAGTGTGATCTCCTATCTCCTCTTTCGGTTAATCGAGTGCGCTCGATTCAACGATCGTAGAAGCCGATTCACGGTATCTAGTGCGCTAAATCAACGTACGAAGAATCGTAGATCTTCTTTCTCGGCATCGCGCGCGATCAACGAGACGAAGATAGCTAGAATCCGGTATCTTTGGATCAACGGATTTGGGCCTTGCAGTATTCTCAACTCACCGATTGCTACATTTCACCGATTGAAGTTTACTTTGATTAATCCGCTGCGTCAGTAGGCATAGTTCGAAATGTCTATGCTGGCTAAGATTTATATTCTACTTTCGAAATAAATTTTTCCTACACTATGCACTAGTAATAATATCAAATGTTCTTTTAAATGCGTATCAAGCATCTTTGACTATCATAAGGAGAAATCTCCTCCGATTCTGCGTTTGCATTGTGTGTGTGTGCGGGAGGCCTTATGGTAGTCTCATTTTTAAAAGCATTGTGAATTGACTTTAAAAATATTCCTCTATTTTGATTTTAAAGATAAATAAACTGTTTTGAGTTCTCACACCAGTCACATGACTGACTCGGAGTTTATTGTTTTCCTTCTTAAACTCTGGGTGCCCACCAATTTCCACACGGGCAGTCAAGAGTTAGGTTTATCAGGATATTCTGGATATTCTGGAGTTGCTGGAGGCAAGCTGGATGGCATGGCGTATTACTAGTATATAGTATTTCTTTTTCCGCTGCACTGTTTGTTGTTGTATGTTGTTGTACACTCTGATGATGATGTAATGTATTGTATAAATTGTAATAACTGATATAGTTCTTTGTTTAAAGATTATTCATTTATTTATTATATGTTGTTCCGCTGCGAATTGTGAGATTCTGTTGTTGTTCTGCTGTTTTCTTTCCGTTCTATTTTCTATTTTCTATCTTTCTCCCTCTTCTTCTCTCTCTTTCCTTTTCTTAAACCATAACATTTCGGGTTTCTGGCCTTCGATTTCTCGGCAGTCGATAAAGTGAGTATCGATGTTGAATTTTCGAAAGTCGAAAATTTTCGGGACGTTACAAAAATCATGATTAAATCAAATTTTGTAAATGTTTGATTTAAGTTTATAACAGGAATCAAATCTGTAAAATTTGATTTTTAAGACAAAAATCTAAATTTTTAGTTACGATTTGAGAGAGCATTTTTGGGTTGATCAATTTTTGATTTTTGGGCATTTTCTGTCGACTGTGAAATAATGAAAGCTCGTGGTTGCTGTTGGAGGTTGTTGGTGGGTTGCCGAAGCTTGGAAAAATGGCGTTTGAATTTATAAATCGCCATGGCAACAGAAATCGATCGGAGTAGGGTTCAAGGCCATAGTTGTATTAGTATCATTCTTGAATTGTTTTTGGGATCATGCGCGGTTCGAGGTGGACCGGACTTCGAGGAGAGACGAGTGGGACAGTGGAGCAGCCGTGGGGGACGGTCGCGTGACCTCCGGTGGCCAGAGGTGGCCACGCGAAGTGGATTTGGATGGACTAGGTTAGTTTCCAGTTGGGGCAAATAGCTCGTTTTCGATTTCGATCTTGTGTTGGGTTTTGGGTTGTTCGGATCTAGGCTGGGGATCACCGGTGACGTTACGGTGGGTTCGTCGTCGTTCGGCAGGTGTTGGCGTGGTTGTGCACGTATACGTGCATCAGTGGGATCAGGTAGTTTGTTTATTTTTTTGTTTGGGGAAGAAGGGAGGCGACTCGAAGCATGTCTCGGGAAAGATATGGTGTAGCTCGAGTCTCAACTCGAAGCAAATGGGTTAGCCTCGGAATGAAATTTGTTACAGGTTTCAAAAATAAACAAAACCTGTAAGGTTGTTTCAAAAATCTAACAGAGTTTAAATTTAAAATAAATTAAATTTGAAGCACAAGATTTAGACAAAGTTAAATCAAGTTTAAATATGAATTCAAATTTTACTTTGTACCCTAATTTTGAATTAAATAAGTTTATATATTTAAATGTTTAAAACAAGTTTAAAATGTTTTAAGTATATTTTTAATGATTTGAGTCTTAAGATGAATTTTGAAACTAGAAGTAAGATCTAAACCAAGTTTTGTAAATCTGGGTACAAAAATGAAGTTGTATCTTAGTTTTTGAAATAAAGGAATAATGTTTATTTTAAAGTTAAGTTAATTAATTAAGAGTTGAACGATTAACAGTTAAGGATAAATTTATTAAGATGATGAATTAGGAGAATTTGTGAAAGCAATTAAGGGGTGGTTTAATTGATTTTTAAGTTAAGGTTAATTAATTTATAATTAAGGGCTAAATGGATTTAATGCAATTAAGTAATGAAAGTTAATTAATGAAATCAATTTATTGCTTAAAAGTAATTACTTAATTAAAAGTAATTAATTTATAATTAAAAGCGGATAAATCAAGTGTTTAACATTGATTTAAGATTAAGAGTAGTCACTTATCATAACAAATTAAGAATGATTAACTTAATGATAATTAATTAACTTAGGGATGATTAATTAATTATAGATAATTAACTTAATGATAATTAATTAAGTAGGGGTTAACTAATTAATTAAAGATGATTAATTAAATGGTTAATTAAATAACCAAAGGTAAATTCTTTAATAAGTAAAAGTTGATGAATTGTAATTAAAGAATAATTAACTCATTACTAAAGGTTAATCGATAAATGACTAAAGAAATAATTAATCAAAATAAATTGTAATTTATTAATATTAATTAACCAGGATTAGTAATTATTCATAAGTAATTAAATCTGATTTGAATTACTCAAACAATTAACTGATCTTACTTATAGATGTTTGATTTAGATGCTATGTGATGGATTGATATATTTGTTATGTGATGAGATGCTATGTAATGCTTTGTGTAAAGATGTTATATCTGTAATGTATATATTGTTATATGAATATGCAACCCCTTGACCCGTCACATGACATTTGGATTTTGATGCGACAGGGAGTCGGATTCCAGTTGGTTATCCGACACCCACATCGAATCGTAATGGTAGATCTTTGTGATTGATAATTTACTTTATCTATGAATCTGTGAATATAGATAAGCGTTATGGACTATACGCTTATCGATATGATTAAATATGTGATGATTGATGATGTTGCACTTTTATTGTGTAAAATCCCTAGACCACACTTATACACACACAAATATGGATTGCACGTGGAATTGGGTTAAGTCACAAATTTTGAAATAGTTTTAAAAATTGGATTTTTGAATCCAAAATAGTTTTAGAATTGAAAGCTTTTGAAAATGAATTTCAAAAATAAAAGTTATTTTGAATAACTCGATTGAGTTTTGAAATTTAAATAGTTTGATTTAAATTTGAATTCAATATTTGAAATTAATTCTATGATTTGAAAACTATGTTTAAAAAGGGTATTCAACTTATAAATGGGGTTATATGGGTTTTTAAACCATTTTAAAAGTGATGTTTTGGAATTTAAATTTAACCCAAGATTTCAACTTGTATAAATTGGATTTTTCTGAAACAAAAATATATTTGTTTCAAATAATAAAAGCTTTCGCATATGAAATGAACTTCCACTTTGTGTTAAAAGGTTTTCAAGCCTAAAATGAAAATAGTTTTTTGAGTTATGAATAAATCTTTGGGAACGTGTTCTGAAAGCTATAAATCTTTAATTCAAAGGTTTAATTGAGTTAATCCAACTTTGAATGGAAATTGTTTTTCGAAAACTATGAATAGATCTTTGTGAAACTGGGGGAACTTTGTGAAATAAAATCTTTTTGTTTAAAGATAAAAAATGGTAATTTGTTTAACCATTTAAAAGAAAGGTTTTGGGTTTTATAAGTTGTGACTTAACTGAAATCCCATATCCATATGTTTTTAAATATGGCGCTCATTATTCGGTTTAGCCGGGAGAGGACCTTGTGTCATATAACCCATTCCGAATAGTGATACGACGTTATGGATTGCAATTGAAGACCGGTGTTGAAGACCAGGTGTCTTCGAGAACGGTAGGATAACCTGTCGATTGACTCTGCACTGAGTTGCTCCGGTATAGAGTTCTCCCTATGTGATGGGAAGTCCGATCGTGATTGGGGACACCCGGATTGGCAAGGGCTTCTTCGGAAGTGTCTTCGGTTCTGTTCGAACCCGGAACAGACTTGTATGGTTGTATGTCTGACACTACACTTTGAGATATTAAACTGATTCCTATCAAATACATTTCTTCTTGGTGGCGGAGAATTTATTCTCTTAGCATAACACCCTTCTCTGAGACGTACGAGCTCAGAGGTTATGTAGTCGATATTTATTAGTGATATACTCCCAAATTTGGTAGTGTGGCATGCTGAGTGCTGCTGTGTGTTGATGATCATTTGTTGATCATTTGTGATCAAAGCATGGCTTTTGTATAAAGCGTAGCTTTGTGGACGAGACTGCATCAGGACCTCACACCCCGAAAATGGTCGAAACAGGAAAGATGCGGCAAGGTTATGAGGGTCGCGCCCTTTAGGGTTTGTCATTCCCTTCTGGAAAAGGGTGGTATCATGGTATGGAGCCCAGATACTTACTCATGTAGATACTGCAGATCTATTACTTTGTGATTGCTTTGTGGTTGTTGGATTAGAGGTACCTCGGATAAAGGTCCCAAAGGACCGGGGGATGGCACGCTCGTGTAGTTGTTACCTAGTTATAGAGGTAACCCGGCCTTGTGTTGGCAGAGATCTAACTGTAACGTTAGGTTCTCGGGACGTCCCGCCAGAGGCGATCCCATGTGGCAGTAGGAAGTTCCTTAGCCTGACCATTTGTTGGAAATCCATTCTTCAAATACGAGCCTTGTACGGTTTTAGTTGTAGAACCTGCCATTTAACATGGCAGCTATAGTAGGCATAGCATCATGGTACCTATGCTGGCTAGGATTTATATTATACTTTCGAAAGATATTTTCCACTATGCACTAGTAATAATATCAAAGAATTTTCTCGTAGTAAGCATATTTGACTATCATAAGGGGAAATCTCCCCCAAGTGTGCGATTGCATTGTGTGTGTGGCGGGAGGCCTTATGGTAGTTTCATTTTCTAAAGATCATTGCGGATTTATTTTAGAATTCTCTTGTTGTCTGTTTTAAAAGACCAAATATTTTTGTTTGCTCATACTAGTCCCATGATTGACCTGGAGTTTATTGTTCCTTTCCTAAACTCTGCGTGCCCACTATTTTCCCACACGGGTAGTCTAGAGTTGGGGTTTTCAGATAATCAATAGTAGATGTAGATTCGATAGCTTTCAGCCTAGGATTTGGCAATCCTTTACGGACGAGACTTGCTCTTCTTTGTGTATTATGATTGGGAGTTCTCGCTATTGCTAGATTGGTGTTTTGAAGATGGAGTTCTTTCTTGAAGACTATATTGGAGATTTTGTTCCGCTGCTAGTGTTATCTTTTCTTTCCGCTGCTATTTCTTGTATCTCTGATGTATATTTATATTCATTGTATCATTCTGTTGTATCAGATATTGTATCAAATGTTGTATATTGATATATGCTATTCATTTTCTTCCACTGTGTTGTACTTAATGTGTTATAAGCTCCGGCGAACCAGATTCGACGTTTGGATCTGCGGCATTTGAATACGAGTGTCGTATTCGGTGCCGATTTTCGAAGGTCGAGTCAGGATCGTTACATAAATCAATAGGTGATCAAAATATAAAACCATTTATTAATCAAAAATCAAGTTTTAAAAATATTTCTCTGTTAACAGTACATGTTTCTTCTTGCCTGTCCTTATTTCAAGTTTATAGAGGATATTGAAGCTCAAGTTCAATCCAAGCTCCAATCTTTATTCTAGTTATCAAGGTTTGATCATCTCTAATAGCAAGGTGAGTTAATAACTCACATTCTCTAGCAGTTGCAGTGCTCAAAGAGCCAAAATTTATGAAATATCGTAGCTTCTGTAAATAGTTTCTGTTGATTATTTCTCTCAGGGAAAATATATTTCTAGTTGCTACTTTGAGCAGTTGTATCTCTCAATTCTTGCAACAAAATGCTGTCGGATTTTCTTCATTTTGTAGTTTCTGTGTTATACTTCATGCTTGCAAAATTTGGTTACAAAACTCATCCTTTTGCTATGTTAAAAGTTTGCCAGAAAATCAGTTCGCAGCTTACAAATCGCCTGGAAAAAATCGTGTGGTGATGGTCGACCATGACCATCCTTAGGTCGACCATACAGTTGACCTATAGAGTTGAGAGGTCGACCTAGTGGTCGATCTAGGAGGGGCCTTTGTTTGCCCTACATTTTCTCGTGTTGTTCTTTTGTTACCGGGTTGATTCTAGCTCATTTTGCTCTCTATCTTGCTTGATTTTGATGATGTTTTTGGGATGTTTTGTGGGCCATGATGTCTATCAATAGACTGGACAAATTTTGAACATTTTGAAATTCAATTTTTGGATTAAATTTGAATTGAATTCGAATATCGGTTTGAGTGATTTTCTCTGTTTTTCTTTGTTTTCGAGTATGGATTTTTCCAAACAACTTTGAAATGATTTTAAAAAAATAGTAGGCATTTCAAATAATTATTCTACAGTATTTTTAAAGTATTTTCAACTATAAAATCTATTTATTCTCAATAATATGGGAATTTTAAAATTCTGTTTTCAAAATTGGTTTCGAAAATTGGTTTTAAAAGATTGTTTTCCAAAGTAAATTATTTATACATAAAATACATATTTTATGCACTATTCGAGGGAATGATAAGGAGAATTAAATAGTTTGGTAAAACACATAGTATGAGACACGTGCGTTTATCTTATCGGTTAATTCATAACTTGTCTGTTTCATCGTTTTGACCTTCGGGGCGAGTTTACCAATGATATTAGGCAAACTTTTTACTACTTTGAGTGTGAAATTTACTAGCGATTGGTAAACCATTTGGTGCGAACATGTGGTATGGAAACACATTAACATAGTTCGGGTTCCTATCCGAAAGTTTGTGACACATTTGTTTAAGAGACGTATTTGTCAGTACTAGACCTTCGGGTCATTTGTCCTTCGGGACATTTATCTAAGAGATGTATTTGTCCTTCATGACGTTTGTCTAAGAGACGTATTTGTCCTTCGGGATGTTTATCTAAGAGACGTATTTATTTGTCCATGGGAATGTTATCCTTCGGGGCGTTTTTCTAAGAGACGCGGCGCTTTATTTTGGGGGAACAGTACTCGGCAGGCTTCGGCCATAAGCACGTGTTATATCTTAGAGATGATTTCATTGATTTCTTTATGATTTTCCAACTGTTTCGCCTTTCTACATTATCATTTGAGCCGTTCGAGATATTATATATGGCGGTTACAACTTTGAAAATGTAACTTCTTATCGAGTTCTATATTTGAGATTTGGATTTGCCAACACCTGGCGTTATTTGAGATTTTCCTTTTGGTGTTTATTCGGGATTATGTTCTCCTATGTTGGAGATTTATATTTGATTGCCATATGATGTATTTTGAGATGGTGATTTCTTTGAGATTGTTTTGAGTTGCCGATATAGCGGGTTTGGGATTTCTCCTCTTTGGAGTTATGTTTTTCTCCTAAAGCATATTTGATGTTTTGTGATATGCCGATGAGATGCAGCATGCATTTATTGTGAGATTTGTTATGAAGTTTTATCGCCTTTGAGTTGCATTTATATTAAGTGATATCCTTATATTACTTGAAATTACAATACCTAATTAATTATGTCTTGTGAAGTAACCATATACCCTTGAATTATTCCATCTCACTTGAGAAGATTGTCACCTTGCCTTATGCTTATTTTTATCAATTATCCTCTTAAACTGATTTGTTTAGCTAGTCTGACCCATCTATTTTATACTCGGGTCGGATCGAGGTGTTTCAGGTTAGGTACCCTTATGGACTTAGCCTATTCTGCTTTCGCATGGACTTATTTGCCAGCCTTTTTTGTTGTAGTCTTTTTGTCGCTACTCTGGTATGTATATTGTTTTGACTCGTATGTATATTGTGGTCGTCATACCACTTATGATGTATTATTTGTATTATATTGGGATGTATCAGTATATATGTATACATATCTGTTTGTTATTCTATGTTATGTTATGCATTTGAGTTGTTGTATTTTTTTCTAATAGATCCTATTGCCACCTGTAGTTTTGTATTAAGCATTTATTGAATATGTCGATTCACTTGAGATATCAAAAAAATAAAGCACTAATCGATGTATTCAATAGATATTTAAGACAAGATTATATATGTCGCTCCTAACCACCCCTATTCTCCGCATTAGCAGATGGTATTAAGCAATAATACTCTTTGTTAATGTGGGTCTTGGGGGGTGGCGTCACAAAACTTTGTTAATGTGGGTCTTGGGCATGCCATTAATGGTGAATTGAAGAAGCTTCAAGGTAATGTTAGATTAGTAAGGGCAATAGTCTATAATTCACACTCTTCTGCTTGGTTAAGATCAGAAAGTATATTGCTTGTTGTTACCTGTTTTGAGAGTATAGGACATGACACGTGTTCTTATTTTGTATTTATTTTTTATTTTTCCCACTCTTTTTATATGCCCCATGTTTCTCGTATGGATGGTTTTGAGTGTGTTTTCATTATTTTACTCCCTATCTATTTGACAACTTGGCTTTTTTGTATATTCATTGTTGTATTGTTAATATACGGATATAATATGTACTCTTTTTCCTTGCAAGGTACACATCTAGGTTAGGGGATTGCAAGGTTTTAAGGAGACATATTATGGATGTATAGGCTTTTTCTTATTATATAAAGTACATGTATCTAAAAAAAGGGATAGGGGCATCGACGTACTATACGATAAAAAATCCCCCTAAGTATAATGTTTCTCTTTAACTTTTAACCATGTACTCCTCCTATCAATATGCTCGTTATTTCTCTCCCTTTTGTAATTGACAAAAAGTATGAGAAAATTAAAAATAAATGGAGAATATCGTAGAAAAATCAAAAATAGATAATTTTAACATCAATGCAAAGCGATGAGTATCTAAAAGGTATGTCAAATGTAAGCAAAATGATACCCATTTTACAACAGATATAAGGTTTACAACTTAGGAAATCATATCTGGTTGGATGTGGTTGATCTCTTAAAAACAAAATTTCCATTATTAATCACAGTGTCGTAATAATTGCTAATATATGATTATCTATCATAATCTGTTAGATTAGCAGGAACCCATATATCAATATTAATCATTATTGATTTAGTACTCAAATGATTTTTTCTATTTCTAAGCATTATAATATCATGACATGGAGTTGTTTTAGAACTATCTCCACTTTTAGTACTGGCATTAAGTATGTACACAGGAATGCATATCTAGTACTTTTTCTCTAATTATCTTGTTTATAGTCTCAACCTATTCTATTGTTGTGAGCTTTGCTATTAGTTGTTAAGGAAGATAAATCATCTTATTCTCTATTAAAATTTGTGTTTTTCTTATTTACTTTATCAAAAACAGCTTTGGAATCAAAAATTTCTTTTTGCAACGTCATAGAATTATTATCTTCTAAAAATTCACATTTTTTAATTAATTTTAGGTCCTTATCATTTAAAGCCCTATTCTTCTTGTTAAGAGACAAAAGTTTAGAATTTGAATCATTTAAAGAATTTCAGAATATATATATTTTTATTTTGCAAAACTTCAATTTCCTTAAAAGACTAGTATTTTTATCGTTTAAGAGCCCATTATCTTTTAATGGAATATCTTTTTTGTAAAATAAGTTCTTCCAATGTATTTTCAAAAAATTCAGTGTGTTTTACTAAAAATTTATTTTCTTCCGTTAAAATGCTAATTTTATGCTCACAATCATCTAATTTTGCTAAAACAATAGAATTGACCTTTTACGATGCTTTAATTTATTTTTTTAACTTCTCATGTGTTTGTAACTATCACTATATATAGAATATAAGCATACTAATTTTGATCTGAGATTAGCTACATGGTACATGTACCTTGATTCTATCGATTGTTGCTCGCTTCCAAAAATTTGCTTTTTCTTGATTGTCTTTGAGCTTTGACTAGATCTTCTCTTTCTCGCCCTTTTTCTATGATGTTGTGACGATTTATAGAATTCCTGGCTCTGATACCACTTGCTAGTAACTATGAATAGGATCGAAGATGCTTGATATTATAAAACATAAAAATGCAGCAGAATGTTAATCCGTGAAATGATGGTTTTGATAACAACAATCTTATAATAGATTATAAAATATAAATACTAACATTATAAGTTTAGATATATATGTATATGCAGGATTTAACCATGCAGGTACTAAGAATGAAGACTGTATAGTATAGAGATTCAAGATATCAAAATAGAAGACTCAAGAGTATCAAGATTATCAAGAGTTCAAGATTTCAAGGTTAAGTATTTTTTTATTAGGAATTTTGTTAAAACTCATAAAAAAGGACTGGCATCTTAAAATCCAATTTATTCGTGGAATGGAATCCACTTCGAGCCTGTTAAAGGGATGGAACCCTAAGTAGGATGGAACCTACGAAAAGTCTAGTGGAACATTGTTTTGTATCCGCTAACTTTTTTATTCAAAATGATTTTTCAAAATTATATCCTGTTTTCAAAATGTTTTCAAAACTTTACTTTTAAAAGATTCAAAACCCTCTATCCTAATTTTTAATAATTTTAGCCTCAAAATTATCTTTAGTTTCAAAGTCAAATTACTCCTGTTTTTAAACTATCTTTTTATATAATATATTTAACTTTTAAATATTTATACTTAGATTTAAATATGAAATTATAGTTAAATTCTATATATATTATTCTTTATATTTACTTATGAATTTTAACTATAGTCAAGTATATTTATAAAGTTTTAAATAGTTTTAATATAAGATAAAGGTTATTTTCAAAGAAAATCAAATCACCAAAAATTGCTTTGGGATGTCGACATGCCCAGGGTGCCCATGTCGACATGGTGTCAGTTGAGTTCAAAATTTAAATTTCAAAAGAAGTATTTATTCACCATAACTCTTCATGAATGGACATGGCTGTTGTTCTTCTATAAATAGGGGTTAGTTTCAACGAATTTTACGTCAGATTTTCTGGTTTTTCTCTCCTCTTCTTCTTCCACTTTTCTTAATACATATTCTTATCATTACTTTGCCAAATTCAACATTGAATCGAACTCGATTACATCTAGTTTGACTCTCTATCACTATCTCTACAAGGCTCTCAATGCTATTCAGAGTTATAGACTTCTTTGTAATCTATTAAGCGAGAAAAGGTGTGATTGTAGCCTTGGAAATCAATCAAGAAAGAAAAGGTGTGATTGTAGCCTTGGTAAATCAATTGGGTAAACTTGTGGCTCAGAAATCAAGTATCTCTACCCAGAGGATCGAAATTCTGGAGGGTGTACCTCATAGTCTTAAAACCGAGGGTGTAATTGTATAATTGCTTTTGAAAGGAAATCCGTACTTGTGTTGCGGGACTGGATGTAGGGTAACTCCGAACCATTATAATATCCAGTGTGTTCTTTACTTTACTGCTTTTATTTTATTTCTACATCTGTGTTTGTTTTTATGATCATATCTATGTCTGTATATTGCATACATCGGTGTCTAAATTAACATAAATCGAAAAAGATTTAGTAATTCTTTATTAACACTATTCACCCCCCCTCTAGTGTTAATCCTAGCCTTAAGATCCGTAATCCGCATTTCTCACAATTGATATCAGAGCAAGGTTTTCAAAGTTTCATAATCTGATTTTTGAAAAAGTTTTTAAATAGCTATATTTGTTAATACTAATTTAGAAGTATTCAAATCATCATTGTATCATGAGTCTACATATAATCAATATTCAAATTCAAGTTGCCTACCAAGATTGTTTGATGTGCATGAATCATGCTTTATGGGTGTTGAGGAATCAATCCACAACGGACAAATTGTGCAGATCAGAAGAACAAATGGATTCTTGATAGTGGGTGTTCTAGACACATGAATGGAAATCTAGATATACTGAATGATATAATATACAAAGATGGAGGATTGGTTAACATTGGAGACAATACAAAAGGATATGTGATTGGCATCGGCAAAGTCGATAATTTTGAAACTCCTATTATTACTAATGTTTTGCTAGTTAAGAATCTAAAACATAATCTGCTAAGTATAAGTCAACTATATGATAAAGGATATAAAATTGAATTTGAAAAAGATAAATGTCACATTGAAGATAATAATTCAACCATTATATTTGAGGGAGTCAGGAAAAAGAATATTTATATTCTTAGTATGAAAGTTTCAAATGATAACCTGTGTCTGTTGGCAAATACAAATGACCCTTGGATTTGGCACAAGAGATTTGGGCATTTGAATTTCAAACTCTTATCTAGACTGTCAAAACATGATCTAGTAAGAGGTCTCCCTAAAATGAATTTTAAAGTAGATAGTTTATGTGATTCTTGTCAATTAGGAAAACTTAGAAAAAGTTCTTTCAAATTAAAAGATATGATTTCAACTTCAAAACCTCATGAATTACTTCATCTTGATTTATTGGTCCATCTCAAATTCTATCAATAAATCACAGTAAATATGTCTTTGTAATTGTAGATTATTATTCTAGATTTACATGGACAATATTTTTGAAACATAAAAGTGATACTTTTGAATGTTTTAAGACATTTTCAAAAAGAACTCAAAATCAATTTTCTCTAAAAATTATAACTATTCGAAGTGATCACGGTGGTAAATTTGAAAATGAAAAGTTTGAGGAATTCTGCAATAAAAAGGGAATAACTCACAATTTTTCATTTCCGAGAACTCCACAATAAAACGGAGTAGTAGAACGTAAAAATAGGACGATTCAAGAGTGTGCGAGAACTATGCTTACAGATAGTAATTTACCAAATAATTTTTGGACAGAAGCAGTTGCTACCGCCTGTTATATTTTGAATAGAATTTTAATTAGATCTCTAACTGATAAGACATCTTATGAACTTCTTTATTCAAAGAAACCTAAGGTATCTTATTTCAGAATTTTTGGTAGTAAATGCTTTATTTTAAATACAAAAGATAATTTATATAAATTTGATCCTAAATCCGACAAAGGTATATTTATCGAATATTCTAATAGAAGTAAAGCGTACAGTGTGTTTAATTTAAAAACTAATTCCATTGAAGAAACAATGCATGTTTCATTTGATGAAAATTTCAAAATTTTTGAAGATACAAATGATGAAGAGGATTTAATCACTCAAAATCAAGAATCAATTGAAACTAATAATGAAATTAATCATCCTAATAAAAGGACTAAACTTTTAAAAGATCATCCTATAGAAAATATACTAGGAGATATGCAATCTGTTGTTAAAACTAGAAATCAACTAAGTCAAATGAGTAATTTAGCTTTTATATCAACTATTGAACCCAAAAATCCAAAAGGAGCATCAACTGATGATTCATGGATTTTGGCTATGCAAGAAGAATTAATTCAATTTACTAGAAATGATGTTTGGGAACTTGTTCCTAGACCAGAAAATAAAACTATAATTAGAACTAAATGGGTTTATAAAAATAAAATGAATGAACAAGGAGAGGTAGTTAGAAATAAAGCTCGATTAGTCGCACAAGGTTATTGTCAAGAAGAAGGAACAGATTTTGATGAAACCTTTGCTCCCGTAGCAAAATTAGAAGCCATTTGGATTCTACTTGCTTTCGCAAATCATAATAATTTCAAATTATTTCAAATTGATGTTAAAAGTACCTTTTTAAATGGATTTGTAAAAGAAGAAGTATATGTCGAACAACCACCACTTTTTGAAAATGATAAATTACCAAATCATGTTTACAAACTTAAAAAAGCATTATATGGTCTAAAACAAGCTCCTAGAGCCTGGTATGATAGACTAAGGTCTTATTTATTGCAATCTAATTTTGAAATTGAAAAAGTAGAAAATACTCTTTTTGTTAAAAGAAATAAAAATGATATTCAACTAGTACAAGTTTACGTAGATGATATCATTTTTGGTTCAACTAATTTTGAAATGAATAAAGAATTTTCTGAAATAATGACAAAAGACTTTGAGATGAGTCATATGGGAGAATTAAATTTCTTTTTAGGATTACAAATTAAACAATTAGATAATGGTATCTTTAGTAGTCAAGAAAAATATTCTAAAGACCTAATTAGTAAATTTGGTTTGACTACTGCGAGTGGAAAACCCACTCCCATGGCAACCAATGAGTACCTTAGTACAGAAGATATCTCGAAAGATGTAGATCAAAAACTATATAGAGGAATGATTTGATCACTACTCTATATTACTGCCAGTAGACCTGATATCATGCATAGTGTTTGTCTCTGTGCCAGATATCAATCCCAACCTAAAGAGACTCACTTAAAAGCCGTAAAACGAATCATAAGATATGTTAAACACACATCTGATTATGGTTTATTCTACCCTAAAAATGATTCTTTTGACTTAATATCTTACTGTGATGCTGACTATGCTAGTTGTAATTCAGACCGAAAAAGTATAAGTGGGACTTGTCACTTTTTGGGGCATTCTCTGATTTCTTAGCTTAGTAAAAAGCAAAACACAGTTTTTTTATCAACAACTGAAGCAGATTATATTTCTCCTGCTTTGGTTTGTTCTCAAGTAATATATATGCAACAAACCTTAAAAGATTTTGGTTTAAATTTTACAAAATCACCAATTTATTGTGACAATACGAGTGCGATAAATTTATCTAAAAATACTACTCAACATGCTCGAACTAAACATATTGACATCGGACATCATTTTCTCAGAGATAATATAAGTAAGGAAGTAGTTACTCTCGATTATATCAATTCTGAGAATCAAATTGCTGATATCTTAACAAAACCCTTAAATGAATCAATACTTACTAAATTAAGAAGAGAATTAGGTATTTGTTCTATAACTGAAATATAAAATATAAATAACAAGTATAATTAATAATTAATAATTGATAATTAATATTAAAATAATTCAAAAGAGTTAAAATAAAAAGGACCATGCCGACATTCCCTATATACCCGTGTCAACATGCAACGTTTTTAAATTTAGAATTTTTTCCCACCAAAATTCGAAAAAATTAGTTATATATTCTTCTCTATTTCGAATTTTTGTCCATTCCCTCTATTTTCTCTTTAATCTATCTTCTGAAATAAATAAAATAATGGCCTCCTCTTCCAAATCAAACTTAAAATCAACCTTTTCATTCCCCTCTCCTACGTCGGATCCATTTCAACGTACTACTCTTGCTCGTGTTACCAAAGTCGAGGAATCTATGAAGGATGTCTGTAACGACCCAGAATTTCAGTCATTTGAAATTTGTATATTTAATTAATTTTTAATATGCAAAGTTAAATTAATAAGCTGAATAAATTTTATTTCGAATATCTAGATTTATTGGATAATTGAATCGATAATTTAATATTTGAAATTACAGAAATAATTGGAAATTGGGTTTAATGTGATTAAAATTGATTTGTAAAGTTGTATCAAATCATATTTGAGTTAGAATGATAGTATCATTTTTCCGCTGTTTGTTGTTGTAAACTCTGATAATGTAATGTAATGTGATCTAATGTAATAACCGATATAGTTCTTTGTTTTAAAGATATTCATTTATCTATTATATGTTGTTCCGCTGCGATATGTGAGATTCTGTTATTGTTTCTATTTGTTTCTTGTTTCTTCTTCTTTAACCCTAATGGTTCGGTTTTCCGGCCTTTGATTGCTCGGCAGTTGATACAAATGACGTATTAGTCGAAAAATCCCAAATCTTACATTTGGTATCAAAGCATATGGTTAAGCGACAACCTTGGCTCTGTTGGAAATTACTCATTAGAGATAGAGTCAGTAGTACTCTAGAAGGAGTGTGAGTGTAATCATAGATACGAGCGTGTATTTGTTAGTGAATATGAAAATTGTTTTGTATTGTGTTGACTTATCAGTTGATTGTTTATAGATTCTGGTCGATCCAGTCTAGCTAATTGTCGTCGATAGGGGTTTCTAAACTCTTAAACGAGATAAACCGACATAGTATCATTTTAAATTGGGTAAATGAAATAATTTTACCTTGATTATATTTTATATATAAATGAATAATTTTTCAGAATAGAATTATTAAAGTGTATATAAATTGATTAGTTGGTTGTTGAAAATGTAAGAATATATGCAAGTTAATAAAAGTTGGTTGAATAAGTTAATTAAAAGAATAAATTGTATAGGCAAATGAATTATAAGTATGGAATTATAATTAATATGATTTATAATTGTGAAATGATCTTATATAAGTAAAGAGAAAATAGTGATATTATATAAGTAAAAGATTTGTAAATGTGATTTATGAATAAAAAGAATTTTTTTTGAAAGTATATAAACCACTGAATTCACTACTGTTGCTGGAAAATAGTAAGGGTGATGACTGCAGCATCATCAGTATCGTTTTCGAGTTTTTGTGTGATGGATTGTTACCATAGTAATTGAAGAAATTGAAGTCTTATTGTAATAAACAAATTCGATTTAAAATCCGAGTTGAAATTGATAAATATAAATAAAATGAGTTTTGGATTTATAATATGAAGTAAGAATTTACTTTATTAAAGTTGAAATAATTTGGCTTAGCATAGTAAATATATGATGTGAAATTTAACTAAAGGAAAGTTAAATAAATTGAATTGAATTAGATAGGTGATTATTTAATATGGATTTGGAAGTTTAAATATATAAGTTGTATAACTTGTAAAGTGACGAAATTTGACTTGGTAAAACTTAAATAGAATTTACTTTAGAATTGGAATCTGAATTGGATTTGGAAATTTAAGTTAAGTTAAACATATGATGTTTGAAATGTAACATAACTTAAGTAATGTTGAATGAAGTTGATTTTGGTATCGAAATAAAATAATAAAGTGAATTAGATGGATGTGGACTTGAGTTATATAAATGAAATTCAACTTTATATGGTAAAATGAATTAGCAATTGAATTAATGAATGAATTGAATGTAAATCAATTGAATGTAAATAAATTGATATGAAATAATGAATGTAAGTGTTAATTCATTAGAAGCTAATGAAGTTGAAAAAAATTGAATAATTGAATGAAAGTCAATTGAATGTTAAACCAAATTGAGTGTAAGCGAATTAAATAAATTTGGTTAAGTTGGTTATACGTTGGTTGTTAGTAGATCGTATAGAAAATCCATATGAAATTCAATAAATGAAAATGAAAGCTATAAATCATTGAAATCAAATTGGAAGTTAAGTGAATCTTAAATAGAATTGAATTTGATTTGGAAGTGAACCAACTTGAATATGAATTAGTGAATGTAAACTAATTGAATATGAATAAATGAATGTTAGTAAAAACATCCAATGTTAATGAATCACATGTGATTTAAATTGGAAAACCAATTTATTGAATATTAATGAGAAGTGAAAGTGTATTGATTTGGTCATGAATGTTAGTTGAATGATATTTATTGCTTTTACTGCATTTGCTATATTGGCATATATAGTTGTTGGTATATGTTGTATATTGATGTTACTTTCATATATACATGTTTCTCATTTATTTATTGAGTGTTTAGTAGGTGCGGATGGCGTTTGCTTCACATTTGGAGCTCGCTTTCGCGCTATATTAGCCGTATATGCTCGCTAATAATATATAAGGTTTACATATCGTTCTTTTACACTTTTTTCCCTGCGGGATGCCTCATTATTTGATGAGATGTATATTTGTGATATATATATTGCCATTTTTTTCGGATCGAACCGCGCAAAGGAGACCATGGAGAATTTTTTTGAAAATTAAAGGCGTTAGAATATTTTTGAGAAAATTGGAAAATTTTGAAAACTATAACTTTGATTTTGGAGTGAAAAGTTAAACGATATAGTTGGTTTTGAAAAGATAACTAAGTATAGATTTGAAAACTTAGTAAACTTATTGTAAGAAGTTTAACTATGCATTTTGGAAAAGTTAAAATGTTTATATGAATTTGAAATTTAATTTGAACAATTTGTTTTGAAAAGTTAATGGATTTCAAGACTTTTTCTTACTTGATAATTTCGAGGACGAAATTCTTTTAAGGGGAGAAGTTTGTAACGACCCAGAATTTCAGTCATTTGAAATTCGTATATTTAATTAATTTTTAATATGCAAAAGTTAAATTAATAAGCTGAATAAATTTTATTTCGAATATCTAGATTTATTGGATACTTAAATCGATAATTTAATATTTGAAATTACAGAAATAATTGGAAATGGGTTTAATGTGATTAAAATTGATTTGTAAAGTTTTATCAAATCATATTGGAGTTCGAATGATGTTATAGAACTTTCAAAATTTAATTAAAAGTTAATTTGTGAAAATTGAAAATTTTAATATTTAATTAACGGGTAAAAATAGCCATTTTTCAGGCAGTCTCGGATTTCATCAAAACTAGTTTCATCGGATCCGTAATGTTATATTATTGTATGGCTTCAAATTTTGTGTCAATCGGACTTACGGTTTGTCCGGGGCAAGCTAAAACGCGTAGAAATCGGTTTGAGTGAATTTTAAATTTAAATAATTCAATTCGAAAACTTATCTTCCAAATATGATTGAATTGGATCCCGATATATATTCCATTGCGTTCAAAATAGGGGTAAAACATTATAAACGCCAGGCGGCATGCTTCGTTTGGAGTTCAGAAAACTTTTGGATGACTAGTGCGTTGCCATTTTTCTATAAAAGGACCTCAGTATTCACTTTTGCAAAAATAATCAACCATAGGGTTACAGCCGCCACCTCTAATGTCAATGGCCGAAAATTATCCCCCTTCTCCCTTAATTTTCTTCAAATCCATCAATAATTACGAGAAATCTTCAACTAGCAAATTGAAGAGCACGTCAAGATCTTTTAGATCAACGGTTATGATCCAAATCAAGGCGACGAATCGTCGGCAATTTGCGTTCAAATAGATGACGTTCATGAGCGTTTTTCACGAGAAGGGGAGTGCCGAGCTCGGCCGGTCACTGGGCGCTGGGGGTAGGCGATGGCGGCTTCGACGTGGGGTTCTTCGATCGTCGTCAAGATCGAAGGAGAAGGCTCGTTAATTCACGGTTTGAAGGCGGCATTGGGTTGTACGCTCGTGAAAAATTGGAGAGGGAAGGAAGAAACGCGGGTGGCTCTGATTGCGTGAAGCTGTTCGAATGGCCAAGATGAATTAGGTTAAAATTAAAAAGAAAAATTGAATATTAATTTATATTTAAATTCGTTTAAACTTTAAAACGTCATAACTTGTTCATACGAGGTCGGAAATGCACGAAACGACTTGCGTTGGAATCGTGTTCGCAAATACTACGAATGGAGCTGAATTGGAATCGATTGAAGCTAGTTAAATGTAAAATTAAACGCGCATTTAATTTTATTCGAAATAAAACACTACAACTGGTATTGGAAGCAAGGTGAGAACTTCTCACTCGATCGAAATTGTTTCGATTTAAATTTTAAATAGTAAGATTTAAAATTGCTTGATTGTGTTGATTGTATGCTTGGATGATAAATTATTATTTGTTGTATTGAAATAGACCATATACGCCAAGCGGAGGTTATTTATTAAATACATATACCGCGATATTTCATCTTGAAGTGGAATTGGTATTATATATGTACTTGGAGTTGATTTTCCCGCATTATATAGCGGATGAGACCCTATTGCGCCGCATAGTAGCGGATAATGTTTTATTTAAACCCATGTACCACGATATCCTGTATTGAAACGGGATTGGTATTGTGCTAACATCTGTGGATGCAGGGAAACAGGTTGGAGGGATCTAACTGGATTCCTCAACCGTATTGATTTATTTACAGGTACTGTGATATATTCTGTTATCATATGATATATGATGTTTTGGATGCCGTGATTGTTATATTTAGTGCCGTTGCAGCAATGGGCCTATTTTGGAAAATTAAAAGTGTTAAAGTGATGATTTTTAAATTTTAAAAGGATTTTAAAGTGATTTTTGAAAATATACGTTTTAATGAATTTAGGAATTGGCTCATTTTAAATAAATAAAAGTTATAATTTTAATGTTATCAAAATTATGATTTTTAAGAAATATAGTTGAAAATTGATTTTTGAAAATATGGAGTTAATTATTTTATAAAATAGTTTAAATTGAGATTTTTGGATTTATTATAAACAAAATTGGATTTTTATAAATCAAAGTGATGAAATTATAAAGGAGTTTTGAAAATGTTTTAAAATGATGTTATAAATGGATTTTTTTAAAAAGAATAGAATCTACGATTTGTGAAGTTATAAAATGAATGAATTTGTAAATAGAGAATTATAAGTAATTTGCTTATAATTTGGATTTTGGCGTGTAAATGGGATATGGATAGAATTTGTTAATAAAGTGATTTTATAAGTTTAAGTTATTATAAAATATAAATGGAATTTATAAACATTGTTTTATAAATCCGAAAATGACTTATTTTGATAAGTTAATTATTATAGCTTATTAAAGGAGATATATCCACGATTTTGGACAGTGGATAATCCTTTAAATAAAATGTGTAGAAATGTTGAATTTGGTTAACGAAGTATATTCACGATTTTGGACAGTGAATAATATATTAAAGAAATGTCTTGGGGAAGTGATATTTTAAATAGAATTAAAACAATTTAAAGATGTTTTAAAATGTATTAAGTATCGAAACCATAGATTTCAACATTCATTGTTGAAATAGACGTTTTTGAGAAATAAAAAGGAAATGGTGGACTATAACGCTGTTGTTATAGTAAATGATTTTCGAAAGGAAATGTTTTATATAGTATTGGGATTTATATATATATCTATCTTAATTTCAAATCCATATACTAGTGATTTTGGATTGTCGTAACGATGTATTACGCAACATTCGTTTTGACTCAAATAAATGTGTTTAAGAGAATATTTTCCTTAAAGAATAAAATATATACTTAACTGTGATTTAAGTATATTGAATATTTTCCAAATGTTGAAAATAAATAGATTTGTGAAATTACTTATTATTAAATAAGTATGGAAATGTTTTCCAATATGAAGTGAAATATTTTGAGATTATATCTTTTAAAGATAAATTGAAAAGTGATTTGAAATTTGTTTTCAAACGGTTGAAGTATGGAAAAATATATATCTTGTAAAGATATTTTTGGAAAATAAATAATTTGGGAAATTATTTGAAATCTGGTGATGTTGTGTATATCTATTGATAGTTAAATAACCGACTATCAATATTTACCTATAAATAAGTAATTGTTGCGATTTGCTTGAATTTGAATGCTACACTTATTTAAAAATAAGTGCTCGTTATTTGGTTTAGCCGGGAGAGGACCTTTGGATCATAAATCCCATTCCGAATAGTGATACGTCGTAATGGATATCATTTGAAGACCGGTGTTGAAGACCGGATATTTTCAAAAACGGAAGGATTACCGTCGAATGTCTTTGCGTCGGCTGATCTCCGATATAGAGATTTTATCACCCTTTGTGATGGGAAGTCCGGACGTGATTAGTGAATATCCGGATTGCAAGGGCTTCTTTGGAAGTGCCTTCGGTTCCGTTCGATCCCGGAACGGACTTGTATGGATGTGTGTCTGACGTTACAATTTGAGATGTAAAGCTGGTTTCTATCAAATACATTTCTGTTGGTGGCGGTGAATTTATTCTCTTAGCTTAACACCCTTCTCTGAGACGTACGAGCTCAGAGGTTATGTAGTTGATGGTTACTAGTGATACATTCCCAATTTGGTAATGTAGCGTATGAAGTGTCGCTGATCATTTGTTGGTCAAAGCACAGCTTTTGCATAAAGCGTAGCTTTGTGGACGAGACTTCGTCGGACCTCACACCCCGGTAATGGTCAAAACAGGAAAGATGCGGCAAGGTTATTAAGGGATAGCGCCCCCTTAGTGTATGTCATTTCCTTCTGGATAAAGGTGGTATAATGGTATGGAGCCCAGATACTTAACCTATGTTGTTGCTGCAAACTTATTATTTTGTGGTTGTTGGTGAATCCCGGGATATAGGTCAGTTACGACCGGGGGATGGCATATTCGTGTCGGTAGTTACCCAGCTAGGGGTAACCCGGCCTTGTGTTGGCAGAGATCCGGTTAGGTTCTCGGGGCGTCCTTCCAGAGGCGTACCCATGTGGCAATGGGAAGTTCCTTGGCCTGACCATTGTTGGAAATCCAAAGAAACAATACGAGCCTTATACGGTTTTAGTTGTAGAACCTGCCATTTAATATGGTAGCTATAGTAGGCATACTATAATGGTACCTATGCTGGCTAAGATTAATATTGTACTTTCGAAATGTTTTCCTGCACTTTGCACTTATAGTAATAAAAAAAAATCTCTGCGTAGTAAGCATCTTTGACTATCATAAGGAGAAATCTCCTCCAAGTTCTGCGTTTGTATTATGTGTGTGGCGGGAGGCCTTATGGTAGTTACATTTTCCAAAAGCATTGCGGATCTATTTTAAAATATTTCTTTGTTTGTTTTTAAAAGAATAACTGTTTTAAGTTCTCACACCAGTCCCATGACTGACTTGGAGTTTATTGTCCCCTTCCTAAACTCTGGGTGCCCACCAATTTCCACACGGGCAGTCTAGAGTCAGGTTATCAGGTCATTCTAGAATTTAGGAGTTGCTATAGAGATCTGGAGGCAAGCTGGATGGCATGGCGTATCAACTAGTATATAGTATCTTTTTTCCGCTGTTTATTGTTGTAAACTCTGATAATGTAATGTAATGTGATGTAATGTAATAAATGATATAGTTCTTTGTTTAAAGATATTCATTTATCTATTATATGTTGTTCCGCTACGATATGTGAGATTCTGTTATTGTTTCTGTTTGATTCTTCTTTCTTCTTCTTCTACCTTTTCTTCTTTAACCCTAATGGTTCGGTTTTCCGGCCTTCGATTGCTCGGCAGTTGATACAGAGGACGTATTAATGTCGATTTTCGGAAGTCGAAAAATCCCGAACATTATTCGGATGATGACTGAAATTCAAGTGACTCAAATTCGTATGGCAAAGGAACAAGAAAGGAAAGGCAAGATTCTTAGGAATTTACAAAAATTCCTAATGGATAACCAGGCCAACCCTATCTTGATTGATGAAGACTCTTCACTCAATCAAGAACAAGAGGCCATCGAAGAAGAAGAAGAAGAACCCATGAAAGAAGCGCACGAGGAGGATGATGACCAAGTCGTGTGTGTTGGAGAAATGTGTTTTGACAAGAATGGGAATTTTGTCAAACAACGTGGAAACTTCTGTTTCCGCTATCCAAACTGTTCGATTCATAGATCTCTTATGTTTAATAACACACAATAGTTTCTTTTTCTTTCTTCTCCGTTGTTGTTTTTGTTTCTTTATGTTTTCTAAATGTTCATGTATATACAACTTCATACGTAATAAATAACTCTTGTTCTTATACATGTTTTAATTATAAATACTATCGTGAATTCTTACTTAGGATAGTTGATAGTTTAGGACTATGTTTTACTATTAGATTTAAGTGATGATTACTTATGATAACACTATCATTATAATCACATGTCATAGAGTATTAGTTTTAGGGAAGTTATGTAGTTTGGAGTTATATAGTTATATAGTTTGAAGTTATATAGTTCACATTTAGTTTTTTGTTGATGACAAAGGGGGAGAAATATAAAATAGGGCAGTTAGGCATAGTTTTAGGGGGAGTTATTAGGATAGAAGTAATATTTTATAAACAAAGGTTGTCATCATCAAAAAGGGGGAGATTGTTAGTCCGTGAAATGATGATTTTGATGACAACAACCTTAGATTAGATTATAAAATATAAATACTAACATTATAAGTTTAGATATATATGTATATGCAGGATTTAACCATGCAGGTACTAAGAATGAAGACTGTACAGCATAAAGATTCAAGATATCAAGATAGAAGACTCATGAGTATCAAGAGTTCAAGATTTCAAGGTTAAGCATTTTTTTATTAGGAATTTTGTTAAAACTCATAGAAACGCACTGGCATCTTAAAATCCAATTTATTCGTGGAATGTAATCCGCTTCGAGCCTGTTAAAGGGATGGAACCCTAAGTAGGATGGAATCTACGAAAAATCTAGTGGAATATTGTTTTGTATCCGCTAACTTTTTTATTCAAAATGATTTTTCAAAATTATATCCTGTTTTCAAAATGTTTTCAAAACTTTCCGTTTAAAAGATTCAAAACCCTCTATCCTGATTTTTAATAATTTTAGCCTCAAAATTATCTTTAATTTCAAAGTCAAATTACTCCTGTTTTTAAACTATCTTTTATTATAATATATTTAACTTTTAAATATTTATACTTAGATTTAAATATAAAATTATAGTTAAATTCCACATATATTATTCTTTATATTTACTTATGAATTTTAACTATAGTCAAGTATATTTATAAAGTTTTAAATAGTTTTAATATAAGATAAAGGTTATTTTCAAAGAAAATCAAATCACCAAAAATTGCTTTGGGATGTCGACATGCCTAGGGTACCCATGTCGACAGGGTGTCACCTGAGTTGAAAATTTAAATTTCAAAAGAAGTGCCTATTCGCCATAACTCTTCATGAATGTACATGGTTGTTGTTCTTCTATAAATAGGGGTTAGTTTCAACTAATTTTACATCAGATTTTCTGGATTTTCACTCCTCTTCTTCTTCCACTTTTCTTAATACATATTCTTATCATTACTCTGCCGAAATCAACATTGAATCGAACTCGATTACTTCTAGTTTGATTCTTTATCACTATCTCTACAAGGTTCTCAGTGCTATTCAGAGTTATAGACTTCTTTGTAATCTATTAAACGAGAAAAGGTGTGACTGTAGCCTTGGAAATTAATCAAGAAAGAAAAGGTGTGATTGTAGCCAAGGTAAATCAATTGGGTAAACTTGTGGCCCGGAAATCAAGTATCTCTACCCAGAGGATTGAAATTCTGGAGGGTGACCTTGTAGCCTTGAAACCGAAGGTGTGATTGTACAATTGCTTTTAAAAGGAAATCGGTACTTGTGTTGTGGGACTGGATGTAGGGTAACTCCGAACCGGTATAAAATCCGTTGTGTTCTTTCCTTACTACTTTTATTTTATTTCTGCATCTGTGTTTGTTTCTGTGATCATATCTGTGTCTGTATATTGCATACATCGGTGTCTAAATTAACATAAATCGAAAAAGATTTAGTAATTCTTTATTAACACTACTCACCCCCCCTCTAGTGTTAATCCTAGTCTTAAGATCCGTAATCCGCATTTCTCACACAGAATACTATAATTGATCACGCGGTCAATTTTGTATTGGTTCAGACCTTCCGTCCTACAAGCAGTCCCGAAGCTCCCATTCAATATTTCACTATCAACACCCACTCTATGCTTGGAGGAATAGGTTAACAGGCTCTCCCTTAACAACTGTACATGACTTTAACAACAATTACAAGTAGTGCAATAAAAACATTACTCTTTGACTCGGTGTATCTTGATATAGAGAACATCAGTTTTATGTACAGTGACTCTTAGAACCAAACTATATGATAATGAGTGGAGGTGCAAAGGCTAGCGAGTTTATTCAACTGGAGTATGAGATGCGAAGATGAAGCAAACTAGTCAAAATCTCTATATCGGAGGAATTTCTTGGAACTCGAAGAATCGCTTTAGGAATTGAGAGTTTAGGGGTGGAAATCAAAGCATAAAGTTGTGTCGGAGTTTATATAGATGTTGTATGGTATGCTACAGTAGGGGTGCAGCCTTTTAATTTCGCCATAAGTGAAGAGAAGTGGCTGCAGGAACGAAGAGGTACAACTTCTGAAATGAAGAGATACGAAGATATCACTTCAAAAACTAGCCATTTTATAGTAGTCGGTCAATTTAAAAAAGGCTTTAGTCGACTAGCTTAGTATAACACTCGAAGCAGAGAGCATAGTCGAAAACAATAGACAAGCTGTTCGTATTTAGTTGACTGGGTTTAGTCGACTGAACAAGGCTTTCAGTCGACTGAATCATCGTAATTTCTAAAAGTTTGTGTGGTTTAGTGGTAAAGGCATATGCTCATTCGTCAACCCACCTAAGTTTGAATCCTAGCTATACATAATTTTTAGCCACTTTATTTTACACCTTTCCCATCATCGTTTTGACCTGAAATAACTCAATAAACATACTAGTAGCATTGTTGTATGGTTATATCATTAATACACCATATATATAGGTTCTTTTAGAAACGACCGATGCTGAATTATCATTATGTCCTCCTTCCCACCTCGCCGCCACCATCCACCACTTCTTCTTACTCTGTCAACGACTTCATTTCGAAAATTTTGAAGTTTGATTATGTTCCAACTCTGGATTTTGTAACTGTTGAAAATTTTATGGACATCTATCACATTGACCATATTTTCTTTATAGACGTTTAGGCAAAGATTTAGTCATATGTGGTGTAGGTTAAATAGACTAGCTTGCATAGATTCAAATTGAAACTTTCATTTTTCTTGTAGCCTTGTAACTATATCCTTCCATGTTTGTAAGCCTCAAGGATTGTTTAATGAGATGGTAACCGAGCTTCTATTACCTTTAGGTTTTGATTCTCATTTTGTAGTTGTACCATATTGGGATTTTGGTATTCTTTGATTCCTCCTTTTCTCCAAATATCCTCTATCGTTATCGGAAGAAGGAGGCGGCTCCTCGTGAGCATTTCTTTTGAGGCTATATATAGCCCTTTTCCTGTTCTGCATGAACTAATATCCTTCTTCATCAACAATAAAGCCTCGTTTTGAAGAATATCTGATATGAGAGCAACAGTCTATATCTAGAGGTCTATCTAAGTTGTTTATTTTTGGAGTGGAGGATAATTTCTCTTAAGAGGAGAGCAGGGTTTCTACCATGGAAATAGGAGAAAACCTAAACTGATTTCAGGTTATTTTAAAAACTAGAGATTTTTACCATTTCTTTTCCTTTTTTAATTAGGAATGCTAATAGTTTACTATATTATATTGTAAATTCACGAAGCAAGATGTAAATACATATGTAGGCTTAATGGCTACATATGTTGAGTCACACATCTTACTGTGACTATTAAGATAAGGTTAAAATGAATTAACTTAACTTTAACTAGTAAAATATAAAGACTCGGCAAAAAATATTTTTGATAGAAAACATGAGGTGGTTTTATCACATAAAAAAATGATAATTATCAAATAATCATTAGGTTTAGTATACTATAATTGCATAAACTTTTTTCATGTATTTTTTAAATATCAATACTTTTGAAAGCCGAGAGAAGCTACGAGGCCATGACATATCGGTTTCATGTATAACTTAGTATCTACATTTTATATATGATTTATATCTTATTTGACCTAGATATAAGGTTGAATTTTGCAAACTAATATTTGATATTTGAATTGCTAATTTCGAATTAGATTTAACCAACTAAGACGTGTTAAATAATGTAAAATAATTTAATTTGATCGGCAAAGTCTTTTGAGAAGTAGTAAGAAATATAAAAGCCTAATTCTTTAGTAGGCCTTAATCCAACAACAGTACTCAAAACCAAACGCCTCAAACAACAAAACTCAATTTTTCTCTGTAGCCTAAAGCCATCGATCTCGAATGATAATAACCTAAAACATCTCAAGCAGCTCTCTTAAACATCGGCTAATATAAAGTACTGCCCTGCTCCACAAAACGTAAAGAAAACCTAGTTGGCTGCCGCCTCTTCCTTTCTTCCTTCGTCAAATCTCAGGTGATTATGCGTTTTTCTCTTTGTTCTAATGCCATCGCCTGAAAACAAATTTTTGGAGAAATTCTGATCCGATTAACACCAGATAGAATGGCTACGATTTTGGTATGCAAGCGGAATTTTAGACCATGATTTCTATTTGAACATGAATTGCATACGGAAATATAACCAAAGCTAGTTTAATTTTTTCTGGAACCATTTTGTACACATTTAGCGGAGAGGGCTCAGAGATACTACCATACCATCATCAATCATCATGCACATAAGAAACCTTGTGCTTGCACTGTAAAGTATGTTATTTGTTATATGGGATAAAAGAGTGATACATGTTCACTTCTCTCCCTCTTAATGCAATGAAGTATATAAAATTTGAACTGGAAAATGATATCGACAGGCATTATTACCTACTCAATTGTCACCATGTGTAGCCTGAAGCCAACCCCATTTATTTACTGTTAAAAAGGAAAAAAAGAAACAAAAAGAAAAAATCATTTTGATAATGACATATAGTGCTGGCATTACATAGCAATTAGCATTGCATAACAGGTAACTTCTATTGCCAGTGTAAATGCCCAAAATCACGACCACATTAATTTATTTGATCTATGGTGATAGGAATGTTCATATATCAGCAGCATTATTTTCTTTGGCTTAATATGGTTGATGACTATGACAATATCATCTTAAATAGGAATCAAGCTAAGTACTCCTAGTATAATATGTTAATGTATATAAAGTAAGAAGATGTTGAAAAATTTACGCAATTTATCAATCACCATTATGTAAATATATGTAGTTACTTTAGCCTTATAGGGATTAATAATTTTGCATAGGCTAGAACAAATAAAGGTCATATTAGGGCCATTGAAAATGATGGAAAGTTCAAAGTAACAGATACTGTAACATCATCGTGGTACTGAAAACATCACAATACTGCAAGGGACAACACATAAAAGCACACCTTCATTTCTATCAGAATTTTATTTTATTTTTAATGCAAAGTGCATGTTGAACTAGTATATTTAATAGCAGAAAACCATGCACAATGGCTATGCTGCACAGTTTATCATGATATGCAAAAAGTAATTGATATATAGTAAATAGGGAAATTTATTGAGGAATACAGTTAAATTAAATAATTTATTTGCACTTTGATGATACATATATAACAGATACAGCATGAATTATTTGTAATCATGGTCAACTAAGAGAATGCGGTTGTCTTTTGTTTTAAAAACTAGAGTGGGTTTCATATCATCTGTTTGCTTTTCAAAATAGTTTGTCTGGGCGTTGAATATTGATCCATGGAAGCTGAAAAAGTTCTCCAAAACCCTACTTGTTTGATTGGATAACAGTGCAGCATCATATTCATTTATACTTCTATATGCTAAGTCTGTGTAACCGTGTACATTTGTGGAGTTACTATGGATTCCAAGAACAAAATCTCATATCATATATACAAATAATTTCCAGTGAATTAGGCGCATGTGTAATTTTTTTAGACACTTATATGCTTAAAAGAGTAACCTTTATATGTACATGTTGACATTTAAGTTACAAGTTAATTTAGTTGTTCATGCTCTTGATGCATCTGTCTGTTAATTCCTAAAATTAATTCAAATCTATTTTTACATCTTTCTGGGTAGGTTAACTTTGCTATTTCAATTTTCAAATGAACAAGCAAGCCAGTGGAGAAGATCGAATCAGTGCTCTTCCTGATGATATAATCTGCAATATCCTTTCCAATCTCTATGTGGAAGAATCAGCAAGGACATCCATTTTGTCTAAACGATGGCGCAATATGTGGCTCCGTTCTCCAATCGCCATTTCTGATGAATCCATCGTCAAGCAATCTTGCATGTATTGTCTTTCTGAAGAGGGATCCCCTTGCGTGGGTTATCTTAGTGAGGAGGAATCTGAATCCTCTCCCTGGATCGTAAATGTTATGTCCCACATTATTTCCACCCACCCTGGACCCATCCATACCTGCCATTTCATTCTACGCGATTGGTATAAATACCATATAACTGTAGTATATCTCCTAAAATCCCTAACCCTAAAAGGCATCCGGGATCTCCTAATCGACATCAGATGCTTCGACCTACCTTGCTTTGTTTTAGAATGCGATTCCCTTGTTAATGTCCACTTGCGGTATGGTTCAATGCCTGCTCGATTACCAGCCCACAAGGATATCTTTCCTAATTTAAGGAAGTTGTCTTTAATCAATCACAATATCAATAATGAATTTTTGGTTAACTTGCTTTCTTCAAGACCGATCATCGAGCTGGCAATTCACTCTTATTATTCTGGCGTAAAAAATGTTGTCATTGAATCTGGGAGCTTACAGAAATTCTATTTTGGCTGCTGCAATTATCGTGATCTTACTATTAAAGATGCTCCAAATCTCGAGACATTCAAGTATGACAACTTACGGATTAATTCGAGAGTGACGATTTTAAATGCACCCAAGCTCAAGGTTCTGAGCGGTATTGACATGGAGATGTCGATGCTCCAATTAGGGAATTATCAGTTTGACATCGATTATATCCACAAGTACATAAAGATAAGCGGTGAAATCACATACATGCCTTCCTTACGATCCCTGGACATTGCAGTCTATTTTAATCGTGCTTATGAGCTAAAATCAGTTCCACACCTTCTAATGTGTTTCCCCTGCTTAGAAACTTTAGAAGTCTGTATAAAAGATAACACTTCCTTTAGTGATTACGAATATTATGAGGTTAACGATACAAATGGTGATATTCTTATTGACGATGATTATGGTGGTCATGTTCACCTGATGCCTGACATTAACTGTGTCAACCATCATTTAAAAAATGTAAGAGTAAGTAATTATCCTGGAAGACGGGCCCATTTGGATTTTGTCAAACTCATTGTAGCCAATGCTAAGGTTCTTGAAACAGTGACCATAGTTTATGGCGATGGTTTTGATGAAAGAAGGACAAAATCTCAAAAACATTTACTAATGAAGGATAGAGCTTCAAAGATGTTACAGGTTGAATTTTTCAAGAGTAAGTAGAAATCACATGGTTTTACTTTTTGTGATACGGAAGTAAAAGAATGATCGGATGCGTCTTTACTTAGTTTTATCAGAATGAACTCAAGTAGCTATCCGTGTTAGTGCTGTTATCGTGCATGTCCATGTTTTCTTTGCGAGCAACATACAAACTACATATTTTGCATTTTCTATGTTTTCTTCATTAACTGTTACGTACAGCTATGGTCACTGTCATCTCCTTTTGTCATGCAGTCAACTCTTTTTGTCTTGAATTCTGACCCTGAACTATGCAAATGTTGCTTGAAAAACATGCAATTTCATATTAGTCATATACGATGTTCCATTTTAACTCAACGTTAATGTAATCAATGTTGTAAATTAAAGTATGATATTAAAAAGAAGTCTAGATAACTGGTAGTCATGGGCAGTCTTCTCATTCTAGGACGTTCATGACTTATTTGCACTATACTTCCAACTATGGTTTCATGGGAACAGGTTGCAAGTGGAATTTAAGGAACTAATCTGATGAGTAACACTGTTATAGTACATATTATGTACCGACTACAAGAGGCATTAAGAAGAGTGCATTCATTCCACAACAAATATTAATGAAATCTGTTTTCTGACTATGACCTGCTTAAAAGCAATTTTAGAACTACATTGATAGAGTTTGAAAACTAGGTTCATTCAAAGCCTAATGCTTTTTATGTAATACAGTTTTACTTGTTTTACATGTACGGTGAACCCGCTTACAGTAACAAAGTTGGCAATTTTATTTGTTACAAACATGACTCATAAGTACATTTGAACAGGGTCTTGACACATAAAATAATGATTAGGTAGTCTGGATTGCACAAGGGTTTATAACAGTAGAGATACCTCAAGTTATTGATATTACGTTCTACATATCTATAGGTTAATACTGCAGCAACTTTTTCGCCTAGGAACTTATTATAAATTATTATTCTTTGCCGAATTGAAATTTTCAGTTCGTGGATTTAGTAACATTAGTTGGTTAACTAAGAATTGGTTCCAAGACAAATACCTCCATTAGAATTGTCATGACCTTAGAGATTTTTACCTTGTTCCTTTTCTTCATTTGTTGATTAAATGTGGGTATATGTTAATTAGCATACTCGCGATGAGCACGTAAGTGGATTTTCGTAAACACTCGATACGAAAATCATGATAGTTGCAGTATATAATTAATCACGATAACGTTAAGTAATCTGGACACAAATTTATAGTCTATTAATATTTGTTTTCATCTGCAATATGAAGATGCTATACAACTTTCAAACTTTTGACTTATCAACTTAGGTCTTCTTTGTAGAAAAATATCCAATTGTTTTATCTATGTTGTACAATTTGCTTGAATGATTTAAAAGAAATCAAATTTTGAACTTGGTCGGACAATATATACTTTTGGATCGACATATACTTTTGGATGGAGATAGTGCAATTTCCGCATTCGCATCTGAAATCATTTTCGGATGTTGAATAACTGTATCTGTAGATACAGATGTATATCGGATAATTATCATATTTGCTAACAATCTATAAGTCAAGAAATATAAATAATTTTTTATTAATTTAATGTAATTTATTTTCATCTCATTGATTATAAAAGTGTTAAAATTAAGAAAATATGAAGTAATAAATAGTTTTGAATAGTTAGCAATAAAGTACTAACTTAACAATACAATAAATAAATATGTTTCATTATACTAAATTACACATAATTTTAACAATGATCTTAACGAAAATCGAACGGATAATTTTCGAATGCGGATGTCTTCGTATTTGCATCCGCATTTGTTTTTTCAGATATCGGATACTTATCGTTTTTTCGGATAAGCATGCAGACGGATTTTTGGATTTTTCGAGTATCCATTGTCAACTCTATTTTGAGCTTAAATTTGAAAGTAAACTTGTTTCAATTGGATAATATCATTGGTTACACTTTTTTAGCTATATATGCACTAAAAGAACCAAATAACTGTAATTTGCATATCAATTTGGATGATTCAAGTAACATCTTTATCTTTATCTTTACTACGATAATAGGAATTCCATGAACTAATTTCAGCCGTGTCCTTTTGAATTACCAAAAATACCCTTCGGCAAAAAATCACTAATTGTTGCTTCTCTCCAAGGCCTAACTCATTGTTAGATCCAAACTCCTTCGTCATTCCTATTCCCTCTAGCCACCCCGCAATCTTTCTAAATCTCTAAATTGAATCCACGGCTCCTCCACCGTTGAACTTGAATGGAAGTCTCACCCTCTATCTCCTTCCTTTTCGATTGCAACACACGATTCACCAACGGCTACAGTCTAATCGGTCCACACTACGACCACCTTCCTTTAACTCAATGCTTCCTTCCTCCGCTTTTTACTACTACAATACATGTATCACTACATACCGATTCATTTATTTTTACCAACTCTATTCGAGAATTATGTGACAAAATTAACTCTTATACTTCCTATGACCGTTCTGAATTTGAATCCTTACTACGGCTATTTAAGGAAGTACTTATTTAGATTTCTACCTACAAAAAATATATGCTTTAGACTTCTATACAGAATAAACTTGTATTTCTATACCAGTTGATAAAATTATTACATAATATGTTATTCCAGTGTTTGTTGGTACTACATATTTAAAAGAGTAAAAATATACATGTATATTTTTCTCCCGAAGCAAATATAAATATTTCAAACTGACACGTAATAATTTTCACTGCATTCACGTACATTCTAGCATGAAAATGGTCTTGTTTCATCATAAACAACAGTTGTGCACCAATGTCTTGGACTAGTGTGTACTGCAGTTGGCATGTTTGAATTATGTAGGCTAGCTTAACATGGATATTCTTGTAGGTAAAAATATATTAATCATAGATTACATGCTCACATCCGTCTTAAATTGTAAGTGGATATAGAAACCATAAGCCCTGCAATAATTCACATTCATATTTTAATTTGAAATATGAAACATACATCCATTACATTAAGAACCATGTTCACATTACGTATAGTATAAAAGCGAATGTTTTGTGCCTATATCTCTACTATTAACATAAAAAAAATCTACACATATCCACCATGTTCTTTTAGTATACCAAAAATACCCTTTAATTTCATTTCCTCGATTCCCACAAAACGTATTGTGTATGCTAAGTAAATGGTAGGAAGATGGTTGATAGACTATATTGAGTGACCTAAGCTCGGGTCCATTGGTAAGTTGCTGGCTTCTTCTGATTTTAATGCTACTATCTTGGTGCTGGTGGTGCAGAGTGGTGCTATGGATAGTCCTAGAAGGAATTATTTGCAAAATGCTACTGATTGAAGTTGGAAGACTTAGTAGCAGCAATATCATCAGTAAGATAATGTTACTTCTTTTAGCATAGGTTAGAATTGATGATCCGAATGAACCGTGTTTGTCAATATAGGTTGCAATTTTTCATTGATATCTTTTGAACTTTATATACCGTATTAGATCATTTAGAAAACAAAGAAATATCAATTTTTTATTATAGAGAAATGTTATATTAAGAGGTGAAAAGTAAAACTGATACGACATGGCAAGGTTTACCATAATCCTGAATCCGTAGCGATTAAAGCATACATAACTTGGCATTTGTACCTGTATAGAAAAAGGTATTTGATTAGATCACAGTTTTAATTTACAAGATGAAGTTGTGCACATAATCCATGTTCTGAGTTTTTTACAATCATGTGCGATGCACGTACTTATAAAAATGCCTTTTTATACACTACCAGAAATGGCTTAAATAACAGGGATAGTTACGACGACCGCAAATGGCCCGATTAAGACATTTTCGACGGCTTTCAAATGCTGACTATTTATGTAATTTAGTTTGCCATATCATTATAACTTTTTAATTATAGAAATTTAAATTTTCTTTAATAATATTAATTTAATTTCTAAAAACAAAAGAAATGTTTTTATTCAATTGTTCAATTTTATGACAGTTTGCGATTAATTAAATTTGTATTTTCGATAATGTTTTGTTGTATAATTCGATTTTTAACTTTACTTAAAATCGAACTTAAACAATCAATTTATGTAACTTTCGGTCCATTTATCATACAACTTCGATGAAGTTTATAATGCGTAATAGTTTTATGAGTTTAAATATATTTTTAAACATTGTGTAACTAATTATGAATTTTAAATGTATTTAACATTATAAATTCATCGAAAATAAAATATTCGACAGAAAAATAATTTTTTTGAACATTATAATGATCCAAAGTATTTGGGACCTACTTTCAAAATATGATAATAAATAAATAAATAAATTTAAAATGTCGATTTTGATTCTTAAATTTATAGTCATTCGTCTACATTCGAACTAAAACCTCTCATTCAAAGGCCAAACAATCTTCAAACAAGACGAAATTCGTACCATATATACTTCATAATGTATTTATCCAATCCATAGAGCTAGAATTGAAAAAAACGAAAGGTAAAGTTAGACTCGAAATATATTATTTTCCAATGAGTTGTATAACACTTAGTATTTACTGTTAGAACCACTTCTACGAAAATGACCTGTATGAAGTTTTATTTTTTTTTCAATCTATTTTTTAAATCCAACTGTACGCATTGAATAAACACATAATATAGCTTATAAGTTTCGAATTCGCCTCGTTTGAAAATCGACCTTCGAATGAAAGACGTAGGTGTGAATGTCCATGAACGACTATAAATTTGAAAATCAAGATTGACGCGTTATACATTTTTATTTTTCTTTCATATTTTCACCATATGCCAAAAATATTTAGGTCAGAATGTCAGACACTATGAAAATATAACTAGTGGAAAAATCATCACGAATAATCCAACACTCGTTGTAAGTGAGAAAAGAATAAATATTTGGCCAGGGTTTTCATAGTTTGCGCACAATAAAAAATCCTTAAACTTGCATTTCATCGTAACAAAAGATTTAAATGATATAACACAATATTTAACCATACTAACAAATGCAAAAAATCAAGCAATAGTTATACAGTAAGACATCAAAACTAGTAACCTTAAAAAATTAAGTCCATCTCGGAAAGATTCACTCTCATTAAATTCAAAAAGCCGAAGGTCTAACTGCACCCCTATGAAAAAATCTATATGATCGTATTTAGCCAATCTAATAACTAAAAAAGCTAAAACAATATTAAAGTAAGCTAAAATGGTAAAGTTAAGGAGTAATCATATTAGAGTTTTTATACTGGTTCAGTGCATCTCTCCTACATCCAGTTTCTAAGCGCCTCTTAGGTATTTCCTTGTGAATTTCTCACTTGACCCGAAGGAATAGGTTTATAATTCAATCAATCTAAGCACCTCTCATATTTTGACTTCCTTTTCCAAAAGAGTTTGCTTGATGATCTTATATTCTGCTAATACGGATATTGACTGATAGTATGGGACTTCCTATAATCGCCTTGATGATTCGTGAAGTGTATGCACAAATTTATGGAAGTTGATGCAGCGGAAATACGAAAAAAATAGATGGAACGATGAAAGTAGCAATCGATGGAATGAAATTACCGAATGGATCAAATCCGTTGATCATGAAGATACCAGATTCTAGCAAACCTTCGACACGTTGATCGCGCACGATACCGTGAGAGTAGATCTACAATTCTTTGAACGTTGATCAAGCGCACTTGATACCGTGAATTGGCTTCAACAATCGTTGATTCGAGCGCACTCGAATGCCCAAGGTGGAGATTGGAGATAACACTCAACTACCAATTTCAAAAGAGGCACAAAGCACTCAAACAAAGTTTATTCAAAAATCAACCACCCAAAATGATACAAGTCACCCGCTATTTATAGAGATTACAACTCAACACATCAGACCGACCTAACATAGGTCGTTAAAGACCTAAGTACAACACGGTTCAACGCAGGCCTCACGCGACCTAATATAGCCGCGACTTACGAGTTACGACTTAAGGAAAATACACATACAACCCATTACACGAGTTAACAAATATACGACCTAAATACAACAATACATCAGATTGACCTTACATTAAGCGACTCAATATGTACAACACGAGTTACGACCTAACAATACCTCCATGAGCGACTTAAGGATCTTCGGTATAACAGCACATGCATCCAGCGACTTAAGGACACGCGGTACAAGGTCGAGAGACCTAACTTCAGAAGCGGTTTAAACTTGAACAGCGGCATAAGAAATAACGACCTAAGAAGATAACGGCATAACTAGGTCATTTAGCTTCATGCGACCTAAGCTTCAAGGTGGTTTAAGAACATCAGCATCTGGATCTTCTTCACGCGACCTAACTAGGTCGTAGCTCGTTGGTAATTCTTCGCTAGGTCGCTTGCGACTTAGATTAGGTCACTAGAAATAGTAAGTTTGCCAATCATGTTGCGCTGCATCTCTAGGTCGTTCGCGATATTCGTTAGGTCGCTGGCCACCATAGCGCTGCATCACTAGGTCGTTCGCCACTTTCTTTAGGTCGCTGGTTACCCCGTTAGGTCGCACACGACTTAACAGCTCGTTAGGTCGCTTGCGACCTAAAACTTCATCAGGTCGGGCTGCATCATCCTCCCCTTGCCGGGAAAAATTTGTCCTCGAATTTAAAAATCCTTCCCCATTGGATTGTTCATCTCCATAATAAGGTATAAGATGTTTAATATTAAACACGTCAGAAGTGTACACATCCTCCAGCAGTTTCAACTTATAAGCATTTTCATTGATTCGTTTCACAATCTTTACAGGACCAATCTTTCGAGCTTAAGTTTATTGTATGCTCCCACTGGAAAACGATCCTTCGTGAGTATAGCATACACTAAATCTCCTTCATTAAATTCAACACTTCTTCGCTTCAGATCCGCAGATCGTTTATACTTCTCATTCGTCTTCTCCAATCGTTTCTGAACGATTCTATGGTATTCTGTCAACCCATCAACGAAATCAGCAGCCCGCTTAACTGTCCCCTTCGGTGGGGTACTATCGTTAAATCCAGCGGCCCCTTTGGCAAGCTTGAATATATAATCTGAAATGGACCGAAACCCGTACTACGGTTGATAGCATGATTATGAGCAAACTCCCTTGACATAACTTCACATCCCAGCACTTCAGATTATCCTTCACGAGACACCACAATAAATTTCCCAGTGATCTGTTCACAACCTCGGTTTGTCCATCCGACTGCGGATGATAAGCACTACTGAAATTCAGCTTTGTTCCCACCATCTTCCACAAATTCAGCCAAAAATGACTCAGAAATCTGGCATCCCTGTCTAAAACTATAGATTAGGGTAAACCATGCAAGCGATAGATCTCTCTAAAGAACAACTGTGCCACATGGACTGCATCCACCGTCTTCTTACAAGCAACAAAATGTACCATCTTCGAGAAACGATCCACCACAACATATATAGAGTCATTTCCCCGTTGAGTCCTCGGCAATCCTAAAACGAAATCCATGCTTACATCTACCCATGGTTTTGTAGGAACAGGTAAAGGCATATATAATTCCGCATTTGTAGCTGTCCCTTTCGAAACTTGACAAACATGACATCTACGCACAAACTTTTCAACTTCCCGCCTCATCGAGGGCCAATAGTAAGACTGAGAAATCAACTGCAATGTGCGATCCCGACCAACATGTCCTTCTTCATGCAACTCTTTTACAATTTTCATTCTCAAGCTGCAATCCGGTACGCACAATCGATTCCCCTTGAATAAGAATCCATCTACCAACACAAATTCATCAGTACTCTCATCCTTGACTTTCTCAACAATCTCCGTAAAGTAAGGATCTTCTTCAAACAACTCTGGCAATAGTTCAAATCCTGTCACTTCAATCTTCATCGTCGTCAGCAAATGATTCCTCCTGCTCAAGGCATCAGCTACACGATTCGTCACCCCTGATTTGTGCTTTACAACAAAACTAAACTGCTGTAGATACGCGACCCATGAAGCGTGTCTGGCTGAATTTTTGTCCTGCCCTTGCAAATGGTTCAAAGCTTCACGATCCGTATAAAGAACAAACTCCTTCTGAAACAGATAATGTCTCCAGTGCTTCACAGCTTGAACAACCGCGTAAAACTCCACATCATAAGTGCTATATCTCAACTTGGCTCCAGACAATTTCTCACTGAAATAAGCAACTGGTCTTCCATTCTGACTCAATACTCCACCAATCCCAACCTTTGAAGCATCAATATGTAACTCAAACAACAACTGAAAATCCGGCAATACTAGAATTGGTGCTGTCGTCAACAGTGTCTTGATCTTCTCGAAAGCAACCCCTGCTTCCTCTGACCACTCAAACTTCTTTCCTTTCATGCAATCGGTTACAGGTGCCATTATACTGCTAAAATGTGGAATGAATCTTCGATAAAAAGATACCAACCCATGAAAGCTCCTCACTTAAGTAATTGTCTTGGGTTGTGGCCAACTCCTAACAGCTTCCACTTTACTTTCATCTACCTGAATACCTTCCTTCGACAGAACATATCCCAGAAACAAAACACTGTGCGCCATGAACACACACTTCTTTGCTGCTGCATAGAATTGCTCCTATCGTAGAATCAACAGCACTTCTCGCAAATGTTGGACATGCTCTTCCATACTCCCACTATAGATCAAAATATCGTCAAAGTAAACTACTACGAATTTCCCAATAAATGGTCTGAAAATCTGGTTCATCACTCTCATAAAAGTAATAGGAGCATTTGACAAGCCAAATGGCATAACCAGCCATTCGTATAGACCTTCTCTAGTTTTGAAAGCAGTCTTCCACTCATCACCCGGTCTAATATGAATCTGATGGTATCCACTCTTTAGGTCTATCTTTGAGAACACAACAGCCCCACTCAACTGATCAATCAAATCATCGAACCTTGGCATAGGAAATCTGTATCTCACAGTTATCTTGTTTAGAGCCTAACTGTCCATACACATCCGCCAAGTCGCATCCTTCTTCGGTATCAATAAGGTTGGCACTGCATAAGGACTCAAGCTCTCCTGAACACGCCCTTGTTCTAACAACTCCTCCACCCGCCTTCTTAGTTCCTCATGCTCCTTAGGACTCATCCTGTAATGTGGCCTGTGAGGTAATACTGCTCTTGGAACAAGATCTATCTGATGTTGAATGTCCCTCAATGGTGGTAACTCCTTTGGCATCTCTTCAGGAAACACATCTTTGAATTCTTCCAATATTGGCTTTACTCCTTCTGGAACTTCAACAGATTCAGTAGCTTCATGTCCAATCAACAAGAACTCCTCTGGACTCTCCTCTACTTCTTCATTAAAATCCTTCAAAGTCAAAGTCTTCAGCTTCTCAATCTCTTCTGACTTGCTCTCTCCTTGTTGTCTCTTCTTCGAAACTAAAGTGATCTTAGTACCCTCAAACATAAAGCTGTAGCTATTGGTTCGACCATCACGCTGCACTGCTCGGTCATACTGCCATGGTCTTTCCAAAAGCAAATGACAAACATCCATCTCCACCACATCACACCAGATCTCGTCTTTATACTTCTTCCCAATAGAAAATGGAACATGAACTCGCCTGTCCAACTTCACCTCTCCTCCTTTCCTTAACCACGCTAACTTGTAAGGATTTGGATGCTTCTCCGTTTTCAATTTCAACTTTCTTACAGCTTCGGTAGAAATGATATTGTCACAACTTTCCGCGTCAATCACAAATTTACAAACTTTCGCCAGTATAGTGCATGTCGACTGAAAGATATTACTCCTCAACCAACTAGCCTCATCCTCTTGCTTTGGTGTTAAACAAGATCTCCTCATCATTAGATTACATCTTTCATCTCCCGACGCGATATCTTGTTCATCCTCCTCAACTGGACTAGAATAACCTTCACCAACATCCTCACCTTCCACTTCAGCAATCATTGTTCGCTTCTTAGGCTTTGGACAGTCATTACTCTTGTGACCCACTTCCTGGCAATTATAACATTTGAAACTGTTGTTGACCTTTGCCTTTTCAACCTCATTCACAACTGGTTTACTGACAGCTTTAGAAACATTGGAACTCCCACTAGCACCCTTGCTCTGAGTATTGGAACTTGGAAACACACCACCTCCTCGTCTTCCCTGCTTCTCCCAAGCCAACGCTTTCTGGTGCGCTTCAGCTACAGATCTCGGATCAAACATATTCACCATATCTTGAATATGCATTCTCAACCCTCCAACAAACCTAGCAGTTAACTGTTCCTCTGTCTGCATGATATCATTCCTGGCAATCAGTTGATAAAATTCATCAGCATAATCATTCACCGACTTCATTCCTTACCTCAAGTTCTGCAAACGTTGATACATAAGAGATTGATAATTATATGGCAAGAACGTAGCTCTCATCAACTTCTTCATCTTCTCCCATGACTCAATTTTTGACTTTTCCATTCTCTCCCGTGTAAGTTTAGTCTGCTGCCACCATGCTAATGCTCTCCCCCTCAACCTTGTAGCAACTAACTTCACTCTTCGATGCTCAGGAACCTCTTTAAAGTCAAATTTCTTCAACATTAGACAACCAATCCAGAAACTCTTCCGCAGCCATTCCACCTTTAAATTCTGGAATTTCCATTTTCATCCCCGATTCCCAGCGGCGATCATCTTCAACATCCACGTATCGATTCCGCTCCTGACCTCGATCTCGATAATGCACACTACCTCTATCACCATCTTCATCATAATCACATGTACTTCGATATCGATCTCGACCTTCGACATCTCTACGATCACACATGTCTCTTCTACTGTGTCTTTCATTATCATGATATGGCTCATACTCAAACTCACGTTGAGTTCTCCTTACTTCATCTCTATATTCATGGTGATCTCTTCTCAATGAAACTGAATATTCTCTTCTATCTCGGAAAGATTGCGGCGACACCCTCCTCGCTTCCGTAACCGATGGCGAAACCTTGTTTCCTCCATGGTTCGAGACTGGTGACCTTCTCCTTTGACCATGATTCATATCGATCATCAATTTCTCCAACTTCTCGACACCTTCATTGAATTTCTCATTGATGCGTTGTTCCATTTCCTTGGCTTCTTCTCTTCGATACACATCTGCAATATTCTGATGACGATTAGCTCTTCTCGGAGGCATTGTAGAATCAAACAATCTTCAACTAACTTTAATTCTCGGCCCAAACTTCTTCAAGGCTTCTCTTTGCTCCAACAGGCTCGGCTTAGCTATGATTGGCTATGACTACCTCTGATACCAAATGATGCAGCGGAAATACGAAAAAAATAGATGGAACGATGAAAGTAGCAATCGACGGAATGAAATTACCGAATGGCCCAAATCCGTTGATTACGAAGATACCAGATTCTAGAAAATCTTTGACACGTTGATCGCGCATGATACCGTGAGAGAAAATCTACAATTCTTTGAACGTTGATCCAGCGCACTTGATACCGTGAATTGGCTTCAACAATCGTTGATTCGAGCGCACTCGAATGCCGAAGGTGGAGATAGGAGATAACACTCAACTACCAATTTCAAAAGAGGCACAAAGCACTCAAACAAAGTTTATTCAAAAATCAACCACCCAAAATGATACAACTCACCCGCTATTTATAGAGAGTACAACTCAACACAACACATCAGACCGACCTAACATAGGTCATTAACGACCTAAGTACAACACGGTTCAACACAGGCCTCACGCGACCTAATATAGCCGCGACTTACGAGTTACGACTTAAGGAAAATACACATACAACCCATTACACGAGTCAACAAATATACGACCTAAATACAACAATACATCAGAACGACCTTACATCAAGCGACTCAATATGTACAACACGAGTTACGACCTAATAATACCTCCATGAGCGACTTAAGGATCTTCGGTACAACAGCACACGCATCCAGCGACTGAAGGACCCGCGGTATAAGGTCGAGCGACCTAACTTCAGAAGCGGTTTAAACTTGAACAGCGGCATAAGAAATAACGACCTAAGAAGATAACGGCATAACTAGGTCGTTTAGCTTCGTGCGACCTAAGCTTCAAGGTGGTTTAAGAACATCAGCATCTGGATCTTCTTCACGCGACCTAACTAGATCGTAGCTCGTTGGTAATTCTTCGCTAGGTCGCTGGAAATAGTAAGTTTGCCAATCATGTTGCGCTGCATCTCTAGGTCGTTCGCGACATTCGTTAGGTCGCTGGCCACCATAGCGCTGCATCAGTAGGTCGTTCGCCACTTTCTTTAGGTCGCTGGTTACCCCGTTAGGTCACACGCGACTTAACGGCTCATTAGGTCGCTCGCGACCTAAAAATTCATCAGGTCGGGCTGCATCAGAAGTATAGCAAGAGTATCTTGAATAATATAATAGAATTGAATGAAAAAAAGATTCGAGTGAACATCAGAGAATATAGTTGAAGAGATTTAGAAAAGAAGTGAGTTAATTTGTTAAGAAATGTTAAACTCCATTTATATTAATCAAATAGTGGTTTTAAAGGGATGCGTTTGTTCATAAAAAACCTTTGGAGATCATAGATATGCCACGGATGGAAGCAACCTTTCAGAAATGTCTTTTCAGAAAAATAGCAATTACAAGGTTTCAGTCTACTGAACGTAGTGGTCTATCTACTAATAAGAACAAAGTCGTTTTGAATGTAAATCAAGAAAGTTTAGTCGATTGGTCAATGGAATCAGTCGACTGAGACCATTGGCCATTTGATTGAACTGGGCTAAAACACACTACAAGAAAAATCATTTACGGTTGCAAAAAACTGTGGCGTTTTATCATAAATGCAACCAAAAATGTTTTTCCCAAAATATGTTTCGTGACTAAATTTTTTTTGTTCCCGCTCCTTAGAAAACTTTTTACCTCTAGCCAAAAATAAACTTGATCAGTCATTGTTTTCCATCTCACGTATACTTAGAAAACTCTCTCCCCATTTCGATCTACTTCTGCAGAATTTTTTTTTCCCCTTTTCAATCCTCGCGGCAGCCAACAATCGCTCAAATTTCATCAACTGAAGATCAAGTTACCCTTTTCATCGTCCACTCCGTCCGTGCTCAACGTCCTCACGGCATTACTCAACATCCTTGCGGCAGCCAGCAATCGCTTAGGTATATTTAGGTACGAATCATCTAAATCGATTTTGTGATTCAATTTTGTGATTCTATTTTGATTTAACCCTGATTTGCATGCATCATATATTCGAATTTCTGCCTAATTTCTAACTGAAATTGTTGACTCAACCCTAATAACGAAGATCTTTTATTCAACCCTAGTTTACACCTTTATATATTTATGTTTTTTATTATTAAATGAATAAAAGCTTGGATGTCCAGGGTTAAACTGTGTAATTGTTTTACCGTTTTAACCAAAGTACAAATTTTGTACACCAAGTATGAATAATCACAAAATTGAATTATGGAAGATATTGAATATCAACATGTCTGGACATGGAGACTCTGGCTCACCCATGATTTTGTTAAAATTATTTGTAATACTAAACTCCAATTTGGAAAATTAGAACAATAGTGAATTCCAAAGTAATACATAATCTTTTGCCTTCATATGTTAAGACTTTGAGAGAGACACGATAGTTGAGTAAGTCTAATTAAAGGAGTTGCATGATCCATACGTTTACCAATCTGTTAATGTGCAATTAATATAACTTACATCATAAAGAAAGTCATCAATAAGTGTCTTCATTATGTCTTTTGTCCTATAATTAGAAAAACCAGGTAAACGGCAAATGGCAAGTGGCTTTGCATGAAATCTGGAAGTAGTCGGCAAATATAAATCATAAACAGGGATGCATGTTGCATCTGTTTAGATGATGTAAGGTTTGATATAGATTCCATATGGGTCACTTTAGGTGTTACGGCCTGTATGACTTCAAGCAATGCCTTCTAAGCAAAAAATCAGTTTCTTTCTTTTTTCTGTAGTTGCAATTATTTAACGCATACGTAATCAAGTCTGTTATCCGGAAAGTAACCATCTGATCACACTCCTCATCTTTGTCACTTTCAACTAGTTTCCGTTTAGCTGACTTTTGTAATTTTGCATCAAGGGCGTAGTAGTTTTACGTTAGTCAGATTTAGTAGTTTCAGAGCTTGAAAAATTGTTTGTTTTATTAGTCATATTGTTTGTCTTCCAATATAAATTTATTTAATTTACGCTCTTTATATATTTTATGGCCTGTGCAATAAATTTTAAGTCTCATTTTTCTAGCCATGGTGTAGATCAATTTTATGGCCCGTGTAATAAAATTCTATGCTATAGCACTGCGTTGTTTTGACCATAACCTTCAAACCATTTATAGCCTGTGTAATAGGAATTAAAAAATGCTTATTTGACAGCACCAGAAATATACGTAACTAGCTTCACAACTGTTTTTAAAGCAGCAAAAAAACCTATTACCATGTTTTAAATATCGAATTTTTAGAAGTTACACTTCAAAATACCATATTCATTCGGTGTTATTATACTGAATGAACTGATTTTTCAGTAAAACCTACCTGTACGAAATCACTTACACTTGCTCATAATTTATTAACAAAAATTCATTAAAACGTCATTGAACAAAGTTTTATTTGGCTAATCTTTAGAATGATTCGGTGGCCTGATATTAAGAAGCACTATTAACGTAGTAACTTATTTTTTTTAAATTAGTATCAGACATAGGAAGAGGAGGCGTCACCAATTTCTACGTCAAAGATTGGAAAATTATTTGCCTTCATATGTCGACGATGGAAAAAGATAAGGTTTTTTTAAACAGGTTATAAAACAATGCTTAACCTAATATGTATTTTGAGAATTAGAACATGTAATATAATATTAAAACTCAATTTCTTTTTTATGTTTTTAACTTTTATCATAGAACTAGCATAGAGTACCAACAAGGAGCGATGAATTTCGCGCATGCTGCAAAGAGAAATGTAAGAAGTGTAGAAAAAAGTTTATGCCCTTGCAAAGATTGTTGGAATCTTAGTCGTCATGATGATCACATCATCATTGAACATTTAATTATTGGAGGAATGGATCATAAATACGTACATGGCGTATGGTTTAACCATGTCGAATAAATAATTGAGGAGAAGAAAACAAATACGTTTGACGTTTATGATTTATTCAAGATGATTCACTATGAAGATGAAGACTTTTTGAATGATGATTTTTTTCATGATTATAAAGATAATTATGATTCCCAAAGTAAAGAGGATGAGTTATTCAAGAACTTGGAAGATGTAGAAACTCCATTATGCCATGGTTGCATAGATCAAACAAAATTATCTTCCATCACCGTCTTGTTTAATCTTAAATGTGAGAGTGGCTTGTCTGATAGTGGATTTGATAAGCTTCTAACTGTGCAACACTTATTTTTGCCGAAGAATAACGTGCTTCCCAAAGCCATGTATGAAGTAAAGAAATTTCTTAGAACATTCGACATAGATTTTGAAAAGATGCATGCTTGTGGGAATGACAGTTGCCTTTTCAGAAAAGAATACAAAGATTTAGATATTTGTCCAAAATATGGTTATTCGAGATGGAAGAAAAATCAAGATACTAAAGAGGCTATAAAAGGTATTTGTAACGACCTGCCTTTCATAGCACAGAAAGACGCATCATTAAGAAGAAAGAAAGGGATAGAAAAGAGAAAAGATAGAAAAGAAAGAACCAAACAACATCAGAATCTCACAGCGGAATGAGTAAATTATATTACTCAAATAAAATATTACATAGTATCACATACGTCAGAGTTATACAGCTCAAACTACACAAACTAGATAGTTATAACACCTGTCTAGATATTACAACTCAAGTACATTACAGAAAACAAATACAACTCAAACATAGCGGAACCACTAAATATATATCTACACGCTGAAGCCACCTGCTCCATATCTCTTCCAGAACTCGTCAAGAATAACCTGAATCACTTGACTACTCATACGTAGTATGAGTACCCAAGAGTTTAATAAAACAGAAAATAAACACTCGGGTCAGACAGGGGTCTGGTGTGAGTAAACGGTTAAAAGTTGCTTAACTTTAGAAAATCGTTTGAAAACAAAGGTATCACGTAAGACTCCCCACAAATAAACATGGGTAAGTTTTTACCTTACGCTAACCAAAACATTTGATAGGAAATCCAGTGATAGGATTTTGGATTCCATACAATGACAGGGCTACTGGGGTACCGCCCGTCACAGTATGTGGCCTAGATCACCGTACCGAGGAGTACGCCGCTCCCCTGCAACACATGGCCGAAACCATCCCTTACTGGACAGTCCCGAATAAGACCACCCCGGTAATTGTCATGATCAACCGCCCCATACAGCCGAAATAAAAAGGGTCCTCTAGACAGGGGTAAATCTCACTCTCAAGTGGGGGCTACCCACGAAGCCTTGCTGCACCTCCCCTGTTTTAGCCATTCCCGGTTGATGAGGCTTGAGGCTGCGATTACCTTTATGGGACACATTACTTAGAATGCTCATCGTCCACCTGACGATGTTCTGAAAGCATTCAATCCATACAAGTTCGTTCCGGGTTCGAACGAAACCGAAGGCACTATCTCGTTGCACTCATTTTGGAATCACCCTCAAAGTCAACGACCATAGCCCTTGCACTCTGAATCACCATCTCGAACCTGTAAGTACTATTTCCGTCAAACTCATCACGGAATCACCCCTAGAGTTACACTGACGAATAGTTCTTACACCTCGAGTCTTCACTCTTCACTTGAGATTCACGACCTAACGTTTAATTTGGATCGATGTGGTTTTCGGAATTCCAAATTTGCAAACCCGATCCCGGTCTCATCGAATTCAAACGCCATTTTAATGTCCAAGTTGTACTTAAGGGTTTTAAACAGTAGATATTCAGAATATCACTTAAACATAAATGGATGATTCACATTACACAGACAGATAATCCATTATTATCAAATGCACCCATACATATCACAAAGCAGCATATATATCACTTCCAGGTATATCACATTCATATCATTACATATCAACCAAAGATATTCAGTATCATCCAATATCATTAACTCATCCAATGATACTTATCAACCAATCATTAACCAACCATAAACAAGTTTAGCCCAAACTTAATTAATTTAATTAATCCTTAATTAAATTAATTCCTTACTTAATCACTTTGATTATCATTAATCCAACTTACTAACCATTAATTAATTTAACATCACTTAATTATCCACTTTAATTAATCTCCCTTGATTAATTATTTCTTAATTACTTTAAGTAATTATTCCTTAGTTACAATATTAATTAATCATCTTGATTAATTACTTCTTAATTATACTAAGTAATTACCTCTTAATTACCCTTTCTAAATTAATCAACCTTGATTGATTATTCTTTAATTACCCTGATAATTATTTCTTAATTATCCTTTATAATTAATCACACCTAATTAATCACTTTTTAACTAATCACACTTGATTAATTACTTTTAATTAAACCTACTTGATTAATTACTTTTAATTAATCACATTTAATTAATTACTTTTAAATAATCACCTTTAATTAATTACTTTTAATTACACTGAGTAATTATCCCTTAATTACTTCCCTTAAGTAATTATCCTTTAATTACTATCCATCAAGTAATTTCCTTAATTAATTACATTCAGTAATTATTCGTTAATTACTTCACTAAGTAATTATACCTCTTTAATTACATTACTTAATCCCATCATTAAGTAATTCTTTTTAATTAATTAAACTTAATTAACTAAATTAACCAAAATAACTTAATTAATTACACTGAGTAATTAATTGCTTTAATTACTTAATTAAATAATCATGTTTAAATAATTCTTCTTAATCATTAAGTAATTAACTTCTTAATTACTTATTAACTAATTATTTCTTAATTAATTAAACTTGATTAATTAATTTTTAATTAAGTAATTAATTACACTTATTTAATTACACAACTAATTTACCTTAATTTAATTACTTACATTAATCAATTTAAGTTAATTAAGTAATTTACTTCAATCACCTTTATAATTAAACTTGATTAATATAAACCATACTTTCACTAACCTTTATAAATCATTTTAAAATTAAATATTTAAGTTAAAAACTTGTATTTGGTTTATACAAAAACATCATCTTTTAATTTATCATTATTAAATACCTTACCTTAACCACATTTAAATAACTTCAAATACATTTTATTTGAAAACATTATTTTGTCATTTAACAAAGCAAAAACGAAACAAACTATCTTTAAAATAAAAGTTTACATTTTAAAAATCCAAACTTTAAAACTAAAATTCTTTTAAATTCAAACATTCATTTTATATACAACTAATTTAAAACACTTTGTTTAAACAACAATTTGCTTTCCAATTTTTGAAACTTCATTTATAAAGTACAAAGTCCGGTTAATACTAAAATTTTGAAAATCAAACTATTTTAAAAGTAAAATTAATAACTTGTTTTAAACACAAAGTTTTAAATTAAAACATTTCAAACATATTTAACTGTTTTAAACTTTGTTCAAAAATTTGGTTCGCTTTGAATTTCTAAAACACAGTTTGCAGTTAAAAACAAACGGGAACAAGTCCTGGAACCAACTACTGGAGTCCAAAAACACACGCGACAAACCCCTCCTACATCTTCGAGTCGCACGCGGCTCAACCACGAGGAAAACCTCGAGTAAACAACGAAAAAAACAGTCGAACACTATCTTCCCAAATAACAGCTGATACACCAATTTTTGAGCTCGTGCATATGCACGCTGCAACCGGTCGACGGCGACCCACGCCGGCATGCCCTACAAGTCTACCATAACCTCGACAACCCCTTCGTCACCCAAAATTGAAGAAAGCATCACCGATCCAAAATATGGATACAGCGTCGCAACCAGAAAGAAACTCGAACCCAAAAGTTCGCCGTCAACGACGAAATCCACCACCGGAGGTCCTGCCATGTTGCCCACTCACGCGCCTCGATCCACGCAAACTTTTCCCCCACCAGTGATCTACCCCGAAGCAACAACGACGACGAACTCATGTCGTACTGATTCGAAAAAAAACAGGTTCAAAACCCTACTAACCCCCTTCACGGCCACCACAGTCGCCATAAAAATCAATCACCATTTTTCCTGCATCACCCAGAACCAAGACCACCTCCATGCCGAAGCTCGACCTCCAACTCAACCCCAATCAACAGAAATCAACCAATAACCCAAATTCAAGAAACCCTCCATTTCTCTTCCAATACCAATTTAAAAATTACAAACTTTCTTTTAAAATTCATGATTTTGTACATCCATTCAAGTCATATGATTCGAATTTTAAATTGTTGAGATTGATTTTTATTAAGTTTTGACTTTTCACTGTAAATCTAACTTTCGCAGTATATTTGTTCAATATAAATTTTATATTTATTTTTAATAACAAGATTTCCTTGTTATAATCAAATTATCTTCAATGATCAATGAATATTAGTGATCAACTTAGAAGATAATTTTTTTTCTATTTATAACTAGAACATGAAATAGAACAGAGTCTTAAAACTTCACAACTACAGGTTTTTCAAACAGCTAAATAAACATATATTAAATCTTTAAACCAAGCATGCAACATTGATATTATGTTTTCCATATCAATCATTTCACAGGAAACAAATAAGAATTTTAAATCTGTTTTTAAAATAGGTTCACTCACCAGAGTTAAAGACAGAGAACACTGCATTTATATTTCTGGACTTTGAATTTGCTTTGTAACCTGCTGTTTGAATTGTTGTAGTTGTTGATTCTCAGTTGAACATTGAATTTTGCTTGTTGAATCTTCAAATTGAGTTGCATGTTGATTTGCAGTTGAGTTTGAAATCATGATTCCAGGTTGAATACTTGGATTTGAGTTGCAGTTTGAATTTGTTTTCTGGTGAAGAGAAATTACAGAAGATTAGCTGAAGGAAATAAAAACCGATCCTTTACTTTCTGAACTTTAATTAAACAAAACTTTCTTTAAACATAAAGATGACACTTAAATGCATAACTTCATGTATTTACAAATGTCAAGCTCCTTATTAATATGTAAACAAGTGTATTTTATAATTTCTCATGATGCCATGTGATTAAAGAGGTGATTATTTACATTAATTACTTGTTTAAAAATAAATTAAACCTTAATTAAAATATTAACTAATACTTATGTTTAATATATAAACTATGGAATGTATTTATCTCTTCATGTTTAATTTATAATTATTTACAAATCCATTTTCTAAAGACAAGTTTAAAAGAAAGAAAGTAAACATTTAGTTGAATTTTATTTTAAAAGTTTAAACATAAGTTATTATATCTAACATTGATATTATTTATAAAAGCTAAATTTATTTTCAAAAATCAATTTTAAAATAAAATAATTTAATCTTTATAATAATGTACTATATTTCAAGCCATTATTCATTTGATAAAAATAAATCTTTCCTTTAAGTGTTTTATAAATAAAAATTAATTTTAAATTGCTTTTGAAAAACATCTTATTAAACCAAATCAAAAATTTCCAAATTACTATAAAAACTTATGTATATTAAAATTTTGAAAACATATTTTCTATTTAAGTTTAATTCAACATTTTCTATTCACAATAATTATATACAAATATAAATATTCATTGTAAATAGAAAATCTTAAATATTAACTTCAAAAATTATTTGAATTTGAAAACAGAATTCCAAATCACAATATATAAACATGTATATTATAATTTGAAAATATTTTTGTTAAATTTAAATTGAAACCAATTACCTATTTACAATGTATACATATATACATTACAAATAAAATATTTTTATTAACTTAGATTAATTATTATTAGTTATATATATATTATTATCTTTGGAAAAGATTAAACATTTCAAATTAAATTATCATTACTAAGTTTTGAAAAGATAACATTTGTTAAATTAGATTAATTATTAGTTTTGAAGATATAACATTTGGTTAAATTAGATTATTAAATCAATATTACATTTTCCAAAATAAATTATAAATGGAAATTATTAAATAAGTATTGCCCAAAATCCCGGGACATCACATTCCTCCCCCTTAAAAGAATTTCGTCCCCGAAATTAAAAGCAAAGGTAATTTAATAATCCCATACAGATTTAATTTTAAAATAGCAAACATATGCTATCAAACAAATACTAGCAACCATAACATCCAATTCAAACAATCAATCCTAACTATCCAAACAAAATTTTGGACAAAATTTCCTCGAGTTTCCCAGGTACAAACACCGGAATACTCACTCTTCAGAATCTAAACTAGCTGCTCTATTCAGATCTAGAACTCCTATATATCCAGATCTACAATCTAAACAGGATACCGGACCACAGATAAGCCCGATCAACTTCAAATCTCCATGATCTGCTGGTTCTAAACAAGTGATAGATCAAACACTTATCCAAAAATTAAATCTCCAACTTCGAAATATGAATCTCTTCGTCTCTTGATCACACCTTCGCTGATCCTGGACTGCCCTCAATCTTCCTGACAATCCAACTTCTCAGATGCATCTCAAATCAAAGCCAAATCAAGAATGAGATGACCTCCTGATTCTACTTAACAAGATGATTCTCCCAAAATCCATCGAAATCCAAAACATCAATCTATCATACAAGCATTAAGAACTTCAAACTAGCTTCTCCTATTCGAAAAAACAGAACAGATGCTCCTGACATCCAAGCCTTCAGATCCCGAAAGAACTTCTGAAGAAATCCTTTAATCCAAGAAAAACACAAAACTTTGATGAATCTGAGGCTGCTTCTAATCTGGAATAGCTACCACCATGCTTCCACTGCACAACTCTGATCCGGAGAAGATGAGAATGCTTTTGATGAACCCAAGCACAGATCAACTCATCAAGAAACATTGTCCATCAAATTCCATAAAAGCTTAGTGACCTATTTGATTTGGTCACAAATACTACAACAGAAATCCATTCAGAAAACTAGATCCAATCAATCCTGATTGCTCATAAAATCCTCTCGCCCGGAGTCTTTTCTCTACTAGGCCAAACACTAGAAAATCCAAGAACCAAATTCAAAACAGAACTCCATCTCCCAATGCGGACAAATTCCTTTGACTTCCTCTAAGATATTCAGAAAGTCTCAAACCACTTCGATAGCTCCAACATCTTTAGAGATGTCTCAAACCAAAGCAAAGAGTACTAAAAGAACTTCCAAACCATCGCAAGTCACTATTGCGATAATACTACCCAATTCGGATTCTAAAGAAACTATTCTCTCTTAAATAACAGAACAGCTTAAGCCCTTCAAAAGAAGAAACTGATGTCCACCTCAACCACAAACATCTTACTCAACTGAGCTTCCAGAAGTAGTGGACAAGCCTTCACCATTTGCCCGATCCACTGACAGAAGAATCTCAAAGACTTCTGAGCCATCGAAGGAATGGACCACACAACTACTTTCGAACTCCACCTCTAGGATACTACTGAGCCAAGAGATCTTCCTAACAGCACACTCAACACCTCTGAGCTGCCCTTGCTACCACGGACCTCCTATCCAAAAGCTCCTTGAATCCAAAATCTATATCAACCAACTCCACAAAAAGAGTCTTCAAGATGAGCAGAAACCTCTCAAGAAACTCGGGCATCAAACCAAGCACAAACACCTAGCTGAACTGAGTCTCCCTCTCCAATACAGATAAGACTCCTTCCTATGGTTGCCAAATACCATTACTTGCTTTAGCTCTTCCAACTGATCCAAACTCTAGAGAATCCGCTCGCACGAGCGCAATCCAAACTTATACTCCAAAGATAAACTCCAAACCTTTAAAAGATTTCCTTCAGAGATCGGTGAAATCCATACACCCAGCTGCCAAACTTACTCGAGACGGTATTAGGTCTATAGTCTCGACAAATACACTTCCAACCAAAGGTAGTAGTCGTGTTACACACACCACTACCTTATCTACCTTTATAACTTATATTGGAAAACCCGAACAGGTAACCCAACAGATAGGTAGAAATAAGTAAATATATATATATATATATATATATATATATATTCAAAATTACAAATACGCTCTCAAGGAAGACACCACTCCAGAGCCTAGGTACTTGCTCAACCTAGCGCTCTGATACCATAGTGTAACGACCCGCCTTTCATAACACAGAAAGACGCATCATTAAGAAGAAAGAAAGGGATAGAAAAGAGAAAAGATAGAAAAGAAAGAACCAAACAACATTAGAATCTCACAGCGAAATGTATAAATTATATTACTCAAATAAAATATTACATAGTATAACATACATCAGAGTTATACAGCTCAAACTACACAAACTAGACAGTTATAACACCTTTCTAGATATTACAACACTAGTACATCACAAAAAACAGATACAACTCAAACACAGCGGAGCCACTAAATATATATCTACACGCTGAAGCCACCTGCTCCATATCTCCTTCGGAACTCGTCAAGAATAACCTGAATCACTTGACTACTCATACGTACTATGAGTACCCAAGAGTTTAATAAAACAGAAAATAAACACTCGGGTCAGACATGTGACGACCCGGAATTTTGAGCAATATCAACTTAATAATCTTTGTTAATAATTAAATTGATTTGATCATTTTTTATTATAACTTGACAAGTTAAAATTTATTTTAAAAGATTAATGATAATAATTTGTTAATATCTATAAACATTTTCCTTAACAATATAAATATGCAAGATTAATTCTTTTGAAGTTTATAATAATTTGATTGGGAAATATTTATTTTGGTAAATAAGAAGTTTTTAATGTAATAAAACTTTATATTCAAATTGTAATATATATGAATGTATATATTGTGATTTGAGATTTGTTTTAAAATTTAAAATGGTAATTATCAAATTTAATGTTAAAATGTTTTTCTATTTGAAATATGTATATATATATTTGTATATATATTTGAAATAGGAATTTTATTTATTTGAATTTAATAAGTATTTTCAAACTTTAATAAATATATATAATTTGTAATTTGAAATGTTAATTTGACTTTATACCTTTTGAAAATAATATTTGTGATTTAAATAACAAAGTTAATTACATATTATTATAAACATACAGTTCAACTTGAGTTTTAGACAAGATTTAAATTAAAAGTTCATTTGTTTTAATAATCTTTCAATTTTAATTTTAACATAAGATAATTTGTTTTAATTTTTTTTATAAAGAGTTAAAATCAATTTCTCAAGTTTTAATATATAATACCGTTACAATTTAATTCAAATGCATAAATAAAGTTATAAGTGTTAACATGAATTCACTTTTATATATGTATTGAAATCCAAAGCTTATTTTGATAAAATAAATACACCTTATAATCATGTAAATATTTCATAAATATTTATATAAGGCTTAAATAAATTATTAAGGAGAAAATAACATTTAAACATTTATAAAACATTAGGAATATACTTTAGTAAATATTTATTTAACATTTTAAATACTTGTAAACATTATAGGATATGTGAAGACATTTGTAAACTTTGAACACATATGTGTAAGCAAACTAGGGGCCTAAAATGACAAGTGTCATTCTCTTGGTTTATTAAATTTAAAAATTAAATTGTGAAATAAAAGATGAGTTTTATTTTCAGCAAATTATTTTCTCCTTTCAGCAATTTACTGCAAAACAAAGATGAATAGAAATCTGAAAAAAATGCTAATCATAAACAAAGTTGAAAGAAGTAAACTGTAAAGAAACCTGAAACTTATTAAATCTGGAAATAAGAAGATGGAAGCATGTTCAAATCAGAGAATATGTAGAAAAATTTTCAATAGCAACTACAGGATATAAAAACAACATCAATGCAATCTGAAATCAAACAACTCAGAGATTGAATCAACATGCAGTGAAAACAAAAGCCTAGGAAGCAATATATGCAGTTCTGTTTTCTGCAATTAAAAAGGTGAGTAAACAAATCTTTTAAAAACAGTTTTAAACATTTGATTCAACTTGTTCTTATGATTTAATAACATGATGTTGATGGAATATTTGATTTAAATTTGAATGCATGTTTGGATTATGAATATTTGATTTGCATGAGAAGTTAAATATGGGCTCTCTGTAAAGTAACAGGCTTAGCTTCAGTTTCATAATAAAAACAATAACTCCATGTTGAATTCGTATTGACCTTTGAATTGTAAATAGAAGTTGATTATAAGCAAGTAAACTATCACTTAAAAATATTTACAGGATTTTAAAGAGAATTAATGGCTCAGTAATTTTAAAATTACAGTAAATCTTTAAATTGGGTCAAACTTTTGAATTCAAATTTAAGTTTTGGTATTATAATTGGAATATAAATGGGAAATAATGATTTTTAAGGTTTGAATCATGATTTTTGGATTGATATTTGGAAATAAATCACGAGTTATAGGTTTTGGGCAATTTGTTCGATTTACGGCAAACCACGACGAATTGGACATCGCCGTTGATCATGAAGGTGGAGGGTAGGTTGTAGATCATCAGAAAAATACAATTGGAATTTATTATGGATTGAGTTGGCCGTGAATTGAATGAGTAGGGTTTAGTATGCTGTAGGTACCGATGTTGTTCTTTGGGTTGTTGCGACATCACATTGCTTTCGGAAGTGATCGCGTGCGTTGCCCAAGGTTCAGGAGGATGTGGGGAAGCTACGGTGGTGGTGGCGTGGTCTCCGGTGAAGGGGATGGCCGGCGGTGGTTGAATTTGAGGATGGGGTTTCGAACAGTTTGGGGTTGATGGAGAAATTTCGACTCTCGATCGAACTTTAGTTTCTGGGTGATGCGAATTATTGTAGGGGTCGAGTGCGATTGATTGGAGGCAAGGGTGGAGTTCGCCGATGATCGACGTCGTGGTGCACGTGAATATGCACGGTATCGTGCATCAGCTTTTGGGTTTTTTTTTTGGGAGAAGAAGGTTGGGCTCGAGATTTACCTCGGGGATTTGCTGAGTTTACTCGAAGCAGGGAATAGGATTTGGCAACTCGGGGTTTTTGCTTGTTTAAGTCGGGGTAGGCACGGGGTTTAGTAGGGTTTACTCAGGTAGTAGATACTCTGGCATTAGAACAAGATGTTTAAGTTGTTAAACAAAGGAAATTTGATTTTAGGATTAAAGTTTTTAAACAAAGGTTAAACAAGTTTTATTTTTAAAACTAAATTTGTTTTAAAGTTAGAAGTTTTAAACAAGTTTATATATTTTGGAATATGCAAGTTTTAAAAATAAAAATAAGTGAATGTTTGAATAAAGTTTGTATTAAATTTTTATTAAAGATCTTTGGAAAGGTTTTAAAGATTTAAAAGTTTAATTTAAATGTGTTTAATCTTAATTGATTTCTAAATGTTATATTTTGTCTAAATAAGTTTAATGATTAAGAATTTGAAAATCAATTATAATAAAGATTTATATTATGTAAATTAGAATTCTTATTTATCTAAAGATAATAAATTTGTAAAGATAATTGAGATAATTAAATTATTTTAAATTATCAAGTGTTATTGGTTAATAAATGATTTAATTAAGATAATGGTTTCTTAATTAAGAATCTTTTAATATAGTAAGTTATGAATCATTTAATTAATTTTAAATGATTAAGTTAAAATAATTAATTAAATAATTAATTGTGATCAATTAAGATAAACTTATGGGTTAATCTAATATAATTATTTGGGGAAGTAATTAAGTAATTAAGAAATTGATTTCTAGAGGTAATTAAGTAAAAGATAATTACTTTATAAAAGTAATTAAGTGAATGTGATTAAGGATTAATCACTTGAGTTATTAATTAAAATAAGGATTAATTAATATTAATTAAAGGTTTAAATTATTTAATTAATGGTTACTTACTGAAAAGGTTAAGAATAATTAATTAATATGATTAATTATTTGTTAAAGTAATTAATTAAGAAAAGAATTTAATTAATGGAGGTAATCATTAATTAATGGAAATAATTAATTAATAATTTAAGAATAATCAATTTATAATTAAGTTTTAATTACTAAATGTAATTAAAAGTAATTAATTAAAAGTGATTAATTAAAAATAATTAATCAAAGGTGATTAATTAAAGTAATTAATTAAATGGGATTAATTAAAAGTGATTAATTAGATGGGATTAATTAAAAGTAATTAATCAAGAGTATTTAGTTAAAGGTGATTAATCAGGTGTGATTAATTAAAGGATAATTAAGAAATAATTATCAAGGTAATTAAATAATAATTAACCAAATGTGATTAATTTAAAAAGTAATTAGGGATAATTACTTAGTATAATTAAGAAGTAATTAATCAAGATGATTAATTAAATTTGTAATTAAGAAATAATTACTTAAAGTAATTAAGTGATAATTAATCAAGGATGATTAATTAAGTGGATAATTAAGTGATGTTTAATTAATTTGTAAGTAATTAATGAATAAGAAGTTGGATTGAGGATAATCCAAGTGTTTAAGTAAGGATTAATTTAATTTAAGGATTAATTAAATTAATTAAGTTTGGATCAAACTTGTTTATGGATGGGTAATGATTGGTTGATAAGTATCATTGGATGAGAGAATGATATTGGTTGATATTATATGTCATTGGTTGATATGTAATAATATGAATGTGATACATCTGAGATGTGATATATATGCTGCTTTGTGATATGTATGGATGAATTTGATAATTGTGAATTACCTATCTATGAAATGTGAATCATCCATTTAAGTTTAAGTGATATTTTTGAATATCTATTGTTTAAATCCCTTAAGTATAACTTGGACATTAAAATGGAGTTTGGTTTCGGTGAGACCGGGATCAGGTTTCCATATTTGGATATCCGAAAACCACACCGATTCCAATTAAACGTTAGGTCGTTAATCCAAGTGGAGCGAGTGAAGACTTGAGGTGTAAGGGCTATACGTCAGTATAACTCTGTGGGTGATTCTGTAATGAGTTTGACGGAATAGTGCTTATAGGTTCGAGATGGAGATTCAGAGTGCAAGGGCTATGGTCGTTGACTCTGAGGGTGATTCCAAAATGAGTGCAACGAGATAGTGCCTTCGGTTCCGTTCGAACCCGGAACGGACTTGTATGGATTGAATGCTTTCAGCACATCGTCAGGAGGACGATGAGCATTCTAAGTTAAATGGTCCTATAAAGGTAATCGCAGCCTCAAGCCTCATCAACCGGGAATGGCTAAAACAGGGGAGGTGCAGCAAGGCTTCGTGGGTATCCCCCACTTGAGAGTGAGGTACATCCCTGTCTAGAAGTCCCTTTTTATTTCGGCTGTGTGGGCAGTTGGAACTGCAGCCAACTGCGGGGTGGTCTTGTTCGGGACTATTCAGTAAGGAATGGTCCCGGCCTTGTGTTGCAGGGGATGAAGGGAGTAATCCTCAGTACGGTGATCTAGGCCACGTACTGTGACGGGCGGTACCCCAGTAGCCCTGCCATTGATGGAAACCCATTTTCCCTACGAGACCCTACGGTTTGTTTGTATTACCCACTTTTTTGGCTAGTAGCTGGAATTTACTAATGTAACAATTTCGGCTATTTCTTATTTATTTGAAAACCCTAGACACTATTATAATATCACTGGATTTCCTATCAAATGTTTTGGTTAGCGTAAGGTAAAAACTTTTCCATGTTTATGTGTGGGAAGTCTTATGTGACACCTTTTCTTTCAAAGGATTTTCTAAAAGTTAAGCAATCTTAAACTGTTTACTCACACCAGACCCCTGTCTGACCCGAGTGTTTGTTTTCTGTTTTATTAAACTCTTGGGTACTCATATTACGTATGAGTAGTCAAGTGATTCAGGTTATCTCTTGACGAATTCTGGAGGAGCTTTGGAGCAGGAGGCTTCAGCGAGTAGATATATAGATAGAGTTTCCGCTGTGTAGTCATTCTGTATAGTTGTTCATGTATTGTATTAGTCAGAAATGTTATAACTGTCTAAATTGAGATGTATAGTTGTGTACTCTGATGTAAATGATACTATGTATATGTTATATATTATATTTCATTCATTCCGCTGTGAGATTTTGATGTGTTGTTTTTCTTTCTTCTCTTTCTTTTCTTCTTCTATCTCTTTCTTTCTTAGTTAGCGATGCGACTTCCTATGGATGGGAGTCGGGTCGCTACAGTTGGTATCAGAGCGCTAGGTTGAGCGAATACCTAGACTCTGGAGTGGTGTCTATCTTGAGAGAGCGTATTTGTAATTTTTATCTATATAAATATATTTATACATCTACCTAATCTGTTGGGTTATCTGTTCAGATTTTCCAGCATAAGTTATAGAGGTAGATAAGGTAGAAGTGTTGGGAACACGACTACCACTAAATAGAAGAGGCTTATATGTTGTGGTTAGAGGTGTGTCTGTCGAGATTGTAGACCTATTACCATCTCGAATAAGATTTGAATATTGGTGAAAGGATTTCTTTGAGTCCAGAGGAAGTCTTTTTCAAGAATTGGAGTATATTCTTGGAGTGTGAGGTTGATTTGCTCTGGAGTGAGTGGGATTTCTAAGAGTTAAATCTGTCCGCTGAGGAGAAGCAGGTGATGGTATCTTAGAGACTTCTGGAAGGAATAGCTGTGTGTTGAGATGCAGTATTCATAGATGGTTCTGAAGATGTTCTTTTGGAGCCAGATTAAGATGGAGTTGGAAGAGCAGTGGATGTCTACTGCAGGGAAGATTCAGATGTTTAGAGATTTTCTGAATCCCAAGTAAGAGTGTCTTATCTATATTGGAGCATGAGACTAAGGTCGACGAGTTATCTCATTTCGGACATGGTCTCATTTGATTTCTTTAAGAAGATAAGTGGTTGGTGTTGGGTTTGAGCCGAGTTTCTTGAGAAGATGTTTACCCGTCTCAAGATGTTTTGGTGAAATTGAGTGATAGTTTTGAGTTTCAAGGAGCTTCTGGGTTAAGGAAAATCTTTTTGCTTTGCTATATCATTGAAGTGAAGTTTGGAAGCAGCAGCGTGGATCTGTTTCTTCGATGATTCAGTAATCTTTGAGATTCTACTATCGGCAGACCAGGCAGATGGTGAAGGCTTATTCTTTTCTTTGGGAAGCTTAACAGAGTAGCATATTAGTTGGAAGTGATCTATCAGTTTTTCTGGTAGGTGAGTCATTCTAGAAAGATTGATCTCGATTAGGAAAGCTGTTTAGTTAGTGTAGAGGGAATAGTTTCTTTGGAATCTGAAACTGAGCGGGATCGCAAAAGTGACTTGCGATTAGTTTGGAAATCTTTGAGTATTCTTTGGTTTGGGATTAAGGCATCTCAAGTAGAGGTGAAAGCCATGAAAGTAGTCGGAGATTGAGTTTTCTTATCGACTTGGATTGCCAGGAGCAGTATTGATGGTTCAATCTTGCAGAGGTATGACTCTTGAAGCGAGAAGAGTTTGGTGAGGCAGCTCAGGATTCTTGTGAAAAGGATTGATCTTCTAGTTTCTAGTTAAGATTCGGTTGCGTGTTTTGACCAAATGGAAGGGTCACTTAAATTTTATGGATTGGATGAACTGTGTATGGAGGAAGTTTGTGCTCGAGTTCTTTGATAGCATTCTTATCTACTCTAGATCAGAGTTGAGCAGCGGAAGCGAGATAGCAGTTATTCTAGTATGGGAGCAATCGGGAGTTGCAGTTAGGGATTTCTACAGAAATTCAAGTATGAAGGAATTTTCTGGATTTTAAAGGTAAGGTTGAGTGCAACTATTTAGCTATTCCAGATAAGAGAGGTAGGTCTGAAGTCCACTAATGATTGTGGAATAGAGTTGTGTATTGGATTTCAGCAAATTTTTAAGAGAGCCATTTTGATGAGTAGGACCTGGAAATTGGTTTAATTTTTGGTCCAATCTGTTGCATGAAGAAATCAACAAGAGTTAAGCTGATCAGGTAGGATGGAAGTGACTCAGAGCATCAGAAGAATTATACAGTTAGGAGTTGAGGAGATTTGGAATGTGGAAGTTGGAATTTGGATATTTCTTTAAGTTTTATCCGATGAAGGGTGATAAGAGATTGGGTAAAACTGGAGAGCTAGCTCCGGAGGTATTTTGAGTTTTCCCTGTTTCTATGGAGGTTAGATCTTGATCTACAGGATTGAATTGCCAGTTCGGATAACTGGAATTCATTGTATTTCACATATCTGAGGAATATGTGTGAATGATTCTTCGAGTAATTGAATCAGCAGTTAAGAAGGATCTGGTAGTTGAGCTGGTTTTGAGTTTAGACTGATATCTTGTTTAGATGTGTAGATCAGATGAGGAAGTTCTTGGTTTTAGTAGTGTAGTTACTTAAGGATTTGTAGAGCGAGTATTCCAGTATAAGAATCTGGAAACTCTTGATAATATTAGGAAGTTCTATTCATAATTTTGTCTGGATAAATAAAATTATTTGTTTGAATTGGTTGCTATGATTGATTGTGTGAATTGCTGTTTGAAAATTTTTAAATTCTTTAGCTGGGTTATTAAATTATCTTTGCTTTTAAATTTCGGGGACGAAATTCTTTAAGGGGGGAGGAATGTGACGAGCCGGAATTTTAAGCAATATCAATTTAATAATCTTTGTTAATAATTAAATTGATTTGATCATTTTTTATTATAAATTGACAAGTTAAAATTTATTTTAAAAGATTTATGATAATAATTTGTTAATATCTATAAACATTTTCCTTAACAATATAAATATGCAAGATTAATTCTTTTGAAGTTTATAATAATTTGATTGGGAAATATTTATTTTGGTAAATAAGAAGTTTTTAATGTAATAAAACTTTATATTCAAATTGTAATATATATGAATGTATATATTGTGATTTGAGATTTGTTTTAAAATTTAAAATGGTAATTATCAAATTTAATGTTAAAATGTTTTTCTATTTGAAATATGTATATATATTTGTATATATATTTGAAATAGGAATTTTATTTATTTGAATTTAATAAGTATTTTCAAACTTTAATAAATATATATAATTTGTAATTTGAAATGTTAATTTGACTTTGTACCTTTTGAAAATAATATTTGTGATTTAAATAACAAAGTTAATTACTTATTATTATAAACATACAGTTCAACTTGAGTTTTAGATAAGATTTAAATTAAAAGTTCATTTGTTTTAATAATCTTTCAATTTTAATTTTAACATAAGATAATTTGTTTTAATTTTTTTTATAAAGAGTTAAAATCAATTTCTCAAGTTTTAATATATAATACCATTACAATTTAATTCAAATGCATAAATAAAGTTATAATTGTTAACATGAATTCACTTTTATATATGTATTGAAATCCAAAGCTTATTTTTATAAAATAAATACATCTTATAATCATGTAAATATTTCATAAATATTTATATAAGGCTTAAATAAATTATTAAGGAGAAAATAACATTTAAACATTTATAAAACATTAGGAATATACTTTAGTAAATATTTATTTAACATTTTAAATACTTGTAAACATTATAGGATATGTGAAGACATTTGTAAACTTTGAACACATATGTGTAAGCAAACTAGGGGCCTAAAATGACAAGTGTCATTCTCTTGGTTTATTAAATTTAAAAATTAAATTGTGAAATAAAAGATGAGTTTTATTTTCAGCAAATTATTTTCTCCTTTCAGCAATTTATTGCAAAACAAAGATGAATAGAAATCTGAAAAAATGCTAATCAAAAACAAAGTTGAAAGAAGTAAACTGTAAAGAAATCTGAAACTTGTAAAATCTGGAAATAAGAAGATGGAAGCATGTTCAAATCAGAGAATATGTAGAAAAATTTTCAATAGCAACTGCAGGATATAAAAACAACATCAATGCAATCTGAAATCAAAAAACTCAGAGATTGAATCAACATGCAGTGAAAACAAAAGCCTGGGAAGCAATATATGCAGTTCTGTTTTCTGCAATTAAAATGGTAAGTAAACAAATCTTTTAAAAACAGTTTTAAACATTTGATTCAACTTGTTCTTATGATTTAATAACATGATGTTGATGGAATATTTGATTTAAATTTGAATGCATGTTTGGATTATGAATATTTGATTTGCTTGAGAAGTTAAATATGGGATCTGTGTAAAGTAACAGGCTTAGCTTCAATTTCATAATAAAAACAATAACTCCATGTTGAATTCGTATTGACCTTTGAATTGTAAATAGAAGTTGATTATAAGCAAGTAAACTATCACTTAAAAATATTTACAGGATTTTAAAGAGAATTAATGGCTCAGTAATTTTAAAATTACAGTAAATCTTTAAATTGGGTCAAACTTTTGAATTCAAATTTAAGTTTTGGTATTATAATTGGAATACAAATGGGAAATAATGATTTTTAAGTTTTGAATCATGATTTTTGGATTGATATTTGGAAAGAAATCACGAGTTATAGGTTTTGGGCAATTTGTTCGATTTAGGGCAAATCACGGCGAATTGGACATCGCCGTTGATCATGAAGGTGGAGGGTAGGTTGTAGATCATCAGAAAAATACAATTGAAATTTATTATGGATTGAGTTGGCCGTGAATTGAATGAGTAGGGTTTAGTATGCTGTAGGTACCGATATTGTTCTTTGGGTTGTTGCGACATCATGTTGCTTTCGGAAGTGATCGCGTGCATTGCCCAAGGTTCAGGAGGATATGGGGAAGCTACGGTGGTAGTGGCGTGGTCTCCGGTGAAGGGGATGGCCGCCGGTGGTTGAATTTGAGGATGGGGCTTTCGAACAGTTTGGGGTTGATGGTGAAATTTCGACTCTCGATCGAACTTTAGTTTCTGGGTGATGCGAATTATTGTAGGGGTCGAGTGCGATTGATCGGAGGCAAGGGTGGAGTTCGCCGATGATCGACGTCGTGGTGCACGTGGGTATGCACGGTATCGTGCATCAGCGTTTGGGTTTTTTTTTTGGGAGAAGAAGGTTGGGCTCGAGATTTACCTCGGGGATTTGCTGAGTTTACTCGAAGCAGGGAATAGGATTGGGGACTCGGGGTTTTTGCTTGTTTAACTCGGGGTAGGCACGGGGTTTAGTAGGGTTTACTCGGGTAGTAGATACTCAGGCATTAGAACAAGATGTTTAAGTTGTTAAACAAAGGAAATTTGATTTTAGGATTAAAGTTTTTAAACAAAGGTTAAACAAGTTTTATTTTTAAAACTAAATTTGTTTTAAAGTTAAAAGTTTTAAACAAGTTTATATATTTTGGAATATGCAAGTTTTAAAAATAAAAATAAGTGAATGTTTGAATAAAGTTTGTATTAAATTTTTATTAAAGATCTTTGGAAAGGTTTTAAAGATTTAAAAGTTTAATTTAAATGTGTTTAATCTTAATTGATTTCTAAATGTTATATTTTGTCTAAATAAGTTTAATGATTAAGAATTTGAAAATCAATTATAATAAAGATTTATATTATGTAAATTAGAATTTTTATTTATCTAAAGATAATAAATTTGTAAAGATAATTGAGATAATTAAATTATTTTAAATTATCAAGTGTTATTGGTTAATAAATGATTTAATTAAGATAATGGTTTCTTAATTAAGAATCTTTTAATATAGTAAGTTGTGAATCATTTAATTAATTTTAAATGATTAAGTTAAAATAATTAATTAAATAATTAATTGTGTTTAATTAAGATAATCACTTATGGTTTAATCTAATATAATTATTTGGGGAAGTAATTAAGTAATTAAGTAATTGATTTCTAGAGGTAATTAAGTAAAAGATAATTACTTTATAAAAGTAATTAAGTGAATGTGATTAAGGATTAATCACTTTAGTTATTAATTAAAATAAGGATTAATTAATATTAATTAAAGGTTTAAATTATTTAATTAATGGTTACTTACTGAAAAGGTTAAGAATAATTAATTAATATGATTAATTATTTGTTAAAGTAATTAATTAGGAAAAGAATTTAATTAATGGAGGTTATCATTAATTAATGGAAATAATTAATTAATTGTTAATTAATAATTTAAGAATAATCAATTTATAATTAAGTTTTAATTACTAAATGTAATTAAAAGTAATTAATTAAAAGTGATTAATTAAAAGTGATTAATTAAAAATAATTAATCAAAGGTGATTAATTAAAGTAATTAATTAAATGGGATTAATTAAAAGTGATTAATTAGATGGGATTAATTAAAAGTAATTAATCAAGAGTATTTAATTAAAGGTGATTAATCAGGTGTGATTAATTAAAGGATAATTAAGAAATAATTATCAAGGTAATTAAATAATAATTAATCAAATGTGATTAATTTAAAAAGTAATTAGGGATAATTACTTAGTATAATTAAGAAGTAATTAATCAAGATGATTAACTAAATTTGTAATTAAGAAATAATTACTTAAAGTAATTAAGTGATAATTAATCAAGGATGATTAATTAAGTGGATAATTAAGTGATGTTTAATTAATTTGTAATTAATTAATGAATAAGAAGTTGGATTGAGGATAATCCAAGTGTTTAAGTAAGGATTAATTTAATTTAAGGATTAATTAAATTAATTAAGTTTGGATCAAACTTGTTTATGGATGGGTAATGATTGGTTGATAAGTATCATTGGATGAGAGAATGATATTGGTTGATATTATGATGAGAGAATGATATTGGTTGATATTATATGTCATTGGTTGATATGTAATGATATGAATGTGATACATCTGAGATGTGATATATATGCTGCTTTGTGATATGTATGGATGAATTTGATAATTGTGAATTACCTATCTATGAAATGTGAATCATCCATTTAAGTTTAAGTGATATTTCTGAATATCTATTGTTTAAATCCCTTAAGTATAACTTGGACATTAAAATGGCATTTGGTTTCGGTGAGACCGGGATCGGGTTTCCATATTTGGATATCCGAAAACCACACCGATTCCAATTGAACGTTAGGTCGTTAATCCAAGTGGAGCGAGTGAAGACTCGAGGTGTAAGGGCTATACGTCAGTATTACTCTGTGGGTGATTCCGTAATGAGTTTGACGGAATAATGCTTATAGGTTCGAGATGGAGATTCAGAGTGCAAGGGCTATGGTCGTTGACTCTGAGGGTGATTCCAAAATGAGTGCAACGAGATAGTGCCTTCGGTTCCGTACGAACCCGGAACGGACTTGTATGGATTGAATGCTTTCAGCACATCGTCAGGAGGACGATGAGCATTCTAAGTTAAATGGTCCTATAAAGGTAATCGCAGCCTCAAGCCTCATCAACCGGGAATGGCTAAAATAGGGGAGTTGCAGCAAGGCTTCGTGGGTAGCCCCCACTTGAGAGTGAGATACATCCCTGTCTAGAAGTCCCTTTATATTTCGGCTGTGTGGGCAGTTGGAACTGCAGCCAACTGCGGGGTGGTCTTGTTCGGGACTATTCAGTAAGGAATGGTCCCGGCCTTGTGTTGCAGGGGATGAAGGGAGTAATCCTCGGTACGGTGATCTAGGCCACGTACTGTGACGGGCGGTACCCCAGTAGCCCTGCCATTGATGGAAACCCATTTTCCCTACGAGACCCTACGGTTTTGTTTGTATTACCCACTTTTGTGGCTAGTAGCTGGAATTTAATAATGTAACAATTTCGGCTATTTCTTATTTATTTGAAAACCCTAGACACTATTATAATATCATTGGATTTTCTATCAAATGTTTTGGTTAGCGTAAGGTAAAAACTTTTCCATGTTTATGTGTGGGAAGTCTTACGTGACACCTTTTCTTTCAAAGGATTTTCTAAAAGTTAAGCAATCTTAAACCGTTTACTCACACCAGACCCCTGTCTGACCCGAGTGTTTATTTTCTGTTTTATTAAACTCTTGGGTACTCATATTACGTATGAGTAGTCAAGTGATTCAGGTTATCTCTTGACGAATTCTGGAGGAGCTTTGGAGAAGGAGGCTTCAGCGAGTAGATATATAGATAGAGTTTCCGCTGTGTAGTCATTCTGTATAGTTGTTCATGTATTGTATTAGACAAAAATGTTATAACTGTCTAAATTGAGATGTATAGTTGTGTACTCTGATGTAAATGATACTATGTATATGTTATATATTATATTTCATTCATTCCGCTGTGAGATTTTGATGTGTTGTTTTTCTTTCTTCTCTTTCTTTTCTTCTTCTATCACTTTCTTTCTTAGTTAGCGATGCGACTTCCTGTGGATGGGAGTCGGGTCGTTAAAAGACAGGGGTCTGGTGTGAGTAAATGGTTAAAAGTTGCTTAACTTTTTAAAATCCTTTGAAAACAAAGGTATCACGTAAGACTCCCCACAAATAAACATGGGTATGTTTTTGCCTTACGCTAACCAAAACATTTGATAGGAAATCCAGTGATATTATAATAGTGTCTAGGGTTTTCAAAATTAAATACAGAAATAGCTGGAATGCTTACATCTCACGTTCCAACATAGTTGGGCACAATCAAAACCGTACAGGCACTTATTGGATTTTGAATTCCATACAATGGCAGGGCTACTGGGGTACCTCCCGTCACAGTACATGGCCTAGATCACCGTACCGAGGAGTACGCCCACTCCACTGCAACACAAGGCTGGAACCATCCCTTACTGGACAGTCCCGAACAAGACCACCCATCTGCTGTCATGATCAACCGTCCCACACAGCCGAAATAAAAAGGGACCTCTAGACAGGGGTAAATCTCAATCTCAAGTGGGGGCTACCCACGAAGCCTTGCTGCACCTCCCCAGTTTTAGCCATTCCCGGTTGATGAGGCTTGAGGCTGCGATTACCTTTATAGGACACATCACTTAGAATGCTCATCGTCCACCTGTCGATGTTCTGAAAGCATTCAATCCATACAAGTTCGTTCTGGGTTCGAACGAAACCGAAGGCACTATCTCGTTGCACTCATTTTGGAATCACCCTCAGAGTCAACGACCATATTCCTTGCACTCTGAATCACCATCTCGAACCTGTAAGTACTATTTCCGTCAAACTCATCACGGAATCACCCCCAGAGTTATACCGATGAATAGTTCTTACACCTCGAGTCTTCACCCTTCACTTGAGATTCACGACCTAATGTTTAATTTGGATCGATGTGGTTTTCGGAATTCCAAATTTGCAAACCCGATCCCGGTCTCATCGAATCCAAATGCCATTTTAATGTCCAAGTTGTACTTAAGGGTTTTAAACAGTAGATATTCAGAATATCACTTAAACATAAATGGATGATTCACATTACACAGATATATAATCCATTATTATCAAATGCATCTATACATATCACAAAGCAGCATATATATCACTTTCAGGTATATCACATTCATATCATTACATATCAACCAAAGATATTCAATATCATCCAATATCATTAGCTCATCCAATGATACTTATCAACCAATCATTAACCAACCATATACAAGTTTAGTCCAAACTTAATTAATTTAATTAATCCTTAATTAAATTAATTCCTTACTTAATCACTTGGATTATCATTAATCCAACTTATTACCATTAATTAATTACAAATTAATTAATTTAACATCACTTAATTATCCACTTTAATTAATCTCCCGTGATTAATTATTTCTTAATCACTTTAAGTAATTATTCCTTAATTACAATATTAATTAATCATCTTGATTAATTACTTCTTAATTATACTAAGTAATTACCTCTTAATTACCCTTTTTAAATGAATCAACCTTGATTGATTATTCTTTTATTACCCTGATAATTATTTCTTAATTATCCTTTATAATTAATCACACCTAATTAATCACTTTTTAATTAATCACACTTGATTAATTAGTTTTAATTAAACCTATTTTATTAATTACTTCTAATTAATCACATTTAATTAATTACTTTTAATTAACCACCTTTAATTGATTACTTTTAATTACACTAAGTAATTATCCCTTAATTACTTCCCTTAAGTAACTATCCTTTAATTACTATCCATCAAGTAATTTCCTTAATTAATTACATTCAGTAATTATTCATGAATTACTTCACTAAGTAATTATACCTCTTTAATTACATTACTTAATCCCATCATTAAGTAATTCTTTTTAATTAATTAAACTTAATTAACTAAATTAACCGAAATAACTTAATTAATTACACTGAGTAATTAATTGCTTTAATTACTTCATTAAATAATCATGTTTAAATAATTCTTCTTAATCATTAAGTAATTAACTTCTTAATTACTTATTAACTAATTATTTCTTAATTAATTAAACTTGATTAATTAATTTTTAATTAAGTAATTAATTACACTTATTTAATTACACAACTAATTCACCTTAATTTAATTACTTACATTAATCAATTTAAGTTAATTAAGTAATTTACTTCAATTACCTTTATAATTAAACTTGATTGATATAAACCATACTTTCATTAACCTTTATGAATCATTTTAAAATTAAATATTTAAATTCAAAACTTGTATTTGGTTTATACAAAAACATCATCTTTTAATTTATCATTATTAAATGCCTTACCTTAACCACATTTAAATTACTTTAAATACATTTTATTTGAAAACATTATTTTGACATTTAACAAAGCAAAAACGAAACAAACTATCTTTAAAACAAAAGTTTACATTTTAAAAATCCAAACTTTAAAACTAAAATTCTTTTAAATTCAAACATTCATTTTATATACAACTAATTTAAAACACTTTGTTTAAACAACAATTTGCTTTCCAATTTTTGCAACTTCATTTATAAAGTACAAAGTCCGGTTAATACTAAAATTTTGAAAATCAAACTATTTTAAAAGCAAAATTATTAACTTGTTTTAAACACAAAGTTTTAAATTAAAACATTTCAAACATATTTAACTGTTTTAAACATTGTTTAAAAACTTGGTTTGCTTTGAATTTCTAAAACACAGTTTGCAGTTAAAAACAAACAGGAACAAGTCCTGGAACCAACTACTCGAGTCCAAAAACACGCGCGACAAACCCCTCCTACATCTTTGAGTCGCACGCGGCTCAACCACGAGGAAAACCTCGAGTAAACAACGGAAAAAAACAGTCGAACACTATCTTCCCAAATAACAGCTGATACACCAATTTTTGAGCTCGTGCACATGCACGCTGCAACCGGTCGACGACGACCCACGCCGGCATGCCCTACAAGTCTACCATAACCTCGACAACCCCCTCGTCACCCAAAATTGAAGAAAGCATCACCGATCCAAAATATGCATACAACGTCGCAACCAGAAAGAAACTCGAACCCAAAAGTTCGCCGTCAACGACGAAATCCACCACCGGAGGTCCTACCATGTTGCCCACTCACGCGCCTCGATCCACGCAAACTTTTCCTCCACCAGCGATCCACCCCGAAGCAACAACGACAATGAACTCATGTCGGTACTGATTCGAACAAAAACAGGTTCAAAACCCTACTAACCCCCTTCACGGCCACCATAGTGACCATAAAAATCAATCACCATTTTTCCTGCATCACCCAGAACCAAGACCACCTCCATGCCGAAGCTCGACCTCCAACTCAACCCCAATCAACAGAAATCAACCAACAACCCAAATTCAAGAAACCCTCCATTTCTCTTCCAATACCAATTAAAAAATTACAAACTTTCTTTTAAAATTGATGATTTTGTACATCCATTCAAGTCATATGATTCGAATTTTAAATTGTTGAGATTGATTTTTATTAAGTTTTGACTTTTCACTGTAAATCTAACTTTTGCAGTATATTTGTTCAATATAAATTTTTATATTTATTTTTAATAACAAGATTTCCTTGTTATAATCAAATTATCTTCAATGATCAATGAATATTAGTGATCAACTTAGAAGATAATTTTTTTTTCTGTTTATAACTGGAACATGAAATGGAACAGAGTCTTAAAACTTCATAACTACAGGTTTTTCAAACAGCTAAATAAACATATATTAAATCTTCAAACCAAGCATGCAACATTGATATTATGTTTTCCATATCAATCATTTCACAGGAAACAAATAAGAATTTTAAATCTGTTTTTAAAATAGGTTCACTCACCAGAGTTAAAGACAGAGAACACTGCATTTATATTTCTGGACTTTGAATTTGCTTTGCAACCTGCTGTTTGAATTGTTGTAGTTGTTGATTCTCAGTTGAACATTGAATTTTGCTTGTTGAATCTTCAAATTGAGTTGCATGTTGATTTCCAGTTGAGTTTGAAATCATGATTCCGGTTGAATACTTGGATCTGAGTTGCAGTTTGAATTTGTTTCCTGGATTTCAGTTTGAAGTCTTCACTTGAATTTTTTTTATTAGTTGAAGAGAAATTATAGAAGATTAGCTGAAGGATATAAAAACCGATCCTTTACTTTCTAAACTTTAATTATACAAAACTTTCTTTAAACATAAAGATGCCACTTGTTAAATGCATAACTTCATGTATTTACAAATGTCAAGCTCCTTATTAATATGTAAACAAGTGTATTTTATAATTTCTCATGATGCCATGTGTTTAAAGAGGTGATTATTTACATTAATTACTTGTTTAAAAATAAATTAAACCTTAATTACAATATTAACTAATACTTATGTTTAATATATAAACTATGGAATGTATTTATCTCTTCATGTTTAATTTATAATTATTTACAAATCCATTTTCTAAAGACAAGTTTAAAAGAAAGAAAGTAAACATTTAGTTGAATTTTATTTTAAAAGTTTAAACACAAGTTATTATATCTAACATTGATATTATTCATAAAAGCTAAATTTATTTTCAAAAATCAATTTTAAAATAAAACAATTTAATTTTTATAATAATGTACTATATTTCTAGCCATTATTCATTTGATACAAATAAATCTTTCCTTTAAGTGTTTTATAAATAAAAATTAATTTTAAATTGCTTTTGAAAAGCATCTTATTAAACCAAATCAAAACTTTCCAAATTACTATAAAAACTTATGTATATTAAAATTTTGACAACATATTTTCTATTTAAGTTTAATTCATCATTTTCTATTCACAATAATTATATACAAATATAAATATTCATTGTAAATAGAACATCTTAAATATTAACTTCAGAAATTATTTGAATTTTAAAACAGAATTCCAAATCAAATATATAAACATGTATATTATAATTTGAAAATATTTTATTAAATTTAAATTGAAACCAATTCCCTATTTACAATGTATACATATATACATTGCAAATAAAATATTTTATTAACTTAGAAAGATTAATTATTATTAATTATATATATATATATGTATATATATTATTATCTTTGGAAAAGAATAAACATTTCAAATTAAATTATCATTACTAAGTTTTGAAAAGATAACATTTTTTAAATTAGATTAATTATTAGTTTTGAAGGTATAACATTTGGTTAAATTAGATTATTAAATCAATATTACATTTTTCAAAATAAATTATAAATGGAAATTATTAAATAAGTATTGCCCAAAAACCCGGGACATCACAGTATTCCAGTTAAAGTGTTGAGATACTTTCCAATAATTCGTAGATTTAAAAGAATGTATAGATCTCAAAAGATGGCAACAGATTTAAGATGGCACATTAAAAATACAAGTAAAAATGGAAAAACGCGTCATCCCGTGGATTCTATGACATGGAAAATGGTGGATGAAAAGTATACATCTTTTTCATCCGATCCACGCAATCTTAGGCTTGGTCTTGCTACAGATGGATTCAATCCATTTTCCATGTTGAGTTCGAAATATAATTGCTGGCCGGTAATGCTTGTGACATACAATCTTTCGCCTACGTTGTGTATGAAGAAAGAAAATATTATGTTATCTTTACTTATTCCTGGCCTAAAGCAACCCAAAATGATATTCTGGCGCCTTAGGTGGAAGACTTGAATCATTTGTGGTGTAATGGAGTTAATTCTTACGATGCATTTAGTAAAACTTTGTTTAAATTGAATGCAATTTTGCTATGAAAGATTAATGATTTTCTGGCTTATGGAAATCTTGCTGGATGTCGTGTGAAGGGGGAAAAAGGTTGCCCATTATGTGGTATCAATATCCAATCTCATTGGTTGAATCATAGTCGAAAGAGCATCTACATGGGTCATATAAGATTTCTACCTACTTCAGATTCACGGAGGAAACAAAAGGCATTGTTTGATAACACCATAGAAAAAGGCAGTGCTCCTAGAATTCTAACTGGGAGAAACATTTATGCATTGTTGAAGGATTATCCAAATGATTTTGGAAAAGAAAAAGAAGATAAAAGTAAGAAGAGAAAGTGTGCTTATGATACAGAATATGAGTATGATAATATTAACAATTCGACAGAATTGGAGCTATCAAGATGGAAGAAAAGATCTATTTTCTTTGATTTTCCATATTGGAAGGTTAGTAGTTAATTAATTTATTTTTCATTGTTTAACATAAGAAAAACCCAATAATGCGTTATAGTTTTGGTTTTCCCTAACCTTGCTATCGGATTGTTCGATATGGATTACATAATGAATAGAGCCATATTAGCACCAACAAATGAGACAGTTGACGAACTGAACAATAAAGTAACACACATGTTCCCAGGCATTGAGCAAATTTATTACTTCTTTGATTCAGTTGAAGACGATATAAATAATTTGTACTAACCAGAATTCTTGCATTCTATCGCACCGGGTGGATTACCACCTCATAAACTAACTCTTAAAGTAGGATTCCCAATAATGCTTCTTCGGAATATTGACCCCAAAATTGGATTGTATAATGGTGTTCGATTAATCTGTCGTGTTTTCCACAGAAATCTTATAGATGCTTAAATTACAGTTGGTCACTTCCACAGTACAAGAGAATTTATCCCCGCATACCACTAAAACCGTCGAAAAATGTAAACATGCCTTTCACCCTACTTCAAAAACAATTTCCAGTAAAATTAGCTTTTGCAATTACAATTAACAAGTCCCAAGGGCAAACAATTCCAAATGTTGGATTTACCGTTCACAACATGTTTTCACTCATGGTCAGCTGTACTAACTTTGTCCCGTGGTACCGGACATCGAACAACGGTATTAGCACAAAATGGAAACATTAAGAGGAAAAAGGAATTTATACTAGAAATGTCGTTTACAAAGATGTTTTACTCACATGTACGGAAAACATGACTCATTCATCATAAAATAAATGCATTCATTTACTTTCTATCTGCTAATAAAGCTGCTGATTTTCTTCTATTTCCCACATTACTAATAAATGAGGACAGACCCTACGACGTTGCACACGTCTCCCTGCTCAAAGTTCCGTCCACTACACGTATGCAGGCAGTTCATTTTCCACTTTCCACCCATCTGTCTACCAGCTGTCAGCTTGCATTTCACACTGTAACAACCCGTATATTTATCGATTGTATATTTAAATATTTTATTTAAATATTTCATCGTTCATCGGATTTTAGTCTGAAAAGCTACTTTTTGCAAACGGTCAAATTAGGACTCAAGACCACCCCCATTGAGTTCAAAATGGTGTTTGCGACCTTTTTGAGTATAAACTTCGATATGTTTGGAGTTAGTAGAATTTTGCTACTTTTCACTTAGGGCTTTGGGTTGGGTTTTAGCCCATTAACCCCACTTATCAACTTAGCTCCAACCCTCTTCTCTTCATTCCTTCATAATTTCCTAATACATTCAAGCTTCATCAAAAATGGGGGAAGAGACAAAGAATTAGGAAATCCTAAGCCCTAGTTTCCATTTGCAAATTCAAGCTCTAGCTCCAAATTCATAGAAGAAGCTTTGGTAAGCCTTCTCTTCTTCTTCTTCAACTCATTCTCCTTTCAATTTCAGAAATTCCTAATCCTAATTTAGGAAATGTTCTTCTTTTAAGCTTAGATTGAAGCTTCTTTAGTTGTTATTGAAGAGGAATTGATCCTAGCTTGTTTTAAAAGCTTCTCCTTCATTGTTTTTGTGAAAAGGTAAGATTTTTATCTCACATCTATGTCTATATCTATCCTTGTTGTTAGGTATAAATTTCGAACGCTTATTCATGTGCAATTTCTTTTGATTTGGATTGCTTTGGTGTATATTTCAATTTTTTGGTGTTTTGAAAGCAAAAATTTATGAAATCCTTTTATGGATATTTGGACATTGATATTCGAGGCGTATCGAAGAGCCTATAAGGCTGGGTTGTCCCTTGGCATAAATCCTTAGTCGTTGTTGCTCGTCTGATCGCTTCCGATAATCGTTTTGGCCATCATTGGGCAAGACAAGAAAGTGCCTAAAGCTTCAGTTTCAAACGTCTGAAATTATTGATTCAGACGTCTGAATCTGGTCTGGGCAAAATTTCATTCCCCAGATCAGACGTCTAAATTATAATTTCAGACGTCTGAATTTGCTCAAATCCAACCCGAGAGCAAATAGGCTAAAATTTTCCATTTTCAGACGTCTGCAATAAATGGTTCAGACGTCTGAGTAGGGATTTGGAAAATATTCATTTTCCAGATTCAGACATCTGAACCTTTTATTTCAGACGTCTGAATTTGTTGTCTTTGCCCAATTTGCCCTATGTATTTGGGTTTCCAGTTTTAAATCGATTCATGTTTATCCAACTTATTGTTATCATTTATTATTGACTTTGATAACTTTTCTTTTTTTTGGGATATTTGAGAGTATCTATTTGATGGATTCGACATCGATTTATACGGATTTGATTCATGGCTTCGAATGTGAATTTTGGTGATTGATTGTTTCTGCAATCATTTCTATGATTTGTCACTTTGAAAATATAAAGGTTTCAATATTAGTAGTAAATATCAAAACTCTTTCATCAAAACGATTTAAACACTATTTTATTATAAAGCTCGTTTCTTAAAATCGATTTCCAATCTATTAGTATATACAAACCTTTACCTCACTCGTATGAGAAATCTAATTAAACGACTTAGTAAAACAAGTGGTATGAAACGCTTGCGTTTACTTCGTCGGTTAATTCTTGGACTTGTTTGATTGAATCTCTTGTGACAAATTTTCTAGTGAAGATCTACAATTTGTTCATAAATATTTAAGTTAAGCTAGTGGTTATGAGACATGAAGCTAAACTCATATATTTACTAGCTTAGTGTAATTGACACTTCTTGATGATCGATGATGGTCATTTTATGGTTTAGACTAGTGATGTGCAATGTCTCTTTGTCCATGTGGAGGACTATACCTCATTTTATTGAGCATCGTCTCATTTCTTTGTGGGCTAGTGACCCATGTACTTTTAATATGTTTCGATTCATCTGATGTACCGTTTGTACTACACCGATGTCTCGGCTTTTCGGTTCATTGGACGTACCGTTTGTACTGCGTCGATGTTCTGAATTGTTTTGTATTTCGATTCATCTGATGTACCGTTTGTACTACATCGATGTCTCGGCTTTTCGGTTCATTGGACGTACCGTTTGTACTGCGTCAATGTTCTGAATTGTTTTGTATTTTGATTCATCCGATGTACCGTTTGTACTACATCGATGTCTCGGCTTCTTGGTTCATTGGACGTATCGTTTGTACTGCGTCGATGTTCTGAATTGTTTTGTATTTCGATTCATCTGATGTACCATTTGTACTACATCGATGTCTCGGCTTTTCAGTTCATTGGACATACCGTTTGTACTGCGTCGATGTTCTGAATTGTTTTGTATTTTGATTCATCTGATGTACATTTGTACTACATCGATGTCTTGGCTTTTCGGTTCATTGAACGTACCGTTTGTACTGCGTCGGTATTTCGAATTGTTTGTGATACACGTGTTGGTGAGCTTTCATGCTCCCGCTTGGGATTGGCCATCCTTTTCTTGTGATTTCTGGATTTTTAATTATTGATTTATGGAATTTATGTTTCACCAACTTTTACACTTGGCATTGATATGTATGTCATTTTTTATGGCTTGGTGAATTAAATAAAGAATATGACATTCTTTTTGATGCTATGAGATTCTTGAGATATTGTATGACTTTTGTGGATTTTCTAATGTATACTTGTCGTTGTATGACATTTTTTGTTATCATTCGTTTTACTATTATATCTCTTCTTATATCTCATTTATTTGATAATTATAGCTAGACTGGTTCGTTTATTATTTTCTTCTTAAATAATACTCGGGTCAGACTGAGATTTTATAGGTGTTTCTGCTTGACTCCTTATCAGACCATCATCTGACTTTTGGCTAACTACTTTAAATTAGTAGTTTTTGTTGTATACATTTGAGATATGGATTCCTTGATGTATACTTATCCTTTTGTCTTACACCTGTATCTATTCTTTTGTGATATTGTGGATCTTATTCGACCACTACTCTGATGTACACTTTTATGTGCAATATTCATATCTATTTCCGTCTATGTGATATGAATTATCTGTGACTGATTTATGTTATGCTTATTTCTATATTTGTTTCCGAAGATAATATAGCCACTGTGTAGTAGTCTTGTGTTTGTATCAGTATGTTGGATTTCCTCTTGAGATGAAATGAAAAGTTATTACTTTATCTGACATATCGGTGCTCGAAAAAGCCATTACACGGATGGTCGCTCCTCAACAGCCTTATTCTCCGCTAGTTGACGGCACTACCCCGTAGTGTCCTTCGCTAGCGTGGGTATAGAGGTGGGTATCAGAGCCAAACTTTGGAACAATGTAGAATAATCTAGCAATGATCATATCCTAAGTCTTTCTTAGGAGTTGTGTCTTAGGATTTATCCGAGTCTTAGGACCCATTTTATCCTATTTTCTTTTATGATTCCTTGTTTTATCAATCAAGTTTGATTGAAATTTATTTTGAGAATAACTTTTTCCTCTTCTTTCTTTCTTACTTAAAGAAGAGCAACGGTTAGAACTGGCTATCCCATCGCCGGTCAATCTAGTGCTACTCCTCCAAATGTAGTATTCATGTCTGCCCAACAAATTTTGGATCTTGCAAAGAATCAAAGATTTATCTATGCTTTGGGTAAGAACCCCGAAAGGATTTTACCTTTGTAACTTGAAGTTCCTTTCAATTAGCTTGTGGATATCATTCTTCAAAATAAAGAGGTTTGTAAAGGAAGTGATAGTGATATTCGGATTATTAAGAAGAGGCATATTAAGTTCAAAAGCTCTAATCCCAATAAGAAAGTGAGGCAAGCTACTTTGGTAGCAAAGACTCCAATCCCTAATCATGGAGGACACTACAATTGTAGTTCTACGGACCGCTATGCAAAGATGTGTCTGAAACCCCTTTCTTGTCGCTATTGCAAAAAACTGGGTCATCTTTTATCTGCATGTCCCAAACTTTTGAGCAAGGGCATGAGAAAGCTAAATATTGTGTAAACGCCTCGCAACTCTTTTCTTGGTCAAGGAATTTCTCATTCAATCCTTGATTTCATTTGTTTTGTGATTATCCTTTCCGAGTTCCTGTTGATATGGGATTCATCTTATCATTTTATATCAAAAGAACTTGTTGATTCTTTTTCTTTAAATATTTTGGGCTTGATGGTTTTTCTTTGAGAATTGCGAATCCGGTTGGTGGATCCGCAACACTCAGTTTGTTTGCTTTGAATTGATGTCGAGATTATTTTATGTGATTTTTTCTTTCTGAGCCAATTTGCATGTTATGTGTTACTTAGGCTTCGGAATTGATTTGTGTGAAAGGATTAGCTTAATCATTATGAAGCCTATATCCTATTTTTCGAGCGAACTATTCATCTTCGACATTCTTAATCTGTTAAGCAGATATCTATTTTTCTTTGTGATTTCGATTCCAATTCGATGGATCACTTTATTCTTTAAGCCCTCACGATGAGGAAAGTATTATTTCTCTCATCTAAATAATTTATGAAACTTTCCGGTATTTTTGAGCTATCTTAGGATTATCACCTAAACAATCTTTTGAGTGGTGAATAAGGTCTTTTCAGCTCGATCTTGTCATCGGTTTTCATTAGCTTCGAGTTGCGGAAGTTAGCCTTCCACTTACCGCATTTTGCACTCGTTATGGTTCTTGTGAATGACTTATTATGTCAATCAGTTTGTCCAACTTATTTCATCCATTTTATAAATCGAGTATTCTATGAATATTTCGATGAGACCATTCTTGTATTTATTGATTTTGGATGAAAATAGCAATTTAAAAATTTTACAAATATTTTTCATAAGGTTTATTTATAAGTATAGTTGGATTTTGTTCTTAAACGAGCAAAGAATATTCTTAAAACTTCTAAGAGATATTTTTATCATATAGAAGATGATTTTGTGATTGTATTGCCCATTGAGTGCTTTAAGAATTCTGGTTGATGCGCTTGATCAACGTTATCGATAGGAATTTCCTAAACGCTTTGATGAGACAATCAAACACAATAAATTGACTTGAAAAATGTAAGTTTTGATTACATAAGGGTAAATTGTAATTTTTGAAAGTTTTAGATTTTCAGGAAAGAAGATTATTTAAAAGAACTCTTTTCCAATACTCTTATTCTTGTGATTCCCGAAAGGGAACCAAGACTTTATCTTTTGTACCAATGCTAGTCGTATTGGTTTAAGTGTCGTCCTCTTGCGAAAGAGAACATTATACCACTTGTGCTTCTAAATCATAAAAGCCGATCAAGACTAGGTATGCCACTCATGATCTAGTGCTCGCGGCTATTGCTTTTTCTTTTAGAGTTTAGCATCATCATTTTTGGGGGAGAAATTTGTTCTCCACCTCAATCGTAAATCTTTGGAATATATATTTTCTCACAAGAAACTTAATTTGCGTCAACCACGTTGGCTCGAGTTCCTTGCATCTTATGATCTTGATATTCTTTATATACTTCCGGGAAGGGAGAATCGTGTTGCCAATGCACTTAGTCATAAGCAACAAGTGGATGTTTCTTTGATGATATCCGAATGAAATGATATTTTTACCAAGTTTATCGGACATTTCGATGTACCTCGATTTATCGAGCTTCGTCTCATTTCTTTTATGGACTAGCGTCTGATGTTCTTTTATCGTGTTCGGTTCATTAGACGTACCGTTTTTGTACTACGTCGGTATTCCGAAATTAATTGAGCTTTGGTTCATCTGGCGTACCGTTATTGTGCTACACCGTTGTTTCAAATTATTCGAGTTTCTAGTTTCTCGGGCGTACCATTATTGTACTACGCCGTGTCACCGGTTAAATCTTCTACTATTCATGATGTCTTCCATGTCTTTTATCTACGGTAGTGCCTTAGGGATTCCGATTTTATTCTTGAGCCCGGTGTTATTGAAGAAATTGAAGTTTCGCCTATTTGACTTTTGAGCAACATTTTATTCGCATCATTGCTTCGGAGGTTGAGCGCCTTCGAAATAAAGATATTCTTTTTGGTAAAAGTTCAATGGTTCTCAAATTCTAGGGATTGCCCTTGGGAATCCAGAGAATTCATCGAGCAAACTCGTCTGGATTTACTCTTTTGTGCTCTTTATGGTGAACTTCTTATTTCAAATTTTCTTTTGTGTTGATATGCTTTTATGGTTGTTACTATTTATTTTTTTCTTAAGTATTGCGAGGACGCAATTTCTTTAAGGAGGGGAGTCTGTAACAACCAGCATATTTATCGATTGTATATTTAAATATTTCATCGTTCGTCGGATTTTAGTCCGAAAAGCTACTTTTTGCAAACGGTCAAATTAGGACTCGAGACCACCCCCATTGATTTCAAAATGGCATTTGCGACCTTTTTGAGTAAAAATTTCGATATGTTTGGAGTTAGTAGAATTTTGCTACTTTTCACTTAGGGCTTTGGGTTGGGTTTTAGCCCATTAACCCCACTTATCAACTTAGCTCCAACCCTCTTCTCTTCATTCCTTCATAATTTCCTAATACATTCAAGCTTCATCAAAAATGGGGAAAGAGAAAACGAATTAGGAAATCCTAAGCCCTAGTTTCCATTTGCAAATTCAAGTTCTAGCTCCAAATTCATAGAAGAAGCTTTGGTAAGCCTTCTCTTCTTCTTCTCCAACTCATTCTCCTTTCAATTTCAGAAATTCATAATCCTAATTTAGGAAATGTTTTTCTTTTAAGCTTAGATTGAAGCTTCTTGAGTTGTTATTGAAGAGGAATTGATCTTAGCTTGTTTTAATAGCTTCTCCTTCATTGTTTTTGTGAAAAGGTGAGATTTTTATATCACATCTATGTCTATATCTATCTTTGTTGTTAGGTATGAATTCCTAACTCTTATTCATGTGCAATTTCTTTTGATTTGGATTGCTTTGGTGTATATTCCAATTTTTGGTGTTTTGAAAGCAAAAATTTATGAAACCCTTTCATGGATATTTGGACATTGATATTCGAGGCGTATCGAAGAGCCTTTAAGGCTGGGTTGTCGCTAGGCATAAATCCTTAGTCGTTGTTGCTCGTCCAATCGCTTCCGATAATCATTTTGGCCACCATTGGCCAAGGCAAGAAAGTGCCTAAAGCTTCAGTTTCAAACGTCTGAAATTATTGATTCAGACATATGAATCTGGTATGGGCAAAATTTCATTCCCTAGGTCAGACGTTTGAATTATAATTTCAGACGTCTGAATTTGCTCAAATCCAACCCGAGAGCAAATAGGCTAAAATTTTCCATTTTCAGACGTCTGAAATAAATGGTTCAGACGTCTGAGTAGGACTCTGGAAAATATTCATTTTCCATATTCAGACGTCTGAACCTTTTATTTCAGACGTCTGAATCTGTTGTCTTTGCCCAATTTGTCCTATGTGTTTGGGTTTCCAGTCTTAAATCGATTCGTGTTTATCCAACTTATTGTTATGCTTTATTATTGACTTTGATAACTTTTCTTTTTTTTGGGATATTTGAGAGTATCCATTTGATGGATTCGATATCGATTTTTATGGATTTGATTCATGGCTTCGAATGTGAATTTTGGTGATTGATTATTTCTACAATCATTTCTATGATTTATCACTTTAAAAATATAAAGGTTTCAATACTAGTAGTAAACATCAAAACTCTTTCATCAAAACGATTTCAACACTATTTTATTACAAAGCTCGTTTCTTAAAACCGATTTTCAATCCATTAGTATATACAAACCTGTACCTCACTCATATGAGAAATCTAATTAAACGACTTAGTAAAACAAGTGGTATGAAACACTTGCGTTTACTTTGTCGGTTAATTCTTGGACTTGTTCGATTGAATCTCTTATGACAAATTTTCTAGTGGAGATCTACAATTTGTTCACAAATATTTAAGTTAAGCTAGTGGTTATGGGACATGAAGCTAAACTCATATATTTACTAGCTTAGTGTAATTGACACTTCTTGATGATCGATGATGATCATTTTATGGTTTAGACTGGCAATGTGCGATGTCTCTTTGTCCACGTGGAGGACTGTACCTCATTTTATTGGGCTTCGTCTCATTTCTTTGTGGGCTAGCGACCCATGTACTTTTAATGTGTTTCGATTCATCTGATGTACCGTTTGTACTACATCAATGTCTCGGCTTTTCGGTTCATTGGACATACCGTTTGTACTGCGTCGATGTTCTGAATTGTTTTGTATTTCGATTCATCTTATATACCGTTTGTACTACATCGATGTCTCGGCTTTTCGGTTCATTGGATGTAACGTTTGTACTGCGTCGATGTTCTGAATTGTTTTGTATTTCGATTCATCTGATGTACCATTTGTACTACATCGATGTCTCGGCTTTTCGATTCATTGGACGTATCGTTTGTACTGCGTCGATGTTCTGAATTGTTTTGCATTTCGATCCATTTGATGTATCGTTTGTACTACATCGATGTCTCGGCTTTTCGGTTCATTGGACATACCGTTTGTACTGCGTCGATGTTTTGAATTGTTTTGTATTTTGATTCATCTGATGTACCGTTTGTACTACATCGATGTCTTGGCTTTTTGGTTCATTGGACGTACCGTTTGTACCGCGTCGACGTTCCGAATTGTTTGTGATATACGCGTTGTTGAGTTTTCATGCTCCCGCTTGGGGTTGGCCATCATTTTCTTGTGATTTATGGATTTTTAATTATTGATTTCTGAAATTTATGTTTCACCAACTTTTACAATTGGCATTGGTATGTATGTCATTTTTTGTGGCTTGTTGAATTAAATAAAGAATATGACATTCTTTTTCATGCTATGAGGTTCTTGAGATATTGTATGACTTTTGTGGATTTTCTAATGTATATTTTCATAGTATGACATTTTTGGTTATCATACGTTTTATTATTATATCTCTTCTTATATCTCATTTTATCTGATAATTATAGCTAGACTGATCCGTTTATTATTTTCTTCTTAAATAATACTCTAGTTAGACTGAGATTTTACAGATGCTTCTGCTTGACTCCTTATCGGACCATCATCTGACTTTTGGCTAACTACTTTAGATTAGTAGTTTTTGTTGTATACATTTGAGATATGGATTCCTTGATGTATACTTATCCTTTTATCTTACACCTGTATCTATTCTTTTGTGATATTGTAGATCTTATTCGACCACTACTTGTATGTACACTTTTATATGTAATATTCATATCTATTTCCGTCTATGTGATATGAATTATCTATGACTGATTTATGTTATGCTTATTTCTATATTTGTTTTCGAAGATACTATAGCCACTGTGTAGTAGTCTTGTGTTTGTATCGGTATGTCGGATTTCCTCTTGAGCTGAAATGAAAAGTTTTTATTTTATCTGACATATCGGTGCTCGCACAAAGCCATTACACGGATGGTCGCTCCTCAACAGCCTTATTCTCCGTGCTAGTTGACGGCATTACCCCGTAGTGTCCTCGGCTAGCGTGGGTATAGAGGTGGGGCGTCACAGTTTGATCTCCAGGTACGTTCAAATCTGCTCTGCATTTATTACTTCATTACCTACTCCGTCCTTATAATTACCCAACGTCCTGTTAATCCTTGCAATAAACACGTAAAACAAAACAGATCACATTTTTTTCTTTCATCTACTACACACTTATATTGGTTGGTTGACAATATATCGGGTTTTCCTTCATGAAATGGTTGTAGCTTACTTTTATGAATTGTCACATCATTGCTTTACTAATATGGTACTGTTTCCACTTTTTACTTTTTGCATTCCTTTACAAACATTTTCTCTCTCTTCACTATATATACATTTTTACTCCACTCTACTTATACATTTTTACTCCACTCCACTTTCACCTGCTGTAGGATATATCAAATTAACTTTGCACTACTGCAGTCACCCACTACGTTCTTTAACACTGTACACATCTAACACACATCGACCTTTCATATACACACACACATATACATATACATATACATATACATATATATATATATATATATATTCTTATATGTCCCCAATATTAGATATTGGATTTATATTTTCATCCATACTGCAAATTTTTATACATAAGATGATGTATGACTGCTATGTTTATTTTTTTCCTTTTTTTCGTGATTGTTAACACAGGCAAGCTAAATCAACTTTTTAATTGGCCTTTTTTAGGTAGCTCACAGGGCACTTTTGTTATGGACCAGCGATCATATCAACAATGTAATAAAGCAAAATATAAAGATTATCCTGCCTATTATATTCCCTGCACTGCAAAAAAAAGGAAGAAGCCAGTGGAACAAAGCAGTTCAAAACATCGCTCAAAATTTCCTCAACATATTTTCGGACTACGACCCAACATTATTCAATGAATGCATGCAGACATTTGAACAAGATAAGGCCAAAATGACCGAAAATAATTCAAAGCCTAAAGATATACGGAACCGCCTTGAGGAAATTGCTGCATTAGAAACTTCTGACAATGTAGTTGGCGGTTATTTTGTTGATGACAATATACAGTCATCAGTAATTCAAGATTGTTAGGATGAAACGAGCCTACAGTAAGGCTAAACGTATGCATGGGTTCTGCTGTATATGTATGTTCGCAGCGTCCTTAACAAAGGATTTTTGGAGAATGATATGTATGAATGCTACTGCTTACCCAATTTAATTTTCTAATTCAATGTAGTAAACATCTGACTTTCTTTTACAGTTAACTTTGCATACCATTGTATCCACTGCTGGATTGACAACACAAACTATAACAGACTGCAAGCATTAACACCTCACTTTTTTAACACGTTAACTTCTTTTTTCCCATCACCCAAACTCAACCTCCCAGCTTTTCCACATCCTTCGGCTCTACCACTTGCACAGCTGACAAAATGTACCACACAACCACATATTTTGCATCCAGTTTTTACCAAACGTTGTTCTTCTATGCATATAACCAATTCAACTCAGTCCTCTTCCACCTCCTCTATTTACAACCCACCACATGGTCCATTTACCACCCCACAACAGACTATTTCCATTCTCCTATTCCTATCACTATATAACCTCTATTTCCTTTTCTTCATCTTCATATTCTACCAGCACTATTTCTCCCAACCATTATGACAAAGGTTGTTCTCTCTTCCACCTCATCTTATTTTTTTTACCTCCTTACACCATACCCAACACACACCGTTTTCAACTTCCACTTAAAATTCCGTTGCGCACATTTTCTATACCCCACACTTTAACTTTATCTCGCCACTAACATACACTTTTTACCTCGCAGCGGAAATCCGTCCTTCAACAAAAAGACGCTGCAACAGCCATCGGCACAGAAAAATTAGAATGAAAAAGCGCACGTCACACAAAATAGACGCCCTCATTTGTCAATGCTAAAGTTGCGGTTTCAAACACCGTCGAAAACCACACTGCTCCTCCTACTCCATCGAAAAATGATGCCAACTAGAACAACAACGTTCCTCTTTTGCTACGGCCGCTTGTTGGAAAAAACGTGGAATTAAACGACAATTACTGTCACATTTCTGACGATCATGTACACGTACCAGTAACTGTTGAACCGCAACTTATTGCGCACTATTCTGACAACTATGACTGGGATACTTTTTTTACTCCTAAAGTGGTATGTTGCAATACATCTACTTCTTCCTTCATTCCTAACAACATATGTTCACAAATACAAACGCATATATACATGTTTGTTTACTTATATATTCCTATATGTTTTTAAGTGTAACGTCCCGCCTTTTCGCACACTTTAAACCGACACACATGCCAATTCAAACCATACGGAAGGGCGGATTGTTATGGGGTAAATAAGAAAAACAGAGAAGAAATAAAATTAAAACAGAATCTCACAGCGGAAGGATAAAATATAATAATAAATATACAGTTCATAAACCGTTTACAAAACACTTGATTTTTCTTTATACAATAACTATCAGAGTTCACATACCAAATAAATTGCAGCGGAACAGTATGAGTGTGGTGCTATAATATAGATAATAATACGAATTCTTCTTCTTCGTCCTCCAAAGCTAAAGTCTTCGATCCTGAAACGCTCGGACTGACTCGAGCGAATTTGAAAAGACAAAAACACTCGAGTCAGAACTAAAAGATCTTATGTAAGTTAAATTTACAGAAATAAATAAGAGTGCAGTAACTTAAGAGATGCTCGGGATTTACATCTCCTAAGGATCCGTTAAATATTTACTATATAGTGTATTGCGCTATTATAATAGTGTCTAATTATAAGATAAACTTACTTTTAAATAGCGTTAAGGGGTTACCCATATAGCCCTTAACACAGAATATATTTCCATAGTCTATACAGTACCGTAATCTCCCCCGTACTGGGCGTCGTCAGAGGGCACTCCATAGGTATGGTACAAAACCAAAATCGTATAAGGCGCGCTAGGGTAGGTGACACGGCACAACTAGGCAATGCCAGGGTAGATATACCAATTGCTACTCGGGCTGATGGTAACGCATAGCCGCAGCTACAGCCCACCTCGAACTAACACCCCCAAATCAAAGAAATCAATAGTGGCCACCGAAACAATCCAAAGTCATAGTATAGTATCGAAGGAGTGCGTTCGATCAGAGGAATGACCTCATTGGCCCGAGAATCGCTCCTGTTTTAGCCACCTTATGCCAACTCACGGGAGTTGGGTCCACGTATTTACCTTACAGGAAACGTCGCCACCAACCTACTTCATTCTGGAATCTCCACCGCGTACACGGTTAGTCAAAGTGGTTTTCGGTATCGACAAAGAGTATGTCCATATCCGATCCCGGTCTCTTTGCCAACCCATCGTTATTATAACACCGCGGTCATTTAAAAATAGTTTATACTTTAAAACCAGAATAGAATTTCCCATACGATATCAAATTAAAACCCAAAAAATATAATATCATTTTATCTCAAATATAATCCTTTTCCAAAATCATACTGGTTTAAAATTTAAAATATCTGGAAACCAAACATTTGAATTATACTTCCAAAACATAATATTTTGAAATTCATACTTTTAAAACCATAACTTCTAAAACTTGAATGGTTTGGATATTCAACGGTATATAAAATAAGTGGTTTAACTTTAAGGTAACTTTGTAAAGAAAATAATTTCCATGGCTTTACAAATATGTTTCTTTATTTAAAGTCTAAACCAAAATTTAAATATCACTTTCAAGTTCCAAAACTACTTCAATTTCTATATATATATATCCATTCGGAGTATTAATATTTCAAAACTAAAGTTGGAAATTTTTCATTCAGCAAATTAAACGTACTATTTTTTAGTCTTGAATATTTACATAAAATCCATAAATAAAACTCCAATTTCTAACAATTAAATATTTTCTTCAATTTAATTTATACTAACATATTCATTTTTAATTATCTTGGAAAAGTCCTGTTATAAATATCATATCTTAAAATTTCCAAACTTAAACATTAAACATATGATATAATTATCAAACTCCATTCTTCTCAATTTTTCCATTTTTATTTAAGAGATTTATACACAGCTTAAATTCAAAATCTCTAACTTCATATGTATATATATATAGAAGAAAATATCAAAATTAAAAATTATAAACCGTATTCCATACAAACCATAGAAATCACTTTAAAATATTTTATATATAGACCACGGTGCCTGTATAAAATTTTCTATCCTATGGTCAAGTGATACGGATATTTATCATTTCAATCCGCAATTTAAAAATAAAATTTTGCGGTTGTATATCATTTCAAACCACAATCCCGAATGAAATTAAAAATGCATGATAACTTGCAGTTTAATGATATACAATAAAACATCCATTCATCAAAATCATCCATCATCCAAATCACAATCATCATCCAATAATAAATCAATATCAATATATATCTGATAATATATAACAGGTAATAACTGGCAGTTATATTCAAAATAAATCTAACAACTATTAGACTAACAGTTTATATTCAGTAATAAATTTTATAACTATTTCTAGCAGTTTATATGCAAACAAATAAATTCTAACTATCAATTAATATGCAATCAATAACTAAATTAACAGTTAATTTAATTAAATGCGAATCAACAGATATGATAAATAAAACATGCCAAACAGTCATAAATAAATTCCTACTCATATCTTAAATAATTTTAACAATCATAAAAACTTTTAGAAGTTGTGAGTGGGTTAAAACACTCACCTTTTTGAATTTAAATTGAATTCAAATCCAATTTAAACCCAAAAATTGGACAGTCTCCAAATTCATCCAAACTAGTACCAAAACGTCAGAAATTCCGATACGATCCCAGCAAAACAAACCGCGCGTGAATCCGAGATCGTATGCAAAAGTTATGAAAATTTGAAAATGGAAAATTCTGGTCCTGGGTCGACTTCGGGTTCGACTTCGGTGCGCCGCCTCAATTCCCCGGTGCTTGCTTGGAGTTTTCGCCAAAACGACCCGGAGCAACCCGAGTCAATTTCTTCCTGACCCGAAGTTGCTCTAGGGTTTTCTCGCCTGAAACCCGAAGCGCGACCAGAAGCTGCTGCAGATCCGCAATTTTTTTTTTTTTTTTGAAATTGAAAATTTATTTTTTTTGGAATTTGGGAATTAGGTTTTTTTTTTCTGCCATTAGAATGAGAAGTTGAGAAGGAGATGTACGTATAGTAAAATGAAAATAAGGAGTGGCTAGGGTTTATAACAGGTTATATATAGACAAGGCTGAAAAGTAATAGATGGATCGGATTGGATCTAAACAAAAGTTTAAATTTAGGCATAAACATATATGCAATAAACTAGCATTAAATTTTGAAACATGAATTGATTTAATTGGAAATAAATTACCCAATCCAAATTTATTTTAATCAGTTTCCAATTAAACTGATTAGATTCAATTCCAACCCTTTAATTGAGTCTATCATTACTTTGTAACGCAGTTAACATTTGTCTCACGTTCCATACCACATATATTCAAATTTCCAGCTTCCCTTTGTATAAATTATTATTTCCAAATATATTGAAGTTGTTATTCCAAATTATTATTCCAACCCAACTATATACATGTGCTAAAATTAGAAATTATCAATTAAGTTTCCCAAAAATTTCATTGAATTAAATCTTCATTCTTATTATTCAATCCATTATAGCCAAATGGATGAAATTAACATACATAAATATTTTTCATATTTCAACTAAATTTTCAATTAACGTAAAATAAATGTTTAATTTTTACTTAATTGCAAAAACTCAATTACCTTAATTCTTTATATTCATATAAATAAACAATTCTTGATTTACAATCTTTTCATTCACCCATAGTCATATTATAAATAGAATTTATATTATCTTCAATTATTTCGATTAAATCTATTATCATACATTACTTTAATATACTGACAACATTACTTTTGCACCCTTTCATTTACCCAACTGTCATTTTATAAATAAACTTAACAATAGATTCATACTCTATTACATAAATGCATACCCTTTTATCTAAATTAAAATCTTCGTAACTTCAAACACTTAATCCATTTAATTCCAATTACTCCTTTCATTAAATTTTGGATTCAAATCAATTTATAAAGCTTTACCTCCATTCTTTATATACACTAACCATCATTTAATGAAGAATTTATTTACGTTATTCCCCATTTATTACCTTAATTTATTTATCGTAACATTTAATTTATAATTATTGCAATGATTTCCGATTTAATTGAAGGAACTAAGTATATAACTCATAATAGTTGTGGTAAAACTCTTAATCCTACATTTATAAGTATATACTTATCCGTTATATCTATTACTTAAATAAATTCCTTTTTTAAGTCCTTTAAATTTATTACTAAATATCCATTTACCTTTCCCATAAAATTTGAATTCCATCAAATTATTATAACCAATCAGATTTCCGTTCACACTTTATTATAAACCTAAAATTTGCAATTCATTATCTTGTAGTAATGTCATCCCATTTCCACTTATTATTATAACTTTACAATCTATACACATTCAATTACTATTCAATGCATATTTATTCATCAATCAATTCGATATTTACTTTTCTTTCCTCCTATTTGATAAATAACCTAGAATGCATTTACATTCACTCATTTCATTCAATTAATTAATGATTCCCTCAGTTAGCAATAACGTAACATTTTCTTTATTTGTATTGCAAATAATTCAAAATTCAATTCCTAATTCTTAATATCCTCTAAATTACAACTTCCAAACATTGTATTAATCATCATTTACGTACCTCTAATTATTTTAATTTACATTAACATAGTAAATAAATTACCTTTAATGAAATCTATCCCCCAATTTATTATATGCAATAAATTTTGACCTTACAACAGTTTCAACTAATTATTTATATTTATTGCGATTGAATACCAAAATTTATTTAACACATCAAATAAATGAACAATCTATATTCATTGTCACCTATTTTCTTTTAAATTCAGTTATAAGTTTGTTACTTACCAACCAGGTTATAATAACACAAATTTTTTTATTCCACTGCTATATATGATATATTTGCATCACATACTTGAATTTTTCAATTTCATCTTAATTCCAATTCACGGTAGTATAATTTCTTACTATAAACTCATTTATAATTTGCATACCAATTAATTAGTTTCAACTAAATAGATTGATTCAATTCAACTCTTTTATTAAGTCTATATAAATAAATATACTATTTCATTGGTAAATGTTTATTTCAATTATTCCTTTATTCCTTACAAATCTTATTTCATTCATGAATGCCATCATATATCAATTATTACATAATTTCATTAATTTACATTCAGTTACAACTAAATTAATACACTGATTTCATTTGCAAATTAAATGCTTACAATTTATAAGCTTTCATTCCAAACAATATTTCAATTTTTACCGGACATTGATTTAATTCAATTTACTATTTAATATTATTAATTCATTAACTAAATTCACTACTTACCTTTGTTCTCTTATATGCAACTCTTAGCCTAATATAACAATTTACATCACTTCAATTTATTCGTCATTTTGTTTCAACTGTAAATACTTAGCCTTATATTCCCATGGTTTCATTTCCTTCTCAACATTTGCTTCATTATTAATTATAAAATCTTTATTTCTTCTAAATTAAATTTGCGTAAATATTATTAAAATGACAAATTTAATTAACGAAAATGACGGGTCGTTACACTCTCCCCCACTCAAAACTTTTCGTCCCCGAAAAGGAAAAAGAAGGGAAAAGAAGAATTAAGAAATCAATATCATATCAAATATTAAATTTATAAACAAATAAATTTACAAAATTAATTTAGATAAAATATACTAATTTATAATCATTAATTTTTTTTTTATACTCAAACTAATAAACTTTGGAAAACATTTTCAAGATATTTTCTAAGTCCAAATTTTACGAAATTTTTTGGCAGAGTCTCCTTTGTACGGGGAGGCTCGGGAGAAAATATAATATCAAATATATCAAAATATCTCATATAATATCCAAAATATAATATCCCAACACGGGAAAATATATAAAATAGCGCTATAAACCGTAATCCGAAAGGTACATATTTGTCGTGCAATATACGCTTAATTTATGGAAGCAAAAGCAGTAGCAGTTGCTTCCATAACCTGCATTTCACTTATAAAATCCAAAGGGTTAACAATTTATATAAAATAAAATATTTAAGTGGTTTCCATCACTAATACAAAACAATACAACAACCACCAATTTTAACAGCAGCATACACAACAAATTCAAAGCAACCATTCAACCAAATAAATAGTCGTTCGGGTTCAAAACCTTTAAATCGTACGGAATGAAGAATAAACATCATTTACTCAACAGTCTAAGATAAACTAAATAGATTATTCATTCACTCCAAATTAAATTTTCAAAGTATTTTACCCAAACAAGCATAACCAAACAACAACAATTCAAACAACAATCAACTTAACCTTTTACTAATTTCATACCTTTGTTATTTAATTTCTCTTTTTATTCATACCACATAAATTTTCCTTTTATAGTTTACATTTATTTCTAACAAACTTTTAGTTTCATTTACTCATTCAATGTTTGTTTCAGTTATTTTTATATATAGAAAATATAATAGGCAAAGTTATTTCATTCACCTATATTAAAATCAAATATTATGTCGGTCTGTCCTATTAAGTGTTTAGAAATCCTTATTGATGTCACAGCGTCCCATGCACCAACTAGAATTTATAAATAAAAAACGAAACAGATTAACACAATATTAAAATCTTTTTATAACACTAACAAATACGCTCTCTCATATATATACACTCAGCGACTCCCATAGGGCATCGCTACCCTATTAGTAAAGAGTCAAACCCCACAAAGCTAAGGTTTATCGCTAAACCAAAGCTTTGATACCAGATGTAACGTCCCGCCTTTTCGCACACTTTAAACCGACACACATGCCAATTCAAACCATACGGAAGGGCGGATTGTTATGGGGTAAATAAGAAAAACAGAGAAGAAATAAAATTAAAATAGAATCTCACAGCGGAAGGATAAAATATAATAATAAATATACAGTTCATAAACCGTTTACAAAACACTTGATTTTTCTTTATACAATAACTATCAGAGTTCACATACCAAATAAACTGCAGCGGAACAGTATGAGTGTGGTGCTATAATATAGATAATAATAATACAAATTCTTCTTCTTCGTCCTCCAAAGCTAAAGTCTTCAATCCTGAAACGCTCGGACTGAACCGAGCGAATTTGAAAAGACAAAAACACTCGAGTCAGAACTAAAAGATCTTATGTAAGTTAAATTTACAGAAATAAATAAGAGTGCAGTAACTCAAGAGATGCTCGGGATTTACATCTCCTAAGGATCCGTTAAACTATTTACTATATAGTATATTGCGCTATTATAATAGTGTCTAATTATAAGATAAACTTACTTTTAAATAGCGTTAATCTCCCCCGTGTGTATACAGTATGATATAATTAACACAGAATATATTCCCATAGTGTATACAGTACCGTAATCTCCCCCGTACTGGGCGTCGTCAGAGGGCACTCCATAGGTATGGTACAAAACCAAAATCGTATAAGGCACGCTAGGGTAGGTGACACGGCACAACTAGGCAATGCCAGGGTAGATATACCAATTGCTACTCGGGCTGATGGTAACGCATAGCTGCAGCTACCACCCACCTCGAACTAACACCCCCAAATCAAAGAAATCAACAGTGGCCACCGAAACAATCCAAAGTCAGAGTATAGTATCGAAGGAGTGCGTTCGATCAGAGGAATGACCTCATTGGCCCGAGAATCACTCCTGTTTTAGCCACCTTATGCCAACTCACGGGAGTTGGGTCCACGTATTTACCTTACAGGAAACGTCGCCACCAACCTACTTCATTCTGGAATCTCCACCGCGTACACGGTTAGTCAAAGTGGTTTTCGGTATCGACAGAGAGTATGTCCATATCCGATCCCGGTCTCTTTGCCAACCTATCGTTATTATAACACCGCGGTCATTTAAAAATAGTTTATACTTTAAAACCAGAATAGAATTTCCCATACGATATCAAATTAAAACCCAAAAAATATGATATCATTTTATCTCAAATATAATCCTTTTTCAAAATCATACTGGTTTAAAATTTAAAATATCTAGAAACCAAACATTTGAATTATACTTCCAAAACATAATATTTCGGAATTCATACTTTTAAAACCATAACTTCTAAAACTTGAATGGTTTGGATATTCAACGGTATATAAAATAAATGGTTTAACTTTAAGGTAACTTTGTAAAGAAAATAATTTCCATGGCTTTACAAATATGTTTCTTTATTTAAAGTCTAAACCAAAATTTAAATATCACTTTCAAGTTCCAAAACTACTTCAATTTCTATATATATATATCCATTCGGAGTATTAATATTTCAAAACTAAAGTTGAAAATTTTTCTTTCAGCAAATTAAACGTACTATTTTTTAGTCTTGAATATTTACATAAAATCCATAAATAAAACTCCAATTTCTAACAATTAAATATTTTCTTCAATTTAATTTATACTAACATATTCATTTTTAATTATCTTGGAAAAGTCCTGTTATAAATATCATATCTTAAAATTTCCAAACTTAAACATTAAACATATGATATAATTATCAAACTCCATTTTTCTCAATTTTTCCATTTTTATTTAAGAGATTTATACACAGCTTAAATTCAAAATCTCTAACTTCATATGTATATACATATATAGAAGAAAATATCAAAATTAAAAATTATAAACCGTATTCCATACAAACCATAGAAATCACTTTAAAATATTTTATATATAGACCACGGTGCCCGTATAAAATTTTCTATCCTATGGTCAAGTGATACGGATATTTATCATTTCAATGCGCAATTTAAAAATAAAATTTTGCGGTTGTATATCATTTCAAACCACAATCCCGAATGAAATTAAAAATGCATGATAACTTGCAGTTTAATGATATACAATAAAACATCCATTCATCAAAATCATCCATCATCCAAATCACAATCATTATCCAATAATAAATCAATATCAATATATATCTGATAATATATAACAGGTAATAACTGGCAGTTATATTCAAAATAAATTTAACAACTATTAGACTAACAGTTTAGATTCAGTAATAAATTTTATAACTGTTTCTAGCTGTTTATATGCAAACAAATAAATTCTAACTATCAATTAATATGCAATCAATAACTAAATTAACAGTTAATTTAATTAAATGCGAATCAACAGATATGATAAATAAAACATGCCAAACAGTCATAAATAAATTCCTACTCATATCTAAAATAATTTAACAAAAATAAAAACTTTTAGAAGTTGTGAGTGGGTTAAAACACTCACCTTTTTTAATTTAAATTGAATTCAAATCCAATTTAAACCCAAAAATTGGACAGTCTCCAAATTCATCCAAACAAGTGCCAAAATGACAGAAATTCCGATACGATCCAAGCAAAACAAACCGCGCGTGAATCCGAGCTCGTATGCAAAAGTTATGAAAATTTGAAAAATGGAAAATTCTGGTCCTGGGTCGACTTCGGGTTCGACTTCGGTGCGCCGCCTCAATTCCCCGGTGCTTGCTTAGAGTTTTCACCAAAACGACCCGGAGCGACCCGAGTCATTTTCTTCCTGACCCGAAGTTGCTCTAGGGTTTTCTCCCCTGAAACCCGAAGCGCGACCAGAATCTGCTGCAGATCCGCAAATTTTTTTTTTTTTTTTTTTTGAAATTGAATTTTTTTTTTTGGAATTTGGGAATTAGGTTTTTTTTTCTGCCATTAGAATGAGGAGTTGAGAATGAGATGTACGTATAGTAAAATGAAAATAAGGAGTGGCTAGGGTTTATAACAGGTTATATATAGACAAGGCTGAAAAGTAATAGATGGATTGGATTGGATCTAAACATAAGTTTAAATTTAGGCATAAACATATATGCAATAAACTAGCATTAAATTTTGAAACGTGAATTGATTTAATTGGAAATAAATTACCCAATCCAAATTTATTTTAATCAGTTTCCAATTAAACTGATTAGACTCAATTCCAACCCTTTAATTGAGTCTATCATTACTTTGTAACGCAGTTAACATTTGTCTCACGTTTCATTCCACATATATTCAAATTTCCAGCTTCCCTTTGTATAAATTATTATTTCCAAATATATTGAAGTTGTTATTCCAAATTATTATTCCACCCTAACTATATACATGTGTAAAATTAGAAATTATCAATTAAGTTTTCCAAAAATTTCATTGAATTAAATCTTCATTCTTATTATTCAATCCATTATAGCCAAATTGATGAAATTAAAATACATAAATATTTTTCAAATTTCAACTAAATTTTCAATTAACGTAAAATAAATGTTTAATTTTTACTTAATTGCAAAAACTCAATTACCTTAATTCTTTATATTCATATAAATAAACAATTCTTGATTTACAATCTTTTCATTCACCCAAAGTCATATTATAAATAGAATTTATATTATCTTCAATTATTTCGATTAAATCTATTATCATACATTACTTTAATATACTGACAACATTACTTTTGCACCCTTTCATTTACCCAACTGTCATTTTATAAATAAACTTGACAATAGATTCATACTCTATTACATAAATGCATACCCTTTTATCTAAATTAAAATCTTCGTAACTTCAAACACTTAATCCATTTAATTCCAATTACTCCTTTCATTAAATTTTGGTTTCAAATCAATTTATAAAGCTTTACCTCCATTCTTTATATACACTAACCATCATTTAATGAAGAATTTATTTACGTTATTCCCCATTTATTACCTTAATTTATTTATCGTAACATTTAATTTATAATTATTGCAATGATTTCCGATTTAATTGAAGGAATTAAGTATATAACTCATAATAGTTGTGGTAAAACTCTTAATCCTACATTTATAAGTATATACTTATCCGTTATATCTATTACTTAAATAAATTCCTTTTTTAAGTCCTTTAAATTTATTACTAAATATCCATTTACCTTTCCCATAAAATTTGAATTCCATCAAATTATTATAACCAATCAGATTTCCGTTCACACTTTATTATAAACCTAAAATTTGCAATTCATTATCTTGTAGTAATGTCATCCCATTTCTACTTATTATTATAACTTTACAATCTATACACATTCAATTACTATTCAATGCATATTTATTCATCAATCAATTCGATATTTACTTTTCTTTCCTCCTATTTGATAAATAACCTAGAATGCATTTACATTCACTCATTTCATTCAATTAATTAATGATTCCCTCAGTTAGCAATAACGTAACATTTTCTTTATTTGTATTGCAAATAATTCAAAATTCAATTCCTAATTCTTAATATCCTCTAAATTACAACTTCCAAACATTGTATTAATCATCATTTACGTACCTCTAATTATTTTAATTTACATTAACATAGTAAATAAATTACCTTTAATGAAATCTATCCCCCAATTTATTATATGCAATAAATTTTGACCTTACAACAGTTTCAACTAATTATTTATATTTATTGCGATTGAATACCAAAATTTATTTAACACATCAAATAAATGAACAATCTATATTCATTGTCACCTATTTTCTTTTAAATTCAGTTATAAGTTTGTTACTTACCAACCAGGTTATAATAACACAAATTTTTTTATTCCACTGCTATATATGATATATTTGCATCACATACTTGAATTTTTCAATTTCATCTTAATTCCAATTCACGGTAGTATAATTTCTTACTATAAACTCATTTATAATTTGCATACCAATTAATTAGTTTCAACTAAATAGATTGATTCAATTCAACTCTTTTATTAAGTCTATATAAATAAATATACTATTTCATTGGTAAATGTTTATTTCAATTATTCCTTTATTCCTTACAAATCTTATTTCATTCATGAATGCCATCATATATCAATTATTACATAATTTCATTAATTTACATTCAGTTACAACTAAATTAATACACTGATTTCATTTGCAAATTAAATGCTTACAATTTATAAGCTTTCATTCCAAACAATATTTCAATTTGTACCGGACATTGATTTAATTCAATTTACTATTTAATATTATTAATTATTAACTAAATTCACTACTTACCTTTGTTCTCTTATATGCAACTCTTAGCCTAATATAACAATTTACATCACTTCAATTTATTCGTCATTTTGTTTCAACTGTAAATACTTAGCCTTATATTCCCATGGTTTCATTTCCTTCTCAACATTTGCTTCATTATTAATTATAAAATCTTTATTTCTTCTAAATTAAATTTGCGTAAATATTATTAAAATGACAAATTTAATTAACGAAAATGACGGGTCATTACATTAAGTATTTACATCCACCCCTCTGCCCCACTAAACTTAATCCTCTAATACCTAGTCATAATTTTCATTCCTCTTGCAGATTGAACAGTGTGGTAAGATTGTGGATCATTTTCTAGCCGATCGTTCATGCTAGAGCTCTTACGACGTCCATCTTTTTTACATTTTTAACCACCATTTCGTATTTGCCTTTGTACCTTTGTTCGCTACTGCAGCATTATGTTTTTTTCTACATAAGCACTGTAATTTTTTCATTCCATTCTCATAATTATGATTTGATTTCCATTTGTTTGTTCCACTTTCTTCAACTAATTAAATTTTGAATTTTATATGTTTTCCCGCATCACTCCTTTGCTGTCCGCACATATCAACAACTTCACCAGTCATATTGCCTCACACATACATGCGTCCTCCGTACACAACACAACATCGGTTGTCTATGTGAATATATACATGTAATTTACTTTTCGGTTTTTACAAACTCACTTTAACACAGACGTACAAATCCACTTGCCTTCTTTGACATAGGCACCATTACCATTAGTCTACCTCCATATTCAACGGTACAGCTTTGTACTACACACCACAACCAACAATTTCCCACAAACCTGCTGTACGTCCCAGCGGATTAGTTTTAAAAAGTCCACTGCGTTCGGTCACAACATTATTACCAGCTCTGTAATTCAAGAAGGTATTTTACAGATTTCAAACAGACATCGCCAAACCTTTATTCATTCAACTCTCTTTTTTACAACTATATTCAAGTAAAATAACAGCCGTTTTCACTCCTGAGAAATATACTGGCTAACTGAACTGCGGTACTTTCCTTTCATCATTCCCTCCACATATTTTTGATATGAAAAATGACAAAATATGCATACTTCACAACAAAATCAATTCGCATCGTAATATTTTTCCTCTCCATTAAACATTTCCCCCAGGTCTCTTCACACCCTACCAATTTTATAACAACTAGCCTTACTGACGTCCATCGTACATGCCTTAATACTTGTTCCTATTACCCTAATCTTGTAGGCTAAATCCATCCATCTTCTTAATTATAAACCTAGAACCCCCTCTCATAAATATCGACTGAAACAAAACATAGCCCTGCTCCACAGAATGTGAAAGAAAAAAAAACTATTTGATCGCCACCTCTTTCTCTCTTCGTCAAAATCTTTTGTTTTTTTTTGAAATAAGATAAAAGGGCCCGGCCCATAATACAAAGTATCGGGTAAATGAAACAAACCTGAAGTAAAAGAAAAAACAAACAAACCCTAGCTTCAAAACACATAAACGCCTCCATCAAACAAAGACAGAAAACTCAATAATGGCAGAAAGCCAAAATCGCCATCAAACTATGTAAAAAAAGAGGAAGCTCGAAGCAAGAATCATGCAGATCTCAAAAAAACCAAAGCTCAAGGAGGCTTTAGATCCTTCTTATCCTCACGGCGCCTTTCCAAGGGTTTGTGCTCCATGCTAGTGATTCTCGAAAGATCAGATTTTGTATTGCTTCTCTTCAACTCGATGATGCCATCTTCTGGGTTGTAGCAGACAACGACTTGAACATTCGTCCCTTTTCTCTGAACATTATTATTCTCTAGATCCTCTAGAGAATAATGATGCGTAATTGAATTGTCGTATGTATGAGAAAAGGTTGAAGTGATTCGCTGCTTTCTCCTTTACTCCAGCAAGATAAGTGATAAACCTTGTTATTTAACAGACTCTTGTAGAAAAGGCCATCTTTTTTGCCGACATTAACTTTCATATGATTAAAATCTTCGATGTACAGCAAAGTTAGCTCTCTGGAAACACTACTGGAAGAGCGATAGTTCTTCAGACCTGCAACAGGTATTAAGCCACTATTACTGTTCGTAGAACGCATTAAATTAGAGTAATGATAATTATTTATGTGTTTACTTCCCTTGCAGGTATTATCCTTTGCAACTGCAGGATGGTCGCCTCCAGGAAGATAGTCCAGAAGCATGCTGCTTTGCTTATGCAAGATATTAGCTTTATCCGTTGCATGAAAATTACAATGGCAATCTTTTCGGCTGCTACAAGGGATACACTTAGCGTATTTCCCATTAAGTAAAAAATCTTCAACTCTATTTTCGTAGTCAATAGTGTTATTTGTGGCAGATAGTTCAACATCTTTATGAGCATTCTGATTGCTAACTTTTTTATTGAGAATCTGAAAGTCGGAAAATATACTGTTCCAAATTTGAATGCTATCGTTTTCTTTTTTGTTGTGAATTATTTGGTTTCTTTCTTTCCAATATGGTAAATGATAGTAGTAAGCATAATTGAAGCTCGTTTAAACTCTTTTGTCTTGGGTTTAAAGCATTGTTGAATGTATTTGATGCTTTCACTTATACTTTGAATAGGCTGATGCTGATTAAAACCCAAAACATTTTTAGCAATAAACCAGATATGCTTTGAAAAAGCACAATCAAAGAAGAGATGATCTGCATTTTCCACTCCATTTTTGCACAAAATACAGTTTTTATCAGTATTCTTATTCCATTTTGCACATCTTTCTAAAGTAGGAAGTCTATTAAGGATGGCAAAGTAGGAACAGTGAGACATTTTTGGGAAGTTTGATTTGCACCAAATAACTTTTTTCCAATAAACTTTAGTTTCTTCATCTTTCACAAAATTCCACACTTTTTTAAAAGAGAAAGTATCCTTTGAACAAAGCTTCCATACCCAAGTGTCTCTTGGAATATTATCATCAATAGAAATTTTTCCAATAGCATTTCTAAAAATATTAGCAGCTTGATGAGAATTTACATTCCATTTTTGATTGAAAATAATGCTTTGAACTTTATCATTAGCACCACCAAGAAGAAACAAATTATTCCACCCCAGCAGATCAATGAGAGATTTTCCAAATATCCAGGGGTTAAACTATAAACTAGTGGAACTGCCATCCTTAATCTTCCTCTCTATAGGCTTTTTACCATTTTCTCTACAATCTAAAATATTTTTCCAAGTATATGAATGATAGCTACCAGCTTTAGCAGTCCAATTTTTTTTGTTTTTGAGGTATTTATCTCTCATCCACCTGGCCCACATAGATTTACCATCTAAAAATTTCCAAAATAACTTGTATTTAGCAGCTTCCCTCAGGTTTTTAATATTTCTTATGCCTAAACCCCCAGCCTTTTTAGTCATGCAAACTTTTTCCCAAGCAATTTTATGCTGCTTACCTTGCCATATAAAATTAGCACATAATTTTTCAATTTTGCAAATTGCCTTGCTGGTAAATTATGAGCTTGTATCCAATATAAGACAATTGCAGTGATGACAGTATGAGTAAGTTCAAGTCTTCCAGCTAGAGATAATAACTTACTTGACCATTCTTCAAGTTTACACTGAATAATCTCATATAATCTTGTGCAGTCTCTATCATTCAGTTGATTTATACTCAGAGGTAGGCCAAGATATTTGACTGGCAAATTTCCTTCTTTAAAATTGAGAATGTTTAAAATTTCTTCCCTACAGTTACACCCTTTGCTAAAATAAACTTTACTTTTGCATTCATTGACTCTTAATCCTGCAAATAATTCAAGCTTTTTAAATATGCCTGCAATAGCATTAGCATTTTTAATATCTGCAGTAACAAAAAGAAGCAAGTCATCAGCATATAAAAGATGTGTAATAGATGGCTTGGCTCTATTTATTGCTTTTATATTCCCCTTGCTTTGCTCAGTATCAATTAAAATAGTGAAGTATTCCATAACAATAGTGAACAGATAAGGAGAAAGGGGGTCTCCTTGTCTAATTCCTCTATTACTTTGAATACAACCAGTTGGGGAGCCATTAATCATCACAGAGTAATAACATTGTTAATACATTCTTTAATAAGGTCACAGAATTTTGCATTAAAACCCATCATGCTCATCATATGTATTATAAAATCCCTGTTAATTTTGTCAAAAGCTTTGTGTAAATCAATTTTGATACACATGACACTTTTGCTCTTCATGTTGAAATTCCTGATTAGTTCATGTGCAAGCAAAGTGTTTTCAGTAATTAATCTACCAGGGATAAAAGCACACTAGTTTTCAGAGATTAAAATTTTTAAAAACAGTTTAATCCTATTGCAGAGAATGGTAGAAATAATTTTATAAATAAAGTTGCAGCAAGAGATTGGTTTATAATCTTCCATACCATTAGAGTTATTAACTTTTGGCACAAGAGTTATGAAAGTATGATTGAAAGATTTTAAAAGCTTACCAGTCCTGAAAAATTCAGAAATGACATCAAAGATATAGGAATTAATATCAAACCAATGAGTTCTATAGAATTTTGCCCCAAATCCATCAGGACCAGGGCTTTTATTATTATTAGCTTTGAAAACAATATTTTTAATCTCCAAAAGATTAACAGGGGCTAATAAAATTTCCTGACTCGTATCTTTTAAAGAAAATTTAACATTGATGGAGGGAAATGTATTTATATAATTATTAGAATTGAATAACTCTGTGAAGTAATTAATGGCTTCCCTCTCTATGTCAATAGAGTTATTTAAAACATTTCCACTAGCATCAATAAGTTTGCCAATAGTATTTCTATTTTTTCTATTTGACATTTTAGCATATAAGAAACTGCTAGCTTCATCTCCATTTGAAAGCCAGTCAACCTTGGCCTTTTGCCTCAGATTAACTGAATGAACATGAAGTGAAGTAATGAGGTTATTTTGAGCTTGATTTTTTTTTGAAATAACACTACTGTCTGAGCAATTATTGTCAAGAGCATTTTGTAACTTCTCACATTCAATCCTAATATTTTGAAGCTCATTTTTATTTCTATTTTTGTTCCAGTTTTTTATATGTCCCTTGGCAATTTGCAAAAAATTGCAAAATTTATATTAAGCAGTGCCATGTATTTTATATGATAAGCATTTGTTGATTACATTCCTGTATTCATTATCATAAACCCACCCATTCATGAATCTAAAAGGGATGTTATTTTTACATTCATTATTTTCAGTGAGAAAATTTTGAATAGGTGTATGATCACTAGTAGCTTGTGGGAGAGTATAACATTTGTAATGAGGAAAAAAATTGACAAATTTTTTATTTATTAAAATTCTATCCAGTTTGCAATGTATGTTTCTATATTTACCAGACTTCCAAGTATATTTGTTACCAACAATATTAGCTTCAATAATACCAGTCCTTAGAATTTTTTTATTAATATACTCTAGTTTGCTAAAAGGGACTGGTATGCCTCCTCTCTTATCATATGAATGCATGATTGTATTAAAATCACCCATTATAATCCAAGGATGAGATATTTTCCTATTCAAATTCTAAATATGGTACCATAAATCATTTCTTTCACTTTCAAAGTTTGAAGCATATATAAAAGTAATATTTAAAACAAGCCCACCTTTATTAGAATATAAGCAGTGGATATATTGCAGGTTTAAGGTGTAATTATCTAAACTCCAAATATTATCATCCCATAAAACTAGAATTCTACCATTGCCCCCTTTATGATTATTATTAATACTTCTCCAATTAGGGAGAAGCCTAATATGGTAGTTAGCAATTTTATCATTATCTAATTTATGTTCTAGCAAACCAATAATGCTAGGTTTTTCAGACACAAGTAAATTAGAAACATCTAATTTTCTAACTGGGGAATTTAGACCTCTAACATTCCATGAGATTATAGACATAATAAAAATTTATAGAGAATATAAAATAAGGATACACAAGGGATACATGGTTAGCTACAGTGAATCACAATAGCTATCATCATCCTCTTGCACTTCCAACTTCTTTCCCTTTTTTTTGTATGCAGAGTCACTTTTGACTTTTAACATCTTTTCCCATTTATCATTTTTTGAAATATATTTTTCTCTAAATTCTTTGTCTATAGTATCTTCAACTTGTTCTGCAGATGAGATGTCATTAAGGCTTTTAATTCTAGTTCTAGCTTTCTTTCTACTTTTCTTTTTATCTGCAAGAGGAGATGAAACAGTATTCACTGCTGTCTGAATTGTTTTCCTGGATAAGGGCTTCTTCTTAATTGCAGAGAATGAATCAGAGAGAAATGATAAATCAGTTTTCTTTGGAGGTTCGATAAGCTCTGCAAAATTTAAATCAGCAGAGATTTGCTCAATATTCATTATGTCTTCTTCAGTATTTGCCTGAACAGAAGCATTAGTATTTGGATTATCTTCCACCAATGCTTTTAAGAGAACTGTTTCTCCTACATCAGTACTCTGAGGGGGGTAACTGTTTTTATATTGCATATTTTCTTGATTTACTACATGTGAAGTGCTGTCAGCATCCATCATTGTAGCATGAGCTTCCTGCACATTTTTGTCCATTGTTGCATTACTTATTTCCTCTGGATTAACTTCCACTGTAGAATCATTCTCTTTGCATTTTTCTTTCCATACTTTTTTGACAGTGCAATTTTCTACTGAATGTCCAAAACATTTACAAGATTTGCATCTTGGTGGGATCCACTCATATTCAATTCTTTGCACCATATTGTCACCATCATACATTGTGATGTTAGCTTCATTTGGTAACTCTGCATCAGCTTTTATTTCAACAAGAATTCTTGCATAACTCAGTCTCGTTTCTTTAGCTGTTGGTTCATCTAATTTTAGTGGCATTCCCACCAGACTTGCAATAGCACTAAAAGCATCCTTATCCTACAATCTTAGGCTTAATTTAGGCAGCCTAATCCATATTGGCATGGAAGTCAGAAGATCCCTATCAAAATTAAATTTTTTGCTCCATTTTTTCAGGATTATCAACTTGCCATTTATGAAATATGACCCCCCATTTAAAGTTTTTTCGCAATCTTCAGTCTTTGTAAATCTTATTATAAAGAAACCATTATTTCTAGTGTAAATTTCAAAGCTTCCTGTGGGATTCCAATTTCGAGTAATATAAGTCTTGAAATGATGATATGGAGGACGAGGACCATAAACATAAGCAATAACAAAATTACTCCACTTATTCTCTGTACGTTTATCAATGTCTTCTTTCACAGTAACAAATTTCTTATCATTTATATTGATAGGAGCAACATAATGCAAGTCAAATTCAGAGTCTAACCCTCCTCTCTTGAGAAGATCAGCCCACGATGAGGCTTTCTACATCTTCTGAGCAGTGTCAATACTGGCTGAGAGAGTAGAAATTTGATTTCTTGAATTCAATGGTTGCCTGAACACATTTCTTGACTGTGTATTATTATTTCTTGGATCTGTCTTGCCAGAAAAGGAAGAATTCCGAGCACTTTCTGGTTTTCTTGGAACATTTCCCTGAAAATTAGAAACAGGGTTCTTTCTATTTGCTCTCCTGTTGTAGACAACTTTCTGAAACCCATCATCATCTACAACAACATCAACATTTACAACAGCACTGTTCGGATTGGAGAGTTTATCTTTGAGTATGGGTTGCTATGAAAGGGGGATAGAGATTGATAATGGAGAGAGAAGAGATGGAGGTGAAGAGGATACTCCATTCTGATCAAGATTATCAAAAATAGGATTATCTTGAATTTTCATATTTTCTGCCATTACATTGTTTTTTAATGGTTTAGTACTAGATGAATACACCAACCATTGCATAGATTCAAGTTCTGCTTTTGTCAAAATCTTTTGTTGGACTATCTTTTCAAGTAATTATGCGAAATCAATTTTTCGCATTTTTTATGCCCTTTCCTGTTTGGAAAAATTCTTATCCAATTAACGCTGAGAACTAACCAAGAATGGCTCGGATTTTGGTATGCCGCCTTGAATTTCGAATCATGATTTTTTATATGAACATGAACTGCATGCCGAAAAGCAAAACTAGTTTGATTTTTTCTGGAATCATTTTGTACACGTTTAGCCGAAGGGTTCAGAATTACAACCGCTTTTGTATCATAACATTTATTTGAATGCCTATTAGCGAATACAGTCACTGACTATAAATTTTGTTATTTGTTATATGGGATGATAGGGCAATACCTGTTCACTTCTCTACCCCTTGATGCAACGAAGTATATAAAATTTTGAACTGGAAAATGGTATCGACAAGCAGTATTACCTGCTTAACTGTCACCATGTGTAGCCTGAAGCCAGACCCATTTATTTATTGTGAAAACAAATAATAAAGAATAAAAAGAAAAGAAAAAAACTAATTTTGATAGTGACATGTAGTGCTGGCATTACATAGCAATTAGCATTGCATAACAGGTAACTTCAATTGCTAGTCATGTAAATGCCCAAAAATCACTATCACTTTAATTTATTTGGCCTGTGGTACTAGTAATATTCATATATCAGCAGCACAATTTTCTTCGGCTTAATACATCTTAAATAGGAATCAAACTAAGTACTCCTAGTGTAATATGTTAATGGATATAAAGTAAGAAGCTATTGAAAGAATTACACAATTTATCAATAGCCATTATGAAAATATATTTGCAGTTGCTTTAGCCTTGTAGGGATTGATAATTTTGCATAGGCTAGAAAAAATTAAGGTCATATTAGGGCCATTGAAAATGATGGAAAGTTCAAAGTGACAGATACTGTAACAATGTGGTACTAAAAACATCACAACACTGTAAGGGACAACATATAAAAGCACACCTTCATTCTTTCTGAATTTTAATTTTTTTCTTATGCAAAGTGCATGTTAGCCTAGCAAGTTTAAATAGCAGAAAACCTTGCACAATGGCTATGCTATACAGTTTATCAAGATATACATAGTAGTTGATATATAGTAAATAGGAAAAGTTATTGAGGAATACAATTAAATTAAACAATATATCTACACGTGATGATACATGTACAATAGATATAGCATGAATTACTTGTAGTGATGATCGACTAAGACAATATGGGTTGTCTTTTGTTCTAAAAAGCTAGAAAGGGTATCATATCTTCTGCTTGCTTTTTAAAATGGTTTGTTTGGGCACTGGACATTGACCCATTGGAGCTGAAAAAGCTCTCCAAATCCTTACCCGTGTGACTGGATAACATCGCAACATCATATTCATATTTATATTTAATATGCTAAGTTTGTGTAACTGTGTACATTTGTGGAGTTACTATGGATTGGGAGAACGAAAGCTCATATCATATGTACAAATAGTTTCAAGTACGTTAGGCAGATGTGCACTATTTTTTTGGACGCTTATATGCTTAAAAGAATAACCTTTGTATGTACAAGTCAGCATTTTAGGTACAAGTTATTTAATTGTTTAAGCTCATGATATATCTATTTATTAACTCCTAATCTATTTAAATCTGGCTCTATATCTGTTTGGGTAGGTTAATATTGTTCTTTCAATCTTCGATGAACAAGCAAGTCAGTGAAGAAGATCGAATCAATGCTCTTCCTGATGATATTATATGCAATATCTTTTCTAATCTCTATGTGGAAGAATCAACAAGGACATTCATTCTTTCTAAACGATGATGCAATATGTGGCTCCTTTCCCCAATCACTATTTCTGATGAATCCATTGTCAAACAATCCTGCAGGTACAATCTTACTAAAGTTGAATCCTGTGGAATTATTAACATACTGAAAAGAAATCCTCACCATGGACCGTAAATACTGTAGTGAAATTTTATTTTATTTAATTTGAGCGGAAGCGGTTATTTGTTCAGGATCTAGTATTGCCTATTTAGATACAAATGACACTTAAAAAGAATTATGCAGTCTCATAGAAAAATAATGGAAATAAGAGACAAGAAGATTTAACGTGGTTCGGATATAAATATCCTACGTCCACGGAGACCCAACAACTTTTTATTTCACTAAAGAAAAGAATACAAAAGAGAGAGGAAAGAATAATGGTGGATACTACACTTGCTTGTTCATATGAAGATAAAGTTCCTTCATTTATATAGACTTGATAATAAAGGGTTGCTTGGAGATTAAGCAAATCAATTTCCTGATTACGTAGATATCTTTCCCATTTGCGTGATTTGATTTTAGTATAAATAGATGGCGTAATCTTCGTTTCCATATCTTTCCTTTATTCTCCATGCCTAATAATTTATTTCTTCATATAGCAGATATACATTAACTAATTGATTGATTTACTAATTAATTAGTTTCCTTTAAAATATCCTTCCATATATTAGCTAAATTAATTGATTTGATTGAATCAATTAATTATTTTCTTTCCTTTTCAATGAATATTTGAATCATCCAAATTCAACACTCCACCTTGATTCAAATATAACAATCTCTCTTCATCACCTTATCATCAAGTAATAAACATATAAGTTGTTGGGTCTAGCGCCCCATGGCGCTCAAGTAACAGGTGTCAAACTGATCAAGTTTGAGAAATGCTCAAACTTGTCCTTAGGAAGTGACTTTGTCATCATATCTGAAGGATTATCCAAAGTACTCACCTTCAACAATTTGATCTTTCTTCGTTCTTCCTCAAGCATAAGAAAGAAACCTCTAACATTAATGTGCTTCGTCCGTGAACTATAAGCTTGATTTTCTACAAGATGAATCGCACTCTGACTGTCTGAAAATAGCTCTACCGTCCGCTGCACCATTGAAAGATCATCCAACAACTGAAGTAAGTACAATCCTTCCTTTGTTGCTTCCACAATCGATATCAACTCTACTTCGGTAGTCGATAAAGCTACGATAGATTGCAGCTTTGATCTCCATGAAATCGAGCCTATGCCAAGTGTAAAAACATATCCCGACACTGACTTCCTAGCATCTTTATCCCCAGCGTAATCAGAATCACGGTATCCTCTAAGAAAGATGTCACCATCCACTCCACCATATAACAAGCCCACCGAAGAAGTGCCTCGAAGATATCTAAGAATCCACTTCACAGCTTGCCAATGCTCTTTGCCTGGGTTAGACATATATCGACTCACAACACCCACTGCACGGGCCAAATCTGGTCTTGTGCACACCATCACATACATAAGACTACCAACAGCACTAGAATAAGGTATATCATCCATATACCTCTTGTCTTCTTCCGATGAGGAGATAAGTCTTTTGACAACTTAAAATGAGAGCCTAATGGAGTGCCAACCGGTTTAGTTTTCTCCATTCCAAATCGAGCGAGGACTTTCTCGATGTACTGTGCTTGAGTGAGCCTTAGCTCTCTCCGCTTTCTATCCCTACTTATCTCCATACCCTATATTCTTTGTGCCTTTCTCAAATCCTTCATGTCAAACTCTCTACCGAGCTCCGCTTTCAACTCCTTAATTCTGACCATACTCCGAGATGCAATCAACATATCATCAACATATAACAACAAATAAATCATATCACCATCACATCTCCTGAAATAAACACACTGGTCTTTGAAACTTCTGGAGTATCCCTGTGAAAGCATAAACTTATCAAACCTCTTGTACCATAGTCTAGGAGACTGCTTCAGTCCATATAGAGATTTGTTGAGTTTGCAAACATAGTCTGGCCTGCTACTATCAACGAACCCTTCCGGCTGCTTTAAATATATCTCCTCATCCAGATCACCATGCAAGAATGCAGTTTTGACATCTAGTTGCTCTAATTCCATATCATAATGAGCAACCAATGCCAAAAGAATACGAATAGAAGTATGTCTAACCACTGGAGCAAAGATATCATGATACTCTACCCCTTTCTTCTGAACATTCCCCTTTGCGACTAACCTTGCCTTGTATTTGAGATTACCATTTTCGCCGTCTTTCACTCTATAGATCCACTTGCATCCAATAGCTCTCTTGTCGGTGGGAAGAGGCACCAAATCCCAAGTATGATTCCTCTGCAATGATTCAATCTCCTCCTCCATAGCAACTAACCAACTGGAACTATTAACTGATGCGATGGCTTCTTTATAATCACAGGGCTCATCATGGACAACATTCAAAGCATATTTTGCCATATCATCGAAGTTAATATCTTCGATGCTCAATCCAACAAACTCATCAAGCCACTTAGGCTTTCTTCTTTGTCTGACAGGCCTAGCTTCCGAATGAGCTCCACCTTGAGTTTGATCCTCTGTACCAACATCGATATTATCCTCATCAACCACGGTGTCATCGGAAACACCATTCGAACGTCTATGGAAAGAATCGGCGGATGACTTGCTTTGTGTCTGGTATTCTTCACATGTCCTCTCATTGTCATCCGATGAGGAAGGCTCCACCTTCAACATAGCCTTCTCATCAAAAGTCACATGCCTGCTCATAACGATCTTCTTGCTAATAGGACACCACAACCTATATCCCTTCACTCCTCTTCTATAACCTAGAAAAATACACTTGCGAGCTCTAGGTTCCAGCTTCCCTTTGCTCTCATGAACATAAGCTGGGCAACCAAATACTCTGAGAAATGAATAGCTAACAGGCTCTCCTTTCCATACTTCTTCAGGGATCTTCATATCTATGGCAGTGGAAGGTGTGCGGTTGATGAGGAAAGCCGCCATAAATAAAGCTTCAGCCCAAAATCCCTTCTTCAATTTAGCAGTCAGTCTAAGGCATCTTGTTCTCTCCAATAATGTCCGATTCATCCTTTCTGCAACTCCATTAGACTGGGGGTCACCTGGTGTGGTGTAATGCCTCTTAATGCCTTCAGACTCACAATAATCGATGAATTCCTGTGATACAAATTCACCGCCATTATCTGAGCAGAGAACTTTCAATTTCTCCCCTGACTGCTTCTCAACCATAGATTTCCACTTCCGAAACTTGGCAAAGGTTTCACTCTTTGACTGAAGAAAGTATACCCATACTTTACGAGAGAAATTATCTATAAATGAAACAAAATATCTGGCTCCACCTAAAGATGGACAAGGGGAGGGACCCCAGACATCTGTATGAACATACTCCAAGACAGCTTTTGCTTTATGCTCTCCTGTACCAAAAGAAATCTTCGTCTTCTTTCCAAGAACACACCCTTCACAAAAACCAAGTTTTGAATGATGAACTCCATCCATCAATCCTTGTTTTCTCAACTCATCCATGCTACGCTCACCGATGTAACCCATCCGTAAGTGCCACAATCTGGAAGAATCCGAATCAAAAGATGTAACAGAAGCTGATTCACCAATTACAGTAGTGCCCTTTAATAGATAAAGATTTCCTGCCCTCACACCTCTCATAACAATCATGAAACCCTTCGATATTTTCATTTTCTCTCCTTCCACTACAATCTTCAAGCCAAGTCTACTTAACGCCCCAAAAGAAATCAAGCTCCTCCTCAAATCTGGTACATGTCTAACATCGGTGATCGTACGAATAACACCATCAAACATCCTAATCATCACGCTACCAACAACCACCATACGGCAAGAAGCATCATTACCCATCAAAACTTCTCCTCCATCAATTTCACGGTAAGTGCAAAAGCAGTTCCTATCAGGTGTCATATGATAGGATGCGCTAGAATCAATCAGCCATAAGTTGCTCTTTCCAGAAGAGGTAGAAGCTGTAAATACATCGGTGTCACTTTCTGTATCTGATTTCTCTGCTGTAGAAGCTGAGGCTTGCTTTGGATCTTTTCTTCTACCTTCAAGCTTGGGACATTGTGCTATGAAGTGCCCTGGTTTCTTACAATAATGACAAGTCTAATTCTTAGGCCCCCTAGACTGAGACCGTGAATAATTCCGTCCTCCACCTTTCTTCGACCTGCTTTGGCCTCTACCTCTCTGAAAAGATAATCCTTCGGTATCACTATCCAAGCTAGTGCTCGCCAATCTACCTCTTAATACTTCATTATGAAGACCAGCCTTTACATCAGACAGGCTAAATTTACTGCGGCCATAAATCATGGAATTAACAAAAGCAGTATACTCCTTAGGCAAGGAACATAAGTGGATCACAGCTTGAGCCTCATCAGTAATATCAACTTCCGCTGTCTTCAGGTTCATAATCAAAGTAGTCAAAGCATCTACATGCTCCATGAGATCAGCTCCAGGCTTCATCTTGAACGAATAAAGTTGTCGCCAAAGAATAATCCGATTAGCGAGAGACTTGTCTTGATATGCATCCGATAATGCATCCCATACTTCTTTCGCCGTCTTCTTCTGGAAGAATTCTCTAAGAACTTCATCTGAAAGGCTCAACTGAATTATTGTAAGAGCTTCATCTTCCATCTCTTCCAAATCAACTGCATCAATACCTTTCAATTTCTCAGGCGCAGAAACAACCTTGTAAGTCTTCTCCTTCTTCAATACAACCTCCATCTTCATCTTCCAAGTACCAAAATCTCATTTCCTATCAAAACGTGTTACTCCATAATTGACACCAGATCTGCCAACAGACTTACTAGAAGTAGCCATTAATATCCAAACAGGAACAATAACACTAGCTCTGATACCAAACTTTAGTGAAATTTTATTTCATTTAATTTGAGCGAAAGCGGTTATTTGTTCAGGATCTAGTATTGCCTATTTAGATACCAATGACACTTAAAAAGAATTATGCGGTCTCAAAGAAAAATAATGGAAATAAGAGACAAGAAGATTTAACGTGGTTCGGATATAAATATCCTACGTCCACGGAGACCCAACAACTTTTTATTTCACTAAAGAAGAGAGTACAAAAGAGAGAGGAAAGAATAATGATGGATACTACACTTGCTTGTTCATATGAAGATAAAGTTCCTTCATTTATATAGACTTGATAATAAAGGGTTGCTTGGAGATTAAGCAAATCAATTTCCTGATTACACAGATATCTTTCCCATTTGCGTGATTTGATTTTAGTATAAATAGATGGCGTAGTCTTCGTTTCCATATCTTTCCTTTATTCTCCATGCCCAATAATTTATTTCTTCATATAGCATATATACATTAACTAATTAATTGATTTACTAATTAATTAGTTTCCTTTAAAATATCCTTCCATATATCAGCTAAATTAATTGATTTGATTGAATCGATTAATTATTTTCTTTCCTTTTCAACGAATATTTGAATCATCCAAATTCAACAATACTATATCCCATATTATTTTCACCCACCCTGGACCTATTCGTACCTGCCATTTCATTCTACCTGATTGGTATGGATACCGTATAACTGTAGAAAATATCATAAAAACCCTAACCCTAAAGGGTATCCGAAATCTTCTAATCGACATAGGACACTTCGAACTTCCTTGCTTTGTTTTAGAATGTGATTCCCTTGTTAATGTCCACTTGTAGTATGGTTCAATACCTGCTCGATTACAAGCCCACAAGGATATCTTTCCTAACTTAAGGAAGTTGTCTTTAATGTATTATAATATCGATGATGAATTTTTAGTTAACTTGCTTTCTTCAGGACCGATCATCGAGCTGGCAATTCACCCTGATTATTCTGACGTAAATAATGTTGTCGTTGAATCTGAGAGCTTACAGAAATTCTATTTTGGCTGCTGCGATTATGGTGATCTTACTATTAAAGATTCTCCAAATCTCGAGACATTCAAGTGTGATGTCTTATGGGGTTATTCCAGAGTGGGGATTTTGAATACACCTAAGCTGAACGTTCTGGGCGGGATTGACATGGAGATGTCGATGCTCCAGTTAGGGCGCTATCAGTTCAACTTCTATTATGTTTGTAAGTGCATAAAGATAAGTGGTGAAGTAAATTACACAACTTCCTTGCGATCCTTGGAGATTGCAGTCAATTTTGATTATGCTTATGAGGTGAAATCACTTCCATACCTTCTTATGTGTTTCCCCTGCTTAGATACTTTAGAAGTCTGTGTGAAATCTAGCACTTCCTCTAGTGATGATAAATATTTTGCGGATGGAACTAAAGATGCTGATGACGATGCTACTAAAGCCGTTGATGATGATTATGTTGATTATGTTCACTACATGACAACTTACTTCTAACTGCATATATTGTCAGCGTTTGGCTCTTAAATGTAGTAAAACTTATTTCACAAAGAGTCTAATTCGCGCATCAATGCTGAGAATATTCATAGGTCTTTAGGGTTTAATATTTGCCGCTTCTCTCCTCCCACTTTTCAAAAAAAAAATCATTTTCCCTTTTCTATCTATATTGTCGCTCCCTTAATCAGTTCTCCTTTATTTTCAATTTCCTTCTAATTTTGCTCGTTCTTCGATTTTCCTTTGGTGGATTTAATCGCCGCTGCCCTAATTCCTTATTCGTGCTTTAGGTGTCGCTAGTACCTTGTTTTTAGGTCTATTTGATTCATCGATTTTTAGGTTTATGTCATTGGTTAATTTTGATTTCATATTTCAAGCATGTCTCTATGTGGACCGCCCTTAGTCAAACTTTGTTCAATCATTAATTATCGAGATAACTTTCTGGAAATTCGATGGAGTCGAACTGTTGGCAAAGTTCAACAGCTTCAGGTAGCTTTAGTTGATGAAACATAATAATTTTATTTGATTTATTACTAAGTTGTGTTTGTTTTTAATAAAAGATGTTTGATTACTCATATAATTACCGGTTTAGAAGCTTATTTATTTTTAGTTGTAGTAAGGTTCCTATTAAGAGGAAAGTGTTCAACAGTTTTTGTTATGATTAACTTAAGTTATTTAAATCGAATTATGATTTCTTCCATGTATCACTATTAACATCTAGGAAATAACAATAAATTTTGAATTTGAAAATGAGCTTTTGATATTTCAGGTTTAAGAAAATTTAAAACTCTATAATTAAAACTTCCGATGTAATGTTTATTTCTGTATTTTTTAATTCAAGCATTTTAAAGTTGAGTTTATAAACCAAGAATATTTATATATTTCAAACTGAAAGTTTCAGAATATCGAGTATTCTATAGATAAATTTTGTTTAGAAAATCATTATTTTTAAAAATTGTAATTTTGAGGATAGGAAGCTTTATTGGTTCAGTTGTGCCTTATATAATACAATCAACATCATTTATTTTGCATCTGTACCCTTTTTATGTGATATCAATACTAATTAAAAGAAGCATCAACTTTATTGGTTCAACCATCCTTTTAGATTCCAAAGTTTAATTCTTTTATATCGTTCATATTTTATGATAGATTGGACTATCAATCCACCACTTTCTCCTTGGGCTGAGTTGGAACTTGAATTCGTGCACTTAGGTGTAATAGGAGATAGACCACAACATTAAAATGAAGCAAAGCAATGCAAAAATGTGTAGGCGAATGGCGATGTATTGAGTTGAGCTGAAACATGAAGTTAAGAGTTGAGCTGAGCAAAAAGGTTGATGTTTATGTGCTGAGTTTGGTAACTTTTCAACTTGTGTGTTTGTTTAATTTCACCAATTAATCTTGAATTTATGCTAGTTTTTCCAAAAAAAAGTGCACTTCTGTTTGATTTTTACAAAAGTAGGTGTTAATCTGTTAATTACTTCTCAGATGATCAACATCAATACTTTGTATAACCACCAATTACCGTTTTCTACCAATTAATCCATCTGAACCTTGATCGTTGGCACGACTTACCTATTAAACAGTATCAGCGAGCCTAAGCTGTGTTGTTCAGAGCCTAAGCAGAGCTGTAGGTAATATAATTACAGTAATGTAGATGGATACAGCTTAAGCATGATACTAATTTTAGCGAACTCAAATGTAACTAGTTCTGTTATGTATACAGAACTACATCTATTCTGACAATACACACCTGAAACAAATGTTATTAGCAGGCAAACTTAGAAGTCATGGTTTCATAATATAAATCGACTTCTATTACGCAAACAATATGCATAGACAAAACTGTAAGTGATTTTTTCACAATGTAAATCCCTCCACAGTTCATATTTCCTATAAAGTAGAAACATATGTTATCGGGTCGGGTTGGATCACAAAATTCCTAACTTTTAGATTCTAAATAACAGTTGATTTTGTATTTGTAGAATTTACATATTCATTACTCGGACGTTTTCTTTCTCTGAAACAGTGAAGATTCTTAAAGTCTGCATAAGAATGAATAAACAAGGCATGCTTATAAAGTTATACTTTTGGATTTTCTTCTTAACTTGTACTTTTCATAGCATGCGACTGATTATATTAACAATCTCATTTAATCCTAACAGCCGAATTTTAGGTGGCTAATGTTCATTTAAGAACTGCGAAATTATAGCTTGTTGATGTAAGAACAAGAATACACATTCATGATGTGGAAGGAAGATAACTTCAATAATGTGCTTCTCAACTTTTCTTATGCTACTATTAATACTAGCCGTAAACACTGATCATAGCAGGCCAATTTTTAAAGTTTATTCTTTGTCACTCAATCTTGTGTACTTCTTGATATCTCAAAACAATGCACCTCAACCATAAACTCAAATGAGCTCTCTTTCTATTTCGTTTTTGTCACTATAAGGTTAGTACGGTAAAAATGTGTTACCCTTCTTTGATGGACATAAGACTAATTCACATGCAAAAATGAAAAAACAATTTTCCCAACATCTTCATCTGTTGATTTTCACATACAACATTTCCTTGTATGAAATGTACCATTCATTTTCCTGAAATGTTTATGTAGATTTATGAATACTCCTGGAAATGATCTCAGTCTGATCAAAAAATGAAAATTAATATCTTCATACTTAATTTCTAAAATTTATTATTGTTTTATTTGTTTCTATTGCAAATTTTAAATTACAAAGATAACATTGTCGTATCTTCCCGCACGAAACTTATCAATCTTTAGCTTGAAATTCTGAAAATTGGTTTCGTTGCATTCATAGTCTATAGTTTGTTTTTCATCAGAAAATTAGTTACAGAGTTTAAATTAGCCTATAAAGTCATTACATACGAAAAGAAACTATACATAACACCAAAATTACTCCATATGAAAATAGTTATATCAATAAAAATTAAAAGGATTCAAAAATAAATTCAAACTGTAATAATAGAAAATAAAGTTCTAGGACCGACAATGTAGAAACCCAGGCATCAATCCGATTAAAAAAATATTTTTTTTCCTTTATAGCATCAAAAAGCTAAAAGTAAGAGGTATCAGCTCTTAAGAAATCAGCAATTTATTTTCCTACAATTTTTTTTGCATGTGCGACTTTCTATTTATTCCATTTTATCCTCAATTGAATTCAGTTGTGGTATTCTTAATATTTTGAATATTTGAATGCTTTATACCACTATCAATATATCAATTAGTATTATACATCCTTTTTACCACTTCTTTATGTCCATATGGATAACTATGGTCGACTGAAATAGATGCAATATATCCATTTCTTCTTCTTCTTCTTCATTTTTTTAAACGAAATAAAATAAAAGGGTTTTTTAATCTAGGAGTTTTTCTATACTAGTTTTCTATTCTAGTGTATTGAAAAAATTAAATATATAACATGAATTCTTCCAATTTACTTTCTCGACAACACTGTTTGTATTTATGATTTTAAATTGGATGTGTTTTGTTTGTTAATTAATGGAGTATAATTGTCTATATATAATTCAAAAATCCTCAACTAGATTCCAAATTTGTAAGGTATCATTCTGCGTAGTAAAAAAAGAAGTAAGTTTGTAACACATCCTTTGTGAATAAATTGAAATGAGCTTAATTATAGCATTAATTGTAATAAAGGAGATTGCTAGTTTTATATCACAAACTTTTGTTATCGTACCAAAAAATATTACATACAACATTAAAAGCAGGCGGCAAAAATGGAAAAATCAAAGGGAAATTTATTTGTGACCATGACTAAATAAATGACTCTAAGTTTTTATGCATCACCCGTATCTCTGTCCTTATCCTCTGTTATTATTTTTGACTCAATTGTCTTTCATCTCTCACTTCTAAAAGTTGCATAATATTTTAGTTCAGGAAAACATAAACATTCTTTGATATTTTCTTGATAGTTTGATGAACTTTGCTCTTATATTAATTATGTTTCATCAACATGAGGGGAAAAAATGAAGTATGTTAGTCTATGTTGCAATTTTGATTACCAGTTTGATAAGTAATAACCACTAAGTATGCAACATGTTTATTGTAATTTAAACTATACTAATGCAAAAGAATGTTGGGTCTTTATAACCCTGCTATTTATTCTCAATGCATATTCACAGGCAACTGAAGTTGCAGCTAAATAAAGTACACTACCTCAAACTACTAGTCAAAAATACACTTTTCTACCTTATATTGTGATCATTTGGCAAATGCGTTATCATAAATGTCTGTAACTGTAGATACCAAATTTTGCTGACTTTTTTGGTTATCAAATTAACTGGTGGAGATGTATGTCTTATCCTTAAAGGTCTAGTAAAGTGAACTTGGTCGAAACATTCAGTTCTGTAATTTAACTAAGAACTATGAAATCAATTTTTTTAAATAAAATCTTTATATTTTACCATTTGTACTAGTTGAAAACTTATTTGAAGAAGGTTGTGCAAATAAGTTGAAAACCAATTTTGCTTAGTTAGAAAATTATTATTTGTTTGTTATTTTTATAAAAGAAATATGTATAGGGGATCTCAATTATCAAACTGAGAGTGATCAAAGGCTACAAGTTGTGAGTGTTGAGTGATCAAAGGTTACAAGTTGATGTACCTTTATTTGTTCCATAAATATGATGTGCTATAATAAAATTACCTAGTCAATCAAAATTACGTTAAATATCCTTATTTGACCATGTATATTTTACTACAAGGATGAAGCTCAATGGCTTGTGGAACTTGATCTATTTTCAATTATAACTAAAAGGTGATATAAGTAGATAAATTTATATTTGTATCGTTTATGTGCTACTTTTTATGCTAACAACTGTATTATTTTTTATGGTAGAATGTCACTTAAGGATTCAGTTTATTAGGATATTGGATGTTAATAGAGCTAATTGGATACGTCTTTAGGCATATAGTGAGTCCTGTTTTAGCTCTCGAGAATGTAGTGGGATGTTTTTGAGATCACATCCAACAAGTTACCATAAAACATAATACAATTGGCCTTTTATCCTCGGTAGGGTATCATCTGCTAGCAAAGAGTGAAATTATATATGTGATTTTACAAGTGGGTATACCATCATTATGGTACTATGCTCATGGCACTTGTCAATCTTACTTCACTCAGGCAATGAACAGCAAAAAGCTTTTGCCTGCTTCTCAAATGCTTTTTTTCTTTTTTCCTTTTTCAATTTTTTTATTTTTCACTGCATAGGGTTCAACTTAAACTTTCTGGACAGTTGGTAGTCTGTGGACCAAATACATGTGAGTACATTCTCCTTTCAGTCATTATTAATTGCTTCAACAATTCATTTTTGTCTGTTTTCATGAAATCGTTTTCTTAATGTTATTTTCATACAAGCAGATGAATCTGCAACAAAGTCGAAGTGCCCCAACAGTTCCTTAGAACTTGCTAGTCACTGAATGGGAGGAGGAGGCAAAAGCGATTTTATCATTGTTTCTGCGCCCATCTTCAATTATTACTTTCCTTTCTTCCATACAATATTTCAGGTTTGTTTTACTCAGTTAATGAAGCTTGCTCAGAATACCCAGATTCATTTGTTTTGATCCATCTTTTAATTTATTTACTTGGTCATAACGACTGCACTTTTTAGCAAAGATTTATAAATGTTTGATTATTGTTTATATTGTAGAATTATTCAATACCATCCTTTCCTGTTCTAAAATTTGACACTATCATTTTTACATTATAAGAAGGTAAGGGTAGGGAGCTCAATCATGACAAGATAACTTATGCATATAAATTTAATATTCATACATAAAGCATATATGAAATGGATGTTTTGTAGATGTTAGCTTATTAGGATGAGAAAATGTGCTTTTTTACAAAGTTCAGTAATTAGTATCCATTGTCCACCTATATTGCAATGTCGTGACTTTATTCGTTGTTCAGAGTGGGAGTCTTCCTGATTTGCTTAATACGAAAATAGTTTACTTTTAATATTCATGAAATTAGAACCCTTGTGTTTAATGAAATTAATGGTTTTTGCAAATTCTATATATGCCAAATTTTGATGATGACAATATGCATCCAACATTTTTATTTTCTATTTCCTTTTAGTATTCGAAATAGATTACAAATTTTGTTTTTTCATCCAATAATCAGTATATTGCTTCATCATCAATGGGTAAAACTGTTCGGGTTTGAGAGATATACAAGGGAAGTTGAAAGCACGCAATTTATGGGACTTCTCAGCTTTGTATTCGTTTCCACCCGGTATGTATTCAGTCTTTTTGTTTATTTTCTCTTCATTATCGTAAGCAATTGCCGATGCTTTGGTTAGAAATCAATATCAAGATGATAATATCACCTAAAAGGCACCCCTTACACACACACACTTAAGTTCCTAAATTAAGATATAGAGGTTAATGTTGTGCGGAAATTTAATTGATTTGCACTAGCTCCAAAAACACAGCGGAATGCTAATGCGCGGAAATAATCAATAGAAGGATTTAGCTTGTCGATTAATTACCAACCGAAAATTCAATGAAAAATAATCACCAAACAAAAAATACAGAAGAGCGGAGAACATAGAGATTTAACGTGATTCGGCTAGATTGCCTACATCCACGGACCCAATAACTATTCTTTATTTCACTGAAGAAAGAGAGTACAAAAGAGAGATATAACAAAATTATAGGTAGTAGTGGAGAGACTAACCTATAATTAAAAATTGAATAATCAATTTATCCAAAGACTTGCTTACGCTCAAAACCCCTAATTGATTGACTGTAGAAATTATGATTTACAGAAGAAGAGGATAATGGTGGATGCTCTCTCACACACTCACACCAATATGAAGATAAACTTCCTTCATTTAAATAGGCATCAAAATGAAGGATGCTTGGAGATGAAGAAAATTATTTTCCATATTATGTTTGAAACCTTTCCGAATATTCGTGATTTAATTTCTATGTAAATGGATAATGGTGATCTTGGTTTGCATAATTTTCCTTGCTTGAATTAATCTCCATCAGCAATCTTTTCTTTCTTCATATAACAAATTTTTTGACTAATTAATTGGTTAGCAGTTAATTAGTTTCCTTTCTCTAAAAGATATCACACATATCCTTCCTCTTTATATTTCCATATTTAGCCTAATTAATTGATCGAACGAATCAATTAATTATTTTCTTCTCTTCTTTGGAAAATATTTGAATCACATAAATTCAACACTCCACCTTGATTCAAATATAACAATCTCTCTGCATCACCACATCTCTACAAATTGTTGGATCTACATCAACAAGCTCATTGTGAACTAGTTTGGGCAATATTGCCCAAACAGAGCTTCCAAATCTTTCCCAAGCATAAGAAAGATAATATGCACATCAGCAAACATAATGCATATGAGAAAGTACCAAAATTCTTCAACAAATCTGATGTTGGAGACGAACATGTAGACACTAAGCTTCGAGAGACCAATGGAGATTTTACAACGCGCTTCACCTTCTCCATTCCAAATTTAGTGAGGACATACTCGATATTATCTACTCCAATCTCCTCCACAAGAATTTTTCTAGACTTTCCTAAGTCAACATTAGCAGATTCACCAACAAGATCCACAACATTCAAGGCGTAAGATGAAGAATCATCGCTACTAATATGCTTAAAAATAGGGCCAACTGAAACAAAAGGCCTTTCCAGTAGGTGAGCTTCACCTAGAGTCTGAAACTCTGTAATCTTCTCATCAATCATGGTACCATCGGAAATACCAATATCTCTCCGAATATGGAAACAATCAGATGATTCCAAAAGTGTTTGGCAATTTTCTGTCCTCGCAATGCCATCACTTGATAGAGGCTCTGTAACGACCCGGAATTTTGGGCAATATCAATTTAATAATCTGTATTAATAATTAAATTGATTTGATAATTTTCCTTTATAATTTTAATTTAAATTGGTAAATTTAATCTTTTAAAGGTTAATAAATATTTAATCTGGTAATATTGATCAATGTCTTTCTAACAATTTAAAATTTGATAAGAATTATTTCTTTCAAAGCTAATAAATTTTTATTCTGTTTATAATATATATATTTGATATATATTGTGAATAGAAAAATCTTTTGTTTTAAATTAAAGATGAATTTTCAAATTGTAATATATATGTATGTATATGTTATAGTTTGAAGCTTTGTTTTAAAATTTATATTTTTCAAAAGATAATTTAAATGTAATTCAATTTATTTTCAAAAGTATAAGATAACTATTTATTTTTAGATATGATAGTTTAAATAAAGTTTTGTTTTGTTTTCTTTAAAGTGATTAAATTTAAAATGGTTATAAAAATACATGTATAAGGAATATATTTGTATTATAATTAGTTTTAGAATATTTTCTTTAAAAAGTAATTTTATTTATTAATTTAGTGGATTAAGTAAGTTTATATTTACATTTAAATTAAATAAGATTTAATTAAAAAAACTTAAGAATATGCGTAAACATATTAACACATGTTAGTGACATGTGTAAGAAAATTTAGAGATTAATGACAAATGTAAAATCTTGATAACAAGTGGCAGTATTTTTAATTTTAATTTTTAATAAATGTTTTAAGAAGGAAACTAGTTTTTTCACAAACATTTTTATTTCTTTGTTTTCTTTCTTAACTCAAACCAGAAAATTTCTTTTAAAACCTGAAATTTAAAAGCAAATCAAATTTGAAATGAAATCTGCAATTATCAAAAATGCAACTTCAACCTGCTATTCAAATGAAGTTCAACTGCAAGTCAGATCTATTCAACATTTTAAATCAAAAATTTGAAGCATGTAGTAGGATTTCATCAACAAAGCAAATCTGCAGGCATGCAAGTGTTTCAACATCAAATCATTTCTAGATTTAAAATGCAAGGGCTTGGAAGACAATTAAAATCTGCTCTGCAAATTAAAAATGGTGAGTAAACATTTTTAAAAACAGTTTAATTTGTGACTATCTTTAATCATGTGTTGATCTGTGAATTTGTTATTGATGTTGCATGAAACCTTTCAGTTTTTATATAATTGAATTGGCAAGAATATATGTTCGGAAGTGTGTCTATACGTAAAGCTATTCTATTCTCTGATGTTTCACAGGCCATGTTTGCTTTCAGAAATTCAATTCTCTAAATCAAATCAACATTAATCTTCAAAATATAAATGGAAGTTGTTTTTTTATGTATAAGGATGATTTTAAAAATGGAATTAGGATTTTTATTTGAGTAAATTATTTTTAAATGAAAATATACAGTAAGAATCAATTGCATGTCAAAAATAAATACTCATAATTTTGTAATTTGATTCTAGGAACAGATTAACAATTGGAAATGATGAATTTAGGTACCAAAATTATAATTTTTAGGTTAATATCCATTGTGATTTTGTGAGATGGACGGAATTGGTACTTTCGCCAAATTCCGGCGAACGAAGTAATGTTAGGCCATGGGCTTTGGTCTTAAGGAAGAGGGTGGATCAGGGATCAGTGGAAAAATGGGCGCATGAATTTTAGTGCGACGTGGTGGTCGAAGTTGGTGGTAGTAGGGTTTTCGTCTGTCGTTTGGTTGAGTTGTTGTTCGACGTGATTACTGCAGAATTTGAGTTTCGGTCTCGATCGCGAGGGTCGCGATAGCATCGTGGTGGTACGAAGTTGCTCCAGTAGGAAAGCCTTGGGTTCCAGTCGCCATGATCGTCGACAGCGAGAGATTTTTGGTTCATCTGCGTTTTTTTTCCAGTTTTGAGCGTAAAGCTCATTTTCGCTCTGCACTGTTATTTTCGATTCTGTGTCATCGAATGGTGTGATGGGGTTGTAGTCGACTTGTGGATGGACTTGGTGACGAACGATGGTGGCTGGAGGATCTGTGCACATGCACCATGCACAGTGGGCATCAGGTGTCGAATGGAATTGGGGAAGACGAGGATTGACTCGTGTTTGTTCTCGTGCAAACCTATGTTTGTCTCGAAGTATTTCTCGTGTTTTCCTGTAGTCGACTCGGAGCATTGTGGGTGGGTGAGTGACTCGAGGCGAGCACGGGTTCGTAGGAGATTGACTAGAGTTTTGATAGATAGTAAGCTTTTCTGGTTCGTACTGTCAAGAGATAAGTATATAATTTAAAATTGTTATTTTTAATAAATAAATTCAAGGTTTAAGTTTTTACAAAAGAAAGTAAACTTACAAGTTAAAGTTTGTTCTTTGAAGTAAAAGTTAATCAAACTTTTAAAAAAAAGTGTTAATTGAATTTATTTTTCAAGTTTAAAATGTTTAAAATGAATTCTTTTGAAAGTAATTAATTTAACTAAATTTTTAGTTTTAATTTAAGGAAGTGTTTTCAATTTTAATTCAAAAGAAATGTTTTCATTTTAAAATATTAAATCAAAGTTATTAAGAAATGTTTAAAAACTAAGTTTTCAAATTTATATTGCAAATGAATAAGTTTGAATTAGATGTTTAAAGTGTTTTAAATTTTAAATTTGATTTCTAAATATCTTATTTTCAAATTAAGGTTATTGTAAACCAAATAGAATAATTTGTTTTTAAGTTATTAAAATTTGATTAATTTCAAATAATTTATTTATGAAGATAAATAAGGTCAAATTATTTTGATATGAACTTAAGAATACTTGATTATATGATTTGTTAATAAGTAAAAGATTAATTAAGATAAATGATTTTCTTAATTAATTAACGATTTTGAAATATAAGAAGTTAATTAATTAATTATTTAATTAATTTCAAATGATTAGTTAATTGTTTATTTAATTTTAAATAATCACTTAATTACGTATTAATTAAGTGTAATTACTTAATGAAGTAATTAATGGTTAATTATTGAATGTAATTATGGAAGTAATTACTTATGAAAGTAATTAGTGTGTAATTACTTATGGAAATAATTAAGTGAAGTATTAATGGATAATCACTTGATGTTATTAATTAAGGAATTGATTAATATAATTGTTTTGAATTTAATTAATTATAGAGTAAATAATTAATTTAAGAATTAAGGTTATTTAATGATGGAATTAATTACTTGTTAAGTAATTAATTAAGAAAGTAATCATCTAATAAAGTAATTAGAAGATAATTACTTATGTAAGTAATTAAGGGTTAATTACTTAATTAATTGAGTTAATTAATTAAAGTGATTAATTAATTAATTAATGTGATTAATTTTAAGATTAATTACTAAGTGTGATTAATTAAAATGAGATTAACTAATAAAGTAATTAATTTAGGATTATTAATTAATGGAATTGATTAATAATTACTTAATGAAGTAATTAAAGATTTATTAATTAGATTAATTAATCAAGGATTAATATAATTAATTAAGATAAGTAATTACAAATTGTTAATTACTGTTTATGATTAATGAGATGATTAATTATAAGATTTAAATTTAAAAGGTTAATTAATTAATAAGGATCATTAGTTAATATAATTAATGAAATTAATCAAGGTTAATTAATAAAAGTAATTAATTAAAGTATGATTAATTAATTGTAATTAATGGAGGATTAATGTAATTAATTATAATTAATTAATTAATGGAAGCAAATGAAGGATCATTAATTATTGTAATTAATGATAGTAATTAAAGATTTATTACTATATGTGGTTAAAGATAATTAATTTGTGTAATTAATTAAAGGCTAATTACTTGAATGTAATTAAAGGATAATTAATCAAGGGAGATTAATTAAGGAAGATCATTAAGAGATGATTAATAAATTGATTTGTAATAAGTCAATGAAGCAGGATTAAGATAATCCAAGTGATTAAAGGATAGTAATTAATTTAATTAAAGGTTAGTTAAATTGATTAAGAGTTAATCAAACCTGCTTATAAAATGATTGATTGATATTGGATGATTGATTTATATTGGATGATTGATATTGGGTGATTGGTTGATACTGGATGATTTGGATATCTATGATATGTGATATGCTGCTTTGTGAGATGAATGTTTGATATGAATTATCTATTGTGATAATATGATTCATCTATCTGTTATATCATCCTATATATAAGTTAAATGTTTAAAACCCTTAAACAACTTGGACATTAAGACGGCGTTTGGTTTCAGTGAGACCGGGATCGGGTTTCCATATTTGGATATCCGAAAACCACATCGATCCAAATTAAACGTTAGGTCGTGAATCCAAGGGGAGTTCAAGTGAAGACTCGAGGTGTAAGAACTATTCTTCGTCAGTATAACTCTGGGGGTGATTCCGAGATGAGTTTGATGGGGATAGTCCTTTCAGGTTCGAGATGGTGATTCAGAGTGCAAGTGCTATGGTCGTTGACTCTGAGGGTGATTCCAAAATGAGTGCAACGAGATAGTGCCTTCGGTTTCGTTCGAACCCGGAACGAACTTGTACGGATTGAATGCTTTCAGAACATCGTCAGGCAGACGATGAGCATTCTAAGAGATGTGTCCAATAAAGGTAGTCGCAGCCTCAAGCCTCATCAACCGGGAATGGCTAAAACAGGGAAGGTTCAGCAAGGCTAGGTGGGTAGCACCCATTTCAGGGTGAGGTCATTCCTGTCTAGATGTCCCTTTTATTTCGGCTTAGTGGGTGGTTGGTCGCGCCAACCACGGGGTGATCTTACTCGGGACTGTTCAGTAAGGATTGGTCCCGGCTTTGTGTTGCAGGAGAGTTATGGTGGCTCCTCGGTACGGTGATCTAGGCCATGTACCATGACGGGTGGTACCCCAGTAGCCCTGCCATTGTATGGAATCCAAACTCCAATAAGTGCCTGTATGATTTTGATTGTGCCCAACTATGTTGGAACGTGAGATGTAAGCATTCCAGCTATTTCTGTATTTTATTTTGAAAACCCTAGACACTATTATAATATCATTGGATTTCATATCAATTGTTTTGGTTAGCGTAAGGTAAAAACTTTTCCATGTTTATACGTGGGAAGTCTTACGTGATACCTTTTCTTTTCAAAGGATTTTCTAAAGTTAAGAAATTTTAAACCATTTATTCACACCAGATCCCTGTCTGACCCGAGTGTTTATTTTCTGTTTTATTAAACTCTTGGGTACTCATATTATGTATGAGTAGTCAAGTGATTTAGGTTAGCTTGATGAATTCTGGAGGAGTTTTGGAGCAGGAGGCTTCATTGAGTAGACATATTATGGTTCCGCTGTGTTTTTGTGATATCTGTATCTTGTGTACTTGAGTTGTATGGTTAGGCAGATGTTTATAACTGTCTAATATGTGATGTGTAAGTTGTGTACTCTGATGTAATATGATACTATGTAATATTTTATGTAATATATTATATTTTATTCGTTCCGCTATGAGTATCTGATGTTGTTGAGTTTCTTCTTTTCCTATCTTTTCTTCTTCTATCCCTTTCTTTCTTAAATAGTGACGCGAATTTCTGGAGATAGAAAGTCGGGTCGCTACAGGCTCTACCTTCAACAAAGATCTCTCATCAAATATCCCATGCCTGCTAGTCACAATCCACCTAGTTGTTTTACACCACAACCGATACCTTTTCACTCCTTCTCTATAGCCTAATAAAATATGTTTGCTTTCCCTAGGCTTCAACTTATCATGTCTCTCATCTTCTAAATAAGATGAACAACCAAACACTTTAAGGAATGAATAATCAACAGGTTCTCTTTTCCATATCTCTTCCGGGATCTTCATATCTATGGCAATAGAAGGTGTGCAGTTGAAGAGAAATACTGCCATAGATATCGCTTCTGCCAAAAATATCTCTTCTAGACCAACAGTCATTCTTAAGCTTATAGCTCTCTTCCACAATATCCGACACATGCTCTCCGCCACTCCATAACAATGTGACTCAACAGAAATAGAAAAGTCTCCAATTGCACGCTCGGATGCACAATAGTTAGTGAATTCTTGTGACATAATTCATACTATTTCCAACTTTGAGAGCCTTCAACCGCTTCTTCGACTGCTTCTTTACCAAGGTCTTCCACTTACGAAACTGGACAAGTATTTCATCTTTGGCCTTTAAGAAATAGACCCAGATCTTACGTGAGAAATCATCCACAAATAAGATGAAGTAACTGGCTCCACCAAAAGATGCAACCGGGGTGGGTCCCTGCATATAAGAATAAACATACTCTAGAAACTTTGTAGCTCTAGGTCTTCCAATATCAAATGTGACATGCTTCTTCTTTCCAAAAGAACAATCTCCACAAAAGCTAGGCTTCGACTGACAAACACTATCAATCAACCCACGCATCTTTAATACTTCAAGACTCTCCTCATCAACATGACCTATACGAAGATGCCATAACTGAGTAGAATCTGAAATACTAGAATCGGTAGAAACTACCGACTCTTCTAAGATTGTCTCTCCATGAAGCACATAAATATCGTTAACTTGCACCCCCTTCATCACTACCAAGGAATCTATTGCCACTCTCAAATTCTCTCCATCTATTATTATCCTCGTATCAAGTCTACTCAAATCTCCAACTGATAACAAAATTCTACGCATCATCGGAACATGTCTAACATCCGTGATAGTCCTAACAACGCCATCATGCATCCTAAACCTCACACTTCCAACGCCCACAACATGACAAGACGGTCATTCCCCATATAAGCTGCCGCGCCATCGATTTTCTTGTAACCGAAAAATAGCTCCTATCTGGCGTCATATGACAAAAGGCTCCAGAATCAATCACCGGACTTGTATGCTCTAAAGGTGAAATACTGGCTGAAAGTAATGATGTATTACTATCACTTCTATCCGCATGTGATCCAACTGTTGGCAAAACTGAAGCTTTCTCCTTCTTCTCTCTCTTCTTTCTAAGAGCTGAACAATCCCGTATGAAATGTCCCTTCTTCTTACAATAATAGCAAGCACCCCTTCTAGGATCATTGAAGTGGGACCCATGCATATCTCTACCTCCAAGGTGCTTCTGGCTTTAATCTCTTCCTTTAGATGAACGAAGTTGTTGCTGAAGAACAATGTCATTAGTCTTCACCTTCCATGTCCCAAAAAAATCCTTTTCTAACAAATTTGGTGATGCCATAATTTTTCATACCACTACTGAAAGAATTTGCCATTGATAACTAATCTAGAACAAGACAGCTAGCTCCGATACCAAACTATTGTGTGGAAATTCAATTGATTTGCACTAACTCCAAAAAAGCAGCGGAATGCTAATGCACGGAAACAATAAAAAGAAGGATTTAGCTTGTCGATTAATTACCAACCGCAAATTCAATGAAAAATAATCACCAAACAAAAAATACACAAGGGCGGAGAACACAGAGATTTAACGTGGTTCGGCAAGATTGCCTACGTCCATGGACCCAATAACTATTCTTTATTCTAAAGAAAGAGAGCACAAAAGAGAGATATTACAAAATAATAGGTAGTAGTGGAGAGACTAATCTATAATTACAAAATGAATAATCAATTTATCCAAAGACTTTCTTACGCTCAAAACCCCTAATTGATTGACTGTAGAAATTAGGGTTTACTGAAGAAGAGGATAATGGTGGATGCTCTATCACACACTCACACCAATATGAAGATAAACTTACTTCATTTAAATAGGCATGAAAATGAAGGATGCTTGGAGATGAAGAAAATTAATTTCCATGTTATGTTTGAAACCTTTCAGAATATTCATGATTTAATTTCTACGTAAATGGATAATGGTGATCTTGGTTTGCATAATTTACCTTGCTTGAATCAATCTCCATAAGCAGTCTTTTCTTTCTTCATATAACAAATTCTTTGACTAATTAATTGGTTAGCAATTAATTAGTTTCCTTTCTCTAAAAGATATCACACATGTCCTTCCTCTTTATCTTTCAATATATAGCCTAATTAATTGATTGATTGAATCAATTAATTATTTTCTTCTCTTCTTTGGAAAATATTTGAATTACATAAATTCAACAGTTAATTTTCTGATCAACTTGACTTTATATATATTCATGAATCTTCATCTATGCATACTTACCTACCTTTAAAAGTCTGCAGGCGAATAACAGTTTGCTATCAGTGGGCAATGCAAAAAGAGAAATCAGTGTACAATGTTTTATTCCCTTAGTTTGCCTTTGCACTATTTGTATATATACGCATTGTATGCATCTTTTCTTTATACTAAAACCATAAACTCTGCAATTCAATTTGGAATATGAAGTCATGAATTTACCCTTCCTTGGACTTGTCAAAATATGACACAACCCTTTAACCCAATCCATTTACCCTGCTTTTAAATGGATTGGGTCAACCCATTTATGAATTTTATTAAATGGGTTATGGGTTGGGTTGATCCATTTTTAAAAGTGTTATAAGTGGGTAACCCATTTACCCATTTATTAAAAACATTAAATTTTAGTATAAATTTGGAAAATAAATTTTTTGAACATACAATGTAGTTTGCATGAAGATTGACAATTGTACTTAGAAAATAACAGGCCATCGCATCCTCATATTTGAACTTCACCTAGTGTAGAAACCGCTATTTTTTTGTTTAGACTGTTTCTTCATACTAACTTGAAATCAGGCGAGACTTCGACCGATTAACTCTGACCTAAATTACGGATAGTATGAAACACTAGGATACTTGATCTTATGAACGCGTACTGTAGTTCTCTATGGGGACCGACAGTTGCATATAGAAATAACAAGTTATCGTATCCCCATATTTGAACTCCGCCTAGTGCATAAGCCGCTATTTTTTTGTTCAAAATGCAATAACTTCTTTGTATTTACTCGAAATCAGGTGAGACTTCGACCGATTAACTCCCACCTAAATTACACACAGTATGTAACACTCGGATACTTCATCATGTGAACACACACGGTAGTTCTCCAAGGGGTCTGACAGTTATACTTAGAAAATAACAGGCTACTACATTCCTATATATGAACTCTGCCTAGTGCAGAATTCACTATTTTTTTTGTTCATACTGTGATAACTTCTTCATACTGACTCAGAATCAGGCTAAAGTTCAATCGATTAACTCCTACCTAAATTACTGATAGTATGTAACACTTGGATACTTCATCGTGTGAACACACACTGTAGTTTCCATGGGAACTGGCAGTTGTACTTAGAAAATAACAGGCCACGACATCTCATATATGAACATTCATTGTAGGTGGTTAACTTTAGCACTGGCTGGGTTGTTCGCAACTTATTGTTTGAAAATGAGGTAACAGCTATGGACAATGCTCACACTGGCCAACTTATTTTTGCCAGGGACACCGGTATTTCATCGAGTTTACTAGTACCATTTTTTAATTATGAAACCCGATCATCCTAACAGGTATTCACTTCTATGGTTTTAAGTCTAACCTATCTATAGAGAGCGAATATTGATTGTTGAGACATATAATAAAACATAGATTTGACATAGCATATAATGAACCAAGTATTATAAAAACTAAATAATTTTATAAAAATTAACTAAGTTTTATAAAATTAAATAAATATTTCAACATTAATAAAATTTTATAAAATTTAAATAAATTTATGAAAATTAACTAAGTTTAAAAATTTAACTAAGATAACTAAGTTATATAAAAAATAATTAAATTTTTTTTTATATAAAAGTTAATACGTTATCAAGTTTTATACAAATTTAACTAGATTAACTAAAAGTTTATAAAAATGAACCAATTATTACAAAATTTAGCTAAGTTATATAAAAGTTAACTAAAATTATTTAACTAATTTGTAAACTAAGTCTTATAGATATTCAACTAAGTTAATTGAGTGAGTTTTATAAAAATTAATCAAACGATATAAAAATTAACTAAGTTATATAAGAATTAACTAAGTTAATTGAGTTTTATAAAAAAATCAATAAAATTTTAATTTTTTTAAATTAAATTAAATTAACTAAATTTTGTAAAAATTAATTTAGCTTTATATAAATCATGTTCTCTATTTTGAAATCTTTTTTAAATTGTTATAAAAATTGACTAAGTTTTATAAAAATTAATTAAGTTAATAAAAATTAACTAAATTTAAAAGAAGAATATAATAATATAATATAGTATTAATAGTAGTATAAAATATTATTATAGTAATAATATTTTACTAAGTTAATTAAGTTTTATAATAATTAAATAAGCTAACCGTTTTTTAAAATTAAATAAGTTTATAAAATTTAATTAAGTTTTATAAAAAAATCATGTTCTTTATTTCTAAATATTTGTTAAATTGTTATAAAAATTGACAATGTTTTATAAAATTTAACTAAGTTAACTAAGTTTTACAAAAATTAATCAAGTTTATAAAAATTAATTAAATTTAAAAGAATAATAATAATATAATATAATTATAATAATAGCAATAAAATAATATGATATTAATAATAATAACAATAACAACAACAACAACTAATTAACTAAGTTCAAAATATGTAACTATGTTAATTAACTAAGTTTTAAATAATTTTATAAGCCAGCTATTTTTTTCAAAATTAAATAAGTTTATAAAATTTAATTAAGTTTAATAAAAATTGATAAGTCTATAACAATACAAATGCAATTGTTGAATAAAATATTTAAACAAAATTTACATCCATTTCAGGAAATTCCATGTACTATTGATATCGTTTCCATATGATTATATAAATTAACCAAAATTTTATAAAATTAAATAAATTTTATATAAATCAATATAATTTTATAAAAATTAACTAAGTTAATCAAATTTCATATAAATTAATTAAGTTCCATATAAATTAATTAAATTTATCTTAGGCTAGAATTGGCACCGAACTCCTTGTAAATAGTAGATATAACGTATTTTAAACAAAATTTATCTTAGTTGTCTGAAATTAGTTTGGAATTAGTTATCGTAGGTTGGAATTGGCACTAATCTGTCACCTAGGTATATTTTTAATACACTTTGTCAAAAATGTTGTTCCCAACATAGATTTCACTCACAGGAGATATGATCTTTTTTCCATATGCTTTTGCTCAATACCTATTTTATATAGCATCATTTAATTCATGTTCATTATGGGTTAACATAGAGAAATGTAAATAGTAGATATAAAGTAATTATGATGCGCACATAACTTAGTTTTTAGCTTCTTATGTATGTAGCCATCTGATTCAGAAGTTGATGCTTTTAGGTAATGAGGAATAGAAAGAAGACAATATGGAGACATTGTTTCGTTGCCAAATGACAAGTGAAAAGAATAATGTGAAATGAAGCAATCTGGTATGATTATGATATTGATACCACTTTACTAGACTAGTTCGTACTTATGTACAAAATTTGAAATGTATCTAAGCTTCCTTTTATTTATTGACATTGACTTGGAAGATATTCAAGTTTCTACCTTCACATCAAATGGTATAATCTGAATATGATAGATTTGATTTGAGTTTTAACATTTAAGGACGTGCTAGATGAGAATAAGTTGTATTTTTCTTCAAGCTCTTTTCATTAACAACCATATGTACAGTGCAAAATTATATACCAAATTTTTTTTTTGTTGAAATATAAAATGTATTATTTCATGTAAAACTATTGTGCCATAATTCTCAAGTAGTTGCAAATTAAATATGTTATTTTAAATTTGTATTTGAACGCTGGTCTTTTAATTTCTTCATTAAAGGGAATCAAAGACTTTGGTGCATATATATACAAGAGACACATTCTTTAACTTTTTGATGATCACTTTGGCATAACAAGCAATTGAAACTTTTAGATAGTGTGTCTTATCGATGATATTTGATGCAAACTTGCTTTACGGATATCGTGTCCTTGTCTACAGATGTTGTGCTTTTGCCTATGGACATCGTGTGAAGTTAATTTATAGAAGTTATTATTGTTTTGAGGGTATTATATAAATTTGGTTTATGGATGTTGTCTTTGTGTATGAATATTTTGTTAGACTCGGTTTATGGAAATGATTAATAGTATTGTTTTTATATGACAGTTTCTAGTTTGAATATGTTATGTATATTAATCGGTTGAGATATATTCAAATGCAGTTCAGTCCATGTTGTAAATGTAAATCCATGCTGTAAAAACTATGATGACAAAAGACAACGCTTAATCCATGTTGTAAAGCACAACTACAGATATTTTTGACAACATATTGTAAATGTTGCGACAAGTTATAATAGCATTTATCAATTGTTGTAAAAATGTAAAACACAAAAGTTAACCACATTTATTAATTGCTGATAAAAATGTAAAACAAAACTGGAAACATCATTTTTAGAAAATATTTATGCAGTAAAAAGTTTAACAATCTACCAAACGCTGTAGAAAACTACTAACAGCTTGAGAAAAACGCTGTCAAAAAGGATTTTTAAAAGCGTTTTTTATGTGCTGCTAGAAATTATGTATTTATGAAAGCATGTCGTTATACAATGTTTATAATAAGGTTGTCGTATCCTATTACAACAATTCTTAAGCGCCGTTAAAAGGTATTTTTGGTGTAGTGTCACCTATTGCCTAACACTAACTATGTCAAGCATCATTTAAAAAGGTAAGAGTAAGTTATTATCCTAGAACGCGGGTCCATTTGAATTTTGTCAAAGTCATCATAGCCAATGCTAAGGTTCTTGAAGCAGCGATTATGGTTTATGGTAATGTTTTAATGATTAAAAGATGAAATCTCAAAAACATTTCCTAATGCAGAATAAAGCTTCTAATATGCTACGGGTAGAATTTCTCAAGAGCAAGTAGAAATCGCATGGTTTTACTGTTTGTGATATGTTAGTGTCGTTATCGTGCATGTACATGTTATCTTTGTGAGCAACATACAAAATACTTATTTTTCATTTTCTATATTTTCTTCATTATTTGTTATGTACTCGATCAAGTGTATACTGAATACATTTTGCAGTTTTCCAAAGACAAATGATTCTTTGCATTGATTGGTGACTATGTTCACTTTCTACTCCATTTGTCATGCAGTCAGCTCCTTTTGTCTTGAATTCAGGCCCTGAACTATGCAAATGGTTCATGAAAAACATGCACTTTCATATAGGTCATATATGATGTTCCATTTTAATTCAACATTACTGTAATCTATGTTATAAATTAAAGTATGATTTAGAAAGATGTCTGGATAACTGGTAGTCATGGGCGGTCTTCTCATTCTAGAATATTCATGACTTATTTGCATTATTCTTCCAATTACGGTTGCATGGGAACTGGTTGCAAATGGAATTTAGGAAACTAATCTGATGAGTTACACTGTTATAGTACTATGTACCGACTACAAGAGGCATTAAGAAGGGTGCAATAATTCCACAACAAATATCAATTAAATCTAAAGTAAAATGGAGTAAAACTATTATAAACTACATTGATAGAGTTTGGAAACTAGGTTCAACTTGCAACTTACATTTAAAGCCTAATCCTTTTTATGTAATACAGTTTTACTTGTTTTACATGTATGGTAAACCCCCTTACAGTAAAGTTGGCAATTTTATTGGTTACAAACATGACTCATGAATTCATTTAAACAAGGTCAGTTTGACAAATAAAATAATCACATAATTACCTATTACAGCAGAGATACCTTTAGTTATTGATGTTACATAGTACATACCGATTAGTTAATGTTACCTTGTTATTTGTGATTAAAACAGGAAATCTTTTCACGCACGAACATATTAATTTATTTTTGGTTATGATAAATTATTATTCTTTATCGAATTAAAATTTTCATGGATTTAGTAAGATTATTTGGTTAACTAAGAACTGGTTCCAAGACAATTGCCTCCATTATAATTTTTTGACCCTTTTCAAGAAGATTTTTTTTTTCCTTCTTCCTTTTCTTGATTTGTTCATTAAACGTGGAATAAGTTAGCGCACTCACGATGAGCACGTAAATGGAATTTTGTAAGAACTCTATATGAAATTCATGATAGTTTTAGTATACAATAAATCATAATAATGTTAACTAGTTTGGACACAAAGTTATAATCTATTAATATTTGTTTTCATCCGTAATATGAAGATGCTGTACAATAATTATAATTTGAAACTTGAATTATCAACTAAGATCTTCGCTGCATAAAAATGTCCAATTGTTTTATCAACATTGTACAATTCACCCTGAATGATTTAAAAAACAAATCAAATTTTGACCTAGGTCAGTCAACAAATACTTTCGGATAGAGATAGTGTCATTTCTGCAACCACATCCGAAAACATTTTCGAATATTGGATATCTGTATCCGCTGATGTAGATGTATATCAGACAATTATCCTAATTGCTAAAGATCGGTAAATCGAGAAATATAAATGAAAAATTTTGGTTTAACATAATTTATTTCAATCTCACTAGTCATAAAAGTGCTAAAAATAAACAAGTATGATATAAATAATTTTGAGCAGCTCAAAAGAATTAAGTGCATATAATATAAATTACTAACTTAATAAAAGAATAAATAAATATCTTTCATTATACTAAAATACACATAATTTAAACTTTAATCTTGACAAAAACCGAACGGATAATTTTTGAATGTGTATCTTTCTGTATTTGCATCCACATCTACATCAATTTTTTCGGATATCGGATATTTATCCGCTTTTCAGATAAAAATGCAAACAGATTTTAGATTTTTCGGATTTTCATTGGTAGCCATATTTTAAACTTAAATTTGAAAGTAGATTAGCTTCAATTGGATAATATCATTGGTTAAACTTTGATCGCGACATATACTAATAAACCTAATAACTGTAATTTGCATATCAATTTGGATGATTCAAATAACATTTTTATCTTTATCTTTACTACTAGTAATAAGAATTCCATGAACTAATTTCAAAATTGTCGTTTTGACTTATCTAAATTACCCTTCGGCAAAAAGCACCAATTGTTGAATCCCATGAAGGCCCGAGTCATTGTTAGTTCCATATTCCCTCGTCATTCATTGTTAGATCCATACTCCCTCGTCATTCCTGTTCCCTCGAGCCACCCCGCCTTGTTCCTTCACCGTTGAACTCAAATGCAAATATCACTCCTTATCACCTTCTTTTTCGATTGCAGCACATGGTTCTCAATACTCCCTTCATACACTATTTACTACTGCGATACAGGTGTTCTACATATCGATTCATTTATTTTTACCAACTTTGTTCGAGATTTATGCAACAAAATTAACTCTTGTACTTTCTATGACCATTCTGAATTAAAATCCTAACTATGGCTATTCAAGGAAATATTTGTTTAGATTTCTACCTACAAAAAATATATGCTTGAGTTTCTATATTGAATTGACTTGTATTTCTATAAAAGTTGATAAAATGATGACATAGTATGTTATTTCAGCATTTATTGGTACCACATATTTAGAAGACTAAAAATATACATGTATATTTATTTTCCCAAGCAAATATAATTATTTCAAACTAACATGTAATACATTTCATTACATTCATGCACATTCTATCACGAAAGTGCGTTGCTGGTCCTATTTCGTCATAAACAACAGTTGTGCACCCATGTTCTAGACTAGTGTGTACTAATTTGGCATGTTTAAATTATATAGATCAGATTAATATGGATATTCTTATAGGTAAGAATATATTATTCATAGATTACATGCTCACATCCATCTTAAACTGTAACCGGATATAGAAATCATAAGCCCTGCAATAATGTGCATTCACATTTTAATTTAGAATATCAAACATCCATCAATTACATCAAGAACCCTGTTCACATTACGTGTTGTATAAAAGCGAATGTTCAGTACCTATATCTCTACTACTAATAAAAGAAATTTAATCCACACATTTCCACCATGTTCTTTTGGTATACCAAAAGTACCCTTTAAATTCAGTTCCTCGGTTCCTACAAAACGTAGTGTGTATGCTAAATAAATGGTAGGAAGATGGTTGATAGACTATAGTGAGTGACCTGAGCTTGGGTCCATTGGTAATTTGCTGGCTTCTTCTAACTTTAATGCCATTATCTTGGTGCTGGTGGTACAGAGTGGTGTTATGGACAGTTCTAGAAGGAACTATTTGCAAAATGCTGCTGATTAAAGTATGATGACTTAATAGCAGCAACATGATGAGTAAGATAACGTTACAACTTTAAGCATAGGTTAGAATTGATGACCCAAATGAACCATGTTTGTCAATATAGGTTGTAATTTTTCGTTGATATCTTTTGAACTTCATATACCGTATCAAATCATTTAGCAGACACAAAAACCTTAAAAAAAAATTAGAGAAAGGTTATATTAAGAGGTGAAAAGTACAACTAATACGACATAACAAGGTTTACCATAATCCTGAATCCATTGTGATTAAAGCACACATAAATGGGCATTTGTACTTGTATATGAAAAGGTATGTGATTAGATCATAGTTTTAATTTACAAGATGAAGTTGTCTACATAATCCATATTCTAAGTTTTTTTACATTCATGTGCGGTGCACATACATATAAAAATGCCTTTGTATACACTACTAGAAATGACTTAAATAGCAACGGACAGTTACAACGACCGCCAATGGCCCCATTAAGACATTTTTGAACGACTATAAATTTGAAAATCAAGATTGACACCTTATAATTTTTATTTTTCTTTCATATTTTGACCATGTGCCAAAATATTTAGGTCTGAATGTTGGACATTATGAAAATATAACTAACGGAAAATTCACCTAAAATAATCCAACACTCGCTGTAGGTGAAAAAAAACAAATATTTGACCACGGTTTTTATAGTTGGCACACAAGTAACAACTACTAAAAAATCCTTAAACTTACATTTCATCATAATAAAAGATATAAATGATACAACACACCATTTCACCATACTAACAAATGCAATTTAAAATCAAGCAACAGTTGTACAATAAGACATCAAAGCTACTAACCTGGAAAATTTAAGTCCATCTCGGAAAGCTCAACTCTCACTAAATATCAAAAGGCTGAAGACCTAATTGCAACCCTATGAAAAATCTATATGATCATATATAGCCAATCTAATAACTAAAATAGCAAAACCAAAATTAAAGTAAGCTAAAGCGGTAAAGTTAAAGAGTAATCACACTAGATTTATTATACTAGTTTAGAGCATCTCTCCTACATCCACTCCCTAAGAACTTCTTAGGTATTACCTTGTGAATTCCCTCACTTGACCCGAAGGAGTAGGTTTAAAATTTGAACTATCTGAGCACCTCTTAGATTTTGACTTTCCTTTATAAAAGAATTTGCTTGACAATCTGTATTATGCTAATACGGATATTAAATGATAGTGTAGGATTTCCTATAATCTCATTGATGATTTGTGAAATGTATGCACTGATTTATGGAAGCATAGCAAGTGTGTCTTGAATAATATAATAGAATTTAATGTATAAAAGATTTGAGTGAACATAAGAGAATATTGTTTAAGAGATTTAGAAAAGAAGTGAGTTAATTTGTTAAGAAATGATAAGCTCTATTTATAGTAATCAAAGAGTGGCTTTAAAGAGATGCATTTGTTCATCGAAAATCTTTGGAGATCATAGAGATGCCATGAATGATTGCGGCATTTCAAAAATGTCTTTTCAGAAAAATAGCCATTACAAGGTTCCAGTCTACTGAACGTATGGTTGGTCTACTAAATAAGAAGAAAATCATTTTGAATGCACATCAAGCGGGTTCAGTCGACTGGTCAATGGACTCATTCGACTGGTCAGTGGACTCATTCGACTGGTCAATGGACCCATTCGACTGCACTCAGTCGACTGAGGCCATTGGCCAATCAACTGAACTGGGCTGAAACAATTTTCGTAAAATATTTTGATTTTTTTTTGGTGTTTCACTCTTTGATTCTTGTGTGTGTATGTGAATTGTCAAGGAAATTTAACAATGTATTCTAAGACAATATACATACTTTTGGCTTTTGATGATTCATATCTCGAAACCGAGGTTCTAATAGTATCCCCTTTTTGATGATGACACCTATATAAAAATATTTTGAAATATTTATAATGTAATGCTCCTCATTAATATTTGTTCCCCCTATCAATATTTCTCCCCCTTTAGTGTCAATAAAAAGATTAAACAAGTTGACAATAGAAAAGAAAATGGCAAAATAATTTGAAAAACATAAACTGAACATCACAGGATAAACATACCATATTGCAACACAATAATGTACCACATCAACACAAATGTACCATATCATCACATCATAACAAATGTACCACAAGAGAACAAATGTGAATGAAAGGACAAATGTTTAACATACACATCAGACTAAAGATGCATATACCAAAGTTCATGAAGGGAGATAGTTATGAAAGTACCTTCATTGAGATGTTATCATTCCTGGTCGGAGTTAGCAGGTAAAGGTGAGCGAGAACATAAGGTAAGCTTGTTTCGAATTTTCTCTGAAGAGCCCAAGGTAGTTTTTTCAAATGATATCTGCTTTTTGATAAGAGCTTGTTGGTGCTTAAAGATCATTTCTTGGTTCTTTAAAATGGCAGTGGTTAAAGAGACAGTCCTTAAAGGTTGCATTAAAGAGATATTTTGATCGCTGTCTATAGACCCTGTTAATTTCTTCATCAATTTCAGTTGAACATTAGCTAGAGTTGGCTAGGAAGATGATTGAGCTATATTTTCCTAAACAAATCCAGACAGAAAAACACTACATGGTGGAAGTGTTTCCATTGTAGAGGGTAGCTTCATAAGAGTAATGGCTTTTTGATCCATAGCCATTGGAAGAACGAAGTCTTACATTTGATCAACATTGATTCCTTGGTGCACGAATACTTTTGTTAGGAAAGAACGGTAGAAAATGGTGTGTTTAGATCATGCGTGAAAGTTTTTATTTTTATCGTGAATAATATGTGCCAAATTTAACTTTTGTTTGGATAAATGGAATACAAAATTTATAATTATCATCATATGCTTTTTTGTGAGTTTCGATCCTTGGTAAGATGGTATGAAGGATCGTTTTTTTAAAATACGAGCTTGCAGATATAAATTCACTATGGTGTTTTCGGTATTTGGAGTATGAAATAGATAGCTAATGGAAACATAAGCAAAGCTATGGTGATAAATGTCGTCAAGATCAATCCTGATGTTTGAACAATCAAGAATAGTACCCATATCTCTAACATATAATACAATATATATTCCCTAATCTTTACTTCATAAGATATCATCATCATCATTATTGGAAGGTGAGTAAAATTTTCCATAAAATTTTGCATAGAACAATTTGACAAGGAATGGATAAATTTTTACCTTTTTATAATGACCATCAATCAAGGAAATAAATTTATGCTTTGTACCGATGGACTCAATATTGAGTGTTCCAAAATCCCTTAATTTGTAGAAGGTTTCCTAAAAATTCTCTATTTATTTAGGTCGTTGAAAATTTGGAGAGCTTTTGGACTCTCATTGTGCCATTAAAAGATCTGACCATCAGACGCAAACTTCGGATGAGATGGAGTAGCAGAAGAACTCGCCTCTTATCCTTTGTGAGGTCGTTTTTCGTGAATTGGAAGTTTTTGATATGGAGATATTGGAGTGGACATAAGGTTTTAGAGGTTTGAGTTTGGAGAAGGAGGTGGAATAACGTAAAGATACATGAAAAACTGATTATCGAAAGACAATTTTAGGCCCCGTCAATCGACTAGATGGGGAGTTCAGTCGATTGAACTAGCATGATATTGAGACAGAGAGCTTGGGTCATTTTAGTCAACTAAAATTTTAAAGTTGGTCAGCTAAACTACCTAGATTCAATTATTGGGGACCCGGTCGCTATACTAAATGGGTTAATTTTGAACCAGAGAGTAGGTTGGGCTATAGTCGACTGGAGTTATGAATTAAAGTCGAATAAATTACATTTTTCACGGATGATCAACCGACTAAACTGAGTTTTAGTCGACTAAGAGGGCATATTTTTTGTTTATAAACCTATATGCTGTTTTATTTTATGGAAAATTATTATACAGGAATTTTATTATATAATTTTATTACATGTGATCACATAAGTATTTTATTATAGAAAAAATATAAATGTTATAAATATTAAATAACTTAATTATTTTTCGAGCCATCAAAATTGTTGTTCAGAATATGCTACAAGAGTTTGGATCTAACTTGGTATGTTCGTTCAATGGAGTTTGTGGAGACCATCTTTTTGTATGTATCGAAGTATTGTTCCGATTTGCATTGCATGGTCCTGATTCTCGAGAGATTTTTGGACGGGTATTGTCAATAATGATTGGAACTTCAGGGTTCAAAATTAATAGCTCTTTTAATTTTCCTACCTTTTGGTGAGAATCTCGTATGATTCAATGGAGAAGGAATGATTTGAATAAATGGTGATTTGCTTGAAGGAGGAGTTCATCGACGAAGGTATTCGCTATATGAGGAGGGAGAGTTGAAATTAATTATAGAGTGTGTAGAATCGTAGTTTAACATTTTTGGATAACAGATTTGTTTTAAATGTTTTTGAGTTGACTTTAATTATAATAGTCCTTACTATTTTTAGAAAGGGTAATTGTTGGAAAATTTAGAATTTTAGCTTAAATTAGATTAGAAACGTTTTTTTATCATTCAGTATTAGGTTACTTTTTAAAAAACAATTTATACACCAGTAGTTGCTGAGTAGTTAATTTTAGTATTTGCAAAGTTTTTGAAAATTATGACTATCACTTATATATCTAAATCATTTATTGAACATATTCCTAGATTGCGTCGTAAATTTAAGAATGTAGATTTATAAAGTGGTTTAGTAAATATATCTGTAATTTGTTTTCCTGTATTAATAAATTCTAATAATATATTATGTTGTCTCATGGAAAATGATGTCTAATGTCAATGTGTTTATTTCTTGAGTGATTTGTAGAATTTTTTTTAATACATTAATTATACTAGTGTTGTAACAAAAAATAGGAGATCTAGTTAAATTTACTTCAGAATCACATAATGTTTGTTGCAGATATATGACTTGAATACAAGCTAAAGCTGCAGATATGAACTCTGGTTCATAATTCAACTGTGAAACACAATTTTGTTTCAACTTGAACCAAGATACCAAAGATTGACCAATAAAGTGGCAAGTACCACTTGTATTTTTTTGGTCCGATTCACAGCCTTCGAAGTCAACATCATTATACAATACTAAGTCAATGAACAACCTTTTAGATAAAAAGAAGTCCGTAATCTTTAGTACTGGACAAGTATCATAAAGTTTGTTTAATTACTCGCAAGTCAATTTCTGTAGGATTAGCTTGAAATCGAGCACATAAACAAACACTCTTTAAAATATCCAATCTACTGGCTGCTAAATATAATAAAGATCCTATCATACTTTTATAAAGTTTTTTGTTCAACATCTTTTCCATTTTCATCTTTATCTAGATGAATACTGGTTCTCATAGGATTTTTTCACTATTTGATTTTTCAATTCCAAACCATTTAATTTTATCTTACAGCAATTTTCTTGAAAGATAAAATTCCTTCTTTTAATTTGTTTATTTGTAATCCAAATTAATAATTTAATTCTCCCATATGGGACATTTTAAATTCATTTTTCAAAATATTAGAAAAATCATCAAATAAATCTTTATTTGTTGAACTTAAAATAATAGCATTCACATAGATTTGTAAAACTAAAATACCATTTTTATTTCTTTTTATAAAAAAAGTAGCATCAACTTTTCCAATTGCAAATCAGATTCTAAAAGATAATTTTTTAGTCTATCATACCAAGCATGTGGTGCTTATTAAAGACCATAAAGCGCCTTTCTTAATTTATATACATGATTTGGATATTGTTCATGAATATGTAATGGTGGTTGTTCAACGTAAACATTTTTTAATATAACCATTTAAAAATGCGCTTTTAATAACCAATTGAAATAGTGTAAAATTATGATGACACATAAACGCCAAGTGAATTCTTATAGCTTCAAGACATGCTACAGGAGCGAAGGTTTCTTCATAGTCAATTTCTTCTTCCTGAGAATATCCTTGTGAAGTCTTGCTTTATTTCATACAATATCACCGTTTTCATCCATTAAAATTTTGAAATCCATTTAGTAGCACTAATTGATTGATCTTTGGATCTTATTATAAGTTCTCATACATTGTTATGTTCAAATTTGTTGATTCCCTCTTACATAGCTATAATCCAATAATCTTCTGTAGATGCTTCATTAACATTCTTCTATTGATATAAAAGTTATATGACCCGTCTGAGTTAATTGTTGTCGAGTTGAAACTTTTGTATTAATATCACTAATTACATTATCTAATGGATGATCTTTTAGTGTTTTAAGTGGAGCAGTTCTTTATTTTCTTCACTTATTGATTCAATTTGATTCTTTTGGAATAGATGAGTTGAATGGTATACTTGTGTTATCATTATTATCCGTTTTGATATTGAATTTTCGTCAAAAGATACATGTAATGTTTCTTTAGTTATTTTGTTTTTTGTATTAAAATTCCAATATGCTTTGGTTTGAATATCCTACAAAAATTCCACCATCAGCTTTTAAATCAAATTTTCCATAAGGAATACCAGTATTTAAGATAAAATATATAGAACCAAATATTCTAAAATACGAAACCTTAGGTTTTGTTTCAAAAAACAATCCATATGGAGTATTTTTAGTTAATGGTCGTAACGATACATGATTAAGAACATAACAGATAGTAGCTACTGCATATGCCCAAATTTTTTGAGGTAACTCACTACTACTTAATAGAGTTCTTGAACATTCTTGAAGAGTTCGATTTTTATTTTTTACAAAACTATTTTGTTATGGTGTTCTAAGAAATGAAAAATTATGACTTATTTCCATTTTGTTACAATAATGTTGAAATAATTCATTCTCAAATTCTCCTCCATGATCACTTCTAATAATATTAATTTTCCAAATTTAAAGTTTTGAATACATTTAGCAATTTTTTTAGAAGTTTTCAACGTATCAATCTTATGTTTTAAAAATAATGTCAAAGTATACTTCAAATAGTCATCAACAATAACAAACACATATCTGTTGCGGTTGATCGATCTTATTTGCATTGGACCAAATAGGTCTACTTGTAAAAGTTCTAAAGGTTGGCTAATAGAAATTTAAATTTTAGCTTTAAATGAAGAGTTTTTAAGTTTTTCATTTTGACATGCATTACACAAATTATTAAATTTAAAATTAATTTTCGATAATACTCGAACAATATTATTTTTAGCTGATTTCTGTGTATTTTTAAAATTAACGTGACAGAATTGTTTGTGCCAAATCCAAGAGTCAGAAATATCTGCTAATAAACATATACCTTTATTGTGTTTCATGTTTAAAACATAAATATCATGTTTTCTAATTCCTTCGAAAGTTATATTATTATATTTATTAAAGATGTTTCATTTTTCATGTTTCAAAAGTTATACTAAAATCTTTATCACATAATTGACTAATACTTCAAAGATTATGTTTTAAACTCTTTACTAAATAAACATTAGAAATTAGAGGAAAGTTAGATATACCGATAGAAGCGACATCTCCATGTCCAATAACATAGCCTTTGGAATTATCTCTGAATGTAACAGTTCCATCATCTTTATACGATCTATTTGTTACCATTCCAGTATTTCTATTCATATGCTTAGAGCATCTGATGTCAAGAATCCATTTCTCCTATTTATGTCAGAGTACCTACAGAAAAAAGACAATATTTAAGGGAACCCACTTCCTTCGTTAGGATCATAAGGGTTAGCTAGAAGGTAACCATACCCAGAAGGGTTTGATAAAACCTTTGAAACTAATTTTTTATTGAAATGTACATCATTCAAAATTTTACCAATATGCTTTTGTCTAATTAATTTTTTTTTTAGTTTTAAGTATCCACATTTTGATAGTCATTATGTCATGTTGTTTTCATTGACTATTCACTAGCTTGCGAAACTTGGAATAGAAAGTAGCATACTTGAGTTTTACTTTTGGTTTATTTTATTTTTTAAATTCTAAGCCATTTTTGTTAAAAGAAGGTTTTGATGTACTAATTAAGTGAGATAAATTCTCCTTTCCTTTAATAAATTTAGAAATATTGGTAGATAAGTTATTTACCTTCTTTTCTAGTATGTTTTTATCTTTACTTAAATCTTTTAACTTATTTACAAAAGCATCAATAACTTTTCTTAGGTTTAAATTGTCATTAGATAAAGTAAAACTTTCCTTTTTCAAAATATGCATAATATTATCATCAGAGGATTTATAAAGAGTTTGTAACTTTTAAATTTCTTCTTTTAATATTTTTTCATCCTTTAGCATTTCACTTTCTAACTCTAATCTGTTAATTTTTCCTGAACATTCTTTATGAGTCTTTCTTATATTTATCATCTAATTCTAAAGCTGTTTCTACTACATCTTCAAAAGATAGATTGAAAAGTACCTCATCTTTGGTAGTCGTGAAGCGTACATTAGCTTGTTTTCCATCACTATAACTATCACTATTACTTTCGCTTGAAGAGTCATCCTATGCAGCTTGTGGACGTTTGTTATTCTTTGAGAATTTTTTCATTCTTGAAGTTCTTTTTAAAGCACATTTTGTCTTTATTAAATTCGGGCAATCCGTTTTCATATATCCATATTTGTCGCGCTCATAGTTTATGAATGAAGATCCATCTTTTCAATTATTAGGTTTCATTTTTCGAATCATATTGTTGAATTTTCTGAATTTATTGTAGTTTTTGTTAAAATTACTACATATTCTTCATCAAGATCTGAATCACCGTCACTATTTACCTAAAAAGAAATACTTCGTTTATCTTGGGCTAAATCTTTTCTAGCTTGGAAATTTGCTTCATTAGATATTAAATTTCCAATTAATTCTTCTAATTTAGGTGTAGAAAGATAATTAGCTTCTTCTATAGTAAGAAATATCCTTTCCCATTCATCAGTTAAAGCATTTAAGATTCGTGAAACTAAATCAAAATCTGTAAATGTTATTCCTATAGCCATATGGTCATGTTGAATCATTTGAAACTTGGAGTACATTTCTATGATACTTTCATTCAATTTTACCTTAAATGACTAAAATTGATTTTTCAATAAATTAATCTTGGTTTGTTTTACCTTCGTCATTCCTTCATGGGTAACTTATAGCATATGCCAAATATCATAAGCAGTTTTATGCATCATGACTCTTGAAAATTCATTTTTTATCAAATACACAATATGAGACATTCAAAGCTTTAACATTATTGGAAGCAACGGTCTTTTTGAGCATCTATCCAGGTACTCATTTTAATAGAAGGTGCTTCGTACTTGGACTGAGTAGATTGCAAGATATCAAGTCCACTCGACTCCATAAAAATGTTCATACGTGTAGCCCAATACATATAATTAGACCCATGAAAAATGATGAATATGTAGTTCATTAACCTTCTTGAAACATGTTGTAACATTAGCCATATTATTCAAAATGGTGTCATGATTTTGAATGAAGCATGCTCTGATACCAAATGAAAAATCTATATGATCCTATGTAGCCAATCTAATAACTAAAAAAGCTAAACTACTATTAAAGTAAGCTAAAGCAGTAAAGTTAAAGAGTAATCACTCTAGAGTTTTTCTGATGGTTCGGGGCACCGCTCCTACATCCAGTTCCTAAGCATCTCTTAGGTATTTCCTTACGAATTCCCCCACTTGACCCAGAGGAATAGGTTTACAATTCGAACTATCCAAGCACCTCTCAGATTTTGACTTTCCTTTACAAAGGAGTTTGCTTGACAATCTTGTATTCTGCTAATACAAATATTGGTTGATAGTACAAGACTTCCTATAATCTCCTTGATGGTTCTTGAAGTGTATGCACATATTTATGGAAGTATAACAAGAGTATCTTGAATAATATAATAGAATTGAATTCACAAAAGATTCGGGTGAACGCAAGAGAATAAAGTTCAAGAGATTTAGAAAAGAAATAAGTTAATTTTTTAACAAATGTTAAACTCTATTTATAATAATCAAAGAGTGGCTTTAAGGAGACCCATTTTTTCATAGAAAACCTTTGGAGATCATAGAGACGCCAAGAATGGATGCATCCTTTTAAAAACATCTTTTAAGAAAAATAAAAGTTTTCAGTCCATTGAACGTAGTGGTCCGTCTACTGAATAAGAACAAAGTCGTTTCGTGCTAAAATTCAAGACATATATAATGAAAGTAAATCAAGAAATTTCAATCGGTTGGCTAGTGGACTCAGCCGACAGCACTTAATCGGCTGAGGCCATAGGCGGGTTGACTGAAGTGGGCTAAAACAGTTTTTATAAAGTAGCTTTGATTTTTCATTTTTTTAATCTTTGATTGTTGTGTGTGTATGCCAATTTTCAAAGAGATTTTACAACATATTCTAAGAAAATATACATATTTTTGACTCTTGATGGTTTGTATCTTGATCTTCATGAAGTGTTGACGATCCTTCGTTAGTGTTCTGCTTGTCTCTTTGGTTGATAGCTTGCTATTTTTCGAATAGTGTGATATAATATACATAGAGATATAATTGTCATCATTAAAACTTCAAACTGAGGATCAAACACCCCCACTCTATCCAAACCCTTCTCTAGATGGTACGGTTCGAAATTTGTAGTTGCCCGACATATTTCTCGCCAGATTAAACCACCTACCATCTTCTTCTTCACCTTCCTCACCTCCCATTACACTTGAAATTGTTAGTCGTTGTGACAAGGATCGAAGATGCACGATAGTAGTAAACAATGTAAATGCAGGGAATAGTATAGTAGATTACATAGTTTATTTTATACTGGTTCAGACCTCCCATCCTACGCCAGTCTCGAAACTCTCCTTCAGTATTTCACTATCAACCCCTTACTTTGTCCGAAGCAGAACAAGTTAACAGACACTACCTGAACAACTAAACATGATTTCAACAACAATTACAAGTAGCGTAACAAAAAGGTTACTCTTTGACATGGCATATCTTGATATACAAAATGTTAGCTTTACGTATAATGACTCCTAAAACAAAACCAAATGATGTTGAGTGGAGGTGTAGAGGCTAAGAATTTTATTCGACTAGAGTATGAGATGAAGTAAACTAGTTAAAATCTTTGAATCGAATGAATTTCTTGGAACTTGGAGAATCACTTTAGAAATCGAGTGTTTAGGAGTGGAAACCAAATCATAGAGTTGTATTTGATTCAAGGATGGCAAGGGGTTTATATAGATATTGTAGTGATGCTAAAGTAGGGGTCAACCTTCCAATTTCACCATTGATGAAGAGAAGTGGCTGCGGTTGCAAAGAAGTGCAACTTCTGGAGTGAAGAGACACAACGATATCATTTCGAAAAACCAGTCGTTTTATACTAGGTTGGTCAATTAAAAGAAGGCTTTAGTTACTAGATTAATAAAAATTCAAGATTGAGAGCATAGCCAAAAATAGTAGACAAGTTGTTTGTATTTAGACGACTGGGTTCAATCGACTGAAAAAGGCTTTTCGTCGACCGAATTTGTAATTTTCAGAAGCTTATGTGGTTCAGTGGTAAAGGTAAGTGCGCATCTCTCAACCCACCAGGATTTGAATCCCGGCTTTGCATATTTTTAGTCATTTTAGTTTACACCATTTTGACCTGAAATAACTCAATAAACATATCTGTACCCTTTTGCATTGTTATTATTATCAAAACATCATATATATATATATATATATATATATATATATATATATCTTTCATTCTTCTCCTTTTTTATGATGACAACCACACAACTTTAGTATAAAATAATAATTCCCCCTAAATATATGTTATGTAAATTTATCTCCCTCAACTTCATACAAATATCAATATAAAATATGTAAAACACGCATTCATCTCCTCCTTTGTCATAAAAAAGGCATAAGAGCATTGACGTACAATGATAAAAACATCCCCTAGGCATAATGTTTCTCTTTAACTTTTAACTATGTACTCCCTATATCAATATGCTCATTGATTCTCTCCCTTTTGTAATTAACAAAAATTAAGAGAAAATTAAAAATAAATAGAGAATTTTATAGAAAAATCAAAAATATATAATTTTAACATCAATGCAAAACGATGTGTATCCAATAGATATGTCAAATGTAAGCAAAATGAAACTCATTTTACAACAGATATAAGGTTTACGGCTTATGAAATCATATCCGGTTGAATATGGTTGATCTCTTAAAAACATAATTTCCACTTGTAATCACAGTATCGTAATAATTGCTAATGTATGATTGTCTATCATAATCAGTTAGATTAGTATAAACCCATATAGCAACATTAATTGTTATTGATTTAGTATTCAAATGATTTTTTCTATTTCTAAGCATAATAATATCATGAGATGGATTTGTTTTAGAACTACCTCCACTTTTAATACCGACATTAAGATAGGTATACCGCAATGCGTATCTATTACTTTTTCTATAATTATCTTGTTTATAGTCCAAACCAGTTCTATTATTATAAACTTTGCTATTAGTAGTTAAGGAAGATAAATCGTCTTTTTCTCTATTAAAAGTTTTGATTTTTTCATTTAGTTTATCAAAAACAGCTTTGGAATCACAAATTCCTTTTTGCAACAAAGTGTCATTATCTTCCAAATATTCACATTCTTTAATTAATTTTAGGTCCTTATCATTTAAATCCCTATTCTCTTTTTCAAGAGACAAAAGTTTAGAATTAGAATCATTTAAAGAATTTCAAAAAATATATTTATGTTTTGCAAAACTTCAATTTCCTTTAAAACATTGGTATCTTTACCGTTTAAGAGCTCATTATCTTTTAATAGAATTTTTTTTTTGTGAAATAAGTTCTTCCAATATATTTTCAAAATTTTTAGTTTTTTTACTAAAATCTTATTTTCTTCCGTTAAATGCTAATTTTATGTGCACAGTCATCTAATTTAGCTAAAACAATAAAACTGACCTTTTATGATGCTTTGATATCTTTTTAACTTCTCATGTGTTTGTAAACGGTCACTATATATAGAATATAAGCGTATTAATTTTGATCTGAGTTTGGCCACATAGTACATGTACCTTGATTCTATCGATTGTTTCTCGCTTCTAGAAATTTGTTTTTTCTCGATTGTCTTTGAGCACTGACTGGATCTTCTCTTGCTCGCCATCATTCTTTGATGTTGTGACGATCAATATAATTCCTGGCTCTGATATCACTTGTTAGTCTCTATGAACAGGATTGAAGTTGCTCAATAGTATTAAATAATGTAAATGTAGCAGAATATTATAGTTGACCAAATAGTCAACTTTATATAGTTCGGATCTCCGGTTCTACTTGCATTCCTGATGCTCCCATTCAATATTTCGCTATCAATACCCACTCTTTACTTGGAGGAACAGGTTAACAGACTCTCCCTGGACAACCGAGCATGACTTCAACAACAATTAGAAGTAGTGTAATAAAAACACTACTCTTTGCCTCGGTGTGTCTTGATATTCAAAACGTCGGTTTTACGTACAATGACTCTTAGAACCAAGCAAAATGATAATCAATGGTGGTAGAGAGGCTAACAAATTTATTCAACTAGAGTTTGAGATGTGAAGATGAAGCAAACTAGTCAAAATATTTAAATCGGATGAATTTCTAAGAACTTGGAGAATCGCTTTAGGAATTGAGAGTCTAGGAGTGGAAATCATGGCATAAAGTTGTGTTCCGGTTCAGGTATGGTTAGGGGTTTATATAGATGTTGTATGGATGCTAAAGTAGGGGTGCAACCTTCCAATTTTGCTATTAATGAAGAGAAGTGGCTGCAGGAGCAAAGAGGTGCAACAGAAGTGAAGAGATACGAAGATATCACTTCAAAACTAGCTGTTTTATACTAGGTTAGTCGATTGAAAGAAGGCTCCGTTCGACTGGCTTAGTACAAAATTCGAACCAGAGAGCATAGTCGAAAAATATTGACAAGTTGTTCATATTTAGTCGACTGGGTTTAGTCGACTGAACAAGGGTTTCAGTCGACTGAATCGTCATAATTTTTAAAAGTATCTGTGGTTTAGTGGTAAAGGCATTTGCTCATCTATCAACCCACCCAAGTTCAAATCTTAGATTTGAATAACTTTTAACCATTTTATTTTACACCTTTTCCATCATCATTTTGACCTAAAATAACTCAATAAACATATTAGTAGCATTGTTGTATGGTTGCTATCATTAAAACACCTTATATGCGGTTCTTTTAGAAACTATCGATGCTAAATTACCATTATGCCCTCCTTCCCACCTCCTCCACCACTGACACCACTTCTTCCAACTCTTACAATGGTTTCGTTTCAAAAATTTGAAGTTTTTCTTATGATCCAACTCTTGATTCTGTACCTTTTGAAAATTTTAGGGACATCTATCAATTTGACCATATTCTCTTTATAAACTTTTAGGCAAAGATTTAATTCTATGTGGTGTTGGTTAAATAGACTAGCTTGCATAGATTCAAATTGAAACTTACGTTTTCTTATTCCCTTGCAACTGTATCCTTTCGAGTTTTTAAGCCTCGAGGATTGTTTAATGAGATGGTAACTGAGCTTCTTCCACCTTTAGATTTTGATTATCATTTTGTAGTTGTACCATATTGGGATTTTAGGATTCTTTGATTCCTCACTTTCTCTAAATATCCTTTATCGTTATTGGAAGAGGGAGACGACTCCCCGTGAGCGTTTTCTTTCGAGGCCTCCTTTTTCGATTATACATCAACTGAAATCCTTCTTCGTCAACAATAAAGCCTCGTTTTAAAGAAAATCTTATATGAGAGCAATAGTAGACCTCTAAATCTTTTTTTAGGAGTGGAAAAGAATTTTTCTTATGAGTAAAGCAAGGATTCTGCCACTGCTATAGGAGAAAACCTAAACTAATTTCAGAATATTTTAAAAACTAGAGATTTTTTCTATTTCTATCCCCTTTTTTAATAAGGAATGCTAATAGTTTACTATATTACATTGTAAATTCACGAAGCAAGATGTAAAATACATATGTAGGCTTAATGCTTATATATGTTGAGTCACACATCCTACTATGACTATGTGATAAGGTTACAATGAATTAACTTTAACAACATAATGATAAAAAACGCATTTTAGTAAAATATGAAGACTTGGTACAAAATATTTTTGATAGAAAAATGAGGTGGTTTTATCGCATAGGAAAATGATAATTATCAAATAACCGTTAGGTTTTGTAAAATATAACTAAAGAAACTTTTTTATGTATTCTGTAAATATCAATACTTTTAAAAGCCGAGAACCTATGAGGCCATGACATATCGTTTTCATGTATAACTTAGTATCTAGTTCTCATATATGATTTATATTTTATTTAGCCTAGATATAATGCTGAATTTTGTAAACTAATACTTGTAATTCGAATTACTAATTTCGAATTAGATTTAACCAAATAAGACTTGATAATAATGTAAAATAATTTAAGTATGTCCACACATGTTTATCTCTTATATAGTATTTCAAATTCAAGGACAATACTACAATTTTTTGTGAAAAAAGTCATTTTGTGGTTATGCAACAAGGGTGTTTGTCAATGTTTATCAAAAGTTGTCATTCTAGAGCGTAGAGTGAAAGCATTCTCCTTAGCACCTAATTTTTTTCGAAAACAACACTTCACATTTATGTATATTGGAATGTTTTTATAATACTCATGTTTATAAAAAGAGAAAAAACCATTATGAAAAATGTATTTGTCTTGCAAAAAGGCCGTGAATAATACAAAGCGCGTCATTTTAAAGACTTTATAGTTAAATGAAATTCGTATTTTGTTATGTGAAGTTATTTTTATAGCCATTTTTTTTGTTTTCATAAAAATATGGTGTTGATTAGCCGATCATTTTAAAATACAAATATTTTTGCGCTATATCCATTTTTCAGTTATGTTTCGACTATTAAGAAATCTTGACTGTTGCGCTTAGTTTTTCACATTGTTTCAGAAATTCTGAAGTTCCAATTAAGTTCTAACTCCTGTATTTATTGCTTTGAAAATTTATGGACATGCACCCATTTGGCAATATTTTCGGTTTGGACTTTTTGGCAGGGAAGTTGTATCTAGTGTGGGTTAAATAGACTACCAGGTAACAAAAATTTGAACTGACGGATAATTTTCGGATGTGGATGTCTTCGTATCCGCATTCGTGTCCACTTTTTCGGATATCGGATTTTTTTCCGCTTTTCAGATGCAGATGCGAACGGTTTTCGAATTTTTTGGTTATCCATTGACAGCCCTAAATAGACTACCAGGTAACAAAAGTTTGAAACATATATCTTCATATTTTTTAATTACCAAAAAATTTGAAAGCAGCCATAGCTATATGGATATGTCAAAGTCTTTTTTGAATAGGATTGTGAAGTCCTAAATACGACGAAGCAATCTATAAGCCTAATTCTTTAGTAGACCTTAATCCAACAATAGGCTCAAAACCCAACGATTCAAAAAATAAAAGTCAATTTGCTATTAACCTGACTCTCTGTAGCCTAAAGCCATCGATCTCAAACGATAATAACCTAAATGCGTCTTTGACAACTTTCTTAAACATCGACTAATATAAAGTATTGTCTTACTACACAAAAAGTAAAGAAAACCTAATTAGTTGTCGCCGCTTTCTCTCTTCCTTCATCAATTCTATTGTTGGATTATATAACTTTCTCAGGTAACTAGGCAAAATTGGTTTTTCACTTTTTTTAATGCCGTCGCCCGATACGCAATTTTTGGAGAAATTCCGATCCTATTAACGCTGAAACAAGATAGAATCTTCAATTTTGGTATGCGAACAGAATTTTGGATCATGATTTCTATATGAACATGAACTGCATACAAAAATATAACCAAAGCTAGTTTGATTTTCCTGAAACCATTTTGTACACATTTAGCGGAGAGGGTTTTACGTACAATGACTCTTAGAACCAAACCATACGATAATAAGTGGAGGTGTAGAGGCTAGCGAGTTTATTCAACTGGAGTATGAGATGCGAAGATGAAGCAAACTAGTCAAAATCTCTGTATCGGATGAATTTCTTGGGACTTGGAGAATTTCTTTAGAAACCGAGAGTTTAGGAGTGGAAATCAAAGCATAAAGTTGTGCCCCAATTTAAGGATGGTTTAGGGCTTTATATAGATGTTGTATGGATGCTAAAGTAGGGGTGCAACCTTTTAATTTCGCCATTAGTGAAGAGAAGTGGTTGTAGGAACAGAGTGGTGCAACTTCTAAATTGAAGAGATACGAAGATATCACTTCAAAAACTAGCCGTTTTATACTAGGTTAGTCGATTGGAAGAAGGATTCAGTCGACTAGATTAGTATAAAATTCGAACCAGAGAGCATGGTCGAAAATAGTTCACAAGGTGTTCATATTTAGTGCACTAGGTTTAGTCGACCGAACAAGGCTTTCAATCGACCGAATCATCATAATTTCTAAAAGTTTTTGTGGTTTAGTGGCAAAGCCATGTGCTCATCCGGCAATCCATCCGTGTTCAAATCCTAGCCTTACATAATTTTTAGCCACTTTATTTTACACATTTTCCATCATCGTTTTGACCTGAAATAACTCAATAAACATATTAGTAGCATTGTTGTATGGTTGTTATCATTTAAACACCATATATACGGTTCTTTCAGAAACGATCGATGCTAAATTATCATTATGCCCTCCTTCCCACCTCCTCCACCACCTACACCACTTCTCCAAGCTCTTACAATGGTTTCGTTTCAAAAAATTTGAAGTTTTGATTCTGTTCCAACTTTGGATTCTATATGTGACACCCCACCCCGAGACCCACATTAATAAAGAGAATTAATGAGTTATTCCGTCTACTAATGCAGAGAATAGGGCTGGTTAAGGGCGACCGAATAGTAATGCATTAGCTAAAGACTAAGTACGTCGATTTTTACCATATTTTTTTTTCGTGTATCTCAAGTGATCGACATACTCAATGTTTAACTAATACGATACTACACGGCTGTAGGATCTATTCAGAAACAAAATGCAATAAATATAACAATCACATCACAGAACAACAGCCACAGATATATATACTAATACAGCCGAACATCAAATGTAATACCCTACATCATAGTGGTGTATAACCACACAATATACATACATCTCCGTCTCTATAAAATAATATGTACAATAAGCTGACACAAAAGAGACAACACGAAAGATGTAGCCAAGTCCATAGTCATGAGCCCCTCAAAAATCAAAATGGGTCCAAGCACAAAAGATAGATATCCGACCTAACCCGCAACTCGGTCTGACCCGAGTGACAAACACACGGGTCAGGCAAACTGAATCTTATCGTTAGAAAAAAAATACGATAAAGTGAAAGGGAACTTTCCCCTTACAGCCTTAAGGGAAACATAAGCAGATAAGAATTACTAGAGTAGATATCATATAACTTCTACACGTCACTACAGGTGGTTTGAAACTATGTATATACTTGGTTTAACAAAAGAGAATGAGCGAGTAGGGTATAAGGGAAACTCCTAACAATCATTCATTAAATAATCATCCTTCCAAAATCATATAAAATCCCAAGTATCAATTCATAAATTCGAAATTACCGAAATCCACCAAGAAATCATATATGCCTTTCTCATATCTATAAAGCTACAGAAAACACATAAAAAGGTGGCAAAATTGAAATCATCATGAATCATCAAAAGAAACCTCGGATTGGCCAGATCCCGCATGCCGAAGCAATGCTGCACGTGCTACTTACCAGTACTACCATCATTATGGTACCATATCCATCTATTGACCGAAATCCTCACATCGAATTGTTTCGGTCTATGACGTCATCTGTATCCATCCCGAACACCCGCCATCATAGTGATTGGAGTCTTCACTCCAATCGGTGTCCGCTGAGCCCCCGCCATCACAATGATCGAGCCAAACATTGCTTGGCCCGATCGGGACTCAAAGTACTGGTAGTCCTTCTAGAATGTGTCAGAAACTCTCGGATAATAACACAAAAAGTGGTAACGTACATCCCATACCGCACGTTCTCACTTAGCGGTTTTCTAGCCGCTAGTCGATGCCACACTATGAAAATCATCTAAATCATCATAAGAATCGCCTCATGTCATCGGCGAATGGTATGAAATGCCAAACTTGTCTTATCTCATCGACAAGTAAGAAACACCATAAATTCATCAATCATCATCAAATTCCATCGAAATATTTGCCTCATATCATTGGCAAGAGCATCTCTATCAATATAGCCCATCATCGAATATACTCCTATTTAGGTGTTCTCGGACTATACACACACACACACACACACACACACACACACACCAAATAAATTGATATGGAATAATGCCCCAATTAGGATTTAAATACATCAAAAACATACCACGAAGTGGTTATCATCAAAGAGGAATTCAAACAATTCCCAAAAGTTGTTTCGATCGTACAAGTCCGAAATTAACCGATAAAGTAAATTCACGAGTCCCATACCTCGTAATTTTACTAAATCGTTTAATTTACTTTCTCATACGTCTGAAAAAGAATCAAAGTAATTAAAATTAATAAAATTAATTATAATATATTTTACTAGAGAAAATGGGATTTTAAACCAATTTCTAGAAATTTATCTAAAGGATTTTGAGAGAAAACTCATCATTTAAAAGAATTTTAATGATTTTGAAAACCTAGAAAATAAAGAATAATTGTTTAAAAACCTTTAAAAATGTGTAAAAACACTTATTATACAAACCATGATTTTAGAAGATTTTATGCAATTTATTCGGATTTTTAAAACTCAAAAGACAACAATTTGCAATTTAATCGGTATAAATCGATATTCAAATTTAAATCGAATTTGAATTAAATTTAAATCCAAATCTTATCCTAACTTGACTAGTCCATTGCTGGACATAATAATCAAACATTAGCATCAAATTTCATATATAAAAATTTGCAAAAGAATGCAAATGAAATTGTCGAAATCGGACAAATATATAAATATTGTGGCTGTCAATGACAGACCAACAGTAAAAACATCAATTTTTCACCATGTAAACAACAAAATCTTATAAAATTTAAAACATAAAAGTTGTAGCATATTTCCTACGAATTCCAGAACATCTTGAATTTCAAGATTCTGATCAGTAACGTGAAAGTTATGATCGAAATACTACATAGAAAAAAAATTGTGCACTGGTTATTAACACGGACCAGCAACGAAAAAATCAATTTTTGTCTATGTAGACTTCAAAATTATTCAAAACAAAAACATGAAAGTTGTGGAATATTTCACTAGAATTCCAGAACATCCAAGATTTTGAAATTCTGATTTGAAACACAAAAGTTATGCCAAAATCACTAAAAGTTAAAAGTTAAGCCTGGACTGATACATTTTCGGGACAGTGACAAACTTTGTCAATTTTTGCATAGCAAACGTCAAAATTACTGGAAACTCAACAAACTAAAGTTATGGAATATTTCACAGGGATTCCAGAACATCCAATATTTTTAAATTCCGATTAAAAACGCAAAAGTTATGGCGAAAATACTATTCAGCCAAATATATTTCCTGTGCAAAAACGCTTTCGGTTTTGCAACTTTGACAGCAAATAGGAGGTACAAACGGACTCGAAACTTGATAAAATTTTACAGGAATGAACTATAACAAATATACTCCAAACTGAACAAGTTTGGCAGCAATCCGATGCCGGATGAACAAGATATGGCAAATGAAATTGGCACTATTTCAGCCGGATAAACATATCAAAAAGATCAAAAACAAAACATCACAATACCAAACTTTTACATAGCGAAGAATTTTCATTTGCTTATAGTTTGCTGCAAGTTTTCACTTACCTTTGCGGCAAAAAGGAGCGAAATTGGCTGCAAGATGAGATCTTCAAGCTAGCAATGGCCTAGGCAGTACCTATAGTTGCTGAAAAAAGGACATGCAAAGGGGAAAGCCCATTAAAACAACAATAGTAACTGAAACTAAGATTTTTCCCGGATTTAAGATGGAGATTGGTTAGAAGATTATCTGGCTTTAATTTTTAAAGAAGAAAATCTCTTAATTTTGTGTGGAATTAACTAAGATTTAGCAAGGGTTTGAGGTTGCCATTGATTTTACTTTTGAGCTTCTGTTACAACTGGAGGAGGAGATAGGAGAGGAAAACTGTACTTACACTGTTTTCCTCACCAGAAACTTCTTTATGGGCTAATGGACCAACACTTCAGCCCAAAAACATACTTAGCCAAAAATTCCAATTTATGTTTTTATTTTTATTTTTATATAATGCTATTTCTCTCATATTTTACACATTTTATATCCGAATTCAACAAAATAAAAATGCATTGGATTTGTTAAAACACAAGGAAACCAATAAAAAGAATAAAATTATATTTTACCAAGTTTTATTATATATATTCACCATTTATTCCCTATTTATTGCAATTTTACACTATTTATCCAACTAATGTAAATATGGACATATTTTATCAAATGAAATGGGTTATCTCATTTATTATGGGGGAATGATTTATTTTAACTCCCGAAAATTTTTATCCCCATTATATATCATCTATAACATGATTAATTATTTATTCAACACTTTTCCTAGTGTATATATAAAAAAAATGTAATTTAGACATTACATATATTATTGCCAAATTGTGCATGCTAATGGAATATAGGCACAAATCTCTATTCAAAACTCATGAAATAAAGAGATATTATATTTTTTTTTCCATTCCCATATATGTATTACACAACCCCAAAATATATATATTCCCCTTTCATTATCCTTCTTCCTAAATTTATTTCAAATCATAAAATTGAAATAAATCTCATTTTATTTTATTCTCGTAAGATTAACTCACATAATGTTGTTCTATCCCTAACAACAATATTATCCTCATTTTCTCCCCATTAATTTAATTAATGAATCTAATATTAAATCATAACTATAATTATGACTTAATACTAGCGGTAATCTCTAACCAGGGTTGTTACAGACTTCCCCCCTTAACAAAATTGCGTCCACGCAATTTCTAAAGGAAAAACCCATAACAATGCAATAATTCACTCAAAAGAAACAAGAAATGGCTTGAGAAAGAAAGTTCTCACCGATGTCAAATGAAGAAAGAAAACCCGGAAAAGAACGCTCGATAGATTCTCTGGTTTCCCAAGTGCAATCTTTCGGATTCTCCGACCATTGAATCTTAACAAGAGAAACGTTCTTGCTTCGAAGGCGTCTCACCTCCGAATCAAGCACGCGAATAGGCTGCTGAGAAGTAGATAAACTCGGTGAAATCTTAAGCTCAAGCTGCTCGGAAGGATCAATGACTAAATCTGAATCTCAAATACATTTCCGAAGCTGAGAAATGTGGAAGACATCATGAATATCCAATAAATGAGATGGCAGAGACAATCGATATGCTACAGGACCAATGCGCTCAATAATCGGAAAGGGTCCTATAAAGCGAGGAGCCAATTTCCCAGTGGAGTTAAAGCGCATTACTCCCTTCATAGGGGATACACGAAGGAATACAAGATCACCCACTGCGAATTTCAGAGGCTTCCTACGGTTGTCCGCGTAGGATTTCAGACGATTCTGTGCCTCTTTCATCCGCTGTCTAATCAAAGATATCTTTTCTGAAGAATCACGAACTGAGTCTGGACCGAGTATAAACTTCTCGCCAGATTCTAGCCAACAAGATGGAGATCGGCATGGTCTTCCGTACAGTGCCTCGAAGGGAGCCATACCAATACTGGATTGATAGCTGTTATTGTAGGAGAACTCTATCAATGGTAGATGATCCTCCCAAGAACCACTGAAATCAAGAATGCAAGCACGGAGAAGGTCTTCAAGAATACAGTTCACCCTCTCAGTCTGTCCATCAGACTGGGGATGATAAGCTGTAGAAAGATTCAGCTTTGTTCCCAAAGCTTGCTGAAAACTGGTCTGGAAATGGCTGGTAAACAAAGGATCACGATCACATACGATCGAAGAAGGAACACCATGTAATCGTACGATTTCCTTAATATAAATCTTTGCCAACATAGGAGCATTCCTGTTAGATTTAATAGGGATGAAATGGGCGGATTTAGTCAGACGATCCACAATAACCCAAATGCTAGAATGACCCGACCTCGAACGAGGTAGGCCATCAACGAAGTCCATCGATACTTGGTCCCACTTCCACTGTGGAACCTCAAGAGGCTGAAGAAGACCGGATGGCCGCTGATGCTCGGCCTTAACAAGCTGACAGGTCATGCAATTGCTTACATAACTTGCAGTATCACGCTTCATGCCTTCCCAATAGTAAAGGCAATGCATATCCGCGTACATCTTACTGCTACCCGGATGGATGGTATACTTAGAGCGATGACAATCATCAAGTATGTCACGCCTAAGTGTTGAATCAGATGGAACAACTATACGGTTCCACAGACGAAGGCAACCATGAGAATCAATCGAATAATCCCGCAACACCTCATCATGGGACTCAGATGAGCAAGACTGAATGAGGCGCATAATAAAAGCATCACGTCTCTGGGCCTCAGAGATACGATCAAGAAGAGAAGGTTGAGCCACCATACTGAATAATAAGACCGGTGAATCAGATGACGGTGCTCGATCATGAATGTCGAAGCTGGATAAGGTTTCAAGAACATCCCATTCGGCTAACATCATGGAAACGACTGCCGAATGCTTGCGGCTAAGCACATCAGCTACACGATTACCCTTCCCTGGGGTATACTCGATATCGAAATCATATGAGGTGAGGAACTCTAACCATCGTTGTTGCCTCATATTCAATTCCTTCTGCGAAAAGAGGTACTTGAGAGACTTATGATCGGTATAAAGGACGAAATGCTCACCAAGGAGGTAATGACGCCATATCTTCAAGGCGAAGACGATGGCTGCAAGCTCTAAATCATGGGTCGCGTACCGAACCTCGTTCGGACGTAATTGCCTTGAAGCATAGGCAACAACCCGATCCTTCTGCATAAGAACCGCACCAAGCCCACTGTGGCTTGCATCAGTATAAACAATGAGATCTTGGTTCCCTTCAGGAACCACAAGCACAGGAGCATGTGTGAGAAGCTCCTTCAATCGCTGGAAGGCAGCCTCACACTTGTCAGACCAGATAAAACGAACACCCTTCCTAGTGAGGTTTGTAAGAGGAAGCACGATGCGAGAGAAATCCTTAATGAAACGGCGATAATAACCCGTTAAACCCAGAAAGCTACGAATCTCATGAACATTCTCAGGCCTCTTCCAATTCTGAATAGCTTCGATCTTAGAAGGATCAATGGAAATACCTTCTGAAGATAGAACATGGCCTAAGAACTTCACTTGCTTTTCCCAAAAGTGACACTTAGAAAGTTTTGCTTTGAGTTGATGCTTTCGGAGAGTACTCAAAACAATTCTAAGATGTCGAGCATGGTCCTCTTCGGACTTGGAATATACTAAGATATCATCGATGAATACAAGAACAAATTTATCGAGATATTCCCGGAATACCTGATTCATAAGATCGACAAAGTAGGCAGGTGCATTCGTCAATCCGAACGACATGACAAGCCACTCATAAGAACCATAGCGAGTGCGGAATGCGGTGAGAGGGATACTATCCTCCGCAACTCGGAGCTGATGAAAACCAGTAGCAAGGTCTAACTGTGAAAAGACCTTAGCACCACTTAACTGATCGAACATGTCGTCGATCCTTGGTAAAGGGTAACGATTCTTGATGGTTAACTCATTAAGCTTGCGATAGTCGACGCAAAGCCTAAGAGTCCCGTCGGACTTCTTCACGAATACTACCGCGGCCCCCCACGGTGAAGAGCTAGATCGAATGAAGTGCTTAGCTTCGAGTTCGAGGAGTTGCTTCTTAAGTTCCTCGTTCTCCTTAGTAGACATCCTCGTGGGAGGACGACTAACTGGTTGCGCACCAGGGATGAGGTCAATACGAAACTCTATGGCCCGTGTTAACTCCTCTTCGTTAGCGACCTAACTACAGCAGCGACCTACGACCTATAGGGAGCCGTGATTTAACGACTCACAAAGATAACGACCTAATGGTATCAGCGACCTAAGGGGATCTAACGACCTAGTGCTCCAGCGACCTAAAGGCCAGAGCGAACTAACGAGTCAACAAGACGAGCGACCTAACGGTTCGAGCATTCGGCGACTTAACAGATAGAGAAGGAGACAACCTAGCGACCTAATGGTTTAACGAGCTAAGCTATAAGTCGTGTTAACTTAGGTCGCAACACCATACCATTCAACATACTTAGGTTGCCTCTCTTCTTAGGTCGCACACGACCTACCACTTGTCATCTTACTCAGTCAAACTCGATGCATCCTATCAAGCCACAAACCATACCACGACGTCTTACCATAGACCGTCACCAACCTATAACCCGCTAACCCGTTCCAGACTAGAGGGCAACCTCGTGCTATTGTAATTCTGACATTGCTCACGACCTAAGATAGGTCGCTCACGACCTAAGGACATTGCATTAGAAGGCCGCCTTCTCTAAGCCGCTACTGGTAAGGTCGCTTACGACCTAGAACTTGTTGAAACGAGCTTGCATGTTCTTATGGAAGGGGGGCCAGTGCTTCTTAGGTCGGCTACGACCTACGACCTTACTTAGGTCGGTCACGACCTAGGACCTAACTCCGAAAAATGCCTATAAATACGACCTTAGTTCCAACTAGGGGGGACTTTTGGCTGATTCATTTCAAGCGCCGTTACTCTGCTGCATTCTGAACTACTTCAACACCTTCAAGGAACTTCACGAAGAAATCAAACATGTCAAACATGTGTTCAAAGATTTGGATCGACATTGAAGTTTAGGCTACTTGTTCTAAGTCACTTGAAACTCAAAGTGTGTTGTAATCAAAGTGTAACTGCATTGACTTGTAATCAAATCGTCAATAAAGATATTCAAAGTGGACGTAGGCTATCTCTTAAGCCGAACCACTATAAAATTGCTGTTGTTTACTGTTTTTTCACTATTATCTGCTTATAATCTGTTCCCGAGCTATCGGGTGGTGCTTTCACGATCTCACTTCATACACCGGGGTGTTAGCGTTCAAATTTTAGCGTTAACATTTTTGATGCTTTCACTGAGAAGGTCGAACTCAGGCGAGTTATCATCATTGCTTCACAGAGGTTTGTAGAGAGAATTTCCTTGAAAACCAGAAGTCTATCCGAGATTATGGCTCCTGGAAGGAAAAGTAGATCTGTCAGATCTGGGAATATTCAAGAGGGAACCTCCGCTTCCCCTATATCGAATCAAGCCACTCCAGCTGTCGGAGTTACAAAGGCAGAGCTGGATGCTGCAATCTTAGGGCTGAACCAACAGATAAATGCCCAAAATGCACAATTCGAGGCTCAGAATGCCCAGAATGCCCTAATTCTGAATAGGTTGAACGATTTGCTTGGGGCAAACCGTCAACCGGCAGGTAATGAGAGGAATTTTGCTGGCAACATTTATGATGCTGAAGAAAGAAATGCTCCTGAAAGGGCTGCTAGCCCCTTTGAACAAACACTTCCAGAGGTTGGTGGATCTAGAACTCGACATGATGAGGAGTATCTTTCTGGAATAGTCCGACAAATTATGAAAGAGAGTATGCAGAGGGTTGAAGATGAGAAAGAATGGGGTTTCGCCCCAAGTAAAACTCCGTTTACTGAGAAAATCTTAAAGGCTGAATTCCCAAGGAAGTTTGTCCCTCCAACCATTCCAGCTTACAAGGGGACAAGTGATCCGAACGAATTCTTATACAAGTATGATTGGCACATGACAGGTGCCAGAGCCTCTGACGAAATAAAATGCCGATATTTTCCTGTGTATCTCGAAGGTGTAGCTCTGCTTTGGTTCACCAAACTTCCAGTCCGATCTATAGATCAGTTTTCTGACTTAACCCGGAAATTCAAGGAGCAGTTCAGACTATATGCCTCAAAAGCCAAGGATATCATGTCACTGTCAAGTTTGGAGCAGAATCCAGGAGAGACTATCAGATCTTTCTTAAACCGCTTTAATATAGCGCTAGCTGAGGTGGACAATGCAGAACCGCGAATGATATTGACTTATCTGATGAAGGGTATTGACAAGTCGAGCGAATTTGGGAAATGGCTAAACATGAAGGAACCAAATTCCCTTGAAAAATTCTATAAAAAAGCAGATGAATTCATACGCTTAGAAAGCCGTCCCGTACCGGTAAAGGCAGTGTTGGAAAAAGCTGAAGATAACACTGTTGTTCCACGCAAGAATGAATCTGCAGGGAAAAAAAGGGAAAATAACAATGGGAAGAAGCAGAGTAATCTGAAGAAGCCCCGATCCTTCAAGCCATCAGAGTATACTCCTTTATCAGATACGCCGGAGCGTATCTACCTTGCCACTAAAGATTCTATTGACTTTCCTAAACCTCCTCCTCTAAGGACCGGGAAAAAGGCTATTCAGAGTGGGAAGTTCTGCCGCTTCCATAATCAACCCGGTCACGAGACCGACGAGTGCCGCCAGTTGAAATCTGATCGAAGAATTGCTAAGGGAAAACAAACTACAGCAATTCGTGAAAAAGAATAGCAACAATCCTGCTTCATTTAGTCAGGGGCAACAGGCTCCTACTCATCAGCCTAGGACGAGTGAGAAGGCTGCAGGGCATGAATCCGGAAGGCCCATTATCAATGTCATTACAGGAGGACCTCACCCAGCGGGCAGAAGCTGGGGTGAGATGGAAAGGTATACCCGAGCTTTAAAGTATGTACCGACCGAGGAAGATGTATTCGTTTTGGAAGGTGCTACGCCCTTGAAGCAACAAAGAACTTTTGATGATGATATTGTGTTCAAAGCTAGGGATTCCGCCGGTATTGAAGCTCCTACCTTGGATCCCTTAGTCATCTCGGCTGGTATCGGGCCAGCTATTGTCAGAAGAGTTCTCATTGATTGTGGCGCATCCTGCAATATCCTCTTCAAGAAAACATTCGACCAAATGAAGATCCCTATGGCTGATGTGCAAGCCTCATCGCATAAAATCGCTGGCTTCACGGGGGAGCCAAAACAGCCAGTAGGAACCATTGATTTGTTTGTGGAACTTGGAGAAGGAGAGAGGAAAATGGTCCGCAAGCAAACTTTTGTGATTGTCGACGAATTTTCTGCTTACAATGCTTTCCTTGGTCGTCCAACTCTGGCAGCGTTCAAAGCTGTTCTCGCCCCGTGGTGCCTCACTATTAAATTCCCTACAGACAATGGAGTAGGAGTTATAAAAGGGGATCAAAATGCTGGGCGAGAGTGTTATCTGACAGAGCTACGAGAAACCAGAAAAAGAGAAATGGGAAAGAATGCGGCAGCCCCAGTCCGCATCAAAGAACCAGCCTTGTAGCAATTACAGGGCGGACCCTGCACTGGCGAGCACAGCGGAGCAAGGAAAGAGATGGACCCTAGAAAAGTCAGTGCAGGGGAAAATAGAGTGGTACCAGTGGAAACGACGATACCAATACCTGTTGACCCAAAGGACCCAAACAAGGTGTTGAATGTGGGTTCGCAACTTAATGCGTCAATTCAGAATACCTTAATATCTTTTTTAAAGGCAAATTTGGATGTTTTTGCTTGGACTCATGCTGATATGTGCGGAATATCCCCGGAAGTTGCAGTACACGCTCTAAATATTGATCCAAAATTTACACCTGTAAAGCAGGAAAGGAGAACTCAAGGCCCAGAAAGGTCGGCAGCATTAAAAGAAGAAGTTAATCGGCTCATGGAGAATAATTTTATCAAAGAATCTACCTATCCGAATTGGGTTTCAAATCCAGTGCTGGTTAAGAAAGCCAACGGAAAATGGGGAGTATGCATCGATTTTTCAGATCTAAACAAGGCCTGCCCCAAAGACTGCTTCCCATTACCCAGAATCGATCAACTGGTAGACGAAACAGCGGGACACGAATTGTTATCTTTTATGGATGCTTACTCCGGATATAACCAGATCATGATGCATGAGCCAGATCAGGAGGGCATGAGCCAGATCACCGACATTGGTCTTTACTGCTACAGAGTTATGCCTTCGGGCTAAAGAATGCAGGGGCAACATACCAAAGACTTGTTAATGCTATGTTCAAACAGCAATTAGGCAAGACTATGGAAGTCTACGTCGATGACATGTTAGTAAAGTCTAAGAAAGCAGTGGATCACATAGAACACTTAGCGGACATGTTCGCAGTCCTCCGAAAATACGGAATGAAGCTCAATCCTTTGAAATGTTCATTTGGAGTGGAATCCGGCAAGTTTTTAGGTTTCATCATGAGCGCTAGGGGCATTGAGGCCAATCCAGCTCAAATTACTGCATTGAAAGAAGTCAAAGCCCCTAGAACAAAGAAGGAATTGCAAAGTCTCAATGGAAAAGTCGCCGCTTTGAGTCGGTTCATTTCCAAAGCCATAGATAAATGCATCCCATTCTTTGACGCCCTAAAGAAAGGAAAGAAAAATTTCGATTGGACTCCCGAATGCCAAAAAGCCTTTGATGAATTGATTCGCCATATGGAAACGCCTCCAATACTTTCTAGGCCTGGCGATGGCGAGGATCTTCTTATATACTTGGCAGTATCATCTCATGCTTTAAGTGCAGCGCTGATACGAGAAGACAAAAGGATTCAACATCCAGTTTACTATATCAGCAAAAGACTCACTGGGGCAGAGATGAATTACTCTAAGTTGGAAAAACTCGCTTATTGCCTACTAATTGCATCTAGAAAGTTGAGGCAATATTTTCAAGCTCATCCTATCAGAGTCCTCACTGATCAACCTTTAAAGCAAGTCCTGTTTCGCCCTGAGACTTCGGGTCGTCTTCTAAAGTGGAATATTGAACTCAGTCAGTATGAAATCACTTATCATCCCCGAAAAGCAATCAATGGACAAGCTTTAGCGGACTTCATCGCAGAATTCACAGATAAGGGTAACAGTGAGGAGAAAACGGTCGACGATTCCCCAATCCAATGGAAGTTATATGTCGATGGTGCGAGAAACGACTACTGTTCTGGAGCCGGAGTTGTACTTGAGACCCCTGAAGGCCGATCATTATGCTACGCACTAAGATTGGAATTTCCTTCAACAAACAATGAAGCAGAATACGAAGCCCTTATCGCTGGCTTAAGGATTGCTAAAAAATTAAACATCCGAGCGTTACAGATATTCAGTGATTCTCAGCTTATTGTATGCCAAGTCAAAAAGGAATTCCAAGCAAAAGTGGGGAATCTGCCCGCCTACTTGTCAAAGGCTTGGGAACTCCTGGGTGATTTCAATCATTACATGATAAGTCACATTCCTCGAGAAGAAAACATGAAAGCAGATTCTCTCGCAAAGTATTCTAGCACAGGCGAAGCTCAATTTCTGGGGTTAACTCCGGTGAAGGTCCGGTCGACTCCTAGCATTGATGAGATGGACATTGATTGGATCATGAGCATGTTTCAAGAGCAAGAATCATGGATGACTCCGATAACATAATATCTGCTCAATGGATCCTTACCAGGGAACTCAAAAGAACGACAAAAGCTACTGAGAAAAGCCTCTCGATATATAATCCAGGATGGCCGATTATACAGACGGGGATTCTCAACGCCATTACTTCGATGTGTATCCAGGGAAGAGTCTAAAGCAATCCTAGCGGAGGTACACGGAGGAGAATGTGGTGATCACTCAGGAGGCCAAACATTAGCAAAGAAAATTCTCCGATACGGATATTTTTGGCCAGAAATTAATCGAGATGCAGCAGACTATTCCCGAAAATGTGACAGATGCCAAAGATTCGCCAAAATTCCTAGAGCTCCTTCCACTGAACTCACACAGATGGTCAGTCCATGGCCATTTGCAATATGGGGGATAGACCTTGTAGGACCGTTACCAACTGCCAAATCTGGAATTAAATATGCCATTGTTGCTGTAGATTATTTTACTAAGTGGGCAGAAGCTAAACCACTGGCTACTATCACCTCAAAGAAGATGATAAGTTTTGTGACTAAAAACATCATTTGCAGATACGGTGTGCCTCAAAAAATAATTACAGACAATGGTACTCAGTTTGAAAGTGAAGAACTCCAAGATTTTTGCAAGCAATTCAAAATCCGGAAAAGCTTCTCAGCAGTGGCTCATCCGCAGGCAAACGGGCAAGTGGAAGCCGTGAACAAAATTATTAAGTCAACAATCAAAAAGCAACTTGAAAGAGCAAAAGGTGGTTGGGTCGATAAGCTACCACTGGCACTATGGGCATACAGAACCACTCACAAAACTGCGACTGGGCACACCCCGTTTTCATTAGCATACGGGTCAGAGGCAATGATTCCGGTAGAAATAGAGGTCCCTTCACATAGAAGAATCCACTTCAATCAAGCAGAAAACGAAAAGCTACAGCTTGAAGTGCTAGATCTCCTTGATGAAAAAAGAGATGAGGCTAATCTCAGAATTGCAGCTCATCAGCAAAGGATAGCCAGACATTTCAATTCCAAAGTTCGCCAACGCAACTTTGAGATTGGAGACCTAGTCCTGAAGAGAATTATGACAGCGACAGGTGTGTTTGGGCCAAATTGGGAAGGACCGTATGTCATAGGTCAGAAGCTTCTTGACGGCACATTCAAACTCACTACTGTTGAAGGAGATCAAATTCCAAGGGCATGGAACAACAATCATTTGCGTCCATACTTTACTTGAAAATTTTGTTGAAATATTGTAAAAAGAATTATGAATGTATGATTCTTGTAATTGAAGGCAATTGTAAAACTGATGCAAGTAAATAATAAAAAATATAAAGTGGATGTAGGCCCAATTTCCTGGCCGAACCACTATAAATCTTGTGTTCCTTATTACATGTTTGCTTTATTTTCGATATAAAAAAGTACATAGAATGTATTGCTGAAATGTCGATTTAAATTTTTGCAGACAATGGAAGTGAAACTTGCACATAATAAGACCAAGTGATTCTCGCCAAATTTCAAGTCACAAAAGCTCCGAATTCAAATCCTAGATAGGAAGTACTTCAATTGAACGGCTTATGATTTCGACAGAAACGGGCCTTTGCTAATAAATTGAGATCGTTTGAACAAACAAACATCCAATTAAGAAGTTGATGCTCGTTCTCACGAACTTGCTTGACAATGAAGTACACTTCCTTGGATTAAACAAGTTACTTAAAAAAAAAAAGAGGATCGCTGAAAAGGCATAAGCAAGTGGACAAGGGAACAACCAAAGCCATCATCGGCAGCACAAGTCCTCTTTGGAGGCACAACTCTTCGGAGGATAAAGACCTCTAATCGGTCATACGCCACAAAAAAGAAAGTTCTCTACTCAACAAAAAAGATTGGAGGAGTCATGACCCTCCAACCATGAGAGAGTAACTTCCAGGCGATGAAAACCCTTTCTGAGGCACATTTCACCAGGAGTTGAAGTGTAACAACCGCTCTTCGGAATTTCACTTCACCAGAGTTGAAATGCAATCAAAATAAAAGCCCTCTTCGGAGGCCCATTTCACCAGGAGTTGAAGTGTAACAACCGCTCTTCGGAATTTCACTTCACCAGAGTTGAAATGCAATCAAAATAAAAGCCCTCTTCGGAGGCCCATTTCACCAGGAGTTGAAGTGTAACAACTGCTCTTCGGAATTTCACTTCACCAGAGTTGAAATGCAATCAAAATAAAAGCCCTCTTCGGAGGCCCATTTCACCAAGAGTTGAAGTGTAACAACCGCTCTTCGGAATTTCACTTCACCAAAGTTGAAATGCAAAACAAAATAAAGACCTTTCTGGAAGCCCACGTTTCACCGAGGTTGAAATAAAACTTCCAAGTGTTGAAACGTGAAAAGGCTTTCTTCAAAGGCACAACTCTTTGGAGGTACACGTTTCACCAAGATTGAAATAAAACTTCCAAGTGTTGAAACGTGAAAAATACCTCCTCAGAGGTACAACCCCCTCCCGGGGACACAATCAAAAAGAAAGACCTCTTCGGAAGCCCACGTTTCACCGAGATTGAAATAAAACTTCCAAGTGTTGAAACGTGAAAAGGCTTTCTTCAAAGGCACAACTCTTTGGCGATACACGTTTCACCAAGATTGAAATAAAACTTCCAAGTGTTGAAACGTGAAAAATCCCTCCTCAGAAGTACAAATTTCTATTTTAAAAAAATAATCCTCATCAAGGGCATACTTTAACTTTCAAAGGAAGAGTGATTTACCTATTCTAGAAAATAACCTTCCTCAAAAAAAAAAAAAAGAAGGAAGAAAGTTAAAGTACCCTTCAGAGGCCCGCTTTACCACATAGAAGAATTCACTTGGAAATGCGTACATAAGCAAAAAAAAAAAAAAGAGTGATTTCTTCGAAGGACAAAGCGTAAAAACTTATATGAAGGAAGTTGTACTCTACGAAAAAATTACTTCAAGAATGAAGTAATTATTCTTCAGAAAATAAGAGTGCAAGTCCCCTCAAAGTATAAAATATTGCAGCAAGCTTATGGTATGGGGGCAACATGGTATAGTTACATACAAAATGGTATAGCTACATCGGTAAAATACGCCCAAACAACATACCACAATTTCACCGCAATATCATATAAATAAACTTGTGCAAAAATGAATAATAAATGCATTCTCAAATTCAAACAAGAGTCTGTACAAATAAAGGATCATTTTATTCAATTGCAGATACAGGTTTCAAAATACAAAAGCAGGGGCCGGTGCCTGCACAACATCCGACCATTACATAAAAAAGGAATCAAAAAGCCCGAAGCCCGACTCTTCACTTCTTCTTACCACCTTTGGACCCTTTGCCCGGCCGAATGATTAGCTTTTCAGGTCTATCTATAGGCATAAGGGAAGAAGGAGAGGGAGGTACAACCGGTGCAACTTCCGGTTCTTCTTCAGTAATAATGATTTTCTTTCCCCTCCTCTTCGATGTTCCGTGCTTCTTTCTTCTCTTCGAAGAAGACTCACTCCCTGGAGTAACAAGAGCGGACAAAACTACGTCATCAGAAGGAGTCCGCTCCGGAGAGATCTCACCTCCTTCAAGTCCCTCGTCTTTCTGCTCTTGTGAAGCGATAGGGTCATCCAAGCCGTGAAGAGCCTCAATTTGCTCCTCTTGTGACCCGGGCTGTGAAGCAGAAGGAGGAGTCACCTGAAGAGACGGAGGAGGGATAACCGGAGGAGGTGAAGTCTGCACAACACTTGGTGTTTCAACTGCAGAAGAAGAAAAATTAAAAATATTAGTATCTCCCTAAAAGAAGGGAGATATGGGTTCGTCGAGATTCAAGAAGTAATCGAGAAGCTCATCAAACTTTTGAGGAGCAAGCAGGCGATCCACCTGGATCGGACCAATGTCAAAATTACCTGAAGATGTTTGCTTCGTTAGTTCAATCTCATAATTTTGAGCCCCGATATCCTCCAAAGCCTCATCATCAGTAGGGGTAATTACCCCGGTTCTTGTAGGAGGCAGCGAATGAGCACTGGAACCCGTGATGTCAACTTCAGAAGAAACTAAAGGGCATTCAGAAGTGGTAGGTGGTATTTCTTTTTCAGAATGTTCCCCTTCCGCCATTCCGGCCCGTACTCTGGCGAGTTGCTCTTTTCCCTTGGCAAGAGCGGCACGGGCATCATCATCAAGATAATGCTCTTCAAGAGCTGTCTCAGCGTAGCCAGCACCTTTACCACCGAGCATATCGAGTGCTGCCTCCCAAACTTCAGCTAGTGTAATTTCATACTTAGGGCCTAGAAAGGCAAGGCTGCCACGCCCCAAAATGCTGTGCAGATAAAAATCAAATAATGTGGAGCCAATGTCAGCTTTGGTTGCTTGATGGGCCTCTTCGGCCGCAAGTTTACCAGCAACAGCCTCGTCACGCTCCTTTTCGGCCATAGCAAGTCGAGCTTTTAACATCTCTATCTCCAAGCTTTGAGAGCCGGTCTGTTCTCGCAGCTGTAAAGTTTCAGCGCGATATTCTTCTATGACCTTCTCCTTGTGTGTAAGCTTATCTTCGACTGCCCTTTGACTGGCATGCGCATCTCGTACTTGTTGCTGAAGCATGCTCTCCTTTTGAGAATAGAGAGTAGACGAAGTGGCTAATTCTTCCTTAAGCTTTTCTACTTTCGCTTCCAGCTTTTCATTATAGGAAGCAATACTTCTCATTTCGGCGTCATGCTGTTCGAGAGTCTTCTGCCACTCATCCTTATCGTTCTCCATTGTGAGCATGGCCTCGAGATTGGCTCGGTTAACCCTCTGAAGCTCGTCGACAAGTTTTTGCCAGTTCGACATTCTTTCAATATCGGTCCTGACAGTATCAAGATTTCGCAGCATAGCCGATTTGTCGAGAGGAACCAAGTCGAGATCAAATCGAACCCCTCTCAGGCACCACCGAGGGAATCGACTTTGAAGAGTGGGAGGACCTTGCCCAACTTGGTATGCGGGCCGGTTGATGATTGTTTGAATGTCGGAACGAATGGGGGCAGGAGATTGAGCAGGAACATTTTGAGAAACTGTCGGCATTGTTTCTTCAGTAAGTTTAGCCCGCTTGCTAGAAGAATCTTCCATGTGACCTTTACCTCTCTCATCGTGAGTCTTTCTTTTTTGGGTATCATCATCTCTGTGGGGAGGGTCATGTCTTTCTTGTTCTCTTCGGTGACGTTCTTCATATGCTCGTCTCTCGTCTGCTTTCCTGATGGCCCTCTCTTCATCCGATTCTCTGTAAGAGGGGAGGTGACGCCTATAATCATATTGGCTACGCCTCCTGTAGCGCTGGAAATCATCATAGTATGAACTGCTGCGCCCCATTGGAGAATCTGGAATAAAAATAATAAGCTTTAGAAATCTTTAAAGTATAAGAAGATGAATGCGTAGAAGTGCTGAAAAATCCTAAGTGTTGTGTAACGTGTAAGCTACATGCATCAAGTTACAGACCACTCTGTGGAGTAGAGGTAGTGATAACTTGAGTAGAAGGGGTTGACATTTGTTGTAGAGAAGATGTCGCCTCAATTACAGAAGAGATAGTTTTGGAAACATCATCCCTAAAAAGTTCTTGAGAAGTGACCATTATGTCACTTAAACTCCCAAAAATATCAACTCCAAGATCAACGTTCTTATCAGTATGAGGAAGGGACTCCTCTTCTTCAGTTATGGGGGCAAGTGTAGGCTTTTCAGATGGCTCCGCATCATCCCTTGGAGTGGAACATTTTACTAGTGAAGTTTCTATAGAGGTTCCTCCCCGCATGTGCTCTTTAATAGAGACCGGGGCATCAGGAGTTTTCATCGGAGAATCGGGAACTTCAGTCGGAACTTCATGAAGTTGAGTAGAACGGGAAGAATGTAAAAGCTCAAACCGATGAAGAAGTTCATCTGTCAATAGAAATTTTACGCTCCTCTCTTCAGCAGCCACAATGCTTAGCCTCTCAAAGACTGGTTTATGACTGGAATCTCTAGAAGGAGGAGGAAGTGCTGTAAAAATAAGGAATGGAATCAGCATCTAGCAATACGAACCATGAAAAACTTAAAATGAAATTGAAGAGAGAAGGAAAAAAAGATCTCACTTCCTATTCTCCAGTCTGTGTAAAATCCTGCAGGGCAACGAATATAGAAGAATTGATTCAAAAAACCATATGCACTCTCTGGCAAATCCAAAATTAGTTTACGGTTCCTCGCACCTCTTACTAGTACAATCGAAGGGTGGTCCTTGTTCTTTGCAAAAGTGCACAGGTAACAGATTTTCTCAAAACTCGGAAGACGGTCAAGAGTTCTCCTGAACAGAACGCACAATCCCATCAAAATGGCATAGCCATTGGGATGCAGTTGGAAAGGAGAGATCGTCAGTCGAAGAAGGATTTGTTGAAGAAATTCATTAAAGGGAGGAATTACTCCACTTAAGCACATTTGGCGATTAATGGCAACAAAACCGGAAGGTGGTCTATCAGCAAAATCATTTGGTCCAGGGAGTAAAACTTCTGCCTCGGCAATACCAAATTGAACGCATAATTGATTAAGCACCCGCTGTTTCAGAAGGGTAGGAGTTCTTTCCGGAGGGTTCTCTAGTGGAATAGCAATCGGAGGAGCCCCTTCGACGTGTTCTATCATCTCTTCTTGTTGAGACGTCATTCTATACAAGTAACTGGATGTTCAGATGTGAAGGTGCACGTTTCCTAAAAGTGTGAAGTGTTGTGCAAAACTAATAAAAATAACAAGCAAAATAACTGAAGTTAAACTAATTGGCAACTGATTGATTGTGAGATTTCAGGACTTGTTAATTTAAAACTCAAGTGCAGTGTTAATTCAAACAAAATTTTAGCTTTGCTTTAACACTTCATTTGAGTCGGTTGATTCACAGCATTTCACTCACACAGTTCATTTAAGTTGATTATTCTTTATCGACTAATCTGTCATTCGATGTGGGCGGTCAGTGACAGTATATTCGTCCCATTTTTCTGCAAATGTTATGTTTAAACAGGTTGTTAGATTAAAAGTTAGAGCAATCTGCAAAGGAATGTAATGAATTTCAAATGATTCAAGTCCAAGCAGTTCAATCAAATTCTCTCAAAAATTTCACAAGTCCTAGGTCGTCCAACGACCTAATATAGGTCAGAGCTCTTTTAGGTCGCATTGTGCAAGTTAAGAGGTTCAAAGCAATGCGGATTTGTTCAAGTCCTAGCTCGGCCGCGACCTAAAGCCTATGCCGCAAAGAAGTTAGGTCGTTGATTTGTTAAGTCGTTCTGCTTAGAATTCATGTGCAAATTTGTTAAGACCTAGGTCGGCTGCAACCTAACTAACCCAGCAATTCGAAGCAACGTGCTTTCACCTAAGTCCTAGGTCGCGAGAGTCCTAGGTCGCAAGGTTCTATAGGTCGCGCAGGTTCATGGGGCGGTTCTAATAGGATCTTGAGCAAGCTCCTGCTCAAGCTAAAAACCTTGCTTCCCTCACCAGTCACCTTCTTCTCCACTAACCCAGTAACCTGTTATTAACTACACATAGAGATCCATCATCCTCTTCGTGAAATTCATCATTCCTACATACCACCGAATCATCCAGGAATCAATTCGAAGCATCTCTGATCCATCATGGATTCAACTCATTGTTGTACTTTCGAAAATCGCAACTAATGGCGATCAAAAACGACCATAACTTGAAAAAAATGATGAAGTACGACGTACAAAATTGTTCTGGGATGGAAATTCGTGGTTTGATGGTAATCATGGGATGGATAGAGATTAAGTGTACTTACACAATATGATAGCAGGGATGAATCGGTGGATGATTAAACTCAAATTTGCTTTTGAAATCACAAAGTTCTGTTAATGACTGAATGGAATATTAAAATAGATGAGGTGAAGGAGGAACGACCTAAGCTATTTATACCCCAGAGGAGTGAAATGCGAATCGGCACACACGACCTAGTTGCCTCGATAGGTCGCTTGCGACCTAACAACTCATCAGAGCACGAGTTAAGAAGATCGAAGCACACGACCTACGACCTAGGCGTATACTTCGAGGGGCAAATGTTAACTCCTCTTCGTTAGCGACCTAACTACAGCAGCGACCTACGACCTATAGGGAGCCGTGATTTAACGACTCACAAAGATAACGACCTAATGGTATCAGCGACCTAAGGGGATCTAACGACCTAGTGCTCCAGCGACCTAAAGGCCAGAGCGACCTAACGAGTCAACAAGACGAGCGACCTAACGGTTCGAGCATTCGGCGACTTAACAGATAGAGAAGGAGACAACCTAGCGACCTAATGGTTTAACGAGCTAAGCTATAAGTCGTGTTAACTTAGGTCGCAACACCATACCATTCAACATACTTAGGTTGCCTCTCTTCTTAGGTCGCACACGACCTACCACTTGTCATCTTACTCAGTCAAACTCGATGCATCGTATCAAGCCACAAACCATACCACGTAGGTCGCTCGCGACCTACGTCTTACCATAGACCGTCACCAACCTATAACCCGCTAACCCGTTCCAGACTAGAGGGCAACCTCGTGCTACTGTAATTCTGACATTGCTCACGACCTAAGATAGGTCGCTCACGACCTAAGGACATTGCATTAGAAGGCCGCCTTCTCTAAGCCGCTACTGGTAAGGTCGCTTACGACCTAGAACTTGTTGAAACGAGCTTGCATGTTCTTATGGAAGGGGGGCCAGTGCTTCTTAGGTCGGCTACGACCTACGACCTTACTTAGGTCGGTCACGACCTACGACCTAACTCCGAAAAATGCCTATAAATATGACCTTAGTTCCAACTGGGGGGGGGGGGGGGGGACTTTAGGCTGATTCATTTCAAGCGCCGTTACTCTGCTGCATTCTGAACTACTTCAACACCTTCAAGGAACTTCATGAAGAAATTAAACATGTCAAACATGTGTTCAAAGATTTGGATCGACATTGAAGTTTAGGCTACTTGTTCTAAGTCACTTGAAACTCAAAGTGTGTTGTAATCAAAGTGTAACTGCATTGACTTGTAATCAAATCGTCAATAAAGATATTCAAAGTGGACGTAGGCTATCTCTTAAGCCGAACCACTATAAAATTGCTGTTGTTTACTGTTTTTTCACTATTATCTGCTTATAATCTGTTCCCGAGCTATCGGGTGGTGCTTTCACGATCTCACTTCATACACCGGGGTGTTAGCGTTCAAATTTTAGCGTTAACAGCCCGCTTGGGTGGCAATCTCGAAACAAGCTCAAAAATATCAGCGAAGTCACAAACGATCGGAATTCGAGACACATCATCCTCATCGTCTCGAGAATCAAGAGCATATAAGGATGCTACGGAATCACAATCGGTATCCCGAAGCATAAGAGATAACTGCGAAGGAGAGTCTGGATGAAGGAGATAAATGACTCTATCGGAACAAAGAATCCTGGCATCGTATCGAACTAGCCAGTCCATACCAAATATCATGTCAAAACCAAGCGAGGGAATCACGTGCAGATTCGCACGGAAAGAGAATCCACAAAGAAGAACCTCAACATTATCACAATATAAGCTAAGGGTTGCGGACCCCCCGATGGGATTCGCAATCCTCAAAGAAGTAAGCAAGCAAGAAACATCCAAAGAACAAGTATCCACGAGTCCCTTCGATACGAATGAGTGTGACACACCCGTATCGAAGAGCACTCTAATCGATCGATCATGGAAAACAATGGAACCCTCTAAGATGGGAGAAAATGTACCTTTCGACTTAGTCGCATCACTAGAAGTTGCTACATTGAGATTACCCGGACGAGAACCTTTATTCTTCCTAGGACAAGCAGAAACCAAATGTCCTTCATCTTTGCAGTGGTTACATCTCTTGGGCTTAGGACATTCTCGGACTGGATGGTTAGGAGATCCACAATTGTAGCAAGCAAAAGGCTTAGCCTGAGGAGGGGCTTGAGATTGAGTAGAAGATCCGACTTGCTTCTTTTTCTTGGAAGGAAAGAACTTAGGCTTACGGAAAGGAAACTTCTTATTCTTTGGATTAGACTGAACACCACCCTCGCCATCACTATCTTCCTCATTCTCAATTGTCTCGAGATGGAGAGCGGCATCAACTAACTCTTCAAAAGAAAGCTTGAGTTGGAGCATTAAAGACTTCTTCAAGTATTTCTTAAGTCCGGATACAAACTTAAGATTTTTCTTGTATGGGGTACTAATGAACTCCAACCCATACTCAGAGAGGGACTCAAAGGAAGAAACATAATCTGAAACTGAAGAGTTGCCCTGCTTCAACTCGATGAAGCGACGAGTAAGAAGAGCCTTTTCCGACTCGGGTACGAACTTAAGCTCAAATCTATCTCGGAATTGCTGCCATGTGAGGTTAGTCTCATCCACCTCAGCGATAAGAAGCTCGTACCAATCTAAAGCACGCTCTTGTAGCATACTGGATGCCACAAGGACTCGATGATGATCTGAAAGCTCCATACGTAAGAATACACGCTCACAAGTGCGAAGCCAGGCTTGCACCTCAAGAACCGACTCGGAGCCTTTGAATGGCTTGCCCCCAAGATTAGTAAAGTCACTGCATAGTCTTGCAAATACAGACTTGCGAGGAGATAAAGATGGAATAGGAGCGGGAGGTTGGGTGCTTCCAAGAAGCTCTCGAATCTGATCAGTAGTCATATAAACACCTTCGGGTCGTGAACCACTGGACGGTCCCGATGTCGAAGGGCGAGCTCTACCTCTTTCAGACATAGCTGAAAGATAAAAATGAGAGAAGATCATTCACAGGGTAGATTTATATATAAAGCAATTGAAATGAAATAATTAAGGAATACTACGGAATAACATTTAACATTCCTAGACGTATTCCTTTCTATCTACCCCAAAGGAATTGAAAAGGATAGGGATATGACTAGGCTGGCCACGATTAAGGGATAAGATGTACATGGGTATTATACTTGATGTACGGTTCATCGTGTTCACTATTCTGCGTTTATTTCATTTTGTTCTGAATCCTTGCTCTGATACCAAGTTATGACACCCCACCCCGAGACCCACATTAGTAAAGAGAATTAATGAGTTATTCCGTCTACTAATGCAGAGAATAGGGCTGGTTAAGGGCAACCGAATAGTAATGCATTAGCTAAAGACTAAGTACGTCGATTTTTACCATATTTTTTTTCGTGTATCTCAAGTGATCGACATACTCAATGTTTAACTAATACGATACTGCACGGCTGTAGGATCTATTCAGAAACAAAATGCAATAAATATAACAATCACATCACAGAACAGCAGCCACAGATATATATACTAATACAGCCGAACATCAAATGTAATACCCTACATCATAGTGGCGTATAACCACACAATATACATACATCTCCGTCTCTATAAAAGAATATGTACAATAAGCTGACACAAAAGAGACAACACGAAAGATGTAGCCAAGTCCATAGTCATGAGCCCCTCAAAAATCAAAATGGGTCCAAGCACAAAAGATAGATATCCGACCTAACCTGCAACTCGGTCTGACCCGAGTGACAAACACACGGGTCAGGCAAACTGAATCTTATCGTTAGAAAAAAAATACGATAAAGTGAAAGGGAACTTTCCCCTTACAGCCTTAAGGGAAACATAAGCAGATAAGAATTACTAGAGTAGATATCATATAACTTCTACACGTCACTACAGGTGGTTTGAAACTATGTATATACTTGGTTTAACAAAAGAGAATGAGTGAGTAGGCTATAAGGGAAACTCCTAACAATCATTCATTAAATAATCATCCTTCCAAAATCATATAAAATCCCAAGTATCAGTTCATAAATTCGAAATTACCGAAATCCACCAAGAAATCATATATGCTTTTCTCATATCTATAAAGCTATAGAAAACACATAAAAAGGTGGCAAAATTGAAATCATCATGAATCATCAAAAGAAACCTCGGATTGGCCAGATCCCGCATGCCGAAGCAATGCTGCACGTGCTACTTACCAGTACTACCATCATTATGGTACCATATCCATCTATTGACCGAAATCCTCACATCGAATTGTTTCGGTCTATGACGTCATCTATATCCATCCCGAACACCCGCCATCATAGTGATTGGAGTCATCACTCCAATCGGTGTCCGCTGAGCCCCCGCCATCACAGTGATCGAGCCAAACATTGCTTGGCCCGATCGGGACTCAAAGTACTGGTAGTCCTTCTAGAATGTGTCAGAAACTCTTGGATAGTAACCCAAAAAGTGGTAACGTACGTCTCATACCGCACTTTCTCACTTAGCGGTTTTCTAGCCGCTAGTCGATGCCACACTATGAAAATCATCTAAATCATCATAAGAATCGCCTCATGTCATCGGCGAATGGTATGAAATGCCAAACTTGTCTTATCTCATCGACAAGTAAGAAACACCATAAATTCATCAATCATCATCAAATTCCATCGAAATATTTGCCTCATATCATTGGCAAGAGCATCTCTATCAATATAGCCCATCATCAATATACTCCTATTTAGGGGTTCTCGGACTATACACACACACACACACACACACACACACACAAACACACACACACCAAATAAATTGATATGGAATAATGCCCCAATTAGGATTTAAATACATCAAAAACATACCACGAAGTGGTTATCATCAAAGAGGAATTCAAACAATTCCCAAAAGTTGTTTCGATCGTACAAGTCCGAAATTAACCGATAAAGTAAATTCACGAGTCTCATACCTCATAATTTTACTAAATCGTTTAATTTACTTTCTCATACGTCCGAAAAAGAATAAAAGTAATTAAAATTAATAAAATTAATTATAATATATTTTACTAGAGAAAATGGGATTTTAAACCAATTTCTAGAAATTTATCTGAAGGATTTTGAGAGAAAACTCATCATTTAAAAGAATTTTAATGATTTTGAAAACCTAGAAAATAAAGAATAATTGTTTAAAAACCTTTAAAAATGTGTAAAAACACTTATTATACAAACCATGATTTTAGAAGATTTTATGCAATTTATTCGGATTTTTAAAACTCAAAAGACAACAATTTGCAATTTAATCGGTATAAATCGATATTCAAATTTAAATCGAATTTGAATTAAATTTAAATCCAAATCTTATCCTAACTTGACTAGTCCATTGCTTGACATAATAATCAAACATTAGCATCAAATTTCATACATAAAAATTTGCAAAAGAATGCAAATGAAATTGTCGAAATCGGACAAATATATAAATATTGTGGCTGTCAATGACAGACCAACAGTAAAAACATCAATTTTTCACCATGTAAACAACAAAATCTTACAAAACTTAAAACATAAAAGTTGTACAATATTTCCTAGGGATTCTATAACATCTTTAATTTCAAGATTCCGATCAGTAACGTGAAAGTTATGATCGAAATACTACATAGAAAAAAAATTGTGCACTGGTTATTAACACGGACCAGCAACGAAAAAATCAATTTTTGTCTATGTAGACTTCAAAATTATTCAAAACAAAAACTTGAAAATTGTGGCATATTTCACAAGGATTGCAGAACATCTAAGATTTTGAAATTCCGATTTGAAACACAAAAGTTATGCCAAAAGTTTATGGCGAAAATACTATTTCAGCCAAATATATTTCCTGTGCAAAAACGCTTTCGGTTTTGCAACTTTGACAGCAAATAAGGAGGTACAAACGGACTCGAAACTTGATAAAATTTTACAGGAATGAACTATAACAAATATACTCCAAACTGAACAAGTTTGGCAGCAATCCGATGCCGGATGAACAAGATATGGCAAATGAAATCGGCACTATTTCAGCCGGATAAACATATCAAAAAGATAAAAAACAAAACATCACAATACCAAACTTTTACATAGCGAAATTTTTTCATTTGCTTACAGTTTGCTGCAAGTTTTCACTTACCTTTTGCGGCAAAAAGGAGCGAAATTGGCTGCAAGATGAGATCTTCAAGCTAGCAATGGCCTAGGCAGTACCTATAGTTGCTGAAAAAAGGACATGCAAAGGGGAAAACCCATTAAAACAACAATAGTAACTGAAACTAAGATTTTTCCCGGATTTAAGATGGAGATTGGTTAGAAGATTACCTGGCTTTAATTTTTAGATAAGAAAATCTCTTAATTTTGTGTGGAATTAACTAAGATTTAGCAAGGGTTTGAGGTTGCCATTGATTTTACTTTTGAGCTTCTGTTACAACTGGAGGAGGAGATAGGAGAGGAAAACTGTACGTACACTGTTTTCCACACCAGAAATTCTTTATGGGCTAATGGACCAACACTTCAGCCCAAAAACATACTTAGCCATAAATTCCAATTTATGTTTTTATTTTTATTTTTATATAATGCTATTTCTCTCATATTTTACACAATTTATATCCGAATTCAACAAAATAAAAATGCACTGAATTTGTTAAAACACAAGGAATCCAATAAAAAGAATAAAATTATATTTTACTAAGTTTTATTATATATATTCACCATTTATTCCCTATTTATTGCAATTTTACACTATTTATCCAACTAATGTAAATATGGACATATTTTATCAAATGAAATGGGTTATCTCATTTTATTATGGGGGAATGATTTATTTTAACACCCCAAAATATTTATCCCCATTATATATCATTTATAACATGATTAATTATTTATTCAACACTTTTCCTGGTGTATATATAAAAAAATGTAATTTAGACATTACATATATTATTGCCAAATTGTGCATGCTAATGGAATATAGGCACAAATCTCTATTCAAAACTCATGAAATAAAGAGATATTATATTTTTTTTCCATTCCCATATATGTATTACACAACCCCAAAATATATATTCCCCTTTCATTATCCTTCTTCCTAAATTTATTTCAAATCATAAAATTGAAATAAATCTCATTTTATTTTATTCTCCTAAGATTAACTCACATAATGTTGTTCTATCCCTAACAACAATATTATCCTCATTTTCTCTCCATTAATTTAATTAATGAATCTAATATTAAATCATAACAATAATTATGACTCAGTACTAGCGGTAATCTCTAACCAGGGTTGTTACACTGTACCTTTTGAAAATTTTATGGACATATATCAATTTGACCATATTCTCTTTATATACTTTTAGGCAAAGATTTAATTCTATGTGTTGTAGGTTAAATAAACTAGCTTGCATAGATTCAAATTGAAACTTACATTTTCTTATTCCCTTGCAACTGTATCCTTTCAAGTTTTTAAGCCTCGAGAATTGTTTAATGAGATGGTAACCGAGTTTCTTTTACCTTTAGATTTTGATTATCATTTTGTAGTTGTACCATTTTGGGATTCTTAGATTCCTCCCTTTCTCTAAATATCCTCTATTGTTATTGGAAGAGGGATAGGACTCCCCGTGAGCGTTTTCTTTCGAGGCCTCCTTTTCCGGTTCTACATCAACTGATGTCCTTCTACGTCAATAATAAAGCCTCGTTTTAAAGAAAATCTTATATGAGAGCAATAGTAGACCTCCAAATCATTTTTTAGGAGTGGAAAAGAATTTTTCTTGTGAGCAAAGCAGGGCTTCCGCCATGGCTATAGGAGAAAACCCAAACTAATTTCAGAATATTTTAAAAACTAGAGATTTTTTTTATTTCTATCCCTTTTAATAAGGAATGCTAATAGTTTACTATATTGCATTGTAAATTTACGAAGCAAGATGTAAAATACATATGTAAGCTTAATGCTTACATATGTTGAGTCACACATCCGACTATGACTGCGTGATAAGGTTACAATGAATTAACTTTAACAACATAATGATTAAAAAACACATTTTAGTAAAATTTGAAGACTTGGTACAAAATATTTTTGATAGAAAAATGAGGTGGTTTTATCGCGTAGGAAAATGATAATTATCAAATAACCGTTAGGTTTTGTAAAATATAATTGAAGAAACTTGTTTTATGTCTTCTGTAAATATCAATATTTTTAAAAGCTGAGAACCTATGAGGCCACGACATATCGTTTTCATATATAACTTAGTATCTAGTTCTCATATATGGTTTATATTTTATTTGACCTAGATATAATGCTGAATTTTGTAAACTAGTATTTGCAATTCGAATTACTAATTTCAAATTAGATTTAACCAAATAAGACTTGATAAATAATGTAAAATAATTTAAGTATGTCCACACACGTTTATCTCTTATATAGTATTCCAAATTCAAGGACAATACTACATCAATTTTTTGTGAAAAAAGTTATTTTGTGGTTATGCGACAAGGGTGTTTGTTAATGTTTACCAAAAGTTTTCAATCTAAAGTGTAGAGTGAAAGCATTTTCCTTGATACTTAATTTTTTGGAAAACAACAATTTATATTTATGTATATTGGAATGTTTTTATAATACTCATGTTTATAAAAAGAGAAAAAACCATTATGAAAAATGTATTTGTCATGCAAGAAGGCCATGAACAATAAGAAGCGCGTTATTTTAAAGATTTTATAGTTAAATGAATTCGTATTTTGTTATGTAAAATGATAGCTATTTTTATAGCTATCTTTTCTTTGGTTTTCATAAAAATATGGTGTTGATTAGTCGATCATTTTAAAATACAAATATTTTTGCGCTATATTCATTTTTCAGTTCCGTTTCAACTGTCAAGAAATCTTGACTGTTACACTTAGTTTTTCACATTGTTTCAGAAATTCAAAAATTTCAATTAAGTTCTAACTCCTGTATTTATTGCTTTGAAAACTTTATGGACACGCACCCATTTGGCAATATTTTCCTTTTGGACTTTTTGGCAGGGAAATTGTATCTAGGGTGGGTTAAATAGACTACCAGGTAACAAAAATTTGAACGGACGGATAATTTTCGGATGCGGATATCTTCGCATCTGCATCCGCATCCATTTTTTCGGATATCGGATATTTGTCCGCTTTTCGGATGCGGATGCGGACGGATTTCGAATTTTTCGGTTATACATTGACAGCCCTAAATAATCTACCAGGTAACAAAAGTTTGAAACATATATCTTCATATCTTTTAATTATCAAAAAATTTGAAAGCAGCCATGGGCTATATGGGTACATTAAAGTCTCTTTTGAACAGGATTAGATTGTGAAGTCCTAAATATAGCGAAGCAATTTATAAGACTAATTGTTTACTAGACCTTAATCCAACAATAGGCTCAAAACCCAGCGACTCAAACAATAAAAGTCAATTTGCTATTAATTCGACTCTTTGTAGCCAAAAGCCATCGATCTCAAACGATAATGACCTAAAATCGTCTCCGACAACTTTCTTAAACATCGGCCAATATAAAGTATTGTCCTACTGCACATAACGTAAAGAAAAACTAATTGGTTGTCGCCACTTTCTTTCTTCCTTCATCAATTCTATTGCTTGATTAACTACTTTCTTAGGTAAATACGCAAAATCGGTTTTTCAATTTTTGGAGAAATTCTGATCCAATTAACGCTGAAACCAGATAGAATCAACGATTTTGGTATGCGGGCGGAATTTTGGATCATGATTTCTATATGAACATGCACTACATACAGAAATATAACCAAAACTAGTTTGATTTTTTCTGAAACCATTCTGTACACATTTAGCGGAGAGGGTTTTACGTACAGTGACTCTTAGTACCAAACCATATGATAATGAGTGGAGGTGCAGAGGCTAGCGAGTTCATTCAACTGGAGTATGAGATACGAAGATGAAGCAAACTAGTCAAAATCTCAGTATCAGATGAATTTCTTGGAACTCGGAGAATCGCTTTAGGAATTGAGAGTTTAGGGGTGGAAATCAAAGCATAAAGTTGTGCCCTAATTCAGGGATGGTTTGGGGTTTAGATAGATGTTGTATGGATGCTAAAGCCGGGGTGCATCCTTTTAGTTTCGCCATTAGTGAAGAGAAGTGGCTGTAGGAACGAAGAGATGCAACTTCTGAAGTGAAGAGATACGAAGATATCACTTCAAAAAACTAGCCATTTTATACTAGTCAGTCGATTGAATAAAGGCTTCAGTCGACTAGCTTAGTATAAAATTCGAACTAGAGAGCATAGTCGAAAACAATAGACAAGTTGTTCATATTTAGTGGAATGAGTTTAGTCGACTGAACAAGGCTTTCAGTCGATTGAATCATCATAATTTCTAAAAGTTTGTGTGGTTTAGTGATAAAGGCATGTGCTCATTCGGCAGTACACTCATGTTCAAATCCTAGCTTTACATAATTTTTGCCACTTTATTTTACACATTTTCCATCATAGTTTTGACCTAAAATAACTCAATAAACATATTAGTAGCATTGTTGTATGGTTGTTATCATTAAAACACCATATATAAATATACGGTTCTTTCAGAAACGACCGATGTTGAATTATCATTATGTCCTCCTTCCCACCTCGCCGCCGCCACCCCCACTTATTCCTACTCTGTTAAAGACTTCATTTCGAAAATTTTGAAATTTGATTATGTTCCAACTTTGGATTTTTTAACTATTCAAATTTTTTTGGACATCTATCATTTTGACCATATTTTCTTTATTGACTTTTAGGCAAAGATTTAGTTGTATGTGGTGTAGGTTAAATAAACTAGTTTGCTAGATTCAAATTGAAACTTTCACATTCTTGTAGCCTTGTAACTATATCCTTTCAAGCTTATAAGTCTCGACGATTGTTTAATAAGATGGTAACCGAGCTTCTTTTACCTTTAGATTTTGATTCTCATTTTGTAGCTGTACCATATTGGGAATTTAGGATTCTTTGATTCCTTCTTTTCTCCAATTATTCTGTATCATTTTCGAAAGAAGGAGGCGGCTCCTCGTGAGCATTTTTTTGACGCCATAGATATCCCTTTTCCGGTTCTGCACGAACTGATGTCCTTCTTCATCAACAATACAGCCTCATTTTGAAGAATATCTTATATTAGAGCAACAGTCTATATCTAGAGGTCTATCTAAGTTGTTAATTTTTGGAGTGGAAGATAATTTGTCTTGAGAGGAGAGTGGGGTTTCTACCATGGCAATAGGAGAAAACCTAAACTAATTTCAGATTATTTTAGGAACTAGAGATTTTTATCATTTCTTTTTTGTTTTTATTAAGGAATGCTAATAGTTTACTATATTACATTGTAAATTCACGAAGTAAGATGTAAAATACATATGTAGGCTTAATGGCTACATATGTTGAGTCACACATCTTACTATGACTATTGAGATATAGTTAAAACGAATTAACTTTAACAACATAACGATAGAAATGGATTTCAGTAAAATATAAAGATTCGCCAAAAAAAAATTGATAGAAAACATGAGGTGGTTTTATCACATAAGAAAATGATAATTATCAAATAACCATTAGGCTTAGTAAACTATAATTTTAAAAACTTTTTTCATGTATTTTTTTAAATATCAATACTTTTAAAAGCCGAGAGAACCTATGAGGCCATGACATATCGGTTTCATGTATAACTTAGTATCTAATTTTTATATATGATTTATATCTTATTTGACCTAGAATAAGGCTGAATTTTGTAAACTAATATTTGCAATTTGAATTGCTAATTTCGAATTAGATTTAACCAGATAAGGCTTGATAAATAAGGTAAAATAATTTAATTTGATCGTCAAGTCTTTTGATTGTGAAATTGTAAGAAATATAAAAGCCTAATTCTTTAGTAGGCCTTAATCCAACAACGGGACTCAAAACCAAGCGCCTCAAACAATAAAACTCAATTTCCTATTAACCTGACTTTCTGTAGCCTAAAGCCATCGATCTCGAATGACAATAACCTAAAAGATCTCAAAAAGCTCTCTTAAACATTGGCTAAAATAAAGGACTGCCCTGGTCTACAAAATGTAAAGAAAACCTAATTGGTTGCCACCTCATCTTTTCTTCCTTTGTCAAATCTTTTGCTGGACTATGGATATGTTTGTTTTTAATAAAAAGATCTAAATCCAAGTTCAGATTTAAAAATAAGAATTGTCTACGTTGTTTTTTTATCCGTGTTCTGGATAAGGTCATTAGACAAAATAATTCAGAATTTTTTTAATGCTTATTTCTTGTTCTGAATGCTGAATTTCTAAATGCTGAATGTCGCTTTTTGTTTTGAATGCTAAATCCAAACAAACAATTAAGTGATTAGTCGGAATTTGGTATTCAGTAATAAACATTTAGAATTCTTCATTTTAAACAAACGGAGCCTATCTACCTTCTCAGGTGATTATGCGTTTTTCTCTTTGTTTTAATGCCACCCCCGAAACCCAATTTTTGGAGAAATTCTGATCCGATTAACGCTGAAAACCAGACAGAATGGCTACGATTTTGGTATGCGGGCGGAATTTTGGAACATGGTTTCTATTTGAACATGAACTGCATATGGAAATATAACCAATGCTAGTTTGATTCTTTCTACCACCATTTTGTACACATTTAGCAAAGAGGGCTCAGAGTTACTGCCTATACCATCATCAATCATCATGCACACAGGAAACCCTGTGCTTTCACTATGTCTATGCCATCAGCGAATACAGCTGCTGACTGTAAAATTTGTTATATGTTATATGGGATAATAGAGCGATACCTGTTCACTTCTCCCCCACTTAATGCAATGAGTATATAAAATTTTGAACTGGAAAATGGTATCGACGGGCAGTATTACCTACTCAATTGTCACCGTGTGTAGCCTGAAGACAGCCCCGTTTATTTACTCTTAAAAAAGAAAAAATGAAACAAAAAGAAAAAATAATTTTGATAATGACATATAGTGCTGGTATTACATAGCAATTAGCATTGCATAGCAGGTAACTTCTATTGCTAGTGTAAATGCCCAAAGTCACGATCACATTAATTTACTTAGTCTATGGTACTAGGAATGTTCCTATATCTGCAGCATTATTTTCTTTGGCTTAATATGGTTGATGACTATGACAATATCATCTTAAATAGAAATCAAGCTAAGTACTCCTAGTATAATATGTTAATGTATATAAAGTAAGAAGATGTTGAAAAATTTACGCAATTTATCAATCACCATTATGTAAATATATTTAGTTACTTTAGCCTTATAGGGATTAATAATTTTGCATAGGCTAGAACAAACAAAGGCCATATTAGGGCCACTGAAAATGATGGAAAGTTCAAAGTGACAGATACTCTAACATCATCGTGGTACTGAAAACATCAGTACAATACTGCAAGGGGCAACACATAATGTGATATCCCAGAATTTACGGCAATATAAATTTAATAATCCTTGTTTAAATTTAAATTGGTTTGATAATTTTTGTAGATAAATTTGGATTGATTTGATAATCTACTTTAATAAATATTTAATTAGTGAATTTATCTTTTAATAAGCTAATGAATTGTTTTCTATTTATAATGTATATATAAATTTATATATATTTTAAATAGATGAGTTTGGTTTTAAATTTAATTAGTATAGCATATTTTCTAATTCTAATATTTTGGTAATTAGGAAATTATGATTTATTTAATATAAGCTTTTCAAAGCTATTTTATAAATAACTATATGATTTTAAATATATAATATAAATGTTTTATTTGTTTAAAATATATATTTTAACTTAAGTTTGAATATTAATTTAGATTAAAATAAAGTTATAATAATGTTTGTTTTTATTCCTTTTTAAAATATTGATTTATAAATGTGATTTGTAAATTAAATATGAAGTTAAAATACAACTAATTAATGAAACATTTATTCCTTTAAATAACAAGTAATTTACAATCTCTTTTATAAATTTATTTAAAATGATTAAAAATGTTATTTTCAAATAATTGATAAAATACTAATTAATTTAGTTAAAACTTTCATTAACACTTAATTAAAAATACTAATTAATAAAAGTGACATGTGTAAACATCTTAGAAACATAATTTAACATGTGTTAGATGTTTAAACAAGAAATTTACAAGTGTTCATATTTTATACAAGTGTCAATTTATTTTTTATTTTTTTTGTTTGATTTTTTTTTAAATCATAAATTTAGTTATATAAAACTTGCATTCTTTCTTTCCTTTCCTCTTTCTCATTTCCAATTCTAAAACTATGAAAATTCCCAGCTGAAAACCTATAGTCAAAACTCTTCATTCCTCAAATCTGTAACCATCATGAAAATCTGAAAATCATCTTTAAACAAAAATTCTCTGTAACATATTTCAAAATACATATCAAATCCCTGTAAACCAACTTGCAAATCTGTAACCAAGTGCAAAACAACTCATGCAAATCTGTTTCCAAAAGCCTGCATTCCCTTCTTCTAAAATCTGGAAATTAAGCTATTTGCATGCAACAATCTTTCAGCAAGCCTGCATTTTCTTTTGAAGCTGGAAGCATTTTAAAGAAACAAGTTTAAAGTTTTAAAAGCATAAAACAACTCAAGTTTTTAAAGCAAGCATTCAAGTCAAAAGTTTCTCTGTCAAAAGCTGTTTTCAAATCAAAACAAAGGGTGCTCTGTCTTCTGTTAAAAGGTGAGTAACTCAACTTTTTAAAATTTAAGTAGGTAAAAGTTTGAGCTGCATGCTAGTTTATCTGATGAAGTTTAAATTATGTATATACCTTTGAAAATGCCTGTGTATATATGAAAGTGATGCATGTTTGTTTACCTATGTTTCTGACAGTTTACAGTATAAGTTCAAGTTGATTAAAAAGTTCTTTTCTTTGATCCGGTTGCTATTATGATTTAGTATTTGAATGAAACTTGTTTATTACAAGATAAAGTAAGTTTTAAAAAATTTTGTAAGTTAAATAAAATGTTGTATTACCTAGAAATAAAATTAACAGAGCAAAATTTGTATAAGTGAAAAATTTAAACATTACAATTCAATGTTTCAGGATTACAAATCAAATCATCTTACCAAATCATGATTTTTAAAAGAAAAATCATAATTTCTAGTGTTAGATTTTGGAAGCAGTTTTAGTTTTACTGTATTTTTCTTTTTGGGTTCTAACTGATAATCTATGGATTCGAATGGGTTGGAATTTCTCCTGGAGGTGGGGGATTGATTGGGGATTGGTGGAAAAATGGGTAATGGTGATGGATTTCAACATGGAGGTTGCAGCAGTAAGATTTCTTTTTAAAGCCTAGTTTTACTGGGCTATGAAGAATCGATCATTTCAGCCATTTTAGTTGATCGAGTTCAATAACGTCTTGGTTACCAGAAGGTGGTGGTTAGTCGAAGTCCTCGCCGAAATTTCAGGGGCAACGGTGGCCGAAGGCGTGTGAACGTGGCGTTGACAGGATGGGTATTGTTTGGGTTCTGCCTGTTCCAGGTTTGATATTTGAACTCGAATGCGAATTCGAGTTGATTTTGGGCAATTTGATGATTGAGGAGAGATGAGGGGTTGTTGGTCGATGTGAGATGGTCGTTGATGTTGGTCGGAGTTGATCAAAGTCACCGTGCATGTGCATGGTGAATTTTGATATGATGATGTTAGCTGTTGGAATTTGGGTTGTGGCATAATCAAGTAAATTCTCGAGGGATTTGAGTTTCATCTCGAAGCAGGGCAGGGTCTGACTCGAAGTCACTCAGGGTAGGCTCGAGAGTATATGTTGTTTTAGGTTTTAAACAAAACATAACCCATTCTGTTTTAAAAGTTTAAAAAGGTAAAATTTTAAAATGAAAACTGGAATTTAAATTAAGTTTAAAACCTGAATTTAAAGATGAATAAAATAGTTTGAATCTTAGATTTGAAATAATTTAAGTTTTAGAATTTAAATTTAGTTTTAACAACTTTTAAAGTATAAAAGAATATTGGTTTTGAATTTAAACTGGAAGTTTAAAATTGTACATTAGAAATTTAAAATAAGTTTAAATCTGAGTTTTTAAATCTGGAATTGGGTTTAAACATCAGTTTTTAAAATAAAACAAGTTTTAAATTCAAATTGTTTGATTACATGAAAAATATGGTTAAATGATTTGAATTTTTAAAATGAAGACGAAAAATGGAAGTAAAGCTTTAAAGATTTAAGTTTAAATCTGGAATAAAGGTTTAAAGTTGTATTTCAGTTTTGAAATTAAGGAAATTTTTGAATTGAAATTTGTTTTTAAATAACTTGAAATGTTTAAAGTGAATTTGTTTATATTCTTTTAAACTTTTATTTTATAAAATGGTTATTTCTTTAACATATGAGATAAAAAGGGTTTTAAGTTGTTTTTAAACCTTGTTGAATAAATTTGTATTCATTTTAAAATCTTAAATTTTAAAATGAAATTTAAAATGAATTTAAAGAAAATTTAAAACAAATTGTTTTAAATACTTTGAATAAGTAAGAAATGTTTATCTTAAAGATAAATAGAATTTAATAATTTAGATCTATTAAATAATTAAGTTGGATAACTAATTATTTAATTAATTAATAATATGGATGATTAATTAAATAATTAAGAGTTTTTAAATTAATTAATTAATGATTAAGATTAATTAATTAAGGTTAATTAATTTGTAGTTAAGGATAATTAATTAGATTTTAATTAATGATTTAAGATTAACTAATCAAGTAATTAAGGATTAATTAATTTGTAGTTAACACTTAATTAATTAAATAATTAGAGATTAATTAATTGGTAATTAAATATTAATTAATTTGTAATTAATAATGGTTAATCTGAGATAGTTTCTTAAGAAAGAAATTAAAGAATTGTTAATGAAGGACATTAACTAAGATTATTTAATAATTAATTAATGTGAGTAATTTTAATAATTAATTAGATTAACTAATTAATAATAATCATTTATGAAATTGTTTAAGTTTAATTACTTAATAAAAGTAACTGGGAAATTAATTAGTTTTTGTAACTAATTGGGTTAATTGATTAGTGTATATTAATTAAATAAATTTAATTAATTTAAACACTTGATGATTGATGAATAATTACTTTATGTAATTAATGGGATTGTAATTACTTAAGGAAGTAATTAATTGATAATTACTAGATGTAATTAGAGATGTTTAATGATGGAAGTAATTTGAATTAAATTACTTTGTAATTAATCAAAGGATTAATTGAGATAATTAATTAAGGAGTAATTAATTTATGGAATGAGTAATTAAGGGTAGTTAATTTCTGAATGTTATTAATCAAGGGTGATTAATATTTGTGGTTTAATTGAAGATTAATTACTTAATGTAATTAATTGAAATATAGAGATTAATTAAAAATGTAATCATTAATTAATAAAAGTAATGATGTAAATTTAGGATTGATTAATTAAGGAGTAATTAATAAATGAAGTAATTAATTAATAATGGATTAATGTAATTAATTTTAGTTAATTAATTGATTAAGTAATTAAAAGTTAATTATTATAAAGGGTTAAGTACAATTAACTTGTGTAATTAATTTAAAGGCTAATTACTTATTGTAATTAGAAAAAACTGTTAATCAAGAATGATTAATTGAAATGAATAATAAAATGGTGATTCATTTAATTGATTTGTAATCAATTGATGGTTAAGTTAAGCAGGATTATAATGATGAAATAATTAATTTAACTCATTTTAAAATTAATTAGTGATAAAGTAATTAATTTAATTCACTTTAAATTAATTACAGATGGTGTGATCATTAAATCATTGCTTATGTATGAATGGATGATATTGGTTGCCTTGAATGGTTTGTAATCTCAACTATGACATGAGTAATGTTATATGATATGGATGCATTGGTTGCATTGTGATGATAATATGGATTATCTGTTTATAATGATGATAAGGATTATCAGTTGGTGATGATAACGTTGATTATCTATTGAGATGTGAATTATCTATCTGTGTGTATATAGATAATGAATTGAAATTGTTTTAAACTTTAAAATAACTTGGCCTTAAAAGATACGTTTTGGATTTGATGAGAACGGGATCGGGTTTCCATATTTGGATATCCAAAAACCACATCGATCCAAATTAACGATAGATCGTGAATCTGAAGTGAAGATGAAGATTCAGAGTGCAAGGGTTATCGTCGTTAACTCTGAGGGTGATTCCAAAATGAGTGTAATGAGATAATGCCTTCGGCTTCGTTCGAACCCGGAATGAAATTGTATGGATTGAATGCTTTTAGAACATCGTCAGATGGACGATGAGCATTCTAAGTGATATGTCCTATAAAGGTAATCGTAGCCTCAAGCCTCATCAACCGGGAATGGCTAAAACAGGGGAGGTGCAGCAAGGCTAAGTGGGTCATGCCCAAGTAGGACGAGATTTATCCCTGTCTAGATGTCCCTTTATTTCGGCTGTGTAGTGCGGTTGCTGATCACAACTGCGGGGCGGTCTTGTTCGGGACTGTTCAGTAAGGAATGGTTCCGGCTTTGTGTTGCAGGGGATTGGGAGTAATCCTTGGTACGTTGGTCTAGGCCACGTACTGTGACGGGCGGTACCCCGGTAGCCCTTCCATTGTATGGACTCCAAAATACAATAAGTGCCAACGGTTTTGATTGTATTATCCACTTTTGTGGCTAGTAGCTGGAATTTTATAAATGTAACAATTTCGGCTATTTCTTATTTAATTGAAAACCCTAGACCTATTATAATGTCATCGGATTTCCTATCAAATGTTTTGGTTGGCGTAAGGTAAAAACTTTTCCATGTTTATGTGTGGGAAGTCTTACGTGATATCTTTTGTTTTCAAAGGTTTTTCAAAGTTAAGCAAATTTAACCTGTTACTCACACCAGACCCATGTCTGACCCGGAGTTTATTTCTGTTTTTCTTAAGCTCTTGGGTACTCAAATTTTTACGAGTAGCCAAGGGATTCAGGTTAGCTTTGACGAATACAAGAGGAGCAATGAAGCAGGAGGCTTCTGCGTTATAGCTATATATATAGTTTCCACTGTGTATTCTCGGTGTTGGTATCTCTTTGTTGAGTTGTATTGAGTTGTAATAACTAGACAGGTGTTTATAACTGTCTAGTATGTGATGTATTGTCTGTGTAACTCTGATAGTGATTGTATACTATATAATACTTATTAATATAATTTATTCGTTCCGCTGTTTAGATTCTGATGTTGTTTTCTTCTTTCTCTTCTTTCTTTTCTCTTTTCTATCCCTTTCTTTCTTCAAGACAATGCGTCATTCTGTGGAGATGAATGGCGGGTCGTCACAGGTGGTATCAGAGCGCTAGGTTGAGCGAATACCTAGACTCTGGAGTGGTGTCTATCTTGAGAGAGCGTATTTGTAATTTTAATATATATAAATATATTTATTTATTCTACCTATTTGTTGGGTTACCTGTTCGGGTTTTCCAATATAAGTTATAAAGGTAGATAAGGTAGTGGGGTGTGTAACACAACTATCAGTGATTGGAGTTTGAATGTTTGAGGTTGGAAGTGTATTTGTCGAGACTGTAGACCTAATACTGTCTCGAGTGAGCTTTGCAGATTGGTGTAAAGATTTCATCGATCTCTGAAGGAAACTTGTTTTGGGGTTCGGAGTTCTTCTATGAAGTGCAGAGTTGGAAGAGTAAAGTTTGGATCCGTCGGTAAGACCGAAGTGAGTGATGGTATCTTGATACCTCATGAAGTAGTAGCTGTGTGATGAGATGCAGTGATTATGGATGTGTCTGAAGATGTTTCTTTGGAACAAGAGTAAGGAAGTGCGTCTGCATCGGTGTTGTGGCCGAGTTCAGCAGGATGTGTGGTTGGATTTGAGGTCCGAGTTTCTCGAAGAGCTTTTGATTAGGAATTCTTTTGCATTGGTGTTAGCAGTGCAGCTCGGAGTGCTCTGTGTTGGCAGGAAGTCTTCTGGCCGAGCAGTTTTTCTAAAGAGGAGTTCAGAAGCAATAGAATGGATCCATTTCTTCGGTGAATTGGATAGGCCAGTGTAAGCTGTTCTGATTGGTAAAGAGAGAGCAGTCTCTTTGGATATTTGGTTGGGCTGATCACAAAAGTGGCTTGCGATAGTTGAGTGTTCTCTTGGGTTGTTGGAGATTTTCCGGATGTCTTCAGGGAAGTAGAAGTTTGTCCGCATCTAGAGATTGAGTTTCCTTATCGACTAGTATTCCAGGATTGGTACCGGTGATTCGGTTTAGTTGAAGGATGGTTCCTTAAGATGGAGATTGGTGAAGCAACTCAGGTTTCAAAGGAATTTCTGAGTTTTCTTTTATGGGTCTGTTGAACCATATTTATGGAATGTGGTGCCTAGTCTGCGCTCGTGTTCTTCATCTGCATTTTCTTCTACTTCGAATCAGAGTTGTGCAGCGGAAGCAGTTTGGGAGTGTTTCTGATTTTTTTTTCGGATAAGAGAAGTTGTTGTCTTCTGCTGGTTATGGAGTAGAGTAGTGAACTTGGTTTTGGATTGATCTTGAGGAGATCCTTGTGTTGAGTTGTTTTTGGTCCTGTTTGTTTCTGGTGGAATCGGCAAGGGTTGAGCTGATCAGTAAGGATGTTGGTAGCCTAGGATCGTCCGAAGAGTTTTTGTGGATAAGAGTCGGAGATTGGGTTTTGGATAAGATTTCTCCGATCCAAGGAGCTATAAGTTTTGGTAAATCTACGAAGCTAGCTCCGAGGTGTTTTGGATTTCTTCTGTGTTTTGGTAAGATAAGTGCTTTGGTTTTCATAAGTTGAATTGCCAGTTTGGATAACTGGGATTCGGTGTGTTTCACGTATCTCTGAGGGAGTACGTGTATGATCTATCTTTGGTTTTGGGAACCAGCAGTTCAGAAGGTTTGGTTATTGAGTCAGACTCGTCTGTAGTCTGATATCCTATTTGGAGTTGTAGATTTAGATGAGACAGGAGCTCTATAGCTTAGTAGTATTGATTGTTTGGATTCTTTAGAGTGAGTATCCTGATATTTATACCGGGGAAACTCGTGGAAATTCTATCCAGAATTTTTTCGGATAGTTAGATTTGTTTTGATTGTGTGAATTGGTTTCTATGGTTGTTAGCATATGATTAATATATGCTGTGTTTTAAAATTAAATTTTTAATGAGATTATTAAATTACCTTTGCTTTAAATTTCGGGGACGAAATTCTTTTAAGGGGGAGGATTGTGATATCCCGGAATTTACGACAATATAAATTTAATAATCCGTGTTTAAATTTAAATTGATTTGATAATTTTTGTAGATAAATTTGGATTGATTTGATAATCTACTTTAATAAATATTTAATTAGTGAATTTATCTTTTAATAAGCTAATGAATTGTTTTCTATTTATAATGTATACATAAATTTATATATATATTTAAATAGATGAGTTTGGTTTTAAATTTAATTAGTATAGCATATTTTCTAATTCCAATATTTTGGTAATTGGGAGATTATGATTTATTTAATATAAGCTTTCCAAAGCTATTTTATAAATAACTATATGATTTTAAATATATAAGATAAATTTTTTATTTGTTTAAAATATATATTTTAACTTACGTTTGAATATTAATTTAGATTAAAATAAAGTTATAAAAATGTTTGTTTTATTCCTTTTTAAAATATTGATTTATAAATGTGATTTGTAAATTAAATATGAAGTTAAAATACAACTAATTAATGAAACATTTATTCCTTTAAATAACAAGTAATTTACAATCTCTTTTATAAATTTATTTAAAATGATTTAAAATGTTATTTTCAAATAATTGATAAGTGTATTGTTTTTTTATTTATAGTTATAATGGTTTTATTTCTTTAAATATTTTTATCTGTATATAACTAAGTATTAAAAGCTAATTAATTTAGTTAAAACTTTCATTAAAACTTAATTAAAAATACTAATTAATAAAAGTGACATGTGTAAACATCTTAGAAACATAATTTAACATGTGTTAGATGTTTGAACAAGAAATTTACAAGTGCTCATATTTTATACAAGTGTCAATTTATATTTTATTTATTTTTCTTTGATTTTTTTTAAATCACAAATTTAGTTATATAAAACTTGCATTCTTTCTTTCCTTTCCTCTTTCTCATTTCCAATTCTAAAACTAAGAAAATTTCCAGTTGAAAACCTATAATCAAAACTCTTTATTCCTCAAATCTGTAACCATCATATCAAATCCCTGTAAACCAACTTGAAAATCTATAACCAAGCGCAAAACAAATCATGCAAATCTGTTTCCAAAAGCTACATTCCCTTCTTCTAAAATCTGGAAATTATGCTATTTGCATGCAAAAATCTTTCGGCAAGCCTGCATTTTCTTTTAAAGCTGGAAGCATTTTAAAGCAACAAGTTTAAAGTTTAAAAAGCATCAAACAACTCAAGTTTTTAAAGCAAGCATTCGGGTCAAAAGTTTCTCTGTCAAAAGTTGTTTTCAAATCAAAAGAGAGGGTGCTCTGTCTTCTGTTAAAAGGTGAGTAACTCAACTTTTTAAAATTTAAGTAGGTAAAAGTTTGAGTTGCATGCTAGTTTATCTGATGATGTTTAAATTATGTATATATCTTTGAAATGCCTGTGTATAAATGAATGTGATGCATGTTTATTTACCTACGTTTCTGACTGTTTACAGTATACGTTCAAGTTGATTAAAAGGTTCTTTTCTTTGATCTGGTTGCTATTAGATTTAGTATTTGAATGAAACTTGTTTATTACAAGATAAAGTAAGTTTTAAAAAAAATTTGTAAGTTAAATAAAATGTTGTATTACCTGAAAATAAAATTAACAGAGCAAAATTTGTATAAGTGAAAAATTTAAACATTACAATTCCATGATTCAGGATTACAAATCAAATCATCTTACCAAATCATGATTTTTGAAAGAAAAATCATAATTTCTAGTGTTAGATTTTGGGAGCAGTTTTAGTTTAACTGTATTTTTCTTTTTGGGTTCTAACCGATAATCTATGGATTCAAATGAGTTGGAATTTCTCCTGGAGGCGGGGGATTGATTAGGGATTGGTGGAAAAATGAGTAATGGTGAAGGATTTCAACATGGAGGTTGCAGCAGTAAGATTTCTTTTTAAACCCTAGTTTTACTGGGCTATGAAGAACCGATCATCTCAGCCATTTAGTTGATCGAGTTCAATAATGTCTTGGGTACTGGAAGGTGGTGGTTAGTCAAAGTCTTCGCCGGAATTTCAGGGGCAACGGTGGCCGGAGCTGTGTGAACGTGGCGTTGACAGGATGGGTATTGTTTGGGTTCTTCCTGTTCCAGGTTTGATATTTGAACTCAAATGCAAATTCGAGTTGATTTTGGGCAATCTGATGATTGAGGAGAGATTAGGGGTTGCTGGTCGATGTGAGATGATCGTTGATGTTGGTCGGAGTTGATCAAAGTCACCGTGCATGTGCACGGTGAATTTTTATCTGATGATGTTAGCTGTTGGAATTTGGGTTGTGGCGTACTCGAGTAAATTCTCGGGGGATTTGAGTTTCAACTCGAAGAAGGGCAGGGTCTGACTCGAAGTCACACAGGGTAGGCTCGAGAGTATATGTTGTTTCAGGTTTTTAAACAAAACAGAACCTGTTTTGTTTTAAAAGTTTAAAAAGGTAAAATTTTAAAATGAAAAATGGAATTTAAATTAAGTTTAAAACCAGAATTTAAAGATGAATTCAAATAGTTTGAATCTTAGATTTGAAACAATTTAAGTTTTAGAATTTAAATTTAGTTTTAACAACTTTTAAAGTATAAAAGAAATTGGTTTTGAATTTAAACTGGAAGTTTAAAATTTTAAATTATAAATTTTAAATAAGCTTTAATCTGAGTTTTTAAATCTGGAATTGGGTTTAAACTTCAGTTTTTAAAACAAAATAAGTTTTAAATTCAAATTGTTTGATTACTTTAAAAATATGGTTAAATGATTTGAATTTTTAAAATGAAGATGAAAAATGGAAGTAAAGCTTTAAAGATTTAAGTTTAGATCTGGAATAAAGGTTTAAAGCTGTATTTCAGTTTTGAAATTAAGGAAATTTTTGAATTGAAATTTGTTTTTAAATAACTTGGAATGTTTAAAGTGAATTTTTTTATATTCTTTTAAACTTTTATTTTATAAAATGGTTATTTCTTTAACATATGAGATAAAAAGTGTTTTAAGTTGTTTTTAAACCTTGTTGAATAAATTTGTATTCATTTTAAAATCTTAAATTTTAAAATGAAATTTAAAATGAATTTAAAGAAAATTTAAAACAAATTGTTTTCAATACTTCGAATAAGTAAGAAATGTTTACCTTAAAGATAAATAGAATTTAATAATTTGGATCTATTAGATAATTAAGTTGGATAATTAATTATTTAATTAATTAATAATATGGATGATCAATTAATAATCAAGAGTTTTTAAATTAATTAATTAATGATTAAGATAAGTTAATTAAGGTTAATTAATTTGTAATTAAGGATAATTAATTAGATTTTAATTAATGATTTAAGATTAATTAATCAAGTAATTAAGGATTAATTAATTTGCAGTTAACACTTAATTAACTAAATAATTAGAGGTTAATTAATTGGTTTAATAATGGTTAATCTGAGACAGTTTCTTAAGAAAGAAATTAAAGAACTGTTAATGAAGGACATTAACTAAGAGAATTTAATAATTAATTAATGTTATTAGTTTTAATAATTAGTTAGATTAATTAATTAATAATAATCATTTATGAAATTATTTAAGTTTAATTACTTAATAAAAGTAATTGAGAAATTAATTATTTAATGTAATTAATTGGGTTAATGTGATTAGTTTAGATTAATTAATTGAGTTTAATTAATTTAAACACTTGATGATTGATGAATAATTGCTTTATGTAATTAATGGGATTGTAATTACTTAGGGAAGTAATTAATTGATAATTACTGGATGTAATTAAAGATGTTTAATGATGGAAGTAATTTGTTAAATTACTTTGTAATTAATCAAAGGATTAATTGAGATAATTAATTAAGGAGTAATTAATTTATGGAATGAGTAGTTAAGAGTAGTTAATTTTTGAATGTTATTAATCAAGGGTGATTAATATTTGTGGTTTAATTGAAGATTAATTACTTAATGTAATTAATTGAAATATAGAGATTAATTAAAAATGTAATCATTAATTAATAAAAGTAATGATGTAAATTTAGAATTGATTAATTAAGGAGTAATTAATAAATGAAGTAATTAATTAATAATGGATTAATGTAATTAATTTCAGTTAATTAATTGATTAAGTAATTAGAAGTTAATTATTGTAAAGGGTTAAGTATAATTAACTTGTGTAATTAATTTAAAGGCTAATTACTTATTGTAATTAGAAAAAATTGTTAATCAAGAATGATTAATTGAAATGAATAATAAGATGGTGATTTATTTAATTGATTTGTAATCAATTAATGGTTAAGTTAAGCAGGATTATAATGATGAAGTAATTAATTTAATTCATTTTAAAATTAATTAGAGATAAAGTAATTAATTTAATTCACTTTAAATTAATTACCGATGGTGTAATCATTAAATCATTGCTTATGTATGAATGGATGATATTGGTTGCCTTGAATGGTTTGTAATCTCAGCTATGAGATGAGTAATGTTATGTGATATGGATGCATTGGTTGCATTGTGATGATAATATGGATTATCTGTTTATAATTATGATATGGATTATCAGTTGGTGATGGTAACGTTGATTATCTATTGTGATGTGAATTATCTATCTGTGTGTATATAGATAATGAATTGAAATTGTTTTAAACTTTAAAACAACTTGGTCTTAAAAGATATGTTTTGGATTTGATGAGACCGAGATCGGGTTTTTATATTTGGATATCTGAAAACCACATCGATCCAAATTAACGATAGGTCATGAATCTGAAGTGAAGATGAAGATTCAGAGTGCAAAGGTTATCGTCGTTAACTCTGAGGGTGATTCCAAAATGAGTGTAATGAGATAATGCCTTCGGTTTCGTTCGAACCCGGAACGAAATTATATGGATTGAATGCTTTCAGAACATCCTCAGGTGGACGATGAGCATTCTAAGTGATATGTCCTATAAAGGTAATCGTATCCTCAAGCCTCATCAACTGGGAATGGCTAAAACATGGAAGGTGCAGCAAGGCTAAGGGGGTCATGCCAAAGTAGGTCGAGATTTACCCCTGTCTAGATGTCCCTTTATTTCGGCTGTGTGTGCGGTTGCTGATCACAACTGCGGGGTGGTCTTGTTCGAGACTGTTCAGTAAGGAATGGTTCCGGCTTTTTGTTGCAAGGGATTGGGAGTAATCCTCGGTACGTTGATCTAGGCCACGTACTACGACGGACCCCGGTAGCCCTGCCATTGTATGGAATCCAAAATCCAATAAGTGCCAACGGTTTTGATTTTATTACCCACTTTTGTGGCTAGTAGCTGGAATTTAATAGATGTAACAATTTCGGCTATTTCTTATTTACTTGAAAACCCTAGACCTATTATATTATCATCGGAGTTCCTATCAAATGTTTTGGTTAGCGTAAGGTAAAAACTTTTCCATGTTTATGTGTGGGAAGTCTTACGTGATACCTTTTGTTTTCAAAGGTTTTTCAAAGTTAAACAACTTTAACCTGTTACTCACACCAGACCCATGTCTGATCCGAAGTTTATTTCTGTTTTTCTTAAACTCTTGGGTACTCAAATTTTTACGAGTAGCCAAGGGATTCAGGTTAGCTTTGACGAATACTGGAGGAGCAATGGAGCAGGAGGCTTCTGCGTTATAGCTATATATATAGTTTCCGCGGTGTATTCTCTGTGTTGGTATCTCTTTGTTGAGTTGTATTGAGTTGTAATAACTAGACAGGTGTATATAACTGTCTAGTATGTGATGTATTGTCTGTGTAACTCTGATAGTGATTGTATACTATGAAATACATATGTTATTAATATAATTTATTCGCTACACTGTTTAGATTCTGATGTTGTTTTCTTCTTTCTCTTCTTTCTTTTCTCTTTTCTATCCCTTTCTTTCTTCAAGTCGATGTGTCATTCTATGGAGATGAATGGCGGGTCGTCATACATAAAAGCACACCTTCATTTCTATCAGAATTTTATTTTATTTTTAATTCAAAGTGCATGTTGAACTAGTATATTTAATAGCAAAAAACCATGCACGATGGCTATGCTATACAGTTTATCATGATATGAAAAAGTACTTGATATATAGTAAATAGGGAAATTTATTGAGGAATACAGTTAAATTAAATAATGTATTTGCATTTTGATGATACATATATAACACAGACAACATGAATTATTTGTAATTATGGTCAACTAAGAGAATGCGGTTGTCTTTTGTTTTAAAAACTAGAGTGGGTTTCATATCTTTTGTTTTCTTTTCAAAATTGTTTGTCTGGGCATTGAACATTGATCCATGGAAGCTGAAAAGATTCTCCAAAACCCTACTTGTTTGATTGGATAACCCTGCAGCATCATATTCATTTTATACTTCTATATGCTAAGTTTGTGTAACCGTGTACATTTGTGGAGTTACTATGGATTCCAAGTACAAAATCTCATATCATATGTACAAATAATTTCCAGTGAATTAGGCGCATGTGTAATTTGTTTAGACACTTATATCCTTAAAAGAGTAACCTTTATATGTACATGTTGATATTTAAGTTACAAGTTAATTTAGTTGTTCAAGCTCTTGATGCATCTGTCTGTTGATTCCTAAAATTAGTTTAAGTATACTTTTATATCTTTTTGGGTAGGTTAACTTTGCAATTTCAATTTTCAAATGAACAAGCAAGCTAGCGGAGAAGATTGAATCAGTGCTCTTCCTGATGATATAATCTGCAATATCCTTTCCAACCTCTATGTGGAAGAATCAGCAAAGACATCCATTTTGTCTAAACGATGGCGCAATATGTGGCTCCGTTCTCCAATTGCCATTTCTGATGAATCCATCGTCAAGCAATCTTGCTTGTATTGTCTTTCTAAAGAGGGATCCCCTTGCATGGGTTATCTTAGTGAGGAATATGAATCCTCTCCCTGGATCGTAAATGTTATGTCCTACATTATTTCCACCCATCCTGGACCCATCCATACCTGCCATTTCATTCTACGCGATTGGTATAATTACCATAAAACTATAGTAAATCTCCTAAAATCCCTAACCCTAAAAGGCATCCGGGATCACCTAATCGACATCGGATGCTTCAACCTTCCTTGCTTTGTTTTAGAATGCATTTCCCTTGTTAATGTCCACTTGCGGTATGGTTCAATGCCTGCTTGATTACCAGCCCACAAGGATCACTTTCCTAATTTAAGGAAGTTGTCTTTAATCAATCACAATATGAATAATGAATTTTTGGTTAACTTGCTTTCTTCAAGACCGATCATCGAGCTGGCAATTCACTCTTATTATTCTGGCGTAAAAAATGTTGTCAATGAATCTAGGAGCTTACAGAAATTCTATTTTGGCTGCTGCGATTATCGTGATCTTACTATTAAAGATGCTCCAAATCTCGAGACATTCAAGTATGACAACTTACGAATTAATTCCAGAGTGACGATTTTAAATGCACCTGAGCGGTATTGACATGGAGATGTCCATGCTCCAATTAGGGAATTATCAGTTTGACATCGATTATATCCACAAGTACATAAAGATAAGCGGTGAAATCACATACATACCTTCCTTACGATCCTTTGACATTGCAGTCTATTTTAATCGTGCTTATGAGCTAAAATCAGTTCCACACTTTCTAATGTGTTTCCCCTGCTTAGAAACTATAGAAATCTGTATAAAAGATAACACTTCCTTTATTGATTACGAATATTATGAGGTTAACGATGCAGATGGTGATATTCTTATTGATGATGATTATGGTGGTCATGTTCACCTAATGCCTAATATTAACTGTGTCAACCATCATTCAAAAAATGTAAGAGTGAGTAATTATCCTGGAAGAGGGGCCCATTTGGATTTTTTCAAACTCATTGTAGCTAATGCTAAGGTTCTTGAAATAGTGACCATAGTTTATGGCGATGGTTTTGATGAAAGAAGGACGAAATCTCAAAAACATTTCCTAATGAAGGATAGAGCTTCAAAGATGTTACAGGTTGAATTTCTCAAGAGTAAGTAGAAATCATATGGTTTTACCTTTTGTGATACGGAAGTAAAAGAATGATCAGATGCGTCTTTACTTAGTTTTATTAGAACGAACTCAAGTAGCTATCCGTGTTAGTGTTGTTATCGTGCATGTGCATATTTTCTTTGCGAGCAACATACAAACTACAAATTTTGCATTTTCTATATTTTCTTCATTAACTGTTACGTACTTGATCAAGTGTATAATGAATACAGTTTGCATTTTTCCATAGATGAATGATTCTTTGCATTGATTGGTGGCTATCGTCACCGTCATCTCCTTTTGTCATGCAGTCGACTCCTTTTGTCTTGAATTCTAACCCTGAACTATGCAAATGTTGCATGAAAAACCTGCAATTTCATATTAGTCATGTACGATGTTCCATTTTAACTCAACATTAATGTAATCAATGTTGTAAATTAAAGTATGATATTAAAAAGAAGTCTAGATAACTGGTAGTCATGGGCAGTCTTCTCATTCTAGAACGTTCATGACTTATTTGCACTATAATTCCAACTATGGTTTCATTGGAACAGGTTGCAAGTGGAATTTAGGAAACTAATCTGATGAGTTACACTGTTATAGCACATATTATGTGCCGACTACAAGAGGCATTAAGAAGAGTGCATTCATTCCACGACAAATATTAATGAAATCTGTTTTCTGACTATGACCTGCTTAAAAGCAATTTTAGAACTACATTTGATAGAGTTTGAAAACTAGGTTCATTCAAAGCCTAATGCTTTTTATGTAATACAACTTTACTTGTTTTACATGTCTGGCAAACCCGCTTACAATAACAAAGTTGGCAATTTTATTTGTTACAAACATGACTCATAAGTCCATTTAAACAGGGTCTTGACACATAAGATAATGATTAGATAGTCTGGATTGCATAAGGGTTTATAATGGCAGAGATACCTCAAGTTATTGATATTACATTCTACATATCTATAGGTTAATACTGCGGCAACTTTTTCGCGTGTTAACTAAGAATTGGTTCCAAGACAAATGCCTCCATTAGAATTGTTATGACCCTTTTCAAGAAGAGATTTTTACCTTGTTCCTTTTCTTGATTTATTGATTAAACGTGGGAATATGTTAATTAGCGTACTCGCGATATGCACGTAAATGGATTTTTGTAAACACACTATATGAAAATATTGATAGTTGCAGTATACAATTAATCATAATAACGTTAAGTAATTTGGACACAAATTTATAGTCTATTAATATTTGTTTTCATCTGCAATATGAAGATGCTATACAAATTTCAAACTTTTGACTTATCATTTATCCACTTAGGTCTTCGTTGCATAAAAATATCAAATTGTTTTATCTGTGTTGTACAATTTACCCCAATGATTTAAAACAAATCAAATTTTGAACTAGGTCAGTCGACATATACTTTTGGATCGACATATACTTTTGGATGGAGATAGTGCAATTTTCGCATCCACATCCGCATCTGAAATCATCTTTGGATATCGAATACCCGTATCCGTAGATACGGATGTATATCAGATAATTATCATATTTGTTAACTATCTATGAATCAAGAAATATTAATAAAAAAAATTAGTTTGACGTAATTTATTTCTATCTCGTTGAATATAATTGTGTTAAAATTAGGCAAATATGATGTAATAAATAGTTTTGAACAGTTAGCAAACATTAAATGCATATAATATAAAGTAATAACTTAACAATACAATAAATAAATATATTTCAGTATACTAAAGTGCACATATTTTTAACTATGATCTTAACAAAAACCGAACGGATAATTTTCGAATGCGAATGTCTTCATGTTTTCCGCATTCGCATCCGCATTTGTTTTTCCAGATACTTTGGATACTTGTCGTTTTTCCGGATAAGAATGCAAACGGATTTTTGATTTTCCGGGTATCCATTGACAACTCTATTTTGAGCTCAAATTTGGAACTAAACTTGTTTCAATTGGATAATATCATTGGTTACACTTTTTTAGCTGTATATACACTAAAAGAACCAAATAACTGTAATTTGCATATCAATTTGGATGATTCAAATAACATCTTTATCTTTATCTTTACTACGATAATAGGAATTCAATGAACTAATTTCATCCGTGTCCTTTTTAATTACCAAAAATACCCTTCGGGAGACAATCACTAATTGTTGCTTCTCTTCAAGGCCTAAGTCATTGTTAGATCCAAACTCCTTCATCGTTCCTATTCCCTCTAGCCACCCCGCAATCTTTCTAAATCTCTAAATTGAATCCATGGCTCCTCCACCGTTGAACTCGAATGGTAGTCTCACCCCCTATCTCCTTCCTTTTCGATCGCAACACACGATTCACCAATGGCTACTGCCTAATCAGTCCACACTCGACCACTTCCTCTAACTCAATGCTCCCTTCCTCTGCTTTATACTACTACGATACATGTATTACTACATACCGATTCATTTATTTTTACCAACTCTATTCGAGAATTATGTGTCAAAATTAACTCTTATACTTTCTATGGCCGTTCTGAATTTGAATCCTTACTACGACTATTTAAGGAAGTACTTATTTAGATTTCTACCTACAAAAAATATATGCTTTAGACTTCTATATAGAATTGACTTGTATTTCTATGCCAGTTGATAAAATGATTACATAATATGTAATTCCAGTGTTTGTTGGTACTACATATTTAGGAGAGTAAAAATATACATGTATATCTTTCTCCTGAAGCAAATATGAATATTTCAAACTGACATGTAATAATTTTCACTACATCCACGTACATTCTAGCATGAAAGTGGGTTGTTGGTCCCATTTCATCATAAATAACAGTTGTGCACCAATGTCCTAGACTAGTAAGTACCTCAGTTGGCGTGTTTGAATTATATAGGCTAGCTTAACATGGATATTCTTGTAGGTAAAAATATATTATTCATAGATTACATGCTCGCATCCATCTTAAATGGTAACTGGATATAGAAACCGTAAGCCCTACAATAATGCGCATTCATATTTTAATTTGGAATATGAAACATCCATTCATTACATTAACAACCATGTTCACATTACGTATAGTATAAAAGCAAATGTTTTATGTCTATATCTCTACTATTAATAAAAAAAATTAATCCACACATATCCACCATGTTCTTTTAGTATGCTAAAAATACCCTTTAAATTCATTTCCTCGATTCCCACAAAATGTATTGTGTATGCTAAGTAAATGGTAGGAAGATAGTTGATAGACTATAGTGAGTGACCTGAGCTTGGGTCCATTAGTAATTTTCTGGCTTCTTCTGATTTTAATGCTACTATCTTGGTGCTGGTGATGTAGAGTGGTGCTATGAATAGTCCTAGAAGGAATTATTTGCAAAATGCTACTGATTGAAGTAGGATGACTTAATAGCAGCAATATCGTCAGTAAGATAATGCTACTTCTTTTAGCATAGGTTAGAATTGATGACCCAAATGAACCGTGTTTGTCAATATACGTTGCAATTTTTCATTGATATCTTTTGAACTTTATATACCATATTAGATCATTTATCAAACATAGAAAAATCAAATTTTTTTATAAAGAAATGTTATAGTAAGAGGTGAAAAGTACAACTAATACGATATAACAAGGTTTACCATAATCTAGAATCCGTAGCGATTAAGGCATACATAACTGGTCATTTGTACCTGTATACAAAAAGGTATTTGGTTAGATAACAGACTAATTTACAAGATGAAGTTGTGCACATTATCCATGTTTTGAGTTTTTTTACATTCATGTGCGATTCACATACTTATAAAAATGCCTTTTTATACACTACTAGAAATGGCTTAAATAAGAGGGATATTTACGATGACCGCAAATGGCCCGATTAAGACATTTCGACGGCTTCCACTGCTGACTATTCGTGTAATTTAGTTTGCCATATTATTATAACTTTTTAATTATACAAATTTAAAATTTATTTAATAATACTAATTTTGTTTCTAAAAGCAAAAGAGGATGTTTTTATTCAATTATTCAATTTTATGACAGTTTATGATTAATTAAATTTGTATTTTCGATATTGTTGTATAATTCGATTTTTAACTTTATTTAAAATCGAACTTAAACGATAAATCTATGGAATTTTCGGTCGATTTATCATACAACTTCAATGAAGTTTATAATGCGTAATAGTTTTATGAGTTTAAATATATTTTTAAACATTGTGTAACTAATAATGAATTTTAAATGTATTTAACATTATAAATTCATAGAAAATAAAATATACGATAGAAAAATAATTTTTTTGAATATTATAATGATCCAAAGTATTTGGCACCTACTTCCAAAATATGATAAAAAATAAATAAATTTAAGATGTCGATTTTGATTCTTAAATTTATAGTCATTGTCTACATCCGAACTAAAACCTCTCGTCCAAATGCCAAACGATCTTCAAGCAAGACGAAAATCATACAATATATACTTCATAATATATTTATCCAATCCATACAGCTAGAATTGTAAAAAAAATGAAAAGAAAAAGTTAGACTCGAAATATATTATTTTCTAATGAGTTGTATAACACTTAGTATTTACGGTTAGAACCACTTCTACGAAAATGATCTGTATGAAGTTTTTTTTTCAGTCTATGTTTTAAATCCAACCGTACGCGTTGAATAAACACATAATATAGCTTATAAGTTTTGAATTTGTCTCGTTTGAAAATTGACCTTTGAACGAAAGACTTAGGTGTGAATATCCATAAACGACTATAAATTTGAAAATCAAGATTGACACCTTATAAATTTTTATTCTTCTTTCATATTTTGATCATATGCCAAAAATATTTAGGTCTGAATGACGGACATTATGAAAATATAACTAGTGGATAAACCATCAAGAATAATCCAACACTCGTTGTAAGTGAGAAAAGAATAAATCTTTGACCAGGGTTTTCATAGTTGGCGCACAAGTAACAACCACTAAAAAATCCTTAAACTTGCATTTCAACATAATAAAAGATTTAAATGATATAACACAATATTTAACCATACTAACAAATGCAACTGAAAATCAAGCGTAGTTGTACAATAAGACATCAAAACTACTAACCTCAAAAAATTAAGTCCATCTCGAAAAGATTCACTCTCATTAAATATCAAAAAGTCGGAGGTCTAATTGCCCCCCCGCGAAAAAAATCTATATGATCGTATTTAGCCAATCTAATAACTTAAAAAGCTAAACCAATATTAAAGTAAGATAAAATGGAAAAGTTAAGGAGAAATCATATTAGAGTTTTTATACTGGTGTAGAGCATCTCTCCTGCATCCAGTCCCTAAGCACCTCTTAGGTATTTCCTAGTGAATTTCTCACTTGACCCAAAGGAATAGGTTTACAATTCAATCTATCTAAGCACCTCTCAGATTTAAGACTTCCTTTTCCAAAAGAGTTTTCTTGATGATCTTATATTCTACTAATACGGATACTGACTAATAGTATGGGACTTCCTATAATCGCCTTGATGATTCGTGTAGTGTATGCACAAATATATGGAAGTATAGCAAGAGTATCTTGAATAATATAACAGAATTGAATGCATAAAAGATTCGAGTGAACATCAGAGAATATAGTTGAAAAGATTTAGAAAAGAAGTGAGTTAATTTGTTAAGAAATTTACACTCCATTTATAGTAATCAAATAGTGGCTTTAAAGGGATGCATTTGTTCATCGAAAACCTTTGGAGATCATAGAGATGCCACAAATGGAAGCAACCTTTCAAAAATGTCTTTACAGAAAAATAGTCATTACAGGGTTTCAGTATACTGAATGTAGTGGTCTATCTACTAATAAGAACAAAGTCATTTTGAATGTAAATCAAGCAAGTTCAGTCGATTGGTCAATGGACTCAATCGACTGGGGCCATTGGCCAGTTGATTGAACTGGGCTAAAACAGTTTTTATAAAATGTCTTTGATTTTTGTTCTGTATTTCACTCTTAGATTCTTTTTGTGTGTGTGTGTATGAATTGTCAAGGAGATTTTACAACGTATTATAAGACAATATACATACTTTTGACTTTTGATGATTTATATCTTGATCTTCTTTAAGTGTTGGCGATCCCTCCTTAGTGTTCTGCTTGTCTCTTTGGTTGATAATTGCTATTTTTTTAACAGTGTGATATATTATATATAGAGAGATATAGATTGCATAATTAAATCTTCAAATCGAGGTTCTAACAATATCCTATTTTTGATGATGATAATTTTACAAAAATATTTTTAAATATTTATAATGTAATGCCCCCCTTAATATATGCTCCCCCTATAAATATTTCTCCCCTTTTGCATCCACAAAAAGATTAAACAGTCGACAATAGAAGAGAAAATGACAAGATAAGTTGACAAACACAAATTGAACATCACAGGATAAACATACCATATTGCAACACAATAATGTACCACATCAACAAAAATATACCTTATCATCACACCATAATAAATGTACCACAAGAGAACAAATGTGAATGAAAAGAAAAATGTTTAAGATACACAGCAAACTAGATATGCATATGCCAAAGTTCATGAAGGGAGATACTTATGAAATTACCTTCGTTGAGATGCTCATCATTACCGGTTAGAGTTAGCAAGTAAAGGTGAGCGACAACATGAGGTAAGCATGTTCCAAATTTTCTCTGAAAAGCCCAAGGTAGTTTGTGCAGAAGATATCTGCCTTTTCATAAGAGCTTGTTAGTGCTTGAAGATCATTTCTTGGTTCTTTAAAATTGCAGTGTTTGAAGTGACAGTCCTTGAAGGTTGCATTAACAAGATATTTTGATCGCTATTTATAGCCAGTTAATTTCTTCTTTGATTTCCGATGAACGTTAGCTAGAGTTGGCTGGGAAGATGATTAAGCTATATTTTCCTAAACAAATCTAGACAGAAAAACACTATATGGTGGAAGTGTTTCCATTGCAAAGGGCAGCTTCATAAAAGTAATGACTTTTTGATCCATAGCCTTTCAAAGAATGAAGTCTTGCATTTGATAAACATTAATTCCGTAATGCACGAATATTTTTGTCAAGAAAAAACTGTAGAAAATGGTATCTCTAGATTATGCGTGAAAGCGTTTAATTTTATCGTGAATAATATGTGCCCAATTTAACTTTTGTTTGAATAAATGGAATAATTTTTTTATAATTATTGTCATATGTTTTCTCATAAGTTTCAGTCCTTGGTAAGATGGTATGAAGGATCATTTTGTTTAAAATACGAGCTTGGACGTAAATTCACTACGATGTTTTCGGTATTTGGAGTACGAAATTGATAGCTAACGAAATCGTAAGCAAAGTTGCAGTGATCAATGTCATCAAGATCAATCCCGATGTTAGAACAATCAAGAATACTACCCTAATCTCTAACAAATAGTATAATATATATTCCCAAATCTTTACTTCATAAGATACCATCGTCATCGTTGTTTAGAGGTGAGTAAAAGTTTCCATAAGATTTTGCATAGAATAATTTGACAAGGAATGGATAAATTTTACCTTGTTATGATGATCATCAATCAAGGAAATGAATTCATGTTATGCACCGATGGACTCAATATCGAATGTTAAAAATCCCTTAATTTGTAGAAGGTTTCCTAGAAAACTCTCTTATTATTATTAAGGTCGTTGAAAATTTAGAGATCTTTTAGACTCCCATTGAGCCATTCGAGGATCTTACCGTCAGATGCAAACTTCAGATGGGATGGCGTAGTAGAAGAACTTGCCTCTTCTCCTTTGTGAGGTTGTTTTTTGTTAATTGGAAGTTTTTGATAGGGAGTCATTGGAGTCTAAGGTTTTGGGGATTTGATTTTGGAAAAGAAGGTGAAATAATGAAAAGATACGTGAAAAAATGATTATTAAAAGACAGTTTCTAGCCCGGTCAGTCGACTCGATGGGGAGTTCAGTTGACTGAACTAGCATGATTTTGAGACAGAAAGATGGGGTTGTTTTAGTCGAATAAATTATTAGAGTAATCAACTAAACTACCCAGGTCCAGTCACTAGGGACCGGTTCAGTCTACTAAATTGGGTTAATTTTGAACCCGAGAGTAGGTTGGGGTATAGTCGTTTGGAGTTAAGAATTGAAATCAGCTAAATTAAAGTTTTCACTATAGATCAGTCAACTAAACTAGGTTTCAGTCGACTGGGCTGGCATTTTTATTATAAACCTATATAAGTTGTTTTATTTTGTGGAAAACTATTACATAGACATTTTTTTATATAATTTTATTACATATGATTACATAAATATTTTATTACAAAAAATATAAATTGTTATAAATATTAAATAACTTAATTATTTTCCGAGCCAACAAAATTATTGTTCGGGATATGCTCCCAAGAATTCGGATCTAATTTGGTATGTTCTTTCAATGGAGTTAGTGGAGACCATCGGTTGTATGAATTGGAGTATTGTTCCAATTTGCATTGCATGGTCCTGATTCTCGGAAGTTTTTTGGAGGAGTATTGTCAATAATGATTGGAGCTTCAGAAATACAAGTGCTATTTTGTCGAATGATTTTCTTAGTTGGTGAATGACCACATATAGCAAGCGTAGAACGCACAAGGAAATTTAAGTGAGCTCCTTGGCATTTTTGTTCATAGTGCATTTCTCACTGGATACCAATTATTTATTGTTGGTAGTGTTTGATCTCGTAAATTTTATCATTAATAGAAGCATCAAAATTGATTGCACTTTTAATTTTCCTACCTTTAAGTGAGAATCCAATATGATTCAATGGAGAAGGAATGACTTTCATAGATAGTGATTTTCTTGAAGGAGGAATTCATCGACGAAGGGTATTCAATATATAAGGAGGGCGAGCTAAATCAATTATGGAGTGTTAGAATCGTAGTTTGACATTTTAGGATAACAATTGGTTTTAAATGTTTTAGAATTGACTTTAATTACAATAGTCCTATTTTTGTATAAATAAAATTTACTATTTTTGGAAAGGGTAATTATTGGTAAATTATAATTTTAGCTTAAATTAGATTGGAAATGTTTTTCTATCATTCACTATTTGGTTATCTTTTAAAAAACAATTTATACACCAGTAGTCGCTGAGTAGCTAATTTTAGTATTTACAAAGTTTTTTGAAAACTGTGACTATCACTTATGTATCTAAATCTTTTATTGAACATATTCCTAGATTACGTTGTAAATTTGAGAATGTAGATTCACAAAGTGGTTTAGTAAATATATCTGCAATTTTTTTTCTTGTATTAAAAAATTCTAATGAGATATTATGTTATCTCATAGAAAATGATGTCTAATGTCAATGTGTTTATTTCTTGAGCAATTTGTAAGACTTTTTAATAAATTAATTGTACTAGTCTTGTCACAAAAAATAAGAGATTTAGTTAAATTTACTGAAAACTCATGTAATGTTTGTTGCATGTATATGACTTGAGTACAAGCTAAAGCAGTAGATATATACTCTGCTTCACAAGTAGACATTGAAATATAATTTTGTTTCTTAGTGAACCAAGATACCAAAGATTGACCAATGTAGTGGCAAGTACCAATTGTACTTTTTCAGTCCGATTTACAGCCTCCGAAGATAGCATCATTATATGATACTAAGTCAAATGAACAACAATTCAGATAAAAACGTCTGTATTCTTTAGTATTGGACAAGTATCGTAAAATTTGTTTAATTACTCGCAAGTCAGTTTCTTTAGGACTAGCTTGAAATCGAGCACATAAACAAACACTTGTTAAAATATCTAGTCCATTGGCTGTTAAATAATAAAGATCCTATCATACTTCTATAAAAAAAATTTCAATACCTTTTCCATTTTGATCTTTATCTAGATGAATACTGGTGCTTATAGGAGTTGTTTTAATACTGTATTTTTCCATTCCAAACCGTTAATTGTATCTTTACATTATTTTTCATGAAAAATAAAATTTCCTTCTTTTAATTTGTAATACTAATAAATAATTAAATTCTCTCATATGGGACATTTCAAATTCCATTTTCGTAATATTAGAAAAATCATTACATAAATCTTTATTTGTTGAACTGAAAATAATATCATCCACATAGATTTGTATAACTAAAATATCATTCTTATTTCTTTTTATAAAAAAGGTATCGACTTCGCCAATTTGAAAACCAAAATGCTAAATATAATTTATTAGTCTATCATACCAAGCATGTGGTGCTTATTTAAGACCGTAAAATTCCTTTCTTAATTTATATACATGGTTTTGATATTATTCATGAATATGTAATGGTGGTTGTTCAACATAAATATTTTTTAATATAACCATTTAAAAATGTGCATTTAATGTCCATTTGAAATAGTGTAGAATTATGACGACACACAAATGCCAAGAGAATTCTTATAGTTCAAGACGTGCTACAAGAGCGAAGGTTTCTTCATATTCAATTTCTTCTTCCTGAATATACTCTTGAGCTACAAGTCTTTCTTTATTTCATACTATATGAGCGTTTTCGTCCATCATATTTCTGAAAATCCATTTAGTACCAATAACCTATTGATCATCTGGTCTTGGTATAATTTCTCATACATTGTTACATTCAAATTGGTTGAGTTCCCCTTGCACAGCTATAATCCAAACATCGTCTGTAGATGCTTCTTTAACATTCTTTCGTTGATATAAAAGCTATATGACACATCTGAGTTAATATTTGTTATTAATATTAGTAATTACATTATCTAATGGATGGTCTTTTAGTGTTTTATATGGAGATTTCAGTTCTATATTTTCTTCACTTATTGATTTAATTTGATTATTTTGAATATATGAGTCGAATGGTGCACTAGTGTTATCATCATCATCCGTTTTGATATTGAATTTTTCATCAAAAGATACATGCAATGTTTCTTCAATTATTTTGGTTTTTGTATTAAAAATCCGATATGCTTTACTTTGGTCAGAATATCCTACAAAAATTCCTTCAATGGCTTTTGGATCAAATTGCCCATGAGGATTACTATCATTTAAGATAAAACATTTAGAACCAAATATTTAAAATACGGATCCTTAGGTTTTTTTTTCAAAAAACAATTCATATGGAGTATTTTAGTTAATGGTCTTAACAATATACGATTAAGAACATAACAGACAGTGGCTACTACTTATGCCCTAAAGTTTTGAGGTAACTCACTACTACTTAATAGAGTTCCCGTATATTCTTGAAGAGTTTGATTTTTTCTTTCTACAACACAGTTTTGTTGTGGTGTTTTAGGAAATGAAAAATTATGACCTATTCCCTATTTCTTACAATAACGTTGAAATAATTCATTCTTAAATTCTCCTCTGTGGTCACTTCTAATAATTTTAATTTTTGAATAAGTTCATCAAATATCTTAAAAGTTTCAAACATATCACTCTTATGTTTTAAAAATAATGTCCAAGTATAATGCGAATAGTCATCAGCAATAACAAACACATATCTATAGAGGCCGATCGATTTTATTTGCATTGGACCAAATAGGTCTAAATGTAAAAGTTCTAAAGGTCGATTAGTAGAAATTTCACTTTTAGCTTTAAACGAAGGTATTTTAAGTTTTCCCTTCTCACATGAATCACACAAATTATTGACTATAAAATTAATTTCGGTAACACTTGAATAATATTATTTTGAGCTAATTTCTGTATATTTTTAAAATTATCGTGACAGAATCGTTTGTGCCAAATCCAGGGGTCATAAATATCTGCTAACAAACACACATCTTTATTGTGTCTAATTTTCGTATTTAAAAAATAAATATCATGTTTTCTAGTTCCTTCAAAAATTAAATTACTATCTTTATCAAAGATGTTTCATTTTCATGTTTCAAAAGTTATGCTAAAACCTTTATCACATAATTAACAAATATTTCAAAGATTATGTTCTGAATTCTTTACTAATTAAACATTAGAAATTAGAGAAGAGTTAGATATACTGATAGAAGCGACATCTCCTTGTCCAATAACATATCCTTCGAAATTACCTTCGAATGTGACGGTTCCACCATCTTTATTCGATATATTTATTAACATTTTAGCATTTCCAATCATATCTTTGGAGCATCTATTGTCAAGAATCCATTTCTCATGTTAATGTCAGAGTACCTATGAAAAATTGACAATATCTAATGGTATCCACTTCCTCCGTTAGGTCCTAAGGGTTAGGTAGAAGGTAACCATACCCAGGAGGGTTTGGTAGAACCTTTGAAACTAATTTTTCTTATTGAAATGAACATCATTTAAAAGTTTATCAATATGCTTTTGCCTAATTAAATTATTGTTAGTTTTTTGTACCATATTTTGATAGCTTTTTGTCATGTATTTTTTGATGAAAATTCACTAGCTTTCGAAACTTGGAATAGAGAGTAGCATACTTGGGTTGTACCTTTGGTTTATTTGATTTTTCAAATCCTATGCCATTTTTTTAATAGGAGGTTTTGATATACTAATTAAGTGAGATAAATTCTCCTTTCCTTTATTAAATTTAGAAATATGGGTAGATAAGTCATCTACCTTCTTTTCTAGTATGTTTTTATCTTTACTTAAATCTTTTATCTAATTAACTAAAACATCAATAATTTTTCATAGATTTAAATTGTCATTATATGAAGTAGAATTTTCCTCTTTCAAAATATGCATACTATTATCATCACAAGATTTATAAAGAATTTGTAACTTTAAAATTTCTTTTCTAAAATAGTTTTTTTCGTCCTTTAGCTTTCACTTTCTAACTTTAATCAATTAATTTTTCATAAATATTCTTTATGAGTCTTTTATAGATTTCACTACTAGAACAACAGTAAATAGCGACGGAGGCTTCCGACGGCTGTCGATAGCAATTTTTGACGGTTAGCGATGCCTGTCGAACTCCGTTTTTTATAAATAAAATATATTAGCCGTCGAAAGCCGAAACTACTAAGACGTCGACGGCCACCACTAGCCGTCGAAAATTATCATGCATACAGACCAGAGTCCGAGAGCTACTGCTTCATTCTTCATCTTCCCTCAAATTAAACAAAAACCCTACCTCCGTCTCCTTTCCATTGTTAATAAGCTGTCACACCTCCCCGAGCTTCTCTAACTTTATTATTCTCCACTCTCAACAAGCCTAGCCCCTTCATCAATCTCCACTCAGGTTTTATTCCAAAATCCTAGTTAATTTTGATTTGTTAAATTAGATAATTTGCTGTTATAATTGTATTATACCACATTGATTGTTTGGTATACCCTATTGAATGCTAATTAGGTTATTATTATAATTGTTTATTATTGAAATATTGAGAGAAAAAATTGTTTATTATATATGTGCGTTAATTGGTGTATATGCATTAATTAATTACTGCATACGCGCATTGGGGCTACTTTTGATTAATTAGAGTCGATGCTCAGAATTTGGTGTATGCATTTTCAAGATAACGAAAATGATGATTTAATGTATGCGTTTTTCAGAATGTAAATAAATTATTGTAAAAATTGTAGCATAATACGTTTTACTTTTTGTAAATCTCATACAGAGTTTTTGGCCCCTCGCGACAAATATTGTGTATGATCGTTATATGGATACCCGTTTATCATGGAATAGATATCTATATTCATCCAATACAATATTTATCGGATTTGTCCATGTATTGGATAAGTTACACGCAGAATAAAGTGATTATATATCGCAAATCATTTCATTTTAAACGATCACAAAATTTTGACAACCCTTTATTTTGTTCTCTGTGTACACACATATGTGTACGATACAGGGAACAAAGGAGAAGTACTGCCGAATTTTTTTGAATCGTTTAAAGTAAAATGATTTGCAGAATATAATTACTATAGTGTTTGTAAGGGAAAGTTGGATGACCAACCATCAAAGTGTAAAACAATAACCTAAAAATTACAGATTATATTCATGTAATAATTTGTGTAAATCTGTTTGAAAATTAAATTAAATAGAATAATATTATATATTTGCAAATATCTAAATGTTTAATTTATTTGTAAAACAAAATGTCAACACATAAACAATTAATGCGTTTTTATGTTTTAAAGTAGGAAAAATGGTCAATTAGTTATCGATCGGAGCTGGAGTACCAACGAAGAAGAGAAATTGGAGACTCAATAAGTACAAAATGGTGTACACGTCTTTATTGAATTCACTTTATGTAATAATGGAACGATGAAAAATTTCATTGTCCATGTAGTAGGTGCAAGTTATTGAAGCGTTTGATACATGATATGATAATAGTTCATTTGCGCCAACATGGTTTCGTGCCGAATTATTTGGTATGGAATCGTCATGGAGAACTTATAGCACGTAATCCCGTACATTCGGAGGAGGAGGTGGATAATGAACTTGTTTCAATGAATCCTATGGAAGATATGGTTGAAGATGCGGCACGTTCAATGCTCCATATCATTGAAGTTAATCGTAACGATGGTAATGTCGAAGAAGAAACAAGTATTGGAGCAAAAAACTTTTGCGATTTATTAGAAGCTACTAAGAAACCTCTTTGGGATGGTTGCACAAGCGATACTCAACTATCAATAACTGCAGAATACATTGTGATGAAATCAAAATACAAATTCACAGAAGCCGGGTTTACAGCTATAGTACAAGATGCAAAACGGCATGACATCCGATAATTTAATGGACAAAAATCATTATGAAGTGAAAAACTTATGTCTTCTTTTGGTTTTCCATATCAAAAAATAGATACATGTTTAAATGGTTGCATGTTGTTCTTGAAAGAAGATATCAATCTTAGAAATTATAAAATCTATAATCAGAAAAGATACAAAGTAAGAAAAAGAAGGAACAGGAAGTTCCATACAAGTGTATGCATTAGGTACCAACACTCCTAGGCTTCAAAGTTTATATGAATCTTTTGGAACCACGCATCATATAAGATGGCAATGTGCGAGAACATAGAAAGAAGGTACGTTAACACACCCATCAGATGGAAAAGTATGGAAGCATTTTGATAAGATATACCCCGCTTTCGCAGCGGAGAGCCTTAATATTAGGCTTGATTTATGTACAGATGGATTTTCACCGTTCTTTCAATTTGGTTCAATATATTCATCTTAGCCTACAATTGCTACACCTTACAATTTAACTTCGTGGATGTGTATGAAAACTACATATATTTTTCACTATTGTCATCCTTAACCCTGATGATCCGACACAAGGAATCGACATATATTTACAACTATTGACTGAAGATTTGAAAACATTGTGGTATGAAGGTGGTAAAACATAAGACATTTAAAAAAATTCATATGTTCGCTTCTCCGCTGTGGACCATAAGCGATTTTACTGCATATGCAATGCTATCAGGTTGGAGTATAGATGGTCATCTAGCTTGCCCTTATTGAGGAAGAAACACGAGCATTTTCTTTACCGCAAGGGAAGAAAATTTCATGGTTTGACTATCATCGGTGTTTTCTCCATTTTAATCGTCCTTTTAGAAAAGTTATAAATAACTTTATAAGTGATAGAGTTGAGGCCTTGCGACCACCAATGATTTGGTCAAGCGAAGATATTGAGCTTGTAACGGATTATCTAAAGATACACGAAACTGGCGAACAAATTGAAAGTCAAGGTAAATCGATGATTCATAATTGGTGCAAACAAAGTATATTTTGAAAGTTGCCTTATTGGAAAAATCTCTTAATTCATCATAATTTTGGCGTGATGCGCAACAAGAAAAATGTATTCGATAATGTATTTAACACGGTTCTAAATGTTAAAGGAATGATTAAAGATGATTTGAAATCAAGATGTGATATAGAAGCAATATGCAATCGTCCTGAACTTCACATGAAGCCAAATGCCACAAAAAACCCGAGCATGCTACGAGCTAGACAGTAACCAAGTTAAAGTACTGTTAAAGAGGGTAAAAGGATTAAGATTTCCTGATGGGATTCCTCTAAACATTCATATATGTATCAACTATAACAACGGTAAACTGAGTGGGATGAAAAGTCATGATTGTCATGTAATGATGGAACATTTGTTACCCATCACTTTCAAAGAACTGTTGCCCATAAGAGTTTGGATGGTTGTAACAGAACATAGTTTGTTTTATAAGGAGCTTTGCTCAATTACCTTAAAAGTTAATCGTCTACGTAAACTTGAGGAAAAAATTCTTATACTGCTCTGTAAACTGGAGAAAATATTTTCTCCTGGTTTCTTTAATGTAATGATGCATTACCTATTCATCTTCTGTTTAAAGCACTCCTTTGAGATCCTGTGCAATATGGATGGATGCATCCATTATTATCGAGTTGTTAAATTGTAGTTTAACCACATATAATAAAATTTAATTATAGTCATTCTTAATAGGTACTTAAATCATCCAAAAAAAAGTGGGACAAAAGTCATGAGTTGAAGGCTCGATATATGAATCATATATCGAAGTAGTAGCTTCGTTCTTTTTATCTCATTATTTCAATGACCATGTGAACTTACATTTTGAAAGTGTTATGCGAAATGACGAGGGCATTGAACAAGATTATTCTAAATCAATGCAACCAATTTTTGGACAGCAATGACGCTTTGTTAGAAAATGCGGGGAAGTATGGTTAGACGAAAGAGATTACCATATAGCCCACACTATGTCCTTCTTAAATGTGCAAAAGTTGCGTCATTGGTTAGGTATTGATGAATAATATGTCTAAAATTATTTACTTGAATAACACATGTGTGTTTTAATTATAATGCAGTATATTATCTGTATATGCTACTATGAATCACAATATCAAAATGGGGATATCAGCAAAACTTTTGCCACTAGTTTTTCGAACCGCGTATGTGATTCAGTAAATTGTGTGGTCAACGAAGGATTAAAACATCTTCCAATGGGACCAAAAAGAAAAGTCAAGTCAAATCTAATATTTTTTGTCAATGGATACAAATTCAACACAAAAGAATATGGGGATGAAAAATTAACTAATAATTAAAGGTAGTGATGACCCAAATAATCACATAAATGATTTTTACGGTGTGTTAACTCAGGTTTTGCTGGTAACATATTTCACCAGATCGACAGAAGAAGTTTGTTTGTTTAGATGCAACTGGCTCAGTAATGTTCTAGGTTTTGGAATTAACATGCATCAAAAATATAATATTATTGAAATAAAGCATAAATCATGTTATCATAAGTACGATCTGTTTATACTAGCAAAACATGCCCTATAAGTTTATTATGCTCCTTGTTCATCTATAAAAAGAGATAAAGTAGAATGGCTGTGGTTTTTAAAAGGAATGCAAGATTTACGTTTGATGGAAAGAATATTGTGACGAACAAGCGTACCAAGCAGATATCGAGGAAAATGACGAATTTATAATAATAGATGATCAAACCGATTTAGGATCTCTAATTGATGAATAAAATGTATTAGTAGAGGCATTTGAGACCATAGGGGAAAACAATATAGAGTACGAGACCGAGTCTGAATCAGAAAACAACAGAGACTAATTTAATAGTATACATGTTGAAAAAATGTAATTTATGGAAGTATTGATGTAACACTTTTTTTGTACGTTACATGCGATTATTGATGTTAAATCTTGATATGTTTACTTCATAATTGAATGATATGTTCTGCCATAATAAAATAATATGTATGTGATAAATATTACAGATGTCCTTCTTTAGGCGGTGGAGTTATTAACAATCTGGTTCCCCCTCTATGTCTTAGAGTGGGATAGGTTGTTACAGTGGCAATGGTAGCGTCTCTTCGCAGGAGCTGCCGCGTACGGTAGTTAGATTGCTACCGAAAGCTGATGCATTATAAGTATTCAATTTTCTTCAGCATTGTAAATATCTTGTATGATATATTAGTCATGATTTATCTGTATCATATGTAATGTAGGTTTATGAGCTTGAGCATTCTAACATTGTTCTCAATATATCGCACAGGCATACATGAGCCGTATGACTACATGATGGCCGAAGTGGAGCAAGATCCCATACCATGTATGGGAGAGCATATAGAAGGACTTCTTGGTAAGTGTAAAATTATATACCATTATATATAATCACTTTAAAATTCACTGACTAAGTACAAATGTATAACTTATATTTTTTTCAACATATATACAAGGGCAGTAGACTTATAAGAAGAGGACAGGTGTCTTTTCCAGCACCACTGGAACTCAAAAGTGTGAAGAATTATTGGGATATGATGTCTACTATAAGAAAAACTGAAAAGAAACCATGTTGGATGGGCACCGGCTTCTGGGACGCTTTGTTCGCATTGTGGAGTAGTAATGAATTCAAGGTAAGTCTACCAAATATCACATTAATTTATTCAGTACAGAGTACATTAATTATACAGACAAAATATAATCTTAATTTTTAATTTGCAGGCGGATTCAGACTGAAACTTTGCGAACAGGCAGAAAAATCCAATCACACACCGTGGTGGCCCGAAATCATTTAAGCACCACTGCGAGGACTGGTAAATTAATTAATTTCAATTACGAACAGTTATTACATTTTTAGTAAAAATTTGTGTGAACAATAATAATATACACCAATTATTGCAGGAAAGTGCGCGTGGAAGTCTTGCTTTGTATACGGACGTGTTTGAGCATACCTATGTTGTTGGGCGGACAGACGACGAGGGACCAGTGTCGTATGCCTGGCATGAGGATGATAGAGCTTATGCCGCACATGTAAGTGTATTTTAAATTATAAGTTACTATGTTGTGAAATTTTCTTAATTTTTATAAAATTTACATGATAACTTAAACATATTTCGACATGTTTTGTAGGCTCGGACATCACAAAGGGCTTACCGAAAGGCTCAGGACAACATGGAGATTAATGAGCTTCGATAATAGATTGCACAGCTGTAGGAGCCGGACCGCCTCCAAGTAGTGCAAACGGAGCAGCTGAACCAGCGTTTGACTGAGTATGTGGAGCGTCATGAAGCATTCCCTTCGTCTGAGGGTTCCGAAGCTGATGATGAGTCATGAGGTACGATTTGCAATTTTTTCGAAACTAATGTATATAAACATTGGATGATGGCGAGGTTGATTTATGGATATGTGGTGTTTGACATTGATTTGTGTGGTTGATATATGGAGTTTGATATTGGATGTTAGATGTATATATTGTACATTGAAATTGGATGTAAATATTGAAGTTGGTGGGTGAGAAGGTTTGTTTTGTATTAATTGAGCATGTTTGCTTTGGGTATGATGATGTTTGAGTTTTATATTGATAGTGATATTGATTTAATCTTATGTATCTGATTTATATATTGATTTTAATGAGTTGTGTTATATATTGGTATGGAAGTGATTCTAGGATGCAAAAAAGAATTACCTAGATTTCTGACAGCTCCCGGCGGCTTAATGGCCAATGTTTGTGATGGCTAGTGACGGCTATCTGGGCGAAATTTGTGACGGCGAGCGACGGCTATCTGGAAGAAATTTGTGATGGCGAGCAACGAATTAATGAAAAATTTCAATGCCATATGGTTGTATTTTCCATCGGAAAAGCCGTTAGAGTAGCCGTCGAATGAGCCGCCACTAGCCCTCGGATGAGCCGCCGCTAGCCGTTGTCAATTCTTCATCGAAGCCGTCGAAAGTGGACGAAAGGCGTGGTCTGTATTCTGATGGCATTTCCAACCGCTCGCAACAACCGTCGATAGATGTGAGTCGTCGGAAATTGCCTTTTTCTCTTCAAATAATGGCATTACCGACATTTATCATCTAATTCTGGTGCTATTCCTACTACATCTTCAAAAGATAAATTAGAATGTACCTCATCTTTGATAACCATGAAGCGTACATTAGCTTGTTTTCCCTCATTATCACTATCATTAGTACTTTCTCTTGAAGAGTCATTTCATGTCACTTGACATGCACGTTTGTTATTCTTTGAGAATTTTTCATTCTTGAAGTCCGTTTTGAAGCTCCTTTTGTCTTTATTTAATTCGGGTCAATCCTTCTTCATATATCCAAATTTGTTGCACTCGTAGCATTTGAATGAAGATGCGTCTTTTGAGTTATCAGGTTTCTGTTTTCGAATCATATTGTTGAATTTTCTGAATTTGTTGTTGTTTTTGACAAAAAATACTCCATCTTCTTCATCAAGATCCGAACCACCGTCGCTATTTACTTAAAAAGCAATACTTCATTATTCTTAGGCTAGATCTTTTCTAGCTTGAAAATTTGCTTCATTAGATATTAAATTTCCAATTAATTCTTTTACTATAGGTTTATAAAGATCATTAGCTTCTTTTATAGCAAGAAATTTCTTTTCCCATTCATCAGTTAAAGCATTTAAGATTCGTAAAACTAAATCAAAATCAGTAAATGTTACTCCTAGAGCCATAAGGTCATGTTGAATCGTTTGAAATATGGAGTTCATTTCTATGATGCTTTCATTCGATTTTATTTTAAATGTTTGAAATTGATTTTTTAATAAATTAATCTTGTTTTTCACCTTCATCATTTCTTCATGAGTAACTTGTAGCATATGCCAAATATCATAAGTAGTTTTACACATCATGACTATAGAAAATTCATTTTCATTTAACGCACAATATAAGACATTCAATGCTTTAGCATTATTGGAAGGAACAGTCTTTTAAGCATCTGTCCAGGTACTCATTTCAATAGAAGGTGCTTCATACTGGGACTGAGTAGATAGCCAGATATCACGCCTACTCGATTCCGTAAAAAATTTCATACATGTAGCCAAAACATATAATTAGACCCAGTGAAAAATGGTGAACGTGCAGTTGATTGACCTTCTTGAAACGTGTTGTAACTCACATTGGCCATATTATTCAAAATGGTGTTATGATTTTGAATGAAGCATGCTTTGACACCAAATGAAAAATCTCTATGATCCTATATAGCCAATCTAATAACTAAAACATCTATATATTAATATTAAATTAAGTTAAAGCAGTAAAGTTAAACGGTAATCACTCTAGAGTTTTTATACTGGTTTAGAGCACCTCTCCTACATCCAGTTCCAAAGCACCTCTTAGGTATTTCCTTGCGACTTCCCTCACTTGACCTAGAGGAATAGGTTTACAATTCGAACTATCCGAGCACCTCTGAGATTTTGACTCCCCTTTATAAGGGAGTTTGCTTAACAGTCTTGTATTCTGCTAATACAGATATTGTCTGATAGTACATGACTTCCTATAATCTCCTTGATGATTTGTGATGTGTAGCATATATTTATGGAAATTAGCAAGAAAATCTTGAATAATATAACATAATTGAATTCAGCAATGATTCGGGTGAACATAAGAGAATAGAGTTTAAGAGATTTAGAAAAGAAATAAGTTAACTTGTAAAGAGATATTAAACTATTTATAGTAATCAGAGTTGCTTTAAAGACATCCATTTGTTTATAAAAAAACCTTTGGAGATCATGAAGATGCCACGAATGGATGCAGCCTTTCAAAAATGTGTAACGACCCGGTGTTTTCAACCATTCGCATCCGCACATGTCGGACTTGAATTGTTCAAAATACCGCGTTGTAAAAATAAATTTGGCAGAACTCAGAATATGCAGTAATATAATTAATCACAGAATCACAGACACAGAATCAGAATACTCGCAGCGGAATTTAAAAATACTTAGTGGTTCATGAAGCCACTATAAATATTCTTACTCAAGTAAAATTTACATAGTCTTAAATCCAAATATAGTTTTAACTTATCAGTAAACAGTCCAAATGTCCACTAGTCTTGATTTCAAAATTTTAGATAAAGAACTGGGAAGGAAGTTTGCCAGCAGCTTGAAAGTGATCTACAGAAATCCTAGCTCCGGGATGAAAACTGAACTGCAACTCAGGCTGACCCGAGCGTAACATAAAACATAAACACTCGAGTCAGGACATACATACTTATATAGTGTAAGCTAATTCAAGTGTACTGTAATATAGAGCAAGTAACTTAAAGGATGCTTGGGACCGCCCATCCTCTAAGGATCCGTTAAACTATTTACTATGTAGTATATTGCACTATTATAATAGTGTCTAATTGTAAAATAAACCTACTTTTTAATAGCGTTAAGGGGTTACCCATATAGCCCTTAAGACAAATAATGCCAATAGTCTATACAGTACCGTAATACCTCCTGATCGGGAAGCTGCCAGAGGATACTCCATAGGTACGACACAAATAGAAACTCGTAGGAGGCTCGCTATGGTAGGTGACACGGCACAACTAGGCAATGCCAGGGTAGATATACCAATTGCTATCCGGACCGGTGGAAACGCGTAGCCGCAATTACCGCCCACCTCGAACAACACTCCCAAATCAAAGGTGCGCACCAAAACAATCACAGGAGTAATAGAATGGCATACGAAGAAGTGCGTTCGATCAGAGGTGCTACCTCATTAATCCGAGAATCGCTCCTGTTTTAGCCACCTTATGCCAACTCACGGGAGTCGGGTCCACGTATTTACCTTAAAGGAACCGTCACCACCATCCTACTTCATTCTGGGATCTCCACCGCGTACACGGTTAGTCAAAGTGGTTTTCGGTATCGACAGAGAGTATGTCCATATCCGATCCCGGTCTCTTTGCCAACCAAGCGTTATTATAACCCGTGGTTACAGTTTAAAATGGTATTAGTACTTTAAAATCAAAATATATCTCAAATTCCTTCAATATCAAATATTGATTTAAACTTTCCACTTTATACATACTTTTTAAATTTATTCAATTTATTTGGAATTTATTGCCTTTACCAAATTTTAAAGTTAAATTCTTCCTTTAAATCCATCAAAAAATCAATTTCTTAAAATTTTTCTAATTTCATATTAAATTCCAAAATTTACACCTTTTTCCCAAAATTAATTTCCATACATTTTAAAACAATCAAATTCCAGTTTCTGCAGCACTTATGAAATGCTACCTAAAGTTTATGGGTTAAACAGTCCAATTTTAAAAGACAGCATTTAAATGCTGTAATAGGTTATTAACTTATCAATTTAGTTTAAATTCCAAACACAACTTATTCTCAATTATTTCTTAACTGAAATCTCATCTTAACAAAAATCCAGAATTTTTCCAAATAAGTTATATTTATTTATTTAAAATCTTAACTCATTCAAAAATCATTTTTAAATCTTTATAAAAATCCTTTAAATACATTAAACCACAATATTATAAACTTCCATTTAAAAATAATTTTAAAATATTTCATAAAAATATTATAGGAACCACGGGTCTGTATAAAATTTTCTAGCCTAGGTCAAGTGATACAGATTTATATCATTTCAATCCGCAATTTTACAAACCCCGGGTTCTATCATTTCAAACCCGCAATCCCAAGTTAAAATTAAACAGTTAACTGAATAAATGCATAATAATCATCGTTTTAGGCCTATCATTTCAGCCTTAACGATTTAAATTTATAGGGAACTTGCAGTGATGATTTAAATCAGTAAATAAACATTTAACAATATAACTGCAGAAATATTACAACAGATAAATAACTGATGAAGTGTCAATTTAAATGGAGTTTAACATCCTACGTTATATTACAGACAGATAACAGTTAAATAATAATTTACACATACACTTGCGATAATTCACAGAAATATAGGCATGTTTGTCTAGTGAAAAAAACTCACCTGAAGGCTGCAGAAAATTTTTGATTCAAAACGAAAATCCACCGGAAAAGAAACGAACAGAGAGTAACGATCAAACATCCCGGATGTCACGCCTAGATTCAAATCTATAACAAGATCCAAATACCGGATACGTGACTTTAGAAATTTACGGTCGAAGCAAAAATTAAAAATAGGACGAGAATTAGTTCGGCTTGCTCGACCACTCCACTGGGTATACTATCAAAACATAACGAAACTTTTCCTACCCATTACTGAACCATGCCATTTCAAAAATCAAGGTAAAATTTACCTAAAGGCCATCTAAAACAAAATGGTGAAATTTTTCTCCTATAGGCCGTGATATATGCATGTACAAGTGCATCCAATACTCTACTACCTACAGGCTTATGCACTGTCCCACACAACTATAAAGCATATTGCAGTTATATGCTTTTATATGCAACTAAACATTTCCACCTAACATCTTCTCTGTTATCTGAAGTATTACAGGCTTTCTCCCTTTTTTTTTCAACCGAATCTTATATATATATATATATATATATATATATATATATATATATCTTTATAAAACATGCACGGATACATCATTTCTTCTTTAAAATTTTTACTATCATCAACGAATAACTACCCAAGTCAGTTACCTAAAACTCGGTCAAGATTTCACTAAAAGCCTGCCTATATGATATGCCTATATGCAACTGAAGGCTCACTCACTATGTCAACATGTTATATTCTGATGAACCCTGAAAACTCTCTTTCTCTCCCTCTGTTATATTCTTCTTTACTCTCGTTTTATATTTTTTTTTTCTTTTAATTTTTTTTTTTTAAACATGTCTAACATCCTATGCAAAACAAAACTCACGCAACTCTCTGCCTACAACTTGCGTCTCTCTGCTATCTACTGTTACAAGATGGTAAAACATGCACAGATCATTAGTGATAAGTACATCCAGAATAACACTTACTACATCATAACTACACTAATTCCATAACCTAGCTTCCTACAGGTTATTGACCTGACTTGAATGAATTTGCAAGGTAATGCATTTCTCTTAAGACCTCATCATCAACACACATATCCACTGCTACTAGAAACAAGGTTTTTTTTTCAAAATATATGTCTCATAGGAAACTCGGCTGAGCACTAGAGTGGTAGTCAGGGTTGGAGTGGTCGAGCCAAAAGATGGGAAAGCAAAGGAAACAAAACTGAAGAAGAAAAACGGAGAGGATGCAAAAGAAGAAGAGGAATAGTAATATTACCTGATAGAAGCTTTTCTCCTTGTGGATGATGTTATGCAAGATGAGGAGATAAAATACGAACCAGGCTAATATATTTATAGAGGGGAGAGTTTGCTTTAGATGCAAGAAAACATATATACGTGAAGAAAATCAAAAGGGCTCGGTACAAAAATGGCAACATATCTTGGCATGCCTAAACAATTGATTGATAAAGCAAAATTTCGTACGTTCAAAAGTTTGAATGTGAATACCTTGGCAAGAGATTGAAAAAAAAACGGCAGCATTGATAGAAGATTGAACGTTTTGCAGATAAAGAATTGATTTGAGGCGAAATCAATGGAAAAAGAAAAAGCAAGCAGAGCTCGGTGATTTATTTCCAGTTTTTATCTTGTTTGAATGGATAAGGCTCGTGTGATTTTAGGGACCACAGTTAGCAATTAGATTTGATTTTATATGCGTGATATTCATTGCCAGTTTATGGGTTTTGATTTCAACATTTTTTTATTTATTTGAAAGTTGCGTGATTGTTGATTGAAGAAACGACATTTGGAAGAACTGATATTAGGCAAGAGATTGATTTTAGGCAAAAGATATTTGGATGAAAAGGTATATACAAAAGTTTAAAATAAATTTTGACAGTTAAAACAAAAGTAACATTTGTTATAAAAATCACTAACTGATATTTTAATCGATAAGTATATTTAAATATGATTTTTACTTTATATGCGTGATTATAGGAACGAAAAATTTTATCTTGCAAAATAAAGGCAGTGGAAACAGAGAGATATAAATAGGAATGTGAGAATTTGAAAAGATATGCAAGGTTAAATTTGAATGCATGAGTTGATTTTAGGCAATCAAATATATTGGTCCATTTAGGTTGCGTGAATAAATGAATACAGTGACATGCTCAAGAAACAAAAAGGTAAGAGGCAAATGCCAAAAATGTTAAAAGAATAAAATTTTGTGTCACGCGCAAAGGAATGCAAAATTGATTTTCTCTCAAATGATATATGCGTGATTTAAGAAGAAATATATGGTATGTTTAAATCAAAAATTGGAAGAGTTGATTATTATCATTATATTTTAAAGAACAGTTACAAACAGATTTGAACGTTTCTTTTTTTTTAAATTCAGATTTGCGTGCTTTTTTTTTTCTTTGATGCCTGGATATGCACGTTATTCCTCTGGATTTGAGATAAGGCTTGCGAAAATATTAATTGCCAGTTATACAAAGCCTTGGATTCTATACTTTATATGCGTGATTAAAGCAAGCGTTGATTTTGTATACAGACCATTGATACGATATTTTAAACACATATCGATGTTGAAATATGATTTTTAAAATACGCCAACTGACGTAATATAAAACACCCAAAGTTATATAAAAATAACGTTTTTAATTTATACGTTTATTTTGTTACTTATACCATAAATTTTTACGCGTCCTTTAAACGCGAAATTTAACAGTTCATTAATACACTAATTCCTTCAAAATTATTACTTAACAAACTTAATTGGTTTTCACATATTATATATATATATATATACAAAATTCCTTTTATTAAAATTCAAATGGAGTTGTCTTTTAACAAAATTAACCGTTTCACAACTTTAAATTTCCATATTTAGTATTTTAAGGAAATGATTTAAATCAAATTATATATGTATATAAATTGGGAAGTAAATTTTACTGGAAAGAGAAAAATAACGGATTAAAATTCTATACGTTTTCTTATATATAATCTTATATATATATATATATAGTATTTATTCCCTAAATTTACGTGCCTTTTTTAACGCGTAATTTCCTAGTTCATTTATACACAAAAAAAAAATTCGAAATTCTGACCATGCTGAGACTCGAACTCATGACCTGTCGTGAATAGCCCAGATGTCTTAACCACCTAAGCTATTAATGTTTTCTTAATTAAAACTTGATTTTGCTAGAAATTAAGTTATTTACCATCCTCGACAAAACCCCAAATTTCCAAATTAAAGTTAATTCTTAACCATGTCAAAATTTCAGAGATCTTATTATTTAATTAAAATTTGGTCAATTGTTTTTTTTATATTTTTAATCACTTTAAATAAACCCCAAAGTTTTTTTTTTAGAAAAATACAAGTGAAAAATACTTGTAAAAAAAAAATTGGGCTGTTACAAAATGTCTTTTCAAAAAAATAGCATTTACAGGGTTTCAGTCCATTAAACGTAGTGGTCAGTCTATTGAATAAGAACAAATTCATTTTGTGACAAAATTAGAAACATATATAAAAAGGTAAATCAAGCAGGTACAATCAACGGGTCAATGGGCTCAGTCGACAACACTCAATCGGCTGAGGCCATAAGTCAGTCGACTAAACCAGGCTAAAACAGTTTTTATAAAATAGCTTTGATTTTTCATTTTTTGTTTCACTCTTTGATTCTTGTGTGTGTATGTGAATTTTCAAGGATATAACATCATATTATAAGACAATATACATACTTTTGACTCTTGATGATTTATATCTTAATCTTCTTGAAGTGTTGGCAATCCTTTGTTAGTGTTCCGGTTTTCTCTTTGGTTGATAGCTTGCTGTTTTCTAAATAGTGTGATAGTATACATACATACATTCATACACACATACATACATATACAAATATAGCTGTCATCATTAAAACTTTAAACTGAGGTTCTAACACCCCACTCCATCCAAACCCTTATTTGGAGGGTACGGTTGGAAATTGGCAGTTCCCCGACACGTTTCTCGTCGAACTAAACCACCCACCACCTTCTTCTCCTCCTTTCTCACCTCCCATTATACTTGAAACTGTTAGTCGCTATGAAAAGGATCAAAGATGCCCAATAGTAGTAAACAATGTAAATGCAGGGAATAGTATAGTGGATCACACGGTTAAATTTACATTGGTTCAGACCTCCCGTCCCACATCCAGTCCTGAAACCGTGCTTTAGAATTTCACTGTCAACACCCTTACTTCACCTGGAGGAACAAGTTAATAGACTCTTCCTGAACAACCGAACATGACTTCGACAAAAATTTCAATTAGTGTAACAAAAACGTTACTCTTTGACACGACATATCTTGATATACATAACGTTAGCTTTACGTATAATGATTCCTAAAACCAAACCAAATGATATTAAGTGGAGGTGTAGAGGTTAAGAAGTTTAGTCAACTAGAGCATGAGATGTGGGGATGAAGTAAACTAGTTAATATCTCTGAATCAGATGAATTTCTTGAAACTCGAAGAATCGCTTTAGAAATTGAGAGTTAGGAGTGGAAATCAAATCATAGAGTTGTATTTTGATTTAGGGATGCTAGTTTATACAAATGTTGTAAAGTAAAGGTGCAACCTTCCAATTTCACCATTGATGAAGAGAAGTGGCTGCGGTTGTAAAGTGATGCAACTTCTAGAGTGAAGAGATACAAAGATATCATTTTACAAAACTAGTCGTTTTATACTAGGTCAATCAACTAAAAGAAGGCTTCAATCGACTAGCTTAACATAAAATTCAAGCCTGAGAGCATAGTCGAAAATAGTAGACAAGTTGTTCATCTTTGGTCGAACGGGTTCAATCGATTGAACAAGGCTTTTAGTTGACCAAATCATTGTAATTTTCATAAGCTTGTGTGGTTCAGTGGTAAAGTTAAGTGCCTATCTCTCAAGCCACCCGGGTTTGAATCCTGGTTATGCATATTTTTAGCCATTTTATTTTACACCGTTTTGACCTGTAATAACTCAATGAACATATCAATACCATTATTGTATGGTTATTATCATCCAAACATCATATACATATATATGATTTTTTCATTCTTCTCCTTTTTGATGATAACAACCACACAACTTTAATACAAAATAATAACTCCCCCTAGATATATGTTATGTAAGTTTATTTCCCTCAACTTCGTATGAATGCCAATATAAAATATGTAATACACACATTCATCTCCCCCTTTGTCATCAACAAAAAGGGATAAGAGCATTGGCATACTATATGACAAAAACACCCCCTAAGTATAATGTTTCTCTTTGACTTTTAACTATGTACACCCCTACAATATGCTCATTATTTTTCTCCCTTTTGTAATTAACAAAAATATGAGAAAAATAAAAATAAATGGAGAATAACATAGAAGAATAAAAAATAAATCATTTTAACATCAATGCAAACGATGATATCCAACAAATATGTCAAATTTAGGCAAAATGATACTCATTTTGCAACAGATATAAGGTTTACGACTTAGGAAATCTTATCTAGTTGGATGTGATTGATCTCTTAAAAATATAATTTCCATTATTAATCATAGTGTCGTAATAATTGCTAATATATGATTGTCTATCATAATCTGTTAGATTAGCAGTAAGTTATATGTCAATATTAATTGTTATTGATTTAGCATTCAAATGATTTTTACTATTTCTAAGCACAATAATATCATGACATAGATTAGTTTTAGGACTATCTCTACTTTCAGTATTGGCATTAAGATATGTATACGGGAACGCATATATAGTACTTTTTCTACAATTAACTTGTTTATAGTCTAAACCAATTCTATTGTTGTGAGCTTTACTGCTACTAGTTAAGGAATATAAATTGTCGTTCTCTCTATTAAAATTTGTGATTTTCTCATTTAGTTTATCAAAAACATCTTTGGAATCACAAATTTCTTTTTGCAACAAAGGGTTATTATCTTCTAAAAATTCATATTCTATAATTAATTTTAGGTCTTATAATTTAAACCCCTATTCTCCTTTTTTAAGACAAAGTTTAGAATTAGAATCATTTAATTTTTTTTTATTCTACAAAAATTCAATTTACTTTAAAAAATTAGTATTTTTACCATTTAAGAGCTCATTATCTTTTAAAAGAAAATCTTTTTATAAAATAAGTTCTTCCTCCTTTAAAATGCTAATTTTATGCTCACAATCTTCTAATTTAGCTAAAACAATAGAATTTACCTTTTGTGATGCTTTAAAATCTTTTTTAAACTCTCATGTGTTTGTAAACGATCACTATATATAGAATATTAACCTACTAATTTTGGTATGAGATTAGCCACATGGTACATGTACCTTGATTCTATCAATTGTTGCTCGCTTTTAGAAATTTGTTTTTTCTTGATTGTCTTTGAGCTCTGACATATCTTCTCTTTATCGCCATTATTCTACGATATTTTAACGTTCAATAGAATTCCTAGCTCTGATACCACTTGTTAGTTGCTATGAACAAAATCGTAGATGCCTGATAGTATTAAACAATGTAAATGCAGCAGAATAGTATAGTATATCACACAGTCAATTTTATAGTGGTTCAGACGTCCCGTCTTATGTGCAGTCCCAAAGCTCCCATTCAATATTTCACTATAAACACCTACTCTTTACTCAGAGAAACAGGTTAACAGACTCTCCCTGAACAACTAAACATGACTTCAACAAAAATTACAAGTCATGTAACAAAAACATTACTCTTTGACTCGGCGTATCTTGATATACAGAACGTCGGTTCTACGTACAATGACTCTTAGAACCAAATGAAATGATAATGAGTGAAGGTGTAGAGGCTAATGAATTTATACAACTAGAGTATGAGATGTGAAGATGAAGCAAACTAGTCAAAATCTTTGAATCAGATGAATATCTTACAACTTGAAGAATCGCTTTAGGAATTGAGAGTTTAGGAGTGGAAATTAAAGCATAAAGTTGTCTTCCGATTTAGGGATGGTTAGGGGTTTATATAGATGCTATATGGATACTAAAGTAGAGGTGCAACCTTCCAATTTCTCCACTGATGAACTAAATTGGCCGCATGAGCGAAGAGGTGCAACATCTTATGTGAAGAGATACAAAGATATCACTTCAAAAACTTAACCGTCCTATACTAGATTAGTTGATTGAAAGAAGGCTTCAGTCGACTAGCTTAGTATAAAATTTGAACCAGAGAGCATAGTCGAAAACAATAAATAAGTTTTTCATATTTAGTCGACTGGTTTTAGTCGACTGAACAAGGGTTTCAGTCAACTGAATCATCATAATTTCTAAAAATTCGTATGCTTTAGTGGTAAAGGCTTGTGCTCATCTGTCAACCTGCCCAACTTCGAATCCTAGCTTTACATAATTTTTAGCCATTTTATTTTACAACTTTTCAATCATTGTTTTGACCTGAAATAAAGCATTGTTGTATGATTGTTATCATTAAAACACCATATATATATATATATATATATATATATATATATATATAGAAACAACTGATGTTAAATTGTCATTATGCCCTCTTTCCCACCTCTTCCACCCGCACCCACCACCCACCACCCAACCATTCTTCCTACTCTGTCAATGGCTTTGTTTCGAAAATTTTGAAGTTCTGATTATGTTCCGACTCTGGATTTTGTAACTTTTGAAAATTTTATGGACATCTATTAATTTGACCATATTTTATTTATAGATTTTAGGCAAACATTTAGTTGTATGTGGTGTAGGTTAAATAGACCAGCTTTCACAAATTCAAATTGAAACTTCCATTTTCTTGTTCCCTTGTAATTATATCCTTTCAAGTTTTTAAGCCTCGAGGATTACTTAATGAGATAGTAATCAAGCTTCTTTTACCTTTAGATTTTGATTCTCATTTTGTAATTGTACCATATTGGGATTATGGGATTCTTTGATTCCTCTTTTTCTCCAAATATCCTCTATCATTATTGGAGGAAGGAGGCGGCTCTTCGTGAGTATTTCTTTTGAGGCCATAGATAGCCCTTTTTCGGTTCTGCACCACCTGAACTCCTTCATCAACAATAAAGCATCGTTCTAAAGAAATTTGATATGAGAGGAATAGTAGACCTCTAAGTTGTTTTTTAGGAGTGGAAAAGAATTTTTCTTAAGATGAGAGTAGGGCTTCCACCATGGCTATAGGAGAAAACCTAAACTAATTTCAGATTATTTTAGAAACTAGAGATGTTTTCTATTTCTATTCCCTTTTAAATAAGGAATGCTAATAGTTTACTATATTACATTGTAAATTCATGAAGCAAGATGTAAAATACATATGTAGGCTTAATTCTTACATATGTTGAGTCACACATCCTACTATGACTATCGAGATAAGGTTACAACGAATTAACTTTAACAACGTAATGATAATAAATGCATTTTAGTACAATATAAAGACACAACACAAAATATTTTTGATAGAAAATTGAGGTGGCTTTATCGCAATGGAAAACGATAACTATTAAATAAACGTTAGATTTTGTAAAAAAATATAATTGCAGAAACGTTTTTATGTATTCTGTATATATGAATACTTTTAAAAGCAGAGAACCTATGAGGCCATGACATATCGGTTTCATCTATAACTTAGTATGTAGTTTCCATATATGACTAATGTGTAACCTGTGCGTTGCATAGGTTATGCTGTAGAAAAATAATATTATTACTGTTTTTGAGGAGTATAATTTATAATGCAATACTAGATGAATATTTTTAGGATAAATGACTTGTAAATTTAAATTACTATATTTATGACCGTGTATTTTTGTTATGAGAGTTGTATATTTTTATATTTATATAAAAATTAAATTATCATTTTTGTTGATAAAAATGAGTTATATACCAATTTATTATTTTTTAGGATTCATTATTTATAAATTAAATAAATGAAAATATGTATTCTTAATAAATTTTGAAATTAATATTTTTATAGAATTTCATAAATAAATATCCATGTACATATATTCTGAAATTGATATTTTGATTTTGATACATTTGACTAAAAGATAAAAAATGTATACATTAAATTTCAAATATTACTTGAGAGAATGATGACAAATACCTAAAACTAGAAGTGCGATATCAAAGACTCAATGTATTCGTACGCATTTATAGTTCTTGCAGCACATATTCATCAAAATACTTATACCATATTATCAGGATGATAAAAAATATTTATTTAACTACTAAAATAAATATTAAATGACAATAAGGCTTGAAATGGTTATGTAAAAAATATATTTAATCCATTGTTTCATACCTTACTATTTTTATTTTATAATAAAACTTTTCAAAAAATATTAAATATTTACGTGAAAAAGATGATAAAATATGAAAGAAAAATATTTCTAATCAAAATATGGTTTAATCTTTGTCCATTGGGATTAAGAATATAAATAATTAAAATGTAACTTTTTGTACAAAAATGTACCGATTGAAAATATTTATTCCTTTTTCAATATTACAGAATACAAATATTCATCACTTATCAATAATCGTAATGTTATTCTTCACAAAATGTAGTTTAATAATGATAAAAATCCATTTTATATACCTATTTTATGAAGAAAAAACGTCATACGTGTTTCAAATGATGTACCAATTTTGAAAATAATTTTTTTGTGTATTTTTGTTTGTGATGAAATACCAACTTTAGAGAAAAAAATTATGTATATATTTCTTTGTATTAAATAACTAATTTTAGAAAGAAAGAAATTTTATGAAATTAAATGTAAAAAAATGTGACATTATCAAAGATAATTTTGTATATAATTTTGTAAACAATAAATTATATAGACTTGAGTGAAAATATAATTTTACTATTTATGTCACTACAAATGCGATATACACATTGAATTATCAATTTTTATGATTTATTAGATTAATAAATAAATATTTATTAATTGGATTTAGTTAAAAAATTTAAATTTAAGATCAATTAATAAATTCAATATATTGACTTGAATATTAATTAATATAAGAAAACTTAGGAGAAATCCGTAAATACTTGTAAAAATTATTGAATGTTGGCATTTAAATGCAAAATAATAGAAGAAAATATTAGTAAAACATTGTAATTTTTTATATACGATTACAAAAATTTAAAACTATTTGACTTGAATGAAAAATTAGTTTTACTATTTTTGTTTTACCATTTTTGTCAATATGAATGCGTTATACATATTGAATCGTTATTTTTAAAAATTTATTATATCAATTAATGAATATTCGTTAATCGTATCAATTTAAAAAGCTTAAATTTAAGATCACATAACTAAATTTAATATATATGGACTTAAATGTAAAATAATATTAAAAACCTGGAAGAAATCTGTACATAATTGTAAATATTAGTATTAAATTGTAACGATAGAAGAGAGAACGGGCAGAAATATTGTAATAATTATAATGACAATAAATTATGAGGATACGTGAAAATAAAACAACAAAGAGAATTAAGGAGAGGAAAGGAAATTCTTAGAATTAACAAGAGAGCTTTAAATTCTTCCGGTTTACTATTAATCAACATTAAACTCAAACGGTCAAAAAATTATTAATGGCTTCCTGACGATTTTTTCCTTCAGCGTTTCTCTGGCTTGTTTTTCCCCATTGCTTTTCTCCTGCTCGCTCTGATTTCTCTGCGCGTTTCTTTGGGTGCGCCCGCATTGCTTCTGTTTCTCTGGTTTTCTGTTCTATTTAGGATTTTTTTTCTATGGATTTGGGGCTTTTCTCCTTCAGTGGAGATTTCGTGAGTTCCTGTCCCTCGTTCGCCGACATTGCTGCTGCCTTGCTTGATGTGGTTGCTCCCCCCTTGTCGGTTTGTTTTACGAGCTATCGCTCGGTCGAGATCTGTGTATTCTCGTCTGAGGCGTTCGCTGCTTTGGCTCGTTTCAACTTCTTTATTGTGGATGGGTTATTCATGGAGCTTACTCCGTGTTTTGCGGAGTCGCTTCGCTGCCCGCTCAGATCTCCTACCTTGGTGAATCGGGATTTCACCACCCGATTTGCGCCAAATCTGATATTTGGGAATGAGGTGGGTGTTTTTCCTTCGGGTCCGTCAGAGTTTTGCTTTGGTTCTTTTGCCGTTGGTCCCGAGTGTGGTCCTTCGGGCTATTTTAATAATGGTGGTTTCATTTCGAGGAAATTGGAGATTTCGTCGCTCCTTTTTCACCCCGCCTGTCTATTTTGGGAACAACTACAGCTGCTTGTCAGCTTGGGGGTGGATTCTCCTTTGGGTTGATTGGCGCCGTTCGTCTTGTCTACGGTCAGGGAGATAAGGAGTTGACCACTTTATCTTCTCGACCAGACCGACGGCTGATTGATCTGTCTGATAGTAGTTCGGTTAAGGCTGGGATTTCTTCCCTGCCATCGGGTGTAGAGCCTGCTCTGTTTATGGTTGTAGGCGATGTTTTGTCTTCTGACTTGGTATTAGAAGATAAGATGCTTGCGGTCTCGATCATTGCTCCACCTCCGTTGGCTCTTTCTCCTTCTCTGCTGGATTGTGAGGCCGTGTGCAGGAAGGTGCGCTTCTCTCATTCTTTCTCTTTGTTCGTAGATTATGCTGGCTTGCCCGTTTCTTTTTGGTTGTTGGCCGGAGCCGCCGGATGTGTGTGCTTGAGCTTTGACACACTTAGGTGTGTGCTCCCTGACATTACTGTCTTGTCCCTGCCTGATAGTGTGTCTGACCACTTTTGTGTTGTTTCTCCCTTTTCGTCCGATCGTTGGTCTGGCTGTATGCATCAGAATCTACGGCCTCTGTCTATTTTGCAGGGTTTCCGATGCCACAACGGTTGCGTCCATACCAGGATTCTAGTATGGAGCGATCTGATGGGTTCCTCTTGTTGGCTTTTGGTGATGTTTCACTACAAGGCCAGTTCTGTGACGTCAGTGACTTGGAATCCTTATCATTTTCCTGTTTTTGCGGGATACCGTTGGTGCCTTCGGAAGGCACAGCGAGCCTGGAGCGATTGGTCTAGGCGGTCTCCCATCTCTGGTCGTATAGTGACCGTCTCTGATCACTATACGGACAGCCTGGGCTATTGCCAGCTTTCATTGTTCCGCTCTGCTGTCCCCTCTGCGTGGTCCGCCTCACGAATCTTACCGGTATTGCGGGGCTATTTTATTAGTGACAGTCTGGCATTGGTAAGGTTCCCACAGCAATTTGGGATGCGGCTTGTTTTCTCTCTTACACTTGGCAGTACATCATCTTCTCTGCCCCGCTTCGATCTTTCTTCCCATTCTTGTCCCTTTCTTGCTCCACCGTCGGCTGCGTCGGTGGTCTATGCCGCTGTTTGCTCCTCCTCCTCTTCATTATCCTCTTTATTTGATCTTCCTTGTCCCGCTCTAGATTGGCTTTCGTGGCAGTTTGGTTTACGTCTGGTCCGTCTTCCCCCCTGCTTAGGTCTTTCTCCTTACCCTTCGGATCGCATGGGCACTTCTTCCTCTTCCTGCTCACTGGCGTGCTCCCTCCCCTCTTCTTCTTGCTCTCTGTCCATTACCATCCCTCTGATGAGTAAGGCAGAAATAGCGCTTCTAAATGAGTGCCTTGATTGCATATCCAGGAACTCTTCTCCAGCGATTTTTGAGGCATCACTGCCTACTTTGAGGGGGATCGATAGTGAGGTGTCTTATGCGACATCTCCACAGCCCTCCGTTCCTCATTCCCGCTCGTATCGTCGCAGATCTCTTAGAGTCTTTTCTACTCCTCGCACCATCCGCACACGCTCTATAGAGGCGTCCGAGCAGATTGATAGATCTACTCGATACTCGCTGTTTCTTGTCTGAGCGCGCTCTGTTATTCCCGCTCGCTTCTTGATTTTCCTCTTTTCTTTTCTGTTTTTTATTCATTTCGAACTTTCTCTTGTGGAATGTTCACGGTATTGGCAACGACGCGTCTTTGGCTAGGCTAAAACGCATTGTCAGAAAACACTCGGTTGGCCTGATTGTTCTCCTGGAACCTTTCCTAGACCCGGAGGGCATAACCAAAACCGTTTTATCCTTAGGATTTGGCGGCGGCTATGCCAATGTCTCCGGTAAGATTTGGATTTCATGGTCCAGTTCCCTTGCGGTCCGCCCAGTCGTCGACTCGTCTCAGCTCTTCTCGGTTGCCTGCTCGTCTCTTTATATCGATTCTCCTTTTCTCTTCTCGGCTGTTTACGCCAAACGCGATCGTTCGGAGAGATTATCGCTTTGGACGGACATTTTAGGTATCGGTTCCTTGGGATTTTCTCACTCTTTGGTAGGCGGCGATTTTAATATCATCGCTTGCCAGGCAGAGAAACGGGGAGGAGCCGCCATCAACCGTCTTGCGATGGCGGATTTCAACTCGTTCATTGTCAGCTCTGGTCTCTCTGAGCTTCCTTTTGTGGGCTCTGCTTTCACCTGGTCGAACAACCAAGAGGGACCTAACCGTATCCTTTCAAGGCTTGACCGGGTTTTCGGCTCGGAGGAGTGGTTCCGATTACCCTTTTCCTTCTCAATCGCTCATCTTCATCGGACCTTCTCAGACCATTCTCCTCTAATTGTCCGATGCACACCTTTCTCCCTCTTGGGGCTCTCTTCATTTCGCTTCCAAAACATGTGGAGATCTCACCACACATTTCAGCAAGTGGTTGCTAATTCTTGGAGCGTTCCCATTATTGCCACTCCATGTGCTGTTTTCAGTCGAAAGCTTAAGCGTCTCAAAGACTGTCTTAAGGTATGGAACACTGATGTGTTCAAGAACATCTTCGATCGTGTCCGTTTGGCTGAGGAATCTCTTATCGTTGCCGAATCTTTGTTAGACGATGTTCCGACCGCGTCTAACAAGGAGGCGTGGGCTTTAGCTCAATCCAACTTCTCCTTGGAACTTCGTATCGAGAATGACTACCTACGTCAAAAGGCGAGGGTCAAGTGGGTGGTCGATGGTGATACGAACTCCAAATTCTTCCACTCTTATATTCGTAAGAAGAATAACCTTCTCACTACTTGTGAGATTTTGCGTCCTGATCGATCGACGGCCTCATCTCAGGAGGAAGTCAAAGATACCATCTTGGCCCATTTCCAATCCTATCTTGGATCTCCGTCGGTTGAGGTAACCGATCCTGCGCTCTTAGCCTTCATTCCCCGGCTGGTCCTTTCTCCGGAAAGTGACAACATTGCGGATCCCCCTTCTTCTAAGGAAATCCGTGCTTGTGTCTTCGCCCTGAGTAAGGATAGTGCCAGTGGCCCTGATGGCTTCAACGGAACCGTTTACCGGTGTTCGTGGCCTATTATTCAGGCTGATTTTTGTCTTGCTATTCAGTCTTTTTTTTTCCGGCAGGTTTCTCCCCTCTAGCTGGACCTACACCAACCTGTTTCTTATCCCTAAGTGCAATAATCCACGATCCTGTGGGGATTTTCGGCCCATTAGCCTTTGCAACTTTTCGAATAAAGTTATTTCCAAGATTCTGGCTAGCCATTTGGCTCCTTTCCTTCAACGTATTATCTCTCCATCTCAAGCGGGATTTGTTAAAGGGCGCTTAATTTCTGTTAACGTCCTTTTGGCTTAGGAGCTGATCTCCCAGCTTGATAGGAAAGTTAGGGGATCTAATGTTGTCTTCAAATTGGATATGGCCAAGGCCTACGATCGTATGTCCTTGTTTTTCGTCATCAAGGCCTTGAGGACTTTCGGTTTTTCAAAAACCGTCATTGACTTGGTATGGAGGTTGATCTCCAACTGCTGGTTCTCTGTGCTCATAAATGGTTCCACTAATGGATATTTCAGGGCGGGGAGGGGTTTGCGTCAAGGAGACCCGCTTTCGCCCTCGCTCTTTGTGATCGCAGCGGAGGCTTTCATTCGCGGTCTTCAGACCTTAACGATTTACGGTCAGATCCAGCGCTTTGGGATCCCAAGGGGTTGTCCCCTTATCTCTTCCTTATCATTTGCTGATGACATTGTCATTTTCTCAAATGGCAGTCGTTTCTCTATCCGTCCGCTTCTTCGTTTCATCCATCTGTACGAGAGGTCCTCGGGACAGCTCGTTAACCCTTCCAAAAGTTGCTTCGTCTGTGCGAAGGACTGTTCCTCCTCTCGATCTTCCTGGATTGAGACCTTCTCCGGGTTCAAGGAAGCGTCCCTTTCTTTACCTTACCTGGGAATTGTTCTTTACCATGGTAGGAAGCTTAACGCTTTCTTCGATCCATTGACTGACAAGGTGAGAGGTAAGATCATTCGTTGGAATGCGGCTCTCCTTTCCCAGGCCGATAGGTTGGTTCTCATTAAGTCTGTTTTAGATTCAATGGGAACTCATGTCTTTGCGCTATGACCCCCACCTCCTCTTTCTTCCAGTTGTATCGGTCTTTGGTCTCGTCTTTTTTTTGGGGCAACAAGGACGACGCCCGACGTCACTACTGGGTTTCGTGGGACACGATCTGTCGTCCCAAAAACGAGGGTGGCTTGGGGCTTCGTAATCCTAAGGATCTTTGTGCTGCTTTTTCCTGTAAGTTGTGGTACAGGTTTGGTGCTAACGACTCTTTATGGGCGGCCTTCCTTCACGCCAAGTACCATAGGCTGGCGGGTTCTAATTTTTCGGGCTCCCCATCCTATGCCAGTGAGACCTGGAAGCACATGAAATCAGTGAAGTCTTTCTCTGATTCTCATGGAGGACTTACGGGCTGGGATGGCGCATCGTTTTCCATTATGAGGGCTTGGTCATCGGTTAGAATTCCAGGCCCCTCCCGCCCTTTGTTTTCCTTCATTTGGGATTCTCGTACTCCCCCCAAGGTCTCTCTTCTGATGTGGCGTATCCTTCATGATGGGCTGCCACTAGACGAGAATCTCAAAACGTTAGGTATCCCTCTTGTTTCCCCCTGCAGATGCTGTGGCAACGGGGAAACGGAATCTTTGAACCATTTGTTCTTCGAAAGTTTCTCAGCCAGATCTTGCTGGAATTACTTCGGAAACCTAGTTGGTGTTCGAGGTATTGCCAGATCTGCCTCTGATCTTCAAACAACCTAGTGGGCTGGGAACTCTGGGAAATCTCTTCGCTCGATCTTATTCCGCTTGATTCCCTGTCTTATCTGCTGGCACATTTGGTGCGCGCGGAATAAGGCAACCTTTGAGAGCTCTCCTATGGACCCCCCGACCATTATTTGGCAAGTACGGAATGACGTATTCATTGCTTTCCGAGGAAGACCATTCAGGGGACTCACGGGCTCCCGTATTCGGCGCCTTGTGGGTCTTCTTTCTATCTCGTGTGCTTTTAGTTCCGTGAGAACCGGAGTTGGTTGAACCCTCTTTGTGGGGCGTTGGCCTGCTTTCAGCACTCTCGTTCCCCTCACCCCTCCCCCCCCCCCCCCCCCCCCCGCTTGGTTTTTTGGTTTGATGGGCTTGCTAGTATTTCAGGTCCAGGTGTCTTCGTTGTATATCGTCTGGCAGTTTTATTTTTGGGTTGGCTTTGGCTTTGTTGGCTTCGTCTGCTTCGTTGGCTTTGGTTGTGGTTGGCCCTTGGGGACTCTATCTGATATTCCATCTTTTTGCTCGCGTGGCGCTTGTTGTGCTTAGTGACACCATCTTTGGGCGGTGGCCTTGCCGGAGGTCGACTGGTGTTGTCACTTGGGAGCCCAGGGTTTTGCTGCTGTTCGGGCTGGGTTTTGGTCCTCTTTTCAGTCTTCTTCAATATGGCGGTGGTTGGTATATTACTTGGTGGTCTGGCCTACACTTTTTGGGTGTAGCGGGGCAGCTGGTTGTGTAGGCTGTTGCTTCATTTGCCTCTTTTCGGTTTGTCTGGCTTCTGTCTGGCTGTAGAGTTTTTATTTTATCTTTTTGGGATTATTTCACGACTAGTTTCAGTTGTTTGTGATTTGGGAGGCATTTTTCTTTCGTATGTCTGGCCTTCTTTTGTGAGCCACCGGAGAAAGGCTTTTTTTCTCCTTTTTGGTATATATTTATTTCCGTCAAAATAAAAATAAAATAGATTTATATTTTATTCGAGCTAGATATAATGCTATATTTCGTAAACTAAAACTTGCAATTCGAATTGCTAATTTCCAATTAGATTTAAGCAAATAAGACTTGATAAATAACGTAAAATAATTTAAGTATGTCCACACGTGTTTATCTCTTATATAGTATTTCAAATTCAAGGACAATACTATAAACATTTTTTGCGGAAAAAAGGTAATTTTGTGGTTAGGCAACAAGAGTGTCGGTTAATGTTTACCAAAAGTTGTCATTCTAAAGCGAAAATATTTTCCTTAATACTTATTTTTTTGGAAAACAACACATTCACGGTTATGTTTATTGGAAAGTTTTATAATACCTATGTTCATAAAAAAGAGAAAAATTCATTACAAAAAACATATTTGTCTTATAAAGAGACCGTGAATTAATAAGAAGCACATCATTTTAGAGACTATATAGTTAAACGAGATTCATATTTTGTAATGTAAAATGATAGTTATTTTTATAGCCATCTTATATTATTTGATTTTCATAATAATATGAAGTTGATTAATCGATCGTTTTAGAATACAAATACTTTTGCATCATATCCGTTTTTCAGTTCTGTTTCGACTATCCAGAAATTTTGACAATTCCACTTAGTTTCAAAAGTTCGAAAGTTTTGATTAAGTTTCGACTGCCGTTTATGTCATCAATTGTGTCTATATTTTGTCCTTATAAGAAAGATGGAATTCAGCAGGCAATCCAGTGGTGCAGATACTTTGTGTCACCAACTGTGTCTATATTTTGTGTCCCAGTAGACTTTCCCATGTTTAAATAGACTATCAAAACCGAACGTCTAAGACAATAAAACTACATTTCCTATCAACTGACTCTTTTTAGCCTAAAGCCATCAATCTCAAATGATAATAACCTAAATATGTCTCAAACACCTCTCTTAAGCATCGGCCAATACAAACTACTGCCCTGCTCCACAAAACGTAAAGAAAACCTAATTGGTTGCCGCCTTTTTCTCTCCTCCTTCGTCAAATCTTTTGTCGGACTATCTACCTTCTCAGGTAATTATGCAAAATCTGTTTTTCTCTTTTTTTTTAATTCCATTGCCCGAAACGCCATTTTTGCAGTTCTGATCCGATTAACGATAAAACTAGATAGAAAGAATGGCTAAGATTTTGGTATGTGGGCGGAATTTTTGATCATGATTTCTATATGAACATGAATTGTATACGGAAATATAACCAAAACTAGTTTGATTTTTTCTGGAACCATTTTGTACAAATTTAGCAGAGAGGGCTCAGAGTTACTACCTATACCAGCATCAACCATGCACATAAGAAACCTTGTGCTTTCACTGTGTCTATGCTTATCAGTGAATATGGCCGCTGGCTGTAAAAAATTTTTTTTTACTTGTTATGTGGGATAATAGAGTGATGCCTGCTCACTTCTCTCCCTTTTAATGCAATGAAGTATATAAATTTTTGAACTGGCAAATAGTATCAACAGGCATTATTACTTACTCAATTGTCACCATGTGTAGCCTGAAGACAGCCCATTTTATTTATTGTTAAAAAAATAAGGAAAAAAGAAACAAAAAGAATTTTTTTTGATAATGACATATAGTGTTGGCATTACATATTTATTAGCATTGCGTAACAGGTAACTTTTATTGCCAGTGTAGATGCCCAAAAATCATGATAACATTAATTTATGTGGTCTGTGGTGCTAGGAATATTCATATATCAGCAGCATTATTTTCTTTGGCTTAATATGATTGATGACTATGACAATATCATCTTAAATAGGAATCAATCTAAGTACTCCTATAGTATAATATGTTAATGGATATAAAGTAAGAAGCTGTTGAAAGAATTACACAGTTTATCAATCACCATTATGTATATATATATATATATATATATATATGTAGTCGCTTTAGCCTTGTAGGGATTGATAGCTTTGCACAAGCTAGAACAAATTTAGGTCATATTAGGGCCATTGAAAATGATGGAAAGTTCAAAGTGACAGATACCGAACACCATCGTGGTATTGAAAACATCATAACATTGCAAGGGACAACACATAAAAGCACACCTTCATTTCTGTCTGAATTTTAGTTTTTTTTTAAATGCAAAGTGCATGTTGAACTTGTATATTTAAACAGTAGAAAACCTTGCACAATGGCTATGTTATATGGTTTGTCATGATATGCAAAAAGTAATTGATACATATAGTAAATAGGGAAATTTATTGGGGAATACAGTTAAATTAAATAATGTATTTGCACTTTGATGATACATGTATAACAGATACAACATGAATTACTTGTAATTATGGTCAACTAAGATAATGCGGTTGTCTTTTGTTTTAAAAACTTGAGAGGGTTTCATATCTTCTGTTTGCTTTTCAAAATAGTTTGTCCGGGCATTGAACATTGATCCACGGGAACCAAAAAAGTTCTCCAAAACCCTACTTGTTTGATTAGATAACGGTGCGACATCATATTCATTTTATACTTCTATATGCTAAGTATATGTAACTGTGTACGTTTGTGGAGTTACTATGGATTCCAAGAACAAAATCTCATATCATGCGTACAAATAATTTCCAGTGAACCAGGCACATGTGTAAAATTTTTAGACACTTATATGCTTAAAAGAATGACCTTTATATGTTTATGTTGGCATTTAAGTTACAAGTTAATTTAGTTGTTCAAGCTCTTGATACATCTGTCTGTTAATTCCTAAAATTAATTCAAATTTAGTTCTATATCTTTTTGGGTAGGTTGACCTTGCTATTTCAATCTCTCAAATGAACAAGCAAGCCAGTGAGGAAGATCGAATCAGTGCTCTTCCTAATGATATAATCTGCTATATCCCTTCCAGTATCTACGTGGAAGAATCAGTAAGGCATCCATTCTGTCTAAATGATGGCGCAATATGTTGCTCCGTTCTCCAATCGCGATTTCTGATGAATCCATCGTCAAGCGGTCTTGCATGTATTATCTCTCTGAAGAGGGATCCCCTTGCATGGATTATCTTAGTGAAGAGGAGTCTGAATCCTCTCCCTGGATCGTAAATGTTATATCCCACATTATTTCCACCCACCCTGGACCAATTCAAACCTGCCATTTCATTCTACGCGATTGGTATAAATACCATTAAACCGTAGTAAATCTCCTAAAAACCCTAACCCTAAAAGGCATCCGGGATCTCCTAATCGACATCGGACGCTTCGACCTTCCTTGCTTTGTTTTAAAATGCAATTCCCTTATTGATGTCCACTTGCGGTATGGTTCAATGCTTTCTCAATTACCGACCCACAAGGATATCTTTCCTAATTTAAGGAAGTTGTCTTTAATCATGTACGATATCAGTTATGAATTTTTGGTTAACTTGCTTTCTTCAAGACCGATCATTGAGTTGGAAATTCACCCTTATTATTATGGTGTAAAAAATACTGTCATTGAATCTAAGAGCTTGTAGAAATTATATTTTGGCTGCTGCGATAATCGTGATATTACTATTAAATATGCTCCAAAGCTCGAGACATTCAAGTGTGATAACTTAGGGAGTTATTCCAAAGTGACAATTTTAAATGCACCTAAGCTCAAGGTTCTGAGGGGTATTGACATGGTGACGACGACGTTCCAATTAGGGAATTATCAGTTTGACATCGATTATATTCACAAATACATAAAGACGAGCAGTGAAATCATATACATGCCTTCCTTACGATCCTTGGACATTGTAGTCTATTTTAATCGTGCTTATGAGCTAAAATCACTTCCACGCTTTCTAATGTGTTTCCCCTGCTTAGAAATTTTAGACATCTTTATAAAAGATAACACTTCCTTTAGTGATTACGAATATTATGAGGTTAACGATACAGATGGTGATATTCTTAATGATGATGATTATAGTGGTCATGTTCACCCGATGCCTAGCATTAACTGTGTCAACCATCATTTAAAAAATGTAAGAGTAAGTAATTATCCTGGAAGACAAGGCCATTTAAATTTTATCAAACACATTGTAGCCAATGCTAAGGTTCTTGAAACAATGACCATAGTTTATGACGATGGTTTTGATGAAAGAAGGACGAAATCCCAAAAAAAAATCCTAATGCAGGATAGAGCTTCTAAGATGTTACAGGTTGAATTTCTCAAGAGTGTGTAGAAATGGCATGGTTTTACTTTTTGTGATACGAAAGTAAAAGAATGATCGGATGCGTCTTTACTTAGTTTTATCAAAATGAACTCAAGTAGCTTTCCATGTTATCGTGCATGTGCATGTGCATGTTTTCTTTGCGAGCAACATACAAACTACATATTTTGCATTTTCTATATTTTCTTCATTAACTGTTACCTACTTGATCAAGTGTATAATGAATGCATCTTGCAGTTTTCCAAAGATAAATGATTCCTTGCATTGATTGGTGGCTATGGTCACTGTCATGTCCTTTTGTCATGCATTCAACTCCTTTTGTCTTGAATTCAGACCCGGAACTATGCAAATGTTGCATGAAAAACATGCATTTTCATATTAGTCGTATATGATGTTACATTCTAATTCAACATTACTGTAATCTATGTTATAAATTAAAGTATGGTATATTAAAAAGAAGTCTGTATAACTGGTAGTCATGGGTAGTTTTCTCATTCTAGAACGTTCATGACTTGTTTGCACTGTATTTTCATTATGGTTGCAAGTGGAATTTATGAAACTAATTTGATGAGTTACACTGTTATAGTACTATGTACTGATTACAAGAAGCATTATGAAGAGTGCATTCATTCCATAATAAATATTAATGAAACATGAAGAAAAATGGAGCAATACTATTGTTGCATCTATTTTTCGACTATGACCTGCTTAAAAGCAATTTTAGAACTACATTGATAGAGTTTGGAAACTAGGTTAAACTTACAACTTACTTCAAAGCCTAATGCTTTTTATGTAATACGATTTTACTTGTTTTACATGTACGGTCAACCCGCCTACAGTAACAAAGTTGGCAAGTCTATTTGTTACAAACATGACTCATAAGTTCATTTAAACAAGGTCTTGACACATAAAATAATGATTAGATAGTCTGGATTGCATAAGGGTTTATAACAGTAGAGATACCTCAAGTTATTAATATTACATTCTACATGTCTATAGGTTAATACTGCGGCAACTTTTTCGCGTGCGAACTTATTGACTTACGTTTGCTTATCATAAATTATTATTTTTTGCGTACGAACTAAGAATTGGTTCCAAGACAAATGCCTCCATTAGAATTGTTATGACCCTTTTCAAGAAGAGAATTTTACCTTGTTCCTTTTCTTGATTTGTTGATTAAATGTGGGAAAATGTTAATTAACGTACTCGCGATGAGCACGTAAATGGATTTTTGTAAACACTCTATATGAAAATCATGATAGTTGCAGTATACAATTAATCATAATAACATTAATTAATCTGGACACAAATTTATAATCTATTAATATTTGTTTTCATCTGCAATATGAAGAAGCTATACAAATTTCAAACTTTTGACTTATCAACTTAGGTCTTCGTTGCACAAAAATATCCAATTGTTTTATCTGTGTTGCACAATTTACCTGAATGATTTAAAAGAAATCAAATTTTGAACTAGGGCAGTCGACATGTACTTTTGGAACGACATATACTTTTGGATGGAGATAGTACAATTTCCGCATCCGCATCTGAAATCATCTTCGGATATCGAATACCCGTATCCGTAGATACAGATGTATCAGATAATATCATATTTGTTAACTATCTATAAATCAAGAAATATTAATAAAAAATTTAGTTTAACATAATTTATTTCTATCTCATTGATTATAAAAGTGTTAAAATTAAGCAAATATGATGTAATAAATAGTTTGAACAATTAGCAAACATAAAGTGCATATAATATAAAGTACTGGACAAGTGTGTACTGCAGTTAGCATGTTTAAATTATATAGGCTAGCTTAACATGGATATTCCTGTAGGTAAAAATATATTATTGATAGATGACATGCTCACATCCATCTTAAACTGAATATAGAAACCATACGCCCTGCAATAATGCACATTCATATTTTAATTTGGACTATGAAACATCCATCCATTACATTAAGAACTATGTTGACATTACGTATAGTATAAAAGCGAATGTTCCGTGCCTATACCTTTTAAATTCATTTCCTTAATTCCTACAAAACGTATTGCGTATGCTAAGTAAATGGTAGGAAGATGGTTGATAGACTATAGTGAGTGACTTGAGCTCGGATCCATTGGTAATTTGCTGGCTTCTTCTGATTTTAATGCCATTATCTATGTGCTGGTGGTGCAGAGTGGTGCTGCGGATAGTCCTAGAAGGAATTATTTTTCAAATGCTACTGATTGAAGTAGGATGACATAATGCAACGATATCGTCAATAAGATAATGTTACTTCTTTTAGCATGGGTTAGAATTGATGACCCGAATGAACCGCGTTTGTCAATATAGGTTGCAATTTTTCATTGATATCTTTTGAACTTTATGTACCGTACTATATCATTTAACAAACATAGAAATATCAAAAATATATAGAGAAATGTTATATTAAGAGGTGAAAAGTGCAACAAATACGACAAAACACGGTTTACCATAATCCTGAATCCGTAGCGATTAAAGCATACATAACCGGGCATTTGTACCTGTATTGTAACGACCCGTAAATTTTCGATAATTAAAATAGCTAATTTGATAAGATTTCGTGATTTAAGGTTAGAAAAAAATTAGAATTTATGTATGGTAATAATAACTAGAATGAAATGCAACAAATTTTATCTAAGTTAATTATTTATGAATTGAATGGAATCCCAAATTAATTGAAATAATACGTAGTCAAAGGTAAGTGAATGAATTTGTATTGAATAGGTAATTGAGACACTTGTTTGTAAATAATAAACTTATAAGTAATTAAAAGTTAACGGTGATAATTATTTAAGTTACCTATTCATTTTGTTAGTCGAATTGAATTTGTGAACCAATTGCAATTGAAATGAAAGTTTATATATTAGTTGAGTGCATTATCTCTAACTGTAGTTAAATAATAATGTGGAATTCATTTGATGTAATATAGTAAATCGACTAATAATGAAATTTTTATTTAAAAAAATCCAATATTGAAATCCGTCAAATATTGAACAATTAAATTGTTTAAATTTAATATTTGAAATTTATTGAATAATTGAATAACGGGAATTGAATAACTGTTTTAATGAAAATGGTTGTTCTATAATTTGAATTTGTTAAATTTTATAAGTTCGTTTGAATATTTCAAAAGATAGTGATTTAAGAATAATCAAATTTAACTAAATTTAATATTACAAATGTTTGAATAATTAAATTCCGAATTTGATATGATTAATTTGATATTGAAATTTAATATATGAAAATAGAGTGAATAATTGAAATTTGATTTAATATCATTCAAATTGGTTCCAAAGTGAATGTAAGTTATATTGGGATTATAATTAGAGTTAATAAGATTTTAAAATTTGAATTTATTGGATAATTGAATAGCAGGTTTAATATGATTAAAAATGATTTGAAAATTTTTATTATATCATATTAAAGTTAGAATGATGTTGTAGAACTTTTAAAATCGAATTAAAAGTAAATTTGTGAAAATTGAATATTTTAATATTTAATTGACGAGTTAAAATAGCCATTTTTCAAACAGTCTCGGATTTCGACGAGACCAGTTTCATCGGATTCGTAATGTGATACTATTGTAAGAGTTCAAATTTCGTGTCAATCGGATTTACCGTTTGTCAGGAGCAAGCTAAAACGCACAGAAATTTGATTAACCGATTTAATTTTAAATCGATCGTTTATTGCCGTATCTCGCACAGATGATCGAATTAGCTTCCGAAACCTGTTCCATTGTGTCCGAAACGCGGGGTAAACCCTAGAAACGCCGGTCACCGCGCGAGATTTGGAGTTCGGATTTTGGAGTGAATAGTGTTTTTCGTTGAAATTCTATAAAAGGAAACCCTTCTTCTTTCATTTGCAAACACCATCTCCTTCTAGCCCTAGCCGCCGCCCTCCAACTAATGGCCAAAATTTGCCTACGTTCGTCCTCATATATCTCCCAATCCGTCAACATCCACGTAAAGTCGTCAACTACAAAGGTGAAGAGGGCATTGAGATCTCGAAGATCAACGGTGATAATCGAATTTGGTGAGGCGAATCAATGACAATTGGCTCGAGAAGGCCGGCCGTTCGCCCTCGTTTTGCGTGCCATAGGGGAGGCCGAGTTCCATCATCTTCCAGCCGAAGGTGGCCCTGGTGATGGTCGTTCGAATGGTGGTGGAGTGATGGGGTTTTGGTCAACGTGGAGGGAGCGGCCTTAAACCCTAGCTTGCGTGATGGGTTCGAACTTACCTGGGCACGAACGGACGCGAGGAAGAAGGATGCAGGCGGCCTTGATTTTATGGAGCTATAATCAAAGGCCAGGATTGAGTTGAGGTTGAAAATTTAGAAGAAATTGTATAATTATTTATATAAAAATTTGTATAAACTTTAAAAAGCTGTATCTCTTTCATACGAGGTCGAAAACGCACGAAACGAATTGCGTTGCAATCATTTTGTCGAGCACTACACTATGGAATTGGATTGGAGTCGTTGGAGATAGTGAAAATTTCGGGTAAAATTAAACGCTCGTTTAATTTTATTCGAAATAAAACGCTGGAACTACATTGAAATCAAGGTGAGTGTTTTATAACGCTCACAGTGTACTGAATATCTTTATGCTAGTTAATTTGACATTATGAAGTGTTATGATTTTCATTTGTCGTTGTTTGATAAAAATTTAATTGTCATATAGATCTTCATTTGAATTAACCATCGAAATTTAAATTGACAGTTAAATTGAAATTAAAATTGAATTGCGATTAAATTACCTGACATTGATAACTATGAAATTGCCATGAATTGTATTGTCTATTGGATGATGTATTTCTATGGATGCTATTGGTTGATATTTAAATGTTTGGATGTTTATTTGCTTATATAATATCCTGTTATGCATACATATGAAACTGTGATTTGATTTAAGTGATATATATTCATCCCTGACATTTAATTGAAATAATTAATTACTTGGCCATAGGATAGAAAATTATATACGGACACCGAATTGGCTAAATTAATAATTTTCAAAATCATCGATTTGAAATTTATTTAAATGTTTTGATTTAAAAGTTATAAATAGAAATCAATTTATAGAATTTGAATTTATCGAAAAATTGAGTTTGGAATGTTGAAATAAATTTTGGTTAAAAGAAATTGTTAAATAATTAAAGTGGAGACTTTGGAATTTAAAATCGGGAAATGATTGAATTTCGAAAATTGATATGTTTAAAGATTTAACCTTAATTCGAGCTTTGAATGTTACTAAGTAAAAGTGATATAAAAATGATATTTTGAAATCGAGCTTGGAATTGAATCATATTTGAAATTTGGATTTAAACTTGAATATTGATGGATAATTTTGTTAAGTGTTATAAATTGATATTTTTGAAAAATCAAGCTCCAAATCGATATAAATTGAAATTGAATTAATTGAAAGTGAATATAAAATTGAATAAATTTGAAGTCAAAGTTGACGTTGATTTGAATCGAAATCGAAATCGAATCGGTAGAAGGGAAATTGAAATTGATTTGAATTGGGAAGTTATAATTGAAATGGTTTGGTTTTGAAGCTGTTTTATTTTGTTTTCCAAATTACTCAGTTATATAAACCATTTTTGAATACTTAAACTACTTTAATCTATTTTAAATCTACTTAACCCAATTTAAATTATTTTAAACTAATTTATCTATTTTAAATCCATTTTAAGATTTTAAGTATCTTTAACTATTTTAATTATTTAAAACTACTTTTAAACTACTTAAACTATTTTCTAAAATTTTCAAGCTGGTTAATAAGGTGAAATGTTTATGTTTAAATCTTGAATTTGAATACGAATTGGGTTAAATGAAGTTGCAACCTAAATTGAAATTCGAAATGATCTTGAAATCGAAATGAGATATTGAGGCGAAAATGATTTTTGAAACGGAATCTTACAATTTGAATATATATGATGATATTTGAAATGGATTTGATTTTTGAAGCGAATATGATATTTTGATATCAATTATGAATCGATTTGAAATGTAAAAGAGCCAGCAGTGTAATAATACATAGTTATTAAAGAGACCGGGATCAGATATGGACATACTCTCTGTCGATACCGAAAACCACTTTAATAACTATTATACGCGGAGTGTTGATCCAGAATGAAGTGGATGGTTTGGTGAACGCGTTGACTGAAGAAAGAAAACGATATTGGATGACCCCTGACATGACTAAAACAGGAGCCGCGTTGGGCCATTGAGGTTCGCCATCTCTAGCGGACGCACTTCTTCGATACCATATCTATCACATTTGTGATTCAATTTGGGTGCACCCCTTGATTTGGGAGTGTTGTTTCACGGTGTTGGGGTAGCTGCTGGCTATGCTCAACATCAGTCCGGATCACGCAACTACTAGTATCCTAATTGGTATCGCCTCATGTACCTTGTCATACTGATTATCCTATTCGCGAACACTACGTTATGTTTTGTGTTATACCTATGGGGTACCCTCTGATAACCACCAGTTTATGGTAGGGCTTACGGTGCTGTATAGACTATGGCATTATAAAAATGTGTTAAGGGGGATTATGGTAACGCCTTAACGCTATTTTGATACTTTATATTACTGATAGGCATTATCTACTTAGCGTACATTACTACCTAGTAGATAGTTTAACGGATCCTTGAGAGATGGAAAATCCCGTAACATCTCTTGAGTTATTGCACGCACGTTGACACTGGATAGGAGATGTAAAACCCCGTAAACATCCCTGACGCCGTTATGCTCGGGTCAGTCCTGAGTTTTTAGATTTTTGAAGATCTATTCTGGAGGATGAAGACGAAGATTTGGTATACTATTACTATTATTATCCTTGCATCATGCTGTCTGCTGCATCATTTTATTTGTTCTGTTGTATATGTATAACTCTGATAAATGTTGTATAAATAATGATCAAAGTATTGTAAACAGCTTCATGAACTGTTTATTTGACTATTATATTTTATCGTTCCGCTATGAGATTCTGTGTTGTTTCATTTCTTTTATTTCTCTTTCCTCTTCTTTTCTTATTTACCCCTAATAACCATCTGCCCTTTTGAATGGTTTGGAACTGGCATATGTATTTGATTGTCGGTTTAAACTGTCCAAAAAGGCGGGTCGTGACAGTTGGTATCAGAGCTTTGGTTTAGCGATAAACTTAGCTTTGTGGGGTCTGACTCTTTATAAATAGGGTAGTAATACCCTATGATGAGTCGCTGAGTGTATACATATGAGAGAGCTTATTTGTTAGTGATATAAAATGTTTTATATTATGTCGGTTGATTTGTTGAGTGGTTTATGGATTCTGGTCAATACGAGTAATTAACGTCATTGATAGGGATCTCTAAACACTTAAACAGAACAATTCGACATAGTATTGTTTTGAAATTGGGTAAATGAAATAATTTTGCTCTAACTATATTTTGTATATAAAGAATCTATTTTCAAAAAAATTATGGTGACTTATCTAGCTTACCTGGTTGTTAGGAATGAAAATATTGGTTATTATCATTAATTGGATATTGTAATTTAATAAATAAGGTGAATTACAAAATGAACAATGATGAAACACTTGTGGAATGTTTTAAGAAAGAAAATCCTATAAGAATATTTTATAAAGGTGACTTATGAATTAAAATAGATTTAAATTGGAAAATATTGAATTTAAGAGCTGGAGATTTTGAAAATGGTTCTCAAAGTTTTGAAGAAATATATAGTAATATTAGTTGGAAAATATTTATGGGAAACATTTTGAAAGGATTTTAAGAAGGAATGAATTCAGTACTCCTCTCTTATGTCGCTGGAAAATAATTTCGGTGATGACTGTGCAGCATCATCGACGTTCATTTTCGAGTCTCAAAGTGGAGGAGACTTCTAAGAAGCTTTGCTTTTCTTCGAAATTATTTTGGGTAAATGGATTTAGGTTTAAACTCCAAAGGTATGATTTGATATATTAAAGATATAAGTGTATATGTTTATTTCAAACAATTTGAAAAGAACCGGGCATTTAAAATTCTAAGTTATGTTAATTAGTAATTTTCAAATGAAATGTGAATAACCAGAATTATAAAATGAGAGGATTAAGATACCTAAGCTTATGTTTTGGGAAAACTTTAGAGTTGTATTGTACCTTTAAAGTTGAAAGGTAAAGAGGATTTAAACAAATTAAATTTGTGAACATTCTAATTAAGTAAAATGAAATTCTATAAATTTGTATAATACCAAAATTACATTCTGATAACATATAACAAGACTTACCAAATGTTAAAAGTTAAAATGATGTTTTGGATATGTAATGAGATATTGTATAGATAAACAGAACCTGAAAGTAATTGAAATATACAAGTAAGGAAAACTCAAAAGGAATTGAAATGTATATAAATGGAAAATTTGGTTGTGATAAAAATGTTATAAACTTAAATATGACATGAAATGATGAATGGATAAATGGAACAAGTAAGTGAACTTAAGAAAGAAGATAAATGAATCGTATTATGTCTTTGTAAATTTGTTATAGAAAACAAATATAAATTGCAAAGGGGTTGTAAAAAAAATTGAATTTGTAACCTTTAAGATAACCGTAAACTAAGAAAAGTCATTTGTGAGAGGTTAGACTTTTATAGGATGATTAATAAACTAAAGTGCCGGTTAATAAAATGTTCCACAAATGAATTCGTTATTAACTGAAATTACGAAAATGCAATAAATGTAAACAAAGGAATTTCTTATAGCAAGAATCAATTGGAAAATGAAATTGAATTTAATTAAATTATATAGAATGTTTAAAATGAACTTGAGTAGGCAAATTCTATGATATGATGTTTAAGAAAAGATAATGTTGAAGAATATGCTATGTGAAGAAATGAATATACTAACTGAATAATGGATTGTGAGTAATTTATTGTAAAATAAAATTAAAGCCAATAAAATAATTTAGTATAGATAAATTGGATAGAAATCCATTGGAAGGTAATACGTGAGTTGTACGTATATTATTTTGTTCGCATAACGATTTGATCCAAATTCGAGCACAAAATTTCGAGATGATTTATATCGATCCAAGTTAGGATTTTTCACTCGATTTTCGACGGCGAACCCTGGATATGGATTTTTAATTTGATTCTGGAATTCTCTACCATAGTATATGGCTATGCAAGGAGAGTAACAGTTTCTAATTAAGGAACCAAATCTGAGTCCGCACTAGAGAGTCGTGTGAACGATACTAGTTTGGAAGTGAAATTGTGTGATCGAATAAGCGATTAGATTGATATTGCTCACGGATGATATATGTACGACTTACGGACTTAATTAAAGTTAATATTGGAAATTTATGATGCCAAATCTAAAATGATTCTTTTAAAATTATATGATTTGGTCGTTATATAATTGTTAGTTGATTGTATATAATTCATTAAGTGTTAATGAAATTGAAAGCTATAAATCATTGAAATCAAATTGGAAGTGAACTAATGTAAATATAAATTAGTGAATGTTAACTAATTGAATTGAGAATGAAGGTTAGTAAAATCCAACATTAATGAATCAACTGTGATTAAAATTGAAGACCAAGTCAATAAATATTAATGAGAAGTGAATTTATATTGATTTGTTATTGATTTGTTGGATGATAGTTGGATGATAATTGATTTGGTGGATGCATTTGTTGTTTTGTTGCATTTGCTATGTTGACACATGTAGTTGTTATGTTGCTATATGATGTATATTGTTATTATTTTCATATATGAATGTTTCTCATGGTTTGTTGAGCGTTTAGTAGGTGCGGATTGCGCTTGCTTCGCATTTAGAGCTCGCTTTCGCGCTATATTAGCCGTATATGCTCGCTAATAATATAAAAGGTACATATCTCGGATTACATACCGTACTTTTACACTTTTTTCCCTGCGGGATGTGTAACGACCCGACTTACTACTACCAGGAAGACGCATCGCTAGTGAAGAAAGAAAGGGATAGAAGAAGAAAAGAAAGAAACAGATAACATCAGAATCTCACAGCGGAACGAATAAATTATACTATATCACATAAAACATTACATAGTATCATATTACATCAGAGTAAAACTTATACAACACATATTAGACAGTTAGTAAACATCTGTCTAATTCATACAACTCAAGTACATCACAGAAACAGACACAATTCAAACACAGCGGAACTACTAAGTATGTCTACACGCTTAAGCCTCCTGCTCCAATTCTCCTCTAGAAACTCGTCAAAGCAATCCTGAATCACTTGACTACTCATACATAATATGAGTACCCAAGAGTTTAATAAAACAGAAAATAAACGCTCGGGTCAGACATGGGTCTGGTGTGAGTAAACGGGGATAAAAGTTGCTTAACTTTAGAAAATCCTTTGAAAAGAAAAGGCATCACGTAAAACTTCCCACACATAAACATGGAAAAGATTTTACCTTACGCTAACCAAAACATTTGATAGGAAATCCAGTGATATTATAATAGTGTCTAGGGTTTTCAAATAAATATGAAATAGCCGAAATTGTACATGATTAAATTCCAGCTACTAGCCACAGAGTGGGTAATACAAACAAAACCGTAGAGTCGCGTAGGAAGAATTGGTTTCCATCAATGGCAGGGCTACTAGGGTACCGCCCGTCACAGTACGTGGCCTAGATCACCGTACCGAGGAGCCACCCTAACTCCCCTGCAACACAAAGCCGGGACCATTCTTTACTAAACAGTCCCGAACAAGACTACCCCGTAGATTGGCCGTCGCCAACTGCCACACAGCCGAAATATAAACGGACTCTAGACAGGGATAAATCTTGCCCTCCAGTGGGGGCTACCCACGAAGCCTTGCTGCACCTCCCCTGTTTTAGCCATTCCCGGTTGATGAGGCTTGAGGCTACGATTACCTTTATAGGACATATCAATCTTAGAATGCTCATCGTCCACCTGACGATGTTCTGAAAGCATTCAATCCATACAAGTTCATTCCGGGTTCGAACGAAACCGAAGGCACTATCTCGCTACACTTGTATTGGAATCACCCTCAGAGTTAACGACCATAGCCCTTGCACTCTAAATCTCCATCACGAACCTATAAGAGCTATTCCGTCAAACTCATTATGGAATCACCCACAGAGTTATACTGACGTATAGTCCTTACACCTCGAGTCTTCACTTGCTCCACTTGATATTCACGACCCAACGTTTAATTTGGATCGATGTGGTTTTCGGAATTCCAAATATGGAAACCCGATCCCGGTCTCACCGAAACCAAAAGCCATTTTAATGTCCAAGTTGTACTTAAGGGTATTAAACAAATAACTCATTTCATTATTATCTATTTCACACAGATAGATAAACTACATATCACTATTGATAATCATATTCACATCATAACAGATAACCCGTATCATCATCACAAACAGATAATCATCACAACCAGATAATCCATACTATCATACTTTAACTAAGCATCCATATCCTATAGATACTACTCATCTCATTACTGAGATCACAACCATCCAATCAATATCATCCATAAGCAATGATTTATTAACCATCAATTATAATTAATTTAAAATGAATTAATTTAATCACTTCTATCTTTAATTAATTTTAAATAAATTAAATTAATTACTACATTTAATTCCTGCTTAACATCCATTAATTAATTAACCCAGTTAATTAATTATTCACTAAGTATTCAACTTGATTAAACACCTTGATTTATCATTCACTAATTATAATAAGTAATTAGTCTTTAATTAATTTCATAAATTAACTAACCTTAATCATAAGTAATTAACATTTAATTACTTAATTTATTAGTTAATCATAATTAATTTTATTTATCCTTAATTAATTACAATTAATTAATCACTTAATTATTAATTATTACTTAATTAATCAATTCTTAATTACATCATTAATTATAATAATTAATGATCTCTAATTAATATTTAAATTAATTACTTTATTAAAAATTAATTGCCTTTAGTAATTAATCTACAAATTTAAATTACAATTATTAATCACCCTTGATAAATATTAAATTCAGTAATTAACTAACCTTAATTACTCATTAACAAATTAATTATTCCATAATTAATTATCTTCATTGATTAATCACTTGATTAATTATAAAAGTAATTATCCCAAATTACTTCATTATAAATTATCTTTACTAATTACATTTCAGTAATTATCATTTATTACTTCCTTAAGTAATATTGCTCCATTAATTACATTAAGTAATTATTCTCATTAGATCATCAAATGATTTATTTAAATTAATTAAACTAAATTAATTAACTTAACAAATCACATTATCATAATTAATTACGATAAGTAATTAATTCCTTAATTACTTTTAACAAGTACTTATTCTTAACTATTTACAATTGATTAACTTCAATTAATTAATCTAGTTAATTATCAAAATTAATTACATTAATTAATTACTTCATTATCCTTAGATAATCATCTTTATTAATTAACAACATTTCCTTTAATTACTTACTTAATAAAATGATCTTAGATTAATTATCAATTAATCATCTCTAATAAAAATTAATCTAAATCTTTAATTAAAATCAATTAAATAAGTAAATTCCTTAATTAAATTCTTTTATTATCTTAATTATTTTCAAAATAATTCATTTATTTATTAATGACTTCATTAACATTCAAATGTATTTAAAACAATACATTTCTAAATTAAATTCAATTTCCATTTTGAATTTTAAAATTTAAAATGTTTAACTATTTAAACATTAATCCAAATTTAAATAATTTTAAACCTTAAAATAAAATAAATGTTAAAGAACATTCATTACTTAAATATAAAAGAAAGGTTTAAAACAAAATTACTTGATTAAAATAAATCAAGCTTTGAAAGTAGATTGATTATTTTAACTTCCAATTTTAAATTAACACTTCATATCTTTATTCAAATACTAAAGGAAATAAATTCTTCCAAGTTTTAAAACTTATTTGAAATCAAATCCTTTTAAAACATTTGAATATGTTCATTTTTACAAACTGTTTGGAATTCAAAACTGGTTTCCAAAGTAAATCTGAAAACTGATTGAACTTGATTTCAAACAGATTTAAATCTTGCTTAAAACATTTAAATCTGTTCAAAATTTAAAAACTTACAAAAACTGTTTTGAATCAAAAATCAGGTTTTTAAATGTAAACCTGAAACTGTTTTTAAACTTGATTTCAAAACTAATTTAAATCTTGTTTAAATTTTAAAATTTTCATTTTTCAAAAACCTTGAATTCAGATTCAAGTTACACTTGAATCAAGTTTCAACTTTAAAATATGAATTTCATTCACATTTTTAAAAACTTAAATACTCTCAGGTTTTACCCTACAGCTACACTAACCCGAGAAACCTTATATTCACTTCGAGTTCTTAAGCTATCTGCTCCGAGTCACAAGCACAAAAACCCGATAAACCCTTCGAGTCAAAGTACACTGCACATCACCCACTATTCACCAAACTTCACATGTACGGTGCATATGCACCAGTGCTCCGGCGGCTTCCAGCTACCTTCATCAACCCCTCCAAGATGTCGTCCATCCCTCAACCTGATACCGATCAACAACCAACCCACTGCAGCTTGAAATTAGAATAAAGCAAAAGCAAGCAACCTGGAAACATCACCAAAATACATACCCAAACCTGTCAACCCTCACGGCGACCCACTCCGACCATCAAATCATCTTCAACTCCGGCCATTTCTCCGCCTATACCCCCTCTGCCAAACCCCAAAGCCTCGCATCACTCGAACTACCGCAGAGTTCAAGAAGTTACAAAACTTCGATCACTTAAAAAAAACTAGGGTTCAAACCTGAAAACCCCTACTGCCATCGCCACCACTCTCTGACCATCTTCCTCTAAATTTTCCTCCACTCTCCATTCAACACTCCACCTTCAGGAAGAATTCCAGTTTCCAAAATCTACTATATGATCAGATACTCCCAAAACCCCAAATTCTATACAATCCATAAATGCTAACTCCACAGATGATTTAAAAATGTGATGCTTGTTTTAATATTCATGTTTTTAAACATGCATTCAAGTTTTAAACTTGATTGAATAATTAAAGATGTTTGATAATCTTACTTTTGAAAATAATATCTGTTATTATTGATTTTCAGAAATAACAGATTGAATTTAACTAAATTAAGATTTTACAAACCTAAATCTATGCTAAACAAACATAATTTGTTTACATAATAATCTCTAACTAATATTCAAACATATGGAAATGGATTTGTATTTAAAATCCTAGTTAAGAACAGAAGCAGGTCAGTTAGAAAATTTGCATCACACTTATCTGCATATTCAAGAATGTACACAGAACATCATCACACAGCAGTCAAACAAATATACTCAATCCTATCAGAACTCATGCACAGATAAATTTTAAAACAACCTATAAATTTTGAGGTTACTTACTATAAAGAAAAGAACAGTGCAGTTTTTAATTACCACTGTTTTGATTTTCTTATTTGAAAAACAATTTGAAAGTAGACTTGAGTTTTGAAAACCTTGTTAGCTTGATTTTTAAAGGAAGAAACTGTTTTTAAAACAGAAATTTACTCACCTATCAATTGAAAAGGCAGAGAGCAATCCAGATGCAATTCATTTTCCTGAAGCCTGATTTGCATTGCGTTGATTGAATGTTGAATCTGTGCTTGCTTGCTAGTTCAAGTTGATTTTAACTTGTTGTTTGTAGGTTTTGAAACTGCATTTGCTTCCTATTTGACTACAGAATTATTGCATGCAGATCCATCTTCAATTTGCTTGAGTTAAAGTTGAAGTTGAGATTGAATTTTTTGTTTGCAGATTAAACAGAATTTGCAATTGGGTTTTCTTTTGCAGATTTTAAAATTTTGTTTGCAGATCTTTGAGTAAATTTGTATTTCAGTTTCTTTAAATTTGATTTTAGATTCTCCATTGAAGATAAAGGGTTTGAAACAAAAAGATTTGTTAAGTTCTTATCTAAAATAATTAATTTCAATAATGATTTAGTATTGCCACTTGTTACTTAAGTTTGAAGATTAATTACAGGTGTCCACTTTAAAAATATGAATGCTTAACACATATACAATTTCATATTAAAAGAGATTTCTTAATTTATAAATGTTTTGTTACAAATTTTAGCCTTACATGTTCACATGAAAACTTCTTTTATAAAATTACTCATTTTAAATGTTTGCTTGAATGTTTTCAAAATAATATTCTTTTAAAACTCATTTTCAAAAGAGAAGATTTTTAAAAGAAAAATAATGTTGAATTCTTTTTATTCAAGAGTTTTCAAACCAAAATACTATACTCTAATATAATTGAATTAAATCTTATTTCAAAAGAAAAACAATTTTCCTTTAAAATAAAACAAACTTTTATTATAAAACAAAATTTAAACTATATTATTCAAAAATAAATATTTTACTTATATTTCTTTTGAAAATATAAGATAGACTTTTAAATTACTCTTGAAAAGTTTCAATACAAATTTTCAATCAATTTAATCAATTCATAGTTTATACAATGTATACACAAATATACATTATAAATAAAATATTCTTTAAATAAGCTTAGAAAGATAATTTTTACCATTTAAATATTTTTTACTTTGAAAAGAATATCATTTAACAAATTAAATAATTATTAATTTTCAGAAGATAAATTCTGTTTGAATTAAATATTAAATCAATATTTCACATTTTAAAATAATTATTAATGAAAATTATTAAATAAATATTGCCCAAATTTCCGGGACATCACATTCCTCCCCCCTTAAAAGAATTTCGTCCCCGAAATTTAAAAGCAAAGGTAATTTAATAATCCCATACGGATTTTTATTTATTTAAAATAGCAAGCATATGCTATCAACCAAATACTAGCAACCATAGCAACCAATTTAAACAAACAATTCTAACTATCCAAACAAAATTCTGGATAAGATTCCCTAGAGTTTCCCAGGTATAAATACCGGGATACTCGTCCTACAGAATCTAAACTAGCTACACCACTCAGATCTAGAGCTCCTATATATCTAGATCAACCAATCTAAACAGAGCACTGAACCACAGACAAGTCCTGATCAGCTTCCAAATCTTCCAGAACTGCTGATTCTAAAATCAGTGATAAACCATACACGTATTCCCTCAGAGATACGTGAAAAATAAAACAAATTCCAGCTATCCGAACTAGAAATTCAATCCTGTAGACCAAACACTTAATCCTTAAGAGAAAATAGAAAAATCCAATACTCATATCCACAAATCTCTCTTGTCGATCCTGGGCTGCCTCCAACTTCTAGATCAACCCAATCCACCATACAAACTCTATTACAAGAATTTCAAAAGACTTCAAACATACTACTCTTATTCGGAAAAACAAAATAGATGCACAAGACATCCAAGCCTCCAGATTAAAATGAATATCCTGTAGAAATCCTCTGATCCAAGACAAAACACAAATTCCCAATGAATCGAGTGCTGCTTCTATCCTGGAATAGCTGCCACCATGCTTCCACTACGCAACTCTGATTTGAGAATGATGTTGATGAACACCAGTTCAAACTTGATCAACTTATCCCAGAATATTGTTCATCAAATTCCATAAAATCTCAGTGACCTATCTGATTCGGTCACAAACACCACAGCAAAAATTCAACCCAAAACTGGATCTGATCAACCTTGCCAGCTAAAGCAGATCTCACTCTCAAAGAGCCCTCCTACTATGCTGAACCATCGGTAAAGCTCCAAGAACCAAGTCGAATCAGAACTCAATCTCTCGATGCGGATGCAAACCCTAACTCCTTCGAAGATATCCAGAAAATACCACTTCGGCAACTCAAACATCTTCTAGAGATGCTTCAATCTTAAACAAAGATTACTCAGAGAACTTCCGAACCATCGCAAGTCACTTTTGCGATTCCACTCAGTTCAGATTCCAAGAAAACGTTATCTCTTCAACAATCAGAACAGCTAAAGCCTTCTAATCAAAAGAAGAAACTAGTGATCCACCTCCAACCACAAATATCACACCCAGCTGAGCTTCCAGAAGAAATGGACAAACTTCACCATCTGCCCGACCTACTGACAAAAGAATCACAGAGATTTCTGAATCAACGAAGAAACAGGCCACTCTACCGCTTCTGGACTCCACCTCTAGGATACAGCTAAGTCAAGAGACTATCCTGATAGCATTCTCAACACCTCCAAGCTGCTACTGCTGCCAAAAACTTTCTTATCCAAAAGCTCATCGAATCACAAAGCTACACCAGCCACTTCACAATAGAGCCTTAAAAAGACAGATATCATCAGGAAACTCGACTTCAAACCAAGCACAAAACACTCTGCCAAACTGAGTCTCAAACTCAAATACTGACAGAACTCCTTTCTAAGGTTGCCAAGATACCATCGCTGGCTTCATTACCCCCAACTGATTCCAGACTCAAGAAAATCCATTCATACGAGTGCAACCAAGCTTACAATTCAAAGATAAACTCCGAATCTTGAAAATATTTCCTTCGGAGATCGGTGAAATCCTTCACACCAAACTGCAAAACTACTCAAGATGCCCAATACTGCCCTAGCAGATCACTTCCAACTTCAAACACTAGGACTCCAACCATTGGTAGTTGTGTTATACACACCACTACCTTATCTACCTTTATTACTTATATTGGAAAACCTGAACGGGTAACCCAATCAAATAGGTAGAAATATATACATATATATATTCAAAATTACAAATACGCTCTCTCAAGATAGACACCACTCCAGAGTCTAGGTATTCACTCAACCTAGCGCTCTGATACCACATTGTAACAGTCTAGGCTTTTCAACCATCGACAGCGGCCACAACAGGTAGGCTTTGCAACCATCCCAGCCCCACCGTGGCATACACTGGTACCTCGGGTTTGCTTTTACGGCCAGCCTCTCGACTCGCAATCAACCCAGGGCCTTATACTACCCAAAAGGGACATGTAGGGGTAAGAGTCTCTCGTTCACCACCGAACGCAAAGCGAGAACCCCCTATCATGCTGTAATGTAGCAAACCCGATCCTGGTCTCACCGAAACCAAACGCCATTTTAATGTCCAAGTTGTACTTAAGGGTATTAAACAAATAACTCATTTCATTATTATCTATTTCACACAGATAGATAAACTACATATCACAATTGATAATCATATTCACATCATAACAGATAACCCGTATCATCATCACAAACAGATAATCATCACAACCAGATAATCCATAATATCATACTTTAACTAAGCATCCATATCCTATAGATACTACTCATCTCATTACTGAGATCACAACCATCCAATCAATATCATCCATAAGCAATGATTTATTAACCATCAATTATAATTAATTTAAAATGAATTAATTTAATCACTTCTATCTTTAATTAATTTTAAATAAATTAAATTAATTACCACATTTAATTCCTGCTTAACATCCATTAATTAATTAACCCAGTTAATTAATTATTCACTAAGTATTCAACTTGATTAAACACCTTGATTTATCATTCACTAATTATAATAAGTAATTAGTCTTTAATTAATTTCATAAATTAACTAACCTTAATCATAAGTAATTAACATTTAATTACTTCATTTATTAGTTAATCATAATTAATTTTATTTATCCTTAATTAATCACAATTAATTAATCACTTAATTATTAATTATTACTTAATTAATCAATTCTTAATTACATCATTAATTATAATAATTAATGATCTCTAATTAATATTTAAATTAATTACTTTATTAAAAATTAATTACCTTTAGTAATTAATCTACAAATTTAAATTACAATTATTAATCACCCTTGATAAATATTAAATTCAGTAACTAACTAACCTTAATTACTCATTAAAAAATTAATTATTCCATAATTAATTATCTTCATTGATTAATCACTTGATTAATTATAAAAGTAATTATCCCAAATTACTTCATTATAAATTATCTTTACTAATTACATTTCAGTAATTATCATTTATTACTTCCTTAAGTAATATTGCTCCATTAATTACATTAAGTAATTATTCTCATTAGATCATCAAATGATTTATTTAAATTAATTAAACTAAATTAATTAACTTAACAAATCACATTATCATAATTAATTACGATAAGTAATTAATTCCTTAATTACTTTTAACAAGTACTTATTCTTAACTATTTACAATTGATTAACTTCAATTAATTAATCTAGTTAATTATCAAAATTAATTACATTAATTAATTACTTCATTATCCTTAGATAATCATCTTTATTAATTAACAACATTTCCTTTAATTACTTACTTAATAAAATGATCTTAGATTAATTATCAATTAATCATCTCTAATAAAAATTAATCTAAATCTTTAATTAAAATCAATTAAATAAGTAAATTCCTTAATTAAATTCTTTTATTATCTTAATTATTTTCAAAATAATTCATTTATTTATTAATGACTTCATTAACATTCAAATGTATTTAAAACAATACATTTCTAAATTAAATTCAATTTCCATTTTGAATTTTAAAATTTAAAATGTTTAACTATTTAAACATTAATCCAAATTTAAATAATTTTAAACCTTAAAATAAAATAAATGTTAAAGAACATTCATTACTTAAATATAAAAGAAAGGTTTAAAACAAAATTACTTGATTAAAATAAATCAAGCTTTGAAAGTAGATTGATTATTTTAACTTCCAATTTTAAATTAACACTTCATATCTTTATTCAAATACTAAAGGAAATAAATTCTTCCAAGTTTTAAAACTTATTTGAAATCAAATCCTTTTAAAACATTTGAATATGTTCATTTTTACAAACTGTTTTGAATTCAAAACTGGTTTCCAAAGTAAATCTGAAAACTGATTAAACTTGATTTCAAACAGATTTAAATCTTGCTTAAAACATTTAAATCTGTTCAAAATTTAAAAACTTACAAAAACTGTTTTGAATCAAAAATCAGGTTTTTAAAAGTAAACCTGAAACTGTTTTTAAACATGATTTCAAAACTAATTTAAATCTTGTTTAAATTTTAAAATTTTCATTTTTTAAAAACCTTGAATTCAAAACTTCATTTGAATTCAGATTCAAGTTACATTTGAATCAAGTTTCAACTTTAAAATATGAATTTCATTCACATTTTTAAAAACTGCAAAACTCTCAGGTTTTACCCTGCAGCTACACTAACCCGAGAAACCTTATATTCACTTCGAGTTCTTAAGCTATCTGCTCCGAGTCACAAGCACAAAAACCCGAGAAACCCTTCGAGTCAAAGTACACTGCACAACACCCACTATTCACCAGACTTCACATGTACGGTGCATATGCACCAGTGCTCCGGCGGCTTCCAGCTACCTTCATCAACCCCTCCAAGATGCCGTCCGTCCCTCAACCTGATACCGATAAACAACCAACCCACTGCAGCTTGAAATTAGAATCAAGCAAAATCAAGCAACCTGGAAACATCACCAAAATACATACCCAAACCTGTCAACCCTCGCGGCGACCCACTCCGACCATCAAATCATCTTCAACTCCGGCCATTTCTCCGCCTATACCCCCTCTGCCAAACCCCAAAGCCTCGCATCACTCGAACTACCACAGAGTTCAAGAAGTTACAAAACTTCGATCACTTAAAATAAAATAGGGTTCAAATCTGAAAACCCCTACTGCCATCGCCACCACTCTCTGACCAACTTCCTCTAAATTTTCCTCCACTCTCCATTCAACACTCCACCTTCAGGAAGAATTCCAGTTTCTAAAATCTTCTATATGATCAGATACTCCCAAAACCCTAAATTCTGTACAATCCCTAAATGCTAACTCCACAGATGATTTAAAAATGTGATGCTTGTTTTAATATTCATGTTTTTAAACATGCATTCAAGTTTTAAACTTGATTGAATAATTAAAGATGTTTGATAATCTTACTTTTGAAAATAATATCTGTCATTATTGATTTTCAGAAATAACAGATTGAATTTAACTAAATTAAAATTTTACAAACCTAAATCTATGCTAAACAAACATAATTTGTTTACATAATAATCTCTAACTAATATTCAAACATATGGAAATGGATTTGTATTTAAAATCCTAGTTAAGAACAGAAGCAGGTCAGTTAGAAAATTTGCATCACACTTATTTGCATATTCAAGAATGTACACAGAACATCATCACACAGTAGTCAAAATAATATACTCAATCCTATCAGAGCTAATGCACAGATAAATTTTAAAACAACCTATAAATTTTGAGGTTACTTACTATAAAGAAAAGAACAGTGCAGTTTTTAATTACCACTGTTTTGATTTTCTTATTTGAAAAACATTTTGAAAGTAAACTTGAGTTTTGGAAACCTTGTTAGCTTGATTGTTAAAGGAAGAAACTGTTTTTAAAACAGAAATTTACTCACCTATCAATTAAAAAGGCAGAGAGCAATCCAGATGCAATTCATTTTCCTGAAGCCTGATTTGCATTGCATTGATTGAATGTTGAATCTGTGCTTGCTTGCTAGTTGAAGTTGATTTTAACTTGTTGTTTGTAGGTTTTGAAACTACATTTGCTTCCTATTTGACTACAGAATTATTGCATGCAGATCCATCTTCAATTTGATTGAGTTAGAGTTGAAGTTGACATTGAATTTTTTGTTTGCAGATTAAACAGAATTTGCAATTGGGTTTTCTTTTGCAGATTTTAAAATTTTGTTTGCAGATCTTTGAGTAAATTTGTATTTCAGTTTCTTTAAATCTGATTTTAGATTCTCCATTGAAGATAAAGGGTTTGAAACAAAAAGATTTGTTAAGTTCTTATCTAAAATAATTAATTTCAATAATGATTTAGTATTGCCACTTGTTACTTAAGTTTGAAGATTAATTACAAGTGTCCACTTTAAAAATATGAATGCTTAACACATATACAATTTCATATTAAAAGAGATTTCTTAATTTATAAATGTTTTGTTACAAATTTTAGCGTTACATGTTCACATGAAAACTTCTTTTATAAAATTACTCATTTTAAATGTTTGCTTGAATGTTTTCAAAATAATTTTCTTTTAAAACTAATTTTCAAAAGAGAAGATTTTTAAAAGAAAATAATGTTGAATTTTTTTTATTCAAGAGTTTTCAAACCAAAATACTATACTCTAATATAATTGAATTAAATCTTATTTCAAAAGAAAAACAATTTTCCTTTAAAACAAAACAAAACAAACTTTTATTATAAAACAAAATTTAAACTATATTATTCAAATATAAATATTTTACTTATATTTCTTTTGAAAATATAAGATATACTTTTAAATTATTCTTGAAAAGTTTCAATACAAATTTTCAATCAATTTAATCAATTCATAGTTTATACAATGTATACACAAATATACATTATAAATAAAATATTCTTCAAATAAGGTTAGAAAGATAATTTTTACCATTTAAATATTTTTAACTTTGAAAAGAAAATCATTTAACAAATTAAATAATTATTAATTTTCAGAAGATAAATTCTATTTGAATTATATATTAAATCAATATTTCACATTTTAAAATAATTATTAATGAAAATTATTAAATAAATATTGTCCAAATTTCCGGGACATCATATACTGTCATTTTTTTTCCGATTGAGCCGCGTAAAGGAGACTCTGCCGAAATTTTCCGTAAATCTGGGTGTTAGAATTTTTTTCAAGTTTTAAAAATTTTTATAACTTGTTTGATAACTAACATTTAAAGTTAGAAAGCCGTTCGGAGCAACTTAGTGAATGTGTAGTAACGATTTATAAATGGAATTTCATTGTTTTATAAGTTGATAATTTTGAATAAAATATATCAAATGTTGAATTCTTTACTTAGGTTCTTTTCCCTTCTATTTCCTTTTCGAGGACGAAAAGTTTTGAGTGGGGGAGAGTGTAACGACCCATAAATTTTTGATAATTAAAATAGCTAATTTAATAAGATTTCGTGATTTAAGGTTAGAAAAAAAATTATAATTTATGTAGGTAATAATAACTAGAATGAAATGCAACAAATTTTATCTAAGTTAATTATTTATGAATTGAATGGAATCCCAAATTAATTGAAATAATATGTAGTCAAAGGTAATTGAATGAATTTGTATTGAATATGTAATTGAGACACTTGTTTGTAAATAATAAACTTATAAGTAATTAAAAGTTAACGGTGATAGTTATTTAAGTTACCAATTCATTTTGTAAGTCGAATTGAATTTGTGAACCAATTGCAATTGAAATGAAAGTTTATATATTAGTTGAGTACATTATCTCTAACTGTAGTTAAATAATAATGTGGAATTCATTTGATGTAATATAATAAATCGACTGATAATGAAATTTTTATCTAAAAAAAATCCAATATTGAAATCCGTCAAATATTGAACAATTAAATTGTTTAAATTTAATATTTAGAATTTATTGAATAATTGAATAACGGGAATTGAATAACTGTTTTAATGAAAATGGTTGTTCTATAATTTGAATTTGTTAAATTTTATAAGTTTGTTTAATATTTCAAAAGATAGTGATTTAAGAATAATCAAATTTAACTAAATTTAATATTACAAACGTTTGAATAATTAAAATCCGAATTTGATATGATTAATTTGATATTGAAATTTAATATATGAAAATAGAGTGAATAATTGGAATTTGGTTTAATATGATTCAAATTGGTTTCCAAAGTGAATGTAAGTTATATTGGGATTATAATAGAGTTAATAAGATTTTAAAATTTGAATTTATTGGATAATTGAATAGACGGGTTTAATATGATTAAAAATGATTTGAAATTTTTTATTTTATCATATTAAAGTTAGAATGATGTTGTAGAACTTTTAAAATCGAATTAAAAGTAAATTTGTGAAAATTGAATATTTTAATATTTAATTGACGAGTTAAAATAGCCATTTTTCAAACAGTCTCGGATTTCGATGAGACTAGTTTCATCGGATCCGTAATGTGATATTATTGTAAGATTTTTGAAATTTCGTGTCAATCGGATTTACCGTTTGTCCGGGGCCAGCTAAAACGCACAGAAATTTGATTAACCGATTTAATTTTAAATCGATCGTTTATTGCCGTATCTCGCACAGATGATCGAATTAGCTTTCGAAACCTGTTCCATTGTGTCCGGAACGCGGGGTAAACCCTAGAAACGTCGGTCACCGCGCGAGATTTGGAGTTCGGATTTTGGAGTGAATAGTGTTTTTCGTTGAAATTCTATAAAAGGAAACCCTTCTTCTTTCATTTGCAAACACCATCTCCTTCTAACCCTAGCCGCCACCCTCCAATTAATGGCTGAAATTTGCCTACGTTCGTCCTCATATATCTCCCAATCCGTCAACATCCATGCAAAGTCGTCAACTATTAAGGTGAAGAGGGCATTAAGATCTCAAAGATCAACGGTGATGATCGAATTTGGTGAGGCGAATCAACGACAATTGGCTCGACAAGGCCGGCCGTTCGCCCTCGTTTTGCATGCCATAGGGGAGGCCGAGTTCCATCATCTTCCTATCGAAGGTGGCTCTGGAGATGGTCGCTCGAATGGTGGTGGAGTGATGGGGTTTTGGTCAACGGGGAGGGAGCGGCCTTAAACCCTAGCTTGCGTGATGGGTTTGAACATACCTGGGCACGAACAAACGAGAGGAAGAAGGATGCAGGCAACCTTGATTTTCTGGAGCTATAATCAACGGCCAGGATTGAGTTGAGGTTGAAAATTTAAAAGAAATTGTATAATTATTTATATAAAAATTTGTATAAACTTTAAAAAGCTGTATCTCTTTCATACGAGGTCGAAAACGCACGAAACGAATTGCGTTGCAATCGAATTGTCGAGCACTACGCTATGGAATTGGATCGGAGTCTTTTGGAGCTAGTGAAAATTTCGGGTGAAATTAAACGCTCGTTTAATTTTATTCGAAATAAAACGCTGGAACTACATTGTAATCAAGATGAGTGTTTTATAACGCTCACAGCGTACTGAATATCTTTATGCTAGTTAATTTGACATTATGAAGTGTTATGATTTTTATTTGTCGTTGTTTGATAAAAATTTAATTGTCATATAGATCGTCATTTGAATTAACCGTTGAAATTTAAATTGACAGTTAAATTGAAATTAAAATTGAATTGCGATTAAATTACCTGACATTGATAACTATGAAATTGCCATGAATTGTATTGTCTATTGGATGATGTATTTCGATGGATGCTATTGGTTGATATTTAAATGTTTGGATGTTCATTTGCTTATATATATATATATCCTGTTATGCATACATATGAAACTATGATTTGATTTAAGTGATATATATTCATCCCTGACATTTAATTGAAATAAATAATTACTTGGCCATAGGATAGAAAATTATATACGGACATCGAATTGGCTAAATTAATAATTTTTAAAATCGTCGATTTTAAATTTATTTAAATGTTTTGATTTAAAAGTTATAAATAGAAATCAATTTATAGAAATCGAATTTATCGAAAAATTGAGTTTGGAATATTGAAATAAATTTTGGTTAAAAGAAATTGTTAAATAATTAAAGTGAAGACTTTGGAATTTAAAATCGGGATATGATTGAATTTCGAAAATTGATTTGTTTATAGATTTAACCTTAATTCGAGCTTTGAATGTTACTAAGTAAAAGTGATATAAAAATGATATTTTGAAATCGAGCTTGGAATTGAATCATATTTGAAATTTGGATTTAAACTCGAATATTGATGGATAATTTTGTAAAGTGTTATAAATTGATATTTTTGAAAAATCAAGCTCCAAATCGATATAAATTGAAATTGAATTAATTGAAAGTGAATATAAAATCGAATAAATTTGAAGTCAAAGTTGACGTTGATTTGAATCGAAATATAAATTGAATCGGTAGAAGGGAAATTGAAATTGATTTGAATTGGGAAGTTATAATTGAAATGGTTTGGTTTTGAAGCTGTTTTATTTTGTTTTCCAAATTACTCAGTTATATAAACCATTTTTGAGTACTTAAACTATTTTAATCTATTTTAAATCTACTTAACCCAATTTAAATTATTTTAAACTAATTTATCTATTTTAAATCCATTTTAAGATTTTAAGTATGTTTATTTATTTTAATTATTTAAAAGTACTTTTAAACTACTTAAACTATTTTCTAAAATTTTCAAGCTGATTAATAAGGTGAAATGTTTATGTTTAAATCTTGAATTTGAATACGAATTGGGTTAAATGAAGTTGCAACCTAAATTGAAATTCGAAATGATCTTGAAATCGAAATGAGATATTGAGGCGAAAATGATTTTTGAAACGGAATCTTACAATTTGAATATATATGATGATATTTGAAATGGATTCATAAAAATAGCCATTACAAGGTTTCAGTCTACTAAACGTAGTGGTCAGTCTACTGAATAAGAAGAAAGTTGTTTTTAATGTAAATTAAGCAGGTTCAGTACTGGTCAATGGACTTAGTCGACTGCACTCAATCGACTAAGACCATTGGCCAGTCGACTGAACTGGGCAAAAATAGTTTTTATAAAATGCTTTGATTTTTTGATTTGTGTTCCACTCTTGATTCTTGTGTCTATGTGTGAATTGTCAAGGAGATTTTACAACGTATTCTAAGAAAATATACATACTTTTGACTCTTGATGATTCGTATCTTTATCTTCTTGAAGTGTTGATGTCCTCCATTAGTGTTCTACTTGTCCCTTTGGTTGGTAACATGCTATTTTCTAAATAGTGTGATATAATATATATAGAGATATAGTTGTCATCATTAAAAGTTCAAAACGAGGTTCTAACAATATCCCTCCTTTTGATGATGACAACTATACAAAAATATTTTGAAATATTTATAACATAGTGCTCCCCTTAATAATGCTCCCCTTATCAATATTTCTCCCCTTTTAGCATCAACAAAAAGATTAAACAAGTTGACAATAGAAAAGAAAATGGTAAGATAAGTTGAAAACCATAAATTGAACATCACATGATAAACATACCATATTGCAACACAATAATGTACCACATCAACACAAATGTACCATATCATTACATCATAACAAATGTACCACAAGAGAACAAATGTGAATGAAAAGAAAAATGTTTAAGATACATAGCAAACTAGAGATGCAAATACCAAAGTTCATGAAGGGGGTTACTTATGAAATTACCTTCGTTGAGATGTTCATCATTCCTGGTCGGAGTCAGCAGGTAAGGTGAGCGAGAACATAAGGTAAGTTTGTTCCAAATTCTCTAAAAAGCCCAAGGAAGTTTTCTTCAAATAATCTCTGCCTTTTCATAATAGCTTGTTTGTGCTTGAAGAACATTTCTTGTTTCTTTAAAATGGCAGTGGTCAAAGAGATAGTCCTTGAAGGTTGCATTAAATAGATATTTTGATCGGTGTCTGTAGACCAGTTAATTTCTTCTTCGATTTCGGTTAAACATTAGCTAGAGTTGGCTGGGAAGATGATTGAGCTATGTTTTCCTAGACAAATCTAGACAGGAAAACACTACATGGTGCAAGTGTTTCCATTGTAGAGGGTAGCTTCATAAGAGTAATAGCCTTTTGATCCGTAGCCTTTAGAAGAATGAAGTCTGAATTTGATCAACATTGATTCCATGGTGCAAGAATATTTTTGTCAAGAAAGAACTGTAGAAAATGGTGTGTTTAGATCATGCATGAAAGCTTTTAATTTCATCGTGAATAATATGTGCCCAATTTAACTTTTGTTTGGATAAATGGCATACAAAATTTTATAATTATCGTCATATGTTTTTTCATAAGTTTAGGTCCTTGGTAAGATGGTATGAATGATCATTTTGTTTAAAATATGAGCTCGAGGATGTAAATCCACTGCGGTGTTTTTGGCATTTGGAGTACAAAATGAACAACCTTTCAGATGAAAAAGTTCGTAATCTTTAGTATTGGATAAGTATCGTAAAATTCGTTTAATTGCTTGCCAGTCGGTTTCTTTGGTACTAGCTTGAAATCGAGCTTATAAACAAACACTCATTAAAATATCCGGTCTACTGGTTGTTAAATATAATAAAGATCCTATCATACTTCTATAAAGTTTTTGTTCAATATCTTTTCCATTTTCATCTTTCTCTAGATGAATGCTGGTGCTCATAGAAATTATTTTACTACTTGATTTTTCCATTCCGAACCATTTAATTATGTCATTACTGTATTTTTCTTGAAAAATTAAAACTCCTTTTAATTGTTTAATTTGTAATCATAATTGTAACAACCCGAAATTTAACCAGTAATAATTAATTTGTTAATTAATTAAATGATAAAATAACTTTGTGAAAATTATTAGAATTGAGCCATGGAAGTTGTACCATTGGGTCTGTGGTAATTTTCTGGTCAAATTTCATATATAGAACATCAGACTTCGAGCTAATATGATCAACATAAGAAATAAACAAAGAAACAAATATATATATATGTGTGTGTGTGTGTGTGTGTGTGTGTGTGTAGGGCCAGGTCGACCGGCCGGTTGACCTGGGCACCAGGCGATCGACCCGCCTTTTTGTTTTGGGAGCGAACGAACGTTTGTTCATTCGTTTGAATGACATGCGATTTTGTTAACCTGCTTACGTGTTTTGCATTCTTTATTCCAATTTGCTCCCTTTATTCTTGCATCCGATGGTTCCTATTCAACCTATGACGCGGTTGCATTCTATTCAATCTCCAAATCCAATGGTCTGAGATCCACTTCTAATTTTACAACTCTAAGTGGATCCGGGAAGACCAAAGGAAGAGCTTGGGACCGAAGGTGAGTGATTGTAATTATTTTAAATATTTATTTAAGTAATGTAAATAATAGCGTTTCCAATAGTTGTAGTTTTACTTCAATTTTTGGAATAGCCTTTTCAATAGTTTATTTACAGTTTTTTAGAATTATTTTCAATCTATTTCCTTTCAGCTATTCTTTTTAGTAATATTAGTTTATTTCTATTAATTATAACTTTTTCGATTATTTAAAGTTTATTTACAGTGTTTACTGTTATTTATACGTTATTTATATATTCTTTCTTACGTTGGATTTTCTTCTATTTTCAGTTTTCTTTTACTCCTTATTTTTCTTCACATATGGATTAGAATAGGATTAACGTGAATATGGATTAAATTGTAAGAAAACTGAAATAATGGAGTATAAGAAGTAAATTTCAAAGACTGTAATATAAATGGAATTGGACTGAAATTACGCCTAATTATGACGTTAATTGGACTGAATTAAAAAGATTGGCCCAGTTATATCCTAGAAATCTAACTAAAAAAAGTAAAAGATGAAAGAAGCATATTACCTAGAAATGCATTCCCTATGAGAAAAAAATGGTGGTCTCGCATTAGCCTGAAGCTTGATGAGGGCGCTCTTATGCTAAAAAGGGTAGTAATTGGTCAATTAGAAGTCCAAATAACAAGGGATTTGGACAAGAGGTGCAACTAGATTTTGTTTGGATAAAGGTCTAGTACCAACAGCATTGCTCCTAATTTTCTATAGACATACGGTGATCTTACATTAGACTGAAGTGAGATGAGGGGCACGCTTATGCTGGAGTTGGAGGTAATGAGAAGACCCAATAGGTGGAGTAAAAGGTAGCATGGGCATGGTGGCGGTTACACGTGCGAGTTCCATTTAGGTGCTCAGAAATAACTATGAGTTCCAAGCGCTTAGTATGAGTGTCTTTCGTAGACACCGTTGCCTTCTGTGTAGGGAGCTATATATGTCGTCCGGTCCACAGTGGTTGCTCTGTGCATTTTTCATAGATGTCATTGGCTGCTGTGTAGGGAGTTATATGGCGTCCGGTCTGCAGAAAGGTCGATGAAGTAGCAGGTCAATCAAAAAGAGTAGAATTAGGGTTACATCCTAATTACAGGAATATGAATTCAGCCTAATCAAAGTAGAAATCAAGGACAAGTGCAAGCATTCAAAGTTAAACTATCTTATAAATTGAGCAATAGTTATTCATACTTATTCCAGTTTATTTCTTTCATACTTCCCTTGTTATCCTTATTTGTGCTAGAACTGTTGTAGAGTCTATTACTTTTATCTTGCTTAAAGACTCTAGTAATTACCGTCATTCGCCTGACTTTTAGTCTGAACCACTCATCTACTTCCCCTTTTCCCCATAGGTAATCAAGGGAGAAGTTAGTAGATTGCTATTGCTTGATGTTTCTTGGAGGAGACCAATGCTATGTATTTCTTTCATTTTTCAATTTTAGTTCTTATATTGTACTGGCACTATAATGAGGGATAATTGTACTCTGGTTTTATGGAGACTATGGTTTTGATTAAAGGCATATATAGGTAGTTTGACATTTGAAGTATTTGGTATTTGATGACTTATTATGGAGTTTTGTTTTGAACAAAATATTATAATTGTTTCCACAATGATGTTATTATTATTATTATTATTTAGTTTTTGACTTGTGAATCTTAGTCTCTGCTAGTTTTAGTTATACCTACAATGCACCACATCTTTTAGTGTATCCTTTCGGGTATACTAAGGGTGTGGGGGTGTTACATTTATAAATAATTTAATTTTTCCATATGGGACATTTCAAATTCGTTTTTCAAAATATTAGAAAAATCATCACATAAATCTTTATTTGTTGAACTGAAAATAATACCATCCACATAGATTTATAGAACTAAAATACCATTTTTATTTCTTTTTATAAAAAAGTAGTATTAGCTTTGCCGATTGAAAACTAGATTCTAAAAGATAATTTTTAGTCTATCATACCAAGCATGTGGTGCTTACTAAAGACCGCAAAGTGCCTTTCTTAATTTATATACATGATTTGGATATTATTCATGAATATGTAATGGTGGTTGTTACCATAAACATTTTATAATATAACCATTTAAAAATGCACTTTTAACGTCCATTTAAAATAGTATAAAATTACGATGACATGCAAATTCCAAGAGAATTCTTAAAGCTTCAAGACATGCTACAGGAACAAAGGTTTCTTCATAGTCAATTTCTTCTTCCTGATTATATCCTTGAGCTACAAGTCTTGCTGTACTTCGTACTATATCACTGTTTTCATCCACTATATTTTTGAAAATCCATTTAGTACCAATAAATGATTGATCATCAGGTTTTGGCATAAGTTCCCATACATTGTTACATTTAAATTGGTTAAGTTCCTCTTGCATAGCTATAATCCAATAATCGTCTGTGGATGTTTCTTTAACATTCTTCCATTGATATAAAAGCTATATGAGCCATCTAAGTTAATTCTAGTCGAGTTGAAACTTTTGTATTAATATCACTAATTACATTATCTAATGGATGATCATTTAGTGTTTTATATGCAGATTTCAGCTCTTTATTTTCTTCACTTATTGATTCAATTTGATTATTTTGAATAGATGATTCGAATGGTGCACTAGTGTTATCATCATCATCCGTTTTGATATTGAATTTTTCATCAAAAAGATACATGCAATGCTTCTTCAATTATTTTGATTTTTGTATTAAAAATCCGACATGCTTTACTTTGGTTTGAATATCCTACAAAAATTCCTTCATCGGCTTTTGGATAAAATTTTCCATGAGGATTACTGGTATTTAAGATAAACTAAAACATGAAACCTTAGGTTTTCTTTCAAAAAAAATTCATACGGAGAAACTTTTTTTTAAAATGGTACTTTACATACAATACGTCACTGGGACAACATATCACATGTAAATAAACGTTCGAATCACGCTTTGCAAGTTTCGAACTTGTGACTCTAGCACCAAAGCCGAATCACATAACCACTTGGATAATGGCGCTTGTCATAATGATATATGATTAAGAACATAACAGACGGTAGCTACTGCTTATGCCCAATGAGGTAACTCACTACTTCTTAATAAAGTTCTTGCACATTCTTAAAGAGTTTGATTTTTTTGTTCTATAACACCATTTTGTTACGGTGTTCTAGGAAATGAAAAAGTATGACTTATTCTCTTTTTGTTACAATAATGTTGAAATAATTCATTTTCAAATTCTCCTCCATGGTCACTTCTAATAATTTTAATTTTCAAAATTTTAAGATTTGAATACGTTTAGCAAATATTTTAAAATTTTCAAACGTATCACTTTTATGTTTTAGAAATATTTTCCAAGTAAACTTTGAATTGTCATCAACAATAACACATATCTGTTATGGTCGATCGATCTTATTTGCATTGGATCACATAGGTCTAAAGGTAAAATTTCTAACGACTGATTAGTAGAAATTTCATTTTTAGCTTTAAATTAAGATTTTTAAGGTTTTCCTTTTTGACATGCATCACACAAATTATTAAAATTAAAATTAATTTTCGATAATACTTAAACAATATTATTTTTAGCTCATTTCTATATATTTTTAAAAGTAACAAGACAAAATTGTTTGTGCCAAATCTAGGGGTCAGAAATATCTGCTAATAAACACATATCTTTATTGTGTCTGATTTTCGTATTTAAAACATAATATCATGTTTCCTAGTTCCTTTGTAACGACCCATAAATTTTAATAAATTTTATAACGTATTTAATTGATTTTTTTTTTGAAATTTTTAAATAATAATATTTTGAAATAAAAATTTAATATCTGGAATATGACTAATAAAACATAGCAACTGGTAAATTTTCATCTGATTTTATGAAAGTAGATTTTATAGTGTAATTCAGTTTCAATTTGAGTTAGTTAATAATTAGTGATAATAAATTTGTTTCCAAACCTGAATATTTTTCTATGTAAAATTTCTAAATCTTCTTCTGAGTAAGATGTCATCTTTCATTTTTCAAAATTTGGACTTCTATTGCTCAGTTTATCTTAATTCTGGCAAAATAACAGCATTTCTGGTATCAATTATCGACTTTTGATCGGATGACAGTACCACCAATATATGTGTACCGTTTTGATCGTCTCTCGTGCTGATCTCAGCGGTATATTCGTTTCTGTATTTTGAGATTCGGTACGCGACGGAAACGATAGAACGGTGCTTCCTATCGGTAACAAATTTCAACGCTTACTTCTCTTGTCTTTTAAATTTGAAGCGTACTATTAAATCAAGCCATTAATTGCTTTTTTTCCCTTGAATCAATGCACAGCTCACAAAATTATAAATTGCATTAAATTTCTACCGAACCACACCATGACCGTCTATATTATATTTATTTGGAATATATTCATTTGTTCGAAACATTTCCCTTTCTCTCTCATCTCAGTTGGGAATATAATCATTTCAGCTATATTAAAAAAATCCTACTTATATTTGCCTGCCTTGGAAATCACGTTTCAAGATTTTTAACCTACCTCTCCTCGTTTATAAATCCCCTCTCTGTCCATTTCAAAAGTGAAACAAGCAGGTACGTTTTTTTCTTTTATTATTCTTCTCCTTACTTTCTTATTTCCCAAACCTCCTCAACTTTTCATGGCTACTCCCTTCCCTTCATTATTAACCCTATCCATCTCCTAACCGCCACAGAAATCCACTAATGCGACCTGCCCTTCCATGCCAGCAACCAAGACCACCGAGCATCATCCAAAAAAAAACCTACCTCCATCTTCTTCCCTGACACGTTCCCCTAGCCGAAGCACCAACCCCATCAACAACCGCTGCCGCCATCAGCCTCGGCCCACCAAACCACCGACTCGACCGGCCTCTCCACTACATCTCGGTCTCCGCCTTGGCCTCGCCGTTGCCCGCCCTACCACCTTTCCTCTACCCTCGATGAGTGCCACCTTCTTTCCTCACGTTTCACTACCCAGACAACCACCGTGAGCCAGTGGCCGACCTGCTCTCCAACACTCACATCCGCCTCTTCCTCCATGTGACAGGCAACAATAGCTGGAGCCGATCTCAACCCTCGACAGCCCGCCATGCTCCACCACAAACCCCACAACCCATCTCCATATGCTTCCTCTTCCATTGTCGGAGGCCGCCACGAGCAACCGCTCCTCATCGAGATTCAAACACAAACTCCAACACGTGCCGCATCACCGTCCGATCTCGCCTTCATTCACCAAGCTGATCGAGCATCACCTCGTGCCACCTTTCGACGAGCCACACTCTGACTCGATCCACTCGCCTCCCCACTTCTTTTATTCTTATATAAAGTATATATATATATATATATATATATATATATATGTAAAGGTCTGTTATATAAAAAGTTTATATACAAGTCTGTACCAAACTAGTTATAAATCTTTATAGTTCATATATTTAACATAGTTGCTCTGTGGGTTTACTTTAGTATATAGATGGCTGTCACTTTAATATTTGATGTTTATACATTTTGTTTTGTTATCTTTTGACCTGTATTGTTTGGTATAGCATTTCGTATATAATTAAATATAATAAACTTATATACATGCCGTGAGTTTATATGTTATAAAGTCACTTATATTAGTTTAGATATACTTTCAGTATGCTTGTAGTTTTAAATCTTAAAATTTTACAATCTGTTTCCACGTATATATATATATATATATATGTATGTATGTATATATGTATGTATGTATGTATGTATTGCTTTTGTTAAAGTGTACACTATAGAATTTTATTTTGAAAGTACATATTTTATTATACTATCTTATGTTATACTAGATTTCACGTTTCTGCATATTGTTATGCAAGTATATATTTTCTGTTCATATTAGTATTTTATATATAGATTGCTATATACATACTGTTTTAAATATGGTAAGCATATAAGTATTATATAGCATGTGGTCTATATTTATATATGTTTAAGTGGATTTAAGGTCTGCATTAGATTTTGCAGTCTACATGTTGTTATGTCTAAAGATAAGCATATATGAATTCATGCATGCATTACCTTTACATTTTGAAAGAAATTATATGATATTAGATGAATATTGATTTTTAATATTATATATATAAAAGGTTACTCTTATAAAGATTTAAAATTTTAAATTGTGCTTGGATATTGGTTTGAAATATGGGTTAATATAATATACTATTCGTTCGAATGTATCATCGTCAACCAAATTCTGATTTGATTTCATCGATTTCTCGTTATCAGCCTTGATCGTCGGATTCGTGTCGATTTTTCTTCGCTTTGATTCGTAACTCAAACCAGCTTCGTTGTCCATCCCTCTAGCCTTGAATGGTGAGTAATCACTCACGATTAACGTTCTTTTATTTATTAAATTTGATTTAAATTTAAATGATAATTGAAATATGCTGCTGTTAGATTTTACATCACTATATATGTTGTTATCTGAAATTGTTCACCTGCGGGATATGACACCATATGCTGTTGCTTATATTTTATTTAAGTTTTTTTTGATGATATATACCTGTTATTTTATTGAATTATCTGTTATCACTCTGCAAGTTCCTTGTTGTTTAGAATTCACTATGGGTTGAAATGATACATACCCGAACGTACTTTAGAATAGGAGAATTTCATTATGGGTTGAAATGATAGACCCGAGTGATTTTCATTAAATTAAAATTGGGATTACGTGTTGAATGGATATCCACCCGTATATATATAGTGTACGGATTGAAATGATAAATATCTGGATCACTTGACCATAGGATATGAAATATATATAGACACCGCTGGTCCATATATAAAAGTTTTGAAAATAAATTCTATGGTTTTGAAAAGAAATATATGGTTTTTAACAAATATTGGTTCTTAAAATATTATACATGTAATGGAAATTTTATATAGCTTTAATAGCAATATTATTGGGATTGATTTAATTCATAAATTATGTTTAAGTAGTTATGAAAATCTATATTTCGAAATAGATTGTTTAATAATTTGAATAAGTTAAAGTTGAGAAGATAAAGTCAAATTAATTGAATGGTATTTAATTAAGAATGAATTAAATCGATTTGAACTATTTAAGTTGAAGTTAAGGTTTGATTTGATAACTTGATTTTGATTTAAAGTGATTAAATGGATGTTTCAAACTTGAACGAATCGAATGGAATATTTGGTTTAAAGGTAAATTAAAGTTATTTAAATAATACTGAATTTATTAAGTGAATCTAATGAGGGAGTATTTCAAGACTAAATAATAATGAGATTGAATCGAGATCTATATGAAACTGTTAAAGTGAACATTTAAATATTAAAGCTTTGAACTATATTGGAATTTAAATGGGTTATTTTGAGATTCAGATCTGTATTTGAAAAAAATATAGTTGAATTTGTTATTTAGAAACTAAATTGAATCAAAATGAAATTTAGGTGGAACTAAATTTGAATTATTATTTAGAAAACTGAATTGAATAAAAACTTAGTTTGAAACATCGAATATTTGAGGTTTTGAAATATATTAAGATGTAAAAGGGTATTTTGTGATTTCAACTCCGGATGTGAGATCGAAAAATTATGAAATGGTTATTTAGGAATTTAGTTGAATTTAAATTGATAAATTAAGATCAGATTAAATTTGAATTTGGAAATTGAGTAAATTGAATCGTAACTTTGAAAGTGATAAAATTTGGAAATAATTATATATCTAGTGAAAATAATATTTTGGTTTTGAAATATAAATAAATTGGAATGACCACGGTGTTATAATGTATATTTCTACCTTGTGGATAGTTCTGCAGATCCTTAGAGGATGGTTATCCCAAACATCCTCTAAGTTAATTGTATTTCAGTTGATATTTCACTTGAGTTAGATTTATAAATATAAGAATGTTAATCCTGACTCGAGTGTTTTGTATCTTGCTTTACGCTCGGGTCAGACTGAGTGATACAGCATTTGAGACTCACCTTCGAAGTTGGAGCTTGCTTGAAGATCCAGCTATCTATCCTTTCAGTCATCCAGTTGGTTGATCCAGAGAAGTCATCTGCTCGTAATGGAGACTTTACTGCATCTGAGATGTCCTCTTGTACTTTATCTCTAACTCTTATGTTTATATAGTAGCTTCATGAACTGCTATTCATTTATTCCGCTGCGTATTATTGTACTACTCTGTATTTATGATTCTGTGATTGATTTATTTTACTGCATATGCTGAGTTTTGCCAAATTTTAATTAACAATTCGGTATTTTGAATTATTCAAGTCGGACATGTATGGTTTTATTGTCGATTTGAATGGTCCAAAATAGCGGGTCGTTACAGTTGGTATCAGAGCTTTGGCTCTGGGCAAAACTTAGCATATATGATAAATTTATTTACAGAATCACTTTCGTTCGAGTTGAATCTCTTCCTTTTTGACTCGATTTCCTTTGAATTTTGGAATGTCCCTCGGTTCCGAAATTCATTTTCGTCTCTTTCTATTTATATTCGTTTGATTCTGGAGTATCCCATAACTCCACTAAATGTTTTGTAAAAGGGGTGAAACTCCTTCACAATCGGCATTGATTCACCGAAGGTTTATGTATCCTCGGATTACGATGCTGCTATATCTTGATATGCCAAATTCTATCTCTGGCAATCGAATGTCGATTGGCCTTGGAATCCCACAACGATCATATTCCTGAAGTCACGGTCGACCCGGTTAAGGTCGCCCGCGATTTGTAGAAGTACATTCAACGTCTATTTTGAATTTGAATTTCCTCATCTGCGTTCGAGCCTTTCCACTTTGTTTTGAAACTTCCTTTGGTCAATTTTCCCCTTAAAATTTTGAACCTCTATCTTGTTTGATTTTGGACTCCTTGAATGATAGGAAACTATTTTGTAGATGGCAAAATCGGAAGGGCAGAAAGCAGCTCGTCGAGCTCGAAGAGCACTAGCCCGTAAGGAACAGGAGGAAGCAATGGAGAAGTGGGAAAGGCTATGGAGGGAAAGGGCAGGACCTGGTCCTTATGACCATGTCATCTATTATCGGTGTCAGGAGAAGGGACATTATGCAGCCACGTGCGGGAAGAGAGATGAAGGAAAGAAGAAAGAGGGCAAGCGTTATCGATCCAAGATCTTCTGTTTTAAATGCCGTAGTATGGGGCACTTTCCAAGTCGCTGCCAGAAGGTGAAGAAAGTAAAATCTGCACCCACTGCATCAGCCGACCAATCAACCATTTTCTATCACTGCAGGATGCCTGGACATATAGCCAGGAATTGTCCTGTGAGGAAGTACGGAAGGAAGGCTGCACTTCCGCAGTTCGTTAGGGAAGATGGGAGTGTCATGCATTTATGCAAGAAATGCAGAAGTTGGGGCCATATTGAGGGGGAGTGTTCTGGACCCGTTGAAGTACCACTCGATAGAATTAATACCGATGCTTTGTTTATGTAGGGTGGTATTCTGTGGATGTGTTTGTTTTCAGCAATTGTTAGGTTACATTCGGTGAACTCTATTGTATTTTTTTTTCTTAGCTAGAATTCTCAAACTAAGATATTCATGTTCCTGTTTCTGTATGATATGAAATTTGAATCTCTATTTGTTTTGAAATCTATCCTTGAATCATCCTTTGAAAATCGGGTTTGTTTGTAGTTTGAAATGGTTTTATACCGAAATTATTATTTTGATAACTATGATTTTATTCTATATATAAAAGTGAAAATGTTTTCGATAAGGATTATATACCTATATAAAAAACAAATAAGAAATGTTATCCTATATATAAAAGTTTTGAAAGGATTTGAAATTTTGAAAATCTATAAGAAATTGATTTATATAAAAATGATTATAACCGAAGGATTAAATTTGAAATTTGAGAATTTAATTCTGGTATTTTGAAATTGGTTTTAAGATTTTAAAAAATATATAAAAATAATACGATTTAAAAGTATTTTTCAAATAAGAAATGTTTCAAATGAGTTAAAATAAATTCCAATAATTTTGAAGAAATTTCAAAGAAGTTTTCAAGAAAATAGAAGTCCAGAAGTCACTTATGTCGCTGGAAAATAATTTCGGTGATGAGTGCATGCATCATCGACATTGATTTTCGAGTTTCAAAGTGGGGGAGAGGCCACTTTAATAGCTTCGCTATATGATGATTTTGTAAAACCGTTGTGATTTCAAATTCCGAAGTATAAATTGATATTTTCGAAAGATATATGTATATGTTTGAAACAATTTAAAGTGAGACCAGTGATCAGTCCTCGAGTTTCGGATTTGATTTGGTAGATTACTATCTATTGAAACTGATTTATTGATTTATTATTGATTTTCAACTATTGAATTGGAAATTTGATTTCCCTAACTATGTTGAATGTTCGAACACTTCCAAATCAAGGTTTAAAATTTTAAAGCTAAGAAAATTTCGAAGAATATAAACCATTTGATAAAGTATATAAGTTTAGTTTTGTATGAGTTTGAAACCTTTTGTTAAGTAAATGAATATGACTATTTTGAATTATACTAATATGGAATTTAGTTTTGAAATGTTTTGGAAAAAAAATTAGTTTTAAATAATGGTTTTCAGAAAGGTAAATTGGATATTTTAAACAGAAATAAATAGTTTAAAGGTTTTAAAGGGATAATTATGTTAATTTGGAAACTGGGATTATTTTCTAAACCTATTATTTTGGGAACTTTGAAATTGAGATATTTAATTTGGATGAAAATTTGGTGAAATCATATATGATTTTGAAACCGAATTGATATTGAAATGATTTGAAATTGAGAACCTTATACTATTAAGTACTTGATTTGGGAGTGGTCGAACTTATATAAAATGGATTTGTATAAGTATGAAGTTGATATAAAATCTATTGATTTGAAAGGTACTCAATTTGGAAAGAGAATTTTATATAATCAAAGTCTATATAAGTTTGATTTGATATACTTTGGATTTTGGAAAGTATTCAATTTTGAAATGAAATCTTATATATATGGACTTTATATAAGTACGATATTTGAAAGTGATTTGAAAAGGTACTATATGATATATATTTTCGAAGTAAAGATATGGAAAGTGCCTTCTGCTTGATATCCGCTTTGTGGCCACATTGTGGATTCATTCTATTGATATTATTCTCTCTGATTTTTGGTTTTCCGGATGTGATACTTGAGTGTTCCCACCGTAGCGTAACCCATGGTTTTTTTCTCTCTCTCGCGACTGCATAGCGCAACTGCCTGGCTGAGATGGCCTAGGGGTACAGATTGTTTCCTGGGGGATCCAGGCGTAACCATTGTGTAACCCGCACTCACTAGTCATCATGGCGTAACTCGCAGGGATGAGAAAGCTTATGGATATGGATTGTTTCCGAGGGGATTCAGGCACAACCATTGTGTATCCTACAATCCGTGTAGGTCACATTAGTAGCGAAATTGCCTGGCTGAGACGGCCTAGGGGTACGGATTGTTTCCTGGGGGATCCAGGCGTAACCATCGTGTATCCTGCATTCTATTAGTCATCATGGCGTAACTCGCAGGGCTGAGAAAGCTTACGGATACGGATTATTTCCTGGGGGATCCAGGCGTTACCATTGTGTATCTGTGAACCATGATTGGACAAAGGTTTTGGTTTGGTTGTTTTGTTTGGATTGTACTTTCCATATCTGTTTTTAAAGGTTTTTCAAGTATTTTCACTAGGTGTTGAAACAGGTCTACTAAGTACTTGAAGAACTCTAGATTTGCGCCTGATCAACGCATGGCCAGAGTCTGCAAGAACGAGGATAAACATGTTGAAACATCAAGTTATAAAAGTACTTTCGAAAGAAAATTTTGTTTTGATACAAAAGTATTTTATTATAAAGGTATTTTACTATGAAATTATTTTCAACAAGGAATTTAGTATTGATATTTGAAATTGAAATTCTTATGGTTTGAATTAAATATTCATACCCGATGCTATTCTTTTGAATCTAACTTATCTGCTCAGCTTTATTTATTCACATATATTCTGTTTTTCGAATCTACCTTCTTTCCACTTTGAATATATCCTTTTAAAATATTGTTTGCTTATATATTACATGGTTTAATAGAATTTTTTTTATAAATATTTCAGAAGTGATTAATTAAATGAAACATATTTAAGTAAATGATTATTGATTTATTAATAATATTAGAAAGGTATTGTGAGATAGATTAATAAATTTATGAATTATGGATTTAATGTTTTCAATAGCCTCCTTGTAAATATAAGTAATTGATTTTATAAATAAGTGAATGGATTTTATGAAATGAGATTAACCAAATTTATTGAATATTAATTAATTGAAATTGAAATTTATATGGCTTTAAATTAATTGTTTTATTTTGTTTTCCAAATCTAATTTTCTTCTGGTTGTTTCTATTTTCCTACCTCCTTCCTTTTCGGGGACGAAAAGTTTTGAGTGGGGGAGAGTGTAACGACCCATAAATTTTAATAAATTTTATAACGTATTTAATTGATTTTTTTGAGAAATTTTAAATAATAATATTTTGAAATAAAAATTTAATATCTGGAATATGTCTAATAAAACATAGCAACTGGTAAATTTTCATCTGATTTTATGAAAGTAGATTTTATAGTGTAATTCTGTTTCAATTTAAGTTAGTTAATAATTAATGATAATAAATTTGTTTCCAAACCTGAATATTTTTCTATGGAAAATTTCTAAATCTTCTTCTGAGTAAGATGTCATCTTTCGTTTTTCAAAATTTGGACTTCTATTGCTCAGTTTATCTTAATTCTGGCAAAATAACAGCATTTCTGGTACCTATTATCGACTTTTGATCGGATGATCGTACCACCAATATCTGTGTACCGTTTTGATCGTCTCGTCGTGATGATCTCAACGGTATATTCGTTTCTGTATTTTGAGATTCGGTACGCGACGGAAACGATAGAACGGTGCGTCCTATCGGTAACAAATTTCAAACCTTACTTCTCTTGTATTTTAAATTTGAAGCGTACTATTAAATCAAGCCATTAGTTGCTTTTATTTTTTTCCTTGAATCAACGTACAACTCACACAATTATAAATTGCATTAAATTTCTGCTGAACCACACCATGACCGTTTATATTATATTTATTTGGAATATATTCATTTGTTTGAAACCTTTCCCTTTCTCTCTCGTCTCAGTTGGGAATAAAATCATTTCAGCTATATTAAAAAGATCCTACTTATATTTGCCTGCCTTGGAAATCATGTTTCAAGATTTTTAACCTACCACTCCTCGTTTATAAATCCCCTCTCTGTCCATTTCAAAAGTGAAACAGGTAGGTACGCTTTTTTTTCTTTTATTATTCTTCTCCTTACTTTCTTATTTCCCAAACCTCCTCAACTTTTCATGGCTCCTCCCTTCCCTTCATCATTAACCCCATCCATCTCCTAACCGCCATAGAAATCCACTAACGCGACCTGCCTTTCCATGCCGGCAACCAAGACTACCGAGCATCATCCAAAAAAAGAAAGAATGAAAAAAACCTACCTCCATCTTCTTCCCTGACACGTTCCCCTAGCCGAAGCTCCAACCCTATCAACAATCGCTGCCGCTATCAGCCTCGGCCCACCAAACCTCCAACTCGACCGGCCACCCACTACATCTTGGTCTCCGTCTTGGCCCCGCCATTGCCCGCCCTACCACCTTTCCTCTACCCTCGATGAGTGCCACCTTCTTTCCCCACATTTCACCACCCACACAACCACCGTGAGCCAGTGGCCGACCTGCTCTCCCACACTCACATCCGCCTCTTCCTCCATGTGACAGGCAACAATAGCTGTAGCCGATCTCAACCCTCGACAACCCGCCATGATCCACCACAAACCCCACAACCCATCTCCATATTCTTCCTCTTCCATTGTCGGAGGCCGCCACGAGCAACCACTCCTCATCAAGATTCAAACACAAACTTGAACACGTGCTGCATCACCGTCCGATCTCGCCTTCATTCACCAAGCTGATCGAGCATCACCTCGTGCCGCCTTTCGACGAGCCACACTCTGACTCGATCCACTCGCCTCCAAGCCGGTCGGCCTCCCCACTTCTTTTATTCTTATATAAAGTATATATATATATATATATATATATATATATATATGTAAAGGTCTGTTATATAAAAAGTTAATATATAAGTCTGTACCAAACTAGTTATAAATCTTTATAGTTCATATATTTAACATAGTTGCTCTACGGGTTTAGATTAGTATATAAATGGTTGTCCCTTTAATATTTGTTGTTTATACATTTTGTTTTGTTATCTTTTGACCTGTATTGTTTGGTATAGCATTTCGTATATAATTAAATATAATAAACTTATATACATGCCGTGAGTTTATATGTTATAAAGTCACGTATATTAGTTTGGATATACTTTCAGTATACTTACAGTTTCAAATCTTAAAATTTTATAGTCTGTTTCCACGTATATATATACTGCTTTTGTTAAAGTGTACACTATAGAATTTTATTTTGAAAGTACATATTTTATTATACTATCTTATGTTATACTAGATTTCACGTTTCTTCATATTACTATGCAAGTATATATTTTCTGTTCATATTAGTATTTTGTATATAGATTGCTATATACGTACTGTTTAAATATGGTAAGCATATAAGTATTATATAGCATGGGGTCTATATGTATATATGTTTAAGTGGATTTAAGGTCTGCATTAGATTTTGCAGTCTGCATGTTGTTATGTCTAAAGATAAGCATATATGAATTCATGCATGCATCACCTTTACATTTTGAAAGAAATTATATGATATTAGATGAATATTGATTTTTAGTATTATGTATATAAAAGGATACTCTTATAAAGGTTTAAAATTTTAAATTGTGTTTGGATATTGGTTTGAAACATGGGTTAGTATAATATACTATTCGTTCGAATGTATCATCGTCAACCAAATTCTGATTTGATTTCATCGATTTCTCATTATCAGCCTTGATCGTCGGATTCGTGTCGATTTTTCTTCGCTTTGATTCGTAACTCAAATCAGTTTCGTTGTCCATCTCTCTAGCCTCAAAAGGTGAGTATCACTCACGATTAACGTTCTTTTATTTATTAAATTTGATTTAAATTTAAATGATAATTGAAATATGCTGCTGCTAGATTTTACATCGCTATATATGTTGTTATCTGAAATTGTTCACCTGCGGTATATGACACCATATCCTGTTGCTTATATTTTATTCAAGTTTTTTTGATGATATATACCTGTTATTTTATTGAATTATCTGTTATAACTCTGCAAGTTCCCTGTAGTTTAGAATTCACTATGGGTTGAAATGATACATACCCGAACGGACTTTAGAGTAGGAGAATTTTGTTATGGGTTGAAATGATAGACCCGAGCGATTTTCATTAAATTAAAATTGGGATTACGGGTTGGAAGGATATCCACCCGTATATATATAGTGTACGGAATGAAATGATAAATATCTGGATCACTTGACCATAGGATATGAAATATATACAGACACCGCTGGTCCATATATAAAAGTTTTGAAAATAAGTTCTATGGTTTTGAAAAGAAATATATGGTTTTTTAATAAATATTGCTTCTTAAAATATTATACATATAATGGAAATTTTATATAGATTTAATAATATTATTATTGGGATTAATTTAATTCATAAATTATGTTTAAGTAGTTATGAAAATCTATATTTCGAAATAGATTGTGTAATAATTTGAATAAGTTAAGGTTGAGAAGATAAAGTCAAATTAATTAAATTGTATTTAATTAATAATTCTACTGAATTAAATCGATTTGAACTATTTAAGTTGAAGTTAAGGTTTGATTTGATAACTTGATTTTGATTTAAAGTGATTAAATGGATGTTTCAAACTTGAACGAATCGAATGGAATATTTGGTTTAAAGGTAAATTAAAGTTATTTAAATAATACTGAATTTATTAAGTGAATCTAATGATGGAGTATTTCAAGACTAAATAATAATGATATTGAATCGAGATCTATATGAAACTGTTAAAGTGAACATTTAAATATTAAAGCTTTGAACTATATTGGAATTTAAATGGGTTATTTTGAGATTCAGATCTGTATTTGAAAAAAATATAGTTGAATTTGTTATTAGAAACTAAATTAAATCAAAATGAAATTTAGGTTGAACTAAATTTGAATTATTATTTAGAAAACTGAATTGAATAAAAACTTAGTTTGAAACATTGAATATTTGAGGTTTTGAAATATATTGAGATGTAAAAGGGTATTTTGTGATTTCAACTCCGGATGTGAGATCGAAAAATTGTGAAATGGTTATTTAGGAATTGAGTTGAATTTAAATTGATAAATTAAGTTCGGACTAAATTTGAATTTGGAAATTGAGTAAATTGAATCGTAACTTTGAAAGTGATAAAATTTAGAAATAATTATATATCTAATGAAAATAATATTTTGGTTTTGAACTATAAATAAATTGGAATGACCACGGTGTTATAGTGTATATTTCTACCTTGTAGATAGTTCTGCAGATCCTTAGAGGATGGTTATCCCAAACATCCTCTAATTTAGTTGTATTTCAGTTGATATTTCACTTGAGTTAGATTTATAAATATAAGAATGTTAATCCTGACACGAGTGTTTTGTGTCTTGCTTTACGCTCGGGTCAGACTGAGTGATACAGCATTTGAGACTCACCTTCGAAGTTGGAGCTTGCTTGAAGATCCAGCTATCTATCCTTTCAGTCATCCAGTTGGTTGGTCCAGAGAAGTCATCTGCTCATATTGGAGACTTCACTGCATTTGAGATGTCCTCTTGTACTTTATCTCTAACTCCGATGTTTATATAGTAGCTTCATGAACTACTATTCTTTTATTCTGCTGCGTATTATTGTACTACTCTGTATCTGTGATTCTGTGATTGATTTATTTTACTGCATATGCTGAGTTTTGCCAAATTTTAATTAAGAATTCGGTATTTCGAATTATTCAAGTCGGACATGTATGGTTTTATTGTCGATTTGAATGGTCCAAAATAGCGGGTCATTACATCCTTCGAAAGTTAAATTATTATCGTTATCCCATCTTTTGGTCAAGGCTGGAATAACAAAAAAATGACAAGGGATGATGGATAACGGGATTGGAGGTCGATTGGAAACAAGGCTGCAATCGATGTCGTCAAAATTTGGCCGAGCTCCGATCAGGACGAAATTGATTGGAGACGATGATGAGAACTAGGAGACGCTATGTTTTAAATTTCAGGTTAATCGGAGTTCGTATGAAGGATATATGATCGATGCAAGGTAGGAAGAACAAGCTGTTTGTATCCATCGGTGTGTAGGGAATGGTTCGTATCGATGCATTTCGCATCAGTCAGGGATGGTGTTCGTATCGATACCGTTCGTATCGAAACCGTTCGTATCGATACCGTTCGTATTGATCGGCATGGGTTCGACTCGATCAAGTTCGCATCGATCAGGTTCACGAATGCTCGCAGTTCGTATCCATGGAACAACACCTTGTTCGTATCGATTGGTCCGGGTTCGCATCAATGGCATTCGTATCGACCAGCATGGACTTGGCTCGAGGGTTTCGCATCGATCAGGTAAGGCCTCCCTCTTATCCATCAAGTAAGGCTTTGTTCGTGTCCATCAGTGTCAAGCTTCGTATCCATATGGTTGGCCCTTCGTGCATTTTTCGTATCGATTGATAATGCCTCCCATAACATTATTTCGTATCGATCAAATATATCGTTACGACACGCACTCCTGACATTGATACGAAGAACGGTACCGCGCAGGCAGTTGGATACAGATGCGACACAAAATTATGGGCACGAACGAACGCAAAGTATGGATGCGAATGTGAATCACAGGAAGAGGCGTTCAAAGCGGCGAAGGACACGCATGGTCCAAAGGAAGAAGCCTTCAACTCGGCACGAATTTAGGATCGCTCCAGGAAGCCCGCGCCACGTCACGAACAAGCACGCGCTTTTGATCGAGTCGAACAGGATGGATTCGAACCAATGGATTCGAACGCAACAGCCCATGAAAAACCCAAGCTTGAATCGATCATAACTCAAGATCCACTGATCCAAATGCAACGAAATTTTCACAGCTGCCTGCATATAAGGTAAGGAACAACCGTGCCAAGTTTCAGCTCGATAGGATCACTTTTTAATGGATACGAAATCACTTCGTATCGACCGCAGATCGATCGAAACTTGGTGGGGTCGGTCGCGTGGGCCCACTCACGTGCCAGAAGGAGTCTCCCGAAGTTTGAGCGCGATATCAGCCTCCTACACCTATAAATAGCCCCCTGAAGCCTACAAAAGAGGGACCATTTTGGCTATTGGATGCCCAGACCCTGCCGGATTCAATTCTACACTTCGCTACTGCTGTTGTACTCAAAATTCTTCATTGTAACTGCTGTAATCATCTGTAATCAGCAAGGATAGTAAAATAAAGGATAAAACTTTAGAGTGGACGTAGGCCGGAGATAGCCGAACCACTATAAATCTTCTGTCTCTGTTCATTACTGTCGAATTATTGCTTGTTATTCATTGTGATTTGTGATTTGTGTTGAGAATATTGCTGATTTATATTCATAACCTGGTGCTTTCACGGTATTTGGGGTTTGTGGCCAATTTTGGCGCAAACAATTATCTTTATCGAAGATGTTTCATTTTTCTTTTTAAAGTAATATTAAAACCTTTATCACATAATTTACTAATACTTCAAATATTATGTTTTAAATTCATTACTGAATATACATTAGAAATTAGAGGAGGGTTAGATATACCGATAGAAGCGACATCTCCTTGTCCAATAACATAGCCTTAGTAATTATCTCCGAACGTGACGTTTCCACCATCTTTATACGATATATTTGTTACCATTCAGCATTTCTAGCCGTACGCTCGGAGCATCTGCATCTACTGTCAAGAATCCATTTCTTCTATTTATGTCAGAGTACCTATAAAGAATAGACAATATTTGATGGTACCCACTTCCTCCGTTCTGGTTGAGGGTTAGGTAGAAGGTAACCACATCCAAGAGGGTTTGGTAAAAATCTTGAAACTAATTTTTTTTATTGAAATGTACATCTTTCAAAAATTTATTAATATGCTTTTGTCTAATTAAATTATTGTTAGTTTTTAGTATCCACATTTAGATAGTCTTTTTGTCATGTATTTTTGGTTGACTATTCACTGACTTCCGAAACTTGGAATAGAGAGTAGCATACTTGGTTTGTACCTCTGATTTATTTGATTTTTTAAATCCTAAGTCATTTCTGTTAATATAAGTATTTGATATACTAACTAAGTGAGTCAAATTCTCCTTTCCTTTATTAAATTTAGAAATATTGGTTGATAAGTCATTTACCTTCTTTCCTAGTATGATTTTATCTTTACTTAAATCTTTTATCTGATTTACTAAAACATCAATAATTTCTCTTAGATTTAAATTGGCATTAGATAAAGTAAATTTTTCCTCTTTCAAAATATGCATAGTATTATCGTCACAAGATTTATAAAGATTTTGTAACTTTAAAATTTCTTGTTCTAAATTATTTTTCTCGTCCTTTAGCATTTCATTTTCTAACTCTAATCTATTTATTTTTCCTAAACATTCTTTATAAGTCTTTCTTAGATTCCTATATTTATCATCTGATTCTGTTTCTGTTTCTAGTGCATATTCAAAAGATAGATTGGAAAGTACCTCATCTTTGGTTGCCATGAAGTGTATATTAGCTTGTTTTCCATCAGTATAACTATCACTATTACTTTCGCTCGAAGAGTCATCCCATGTAACTTGAAATGGACGTTTGTTATTTTTTGAGAATTTTTCATTCTTGAAGTTCTTTTTGAAGCTCGTTTTGTCTTTACTTAATTTGAGGCAATCCTTCTTCATATGTCCAAATTTGTCGCAATCGTAGCATTTGAATGAAGATGAGTCTTTTGTGTTATCGGTTTTCTGTTTTCGAATCAAATTGTTAAATTTTTTGAATTTGTTTTAGTTTTTGGTAAAAATACTACAACTTCTTCATCAAGATCTGAATCACTATTGCTATTTACCTAAAAAGCAATGCTTCGTTTTTCTTGGGCTAGATCTTTTCTAGCTTGGAAATTTGCTTCATTAGATATTAAATTTCCAATTAATTATTCTGCTTAAATGTAGAAAGACCATTAGCTCTTCTATAGCAAGAAATTTCTTTTTCCATTCATCAGTTAAAGCATTTAATATTTGTGAAACTAAATCAAAGTCAGTAAATGTTACTTTTAGAGCCATAAGGTCATGTTGAATCATTTGAAACAATACATTCTATGATAATTTCATTCGATTTTATTTTAAATAACTGAAATTGATTTTTCAATAACTTAATCTTGGTTGGTTTTACCTTCGTCATTCCTTCATGAATAACTTGTATCATATGCTAAATATCATAAGCAGTTTTACACATCATGACTCTTGAAAATTCATTTTTATCTAATGCACAACATAAGACATTCAAAGCTTTAGCATTATTGGAAGTAACAGTATTTTGAGGGTCTTTCTAGGTACTCATTTTAGTAGAAGGTACTTCATACTGAGATGAGTAGATAGCAAGATATCAAGTCCACGCGATTTCATAAAAACATTCATACGTGTAGCCCAATACATATAATTAAACCCACGAAAAATGGTGAACGTGTAGTTGATTGACCTTCTTGAAACATGTTGTAACATTGGCCATATTATTCAAAATGGTGTTATGATTTTGAATGAAGCATGCTATGATACCAAATGAAAAATCTATATGATCCTATATAGTAAATCTAATAACTGAAACAGCTAAAGCAACATTGAAGTAAGCTAAAGCAATAAAGTTAAAGTGTAACCACTCTAGAGTTTTTATACTGGTTCGGGCACCTCTCCTACATCTAATTCCTAAGCATCTCTTTGGTATTTTCTTGCAAATTCCCCCACTTGACCCAAAGGAATAGGTTTACAATTCGAACTATCCGAGCACCTCTCAGATTTTGACTTTCTTGTACAAAAGAGTTTGCTTGACAATCTTGTATTCTACTAATACAAATACTGATTGATAGTACAGGACTTTCTACAATCTCCTTGATTGTTTGTGAAGTTTATGCATAGATTTATGGAAGTATAGCAAGAGTATTTTGAATAATATAACAAAACTGAATTCGCGAAAGATCAGGTGAACACAAAATAATAGAATTCAAGAGATTTAGAAAATAAATAAGTTAATTTGTTAAGAAATGTTAAACTCTGTTTATAATAATCAAAGATTTGCTTTAAAGAGGTCCATTTGTTCATTGAACATAGTGGCCAGTCTACTGAATAAGAATAAAGTCGTTTTGCATCGAAATTCAAAACATATATGAAAAAATAAATCAAGCACTTTCAGTCGAACACTCAATGGACTGAGGCCATAGGCCAATCAACTGAATTGGGCTAAAACAATTTTTATAAAATAGCTTTGATTTTTCATTTCTCGTTTCACTCTTTGATTCTTGTATGTGTATGTGAATTCTCGAGGAGATTTTACAAAATATTCTAAGACAATATGTACATTGACTCTTAGTGATTCATATCTTGATCTTCTTGAAGTGTTGACGATTCTTCTTTAGTGTTCTTCTTGTCTCTTTGGTTGATAGCTTGTTGTTTTCTGAATAGTGTGATATAATATACATGGAGATATAGTTATCATCATTAAAACTTCAAACTAAGGTTCTAACACCCCACTCCATCCAAACCCTTCTCTTGAGGGTACGTTTGGAAATTTGTAGTTCCCTGACATGTTTCCCGCCAAATTAAACCACCCACCGCCTTCTTATCCTCCTTCCTCACCTCCCATTACACTTGAAACTTTTAGTCTCTATAAAAAGGATCAAAGATGCCCGATAGTAGTAAACAATGTAAATGCAGGGAATAATATATTAGATTACATAGTTGATTTTATATTGGTTCGGACCTCCCTTCCTATTCCAGTCCCAAAACTCCCCTTCAGTATTTCACTATCAACCCCCTCACTTCACTGGGAGGAAGAAGTTAAAAAAAACTCTGCCTAAACAACCGAACATGACTTCAACAACAATTACAAGTAGTGTAACAAAAAATTTACTCTTTGACATAGTGTATCTTGATATACAGAATGTTAACTTTACATACAATGACTCCTAAAACCAAACGAAATGATATTGAGTGGAGATGTAGAGCCTAAGAAGTTTATTCAACTAGAGTATGAGATGAAGTAAACTAGATAGAAACTCTGAATCGGATGAATTTCTTATAACTTGGAGAATCACTTTAGAAATTTAGAGTTTAGGAGTGGAAATCAAATCATAGAGCAGCATTTTTATTTACGGATGGTTAGGGGTTTATATAGATATTGTAGGTATGCTAAAGTAAGGGGAAACCTTCCAATTTCACCATTGACGAAGAGAAGTGGCTACGGTTGCAAAGAGGTGCAACTTTTGGAGTGAAGAGACACAAAGATATCACTTCAAAAAACTTGTCGTTTTATACTAGGTCGATTGACTAAAAGAAGGCTTCAGTCGAGTAGCTTAATATAAAATTCGAGCCTGAGAGCATAGCCGAAAATAGTAGACAAGTTGTTCGTATTTAGTCGACTAGGTTCAATCAACTAAACAAGGATTTTAGTCGACCGAATCATTGTAATTTTCAAAAGCTTATTTGGTTCAATGGTAAAGGTAAGTGCTCATCTCTCAATCCACCTGGATTTGAATCCTGGTTTTGCATATTTTTAGCCATTTTAGTTTACACGGTTTTGACCTAAATAACTCAATAAACATATTAAAACCATTGTTGTATGGTATTATCATCATAACATCATATATATATATATATATATATATATAGTTCTTTCATTCTTCTCCTTTTTGATGACGAATATCACACAACTTTAATATAAAATAATAACTCCCCTTAGATATATGCTATATAAGCTTATCTCCCCCAACTTCATATAAATGTCAATATAAAATATATAAAATACGCATTCATCTCCTCCTTTGTCATCAACAAAAAGGGATAAGAGCATCGGCGTACAATATCAAAAAAACTCCCCTTAAGTATAATGTTTCTCTTTAACTTTTAGCTACGTACTCCCCCTATCAATATGCTCATTAATTCTCTCCCTTTTGTAATTAGCAAAAAGTATGAGAAAAATCTAAAATAAATGGAGAATATCATAGAAAAATCAAAAATAAATAATTTTAACATTGATGCAAAGTGATGAATATCCAATAGATATTTCAAATGTAAGCAAAATTATACTCATATAAGGTTTATGACTTAGGAAATCATATCCGGTTGGATGAGATTTATCTCTTAAAAACATAATTTCCACTATTAATCACAGTGTCGTAATAATTGATATTGTATGATTGTCTATCATAATCAGTTAGATTAGTAGAAACCCATATATCAACATTAATTGTTATTGAATTAGTATTCAAATGATTGTTCTATTTCTAGGCATAATAATATCATGATATGGATTTGTTTTAGAACTATCTCCACTTTTAGTACTGGCATTAAGATATGTATACAAGAATGCATATCTAATACTTTTTCTACAATTGTCTTGTTTATAGTCTAAACCAGTTCTATTATTATGAGCTTTGATATTAGTAGTTAAGGAAGACAAATCGTCTTTTTCTTTATTAATTTTTTTTACTTTCTCATTTAATTTATCAAAAACAGCTTTGGAATCACAAATTTCTTTTTGCAACATAGTGTTATTATCCTCTAAAAATTCATATTCCTTTTTTGATTTTAGGTCCTTATCATTTAAAGCCCTGTTTTCTTTTTCAAGAGATAAAAGTTTAGAATTAGAATCGTCTAAAGAATTTCAAAAAATATATTTCTATTTTGCAAAACTTCAGTTTCCTTTAAAAGATTAGTATTTTTATCGTTTAAGAGCTCATTATCTTTTAATAGAAAATCCTTTTCTAAAATAAGTTCTTCCAATGTATTTTCAAAAAATTAGTTTGTTTTACCAAAAATTTATTTTTTTTCCGTTAAAATGCTAATTTTATGCCCACAGTCATCTAATTTAGCTAAAACGATAGAATTGACCTTTTGTGATGCTTTCAAATCTTTTCTTAACTTCTCATGTGTTTGAAAACGGACATTATATGTAGAATATAAGCATACAAATTTTGATCTGAGATTAGCCACATAGTACATATACCTTGATTATATCGATTGTTTCTTGCTTCATGAAATCTACTTTTTCTCGATTTCCTTTGAGATCTGACTGGATCTTCTCTTTCTCGCCATTATCTATGTGGTTGTGACAATCGATAGAATACCTGGCTCTGATACCACCTGTCAGTCGCTATGAACAGGATCGAAGACGCTCGATAGTATTAAACAATGTAAATGCAGCAGAATAATATAATAGATCATACAATCAATTTTATATTGGTTCAGACCTCCCGTCCTACGTGCAGTCCCGAAGCTCGCATTCAATATTTCACTATCAACACCCACTCTTTACTCAAAGAAGCAGGTTAACGGACTCTCCCTGAACAACTGAACATGACTTCAACAACCATTACAAGTAGTGTAACAAAAACATTACTCTTTGACTCGGCATATCTTAATATACAAAACATGGTTTTACATGCAATGACTCTTAGAACCAAACAAAATGATAATGAGTGGAGGTGCAAAGGCTAAAATGTATGTTCAACTAGAGTATGAGATGTGAAGATGAAGCAAACTAATCAAAATCTATGAATCAAATGAATTTCTTGGAACTCGGAGAATCGCTTTAGGAATTGAGAGTTTAGGAGTGGAAATCAAAGTATAAAGTTGTGTTTCGATTCAAGAATGGTTAGGGGTTTATATAAATATTGTATGGATGCTAAAGTAATGGTGCAACCTTCCGAAGTGAAGAGATACAAAGATATCACTTCAAAAACTAGCCGTTATATACTAGGTCAGTCGATTGAAAGAAGGCTTCAATCGACCAGCTTAGTATAAAATTCAAACCAAAGAGCATAATCGAAAACAATAGACAAGTTGTGCATATTAAGCTGACTAGGTTTAGTCGACTGAACAAGGCTTTCAGTCGACTGAATCATCGTAATTTCTAAAAGTTTGTGTGGTTTAGTGGTAAAGGCATGTGCTCATCTATCAACCTACCAAAATTCGAATCCTAGCTTTACATAATTTTTGGCTATTTTATTTTACACCTTTTCCATCATTGTTTTGCCTAAAATAACTAATAAACTTATTAGTAGCATTGTTGTATGGTTGTTATCGTTAAAACACCATATGCATGGTTCTTTCAAAAACGACCGATGCTGAATTATCATTATGCCCTCCTTCGCACCTCCTCCACCACCACCCACCATTTCTTTGAACTTTTCCAATGGCTTCATTTCGAAAATTGTAAAGTTTCATTATGTTCCAACTCTGGATTTTGTAACTTTTGAAAATTTTATGGACATCTATTAATTTGACCATATTTTCTTTATGAACTTTTAGGCAAAGATTTAGTTGAATGTGATGTAGGTTAAATAGACTGCTTGCATAGGTTCAAATTGAAACTTTTGTTTTCTTATTCCCTTTCTACTATATCCTTTCAAGTTTTTAAGCCTCAAGGATTGTTTAATGAGATGGTAACTGAGCTTCTTTTACCTTTAGAATTTTATTACCGTTTTGTAGTTGTACCATATTGGGATTTTGGGATTCTTTGATTCCTCCTTTTCTCTAAATATCCTCTATCATTATTAGAAGAAGGAGACGCCTCCTCGTGAGCATTTCTTTTGAGGCCCTCTTTTCCAGTGCACCAACTAAAATCTTTCTTCATTAACAACAAAGCCTCGTTTTAAAGAAAATCTTATATGAGAGCAATAATAACCTCTAAATTGTTTTTTTAGGTGTGGAAAAGAATTTTTCTTGCGAGTAGAGCAGGGCTTCCGCCATGGCTACAGTAGAAAACATAAACTAATTTCATATTATTTTGAAACTAGAGATTTTTTCTATTTCTATTCCCTTTTTTAATGAGGAATGCTAATAGTTTACTATATTACATTGTAAATTCACGAAGCAAGATGTAAAATACATATCTGGGCTTAACGCTTACATATGTTGAGTCATACATCCTACTATGACTACGAAATAAGGTTACAATGAATTAACTTTAACAACATAATGATAAAAAACACATTTTTGTAAAATATAAAGACTCGGTACAAAATATTTTTGGTAGAAAAATGAGGTGGTTTTACTGCATAGGAAAATGATAATTATCAAATAACGGTTAGGTTTTCCAAAATATAATTGTAGAAACATTTTTTATGTATTATGTAAATATCAGTACTTTTAAAAGCCAGGAACCTATGAGTCCATGGTTTCATGTATAACTTAGTATCTAGTTCTCATATATGATCTACATTTTATTTGACCTAGATATAATGCATAATTTTATAAACTAATACTTGCAATTCGAATTTCTAATCTCGAATTAGATTTAACCAAATAAGACTTGATAAATAATGTAAAATAATTTAAGTATGTACACTCATGTTTATCTCTTATATAGTATTTCAAATTCAAGGACAATACTACAAACATTTTTTTGTGAAAAAAGTCATTTTGTGGTTAGGCAACAAGGGTGTCTGTTAATGTTTACCAATAGTTGTGATTCTAAAGCGAAAGTATTTTCCTTAATACTTAATTTTTTGTAAAACAACACTTCACATTTATGTTTATTGGAATGTTTTAATAATAATCACGTTTATAAAAAGAGAAAAAAATTATTATGAAATATGTATTTGTCTTGCAAAGAGGCCGTGAATAACAAGAAATGCGTCATTTTAAAGACTTTATAGTTAAATAAAAATCGTATTTTGTTATGTAAAATGACATTTATTTTTATAGCCATCTTATAATATTTGGTTTTCGTAAAAATATGATGTTGATTAACCAATCGTTTTAAAATTCAAATATTTTTACGATATATCTGTTTTTCATTTCTGTTTTGACTATCTAGAAACTTTGACTGTTACACTTAGTTTCTCACATTGTTTCAGAAATTCGGAAGTTTTGATTAAGTTCCAACTCCCGTATTTATTGCTTCGAAAACTTCATGGACACGTACCAATTTGGCTATATTTTCTTTTTGGACTTTTTGCCAGGGAAGCTATATACGGTGTATGTTAAATAGACTACCAAGTAACAAAAATTTGAATCGTGTATCTTTATATTTTTTAATTACCTAAAAGTTTGAAAGCAGCCATAAGCCATATTGGTATGTTCAAGTCTTTTTTGAACAGGATTGGATTGAGAAGTTTTAAATACAACAAAGCAATTTAGAATCCTAATTCTTTAGTAGTCCTTAATCAATGACAGGCTCAAAAACCCAACGTCTAAAACAATAAAACTCAATTTCCTATATTCGTGCCTCTCTGTAGCCTAAAGCCATCGATCTCAAATGATAATAACCTAAAAACATCTCAAACAACTCTCTTAAACATCGGCCAATATAAAGTACTTCTCTGCTCCACATAACGTAAAAAAACTAATTGGTAATTAAGAAAAATCCATAAATGACGTTATGGCCAAATTTATCACTTACTCATTTTCGGTAAAAAAACAATTTTAGTTTAATAAGCATTATCCGGTTGTGACATTTGTTTACACCAATTCTCTTCGTCAAAACTATATCACTTTGGAATTATGGAATTTGGTAATGGTCAAAATTCCAACCTCATCCACATTCAACTTTCTAGTCCAAATACAATGTTCTTGGTTCAATAATAACAATTATTATTAACCGAAATGCTCTGGCTAGAGACTTTGATTTTGAGTTGATTGTGATACTAACCGCATTTAATTGAGGAGACGAATCCTCTCTTGATGGACGTCATGCCATGATTTGGCTATAATCAAAGCGGAGCTTTCATATTGAAGATCCATAATATTCTCAAGTTGAGAGAACTATATAAATCAGCCTCATTGATATTTTCTGCTTGACCCTAGTTATATTAACTAACAGAAAACTATCGAGTGAGTCGTTCCATAGTTATCCAATAACTATTAGTACGTAACCCCTAGATGCCCCTAGCAGTCATGAGTAATACACTGCCCAACATTTGGAGACCGTTTTGTACTCTAGTTTCAACTGATATATCGATATGCAGTCTCAATGCATCTTGACTATGAACATTTGGAATGGTATATTTGTTTCGTTGGGATAAATTATTCACGATTACAACACTTTATAACTACAATCACAAAATATACCATTGATGGATTTTTCTATTAAATATACTTGTAATTAAGTTAATTAATTAATATTATCACATTATATCAAGTATATAATAGGAAGAAAATACCAAAATATCAAATCTTTTGCTGGACTATCTACCTTCTCAGATAATTATGCAAAATCAATTTTTCTCTTTTTTATACCATCGCCCGAAACCCAATTTTAGGAGAAATTCTGATCCGATTAACACTGAAACCATACAGAATGGTTAGAATTTTGGTATGTGGGTGGAATTTTGGATCATGATTTTTATATGAACATGAACTGCATACACAAATATAACCAAAGCTATTTTGATTTTTTTGGAACCATTTTGTACACATTTAGGGGAGAGGGCTTAGAGTTACTGTCTATACCGTTATCAATCATGCACATAAGAAACCTTTTGATTTTCACTATGTCTATGCCTATCATTTCTCTCCCTCTTAATCAGTGTCGGCCCGCAACTTTTTGTTGCCCTAAGCAAATTTCAGTTCAATCACTTACCAGTATGTCAAAGAACATCAATAATACTCATATTTTGGATAAATAACTAATAGTAATATTTTAAGATGCAAGATCTAGAGCCTAGACATTGCAATACATTTTAAATATCCATATCCGTACTATGCTAGACTAAAATGTCTTTTAAAATAACATAAATATAGGTTTTCAACGTGATACATCACCTTATTGTGGCCCTTGTTATATGCGTTGCCCTAGGCATTAGTCTTGCTTGCCTTGCCTTGGGGCCAGCTCTGCTCTTAATGCAATGAATTGTATAAAAATTTGGACTAAAAAATGGTATCGACAGGCATTATTACCTACTCAATTTTCATCATGTGTAGCCTAAAACCAGCCCCATTTATTTACTGTTAAAAACATAAAAATAAAAAGAAACAAAAATAAAAAAACTAATCTTGATAATGACATATAATGCTTGCATTACATAGCAATTAGCATTGCATAATAGGTAACTTCTATTGCCTGTGTAAATACCCAAAAATCACGATCACGTTAATTTATTTGGTCTATGGTACTAGGAATGTTCATATATCAGCAACATTATTTTCTTTGGCTTAATATGATTAATGACTATGACATTATTATCTAAAATAGGAATCAAGCTAAGTACTCCTAGTATAATATGTTAATGTATTAGAATATGTTGAAAGAATTACACAATTTATCAATCACCATTATGTAAATATATGTAGTTACTTTAGCCTTGTAGGGATTAATAATTTTGCATAGGCTAGATCAAATAAAGGTCATATTAGGGCCATTGAATATGATGGAAAGTTCAAAGTGACAGATCCTGTAACATCATCATAGTACTGAAAACATCACAACACTGCAAGGGACAACACATAAACGCACATCTTTATTTCCATCTGAATTTTCATTTTTTTTAATGTAAAGTGCACGTTGAACTAGTATATTTAAATACGAGAAAACCTTGCATAATGGCTATGCTATACAGTTTATCATGATATGCAGAAAGTAATTGATATATAGTAATTGAGGAAATTTATTAAGGAATACAGTTAAATTAAACAATGTATTCGCACTTCAATGATACGCATATAACATATACATCATGGATTACTTGTAATTATGGTCAACTAAGAGAATGTGGTTGTCTTTTGTTTTAAAAAACTAGATAGGGTTTCATATCTTCTGTTTGCTTTTCAAAATAGTTTGTTTGGGCATTAAACATTGATCCATGGAAGCTGAAAAAGTTCTCCAAAACCCTACTTGTTTGATTGGATAACAGTGCAACATCATATTCCTTTTATACTTTTTTATGCTAAGTTTGTGTAACCGTGTACATTTGTGGAGTTACTATGGATTCTAAGAACAAAATCTCATATCATATGTAGAAATAATTTCAAGTGAATTAGGTACATGTGTTATTTTTTAGACACATATATGCTTAAAAGAACAACCTTTATATCTACATGTTAACATTTAAGTTACAAGTTAATTTAGTTACTCAAGCTCTTGATACATCTGTCTGTCATTTCCTAAAATTAATTCAAAATCTAGTTCTATACCTTTTTGGGTAGGTTAAATTTGATCTCTCAAATGAGCAAGCAAGAAAGTGGAGAAGACCGAATCAATGCTCTTCTTGATGATATAATCTGCAATATCCTTTCCAATGTCTATGTGGAAGAATCATCAAGGACATCCATTCTGTCTAAATGATGGTGCAATAAGTGGCTCCGATCTCCAATCACCATTTCTGATGAATCTATCGTCAAGCAATCTGGCATGTATTGTCTTTCTGAAAAGGGATTGGTATAAATACTAATAGGATATATTTCCATATTATTTCCCCCTAACCTGGACCCACTCATACCTGCCATTTCATCTACGTGATTGGTATAAATACTAGTAGGATATATTTGATATGGTGGATTATATTAGGATACATTTTCCGGAATGACTGGTCGTATATCTGGTTATATTTTTTAGGAGATTGATAAGGATATATTTCCTGGAATGACTGATTGCATATTTGGTTATATATTTTAGGAGATTGATAAGGATATATTTCCTGGAATGGTTGATTATATATTGGGTTATATATTCTAGGAGTTTGAATGAAAATGCTATGTTATACTTCTCCAAAAATTTCCTGAACTTATCATGGTATTAGAGCCTCCTAAGTTAAGGCACAAAAATAGTTTTTTTTCTTGTTTTTTTTCTTGTTTGTGGTTCATATTCCAGAAAAATAGTTTTATGTGCTGTGGATTTATGGTGTGTGATTATGTTTCAAGCAGAGGTTTGTTTTCTTTTTCACATTATAGACAAGATTTGATTTTTCTATGGACAGCTCTCATCAAAGCCCTTCGAGCCATTCCAGTGAGGTGGATCGTGCTCCGTTACCCACTCTCAATGATGCGCAAGTGCAGCAGCTCATCACAGCTCCTGAGACTTCCTCAACCGTGTCTTCTACTCCAAAGTTGCATGGTAAAAATTTTTCGGACCAATGGATTATTGATACAGGAGCTTCAAACCATATGTCGGGTAATCTTGACTTGTTTATTGATATCGAAAAAGTTGCTTCAGAAATCGATGGTTTTCTGAATGGAAAACATGATACTGCCACTAAAGAAGGCCGTATTAAATTAAGCCATGACTTGATTCTTGATACTGTTTTATATGTACCTACCCTTAATTGCAATTTGCTGTCTGTGTCTCAATTGCTTGAAAAACAAAAATTTATTGTATTTTTCCACTAACAAGCTATGCACTATTCAGGACTAGAGTTTGAGGAACCTGATTGGGACGGTGGAGAAGTGTAATGAGGTCTATCTCTTCCGACCAGTTCATAGTGTTCAAGCAAATAATTCCACAGTTGCGGACTCCGCTCGGTTATGGCATAGACGGTTGGGTCATCCTTCCATGAAAGTGGTCCGTTCTTTATTACATGTTGGAAGTAGTAGTACGAATAAATTTTGTGATGACAATTATGATGTTTGTTTTATGGCTAAACAGCCTCGTGACTCTTTTCCATTAAGTGCAAGTAAAACAACTGATTTGTTGGACTTAATACATTGTGGTATTTGGGGTCCTTATCGTGTTGCTTCTAGTTGTGGAGCTCACTAATTTTTTGACCATAGTTGACGATTTTTCTCGTGCTACATGAATATATTTGATGGTTGGTAAATATGTGGTTGGCAAATTGATTCAAAATTTCTTTGCTATAGTCAAAACGCAGTTTAAAAGGCCAATGAAGATTTTGCATAGTGATAATGGACAAGAATTTAAATGTTTAATGGATTTTTTTTGCTCAACAAGGCACCTTACATCAAACCCCTTGTGTCGATACTCCCTAACAAAATGGTAGAGTAGAACGTAAACATAAACATGTTCTAAATGTTGCTCGTGCCCTGCGCTTTCAAGCTTGCTTACCTATTGATTTTTGGGGGGAGTGTGTCTTAACTGCCTGTAACCTTATTAATCGGATTCCCACGCCTGTTTTGGATGGTAAAACACCTTATGAAATGCTTTTAGGAGTCCAAATAGTATGTCTGCTTTAAAGGTATTTGGGGGTCTTTGCTATGCTGCGAATCAGCCTTGTGTTAAGGATAAATCTGGCCCTTGTTCTAAGAGATGTATCTTTATTAGCTATCCTTTGGGTCAAAAGGGGTGGCATTTGTATGATTTAGATGCTCGTGTGTATTTTATTAGTCGTGGTGTCAAATTTATTGAGCATGTCTTTCCTTTTTTTACCAATGATTCCTTTTCCACCTCCTCCAACGAGCATTTGAATCAGTTTCTATCCCAGAATTCCACGAATGGTGTGTTTGATGATTATGATGAGTGGGGTGGCATGACTGATTTGGGTAATACACAAGATGTCGAGATCATAGAGGATGTGACAGTTAAAGATAGAGGTGGTGTGAGTGAGCAGCAGGCAGCGACCAAGTTCGATGGGGTGGTCGTGGAGCATGCTGCCCAACAGCTTTTTATGCATGAGTGTGATGGTGTGGAGTCGAGGGAGAGTACGGGAGTTAATTTAGATGGTGTGGAGTCCAGGGAGAATTCAAGCATTGATTCAAATGGTGACAATCTGGTCGTGGGCATCGAATCAAGCTTCCCTCATCTCGTCTTCGAAGATATGTTACTAACACAGTTATGTGCAAGATAGATCCCCATATTGCTTCTCCTACTCTATCTCTTTCCTCAGATAAACCTTTTAGTATAGCTTGTTATGTGAAGTACGATAAATTTTCCATGAGACATAATCATTTTTTAGCAGCAATTACATCTCAAAAAGAGCCTACTTCCTTTAAAAAGGCCGTTCAGGATGCAGGTTGGCATCAAGCAATGAAAGAGGAGATTGATGCATTTGAACGGCACGTGGATTGTAACAACCCCGTATTTTGTGATTATTTTAATTTTTTATTTTAATTATTTTAACTGAAATTCCTGATTTAAGAAAAATTATTTATTAAAATGAATAATTTTTTTTATTTTAAATATAAATTTTGATTTTTATGTGAGTTATAAGTTCAAACATGAATAAATAGATATTTTTCAAAAAAAGTGGATTTTTGTCAAAATGGCCAAACTTTGACTTTTAAATTTAAAATTTAAATATTTGAAAATTTTAATTTTATCTTTTATTAAAATAGATTTAATTTCAAGAATACTGTTTTTCGTTTCGTTGAAATTGGATTAATATTGTGAAAGTTATGCTTTTTACAATATTGTGCGTAAATTGTTTTATTTAACAAATTTGTTTATTTTAAATTTGTAGAAATAATATCTTTGTTTGTAAAATCATGTTCTAATTTGTGAAATATGATATGCTATGAATATATTTTATTTTTAAAACATTTTTAAAGTATAGTTTTAATTTTCAAATGTTGATTGTATATTGTTTTCAATTTTTAATTCTAGTTTCCATTAAATAAAGTATTTTCTTTATTTATTTCCTACTTTTCCTAAAACTATTTATTTATTCTTCATAATATCTATTTCTACCTTATTTTCTTATTTATACATTCATTTAGTAATTAAATGGATAAGTATTTAGATCCCTATTTATTTATTGGAAAGAAATGTCAAATATATATATACACACACACGCGTCATTGTTTTAAAAGGCATACCTTTAAATGTTTATTTTAATTAATATAAGTAATATTTTTGGTTGATATATCATGTTATAATTGTGAATATATATGTAACATTACATGTTATGTATATATTTACAACATTTGTCCGTTTTTGTTTCATTTAATTTGGATATATACTTTGTAGATTAAGTAGCATACAAAGACGTAAATAGCAATTAATTTATACGTTTCTATAACCGTTTTCTTATTTATTTATATAGTGTTTATATAAATGGTTTGTATTTATTGAATTATTCCTTTGGCATATTTATTTTAAATAGATGGGAAACAAATTAAATTAAAGATACGTTACCTATTTTTAATTAAAGGCATGCGTTACGTTTCGATATATTACCCTTTTTATCTTTCAATCCCTTAATTTTCTACCCTAACTTGTCCAAAATTTTAGCCTTGATTTTTCTTTTTATTCTTTTTTCCAATCATGCACAAAGTCTCTCAATTCCTCTTTTCATTTTCGTGCAAACAAAGAAAAATATATACAAGATTCTTCTTCCCTAAATTGTGCCTTTTTAAATTTCCTAGCTTTTTTATTCTCTAACCTATCCACAATTTTAGCCGTACATACAAAAACGTAGCCGCCTCCATCATATTTCACATGAGAAAAACATCTTTCCCACTTCATTTTCACGCAAGTCAGATCTGAAAAAAACATTAGGTAATGTCTTCTTCCTTTTTTCACTTTTTCTTTTCACTTTTATTGATTTTTCCTTGATTTTTGCCTTGGATCCATCATGCTTTTGCTCGGCCATTGCCCTCCACTGACCATCACCACTTCTTCCCCACCTAATCCACGGCCTAACCACCATACTCCTCTAACCTGAAGTGCCATGGCCGCCCCTTGAGCAAGACTTCACAAAAACTATGAAAAACTCCCCAAAACCATGCTAACCGAGCCGTATATGCAACACCACCTTCATTGCTTGCCACGGCCACCTCCTTGGCCACCACCACCATCAAGCACCACCTCTGAACACCATTACTAACCTATGACCTGACCTGTAGCAGCCTCTAGCATAGCCCAAATATGCTTTTGACCGAGCCCAAGTTGAACCAAAACCCTTTCTAGCCTTGCCTTTTGACCTTCCACACTTTGTAACTTCCAAACCCTTCCTATTCTTGACCAAGCCTTGTTATTTTCAGTCCAAACCTGATCCTTTACCACCTCAAACATGTCATGGCTCAACCAATTTAGCCTTAAGGCTGAGCACATGTTGAGTCAAGAGCAAGCAAAACTTGTTTGAAACTTGGTGATGTCTTTGTTTGTCTCTATTTCTATTGTAATTATATTTATGTATGGTCTTGTTTTATTATTATATACAAGATATACACATTGGCTTTCTTCCCACTTGAACCAGATTGTGCTATCGTGCTTTCCGGATTCCCTTTTGTGTGTGTTGTTTGCAAACTCCAGCTTTAAAGAGGTGAGTAATTCGCACATGACATACATGCCTATATAATTGTGAAGTGACTCCAAGTGAATTTGTAGAAACTTTTATATTATGTTATACCTGCCTGTGATATCATTTATATAATGTTAAACCCTGTTATTAACTTATCACATCATCTGTTATATTCTATTCTGTTATGTTGTTTATTTATTTCTATTTCTCACACTGTAACTTCCCCGTAGAATAGAATCACTATGGTTAAAATAATACATACTTGAACGGACTTTAGAATAGGGAAAAATTATTACGGGCTGAAATGATAAGCCTGGGTTATTTTTATTTATTTTTATTTGACTTGGGATTGCGGGTTTGAATAATCAAAAACCCAGAAATTTTACTGATAACGGATTTAAAAGATATTTTCCATATCACTTGATTTAGGTGTGAAATATTTTCCGGACCCGTGGTTGATTTTAAAATATGATTTCTTATAAATTTCATCTATTGTAAATGAAAGAATAAAAAAAATATGAAATTTGACTTATATTGGATTTAAAATGGTTAAGCAGTGATTTTCTAAAAAGTTAAACGTTATAAGTTAATAGATGGTTTGAGTTGTAGTGTGAAAGTTTGTTTCAAATTAATAATGGGAATTTAAGTAAAAATGGAATTATAAGATCAACTTGGTAATTAATATAATTGAGATATGAATTGCATAAATTTAAAGTAAAAGAAAACATCAAGTTATTGTAAGTAAAGCAAGCAACTTATAGTGGATTTTGATTGTATGTAAAGGAGTTATAATTAAATTTGGATGTTCATCTAATAAAGATGATAATTATTAAAATTATAGGTTAAATTGTATCCAAATAATGAATTTTGAAAAGTAAAATAAATTTGATAAGTCAATCTTGAGAAAAATTGAATTGGTTTAAAATGTTAAATAAATGGATAGTTAAATGGGAATTTGGAATATAACTTAATTTGGAAATTTGTGATTTGTTTTAAATTGGAAGTTTAAGTAAATTAAATAAAATGGAAATTATGTTTAATTTATGAAATGGCAGTATAAAAATTTAAGTGTTAAATAAATTGTTAAAATGCAAAGAATAGGAAAATTGTACACTTGAATGTAATAAGTGAATTATTGAAAATTTGATATTTATTTGTGAAATTTACTTTATAAAAATCATAAGTTCAAGGGTATTTTAATGACCATTCTTAAAGTGGAAAAAATGAAAATTTTAATTTAAAAATGGTTTAAATTGAAGTTTATTTGTAGGGCTGAAATTTCAATGTTTTATAGTTTTTTTCTGAATAAATGAACTCTGAAATGTCTAAAATTTTGGGAATTGAATATTTGATTTGAAAGTATAATAACTTCACTTTTAAATGGTTTAAATGAATTATTTTTTTATTATAATATAAACCATTTTGGAAATGTAATTTGGAATGGTACTTATAATAGTAAATGAATGATATATTTGAATTTAAAAGGCATTTAAATTTGAATTCAAATAATGAGTTGATAATGAGATTTTGAAAGAATATGATATTTTGATATTTTGAAATGGTTTGAAAATGATTTGATCCTTATTTTGATTAAGATTTATATTTGAAATGATATTTTATTTTTGAAGTATAAAATACCATTTTGAAATTTATAACCACGGGTACACTTCTTTGTGTGCAAAGTGATTTCCTTGTGATTGTTTAATACACACCTTGAATTTGAGAGTGTAGCTAGAGGTGAGAGACTACTATAGCTCTACGCTACCCTAGTCACATTAACACTGTTATTTGCATTAATTACTTTAATATGGGTATTTCTGTGATAGTGTTTATTCCTGCTTAATTGATGGTTTACCTGATCCTTAAAGGATGGGCGATCCCAAGCGTCCTTTAAGTTACTGTGCATTGCTGTTACAATTCACTTGAGTTGGTTTACATTGTATAAGAATGTATGTCCTGACTCGAGTGTTTCATGTTTTACTTTACGCTCGGGTCAATCTAAGAATCACAACTTTGGATTCACCTTCTGGAGCTAGAGTTTAGTTGGAGCTTATCTGTCTACCTATTCGTCTACTTCTTCTAGTTAGTTCCTATTCGGTATATGTCTCTGTATTATTGATTTATGTATCCAGACTTCTATTGTATCCATTTTTAAACTATGATATTTTGTATGTGTTTTGAGAGTTTGTATATGGTAGCTTCATGAACTACTATGGTATTTTATTTCCGCTGCGAGTTATTCTGAGCTTTCTGTGTCTGTGATTATGTGAATGATTTTATATGCTCCAAATTTTATTACAATCTGTTATTTTGAATTATTCAAGTCTGATATGTGTGGATTATTGTTGATTTGAATGGTCCAAAATAGTAGGTCGTTACATTTGGTATTAGAGCTTTAGTTTTTGGCAAATCTTAGCCTGTGGAGCAAAAACTCATTAGAGATAGGATAGAAATACCCTAAAATGAGTGAAATCAATCTCAGAATCATTTCTTTGAGAGAGAACGTATTTTTGAAGTTTAAAATGATTTTCAAATGATTTTGAAGGATTTTTAAAGATTTGAAATCAAGATTTTCTAAACTTCATCCCTTATGTATCCACCCTGTTAGTAATCTCTTGGATAGGATTCTTATCGATTGGATCCCTTTGATTTGGAATGCTCCCACTTGTTCTGAAATCCATTCCTGTCTCCCCTATTTGTATTCCTTTGATTTTGGAGCATTCCATAACTCCATTTTTGAATGACCTCTATAAAGATCAGTGATTTCGCAAATCTTTGAATGATTTGTAAAGGGGTGAAACTCCTTTACAATTGGCATTGATTCACTGGAGATTTCTGTATCCTCAGTTTACGATGATATCTACCTTCTGCTATACCTGGATTCTATCTCTGGCGATCGAATGTCGATTTGCCTTACATTTCCGCATTGATTATATTCCTGAAGTCACGGTTGACCCGGTTAAGGTCGCCCGCGATTTATATAGGCTTATCCATCTTCTATTTGATAATTTAATTATCTCATCTTCGTTCGAGCTTATCTTCGAATCAGAATTCTATTTGGTTTGGGTTTCTCTAAATTTGAGTATCTGTTCTGTTTTGAAATCCATTCTTAAATCATCCCTTGGAAAATTTGTGGTTGATTGTATTTTTGAAATTGTGTATACAACGAGGTTATTATTTTGACAAGGATGACCACATTTTATATATCTAATTTATTATTTTGATAAGTATGATTTTATCCAATATATAAAAGTGGAAATGTTTTCGATAAGGATTATATACCTTTTGAAAAGTAGAATTTGAAATTTTGAAGATTGTATAAGAAATTTTTTTGGCATAAAAATGATTTATAACTAAAGGGTTTGAATTTGATATTTGAGACATTGAACTCCAATATTTAGAAATTTGGTTTTGAGATTTCGAAAATATATAATAATACGATTTGAAAGTATTTTGCGAAGAAGAAATGTTTCAAAAGAGTTCAAATGAATTCCAATGATTTAGAAGAAATTTCAATGAAGTTTTCAAGAAAATAGAAGTCCAGAACTCACTTTTGTCGCTGGAAAATAATTTCGGTGATGAGTGCACGCATCATCGACATTGATTTTCGAGTTTCGGAGTGAGGGAGAGGCCACTGTGGAAGCTTTGCTATGCGAGCGATTTTGTGAAACCATTTTGATTTCAAAATTCCGAAGGATATTTTGATATTCGAAAGATATATGTATATATATTTGAAATGATTTGAAGTGAGCCCGGTGTTCAGTCCCCGAGTTTCAGATTTGATTTAGTATAACTTTATTTATAAAATTGATTTACTGATTTGTTACCGATTCCCAACTCTTGGATTCGAAATTTGATTTCACTGACTATTTTGAAGGTTCGAACACTTCCAAATCGAGGTTTAATTTTCAAAGCTAAGAAATTTCGAAGAGTATAAAATATCTAATAAAGTATATAAGTTTAGTTTTGTATGTTTAAAGTTTGAAGAGCATGACTTAAATAAATTTGAAACTTTTGTTAAGTAAATAATTTGAAAAGGAAATTTGGATCTTTTGAATAGAAATAAATAGTTTAAAGGTTTTAAAAGGATAGTTATAAATTTGGAAACCATTTTGGGTATAATTGATTTTGAGAAATATTTGGTTTTGTAAACAGATTGGAATGTAAAACCCAGTATTTATATGATGATTTTGGAAATGAATTTGTTTGACTTAAATTATGTTAATATGGAAACTTGGGTTATTTTCTAAACCTATTATTTTTGGAAACTTTGAAATTGAAGATATTTAATTTGGAAGAAATGATTTGGTGAAATCATATATGATTTTGAAACTAAACTGATATTGAAATAGATTGAAATTTGAGAACCATATGTTACTAAATACTTGATTTGGAAGTTATCGAACTTATATAAAATGGATTTGTATAAGTATGATGTTGATTTGAAAACTATTGATTTGAAAGGTACTCAATTCGGAAAGAGAAATCTTATATAATCGAAGTCTTTATAAGTATGATTTGATATACTATTGATTTTGTAAAATATTCGATTTGAAAATGAAATCCTATATAATGGACTTTATATAAGTATGATATTTGAAAGTGATTTGAAAAGGTACTATATGATACATATTTTCAAAGTAAAGATATGGAAAGTGCCTTCTACTTGATATCCGCTTTGTGGCCACATTGTGGATTCATTCTATCGATATTATTCTCTTTGATTTTTGGTTTTTCGGATGCGATACTCGAGTGTCCCACCATGGCGATCTCCCGGGTTTTTCTTTTGAGCGCGACTGCATAGAGCAATCCATCTAGCTGAGCTGGCCTAGGGGTACGGATTGTTTCCTGGGGGATCCAGACGTAATCATTGTGTATTTTGTGAACTATGTAGGTCACATTAGTAGCGAAATCCGCCTGGCTGAGAAGGCCTAGGGGTACGGATTGTTTTCTGGGGGATCCAGGCATAATCTTTGTGTATCCTACAGTCTACTAGTCATCATGGCGTAACTCGCAAGGTTGAGAAAGCTTACGGATATGGATTGTTTCCTGGGGGTCCAGGCGTAACCATTGTGTATCTGCAAACCATGGTTAGACAAAGGTTTTGGTTTAGTTGTTTTGTTTGGATTGTATTTTCCATATCTATTTTTTTAAAATTTCCAGTATTTTTACTAGGTATTGAAACAAGTCTATTAAGTACCTGGAGAATTCTAGCTTTGCGCCTGATCAACGCATAGCCAGAGCCTGCAGGAACAAGGATAAACTTGTTAAGACATCGAGTTATAAAAGTATTTTGATATAGTATTATATAAAGTATATTTTGATCATTCATTTTACCTTTATAAATAATTGAAATTTATATAGCTTTAAAATAATGGTTCATCCTTGTCTTTCAACCTATTTTCCTTCCTAGATATACCTATCCACCTATTTTCCCTTCTAGCTATTCCTATGCTCCACCTTGTTAAACTTACCTATAACAACAGCTATCAGGTATAATTTTAATCTTCTTGTCACCTTGTCTTAATCCTATTTCATTCTTTTTTTGTGTTTTCCGTACCTCGTTCCTTTTCGAGGACGAAAAGATTTGAGTGGGGAGAGTGTAACAACCCTACATCTGTGATTATTTTAATTTTTTATTTTAATTATTTTAACAGAAATTCCTGGTTTAAAAACTTTATTTTATTTATTAAAATGATAAAATTTGTTATTTTAAATATAAGTTTTGATTTTTAACTGAATTATAAGTTTAAACAAGAATAAATAGAATATTTTCCAAAAAAAGGATTTTGGTCAAAATTGTCAAACTTTGACTTTTAATTTTAAAATTTAAATATTTGAAATTTTTAATTTTATCTTTTATTATGAAAGTAGATTTAATTTCAAGAATAGCGCTTTTCGTTCCGTTGAAATCGGATTAATATTGTGAAAGTTATGCTTTTTACAATATTGTGTGTAAATTGTTTTATTTAACAAATTTGTTTATTTTAAATTTATATAAATAATATCTTTGTTTGTAAAATCATGTTATAATTTGTGTAACATGAGCTATGCATATATTTTATTTTTAAAACATTTTTAAAGTATAGTTATAATTTTCAAATGTTGATTGTATATTGTTTTCAATTTTTCATTCTAGTTTCCATTAAATAAAGTGTTTTCTTTATTTATTTCCTACTTTTCCTAAAGCTATTTATTTATTCTTCATAATATCTATCTCTACCTTATTTTTCTTATTTATACATTCATTTAGTAATTGAAGGGATAAGTATTTAGATCCCTATTTATTTCTTGGAAAGAAATTTCAAATATGTATATATACGTTATTGTTTTAAAAGGCATACCTTTAAATGTTTATTTTAATTAATATAAGTAATATTTTTGGTTGATATATCATGTTATAATCATGAATATATATGTAATATTACATGTTATGTATCTATTTACAACATTTGTCTGTTTTTGTTTCATTTAATTTGGATATATACTTCGTAAATTAAGTAGCATACAAAGGTGTAAATAGCAATTAATTTATACGTTTCTATAACCGTTTTCTTATCTATTTATATAGTGTTTATGTAAATTGACGCAGCGGAAAATAGTGGAAATGGATACAACGATGAAAGTAGCAATCGATGGAATGAAATTACCGAAAGGCCCAAATCCGTTGATCACGAAGATACCGGATTCTAGCTATTTTTAACACGTTGATCGCGTACGATACCATGTTGAAAGATCTACAATTCTTTGAACGTTGATCAAGCGCACTTGATACCGCAAATTCGCTTCAACAATCGTTGATTCGAGCGCACTCGAATACCGAAAGTGGAGATAGGAGATAACACTCAACTACCAATTTAACAAGTGCACAAAGCACACAAACAAAGTTTTATTCAAAATTCAACAACTTTACAAATGACACCACCATCCCTATTTATAGGGTTACAACACAACACTATTCACCGACCTAACATATGCCACGACCTACGACCTAACATAGGTCAGTAACGACCCAAGCACATGCGACTTAATATTTACAACAGAAGCAACACGCGATTTATCAAACACACACAACTTAGCATAGGTCGAAACGATCTAACAATTACAACACTACACGAGCTAACAAATTACAACAAAATACTACCGACGACCTACGACCTACGACCAAGTTTAGGTCGTTAACGACCTACGACCTAACTGGTCAATACAACATCAACGACTCAAGTTACAACACCTTACGAGCTAAGAAAGTACAACACACGCGACTTAACAGACAAACAGAACAACATCACAAACGACCTAAGAACTTCAACAGCGACCTATAGTAATCTGCGACATAGCTTGAGCGACTTAAAGAATGCGTCATAAGATTGAGCGACCTAACTTCAAGGCGGCTTAAGAACCAGTGGCTTCATCCTGCGTTGTGAATTAGGTCGTTCGGGACCTACTTTGAGCGACCTAAGGCCTCGCGACCTAAGGAAAGAGGCGTTCTGGAGCGAGCCAAAGTAAACACTACATCATTTGTTAGGTCGTAGCTCGCTTCCCCCTTTGAATGAACATTGCTCGCTAGGTCGCTTGGGCTCGATTGATCAAAGCTCGTTAGGTCGTTTGGACGACCGACCAATACACTAGGTCGCTGCCCTCCCAAATTCGTTGTAGATTGCATTCGCGAGCGACCTTCACTAGGTCGTGAGCGACCTAAGCCCCTTGAGCACTTCAAGTCCATTGATTTTGTAGATTGCGCTGCATCATCCTCCCCCGTTTGACAGAAATTCGACCTCGAATTTACACCTTCTTCTTCCACAACAAGCTCATTCTCATGATACGGAATCAAGTATTTGACATTGAAAACATCAGAAGTATGGACATCATCTGGCAATCTCAACTAATACGCATTCTCATTGATCTTCTTCAATATTTCTACCGGACCAATCTTTCGCGCCTTCAATTTATTGTATGTTCCCACTAGAAAACAATTTTTTGTCAATGCTGCGTAAACCAAATCACCTTCTCTGAAGTTCACACTCCTCCGCTTCTTATCCGCCAGTTGTTTATACTTCTCATTTGATGCAAGCAATCGTTCATGAACAGTTCTGTGGCACTCCTGCAACTCGTTTACGAAATCATAAGCCCGCTTAACAACTCCCTTCTGATATGGCAACGTCGTTAAATCCAACGGTCCCTTTGGAGTTGTCGAATAAACAACCTGAAATGGACTGAAACCTGTGCTTCGATTAACTGCATGGTTGTGGGCAAACTCAGCTTGACACAATTTCGAATCCCAGCTCTTCAAATTGTCTTTCACAAGACATCTCAATAAGTTTCCCAACGATCTGTTAACCACCTCCGTTTGCCCATCAGTTTGCGGATGGTAAGCGCTACTAAAATTCAGCTTCGTTCCGACCATCTTCCACAAACTCAACCAAAAATGGCTCAGAAAACGAGTATCTCTATCCGAAACAATAGACTCTGACAAACTATGAAGTCGATAGATCTCTTTGAAATATAACTGAGCGACATTAACGGCATCTGCGGTCTTCTTACAAGCAATAAAATGTGCCATTTTGGAAAATCGGTCAACCACCACATAAATAGAATCGTTGTCACGTTACGTTCTCGGCAATCCCAGCACAAAGTCCATACTAACGTCTATCCATAGCTTAGTCGGTATAGGCAACGACATATATAATCCTGCGTTTGTAGTGGTTCTCTTCGAAATTTGACAGATATGACATCTCTCCACAAATCTCTCAACCTCTTTTCTCATTGATGGCCAAAAATAAGAATTTGCAATCAACCGCATAGTACGATCGCGGCCCACATGTCCTTCTTTATGCAACTCTTTTACAATTTTCATTCTCAAGCTGCAATCTGGTATGCATAATTGATTTCCCTTGAATAAGAATCCATCTACCAACACAAACTCATCAGTACTCCCATCCTTGACTTTCTCAACAATCTTCGTAAAGTAAGGATTTCTTCAAACAACTTTGGCAATAGTTCAAATCCTGTCACTTCAACCTTCATCGTTGTCAACAAATGATTCTTCCTGCTCAAGGCATCAGCTACACGATTCGTCACCCTTGATTTGTGCTTTACAACAAAAGTAAACTATTGTAGATACGCACCCATGAAGCGTGTCTAGCTGAAATTTTGTCCTGCCCTTGCAAATGTTTCAAAGCTTCATGATCCGTATAAAGAACAAACTCCTTCTGAAATAGATAATGTATCCAGTGCTTCATAGCTTGAACAATCGCGTAAAATTCCACATCATAAGTACTATATCTCAACTTGGCTCCAGACACTTCTCACTGAAATAAGCAACTGGTCTTCCCTTCTGACTCAATACTCCACCAATCCCAACCTTCGAAGCATCCGTGTGTAATTCAAACAACAACTGAAAGTCCGGAAGTACCAAAATTGGTGCTGATGTCAAAAGTTCCTTGATTCGCTCAAAAGCTAATCCTGCTTCCCCTGACCATGCAAACTTCTTTCCTTTCATGCAATCAGTTACAGGTTCCATCACACTGCTAAAATATGGAATGAATCTTCGATAAAAAGATACCAACTCATGAAAGCTTCTTACTTCATTAATTGTCTTGGGCTGTGGCCAACTCCTGACAGCTTCTACTTTGCTTTCATCCACTTGAATACCCTCCTTCGACAGAACATATCCCAGAAACAAAACACTGTGTGTCATGAACACGCACTTCTTCGCTGCTGCATAGAATTGCTCCTGTCATAGAATCAACAGCACTTCTCGCAAATGCTGAATATGCTCTTCCATACTCCCACTATAGATCAAGATATCGTCAAAGTAAACTACTACGAACTTCCCAATAAATGGTCTGAAAATCTGGTTCATCACTCTAATAAAAGTACTAGGAGCATTGGACAAGCCAAACGGCATAACCAGCCATTCGTATAGACCTTCCCTAGTTTTAAAAGCAGTCTTCCAATCATCACCCGGTCTAATACGAATCTGATGGTATCCACTCTTCAAGTCAATCTTTGAGAACACAACAGCCCCATTCAACTGATCAATCAAGTCATCGAACCTCGGCATAGGAAATTTGTATCTTACAGTGACCTTATTTAGAGTCCGACTGTCCGTACACATCCGTCAAGTCTCATCCTTCTTGGGTACCAATAAGGCTGGCAGAGCACAAGGACTCAAGCTCTCCTGAAAACGCCCTTGTTCTGACAACTCCTCCACCTGCCTTCTCAGTTCCTCATGTTCCTTAGGACTCATCCTGTAATGTGGTCTGTGAGGTAATACTGCTCCTAGAACAAGATCAATCTGATGCTGAATATCTCTTAACGGTGGTAACTTCTTTGGCAACTCTTCAGGAAACACATCTTTGAATTCTTCCAATACCGGCTTTACTCCTTCTGGAACTTCAACAGATTCAGTAGCTTCATGTCCAATCAACAAGAACACCTCTGGACTCTCCTCTACTTCTTCAATAAACTCCTTCAAAGTCAACAAAGTCTTCAACTCCTCAATCTCTTCTGACTTGCTCTCTCCTTGCTGTCTCTTCTTCGGAACTAAAATGATCTTAGTACCTTCAAACCTAAAACTGTAGCTATTGGTTCGACCATCATGCTGCACAGCTCGGTCATACTGCCATTGTCTTCCCAAAAGCAAGTGACAAACATCCATCTCCACCACATCACACCAGATCTCGTCTTTATACTTCTTCCCAATAGAAAATGGAGCATGAACTCTCCTGTCCACCTTCACCGCTCCTCCTTTCCTTAACCATGCTAACTTGTAAGGATTTGGATGCTTCTCCATCTTCAACTTTCTCACAGCTTCGGTAGAAATGATATTGTCACAACTTCCCGCGTCAATCACAAATTTACAAACCTTCCCCAATATAGTGCATGTCGACTGAAAGATATTACTCCTCAACCAACTAGCCTCATCCTCTTGCTTTGGTGTTAAACATGATCTCCTCATCATAAGATTACATCCTTCATCTCCCGATGCGATATCTTGTTCATTCTCCTCAACTGGACTAGAATAACCTTCATCAACATCCTCACCTTCAGCCTCAACAATCATAGTTCGCTTCTTCGATTTCGGACATTCATTGCTTTTGTGACCCACTTCCTAGCAATTATAACATTTGAAACTGTTGTTGACCTTTGCCTTCGCAACCTCATTCACAACTGATTTACTGACGGCTTTAGAAACATTGGAACTCCAACTGGCACCTTTGCTCTGAGTATTGGAACTTGGAAACACACCACCTCCTCATCTTCCCTGCTTCTCCCAAGCCAACGCTTTCTGGTGCGCTTCAGCTACAGATCTCGGATCAAACATATTCATCATATCTTGAATCTGCATTCTCAACCCTCCAACAAATCTAGCGGTCAATTGTTCTTCTGTCTCCATGATATCATTCCTCGCAATCAATTGATAAAATTCGTCCGCATAATCATTCACCGACTTCGTTCCTTGTCTCAAATTCTACAGTCATTGATACATAAGAGACTGATAATTATATGGCAAGAATGTAGCTCTCATCAACTTCTTCATCATCTCCCATGACTCAATTTTTGACTTCCCCATTCTCTCCCGTGTAAGTTTAGTCCACTGCCACCATGCTAAAGCTCTCCCCCTCAACCTTGTAGCAACTAACTTCACTCTTCGATGCTCAGGAACCTTTTTGAAGTCAAAAATTTCTTTAACATTAGACAACCAATCCAGAAACTCCTCTGCTACCATTCCACCTTTGAATTCCGGAATTTCTGTCTTCATACCCGACTCCCATCGTCGGTCATCCTCAACATCCCGAAATGAGTTTCGAACTTGGTCTCGATCTCAATAATGAATGCTAGCTCTATCACCCTCTTCATCAAAATCAAATGTACGTCTATATCGATCTCGACCGTCAACATCCCTTTGATCACGCATGTCTCTTCTACTATGTCTCTCTTCATCTCGATATGGCTCATCTTCAAACTCACGTGGAGTTCTTCTCTCTTCATGTTTATAGTCATGGTGATCTCTCCTTGATGAAATGGACGTCTCTCTTCTTTCTCTAAAAGATTGCGGCAATACCCTCCTCGCTTCCGTAACCGATGGAGAAACTCTATTTCCTCCATGGTTCGAGATTGGCGACCTTCTCCATTGACCTTGATTCATGTCAATCATCAATTTCTCTAACTTCCCAATGCCTTCGTCAAACTTTTCATTAATGCGTTGTTCCATTTGCTCAGCTTCTTCTTTTTTGTACAAATATTCAACATTCTGATGGCGATTGGCTCTTCTCGAAGGCATGATTGAATCAAACAATCTTCAACAAAATTGATGCACGGCCTTGATCAAACAAACAACAACTCGCTCGCCTCGGCCTAAGTCAAACTTGGCTCTAACTTGTACAAATCTCCCACAAACTTGAACAAGCTTGACTCTTCAAACTCTTCTTCCCGGTTCCAGGGACTCGGCTTAGCTATAATTGGCTAAGTCAAGCTTTGATACCAAATGACGCAGCCGAAAATAATGGAAATGGATACAACGATGAAAGTAGCAATCGATGGAATGAAATTACCGAAAGGCCCAAATCTGTTGATCACGAAGATACCGGATTCTAGCTATCTTTAACACGTTGATCGCGCACGATACCGTGTTGAAAGATCGACAATTCTTTGCACGTTGATCAAGCACACTTGACACCGCGAATTGGCTTCAACAATTTTTGATTCGAGCGCACTCGAATACCAAAAGTGGAGATAGGAGATAACACTCAAGTACCTATTTAACAAGTGGCACAAAACACATAACAAAGTTTTATTCAAAATTCAACAACTTTACAAATGACACCACCATCCCTATTTATAGGGTTACAACACAACATTGTTCACCGACCTAACATATGCCGCGACCAACGACCTAACATAGGTCGGTAACGACCCAAGCACATGCGACTTAATATTTACAACAGAAGCAACACGCGACTTATCAAACACACACGACTTAGCATAGGTCGAAAACGATCTAATAATTACAACACTACACAAGCTAACAAATTACAACAAAATACTGCCGACGACCTACGACCTACGACCAAGTTTAGGTCGTTAACGACCTACGACCTAACTGGTCAATACAACATCAACGACTCAAGTTACAACACCTTACGAGCTAAGAAAGTACAACACACGTGACTTAACAGACAAACAAAACAACATCACAAACGACCTAAGAACTTCAGCGGCGACCTATAGTAATCTGCAACATAGCTTGAGCGACTTAAAGAATGCGTCAGAAGATTGAGCGACCTAACGTCAAGGCGTCTTAAGAACTAGCGGCTTCATCCTGCATTGTGAATTAGGTCATTCGTGACCTACTCTTGAGCGACCTAAGGCCTCGCGACCTAAGTAAAGAGGCATTCTGGAGCGAGCCAAAGTAAACGCTACATCATTTGTTAGGTCGTAGCTCGCTGCCCCCTTTGAATGAACATTGCTCGCTAGGTCGCTTGGGCTCAATTGATCAAAGCTCGTTACGTCGTTTGGACGACCTACCAACACACTAGGTCGTTGCCCTCCCAAATTCGTTGTAGATTGCATTCGCGAGCGACCTTCACAAGGTCGTGAACGACCTAAGCCCCTTGAGCACTTCAAGTCCATTGATTTTGTAGATTGCGTTGCATCATAAATGGTACGTATTTATTGAATTATTCCTTTGGCATATTTATTTTAAATAGATGGGAAACAAATTAAATTAAAGATACGTTACCAATTTTTAATTAAAGGCATGCGTTACATTTTGATTTATTACCCTTTTATCTTTCCATCCCTTAATTTTCTACCCTAACTTCTCCAAAATTTTAGCCTTGATTTTTTTTCTTTTTTCCAATCACTCACAAAGTCTCTCAACTCCTCTTTTCATTTGTGTGCAAACAAAGAAAACTATATACGAGATTTTTCTTCCTTAAATTGTGCCTTTTAAAATTTCCTAGCCTTTTTATTCTCTAACCTATCCACAATTTTAGCCATACATACAAAAACCTAGCCGCCTCCATCATATTTCACATGAGAAAAACATCTTTCCCACTTAATTTTCACGCAAGTCAGATCTGAAAAAAAAGGTAATGTCTTCTTCCTTTTTTCACTTTTTCTTTTCACTTTTATTGATTTTTCCTTGATTTTTGCTTGGATCCATCATGCTTTTTCTCGGCCATTGCCCTCCACCCACCACCACCACTTCTTCCCCACCAAATCCACGGCCTAAACACCATACTTCTCTGACCTAAAAGTGCCATGGCCTACCTTTGAACAAAACTTCACAAAAACTATGAAAAACTCCACAATACCATGCTAACCGAGCTGTATATGCAACACCACCTTCATTGCTTGCCACGACCACCTCCTTGTCCGCCACCACCATCAAGCACCACCTCTGAATACCATTATTAACCTCTGACCAGACCTGTAGCAGCCTCTGCCAAAGCCCAAATATGCCTTTGACCGAGCCCAAGTTGAACCAAAACCCTTTCTAGCCTTTCCTTTTGACCTTCCACACTTTGTAACTTCCAAACCCTTCCTATTCTTGACCATGCCTTGTTATTTTCAGTCCAAACCTGATCCTTTACCACCTGAAATATGTCATGGCTGAACCAATTTAGCCTTAAGGCCGAGCACATGTTGAGTCAAGAGCAAGCATAACTTGTTTGAAACTTGGTGATGTCTTTGTTTATCTATATTTCAATTTATTTCAATAATTTTGGTATTCTATTTATAATTATCTATGGTCTTGTTTTATTATTATATACAAGATATACATCTTGGCTCTCTTCCCACTTTAATCAAATCGTGTTATCGTGCTTTCCGGATTCTCTTTTGTGTGTGTTGTTTGCAAACTCTAGCTTTAAAGAGGTAAGTAATTCACACATGACATATATGCCTATATAATTGTGAAGTGACACCAAGTGAATGTGTCGAAACTTTTATATTATGTTATTATTATACCTGCCTATGGTATCATTTATATGATGTTAAATCCTGTTATTAACTTGTCACATCATCTGTTATATTCTGTTCTGTTATATTGTTTATTTATTTCTGTTTCTCACAGTACAAGTTTCATGTAGAATAGAATCACTATGGTTGAAATGATACATACCCGAACGGACTTTAGAATAGGAAAAAAATATTACGGGCTGAAATGATAAGCTTGGGTGATTTTTATTTATTTGTATTTGGCTTGGGAGTGCGGGTTTGAAATAAACAAAACCCGAAAATTTTACTGATTACGGATTTAAAAGATATTTTCCATATCACTTGATTTAGGTGTGAAATATTTTCCGGACCCGTGGTTGATTTCAAAATATGATTTCTTATAAATTTCATGTGTTGTAAATGAAATAATAAAAAATATATGAAATTTGACTTATATTGGATTTAAAATGGTTAAGCAGTGATTTTCTAAAAAGTTAAATGTTATAATTTAATAGATGGTTTGAGTTGTAGTGTGAAAGTTTATTTCAACTTAATAATGGGAATTTAAGTAAAAACTGGATTATAAGCTCATCTTGGTAATTAATATAATTGAGATATGAATTGCATAAATTTAAAGTAAAAGAAAACATCAAGTTATTGTAAAGTAAAGTAAGCAACTTATAGTGGATTTTGATTGTATGTAAAGGAATTATAATTAAATTTGGATGTTCATCTAATAAAGATGATAATTATTAAAATTATAGGTTAAATGGTATCCAAATAATGAATTTTGAAAAGTAAAATAAATTTGATAGGTCAAAGGTGAGAAAAATTGAATTGGTTTAAAATGTTAAATAAATGGATAGTTAAATGGAAATTTGGAATATAACTTAATTTGAAAATTTGTGATTTTTTTTAAATTGGAAGTTTAAGTAAATTAAATAAAATGGAAACTATGTTTAATTTATGAAATGGTAGTATAAAAATTTAAGTATTAAATAAATTGTTAAAATGCAAAGAATAGGAAAATTGTACACTTGAATGTAATAAGTGAATTATTGAAAATTTGATATTTGTTTATGAAATTTACTTTATAAAAATCATAAGTTCAAGGGTATTTAAATGACCATTTTTAAAGTGGAAAATATGAAAATTTTAAGTTAAAAATGGTTTAAATTGAAGTTTATTTGTAGGGCTAAAATTTCAATGTTTTGAGTTTTTTTTTCCGAATAAATGAACTCTGAAATATCTAAAATTTTGGGAATTGGATATTTTATTTGAAAGTATAATAACTTCACTTTTAAATGGTTTAAATGAATTATTTTTTATTATAATATAAACCATTTTGGAAATGTAATTTGGATTGGTATTTAAAATAGTAAATGAATGATATACTTGAATTTAAAAGGTATTTAAATTTGAATTCAAATAATGAGTTGATAATGAGATTTTGAAAGAACATGATATTTTGATATTTTGAAATGGTTTGGAAATGATTTGATTCTTACTTTGATTAAGATTTGTATTTGAAATGATATTTTATTTTTGAACTATAAAATACCATTTTGAAATTTATAACCACGGGTACACTTCTTTATGTGCAAAGTGATTTCCTTGTGATTGTTTGATACACACTTTGAATTTGAGAGTGTGGCCGGAGGTGAGCGATTACTGCAGCTCTGCGCTACCCTAATCACAATAACACTGTTATTTGCATTAATTACTTTCATATAGGTATTTATATGATAGTGTTTATTCCTGCTTAATTGATGGTTTACCGGATCCTTAAAGGATGGGCGATCCCAAGCATCCTTTAAGTTATTGTGCATTACTATTATAGTTCACTTGAGTTGGTTTACATTGTATAAGTATGTACGTCCTAACTCGAGTGTTTTGTGTTTTACATTACGCTCAGGTCAGCTAGAGAATCATAGCTTTGGATTCACCTTCTGGAGCTAGAGTTTAGCTGGACCTTATCTATTTATCTATTCGTCTTCTTCTTCTAGTTAGTTCCTATTCGGTATCTGTCTCTGTATTATTGATTTATGTATCCAGACTTCTATTGTATCCATTTTTATACTATGATATTTTGCATATGTTTTGAGAGTTTGTATATAGAAGCTTTATGAACTACTTTGGTATTTTATTTTAGCTGTGAGTTATTCAGAGCTTTCTATGTCTATAATTCTGTGAATGATTTTATTTGCTTCAAATTTTTTTACAATATATTATTTTGAATTATTCAAGTCTGACATGTGTGGATTATTGTCGATTTGAATGGTCCAAAATAGTGGGTCGTTTCATGGACATTATAGGATTTGCCACCTGGTAAGAAGGCTATTGGTAGTGGTTGGGTTTATAAAATAAAGCGACGTGCTAATGGTGATGTTGAGCATCTTAAGGGACATTTGGTTGTGTATGGTAACCGGCAGGTTGCTAGTATTGATTATAATGAAACTTTCGCTCCAATTGCTAAGATGGGTACTGTTCGTTTTTTTCTTGCTGTTGTTATTGCTCGTAATTGGGCACTGCATCAGATGGATGTATGTAATGCTTTTCTTCATGGTGATTTGAAGGAAGAGGTCTATATGCAGCTTCTGCTAGGTTATAGTAGTCCTACTCCTGAGAAAGTGTGTCGGTTACGCAAGTCATTGTATGGTTTACATCAAGCTCCTCGGCGGTGATTTGCTAAGTTATCTAGTGCTTTGCGGAAATTTGGTTTTACACAATCCTATGCTGATTATTCATTATTTAGTTATCAGCAGAATGATGTTTCTCTACATGTACTAGTTTATGTGGATGATTTGATTATTTCAGGTTCCTCATATGATGTGATCTTGAGGTTCAAGCAATACTTGAGTAAGTGTTTTCATATAAAGGATCTTGGTATGTTGAAATATTTTCTTGGGATTCAAGTAGCCCGTGGTGATGAGGGTTTGTTTCTTTCCCAACGGAAGTATGCTTTGGATATATTGACAAGGATAGGTATGTTAGGTTGTAAACCTATTGATACACCAATGGAACAGAATCATCGGTTGGCTTATGCGACGAATGATCCTTATGAGCATTCGGAGCAATATAGGCGTTTGGTGGGGCGCTTGGTGTATCTTTCTGTTATTCGACCTGAGTTGAGTTATTCTGTTCATACTCTTGCTCAGTTTTTGAGTAATCCTCCGGTCGCACATTCGGATGCTGCCATCCGAGTCTTGCGATATATTAAAAGTCGACCTAGTCGAGGTATTTTGCTTCGTCCCAGTGATATGTAGTTGACAACTTATTATGATAGTGATTGGGCAGCTTGTCCTTTAATACGTCGTTCGGTGTCTGGTTATTTTGTGCTTCTTGGTCGCTCTCCTATTTTCTGGAAAACTAAGAAGCAACCGACTGTTTCTCGTTCATCTACGGAGGCAAAAATCGTTCTATGGCCATTGCGACTTGTGAATTTAAGTGGATAAAATCATTTTTGCGTTCTCTTGGTGTGATTCATTCCAAGCCCATGCGGCTGTTTTATGATAGTCAATATGCTTTGCATATTGCGAAGAACCCGGTGTTTCATGACCGCACCAAGCACATTGAAGCTGATTGCCACTTTGTTCGTGATGAGTTGCAGGGTGGAAATATTACTGCTTCGTATGTACCTACTGGTCATCAGTTAGCTGATATTTTGACTAAGGCCCTTGGTCGTCAACAGTTTGGTTATTTGTTACGCAATTTGGGCATTTGTGATTTGCATGCTTCAACTTGAGGAGGGTAATAGTATATACTTGATATAGTGGATTATATTACGATATATTTCCTAAAATGACTGGTTGTATATCTGGTTATATATTTTAGAAGATTGATAAGGATATATTTTCTAGAATGGTTGATTACATATTTGGTTATATATTTTAGGAGATTGATAAGAATATATTTCCTGGAATGACTGATTGTATATTGGGTTATATAATCTAGGAGTTTGAATGAAAATGCTATGTTATCTTTCTCTAAAAATTTCCTGAACTTATCAAATACCATAAAACCGTAGTAAATCTCCTAAAAGCCCTAACCCCAAAAGGCATCCGGGATCTCCTAAATGACATCGGACGCTTCGACCTTCCTTGCTTTGTTTTAGAATGTGATTCCCTTGTTAATGTCCACTTGCGGTATGGTTCAATGCCTGCTCGACTACCAGCCCATAAGGATATCTTTCTGAAATTAAGGAAGTTGTTTTTAATCAAGCACGATATCAATTATGAATTTTTGGTTAACTTGCTTTCTTCTAGACCGATCATCAAGCTGGCAATTCACCCTTATTATCATGGCGTAAAAAATGTTGTCATTGAATCTGAGAGCTTACAGAAATTCTATTTTGGCTGCTGGGATTATCGCGATCTTACTATTAAAAATACTCCAAACCTCGAGGCGTTCAAGTATGATGACTTACAGGGTAATTCTAGAGTGACGATTTTAAATACACCCAAGCTCAAGGTTCTGAGCGATACTGACATGGAGATGTCGATGCTCCAATTAGGGAATTATCAGTTTTAAATCGATTATATTCACAAGTACATAAAGATAAGCGATGAAATCACATACATGCCTTCCCTATGATCCTTGGACAGTGTAATTGTGCTCATGAGCTAAAATCAGTTCCATACATTCTAATATGTTTCCCCTGCTTAGAAACTTTAGAAGTCTGTATAAAGGATAACACTTCCTTTAGTGATTACGGATATTATGAGGTTAATGATACAAATGGTGCTATTCTTACTGATGATGATTATGATGGTCATGTTCACCTGATGCCTAACATTAACTGTGTCAGTCATCATTTAATTAAAAAGTGTAAGAGTAAGTAATTATCTTGGAAGGCGGGCCCATTTGGATTTTGTCAAACTCATTGCAGCCAATGCTGAAGTTCTTGAAACAGTGACTATAATTTATGGCGATGGTTTGATGAAAGAAGGGCGAAGTCGCAACAACATTTCCTAATGCAGAATAGAGCTTCTAATATGTTACGGGTAGAATTTCTCAAGAGTAAGTAAAAGTTGCATGGTTTACTGTTTGTGATGTGAAAGTAGAAAAACGAACAGATGCATTTTTACTATTTTTATTAGAATGAATAAGTTATCCATGTTAGTGCTGTTATTGTGCACATGTATGTGCATGTGCATGTTTTCTTTGTAAGCAACATACAAAATACATATTTTGCATTTTCTATATTTTCTTCATTATCTGTTATGTACTTATATACTGAATACATCTTGCAATTCTCCAAAGATAAATGATTCTTTGCATTGATTGATGGCTATGGTCACTGTTAACTCCTTTTGTCTTACTGTGGATTCAGACCCTGAACAACGTATGTGTCTTCTTGACTTTTTGCTCAAGTTGATTGACTCGTAAATGTTGCATGAAAAACATGCATGTTCATATTAGTTATATGTGTTCCATGTTATAAAGTAAAGTATGATGTTAAAGCAATAAAATAAAAAATCAGGGTTACTGGTAGTCATGGGCAGTCTTCTCACTCTTAAACGTTCGTGACTTACTTGCACTTTACCTTCATTTATGGTTATCGTACTACTAATACTATGAGTCAACATTTATTTTTATATTATGTGAAGACAGTTATTAAATCAATAAAGGTGGAAGGCCCGAGAGATTTTAAAATATTTTATCAAGCATAAAGAAAAAAAATTAGACTATTTTTAGCTTATTTTTTGTCTCATCTCCTTCTTTCGAACTATCAACCGATTACAAAAGGCAGTAAGAAGAGTGCATTCATTCCACAACAAATATTGATCAAATCTAAAGAAAAATGGAGCAAAACTATTGTTGCATTTGTTTTCTGACCATGTCCATCTTACCAGCAATTTCAGAAATCAGAACTATATTGATAGAGTTTGTGAACATTATTCGACTTCTAACTTACAACTTACATTCAATGCCCAATGGTCTTAATGTAATACATTTTAATCCTACTGTAGACAACAACAAAATTCTCAGAATTGGACCATTTACGTATAATGCAAGAGCAGTGTTGTTAGAGTGCTTGCATATAAGTCGTAAGGTCCTAGAAGTCAGCTTGGAACTTTTTTGCTTGCTGAGGCGTTGCTCATGCTTGAGACACCATATGCTACAACAAAATTTAACTTTCATAGCAATTGACGGTGGCTTATAATGACTTGTTGAGGCAAACAGCTATAGTTGAGGCTTTCTAGGGAATAAAAATGTTCAAATGCTTCTACATATTGGAAAGCAATAAAAAATTCAAATTCCTTCTATATTATATCTAGCAGTGTTTTCATGACTGAATCCAACCATAGTCTAATTTGGAATAACCTGGACCGTTTGCCGCTTTGGTTCGGAACTCAATCAATTTTTAGTTGTGCGTGAACCATAAGTTGTACTCTTGAATAGTTAATCCAATCGTCCATTTAACATATTAAATCGTGGTTTTTCCCCTTTTGCTCTCTCGCCCATGTCATTTTCTTTCATTTCGTCATCTACATTGTTTTGAAAAAAGTAAATAAACTTATATTCCAAAAATCATGATTGCGCCAAAATCTAAACAATGGTCGCTATTGAATGTGAATTATTGTTGAATTGTTAAGCTTTATGGATATTAAACAAAATATTGAATAGGATATATGATTTTAATTTATTTGCAGATATAGTTGTGTATTAATCATAATATTTGTTTATAGATACAGACAAAAGTTACATTTATTGTTGCTTTAATGGTAAATAAAACCATAAATGAGGTTTGATTGGCCTACAATCCTAAAATTATCAACTTAGCAAGAAGAAATTTTTTGACATACGTCTTAATAATTATAAAAACTAGCCTTAGGTCTCTTTCAAATTTCTTTTGTAAATTACATCCCTTTAAAAAAAAAAAAAGATGAAATTTAAAATGGTACTTAGATAATTTTAACAACTCTATCATGTGCTCTTAGGATATATGTCCATGACTCTTAACCGACGCAATACACAACGTAGCGGTCACTTTTAAATTTGAAAACGTGAGAAGTTAAATTTTTTAAAAATGTGATGTAGAAAACAGTTTTTAAAAAAAAGGGATGTAAAACAGATAAGTTTAGGAAAAGAAACCGTGTACCTAATTTCCGCAAAAAAGAAAGTCACAACATGATTATTATCATATTAAAAGCATTTCCCCAAATCTAAAGGCAACGCTATTAAAATGACTAAAACTAATTAGATTGGTAAGTTAGTTTAGGTGATAAGCAAAATTAAAACATAAATTTGGAAAGCAAAATCAAATAATATTATGCAGCATGTAGAGAATTTTTATTTGTATAAAAGACAGTCTATTATGGTTCTTCGGTGTAGCTACAAAAAAGGGATGCGGTAAACAAAGAAGCTTAAATATCTTGAAGGGTGTTTGAAGATCTTATTTTTTGGGAAAAAACTGGCATCCTGAAGTTTGAGGCAACATATTTACATAGTAAACCCACTTAGAGCATCTCTAGCGGTCTGAATTGGGTGGAAAATGGAAGAAACTACACTTTTTTGGGGCTTCCACACATTCCAACATCGTGGATTTAGGTGTGAGGAAGAAGAAAATTAGGAGTTTCTTCCAATTTATTTTTTAAACGCGAGGTTTAAGGGTTTTCTAAAAATCATTCATGTCCTAAACGGTTTTTAGAAAACCATTTAAGAAGTAAGTAAAGTTTCTGAAGCCCATTTATTTTTATAAACAGTGTTCAAAACACTGTGTATTGGTTTTTTTTTTTAATGGGCATAATTCTCCCACTTGCCGTTAGAATAGCGGGGTAATCCACGTTTATTTTCTTTTTTCCTCTCAAAAATTAACATCTACATGGAGATGCTCTCATAGCAACAAAGTTTGCAATTTTATTTGTTACAAACATGACTTGTAAGTTCATGTACACAAAGTCAGTTTAACACATATAATAATAATTAGATAGTCTATATTGCATAAGGATTTTTGGCACTGGAGATACCCCAAGTTATTGATATTTGTTACTAGGTAAATGTTTTCATTTCGAAAACCATATATCACATACTACATACCGATAAGTTAATATTGCCTTGTTATTTGTAAATAAAATATGCAACTTTTTCATGTAGGAACTTATTAATTTATGATTGTCATAATTCGGCAGTCATTATAGAACATTGTTAACTTGAATTTAAAATCCTAACATCTAATTTCTTAAAACCAGTATATTTCCACCGTCAACCACTAGCTGAACTTCACAAATCCTTTGTCACACCTTTGCTTCTTTGCTCCCTTGCACCTCCTTGCCTTTGCACTATCGTATCGCTAGATGCCAAATTTTTGTATTATCTTGATTTTATATAACTAAATTTTTTTTATTTTTTTTGGAAGAAGGGTAACTTTGGAATTTAAGATGTAAATTATTAGTTTATACAACTACAACATTCAATTTTTACAGTACAAGGAGACAAGATGTTTACCACAATAATGCTTAATCCTTCCATTATTTTGCCAATAACGATATCCATTTATCTTATCATGTTCAGCTAGCAATTTATTTGCGTATAAATAGCATCCGACTTAAAAAATTCTATAATAAAGTAAAATCTCCTTTTTAAACCTTTTTATATGAAAACAATATAAAAGTATCACTTTACATAAAAAAAATATTGTTGACGTCAAATGTGACTGCATCGATCCACTCTTTCGCTCCTCAGAAGTCGACACTAATACATCCACAGTATTCGCATATCGAGCATCCAAGTGCCGGAAAGATGGATTGTTGAGGGAAAAGAAAGAAAAGATAGAACATAATCTCACAATATGACGAGCAACATATAATATGAAACAGATCTTTATAAGAGAAAGAAAACTGTAATATATATATATCAAATCGGAGTACACTAATCTATCATCTGCTTGGATAGTTACACAACCTATCCTCACTCATGTAGATACATACAAACAATCAATGCAGCGGAAATAAAATATACGTGAATACGCATTGGAAGCATCCAGCTCACCTTTTGAAGCTCTGACATTACTAGAAAGTAACACCGGATCAGTCTGCTAAACCAGTGTGAGAAAACACACCTCAAATTGATTTTAATGTTATAAAACCTTTCAAACTAACAGTATCCCATAAAAACAAATCGCATATAAACACGAACGAGTTTTTACCTTACGATAATCAACACATTTCCATAGAAAATCTTTTGATTTTATAATAATGTCTGGGGTTTAAAATAAATAATGAATCATAGTCGAAATTGTTACATTAATTTAATTCTAACATAATAGGTATACAACTAAGTTCGAATGACACTTATTGAAGAATGGATTCCATCAATGACAAGATAAGGATCTACTTTCCGTACAATACACCTTTAGATAAAATGTACCGAGGCTGTATTAAATTTGCACCTCTTCTACTCAAGATCGGCTTACCACTAAATGGATAGTACCGAAAATGATTGATATGCATGTAAATGTGCATATTTTTGCTTCCATATTTAATCTAATTTAATTAAATAAATGAGCATAAGAGTATTTTGATATGTTTAAACCAAAATTTAAATTATTTTCAAATCGTCATTTATTCATCTTCATATATGGGCAAAATGGCTATTTTGTGCATGTATTAATTTTGAGAATATTTATTTGTGAATTTTATTTTTATTTGTAGGAATTGAATGGAAATATGAAGAGGGCTTCATGGAAGTATGCATGCACAAGAATTATAAGGCAAACGAAGATGAAAGCAAATCAATTCATGAAATCATGGAGGACCCCATGTACCCACTTACCATGATGCACAATTAGGAGCTAATGCACGTGTTAGTGGCCATTAAAGTTACATGCACATGTAATAGTGCTAATGGCAACTTGGAGGCCACTCTTCCTCAAGGGCAATTTGGACAGTCCCCCAAAATATTAATGAGTTTCAAAATATGTATAAATATCTCTTATGTTTCATGTAATTAGCTCTTAGTCTCCTCTTTAGTAAATTTAGTTTTTGGCTCAAAAATAAAAATGAAATTATCTTTTATTTTAATTGCTTCTTGGCCTTCTTTCATTTAATTTTCTTTTTATGCAATTTAATTTCATGCTCTTTTAATTCTCATTCTTTATTTTATGAAATTAGTATAGTTTTATTTCTTACAAATAGAGTAGATTTATTTCATGCAAAATTAGTTAGCTCTCATTTTCCCCTTAATTTTGTTCTATGTTGCAATTTACATTTATTGACATGATAATAAATATGACAAGCTAAACCTCTTCGATTTAGGAGTAATGAAACTCTCTTAATCATGTAGATCCAACATATTTGCAAATTTTTGGTATCTTTTGTGTTAATGACAATATTTGATGTGGTTTAACTTTGTCGTTATAGCTTTGAATTTGATAGTTTATGTTGTTGACACCAAATAGGCTATGCTTGAACAAAAATAAACACAAATTACCTCTTCACAGACATATGATGTTGGTAATGAAGTAGATTTGAGAATCATAATTTTACAGTCTATATTACTAATCAATAGTAAATAGATCATGTTTAGAATAGATTTTATTTTCAACTTCATTTATCGTTTTCATGAGAGTTAATAAGTGGTTTAGTGGGTATGTTAAAGTTTAATGGTTTATGTTGGATTAACTAATAACACAAATAGGACATACTTATGATAAACGTATCAACTAAATTCACTGATAACCAAAGAGTGATCATAATTTCATATTGTTGATTTATGTGATCATGAGAAGGAAATTACCTCTAAATTGCCTTCTACTCTCATATTTTTATCCATTTTTAGTTTTTGTTAATTTTTAGTAATTTTTATCTTCACACAAGTTCAAATCTTGGTTTAATTTGATTGAGTAGAATTTTAAAATCAATACAATTCCCTACGGTTCGACCCATACTCATCACATACTAAAATTGTACGTTGTGCACTTCGGTTAATTTTAATCAAAAAAAATCGGCTATTTTCTAACTATATGGAAAAAAATCGTTAAACAATGATCACCTTTGGTTGCTGGTCGACAATTGTACCGAGTATCATAGCACATCTAGATCAGGTGATGATCATACCCTAATGGGAGCGACCCACATGGCACCGTGGCACATCCTTGCTTTAGTGATTTATCAGATGTGAGGAATGAGCCTACGTTTATCTTTTATATAGCAATCCCACTAGGAATGCTAATATTGCCCTCCGGCATAAATGCAATACCAACATTCATCCATACAATATATTCAAGATATGAACAAACCGAAGACACTTATTCCACTGCATATATCTTCGGATCACCCTTAGGATTAGTAGCAAGTCACCATTGCACTTCAAAGAGCTCTGTTTTCCGTTGTCTTTCACATATCTCATATTCGAACGCTTATGCCAGTTCGAAGTGGATTTCAAATAGTATATATAATTTCGGCTCTTCAACCGACCATGATAGTTTTAAACCAAGCTAACATTTGATAATTGGTTATTTAAACTATCAAATAATCAAACCATTCAACCATAGATTTAATTCCATTAGTAAAATAACACTGGTTAAGCACCAAGCAACCCTAAGCCTCTTTAACTAATTATTTCATTCATTAATACAACTTTGTAAATTCTTGTGCAAAAATACTTTTACAAAGATACTTTTCACAATACCTTCTCTATACTTTTCAATACTTTGGAAATATTCATATACTTATCTCATCGATACAAGTATATTCACGAAACACCTATGGAAGATTCCACTTCCAAAAACACATCCATAGTTAGTTCAAAGCCAACGTCATTTAAAAACAGAGATAACGCTAACCCAAAATACTATTTCCTCGGTGTTAGGTATGAAAAAAGAATGTTCGATACCACCATAATTAAGAAGGTCAGTTAAGAAAATCAAACCTCTATTAAATAGAGTTTTTCATAAAATTCCTCTATAAAACTCCTTATTATTACAACTCCTTTTATGAAATATTATTTATAAATTCATCTATAAATATTTAAAACATAATTACAGCCCCCTCCAATAAATTCCTAAATTTCTTTAATAACTCCTTTGTAAAAATCCTTTTCATTTATTTTGTTGTAAACCTCTTTTACAAAACCTTATTCTATAAAACATCACTTACAAAACTCATTTTATAAATTTCCAATTTATTTGTAACTCTTTTATAAAAGTCCAAATTCATTTATAGAATTCCTTTTCCAAATTTCTACATAAATTTCAAACCCCTTCTTATAACCAAACACCAAATATAATCCAAACCCTGAATATAAAATAAACACCAAATATAAATATAAAACTCATCATTTTCATATATTAAGTAAATTCAAGACTTGAATTAATTATTCTAATCTTTCAAAATGATATCGATTTCCTTTCTATAGGATGATATTTATGAAACCATTCATTTATTTACAAACACTATTTATAAGACTATCCTCTGTTTATAAAATAATATTTATAAATCTATCCATTTATACAACATTTTATGCGACTATTCTCAAACATTTATTCCAAATATTTCTTTCTTTCTCTAAATGGAAAATCCCTTTTAAATAAAAGATAAACCTTTTATATTCCTTTTCAAAAACAAACATTTATTATTATAACAATTTTATATAAGGACCAATGCTTCCAAAATAATTATTAGAACATTTACTTAAATATATATATATATATATATATATATATATATATATATTAAGAACAAATAGGATGTTGAAATAAAAATTGAGAGGACCTAAAAGTCTTTATGAATAAAATATCATAGAAATTCCAAAAAGTCACATTTAGTATATTTTTTCAAAACGAAATTGGTTTCAAATCAAACAGCAATTAATAGTATTTCCAAAATACTTTAGCGGGGACAATAGTTACTATAACACTTAACCGATGTATTACTATGATTTTACATAAAATGTTTTAATTTTTAACATATGTCGTTGTCACATCTAATATGACCAAATAATCAAATTACGACATTCAATAATCTATATAATAGTATGACTAAAATAAATTAATGGATATATAATAGGAAATTAAAAATAGCAATATTGAGAAATCCGGATGTCTCAACTAAATTCCTGTGTTTCAAATTTAATTCCTGTGTTTCAAATTTAAATGTCAATCATTTTTAAAAAGAGGATATTTAACCAAATCAACCATAAATTCATCCAAACAAAAATAGTAGATTTTACCTACTATACATCAACTAATTATCCAAAAACGTGAGTTATACCCACCGAAATTCGATTTAGCGCTGAAGTGTTTCGGTTTGAACTAAAATTGAACAACGTTCCATTTTAGCCCAAATTTTCACTACCTTCAAATTCAACCAAACCATCTGCATCATGTAGCATTTAGCATTACGAGCGCAATGCAAAAAGATTTATCTCGACTGGACCTCGTATTAGAAAGTTATTGCATGTATAAGTTCTTAAATTAATTAAATAATTTTAAATTAGCTAATTACAATTTAAACTATGATTTACCCTTTAAAACCCTTCTTCCTCTTTCATAATCTCTCACACCCATAGTCGAAGCTTCTCACCACCCTACCATGAGTAACGAACGTCGAAAACCACCACTGTCTCTGCCAAACATCTCCCCTTCGAATTCTCCATCCACCGGGCCCCATTATCAAGCACCCACACCTCCCTCCGAAATCGCGACATGGACATGCCCCCCCACACATATCAGGTTGCGTTCCACCATAGGGCATCACACTCCAGAACTTTTGGCCAACAGATGGTCTCCCACAGCGTAAGTCAAAAGCAACCCTTTGTTTTCCCTAACGTCAAACTATGGAGCTTCATGAATCACGACTGCGAACCTCGGAATGGGTATATGAATGTAGATCTAGGCAAGATGAGCTCAAGGAAACTTGTTTCAGAAATTTTCATTAAGTAAAACATGAGAATTTGGTTTCTAAAGTTTTCAATTTGTTTTGTTAGTTTTTATGAAACAATGAAAAAGAGCGAAAAGAGAAATGGTGTTTTGAGTGATTTTTCTTAAGTGTTTGACTAATATTTAATCTTTGATTTCCGGCATCTAGCCACATGGATTTTTGTTTGCGTATGAACACTGAACTATAAAATAAAAATACGGTCGCGCTCAAAGCAGTGTTGCGACCCCAAAACAATAATAGTATATACTGGTTTACTAATTTTGTAAAATCATAAAAACACTGCCGATTTTTCGAAAAATCGTCCAACGAAAATTAAAAGAATTTCCAAATTTAAATTTATGGAAAAATAGAATAAATTAAATGAAAAATACGTCAATAAAAACCAAGTCCATTTATTGTTTCAAATGAATTTACAAAAGAAATTCACTATTATTATTTATTAATTTAAATGGACTTAAATAAGACCATTAAATCCATTAAATAAATATTCAATTTAAAATCCTGATATTTAAATCAACATTCAAGTGACTAATTCATAATTCAAATGTCCTAATAATCTCTACACTTGAAATCAAGTTTTAAACTTTAAAAACCAATTCAATATTTAAAATTAATTAATTATTCAAAATTGAATGATCAAAATTTCGGGTTGTTTCATTCTTCCCTCCTTAAAAGAATTTCATCCTCGAAATTTCCAAAGTAAGAAAAATGCCTCGAAACCTTTAAACTTTTCAAAATCAATTAGTTGAAAGTATTACTAAAATCCTAATTATTTTAAAGTTATATAAAATATTGGCAGGTCTCCTTTGCATGACTTGACTGGAAAAACCACAACTCGTCCCAACGGGCCCAAAGCAACAAAGAAAATAAAAGCCAAGTGGTCTCCCATATCTGGGGCATAAAACCGTCAAACCAAAACAATAACACAAACATGTATCTATTAGTCGAGAAACCAAAATCTACTCATGAAACCAAAAGAAATAACTAGCCTTTGCTTCCATGAACCAGCATCTCACATGCAATTGCCATCGAACCATATAACTTGCATTTCTAATAACAAAAGCATATAATTATAATAAAGCCCGTAAGTTGCACATATATCATCCGTATGCAATATCAAATCTGATTGCTTGCTCGATCACACAAATTTAACTTTCGAACTAATATCACACACTCGACCACTCTATATGAGAATCCAATTCGTTTTCTTGATTATAAACCTCTGTTCTCTTTGCATAGCCACCAACTATAATATAAAACTTCATAGTGAAATTAAAAATCCATATCCAGTGTTCTCCGTCAAGAATTGAGTGAAAAATCCTACTCGGATTGGTGTAAATCACAACCAAACCATGTACTCGAATTTAGATCAAGACAGTTATGCGAGTAAAATGATCTACGTGCAAATTACATATTTATTCCTTTGGATTTTCTTAATTCCACCAATTATTATTTCTATTCACATTCATTTTAAATCACAATTAATTTCCAAATAGTATTTACTTTAATAATAAAATTCATTTACAAACCATCTCATAAAATCGTTTCATGTAACCTTACTTAAGTTAAATTTCATTTTCTTAACTCAAGTTTAGAATCATACAATATTCTTTTACATCCTAAGAGTATATACACAAATTTTGCTTTGTTTTACTTAGCCAGGATATTCAACAAATTTAAAATATGTTTGATTTACTATCTTCTCAAAATTTTAAGTTACAACTTATTTTCTTATATTTTCTCAACAACATTTAACTTCAATTTATAGTAACTCGGAAGTTTTGACTGTCCAAAATCATCGAAAATTCCATTTCATTTTAATAAATGAAAATTTCCCAAAAACATCTCAAAACAAGATGCACAACAAAACTAGTCTAATGTGCAGAATACAAGAGTCTAAAATATTACTTAACTTAATATTTTAGGATTTAAACACCCTGTTTTATTTCAAATCATTTTCAAATAAAAATAACATACATTTCCTTTATATATATATATATATATATATATATATATATATCAAATCTTACTTTTAGAATTTGAAAAAAAAATGTTTTACCAAAATAAACTTCTATGGAAAATCCCCATGGTAGCATTTCCTCACTTAGAAACTCAAAAATTAACACCGAAGATGTTACAGTCGTCACCAGAATTGTTCCCCATGACCGAGGTGAGATCGGTGCTTTCTTCTCTTTTTAAAATTCTTTTTCAAATATTTCTATTCATATATACTTCCAAACAATATTATTATTATCTTTCCAAAAAAATTTGAAAAAACCAATTTCCAAAATGCCAGAATTTAAATTCTTAATTTGAATCCTTACTTATAAACTATATTTATAAATCATACTTATATACTTTAATGTCTTATACAAGATCATTTCACAACCTTCTATCTTTGTATAGATCGAATAAAAAACCTTTATGCAAATTAAAATTTTAATCCAACCTCATCACCGAACGCCGTATAGTCAAACTGTGAAACTGAAATCACAATGTGTTCGTATTTAATTCAACCAAAACAACAAATTCTCATAAACTATCTAAGCACACTTAATCAGCAATAAATTATAATTATCAAATATTATCATTCTTTAACAACCTAAAACACCTTATATAGCAATATTAATTTTTAAAATTTCCTTTATACATAAAATATAATCTAGGTAAAATTATTTCATTTACCCAATTTCAAACACTTATGTTTTCCAGTTTATATAGCTAATAATTTCTATTTTGTTGTTTATAGTCTTTTCTCACTATCTCCATATATTTTAACTAATTAGATTTCTTAGAATTAAATTATTTAAATAAATTATTACGTCCATACATTTAAATTAATTAGATGTCTTAAATTTAAATTATTTAAATAAATCAATTAGTTAATATCTGTTAGTTTGTTAACAAATCCTAAAAACCATCTTAACATGAATACCATATTTTTATTGATAAAAATAGGAAAAAAAATTAATTCTTGATCAGAGTAAATAATTAACCATAGAACAAAAATTATACACACAAATTTATAGTTCATTTATCACGGTAAATTACCAAATGAATAAGTAAATATAAAGCAGAGGAATTTTCTACACCAATCATTGGTTCAAGAATTTTCTCCACCTTTTTTGTTTCTAACATATTTTTCCCATACGTATTATGTACTCATTTTAATATTGATTTATAAATTTTTATTAGTTTATTCCACAGGTTTCCGATCAAAATACCTACATTTTTCTTATAAAAGTGATTATTTACAAAGTTCTCATTAGTGCTATCGTATTATTTTCATCTAAGTCTAAATATTTAAATAATTAAATTCATATCGAAATAAATCAAAGGAACTATAATTCATTAATTTTCCAGATAAAGACACTGAAATTTTTATGTAATAGGATAGATTATTTTACCGATGGAGAAAATTCAATTTAATTTAGGTGGATTGCCATTTATTTGAATGGACAATGAGTAGAGATATGTAAATGAAAGGCTGTTGTAAGTTTTATAATATACAAAAAGGTACATAACAACACTACGTTAAAAAATAATTTCTTAAAGTGGGTGATATATAATTTTATGAGAGAAAATGGGAAATAAAGGATTTAGAATCCAAGAGCCGCAATTTGTACTTCACTATATCTATATATTAAATCATAGTAAAACAAAAGAACTTTTAAGGCACTAGTTAATTCTAGTATTATTTTTCTCATTAATTCTCTTATGATATGTTATTTTAAAATATCTTTATAGAATTTGTGATTTTAATATTGTATGCTGCTAAAAGCACCCACAAACCCTCTTCATAGTACAATAATTATTTTATTAAAAACTAATAAAATTACCTACTTCATAATACCATGTTTAGTAATCTCCACATCGTCGAAGTTCATATTTAAACTTCCTTCCTAGATCCATCTCCATATGTTATCATTTAGTACAAGAACATGATCTCTAAATATTCATAACAATCAAAATTACATTGAATGTTAATAAAAACCTAACATAAATTCACAATCAGGTATCAATCAAAATTTACTTCAACACACATACTAACTGATTAACATGGAAATGAAAATTAAAATAAAAATATGGATAACTTAATTTTAAAAAATAATACGTGGGGAACTGCTTCTGGCTAGGTTTGGATGTTTGTTACATCACTTTATTTAGGATTAAGAGTTTTTTAGGGTTTTTACTGCACTACAATACTGGTGCTCTTCTGGCTGGTTCAGATGGTTTACTCGTCTCTTGATTTAGAATTAATTTTTTTTAAAGGAATTGCAGTTCTCAAATTTAAGTTAAGCAATGAAATGAATGAGATGGAATAATAATATCTTATAGAATGGAGCATGATACTAATAAATGAATGTAATGTTAAGTTGTGGTATTTTTTAGTCATGACATTAAAAAGAAGGTTTGTAGGTGCTTTTAACAGCATGCTTAATATTAGTCACAATGTTTTATTAATTCTTACCAGCTGTTTTACATTTAAATATAGACAATCTTGTTCATAATAGCAGAATAATATGAAAATTTCTAAAATTCACAAAAGGTGAAATAATTTAACAAAATTCTAGAAAAACAAATAGCTAATATCTGTATTACTATAAAATTTAAGTATTATTTAAAGCATTATAATTGGAATAAAGATAAGGTAAAGATGTAATATAAAAGAAAATCTTTTTAGAAAGGAAGTTGTTTTTTCTCATTCGATTTCTATTTAAATCATTATCTTCTTTCTAAAATTTGTTACACTAACATTCTTCCAAATCTATATCATGAAAATATATATACCAAGTGAGATTTTGATAATGTGACAATGAAGGTCTTAAAATAGGAAAGAAATTTTTTTTCTAATTTAAAAGAAATATACATATGGCTACAATAAGATATTATTTTAGTTTCTTTTCCACCATTAACATTATATTTTGCTATATAGTAAATTAAACTAACGTAAATAGAACAATAATATACAGGCACTAATTCATTCAAAGCAAAGTTTACACACAAAATTTATATAATATTTGGTACCGTAAGTGAAAATCAATCTCTAAATATATGAATATTAATCTCATTATCATGTAAAATCATACAATCATAACAATTATAAAATATACTAATAAATGCATTAATTTAGCAAGGATACTTTAGATGTTAAATGCCCAAACTCTAGATCACATAATTATGCTGTAGTTGCTATACAATTATATTAGACAGTGCATCTCAATATCACATTTATAATTCAAAAAGCTTCCATTCTTCCTCCTTTTGAATTACTGATACTTAACACCAAAAAATCATTCATTTTTAAAATTAAGTAGAAATGATTAGGAAAGTACGGTGAAAATATGTAAAGAAATCACACTTAGTTTAGGAATTTCATCAATTTGAAAGAAGTTAGCTGTTGACAAAATGCAGTAGACACATAGCTACATTAGGAAAAATTTACAATTTTCTTACCATTAATAACATAAAATCCTTTATAGTACTAAGTTAAAACTAACATAAATATCACATTGATTTGGAATTACTAATAGGTTTGGAAGCTAAATCCGCACGCTAAAATCAAAATAATGAAAAAATGGTTTGTGTTATCAACTAATTTATTATGGAGTACATGAATATTAACCTCATTATTCTACATAATCATACCAAGCATGAAAGTACCAATGAATGTTATAAATGTGTTGATTCATCAAGAATATTTTGCATTCTAATTCAATGCCCAAAGCCTATAGTATTTCCTTTTTCTTTCTGGATAAATGATGTCTAATATTTAAAAATTGTTAATAGTTATAATGCAACAGAAACGTTAAACAAGTAAACTTGTAAGAGAAATTACCTTATAACAATAGAGTTTTATCTTTTGATCCATACTCCACTTTCCAAAAAAAATTGAAGGCATTTTCGAAGCCATATACTAAAATATTTTATAGAAAAATACTAACTGCATACTTATTTTAACAATGCCTATGAATTTTATTAGGTAGATGTCCAATATCGTGACTTATCTCATCTTCATATGAGTTTTACAACAATGGTAAGTGAAGATGTTTCCTTATTATTAAATTATACCGATAAGAGAATAGAAAAAAATGGCGATTAAACTATCGCTAAATAAAGAGAATGGATGAAATTAGGATTTCGTAATTGGGAAAAATTGAAGAATCATTCTTATTCAACCATGGGTAAGAGTTGATATAAGAAAACGTATAATAGGAAGATAAGTTATAAAAAATCAATGAGTCTATTGGTATCTCTTTAAAAATAATGATAATAATAAAAAGTAAAAAAAAGCTTTGGACAATTAAATTAAAGGGACACATGACACCACATGACATTTGTGAGAAAATTAAAAACGAAGTGGCACACATGAATTAAAACCAAGCTTTCATATAATAAAATAAAGGGGTTTTGGCCATAGGGAAGAAGTTGCAAAAAAAATTAGTCTCAAGGACGGCAAATTTGTTTTTTAGTCTGAAGGACACTTTGTAGTGTAAATCACTGAATGATAGATGTAGCCATCATTTTCTGTTTACACTATAACGTGTCCTTCAGACTAAAAAACAAACTTATCGTCCTTGAGACTAAATTTTTTTGTAACTTTTTCCTTGTGCCTATTTTCTTGTAAAATAAATGTGTGTAACACGATGGAAAAGGGGTAACTAAGTGTGGTAACAGTCTAGGTTCAAGCTCTGCTTTGTACACACTCTCGCAAAAAAAAAGTACCCCGAGGGTTATATGTGTCATAAGTTGAAACATACATGCATAAATTGAACCCTCCTGGAGTTAGTCAGTCCGCCTTCCCTCTCAGAGGCCCTATGTATCAGGGAGTTTCTAAAAAAATATAATAGATAGATGGATATCCCAGAGGTCCTCTATAATTGGGAATTCCTTTTGTTACAAAGCAAGTGTCATCAAGATCATGTATGTGCTCGTTCTAGAAGGCAATGAAAGAGATGTTCAATCGGGATGCTGACACATTGAAAGCTTCGTTAGGTGGAGCCAACACACACAATGAAGTATGTGTACATGTGGACATGATGGAGTGCCAAAACTCAACATGATATTAGTGTCGATGGTACAAGGGACCACTAGACGGTGCGAGAGTGACTGAAGTTGAACTCCATTAGAGGTTTGAGTAAAGAAGAATGAATCATCAAGGCAGAAACGTGATTAAACAATGTGACCCGCTGCTAGAAGAGGACTCATGTGTACGCAACCCGCTCTCCCTACACTGAGGAATCATGATAACCATCATGATAACCAAGATGGCTTGAGTGGAAAGTATTCACCTTAAGGTGGAGATCTAGTAATGTAGATAACTACGTAAAGAAGTGGAAGCAGCCTGACCAACTGTAGAGCTTCTTCAATATGCTCCAAAATGAAGGTTGGAGGAAATGCTCACCAAGGTGGAAATTTGTTAGGTGTGGCAAGCATTTTAGAATGCGTGGATTGAACGAGTAAGTCTCACATTAGAAGAAATATGGCGTATAACATGGTACATACATGAAATTGATGAGGTGTAGCAATGGGAATTCCTTTTGTTATAAGTAAGTGTTGCCAAGATCATGTATTAGCTCATTCAGTGAGGCAATAAAAGTGAAGCTTAATTGGGATTCTGACACATTAGAAGCTTCAATAGGTGACGTCATTAGAGACAATAAAGCATGTGTATATGGGAACACGTTGGAGTGCTGAAACATACCTGTTGGTAGCCCTTAAAATGTTGGTATTATGAAAGAGTGTAGTGTAAAAATTTATATTATTCTTTAGCAATGGTAGTAGGAAAAGGAATACGAGACGCCATTAGCAATGCATTACGTTTATAAAATGAGAAAAAATAGTTACCAAAATTATATTTGTTTTGTAAAGAGACCGTGAATTAATAAAAAGCGTGTCACTTTAGAGACTTTATAGTTAAATGAGATTCATATTTTGTTTTGTAAAATGATAGTTAATTTTATTGTGATATTATATTATTTGGTTTTCATAACAATAGGAAATTGATTAGCCAATCATTTTAAAATACAAATATTTTTGCACTGTACCCGTTTTTCAGTACTGTTTCGACTATTTAGAAATTTTGACAGCTCCATTTAGTTTCAAAAATTTGAAAGTTTTGATCAAGTCCCAACTCCTATTTATATTACTTTGAATACTTCATGGACTTATACCAATCTCGCCATATTTTCTTTTTGGGCTTTTGGACAGGGAAGTTGTATCTACTGTATGTTAAGTAGACTACCATGTAACAAAAATTGGAATTGTATTTTTTAGTTATTCGAAATCCACTTACTTTGAAAGCAGCCATCAACCTTATGGGTATGTCAATGTCATTTCTAAACAGGAACGAATTGTGAAGTCCAAAATATAAGTAAGCAATATAAAAGCCTAATTCATTAGTAGCCTTAATCCAACAACATGCTCAAAACCCAACCTCTCAAACAATAAAACCAAATTTCATATTGGTTAATACGTTTAAACACATAAATGTACTGTGCAGCCCCACCAAGTTTTTGAAAAAATTCAAGACAAAATTGCCCTTATGGTATTCATCCATCTTTTTATCTCTCATCATATTTATCCTTCTTCCATTCATCTTATCCAATGAACCCTAATAGTATAATTTTAGTAAATATTATGCTTGAACCAATTAATTATGATGATGATAATACAAATCTAATGAAATAAAAAGAGGTAAAACATGAATTTTACATTGTTTTGATATTTTTTATTTCGAAAATGCACAATTTACAGAAGAACAATTGAGCGATTGAGCTAAAAATCACACAATAGAAATGTGTGATATGTATAACAATCATGTATCTATGATGTGTGGATTAAAAAAATTTCTTAAAGTTAGAAAGGTTTACGTGCATTGAAATTTTTTAAAGGATTATTTTTTGTTCACTAAGAGTATAAAGGGAAAATGTTAATAAAAAGATTGCTATACTCAGCAAAAACATGGGTATAATGGTTTTTTCAGTTTTCTTGGGGGCTACTCAACAACTTTACGTGTTTAAATAGAATTAGCCTTTTCTATTACCATGACTCTTTTTAGCCTAAAGCCATCGATCTCAAAAGATAATAACCAAAAAAATGTCTCAAACAACTCTCTTAAGCAAAGGCCAATGTAAAGTGTTTCCCTGCTCCATAGAATGTAAAGAAAACCTAATTAGTTGCCTCCGCTTTATCTCCTCATTCATCAAATCTATTGCTGGATTATCTACTTTCTCAGGTAATTACGCCAAACCGGTTTTTCTCTTTTCTAATACCATCGCCCAAAACCCAATTTTTTGGGGAAATTCTGATCCGATTAACGCTGAAACCAGATAGATTGGCTAGGATTTTGGTATGCAGGCGAAATTTCAGATCATGATTTTTATATGAACACGAACTATGTACGGAAATATAACCAAAGCTAGTTTGATTTTTTATGGAATCACTTTGTACATATTTACCAGAGAGGTTCATAATTACCATATATACCATCATAAATCATGCATATTAGAAACGTTGTGCTTTCACTATGTCTATGCTTATCTGCGAATACAGCCGATGACCGTAAAATTTGTTATACAGGACAATAGGGTAGTACCTGTTCACTTCTCTACCCCTTAATGCAACAAAGTATAGAAAATTTTGAGCTAGACAATGGTTTTGACAAGCATTATGACATGCTCAGCTATCACCATGTGTAGCCTAAAGCAAACCTTATTTATTTATTTTAAAATAAAAAAATTGATTTTGATAATGACATATAGATGCTGGCATTACGTGGCAATTAGCATTGCATAGGCTAGAATAATTAAAGATCATATTTTAAGGCCATTGAAAATGGTGGAAAGTTCAAAGTGACATATACTAGTAACATTGCGGTACTAAAAGCATCACAACACTGCAAGGGACAATACATAAAGCGCACCTTCATTTTTGCCTGAATTTAAAAACAAATTTAATGCAAAGTGCATGTTAGCATTGCATATTTAACAGTAGAAAACCTTACACAATGGCTATGTAATATAGTTTATCATGATACGCAAAGCAATTGATATAGTAAATAAGGAAATTTATTAAGGGATATAAATTAAACAGTATATTTGCACTTTGATAATACAAGAATAAAAGATATAGCATGAATTAATTGTTGTTATGGTCAACTAAGAGAATGGGGTCGTCTTTTGTTGTTAAAAACTAGAGTGGGTTTCATGTCTTCTTCTTGCTTTTAAAATAGTTTGTTTAGGCATTTAGCGTTGACCCATGGAGTTAAAAAAGTTCTCCAAAACCTACTTGCTTGCCTAGGTAACAGCGCTGCATCATATTCATTTTATATTTTTATGTGCTAAGTTTGTGTAATCGTGTACATTTTGAGATTTTTTAGTTATGTACTGAAAGTCAATTGATAAATGACCTGGATATAACTTTGCATATGAATGAATTAGGTTAAGAGATCTTTTTCATTGTACTTGGAATTTCGTTTCCAAATCTTTTAAATATAAGAGGTCACTACAATAGAAAGACCCTATTACAACTGTAATTTTACAACGACCATAAAATGTCAGTTATAATAAAGGATTTTTACAATCTTTTTCTTTAGAAAGTTGTAATAACCTTCTTTTCAACAACTCTTTTATTTTTTCAGTTATAATAGATGCATTACAACCTTTCCTTTTTATCAGTTGTAATATATGCATATTTGTAGCAACTCTTTTATTTTGTCGATTGTAATAGAAGCCTATTACAACCTTTCTTTTTTACTAGTTGTAATAGTTGCATATTTTAAACAACTCTTATTTTTTGCCATTTGTAATAGATGCCTATTACAACCATTTCTGTTTGCCCATTGTAATAATCAATTAATAATTATAATTAAATAATAATACTTAATAATTAAATAATTAGTGATAAACAATCATTATTGTTAAATAAAAATTAATAATTAATTTGAAATATGAAATAGTTACCAGTAATAATTAATATTAATAGTAATTATTCAATGATTAATAATTAATATAATTAATAATAATTATTATTAAATATTAATAATAAATAATTAATATTAATAATTAGTAATTAGTAATTAATTTTTGATAGTTAATAATTAATAATTATAGTGTTTTTTTCAAAACGTCGTATCAACTTATTTTCTACCGCTATCTTTTGACTACTGTAATAGAGGCCTGCTAAATAATAATAATAATTAATATTTAATAATTAATTAATAACAATATTAATATTTAAGAAAATTAATAAATAATATTTAATAATAACCTTGCAAATTAGTAATAATTAATAATTACTATTAAATATTTATTAATTAATAAGTGGCAACATATACATAATAGAGAGAATTAGGGAAAATGACAAACTTTCGAAAAAATTAAGCCGAAGGACACCAATTTTAATTGCTAGGCCGAAGGAAAAATGCTAGTTATAATTAGCATTATATTCAACTTTTACACTATAAAAAATGCTAGTTATATCTAGCATTATATTAAGTTTTACACTATACAAAATGCTAGTTCTAACTAGCATTGTGCTTCAGCCTAGAAAAACAAACTTGTTGCCCTTCAGCCTAAACTTTTTTCTAAGTTTGTCCTTGTACCTATTTTTCTAATATAGAGGGAATTAGGGAAAATGACAAAGAGGGAATTAGGGAAAATGACAAAGAGGGAATTAGGGAAAATGACAAACTTTCAAAAAAATTAAGCCGAAGGACACAAAGTTTAATTTTTAGGCCAAAGAACAAATGCTAATTATAATCAGCATTATATTCAACTTTTACACTATACAAAATGCTAGTTATATCTAGTATTATATTCAGTTTTACACTATACAAAATGCAAGTTATAAGTAGCATTGTCTTTCGGCCTAAAAAACAAATTTGTTGTCCTTCAGCCTAAATTTTTTCCTAAGTTTGTCCTTTTACTTATTTTCCTGATATAGAGGGAATTAGGGAAAATAACAAAGTGGGAACTAGGGAAAATAACAAAATTTCAAAAAATTAAGCCGAAGGACACCAAGTTTCATTTTTAGGCCGAAGGACAAATGCTAGTAATAATTAGCATTATATTTAACTTTTACACTGTACAAAATGCTAGTTGTATCTAGCATTATATTCAGTTTTACACTATACAAAATGCTAGTTATAACTAGCATTGCCCTTCAGCCTAGAAAACAAACTTATTGTCCTTTAGCCAAAAAAATTTCTAAGTTTGTCATTGTGTTTATTTTCCTAATAGAGGGAACTAGGGAAAATGATAAACTTTCAAAAAAATTAAGTCGAAGGACACCAAGTTTTATTTTTAGGACGAAGAATAAATGCTAGTTATAAACTAGCACTATATTCAACTTTTACACTATACAAAATACTAGATATATCTAGCACTATATTCAGTTTTACGCTATACAAAATGCTAGTTATAACTAGCATTATCTTTCAGCCTGAAAAACAAACTTGTTGCCTTCAACCTAAACTTTTTTCTAAATTGTCTTTGTGCCTAGTTCATGTAAATAATAATTAGGTTTAAATAATTAGTATTCAATTATAACTAAGAAGTAATAACTGATAATTGATTAAGAAATAATATTAAATATTTTAATAAAAATTAATTTTCGAGAACATAGCATATTTAAAATAAAATTTCACCCACTATTTCTAACCTATGATATATAATTTTATAAATTTTGGTGAAAATTAGAACATGACTCGCAAAAAATTGGTGGCAACCTGTGAAATCTTGGCAACAAAGGCATGAAGTATAGGGGAAAATAATGAAAAATTGGATCTAAAATTCATGCGTTGTATTCGTTGCCTAATGATCTACACCCTCACACTGGCCTCCTTCCAAACTCTTCCTTTCCTAAATAAAAATTGATCCCAAACTCTTCCTCCCCTTAGACAAAGTTGCACCTCGAAATATTGTCATTTGCTCAACAGTCTCTCAACCCATTTTAGTTAAGTTTTATCCCCTACCAACCAACATTTTGTGGAATTTTTGGCTTGGGGAAACATGACCGAATATGTTGGAGAAGAGAGAAGATGAAACCGACAATTCAACGAACTTTTGGCAGCTTCAAGTAGACATATGCAGAAATACAAACACCATGTTACCCATGGCTTTCATAGCCACCGCCGATGATCTAGGATGATAGGTGGCCCACTATCAATAGAAATCTAAGCTAGGCGAGATGATTACTTCTGCACTTGTCACTAGTTCCAAAGATAGCTAGAGTGGTTGTGCTCGTGCACAGGCTGTGCACGTGTGTACAAGATCATAAGGAATAAGGTTAGAGGGAATTAATTTAAAGGATAAAAATTCGTATAATTTTAGCCTCAAGGACACGACCTCAATGTTTTAACCACAAGGACAAACATTCTCCTAAAAATTATTCAAATGGACAAACATTCTTCCAAAATTATTTATAAGGACAAACATTCTTCCAAAACTGCTACCGAACTAAAAACTGATATCTAAAAACCACTACCGATAACTACAAACTGGTACCTAAAAAATGCTATCAATAACTAAAAACTGATACTAATGAAAGTTGTCATTTAGGCTAAAATACCGAAGGTCTGCCCTTGAGGCTAAAATGCTGAAAATATTTATCCTTCACAATAATTCCTTGATAAGGTTAATCCAATTTGTTTGGCCTTAAAATTCAAAACCAGCTGTATATATTCATGATATAACCATTGTATTAGATGCCTAATAACCTCTTTAAATAGGCGAAAGGATCAAGTTATAAAGGCATTGAGTTTGTGAATTAATAAAAACTATTCCTTTGTTTTTGAAAATCTGTTGCTTTTTCCTGTAATTCTTTTCCCTTTTCTATCTAAAACATCTTCTTATTTCCTTTAACTTTTGTTAACTTATTAACTGCATAACTCTCCTCTCAAATCCTTTCCTGTAACCAATTTGAAACATACTTGCACCTTTAAACCACCACCAAAAGTTTCGAAAATCCAATCCATGTTAACTACATCCATGAAGAAACCCTTAGAACCACATGATCAATCACCTAAAGAGTCAAGACATGAGCACATTAACATCAAGATTTCATTTTCCATCAAGGAACTCCAAGAGTGCAACCAAACTCAAGATCTTAACGTCAGGATGGATGGCGTGAATGGAATCCTTGACAGCATAGCAAAGGAATTGAAGGAGCTTGAGAATCAGCCCAAAACACAATACATTCTTCCTACTCACCGATATTTACGAAGACCAAATCAAGAATCTTCCTTCTCTAAAACCTATCTTCAAAATCACACCAACCTTTCAAAAAATACCCATTATCCTCCTAATGATGCATCAAGAAACACCGCTGGTGTCCTATCAAGTTTGAAAGTAACTATGTGATCGTGTAATATGAAAGTTAACTAAATTACTTACTTAAGCGGAATATGAATATAAAAAATATAAGCAATAATAAAAGACATCAAAGATTTTTATACTGCTTTGAACTTCCCGTTCTACGTCCAGTCCCAGACTCCTTTTGGAATTCAATCGATACCCTCGCTGCGTCCGAAGGAACAGGCATTACACCGCCTAAACAACAGAACAGAACTTCAAATACAAGTGGAAATGCTTTTTACTGAATATGCTCTGTAATAGCACTGATAAGTAAATAAGAGTACACCCTTCTTATAATCTTCTCCTTTATGGTATATAGTGAAACTCGTGAAGAAAGGAAGACTAATAAATCACACAAGAATATGGTTGAGTGTTAGTGATCAAATAGTTTGATTTGAGAATCTTTATAGCAAGTAGCAAGTGTATAGAATTTAGAAATCAAAAATAAGAATTCTTTAATGATAGTGTTAAAATTGCTTGCTATTTGTAGTTGTGAAAAGGTTGCAATGCTTCATGAAGAGTGGCCATGGATCAGAAAGAAGCAACTAATGAATTGAGCGTTGTTTCTGTTCAGGGAAGAGAAGCACCCTTTCGAAAAACTAGCCCTTTTTTTAACCCGGAAGTCTGAATAAAATTCAACCTTCTGAATGTAGAGAAATGACAAACCAACGCTGAAACAGTGCAAAATAGGTTGAATTTAGACATCTGAATATTAAGGTCAGACGTCTGAATGCGCTTTAAAATTTATGTTGCACTTCAGCATTCAGACGTCTGAATTAATGATTCAAACATCTGAATCCTGTGTTTCAGACATATAAAAGCTTTTCTTTGAAAACAAGTGCGTGTATTCAATAGCTTGTGCACGTATACCAATTAAGAGATATTTTAACATATATTACTAGCTAAACACAGACTCTAACAATATAACAGATTACGCTCTTCAATCCGGAGTCTGATCATCAATATTTTCCTACAAAACTTGGTTATATAAACTCATATAATTATTGTTATCAAAATATCAGAAACTGAGGTTCCAACAAAATTCACCAGGCCACATCACACCAAACTCCAATCAATCACCAAAACTCCTCCAAAATACCATCATCAAGTTAGAATTCCCTACGTATGATTGAGAAAGTGGTGTGATAGAGTAGATCAGTCAAGTATAGCATCTTTTTCAGTACCACAATACACCAAAGATAGAATGGGTACCCACCTATTTTTTTCATCTTAAAGGAGAAGCCCATTTATGGTTCAGATGGCTTACAAAAAAGGTTAAGAATTATGAATAATGGATGATATTTAAGAAAGAGTTATTAGCGAGATTTGGACCAGAAGATCCTCAAAGACCCTGTGGGGCAATATCCAACCTTAAACAAACCTCTAATGCCCGAGTTTACCTAGCCGAATTTGAACAACTGTAAGGATTGTGTGATGCGCTACCAGATAAATACTTGTTACAGAAGTTCATTGATAGTCTCGGAGAAGAAATAAGTTATGATGTTCTAGCTCTTAACCCTATTGATTTTAGAGAGGCAAAAAGTCTTGCAAAGTATTCGAATGCAAAAGAGCTAGTAAAAAGAAATGCAAGCTTAGCAGTTCATCAAGAAACCATCTACAAAACAAGTAAAGATAAGTAAACAAAAAGGAACTCTAAAGAAGATTTTGCCAAAAGTATATATTAAGGAAGGTTTTATGCCTCTACATGATGAAGAAGACATTAAACCAAAAGATAACAAGGTACTAGAAAAAAAAGAAGTTAGTGAGGACCCTATTATGCGTAAGGGAAATAAGGAGGAGTCTTATGCCATTACCCTTAATTCCATGTGTGGAATTTCTGCCCTATACACCATAAGAGTACAAGGTCTAATTAGCGGTAAATCAATCACTATATTGATTGCCCCAGGGTCTACACATAGCTTCATAAATACCGAATTATCAAAATGGTTAAATTTAAGTGTCCAAGACACCATGGAATACAAATAGAAAATGGTGAAAAAATTCAAGGAAAAGGAATTTGCGAGGGTATTATTTTTAAATTCCAAGGATGCACAATGCCAATTGATTTATTAGTAATACAATTAGAGGAATGTTAGATAGTATTAGGGGCTTAATGGATAAAAGAACTAGAAGATGTGTCCTTTAAGCTTTGTTGGGCGACAAGTTAAATTCCAATTCCAAGGACAAAATCATATATGGCAAGGCATGAAAGATAACAATAAAGTGATTTGTGATGAAGACATATAAAAGGAGTGTACAAAAGGACAACTAACTTTACCCTTGTACTCTAAAGAATTGCATGCTCCTATGGCATGTTGCACAACTTAATAAATACACCCTGAAGTTCAAGGAATACTGCAACAATTTCTATCTGTTACCAGTGCTAGCCCGCCATTACCCCCAAAGAGAAATTGTGACCACAAAATATCAATATTACCAAATGCCAAGTCTATTTGCCTTAGACCCTACAGGCACTCTGTTATATAAAAAATTAACTAGAAAAGCTCATCAAGAAGATGTTGGAATTTGGGATTGCCCAGCCTAGCACCAATGAATACTCATTGCTTGTAATCATTGTTAGGAAGAATGATGGAACATGGAGAACATGCATGGATTACATGTCACTCAATAGCAAATAATTAAAGATAAGTTTTTAGTTCCTTTAGTTGGTGATTTACTAGATGAATTACATGGTTCAATTCATTATACTAAACTTGATTTAAGATCTGGCTATCACCAAATTTGTATGCACACCTCTGATATTCACAAGATAACTTTTAAAGCACAAAGGACATTATGAATTTATTATAACGCCCTTCCGACTTCAAACGCACCATCAACTTTCTAGGCTTTCATGAATGATATATTTAAGCTATATTTAAAAAAGATTATCCTTGTATTTTTTGATGATATCCTATTCTATAGCCAGACCTGGTCTAAGCATATGTGGCACAATAGACCTGCCTTGCATATGCTGGAACATAATCGGTTGGTCATCATACTTGCAAAGCGTAAATTTGCTGAGAGTCAAGGAACATACTTGTGACATGTCATTTCAAAGAATGGTATAGCTGTGGAACTAGATAAGGTTAAGGAAATCAAATTGTGGCCACAACCAAAGAACATTAAAGGATTGAGGGGCTTCCTTGGACTCATAGGATATTATAGGAAATTTATTAAAAATTATAGGACGATTGCCAAACTAGTGACAGTCTTACCCATGAATAATGCATACAAATGGAATAAGCAAGCCAAAAAAGCCTTCAACAAACTCAAACAATTCTTTATGAAGCCACCAATACTTAATACGCCAAACTTCAACAAGGATTTTATCATTGAGTATGATGCTAGTAGAGTGGGAATTCGAGCTGTTCTAACACCGGATGGTAAACCTATAGCTTATCTTAGTCAAGCCTTGAATGGAAAATATCAACAGCTATCCACCGATGAAAAGGAGTCATTTTTCTTAAAAGAAAGCAAAAATGGTCTCCGTACTTAATTGAAAGGAGGTTAATCATAAAAGCTGACCATCAAAGTTTACGACATCTTTTGTCATAAAGATTAACAACAGGAATTCAAGGAAAACGGCTAGCTAAGATACATTGATTTGACTACAAGGTTGAATATAAAAAAGGTAAAGAAAACACTGTAGAATATTAATTTCCTAGGTTGCCAGAGGAACAATTCTTAGCTTCATTATCCATGCATTGTTCTACTATATCTCATTCAGAGCAGCTGGCTACCCGAACTAAAAGATCACATGCTACACTCTGAATATTACAAGGAAATGCAACAAAAGATTATATAAGGAAAGATCAAATTGGATAAATATAAGGTAATTCATCGTCTTATATTTTATAAAAAAAGAATATATGTAGATTTCAATTGCAGGGAGTTACTTGCGATCATACTTAAGGAGTTTTACACCACCCCTTTAAGGGGTCACGTAGGCATTAGGAAAACCAAACGTAGACTTAAACAAGTATTCTATTGGAAGGGAATGAAAAAAGATGTGGCAGGATTTATCAAAGATTGTGATACTTGTTGGCATAACAAACATGAGAACATACCGGTGCCTGGATTACTGCAACCTCTGCGCATATCAAAAAGGGTTTGGAGTGACATATCAATGGACTTCATCATAGGCCTTCCAAGTAGTCACAAATATATTGCTATCTATTCAGTGGTTGATTGGCTTACCAAATACTCTCATTTTTTCCTCTTCAACACCGTTATACAACCAAAGATGTAGCTAAAATGTTTTTTAATAGGGTCTTCCAGCACCATGGCATGCTACAAAGCATAGTGAGTGATTGAGATGCAATTTTTATAAGTACATTTTGGTAAGAACTTTTCAAGCTACATGGATGCACACTTAAATCAAGCTCAGCGTAAGATCCTCAATCTAATGGGCAAACTGAGGCCATAAACAAGATTTTAAAGGGATATCTTTGATGCTTTGTATGCCATAAGCCAAAATAATGGTCACAATGGCTAGCACCAGCAAAAAACTGGTACAACACTAATTGAAACAGTTCTACAAACACTACCCCCTTTACCGCTTTGTATGGTATCCCACCACCAACACTATTATCGTATATTCCTAACACGGCTTAGAACATCTCTAGTGGTTAGAATTTAGTATGTAATATTAAGGTTTTCTCCCCCAGCCGTCAATTTATCTCGTAATATTAATGGTTATATTCAGAATCCGATTATGGATTCTGAATTGGGCTTGGGCACCCAATAATGGGTGCCTAAGCCCCCCTCCCAATAACCCCAAACCCCCCAATGGCTATAATCAACTTCTTTTTTTACCCCAATGGCTTAAACAATTAAATTTTGAATTACTACGGCTATTAACGGTCATATTTTGAAATACAATGGCTATAAACAGTCATATTTCTTATATCATTATATATTGGAATAATTTTGAAATTGTAGAACACACATCTCCTCTACTACTAAAATTATATTCTCAATTTCATAATATTGAAAGTATGTCTCATCCGTTTCAATCATATACCGAAGCGATGAATATGGATAACTGGGATTTGGATTCCTAAACCGTTCAAAATGTTCATCCCCAAACTACTCCCCCTCAATCCTTTTATTCTTCTGCTCCATGGAATGGAGATGAAGACAAAGATCTGTGTTATATCTACTGATATTTTTCTAATGACTTTGTCAAGTGAAATGATCAAAGTGGAGAGGCGTTTTGGAAGGAAGTTATGACTGCGTACAATAAAAACCATGTTGAAAAGACTAGGTCAATGTCTGCAATTACTGGTCGCTTTGGAAAGATTTATCGACAAATGCAGTTCTATGAGTCTCAAATTCACAAAATAAGAACAACAAATTCAAGTGGAATGGGTGGAAAAGCAGAATTGGTGACGCTTTGAAAAATATCAATTTCTAATTATATTTATATTTTATCAATTTGTTAAGATATCAATTTGCTCTTATCTTTTTTTCAAAAGAGAGTGGCGAGCGATCAATTCTTCAAATTATTTCCAAGAGAAATGGTGCAAAGAAACCGCATTACTATCAATTTGAAAATTGTTATGACTTGCTTATTAGTCGTCAAAAATGGAGCTCGAACAGCGCAAAAGGCTTAAGAGATGTCCAGTAAAAGTCAAAGGGCAAGAAAAAAGCAAGTCAAACTAATTATAGTTCTAGCCCAGGTGATTCTTCTCGTATGGATTCTAATTTATACCCAGATAACGAAGCTGAAGAACCAGAACCCGAATTTGATGAAGATGCTAGACCGATGGGTCAACGAGCAGCTAAGAAGAAAATTGTCGTTCAATCCCAAATTGATTTTTAGTTAGGACTAATGCATGAAAAATATGTGAGAGAAAATGCAGAATGTCAAAGAGGCAGTGTAGAAAAGCTTGCCATAGTAAAAGAATTGGTCGAGATTGAGAAGGGCAGGTTTGAAATACAACGACAACGTCAAGAGACCTTAGTAACGGAAAAAGATGTCACAAGAATGGATCCATTGATAATTATTAGATGGAATATAGACAACGCAAAACTGAGAGTGGATCAGGAACGAAACATATGTAGTTGAAATATTCATGTACTAATTTTAGTTATTGTAGTTGAAATATTCATGTATCTTTAGTTATTGTTTTCAATTATGCATTATTTTTAGGTATGAAATATTCAATGGTATATCATTTTTTTCGATGCATTCTTTAGGTAACATTATAGATTTAGTTCACCAGATAAAAAGCTATTACAAAAAACATAATCATAGCATGCTACACTTCGTTACACAAATAAAAAGGCAAACAAATGTTATTAAACAAAGATCCACCATCATGAACTACTGATTTCCATAAGAAATCCAAATATTCCCCATTAAATCCTTTCGGAGCCTATTATGAATAGCCGCACTGTGATATACTTCATGATGGTCGACATGAATTGTGTATTATCCTTCAGTTCGTAACGTGGTAGTGTGGAACAATTCAGGGGGTTATCTAGCCCCATCATACTCGAAATCAGGATAGTCCATACCTCGTTCATCCTCAATGATCATTTTATGAAGAATTATACAACAGAATATAATTGTAGTCATTTTTGATCTCTTTCATAATCTACATGGATTACTGACCATTGCAAATCTTGACTGAAGGACCCAAAACGCTCTTTCTACGTCCTTTCTTTGTCCTTCCTGCATTTCAGCAAATTGTTTCTGTTGTGCCATCATTGGGTTTGCAAATATCTTTACAATCGTGCTACATTCGAGATAAATTCCAACTTCTAGATAGTATCCATGCTCATATGTGTTATGACCAAGAGTAAATGATACAGGAGTTGATTTACCTTGCGCTAAATCATTAAACAAATGAGATCGTTCGACAACATTTACGTCATTAAGAGACAACGCATTCCCAAGAATGCCAAATCCACAAATCATGAGAGGAAACTGCTTCTTAGATGACAGTTGGTTTTTTTTGCCGTTATATGCTCCATGAAAAGCTTTAGGATAGTTCCTCCACTCCAAATGCATACAATCTAAACTTCCAAGCATGCCAGGTCAGCCTCTACTTTCATGTATTTCACGCAATTGTGTTATATCTGTCTCGCTTGGAGAACGAAGATATTCAGTCTCTTAAATGTTCACAACCAATTGACAGAAGTGATCTAGGTTTTCCAATGCCATGCTCTCTAAAATATGATATGCGTCGCTAAAGGCATTAGCGGGTGTACGGTATGCTAATATCCTCAAACCTGCGGTCATATGTTGATGCCCACTTTAACCTTGTTTTTTTGCAGCATCTTTCTTGTAAAAACGTAATTATAATTCTGCTAAATACTTTCAAAATTTTTAAAAACAATGGATGACACATTCTGAATCGTCTTTTAAACATCTCTAGATCATAGTTGGATCATGAGCAAAGTAATCTTGCATAAGTGTTTTGTGAAATGCTTCCTACTTACGGATGACGTATTTCCGACCCATGACCGAGCCACCGTGTTTTACAGAAGTTGAATCGTATGCTTCATGGTAGATCTCCATTAGTTCCTCTTCCTTGTGTTGATGAGCTAACGCATAAGCTTCTTCGTTAGAGTCGCTATCGCATAGCAAATAGTAAATTTCCAAACATTGTTTTTCAGGAGAGTTATTTGATTTATGAATGTTTGTGTTAGATTGAGTTGTGCTGAACAAGCATGAGATTCATATGGTTATAAGGGGTAACATTTTGGAGACACCTTGGCAGTGTGTAGTCAAATCACATACTTTACCCACATTCAGTTGTAGGCCAATAGTCCTTTCTTTGTTGAGTGGAGACAAGGTGGCTCAGTGTGCAGTCAAATCACATACTGTAGCCACATTCATTTGCCGGCCAATATTCCATTCTTTCTTGAGTGGAGATAAGGTGGCTTAGTGTGCATTCAAATCACATACTGTAGCCACGTTCATTTGTCGGCCAATATTCCTTTCTTTCTTGAGTGGGGACAAGGTGGCTCAATGTGCAGTTAAATCACGTACTGTAGCCACGTTTATTGGCCGATCAATATTCCTTTCTTTCTTGATTGAAGACAAGGTGGCTCAGTGTGTAGTCAAATCAAACACTGTACCCATGTTCCACTGCTAGCCACAACTGCTTTCTTTATTGAGTGGAGCATCTAGTATATATGTACACATTATCGTTATCTGTTTAAGACATTTAAAAAATTAATATAATTCAAACAACAATGTCCAACTTGACATTTTCATCACATGAATTGAAGCTGCTTATGCAGTACTACATGCAAACCGATAAGATGTGCGAAGATCATGATATAATGGTAATTCATTTATGGGACACTCGGGCTCAACTTTACAACAACGACATAGGCTGTCGAGTTAGACGTACGGCTCAAGAGGTTAGGACTGCGTATAGAAACTTTACTAGGGCATGCACACATTACACAAAGGTTATTAATACGGTTATCTCAAAAAATGCGTTCGAGACTACAGTTCGACTTTTGACTGTCGATACAGTTTAAAATACTGCACTCCCTTCATTGGCCATGATGCATACATTATACATCAAAATTGGCTTGAAAGATTTTGATGGCCTTAATATAACGTATAACTAGTTGGTTATGTAACGGTCGGTAATGCATTATTAACTTGGAGAAGTCTCAATGTGTAGTTGGTTAAGTAATATTGTGTTCTATAAAGAATCTTTTAATGTTTAGACAACTTTCTGAATTGTCATTTCAAACAATATGGCCTATTGTTGTTGTCAGCTCAAAAAGTAATGGTATCACATCAAACAAAGAGACTTGTTTGTTTATATATGCGCCTTCTGAACTCCTTCTTCTTCTTCTTTCATAATCATCTTCTTCTTCACTCACAACAATAATTTCTTCTTCAATGCAATGCCTTCTTGGCCTTTTTCTATCGATTCAGATGCAGGCTACGTGCCTACAGAGAGTCCACATACTGATGAGGATTGGCTTATCAATTATCAAGACCAACACCATGTAGATGTCCGCAGTCAGTTTCCAGATCTTGACCAGCTGAAACTTCACGAGGTGGTTGAACCACCATACGAACAACAGGTTGTTCAACAGGCATATGAAAAACCTAATAACCAGGTTCAAGTTGTTCAACCTCCATATACACATGATGTTAACCCCATTCCACTAGTTCAACCTCCCATTGAGCAAGAAGTTGAATCATACCCAGTTTTTTGTCACTACGGACATGGGGTTGAAGTCGTAGTACGAGTAGATGGAGGAAATATTGGTCGTCCAATCCAAATCTATCAATTCTGGCCGAATGGTTGCAACTACACGGAATGGTTGGATGATCCTTTATGTCCAAGGGGCATTGCATACGCAAACGAGTTTGAACAGGAGATATGATGTCTTAGAATTTCTTTACAGGAGTTGCAATTTAATTGTCGCTAATAGTTTCTTCATGTTTGTTATATTATTAATGTGTTGTATTTTATCAGTGTACTATGTTCGTATGTCTGCAATTGTAATGTCACTAGTAGTTTCTTTCTTTTTGTATGTTGCTAGTAGGTTAATTTTGTTAGTCCGTGAGATGATGGTTTTGATGACAACAACCATAGAATAGATTATAAAATATAAATACTAATAGTATAAGTTTAGACATATATGTATATGCAGGATAAAACCATGTAGGTACCAAGAATGAAGACTGTATAGTATAGAGATTCAAGATATCAAGATTAAAGACTCATGAGTAACAAGAATATCAAGATTATCAAGAGTTCAAGAATTCAAGTAATTTACTTTTAATTAGAAATTTTGTTAAAACTCCTAGAAAAGCAGTGGCATCTTAAAATCCAATTTATTCGTAGAATGGAATCCACTTCGAGCATGTTAAAGGGATGGAACCCTAAGTAGGATGGAACCTATGAAAAATCTAGTGGAACATTGTTTTGTATCCGCTAACTTTTTATTCAAAATGATTTTTCAAAATTATATCTTGTTTTCAAAATGATTTCAATGCCTTACTTTTAAAAGCACCAAAAACATCTATCCTGATTTCAAATAATTTTAGCCTCAAAGTCATCTTTATTTTCAAAGTCAAATTACTCCTGATTTTAAACTATCTTTTAAATATAATATATTTAACTTTTAAATATTTATACTTAGATTTAAATATAAAATTATAAGAAAATTTTGTATATATTATACTTTATATTTACTTATGAATTTTAACTATAGTTAAGTATATTTATAAAGTTTAAAATAGTTTTAATATAAAATAAAAGTTATTTCAAAGAAAATTAAAACACCAAAAAATCCTTTGGGATGTCGACATGCCCAAGTGCCCCATGTCGACATGGTGTCAGTTGAGTTCAAAATTTAAATCTCAAAAGAAGTGTCTATTCGCCATACCTCTTCACGAATGGACATGGCTATTGTTCTTCTATGAATAGGGGTCAGTTTTAACGAATTTTACATTAGATTTTCTGGTTTTTCACTCCTCTTCTTCTTCCGCATTTCTTAATACATATTCTTACCATTACTCTGCCGTAATCAACATTGAATCAAACTCCATCATTCGTAGTTTGATTCTCTATCACTATCTCAACAAGATCCTCAGTGCTATTCAAAGTTATAGGCTTTTTGTAATCAACTTAGTGAGAAAAGGTGTGATTGTAGCCTTGAAAATCAATCAAGCGAGATAAGGTGTGATTGTAGCCTTGGGAAATCAATTGGGTGAACTTGTAGCCTGAGAAATCAAGTATCTCTACCCAGAGGATTGTGATTCTGGAGGGTGTACCTCGTTGCCTTGAAATCAAGGGTGTAATTATAAAGATTGTTTTTGAAAGGAAATCCATACTTGTATGCGGGACTGGATATAGGGTATATCCGAACTAGTATAAAATCCAGTGTGTTCCTTCCTTTACTGCTTTTACTTTATTTCTACATCTGTATTTGTTTCTGTGATCATATTTGTGTCTGAATATTGCATAAATTAACATAAACTTAAAAAGATTTAACAATTCTCTAAAACACTATTCACCCCCGCTCTAGTGTTAATCCTAGCCTTAAGATCCGTAATCCGCATTTCTCACATTTGGTATTAGAGCTAGGTTTTCGAAGTTTCATAATCTAATTTTTGAAAAAGTTTTAAAATGGCTGTGTTTGTTAATACTAGTTTAGAAGTATTCAAATCGTAATTGTTTCTTGAATCTGCATATAATCAATGTTCAAATTCCAGTTGTCTACCAAAATTGTTTGATGTGCAGGAATCATGCTTTATGGCTATTGAGGAATCAATGCACAATGGACAAATTGTGCAGATCAGAAAGAACAAATGGATACTTGATAGTGGATGTTCTAGATACATGACTGGCAATCCAGATATGCTGAATGATATAATATACAAAGACGGAGGACTGGTTAACTTTGGAGACAATTCAAAAGGATATGTGATTGGTATCTGCAAAGTCGGTAACTCTGAACCTCCTATTACTACTAATGTTTTGCTAGTTAAAAATCTGAAACATAATCTGCTAAGTATAAGTCAATTTTGCGATAAAGGATATAAAAATAAATTTGAAAAAGATAAATGTCACATTGAAGATAACAATTCAACAATAATATTTGAGGGAGTTAGGAAAAAGGATATTTATATTCTGAGTATGAGAGTTTCGAATGATAACTTATGTCTTTTGGCAAATACAAGTGACCCATGGATTTGGCATAAGAGATTTGGGCATTTGAATTTAAAACTCTAATCTAGACTATCAAAACATGATCTAGTAAGAGTCGCCCTAAAATGAATTTTAAAGTAGACAGTCTATGTGATGCATGTCAATTAGGAAAACATATAAAAAGTTCCTTTAAGTTAAAAGATATGATTTCAACTTCAAAACCTCTTGAATTACTTCACCTTGATTTATTTGGTCCATCTCAAATTCTGTCAATAAATCATATTAAATATGTTTTTGTAATTGTATGGTTATTCAAGATTTACATGGAAAATATTTTTGAAACATAAAAGTGATACTTTTGAATGTTTTAAGAACTTTACAAAAAGGATTCAAAATCAACTTTCTCTAAAAAATATAACCATTCGTAGTGATCACGGCGGTGAATTTGAAAATGAAAAGTTTGAGGAATTCTGCAATAAAAAAGGAATAACTCAAAAAAATTCATTTCCAAGAACTCCATAATAAAACGGAGTAGTAGAACGTAAAAATAGGACGATTCAAGAGTGTGCGAGAACTATGCTTTCAGACAATAAATTACCAAAGAATTTTTGGGCAGAAGCAGTTGCTACCGCCTATTATATTTTAAATAGAATTTTAGTTAGACCTTTAACTAATAAGACTTCTTATGAACTTCTTCACTCAAAGAAACCTAAAGTATCTTATTTTAAAAAAATTAGAAGTAAATGTTTTATTTTGAATACTAAAGATAACTTAGATAAATTTGATCCTAAATCCAACGAAGGTATCTTTATCGGATATTCTAATAGAAGTAAAGCGTATAGAGTATTTAATTTAAGAACTAACACCATCGAAGAAACAATGCATGTGTCATTCGATGAAAACTTCAAAAATTTTGAAAATACAAATGATGAAGATGATTTAATTACTCAAAATCAAGAGTCAACTGAAACGAATAATGAAATTAATCATCCTAATAAAAGGAATAAACTTTCAAAAGATCATCCTATTGAAAATATACTAGTAGGTGTGCAACCTGTAGTTAAAACTAGAAATCAACTAAGTCGAATGAGTAATGTATCTTTTATATCAACTATTGAACCAAAAAATCCAAAAGAAGCATCGACTGATGATTCATGGATTTTGGCTATGCAAGAAGAACTAAATCAATTTACTAGAAATGAAGTTTGGGAACTTGTTCCTAGACCCGAAAATAAAACTATAATTGGAACTAAATGGGTTTATAAAAATAAAATTAAAATAAACAAGTACTGGTAGTTAGAAATAAAGCACGTTTAGTCGCTCAAGATTTTTGTCAAGAAGAAGGAATAGATTTTGATGAAACCTTTACTCCCGTAGCAAGATTAGAAGCCATTAGGATTCTACTTGCTTTCGCAAATCATAATAGTTTCAAATTATATCAAATGGGTGTTAAAAGTGCCTTTTTAAATGGATTTGTAAAATAAGAAGTATATGTTGAACAACCACCACTTTCTGAAAATAATAAGTTACCAAATCATGTTTACAAACTTAAGAAAGCTTTATGCGGTCTAAAACAAACTTCTAGAGCCTGGTATGATAGACTAAGATCTTATTTATTACAATCAAATTTCGAAATTGGTAAAGTATATAATACTCTTTTTAAAAGGAATAAAAATGATATTCAACTAGTACAAGTCTACGTAGATGATATCATTTTTGGATCAACTAATTTTGAATTGAATAAAGAATTTTATGAAATAATGACAAAAGAGTTTGAGATGAGTCATATGGGTGAATTAAATTTATTTTTAGGATTGCAAATAAAACAATTAGATAATGGTATCTTTATTAGTCAAGAAAAATATGCTAAAGACCTAATTAATAAATTTGGTTTGACTACTGCGAGTGGAAAACCTACTCCAATGGCAACCAATGAGTACCTTAGTAAAGAAGATCTCTTGAAAGATGTAGATCAAAAGTTATATAGAGGAATGAATTGGATCACTACTTTATATTACTACTAGTAGACCTGATATCATGCATATTATTTGTCTCTGTGCAAGATATTAGTCCCAACCTAAAGAGACTTAAAGGCCGTAAAACGTATCAAAAGATATGTTAAACACACCTCTGATTATGGCTTATTTTGCCCTAAAAATGATTCCTTTGACTTAATATCTTACTGTGATGCTGATTATGCTGGTTGTAAATCAGACCGAAAGAGTACAAGTGGAACTTGTCACTTTTTGGGGCATTCTCTGATTTCTTGGTTTAGTAAAAAGCAAAACACGGTTTTTTTTATCAACAACTGAAGTAGAATATATTTCTGCGGCTTTGGCTTGTTCTCAAGTAATATATATGCAACAAACTTTAAAAGATTATGGTTTAGATTTTTCAAAATCACCAACTTATTGTGATAATACGAGTGCGATAAATTTATCCAAAAATACTACTCAACATGCTCGAACTAAACATATTGATATCATACATCATTTTCTCAGAGATAATATAAGTAAGGAAGTAATCACTCTATATTATATCAATTCTGAGAATCAAATTGCTGATATCTTAACAAAACCTTTAAATGAATCTATATTTACTAAATTAAGAAGAGAATTAGGTATTTGTCCAATAACTGAAATATAAAATATAAATAAAAAAAGTGTAATTAAAAATTAAATCAAAATAAATCAATTAATAAAAATTTAAATGACCATGTCGACATACCCTCTAATCCATGTCGACATATAATGTTTTTAATTTTCATTTTTTTTCCCACCAAAATTCAAAATAATTAGTTATATATTCTTCACATTTTCGAAATTTTATTCATCTCTTCTGTTATCTCTCTTTTATCTGAAATCAAATAATCAATGGCCTCCTCTTCCAAATCAAACGTAAAATCAACATTTTCGTTCACCTCTCCTACGTCTGGTCCATTTCAACGTATTACTCTCGCTAGTGTGACTAAGATGGAGGACTCTCTAAAGGATGCACTTCAGTTAATGACTGAAATCAAAGTAATTCAACTTCGAGTGGCAAAGGAACAAGCGAGGCAAGGCAAAATCCTTAGGAATTTGCAAAAATTTCTAATGGACAATCATGCTAACCCAATCTTAATTGACGAAGATCCTTCAGGAGATCAAGAACATGAGGCCAGCGAAGAAGAAGAAGTAGAAGAAGAACCCTTGGAAGAAGCGCACGCGGAGGATGACGACCAAGTCATGTGCGTTGGAGAAGTGTGTTTTGACAAGAATGAGAATCTTGTCGAACAACATGGAAACTTCTGTTTCGACTATCCAAACTGTTCGATTCATAGATCTCCTATGTTCAAAAACACACATTAGTTTCTTCTCTTTCTTTACCATTGTTGTTTGTTCCTTCTTACGTTTACAACGAAAATGTAAAAATAACTTTATGATTAATAAATAAATTGTGTTCTTATATGTGTTCTTCCCTAAATATATGGTTATCATATACTTGGAATAGATTAGTAGTTTAGGATTAGGTTTATTAGTAAATCTAAGTGTTGATTATTTATGATAACACTATCATTATAATCACATATCATAGAGTATTAGAGTTATGGGGAGTTCTATAGTTTGTTGTTATATAGTTTAGAGTTAGTTTTTGTTGATGACAAAGGGGGATAAGTATAAAATAGGGTAGTTAGGCATAGATTAAGGGGGAGTTATTAGTTTTAGGGGGAGTTATTAAGATAGAAGTAATATTTTATAAACAAAGGTTGTCATCATCAAAACGGGGGAGATTGTTAGTCCGTGAGATGATGGTTTTGATGACAACAACCTTAGAGTAGATTATAAAATATAAATACTAACAGTATAAGTTTAGATATATATGTATATGCACGATTTAACCATGCATGTACCAAGAATGAAGACTGTAAAGTATAGAGATTCAAGATATCAAAATTGAAGACTCGTGAGTAACAAGAATATCAAGATTATCAAGAGTTCAAGATTTCAAGTAATTTATTTTGAATTAGAAATTTTGTTAAAACTCCTAGAAAAGCACCGGCATCTTAAAATCCAATTTATTCGTGGAATGGAATCCACTTCGAGCCTGTTAAAGTGATGGAACCCTAAGTAGGATGGAAGCTATGAAAAATCTAGTGGAACATTGTTTTGTATCCGCTAACTTTTTATTCAAAATGATTTTTCAAAATTATATCTTGTTTTCAAAATGATTTCAAAACCTACCTTCTAAAAGCATCAAAAACATCTATCCTGATTTCAAATACTTTTAGCCTCAAAGTCATCTTTATTTTCAAAGTCAAATTACTCCTGATTTTAAACTATCTTTTAAATATAATATATGTAACTTTTAAATATTTATACTTAGATTTAAACATAGAATTATAAGTACAATTTTGTATATATTATTCTTTATATTTACTTATGAATTATAACTATAGTTAAGTATATTTGTAAAGTTTAAATAGTTTTAATATAAAATAAAAGTTATTTTCAAAGAAAATCAAAACTCCAAAAAATCCTTTGGGATGTCGACATGCCCAAGTACCCCATGTCGACATGGTGTCAGTTGAGTTCAAAATTTAAATTTCAAAAGAAGTGTCTATTCGCCATACCTCTTCACGAATGGACATGGCTGTTGTTCTTCTATAAATAGGGGTCAGTTTCAACGAATTTTACATTAGATTTTCTGGTTTTTCACTCTTCTTCTTCTTCCACATTTCTTAATACATATTCTTACCATTACTCCGCCGAAATCAACATTGAATCATACTCGATCATTCGTAGTTTGATTCTCTATCACTATCTCAACAAGATCCTCAATGCTATTCAGAGTTATAGGCCTTTTGTAATCAACTTAGCGATAAAAGGTGTGATTGTAGCCTTGAAAATCAATCAAGTGAGATAAGGTGTGATTGTGATTGTATCCTTGGGAAATCAACTGGGTGAACTTGTTGCCTAGGAAATCAAGTATCTCTACCAAGAGGATTGTGATTCTGGAGGATGTACCTTGTTGCCTTGAAATCGAGGGTGTAATTGTAAAGATTGTTTTTGAAAGGAAATCCGTACTTGTATGCGGGACTGGATGTAGGGTAACTTCGAACCAGTATAAAATCCGGTGTGTTCCTTCCTTTACTACTTTTACTTTATTTCTGCATCTGTTTTGTTTCTGTGATCATATCAGTGTCTGAATAATGCATATATCTGTGTTCAAATTAACATAAACTTAAAAAGATTTAACAATTCTCTAAAATACTATTCACCCCCCTCTAGTGTTAATCCTAGCCTTAAGATCCGTAATCCGCATTTCTCATAAATTTATCAGTATTCCATGTTTGTATGTCTGCAATTGTAATTGGTTTATCTATCACTTTGATGAATTAATGGTTTAGACATTGTCGTCTTAATTCAAGGAAAGTGAAATTAGATAAACAAATAGAATTCACACTATACTCAAACAATAATATAAGTACATAAGCTACAAGTACTACTGTCCATAAAGTAAAAGCTATACAACTACAATGATGCAACATCATCATCATTCCCATCATCGCCATCCTCCCCCTCGTCCCCATCGTCTTCATCCTCATCGTCATCATCTCCATCGTCATCATCCCCATACTCCTCATCTACACCACCAGTGTCATACCCACTGGGACCAACATCACCTCCATCTGGTGGTTCGAAAGGCTCATATACAGCAAGTCTAGCTGATAAATAATCAATCTACAGCTTTAGCATCTGTGTATGTTGTATGTACATATCATGCATGGCGTGAGTATGCGCAAGAGTCATATCGCAAAACACACCAAGTGAAACTCTAGCCTGGTCCAATCTAGTTGTATACTTCATAAAGATGAAATATGATGTTGATAAGAAATTAAGCATAAAATAAAGAAAAAAAATATCAACAAGCAACAAACGTACCTCATACGGAGGATATAACCCGACTGAAGGCACACCAGAATAGTCGAGGTTCTCTGGAAAGACTAAGGGCTACTCAGTTAGAGTACCTGTGATGTCATATGCTCTAAAAGTAATATCAGGCTCCAATTGCATTGGAGTTTGGAAGAACTGTGACCGACTCAAATGAAACCTGCGATACCTGAAATCTACCGGCTGCAATGTGAGGTCCCATATGATCAGAGTTGACCCCACGAACATAATCTGATAGTATGAATCTACGGGGTGCTACTCTGGCCCAATAAGCATCGCAATCTCCACCGACGAAGAATGTACTTCTATCCACTCACCTAGCCTGACGTAGAGCATCCAGGTACTGATCTCCAATCACCCTATGTCTACCAAACATGTCCTCACATGATAAAGGATCAGATGGTATACGACGATCACTTGTGATCTGATAAGCATGTCTTTCTCCCAAATACCACATGGGCATAAATGCAGGTGTATGCAAAGCCACCCTGTGTCTAGATAATGAATACGCAACCATCAAAGGATGGTTGTCTATCATAAGACCAACATCTGCTAGACGAGTCCAATGTGAGGCCCAAGGAGTATGTATGATGTTACCCCGACTAAGCATGTCAAGCTATGACCTAGCCTCCATCAAGTCAAGTCATACACCTAATGGAACATGATGCATGTACTGAATAATCCCCCATCGCCTCATCCTAGGGAAGTACTGCTCAGCAGCCTGACTAATCATGTCCTGGATGCGAGGATCATGTTTGTCGTGTACTCGTTGTACGATAACGACAAAATGTACCAAAAAGCATGCATCTATTTGACATTGCCAAGTGCAAACGAATCTAAAGCGGTATAAAGGGTTCCCAAAATTGTCGTGCCCCATTCAAAGCTGGTCTAATCTGCCAAGAGATGCTAGATAGCCTAGTCGAACCATACCTTTTTAGTTCGAAAAAATGGCCGAACCAAACAAGTATAGCATAAATGCTCTAGTAACTGCATCCATCATATCTGCTCTATCTATATATGTGGTGATGTACTGTTGCAGGTAAGTCAACTTAACAGAACCACTAGTAACGCAGCTAACGTCTATAAGTGGTAGAAATACAGTAAGTAGATTAGGGACTCGTATAAATCATCAAATGGAAATGGTCGAAGGCCATGTTGTCCGATCTCAATATCAGTGAACATGTAGAAATCAACCTAGGTAATACTAAGCTCAAAATCTGAAATGTGGAATGTATGTGTCTAGGCCACCATCTCTCAGCTAATGCTTGAATGAGAGGTCGATCAAAGGACTGGACATGCCTAATCGACAAAAATAGAACAAAAGGGCTAGCATGCAGCCTCTTTATAATAGGATGGGGAAGAGAGTCTTAAAATTAGGTAATGCACTTTTCCCAACTACCACGACAATAAATGTAATGGTCCTATAGATAATTTATGAATCAACAATTTTGGATATACTAACAGTTATTTAACATGTTTATGTGATGTACATATAAAAATAAACAAATATATTATTGTGTAAATTATACATGTACTGTGGTTAAAGCGGTTTCGGCTTGGTGCTGATAACCATCTGAAAGATCATGTAGTATACGTAGATCATCTGGTGATACTCCTGGTGCCAGAGGAACGTGTAATGGTCCTGCTTATTCTGTTGGATGCATGTGAACCATTCCTCTGCCGATTTTAGTTGAACATAGCGACATTTCATTTAAATTTTCTATTTAAAAAAAATAAAAAGTGAAAATTTAGAGAGAAATGGGGGGAGGCGCTGTGGTAAAAGGGGGCTGGGGCCCATTTAGTGGGCGTCTGATGTTCAGGCAATATCAATTTAATAATCTATATTAAAAATTAAATTGATTTGATAATTTTTGTTAATAAAATTTGAATTGATTTAATAATCTTCCTTCAATAAATATTTAATTGGTGAATTTTATCTTTTTTAAAAAAATATTTAAATTGTTTTCTATTTATAATGTAAATATATGGTTTATATTGTAAATAGATAAACTTTGTTTTAAATTTAACAAATAAAGCTTCTTTTCTAGTTCTAATATTTTTGGTAATTTGGAAACTTGATTTTATTTAATATTAAGCTTTTCAAAAGCTATTAAATAAATAACTATATGGTTTTAAATTGTTAAGGTAAATTATTTAAAATGATTTTGTCTTAAGTTTAAATTTAAATTAATTAACAAAGGGTTTTTTTTATTTTCTTTTTAAAATATGGCTTAATAAATATGAGATTTTAATTCATTTAAGTAATTCATTAATAATAAGACAATTTCTTTTATAAATTATTTCAAATTGATAAATGTGTTATTTTCAAAACTATAATAATAACGTTATATATATATATATATATATATATATATTTGTAAATCTTGATTTTAAAGTAGAATGCTATTTTCAAATTGAAATGGTGGTTGTTTAAATATATATATATATATATATCAAATTAATTTTTAAATTGATTTTAAATTGTATTTGAAGATTGAATTAAATTTATATTTGGATTTTAAAAGAGATGATATATATATATATATATATCTTAATAGATTTTGGATTTAAAAGTATGACATAAATGATTTTGTATAAATATAGTTTGTTTTATTCTATTTCTTTAAAAAGGATTCTTATTTATGTAAATTAAAATAAGTATTTTGTTATTAGGAAATTAATTAATAAAGCTTTATTTACATTTATAAACTTATTTTGCATGTGAAATTACAAATGTAAGTTAGTAAATCAGACTAAGCACATGTGTTAACAAGCTAATTAGCGGAGATGACAAGTGTCATTAAATTTAGTTTTTTTCCTTTTATTTTTATTTTTAAATCATTTCAGTTTATATATGCATTTGCCTTCTTCCTTTCTCTTTTTCTTTTTCTCGTTTTCATTTCTAAACTAAAGAAAAATTCCCAGCTGAAACTCATTAACTCTAAAACAAATCTGAGAATCAAAACAAGAAATTCTTCCATCTCAAAAACAAATCAAATCATAATGCAAATCTAAAACCATGTAACTGTTTCAAATCTGGAGCGAACCTGTACATTTTCAAGAGCAAGCTTGTAACATTTCCATAATGAAATCTGAAGCAAGATCTAGTGCATGCAGTTTATAAATCAAGCACTAAAGTTTTCAAAAAAGCAATTCAAGTTTTAACTCAATCAAAGGCATTTCAGCACTCAAGTTTTAAAAAGCATCAAAAGCTGTTTTTCAAAATGAAGGCTCTGTCTTCCTTCTTCAATTCTGGTGAGTAACATTGCATTTTAAAGCTTAAAGTATCTGTAATCTGTTGCATATCAAATATCTAGAAAATAAAAATGATTTGGACGAATTTATATGAGCGAATGATCTGTTTATATGGATGTATGGGATGTATGTGCATGCTTGTTTCTGTGGCATTCATATTCCTTGTTTTTAAGCTCCAGATTGATTTAAAAACCATTATCTCATGATTTAATCTTGGGTTGGGGTTAAGACTTTCATCATAAACTTTAATTTAAATTTTTTTACTTAAGTCAAAACATAATTGCAATGGCTCAGGGAACAAGAACAACAGAGCAAGTTTGGTGTAAGTGAAAATTCAAGCACTATCATTCATCAATTTAGGAACATAAACTATATCTGTAACCCTAAACATGATTTTTAAAAAGGAAATTATGATTTTTAGTCAAGAGATAAAGGAGCAGTTCCTGTTTGGTCAATTTAGGAGTTTTGGTTGCTTCGGGTGATATAGTGGCTCGGCATGGTCGGAATTATCGCTGGAGGTAGTGGAGCAATCATAGAGGTCAGCAAAAATGTCAGGGTGGTGATCGAGGAGTTGTGGTGGCTGCGACGCCCAATTTTTGTTTATAAACCTAGTTTTAGTGATGGCAGTAAACATTCCTCCACGGCTTTTCTCATGGATCGAGTGCTACAAAACTTTGGGTGATGGAAGTTGGTGGTTGACGAGGAAATGGCCGGAGTTTCAAAGGTAATGGTGATCGGAGTTTCCTGGTCGTGGCGTTTCCAGGTTTTGGGATAGAGTGGTTCTAGTTTGATTTCCAGGTTTGGTTGCGATCTCGAATTCGATTTCGAGAATTGGAGTTCGATCTGATGATCGTATTAGGGTGTTTGAGGGAATGTTAGTATGGGTAGATCTTCGTTGATGATCAAAGAGGATCAACGTCACCGTGCATGTGCACGGTGCACTGTATTGTCTAATGAAGTTTGGTCTGGGCGGTGGTTTTGTGGTCTCGAGTTTACTCGAAGTAGTGTGATGTTTTGCTCGAAGAAAGGATAAGTTGGACTCGTAGCAAAATTTAAGTGGCTCGTGTAAAATGATGTTACAGGTTTTTAAAAGAAACCCGTTTTGTTTTAAAATTTAAACATGAAGTTTAAATTGTGAAGCAAAGTTTTAAACACGTTTTAAATCTAAATTTTAAATCTGGAATTCAAGTTTTGTTTGAATCTCAGTTTTAAAAATAAAATAAAGTTTATAAATTTAAATTGTTTTAACAACCTTAAGTGGTAAATGGTTTGAATTTTAAAATGAAGTTTTAAAATGTAAGTAAAGATTTTAATCAAAGTTTAATCTGGAATCAAATTCAAATCTGTATTCCAGTTTTGAAATAAATGAAAGTTTTTAAATTTAAAGTGATTTAAACAATTTTGAATGTTAAAGTATATTTTTAAATTGATTTGAATTTAAAAATGAATTTGGTTTAAAATTCTTTTAAGTTTCTTTATAAGATAAATATTTCTTTAACTTGTGAAATAAAAAGGTTTTTGGATTGTTTTAAACTTTGTTTAAGTTAAATTTATATTCATTTTAAATCTTAGATTTAAAATGAATATTGAAAATAAATTTGAAAGCAAATTGTTTTAAAATGCTTTGTTAATGATAATTTGATCATTAAAAAGAAAAATGTTTTTATCTTTAATTAAATTAAGATTTAATGATTTGTAATTCATTAAATTATTAAGTTAATTAAAATGGATAATTGATTTATTTAATTAATAAATAATTTGGATTAATTAATTATGCATTAAAAGGTTTAAATTAATTAATTAAAGTTTAAGTTGATTAATTAAGGATAATTAATTTGTAATTAAGGATTATTAATTAGATTTAATTAATGATTAAGATTAATTAATCAAGTAACTAATGATTAATTAAGTTACAGTTAACACTTAATTAATTAAAAAATAAGAGATTAATTAACTGGTTATTAAAATTAATTAATTTGTAATTAATAATGATTAATCTAAGTTTAATTACTTAAGAAAGTAATTAAGGAGTTGTTAATGAAGGTCATTAACTTAAGATTATTTAACAACTGATTAATGTGATTAATTTTAATAATTAATTAGATTAATTAATTAGAGATAATCATTTGTGAAATTGTTTAAGTGTAATTACATAAGGGAAGTAATTAAGGAATTAATTACTCAATGTAGTTAATTGAGTTTAATGTGATTAGTTTAAGTTAACTAATTAAGTTTAATTAATTTAAGGTAATCATTGAATGATTTGGTAAGTATAATTACTTAATGTAATTAATGAAGTGTAATTACTTAGTGAAGTAATTAATCGTAATTACAGGATGTAATTAATGGAAGATGATCTAATAACGGAAGTAGTTTGGATTAAATTACTTTGTATAATTAATCAAGGGATTAATTAAGATAATTAATTAAGGAGTAATTAATTTATTTAATGAAGTAATTAAGGATAGTTAATTACTGAATGTGATTAATCAAGAGTGATTAATAATTATGGTTTAATTAAAGATTAATTACTTAATGTAATTAAGTTAAATAAAGTAATTAATTAAAATGTAATTAGGGATCATCAATTAATATAATTAATGATGTAATTAAGGGTTGATTAATTAAGATTAACTAATCAATGATAAGTGATTAAGAGTAAATAATTAATGTAATTGTTGGGCGAATTTTCACCCAGAAGATCTCAAGACCAAGAAGCAGCAGTTTCACTTGGGTTCGCAAGCAACCTCCACTTCGTTCAACAGCCAAGAAGTTCAATACTAACCTAGAAGTCCATCCAATATTCTCCATGAAGAAGCTCGTTCGGCCCAAGCCCCTCATTCGGCTCCATCTCATTCGACTCCATCACATTCGGCTCCACCTCATTCGGCTCCACCACATTCGGTCCCCACCTCGTTCGGCTCCACCTCATTCGGCGTCCTTTATACCACCAAACCACCGGACAAGACCATTGCCGGTCCAAAGCCCACACCTCGTTACTACCGAACCACCTACATAACGTCTCCACAACCGGACCAAACAACCACCGGTCCACATTCATTGCCGACCCACGCCTACCACCGGACCAAGCCCCTTGCCGAATGACCTCCACCGAACCAGATGATTACCAGTCCAGATTGCTCCAGCCCGGGCCCACCAGCAGCTATATACCTCCAAGACCCCTGCCCCCTACCTCACTCTATAAATAGAGGGGCAGGGGTACAACAATGGCAGACAAGTTTGAGAGCTCAAGCAAGGAAAGAACTTTCAAACTACTTTCATTTACTGATATACGAAGCATTGTACCTGTAATCTGAAAGAAAGAAGATAATAACATATAAAGTGGACGTAGGCACATTCTGGCCGAACCACTATAAATCTGTGTGTCTTTTACATTTCAGCCCCTACTTCTTTCATATTTACATACTCATCTAAAATCACTGAGAATCACATATAATCAACTAAATAATACGACTTGGAGGTGCTTGTCCATTTTTTGTGCAAACATTTTTGGTGCTTTCACTGAGAACTGAACTCAGACTTCATCTTCAGAACTCAAGCTTCATCTTCTCCCACTCAACCTTCTTCCTAACAACATCACTCGTTGCTTAGAAATCATGCCTTCCAAACAGAGAAGGGATGTTAACAAAGGAAAGAACATCGCAACTAGCAGCCTTCCAGATCCAGCAATCACAGATCAGCCCACTTCAACAGCAGTACCAGATGAAAATCAGGAAAATCCAACTGGTCCCGCAACGGAACAACCAATCACTAGGGCAGATCTGGACAGGGTTGTGGCTGAAGTAACTAACCGCTTCACATCCCAACAAGAAACTTTGGTGGACCAACTCATGACACGCTTAAGGGATGCTGAAGAGTCCAACCGCAACACTGAATCATGGGGTGAATCCCAATCCGGAGGATCCCGGAGGCAACAAAGGTCTTCATTCTTCGAACAAGCTATCAACAGGAAAAACGATGATAGGGGCCGCGCCCGGACTCAGCCCGAATTCCGACTCGAGGAAGCCCTTGGAACCGAACCTAGCGGGGGAGGCACCAGGCGAGGGTCGGATGTAGCTGAGCCAGTCATGCCACCTAATCATAGAAACCCCGCTGAACGGAGCCGAGCTAGAACCCAGCCCGAAGTTGACCCCATGGATGTGCTCGAAACAGAACCCCACAGGGGAAGATCAAGGCAGGGGGCAACTGTAGCTGGTCCTAGCGTGCATCCAAGCAGCCAAAGACAACCACTGGATAATGCTAGAGGTGATAGACTGTACCATCCCTACAGGTCATCTGGACGAGATAGATCCCGCAGGGAAGAACCGAGCTCATTTTTGTCCGCTCCAAGTTCTGACGAACGAATGGCACGATTATTCAGAGAATGTGTCCAACGGGAGCAAAGGGACTGGGGAATAGGCGCTAGGGTCACCAGTCCCTTTACCCGAAATATCGAAACTGCCATCACTCCCCGGGAATGGAAAATGCCAACCATGGAACCTTACAAAGGAACTTCCGACCCCATCGTACACCTGCAGAGATACACCCAGCATATGCTCATGAGTGGAGCAACAGAAGGAGTATTATGTAAATGCTTTCCGCTATTCCTATCAGATTTAGCTACCTCCTGGTTCTGCCATCTACCCCAAGGATCCATCAGCTCATGGGAGATGTTGAAAGAAAGGTTTATTAGCCAGTTCCGCATCCATGTGGAACAACCCAAGGATGCTTATTCTCTATCCAATGTCAAACAGAAATCCGGAGAGATGCTGCAACAATATCTAACACGGTTCAACGCCGCAGCGGCAGCAGTTCAAGATGCCGATGAAAAACTCACTCTAATGGCCCTCTGTAGTGGTGTACATCCAGACACCAAGTTTGCCAGAAGATTAACTAAGGAAAAACCAGCTACCTTGCCTGATTTCTTCCATGAAGCTGGAAAGTATATGAGACTTGAAGACGCTGCTACGGAGAGGCAGTCAGGGCAACAAGGCAAGATAGTTCAGGACAAGGTTCCCACTGCAGCTAAGGACGCTCGAAGAAATGAATCTAGAGACAATGCTGGGGGCAGAAAGGTTGAGAAGCGCCAATATCGACCAGGGCCAAGATTTGACTCCTACACTCCTTTGAATGAAACAATCGAAAACATCTACCTAGCCACTCAGGGCGAACTCGGATACAAGCGCCCCCCGCACAAGAAAGAATCAGATAACGCACTCAAGTCCGGAAAGTTCTGTCGCTTCCACGAATCCCACGGACATGACACCAATGAATGCCACCATCTTCGGGACTTGATCGAAGAACACATTAGAAGAAGAAGACTGGAACGTTATGTGAAAGGTCAGAACAGGACTCCAACTCCTGCCAATGAGAACTCAAAGCAACCCCTCCCGGAAGTAGGCGGAGGGAATCGCAACAATCACAACACCAGTGGCTCTAGTCAAGAGAAGATAGTGGTCCTTACCATCTCAGGAGGACCACACATCGCCGACAGAAGTTGGGCAGAGATGGAAAGGTACGGCAAGTCGCTTAGAAATGCCGAAGGATATGTTAACTCCATTACGGAGGAACGCCACCCGAAACGAAAAGAAAACAATGACATTGTATTCAGTAGGCATGATTTGGAAGGAAGACAGTACCCACATATGGATCCCATGGTCATCTCTGCCTGGTTTGGTCCAGCTAAAGTTTTTCGGATTCTAATAGACACGGGAAGCTCCGTAAATATCCTGTTCAAACATGCTTTCGACAAAATGAAGTTATCAATGAAGGATGTATCCCCCTGTGACAAACCACTGCACGGTTTCACTGGAGATGCAAAAATGCCCCTCGGGCAACTTGACCTCTTCGTCGAAATAGGAAGTCATCCCCGCTCCGTTGTGCGAAAACAAACGTTCGTACTAATAGAAAACCACTCGGCTTACAACGCTTTCTTGGGAAGACCAGCCTTGTCTGACTTTCAGATTGTATTAGCCCCCTGGTGCCTGAAAATGAAATTTCCAACAGACAACGGAGTAGGAGAAGTAGAAGGAGATCAAGATGCTGCCCGAGACTGCTACGTAACTGAACTTCGCAATAACCGCAGAAAGAATAAAGGAAAAGGTGCAGAGACCACTCTCTGCATGAAAAGCTTGGAGGCATAGTAACTAAAGAAAGCCCCTCCTCTTCGATACACAAGCGATCCCTTCAATGAACTAGACCCCAGGGATAAAGAGGAGGAGGCTACCGCCGAGCCTGCAGAGGCTATGGAATTCGTATCGGTAGATAAGCATGATTCAAGTAGACTATTAAAAATCGGATCTCAGCTGAAAACGGAATTGAAGGATCAACTCATTGACTTTCTCCGCCACAACTTAGATGTATTTGCGTGGACCCATGCCGATATGACAGGAATCTCCCCAGACATAGCATGCCACATGTTGAACATCGATCCCACCAAGGTACCAGTAAAGCAGAAAAAGAGGAGCATGGGGGCAGAGCGATCAGCAGCCCTTGATGAGGAAGTAAAAAATCTACTTGCTAATGGCTTCATACGGGAAGCCATCTACCCAGAATGGATCGCTAACCCAGTGCTAGTAAAAAAGGCCAATGGAAAGTGGCGAACATGTATTGACTTCTCCAATCTGAATGACGCTTGCCCGAAAGACTGCTTCCCACTTCCCCGAATTGACCAACTCGTAGACAGCACAGCTGGGTACGAACTCCTATCTTTTATGGATGCATACTCCGGATATAACCAGATCCCCATGCACGCTCCCGATCAGGACCACACTAGCTTCATCACCGACCGCGGATTATATTGTTACAAATCATGCCTTTTGGACTCAAAAATGCTGGAGCTACCTATCAACGCCTCGTCAACAAAATGTTCGCAGAACTGATAGGACGAACTATGGAAGTATATGTGGATGACATGTTGGTGAAGTCCAGGAAAGCCAACGACCATGTAAGCCATCTGGACGATATGTTTCGGGTACTTCGCCGATATGGAATGAAGCTGAATCCTCTAAAGTGCTCCTTCGGAGTATCATCGGGAAAATTCTTAGGATTCATCGTCCACGCCAGAGGAATCGAAGCAAACCCTGAACAAATCCGAGCTTTAAAAGAAATAAGGATACCTTCCACTCGAAAAGAAATGCAGAGCCTAAACGGAAAGGTGGCCGCCCTAAGCAGATTCATTTCCAAGGCAACTGACAAGTGTGTCCCTTTCTTCGAAGCACTCAAGAAAGACAAAGGGAGGTTCGAGTGGACCGACGAATGCTTAAAAGCCTTCCTCAACCTAATCGAACACCTTCAGAGACCACCAGTACTCTCAACTCCAAATGAAGGTGAAGTGTTATACCTATACCTCGCTGTATCATCTCATGCTCTAAGCGCCGCCTTGGTAAGAGAAGAAGACCGCACACAACGCCCGGTTTACTTTGTAAGTAAGAGATTTACAGGGGCAGAGGCCAGATATCCTAAACTTGAGAAATTAGTATATTGTTTATTGATCGCGTCACGAAAACTGCGCCACTACTTCCAGTCTCACTCCATCAGGGTTCTAACCGATCAACCACTGAGACAAGTGCTCCATCGTCCTGACACTTCTGGGCGACTCCTCAAATGGTGCATCGAACTAAGTCAGTATGATATCACCTACCATCCTCGTACCGCTATCAAAGGACAAGCCATGGCTGATTTCATTGCCGAATTCACTATCAACGAAGGCAAGGAACAATCCGAAGTAGCAAAAAACATCAAGTGGAACCTCTTTGTAGACGGAGCATCGAACGAACAAGGCTCGGGGGCAGGTATTGTGATCATCACCCCCAGGGGAAGAAAGTTGTACTATGCATTGAGATTGGAGTTCACGGCCACTAACAACGATGCTGAATATGAAGCAGTAATAGCGGGATTGGAACTGGCCCTAGAAATTGGAATCAATTCCTTATGTATTCATAGTGATTCTCAGCTTATCGTAAACCAGGTACTAGGAGAATTCCAGACTCGAGGAGAACGACTCACAGCATACCTAAAGAAAACCAAACTGCTGCTCGATCAATTGGACCATTATCTAATCAAACACATTCCTCGAGAAGAAAACCAAGAGGCAGATGAACTTGCAAAGCAAGCTAGTATGAAGAACAGCACCATTTCCGGAGCACTAGCAATCTCAAGGCAGCTGGCCCCAAGTTTCGAACAAGTGAATCTGATAACTGCAATCGAAGAAGGAACCTGGATGACTCCTATCCGGAAATATTTGCAAGATGGCATACTACCCGACAGGCGTGACGAAGCCAAGAAGATCTTGAGGAAAGTTCCCCACTACACAACACAAGAAGGCATCCTCTACCGGCGTGGCTTCTCTAGCCCCTTATTAAGATGCGTCGCCGGAAGGGAAGCCAAGGAGATATTAACAAACATCCATCAGGGAGGATGCGGAGATCACACTGGAGGACAGACTTTGGCAAGAAAGATACTCCGATATGGATATTACTGGCCCACACTAAACAAAGATGCCCTAGACTTCGTTAAGAAATGCGACAGATGTCAGAAGTTCGCCAAGATCCCTCGACTGCCCACAAACGAAATTACTCAAATGACCAGCCCTTGGCCCTTTGCTGTATGGGGAATTGACTTAATTGGCGAACTGCCAACGGGCCGAGGCGGAGCCAAATATGCTATAGTGGCAGTCGATTATTTCACCAAATGGGTGGAAGCGGAACCTTTAAATAAAATATCTTCAGCAAAAGTTATCAACTTCTTGATCAAAAACATTCTGTGCAGGTATGGAGTCCCCCTCAAGATCGTATCAGACAACGGACTCCAATTTGACAGCGAAGAATTTGCCGACTGGTGCCAAGAGCATGGAATTCATAAAAGCTTCTCATCAGTAGCTTACCCTCAGGCAAACGGACAAGTTGAAGCTGTCAACAAAATTCTCAAAACCCTAATCAAGAAGAAACTTGAAAAGTCAAAAGGCGCTTGGGTGGACGAACTTCCTACGGCACTATGGGCATACCGCACATCTTTCAGAACATCAACGGGACATACTCCTTTCTCTTTGGCATATGGATCGGAGGCAATGCTCCCAGTTGAGACTATTGTGCCTTCCCACCGTAGGACCCACTACAACCCAGAAGAAAACGAAGAACTCCTCCTCATGTCTTTGGATCTGATTGAGGAAAGGAGAAACGATGCAGCACTCAAAGCAGCAGCTCACAAACAAAAAGTGGCAGCACAATACAATTCCAAAGTCAAGCATCGCAGCTTACAAGAAGGAGATCTTGTCCTCAGGCGAATCTTTCCGCGCCCCGGGGCACTGGACCCCATCTGGGACGGACCATATGTAATTCATAAAGATCTCCACAACGGAGCTTACATTTTGTCAACAGTGGACGGAGAGGTGTTCCAGAGGGCATGGAACATCCGACACCTCCGTCGATACATTTCTTAACTTGTACTGCCCATATGAAGTGAATTAACAAAGAGAATCAGTGGACGTAGGCATTCCCGTGCCGAACCACTTTAAAAAATCTTGTCTCTTTTTAACTTGTTCCTTTATGTCTTGGCTACTTGTTAAGTTTTATCCCTTTCTGTTGAACAAAATCCTATGGCATCTCCACTCAAGACGCACCGCGGCCTCATTTGGACTAGGCCTAACAGGTACGCTACGATTCTATGCACTCGCCAATGAGACTCTTTTGCTCCAGCATCCCTCTGCTGCGGGTTAACTCATTGCGCGCCTGCCCTCAAAGCCAACTGTAATGAGCCGATTATAAGTCATCATAAAGGCCGACAATAGCCGATGGCAGCTCATTACGGCGTTCGGCTCGTCGGTAACTGTGAACCTACTTTAAGCCCCAACATAAGGTGTGGCCAGCCAGGGGTAGTTCACGGCCAACGGCACCCACGCTAGCCGGCCACGGTAAATCGAATAATACCCACGATTACGGACCATAATGGTTCGGGTAGTTACCGTGCGCGATCTCGGCTCCGATGTGTCTTAAGTGCGGCTGTGGTAAAAAAGAAAACTCCCCGCGGAGGCGTAAGATGGGTGACAAATGTCTCCAAGACCCACAGCTAGGGAAAGTGACTACAAAACCCGTTTGCCACGAACTTAAGCACATCGACGGCCTTCCGTGACTGGAAGTTTTACTTTTACTATATTTCCATTTCATTTAAATATTTTTCTCCTATCCTGTATAACAAACTCTAAAGTACAGGAAACCAAATAGGAAGCATTCACTCATGAGGCTCTAAGCCTGCGTACTGGGTGGCAGGGCGCTCAGCTATACCCGTAAACAGTTACACAAGACACTCAAAGCTACCGCCTGCGAATAAAACATAAAGGGCGGTACTCTCTTCTCTTGTACATAAATGCGTAACTATAGCTTATTCATACACTGACATTGCAAAACGTGAAATTATATTTCAAGCAAAAACTTAACATCAAACACAACTAGAATCACAGGCATATACATAATTATACTTCTCACACAGCACGTAAAGATAGCAACAACATTTAAACATGACAAAATCAGCTTATATTATGAGATCACACGAAGTTATTCTTTGCAAATAATTTTATTACAGTTGCATGTCAAAGACTAACATAAACAGTGATAAAAAAGAAACAAAAAGATGGCAGATGCATCCACACTCCATCACCAACTCCCCCAGCCTACTTAGCCGCAGGATCAGAGCCCCCAGCATGTGGATCTGAAGTCCCACCTGTCCAGATCAGAAGAGGAATTCATTAAACGAACGATCAAGTTATGAAAACACGGAAAGAAAAGAAAGGGAAAAGAATAAATCACCAGCATCCGCCGCTTGATCCTCATCATCCAACTGCACGCCCGCTTCCTCTGCAGCGAGCAGCCGCATCCCCTCTTTCACCGCCGCTTGCTCCTCCTTTGAGAACTGAGCAGTAACCGCACTCAAGTTGAAAGCCTCTCCGCCTTCCTTACCCGCGTTCACCCTGGCCTCCTCTAAAGCCTGGAGATACACCTTGGCCATGACCCGAGGGTAATCGTCCATCCAAGACAAGCCGCCCTCCTTCCAAGTGTGGAAGTACATATCCTGCAGCATCTCATCCATCATCCCCTCGTTTTCCTCAAACTCCCTCACCCGGGCCTCGGAAGCTTGCAACTTGGCGACGGCGACGTCCCTCTCTGACTGGTATCTCAAGCAGTCAGCCTGGAGTGACCTCCTCAGTTCCTCTTCCTTCAACCTGAGGGACCTCCTCATCTCCTCCATCTCCTCCTTCAACTCGGCCTGAGCCATCTCCGCAGCCTCGAGCCTCCCCGACAACTCCTCTACCCGCTCGAGATCCGCATTTCGAACCTCATCCACCGTTGCGATAGCTATGTTAATCCGTTCCCTGCAAGCGACCTCCATCTTCCGTAATTCCGCCCTACTGGCCTTCTCCATGGTCTCTTTCAGCCGCTTGGAGGCTTCCTCATGCTGGGAAATCTGGATGGCTTGGTCGGCGAGCTGCTTGGCCTGATCGGCAACCTTTAACCTCAACCGAATGTTAGCACTCCCGATCTCTTCCCCGGCCTTGACCAACTTAGCATGATGCTCCATTAACTTCCTGGTCTCTGCGGCCACCCGGTCGATATTAGCCTTGGCCTCATCCCCCATGGTGACTACCCGTGTAGTAAGTAAATCAAGATCTAAAGATTTGGCCTCGTCCAGCACCCTTACCATGGGGTTGCGGGGAAGGAGATGCTCGCCCGTGGTCTCATCGAATGAAATGTCCCGAAAGCTTGGGTCAAAATCAGGATGACCAGCAAAAGGGTCACGAGGCACGGGGCGAGGCACATCGGGACGCCTTATATGAATGACAGTAGGACTCTTGGAAGGAGGAGGAGGGGGGCCGGGCTCCGTGCTCTCCTCCGTAGTATCACGAGGAGGCTGAGTAGGGGGAGGCTGAGTAGGAAGCTGCGAAGCAGAATAAGACTCAAATAAGGAACGGCTCCGCTTCCTTTTCTGAATACCCTCTTCGATGACCCCAAGAAGAGGGCGGTAACTGACTACATCCCCAGTGCGATCAGTAGAAGGTTTCGCGGAAGCTCTCCTCGACTTAAATTGTTCGAGGCGGTGTCGAACATCCGACGTTTTACCCGCCTGGCCTGCCCCTGGAATAAAGAACAAGTGTTACGAACATACAATAATCCGCAATTCAAAAAATGTGCTAAGTTAAAAGGAAAGAAAAGTGAGGAGACACATCTATTATACAAACCCGGCGGAGGAGTGGGATACTGCAATAAGTCCTGGATCTCATTCCAGGACGAAAGTGAACCGTAAAAAATTTCTAAGTCCCTATCGAAAATGGAATCGGCAGAAGACAAAAGTTCACCTTGCATCGCCGGAGTCACCCTAGCTGAAGCCACAGCTTTGCCGGTTTCCTTTGCCTTCTCCGTTTCCTTCTCCTTTTCCTTCTCCGTTTCCGACTCTCCCTCCGACTCCCCGAAGGCCCGACGGAGAGCCTCATCCAGTTCGAGGTCTTGCTCAGAGGTTAGAGCAGCAACCCCACTACCACCTTGACCATCGCCATCTCCTCCACCCTCCGACCCTTCTCCAACTTCGCCTCCTTCCTCCTCTTCCACACCTTCCTCCTCCGGGACAGTCGGGCAAGTACTTGGAGAAGGGCCATCGGACTTCTTCAGTTTCTTCCCCCCGACCACGGGACGCTCTGCGAAAGGCTCCCTCTTACCGCTCTTTACCATAGCCCCCTCCTTAGCTTTAGCAGCCCTCTCCTCAGCCGTATCCCTTTGCTTAACCACAGACTGGTGCGGTAAGATCAAATTATACTCCAAGAGGGTTGCGTTCCTGATCAAGAAAGAGGCCGACCGGTCCCGTGCCGAAATAGCCTTTAGTTCAGCAGCCATTCGCACTAAGGAATCGTCCTCCACGACTGCAATACCACCTGTCGCTAGCCAGAAATAGAAGCATGTCAGAAAAAACACTACAGTCAAAACACATGAAAAATATAAATGAAATCCATCTTACAGCCGGAAGTGAAAAGGCGGAAAGAAACAGCATCGTCCCTGATGAAGAACCACTCCTTCTTGAACATGGTAAATTTGGAATACAAGTCCAGTACTGGTTTGAAGGGCACGGCCGCCTCCAGACTAATATACGGAGACCCCTTCTTATAGCCTCTCAGGTTGTACAAGTATCGGATTTCCCGGTTAGAAGGAGGACGCCCGTACCTCCTCTGGAAGATAACAAAGAGGCTCACCAGGATGGCATATGAGTTAGGCTGAAGCTGGAAGGGGGCCACCTTCAAATATGTGGTGAAGCTTACTATCCAAGCATTGATAGGAGGGATAGCACCGCACATGCAATGGTATCTGCTATAAGCAAAGTAGCCCTCGGGAGGATTATATGGCATTACTCCATCTCCTGGCAGCAGCATAAGAGCCCTATCTATCCCAAAGGAACGGGATATGACGTCGAGTTGCTCCTCCTTTAGGGAGCTAGGAAAGCAATCAAGGGGGGAGATCAAAAGTTCCTGTGGACCATATCCATCCACTAGAGACCTCGGGATAGGTCGATGTTGCCCGGATCCTGGTTGGACTGGGGGCAAGGAAGAAGAAGGCTCTCCTGTGCCTCTAGACTTTTTTCTGTCCGATCGTGTTTCCGCTTTGCGAGACATTTTCTGCAGCACAAGAAAAACTTAATATCAGGATAAGAAGTATAGACGCATAAACAAGCAAATATATAAGGCAAGCGTGTAAAAAAGTCCAAAATTCCGCTCAAGGACCAAGTATGAAGTCTCATTCGGCGTTGCAAAAAAAAGCTCGTTCGGCATAGGGAGCATATGTTCATTCGGCACTATGCCCATCCGGCACACATATCATTCGGCACTTAGGCCTAATTTTCGTTCGGTACAACAGTACCCTTCGTGTGCATTCGGCAATTAAGTTCATCCGGTAATAACAAATCATTCGGCAATTGGGTACGAACCTGATTCGGTAGAGATTTGGTTCGGCAGGCGATTTGATCCGGCAATTCAGTTGATTCGGCTATCTGGTTCGGTAAGGGAAAAACAAGGGGGGTACGGCCTCTATATATAGGCGAACTCACAACCACCGAACCAAACGATTCGCCCAACCGGACCAATAATACCGGACCACCAGAAGCCGAATGTGAATAGCCGGACCAACCAAAAACCGAATGAAATTCTCTCTCTACCGATCAAGACCAGGAACTAGTGACGTGCAAAGCGCCTCCCTCAGATAAGTACCGAACTCCAGAACTAACTAATAAAATAAGGTTATGATAACGATGAATAAGTCGTAAAATCCTCACCGACGTGGATTAAATCGTTTACACGTGTACGCGACCTCGAATGGTCCATAGTCACGCTCTGAATGGTTATTAACCCTACCGTCGTGGGAATTTACACTTTGACACGCATTTTTAAACTCATAGGTGAAACGGATATTTGATTCTGATAATTATGAAATGGCTAAGCTACTTACACATGTACGGGGTCGCGAACAATCCCTAGGCATGCTCTGAGCTGGCGATAAACCAGCTTGGCAAACGACCCGGGGACCCACTCTAACGTGAACCTGGCATCGACAATACTAAGCCCCTTCGGGGCACACTTGCTCGTCCCTAACGACACGATTAGCTTCATTTCAAATATCTTGACCCCGAACGGTCGTTATCTGAATTCACACTAAAACTGTAATTTCCTTTGCAGAACATCCAAAGGATATGGACACCCAGCTTATGTCGTTTTACATATCACGCCCACTACAGGGAAACAAAGCGCGACACATGCAAGCACGTGCCCCACTTTGGGGGGAAAATGTTGGGCGAATTTTCACCCAGAAGATCTCAAGACCAAGAAGCAGCAGTTTCACTTGGGTTCGCAAGCAACCTCCACTTCGTTCAACAGCCAAGAAGTTCAATACTAACCTAGAAGTCCATCCAATATTCTCCATGAAGAAGCTCGTTCGGCCCAAGCCCCTCATTCGGCTCCATCTCATTCGGCTCCATCACATTCGGCTCCACCTCATTCGGCTCCACCACATTCGGTCCCCACCTCGTTCGGCTCCACCTCATTCGGCGTCCTTTATACCACCAAACCACCGAACAAGACCATTGCCGGTCCAAAGCCCACACCTCGTTACTACCGAACCACCTACATAACGTCTCCACAACCGGACCAAACAACCACCGGTCCACATTCATTGCCGACCCACGCCTACCACCGGACCAAGCCCCTTGCCGAATGACCTCCACCGAACCAGATGATTACCAGTCCAGATTGCTCCAGCCCGGGCCCACCAGCAGCTATATACCTCCAAGACCCCTGCCCCCTACCTCACTCTATAAATAGAGGGGCAGGGGTACAACAATGGCAGACAAGTTTGAGAGCTCAAGCAAGGAAGGAACTTTCAAACTACTTTCATTTACTGATATACGAAGCATTGTACCTGTAATCTGAAAGAAAGAAGATAATAACATATAAAGTGGACGTAGGCACATTCTGGCCGAACCACTATAAATCTGTGTGTCTTTTACATTTCAGCCCCTACTTCTTTCATATTTACATACTCATCTAAAATCACTGAGAATCACATATAATCAACTAAATAATACGACTTGGAGGTGTTTGTCCATTTTTTGTGCAAACAGTAATTAATTAGGGATTAATGTAATTAATTATAGTTAATTAATTAATGAAATAATTAAAGGTTAATTACTGTTTTTCGGTTGAGAATAATTAATTTGTGAAATTAATTAAAGGATAATTACTTCAATGTAGTTGAAGGATAATTAATTAGGGTGATTAATTAAGATGGAAATTAGAGAACAATTAATTAATTAATTTGTAATTAATTAATGGTTATGTAAGCAAGATTTTTATTGATGAGCTCCTTTTTTAGAAAACAAGGGAGGTGCAGCAAGGCTAAGTGGGTAGCACCCAAGTAGGACGAGATTTTCCCCTGTCTAGAGGTCCCTTTTTATTCGGCTGTGTGGGCAGTTGTAAGCTCCAACTGCCGGGGTTGTCTGGTTTGGGACTGTCCAGTAAGGGATGGTTCCAGCCTTGTGTTGCAGGGGATTTAGGGTGGATCCTCGGTACGTTGATCTAGGCCACGTATTGTGACGGACGGTACCTCAGAAGCCCTGCCATTGTATGGAATCCAAAATCCAATAAGTGCCATCGGATTTGATTGTATTACCTACTTTGTGGCTAGTATGCTGGAATTTAATCATGTAACAGTTTCAGTTATTTCTTATTTATTGTAAACCCTAGACCTATTATAATATCATCGGATTTCCTATTAAATATTTTGCATAGCGTAAGGTAAAAACATACCCATGTTTATGTATGGAAAATGTAATGTGTATGCTAACCATCTTTGTAGGAGATTTATTGCAAATTCATCTACAGATGTTTAAAGCTGTATATTGTGTGTCTAGAGTCTGTACTTTACTTAAAATTTTGTTAAAATCTCTCCTCAAATAAAATTTTGTTAAAATCTCTCCTCAAACAATATATATACACACATGCACACACATCCTCATACATGCACAAAAGAGCAAACTCAGACGTCTGAAACCATTCATTCAGACGCCTGAGTGCTAAAATAAAAATATTGTTTTCACGATATTCAGACGTCTGAACGAAAATATTCAGACATCCGAATTAGACCATTTTTGAACTAATTCCTTGCGGGTTGCAATTCAACTCAATTCAGACGTCATCGAGTGATTTAGACGTCTGAATCTCTTGTGAGCAAATTTTTTACACCTTTCTTATTTTTTTATTACCTTTTTACCCCTTCCTTTTCACCCTCTATATTATACCTTTTTTGCTTCTTTCCTTCTTACTTCAGAACCCTAGCCCCCATTTTTATCTTCCTCAAAGCTTTTAACTTTCTTCAAGTCTTCAATGGCACCAAGATCAAAGAGAACTGGAGAATCAGCTTCCGGACCATTCGAAGACCAAATCCGGCAATGGCTATGGAACGATGTTGCTGTTTCTTGATTTAATTCTATGAAGAAATCCAACATCTTCGAAGGAGCATTCATGAAATTTCTAGATTTTGCAGCTTATCATATTAGAGAGTTAGTGGAGCAATTTCACTTCGACAGCTTGATTGGGCATACTCCTAACAATGTTAAGATTAATCATCTTATGATTAAACTTTTTCTTGCAAACTTAAATTTGGATCATCAAAATCCTCAAAACCATCAAGATTGTGTTTGGTCGTTAGTTTGTGGCGTAAGAATCTTCTTACCTTTACAACGACCATGTCATATTTTAAATTGCCTTTGTCAAGGAATTGATATTAATGAAATTGAAGTTGATATGGAACATCAGGATGAAGTTTCACATCAATTTTTATCTGATCAACTTATAAATATGGGCAATTTAAAATCTACCTTCTTAAGGCCACAAGCTAGGCTAATTCACCATGCTTTTATTCGTTCTCTCCAACCAAGGACGGGTAGCTATGAAAAAGTGTATAAAGAAAACTTCCAAGCACTTCATTCTATCTACTCCAATCAACAAGTGAATTGGGGGAAAATTATTTTGGATGATTCCAAGACATCATAATCCAAGGGAAGTATAGAACCATTCATTATGGTGCCTATATTATACCCATTCTCCTAAATATCGGTGTACAAATGCTTGACTCCGATTTTACATGTATTAGTGAGTTAGGCGCTAAAACTTTAGGATTGATGGGTCTTCCTATACGTCCTCCTTCTCAATAAATTATTTCCTTCCAACAATGGTCACAAAATATTCAACAAGGTGTTCCTCAACCTCGGGACACTAGTATTGCATCTTCTTCTGATACTCAACACGAAGAAGAAGAGGAGGACGATGACACAATCCAAGAAATTGGCCCGGATACTTCTTCAAGACAAGCCATCATCACTCCCTCCCGAAATCAATCAAAGATTCATCGGGACATAAAGGCACTTGAGAAGAAGACGGAAAGAAAATTCAACTCTATTAAAGGCTTTCTCAATAAAATATGGGATCGAATTTCTTGTTCCGGTTCCTCATCCACTCAAGCCTTTAATCCATCTCCATTTGAATGGTCTTCCTCAAGCTAAAGTTCTAATCATAATGATCCATCTCTTTCAAGCCAATTTTAATTATCTTAGTCTAGTTGTATGAGAAATTTTCTTATGTTTGCTTATCAACATTATTGTCTAGTTGTATGAGAAATTTCTAAAACAATATCTCTTTATGTATTATTATCTGCTACTTTGTTTGCCTTAATGGAATGAATTATCTATCATCATTCATGTTCTTTCTTTTTGTCGATGACAAAAAGGGAGAAATTTAAATTATGCATATTGACAGGGGGAGCAACAATACTTTTCTAGTTTGTTAATTTTATATAGTTGTCATCATCAAAAAGGAAGAGAATGTTAGAATCTCAATTCTGATTATAACAACCTATATAAAATGTTACGTGTATACTAACCATCTTTGCAGGAGAATTATTGCAGATTCATCTACAGATGTTTAAAGCTGTATATTGTGTGTCTAAAGTCTCTACCTAGAAATTTTGTTAATATCTCTCCTTAAACAATATATATACACACATGCACACACATTCTCATACATGCACAAAAGAGCAAACTCAGACATCTGAAACCATACATTCGGACGTCTGAGTGCTAAAATAAAAATATTATTTTCAAAATATTCAGACATTTGAATGAAAATATTCAGACGTCTGAATCAGGTCAGAAATGAATTATTTCTTTACTGTTTGCGTTTCAATCTAATTCATAAGTCTGATTTTTTTTATTCAGACGTCTGAATATCGCCAACTGCTATTTTCTTGTCACTTCTCTTCACCAAGAGAAACATTCTTTTAAATCAACAGCTGCATCCGTTCTTTTCAATATAAGTTTTCATTTAAAGATGCAAACCTTTATATACTATAAATAGATTACAGAATTCAACAAACAAATTACCAAATTTACTTTTAGCACTCTTGAATTCTCATCTATTCTCAAAATTTCAGATTGCACTCAAATTACTTACATACTTTGATCTTTGATCACTTTATCTTCCACAATTCTCAAAGCGCATCACTATATATCATTAAGGAGAAGATTATAGGAAGATTGTACTCAATTGACTTATCAATGTTATTTAAGAACACACTACAGTCAGATACCTTTGTTATTTGTATTGAAGTCCTATTCAGTTGCTTAGGCGGGTGAAGTCCTATTCGATTGCTCAAGCAGTGTAAACATGTTCCTCCGGGTTAAGTGAGGGTTGTTGTAGTTGAAATTCCAGAAGGAGTCTGGGACTGGACGTAGAACGGGAAGTTTGAACCAGTATAAAAATTCCTAGTGTGCTTGTTTTATTTTACTTATTTTCATTTACTTTGCTATTATCATCTGTTTCCGCATTTAGATTTAATTATATTCCATATTACACGATCTTAAGTAATAGCTAGCCGTATTAGTTAATCTCAAGTCTTAAGTGATACCTTTTGTTTTCAAGGGTTTTCGAAGTTAAGCAACTTTAACCTGTTATTCACACCAGACCCATGTCTGACCCGGAGTTTATTTCTGTTTTTATTAAACTCTTGGGTACTCAAATTTTTACGAGTAGCCAAGCGATTCAGGTTAGCTTGAAGAATTGTGGAGGAGCAATGGAGGAGAAGGCTTCTGCGTTGTAGATATATATAGCGTTCCGCTGTGTTGGTTTCTCTACATCGATGGTTTATATTGTATTTGAGTTGTAATAACTAGACAGGTGTTTATAACTATCTAGTATGTGATGTATAAGCGGTGTAACTCTGATAGATGTTGTTTATGATACTATGTAATATCTATGTGACTAATATAATTTATTCGTTCCGCTGTTTAGATGCTGATGTTGTTTTTTCTTTCTTCTCTATCTTTTCTCTTTTCTATCCCTTTCATTCTTAAAGATGATGTGACTTTCTGTGGAGAAAAAGTCGGGTCGTCATATTTGGTATCAGAGCGCTAGGTTGAGTGAATACCTAGGCTTTGGAGTGATTTCTTTCTTGAGAGAGCATATTTGTAATATATATATATATATAACTATTTCTACCTATTTGTTGGGTTACCTGTTTGGGTTTTCCAATATAAGTTATAAAGGTAGATAAGATAGTGGTGTGTGTAACACGATGACTACCAATGGTTTGAATTTGAGTGTTGAAGTTGAAAGTGTATCTGTCGAGACTGTAGACCTAATACCGTCTCTAGTGAGTGATAGGATTTCAACGATCTCTGAAGGAAACCTTTTAAAGGTTCGGAATCCATTTTTGAAGTGCAGTTTGGATTAGTAGAGTTTGGATCTGTCAGATGTGTAGAAGCGTGTGATGGTATCTTGGCAACTTCAGGAAATAGTAGATGTGTGATAAGATGCAGTGACTATGAATGTTTCTGAAGATGTTTCTTCTGGAACAAGTTTAAGGAAGTGTGTCTGCTTTGGTGTTGAGACTGAGTTCAGAAGGGTGTTTCTGTTTGACTTTGAAGCCCGAGTTTCTCGAGGAGCTTCTGGATTAGGAAATCTTTGGCATCTGTGTCAGCAGTGCAGCTTGAAGTGTTCTGTGTGCCGGCAAGGAAGTCTGTAACGATCCCGAATTTTAATTTAGTTTAAATTGATAATTAATTTAATTCTTGAATAAAATTTGTGAAATTTATTGGTAATTGATATAAAATATCAATTAAATTATGAAGTACTGGAGAAAAAAAAAGTATTTAAATTAGAAATAGAAAAATAATAGTAACAAACAAAAATAATAAAAATATATATATAATAGATAAACTATAAAATATAAAGTCAACAAACAAAGTAAAAACATAAATAAAATTATAACAACGTATTATTTTAGAATGTCATTTAAATTACAAAGTAAAACTATAAAGTAACAAGACAAAAGAAAGAAATCAATTAGACAAATTCAAACAATATATAAAATAAACTATGTAAAATATAAAAAGAATGCACTAGCTAAATTTAAATAATACAGTAACTATAGAGAGTCATTTGAATTACAAAACAATATAACAAAAGAAATAATAAAAGTATATTCAAGTATTAACAAATAACATTGGATAAGTATTAATAAGCATTAGCTTATGATACAAGAAACAACAATTAATGCAATATCTTCTCAGCCAACAAAATCTCTGACTAAATACAAACCAAAACACTTGAACCAGCAAAGCAAAACATAAAGTAAGAATCAGGCAAGTAAGTAACTATATAGAGACAATAAATTATAACTATGTACACCTGCAAAAGAAGATAATAAATATATTCAGGAACAGACAAAATTAAATTTGTTAAGTAAGAACAAGTAATATATATATGTTTGCACAAACAAATAAAGTAAGTATGTAGGCTTGACAACAGGTAGGTACACTTGAAGTGGGAATAAGACAAAGAAAAGAAAAAAATGAAACAAAAAGAAAAATAAGATAAGAATGAAGCTTGCAAACGAAGGAAGAAATAAATATGTATTTTGTGCAAGGCAATTAATGCAAGCATACAAACAAGATTTGTAGCCACCAAAATAAATATCTCAGCCAAAATAAGTTTTTAGACATAAAGTAAGACAATGGCAATTAATGTTAGCACACAAAATTTTATACATCAGCCACCAAATAAAGATTTGCAGCCACCATAACAAAATCCTTTCAACCAAAATACAAAGCAAGAAGACAGCAAATACATGCAAGGCAAGAATAAAGTTAAAGATAAGTGAGAAGCTTGCTTAAGAGGACAAATAATAATTAATGCAAGCACACCAAAAATTTCATATCAGCCAACATAAAATGAAAAATATCTTTGATATGGTACAAGTAAGATAATATCACTTGTACAAAAATATCACCCTGTACACAATATTTTATATATACATGAACATCTCTCTGCTTTAATTCGTTCAAACGACTTAGCAAAGATCTGAAATTAAAAAGAAAACATCACCACATATTCAAGCTTGAAAACAAATTACTGAAGAGAAAAAAAAGAAATCTCAAGCCAGTTTCAAAAAAATAAAGCAAGCAACTAAAACACAACTGTTCTTTCTCTGCCTTCAATTCAATGTGAGTAACTTTCACTTTTATCCTTAAATTATTTGAAATCAGTTGCATAGAAATATCTGGAAAAGTGTATGTGAGTATCAACTAGCAATTTTAACTTGAGTATATATTTGAATGTGTTGTGTATATGCATGTATCAGTGGGTATTTCTTCTTTGTTGCTTTACAGGGTATAGAACAACAATAAGAAAATTCAATTTCTTGCTTCCCAGTTAATGTCAGGTTTTGATTTCAAAACAATATAGTGGTATTTAGGTATAAGTTAAAATCTAAAAATAGTTTCATGAAATAAGAATGTATATATAATGGAAAATCAAAAAATTTACAGTAGAAACGTTAAATTCTGGAAATTTCGTATATCTTGAATTATGGATTCAATCATATAGCTTGAATTAACAGCCCAAGATAGGATTTTTAAAACATATATATTGATTTTTAGTTGTGTGAATCATGAGAAGTTGACAGTAGAACAAGTTGCTTTTAAATCATTTTCTCGTGATTGAGTTATTCGAGTTGGTCAGGGTTGTTTGTGGAGATGGAGGAGGCTACGGGGTTGCCAGAAAAAAAGGCCGGAAGTGGCGAAGAGGACTGTGGAGATGATAGGGAGGAGTTTTTATTTCTAACCCTAGTTTTAGGTAAGATCATAAAATTGTTTCGTTCGTCACTATCGATGAACCGAGTGTCTCGAGGTCGTGGGCCATAGTAGGGGTCGAGTTGACGAAGGCGAGGCCGGAGGCTGGGGCTATCTGGTGATCGGAGTCACTTGGTCGAGGCTGGTTTGGTCGGTGCTTTCTGTTCCAGTGGTGCTCGAGGATACTCGATTTTGATTTGAAGTATTTTTGAGTGTTTTGAGGGTCGGAGCCATAATCGTCGGTGATAAGTGATGTGTCGCGAGGTTCGTCGGCGTCCGAAGTCGCCCCTGGCGTCGGTGCAGGTGCACGAGGGGGTGGACTGTGCCAGTGTGTTGATTTGGGGTTTCTGTTGTTTTAGGTTGGATGGGAGACTCGAAGCAGATGTTAGTTTGACTCGGGGGGATTTGGTGTGGGCTCGGGTTGTTGGAGCACTGCAGATTTGAGGGAATTAAATAAGTTCTCATTATTAAATAGTTTACTAACTTAAAGGTGTTTAAGTATTTAAAAGGATTTAAAAGAATGTAAATATAATTTGGGTTTTGAAATTGGAAAGGAAGCATTTAAAAGTTGAATAAAATTTTAGAAACTTGGATTTAAATCTACTTTGAATTCCATATTTTTGGAGTTAAATAAAGTTGTACAAATTTAAGATATTTAAATAAGTTAAAAGGGTTCATTGATATGTGAATTCAAAAAGAAATTGATGTTGAATTCTTTTACATTTCCTTTATAACAAAATATTCTTAACATGTAAATTTAAAAATGTTAAGGAAATTTGTTTTAAACTTTATACACGGTAAATAAGAATTATTTCAAATCTTAAATTTAAATTGGAAGTAAAAGAAACGCTGAAATTAATGTTTTCAAACATATTGTGAAAATAATTAAATCACAGATATGAATGAGTTTTACTTTAAATAATGAAGAGTTAATGATTTATATTGTCATTAAGAATGAGTAATTATTGTTTATATGGATTTCATTAATAGTGTTAAGCTTATGAATTTATTAATTAAAGTTAATGAAGATTTAAGGATTTATAATTCATTAATTATTAAGTAAATTGGAATGGATAATTAATGATTTGAATTAATTAAATAAGTAACTAAAGATTTAAATATTAATTAAGTAAGGAATAATAAATTTGTAAATTAATGGATTATTAAGGGTTAATCAAATCTATAATTTATAATGATTTCTTTAACACAGTAATTAAAGAAACTTTAATTGTTAATGAAGGTCATTAACTAAGATTATTTAAATAATTAATTAATGTGATAATTGTAATAATCAATTTGATTGATTAATTAATGATAACCATTTATGAAATTGGGTAAGAGTAATTACTTTATGGAAGTAATTAAGAAATTAATTGCTCATTATAATTAAGTAAGAATAATTAATTATGAATAATTATTAATTAAGGGTAAATTAATGATTTATTCATAAGGAATACATCTGATTTAAATTAATCAGTTGATTAATAAATTTTACTTATGGATGTTTGGGTTTTATTGAATGGTTGAATTGTTTGGTACTCCTGATATGTGATGCTTTGTTTTGATTTGAGCTGTGTGACTTATTTATCTGTAATATATATATCTGTGATCTGTGAATGGAAGATAAGCTTTATATTTTGTATCGCTTATCAACTATATTTCTGCGTTTTGATCTATGATGATTGAATGATGTTGCACTATTGTGTGTTAAACCCCTGGACCACACTTATACACACGCAAATATGGATTTCACGAGGAAATCGATTAAATCACAGATTTTTGAATAGTTTTAAATTTGAATATTTAAATTCAAATGTTTTGGAAATGGATTGGATTTAAAGTGAAAAGCTTTTGAAATGAAATTTCAAAGATGAAGTTTATTTCAAATAACTTGATTGAGTTTTGAAATTTGATTTAAATTCGAACTCGATATTTGAAATTGAATTCTATGATCTGGAAACTAGTGACTAAAGATGTTGCACCAGTTTATATAGGTTAAACTATTTTAAAGGTATTGATTTGGAAATTTGAATTTAAATTCAAAGGCTTTAACTCGTGTAAATAAAATTGGATCTTCCTAGAACGAAAACTATTTGTTTTCAAATAATAAAAGCTTTCACGTAAGTAATGAACTTCCAAATTGTGTTAAAAAGGGATTTCAAGTTAAAAAATGAAAATGATTTTCCAAGTTATGGGAACGGTTTGAAAGCTATATGTTAAATCTTTAATTGAAAGATATTAAACGAGTTAATCCAATTGAAATGGAAGTTGTTTTGAAGTCCATAAATGGATCTTTGTGAATGGGGTGAACTTAATTTGTGAGTTAAATCTTTTGTTTAAAAGATTAAATCATGGAAATTATTTAAACCATTGAGGGTTTTTGAAATAAATCTTTTGTTTAAAAGATTTGAAATGGTAATTTGTTTAAACCAATTGAAAGAAAGTTTGAATAATTAAGTTGTGACTTAATTGAAATCCCATATCCACATGTTTTAAATGTTGCGCTCACTATTCGGTTTAGTCGGGAGAGGACCTTTGTGTCGTATAACCCATTCCGAATATGTGATTCGACGTATATGGGTAGCAGTGAAGACCGGTGGTGAAGACCGGGTATTTGTAAGAACGATAGGATAACCTATCGATTGTCTCTGCACTGGCTGATCCCCGGTATAGAGATTTCCTTTGTGATGGGAAATTCGATCGGGATTGTGAATACCCGGATTGCAAGGGCTTCTTTTGAAGTGCCTTTGGTTCTGTTCGAACCCGGAACAGACTTGTATGGTTGTATGTCTGACACTACACTTTGAGATATAAAGCAGATTTGTTTCAAATACATATCTGTGGTGGCGGAGAATTTATTTTCTTAGCTTAACACCCTTCTCTGAGACGTACGAGCTCAGAGGTTATGTAGTTGAAGGTTATCAGCGATATACTCCCAATTTGGTAGTGTGGCATGCTGAGTGCTGCTGTGTGTTGATGATCATTTGTTGATCATTTGTGATCACAGCATGGCTTTTGTATAAAGCGTAGCTTTGTGGACGAGACTGCATCCGGACCTCACACCCCGAAAATGGTCGAAACAGGAAAGATGCGGCAAGGTTATGAGGGTCGCGCCCTTTAGGGTGTGTCATTCCCTTCTGGTAAAGGGTGGTATCATGGTATGGAGCCCAGATATTTACCTATGTGGTAGCTCCAATCTCATTTACTGTGTGGTTGTTGGTTAGAGGCGCCTCGGATAAAGGTCCCAAAGGACCGGGGAGTGGCATGCTCGAGTAGTAGTTACCTAGTTACAGAGGTAACCCGACCTTGTGTTGGCAGAGATCCGGTTAGGTTCTCGGTACGTCCCACCAGAGGAGATCCCATGTGGCAGTAGGAAGTTCCTTAGCCTGACCATTTGTTGGAAATCCAATCAAAACAATACGCACCCTGTACGGTTTTAGTTGTATAACCTGCCATGGAATGTGGTGGTAACCTACTATTGAACATGGTAGCTACAGTTGGCATAGTTCGGATTGTCTATGCTGGCTAAGATTTATATTCTACTTTCGAAATGCTTTTCTGCACTGTGCAGTTATAATAATAATGTCAAAGAAATTTTCTGCGTATTAAACATGTTTGACTATCATAAGAAGAAATCTCCTTCAATTCTGCGTTTGCATTGTGTGTGTGGTGGGAGGTCTTATGGTAGTTTCATTTTCTAAAAAGCATATCGGATTTTCTTTATAAATCTTGTTTTATTTAAAAGATAAACTGTTTTTGTTGCTCACACCAGTCTCATGACTGATCTGGAGTTTATTGTTCCTTTTCTAAACTCTGGGTGCTCACTATTTTCCACACGAGCAGTCTAGAGTTGGGTTTTTCAGATAGTTAGGTTCAGTGGATTGTCTGGAGCTAGTTCAGTCTTTGGATATGGACGAGACTTGCTTGTCTTAGTGTATCGTGATGATGGTTCGAGCTGCTGTTGGGGTTCTCTCTTAAAGATTATATTAGATTTATTTGTTCCGCTGCTATTATATTGTATCATATCTCTGATGTATATCGATATCTATTGTATCATCTGTTGTATCAGGATGTTGTATCAGATGTTGTATATTGATATTCATTATTTCTTCCGCTGTGTTGTTTACTTAATTGTGTTATAAGCTCCGGTGAACCGGATTTGAACGGTCGAATCTGCGGCATTCGAGTACGATGTAAAGTATGGATGTCGATTTTCGAACGCGAAAAATTCGCATTCGTTACAGAAGTCTTCTGGCTTAGTAGTTTTCTGGAGGTGAGTTCAGAAGCAGCAGAGCGGATCCAAATTTTTTTTAGGGATTGGATAGATAAGCGTAATCTGCTCTGATTGGTAAAGAGAGAATAGTTTTGTTTGGATATCTGTCTGAGATGATCGAAAAAGTGACTTGCGATAGCTAAGTGTTCTCTTGGGTTATCAGAGATTTTCTAGACGTCTTCTGGAAAGGCAGAGATTTGTTCGCATATGAAGATTGAGTTTTCTTATCGACTAGAATTCCAAAAGAGGTACCGGTGGTGCAGCTTAGTAGAAGGTTGGATTCCTAGAGATAGAGTTTGGTGAAGCGGCTCAGGATTTGGTGGAATTTCTGAGTTTTCTCTTTATGGATCTGTTGAACCATATTTCTAGGATGTGTTGTCCAGTTTGTGCTCTGTTCATCATCAGCATTCTCATCCACTCCAGATCAGAGTTGTGCAGCGGAAGCAGTTTGGTTGGTGCATCTGTTTTTTCTTTTCCGAATAGGAGAAGTTTGTTATCTTCTGATGTTTGTAGAGTAGAGTTTGTTCTTGGTTTTTGGTTGATCTTGAGAGGATCATTTTGATGGGTTGTTTTTGATCCAGTTTTTTTTGGGAGCATCAGCGAAGGTTGAGCTGATCAAGGAAGGATGCAGGCAGTCCAGGATCGTCCGAAGAGTTTTGTGGATAAGAGACGAAGGAATTTGGATTCTGAAGTCGAAGATTTGATTTTGGATAAGTGTTTGGTCTGTAGGATTGAATTGCCAGTCTGGATAACTAGGATTCATTATGTTTCATGTATCTCTGAGAGAGTATGTGTATGATCTATCTCTGGTTTTGAAACCAGCAGTTTAGGAAGATTTGATTGTTGAATCAGACTTGTCTGTAGACAGATATCCTGTTTAGTTTTGTAGATCTAGATTTGTAGGAGCGCTATAGCTTTGTAGTATAGATTATTTGGATTCAGTAGAGCAAGTGTCTCGGTATTTATACCTGGGAAACTCTAGGAAGTTCTGTCCAGAATTTTGTCTGGATAGTTAGATTGTTTGATTAGGTAAATTGGTTGCTATGGTTGTTAGCATATGATTGATAATATATGCTTGTGATTTAAAAATTAAAATCTTGGATAAATTATTGAATTACCTTTGGTTTTAATTTTGGAAACGAAATTCTTTTAAGGAGGGAGGAATGTGATATCCCGAAATTTTTGGCAATATAAATTTAATAAACTGTATTAAAAATTAAATTGATTTGATAATTTTTGTTAATAAAATTTGAATTGATTTAATAACCTTCCTTTAATAAATATTTAATTGGTGAATTTTTTTTTAAAAAAAAACTAATTAAATTGTTTTTTATTTATAATGTAAATATATGGTTCATATTGTACATAGATAAGCTTTGTTTTAAATTTAACAAATAAAGCTTCTTTTCTGATTCTAATATTTTTGGTAATTTGGAAACTTGATTTTATTTAATATTAAGCTTTTCAAAAGCTATTAGATAAATAACTATATGGTTTTAAATTGTTAAGGTAAATTGTTTAAAATGATTTTGGCTTAAGTTTAAATTTAAATTAATGAACAACGGGTTTGTTTTATTTTTTAAAATATGGCTTAATAAATATGAGATTTTAATTTATTTAAGTAATTTATTAATAATAAGACAATTTCTTTTATAAATTATTTCAAATTGATAAATGAGTTATTTTCAAAACTATAATAATAATGTTATATATATATATATATATATATATATATTTGTGTGTGTAAATCTAGATTTTAAGTAGAATATTATTTTCAAATTGAAATTGTAACGACCCATAAATTTAACCGGTTTTAATAACGTTGTTATTTGAAAATTTCATGCAATTTTAAACAATCAAATTTTAGAATATAAATTTATATTTGGAATGCGTCTAGTTAAACATAGCAACTGGAAAATTTTCGTCCGAAAATATGAAATTTTATTTCACGCGTAAATTTACTTCAATTTAATCAGTTAAAAAGCGATGAAAATAATACGTTTTCGAAACCCAAATATTTTTACATAGAAAAATTCTAAATCCTCTTCTGAGCAAGATGCCATTTTTCATTTTTTCAAATTCGGACTTTTTTAGCTCCGTCGATCTTATTCTTCAGCGTTTTTCTTGCATTTTCCGCTATTAGAAAATTCGAATTTTTAAAATTCAATCGTACCACTGATATTCATATACTGTTTGGATCGTCTCGTTGTGCTGATCTTTACGGTATAATTATTTGTGTGTTTCGTCATCCGGTACGAAATGGGATCTGCAAAACGACTAACAGTACCGGTGCTGTGTTTGAGTTTTTTTTACTTTGCCTTTTATTGCCTTCGGTATAATTCCAACGGTCACCACATTTAATATTTCTAGTAATCATCATTTGTGACCTTTCCGTTCATAACGTTTCCATATTTCCAATATGTTCGTTTGTTGCTTTTAATTAAAGAAACATATACTATTACATTAGTTATCTCTCAGCAACCACCCATATCTTCTGTTCATTCCCCTCCCCTCTTTCTTTTCTTTTAGTTGTTACAGAGAAATATATTCAAGTCCCCCTCACACCTCTCTCGCCTCACACCTGATCACTTCCCTGCTACATTTCTCATTTTCCACTCCTCAAAGCATGAGCCACCCATCTCCCTACTCACGTGACTCACATCCAAGGCTCGGCCATGCTTCTATCGTTCCCCCCAACTTCCATCCACTCCAGCCGAGACAACTAGCCCTCCCCGTACCAAACCCTCCTCCTCATCACCATTACCTCCACATCTTCCTCGCCTCAGCTTGAGCTCCGCCTCAGCCTGTCTATCTCCTTCATCTCCACTTTGCAGCATCACATGATCGGCCGAGCAAATTATTTTTTGAGGTATATATATGTGTACATGTTCTTTTATATATAAAGTTTATATATATTATGGTTTTGTGTATCCCGAGGCATGTATATGGTTGCATAAAGTTGCCTGTTGGGTTTTATGTTGTATTGGGCTATGGTATAAGTTATATAAACTATGTTGAAAGGTATTATTAAATATATATTGTATATGATGTTTACCTGTTTTGAAAGCCTGAAGAAAATAATTTATATATATATCAATATTTATATATATTCTGTGAAGTATGTATATAGTTGTCTAAGGTTTTATATATATATCAATTTATGGGTGGAAGTTTCAGCAGTTTTTAGTAAGGTCGTATATGTATGGGTGAGTTGCAATATGAGTTTTAAAATAATTAACGTCTTGCTGAATGAAGCGTCTTTATCCAGCTGTAACTATATTATATATTATATTTTATAAGATGAACATTTATATTATATGTATCTTATTATATGTACACGTATTCACAATGTTTAGCATTATTTTAAAGTAGAATGTGAAAAGTTTACGTGTATATTATTGTAAAGAAGCTTCTCTTCTTTTGTATTGCATAAGACTGTAGATAGCATAGTTTTGTTAAATACTGACTTCAAATTGGTGTGTGAGTATATGCGTTTATTCAGAGCATGGGTTTAAAAAAAAATAAGTAAGCAATATAATATATTCTCCTATTTGCTTTACTGAAGCAATATAATTTAGTATAATATGTAAGTCTTTTATATTTATTTTTGTATATACAGCATGTGTATATGTAGTGTACATTTCTTGGGTTATAATGTACAGGCATGTACAAGGTTTTAAATTACCTGTTGAAGTTGATCTTTAATATATTATAGATTAATAATGTGAGTACAATTTCTTTGCATTGCGGTGTATCGCATATAGTACATAAATATGTACAAGCATATGTGTGCTTGTAAATTGTTATGTATAAATACTGTTTGAGCATGTAAGGTTTGCTGGAAAAAAAAGGAAAGAAAACATAATAAAATGTATATATTTCAAATTATAAGCCTGTATAGATTTTATAAGATTTTTTTTGCGATTTTGTTTTACATTCGTTGTTTCGTACAGTTTTGCACTTTGTTTATAAAGATTTTATTAATTATTAGCTATTGCGTGTGTACGCAAGTGTATAGTGAAGAGAAAGAATGTTATACATATTGCATTTTGTCTGCATATATGGTCTGTGTATATTAGATTTTATGGTATATTGGATATAAAAGTTTATACAACTTATCTATTTAAGTATATATATACAGTAGTTATATTGGTTTATGTATATATTATGGTATATTAAAGCATATGTTTTGATTTTATAAAAGTAATACGTAGATATGTTAATATAATATGTAATTTAAATTGAATATTAGTTTTAAGAAAATAATAATATAATATACTTTTGCTTCGATTATACCTGCATCAATTCAGCTCTGATTTAATATATTCTATTTTGTACCAATCAGCTTCAATCGTTGAATTCGTGCCGATTTTGCTTCGCTTGGATTTGTAATTCAATTTCAGTGTGCGTATCCGTATCACCGTCTGTATTCTCTAGCCTCGAAAGATGAGCAAGCACTCACGATTAATATTCTTTATTTATTAAATTTGATTTCAATTGATATGACAATTGAAATATACTGCTGTTGGTTATTTACACTGATATATATGTTATTACCCGTATCAGTTCACCTATGATATCTGACACCATTATCTGTTAATTTTTTATGCGATGATAATACAGTTTGGCTGATAATTGATTGATTGTTGGTTGTGTATATTGGATGTTAAATTACAATGTATTAAGTGATAAAAATTATGCAATTGAATTTGACGTAGGATAGTTAAATTTGAATCGACAAATGTGTTGAATTTGATTAGTTAAATGTGTAGAATATGACCTCTTAAATGTTTAATTACTTGACACGTAGAAAAATGGTTAATTACCCTTGAACCATTTGAATTTATTTTGAATTAATTGATGAAGTATGAAATTGATAATTGATGTCAAGTGTGGAATTGCGTAGAATAATAAGTGAATAATCTTTTATCTACATGAAATGATAGTGTAGATTCTAGAAATAATTATATTAATTTGCACAAACAACAATGCAAATTAATACGATCATTTCGGGATTATTTAAATAAATTATTAGGTTGTTATTGATTGTTGTTGTCGCTTGCTTATTTACTTTGACACCATCCCAGTTATAACACTGCAAGTTCCCTTTGCTATGCTTTGATTTTTGAATTGAAATGGAATCGGATTGAAATGATAAATACCCAAATGAACTTGACTTAGGATGAAGAATTAAATTAAAACCCGATTGGTCGATAACTTGATTTAAAAATAAAACAAAGATTTTATTTGAATAAACAACTAAGTTTTGAAAAGAAACTGGAATTTGAAATTTTATTTAAAGTAATGTTAATATTTAAAAATCTGAAACGAAATATTAACAGCGCAATTATTGAAAGAAGGTTGTTTAATTTAAGAAATGAATAATTGAGTTTTGGAATTATTTAATAATTAAGTTTGAAATTATTAATTAAGTTTTGAAATTATTTAATAATTAAACAAAATTGAATTGTTTGAGAATTAATTAAAATTTGAATTCTTTGATAAGAGAAATTGAACTTTTGAATAAGTGAATTGGAACTTCGTTAATAAATGAAATTGGGTTTCTTTATTTACTAAGTTTGGAAAATTATTTAAATAAGTTAATAAGTGAAATTGAACTTCTCGAATATGTGAAAGTTAGTTTCTTTATTAATTGAGTCTGAAATTTGTAACTAACCAAATAAATAATGGAATTGAATTTCTTTAACAAGAAATAGAAATGCGTTTTATTGAAATAAATATAAGACTTGGATTTAAGAATTTGATTTGACGAATTTAATCTAATTGAATTTGAATTTTGACATAATGGAGTTGAACTTAAGTAACTGATTTAATGAATTGGAAATTTAATTGAAATCGTTTTGAATAATAATTTAACTTAACGAATATTGAATGAAATCGATAAATGAATTTGAATTGATTGAGTGTTAAATTAATTTATTTAAATGATTAAGAAATGAAATTTATATATGTATTTGAATCAATATTTGAATTGTTTAAATAAAAGTTGAAATCGAATTGTAAGATTTTGAAATGGTAATTTGGAAGTTTTGAAACGTAAATTTTGGAAATTGATTTAGAAAGACAAATGAAGTGTTGGTTTGCGAATTGAAATTGAAACTGAATTTTATTTGGTTTGATATATTGAAAACGACCAATCGGTGTAATAATTACGAAAGTTATTAAAGAGACCGGAACCGGTTATGGACATTGTAACGTTTTCGATTTTTCGTTGCCGAAAAAACGGAAAGTTATGGGTTTTTAAAAAGAATTTAGGAAAAGAAAAAGACAGAAGAAGAGAGAAGATAGAAAATAGAGAGAAAAGAAAATAGAAAAAGATAGGGAAAAGGAAAATAGAGAAAAGAACATAGAACAGAACAGGAAACAACAGAACAACATCAGAATCTCACAATTCGCAGCGGAACAACATATAATAATAAATGAATAATCTTTAAACAAAGAACTATATCAGTTATTACATTTTATACATTACATTACATCATATCATCAGAGTGTACAACAACAACAACAACAGTGCAGCGGAAAAAGAAATACTATATAAACTAGTAATACGCCATGCCATCCAGCTTGCTTCCAGCAATTCCAGAATATCCAGAATATCCTGATAAACCTAACTCTTAACTGCCCGTGTGGAAATTGGTGGGCACCCAGAGTTTAGGAAGGAAAACAATAAACTCCGAGTCAGTCATGTGACTGGTGTGGGAACTCAAAACAGTTTATTTATCTTTAAAATCAAAATAGAGGAATATTTTTAAAGTCAATTCGCAATGCTTTTAAAAATGAGACTACCATAAGACCTCCTGCCACACACACAATGCAAACGCAGACTTGGAGAAGATTTCTCCTTATGATAGTCAAAGATGCTTGATACGCATTAAAATCAAATCAATTTTGATATTATTATTAGTGCATAGTGTAGAAGAAATTCATTTCGAAAGTAGAATATAAATCTTAGCCAGCATAGGTACCATTATATTATGCCTACTAATAGCTACCATATTAGATGGCAGGTTCTACAACTAAAACCGTACAAGTCACGCATTGTTTCTTTGGATTTCCAACGAATGATCAGGCCAAGGAACTTCCCATTGCCACATGAGAATGCCTCTGGATGGACATCCCCGAGAACCAAACCGGATCTCTACCAACACAAGGCCGGGTTACCCCTAACTGAGTAACAACTGACCGAATATGCCATCCCCCGGTCCTTTGGGACCTTTTCACCGAGCGCTCGTAATCAATTCACACAATCATAACAAAGTGTTTTCAACATGAGTAAGTATCTGGGCTCCATACCATGATACCACCCTTTTCCAGAAGGCAATGGACACATCCTAAAGGGTGCTACCCCTCATAACCTTGCTGCTTCTTTCCTGTTTTGACCATTCACGGGGTGTGAGTCTCGACGAAGTCACGTCCACAAAAACATACTTTATACAAAAGCCATGCTTTGGGTCAACAAATGATCAACACAATGATCACAAGGATAGACGATCAAATAAACGATCCTATCACAAATAATCAACACAATGATCATTTCAGCATCACTCAGCATGTCACATTACCAAATTGGGAATATATCGCTGATAACTTCAACTATATAACCTCTGAGCTCGTACGTCTCAGAGAAGGGTGTTAAGCTAAAAGAATAAATTCTCCGCCACCAACAGAAATATATTTGAAAGAAATCTGCTTTATATCTCAATTTGTGATGTCAGACATACAATCCATACAAGTCTGTTCCGGGCTCGAACAAAACCGAAAGCACTTTTTACGAAGCCCTTGCAATCCGGGTATTCACAATCCCGATCGAATTTCCCATCACTTAAGGAATCTCTATACCAGGAGCTACCCAGTGCAGAGACAATCGATAGGTCATCCTATCGCTTTCGCAAAAACTCGGTCTTCAACACCGATCTTCAAATGCAATTTACAACGACGTATCACATATTCGGAATGGGTTATACGACCCCATGGTCCTTTCCCGGTTAACCCGAATAGTGAGCGCTTATTCAAAAATAAGTGTGGCATTCACATTCAAACAAACCACATCATATACCCATTCAAAGGGAAATATTGATAGTCGGTTATTGAACTATCACTGGATATGCACACATCACCAGTTTCCAAATAATTTTCCAAATTATTTATTTTCCAAAATATCTTCACTAGATATATAATTTTCAACACTTCAAAAATAAATCAATATTTATTTTTAAACCAATTTTCCAATTTCATTTATAAATTTAATAGTGAATTTACAATCCAAAATATCTATGAATATTCGATTTCAATTATTCATTTCAATATTCCTTTTCAATTTATCTTCAAAAAGATAAATTCTCAAAATATTCTCTTTATATTGGAAAACATTTCCATACTTATTTATTCATAAGTAATTCACAAATTTTATTTATTTTCAACACTTAGAAAATATTCAATATACTTAAATCGAAATTAAGTATATGCTTCATTCTTTAAGGAAATCATTCTCATAAACATATTTATTTGGGCCAAAACGAATGTTGCGTAAAACATCGTTACGACAACCCAAAATCACTAGTATAGGGATTCGAAATTAAAATAGATATATAAATCCCAATACTATACAAAACATTTCCTTTCGGAAATCATTTACTATAACAACAGTGTTATAGTCCATTATTTCCTTCTATTTCTCGAAAACGTCTATTTCAACAATGAATGTTGAAATCTATGGTTTCGAATCTCAACACATTTTAAAACATCGTTAGATCGTTTTAATTCTATTTAAAACATTCACATTCAAAACAATTTCTTTAACGTATTATTCACTATTCAAAAACGTGAATATACTACGTTAACAATTTTTTCATCCTTTTATTCATTTTAATTCAAAGGATTATTCACATTCAAAAATGTGAATATAACTCCATTAATAGGTTTCAACAATTAACTTATCAAAATAAGTTGTTTGCGAATTTATAAAACAACGTTTATAAATTCCATTTCTATTTATTTATAAAAACTTCCTTTTTATAAATTCCTTTATTAACCTATTCCAGTTTATAACTAAATTATAAACTAAACGTTCATATTATAAGTTAATTACTTATAAAACGATTATTTTACAAAATCGTTCCTTTAGAGACTTTCCAATTTATAAATCTTATAACTTATAAGATCCATTTATCTAACCAATCTATTCTTCAAATAATTTCACCAAATTTATAAATCTTACTATTTATAAATTTCTTTTATAACTTCATAGTTTATAATTCTATAAATTTCATTCATTTATGAATTCATTTTCACTTCATTCAAACACTTATAAAAACTCGTTTTATAAGTCAATATTTCAATTTATAAATATCCGTTTATAAATCTCTTAATATAAATCAATTTATATTATTCTTTTAAAACGTCTTTAATTTCCTTTATAGTTTCACCATTTTGATTTATAAAATAATCAAATTTTATAAATCCTATTTTTAAACTTTTATAATATATTCAAAAATCCAATTTAAACTATTTTATAAAATCATAAATCCCCTATTTCTCAAAAATCAACTTTTAACTATATTTCACAAAATCATAATTTTTTATAACTTTAAAAATTATAATGTTTATTTATTTAAAATGGATCAATTCCAAAAATATTTTATCTTTTCAAAAATCACTTTAAAAACCCTTTTAAAATCCCAAAATTTGGGTCCAATGATGCTACACATCAAATAGTCAATCACGACAACAACGATATCACATATCGTATATGATAATCAACGAATATCAAAATATCCATAATCAAATAAATACTGTTGAGGAATCCAGTTGGATCCCTCCAACCTGTTTTCCTGCATCCAAAAACATTAGCATAATACCAATTTCGCTCCAGTACGAAATTATCGCGGTATATGTTTTTAATAAATATTATCCGCTTAATAACGGCACAATAGGGTCTCATCCGCTAAAAAATGCGGGGAATCAACAACTGCAATATATACATATGCCAATATATATATATTGATATTATATATAATACCAATTTCACTGTTTATGAAATATTCGCGGTATATGTTTTTAATAAATAACATCCGCTTACTAACGGCGTATAATGTCTATTTTAACAATCAATAGATATCAATCAACATTCAAACATGCATTCAAATATTTTAAATCTAACTATTTAAAATAAAATCGAAACTGATTCGATTGAGTGAGAAGTTCTCACCTTGGTTTTATATTTCGTTTCAGCTTTTATTTCGAATAAAATTAAACGCGCGTTTAATTTTACCCAAAATTCTCACTAACTCCAAACGACTCCAAACCAACTCCATCGCGTAGTGCTCATCCATACGATCCCAACGCAAAAAATCTCGTCCGAAACGGACCTCGTATGACAAAGATACAACAGTTTAAAGTTTGTACAATTATAAATATAATTATTTACAACTAAATTAAAATTTTTATACCCAAAATAATATGGGCCGTGTGATCTCCATCACTTGCATCTGGACCGTGCGCATATGTTCTTCCTCATCTCCTTCTTCGTACGCGTGAACCCATGAAACCGACCCTTTAGGGTTTCAAACGCAACCCACAACACTTGCCTTTACCTCGATCAACCACTTCCAGACGAACCGCCTACGCATGCTCCACCATAGCTCGAAGACCGGTCAAGCTCGGTGGTCCCAGGCACTCGAAAAACGTGCCCGACCGTTGGTGCTTTGAGGCCAATTTGCCGTCAATTCGTCACGCCAATGACGATCATAACCGTTGAATCTGTAGAGCTCGTGATGCTCTATCACTTCCATGTTGAAAGTTTCTGATGATTGTGAGTAGATTTGAAGAAATTTGGAAGGGAAGGTGGGAAGCTTTCGGCCGTTCATGGCATATGGGGGCGGCGGCCTGAATTAGGGTTTGATTTTATATTTTTTTTTTTAATGAAGGGGTGGGGTGTATTTATAGAGAAAAATCGAACACTATTCATCCGGAAATTCCGAACTCCGATTTACGTGCCGTAACCAGCGTTCCTAAGGTTTACCCCACGTTCCTGACACAATGGAATAGGTTTCGGAAGCTAATTCGGACATCTGTGCGAGTTATGGCTGTAAACGCTCAATTTAAATTAAACCGATTTAAATCGATTTCTAGGCGTTTTAATTTGTACCGGACAAACGGTAAATCCAATTGACTTGAAATTTGAAACCTTACAATAATATCACATTACGGATCCGATGAAACTGGTTTCGTCGAAATCCGAGACTTTTTGAAAAATGGCTATTTTCACTCGCCAAATTTAAATTAAAAATAAATCGATGCGTTTCGAGCTGCCACGATCAAACGATAACTCCGATTGATACGAAATTTGAAATCCAGTAATAACTAACTATTACGGATCCAATGGAACTGGTTTCGTTCAATTCTGAGACTGTTCAAAAATTGGCTATTTTCACTAGTCGATTTAAATATTAAAATATTCAATTTTCACAAATTAACTTTTAATTCGATTTTAAAAGTTCTAAAATATCGTTCTAACTCCCATATGATAAAATAAAATTTTACAAATCATTTTCAATCATATTTAACTCAATTTTCAATTATTTCCATAATTTAACATATTAAATTATCGATTTAATTATCCAATTAAATCCAATAATTCAAAATAAAAATTTATTTGACTTAAAAATTCACTTATTAATATTTAAAATTAATTAAATATTCATATTTTAATTAATAAAAATTCTGGGTCGTTACAATCTTCCCCCCTTAAAAGAATTTCGTCCTCGAAATTATCAAGTAAGAAAAGTTACAGAATCTATTAACTTTCCAAAATTCATAATTAATTTCTTACAAATCTTTACTAAGTTTTGAAATCATACTTAGTTATCTTTTCAAAAACAACTACTATTGTTTAACTTTCAATTCCAAAATCAAAGTTTAAGTTTTCAAAACTTTCCAATTTTTCTCAAATTTTTTCTAACGCCTTAAATTTTCGGAAAAATTCGCCATAGTCTCTTTTGCGCGGCTCGATCCGAAAAAAAAATGACAGTATATATATCACAAATATACATCTCATCGAGTAATGAGGCATCCCGCAGGGAAAAAAGTGTAAAAGTACGATATTTAATCCGAGATATGTACCTTATATTTTATTAGCGAGCATATATGGCTAATATAGCGCGAAAGCGAGCTCCAAATGCGAAGCAAACGCGATCCGCACCTACTAATCACTCAACAAACAACATGAGAATAGGCATATAGACAATAATCTCAATATACAACATATATCTCCATAACAACTACATAATATAGCAAATGCAATATATATTCAACCATCAACCAACTAAATACTCATTCATATTCTCATTAATATACAATGAATTGGTTTTCTCAGTTTAATCACATTTGATTCATTAACAGTGGATGTTCTTACTAACATTCATTTTCAATTAGTTTATATTCACTAATTCATATTCGAGTTAGTTCACTTCCAAATCAAATTCAATTCATTTAAGATTCACTTAACTTCCAATTGAATTTCAATTACTTTAGCTTTCAATTTCATTATTTCAATTTCATTAACACTTAATGAATTATATACAATCAATGTATATTAATTACAACCAAAATCCTTTGCTTTCAATTGGTTTAAATTAAATTGATTTTTTTATTCAACTTCCAATAACATTAGATTTTAATGAATTAACACTTACATTCATTATTTCATATCAATTATTCACATTTAATTGATTAACATCCAATCCATTAATTTAATTCAATTTCCAAAGTTGAATTTTATTTATATAACTTAAGTTCATATTCATTTAATCCACTTGATTATTTACTTCGATACCAATATCAACTCCATTTAACATCTTCTTAAGTTATATTTCCATTTAACTTTAAATTCACTTTTATTTATAACTCATATTCATATAGTTTCATTTCTTATGTATATAAGTTTATTTCACAATTGTAAATCACTTTAATTATAACTCAATTCTTATAATTCATTTGCTTATACAATTATTCTTTTATTTAGATTATTCAAACAACCTAAACAATCAACTTATATACACTTTAATAATTTTGAAAAATTATTTCTTTATATATAAAATATAATCAAGGTAAAATTATTTCGTTTACCCAATTTAAAACAATATTGTGCCGAATTGTTCTATTCAAGTGTTTAGAAACCCCTTCGATTCAGTTTCGAAGCTGCGCCGACGAAGGTTCATATGCCACTCAATAAACCAATCATCACAATATAAAACAATTTTATATTCACTAACAAATACGCTCTCATAGCTATTATTACTCTCAAACTCAATCTAGAGTACTACTGACTCTATCTCTAATGAGTAATACGCAACAGAACCATGGTTGTCGCTTAACCATAAGCTCTGATACCAAATTGTAACGTTTTCGATTTTTCGTTGTCGAAAAACCGGAAAGTTATGGGTTTTTAAAAAGAATTTAGGAAAAGAAAAAGACAGAAGAAGAGAGAAGATAGAAAATAGAGAGAAAAGAAAATAGAAAAAGATAGGGAAAAGGAAAATAGAGAAAAGAACATAGAACAGAACAGGAAACAACAGAACAACATCAGAATCTCACAATTCGCAGCGGAACAACATATAATAATAAATGAATAATCTTTAAACAAAGAACTATATCAGTTATTACATTTTATACATTACATTACATCATATCATCAGAGTGTACAACAACAACAACAGTGCAACAGAAAAAGAAATACTATATAAACTAGTAATACGCCATGCCATCCAGCTTGCTTCCAGCAATTCCAGAATATCCAGAATATCCTGATAAACCTAACTCTTAACTGCCCGTGTGGAAATTGGTGGGCACCCAGAGTTTAGGAAGGAAAACAATAAACTCCAAGTCAGACATGTGACTGGTGTGGGAACTCAAAACAGTTTATTTATCTTTAAAATCAAAATAGAGGAATATTTTTAAAGTCAATTCGCAATGCTTTTAAAAATGAGACTACCATAAGACCTCCTGCCACACACACAATGCAAACACAGACTTGGAGAAGATTTCTCCTTATGATAGTCAAAGATGCTTGATACGCATTAAAATCAAATCAATTTTGATATTATTATTAGTGCATAGTGTAGAAGAAATTCATTTCGAAAGTAGAATATAAATCTTAGCCAGCATAGGTACCATTATATTATGCCTACTAATAGCTACCATATTAGATGGCAGGTTCTACAACTAAAACCGTACAAGTCACGTATTGTTTCTTTGGATTTCCAACGAATGATCAGGCCAAGGAACTTCCCATTGCCACATGAGAATGCCTCTGGATGGACATCCCCGAGAACCAAACCGGATCTCTACCAACACAACGCCGGGTTACCCCTAACTGAGTAACAATTGACCGAATATGCCATCCCCCGGTCCTTTGGGACCTTTTCACCGAGCGCTCGTAATCAATTCACACAATCATAACAAAGTGTTTTCAACATGAGTAAGTATCTGGGCTCCATACCATGATACCACCCTTTTCCAGAAGGAAATGGACACATCCTAAAGGGTGCTACCCCTCATAACCTTGCTGCTTCTTTCCTGTTTTGACCATTCACGGGGTGTGAGGCTCGACGAAGTCACGTCCACAAAAACATACTTTATACAAAAGCCATGCTTTGGGTCAACAAATGATCAACACAATGATCACAAGGATAGACGATCAAATAAACGATCCTATCACAAATAATCAACACAATGATCATTTCAGCATCACTTAGCATGTCACATTACCAAATTGGGAATATATCGCTGATAACTTCAACTATATAACCTCTGAGCTCGTACGTCTCAGAGAAGGGTGTTAAGCTAAAAGAATAAATTCTCCACCACCAACAGAAATATATTTGAAAGAAATCTGCTTTATATCTCAATTTGTGATGTCAGACATACAATCCATACAAGTCTGTTCCGGGCTCGAACAAAACCGAAGGCACTTCTTACGAAGCCCTTGCAATCCGGGTATTCACAATCCCGATCGAATTTCCCATCACTTAAGGAATCTCTATACCAGGAGCTACCCAGTGCAGAGACAATCGATAGGTCATCCTATCGCTTTCGCAAAAACTCGGTCTTCAACACCGATCTTCAAATGCAATTTACAACGACGTATCACATATTCGGAATGGGTTATACGACCCCATGGTCCTTTCCCGGTTAACCCGAATAGTGAGCGCTTATTCAAAAATAAGTGTGGCATTCACATTCAAACAAATCACATCATATACCCATTCAAAGGGAAATATTGATAGTCGGTTATTGAACTATCACTGGATATGCACACATCACCAGTTTCCAAATAATTTTCCAAATTATTTATTTTCCAAAATATCTTCACTAGATATATAATTTTCAACACTTCAAAAATAAATCAATATTTATTTTTAAACCAATTTTCCAATTTCATTTATAAATTTAATAGTGAATTTACAATCCAAAATATCTATGAATATTCGATTTCAATTATTCATTTCAATATTCCTTTTCAATTTATCTTCAAAAAGATAAATTCTCAAAATATTCTCTTTATAGTGGAAAACATTTCCATACTTATTTATTCATAAGTAATTCACAAATTTTATTTATTTTCAACACTTAGAAAATATTCAATATACTTAAATCGAAATTAAGTATATACTTCATTCTTTAAGGAAATCATTCTCATAAACATATTTATTTGGGCCAAAACGAATGTTGCGTAAAACATCGTTACGACAACCCAAAATCACTAGTATAGGGATTCGAAATTAAAATAGATATATAAATCCCAATACTATACAAAACATTTCCTTTCGGAAATCATTTACTATAACAACAGTGTTATAGTCCATTATTTCCTTCTATTTCTCGAAAACGTCTATTTCAACAATGAATGTTGAAATCTATGGTTTTGAATCTCAACACATTTTAAAACATCGTTAGATCGTTTTAATTCTATTTAAAACATTCACATTCAAAACAATTTCTTTAACGTATTATTCACTATTCAAAAACGTGAATATACTACGTTAACAATTTTTTCATCCTTTTATTCATTTTAATTCAAAGGATTATTCACATTCAAAAATGTGAATATAACTCCATTAATAGGTTTCAACAATTAACTTATCAAAATAAGTTGTTTGCGAATTTATAAAACAACGTTTATAAATTCCATTTCTATTTATTTATAAAAACTTCCTTTTTATAAATTCCTTTATTAACCTATTCCAGTTTATAACTAAATTATAAACTAAACGTTCATATTATAAGTTAATTACTTATAAAACGATTATTTTACAAAATCGTTCCTTTAGAGACTTTCCAATTTATAAATCTTATAACTTATAAGATCCATTTATCTAACCAATCTATTCTTCAAATAATTTCACCAAATTTATAAATCTTACTATTTATAAATTTCTTTTATAACTTCACAGTTTATAATTCTATAAATTTCATTCATTTATGAATTTCATTTTCACTTCATTCAAACACTTATAAAAACTCGTTTTATAAGTCAATATTTCAATTTATAAATATCCGTTTATAAATCTCTTAATATAAATCAATTTATATTATTCTTTTAAAACGTCTTTAATTTCCTTTATAGTTTCACCATTTTGATTTATAAAATAATCAAATTTTATAAATCCTATTTTTAAACTTTTATAATATATTCAAAAATCCAATTTAAACTATTTTATAAAATCATAAATCCCCTATTTCTCAAAAATCAACTTTTAACTATATTTAACAAAATCATAATTTTTTATAACTTTAAAAATTATAATGTTTATTTATTTAAAATGGATCAATTCCAAAAATATTTTATCTTTTCAAAAATCACTTTAAAAACCCTTTTAAAATCCCAAAATTTGGGTCCAATGATGCTACACATCAAATAGTCAATCACGACAACAACGATATCACATATCGTATATGATAATCAACGAATATCAAAATATCCATAATCAAATAAATACTGTTGAGGAATCCAGTTGGATCCCTCCAACCTGTTTTCCTGCATCCAAAAACATTAGCACAATACCAATTTCGCTCCAGTACGAAATTATCGCGGTATATGTTTTTAATAAATATTATCCGCTTAATAACGGCGCAATAGGGTCTCATCCGCTAAAAAATGCGGGGAATCAACAACTGCAATATATACATATGCCAATATATATATATTGATATTATATATAATACCAATTTCACTGTTTATGAAATATTCGCGGTATATGTTTTTAATAAATAACATCCGCTTACTAACGGCGTATAATGTCTATTTTAACAATCAATAGATATCAATCAACATTCAAACATGCATTCAAATATTTTAAATCTAACTATTTAAAATAAAATCGAAACTGATTCGATTGAGTGAGAAGTTCTCACCTTGGTTTTATATTTCGTTTCAGCTTTTATTTCGAATAAAATTAAACGCGCTTTTAATTTTACCCAAAATTCTCACTAACTCCAAACAACTCCAAACCAACTCCATCGCGTAGTGCTCGTCCATACGATCCCAACGCAAAAAATCTCGTCCGAAACGGACCTCGTATGACCAAGATACAACAGTTTAAATTTTGTACAATTATAAATATAATTATTTACAACTAAATTAAAAATTTTATACCCAAACTAATATGGGCCGTGTGATCTCCATTACTTGCATCTGGACCGTGCGCATATGTTCTTCCTCATCTCCTTCTTCGTACGCGTGAACCCATGAAGCCGACCCTTTAGGGTTTCAAACGCAACCCACAACACTTGCCTTTACCTCGATCAACCACTTCCAGACGAACCGCCTACGCATGCTCCACCATAGCTCGAAGACCGGTCAAGCTCGGTGGTCCCAGGCACTCGAAAAACGTGCCTGACCGTTGGTGCTTTGAGGCCAATTTGCCGTCAATTCGTCATGCCAATGACGATCATAACCGTTGAATCTGTAGAGCTCGTGATGCTCTATCACTTCCATGTTGAAAGTTTCTATGATTGTGAGTAGATTTGAAGAAATTTGGAAGGGAAGGTGGGAAGCTTTCAGCCGTTCATGGCATATGGGGGCGGCGGCCTGAATTAGGGTTTGATTTTATATATATATATATATATATATATATATATATATATATATATATATATATATATATATTTTAATGAAGGGGTGGGGTGTATTTATAGAGAAAAATCGAACACTATTCATCCGGAAATTCCGAACTCCGATTTACGTGCCGTAACCAGCGTTTCTAAGGTTTACCCCGCGTTCCGGACACAATGGAACATGTTTCGGAAGCTAATTCGGACATCTGTGCGAGTTATGGCTGTAAACGCTCAATTTAAATTAAACCGATTTAAATCGATTTCTAGGCGTTTTAATTTGTACCGGACAAACGGTAAATCCAATTGACTTGAAATTTGAAACCTTACAATAATATCACATTACGGATCCGATGAAACTGGTTTCGTCGAAATCCGAGACTTTTTGAAAAATGGCTATTTTCACTCGCCAAATTTAAATTAAAAATAAATCGATGCGTTTCGAGCTGCCACGATCAAATGATAACTCCGATTGATACGAAATTTGAAATCCGGTAATAACTGACTATTACGGATCCAATGGAACTGGTTTCGTTCAATTCTGAGACTGTTCAAAAATTGGCTATTTTCACTAGTCGATTTAAATATTAAAATATTCAATTTTCACAAATTAACTTTTAATTCGATTTTAAAAGTTCTAAAATATCGTTCTAACTCCCATATGATAAAATAAAATTTTACAAATCATTTTCAATCATATTTAACTCAATTTTCAATTATTTCCATAATTTAACATATTAAATTATCGATTTAATTATCCAATTAAATCCAATAATTCAAAATAAAAATTTATTTGACTTAAAAATTCACTTATTAATATTTAAATTAATTAAATATTCATATTTTAATTAATAAAAATTCTGGGTCGTTACAGACATACTCTCTGTCTAAACCGAAAACCACTTTAATAACTATACGCGAAGTGATGATCCAGAATGAAGTGGTTGGATTGATGTACGTGATGACTGAAGAAAGAGAACGATAAAGATAGCCTTGACACTTGTGTCAAATTGGAAATGACTAAAACAGGAGCCGTGCCGGGCCAAATGGGGTTAGCCACCTCGAACGAACACACTTCTTCGAATACTACTAATTACTTGTTATTGATTGGTGCACCCTTGGAATTTCAGGAGTGTTGTTTCACGGTGTTGCGATCATTGCGGCGATGCGTTTTCACCAGCCCGGATCAGGCAAACGGTAGTTTCACTACCTTGGGTATTGCCTCATGTGCCTTGTCATACTTATATCCCTATATACGCGACCACTACGAATTTATTTTGTGTTATACCTATGGAGTACTCCCTGATATCCCACAAGTTTATGGTGGAGTTTACAGTGCTGTATAGACTATGACAATTATATAAAATGTGTTAAGGGGATAATGGTAACGCCTTAACACTATTTTGATATTTATATTACTGATAGGCATTATCTATTTAGCGTACACTAGTACATAGTAGATAGTTTAACGGATCCTTAAAGGATGGTTATTCCAATGTCCTTTGAGTTATTGTATTTCAATTGTTATTTCAGTTGAGTTGGATTTGTTGATATAAGAATATAAAACCTGACTCGAGTGTTTTGTGTTTTTCTTTACGCTCGGGTTAGACTGAGTGGTTCAGCTTTCGAGACTCACCTTTGGAGTTGGAGCTTCGCTTGGAGATCCAGTTATCTATTCAGCTTCTAGATATTCAGTTGATTCCAGTGATGTATTTTGATTCTTGTATTTGATTGTTGTAGTCGAGACTTCTGTTGTAACTTATTTAACTCTGTTATATATATAGTAGCTTCATGAACTACTATCTTTTGCTTCCGCTGCATATTATTACTCTGTGTCTGTGATTATTTATTTACTATATATCTGAGTTTTGCCAAATTTAAATTAACAATTTGGTATTTTGAATTATTCAAGTCCGACATGTGCGGATGCGAATAGTCCAAAATAGCGGGTCGTTACAGTTGATATCAGAGCTTTGGTAGCTCTAGGAAAAACTTAGCATATAGGGTAAATGTATTTACAGAATCACACTCATTTGAGTTTCAATCTCTTCCCTTTCACTCGAATCCTTTAAATTTTGGAACGTTCCCTGCGGTTCCAAAATTCATTCGTGTCCCTCACTATTCGCTTTCTTTTAATTCCGGAGTATCCCATAACTCCATTTCGAATGATATCTATAATAGATCGGCGGTCTCACTAGTCATCAAATTATTTGTAAATGGGTGAAACTCCTTTACAATAAGCATTGATTTACCGGAGATTTCTGTATCCTCGGTTTACGATGTTATCTATCTCCTTCTATATCTGAATTCTATCTCTTGTGATCGAATGTAGATTTGCCTCGAAATTCTGCATCGATCTAATTCTTGAAGTTACGGTCGACCTGGTTATGGTTGTCCGTGAATTAAATAAGCTCATCCATCTTCCGGTTCTGTTAATTGAATTATCTTATCTAATGCTTCGAACTTATTATCGAATCAAAATTCTCTTTGATTTGATTTCCATCAAATTTAAATCTCTATTCTTATTTTGAAATCCATCCTTGTATTGTCAAGCGAGGGAGTGTATTTGTATTTATACTAAAATGTTATATATATATATATATATATATCGTGTTGTTTGAGTTATTGAGGTTGACTTGGATTTTTGATCGATTCGTCTAATCAACGCTATCGATAGGATTTCCAAAACTCTTTAACAGAGCAAGCTGACACAATATTGTTTTAAAATTTGGAAAACAAAAGAATTATGTATGATTATGTTATAATAAGTATAAATTTTTCGAAATTAAATTGATAATGAATTTGTTGACAGAATCAATAAATAAATGAATGTATAAAACTTAGTTATAATCTGATTTGGAATTTGAAGTGAATTTAAATTAGAATTTGAGAATTTAATTTCTGGTGATTTCAAACTTTGATTTGAAAGCTTTAAGGTGTATAGTTTTAAAATATTTTCAAACTGAAATAATTTCAAAGAGTTTAAATGATTAAATTAGAGCTCTTCTCTTCTGTCGCTGGAAAATAGTTTCGGTGGTGACGGCCGCATCATCGACATTTATTTTCGATTTTCGAAGTGGAGAAACTATTCTGTAGCTTTGCTACGGTTTGTTTTGAAAATAAACTGATTTGAATTTCTAAACTTGACTTGATTTATAATATATATTAAAATTTTAAATTGTTTTGATATATTATGTATGAATGTGTATATATATTTATTTTATCTCTAAATTATTGAAGATAATCGAAAATTTAATTCTTAAATTTTCTTAAAGGATGATTTCAATTATAATTGAAGCTAAAATTTTGAATGAATAGTTAATTTAGAAATAATTGAATTAGAAAATTTACTTGTATAATACTCAACGTGCATTATATATAACTTACCTAAATTTTCAAAAAGTTAACTATGTAATTGAATATTACATAGTATAAAATGATGTTAAAAGAATTTTTAAATAAATTGGAGTAGTTATAATTAGGGCAAATATACTAATATATATGTAATGTGATGTATTAAGTAGAATAAATTTAATAATAATTTGGAATTAAGAAGAATTAAATTTGTCGAATAAAGTATGATTATAATAAATGACTATTCAAATTTATGATCTTTGAAATTGTTAATTTAAGAAAATTTGATAATATACAATATAAAATTGTCTTCATAAATAAAATGTGAGTGCGTATAATAAATGTTATTCACTTAAATTTAAATTATAAATGTTTATGGAGATAAATAGAATAACAAGTTAAATAAATAATGGGTATGATTAATAGAAGAAAATTGTGTTTTGAAAGTTAATAAATTGAATTAAATCAACTTAAGGGAGTACCTTGAATTAATTGAATTTAAATTGAATTTCGCTTTGAAAGAAATCTTTTGTACCTAACATTTATAAGCGTGAGATCAAATCAATTTAATGGAAACCATGAATATAAAAATAAATTGTTGAATATAAGTTATTTAAATTGAAATTTATACGGTTTGAACAAATTGTGTATTTCAATCTATTTTCTTCTGGTTGTTTCTATTCTCCTACCTCCTTCCTTTTCGAGGACGAAAAGTTTTGAGTGGGGGAGAGTGTAACGACCCGTAAATTTAACCGGTTTTAATAACATTATTATTTGAAAATTTCATGGAATTTTAAATGATAAAATTTTGGAATATAAATTTATATTTGGAATGCGTCTAGTTAAACATAGCAACTGGAAAATTTTCGTCCGAAAATATGAAAGTTTATTTCGCGCCTAAATTTACTTCAATTTAATCAGTTAAAAAGCGATGAAAATAATACGTTTTCGAAACCCAAATATTTTTACATAGAAAAATTCTAAATCGTCTTCTGAGCAAGTCGCCATTTTTCGTTTTTCCAAATTCGGACTTCTTTGGCTCTGTCGATCTTATCCTTCAGCGTTTTTCTTGCATTTTTCGCTATTAGAAAATTCGAATTTTTAAAATTCAATCGTACAACTGATATTCATATACCGTTTGGATCGTTTCGTTGTGTTGATCTTTACGGTATAATTATTTGTGTGTTTCATCATCCAGTACGAAATGGGATCTGCGAAACGACTAACAGTACCAGTGCTGTGTTCGAGTTTTTTTTACTTTGCCTTTTATTGTCTTCGGTATAATTCCAACGGTCACCGCATTTAATATTTCTAGTAATCATCATTTGTGACCTTTCCATTCATAACGTTTCCATATTTCCAATATGTTCGTTCGTTGCTTTTAATTAAAGAAACATATACTATTACATTAGTTATCTCTCAGTAACCACCCATATCTTCTGTTTATTCCCCTTCCCTCTTTCTTTTTTTTGGTTGTTACATAGAAATATATTCAAGTCCCCCTCACACCTCTCTCGCCTCCCACCTGATCACTTCCCTGCCACATTTGTCATTTTCCCCTCCTCCAAGCACGAGCCACCCATCTCCCTACTCACGTGACTCACATCCAAGGCTCGGTCATGCTTCCATCGTTCCCCCCAACTTCCATACACTCCAGCCGAGACAAGCAGCCCTCCTTGTAGCAAACCCTCCTCCTCATCACCATTACCTCCACGTCTTCCTCCCCTCGTCTTGAGCTCCGCCTCGGTCTGTCTATCTCCTTCACCTCCACTTTGCACCATCACATGATCGGCCGAGCAAATTATGTTTTGAGGTATATATATGTGTACACGTTCTTTTATATATAAAGTTTATATATAGTATGGTTTTTTGCATCCTGAGGCATGTATATGGTTGCATAAAGTTGCCTGTTGGGTTTTATGTTGTATTGGGCTATGGTATAAGTTATATAAACTATGTTGAAAGGTATTATTAAATATATATTGTATATGATGTTTACCTGTTTTGAAAGCCTGAAGAAAAGAATTTATATATATATCAATATTTATATATATTCTGTAAAGTATGTATATAGTTGTCTAAGATTTTATATATATCAATTTATGGGTGGAAGTTTCAGCAGTTTTTAGTAAGGTCGTATATGTATGGGTGAGTTGCAATTTGAGTTTTAAAATAATTAACGTCTTGCTGAATGAAGCGTCTTTATTCAGCTGTAACTATATTATATATTATATTTTATAAGATGAACATTTATATTATATGTTACTTATTATATGTACACGTATTCACAATGTTTAGCATTATTTTAAAGTAGAATGTGAAAAGTTTACGTGTATATTATTGTAAAAAACTTCTCTTCTTTTGGATTGCATAAGACTGTAGATAGCATAGTTTTGTTAAATACTGACTTCAAATTGGTGTGTGAGTATATGCGTTTATTCAGAGCATGGGTTTAAAAAAAAATTAAGTAAGCAATATAATATATTCTCCTAATTGCTTTACTGAAGCAATATAATATAGTATAATGTACGTTTTTTTTATTTAGTTTTGTATATACAGCGTGTGTATATGTAGTGTACATTTCTTGGGTTATAATGTACAGGCATGTACAAGGTTTTAAATTACCTGTTGAAGTTGATCTTTAATATATTATAGATCAATAATGTGAGTACAATTTCTTTGCATTGCGGTGTATCACATATAGTACATAAATATGTACAAGCGTATGTGTGCTTGTAAATTGTTATGTATAAATATTGTTTGAGCATGTAAGGTTTGCTGGGAAAAAAAGGAAAGAAAACATAATAAAATGTATATATTTCAAATTATAAGCCTGTATAGATTTTATAAGATTTTTTGTTTTGCGATTTTGTTTTACATTCGTTGTTTCGTACAGTTTTGCACTTTGTTTATAAAGATTTTATTAATTATTAGCTGTTGCGTGTGTACGCAAGTATACTGTGAAGAGAAAGAATGTTATACATATTGCATTTTGTCTACATATAAGGTCCGTGTATATTAGAGTTTATGGTATATTGGATATAAAAGTTTATACAACTTATCTATTTAAGTATATATATATACGGTAGTTATATTGGTTTATGTATATATTATGGTATATTAAAGCATATGTTTTGATTTTATAAAAGTAACATGTAGATATGTTAATATAATATGTAATTTAAATTGAATATTGGTTTTAAGAAAATAATAATATAATATACTTTTGCTTCGATTATACCTGCATCGATTCAGCTCTGATTTAATTTATTCTATTTTGTACCAATCAGCTTTGATCGTTGAATTCGTGCCGATTTTGCTTCGCTTGGATTTGTAATTCAATTTCAGTGTGCGTATCCATATCACCGTTTGTATTCTCTGGCCTCGAAAGGTGAGCAAGCACTCACGATTAATATTCTTTATTTATTAAATTTGATTTCAATTGAAATGACAATTGAAATATGTCGTTGCTGGTTATTTACACTGTTATATATGTTATTACCCGTGTTAGTTCACATGTGATATCTGACACCATTATCTGTTAATTTTTTATGCGATGATAATACAGTTTGGCAGATAATTGATTGATTGTTGGTTGTTTATATTGGATGTTAAATTGTAATGTATTAAGTGATAAAAATTATGCAATTGAATTTGACGTAGGATAGTTAAATTTGAATCGACAAATGTGTTGAATTTGATTAGTTAAATGTGTAGAATATGACCTCTTAATTGTTTAATTACTTGTTACGTAGAAAAATGGTTAATTACTCTCGAACCATTTGAATTTATGTTGAATTTATTGATGAACTATGAAATTGATAACTGATGTCAAGTGTAGAATTGCATAGAATAATAAGTGAATAATCTTTAATCTACATGAAATGATAGTGTAGATTCTAGAAATAATTATATTATTTTGCACAAACAATAATGCAAATTAATACGATTATTTCGGGATTATTTAATAAATTATTGGATTGTTATTGATTGTTGTTATTGCTTGTTTATTTACTTTACACCATCCCAGTTATCACACTGCCAGTTCCCTTTGCTATGCTTTGATTTTTGAATTGAAATGGAATCGGGTTGAAATGATAAATACCCAAATGAACTTGACTTAGGATGGAGAATTAAATAAAAAACCCGATTGATCAATAACTTGATTTAAAAATAAAATAAAGATTTTATTTGAATAAATAATTAAATTTTGAAAAGAAATTGGAATTTGAAATTTTATTTAAAGTAATGTTAATATTTAAAAATCTGAAACGAAATATTAACAAAGTAATTAATGAAAGAACGTTGTTTAATTTAAGAAATGAATAATTGGGTTTTGGAATTATTTAATAATTAAGATTGAAATTATTAATTAAGTTTAGAAATTATTTAATAATTAAACAAAATTGAATTATTTGAGAATTAATTAAAATTTGAATTCTTTGATAAGAGAAATTGAACTTTTGAATAAGTGAATTGGAACTTCGTTAATAAATGAAATTGGGTTTCTTTATTTATTAAGTTTGGAAAATTATTTAAATAAGTTAATAAGTGAAATTGAACTTCTCGAATATGTGAAAGTTAGTTTCTTTATTAATTGAGTTTGAAATTTGTAACTAACCAAATAAATAATGGAATTGAATTTCTTTAACAAGAAATAGAAATGCGTTTTATTGAAATAAATATAAGACTTGAATTTAAGAATTTGATTTGACGAATTTAATCTAATTGAATTTGAATTTTGATATAATGGAGTTGAACTTAAGTAACTGATTTAATGAATTGGAAATTTAATAGAAATCGTTTTGAATAATAATTTAACTTAACGAATATTGAATGAAATCGATAAATGAATTTGAATTGATTGAGTGTTAAATTAATTTATTTAAATGATTAAGAAATGACATTTATATATGTATTTGAATCAATATTTGAATTGTTTAAATAAAAGTTGAAATCGAATTATAAGATTTTGAAATGGTAATTTGGAAGTTTTGAAACGTAAATTTTGGAAATTGATTTAGAAAGACAAATGAAGTGTTGGTTTGCGAATTGAAATTGAAATTGAATTTTATTTGGTTTGATATATATTAAACGACCAATCGGTGTAATAATTACGAAAGTTATTAAAGAGACCGGAATCGGTTATGGACATACTCTCTGTCTAAACCGAAAACCACTTTAATAACTATACGCGGAGTGATGATCCAGAATGAAGTGGTTGGAATGATGTACGTGATGACTGAAGAAAAAGAATGATAATGGATTGCCTTGACACTGTGTCAAACTGGAAATGACTAAAACAGGAGCCATGTCGGGCCAAATGGGGTTAGCCATCTCGAGCGAACACACTTCTTCGAATACTACCATTACTTGTTATTGATTGGTGCACCCTTGGAATTTCAGGAGTGTTGTTTCGCGGTGTTGCGATCGTTGCGGCGATGCGTTTTCACCAGCTTGGATCAGGCAAACGGTAGTTTCACTACCTTGGGTATTGCCTCATTTGCCTTGTCATACTTGTATCCCTATATACGCGACCACTACGAATTTTTTTGTGTTATACCTATGGAGTACTCCCTGATATCCCACTAGTTTACGGTGGAGTTTACAGTGTTGTATAGACTATGACATTTATATAAAATGTGTTAAGGGGATAATGGTAACGCCTTAACACTATTTTGATATTTATATTACTGATAGGCATTATCTATTTAGCGTACACTACTACATAGTAGATAGTTTAACGGATCCTTAAAGGATGGTTATTCCAACGTCCTTTGAGTTATTGTATTTCAATTGTTATTTCACTTGCGTTGGATTTATTGATATAAGAATATTAATCCTGACTCGAGTGTTCTGTGTTTTGCTTTAAGCTCGGGTCAGACCGAGTGGTTCAGCTTTCGAGACTTACCTTTGGAGTTGGAGCTTCACTTGGAGATCCAGCTATCTATCCAGCTTTCAGATATTCAGTTGATTCCAGTGATGTATTTTGATTCTTGTATTCGATTGTCGTATTCGAGACTTCTGTTGTAACTTATTTAACTCTGTTATATATATAGTAGCTTCATGAACTACTATCTTTTGCTTCCGTTGCATATTATTACTCTGTGTCTGTGATTCTGTGATTATTTATTTACTATATATCTGAGTTTTGCCAAATTTAAATTAACAATTCAGTATTTTGAATTATTCAAGTCTGACATGTGCGGATGCGAATAGTCCAAAATAGCGGGTCGTTACAGAAATGGTGGTTGTTTAAATATATATATCAAATTAATTTTTAAATTGATTTTAAATTGTATTTAAAAATTGAATTAAATTTATATTTGGATTTCAAAAGAGGTGATATATCTATATATAAATTTTGGATTAGAAAGTATGACATAAATGATTTTGTATAAATATAGTTTGTTTTATTCTATTTCTTTAAAAAGGATTCTTATTTATATAAATTAAAATAAGTATTTAGTTATTAGGAAATTAATTAATAAAAGCTTTATTCACATTTATAAATTTATTTTGCATGTAAAATTTCAAATGTAAGTTAGTAAATCAATCTAAGCACATGTGTTAACAAGTTAATTAAGGGAGATGACAAGTGTCATTAAATTTAGCTTTTTTCCTTTTATTTTTATTTTTAAATCATTTCAATTTATACATGCATTTGCATTCTTCCTTTCTCTTTTTCTTTTTCTCATTTTCATTTCCAAACTAAAGAAATATTCTCAGCTGAAACTCATTAACTCTAAAACAAATCTGAGAATCAAAACCAGAAATCCTTCCATATTAAAAACAAATTGAATCATAATGTAAATCTAAAACCCTATAACTGTTTCAAATCTGGAGCAAACCTGTACATTTTCAAGAGCAAGCTTGTAACATCTCCATAATGAAATCTGAAGCAAGATCTAGTGCATGCAGTTTATAAATCAAGCACTAAAGATTTCAAAAGCAATTCAAGTTTTAACTCAATCAAAGGCATTTCAGCACTCAAGTTTTAAAAAGCATCAAAAGCTGTTTTTCAAAATGAAGGCTCCGTCTTCCTTCTTCAATTCTGGTGAGTAACATCACATTTTAAAGCTTAAAGTATCTGTAATCTGTTGCATGTCAAATATCTGGAAAATAAAAATTATTTGTGAGAATTTATATGAGCGAATGATCTGTTTATATGGATGTATAGGATGTGTGTGCATGCTTGTTTCTGTGGCATTCATGTTCCTTGTTTTTAAGCTCCAGATTGATTAAAAAAACCATTATCTCATGATTTAATCTTGGGTTGGGGTTAAGACTTAAACAAAATCTGATTCTTTCATCATAAACTTTAATTTAAATTTTTTTACTCAAGTCAAAACATATTTGCAATGGCTCTGGGAACAAGAACAACAGAGCAAGTTTGGTGTAAGTGAAAATTCAAGCACTTTAATTCATCAATTCAGGAACATAAACTATCTCTGTAACCCTAAACATGATTTTTTAAAAGGATGATTTTTAGTTAAGAGATGAAGGAGCAGTTCCTGTTTGGTCAATTTAGGAGTTTTGGTTGCTTTTGGAGATATAGTGGCTCGGCATGGTCGGAAATCTCGTTGTTGGTAGTGGAGCAATCATAGAGGTTAGCAAAAATGTCAAGGTGGTGATCTAGGAGTTGTGGTGGCTGCGGTGCCCAATTTTTGTTTATAACCCTAGTTTTAGTGTTGGTTAGTAAACGTTCCTCCACGGCTTCTCTCATGGATCGAGTGCTACAAAACTTTGGGTGATGGAAGTTGGTGGGTTGACGAGGAAATGGCCGGAGTTTCAAAGGTAATGGTGGTCTGAGTTTCGTGGTCAAGGCGTTTCCAGGTTTTGGGATAGGGTGGTTCCAGTTTGATTTCCAGGTTTGGTTGCAATCTCGAATTTGATTTTGAGAATTGGAGTTCGATCTGATGATCGTATTAGGGCGTTTGAGGGATTGTTGGTATGGGAAGATCATCGTTGATGATCAAAGAGGATCGACGTCACTGTGCATGTGCACTGTATTGTCTAATGAAGTTTGGTCTGGGCAATGGTTTTGTGGTCTCGAGTTTACTCGAAGTAGTGTGATGTTTTGCTCGAAGATAAAATAAGTTGGACTCGAAGCAAAATTTAAGTGGCTCGTGTAAAACGATGTTACAGGTTTTTAAAAGAAACCTGTTTTGTTTTAAAATTTAAACCTGAAGTTTAAATTGTAAAGCAAAGTTTTAAACAAGTTTTAAATCTAAATTTTAAATCTATAATTCAAGTTTTGTTTGAATCTCAATTTTAAAAATAAAATAAAGTTTATAAATTTAAATTGTTTTAACAACCTTAAGTGGTAAATGGTTTGAATTTTAAAATGAAGTTCTAAAATGTAAGTAAAGATTTTAATCAAAGTTTAATCTGGAATCAAATTTAAATCTGTATTCCAGTTTTGAAATAAATGAAAGTTTTTAAAGTTAATGTGATTTAAACAATTTTGAATGTTAAAGTGTATTTTTAAATTGATTTGAATTTAAAAATGAATTTGGTTTAAAATTCTTTTATGCTTCTTTATAAGATAAATATTTCTTTAACTTGTGAAATAAAAAGGTTTTTGAATTATTTTAAACTTTGTTTAAGTTAAATTTTTATTCATTTTAAATCTTAAATTTAAAATGAAATTTGAAAGCAAATTGTTTTAAAATGCTTTGTTAATGATAATTTGATCATTAAAAAGAAAAATGTTTTTATCTTTAAATAAATTAAGATTTAATGATTTGTAATTTATTAAATTATTAAGTTAATTAAAATGGATAATTGATTTATTTAATTAATTAATAATTTGGATTAATTAATTAAGCAATGAAGGTTTAAATTAATTAATTAAAGTTTAAGTTAATTAATTATGGATAATTAATTTGTAATTAAGGATTATTAATTAGATTTTAATTAATAATTAAGATTAATTAATCAAGTAATTAAGGATTAATTAAGTTACAGTTAACACTTAATTAATTAAATAATTAGAGATTAATCAACTGGTTATTAAAATTAATTAATTTGTAATTAATAATGATTAATCTAAGTTCAATTACTTAAGAAAGTAATTAAGGAGTTGTTAATGAAGGTCATTAACTTAAGATTATTTAACAATTGATTAATGTGATTAATTTTAATAACTAATTAGATTAATTAATTAGAGATAATCATTTGTGAAATTGTTTAAGTGTAACTACTTAAGGGAAGTAATTAAGGAATTAATTACTCAATGTAATTAATTGAGTTTAATGTGATTAGTTTAAGTTAATTAATTAAGTTTAATTAATTTAAGATAATCACTGAATGATTTGGTAAGTATAATTACTTAATGTAATTAATGAAGTGTAATTACTTAGTGAAGTAATTAATGGTAATTACAGGATGCAATTAATGGAAGATGGTTTACTAATGGAAGTAGTTTGGACTAAATTACTTTGTATAATTAAAGAAGGGATTAATTAAGATAATTAATTAAGGAGTAATTAATTTATTTAATGAAGTAATTAAGGGTAGTTAATTACTGAATGTGATTAATCAAGAGAATTAATAATTATGGTTTAATTAAAGATTAATTACTTAATGTAATTAATTTAAATAAAGTAATTAATTAAAATGTAATTAGGGATCATTAATTAATATAATTAATGATGTAATTAAGGGTTGATTAATTAACATTAATTAATTAATGATAAGTTATTAAGAGTAATTAGTTAATGTAATTAATTAAGGATTAATGTAATTAATTATAGTTAATTATTTAATGAAGTAATTAAAGGTTAATTACTATTTTTTGGTTGAGAATAATTAATTTGTGAAATTAATTAAAGGATAATTACTTGAATGTAATTGAAGGATAATTAATCAGGGTGATTAATTAAGATGGAAATTAGAGAATAATTAATTAATTAATTTGTAATTAATTAATGGTTATGTAAGCAAGATTTTTATTGATGAAGTAGTTAATTTAATTCACTTTAAATTAATTAGATATTCAAGTAGCTAATTTAATTCATTTTAAATTAATTATAGATGGTGTGATTATTATATCCTTGCTTATGTATGAATGGACGATGTTGATTGCCTTGAATGGATTGAGATCTCAAATGAAATAGGTAATGTTGTGTGATATGGATGCTTTGATTTAAAGTATGATGTTAATGTGGATTATCTGTTTGTGATGATAATGTTGATTATCTATTGTGATATGTGAATTATCTATCTGCGTGTATATAGTTAATGGAATTGAATTGTTTTTAACTTTAAAAACAACTTGGCCTTAAAAGATACGTTTTGGATTTCGATGAGATCGGGATCGGGTTTCCTTATTTGGATATCCGAAAACCACATCGATCTAAATTAACTACAGGTCGTGAATCTCAAGTGAAGATGAAGATTCAAAGTGCAAGGATTATCGTCGTTAACTCTGATGGTGATTCCAAAATGAGTGTAACGAGATAATGCCTTCGGTTTCGTTCGAACCCGGAACGAACTTGTATGGATTGAATACTTTCAGAACATCGTCAGATGGAGCTTTCTAAGTGATGTGTTCTGATAACGGTAATCGTAGCCTCAAGCCTCGTCAACCGGGAATGGCTAAAACATGGGAGGTGCAGCAAGGCTAAGTGGGTAGCACCCAAGTAGGATGAGGTTTTCCCCTGTCTAAAGTCTCATTTTATTCTGCTGTGTGGGCAGTTGTGAGCTCCAACTGCCGGGGTTGTCTTATTCGGGACTGTCCAGTAAGAGATGGTTCCGGCCTTGTGTTGCATGTAAAAACTTACCCATGTTTATGTGTGGAAAATGTTATGTGTATATTAACCATCTTTGCAGGTTATTTGTTGCAAATTCATCTATAGATGTTTAAGTTGTATATTGTGTGTCTAGAGTCTGTACTTTACTTAGAAATTTTGTTAAAATCTCTCCTTAAATAATATATATACACACATGTACACACATGCTCATACATGCACAAAAGAGCAAATTCAGACATCTGAAACCATATAGTCAGACGTCTTAGTGCTAAAATAAAAATATTGCTTTCACAATATTCAGACGTCTAAACGAAAATATTCAGACGTCTGAATTAGACCATTTTTGAACTAATTCCTTGCGGGTTGCAATTCAACTCAATTCAGACGTCTGAATTGAGTGATTCAGACGTATGAATCTCTTCTGAGCAAATTTTTTACACCTTTCTTATTATTATTTTGTTATTACCTTTTTACCCCTTCCTTTTCACCCTCCATATAATACCTTTTTCACTTCTTTCCTTCTTACTTCAGAACCCTAACCCCCATTTTTATCTTCCTCAAAGCTTTTAACCCTTCTTCAAGTCTTCAATGGCACCAAGATCAAAGAGAACTAGAGAATCAGCTTTCGGACCATCCAAAGACCAAATCCGGTAATGACTATGGAACGATGTTGATGTTTCTCGATTTAATTCTATGAAGAACTCTAACATCTTCGAATGAACATTCATGAAATTTTCGAATTTCGCAGCTTATCTTATTAGAGAGTTAGCGAAGCAATTTCACTTCGACAGCTTGATTGGGTATATTCCTAACAATGTTAAAGTTAATCATCTTATCATTAAACTTTTTCTTGCAAACTTAAATTTGGATCATCAAAATCCTCAGAACCGTCAAGATTCTGTTTAGTCGTTAGTTTGTGGCATAAGAATTTTCTTACCTTTACAACGACTAGGTTATATTGTAAATTTCCCTTATCAAGGAATTGATATTAATGAAATTGAATGGAATTGATATTAATGAAGTTGATCTAGGCCACGTACTGTGACGGGCGGTACCCTAGTAGCCCTGCCATTGTATGAAATCCAAAATCCAATAAATGCCATCGGATTTGATTGTATTACCCACTTTGGGGCTAGTATGCTGGAATTTAATCATGTAACAATTTCGGCTATTTCTTATTTATATGAAAACCCTCGGTTATAATATCATTGGATTTTCTATCAAATGTTTTGGTTAGCGTAAGGTAGAAACTAACCCATGTTTATGTGTGGGAAGTCTTACGTGATACCTTTTGTTTTCAAGGGTTTTAAAGTTAAACAACTTAACATGTTACTCACACCAGACCCTTGTCTAACCCGGAGTTTATTTCTATTTTATTAAACTCTTGGGTACTCAAATTTTTACGAGTAGCCCAGGGATTCAGGTTAGCTTTGACGAATTGTGGAGGAGCAATGGAGCAGGAGGCTTCTGCGTTGTAGATATATATAGCGTTCCGCTATGTTGGTTTCTCTGAGTCGATGGTTTATATTGTATTTGAGTTGTAATAACTAAACGGGTGTTTATAACTGTCTAGTATGTGATGTATAAGCCGTGTAACTCTGATAGATGTTGTTTTTGATACTATGTAATATCTATGTGATTAATATAATTTATTCGTTCTGCTGTTTAGATTCTGATGTTGTTTCTTCTTTCTTCTCTATCTTTTCTCTTTTCTATCCCTTTCTTTCTTAAAGATGATGCGACTTTCTATGGAGAAAAAGTCGGGTCGTCACAGCTAGGAAGTGGTGGAGAGAACCAAATTTTCCACTTACACGGGATTGAACAAGATGTTGGAATGGATATCTATGTAGACTCGGATCGTCTTCCCTACTAAAGGCCTACAAGGAGAGAACCCTTAGAACGTGAAAGGGAATCAGGGAGGCACTGTCTTTTTAATGATTCCGACGGACATGATACCAACAGCTGCAGGCATCTAAATGACATAATTAAGGAGCATGTAAGGAATGGACAGTTGCGACAATATTTCGAGGCTCGGAGTGCGGCGGTGGAACAGGAGCAACCACTATCTACCGTAAACAACGATGGCGCGAGGCCTAGAAACGATGGTCGATTGGTTATCAATTGACTATGGTGATATGAAATAAGTAGCAAACTATAGGTAAACGGCCAAGTGATTTACTCATGTACGGGGACGAAGATAGCCCATAGGCATGCTCTAAATGATGATAAACCGCGACGCTATGGTTTGTGAAATCTGTTTCTTTTTTTGGTTTGGATATTTGCTTTTTCTGGTTTGGTTTTGGTGTTTGGTTTAAACTCCTGGTTTTATTTGTCTTTTGGTTTAGACTTTTGATTGGAAGATTATTTTCTGGCTTGGATGTTGATTTGGATTTTTGGTATGGATTTTTGGTTTTCTAATTTGATCTGGATTTCGGATTGGTCTTTGATTGGACTTTTATCTGGCTTTTGGTAAATTGTCGTCGGGTATAAAATGTACCTAGAAAGGGGTAAGTCGTTTTTTCCGAGTGCGACGAATCGACTTATTTAGGTCGTCGAGTATGGACTATGTTTGACAAGGGTCCGAAGGGACCAGGATTCAGCATAGGACTTTGGCCCCACAGTATCTATCGATTACTATTATAGGTCGTCGAGTATGGACTATGCTTGGTAAGGGTCTAGAACGACCAGGATTCGGCTTAGGTCATAAACCATGGCATTACTCAACGTTCAGGGACACTGGACCATGGTCATCTGGTGTGGATTGCACTTGGCAATAACTCGGAGAGGTTACGGATAGGAATATCAGCTATGAACGGCAAAGGACTGGGATATCGACCTAGAGAGGTCCTGAATTCGGTTATTGGTTATTGGATATAGACGGAATATAGACTTCGGATATCGGGTTTGGAACTACTCAAAACACAACTTCTTATCACAAGGCAAGTTTTTGGGGGAAAATATTATCCCACCCACTGGTCAAGGCTGGAATATCAACAAATTTGCTGGAAATGATGATATCGGGATTGGTGATCGATCGGAAACAAGGCTATGATCGATGTCGTCAAAATTTGGCCGAGCTCCAATCAAGGCATGATCGATTGGGAATGATGAACAAGGCCAGGAGAGGTTATGTTTTAAATTTCAAGTCGAATGGAGTTCATTTGCTCAAGGAATTGATGGATATGTGCACGAGGAGACAAAATTCGAATCGATGTGAGCTCGTATTGGTCCAGTATGGGTACGAATGAGTTGTTCGCATCGATCAACATGGATACGAACATAGCGTTCATATCGATCTGGTAGGAAGGCTAAATGGATTTTGACTCGATGGCTGTGGATTTGGGGTTGGATGGATGATGCTTGAAGGTCTGTTTGGCTCAGTTAATTCATATCGCTCAAGATGGAACTTAAGAGCTTACTTCGAATCGGTTGACTTTGCATCGATGCAGTGCGTATCGATTGGATGGATGCACGGGTGTACTTTGCATCGATTGTTGCTGAATCGATACGAAAGGGAAGCAATGGTTTCAGGACTCTGATTGGACATTTCGTACCGATCACTTGTGGATCCATGCGAAGAAGGCGCTTGGGAAGGATACAAAGAATGCCAGTTTTGTGTATGCGAAATAATAGACACGAAGACACGAACAGGTGGATGGGAATCCAAACGGTGAATTGGATACGAACATACCAATGCGAAACTATGGATACGAATGAGCACGAAGCATGGATGCAAACGAGGAATGTGCATGATTCAAGGGAAGAAACGTTCAACACGGCATGAAAAGTGAATCGAGCCCTGGAGATAGGGCCGCATCATCAACAAACACGTGCACGGTATCGATACGATCCAGTATCGATATGAAGTTAGGCGATACGAACAAAATATCACACGAACACTACATTTTGTATCGATCATATGTCGAGATCTACGAGTCCAAATGCTATGAAACTTTTACAGGAGCTTACGTACAAGCTAAGGAATGTTTACACCAAGTTTCGAATCCATTGGACAAAATCTTGATTAATACGAATTACGTTCGTATCGATCACAAATCGAGTCCAAATCATCTGGGATAGATCACGTGGGCCACCCAGGTGCCAGAAGCAGTCTCTCGAAATTTGAGTGAGATATTTGCATGGAGCACCTATAATTAGCAACCTAAAGCCTACGGAAAAAAGATCTTTTGGCTATCCGACGTCCAGACTCTGCCGAAAACATCTTTGCACTATAAGGCTGCTGTTGCACTCGAATTTTATCATTGTAATCCACTGTAATCAGCTGTAACCGGCGAGGAAAGTCAGTAAAAGATTAAATTTAAGTGGACGTAAGCTGGAGATAGCCGGCCATTATAAATCCTGTGTCCCTGTCTATTTCTTTTGGTTTTAAGTTATTACCCTTCATTTTTCATTTTCTACATTACCTGAATCTGTGATCTGTGTTCATATACTGGTGCTTTCATGACATTTGGGGTTTGTGACCAATTTCAGCGCAAACACTTTGGTGCTTTCATGGAGAACAGCTTACACCCGCTTTACCAGATTTGGAATTCAGATTCGAAGGCTTGAGGATTCAGATCTAAAGAGCTATGACACGGCAATCAAGTAGAAGACAAAAAACCGAGAGAAATCAACATGAAGGAAGCCAGAAGGCATCATCGGGGGCTAATCGGACTTCGTCTTTCATCACCAGAGACGAGATGGAGATGATTATGAGAGCAATGCATGAAGAGTTTTTGAAAAGGCAGGAGGAAATGATGCAGAACCTCCTCAGATAGTTTGGGAAAACAAGAACAGCTGGAGCTTTAGAAGTTCATATCCATGGAGCTGGAGCAGAAGGACCAAACATGCAATTGAATGGAGAAGCTCAACAAGGCGCAGTCCCTAATCAGAACATACCAACTAATATGGATGGATCCACGCTCGGGGGCACGCTACGTGGTAACGATGGACCAATTCATGGAGAAATTCCAGGTGACACCGCACAACAAGTTGTTGGCAGGAATACAGGAGCGCATGATGAAGAGTACGTGCTGGAATTCCCTTGAGGACTCAAGGGGCAACCATTGACGGACAACGCCGGATTGGCTGAGATTATCAGATGAACTATGTGTGGAGGATTGACAAACAGAGATCTAGAAGGAATAAGCAGGTGTCCGTTTACTCGTGAAATCAGAACGGCTCGGAACCCACCAAAGTTCAAGCAGCCTACAGTAGAGGTATACAATGGCAAGGAAGATCCAACTGATCACTTGATAAGATACACAAGACATATGGAAGTGCTGGGGGCATCGAAGGAAGTGATGACCCAATTTTTCCCTTTGTACTTAACGGATATAACTGCTATGTGGTTTAGACAATTGGTAGCGGGATCTATCTGGACCTGGACAGAATTGGTGGACAGGTTTCTAAAGCAGTTTCGGCTTCATATCAAAAGGCCGAAGAGCATAATGATGCTAACATCAGCAAAGCAAAAGATAGATGAATCGCTCAGAGCTTTCTTAACTCGTTCCAATGCGGCGGTGGCTTCGCCGGATCGGCCGGATCCATCGATGGTTTTAATGGAAGCAGTGTCGGGAGAGATTTGGATTTCAAAGTGTCTCTAATATGGTATCCACCAATGGATCTCGGGGGATTCTTTCATGAAGCCGAGAGATTCCTTCGACAGAAAGATGCGTGTTCAGATATGAAATTAGAGGAGGTGAACGTGGCTAAGGATGGCGGGCCTCCCAGCAGAAGCTTGGATAAGAATAAGGATAAAGGAAAAAGGAAGTTTGATGATGAACTAGGAAAAGCTAGGGAGCGGTGGAGAGAACCAAAAAATTTCCCTTACAGAGGATTGAACGATACGTTGGAACGTATATTCATGGAGACTCGGAATCGCCTTCCCTATCGAAGGCCTGCAAGGAGAGAACCCTCAGAATGCGAAAGGGCATCAGGAAGGCACTATCTTTTACATGATTTGGACGGACATGATACCAACAGCTGCAGGCATCTAAATGACATAATTGAGGAGCATGTAAGGAATTGACAGTTGTGACAATATGTCAGGGCTCGGAGTGCGACGGTGGAACAGAAGCAACCACCGTCTACCGCAAACAATGATGGTGCGAGGCCCAGGAACGATGGTCGATTGTTTATCAATTGACTTTGATGATATTAGATAAGTAGAAAACTATAGGCAAACATCCAAGTCATTTACTCATGTATGGGGACGGAGATGGCCCATGGGCATGCTCTAAATGATGATAAACCACGACGCTATGGTTTGTGAAATCTGTTTCTTCTTTTGATTTGGACATTTCCTTTTTCTGTTTTGGTTTTGGAGTTTGGTTTGAACTCCCGGTTTTATTTGTCTTTTGTTTTGGACTTTTGATTGGATGGTTATTTTCTGGTTTGGATGTTGATTTGGATTTCTGGTATGGATTTTTGGTTTTCTCATTTGATCTGGATTTTGGATTGGTCTTTGATTTGACTTTTATTTGGCTTTTGGTAAATGGTCGTCGGGTATTGATTGTACTTGGCAAGGGGGAAGTCATTTTGTCCGATCGTGACGAATCGACTTATTCAGGTCTTCGAGTATGGACTATGCTCAACAAGGGTCCCAAGGGACCAGGATTCAGCCTAGGACTTAGGCCCCACAGTATCTATCGATTCTATTACAGGTCATCGAGTATGGACTATGCTCGGTAAGGGTCCGAAGCAATCAGGATTCGGCTTAGGACTTAAGCTGTGGCATTACTCAACGTTCAAGGACACTGGACTACGGTCTTCAGGTGTGGATTGCACTTTGCAAGAACCCAGAGAGGTTACGGATATGAACATCGGCTATGAATGGCAAAGGACTTGGATATCAACTTGGAGAGGTCCTGGATTCGGTAACTGGTTATTGGCTATAGACGGAATATGGACTTCGGATATCGGATTCGAAATTATTCAAAACACACCTTATCACAAGGCATGTTTTGGGTGGCAAATGTTATCCCACCCTCTGGTCAAGGCTGGAATACCAACAAATTGGCTGGAAAGGATGGATATCGGGATTGGCGATCGATTGGAAACAAGGCTATGATCGATGTCGTTAAAATTTGGCCGAGCTCCAATCAAGGCGGGATCGATTGGGGATGATGAACAAGGCCAGAAGAAGCTAACTTTCAAATTTCAAGTCGAACAGAGTTCATTTGCTCAAGGAATTGATGGATACGTGCATGATGAGACAAAATTCGATTCGATGCAAGCTTGTATCGGCCCAGTATGGGTACGATCGAGTAGTTCATATCGATCAACATGGATACGAACAACGCGTTCGTATCGATCAGGTAGGAAAGCTAAATGGATTTCGACTCGATGGCTGTGGATTTGGGTTGGATGGATATATGCTTGAAGGTTTGTTCGATTCGATTAATTCATATCGATCAAGATGGAACTTAAGAGCTTACTTCAAATCGGTTGACTTCGCACCGCTGCAATGCGTATCGATTGGATGGATGCGTGGGTGTACTTCATATCGATCGTTGCTGGATCGATTCGAAAGGGAAGCAATGGTTTCAGGACTCTGATTGGACATTTTGTACCGATCACTTGTGGATCGATGCGAAGAAGGAACTTGGGAAGGATATGAAGAAGGTCGGTTTTGTGTACGCGAAGTAACAGACACAAAGACACGAACAAGTGGATGGGAAGCCAAACAGCGAATTGGATACGAAAATACCAATGCGAAACTATGGATACGAATGAGCACGAAGCATGGATGTGAATGAGGAATGTGCATGAATCAAGGGAAGAAACGTTCAGCACGGCATGAAAAGTGAATCGAGCCTTGGAGATAGGGCCACGTCATCAACAAGCATGTGCATGGTATCGATATGATCCAATATCGATACGAAGTTAACCGATATGAACAAAATATAACACGAACACTACATTTCGTATCGATCATATCTCGAGATCTACAAGTCTAAATGCTATGAAATTTTCACAGGAGCTTAAGTACAAGATAAGGAATGTTCACACCAAGTTTCGACTCTATTGGAAAAAATCTTAATCGATGCGAATTACATTCGTATCGATCACAGATTGAGTCGAAATTGCTTAGGATCGATCACGTGGGCCCACCCACGTGCAAGTAGCAGTCTCTTGAAATTTGAGCAAGATATTTGCATGGAGAACCAATAAATAGCAACCTGAAGCCTACGGAAAAAGGATCTTTTGGCTATCCAACGTCCAGAATCTGCCGAAAACATCTTTGCACTATAAGGCTATTGTTGCACTCGAATTTTATCATTGTAATTTGTTGTAATCAGCTGCAACCAACGAGGAAAGTCAATAAAAGATTAACTTTTGAAGTGGACGTAGGCTAGAGATAGCCAAACATCTATAAATCCTGTGTCCCTTTATATTTATTTTGGTTTTAAGTTATTGCCCTTCATTTTTCATTCTCTACATTACCTGAATTTGTGATCTGTGTTCATATACTGGTGCTTTCATGGCATTTGGGGTTTGTGACCATTTTTGGCACAAACATATGTCAACTATGACAAGGTATATTTAAACCACAAACATTTAAAATAAACGACAAGTCTTTTTAACCAAAGAAACATGACAAACATTATATTCTAAGCTATCCAATCAGTTGAGTCCTACTCCTAAACATTCAATATCTTGATAAATTAAATTTACAATGAAATATAAGTAGGTCCAATGATAAAGACACCTTACTCAAGAAAATTAGTGTTCCGTATCACTGCAAGTCCATTATATAGTTGTTCACCAAGAAGAAGACTCATTTGGATTGTCATGAAGGAGTTAAAAGCTTTTGAATTTCGATAATGGTAACATGGTCTTCCCAGCATTTGCTAAAAATATACTCAATCTAAGGAACATAACTCAGTAATCTTGCCAAACACTTCATTTTCAAAATTAACAAGTAATAAACTGCCCCAAATTTCAATCAAAATGCATGAAGCTTCCTCTTCTATCTTCATTCCACTATTCTTAACCTCGTTCTATAGGTAAGCATAAAATTTGTTCCTTGTTATGCAGAACGAAGTATGTGAACTTATTTTATATACTTATATTCTCGATCCAATTCCAGAGTTATATTAGAATCCTAGCTTAGAGACTGTAACACTAAAAAGTTCAAAGTATGGAATTTTAGATAAGAGTTACTTAGCTTTCACGTAGAGGGTTTTAGGTATTGCAATCGGTGTAGGTTGAGTTCGCCATACTCTAATTCTGCCATAACAGCAGTTTAAGTAGCCATACTCTAAGCAGAACATGAGATTATCATGAACAAAATCATTACAAGAATTCAAGGAACATGATCCTCTACGGTTCACAAGAGATGCTTAAATAATGAGTTCAAAGCGGTTCGGCTATGAACGGATTTCGAAAAATGATTTAAGGCACGCGTATGGGAAAATTTTGGAATTGGGGCATTGTTTTGAGAACGTACGTAGTGTTATTTGAGTTGTATACATACAACTTAGGGGTTAAAAAAATGAGTGTAACTTTTCAACGGTCTAAAGCCGTTGCAAAATTGCCACGGCCCATAACCATTGTAATTTATTTTACCACGGCTCTAGACAGTGGTAAAATTGCCACGGCTCAAGACTGTGGTTAATTTTTTGCATGGGGTGTGGCAAAATGGATAGTTTGGTGTAGTTAAACAATTATGGCTTCCTTCATAGTCTGTTTATTATATTTTCTCGCCATTTTGACCGAGTCTCTAGTATCAAGAGATCTGACATATGTTCAGCTTCAAGCGCCATAAGGAAAATCCCTCCTTCAACTTCTAAGAGCCATCCAGGGTTTGTTGAATTAGAGTCAGCAGTTGGAATAAATTAAGCTATTTTAAGGAAGAATTCTTTTTTGTTCGTTGTCCCCCTGGTTTTGCACAACGATGGCAGTCTACCTATAAGTTATGTTTCTATCCTTTTTAAACAACATCAGGTCCACATTTCTACTATTGATCATGTCATTTTCGCACTTTATAGATGTACCGCGTAGACCTACTAATGAAAATTTGAAAGAGACAATTCGACGGATTCATTTAATCCAAGAGGAAGAGAGAGAGGCCAAGATGCTGCTCAGCGATGAGAATCTACGTGCCTACAACCTGTTAGAATTTGATCATAGCATTGGTGCTGCTCCAAAAACTATCGACAGCGTTGAGGACGATTCTTCATCCGAAGGTGATGGAGACCACTGGGTCGTGCCCCCAGTTTAAAGTCTAGTGATCGAGACTGGCCACATTCAAGATTACATTAAAGAGGGTGAAATCAGAGGTGAGGGTTAAAGAGCAAGAGAACATAGTAAAGAAGGCGGAAGCGACGATGATGAGCAACCTCTTCATAGAAAAAGTCATAAGATCAGACTTACCAAGAAAAAGACTCTGATTCTACCTTCGCTATCTACTTTTGTATTTGCGACTCCCATATTGACTTTCGAAGACATGTATGCTGGTTTAGAGCCAAATTTGGATGGGATCCCTTATTTTCCTCAATATAAGCCTTAGGGATGTTGGATCTCCTCTTCGTTTCGTCGAAGATGTCACTTAAACTAAAGCAAGGTAGATTACCACTGTCAGCAAAATTAAGACTCATGGTCCATCGGGGGACACTAGGACACATGCACACACATGCACGCAGTGCACTTTAATAAGCTTGTTTTGTGTTTTTAACTCGGTCAAGGCAAACCATCCTTGTTTAATTTGCAGACTCGATGGATTGACGTGCAGTGTATAACGACATTCAAGATCAAATGGTGTATCAACCGAGGTGCAAACCAAACGTGTGACCTCACAAGTCTAGCGACAAATCTATTTCTAGCCGATGTTCAAGTCATGACCGTGGAAACAAAAAGTAAGATTATAGGCCACATGACTCGTCTTCGAGGCTTTAGTTTAGGTCTAGGTCAGCCCAATCTAGAGGTTCGAAAAAACATTTTAGTGGCCATGGAGAAATTACTCATGGTGACCCTTCTCTGCTTCTCTCTTTGCTAAGTAAACAACACTGCCTCATACTTCTTAGCACTTACAGCGTCCCTTAGAATCCATTGCCTTCAAAGCCACATAATCTATGCAGTTAAAGTGCTCGGTAGACTCAATGCGGCGGAGGTGCAAAAAGTCATTGTGGGGATATAGCGAGGATATAGCGAGATATAACATATGACTCTAAAACAGCATGTATAACTCATACTTGATGTTTTTATAATTATACAAATGGTAATTAAATGAAAAATTAACATTCAATTGGATTATAATTAATACATAAATAATTTTAAATAAAAACATGTGCGAATATACTACAAATAAACATAAAAGTGTTGTATAACATAATTGAATTCGTAAAATATTAGAGTATATTCATTTTTGAAAATATATTAAAAATTCAATTAAATAAATGAATTTCATAATTTTTATACCGTATAATTATCATTTTTAATTCATTTCTTTTAAAGAAGATATAGCGAAAATAGCAGAATATAGCTGGAATAACGTGATACAGCGGAAATAGCAGAATATAGCTGGAATAACGTGATATAGAGGAAATAGCGGGGCTTAAAGCGGAAAGGCTATATTCGGGGCTATATGGAAAAATCATAGCGGTAGAAATCCACAATGAGATATAGCAAGGTTATAACGGGTTAATAGCGGGGCATTAACTGCACAACACCCAATATAAAGCTGGAAAGATGCCTATTGAGAAGCCAGTAGAATAATCGGTTGTAGGAGCGGATCAGTCGATCGCTTCGAACCTTCGGAGAGCTAAGTTACAATGTTGGTTTCTAAAGATTAACTTTAAAATTTGCAAGTTCATTATGAACTTGAAAGATATTCCTATGCGTATCCAGGTCAAGACAGTTGCTTATGTCAACGACGACTATGATCAGTATTCCATTTGGAGGAGCCTAGCTGAGACGATCTCAGAATACATCGAAGGTTTAGATGCCGATATCGTAAGGATAAAACTTGCAGTGAACCAATATGACGAGGCTATACTAATCTGGACATGGAGGTTACCAAGCTAAAGAATGCTAAGGAAGATACCGATCAGAATACTAATCAGAAAAAGACCTAAATGCAACGATCGAGCAAGAAAGAAAAAACCACTTAAATCAAGTTGAAGCCGTCCATACAAGAATCATGAGATGCCTGAAGAAGTGAAAAAGCTGAAGGCACGGCTCATAAAAGAAAATAAAGAAAATGATGAGGCTCTTTAGACTGCTCATAACTATTGCAAAGAATTACTCGACGCTCGTAAAGAAAGAGATGATGCACTAGAGAAGGCCAAGAATGTTGATGAATTGGTGACCGCTATTGAGAGAAAGACTAATGAATTAGTGGCAGCCGCAGAGAGGTGGATTAAGGATCACTTTGATTCTCTTGTCACCAATTACAACACCAACGTCCTCAAGTTCCGAGACTTGGAGTGGCTCGGCAGAAGTTGTCCCTATGCCCTAGCGATGGCTTGGAAGAAGATTGTGCGAGATGAGCGAGAACATTTTGAAGGAGGGTGAAGTAGATTTAGTAGAGCTGGAGAAAGAGATTCTAAGTGTAAAGGAAATCAAAGCGCTCAGAGCCGATGATCTCATTTTACCCCGAGGGTTGGCTGCTATCATTCAAAAGATCAAGCCAAATGCTCTAGCAATACTCCTTAGAATATTGCTATAGGCATCAGTTCTGGGCCTCCAACTAATTCGGTCACTCTATCAGATCCTAGGTATAATTCGATTTCACCGCAAATCTCCTATTCAGGAGGGAAATTTGGATGGTACACCTAGCCATACCATGCCTTAATCCGATAGAGGTATATCATTGACATCACCTATATTTGAGAGAGCATACATGACACTATTCGACATTAATGATATCTCATTCATCTTTCTCAAATTTTAGGCTAACCCATGATCTTGAGTCTTCTCCATGAGAGCTCCCTACCGAGACCTTAAGCAATGACGACTGATTCAATGGTCGTGGCTATCTCCAGGATGATTCAGAGCATCCTTGTTAGCGAGGCTCCTAGTTCGAATGCGCAAATGATCGACATGTTATAAGAGAAAGGACTTGGTGACTTCTAGGAAACACATGTAGATGACGATATTGAGATCATCGGAATGCTCAATCTTGGATACGGGCTCTCGATGAGCGAACTTGTTGAAGAACATCTCAAGTCAGTCGTGGAGATCAAACAAGAGACGTTGGATCTCCCTCCTTCATTATCCATCGCCTTACTTGGCAAGACCATCTTTGCTCTGATCACGATGCCTATGGTCGGCAGCACTAACAACGCACATGTTACTCAAATCATTCCAAGCGCTCTAAGTACACAGAGCACTACCTATAGCTCACCTTTGAAGGGTAAAGGAAGAAGTGGAAGGATAAGGAAACAACCAGAAGGATCCATTATGCCATCCTCAGTAGATGAAAAGAAAGAGAGGAAAGAGAAGAAGAAGAAGACCAAGAAGTAATCATTTATCTTCTTCATGTTTCAGTTGTATAGCAGTACTTAAGCACTTTTTGGCTTTTTTCGGCTAGTGTTGTGCGGATTTGGCCCCAGTTTTTGCTTTTTAGTATAGATGTTAACAACACTTGTACATATTTTCCAAGTATCATAATATAGACTTTTTGGTTTTGTTCGAGTCTTGTATGAATTTGCCTAAGTATTTGAGGAATGTGCTTTACATTCAATGTATTTGCGATCCACTTCTCACTGTCTTCATCATAATAATTCGTTAGTCCATTTCATTGCTTGTGAATCAAGAATGACCTTTAGGATGTCTGTCCATAGACGACCGTGTTCAACTCCGGAACTTCGTCAAATTCCAGTTGCTTTAGAGGTTATCTTATCATCCATTTCAAGGATGTTTTGAGTACAATCACATCTGTAACCAGGCGTCAATTGAAGGAATTCACCTTTGGATGGTTCTTTGGGCATCCTTTTTTAAGGTGCATGCTCTGACCATGCCAAAATCTAGGTGTCAGTCAAAGTTAACCACATAAGATTGTGGTTTAAACATTCTTTTTCGGGACGTTTGTCTTTGATCACGCCTGACTCCGGGCGTTGATCAAAGTTCGTAGTTGAGATCCTGCCTATCTCTGGGTGTAGACTTTTTGTCTTGCTTATTCTAGGCAAAATGTGGATGCTCTGCCAAACTCTGGGCACATGAAGTAGAGGTGAACTATCTCATTCATCCTCTGAATATTTATGCTCCTACCCCCAAGTCATGGGTTAGATGATTTGTTCGGCATCTATCTTCAGAATCCAAGTGTGGTTGAGCCTCTTACGTCCGATCATGGACTCTAGAAGCTTAGCCGGCACCTATCTCTAGGTACCTAAAAACCTTCATTTTGCACATACAAATTTATTTAAGTATAACACTGTTCACAATGTTAAGTCAAGCACACATAGATTTATAAGCTCCAGAAGTCATTTCTTTTATAAAACATTAGAAACGATAAATTATTTCTAATTGTAGGAGAAATATGTACAAATATACATTCAAGTGAAATAAAGTCGTAAGTGCTCGCTATTGTACGCCTGCGGGAGTGAGATCTCGTCTACTGTTGTCGGCTTGAATGTGCCATCTCTAAGCTTCTATTCAATTGTGTACGGACCTTTCCAAGTCAGGCCCAGGTTCCCAAGGCTAGCGAATACGTCATTTAAGAATAAGGTCGCCAATGTCAAAGGTCTGAGACCTGACCTAGGTATTACAGTATCAGACGACTCAATTACGGTGCGCAGTTGCTCTCAACTCAGCTTCGTCGTGCTTCTCATCGATCATATCAAGAGACTCCAGAAGGAATTCCTCATCCGTTCATGGATTATAGTGAGTCACTTGATGAGAAGGCACTTTAATTTCAACCAGGATCATAGCCTTAAATCCATAAGTTAGGGAGAATAGAGAATAACCACTAGCTAAAGTATGAGTCATTTGATAAGCCCAAAGTGCTAATGGAAATTCATCAACCCAATTGTCTTTAGCCTTCTCCAACCGCTTCTTAAGAAAGGACTTGATAATCTTATTCACTACTTCAACCTATCCATTCATTTTGGGGTACGCTACCACATCAAAGCTATTCTTGATGCATTGCCTTCAACCAAAGTCTTTGAATTTGGCATTGTCGAATTGGGTCTTGTTATTGGAAATAACCTTTGGTTGAACCCCAAAACAACATATGATGTTTCTAACTACATTGTTGATTACATTCTTTTTAGTGATTGTGGCTAATGGCTCCAGTTCAACCCATTTGGTGAAGTAATCAATTGCGATGATGACATACTTCGCACCACATGTGGATATTAGCAACGCACCAATGATATCAGTTCCTCAGACCATAAACAGCTAGGGACTGACCATTTAATTGACCTTTTTTGGTGGTGCTCTTATTATCTTGGCGAGTCTTTGGCACTCACCATACTTTCTGGTGTAATCAGCTGCGTCTTGGTTGATAATTGACTAGAAATAACCATAGCGAAGGATCTTCTTTTATAGGGTTTACCCCCTAGTGTGGTCACCACATGCCCCTTCATGAACTTCTTTCAAGACTCGCTTGGATTCATCGTCGATGCCACACTGAAGCATGGGGACTGAGAATCCTTTTATATATAGTACTCCGTCTTACATGATGAGTCTTATAGCTTTACAAAGGAGTTGTAGTCATTCGTTCCTCCTGTCCAAAAGGATTCCTCTTTGTAGATAGTTCTTTATCGGAGTCATCCATGACACATTTGCATGTTAAGGCTCCATGATTCAATCGACATCCATCCAGTCGATGCTTGGAGCTAATTGTACTTCCACCGTAACCAGGCCCATGAGCTACGCATCTTTGAAACTGGCCAAATTAGCCAGGGAGTTGGCCTTTGCACTCTCCTCTTTAGGAATATGCATTATAGTGTAATATTCAATATCACTAAACAACTCATGGTCTCGATTTAGATAAGGATTTAGCCTCACTCCTTTTGCCTGAAACTCTTTCCGTACTCAACATACACCAGTTGGGAATTTGCAGAAAATATGTAAAGTATTTACTCCCAGTTCCTTGGCAATCTTGAGTCATGCAATCAAGGCCTGGTATTCTACTTCATTATTTGTTGTAGAAAAACCGAGTTTTAGGGCATTATAGATCAGATGTTCTTTGGGAGTCACTAGAACGACTCCAGCACAAGAACATTGTTATTGGATGCATCATCCATGTACATCTTCCATCTATCATTTTGCTCTCCACTGCACTCCTAAGTAGCATCTCGCACGGTGTATTTTGCAATAAAATCTACCAATTCTTCTTCCTGGATCGCTCTCCTGGGGTGATAGGTTATGTCATACTAGCTTAATTCAAAATTTCATTTCAACAGCATTCCAGAAGTCTCAGGTAGTTGCACGACCTATCCTAAAGGCTGGTCAGTAAGAATTTTGATCGGATGAGACTGAAAGTAAGGGCGGAACTTCCTTGAAGAGATCAACAGGCAGTATGCAAACTTTTCTAGCTTTAGGTAGTTTATTTTTGCTCATATCAACCATTTACTGATGTAATACACTAGTCGCTAGATTCGAGACTCTTCACGTACGAGTGCGGGGCTCAAAGCGTGCACTGGCATTGCCACTGCCGGATAAATAAACAAGTCCTTATCATCTAGGAGCTCCGATAGAATGGGACTTCTCTCCAAGCAATCCACCAGAGCCTAGAATGCTTCTATACATTCCCGCATCCAAGCAAAATTCCTCTTCCCTTTATTAGTTACATCGAAGAAAGCGATGCATTTTTTAATGGCTTTGGAAATAAATCAACTCCGTGCGGTGACCATCTGATTCAAGCTTTGAATGCTTGTGATCATTTCCAAGTCTTGGATGTTCCTCAGTGCTTCAATCTTCTCCATATTAGGTTCGATTCCATGGGTGTTTATGATGAAGCCTAAGAATTTCCCCGATGCTGCGCCGAATGAGAATTTCAAAGGTTTAAGCTGTATCTCATATTTTTTAAGAACACTGAACATCTCTACTATATTATCAACGTGGTTCTCCAATAACCTTGACTTCACGAGCACGTCATCCACGTAAACTTCCATCACCAAATCCGATCTTTAAACATTTTGTTGTCCAACCACTAGTACGTCGCTCCAGCGTTCTTTTGTCCAAAGGGCATAAAAAGATATCAGTAGAGTCCCTGATTAGTGATGAAGCTGGTATGTTCCAACTTTGATACATGCATGGGTATTTGTTTGTATCCATAATTTTCATTCATGAATTATAGCAATTTGTGTTCGGCTTTAGAGTCCCCTAGTCGATCAATGCTCGGGAGCAGGAAGCTATCCTTTGACTAGCCTTATTCAGGTTAGAATAGTCGATGCATGTCCTCCACTTTCCATTTTACTTTTTCACTAAAAACAGATTTGATACTCATTCCGGGTACAAGGCATCGTGGATGAAGCCCTTATCTTTCAACTTCTCCACTTCTTCTTTAAATGTAGTGGATCTCTCTGGACCCAAGCTATGACATTTTTGTTCTACAGGAATGCATTTTGGATTTACATTTAATGCATGACTTATAACCTTCGATGATATTCCATATATTACTGAGTGAGTCTAGGTGAACACATCAAGTTCGCCCATAGAAAACCAAACTCTTTCATCACTCTCATGCTAAGTTGTGATCCGATCTTCAAGGCCTGTGTACGATCATCCTGGCCGATTGAGTTGTTGATTGTTAATGTAGCCGGTATAGCCGTTCAATCTTCGGGCTCTTTCCTCAAATCCATATCCTTATGGAACAAACTGTGCAGCCAGAGCCAAGACTAAGACGGTGGTTGTTGTCGTCTAGAGCCTTGATGTAGGAATTTATCTCCATACCCTTTCCTTTTTCTCTTTGACTCACCTTTTTCAGCTCAGTGACATAACACTCGCAGCTAATCCCCTAATCTCATTGAATAATCCCTGCACCATTCTTGGTCGGGAATTCCATCGTTAAGCACCAAGGAGCGATAGCCGCTCTAAATTCAGTAAGGGTCGATCGATCCAAAAAAGTAGTATAGGCAGAATAAATATCCAACAAAATAAAAGGCATGATCCATACTCTCTTATGGTCGCCCTCTCCAAGTACCACTAGTAGATCCATGCATCCTAGTGTCTCAGTAGCCATCCCGTTAAATCTTGGATCCGAGATTTACGCGGCTTTAAGTCCTTTGCCTCTAGAAGCAATTAGTCATAGGCTCTTTTAAATAGAATGTTGATTAAACTACCATAGTGAACCAAAACCTTCCTCACCACAACAGAGCCAATCATGGCCGAAATAATAAGAGGATCTATAGTCGGGGCCTCTACCCCATCAGCATCTCGATTGTAGAAAACAATATCATCGGTCCCACTCTTAAGCTGCTTCGCCGGAGCACCAACTTCAATGGCAAAAAACTGTCGTACACTACATGCTTTAATACATCAACGTACCATGCCATCTCGTTCTAACTCTTCACAGTTGGATGCAGTCCGCTAATTATACTATTTGTCACTAAATGTTTCTCAAGATGCCTGGGTTCATCAATACCAGGCCCGGTTTACCCCTGCTGGTAACAGGCGTTAAAAGTTCCTTGCCCACCATCTTAATTATGTGGATTGAACAAACTATCTGTTAACTCTGCTTTTTCAGCAAGGCCGTGATATCAAAAATCGACCGAGAAGCCAATGATAGTTCATCTCGAAGGATGGTCGACTTAACCTCCCAATAAAGCAAGTTCTTTGAATGAATTTTCAGATAAGATCCCCTACGGAGGGGGGGTCCAGGGGGGGTGCCAACCCCCCAAGGTGGGGGTGCGGGGGCAACGCCACCACCTACGGTGTTCGACCTGACCGGTCAGGTCGCAGGGGTCCAGGGGGCAGCGCCCCCGGCGGGGTGCGGGGCAGCGCCCCGACCAAAACGGTATACGACTTAAAGAGTGAAGTAAGCCAGCGACTCAACTTATCTGGTTGCCGACTCAACAGCCTTGAGGAGTTACCGACTCAACAGCCTTGAGGAGTTACCGACTCAACAGCCTTAAGGAGTTACCGACTCAACAGCCTTGAGGAGTTACCGACTCAACAGCCTTGAGGAGTTACCGACTTAACGGCCTTGAAGGGTTACGACTCAACGACTCAGGAGGGATAACGACTCACCGGGTTATAGCCTTAGCGACTTAAAGGTGCCGGCCGACTCAACGGGTTAACGACTCATGGAGTTAGCGACTCATGGGGGCAGACCGACCTAAGGATTTCAACGACTCAGGATGACTAACGACCTATCATAAGTCGCTGGCGACTCAAGCGAACAAGGAACAAGCTTAATACCGATACACCTATGCCACTGCCTGCTGACTCGTGGTATGTGAGTCGGTCACGGCTCATCTTGAGTCGGTCACGGTTCATCCTGAGTCGGTCACGACTTATGGCTTGATCAACAATTCCAGCCCAGAAATTTGCCTATAAATACGTGGCCACCTCCAACATTCAAGGGACTTTTGTTTGGGGCTGACTTCCTGGACGCCATTACTCTGCCATTGTCTCGACTTCAAGCAACGTTTAAGAAACACTTCTATCACTCCAATCACCAAAGACATTTCAGCAAATCTCAAGAGGAAATCTAACTCATTCGCCATGCATTCGAAGGATTCTTCTACATCGGGGTTTGAGCTATTTGTCTAAGTGTGTTGTAATCGGAGTTGATTGTAAAGAATTGTAACCAAATCAGCAATAAAGAGCTTTAAAGTGGACGTAGGCTAGATCTTAAGCCGAACCACTATAAATATTGTGTCTTTTATAGCTTCTCTGTGATTTCTCTGCTTATACTTTGTTCCTGTACCAACGGGTGGTGCTTTCACAATTACCTTCTACACACCGGGGTGTTAGCGTTCAATTTTTAGCGTTAACACTATCGTAGTTTCTTCTTTCGAATTAACTCATCAATTACATCACACAAATATTTGCATTCATTAGTGTTGTGGCCATGCATCTTATAAAAATATACAAAACTTGCCAGATCTCTTTTCTTTCTCAGTCGACTCCCTGGGAACCAGCTTAATGTACTGCTCTTTACCCTGAGTAGCCAAATAAATGTTTTCAATTGAATTATTTAGCAGAATGTAGTTATCAAACTTTGGATTATCGGACGTCTCCTCGTATCCAACTTCTTATCCTGAGCTTCGCTATTCTTTCCTTGTCCACAATACTGGTTCTCCTCATTGACATCAATATTTTCGAAACTTCTTCTGGACTGTTTCACAGCAACATTACTCCATATTACTTCTGCCAATTATCCATCAATGGTCTTTCTGGCAGTGGTATTTGGCTCCTCTAAGCACAAAAACTAATTCGCCTTTCTATAAGATATATCCATCGTTGGTAGGGTTTCATCTTTAGATAAATCCACTTGATTAATGCCATCAATATGATATCCTCCTAAGCATTTCTCACTTCCTTCATTGTAGTATGAAATCCGTGCAAAAAATCATTTAAAGGATCTCCCACTCCCTGAAAGAGGTTTGAATGTGACACAACATCCTTCGGACGGGTGGTATGTATACAAAATTGTTCGATGAACTTTCGAGCCAATTGATCGAAAGACGATATGGATCTTGCGACAATTGGGTGAACAACATCGTTCCTACTTCTAGGAAAATCAGGAAACAATGACATCCAAATCTATAGCCCTGGTGGAATCCATATGTTAGTCATACTTCATCAGATATTTCCTCAGATTCGTCTTTCCATTGTACGATGGCATCGTTGGTATCACAAACCTCCATGGGTATTCCTCATGCAAAATATCCTACGTGAACAGATTCCGACTCGGGGAGGAACCCACTCATCATTAGTTCGATGCCGGTTCTCATTGATAAGTTTCCTAACCATTTCAGTCAAATTTGGTTTAGGTGGATCTACTGAACGATGATAAACATAGTCCGCCCTAAGTGTTTGGCCCGACAAACGCTCTCGGTTAGTCTCCTGATACCTTGGTTCCCTTGACTCCGGGAGAACCATTCGTTTAGTAGTTCCATGTACATAGTCTCTTCGTGGCAAAATCTATAGCAGCCGCATGACCTCCAACGTTCTAATCGTTCGCAACATGTCTAGAAGCCAAACCTGCAACGTCACCCTAGAACCGACCACTCATCCCACATTGGATGGTTCGGTACCGATCCCTCTTGAAGGATCGATACTGATCCATAGGCCTTGGTCATGGCTTGATCCTTCCTTTATTTCGACTCCCAACTTCCTACCTGGGCATCTTTTGCTCTTGTTCCTCTGCCTTTGCTTCAACGATGAGGGACTATTAGATTCCGAGCCACAAGGTGTTTTGTCTCTTCTCTTCTCGTGAGGTCATTGGACAGTTGGTTCAATAAGTCCAAGATTTGCTTCATCTACGCATTCAACTCATTACTTCTTTCTTGAAGCTTGTCTTCCATCCATACATCATGTGGTCCATTTTAACTCTGGTGATCGCACCAGCTGGGTTCTAAACATCTATAGTGGTTGGCTGTGCAACCTCTTAACTTGCTAGGAATCGATTTCCACTACGTCTTCAACAGCACGTGAAATGGTGGAACGCCTCTTTTGGGGGCCGTAATAGCAAGCACTTGTGTAGATTCTTGAAAATATAAGTAGTTGAGAATTCCAAAAATGATGAAAACTAGATCTATCCCTCAGATTTATACAATCCAATAGTAGATGAATGATCCAAACAGGTTTCTGAATCAGCCTTAATGAAAGCACCAAAATGTTAGTGCAAAAATGTGTCCTTAACACCTAAGAGATTATTTAGAGAATGAAATTGAAGAAAAAGTAAGTCAAAAAGAGCAAAAGTAGAATAACAAACGTTTATAGCAGTTCAGCCAATCGTTGTCTACGTCCACTTGAGATTTTTATTGATGATACAGTTGTTTTAGAAGTGCCATTCTTATGGTTCGCTACCACTCGATAGCCAATTACAAGAAAGGCGTAAAAGATTGCTACAGAGAAAAAGGATCCTAGAAATGATGCCCTTCCATGCCTATTTGAAGCTATAGGTCGCTACAAAAGGCTCCAAAACATCCTTCTCCATGTTCTCCACGTCTCCCAATAGTTGCTCATGAAGAAATGTGGTCATGTTTGTAGACAGATATGGATCAGTACCCATCCATAGGCATGGATTGGTACCGATCCCTAAGTTCTTCTTATGGAGTCTTCTAACCATTTAGGATGGAGCAGTATACTGTTAGCTTTATATTTCCAAACTTATTTATATGGTTATGAGCTTATTTTTGATTCTAAATGATGTATCGATGGAGGAATAAAGTTGTTGATTTCTAATGCTTGACGTTCGATAGAAAATTATAGGTGATCAATCTATGGAGCTTGGAATAGGCTTCTAGCATCAAGACTAGGTAGCATAAGGAAAGTGAAATGATTCTTTGGAGATCTTATGGATGGGTACCAATCCATAGCTATGGAATGTTGAGTCACAGATTCTATGAAGTTTTTGATTACTGACAAAGAAATAAAGGCGATCAACAAAACAAAGACATCATGGCTATAAAGAGGCACAAAAGAGCTACATATGGTACTCTAGATTATAGGTTAATTATTTGATATTGTAATAGTGATAAACTTGTTAAAATCTATCCTCAAAATAATCATGCATCTCAAATATAATCAATATATATACATTTGAGTAGCATTGCACATTCACTGTGCAAATTAACAGAGACCGGTCGACCGATAGTAAAAGAGGCGGTCGACCGTTTCTGTATAATATGCACAATGAACATGCACACATGCACATAACGACTATATATTTGAAATCCTGTCTACTGGTCATTTTTTGACCTGTCGACCGTTTTTAAACAGAGAGCAACCTTTCCCAAAAGACACTTCTTTCTCCAATGGTTGCATCTCTTACCTTTCAACAATGATCATAACTATTAATGGCAACTGTTCACAAAGAGTTACAACTATTTTTCTCTATATATACTCATCTAAATCATTGATTCAAGACACATGAACATATATGCTTTTTACTCTAATCTCTGATCTTACCTTCTAAACTCTCCTGCATTCTAAAGGCTTTCAATTATTTTAATTGCTTATTGAATCATTGAAATTATTTCATATCTTTTGATTCAATAAGTAATATACTTTCCTTAATCTTCACAAAACGTCATTCACATATTTTGAGGATAAGATTATAGGAAGGGTGTACTACAAGTGACAAATCCGTGTTTTCAAGAGCACAAGTTGTCAACAGCAATTGTATTTGTTCTTTTGTTAAAGTCCTCCGTGTTGTAAGAGGCAAGTGTTGAAGTCCTCAGTATTAGAGGCGTGAAATCCCGTTCGTCTGCTCGGGTGTTGTAAACCTGTTCCTCCAGGTGAATCGAGGTAGTTGATAGTGAAAATCCAGTTAGAAGTCTGGGACTGGACGTAGGACGGTGCTCCGAACCAGTACTAAAATCTCTGGTGTGATTTTTCTAATTTTTATTTTACTTTGCTACTATCATCTATTTCCGCATTTATATTATATTCCATATTACACGATCCATGTGTACTATATTAGCACTGCACTACTTGCATCATACGTACACTGCAACTTTCATTTGGTATCAGAGCAAGGTCGTCATATAACTGTAACACCGTTATTTGATATATTCTTGTAATATGGCAAATAACGCAAGCACTAGCACTAACACTTACACGGAAGGTCAATCAACACAAAGACCTCCATTCTTTAATGGTCTCAACTATAGCTATTGGGCAACACGTATGTCATTTTTTATGCAATCAAATAGCTATGATTCTTGGAATGCCACTCAAAGAGAAATAGTGAATCCAACAACTGATTATTCAGAATGGACTGCGGCTGAGAAAACGGCAGCAGCCGTAAATGCAAGAGCAATAAATATGTTGTTTTGTGCATTAGACCAAAATGAATATAACCGTGTTAGTATCTGCACTACTGCATATCAAATTTGGCAAACGCTAAAAACCACTCATGAAGGTACTAACAAGGTTAAACAAGCCAAAATAGCCATGCTGAAAAGTCAATTTCAAAATTTCAAAATGAAACCAAATGAGACAATCAATTTTATGTATTCACGGTTTCAAACTATCCACCATGCACTTATTGGCTTAGGACAAAAGTATTCTGATTTTGATGTTGTTTCAATAGTCCTACATTCTCTGACTAGTGAATGGGAAGGAAAAGTATTAGCATTTGAAGAAGCTAATGACCTTTCCGTCATGAAGCCAGATGAATTGATAGGAAATTTAATGTCCTATGAAGCGAATTTGCAGGCTAGAAAAGAACAGAAAGAAGAAAAGAAAAATGTAGCATTTCATGCTGAGAAAGATGAAAATGAATCAGATTCTGAAGACGAAGATTTGGCATTCATTGCGAAAAGATTCAAAAAATTCCTAAAATATCTAAAAGCCAGTCGTTACAATAAAAGGAAACCTGGATCAAATAAACCATCTTCATCTGCTATAGAATGTTTCAACTGCCACAAAAAGGGACACATGTAGAAGGATTGTCCGAACAATAGAAGAAGTCAAAAAATGACAAATTCAAATATAAGAAGGACAAGTCAAAGAAACGAGCCTTCTCAGTAACATGGGATGATTCAGAGTCATCTTCATCAAAAAGTGAAAGTGATTCGGAGAATGAACAAGCTAATGTTTGTTTTATGGCAACAGAAGATGAGGTACAAATTCCTACATTTGATGAATTACTTGATATTAATGCTGAATTGATAGTCAAATATAAAGACATAAAACGTCAATTAAAAGTAGTCAAAGCAGATTTAAGTAGAGCAGAGTTTGAGCGAGATATGTTAAAAGATGAGAAGAAAATATTAGAAGAAAAACTAGAAAAAATTCAAGAATCATCATCTAATGTTGACTCTCAACTATCTCTTTTAAGTCAAGAAGTAGAAGCTCAAAAAGATAAAAATAATGCTCTCACTACTGAAAATCATGAGCTTAAGGCAAAAGTCAAAATTCTACACCTAGAAAAGGCTAGTTTACCAACAAAGTTTGATGACATTACTCAAAATATTTCTAACTTTAACAAAGGTCGAGAAAATTTGACAAAAATCATTGAAAACTCACAATCTGCATCAAATAAACAAGGTCTGCGATATAAGAAACAAGAAATCAAGGGTAATAAAAGAAAGAAGAAAGTACAAAAGATTGAAGTTAAGAAAAATCTTAGTTTATTATATTCCAAACCAAAGCCAGTTGTGAAATTTTAAAAGAAAAATACAAAGACTATCAAAATATGGGTTCCTAAAACAAATAACAATTTGATTAGGAACAAATACATTCAGCAATTCATGAATACTGTGCATCTTAATAATAATTATATATATAAAGGGGATACCGGACCCATATGGGTTTTCACTCCTAAGACCTAACTCTTAGGACCCTATAAAAAGTGGGTACCATGGACTTAATTATATTTTTTGCAGGTCCCACTTAAGAAAAGAGGAAAGTGGATATTGGACAGTGGTTGCTCGAAGCACATGACGGGAGACAAGAGCTTATTAACAAATATTACATACTCAGATGGTGGCTCCGTCACTTTTGGAGACAATTCAAAAGGCTATATCATCGGCAAAGGCGATGTGAGAAATTGCGGTACATCTAACTTACCTCTTATTAAAAATGTCATGCTAGTTAGAAATTTAAAACACAATTTACTTAGTATTAGTCAGTTATGTGACAAGGGTTTTACAATCTCCTTTTCGAATAATAAGTGTAGTATCTTAGATAAAGACCATAATTTAGTTTTCGAAGGTTATAGAGACAGAAATATATATATTCTGAATATGAATATTAATCATAATTCAGATACGTGTCTTATGGCTAATGATAATGATCCATGGCTATGGCACAAACGCTTCTGTCATATAAACTTCAGAACTATTGACAAGCTAGCCAAAAACAATCTAGTTAGAGGTCTACCCAAAATTAGTTATAAAAACGATAATTTTTGTGATGCCTGACAGTTAGGAAAATTGACCAAATCATCATTCAAGTCAAAAAAGGTCATATGAACATTACAACCACTTGAACTACTACATATGGATTTATTCGGACCAACACAGGTTCAGTCAATAAACCATAATAGATATGTATTTGTAATAGTTGATGACTATTCTCGTTATACATGGACTATTTTTCTGAAAAACAAGAGTGATACTTTTGACCATTTCAAATCTTTCGTCAAAAGAGTTCAAAAATCAAAAGGGCTAAAAGTTAAAAACATAAGAAGTGATCATGGTGGTGAATTTGAAAATAATGAATTTAAACATTTTTGTACAAAGAAAGGTATTAACCACAATTTTTCGTTTCCTAGAACTCCACAACAAAACGGAGTTGTAGAACGGAAAAATCGAACATTACAAGAATGTGCAAGAACGTTATTAAATGGATCCACTTTACCAAAACATTTCTGGACAGAAGCCGTCGCTACTGCATGTTATGTTTTGAATCGTGTGTCCATTCGACCACTCACCAAAAACACGTCTTATGAATTATTTAACGAAAGGAAGCCAAATATATCTTACTTCAAAGTATTTGGTCCAAAATGTTTTATTTTAAATACAAAAGACCATCTCGGAAAGTTTGATCCAAAAGCCGATGAAGGTATATTTGTCGGTTATTCAGAAAGAAGCAAGGCGTATTGTATTTTCAATAAAAGAACCAAAACTATTGAAGAATCTCTTCATGTTTCTTTCGATGAATTCTTTAAACCTTCTCAGTCAAAACCAGATGATGACGAAACTATATTTACTGACACTCCTCTCATCACAAATTATGACTCTGACTCTGAAAACCTTATTGACAATATTTCCCAACAACAACCATTTTGTGAGATACGTTCCCCTCCAAGATTATTGAGACACCATCCGGTTCAAAATGTAATTGGAGAGGTTGACTCACAAGTAAGAACTAGGAGTCAATTACATCAAATGGGTCATGTTGCGTTTCTTTCAAATATCGAACCTAAGAATCCTAAAGAAGCAGCTACCGACGAATATTGGATCATTGCCATGCAAGAAGAACTAAATCAGTTCGAGCGCAATGATGTCTGGGAACTTGTTCCGAGACCCACTGATCAGTCAGTGATTGGTACTAAATGGGTCTACAAAAATAAGGCTGACGAACAAGGAAATATCACTAGAAATAAAGCAAGATTAGTAGCACAAGGATATAATCAGGAAGAAGGTATCGATTATGAAGAAACTTTTGCACCAGTCGCTCGGCTAGAAGCTATTAGAATTCTATTATCTTTTGCTTGTCACCATAACTTCAAACTTTATCAGATGGATGTCAAAAGTGCATTTCTAAATGGATTTATCAAAGAGAATGTATATGTCGAACAACCTCCCTTGTTCGTACATGTAAAATATCCTGACCATGTATTCAAACTTAAGAAAGCTCTGTATGGTTTAAAACAGGCACCTCGTGCTTGGTATGAACGACTACGTAGCTATCTCATTAACTCAGGATTTCAAATAGGCAAAGTCGATCAAACTTTGTTTATTAAACATTCTCAAAAAGATATTTTAGTTATCCAGATATATGTAGACGACATAATCTTTGGTTCAACAAATGATAAACTCTGCAAAGAATTTGCACATATTATGTCAAAAGAATTCGAAATGTCTCATATGGGAGAACTATCATATTTTCTTGGACTTCAAATCAAGCAACTTTCAAACGGTATTTTTATCAATCAAGAAAAATACTGCGGAAATCTTATCAAACGCTTCGGATTAGAAAATACATCTGGTAAACCAACTCCTATGAGTACAACTACACATCTTGAAAAAGATGAAAGTGGTAAGAGTGTTGACCAGAAATTATATCGAAGCATGATTGGTTCTCTTCTTTATCTTACATCTAGTCGTCCAGATATAATAATGAGTGTTTGTTTATGTGCTCATTTTCAAGCAAATCCAAAGGAATCGCATTTACGAGCAGTGAAACGTATAATTCGTTATCTTAAAAATACACAAGATTTTGGACTTTTTTATCCAACAGAATGTCCATTCGAATTAGTATCCTATAGTGATGCTGATTTTGGAGGTTCTCGAACGGATAGAAAAAGTACAGGTGGTACATGCCATTTTATTGGAAAATCACTTGTCTCTTGGTTTAGTAAGAAACAGAATTGTGTTTCATTATCAACATGTGAAGCTGAATATATATCAGCGGCTCTTGCTTGTACTCAAGTACTATATATGCAACAAACACTTCAAGATTTTGATATTCATTTATCAAATTCTATTATATACTGTGATAACACAAGTGCTATAAATCTCTCTAAAAATCCAGTGAATCACTCTAGAACCAAACACATTGATATCCGTCATCATTTCCTTCGAGATAATATTGAAAAAGGAAATATATGTCTTGAATATGTCCAAACTGACAATCAATTAGCGGACATTTTTACTAAGCCTCTGCTCGAATCTAGTTTTATTAGATTACGAAGAGAGCTTGGTTTAATTTCAAGAAAAGATCTTGACTAGTAATTACTAATGATCGTCTTTTCTTTTGGTTATATTTTAACTATAGCTTTTGCTTAAGCTATTTTTTAACATTGAATATAAGCCTCTGCTTGCTTTCATGGTTAATTTTCTTTATTCATTCTCATCCACAGACTTGTTTACAAGGAAACTCTTTATAAGCTTGTCAAAATTTCTCTCTTTATTCATTTTTCTTTATCTAAGCATAAGACTCTATACATAATTCTCTATAGCTCACATTTGTGATAAGTGTGCTCAAGAATCACACATTTCCATTACAAGTTCTGAGTCAGAGGAGTATTTTTCTCCCAAAACACCAAAACAGAAGCCAAGGTATCATCATCAATACTCTCGTACTCCTGGTAGTACACCAACCTCAAAACGAGTGAAGAAGATGCTGTTTTGTTCTCCTCGTACCAAAGCACAGATCGACGAGATTCACCACTATCAGAAACATCAAATAGATCTTCAGAGACAGCTCCATTATGGGCAAAGCCAGCTTTATCATGTGCAACAACGGACATCGGTACGTTTATCTATTTTAGAAAAAATGGCATCGTTCTTTTGTGGTTCGAATAAGCATGATGTGCATGAACCAATGCCATCTAGGCCGTCAACATCTACGAGTCCTAACTCTTGGGATCGGAATTATAACAGGAATGAAGGTGCTCAGAAAAACTGGAGTCCATGGACAAAATGTATTGAAGATAATAAAAATTCTAATGACGAATCTTCCACTCCTCATTAGATTTCTATATACATGTTGTATCGTTTTCTCTCTATCACTCATGTAATAACTTTTTATTTTATAATAAGAATGAAATATGAATTATATAAGATAGATATATTCTTAAAAAATTGCACAACAAAAAGTTTTCATCAGGTATCAAAATCGGTCGACCACCTACAATATGACCGGTCGACCAAATGCTCTCTGGATGAACACGGTTGACCGGTTCACGTATATTCAGTTTTTTTTTATATAGCTTACGTACTTGTTTTCCTCCCTCTTCCTCATTTTGTTTGCAAATGGTCATTCTTCCCAATTTCCAAAAACCCTACTCTCTCAATTTCAAACTCCAATTCTCCAAATTCTCCAATAATGGCTCCTCCGCAAAAGAAATCCAAGAAAGGAACATCCTCCGGATCTTCATCTCTCAATATCTCCGCCAAAAAATGGCTTGAAAATCCGGAAGCTATCACAAGATGGAATCAAATGACTAACTACAAATTTCATCCGGGTTCTTACATCAAGTTTGATGATTTCACATCTTATGGAATCCGTAGGTTAGCAAATAACTCCAATCTTTCTCCATTAATTGATTTTTCAGAAAACAATGTGGAAATAAATCACTTGATGATTAAATTGTTCTACGCCAACATGAACCTGGACGAGTATAAACCTGATAATCCGAACGGAGTCATTTGGTCTGTCGTCTGTGGCAAACAAATTTTTATCACTCATGATAGGATTGCCTCTATACTTGGTATACCAAATCGTGGCGATGAGTTTTCATCTAATTTCTGCGAAGTCTTCACTCGCAATAGCATCAGCCATCAGTTCATAGAGGACAACAGTGATGGCACAAAATCTATTGGACTTCGACCCACCGCCAGACTACTACATCGCGTCTTGATGCATTCTCTGTTTCCTAGACTAGGAAATTACGATGCTGTATATAAAGAAAACTTCAAGGCTCTCTATGCTATTTATGGGGATATCCAAATCAATTGGGTTCATATGCTATTTGACGAGATTCTCAAGGTGAAAAATTCTATGCGACCTTATTTTTTCTACAATGAATATATCATGCGTATTTTGCTAGCTTGTGGGGTAAAGCCTCCTGACTCTGCCACCGCGAAACCAAAATGTATTGATTCCATAACCATCAAACGCATGAAACTTCCTCCTCCTTACCTTCAGATTATGCCGTTTGAAAAATGGCAACAAAGAGGTGCAAGAGAACAAAAAGCTACATCCTCTCGACCTCATTCCGGAGAAGTTAAACTTTTGAAATCAAAATCCTCTACAAAAGAATCTCTTGAAACTATTGCGCGTAATCAATTCTTGCTTGAATCACGACTCAAGCGCATGGACACAAAAATTGATAAACGCTTCAACAGAGTCAAGTCATTCTTTGGTATTTTATGGGATGCTATGTCATGTAGCACATCCATCTCTACTCATGATCAGGACTCAGGAAAACGTCCCGCTCCTCCTGCTTTTAACTGGTCAACATCTGAGGAATCTGCTGGTACTAGTGGACATGGTCGAGGAGAATCATCTAGAGAGGACGATGATGAGGAAGATGATGATGATGAGGAGGAAGAAGATGATCAAGAGGAGACAGCATCCGACTCATCCTAGATTCTGTTTTCTATCTGTCTATTTTGGTAGTGTACTTTAAACATCATTCGACGCTTGTACTAAATAGTGTCGTTACTTTTATTCGTATGATATTATGGGGTGTATGATACTCTGGTATGTTTGGATATGTACTATTTTGCTATGCATGGATATTGGATATTCTACTTGATATACTCCTATATTATTCCATTGTCTATCTATTCCTTTTTGTCGATGACAAAGGGGGAGAAAGGTGCTAACAATTATTTGCAGGAATATATATATATATATATATATAATACAAATAAAATCTCAAGGGGAGATCACATATTCAGGGGGAGATTCAAAACTTCAGATATATTGTCATCAATCAAAAAGGGGGAGAATGTTGAGTCACAGATTCTATGAAGTTTTTGATTACTGACAAAGAAATAAAGGCGATCGACAAAACAAAGACATCATGGCTATAAAGAGGCACAAAAGAGCTACATATGGTACTCTAGATTATAGGTTGATTATTTGATATTGTAATAGTGATAAACTTGTTAAAATCCATCCTCAAAATAATCATGCATCTCAAATATAATCAATATATATACATTTGAATAGCATTGCACATTCACTGTGCAAATTAACAGAGACCGGTCGACCAGTAGTAAAAGAGGCGGTCGACCGTTTCTGTATAATATGCACAATGAACGTGCACACATGCACATAACGACTATATATTTGAAATCCTGTCTACTGGTCATTTTTTGACCTGTCGACCGTTTTTAAACAGAGAGCAACCTTTCCCAAAAGACACTTCTTTCTCCAATGGTTGCATCTCTTACCTTTCATCAATGATCATAACTATTAATGGCAACTGTTCACAAAGAGTTACAACTATTTTTCTCTATATATACTCATCTAAATCATTGATTCAAGACACATGAACATATATGCTTTTTACTCTAATCTTTGATCTTACCTTCTAAACTCTCCTGCATTCTAAAGGCTTTCAATTATTTTAATTTCTTATTGAATCATTGAAATTATTTCATATCTTTTGATTCAATAAGTAATATACTTTCCTTAATCTTCACAAAACGTCATTCACATATTTTGAGGATAAGATTATTGGAAGGGTGTACTACAAGTGACAAATCCGTGTTTTCAAGAGCACAAGTTGTCAACAGCAATTGTATTTGTTCTTTTGTTAAAGTCCTCCGTGTTGTAAGAGGCAAGTGTTGAAGTCCTCAGTATTAGAGGCGTGAAATCCCGTTCGTCTGCTCGGGTGTTGTAAACCTGTTCCTCCAGGTGAATCGAGGTAGTTGATAGTGAAAATCCAGTTAGAAGTCTGGGACTGGACGTAGGACGGTGCTCCGAACCAGTACTAAAATCTCTTGTGTGATTTTTCTAATTTTTATTTTACTTTGCTACTATCATCTATTTCCGCATTTATATTATATTCCATATTACACGATCCATGTGTACTATATTAGCACTGCACTACTTGCATCATACGTACACTGCAACTTTCATGGAACAGTACCGATCCATCAGATTGATGCATCGGGTTGTAGAACTTTTGGATTTGTCTTGTCTTTATCTTGTGATCTTGGTTATGCTTAGTTTTCATAATTTACGGATATTTCTCCGGGCCTACTACCATGATAGATTTCAAGTTCGATTCGTCAAGGTAATCTAGATACTACCTGGTCAAAAGGTGGGATAACAATGAGCATTAACAATATCAATCAATAATTGTTAAATATAACATTGGTAATAATGAAAAATAAACATTGTCCTAAATATGAATTGTGATAACAGTATGCAGATGTTGCAAAATGTAAAATAAGTAGGAATTACAATCATTTTTTTTGTTGTCTAACATCGAGTTTACAACATTTGATAAATATTGTTGAATATTTAAATTTACAATGTTTAAAATACATTGTTTTATTTACATATTTTAATAAAATTATATTTTATGAAGAAACATGTATACTAAAATGTAAAAAGGTCATTGTTAAAAATTATTTTCTACGACGGTTTAAAAAAACATTGTAGATATTTTTTATTTTACAACATTTTTCTAGAGAATGTTTTTAGAAAAATCTATTACTGCATTTTTCTTAAATGTTATGAAAGATATAAAAATTTTACAACACTTAGATGAAATGTTGGTAAATCAATTTTGTAAAATGGTATTATTGTTGTAATAATCCAACCTAAGTTGTTTTAGCAATAATACAGACTGTAGCTTCGCCCCCATAGGAACAAAGCTATGAAGAAAGGCCAATGTCGCTCAACTCCCATGGTCTCAAATGGATAAAATCCATATCAAGTCGTAGCTTTTTCTAATTTGGATTTCCCGCTTAAATTTCAAGATTCCCGCCCAGTTTCAAAATCTATCGACCCAAATCAAAGTTTTCCACCGAAGACCACGTTAGCAATCCGTGTATAGTAAATGGGCAAGACAGATGATCGACATGTTGCATTGTCAAAAGGGCAGGAGTCAAAGGAGCGAAACATGGACGTTAGCGATCAGTGTGAATCTTTATGGACATGAATACGACACAGCATAAAATGGAACTTTTACTTTACTCTTTTTAGACACATAAATCGAAAATCACACTTTCTGCCATTTTTATTTGTACTAAGAATCAAAGGAGAGGATATTGACATTTTGCCCATCGATGTAGGATTCCTTAACATCTGAACCATGTAAATTCTTTGTATCCTTTCTTGCTTTTAGTACATTATTATTACTATTTTTATCTTCGATACTTGAATTGAAATGGATTTCTTTAACTAATTGACAAATGCTACCCATAGAAATCCGAATCATTTTTCTCTTAATTAAGTAATAGTTAAAATGCCATAACTAGCTCCTTTAAAGGCAATTTTGATATTACTTAGTTTTGTTGATTCATAATCACAAAACCGGTTCAGCATCATGATTACTTTAAAGATATTTAGGTCTTTTTGAGATGAAAATCTCATTAACATTTTTGGCGCTAGAAAGAGGGTGATTTCCCTCTCCAATAAAACTTATATGTAATTACCTTAAACACCATGAATCATGCAGATTCCAACACTCCTCCTAACCAAGAAAGACTTCATCTGACCTAAAAGTACCAAACGCCACACCTCACCTCTATGACCCAAACCGAGGCATGAGCTTCTATAGATCCACCCTTTGATCCTATCTTAGCCGCTCCTCGAGCCTTCACAAACCAAATAAGCTAACGCGTGGAAGGACTCGAGAGGTTTATGGCCCAATATCCTACCCTTAAACCAATCTCTCCTTAACCTTCCACAAACTCATCGCCATCATTCACTGACTACATTGACTATGTAGCTCGTGAATGACAATAACAATCTTAGAAATGAGAATAGTGATGTTGATTTAAAACAAACAAATACCGGGCTTAAAGGAAAAACTCAAATCGACCCCAAAATCAAATCGAAGCATGCAAAAATCAACCCATTACTACTAAAAAAGCAAGCAAGAACTACCATCAATGATGATGATGATGTCACATCACTCTACAAGGGCGGCTCATCTCAAGTAGATCCCAAGAAGGGCAAGGTCCGTCAATTGAAAGCTCGCATAAAGTAGTTCGAAAAACTTTGCCAATGAAACAACAGAGAGGAAGTAAGGAAAGAAGGTTCTTGTAACGACCCGTATTTTACGTGTCGACAAAATCATAAAATAGTTGCTTTAAGTCGTATTGTTGATAAGTTGTTCAGAGTAAGTTATTGGGTACTTGAGTCGTGTAGGAATTGGCTTGAGTAAAGCTTAGGTCGGTAGGTAAATGAGTCGTTCATACAACTTAGGGATGTTGCCGACTTAAGGAAGGTAAGTGTTGAATTAGGGAGTCAGAGTTTTGAGTCGTGACCGACTTATAGAGGGCCGACTCATAGGTGTTGCCAAGTTAGTGGGTTAGCGAGTCAAGAGAGGCAACGGTTTACAATTTTGGATGAGTCATGGAGTAGCCGACTCATAGTAGGACCGACTCAGAGATTTTTGGAAGTAACGACCTAAGGGTTGCCGAGTTATAGCTTAAAGTCGTAGGCGAGTTAACGGTTTAAGGGGTGGTGACCGACTTAAGAGAAGACCGACTCAAGAGGGGATCAGCAACCCATAGAAGGACCGACTTAAGAGATAGAGGGTTACTAGATGGGTTGTATATGCCATGAGTCGTAAGTCGTTAGGTAGCTGGGGCGATGAGTCGCATAGTAGTTAGGTCGTTGAACGACTCATGTGATAAGTCGAGAGGTCCCGTGTTTGAGTTGAGTCGGCCTCGTAGTTGAGTCGTGAGTGTGTATTGTTGAGTCGGTGGGTGTTGAGTCGGTAGAGGCTATTGAGTCGTATGCAGTTGAGTCGGTAGAGGCTTAGGTCGGCAGGGAGTGTTAGGTCGTGTCTGGGGTGAGTCGTGTACAAGTTAGACGTGAGGCCCTGTGTTTAGTTGAGTCGGCATGATGATGAGTCGGGGATGACTCAAGGGGTGGGTCGGCAACGACTTAAGGGGCGACGACTCATTGTGGTTTCAGCCTATAAATAGAGGGGTTTGGCTCACTTTTTGGCACCGGTTTTTGAAGCGACGAAGTGCTGCCATTTTGGGAACTCGACTACAACATTTCTTCATCTTCTTTTCTCTATTCCAATCTAATTCTAACATCCATCCAAGATCGAAGATTGAGATTGAAGATCCAAGAGACAAAGTTGAAGATCTTCATCCAACGAAGCTAGATTTCATCGTTTTAAGCGAGATTTCGCCGGATCAAGCCTTGATCTTCGCTGTCCAGATCTGAAGTGTTTAGTTTTTGAGGTGTTTAGGTGATTTGGTGAGTGGTAGTTATCTCTCACGCGGACCCAAAGGAGTATATTGGATTGGTGGTTTGTTGGAGTGTTGTAGATAGTGATTTTGTGCATTTTCCTTAGATCCAAGTATAGATCCATTGTTGTGAAGATGTTTATCTATGCAAGTTCATTTATTAAGTTATAGAAACAAAACCCATGTTTTATATTTGATAGATCTATGCTTAAAACTATGATTTCATGTATGTTAGACTTATGCTCATTTATTTACGAAATTGCCACTATAGTTAATATTGCTTATTAGATCTTGTTTGAATGCTTGAATGTTTGGATGTATGATTGATTAGATTGTTTCAAGTTATCAAATGGTTGATTTGGAACAAGATGGTTGGAGATGATTCGAAAGCTAAGTGGAAAGGCTCTTGAATGGTGAAAGCTGCTTATGGCATATGAAGCGGATGTTGAAGCTCATATGTATGGATTGGATGATGTTGAGATGGGACTTTGCCATGATGCGAGGAGGCAAACCATGATGTTGAGTTGGGACGGGTTATGATGACGTTCCAAGCACGGGCTACGACGACGTGCAAAGTTATGTTGATAACTCGGTAATGCGATCCGGGTAGGTGATAATGGTTAGCTTGAGAGGCGCTTGAGCTAGTATGGAAATAGTCGTCGAGGAGGATGACTAGGAGGCTAAGATCTTATCGTTGTTGAAGGTTCTAGCATGCTCAAAGCAAGAGTACGTTGGAACGGGCTGCGACGACGTTCCAAGCACGGGCTGCGACGACGTGCTAGTACTCTGGGTAGTTGCGAAAATTCCTAGGCACGGGCTGCGACGACGTGCGGAGTTATGTCTAGAACCGGGGTTACCATTAGCCCTTGACAGGTGGTCATTCAATTAACGGTGGAATCATGGCAATGATAACAGTGATAGCCAGAGTCATGGATGTTTGGTTGTATTATCATTCGGTCTCAAGAGCGGTATTTTCTGGGTGCTTATCTGATCTTGGTTTAGGCCTTGGGGGTTTGTATTTGGAAAGCATCGCCCTTGACTCGAGTGATTATTGCTTTACTTTAATTATCTTCTATATTATGCTTGCTTTTCCTTAGTGTGTGTCTGGGGGCTATCACTGTAGAAAGAGGTGGAGTGGGACGGTTTGGTTCCTATTCCTTTTATTCCTTATGCTCTTTTGGTATGTTTGATAGTTGACTTACTACTCACTAAGACTTTGTCTGACTCAAGGTTTTATATCTCCTCTTATTACCTTGGGCTGTTCATCCATGTTGGGATGGGCAGACTAGGTAGCAGGTGACAGGTGTTGTTCTTGGAGATCTACGCTGATGATGACGAAGACGAGCAGGAGGCTTTGCATATTAGTTTTCTTACTATTTGTACTGGGTGTTCCGCTGCTTGTATATATTCTGAGTGCTATGTAGTGAGGCTTTGATGTATGGATTTGCCTGGATGATTGTATCAAACTACTGTGATGCTTATATGATGATTTCCTGTTATGAAGCTTCACTATATATATATATATATATTTCTCTATTGTATCTTATCCATGCGCTGTGAGTTATGCGATAGAGTTTCTGCGATGCTTATTTTACCCTGACTACTGTCCATGGCTACCTGGCACGCCCTTCAGCGCTCTTTTCTCTTGTTTTGGTGCGGGAGTCATGGGCGGTCGTCACATTTGGTATCAGAGCTTTGGTTAATCGATTTTAGCCAACGCTCGCTGACGTAGCTACGTATGAGAGACGTAATTGTATTTTGATGGATGATTACTATATATAATATAGTAGCCTAGAAGGATTTGAACTCCTTATGCAGTTGTTTCTCAAGGTGTTCTAATCATTCTTATTACAGATATTAAGGATGAGTCGAAGAGGGAGACTAGCTGCAAGGGAAAGCCGTGCTACTGAAGGAGCTGTTGATTATGGAACTATGTTCGAAGCGATGATGACTTCGATCATGAGAAGGATACCAGCTCCAGGGCCATCTGTAGATGTTGGAGTTCAAGTCCAAGCTCCAAGACCGGTGGATTTTGCTAAGCTTTGCAAGGATTATACTTCTCTTGGAGGAAAAGCTTTCTTGGGGACGGAGTCGACTATTGAGGTGCAGAGATGGATTGATGCATGTCGAAGGATCTTTGGTGATTTAGGGATTGAGGATGCAACTAAGAGGAAGCTTGCATCGAGACAGCTTCAAGGGAGAGCTGCGGATTGGTGGAATTCTATCACCATAGATACACCAGAAGAAGAGATTACTTGGGAGCAATTCCAAGTTAGATTTGAAGCTAAGTTCATCTCTACGGCTCAGAAGTCTGTCTTGTTTAAGAGGTTTGTGGATCTCAAACAAGGTGGAAGGCCTGTTCTTGAGTATATTTCTGAGTTCGAAGCTTTGTCCAAGTATGCCAGATCGTATATTGATTCTCCCTATCAGAAGAACGAGAAGTTTGTGACCGGTTTGGATGCTTATCTTGGGAGGCAGTTGGTGGATCACTTGGATGATCCGTTTGAGAAGCTTGTGGAGAAAGCTCTCAGGCATGAGAGTTTGTTTCCTAAGGAAAGTTCTGTTGTTGCTGTAACCAGGGAAGGATCTAAACCACAGCGGGGTGAAAATAGGAAGAGGAAGCAGCAGCAACAGAAGGGTAGGGATGGCCAGAAGAAGCCGAAGGGCGAAGTGACTTGTTATAATTGCCAGCAGAAGGGCCATCTCTCCAAGGATTGTAGGAATCCAAAGGCGCCGGCGAAATGCCACAACTGTGATAAACCAGGGCATTTCAGGAAGGACTGTCCAGAACCGAGGAAGGACAGGCAGGTTGTGCAAGCTTATGCTTTGGGAGCTGTGCCGTCATCTTCAAAAGCTCCTACTGCTGAAGAGAAGGGGAAGAGTGTGGTGGTTCAAGGTACTCTTTCTATCTGTGGTGTTCCAGTTAGAGTGTTGTTTGATACTGGAGCGTCGCATTCTTTTGTTTGTAATGATTTGGTAGACCGGTTAGGTTTGAGACCGGATATTGTTGATAGGCCATTGGTTGTGACTAATCCAGTTGGGGGTTCGTCATGTTTGTGTATGATATGCCGTGGTCTAGTTGTGTCGAGTCATGATTGCTCGTTTGTTTGTGATTGTTTTGTTCTGAACTTTGCGGGGTTCGGAATTATTTTGGGTATGGACTGGCTTAGGAAATCTGCGGCAAGGATTGATTGTGAAAGGCTTGAGGTGGCAGTCGGGAATGTGGAAGGGCGAAAGGTTGTGATACGATGTAAGCATGAGGAAGACGTCTTCATGAGCTTCATGTATTCGCTGGTTGTTCCACGGGATGGACTGTCATCGGTGCCTATTGTGAATGGATTTGAGGATGTCTTTGACGAAGTCAAAGGGTTGCCGCCACATAGGGAGATCGAGTTTCGTATCGATCTAGTTGAGGGAGCCAGACCTGTTGTGATGCCTCTTAGGCGGATGGCGCCTAGGGAGCAGCTAGAGTTGAAGGTGCAGGTTGATGACCTTTTACGGAAGGGATTCATTCGGCGTAGTGTGTCCGAATGGGGTGCACCAGTTGTGTTCGCAACCAAAGTGGATGGATCGTTGAGGTTGTGTGTGGATTATCGTGAGCTGAATAAGTTGACTAGGAAGAACAAGTATCCATTGCCGAGAATAGATGACTTGTTTGATCAGCTTCACGAGGCTAAGGTGTTTTCTCAGATGGATTTGGCAACGGGATTTCACCAGTTGAGAGTGGCGAAGGATAGTGTGCCGAAGACTGCTTTCAGGACACCATCCGGTTTTTATGAGTGGCTGGTAATGCCGTTTGGATTGACTAACGCACCAGCATATTTTGTGGATCTTATGAATAGAGTGTTCAGAGATCAGTTGAATAAGTTCGTGCTTGTGTTCGTGGATGATATTCTGATTTATTCCAGAACTGAGGAAGAGCACAAGACACACTTGAGGATTGTTTTGGAAATCTTGCGGAAACATCAGCTGAAGGCTAAGTTTTCAAAGTGTCACTTCTGGAAGAGTGAAGTGAGGTTCTTAGGCCATGTTATCTCTGGAAATGGAATAGCGGTTGATCCCGCTAAGGTGGCAGCAATCCAGGATTGGGTTAGACCTAAGAATGCATCTGATGTAAGAAGTTTTCTTGGATTAGCAGGATATTATCGTCGGTTTATTAAAGACTTTTCCAAGATAGCTGCACCGTTGACAGGATTGACGAAAAAGAACCAAGTGTTCAGATGGGATGATAAGTGTGAGCAAGTTTTCGTAATCCTGAAAGAGCGACTGACGAGTGCTCCTGTTTTGACTATTCCTAGTGGGAATGATGAGATGGTGGTTTACACCGACGCATGTGGCACTGGACTTGGAGCAGTGCTAATGCAAAAGGATAAAGTTGTTGCGTATGCTAGTCGACAACTGAAGCCGCATGAAAGAAATTATCCGACTCATGATTTAGAGTTAGCAGCGATTGTGTTTGCTTTGAAGATATGGAGACATTACCTATTGGGAGTTCGATTTGAGTTGTTTACGGATCATAAGTCGTTGAAATATCTGTTCTCCCAAAAGGATTTGAATCTTCGACAGCAAAGATGGCTAGAGTTCCTAGCATCATATGATTTTGGTATAGCCTATACTCCGGGAAAAGGAAACGCAGTGGCAGATGCGTTAAGTCGAAGACATGCAGGATTGGGAGTCATGTTTTCGGAGTGGAAGAGTCTCGAGTATTTGGCTGAGTTTGACTTCAGGCCTAGATGTGAATTGGAACCTGAGATGTTGGCAAACTTATCGATAAGACCTACTCTTGTGGAAAGGATTGGCGAGAGCCAAAAGCAAGACGATAAGCTTGTCAGGATTATCCGTGGTTTGGAATCTGGATTGGAACCAGAGAAGGATAAAGGATTCGAGATCGATCGAGAGGGTCGGCTTCGAAAGCAAGGACGACTGGTTGTTCCCGATATAGATGGATTGAGAGATGAAGTTCTAAGGGAAAGTCATCACTCGAAGTTGACGATTCATCCAGGTGGAAATAAGATGTATCGGGATATGAAGAGAACTTACTACTGGGAAGGCATGAAGAAGGATGTTGGAAGTTTTATTTCCAAGTGTATGAACTGCCAGTTGGTGAAAGCTGAGCAGAAGAAGCCCAGTGGATTGCTTCAGCCATTAGAGGTTCCTACATGGAAGTGGGAGCAAGTGTCGATGGATTTTATCGATGGTCTACCTAGGACAAGGGCGGGAAATGAAGGGATTTGGGTCATAGTAGATCGTTTGACCAAGAGTGCAAGGTTCATTCCTGTTCGATCAACTAGGACTGCATCGAAGTTGGCTGAGTTGTATGTTAAGTGGATAGTTCGATTCCATGGCGTTCCGAAGTGTATAGTGAGCGATCGAGACCCATTGTTCACTAGTGGATTTTGGAAGAGCTTCCAGGAAGTTTTGGGAACCAAGTTGTGTTTGAGTACAGCTTATCACCCTCAAACAGATGGTCAAACTGAGAGAGTTAACCGAGTTTTGGAAGATCTTCTCAGAGCTTGTGTTTTGGACTTCGGAGGATCATGGGAAGATCATCTTCATTTGGTGGAGTTTGCATATAATAACAGTTATCAGTCGAGTATTGGTATGGCACCATATGAGGCATTATATGGAAGACCGTGTAACTCTCCGACATGTTGGTTGGAAACTGGAGAAAAGCTGATACTTGGGCCAGAGATGATTCGACAGACTTCGGATTGTATAGAGATCATTCGGCAACGAATGAAAGCAGCCCAAGATCGTCAGAAAAGTTATGCCGATAATCGTCGTAAGGATTTGGAATTCGACGTAGGTGAGATGGTTTTTGTGAAGATTTCTCCATTAAAGAGTGCTATTAGATTCGGAAAGAAAGGAAAGTTAACTCCGAGATTTGTTGGACCATTCCCGATTATAGAGCGAATTGGAAAGCTCGCTTATAGATTGAAGTTACCGGAAAAGATGGCGGGTGTGCACAATGTTTTTCATGTATCTTATCTACGGAAGTTTGTGCATGATCCAACTACAGTGGTTTCTGCTGATAGCTGTGAAGATTTGGAGGTTGATCCAGTGGTTACGAAACCTCGTAAGCCGCTTCGTATTGTTGGAACCGATACGAAACAGCTTAGGAGGAAGACGATTACGTTGCTCAAGGTACAATGGAGTGATGATGTTAACGACTGTACGTGGGAGGAGGAAGAGAGGATGAAGGCAGCTCATCCCGAACTCTTCGAGGTATGGCCCTAAAGTGTCGTGACATCTCATGAATTTGTAGCTTGTTCTAAGTCTTAGAATTCTGCATGCTAGGATAGAAATTGGATGCATGGTTTGTTGATTGCTATGGATGGTAGGCATGCAGAATAATTTTGTTCGCTCTTGATTGTTTGGAATTTCGGGGGCGAAATTCCTTAGGGGGAGAGAATGTAACGACCCGTATTTTACGTGTCGACAAAATCATAAAATAGTTGCTTTAAGTCGTATTGTTGATAAGTTGTTCAGAGTAAGTTATTGGGTACTTGAGTCGTGTAGGAATTGGCTTGAGTAAAGCTTAGGTCGGTAGGTAAATGAGTCGTTCATACAACTTAGGGATGTTGCCGACTTAAGGAAGGTAAGTGTTGAATTAGGGAGTCAGAGTTTTGAGTCGTGACCGACTTATAGAGGGCCGACTCATAGGTGTTGCCAAGTTAGTGGGTTAGCGAGTCAAGAGAGGCAACGGTTTACAATTTTGGACGAGTCATGGAGTAGCCGACTCATAGTAGGACCGACTCAGAGATTTGTGGAAGTAACGACCTAAGGGTTGCCGAGTTATAGCTTAAAGTCGTAGGCGAGTTAACGGTTTAAGGGGTGGTGACCGACTTAAGAGAAGACCGACTCAAGAGGGGATCAGCAACCCATAGAAGGACCGACTTAAGAGATAGAGGGTTACTAGATGGGTCGTATATGCCATGAGTCGTAAGTCGTTAGGTAGCTGGGACGATGAGTCGCATAGTAGTTAGGTCGTTGAACGACTCATGTGATAAGTCGAGAGGTCCCGTGTTTGAGTTGAGTCGGCCTCGTAGTTGAGTCGTGAGTGTGTATTGTTGAGTCGGTGGGTGTTGAGTCGGCAGAGGCTGTTGAGTCGTATGCAGTTGAGTCGGTAGAGGCTTAGGTCGGCAGGGAGTGTTAGGTCGTGTCTGGGGTGAGTCGCGTACAAGTTAGACGTGAGGCCCTGTGTTTAGTTGAGTCGGCATGATGATGAGTCGGGGATGACTCAAGGGGTGGGTCGGCAACGACTTAAGGGGCGACGACTCATTGTGGTTTCAGTCTATAAATAGAGGGGTTTGGCTCACTTTTTGGCACCGGTTTTTGAAGCGACGAAGTGCTGCCATTTTGGGAACTCGACTACAACATTTCTTCATCTTCTTTTCTCTATTCCAATCTAATTCTAACATCCATCCAAGATCGAAGATTGAGATTGAAGATCCAAGAGACAAAGTTGAAGATCTTCATCCAACGAAGCTAGATTTCATCGTTTTAAGCGAGATTTCGCCGGATCAAGCCTTGATCTTCGCTGTCCAGATCTGAAGTGTTTAGTTTTTGAGGTGTTTAGGTGATTTGGTGAGTGCTAGTTATCTCTCACGCGGACCCAAAGGAGTATATTGGATTGGTGGTTTGTTGGAGTGTTGTAGATAGTGATTTTGTGCATTTTCCTTAGATCCAAGTATAGATCCATTGTTGTGAAGATGTTTATCTATGCAAGTTCATTTATTAAGTTATAGAAACAAAACCCATGTTTTATATTTGATAGATCTATGCTTAAAACTATGATTTCATGTATGTTAGACTTATGCTCATTTATTTACGAAATTGCCACTATAGTTAATATTGCTTATTAGATCTTGTTTGAATGCTTGAATGTTTGGATGTATGATTGATTAGATTGTTTCAAGTTAGCAAATGGTTGATTTGGAACAAGATGGTTGGAGATGATTCGAAAGCTAAGTGGAAAGGCTCTTGAATGGTGAAAGCTGCTTATGGCATATGAAGCGGATGTTGAAGCTCATATGTATGGATTGGATGATGTTGAGATGGGACTTTGCCATGATGCGAGGAGGCAAACCATGATGTTGAGTTGGGACGGGTTATGATGACGTTCCAAGCACGGGCTACGACGACGTGCAAAGTTATGTTGATAACTCGGTAATGCGATCCGGGTAAGTGATAATGGTTAGCTTGAGAGGCACTTGAGCTAGTATGGAAATAGTCGTCGAGGAGGATGACTAGGAGGCTAAGATCTTATCGTTGTTGAAGGTTCTAGCATGCTCAAAGCAAGAGTACGTTGGAACGGGCTGCGACGACGTTCCAAGCACGGGCTGCGACGACGTGCTAGTACTCTGGGTAGTTGCGAAAATTCCTAGGCACGGGCTGCGACGACGTGCGGAGTTATGTCTAGAACCGGGGTTACCATTAGCCCTTGACAGGTGGTCATTCAATTAACGGTGGAATCATGGCAATGATAACAGTGATAGCCAGAGTCATGGATGTTTGGTTGTATTATCATTCGGTCTCAAGAGCGGTATTTTCTGGGTGCTTATCTGATCTTGGTTTAGGCCTTGGGGGTTTGTATTTGGAAAGCATCGCCCTTGACTCGAGTGATTATTGCTTTACTTTAATTATCTGCTATATTATGCTTGCTTTTCCTTAGTGTGTGTCTGGGGGCTATCACTGTAGAAAGAGGTGGAGTGGGACGGTTTGGTTCCTATTCCTTTTATTCCTTATGCTCTTTTGGTATGTTTGATAGTTGACTTACTACTCACTAAGACTTTGTCTGACTCAAGGTTTTATATCTCCTCTTATTACCTTGGGCTGTTCATCCATGTTGGGATGGGCAGACTAGGTAGCAGGTGACAGGTGCTGTTCTTGGAGATCTACGCTGATGATGACGAAGACGAGCAGGAGGCTTTGCATATTAGTTTTCTTACTATTTGTATTGGGTGTTCCGCTGCTTGTATATATTCTGAGTGCTATGTAGTGAGGCTTTGATGTATGGATTTGCCTGGATGATTGTATCAAACTACTGTGATGCTTATATGATGATTTCCTGTTATGAAGCTTCACTATATATATATATATTTCTCTATTGTATCTTATCCATGCGCTGTGAGTTATGCGATAGAGTTTCTGCGATGCTTATTTTACCCTGACTACTGTCCATGGCTACCTGGCACGCCCTTCAGCGCTCTTTTCTCTTGTTTTGGTGCGGGAGTCATGGGCGGTCGTCACAGTTCTACCCTATTTAGTGAAAAAATTATAGAGACAGACTTCCATGATAACTTCAAAGCCCCATCGACCGACAAATTTGATTGAACTACTAACCCAGACGACCTTATTTGCGCTTATAAGTACTATATGGACATTCCAAAGGTGGGGAGGATGGCTAGGTGCAAGATCTTCCCAGTATATCTAACTAAGGCGGCTTCTAAATGGTTCAGGAGGTATGGACTAGAGAAGGTCTGTTCTTGGACACAACTAGCTATAGAATTTTAAAGACAGTCCAACACAGTAAGAGAAGCTTCCCAAAATGTGAATACTATGTCCCATATGAAGCAGGGTGAAAATCAGAGCTTATGCAACTTTACAAAATGCTTTAATTAGAAGTGCTTCGGATTGGGGTACTACTAATGGCAACGCATGCTGCAATAAGAAGGAACACTACCATGTGGGATAAGAATAGTAGAAAGTTGTGCCATAACATGAAAGCTTTCTATGAAAGGGCTACCAACTACATATGTAGGGAAGAAGCTGGAGCCACAAAATTACCTTTATTTAAGAGAACTTATACTCCTCACAGTGAGAAAAGGAGGAGGCAGAAGGATACCGTCCACTTGTAAAACGTAGAGAGAATTTAACTTCATTGTTAAACCTCCTTCACCAATACACCTGGTCGGATATATGAGATGACCAGAACTGAATTGGCCTACAATGCCCCAAACCAAGGGGAGAAGCTGGAGCAGAATAGGAAGGGATCATCGTTTCCATAGAGCCGACAACCACCATACTAATAGTTTCTGGCATTTGAGGAATGAAATCGAGTGATTGATTCAAAAGGGATACTTAGGCAACTATCAAACAGAAACTAATAGGGAGAACCAAGAATCTCTCTCCATATCTGAATAAAGGTCTAGCTAGAAACCTCTCTCCAACTCATAGCCTTGATTTGGAAAAGGAAGAAAGCACATGAGCAGTATGTACAAGAGGCTAAAGTAGAGAAAAGAACCATATTCCATGTAAAGCAGAAGCTTACTCATGACATAATCTTCACTACTATTAACGCCGCTGGAATAGTTTTCTCACATCAAGACCCGTCGATAATTATGGTGCAAATCTCAAACTCACCATAAAGAAAATCTTTTGGACTCAGGAGTTCTTTTAACATCATTTTCAAATCTGCGTTCGATAGGATGAAGCTTGTAGAAGAATATTGAAGCAAACCCTCAAACCAATTTATGGCTTCAATAATACTACGACAGTCCATATCGGGTCAGCACGTCTTCTCGTCACTGTTAGGAATGCCCCTCTCCATAAATCGTTCTACACAAGCTTCCTAATCATTGATCAAGCGTCTCCATACAATGCATTTTTGGAAAAGCCTACACTAATTGATAAAGAAGCAGTAATTTCTCAAAAAGATTTTCTTATGAAATTTCATACGACTGTTGAAATACGATCGATTAAGGGGAACAATTGTTAGATGTAGAATTATACAATGCAAATTTTAATTCTAGCAATAAAATAGTTCGAAACTATTCTGTTATCTCTTCTAATAATTATGGTGAAAGTAATGAAAAAAGAATCAAGCAAGTTCCAAGAACTACATCGGTACAAAGTACCAAGATTGATGTTAAAATAGGTCGTTTTACGAACACAACATCAATGAGAAAGAAAATAAGTGGTATATACACATGATTGGCACAGATGAGTATAGCTCAGTCTATGTATAGTATTTTTCCTAAGAAACTCAAAGACAGGATTTCTCTGCTACATCCCAACTTGAAGAAAAAAAAGAAAGTAAAATATATTTCAGATTAAGGAAATATGGAGAGAGTTGAAGCCATTAGATGATCTCGAAGATATATAAATAGATACCAAAGAACCCTCAAAGGTTTTTAGGATAGGAAAAAACCTCAGTGTAGAAGCCCGAACAGAATCGATGGACTTCCTCAAGAGATTAGCGGATGTTTTTGCTTAGGCGCATTCAGATATGGTAGGGATAGATCTAGCTATCATTTTCCATTCACTCAATGTCGATCCCAATGCACATCCTGTCAGGAAAAAGCACAAAACTCTAGATCGAAAATGGTACAGCGCTCTGCATGAAGAAATTAAGAAACTGAAGATAAATGGGTTCATTAGGGAATTGTGTTACCCAAAGTGGATCGCCAACCCTATTTTTGTGAATAAGTCTAATGGAAAATGGAGAACTTGCATAGACTACACCAACCTTAACAAGGCCTACCCAAAGGATAGCTTTCCTCTACTTACAATTGACCAGTTGGTGGATGAAACTAGTGGATATGAACTGCTTTTGTTCATGAATGCATATTCAAGTTACAACCAGATAGCTATGCTTGAGCTAGATCAAGAGCACACCAATTTTGTGACGGACAAAGGCTTATACTACTACAAGGTCATGCTATTCAAAGTCAAAAATGCTGGGGAAACCTATCGAAGGTTAGTCAATATGATGTTCTCGGATCAAATTGGTAAGAACGTAGAAGTATACGTAGATGACATGCTAGTTAAGTCAAAAGCAGCACCAAGTCATGTGCAGGATTTAAAGGAAACCAGTGCAGATCCGAGGCAATATAATGTGAAGTTAAATCTGTTGAAGTGTACTTTTGTCATTCAGTTAGGGAAGTTCCCGGGGTACATAGTAAGCACTGATGGCATTGAAGCAAACCTAAAGGAGATTGATGCCATAAGAAAGATGGAAGTCCCACAAAAGCTAAATGATATCATGAGCCAAAATGGAAAGGTAGCCGCTCTAAGAGGATTCTTTTCCAAAGCAATTGATAAATGTATACCGTTTTATAACCAAGTGAAAAAGGGAAGGAATTTTTAATGGATCAAGGAATGCAAAATCATGTTCCAAAATTTGAAGGATCATTTGATCGGTACTCTCATCCTGTCAATACCGGTAAAATGTGAGGAGTTATATGTGTATTTTGATGCAAGTGATAAATTTTTAGTGTTGTAGTGGTTTGAGAAGATAAAGGAACCCAAATTCCTACATACTTCATAAGAAAGCACTTATTTTGGTAGAGCTTAACTATTCAGTCATTGAAAAGTTAGCGTACAATCTGCTCCTCACAATAAGAAAATTGTAGGCATACTTTCAGGCTCATGCCATCAAAGTCCTCACAAACAAACCGCTGAAGCAAATACTGTATAAGCTAGAGACAACCTGTCACTCGCTGAAGTAGGCGATGGCGCTCGGTCAGTATGATATCTCCTACTATCCAAGAAAAGTAATCAAAGGGCAAGCGTAGTAGATTTCATCTTGGAATGCAAGCTACCCACTGAGACGCAATTTGAATAGAGGAGCCTGCTCCATAGTTTTGGAAATTATTTGTGGATGCAGCATCAAATGAATAGGGGGCAGAGATTGGATATGTACCAATCACCCTAGATGAGAAGAAACTATATGGGGCAGTCCAGCTAAGATTCAAAGCTAATATTATGGCAGAATATGATGCTCTCTTCCCAGGTTTAAGGATTACTCGCGTAATGAAAGTAATCCAGACTAAAATTCAAATTGATTCCCAACTAGTTGTAACCAAGTGTAGTGAAATTGCCAAACGGAAGAGCCGACCTTAGCCTAATACTTAGAACTATCCAAAAGGTTGCTAAATCAGTTTGATCAATTTGATATAGAGCAAATCCTGGAGCAATCCCATGTGAGAACAATTCTTCTACGGACTCATTAGCCAAACTTGCCAGCACTAAGGTAGCATAGGAAATAAAAGCGATCCTAATAGGACATCAAGTTGAACCAAGCATTACTAAGGTTAGCCAAATACTGGTCCTGACCTAAGCATAGCAAGCTACAGCCTGGGATGTTCGAAATCAAGAAACGACTGAAAATCAAGAGAACTCCTCAATTGTGCCCACCCCTCATCAAATAGAGGAAAAATCGTGGATGACCCCTATCAAATAATTCATGATAAGTAGAGTCCTACCTACAAATAAGAATGAAGCTCGAAAAATAAGATATCAGTTGCCGTAATTTTCCTTCTTTGATGGAATATTATGCAAGAGATGGTACTCCACCCCTTATCTTAGATGTTTTTCCAAAGAAGAAGGAACACGAATCTTGAGCGAGGTGCATAAAGGCCAATTAATCAAATATTAAGATTTGCATCTAATGTTTACATTAACATAAATTATGAATACCTATTTACGTCCATGCCCAATTTATTTACTTATATTCTTTCTTAATTAGATTTAATTTGACTGAGCGCCCTTAATTAACATTTATATTTAAGATTAATATTTATACTTGATGCACATTTTAATGTTAAATTATTAACGTTCACATTCTTAGTTGGTTTAGAATTGTTTTTCGATCCAAAAACTTCAAACGTTAATTACTTTTTTTTGAACTCTAATCGTAAAATTTTATATATAAAAATTGATCAAAAAATTGCCATGAACCAAATGGCGTAAGTATCGTAGCCAAGTTATGACGTTACAAATTTCTTATTTTTTGGCTTTAATAGTTATTTATTATGTAATTTCCTTTTTATTTTATAGGGTATTACATTTATAATTATAGAATTTAACTTTTTCATATAATTGATTCACTCCTTCTTTTTTTCTCCTTTATTTTCCTACCCTTCTCCGATATATATATATATATATAATATTTTTATAATTTCTAGAAATTGACAAGAAGAGAAAATGGTAGAGCACTCTAATTAGAAAATATTAAAAGAAAATGAGGGGCTAGGCCTATATTTGTAGATGCTCGAATCAATTCTATCTTTTAGATATAAATTAATTAAATTTGAGCCATTAAGCCAAGGTTCAACCCTAGCCACCACTAGTTTAACCGGTTGATATATTCCTAGGGTGTTTATCGCTAGTTGTCGATAGGCCTAAGGAGGGGCATGACCGGTAGGGTCCATGTGGTTGTTATTCTTTATTTTCTTTTTAACTCCTTTTTGGTTATTTTCAATTTGAAAACTTTAAACACTCAAAGCTTCTTCGTTTAAGCTCTGACTATAAAACTATATATATATATATATATATATATATATATATATATTTATATGAAAGTTGTTCATAAAACCTCCATGAATGCAATGGTGTATCTTTCATGGAGACATTCTAGCATTTGGAAAATTCCTACTTTAGCCTTATTATTAGTTAATAAATTTCATAATAATTTTTATAGGATTTTACATGCCCCCAGTAGTCATCATTAATATACTGCCCAATATTTACAATGTGTTACATACTCTAGTCTCAACGAATGCATCGATATCAAAATCTTGATACATCTTGATTAAGAATATTTAAAATGATGTGTTTATTTTATTGTGATAAATCACTCATGGTCATAATACATTATAGTTACTATCACAAAATATATCATTTATAGATTTTCTATTAAATATATTTTAAATTAATTAATTAATTAATATAACATATTATATAAAGTAAATAATAAAAAGAAAACACCTAAGTTTATATACACCTAATAGTTTACAAACACATATCCCGAGATAAAAAAATGTATAGGAACTTAGCATATTGTAGTGAGTTGGTACTCGTGTCTCCTACCAACATTTATGTAAGCTTCATAGAAAAAATTATTAGATTCATCTCCGTATACGAACTTCTTGGAGCTGGGCCAGCTCGCATAAAAGTAATTGGGTAAATTTCAAAAAAAAATCCATTATTGGATCTTTATTGGGCCTATGTAGTCTAACTTCATTTAGAACTTTCTAGCTTTTCTTTATATAAAATAAATATTTTATTTTATTTAAAATAATGTTTTATTTATTATTGAATATATATAATATTATATGATATGTGTATCATATACACGTATGTGCCTATGTGCAATATAAAAAGGTATACATGGTTCAATATGTCCGTAGATAGATACCTGTATTTACATCACGACAGATATGCTAAACCCTCTGTATACATAAGTGTTATCAACGTATATATGTATATGTAAACTGTATATATAAAGTTTTATATAAATATTAATTTTAAAATATAAAGTATTATAAAATAATATACACACACACACAAACATTAACTAACACGATTTTATATAATAAAATTATTATTAAATGCTTATATGTACATTGAAATAATTCTAAGTTAATTGCGATAAATTAATTTTGAAATATATATACACATTGTTTCCAAACAATAAAGTAATATACATATACACATACACTATTATTGTGGTTCTTTATATTTTAAAAACCTACTCTAGAGAGTAGAGCCAAGTAATTCAACGGTCCACCACACTGATCCCCCTTTTGATGCTAGCATAACCTAGAGCATCAATCCCCTACCATCTATTTTTGGTTTATTAGGGATACCCGCTCCAAGCCTCAAGGGGAACACATCTCAACATGGTAGGACTTGAACCCACAACCTTCAAGAACTTTGTTCCATGGTTGCAAGGTAGTCCCAACCAACTGAGCTATGCTCACAGATAATCTTCTTTATATTAAATAATGTTTTAATGATTTATATATAACATAAATAAATACATGTAATTATTTTTGTTAAGAATGTTTTTGAACTGCTCTCAACTATACTAGGCTATACATATGTAATTTTAATGTTTACCTGTTTATTTATTAAGTTCTGTTCAGAATTATATAAATAAATAAATTAATTAATCTTAAAATACAATTATTTTAAAGTGATTACAATTTGTATTACCATAATTACAAATATTAATATAATTTCAAGTGTGTTTATTTATACATACATACTTACATACATACATACATACATACATACATATATTCGTACATAGATTTATTTAAATGAAGTAATGAATTTATCTATTTTAAATATTCTAATTTAAATATTATATATAGTAATTGTTTTTAAATCTGAATATTATACATATTATTATGTGAATATATATGAAATAAAAACTTACATTACGCATTTATTAATATTGTATTTATTTATCCATTCTTTATAAATAATTTTATAATATAATAAAGAAATAAAAAATGTTTTCATAATCTGGCCGTGAGTTTTATATATGTAGCAGCACTACATGGTACCTTTGTTTGGCAGCACCCCGATTGCCCTATATTTTTAGCCATAAGTTTCCATTTAAATAACGGTGTGAGTGGAGAGAGAGTTGGTGGGAAGAGAGAGAAATGGATACTTGGGGTGGATATCGGGGGTTGTAGGGGTGCTGCACTATTTGGGGTGTATTTGAATGCTCTCCGCATATATATTTAGCAAAAATCTTTGTAGGCAAGAATATATACATACATAAACCATCCTATGATAATAGCACTGATATATGCAGATTCATGATATTTAATTTCTAACTAAAACATATATGGCTTAATGATTAATATATGTAATGTAAAAATTTAAATGAGAATGTACCTATGCACATTTCCTAATTGATAGAAATTAGCTGACAGAAATTGCACCATTACATAGCTCTTATTTTTTTGGTCAAGATAGAGTATACACTTGTCTGCATCGCACATCATATGAGCAAGATATTATAGTTTTATTTAAGTGGGTTGGGTTTAGGGCTGAGTTTGGCTTGGCCCATAATTTGAATTCAAAACGGAGATGAAGATCCAGTTTTTCCTCCTAAAAAGTCTATTTAAAATATATAAACATTTAAGTTTCTCATTTTCAAATCTCCCATTTCTGAAAACACCTGATTCCATCTTCTTCCTCCTTCCCTCATTCAAATACCAAATTATCGATTCATAACACAATTTAATAAGAGAAGTCGCATTGGGTTCGTGGGAAGATTTTCTCTCATCTAGCATTAGAATTGGAGGAGATTAAGGAGGTTTACATTTTCGAAAAATTCAGGGCAATAGGTGAATATGGGTTTCTTTGGCTTGAAATTGGTGAATATGGTTTTACCAATCATTATATAATGCTTTGATATTGATATAAAATGGTTTAGGGCTAATTTAGATGTGAATTTAACATGTATAAACATGACTGTAGGGTTAAAAACAGAAGTACAGAAAAAGAACATAGTTTATATGTAGAAAAGAAAATTTAATAAATTCGATACCAAATTTACTATTAAAACTTGATATAATACTCTAATGTATATATACATGTTACAGCCTTACAAACCCAAAGAATATTGTGTATATATAAAGTATACCCTCAAGAATAATAAAAAACAAGAATAAGCAAAATCGGTAAATTAAAATATAAAACACAGAAACAAAACCGTGTTTTTAAAATATTCACCAATGCACCGGTGGAATTCCAACAGTCGGGCATTTTAATTGCCAAGTTAACGTGCATCGCTTCGATACTTCTTGTAGTGATTTTTGAGCGTTATCTAGACACTTTTATGATTTGGTTGGCTGCTGTTTGGATATATAGATCGATTATAAAGTTGTCATATGGATATGGTACACATGGTTTGGAATGGTTATTGAATACTCGAGACGTGTACGATAAGTAGTTAACGAAGGCGAGATGCGACATTAGAGTATGCATTTTCGGCAACTGGGTGAGTAGTAAGGTAAGATGGAAACAATGAAATGAGAATGTGATGTGTATGAAAAAGGATTATATAGTCCGGTGAAATATAAATATATTTCGGCGATACGAATAATTGAATCTTGTAGCACACGCAGTGGGTCCTTGACTCATGGTATTGACATGGCGTTATTCTGTAGCACATAGTGGTCAGCCCATCAACATTCATGTGGACTATAGTTGACCTATAGCACATGTAGCAGGACCAAGCAAGAGTCAAATGCGTAATTATCCTTTATTGCACTGGGCGAGACTGGATAGTCGTAGATATGTAATCCTTTACCACAAGTGGTAAGACCGAATTACGCTCGGGATTGTTTAGATTTTATAATATCATTTTGTAGTGCAGCGTAGGCGAGTCCAGAAGATATTATACTTAGACTTAAATCGTGTTTATATATTTATATTTCACACTACTATAACTTTACTAGATTTGCCTCACTCACGCAAACATAAGTCTAAAACACTCCTATATTTCCTCTCTATATTGATCAGGTTGAAGGAGTTTGGATATGTGAAGGACCTAAGACGATATCTGTATATATTGTAAATATTGTACATAGGTTTTATATAGATAATCTATAACAAAAGACAAGATGTGAGAGTGTGTGGATTCGATTTAAATTGACTTGTACAAACTTATGTTATGGTATCAAATTGTGTAATTATAAAATATACTTGCATCATTATGTGACCATTTGCTGTGAGACTCTACATTTCATTCCTGTAAGGAGTATAAGGACGGCAACATCTTTAGCTACATTATATATATCAAGGAAGTAGTGAGATTGCATGGTATGCGGACGAATACTATGAGTAACCGGGAACCACTTTTCATGAGTTAGTTCTAGAGGAGTCTACAAGATAGCTCGGGAAGAAAAAAGTTTGAGGACGACATATCACCCGTAGATGGACGGATGGACCGAGAGAGTTTATAGGGTGTTTGAGGATTTGGTAAGAGCTTTCATTCTTGATTATTGGAGCTTCTTGGGAAGATCATTTTCCATTAGTAGAGTTCACATATAATAACAGTTATCCAACGGATATTGGGATGGCACAATTCGAAATATTGTGTGAAAGGCCGTGTAAATCACCTTAATGTTGGTTGGAGTCAACAAGTAAGGTTATACTTGAACCACAGATGATAAAGGATACGTCATACAAGGTAGAGTTGATAGCAAAAGGAAGAAGATGGCACATAATAGGCAGAAGTTGTATGCGGATAAAAGAAAAAAGGAATTAGAATTCGAAACTGGAGATCTAGTGTTTATGAAAGTATCACCTCTTAAGCTTGTGATGAGGTTTGAAAGCTCAAACAAGTTGGCGCCAAGGTTTGTTGTACTATTTAAGGTGTTAAAGCACATTAGAAGATTGGCTTATAGAGTGGAGCTATCGGAGAGAATGGTTCATAATGTATTGCATGTGTCACATTTGTGAAAATGTGTACATGACTTAGTTATAGCAGTGGAGCCTAGTCAGTGGGAGGATATGGAGTTAGAATTTAAAGTTAGTTGATCTAAATGAGCTACACAGATAGTGAAGCATCAAATTCGAAGGCAAAGGAATATTTCAATCAAGCTAGTTAAAGTGCAATGGGAAGATGATCCAGTAGAGAGTATGTGGGGGCATGAAGGGAAGATACGGGTTTCACAACCTGAACTTCTTATCGGTATATTCTTTTGGTCGATAAAATTTACTAGGAATTAGATTTGGTTTCATAGATTGGATGTTAAGGATTGGATGCTATAATTATAGATGCTATAATATATGCTTTTTGCATATGTTACTAAAGTTCCATTCATGTAGAACTGCCAATTTTACACTAGGATTGCTATGCATCATGCCTACTATGCCATATCCCCACATTCATATAGGATGCATTTATCGCATTTACTGCATTACGCTAGATTCATATCGGTTATCATGCTCACATTTATCATATTTCTTAATTGGATTTCATTATATGTACATACAACTTTGTACAAATGTGATGGTTGCTTTAATATAGATGATTGCTTTACACGATTAGTTGTATGGATGCACGAGCGATACGGGCAAGTAAAAGAGAGATTGATCATCTATTACATTTTTTGTTCCTTCGAAAATTTAAGGATGAAATTATTTTAAGGGGGAGAATGTAATACCCTGAAATTTTATATATAACTCAAATAATGATTATAGCTAATAATAAATAAATTTTGAATTTAATTGGAGCGTAATTCGGTAAATTTAATATAAGTATAAAATAGTAATTTTTACAAGCGGTTGAATTAGATGACATAAGTCACACTATTGCATAGTTCTCATTTTTCTAGTCAAGATAGAATATTTACTTATCAGAATCTAATGTCGTATGAGTGAGATATTGAAGATTAATTTAAGTGGGCCGGGTTTGGGGCTGAGTTGGGCCAGACTCATAATTTGAATTAAAATATGAGATAATGCTTTATTTCTCCCTCCTAAAAGACATTTTAAAATATATGTATATTTTAGTTTCTCATTTTCAAATTTCTCATTTTTAAAAACACCCGATTCCATATTTTTCTTCCTTCCCTCATCCAAACATCGAATCATGAATTCTTAATGAAATTTAACGAGACAAGTTGCATTAGGTTCGTAGTGAGATTCCCTATCATCTGGAGCAGGAATTGGAGATGATTACTGAGGTTTACATTTCTGGAAATTTGGAATAGCCTGTGAATTCGGGTTTTTTTGGCTTGGAAATGGTGAGTATGGTTTCTTTGATCTTGACATAACGATTTGACGTTGATATAAAATGGTTTATAGATAATTTAGATATGAATTTGACATGTATAAACTTGACATTAGGGTTAAAAATGAAGTATATAAAAAGAACGAAGTTTAACAAATTTGACACCAAAATACTTATTGAAACTTGATCTTCAACATTAATGTATACATACGTGTTAGGGCCTTAGTAACTCGAAGAATAACGTGCGTATAAGAAGTATAACCTTAAGAATAATCCAAAGTAAGAATAAAATGAAATCTGCAAACTAAAATGTAGAATGCAAAAACAAAACTACGAATTTGAAATATTCACCAGTGCATCGGTGAATGTCCACCGAACGACGGGTGAACACCCAGATTTTGGATTTCAGGCATATTAATTTCCAAGTTAACGTGGGTCGCTTTGATACTTTGCTTGGTGATTTCTAAGGGTTATCTAGTCACATCTATTAATTGGTTGGCTATTTTTTGGATGCATAGATTGATATTAGAGTTGACATATGGATGTAGTACATGTGGGTTGGAAAGGTTGTTTAACATTTGAGGCGTGTATGTTGAGTAGTTGACAAAGGTGATATGAGACTTTAGAGTATGCGGTTTGGGAAACTGAGGAAATATGTAAGATCAGAACGGAAAAGAAAAAATGAGAATATGATGTGTACGACTTTGGATTTTATAGTTCGGTGAAATGTAAATATATAATTTGGCAATATGAATACTTGAATCTTGTACATACAGATCATGTCCTTAATTCATGGTATTTATGTGGCATTCTCCTATCATCGAGGCTGGTCCAGAAGTGTTGGTGTGGACAATAGTCATCCTGTAGCGCATGTGGTGGGACCAGATGTGAGTCCATTGCATGACTATCCTTTACCGCACGTGGTGAGATCGGATAGTCAGAGACGAGTAATCCTTTACCACTAAGTGGCGATATCAGATTACATTCAGGGTTATTTAGACAGTATAATATTGTTCTGCAGTGTAGTGCAAACAGATCTAGAAGGTATTGTACATAGACTTAAATCGTGTTTATATCACTGTCACAGTAATATACCTGTATTAGATTTTCCTCACTCACGCAGACATATGTCTAATCATCTCCTATATTTCTCTTTGTATTGTTTAGGTTAAAGGAGTTTGGGAACATGAAGGACTTGGAGACAAGATCTACATTCATTGTAAATATTGTATAAGTGTTTTATAAATAGTCTGTGACAAAAGACAAGACGTGATGTTGTGGTTTTGATTTATGTTGACAAGTATGGACTTACGGTTTGACGACGGTTTTTATATGAGTTAGAAAATCACCGATAAATTTTAAATAAAAATTACTGCAAGCACACGACGTACAATTCTAGTACAAGACGAGTATGGGTCGATCCGTAGAGAATTGTTATATTTTAAATTTCTATTCAATCAAATTAAACCAAAGTTAAGAGTTCTTTAAGTTAAAAAATGAAAAAACTAACAAACTAGCAAATTAAAAGTTATAAAAGTATGAGAGTGGAAAGGCAATTTAGAGATAAATCAACTCTTTAGATCACATAGTTCAACAAAACATGAAATTATGATCTCTCTTTTAAGGTAATTAATGAGTTTAATTGATGTGCTTATCATAAGTATGACATATTTATGCTATTAATTAGCCCAACATAAGCCATCAAACTATAACATACCACCTAAATCACTTACAAACTCTCATGAAAAATGAGAACAAGTTGAAAATAAAATTTATTTTAAGCATGGCTTATTAACTATTGATTAGAAATATAGACCATCAAATCTTTATTTAATTCACTTCTTTGACATAATCATATTTAGATGAAGAGGCAATTTATAAATAATGTTTTTAAGAAAAACTATTTGTTTTGAACAACATAGACTATCAAATTCAACATGAAACAATAAATCACACCAATTTTCATTTTTTCAATAAGCATACAAAAAAAATCAATAATTATTAAATTATGTTGAAGCTACATGATTAGAGAGCTTCATTACCCCTAAATTGAAGGATTTGGCCTCTCATATTTGTTATCAAATCAATAAATGTAGCATGCAACATAAAATAAAAAAAGAAAAATGAAAGCAAAGTAAAAGAACATCTATTCTACTTGCATAAAATAAAAGAGATCTACACTGCTAACATGAAAGTAAATAAGCAAGAAAAGAACATGTATTAAAATTTCATAAAAAAATTACATAAAAAGAAAATGGCTATGTAGTCATGATAATAAAAGAGAGCTTTGCTTTATTTGAGCCTAAAGTAAACTAAAGAAGCTAAGAGGAAAAGAGGAAGGTTACATGAACATAAAGGGTATTTATATATGTATGAAACCCCAATCCATATTTTTGAAAAATGCTCAAAATACCCCTCTAGAAAGTGTGGTGGCCAAGTAATCATTGGCATCAAACAATTATCCATTGAGTGTGCATGAAGCTCTAATGGCCATTAGCATGTGCATTTGCTCTAATTTGTACATTAAGGTAGGTGGGGTCCTCCATGATATATGAAATGAATTATTTCCATCTTTATTTGTTTCTCTTCACTCATGTCCATGCATATATCTTCATGAAACCACTTGCATTTGAATCCAAATTCCTACAAAAAATTATAGAAATTTCCAAGTGATTTCCCAAATTAATATATGCAAAAAATGACCATTTAGCCCCTTTATAAAGATGATTATGTGACGATTTGAAAATAATTTGAATTTTTGTTTAAACATGTTAAAACACCCAATATGATCTTTTATTTAATTAAATTCGATAAAATATGGAAGTAAAAAAATGCACATTTATGTGCACTTCAAATACCCCTACATTATCTTTTTATTCATCCTCGAATAAACTAAAAACTAAGATAAATCCATTTTCGTACGAAGCAAGATTGCATTGAGCGTGTGCAACAAGCCATTGGACCTCTGGGTGTCCCCGGTAGGACGAGTGTTGTCTTGCGAGGCTTTTAAGCAGATACTACCCATAAAATCTAAATGCAATATGAAAATATTTTCAAAATGCAAGATACAAAGACATAATTGCAATTTTTTTGAATATATTTACAAACGAAGAATTTACTTTTAAATTAACACAAATAAGTTGAATATGAGTTTTGGTCATTATCTTAAAATTTTAAGTCATTAACTCGTCAAAATTTCCAACAAAAATCAAGTTATCATAGCAAATAGACAATATTTTAACTCATTGTTTCGGTCGATAACATAGTGTAACTATGAAATGGATCTTTTAGTTGATTATCAAAGTTTTTCAAAGTGATATTTTTATTTCTTTTCAATAACAAGTTAAATCAAATAAGTAAAAATAGTGAAGTTTTTCAAAGTGGTATTTTTCTTTTCAGTAAGAAGTTAAATCAAATAAATAAAAATTGTGCTTGGATTTCAACTGCTTACTCTCTTTTATTCCTGAAAAATTTATTGATATTAACAATATTTACATATGCCTAACTCAAGTAAACTGATGCCAGATAAACTACTCATGCACTGCCTTGGGGGCTTATGTGAGGGTAATACAGAGCGTGGTAAGTGAACACACGAGTGTGAACACCTATCGACTGTAGGCATTATTAATAAAAGAAATTTTATATACATACACCTAACTCAGGTAAAGTGAGGCCAAATACACCGATCATGCACTGCCATTCGGGCTTACGTGAGAAGGGTACAGAGCATGACGAATGTACACACAAGTGTGTACACCTATCGGCTATAGGTGTTAATAATATATAAAATATATACAACAAGATTTTTCTTTTCTTTTTTCGTCTCTTTTTATTTTTCATTTTTTTTTGAAAAGAGAGAGATTTACAATATCATCTTAGTACCACTTAACTTAGAAGATAAAAATTCATATAGCCTTTTCTTTTAAATCCACCACTTTTTAAAACAAAGTTTTTCAATTAGGATATATTTCATAATTAACACGTATGAATCTTCCTATATACTAGTAAAATCATAATTACTTACAATAAAATCTAATTTTTATTTTTGTTGAGAAAAATAAATTTACAAAAATTTCAGTTTAATAACCAAAAACCTATATTTATCCTATAGTGTTTGTTTAAAAGTAAATCAAAATGCTTAGAAATTTTTTTGAGATTTTTTTGAGTTTTGAAAGGAAATGCAAAAATAAACGATGAAAAATCGAAAATGAAGATGAGACTCCCCTCATATTTGATACTGACCGTGTCCCCACAGTCAACCCAACTGGAAGGAGAAAAATAAATCATAAGGAAAAATAAAATGATGACCAATATTTACATGAAAATGAATGGTATACACGAGATCAGGAAGTATATCATCAAAAAGTAAATGAAACGGTCTTCCAAAGACCGACTCATTTGTCTTGTCAAGTATGCGAGACAAAGCATAAGCTCAGTAAACCAAATCATAAAGGATTTCGAAATTGAATGTGGATTTGGGAAAACAGATGTCGTTCTATTGAAAATCATATGAGTTGTTTTATTTTCGATGATTTTCGGGGTTGATGAAACAATTGATTAAAATTCAAGTTTATTTTCACCAATTTGAAAGTTAAGCTCATCATCAACAAATTTTTCAAAATTATTGATTTCAAATCTTCCCCTTTAGAATTTAACAACTCATTTTTGAAAAGTCCAAAGAAATCATGTACATTGAATTTGTTTTCCTTTATTGAATCATCAACAACTTCATTGCATATGTCAAGTTCAAAATCCAATGTGTTCAAATTTTTAAAGTCGGGAAAAGGAAGATCGTATCTTAAAACTAGTTTCTTACCCTCAAAAGAATTGAAATCTGGTCCAATTACCCATTTTTCAACAACTTCATCAAGACTGTCGTTTGCAATTTCAAAAATTATTATCTGAAAATCGTTAATTGTGGTAAAATATGTATTATTATTTGACTTGTCACATATTGGGATTTGATTTTGTTTTTCACGTTGTTTCAGATATGTTTCAAACAACAAATTCATGTGATCATCGTAAATTTCTTTCATTTGTTCAACAAAATCAAATTTATAATTACTAACTTGAGGATTTTCGATTTGGACTTGTTGAGAACAAGAATCGTCAATTGCGATAAACGTTGGATTACCATTTGATTTTTCACACGTTGGGATTTGATTTTGTTTTCACAATTTTTTTTGTAGGTTTCAAGTAATAAATCTCTGTAATCTTTTTCCATTTGCTTAACTAAATGAAATTCATGATTATTAATTTCAGAGTTTTCAATTTGAATTTGTTGAGGAAAAAAATGTCAATTGCACCAAAATTGAAACTATTCCCATTGCCAAAATCATTTGAAAATGATTCTGTAACAACCTGGTAATTGCATCAATTCATAATCGACATTTAAATGATTAATACTGTTGCATATTGCTGATTGAGGTTTCTAAATTGAATTAAAATTCTTTTATAAAGTGTTAAAAAGATTGATGAGCTTTGAAAAAATTAAATAGTGATCCATTTTTTTTATTTTGGGCCGTGAAAATTAACAAAAGCAATTCCTCCATCTTTATTACTTCGGCCCATCCCCTTTTATTTCATTTTTTATTTTCGTTCGTAACCCTACACAAAAAAACCCATCCCTTTTATTTCATTTTTTTATTTTCGTTCGTAACCCTACACAAAAAAACTCGTCCCCTTTATTATTTTCAAGCCCTAGGTTAAAAATCGAACGAAAGAAGATTAATGGCGGCCTCATCTTGCTGTTCGCTCGTCTTCCCTCGGTTGCTCTGGCGTCGCGCGTCTCTGTGATGCTTCATTCGTCGACAAGGTGAGTGATAATTCGCTCACATCTAATTCATCTCGTGTTCGACTGATTATTTTTTGTTTGAATGACGAAATTGTTGTGATGATTCCAATTCACCCACGGCTTCAGTTTTTGTGACTTCAATCACTTGATTTTGGGCACTGACTTGTGTAAGGTCAGCCTTGGCATTTTTGTGACAGTTGATTATGATTTCGTCCTCGATTTTTTTTCGAGTTCTTTTGCATTTGATGATGTTTGATCTATTCGATCTTCATGGTCATTACAGTGTTGATTTTGGGTAGTTCGATTTTTACCATTTCTTTGGCATTGATCTGATTGACTTTGGCCACTTGAATTTGTTTAAACTTGTTCTCTGGTTATCTCATTTCTCTGATGCATTCATTGGTTGTTAAATACTTAAACAACTGCTATTATTATTGTTGGCACTGCTAACATATTTACAGTGCATACATGTTTTATCTGTGTTCATATCACCCTGTTGGCTTGTGATTTCATCGCGGCCTTGCTGTTTGAGTACATGCTGGGTTTGATGCATTTGTGCCCCTTCATGATATTTCCAGATGTAAGTTGCAGTCTTTAATGCTTTTGAAAAGCATGTTTCCAGGCTGCTATGGGAATTATGTCTCATGTTGTCTGTACTTAGGTTTTGTCTCAATGATGCAAAATGTTGTTTCATTTATTGATGTTAGTGTTGCATTGCTTCACTGCTCGATCCTGTATCACTATATGGTTTGTTGTTACACATGTTTATATGGGTACTGCCCATGTATTTTTCACTGTGTTCACATACTTGTTTGTTCATATAGCTCATTTTGCATTCATTGTCTTGCCACCTCTGTTTGCATTACTGTTGAGTTGCATTTTTACCACTAATGTGCATATAGCTCATTTTGCATTCCTTGTGCTCAAGTCTGATATTTTTGGAGGTGGATCTGTCCTCTTTCATGTTGCATATCCTCTGTTGCCTTGAGTAGTTGTTTGCATCACCATATATATGTTTTTCTTTTGCTTTTGATTATGGATCTATTTCGTATTCCATATGTTGTAGTGGCGAGGCAGTATACGCGTGCGTATACTGCAGCCCTACTAGTGTTGACCTTTTAATTGATGTTCCAATTGATTTGAATTGGTTCGCGTTATATTTACCGTTATCCGATTTCTTATTTAAGAATCGGATAGGTAAATTTATTTCTGTGACTGTCGTCTATTCATTATTTAATTATTATTGCTTCTGTGCATTAATAACTGAGTTTGAATTAGACTGACCCGAGTATTATTTTCTTTTTAAATTTAATACTCGGGTCAGACCGAGTATTTTCAGGTTGTAGATATTCTGCTTTGGGACGCTGCTTGAGCTATGAAGACTTTTCATATCTTTTGGAGTTGTCGAGTCATAGTATAGGTTGATATGTATTCATGTATATTAGTCGTTAATGTACTTATATATATAACTTCCTGAGTTGACTGTTGTAGTTGTATCACATGTACCGTGTCAAATGTATTGTAACTGACATCAGTTATTATATATGTATATGAGATTTTCTGTTTCATCTGTGTTCCGCATTTATATTATCTGTGTTATTAGTTTATATTTTGTCCTAGACTATTATAGCCACTGTGTAGTAGCTTTGAGTTTGCATCGGCATGTCGGATTTCCTCCTGAAATGAAATGTTTTGTTTTTACTATCTGGCATATCGGTGCTCGCACAAGGCAATTACACGGATGGTCGCTCCTCAACAGCCTCATTCTCCGTGCTAGTTGACAGCACTACACCGTAGTGTTCTTGGCTAGCGTGGGTATAGAGGTGGGGCGTCACAGATTCACATTTCCATTGTGATTTTCAAATTCATTTTGGAGTTCGAAGTTGAACTGGGATGGGATATAATCAAAATCATTAGAATTTGAAAGTGAATTCAAATTTTGATTATTTTAAAAACTTTGACTTGAGTTATTGCACAAATCGTACATCCTCTGATTTTGTAGTGTAACGAGTTTAAGTAAAGACGAAATGCTATTTTCAAGAGTTTAGGGTTGTTCATCGTTATGAAAATTTTGTTGTTCAAAATTCGAGTTATTTACACAACAGTTGTCGTTAAAATATCCATAAGAATTTGAAGTGAAATTATACGAATTATATTAATTTTCACAACTATCGTAAATTTCATGTAAGTAGAGAAACTGAGACATTTTCAAGAATATTGTTTTTTTTTTTATTTTGTATATTTTTTACTAAGGAAAACTATTTACCAAAAGAATTTTTTTTCAAAAGGAAATTTTGTTTTTGTTTGGTTTTTGGATTTTTTTCGCTTTTTCGTTTTCGAAAAGGTTTTTATGATTTTTTGGTTTTTGAAAAAAAATTAGCTTAATTTTTTTTTATTTTTGATTTTCGATTGAAAAATAAATTTCAAAAGAATGAATTAAAAAAATACCAAGTTAAGAAATATTTTTTAGTTTACGATTTTGAATTTTTTTAAATATCCATGAACCAATGCAACTGAATGAATGCAATGGTCTGATTACGAATTATTTATCCTAAATAATTCCTAACCCAAAATTGTACAATCACACTTTGTCTCAAATCAAAAGGACAGTTCTTGGCCAGGTAATGGATAGGATTGTCGGTGCACCACGAATCACCATAGTAATGCAGCCGAAAGTTTAAGTATCTTCAGAGAAACAAACACAATAATATTTATGAATCACCGTAATATTTATAAATGGTTATTACTCTCTCGTAGCCTAGACATCAAGAAATTAAATTATCGAAAAAGAAGAAATTATCTATATACAATTAAGTGTTATCGATTTTCTAGCCGTTATTGCTAACATATTATAGGATGAAATGCAAAACAGAAATTAAACGTGTAATAACAATGCAACTACGAATGGATTTTTGTTTTTGTTTTTGCTGGTTTTTCTAAAAAATGCAAGCAAACAATGTAACGCCCCGGAAATTTTCGACTTTCGAAAATTCAACATCGATACTCACTTTATCGACTGCCGAGAAATCGAAGGCCGGAAACCCGAAATGTTATGGTTTAAGAAAAAGAAAGAGGTCGAAGAAGATAGAACAGAATAGAAGAAATAACAGAACAACATCAGAATCTCACAATTCGCAGCGGAACAACATATAATAGATAAAGGAATAATCTTTAAACAAAGAACTATATCAGTTATTACATTACATTTCATTTCATTACATTACATCATATCATCAGAGTGTACAACAACATACAACAACAACAATGCGGCAGAAAAAGAAATACTATATAAATTAGTAATACGTCATGCCATCCAGCTTGCCTCCAGCAACTCCTGAATATCCTGAATAAACCTTAACTCTTGACTGCCCGTGTGAAAATTGGTGGGCACCCAGAGTTTAGGAACGAAAACAATAAACTCCGAGTCAGTCATGTGACTGGTGTGAGAACTCAAAACAGTTTATTTACTTTAAAATCAAAATAGAGGAATATTTTTAAATTCAATCCGCAATGCTTTTAAAAATGAGACTACCATAAGGCCTCCCGCACGCACACACATGCAAACGCAGAATCGGAGGAGATTTCTCCTTATGATAGTCAAAGATGCTTGATACGCATTTAAAAGAACATTTGATATTATTACTAGTGCATAGTGTAGGAAAAATTCATTTCGAAAGTAGAATATAAATCTTAGCCAACATACGACCATTATCGTATGCCTACTATAGCTACCATCCAAACAGTGGGGCGCCACCATAAGTGAATGGCAGGTTCTACAACTAAAACCGTACAAGTCTCGTATTGTTTCTTTGGATTTCTAACAAATGGTCAGGCCAAGGAACTTCCCATTGCCACATGGAAACGCCTCTGGAATGACGTCCCGAGAACCAAACCGGATCTCTGCCAACACAAGGCCGGGTTACCCCTAACTGGGTAACTACTGACACGAATATGTCATCCCCCGATCGTAACCGATCTATCCGAGGATCCTCGATTTCCAACAACCACAAAAATATGCAGTAACAACATAGGTTAAGTATCTGGGCTCCATACCATGATACCACCTCTATCCAGAAGGAATGACATACACTAAAGGGCGCTACCCCTAATAACCTTGCCGCATCCTTCCTGTTTTGACCATTTCCGGGGTGTGAGGTCCGACGAAGTCTCGTCCACAAAAATACACTTTATACAAAAGCCGTGCTTTGGGTCCACAAATGATCGTAGAAATGATCACAAAGATAAACGATCAAATAAATGATCCTATCACAAATGATCAACACAATGATCATTTCACAGCAACACTCAGCATGCCACACTACCAAATTGGGAGTATATCACTAATAACCTTCAACTATATAACCTCTAAGCTCGTACGTCTCAGAGAAGGGTGTTAAGCTAAAAGAATAAATTCTCCGCCACCAACAGAATATATTTGAAAGAAATCAGCTTTATATCTCAATTTGTAATGTCAGACATACAATCATACAAGTCTGTTCCGGGATCGAACAGAACCGAAGGCACTTACAAAGAAGTCCTTGCAATCCGGATATTCACTAATCACGACCGGACTTCCCGTCACTAAGGGTGATAAAACCTCTATATCGGAGATCAGCCGATGTAGAGTAACTCGACGGTAATCCTTCCGTTTTCACAAATGCCCGGTCTTCAACACCGGTCATCAAATGCAATCCATAACGACGTATCACATACTCGGAATGGGTTATACGACCCCAAGGTCCTTTCCCGGCTAACCCGAATAGTGAGCGCTTATTCAAAAATAAGTGTGGCATTCAAATTCAAGCAATTCACAACAAATACCTATTTAAAGGTAAATATTGATAGTCGGATTATTTAACTATCAATAGGCATGCTCAACATCACCAAATCCAAATAATTTCCCAAATTATTTACTTTCCAAAATATCTTTACTAGATATAAACTTTCCCACACTTCAAACATTTGAAAACATTTTTTTCAAATCACTTTTCCTTACTCAGAAATACTTTCATTTCAAAATGGTTCATTTAAACCAATTTAAATAAATCCCTACCGATTTACTTTATATTTACGTTCCAAGTTCGTAAATTTATTCCCACACTTTAAAAATAAATCAACGTTTATTTTTAAACTAGTTTCCCCTTTCTTTTATAAATTCCATAGTGAATTTATAATCCCAAAATATCTCTGATATACGATTTTTAATCGATTTTCAATATTCACTTTCAATTTACCTTATAAGGATAAATTCTAAACATTCATTTCTCATTGGAAAAATATTTCCATACTTATTTAATAATAAGTACATCACAAATCTATTTATTTTCAACATGTGAAAATATTCAATATACTTAAATCAAAATTTTGTATATATTTCATTCTTTAAGGAAATCATTCTCTTAACACATTTATTTGGGCTAAAACGAATGTTGCGTAAAACATCGTTACGACGACCCAAAAATCACTAGTATAGGGATTCGAAATTAAAATAGATATATAAATCTCAATACTATACAAAACATTTCCTTTCGGAAATCATTTACTATAACAACAGTGTTATAGTCCACCATTTCCTTCTATTTCTCGAAAACATCTATTTCAACAATGAATGTTGAAATCTATGGTTTTGAATCTCAACACATTTTAAAACATCGTTAGATCGTTTTAATTCAATTTAAAACATCACATTCAAAACAATTTCTTTAACATATTATTCACTATTCAAAAACGTGAATATACTATGTTAACAAATTTCATCCTTTTATTCATTTTATTTCAAAGGATTATTCACAGTCAAAAACGTGAATATAACTCCATAAATAAGTTATAACAATTTTCTTATCAAAATAAGTCATTTGCGAATTTATAAAACAATGTTTATAAATTCCATTTCTATTTATTTTATAACTCCTTTTTATAAATCTCCTTTATTAATCTATTCGATTTATAACTCAATTATAAACCAAAAGTTCACATTATAAGTTAAACACTTATAATTTATTTGTTTACAAGAATCGTTCTTTTAAACATCCCAATTCATAAATCTTATAACCTATAAGATTCATTTAATCAAAAATCCATTCTTCAATTAACTTTTCAAATTTTATAAACCTACTGCTTATAAAATTCCATTTATAACTTCACCGTTTAAAATTCTAATGAATTTCTAACACTTATAAAAACTCGTTTTAAAATTCAAATGTTTTAATTTATAAATATCAATTTATAAATCCTTTATAAAATCAATTTATATTATTCTTTTAAAACATCTTTAATTCCTTTTATAATTTCATCATTTTGATTTATAAAATAATCAAATTTTATAAATCCTATATTTAAACTTTTCACAATAAATTCTAAAATCCCGATTAAACTCTTTTATAAAATCATTAATCCCATATTTTCAAAAATCAATCTTTAACTGTATTTCTCAAAAATCATAATTTTTATAACATTAAAAATTATAACGTTTATTTATTTAAAATGGATCAATTCCAAAAATATAGTATTTTCTCAAAAATTACTTTAAAAATCATTTTAAAATCCTAACATTTGGTCCAATGATGCTACACACCAAATAGTCAATCACGACTACGACGATATCATATATCGATATGATAATCCATCAAATATCAAAATATCTTAAATCAAATAAAAACTGTTGAGGAATCCAGTTGGATCCCTCCAACCTGTTTTCCTGCATCCACAAACATTAGCACAATACCAATTTCGCTCCAGTACGAAATTATCGCGGTATATGAGATTTAAAATATTATCCGCTTAATAGACGGCGCAATAGGGTCTCATCCGCTAAACAAATGCGGGAAATCAATAACTCCAATATATACATATGCCAATATATATATATTGCTATTATATATAATACCAATTTCACTGTTTATGAAATATTCGCGGTATATGTTTTTAATAAATAACATCCGCTTACTAACGGCGTATAATGTCTATTTTAACAATCAATAGATAACAATCATCATTCAACATGCATTCAAATATTTTAAATCTAACTATTTAAAATAAATATCGAAACTGATTCGATTGAGTAAGAAATTCTCACCTTGGTTTTATTTCCGTTTTAGCGATTTATTTCGAATAAAATTAAACGGACGTTTAATTTTACACGAAATTTTCACTAACTCCAAAAGACTCCAATCCAACTCCATCGCGTAGTGCTCGTCCATACGATTCCAACGCAAAAAATCTCGTCCGAAACGGACCTCGTATGAAAGAGATATCGCAGTTTAAAGTTTGTACAATTATAATATAAATAAATTTACATATTTCTTTTCTTATTTTCAACCTATGCAATCAGAGCCGTTGTTTTCACATCCCCTAGATCTCGGCCGTGTTTCCCCTTCTCTCCTCTTCACGTTTCTTCCCAGTAACAAAGCCGTGTAAAGAAACCCATTCATCCATATTAGGGTTTCATTTTACAACCTCTTCGAGCGTCGAAACTCCATCACGCCGCCACCACGTCGAAGCTCGTCACGAGCTCCATGCTCGGCCATAAGCTCATAGAGCTCGGCTGCATCTTGGCCTAGGAAATTGTGCACGAAACGCACGGCTTTGAATGACAATTGCCGTTGATCTATGCCATTAAAAACGATCATACCCGTATGGATTTGAAGTACTCAGCTAGCCCTTCAAGTTTGTAGTTGGATGATTTCGATAATTGTTAACGGATTTAGAAAAATTAGTGGAAGAAGGAATGAAATTCCTGGCCGTTCATAGCATATGGAGGCGGCTAGGGTTTATATTTTTTTTTTTATTATTTAGAGAGAGAGAGAGGGCTATTTATAGGAGAACGAACGAACACTATTCATCCGGGAATTCCGAACTCCGATTTACGCGCCGAAACTGACGTTCCTAAGGTTTATCCCGCGTTCCGGACACAATGGAATAGGTTTCGGAAGCTAATTCGGACATCTGTGCGAGTTATGGCTACAAACGTTCAATTTAAATTAAACCGATTTAAACGATTTTCTAGGCGTTTTAATTTGTACCGGACAAACGGTAAATCCAATTGACACGAAATTTGAAACCTTACAATAATATCACATTACGGATCCGATGAAACTAGTTTCGTCGAAATCCGAGACTTTTTGAAAAATGGCTATTTTAACTCGCCAAATTAATATTAAAAACAATTCGATGCGTTTCGAGCTGCCACGATCAAACGATAGCTCCGATTGACACGAAAATTAAAATCCGGTAATAACTAACTATTACGGATCCAATGAAACTAGTTTCGTTCAATTCTGAGACTGTTCAAAAATTGGCTATTTTCACTAGTCGATTTAATATTAAAATATTCAATTTTCACAAATTAACTCTTAATTCGATTTTAAAAGTTCTAAAATATCGTTCTAACTTCAGTATGATAAAATAAAATTTTACAAATCATTTTCAATCATATTTAACTCAATCTTCAATTATTTCCATAATTTAACATATTAAATTATCGATTTAATTATTCAATTAAATCCAATAATTCAAATTAAATTTTATTCGACTTATAAATTCACTTATAAACATTTAAAATTAATTAAATATTCAAATTTTAATTATCAAAAATTCTGGGTCGTTACAAACAATAATGCAAGGCAAATGAAAATAATATGTAGGGGTTAAAAACAATAACAAAAATATAAAAGCAAGCAAGCAATTTATTTTTGACAGCAGAGCGAAGCAAGCAATTCTTCCTTTTGAATTTCTGCTTTTGCAACCTGAAAAGAAGTTGAACACAAACTATACACAGTTTTTCTTTCTTTATATATCAAAGGAGTAATCAAAACAGATGAAATCAAAAGAAACCAAACAAAACAAGATTTTTTTTAGAAAACATCAAAAGAAATAAAGCAAAGGAAAATAAAACAAATGAAGTTAGAAACTTGTTTGTTTTTGTTTGTTTTTTCTTTTCTTTTTGTATATTTTTTTATATAACAAAGAAGTTTAAAAAAATGATATTTACACAATTGGAAAACACTTTGCTAGCACTCTTTTTTTTAACAGCTCAAAGAAGGCTCGGCCCATTCTAAAGAACATCAAAAAAGAAATAAAATTGAAACTGCAATGTTCTCTTCTGTAAAAAAGAAGAAATAAAATCAAAACCGAGTATTAAGACCTGTTGTTCAGTGAAAACAAAATCAAAGAGGAATTTGTTTTAAAGGAAATCAAGTTCGAAAATGAAATCGAAAGATGTGTGCCTGGTAATTTTTTTTGTTCACAGGTGCCGGCATTGTAATTTGAAGAGGAAGTCAAAAGTTGTGGTGATTTGGGGATTTTGGGTAGTTGAATCGTGGAAGGCGATTGGGATTCGGCTGTAGGGACTCGCGAAGATTGCGGGGGTGGGTTATCGGTGTGTTGAACAGAGAGCAGTGATTCGACTTTGGGTGTCACCAAAAAAAAACTTGTTCGATGAGAGTTCAGATGGGTTTTGGGTGGCTATTAGATTTTGGGTTCAAAGTTGTTTGATACGGTGATGGTATTCACGAGTGATTTTCGGATTATGGCATTTCGTGTGGAGGTGATGATGGTGAACGGTGGTTTAATGGAGGCGGAGTTCGAATCATGCTTGGATGTTTATAGATGGGTTTGGGTTGTTGTATTGTGGTTCGAAGAGGTGGAGTCGTCGATTGCTGTGATGATGTCGCCGATTGCTGTGATGGTGAAGGGATACTACTGACAGGTTGAAGCTACTGAAATTTGTAAAGAATAGGAAAATTGTAAATGTATTGCAAAAAAAAATTAATGAAAAATGAAATAAATTTTTTCTTTTTCGAATTGTTTATGTTTTTTCTTTGTATAAAACAGAAATGCAAATGCAATGCAAACTGAACAACAAAATCACGCAACCATAATGAGGTCCAAAATCACACAAACTGTGACGCCCCACCTCTATACCCACGCTAGCCAAGGACACTACGGGGTAATGTCGTCAACTAACGTGGAGAATAAGACTGGTTAGGGGCGACCATCTGTAGCCTTGCTTTAACTATCTATTGAACACATCGACAATTGTCATACTACGCAGATCGACATATCCAATGAATAATTAAAACAAAACCATAGGTGGCTGGAGGATCTATCAGAACAGAATATAACAACTCAAATATAATATACATCACAGAACAGTAGATCATCATATACACATATACTGATACATAACAGAGTATACCAACTGATACATGTCAAGTGGTATAGCAAACCATAATATACAGACGAATCCAAAAGAATACATATCAGAGTTACAACAAAATAGGACTACACAAAAGCTATAACAAAAAAAAGAGCAAGCTGGATAGTCCATGCAGAAGCAAAATAGGCTAAGTCCAAAAGCACATAACCTGAAACATCTCGGTCTGACCCGAGTATAAAATACATGGGTCAGTCTGGCTAAACAAATCGGTTAGATAAACTGAACAACAATAAACCTGCAAGGTCATAAAGTATAACAAATATCTCTAAAAGAGGTACAGCAATCATCTAACAAAAGACGAATCATAACAAGACAAACCTCATATCATCGGCAACACAAATAAACAAAAGATATGAACATCCCAAATCAGGCCAAAAAGGCAATAACAAATACCAATGAAGGTAACACAAGTTACGCAAGGTAACCGCTATATATCGTACGGCTCAAAAAGACCAACACCGAAGGGTGATACCTAGGGAATATAATATCAATGAAACATAAGAAAATTGCACGAGCTCAGTACTGTATAAACAAGGATCCATGAGTCCGAAGACTCCAAACCCAATATCACTCGAGCGGTGACGAATGACCAACTCCAAAAGAGATACTATAGGGCAACAAACCCGAAGGTACAAACCCAAAGGCAACATACCCGAAGGCAACAAATCTAAAGGAGACAGTCCGAAGACACAATCCCAAAGGCAACAAGCCGTAGTGGTGAAGGTCCGGAGGCCCAGTACTGGACACCACTAACTGGCAAAATGCGTCACAACTCTCGAAAAGGAACCCGAAAAGTATTAACGTGAGTTCCATAACCACCCGTTCGCACTAAACGGTTTACTATCTGATAGTCAATTTCACACTCAAAGCGGTACAAAGTTTACCACATGTTATTGGTAAACCATACCAAAGGTCAAAACAATCAATCTAATAGGTCGGGGATTAATTGGAAAGATAAACGCCCGGATTCATGGTCCGTGTTTTACCTAACCATTTAATCTCGCTTCCACTTCGCTTGAAGTGCGAACTTGTGTGTGTGTTTTCAATGGAAATTATAAATTGGAGAAGCGAGCATTTAATACGATTTGAAGAGATCGTTTATAAAACCTGTGAATGAAACTAAAGAGAAATCATCAAAGTCAAATGCAATAACAACTAATTGGAAGCACATGAATCGATAAAAGTTGGAATCACAAAAAAATAGGCATAATAGGCAAATAGAAGCAGGTCAGTCGACTGGCTCATTAAGATTAGTCGACTGATCCAGAAACATGAAAATCCCATTTTCTGCAGTCAGTCGACTGGTTACATAAGGTCAGTCAACTGATTGCAGAAAACAGAGGCTTCTTGTCTCTGTTTACGGCCTTGATACGCCAATTGGCTATAGCCAGTCGACTGACTGCAGAACGTCAGTCGACTGACTTAGCCTTGAGGCTGTACTTCAGCCGATCTGATGAAGGGAAAACTCCTCCAAAATACAATCGAACGAGCAACGACGCTAGGGATTCTTACTAATCGACAACCCAGCACTATTGGCTCTCATATACAACTCTAAAACATGATCAAACATCAAGCTATGATTTTTAGAGTTTTTGACTTCAAAACACAAAAATTGAAGTGTTCACCAAATCAATTCAAATCAAAAAGCAATTGCCTATGAATAAGTGTTAGAAATCCATACCCAACTTCAATGGTATCAAGATGAGTAGATGTGAGTTCAAAACTCACCTTTCTAACTCAAAAACAAAGATAGGAAGCCCAATTGCAAAGAAAAGCCAACCACTCTCCACTTCAACTCTACTAGCTTCAATCTAAGATCAAAACAAGCATTTTCTAAGTTAGATTTAGGATATTTTCTAAAATTGAAGGAGAAAAGTGTTGGAGAAGACGAAGAGGAAGCTTACCAATAGCTTCACTTTGATTTTGGAGCAAGAATTCAAATTTGCAAAGTAAACTAGGGCTTGGAATTTCTAATTCCTCTTCCTTTCCCCCATTTTTAGTTTTAGCTTGAGTTCTAGAGTTGGAAATGAGTGAATGGAAGGAGAGAGACTGAATTAGGTTATTTAGTTAGCTAGTGGGCTGAACCAAAACCAAAACCCAATAGAAAAAGTAGCAAAATTCGACTTACTCCAAACGTATCAAAGTTTATACCCAAAAAGATCGCAAACTCCATTTTGGACTCAATAGAAGTGGTTTCGAGCTCTAATTCGGCCGATTACAAAAAGTAACATTTCGGACCTAAATCCGACTAACGATGGTATATTTAAATAAAACATTTAAATATAAAATCGTTAAATAAGCGGGTTGTTACAAAAACACATAATTTTTTTTAATGCAAACAAACATAAAATAAAACAAACAATAGAATCAAACAAACTAATTTGAAGAATAGAAAATTAAAATCAAAACTATTTTCCGGCAACGGCGCCAAAAACTTGTTTAACAACGGTTTTCCTATGATTTAAAAAATCGTCCATAAATTTTAAATAAAAATTACCATAAGCCACGGCGTACAATTCTAGTATGTGGCGAGTACGGTCGATCCACAGAGAATTGTTAGATTTTAAATTTCTATTCAATCAAATTAAACCAAATTTAAGAGTTGTTTAAGCTATAAAATGAGAAAACTAGCAAACTAAAAGTAATAAAAAAATATGAGAGTAGAAAAGTAATTTAGAGATAAATCAACTCTTTAAATCACATAGTTCAACAAGACATGAAATTATGATCTCTCTTTTAAGGTCATTAGTGAGTTTAACTGATGTGCTTATCATAAGCAGACATAATTATGCTATTAATTAGCCCAACATAGACCATCAAACTATAACACACCCCTTAAACCACTTACTAACTCTCATGAAAAATGAAAACAAGTTAAAAATGAAATCTATTTTAAACATGGCCCATTAACCATTGATTAGAAGACATGCACCATTGTCCCAGCGGTTAAGTGATTCGACTTTGGTGCGAGAGATGACAAGTTCGAAACTTGCGTAGCATGATTCGAACATATATTGACAAGTGATTTGTGATATGTTGTCCCAGTAACATGTTGTATCTGAGTATCATTTCAAAAAAACTATTGATTAGAAATGTAGACCATCAAATTTTGATTTAATTTCATTTCATTGCTATAATCATATTTAGATGAAGAAGCAATTTATGAATAAAATGTTTATGCTTATCCTATTTGTTATGAACAACATAGACTATCAAATTCAACATGAAATAATAAATCACATCAACATTCATTTTTCATTAAGAATAAAAAGAGATCAATAATTATCCAATTATATTGAAGCTACATGATTAGAGAGCATCATTACCCATAAATTGAATGGGTTTAGCCTCTATATTTGTTATCAAATCAACAAATATAGCATGCAACATAAAACAAAAAAGAAAAATGAAAGCAAAGTAAAAGAAGAGTTATTCTACTTGCATAAAATAAAAGTGATCTACACTTCTAACATGAAAATAAATAAACAAGAAAAGAACATGTATTAAAATTTCATAAAAATAATTACATAAGAAGAAAATGGCTATATAGCCATGAAAAGAAAAGAGAGCTTTGTTTTATTTGAGCCTAAACTAAACTAAAGAGGCTAAGAGGAAGAGAGGAAGGTTACATGAACATAATAGGTATTTATACATGTATGAAACCCTAATTCATACCTTTGGGGAATGCCCAAACTACCCCTCTAGGAAGTGTGGTGGCCAAGTAATTAAATAATTATCCATTAAGTGTGCATGAAGCTTTAATGTTCATTAGCATGTGAATTTGCTATAATTTGTACATTAAGATAGGTGGGTAGGTGGAGTCCTCCATAATACATGAAATAAATTATTTCCATCTTCGTTTGTTTCTCTTCACTCTTGTGCATGCATATATCTTCATGAAACTACTTGCATTGAATCCAAATTCCTACAAAATCATAAACATTTCCAAGTAATTTTCCCAAATTAATATATGCACAAAAATAACCATTTTGCCTCTATATGAAGATGAATATGTGACGATTTGAAAATAATTTGAATTTTGGTTTAAACATGTCAAATTACCCAATATGGTCATTTATTTAATTAAATTGGATAAAATATGGTAGTAAAAATATGTACATTTACTTGCACATAACTTATGTTATGGTATAAGATTATGTAATTATAAAATATAGTTGTGTAATATCATATATCATGTAACCATTCGCTGTGAGACTCTGAAGGTTATTAGTTAATTTATTTTTTATCTTATGCTCACCCTATGCATATCATATGTATTATCTTCCAATGATTCTCGTTTCGGGAATTCGTCGTGTAGTTTAGGGGTTCTAAAAGGGCGAGTTGTTAAAATAGCACACCCTACAACGTTGAATCTAAACTCCTTGAATTGAATTTTGTACCCAGAAGAAGCCACCTTCTCAAATGCAGCTACCACCACAGTGAATTGTGTTTAATCCGATGTTTTAAAGCTTGATAATTTGAGATATGTGGAAGGAGGAGTGTCGGCCTGATATGATCTAGAGGAGAGGCAAAAAGTCTTAAATAAAGTAAGGGTTAGAGAGCCTTAAATATGGGAGATACCAAGGAGAAAAATATGGATCCAAACCTTTATTTTTCTCTTACCTTTTCTACACTTTTAATTCAAAGTCTAACCCCATCCTAACCATCGCATAGCCAGCCTCATATGCTCTCCTACAGTCGGCTGTAGCAGCCCGCCATATGAGCTTCAAAATTATTTCAAGCTCGAACAATATTTTGCATTTAAATCAATTTTAAAAGCATATTGATACCTTATATCGATTAGTATATTTATAACTATTATATATACACTTCTTAATATTGTTCAACATCAAATAAAATTTGGTAATTAATATTTCATAAATATTAATTAATTTAATTAATTTATGATAAATATAATTTAATTAAATCAGGTGGTAATGTAACAACCCATATTTTAGCCAATATTTTTTAATAAAATTATTTGGAAACTTTGATTTTAAATCATTTGAAAATTGAAAACTTGGAATTGTACAATAAAATTTTGGAACTTGTTGAGAAATATTTTTCCAAATATAATAAAATAAAGATTTTTCAAAAATTTTAAGTTTTGGTCAACTTTGGTCAAAGTTGACTTCTAGTTGAATCTTTTAAATTTGAATTTTAAATTTCTATTCTTTTTCTTTGAAGCTAGACTTGATTTTAATATTCTCTGTGCTTTTCGTTTCGTCAAATTATGATTTATACTTTTAAAATCTGCAATGTTTCAGCGTTTTACACGCGATTATTTTCCATATTTTATTTATCCTATTTTTATTTTGGTTTTGGGCCTGATTTGATTCACGACCTGGTTTGGTTTAGTTGTGGCTAATGGGCTGGGTTAACCAATACGCACCTATTAGTCTGTTCATTTTGAAAAGATGCCTCTTGAGAAATTTTATACGTACACAACTTCTGACTTTTCATTCCTTCTCACTCTTCTTCTTCCTTCAGCTAAAAAATTTACAGTAAGTTTTCTCTCTTTTTCCACTTTTCTTATTTTGTTCCTTCCTCCTCCTCATCAAGTTCGGCCATCACCATGCCTTTTCTAGCCGACCACACCTCCATCTCATCACCACCATACGATCGGCCTTCACCCCATCACCATCATTCCCACATATTGCTGTGACCCTTAGATCCACAACCACCACCACATGCCATCCCAAACCCTAGCCGACCCCATGCTTTCCCCTCCTCTCTTCCTAATTTCCTTGACCATCATCGCTTCCTCAACATTTCCATGCCTTGCTGTGACCTACTCCATCCCTTAGCCGTGAATTGATGTGCCTTGACCCATTGCACCACTTGACCAAGCAAGAACGCATAGGGCCGAACCCATTGAATCCTAGGCCGAACCAATAGCCAATCATTTCCTTTGCCTTTTTGCCTTCCAATTGACCTTTTGCCTTTCCACCCCTTCACCTACCCCATAGCCGTACCCTATACTTGCCATGGCCGAGCCTAATATGCCTCAAAACATCGTGGTCGAACTATGTTTCAAGGTGGTTGAGCCTACTTACAAAGTGGCTGAGCCCACATGGTCTTGTCTAACCATTTTTCTTTGTTTTGATCTATATTTTATGTATATATAATTACTTCTGTATGTTGTATTGTTGTTTGTTTACAAGATTTGGATCTTGGCTCTACTTCCACTCAAGGTTGATTCGTGCTTTTTCGTGCCTTTTCGGAAGTTGTCTTGTGTTTGAATTATCATCTCTAGCCAAACAAGGTGAGTTTATCACTCTCGGGTACGTACTTATATTATAGTAAATTAAATGACTTGTGGAATTGTAGTAGTGATATGCCATGATGATAGTAGTCTCATATATGCCTGTGATATGATATTATATGTGTTATCACCTTATGCTATACCTGTTTTATCACATGACATGATGTGTTATGTTATTATGTTTATTTTATATTTTGTTTCTCATACTGCAAGTTCCCTCACTATGGGTTGAAATGATACATACCCGAATGGACTTTAGAATAGGGAAAAATTGTTATGAGATGAAATGATAGGCTCAAGCGATTTTTACTTATTTGACTTGGGATTGCGGGTTTCAAATGATAAAACCTAGGATTTTATATATTACGGATTGAAATGATACATAACCGTACCACTTGACCTAAGTTAGAAAATATTATACAGACCCATGGTTAATTTTTAAATAATAGTTTTCAAAAAATTATTAAGTATTTTGAATTTTAATATATGAAATTTTAACTTAAATTTTGATTTAAATGATTTAAATAATACATATTGGTTTTCTAATAAGTTAAAATTTTATAAGTAAATAAATGGTTTAAAACTAAAATTTAAAGATTTTATCTATGATATAAATTTTTAATATAACTTAATAATTTAATTTAATTTAATCTGGAATTTTAAATCTAACCTAGTAATAATGATAGATTTTATTTTATGAAATGGATATGTTTTGTATAATAAAATAGATTTTATAAAACTATGATAAAATTGAAGATATTATGTTTTAAACATGTTTTAGTAAAATTTGTCGCATTTTCAAAATGCTATGCTATTTTAGGTTATGCTTTTAAAATGCTATGCTACTTTAGGTTATGCTTTAAAGTGCTACTATTTCTAAAAATGTAACATTTTCGAAGTGCTATTATATAAGGGTCGCATTTTTCAAAGTGTTATGGTTTCTACTTATTACATTTTAAAAGTGTTATAACTAAGTGTATAGTATTGAAAGTGTTACAGCTTTGGAAAATGGATATTATTTTGAAGGTACAATGACATTGGATTTTAAGTGGTTTTGAAATAGATATGTTTTGTTTTGGAACGTAAACCATTTAAATAATAACCATGGGTTATAACAACGGTTGGTTGTTGAACAGACCGGGATCGGAAGTTGTCATACACTCTGCCAACTCCGAAAACCACTTTAACAACTGTGTACGCGGTGGAGATTCCAGAATGAAGTAGGATGGTGGCGACGATCCTATATGAGGTATATACGTGGACCCAACTCCCATGAATTGGCATAAGGTAGCTAAAATAGGAGAAATTGACAAGCCAATGAAGTAGCTCCTCTGATCGGACACACTCCTTCGATACCATTCTATTACTTTGTGATTGATTGGGTGCACCCTTTGATTTTTTTGGGAGTGTGGCTCGAGGTGGGCGGTAGTGGCTGCTACGCGTTACCACCAGTCTGGAACTGTAATTGGTTTATCTACCCTGACATTGCCTAGTTATGCTATGTCACCTACCCTAGCATGCTTTCTACGAGTTTGATTTGTGTCGTACCTATGGAGTATTCTCTGGTAGCCGCCTAATCTACAGGTACTAGGGTACTGTATAGACTATTGGCACTATAAAATATGTTAAGGTGGAAAATGTAAAGCCTTAACGCTATTTTTAAATAGTATACTTTACTTTAGACATTATTATAATAGCGTATATTCCTACATAGTAGATAGTTTAACGGATCCTTAAAGGATGGGCAATCACAGCATCCTTTAATGAGCATTTCTATTACAGTTCACTTGAGTTGATTTACATTTTATAAGTATGTATATCCCGACTCGAGTGTTTTGCGTTTTTCCTTACGCTCGGGTCAGCTTGAGTATCACAGCTTTGGATTCTTCCTCTGGAGCTAGAGAATTGCTGGAGATTATCTATCTATCCGGTTGTCTGTCTATTTCTATTTCAGTTATTTCTATTCAGCTCATGTATTAGTGGATTTCTATTGTATTTGCTTTCAGACTCTAGTATTATGTATTTGTTTGAGACTATATATGTAGTGGTTTCATGAACTGCTATGGTTATTTTATTTTAACTGCGAGTTATTCTGATATTCTGTGTCTGTGATTGGTTTTATTTTCTCCAAATTATATTAACAATATATTGTTTTGATTTATTCAAGTCTGACATGTATGGTTTTATTGTCGATTTGAATGGTCCAAAATAGTGGATCGTTACCGGTAACATGTGTATTCAACGTTTCGGGTGTATGACTCTTAAGTGTAGATTTGGTTAGTAATTAATATTGAACAATTTAAATATTTATATTCATACGTCGCTTGGAAGGTGGCATGACATTATTGACAAATTTATCGCTTACTTGGCATTGGTAAAATCCAATTTTATTTTATTAAGTGGTACCCAGTAGTGATAATTATTTAAATCAATAATGTTCGTTAACACTATATCACTTTGGACATATGGAATTTGCTAATGGTCAAAATTCCAGTATCATCCATATTCAACTTTACAATAAAACACAAAGTTATTGGTTCCATAATAACAAAATTTTTAACCAAAATGCTATGTCTAGATGCTTTGGCTTTGACTTGACTTCGGCTAAATTTGATACTGGCCTCATATAACTGAGAAGACGAATCATCTCTTGAGTAGCATTTTAATCCCAATGCTACTTGTAGACCCAACTATAACTGTTCGATGGAAGTCGTGCCGTGATGTAACTACAGTTAAAGAGGTGCCTTCCACATTGAAGTTCATCTGTATTCTCAAGTCCAGAGAACCATGTAATTTTTTCACATCAATATTTTCTGTTAGACCTTAGTTATTCTAACCAACAGAAAACTATCGAGTGGGTCATTCCATAGTCATCAAATAACTATCAGTACGTAACCATATGGTGCCCCCAAACAGTCATGAATAATGTACTGCCCAATATTTAGAGAGCGTTATGTAGTCTAACCTTAACGAATGTATCAATATTCAGTCTCGATGCATCTTGACCAGGAATATTTAAAGTGGTATGTTTAATTTCATTATAATAAATTACTCATGGTTACAACACTTTCCAACTACTGTCAAAAAACACATCATTTATGGATTTTCTGTTAAATATACTTTTAGTTAAATTAAATAATTAATATAACATATTATATCAAGTATATAATAGAAAGAATACACATTTTATTTCAAACAAGATTGGTTATCGAGTTAGATATATGTAATAAATTACAAAATTGCACATAGGGCATAACCCTAACTTTATCAGAACCAACATAGTATTGCATCCATTTCTGTGTTTTTCGTATAAAGAAAAATTATGGTTTTTATCAACTTTAATGGAATAAGTCCAAAACGTTTAGATTATGAAGCTAAAAGAATGCAACAGATTACAAATATATGGAAAACAATGAACTACATACATCGAGGGAAGAATCGTTGCCTTTCTATGCAACCTTTCCATACTGCCTTGCCAATAACTCGTCAAAAGGTCGAAAAAGATTGATATTCACCAACTACGAGATGAGAAAGATCGAAAGTGATAGTGTAGTGAAGTCAACCGATTCGTTGGAGTTAGGAAGTTCGTTGACATCGGAGCCATGACCATTAAATTATATTAACATATTAGGGTTAGGAAGAACATTTGATTAAAATAAAATATGGTTATTAGGGAGGGAAAAGGCATAAGAAAGAATTGAATTATTTCTTTTTCACTGAGAAAGATGACATTTCATTTTAAAATACATGTGGAAAATTGTACTGATAAATAGGAGAGGGATCGAAAGCTAAAGAAAACATACTTAATATTAATAGTATAATATAGAATATGTTTTCTAGTCTGTTGATAGCCCACTTGGTTTCACAAATATTAAAATTTTGGTTCTATAAGTTTTATATGATAGTGATTTGCGTTGCTAGAACAAAATTAGACAAATCTAAAATTTTGATCAAAAAAAATATGCAGATCTAAATTAGCCCAATAAAGATTGGTAATAGAAAAACATTATGATTTAGGACCATAAACGTATATAGTTCAAATGCACATTTCATAAACCACAACTGATATTTCAATATAAATGTCACTCAATTTTGCGTGTAGAATTCATAAACAATGATTAATTAAATCATGGTTTTAAATATCGTAGATATAAATATATTACCGCATCACTTAATTAAAATTAATACTAGAAGTTAAGCTAATAGTAATTATCATTTTATGTGAATCATTATATTATTTCAAGTTAAAACTTTAGTTTAGACCTAATTATACAACATTGTTTTAGTTTTTGATTTATTTCGTTGCCAAAAAAATTTGTTTTGTTGTATATATTATTTATATTTTGACTTATTTTCTTTTGGATGATATAGGTATTGACGCTTAAAGGTGGTATATTTTCATCTACTCTTCTATTTTGGTTCATCTGTATGTGTTGTAAAATATTTTGGGTGTCGCTTTCTTCTACTTAGGTAATTTTTTTTTTGATGTTTTTTAGTAAATAAAAGTGTTATTTCTACGCGAAATATGAATAGGTCACGTTATTTTCAAAATTTAAATATGATGACTACAAATCTGTAGCTAACAAAATATATTAGTTTATAAATGTAGTTTTGCTAACAAAAATAGCTATCTCATGTTTAAACAAAGATAACCATCACATGTCTAAAAAGGTGGCTATCACATGTTAGTTATTGCATATTTAAGATAGCAGTTACATATTTAATCAGAAACAGTTGTTCTAGGTTTAAGGTCGCTATCGCATATCTAAAGAAAATAGCTATTGCATGTTTTACATAGCTATAACATATCTAAATTAAAAATAGCTATTGCATGTTTAAGATACATATTGCATGTCTAAATTAAAACATCTAGCATGTCAAAGATAGCTATTGCAAGTATAAAAAAAAGCTATTGTAAGTCTAAAACAAGATAGCTATCACATATCTAAGGTAGCCATAGCTAGTCTGAAATAAGATAGCTATCACAAGTTTCAAATAAAATAGTTGTCGCATGTGTAAAATAGTTATCACATATCCAAAATATGGTTATCGCATATCTAAAATTAATTTATTGGCTCTAGGATTGTTTATCCAAAAATCCATCTATGGTTAATTCAAAATGGTTGGTGACATCTAAGATCAAAAACAATTCCACTTAAGAAAAATAAAAAATTCTTTCGCGTCATAAATGCCAAAAGTATAATTGATAAAATAATGACGTAGGAAATCATGAAAAATTGCAATGGTTAGCATAAATTTACAAATTTCAAAACGATAACACGCAAAATGTTAAATGGGAGAAAGTAAATGAATTACAAGAAATACTTGGAAATCTTATCCATTAAGTAGAGCCTTGATGCAACTGTTAGGTCACCCGCATGGTGACTTGGACGCCCAGGTTGAAGTCCGAAAATAGCCTCTTTGCAATGCGAGAGAAAGGCTGGGTACATTATCAACCTCTTTAGAGCCTACTATCGTGCGGGAGTCTCGTGCACTAGGTTTCACATGGAAATCTTATCCATATGGCATTGTTGTTAATAGATCTTTGTCCAATTTGATAATGTTAGACCATGTTCTCATTATGATGAGTCTTCCATCAATAAAAAGTGGCCTTTTTTCGAACATCATCGTAGTCCAGTGATTCTTTGGACTTAATTGGAAAATTACTTGTTTTCTCTAGAAAAGACAAACTCTTCTTGAGGTTTCCAAGATCTTAAAATATATGCCTTGTAATGCATGAAATATGGTCTAACACCTACAACATATGTCAATATCGAATTATTCTGGTAGTTTTTGGTTCTTTAGCAAACATTTTTTTCCGATTCCATATTTCTTGTGCCTAATCTTGATTGGGGGATAAATTAGATTGAAAATTTCATTTTTTTGTTCCCCTATAACTATATCCTTTTATGTTTTTAAGCCATGAGTCTTATTTAATGAGATGGTACCCAAGCTTCTTTTACCTTTAGATTTTGATTCTCCATTTGTAGTTGTACCATATTGGGACTTTGGGAGTTTTGTATCCCGCTTCTTCTCCAAATATCCATTGTTGTTATTTAAAGATGCCGAGGCTCCCCGTGATCATTTATTTTGTGGCTATTGGTAGCTCTTTTTCGGTTTCGCACCAACTAAAATACTTCTTCAACAATAATAAAGCCTCCTTTTAAAGAAGATTTGATATGAGAGAAATGGTCTATATCTAAAGATTTATTTAAGTTGTTTTTGTCAGGAGCACAAAATAATTTTTCTTGAAAGGGGAGGGGGGTTTCTGCCATGGCTGCACGAGAAAATCTAAACTAATTTTTTTTCCAGAAACTAGAGATTTTTTCTATTTATATTCCCCTTTTAATAAGGAATGCATATAATTTATTACATTACATTGTAGATTCAAGAAGCAAGATGAAAAATACATATGTAAGCTTAATGCTTACATATATCGAATCATGCATATTATAATGACTATTGAGATAAGGTTACAACTAATTAACTTTAACAACATAATGATAAAAATGCATTTTAGAAAAATACAAATACTCGGTACAAATAATTTTTTCATAGAAAACATGAGGTGAATTTGTCACATAGGAAAAAGATAATTATAACATAACCGTTTATTTAGTAAAATATAATCGCTGAAACCTTTTCTATGTATTCTTTATATATCAGTAATTTTTGAAAGCCAAGAACCTATGAGGCCATGACGCTCGGTTTCATGTATAACTTAGTATTTAGTATATTCATATATGATTTACATTTTATTTGATAATATAATGCTGAATTCTGTAAGCTAATGTCTATAATTTGAGTTGCTAATTTCGAATTAGATTTAACGAAATATGACTTGCTAAATAATGTAATGTAAAATAATTCAAGTATTTCCACACTTGTTTATCTCTTATATAGTATTTTCAATTCAAGGATAATACTAAAAATATTTATAGTGAAAAGAGTCGTTTTGCTGTTAGGAAATAAGTGCACCTATTAATGTTTACCAAAAATTATTATTCCAAAGTGGAAATATTTTCCTTGGTACTTAGCTTTTTGGAAAACAACACACTCTGTTTATTGGAAAGTTCATATAATACTTTTTTTATGAAAAGATAAAAAATCATTACGAAAAATATGTTTGTTTTTAAATTAATAAGAAGCGCATCATTTTACAAACTTTGTAGTTACATGAGATTCATATTTTTTCTGTAAAGTGATAGTAATTTTATAGCCATCTTGTATTATTTGGTTTTCATAACAATAAAAATTTCACCAGACAATCATTTCAGAATGCAAATATTTGTGCATCTATATCCGTTTTTCAAATGTGTTTCGACTATCTAGAAATTTGATGATTTGGCTTTGTTTTGAAAATTTAGAAGTTTTGGTTAAGTTCCGACTACGGAATTTGCTGCTTTTGAAAACTTTATGGACATGTATCAGTTTAGAGATATTTTCTTTGTAGACTTTTAGGCAGGGATTTAGTTGCATGTGGTGTAGGTTAAATAAGCTAGCTTGTAACTAAAATTTGAATCCTATATCTTCTTATATTTTTAGTTATTCATAATGCACTTAATTTGAAAGCAGTCATGAATGAAGGAAAATCGGGTATTTCCTGAGACTGACGTGGATTATGGCACCAAGCACACCACGTTCTCAATTTTTTATTTTCTCTCTTTTTAATTTCTATTTAAAATCATTCTTAACTTGTTTGCCTATTTTTTCCATTTGCTTTCTTCCAAAATCTAAGAAATTTCAATTAGATATTTTATCACAATCAGTGAAACATGTTTCCAGTATAGTTGGCTAACAAAGGTAATATAGTTCTTCTAACCTTCTTCTGTTTTCCCCAATTTTCTTTTCCTCCCCCTATTTTCTTTGTTTGATTTTTTTTATGCAAGCCAGGTTGTTGTTCTAATTATGCAAAGAATAACATTGCATTTTTCAACTATGTATTTAATATATTATGTTCACAATTCATCAATAGATTCTTACATTGCTGTATTACACTTAGTTTGTTCTGTTAGATAGACAATGATAACCAAGTTATCATTTACAGTTTAAATTAGGCAATTAAGTATATACAGTGACAACTGGATGAATAATGATTGATGATCAAGTTCAGTGAAGTACATACTCACAATCCTTTGAATCAAAACATAACTTTTGAAGTTTCTATCATCATATATTGCCTCTCCTAAATCGTTTTCATTAAACATTTTATGTACTACACTATATATTTAGGTAATGAGTCCTCAAATTTGGATAAAGAGGCACTAAACAATGAAATTGACATATGTAATCCCATAGTTGTAAATGAAAATATATCGACAATCTCAAATCATGACGAGATAACAAATCAAAATTCAGTTGTACTTGAAAAAGAAGTTATTACACCCCAATAGGTATGAAATTTGATACCGCTCAAGAAGTTTTTCAATGCTTTCGAAATTACGCAAAACACAAGTGGTTTCCGAAAAGAAAAAGGTTGAGTAAAAGACATGATCATGGATGCATAAGATATGTGACATTTGCTTGTTGACGATGTGGGAAGCCTGATTATAGAACCGAAAACTTGTTAATGCCTCAACCGACTAATGCAATAGGTTGCATGGTGAAATTTACATCTAGTTTGGGTCAAGATGGAAAGTGGCAAATTAATAAGCTATTCCTCGATCACAATCATGATTTAAGTCCTGCAAAAGCTTGATTTTTTCGATATTATCGCCAAATTGATGAACATGTGAAAAAGGCAACTCAAAGTTTGCGATATTGCTGCGATTGGACCTAAGAAAAGTTTTAATGCAATAGTAGTAGAGGCAGGTGGATATTTGGCAGAAGTAGAGAGGCTTATAAAGAATTTGGCGATGTTGTCACTTTCGATACAACATACTTAATAAACAAGTATGACATGCCTTTTGCTCTATTTGTCAGGGTTAACCATCATGGACAATCAATTTTGCTTGGATGTGGGTTGATTTCTAGTGAGACAACAAACAATTTTACATGGATTTTTAGAACATGGCTTGCTTGTATGTCTGATGTTGCTCCTTAAGGAATAATTACCGATCAAGACAGAGCAATGAGAAATGCAATAGAGTTAGCCTTCTCTAATACTACACATCGACTAGGTTTATGGCATGTTATGAAAAAAATGCCAGAAAAATTCAAAAAACACAACGAGTATGAGTTAATTAAATATAGTTTGCAAAAATTTGTATATGATACAAAGGACTTTGAAGAATTTGAATAAAGTTGGTATAAAATATTAGATAAGTTTGACTTGCATGAAAATACTTGGTTGGCTGAATTATATAAGGAAAGACATCATTGGGTGCCATATTTTGTGACAGCAAAGTTCTATGCTGGAATGTCCACTACACAAAGAAGATAAAGTATTAATGCTTTTTTTGATGGATATGTTAATGCTAAAACTATTATGAAGCAATTTGTTGAGCAATATGGTCATGCGGTGAAAGCTAAAATAGAGAAGGAAACATAAGCGCATTTCAAGTCATTTTCACAAAATATTCGATGTGCAACTACATATGATATAGAGAAGCAATTTCAAAGTGTTTATACGCTTAAGAAATTTAGAGAATTTAAAGTAGAATTAGTGGCCAAGTTGTATTGTGACATAGCTGAAACTAGAGAAAGTTGCATGGGAATAGAGTTTGACATACAAGAAGACCTGGTTATTGAAAATCATAGAAAACTAATGAGATTTAAAATCTTTTTTGAAAAATATAAATGTGAAATTAGTTGTAGTTGTCATAAGTTTGAGTTTAGAGGTATACTTTGCAGGAATGCACTTCTTGTGTTAACAAAAAATAATGTGACCCTAACAAATATATTTTAGATGGACGAAGAAAAGATATTTTGTGGTCCCATACAAGGATCCAAATCATTATGATGGTGCATAAGTAACCGCCGAACAATATCGGTATAATAAGATGTGTAATGAATTTTCAGACTTAGTTTCACAGGATGAACAAGCTTTTAGCCATGTCATGGAGTGGATAGAAAACCACAAATCTAATTTGTATTCAAAAAGGTACAACAAACCACATAAATTACCAAGATATGCGACCAAAGAGTGTACTACAGCAATCGGGGAATGTCTAAATGTGCACGATCCAGTACATTATAAAACGAAAGTGCGTAGATGCACAAATAGATTCAAGTATCCATCGGAAAAGAAGTCAGCAAAAAATGGCTTGATGACTCCAATAAGTAGGAATACACAGGTAAGGCCAAGGTTTATGCATTGCTGTTTTTTTATCCATATGAAACTTGAATAATAACTTCACAGCTTCGCATATTCATGTTTCTTGTATATTTGGATTAGTCTTTGAGATTTGTTACAGTGGAAGAAAAATGATGTATTCTCAAATGATTATTTAATCAAAGTAATAATCCTTGTATACTTTGGGAGATACAAATAGTTATAAGATTGAACATGTGAACAATAAACTTTATTTTAGTTCTAGTAGAAAATTTTATCTTTCCTTCTAGTAACCATAATTATGTTGGATCATAAGGTTTTGAATGCTGACAAGAGGCGGATGATCTTCACAAATCTACGACTATTGCGAATCTGAGCTCATCATTTCAAATATGGTTCATTTTGATTGAGTCTATATGTAGACAGTCAAGGATAGAATTTTGTTAAAATTTATCCTCAAAGCACATCACTCACAAATTCATTTTATGAAACATGCATATTATTTATAAACTTTCATATATATATATATATATATATATATATATATATTTAAAGTACTATGTGCACTGAAAATAAACAGTATTCAGTCAACTTAATACTATATATCAGTCGATTGATGCCGAGTATAAATTTTTAAAGATAAACAGCAGTCAGTGGACTAAACTGCTTAAGTTAGTCGTTTGACACTATGCATGTTTTTGTGCACGTTTGAAATTCAGTCGACTGTCCAAGAAAGTTCAGTCGACTGAATCTGTAACTGTCATTTTTCCCCAAAAGACACTTCTTTTGATCAAAGGGTTTCTTCTTGCTGGAAGTCACAACTCTTAGATTCTAATAGATGTCGTTTTTCAAAAGTCATGTCACATCACACACTATATATACACTCAAGATTCATATATTCAATTACATAATTCTCTATTCTCTTTTGATCTATAGCACTTAGCATTCTTGAGTTCAATATATACAACCTCTCATACAATCATTGCTTACATATTCATTTCCATAATTTTCAAGCAATATTATACTTCCTATTCTTTATACACATACAAATATACACATCTACTCAGAGGATAAGATCATAGGAAGTGTGTACTACAAGTGGAAAATCTGTGTTATTCAGAACACACAAGGTCAAGTTAAAATTTAGTTTGTTAGAATGTCCTATTCGGTTGCTTAGGCGGTGTAATACCTATTCCTTCGGTTAAGTGAGGGTTGCTAGTTTAAATCCAGAAGGAGTTTGGGACTGGATGTAGAACAGGAGTTTGAACTAGTATAAAAATCTCTGGTGTCATTTACTTTACTGCTTTATTTATTTACTTAGTTATTATTCCGCACAAGTAGTTTATCCATATTTCACGATCCTACAGCACAGACACTTTCAAATTTGGTATCAGAGCAAAGCCATCATATAACCTTAACATAGTTAACTAATATTTTTAACATGGAAAAATACCAGCACTGTTGTAAACTCTACCTTTCTAGAAGGACAATCTACTACACGGCCACCACTATTTAACGGACTGAACTATTACTATTAGGCTACAAGAATGAGAATCTATATACATGCAAGTAGTTATGAAATCTGGAACATTATGCAATCTGAATATGTTATTCCTACAACCGAATATTCAACATGGTCTAACACACAAAAATTAGATGCTACTACAAATGCTAAAGCTATGAATATGTTATATTGTGCATTACACAAAAATGAGTTCAATAGAATAAGCATGTGTAAAACTGCTCATGATATTTGGCTTACACTTAAAGTTACACAAGAAGGTACTAACAAAGTCAAACAAAGTAAAATTTCTATGCTCAAAAATCAGTTTCAGAATTTTAAAATGAAGCAAGATGAGACTATAAATGAAATGTACTCTAGATTTCAAGACATATATCATTCTTTGATAGCATTAGGAGAAACTTACATAGATTTTGATATTGTTTGAAAAATCCTCAACTCACTAATGGATAAGTAGGAATGAAAAGTCTTAGCAATCGAAGAAGCTAATGACATTCGACCATAAAACCAAAAGAGTTGATTGTAAATCTAATGTCATATGAAGTTAATCTCCAGGAAAAATGAGTACAAGCTCAAGATAAGAAACATATAGCATTCCAGGCAGAAAAAGATGAATCAGATTCAGATGAAGAAGATATGGCGTTCACTGCTGAAAATTTCAAAAAGTTTTTAAAATTTAGAAAGGGCAACAAATTCAGATGTAATAAGAACAACTCCAGCAACAATAATAACACCAACAAACCATCATCATATGCTCTAGAGTGTTATGAATGTCACAGGAAAGGTCACATAAAAAAAGATTGTCCTGAGCAAAAGAAAGACAAGTATAAGCACAAAAAGGTTAAATTCAAGAACAAAGCTTTCTCTATCACATGGGACGATATAGAATCATCTTCATCATCAAAAATGACACAGACGGCGATTCAAAACAAGCCAATGTTTGTTTTATGGCCACAAAAAATGAGGTAAGTAATCTAAATTTTAATGACCTTTCGGAAATCAATTCAAAATTACTTGACAAACTAAAAGGCAAAAATAGAAAATACAAAGAAACTCTTGAAAAATTGAATAGAACTGCAATTGAAGTAGAAATGGTAAGAGATGAAAAGAAAATTTAAGAGGAAGAACTCTAAGTTATTCAAGAATCTTGTTCTAATATGTCATCTCAACTTTCTCTGCTAAGTCAAGAGATAGAAACTCAGAAAGAAAAGAATGATGTTTTATTAAGTGAAAATCATGACCTTAAAGCAAATACCAAGATTTTAGAATTAGATAATTCTAGCTTTAAAACAAAGTTAGAAGATATTACTAAGAATGTTTCTAATTTTAATAAAGGTAGAGAAAATCTTTCCAGTATTATAGAAAATTCTCAAACAACTTTAAATAAAAGAGGACTAGGATATTCCTCTAAAAGTATTCCAAAGAAAAAGAAGTCTTCGTATAAAAGGACTAATAGAGTTGAAAATCTTAGTTCTAAAAATTCCAATTTTACTACTTCAATTAAAATTTAGTTCCTAAAATAAACAATTCTTTGATAAGAAACAAGTATATAAAATCTTTTATAAAAACTGTTCAAAAAAAACAAAGATTTTTTTTCAAAAGGAATTCTGAACCCCTAAGACCTAACTCTTAGGATCCAAAATAAAATGGTGGGTATCAATGTTAATTCTATATTTTGCAGATACCATCCAAAAAGAGAGGAAAATGGATACTAGACAGTGGTTGCTCAAAACACATGACAAAAAACAAAGGGATGCTAACAAACATTAACTACTCAGATGGAGGTTCTGTCACATTTGAAGATAATTCCAAAGGATATGTCATCGATAAAGGCAATAAGAGCAATAACGGTATATCTAATTTACCTCTTATTACAGATGTTTTATTAGTTAAAAATTTGAAACACAACTTATTTAGTATTAGCCAATTGTGTGACAAAGGATTTAATATTTCCTTTTCTGAAAATAAGTGTAGCATTTTTGATCAAAATAAAAATCTTATTTTTGAGGGTTTTAGAGATAAAAATATTTATGGTTTAAATATGAATATAAATCATAATACAAATACGTGTTTAATAGCCAAAGAAAATGATCCGTAATGATCCTTAAGAAATCAGCCTATTCGTTTTAGGTTCTGTTTAATGGCGTGCTTCTGTTCGTGGTTTTAGGTTCGCTCCAGATCTCGTTTGCTTCTTCTATGCCGTTTGCTTTCTTCCTCATTCTCCCATCGCTTTCGATGCCTAGCCCTCCTCCACTTCCCTCCATCCTCGTCGCTCCATCCCAATCGCCTTCTTCTACGAGATCTGGCAGGATATTTAACGTACCTTCTTCTGTGTCCTCGATTCCAATGACTCCTATGCTCTCTGAAACTGATTTCCCCCCTCTGCCTTCAAATAAGAATCTGCTCCCTGCCTCTGTTGAGTACCTAGGCTCGAATACTGAGTTGGTGAAATCTGTAAATGGTGCTGCGTCTTGTGGTCTTGTGCCTATGATTGATGTTGCTGCTGAGTTCGGTGCTTTTGGTGTTGGTATTGACGATAGCACGGTTGCTGCTGATTATTCTGGTAGTGCACAATGCGCATCAACTGTTCGACATTATGCAGTATACAAAATTGCCCCTATCCTCAATGTTTTATGTCCTGGTGATAAACTGCATGTGGCCTCATGTCTTGCGGCCTCTGATAGTGCTAAGGTAGCTGCCCCTTGCCCAACTAGCCTCAAAACGTGGTCTTCACTTTTTACTTCCTTTCCCCGTAATGCGGGTGCGTATGAACCAGTTGAGTTTGATATTGTTGAGGTTGATGGAGTGATGATCCCTCCTCCGAATGTTATGCAAGCTGGTATGGATTTTTGGTCAGATTATTTGGTTGGTTTCTTTTTGGACCCCAACCATCGCCTTCATGATGTGGCTGCTGTTTGTCGTAGGGCCTGGAGGATTCGCGGTGACCTCCGTGTTAAGCTGGTTGATTCCATGTACTTCCTGTTCTCCTCCTCCTCTGAGGAACGTAGTCGTGTTCTTGAGGCTGAGCCTTCTTTTTTTAATGGAAAACCATTTATTATTACTCCCTGGTCTCCAACGGTAGCTAGTGCTCGTGAGCAAGTTTTTTCTATCCCGGTTTGGGTTTACTTCTCTCAAATTCCTTCTGCTCTCCAACCGCTTCTTGGTTTGAATTGGCTTGCTTGCAATGTTGGTAAATTGAAATGCTTTGACTCTAACACAGTTGCGCGTGATAAGTTAGTATATGCTAAGGCTCTGATTGAGATTTCTCCCCATAAGCCTCTTCCATCCACTATTCCTGTCCAGCTAGCTATTGGCCACGTGGCTTATGTCCGTGTTCGTTATGGTTGGGTCCCTGACATTTGTTCCCCTTGTCACTCCTTTGGCCACTTATCTACCACTTGCTCGCATTCTGTTGTATCCGCTGATGCTCCTAAAATCCCTCTGCCATGGCCTCTGCTCAGGAAATGGGTTCCCAAAGTCACTCAGGTTGCTCCTCGTCCCGAGATTCCCTTTTCGGACCCTGGCCTGCCGCCCTCTATTGCTCGGCCTGCTTCCCCTTCGCCATCCATTGTCCCTTGTGTTGGTTCTGCAGTCATTTCTGTGCCGAATCTCTCTCCTCCTCATGTTGTTTGGGTTGAGTCTGAACATTGTTGGGTTGATCGACGTTCTGATATGTGTTTCAACCCTGTGGATGATTCCTATTTTAGATATGTTTCTGCCGATCCTTTGGATCTTCAATGCCTTTATTATACTCCCTCTGGTGATTCCTTGGTCCTTGACTTAGATGGTTCGTTTGCCGAGAGAAATTCTGTCATGCTCGCTGATACAACCTGGGATTGATCCTTTATTTACTCTTCTAAAGCTGTGATTTATGATCCTTCTCTTGTTGTCCTATTTCGTCCCTATTTTGGTCTCCTTGGGGATGTGGTTTCTTCCGGGTGGTTGTGGGCGTTGGTGAATCTTCCTCTTCAGAGGAGATCTAGTCTTGTTTTCTATATTAGTAGCTGTGACATGTCTTCCATACTCCTGTGTTGTATTTTCTTCTCTCTATTTAGTAGTTAAGGTGTATCTACCTTACTCCTGTATTTCAAGTTTTTATTACATTCGTAATAAAAAGTGGACGGTCCACTATAAAACCAGCTGGCCTTGCCAAAAAAAATGATCCTTGGTTATGGAACAAAAGATTCTGTCATATTACTTTCAAAACTATAAATAAATTATCTAAAAATAATTTAGTAAATATGAATTTTAAAGTAAACAATATTTGTGACGCTTGTCAATTAGGAAAATTATCAAAATCACCTTTTAAATCAAAGAAAAATATTTCTACTATATGACCATTAAAAATATTACATTTAGCTCATACTGGTCCAACTCAAATTCAATCTATATATCATAATGAATATGTATTGTTATAGTAGATGATTTTTCAAGATATACTTGGACTATTTTCTTAAAAAATAAAAGTGATACCTTTGAAATTTTCAAAAAATTTGCAAAGAGAATTCAAAATCTCAAAAATTAAAAATATTAGAAGTGATCATGGAGGAGAATTTGAAAATGAAGCATTTGAACATTTTTGTAATAAAAAGGGAATTTATCACAATTTTTCTTTTCCTAGAACACCACAACAAAATGGAGTTGTAGAAAAAAAAATAGAACATTACCAGAATATGCAAAAACTTTGTTATATGGAAATACATTACCAAAAAATTTCTGGCCAGAAGCTATAGCTACTGCTTGCTATGTTCTAAATCATGTCTCCATCCGACCTTTAACAAAACACACTCCATATGAACTTTTTCATCATAGAAAACCAAACATTTCTTATTTTAAAAATTTTGATTCAAAATGTTTTATCTTAAATAAAAAGATCAGCTTGGAAAATTCGATCCAAAATCTGATGAAGGAATCTTCATAGGGTATTCAGATCATATCAAAGCTTATCGAATTTGCAATAAAAGAACAAAAACAATCGAAGAAACACTTTATGTTTCATTCGATGAGAATTTCAATTTTAATAAAAAATTTGAGGATAAAGAAAATATACCTATTGCAATCACAAATATGGTTACTCAAAATAATTTTGAAGAAGATGAAAACATTATTTATAATTTTGAACAAAATGAAAACATTGATCATAATGAAAATGAATTGAGATCTCCTCCTAGGTTTTATGAGATCACCCAGTAGAAAATGTCATAGGAGAAATTGATTCACATGTTAGTACTAGAAATCAACTTAATCAAATGGGCCATGTAGCTTTTCTTTCTCAAATCGAACCTAAAAATGTAAAAGAAGCATCTACTGATGACTATTGGATTATTGCTATGCAAGAAGAATTAAACCAATTTAAATGGAACAATGTTTGGGAACTAGTTCTTAGACTAAGCTATCAAATCGTCATTGGTACCAAATGAGGTGACGACTCAGAATTTTAAACATTTGGAATTGAGATATTTGATTGATTTTAAATATATGGAAGTTATTTTAAACTTGAATTTCAGATTTAACTATGGATTTGGCAATTAAATTATTGAATTTAATTTTTTGAAGTTGGATAAAAACTTGAGTCTTCAGTTATAAGCTGATTAAAAATAATACGAAGACTTGAAAATTCATATTAACAATACTGAAGATAATGGAAGCTTCATAATTTAATTTGGAAATGATTTATTCAGTTTTGGAAATTATATCGTTTAAATCGATATTTAAAAATAGCCTTCCGAGGCACAATCTCAGAATTTGACGAAACCAGTTCCATTGGATCCATAATATTGTATTATTATCGGATTTCAATTTTTGTAGCATTCGGAGTTGTCGTGTGGTTGTACGGATTGCAAACGCACTGAAAATTAAATCGAAATTCAATTAAATAGCCCGGTCCAAAATGCTATCTTCTTCATACGATCGAATTTGGACCCGAAACCTTTTCCATTGCATTCGGAATAGGCGTATAATATTATCGACGCCTAGCGGCATGCCTCGAATGGAGATTGAGTGTAACGACCCGGGAATTTCGATTCCGAAAATTCCAGATAATTAGTGAAAAAGAAGAAAAAGAAAGAAGAAGAAGGAACAGAAACACCAAAACACAGAAACCCTCACATTCGCAGCGGATCAAAATATAATAATAAATAATATCAGTTTTACAAAGAAGAACTGTATCAATACTCTTCTACATTTATACATCAGAGTTACAACTATTACACAACACAGGACAAATGAATCAATCTATTTCAGATACTCTAATATATCATAGCAGAGACTCTCTATACGATTCTGCTCTCCAACTCACCTCCTGAGCTCCAGATCATCCTTACCTGAAAATCTGTAATACTCGGTCTGACCCGAGCATTACATCAAAGTGACACCCGGGTCAGGCTGGAAACCAGCGTGAGTAAACTCATCTAACAAGGAATACCAAAACACACAACTTATATAAACCCGGGGTAACTAATCAATTTACAACTTCACAAGTTGCTATCGACATCATCAATTTCTAAGTACCAAAACTTAGATTAAATGGTTCCATTCACTTAAACGTTCCATTCCAGCTTATAGATTTCACCTAGTAATTTATAAAGAATCGAAGTGGTTTCGGGTATTTTTACTAATACCCGACTCCGGTCTCTTCGAAACCAATATTATCTTAACTTAAATTATTCAAGTGAAATACAACTCGATTTTAAATTCAGGATGTCACATAATTCATCAACAATAGATAACTACATCATCATAATTTAAATCAAACATATCTTATCACATAGCATCACAAACAGCATATCAGGAATAACAATTAATCAAAGATTTCCAATATCGTTCTGTTATCCCTTAATTACATTTAAGTAATTAACCCTTAATTAGTTTTACAAATTAATTATCCTTAACCCAATACGGTAATTAACCTTTAATTGTTTCATTAATTAATTGCTAACCATAATTATTAATCACCCTTGATTAATAACATCAGTAATTAACTACCATTAATTACTTCACCAATAAATTAATTACTCCTTAATTATCTCTAATTAATCCCCTTGATTAATTAGACAAAATAATTTAATCCAAATTACTTCCATCATTAACACCTTAAATTACATTCAGCAATTATTGATTAATTACTTCCTTAAGTAATTACAATCCCATTAATTACGATAAGTAATTATTCATCAAATCATCAAGTGTTTAAATAAATTAAACTTAATTAATCAATCTAAACTAATCACATTAAACCAATTAATTACATCAAGTAATTAATTTATTAATTACTTCTATTAAATAACTAAACATAAACAATTTAAATTCAAACTTATTTTATTTCAAAAACAGAACACAATTTCCAGATTTCAATTAAAAAGAAACTAGAAATAGAACTTATTTTCAATTTCTATTTTACAATTTAAAACTTTCATTTTAAATTCAAAACCAATATTCTTTTATACTTTAAAAGTTGTTAAACAAAATTTCAATTTTCAAATTTAAATTATTCAAACTCAGATTCAAACCAATTTGAAATCAGATTTCAAACTCAGGCTTTAACAAATTTTTAAACTTTAGTTTACATTTAAAATTTTCCCTTAAATTTTCAAAACAGAAACAGGGTTCTGTTTTATTTTTAACCAATTAAATTTTTTTTTTTAAAAAACAAACAGACCAAGATTTAAACTATTTGAATTCAGATTAAAATTTCAGGTTCAAATCTAAGTAAAATTCCAGTTTTTATTTAAACTTTACTTTAAATTTTAAAAAAAAGCAACAGGTTTCTGCTTTGTTAATAAACCTGAAACAAGAGACATACTCGAGCAACCCTCAATTTTACTTCGAGTAAAATCATAACCTTCTTCGAGTTACAACTTAAATTTCCCGAGACCATCACTAGACACCAAAATCATGTAACCACCAACATATCACAACACCACCACATCCCACTGAGCACATATACAGCAACTCCGTCCATCGCTGGCCAACTTTGAGACCTCTCCACAATCGGCAATCAACCACTCAGGCCAAACCAACAACAACCCAAACATCACTTGCTCGAATTCGAGATCAAGATCAATTCTCAAACCTGGAACAGGCAGTGCCTACCTCAATCCAAACCTGTCAGCGCTTCCTATATAAAACTCCGACCACCTTCGCCTTTGAAACTTCGTCGAAGTCTTCGACAACTCACCATCTACCAATACCCAAATTATGGATGAACTCGATCCACTACACTGGCCGAAAAGATCGAATGTATCTTACCCAGTAAAACTAGGGTTCAAAACTGCAAATCCCAATTTCAAGATCCAAATTGAAATGCAACCCAACCTGATAATTTTACCCTCAACCCTGATCCTTCCTCCACCTCCAGGAGGCAATTCCAACCATTCGAACCCATAGATCACCAGAAACATCCTAATGACCAATTTCTGGTTAAACCAGAAATGCAACTTCAACCTTAATCTAAAAATTAGGATTATAGTTTTAAAATTCACATTTTAGATTAAGGACTTGATTTATAATCCTGAATCCAAGAATTACTAACTTGAATTTTCACTGATTTAAATGTTTGATCATCTGTTTATGGTTCCAGAGACCCTTCCATATTTTTTCTAACCTAAATAAAAATTTAAACTGAAGTTTATGATGAAACAAACATATTTTATTTAAGTCTTAAATACAAACCAAGATTTAAAACAAGAAATAATGGTTTTTAAATCAAACAGAGGCTTGAAAATCAAAGAAACAGAGATGCTACAGGTAAACAAGCATGCATACCTCATTTCCACAAATTCATGTTCATGCAGATAATTTTTTTTTTTCATTCACTTCAATGATCATCACATGCAGATCAATATTCAGAGGGTTTTTAAAATGTTAAAGAGTAATCTACTCACCAGACAGAAAGAAAACAGATGCCGGGTTTACTTGTTCCAGGCTTGTTTAATTTTTCGAACTTCTTTTGTTTCAATTTTGCTTGCGGTTTGTTGAATTGATCTCGAATTCTTGTTGTATGCTTACTTGATCAAGTTGAAGTTGAACCCGTTGTTGAAGCTTAGTTGAATGTTGAAACAAGCTGAAGCTTTTTTTTCAGAAAGTTTACTAGTTTTTGAACAAATATGTTTACAGGCTTGGATTTTTTTTTTTTTTTTGAAGTTTGGATATTAACATCTTTTTGATCTAAAATTTCTTTGTTTGGTTGAGAAAAAAAAACATCAAAATTGAAAGAGAGGAAGTATATGTCTTATAAATTAAAATATGATTTATTGAAAATATAAAAGAAAGTAAAATTAAAGGTTGACACATGTCAAAACCTTACATTTGTCATTTATCATTTAATTACATTACACATATTCATCTATCCTTACAATTTCCTTAAAACCACCTTAATATGTTTACAAGTGTTAAATTTCTTTTATTATATAAACTTTTTTTTCTTTTTACAAAAATTATTTAAGTACATATACATTTATGTTTTACATTTACATGTATATAATGTTTGTCTCTCACTCTACTTAACTATTCAACACATGTTATTAAAAAGCTTATATAACAACACTTGCAATTAGGTATGAATAAATTAGTTTTTAAATGGTTAAAAAGCTTTCATAATTAATTTCCTAATTAATAAATACATATCTTAATTTATATCAATTAAAACCCTTTAAAAGAAAATAATACAAAACAACTATATTCTAAATAAAATCATATAAAAATATATTTAAGATATATATATATATATATATTCTTTGGATTTCAATATTTTAATCCAACTTCAAATTTAAATTTAAATTCAATTCATATATTAAATTTGTAAATAATAAAATTCTATTTTAAAATCTATTTATACGTATATTTACAAACATCACATTACTATTATCGTTTGAAAATAAAAATTTCGCCAAGACTAAATAATTTATAAAGGAGATTATTAAATAATTATCTTCCCATATTTGAATATTAATCATCGAATTTATTTGTTTCATTCTTAACAATCAGAATTCCTATTAATTTACCCAATTATTTATCGATTACAGATGTCTAGAATTTCGGGATATCACATACCTCCCCCCTTTGAATCTTTTCGTCCTCGAAAAGGAACGAAGCCAAAATTTTATTAAAATGCTTATTTTTTTAGAAAAATTATTCTTTGAAACACTTCTAAAATACTTTTAAAATCTACATAATACTATAAAATGGTTTTATAAAAATACTTTTTATAACTCGATGTCTCAACCAGTCTATCCTTGTTCTCCTAGAAATTCGGTCATACGTTGATCAGGCGTATGACTGAAAATCTACAAGTGCTTGGCAGACTCGTTTTCAACATCCAGTGAAAATACTTTGAAAATAATTTTTTTATTGAAAATACAGAAAACAGTTGTTTTTTTTTTTGAAAATAGAGGATATATCTTTGGTGAGAATGCTTTGGAAATCATCACCCCCATCCATGGTCACAGTAACATTCCAGGGTTACGTTGCCGTCGCAGCAAAAGTCCATGTAACTGCACGCTCTCTGCGGCCTCTCGATTACGCCATGGATCCCACACAACAGATCACAGTTACATCCAGGGTTACGTTGCCGTCGCAGCAAAAGTCCATGTAACTATAGGCCCTCAGCGGCCTCTGATTTTCGCTGTCGAAATGAGACCTCTCCTCTCATACATGGGTCGCAGTCTGTCGATATAAAATCAAACGCGGACTGTTGGCTCTCAGCGGCACACACGACTTTCGCTATGTTATACCATAGGTCTCAGTCAACCGATATAAAATCAAACGCAGACTGTTGGCTCTCAGCGACACACACGACTTTCGCTATGGTATACTCTACTCATAATCCCCAGGAACTAGTTTCGTCCGGACTCCTCACAGGATCAACTTTGAACCCCCCCCCCCTCCCCGGGGGTCAAGCAGCACCACCCGGTGGTACTCCTGAGAAGTTCATTTCAAGGGAGCGCCTTTTTCCCCAGAGCCATCATCAAAACATTTTATACTATACACATATAGTATTTTCAAATCATACACTTAGTATGATCTCATAAAAAGCTCCTTTACTCAAAATCGATTATTCTAAAATCGATAATTCTCAAACTAGGCTTTCCAAATTCTCATATTAATTTTACCCAAAAATCAAAAACCTTTCCAAATCCAAATGTTCCCCAAACCCTTACCAAAATCCTCATAAGATCCTTTATATATATACAGATATATATGATTTTTAAAACTTTGGATCATTACAAACCTGTATAAAACTCCTTTTATACTTCAAACATTTTCAAAAACCCTTTTCTTCTGGCAAAAGATTCAACAAGGGGAGTTTCATTTTATAAAACAAAGATATTTAACTTTGTTTACTCAAAATCAAATATTCAAATTTGATTACTTCTTTCAATATCATTTTCATTTAAATCCGTATGATGTACACATATCATCCGTACGCTATATCAATCTGATCGCTCACTCGATCACACAATTTCACTTCCGTACTAGTATCGTCCACCCGACTTCCTAGTGCGGACACAGATCTGGTTTCTTGATTAGAAACCGTTATTCTCCTTGCATAGTCCTAACTATGATAGAGAATATCCAGAACCAATCAACAATCCATATCCAGGTTCGCCGTCGAAAATCGAGTGAAAAATCCCACTGGGATCGATATAACTATCCCGAAATACTGTGCTCGAATCTGGATCAAATCAGTATGCAAATAGAATAACATACGTACACCCTACATATTTATCTTTATTAGTTATTAGCCAAATCAATTCTATTTCTATTCACATTCACTTTAATTTTCATTCACTTACTCACAATTGCTTCAATCCATTTGGATTATCACCTCTATTCTTATCTCGATTAGGTAATTATCCATAACAGTTTGAACTCCGACCGGTTTATCTAGAAAATAGCTTGAAAATTTTAAAAATAGATAAGTAGTTGGAAAATAATTACTACTTTGTAAAATAGGTGTAAAATAGTTCGAAAATAGTTAAAATAATTATAGAAAGTTTAAATAATTGCAAAATAATAGTAAGATAGTAATTAGTTTATAAAACGGTTGGAAAATTGTTAAACAATTTCAAAAATAATTGTAAAACAAGTATAAGATAGTTTGGCTTTTAAAAGAAAGGTTGTATATATAATGAACAGCTTGGGAAAAATAAGTTTATATTAAAAATAGTCCAGAGTCAAAACTGCTCACTTCCCAATCTCCATTCTCATCAGTTCAATTTAAACTTCCTCTTCCATTTAAATTGACCCAATTCCAATTTAAATAACTTCAATTTCTATTGAAATTGATTCAACCCCAATTCAAGTTGAATTAACCACAGTTTCTTTTCAAATTTAACTTTATTCAACTTTGTTATCAAATTCTTCTAATTCAAATAAATTTCAATTGAACTAGTTCTAGTTTCAATTCATTTCATCTCCAGTCTGAATTTATCTCAATTTCAAACTCCATTACCAAATCAAGTTGAATTATTCTTGATTTTATCCCAAAATTTAATTCAAATTTCATTTGAATTTAAAACTATTCAACTTTAATTACAATTCCAAATTATTCAAATCAATTTGGACTAATTTCAAATTGAATCCACTTCAATTTCAAACTAATCAAATTCAAATTTTCCATTTGAATTTAATACCTATAAATCTTCAATCACAATTTTAATTAATTCAAATCAAATTCAATTTGAACTAATTTCAATTCAAATTCCAGATTTAAACCATCTCGAATTATATAAATTCGAATTAAATTTACTAAGGTTGGTTTAACTCTTTAAACCAAGTTAACCTTTATTAAAAGCTTTTAAACGATTAAATTTCGAGTCAAATTCTCAAAATTCCATTTTAAATTATCTCTATAATGGATACATTACCACACTTCACTTCTCATTCATTCAAACAAATCCAATTCACAATTTAAAGATTATTAATAACAATAGGACGATATCATCCAATTCATCTTAAAACATCCATCGATTTCCAATTTCCAGATCTCAAACCCATTTTGAGATCACACAAACTCCCAAATTCAAATTAACCATTTAACTTTCCAAGTTAAATCCCAATTTCATCTTGATATTTCCAAATCAGATTGTTCATTCAAACTTATTGAACTTCCTCTGAGTCAAATTCAATCAATCTCGTTTAACCTTACTCAAATTTGAATTCTCCATTTCAAAATTTTCAAAATACTTTTCCCACTTATAAGTTCAAAAACTTATCACTTTGGGTATCATATCTTATTCCAAATTCAAAACTTAATATTTAAAGTTTATTTCAATCGACCTTTGATATTATATATATCCACATATATACATATTAATTTCTTTTACATACTAAATTATACTTTAAAATTTTAAACCACATTTGGTTTTAATTCAAAACAAATTTCTTTTAAATTTTCAAACAACTCTTGTTTGAAATAGGACCATTTCATTCAAATGCATTAAATAATATTATTTATTATTTCTTTAAATTAATTCTGTTATTAACTAGTTCCAATTAACCACATTCGGTAATTAACTTAATTCTTAATTACCTTCATTAAGTACTTGTCCCTTAAATTACTTACCTCTAGTTACTTCATTAAGTAACTTCCTCTTAATTTATCATTTCCAATTATTATCCTGAAACCTTTCCCAAATTCAAGATTTAATTTCAGTTTGGTTGTATTTCTGTTACTTCTTAATTTAATTCAATAATTTAACAACCAATTCCTTTACTATTTGTTAGAAAGATATATTGCTTTATATATCAAAATATAATCTTATATAAAATCTTTTAAAATCTTTATATAAGAAAATAACAAGTACGCTCTCTCATATATATATATATATATATATATATACACACACACACTCAACTCATTCTAGGGTACCACTTACCCTATCCTTAATGAGTAATCCCACCAGAGCCAAGGTTCTCGCTTAACCTTCTGCTCTGATACCAAATGTAACGACCCGAAAATTTCGATCCCAAAAATTCCAGATAGTTAGTGAAAAAGAAGAAAAAGAAAGAAGAAGAAGAAGATGGAACAGAAACACCAAAACACAAAAAACCTCACATTCGCAGCGGATCAAAATATAATAATAAATATTATCAGTTTTACAAAGAAGAACTGTATCAATACTCTTATACATTTATACATCAGAGTTACAACTATTACACAACACAGGACAAATGAATCAATCTATTTTAGATACTATAATATATCATAGTAGAGACTCTCTATACGATTCTGCTCTCCAACTCGCCTCCTGAGCTCCAGATCGTCCTTACCTGAAAATCTGTAATACTCAGTCTGACCCGAGCATTATATCAAAGTAACACCCGGGTCAGGCTAGAAACCAGCGTGAGTAAACTCATCTAACAAGGAATACCAAAACACACAACTTATATAAACCCGGGGTAACTAATCAATTTACAACTTCACAAGTTGCTATCGACATCATCAATTTCTAAGTACCAAAACTTAGATTAAATGTTCCATTCATTTAAATCGTTCCATTCCAGCTTATAGATTTCACCTAGCAATTTATAAAGAATCGAAGTGGTTTCGGGTATTTTTACTAATACCCGACTCCAGTCTCTTCGAAACCAATACTATCTTAACTTAAATTATTCAAGTGAAATACAACTCGATTTTAAATTCAAGATGTCACATAATTCATCAACAATAGATAACTACATCATCATAATTTAAATCAAACATATCTTATCACATAGCATCACAAACAACATATCAGGAATAACAATTAATCAAAGACTTCCAACATCGTTCTGTTATCCTTTAATTACATTTAAGTAATTAACCCTTAATTATTTTCACAAATTAATTATCCTTAACCCAATACGGTAATTAACCTTTAATTGTTTCATTAATTAATTGCTAACCATAATTATTAATTACCCTTGATTAATAACATCAGTAATTAACTACCCTTAATTACTTCATCAATAAATTAATTACTCCTTAATTATCTCTAATTAATCCCCTTGATTAATTATACAAAATAATTTAATCCAAATTACTTCCATCATTAACACCTTAAATTACATTCAGTAATTATCGATTAAATACTCCACTAAGTAATTACAATCCCATTAATTACGATAAGTAATTATTCATCAAATCGTCAAGTGTTTAAATTAATTAAAATTAGTTAATCAATCTAAACTAATCACATTAAACCAATTAATTACATCAAGTAATTAATTTATTAATTACTTCTATTAAGTAACTAAACATAAACAATTTAAATTCAAACTTATTTTATTTTAAAAACTGAAACACAATTTCCAGATTTCAATTAAAAAGAAACTAGAAATTAAACTTATTTTCAATTTCTATTTTACAATTTAAAACTTTCAGTTTAAATTCAAAACCAATATTCTTTTATATTTTAAAAGTTGTTAAACAAAATTTCAATTTTCAAATTTAAATTATTGAAACTCAGATTCAAACAAATTTGAAATCAGATTTCAAACTCAGGTTTTAACAAATTTTTAAACTTTAGTTTACATTTAAAATTTTCCCTTAAATTTTCAAAACAGAAACAGGGCTCTGTTTTATTTTAAACCAACTAAATTTTAAAAAAAAAAACAAATAGACCAAGATTTAAACTATTTGAATTCAGATTAAAATTTCAGGTTCAAATATAAGTAAAATTCCAGTTTTTATTTAAACTTTACTTTAAATTTAAAAAAACAGCAATAGGTTTCTGCTTTGTTAATAAACCTGAAACAAGAGATATACTCGAGAAACCTTCAATTTTACTTCTAGTAAAATCATAACCTTCTTTGAGTTACAGCTTAAATTTATCGAGACCATCACTAGACACCAAAATCCGGTAACCACCAACATATCACAACATCACCACATCCCACTTAGCACATGTACAGCAACTCCGTCCATCGCTGGCCAACTTCGAGACCTCTCCACAATCGAAAATCAACCACTCAGGCCAAACCCACAACAACACAAACATCATTTGCTCGAATTCGAGATCGAGATCAATTCTCAAACCTAGAACAGGTAGTGCCTACTCAATCCAAACCTGTCAGCGCTTCCTATATAAAACTCCGACCACCTTTGCCTTTGAAACTTCGTCGAAGTCTTCGACAACTCACCATCTACCAATACCCAAATTATGGATGAACTCGATCCACTACACTGACCGAAAAGATCAAATGTATCTTACCCAATAAAACTAGGGTTCAAAATTGCAAATCTCAATTTCAAGCTCCAAATTGAAATGCAACCCAACCTAATAATTTTCCCCTCAACCCTGATCCTTCCTCCACCTCCAGGAGGCAATTCCAACCATTCGAACCCATAGATCACCAGAAACATCCTAATGACCAATTTCTGGTTAAACCAGAAATGCAACTTCAACCTTAATCTAAAAATTAGGATTATAGTTTTAAAATTCACATTTTAGATTAAGGACTTGATTTATAATCCTGAATCCAAGAATTACTAACTTGAATTTTCACTGATTTAAATGTTTGATCATCTGTTTATGGTTCCAGAGACCCTTTCATATTTTTTCTAACTTAAATAAAAATTTAAACTAAAGTTTATGATGAAACAAACATATTTTATTTAAGTCTTAAATACAAACCAAGATTTAAAACAAGAAATAATGGTTTTTAAATCAAACAGAGGCTTGAAAATCAAAGAAACAGAGATGCTACAGGTAAACAAGCATGCATACCTCATTTCCACAAATTCATGTTCATGCAGACAATTTTTTTTTTCATTCGCTTCAATGATCATCACATGCAGATCAATATTCAAAGGGTTTTTAAAATTTTAAAGAGTAATCTACTCACCAGACAGAAAGAAAATAGAGGCCGGGTTTACTTGTTCCAGGCTTGTTTAATTTTTCGAACTTCTTTTGTTTCAATTTTGCTTGCTGTTTGTTGAATTGATCTCGAATTCCTGTTGTTGAAGCTTAGTTGAATGTTGAAACAAGCTGAAGCTTTTTTTTCCAGAAAGTTCACTAGTTTTTGAACAAATTTGTTTACAGGCTTGGATTTTTTTTTTGAAGTTTGGATATTAACATCTTTTTGATCTAAAATTTCTTTGTTTGGCTGAGAAAACAAAACATTCAAAATTGGAAGAGAGGAAGTATATGACTTATAAATTAAAATATGATTTATTGAAAATATAAAAGAAAGTAATATTAAAGGTTGACACATGTCAAAACCTTACATTTGTCATTTATCATTTAATTACGTTACACATATTCATCTATCCTTAAAATTGCCTTAAAACCACCTTAATATGTTTACAAGTGTTAAATTTCTTTTATTATATAAACTTTTTTTTCTTTTTTTAAAATTATTTAAGTACATATACATTTATGTTTTACATTTACATGTATATAATGTTTGTCTCTTACTCTACTTAACTATTTAACACATGTTATTAAAAAGATTATATAACAACACTTGTAATTAGGCATGAATAAATTAGTTTTTAAATGGTTAAAAAGCTTTTATAATTAATTTCCTAATTAATAAATACATATCTTAATTTATATCAATTAAAACCCTTTAAAAGAAAATAATACAAAACAACTATATTTTAAATAAAATCATATAAAAATATATTTAAGATATATATATATTCTTTGGATTTCAATATTTTAATCCAACTTCAAATTTAAATTTAAATTTAATTCACATATTAAATTTGTAAATAATAAAATTCTATTTTAAAATCTATTTATACATATATTTAAAAACATCACATTACTATTATCGTTTGAAAATAACAATTTCGTCAAGACTAAATAATTTATAAAGGAGATTATTAAATAATTATCTTCCCAGATATGAATATTAATCATCGAATTTATTTGTTTCATTCTTAACAATCAGAATTCCTATTAATTTACCCAATTATTTATCGATTACAGATGTCTAGAATTTCGAGATATCACATTGAGATTTTGAGATGCGTCATTGGAGACGATTTAAATTTGAATTTGAATTTTGAATACAAATAATATATATAAATATTATAGCATCAGACATGTATCCTCTTGAACAACACTTGTTCCGTTTCCTCTGAAGATTTGTACACGTGTTCGTTCTTTTTTCTAAAGGATATAATATCTTGACTATAAAAATAAAATTAAAAAAACAAATAAAGAAAGATGCTTCATCTATATTTAATTATAATGGCCGCATTCTTTCTAGATCTCGAAATCAAACATAAGGCCGATGATTTTTTTCGTTCCCTACTCACTCAAAAAAAAATTAAAATCGTTCGCCTAGTTTACATATATAAAAAAATCAAATCAAACAAAATCGAAATCGAAGGCCAAAGCGCGGTCACGACCACACGTGCATGCGCGAAGGGGAAGGTGGGCAGCCGCAAATTTGCGAAGGAGGCGTGATTAAAATCGGCAAGCTAGGCATGGTGACTTCGATCGTCAATGGACAGGCGGGGGAAAACAACATATGTCACAAGCTCGATTTCAGCAGGTGGTGCACTTGCATACGTGAAGGCGACGACTAGAGGCATTTTGGCTAAGGTTTCGAGTAGTCGCATCATTTGGGGTTCAAGTCGGCTAGGGTTGTGGCGAATCGGTGGATTCGACGTCGAAGCGAAGAAGGATCACGAGATATAGTGCATTGGCATTTTGGCGATGCTTGGTGTGGACAGCGAGATGATGGGTGGTCTCGAGTCTGTAGCATGAGGAGGTATTCGTTCTTCTTTTTAAATTGTACAAGTTTATTTTTTGCTTTAATAAAATATACAAAGAAAGGTATATAATTTACAGTAAGACAAGTGCAGTTTTTTCAATTTATATATTCAAATACAGAAAGATATTACAATAAAGTATAAGGTAATTCTGATTAAATTTAATAGCTACACGTATATATTTGCATGCATGTCTTAATTTAATTTTATGTTAGAATTCAGAAAAGGTTTTATATAGAAAGGATTTTGAAAGAAATATATAGGAATTTTAAATAATTGAAAAGTTTTATATAAAAATAGATTTTTGAATCGATATAAATTAAGTTTTTAAATGTATGTAGTTTTAAAGGAAGAAAAAAAATAAACATTTACACATTTTTATTTACTAGTTTATTTTAAATAATATTTGGGAGATTAACTTATTTAATTTATTTTTGGAACTTAAAATTTATTAATTGAAAGAAAATATAGTTTAAATAAAATTTTGGGTTAATTAAATTTATTTAAGGAAAATTAATTGTTCGGTTAATCCCAATTATTAATAAATTGTACAATGTTTATACAAGGTTTAAAATCATGGAGAAAAAGTCGGGATTGGATTGGATTACAAAATAAAAGGGGAAAGTTGAGATCTTCTCACTTAATTGGAATCTCCAGTTAATTTTAAATAGTTAAATCTAAAATTGATTGATTGTGTGCTTGGATGATTAATTTATTATCAGTTATATTAGTTTAGACCCTATGCGCCACATAATAGCGGATGATATTATGTTAAACCCATGTACCGCGATATTCCACCTCAAAGTGGAATTGGTATTATATATGTATTTGAAATGATTGATTTTCCGCATTATATAGCGGATGAGACCCTATGCATCGCATAATAGCGGATGATATTTTATAAATCCCATATACCACGATATTCCACCTCGAAGTGGAATAGGTATTTAATTGTTCTTCTAAGGTCTGTAGATGCAGGGAAACATGTTGGAGGGATCCAACTGGATTCCCCAAATATTTAATTTGTTTTGTATGTTTTGTGTTGATTATTTATAATCTGTGTGTGATTATATATGATTGAAATCGTTGAAGGCTATAATTCAGTCGAATTTTTTTTGGTATCGTAGGATACCAAAAATAAATAAAAACTGGATTTTGAAATTTTTTTAGAGAATCTATAATAAATTCATTTAAAGAATTGGGCGAATTTAAAGAAGAAATTTAAATAGATAAAGTTTTATTTTGAAAAATTATTGAATAAAATTGCAAAATATGGAAAAAGTTTAATAAATGGATTTCAAGTAATACTATTCAAAAGGTGAATAATTTATTTTAAAAATAATGGTTTTTAAATAATTTGGAAAACACAAAGGAATTTGTTATATAAATAAATTCGGAAATTGATTTGCTGTTAAAAGAATAAATCTTTTAAAAATCAGTATGAAAATTTGATTTGGTGTTTGAATGAAAATCGATTTGGTGCTGAAATAAATTTAGAAATCAATTTGGAATTTGATTTGGTGTTTAAAATAAAATTTGAAATCAATTTGAAAATTGATTTGGTGTTTTTAAATGATTTTTTAAAATCTATTTAAATATCATATATTAGTGGATTTTTTGGGAATTTGAATTTACAATGGGAATTTAAAAAGGAAAGGGAAATTTGTTTTAATAATAAATATTGTTTTATTTTTAAAAGTTTGGAAAGGAATTTACGGATTTGGAACGCATATTTAAAATAAATCCAGAAAGATTTATTAATTTATTTGAATGAAACATTTTAGAATGGATGGTGTACTTTCCTGGAAAGCCAAGTACGTTTTTAAAATAGCCTTTGAAATAAAATTAAAACTTCTAGATTTGGTTTTAAAATAATATTGTTGGAGAAATTATTTTTGGGAATTGTTTTAAATCTTCAAAGTAAAGATTTATTTAGTTAAGTATAGAAGGGAACGTTTTAAAGATTAAATTGATATTTGATTTAGAAAATAGTTATTTATATATTTACACCCTATCTACTAATTTATTTTAAAATTAGTTTTGGACTTGAATTTTTATATGAGATATTAATATAATATTTTTCATAACTTATATTTAAGCAAGTATTTCAAAATAGTTTTATTTTAAATGTTTCCAAGTATATTTTGGGCAAGTATTTTATATTATTTTAAAATATTTGAACTCGGCAGATTTTCAGTGGAAATGAATAAATATTGGAAATTTCTTTCCCGCGTAAGGAAAAAAATGGTTTCAAATTTGTTTTCAAAGGATTAAAGTGTGAAAATCGATTTGAAATTTGTTTTTGAAGGATTGAAATGTGGAAATTGATTTGAAAATTGTTTCCAAAGTGTTGAAAAGTGAAATTATTTCTTGTAAAGATATTTTGAAATTAATAATTTAGGAAAAATTATTTGAAATCAAGTGATTGTTGTGAATGATGATTGATAGTTAAATAACCGACTATCAATATTGGCCTTTTTAATGACATTTGTATTTCGATACGACCGGGGTCGGATTTCAAATGAATATTCGAAAAGCACATTGAATCGTTGTGGTTGCGATGGATCTTTTGTCCAAAAGATCAACGTGGAAATTGTTGTGATTTGTTTGAAATCTGAATATAACACTTATTTTTAAAATAAGCGCTCGTTATTCGGATTAGCCGAAAGAGGACCTTGTGGCATAAAACCCACTCCGAATAATGATACGACGAAATGGGATTGCATTTGAAGATGGTGTTGAAGACTGCGTATTTTCGCGAAAGGATTACTTGTCGAATGTCTCTGCACCAGGTTGCTCCGGTATAGAGATTTTATCACCCTTTGTGATGGGCATTCCGGACGTGATTAGTGAATATCCAGATTGCAAGGGCTTCTTTGGAAGTGCCTTCGGTTCCGTTCGATCTCGGAATGGACTTGTATGGATGTGTGTTTGGCGTTACACTTTGAGATGTAAAGCTGGCTGCTATCAAATACTTTTTTGTTGGTGGCGTAGAATTTATTCTCTTAGCTTAACACCCTTCTCTGAGATGTATGAGCTCAAAGGTTATGTAGTTGATGGTCACTTGTGATATATTCCTAATTTGGTAGTGGCATACGAAGTGCTGTTGATCATTTGTTGATCGAAGCATGACTTTGTAAAAAGTGTAGCTTTGTGGACGAGACTTCGTCGGACCTCACACCTCTAAAATGGTCGAAATAGGAAGAATGTGGAAAGGTTATTTGGGGGTAGCGCTCCCTGAGGGTATGTCATTTCCTTCTGGAAAAGGGTGGTATCATAGTATGGAGCCTTGATATTTAACCTATATGGTTGCTGCAAATTTATTATACTTTGTGGTAGTGCTTTGTGATTGAGGATCCTCGGATAAAGGTCGCAAACGACTGGGGGATGTCATACTCGTTTAGTAGTTACCTAGTTACGGATGTAACCCGGCCTAGTGTTGGCAGAGAGCTGGTTAAGTTCTTGGGGCGTCCCTTTAGAGGCGTACCCATGTGGCATAGGAAGTTCCTTAACCTGACCATTTGTTGGAAATCCAATTATCAATATGCGCCTTGTATGGTTTTAGTTGTAGAATCTTCCATTTAACATGGTAGATGTAGTAGGTATACTATAATGGTACGTATGCTGGCTAAGATTAATATTATACTTGCAAATGTTTTCCACCATGCACTATTGATAATATTAAAAAGAATTTACGTATCAAGCATGTTTGACTATCATAAGGAGAAATCTCCCCCAAGTCTGCGTTTGCATTGTGTGTGTGGTGGGAGGCCTTATGGTAGTTTCATTTGCCAAAAGCATAGCGGATTTCTTTTCCTTTTCTTTGTGAAAATAATTGTTTTTAAGATCGCACACTGGTCCCATGAGTGACCATATTTAGTACAACGTCATAGGGGGTACTCGCTTTGCGTTTGGTAGCGAACGGGAGACTCTTACCACTACATGTCCTCGGGGAGGGGTTGGTTAACCGGTTAGGTGAAGAAGTCGAAAGGCTAGCCGTAAAAGCAAGGGCAGGGTACCATCATATGCCATGGCGTGGTTGGGATGGTTGAAAAGCCTACCAGTCGATAGTGGCCGCTGTCGATGGTTGAAAAGCCTAGACCGTTACATGTGTGGCATCGGAGAAATTGGTTAAGCGACAACCTTGGCTCTGGTGGGGGATTACTCGTTAGAGATAGAGTCAGCAGTACTCTAGAATGAGTTTGAGTGTAATAATAGATATGAGCGTGTATTTGTTAGTGAATATAAAATTGTTTTATATTGTGTTGATTGGTTTGTTGAGTGGTATATGGATTCTGGTCAATACGAGTAATTAACGTTATTGATAGGGATCACTAAACACTTGATAGAACAATTCAACACGATATTGTTTTAAAATCGAGTAAATGAAATAATTTTACCCAAATTATTTTCGTATGTAAAATGAAATGATTTCCATAAATTATTATAGTATATATATGGTTTCTTGATTGTTAGAAAGTGATAATATTAAATTATCATCATTGATTATCGAATAAGAAGTTGAACCATAACTTAAAGCTGAGAAATAAAATCCATATACAAATGGGATTTGTAAATATAAATTGTAAATGTGATTTATAATTTGAAATAGAATTCCAGAGGAATATTTGAAAACTTTTTGGAAAAGATTAGAAATTTGGAAAGTTTGAAAATTAAATCCCTTTATAATTTGAAAACGGTTTGCAAAGGTTTTGGAAAAAAAATGTTTTAAAGGGATAAAAGCACTAAACTCTTTTCGGTCGTTGAAAAGTAATTCCGATGTTGATCGTGCGACATCAGGTGTTCATTTTCGAGTTTCCAAAAGAGGAATTGCTGCCAAATTATTTTAAATGGAAGTTGTTCGCAAACTGGATTTGGTTTTGGAAATTGAAAAGAAAATTTGAATTGATTTCAAAAATGATTTTTGAAAGTTTGAAAAGACTCTGGAATACTTTATAAAATATTTATGGAATATCATTAAGTTGATAACTTGTAAAGTTGTTAAAGTAAAATCTAACTTAAAGAGAAGTTAGAAAAAGATAAATGTGGAAACAAAACAAGTTGGAAGGAAAAATTTAATTCAAGTAGAATTAAAGAATGAAAACTGAATAAAAATATTTTGAATTGAGATTGAAAATTTGAGTCAAATAAAATGATGATATGGATTCAAAATGAAATTGAAAAACTAAGTGTTGAAGTTCGTTCCAAAGAAAATTTGTCAAGTTAGACCAAAACGAACAAAGTATTGGAATAAAAACAATTAGTAAGTGAAACGAATTGGAATGACAAAGAAAATATGATTTGAAACGAATTGAATTCAATAATTATAAATAAAAGGTAAATTAAATTCATATGGAATTTAAAATCCAGTAAATATAAGTGGTCGCAAACCAAAATGGTGAATTGAAATTGAATTGTGTTTGGGAATGAACAGAAGAATAAAACTAGAATTGAAACTGAGTATTGAAAACCAATTTGTATTGTGTGAAATAAAATGAAGTTGTAGAATTAGTTCGAAGTGAACTAAAGATAATAAAGGTGGAAAAAATGAATTAGAATTTGTAATGAATTAGTAAGTGAAACTAATTTAAAATAGTGATATGAATCAGTTGTGAATGAAAGATAGTTGATAAAATTCAATATTCAGAAGTTAAATTGAATTCAAATAGAATTGAAAGTGTAAATTTAATTCAAATGAAATTGAAATTGTAAGATTGAATGAAAATGGATATATAACTTCAATAGTGAAGCAAAAATGATATAAGAAGTAAGTATTTGAACTTTGTAATGGAATGTGCAAAATGATTTTTGAATATAGAAACTGGATATGGTTGTTAAATAACATACAGGTATTATAAAGGAAATGGAATTGGGATTTTGAAGATAAATTGAATTGCTTGAAAAGTTATGTATTTAAATTTCTATATGAAATTTGGTGATTTTCTTGTTTTGCCGCTGGGCTTTTTCGTTTTCTTTTTGAATCTGGGGGCCTATGGAGGCATTTTGTACCAATATCGAGTTAGCTGCGCAAAGGAGATACTGGCGAAATTTTTCGAAAATTTAGTGAGTTAGAAAAATTTTGAGAAATTTTTGATAATGTAAACTTTGAATTTAAATTTAAATTCGAATTTTTAAAGAAAACAATGTTTTTGGAACCTATGATTAATTTTGGAAAGTTAGTTGAAGTGATAATGGGTTGTTAATAAGAAGATTTGTTTGGCAAGTTGATAATACTATTTGGGTTTTGGGAAAATTATAAACGGGTTAAGGATCATTCTTCTTAACTAGTAATTTTGGGACGAAACTCTTTTAAGGGGGGAAGGATGTGACGACCCAAAATTTTGAACATTTGAAATTATGATATTTGATTGATTTTAAATATCTGGAAGTTATTTTAAACTTGATTTTCAGATTTAACTATGGATTTGGCAATTAAATTATTGAATTTAATTTACTGAAGTTGGATAAAAATATGAATCTTCAATTATAAGCTGATTAAAAATAATTTGAAGACTTGGAAATTCATATTAACAATACTGAAGATAATGGAAGCTTCAGAATTTAATTTGGAAATGATTTATGCAGTTTTGGAAATTATATCGTTTAAATCGATAGTTAAAAATAGCCTTCCGAGGCACAGTCTTGGAATTCGACGAAACTATTTCCGTTAGATCCGTAATATTGTATTTTTATCGGATTTCAATTTCCGTAGCATTCGGAGTTATCGTGTGGTCATACGGATTGCAAACACGTTGAAAATTAAATCGAAATTAAATTTAATAGCTGGGTCCAAAAAGCTATCTTCTCCATACGATCTAATATGGATCCAAAACTTTTTCCATTGCGTTTGGAATAGGCGTATAACATTATAAATGCCTAGTGGAAAGCCTCGATTGGAGATTGATATTTTGAGATGCGTCATTCGAGACGATTTAAATTTGAATTTGAATTTTGAATATAAATAATATATATAAATATTATAGCATCAGACATGTATCCTCTTGAACGACACTTGTTCTGTTTCCTCTGAAGATTTTTACACGCGTTCGTTCTTTTTTTAAAGGATATAATATCGTGACTGTAAAAATAAAATTAAAAAAAAAACAAACAAACGGAGAAAGATGCTTCGTCTATATTTAATTATAATGGCCGCATTCTTTCTAGATCTTTAAATCAAATATAAGGCCGATGAATATTTTTCGTTCCCTCCTCACTTAAAAAAAAATCAAAATCGTTCGCCCAGTTTATATATAGAAGAAAAAAAATCCAATCAAACAAAATCGAAATCGAAGGCCAAAGCACGGTCGCGACCACGTGTGCATGCACGAAGGGGAAGGTGGGCGACCGCAAATTTGCGAGGGAGGCGCGATTGAGATTGGAAAGCTAGGCATGGCAACTTCGATCGTCGATGGACAGGAGGAGAAAATCAACTTATGTCGCGAGCTCGATTTCAGTAGGTGGCACGCTCGCGTACGTGAAGGAGACGACTGGAGGCGTTTTGGCTAGGGTTTCGAGCAGTCATGTCGCTGGGGATTTAAGTCGACTAGGGTTATGGCGAATCGGTGGATTCGACATCGAAGATAAGGAGGAGCACGAGAGGTAGTGCATTGGCATTTTGGCGATGCTTGGTGTGGACGGTGAGATGATGGGTGGTCTCGAGTCTGTAGCGTGGTGAGGTATTCGTTCTTCTTTTTAAATTGTACAAGTTTATTTTTGTTTTAACAAAATATACAGAGAAAGGTATATAATTTACAGTAAGAAAAGTGCAGTTTTTCCAATTTATATATTCAAATAAAGAAAGATATTACAGTAAAGCATAAGGTAATTCTGATTAAATTTAATAGCTACATGTATATATTCGCATGCATGTCTTAATTTAATTTTATGTTTAGAATTCAGAAAAGATTTTATATAGAAAGGATTTTGAAAGAAATATATAGGAATTTTAAATAATTGAAAAGTTTTATATAAAATTTGATTTTTGAATCGATATAAATTAAGTTTTTAAATGTATGTAGTTTTAAATGAAGTAAAAATAAAATAAATATACATTTACACATTTTTATTTACTAGTTTATTTTAAATAATATTTGGGAGATTAACTTATTTAATTTATTTTTGGAATATAAAATTTGTTAATTAAAAGAAAATATAGTTTAAATAAAATTTTAGGTTAATTAAATTTATTTAAGGAAAATTTATTGTTCGGTTAATCCCAATTATTAATAAATTGTATAATGCTTATACAAGGTTTAAAATCATGGAGAAAAAGTCGGGATTGGATTGGATTGCAAAATAAAAGGGCAAAGGTGGGATCTTCTCACTCAATTAGAATCTCCAGTTAATTTTAAATAGTTAAATTTAAAATTGATTGATTGTGTGCTTGGACGATTAGTTTATTATCGGTTATATTAGTTTAGACCCTTTGTGCCGTATAATAGCGGATGATATTATATTAAACTCATATACCGCGATATTCCATCTTGAAGTGGAATTGGTATTATATATGTACTTGGAGTGATTGATTTCCCACATTATATAGCGGATGAGACCCTAGGCTGCATAATAGCGGATGATATTTTATAAATCTCACATACCACGATATTCTGCCTCGAAGTGGAATGGGTATTTAATTGTTGTTCTGACGTCTGTGGATGCAGTGAAACAGGTTGGAGGGATCCAACTGGATTCCTCCAATATTTAATTTGTTTCTTATGTTGTGTGTTGATTATTTATAATCTGTGTGTGATTATTTGTGACTGAAATCGTTGAAGGCTATAATTTAGCCGAATTTTTTTGGTATCGTAGGATACCAGAAACAAATAAAAACTGGATTTTGAAATTTAGGTAGACAATCTACAATAAATTCATTTAAAGAATTGGGTGAATTTGAAATAAGTTTAAATAGATAAAGTTTTATTTGGAAAAATTATTGAATAAAATTCCAAAATATGGAAAAAGTTTAATAAATGGATTTCAAGTAATACCATTCAACAGGTGAATAATTTATTTTAAGAATAATGGTTTTTAGATAATTTGGAAAAGATAAAGGAACTTATTTTAAAAATAAATTCGAAAATTGATTTGGTGTTAAAAAAATAAATCTTTGGAAAATCAATATGAAAATTTGATTTGGTATTTGAATGAAAATCGATTTGGTGTTGAAATAAATTTAAAAATCAATTTGGAATTTGATTTGGTGTTTAAAATAAAATTTGAAATCAATTTGGAAATTGATTTGGTGTTTGTAAATGTTTTTTTGAAATCGATTTAAATATCACATATCAGTGGAATTTTTGGGAATTTGAATTTACAATGGAATTTAAAAAGGAAAGGGAAATTTGTTTCAATAATAAATATTGTTTTATTTTTAAAAGTGTGGAAAGGAATTTACGGATTTGGAACGTAAACTTAAAATAAATCCAGAAAGATTTATTAATTAATTTGAATGAACCATTTTAGAATGGAAGGTGTACTTTCCTGGAAAGCCGAGTACGTTTTTAAAATAGCCTTTGAAATAAAATTAAAAGTTCTAGATTTGGTTTTAAAATAATATTGTTGGTGAAATTATTTTTGGGAATTGTTTTAAATTTTCAAAGTAAAGGTTTTTTTAGTTTAGTATAGAAGGGATCGTTTTAAAGATTAAATTGATATTTGATTTAGAAAATAGTTATTTAAATATTTATACTCTATCTACTAAATTTATTTTAAAATTAGTTTTGGACTTGAATTTTTATATGAGATATTAGTATAATATTTTTCATAACTAATATTTAAGCAAGTATTTTAAAATAGTTTTATTTTAAATATTTCAAAGTATATTTTGGATAAGTATTTTATATTATTTTAAAATATTTGAAATTGGCAGATTTTCAGTGGAAATGATTAAATATTGGAAACAATTTCCCGCGTAAGGAAAAAAAATGATTTAAAATTTGTTTTCAAAGGATTGAAGTGTGAAAAGCGATTTGAAATTTGTTTTCAAAGGATTAAAATGTGGAAATTGATTTGAAATTTTTTTCCTCAGTGTTGAAAAGTGAAATTATATCTTGTAAAGATATTTTGAAATTAATAATTTAGGAAAAATTATTTGAAATCTAGTGATCATTGTGAATGATGATTGATAGTTAAATAACCGACTATCAATATTGGTCTTTTTAGTGGCTTTTGAATTTCGATGCGACCGGGGGTCGGATTTCAAATGGATATTCTAAAACCACATCGAATCTTTGTGATTGTGATGGATCTTTTGTTTAAAAGATCAACGTGGAAATTGTTGTGATTTTTTTGAAATCTGGATGTAACACTTATTTTTAAAATAAGCGCTCGTTATTCAGATTAGCTGGGAGAGGACCTTGTGGCATAAAACCCATTTTGAATAATGATTCGACGAAATGGGATTGCATTTGAATATGGTGTTGAAGACTGGGTATTTTCGAAAGCGAAAGGATTACCTGTCGAATGTCTCTGCACTAGGTTGCTCCGGTATAGAGATTTTATCACCCTTTGTGATGGGAATTCCGGACGTGATTAGTGAATATTTGGATTGCAAGGGCTTCTTTGGAAGTTCCTTCGATTCTGTTCGATCTCGGAACAGACTTGTATGGATGTGTGTCTGACGTTACACTTTGAGATGTAAAGCTGGTTTCTATCAAATACATTTCTGTTGGTGGAGGAGAAATTATTCTCTTAGCTTAACACCTTCTCTATGATGTACGAGATCAGAGGTTATGTAGTTGATGTTTATTAGTGATATATTCCCAATTTGGTGATGTGGCATACGAAGTGCTGCTGATCATTTTTTGATCAAAGCATGATTTTGTGAAAAGTGTAGCTTTGTGGACGAGACTTCGTCGGACGTCGCACCGCAGAAATGGTCGAAACAGGAAGGATGCGGCAAGGTTATTTAGGGGTTGCGCCCCCTGAGGGTATGTCATTTCCTTCTGAAAATGGGTGTTATCATGGTATGGAGCCCTGATATTTAGCCTATGTAGTTGCTGCAAATTTATTATCCTTTGTGGTTGTTGCTTTGCGGTTGAGGATCCTCGGATAAAGGTCGCAAACAACCGTTGGATGGCATACTCGTGTAGTAGTTACCTAGTTATAGAGGTAACCGGTCTTGTGTTGGCAAAGAGTTGGTTAAGTTCTCGGGGCGTCCCTCTAGAGGCGTACTCATGTGGCATAGGAAGTTCATTAGCCTGACCATTTGCTGGAAATCCAATTATCAATACGCGCCTTGTACGGTTTTAGTTGTAGAACCTGCCATTTAACATGGTAGCTATAGTAGGCATACTATAATAGTACGTATGCTGGCTAAGATTAATATTATACTTGCAAATGTTTTCCACTATGCAATATTGATTAATATTAAAAAGAATTTTACGTATCAAGCACGTTTGACTATCATAAGGAGAAATCTCCTCCCAAGTCCGCGTTTGCATTGTGCATGTGGCGGGAGGCCTTATGATAGTTTCATTTTCCAAGAGCATAGCGGATTTCTTTTCCTTTTTTTTGTGAAAATAACTATTTTTAAGATCTCACACCAGTCCCATGATTGACCTGGAGTTTATTGTTCCCTTTCTAAACTCTGGGTGCCCATAATTTTCCACACGGGCAACCTAGAGTCAGGTTATCACTATTCTGGAGCGAAGTCAGAAAAGTTATGCTTTGGAGATTAGGAGCAAGCTGGATGGCAAAGCTTATCATTATACTATGTAGTGTCCGTTGTGTTTGGGTTAGTGCAAGTCAAATTTTTCTTGTACACAAGTTATTATAACTACCAGTTTTGTGTTGTTGTTGTAAACTCTGATGTTGTATGGTAATAACAGAGATGATTCTTTGTTTTAAAGATTATCCATTTATGTATTATATTTGTTCCACTGAGAAATGTGAGATTCTATTATTGTTTCTGTTTTTTCTTCTATCTTCTTCTTCTTAAACCCTCATGGTTCGATTTTCCGGCATTCGACTGTGCGGCATTGGATACAATGGACGAATCGATGTCGACATTCTAAAGTCGAAAAATTGGGTCGTTATAATGAGTCTTCAAAATAAAGCAGATGAACACGGTAATACAACTCGGAATAACGCTATATTACTTGCATAAGGATCTAATCAAGAAGAAGAAATTGACTACGAAGAAACGTTTGCTCCTATTGCATGACTTGAAGCAATACGTATCTTACTTGCATTTGCCTGTTTTCATAATTTCAAACTTTATCAAATGGATGTGAAAAGTGCTTTCTTAAATGGTTATATAAAAGAAAATGTTTTTGTTGAACAACCTCCGTTATTCACACATGAAAATTGTCTAGACCACGTCTATAAACTTAAAAAGCCTTATATGGACTAAAATAAGCACCTCGTGCTAGGTATGAATGTCTTAAGAGCTATCTAATAGATTCTGGCTTTGAAATTGGAAAGGTTGATCAAACTTTTTTTATTAAAAGAACTAAAAAGGATATTTTAATTATTAAAATTTATGTAGATGATATTATTTTTGGCTCTCCAAGTGAAAAATTATGTCAGGAATTTTCAAAAATAACGACCAAAGAATTTTGAAATATCACATATGGAAGTATTATCTTATTTTCTTGGATTACAGATTAAACAAATAGAAAATGGAATTTTTATTAATTAAGAAAAATATTGTAATAATCTAATTAAACGATTTAATATGGAAAATACTTCTGCTAAACCAACTCCAATGAGTACAATAGTTCATCTCGATAGAGATGAAGATGGCAAAAGTGTTGATCAAAAATTATATCGAAGTGTAATTGGATCATTACTTTATCTAAACGCTAGTAGACCTGACATACTGATGAGTGTTTGTTTATGTGCTCGATTCCAAGCAAATCCTAAAGAATCACATATGCGAGAAGTAAAATGCATATTACGTTATCTAAGAAAAACCAAATATTTTGGACCTTTCTATCCGAAAGAATGTCCTTTTGGATTAGTTTCATATAGTGATGCTGATTTTGGAGGATGTCGGACAGATCGGAAAAGTACTCGTGGGACTTGTCATTTCATCGGACAGTCTTTAGTCTCTTGGTTTAGCAAGAAATAGAATTGTGCTTCGTTTTCAACTTGTGAGGCAGAATATATTTCTGCTGCTTTAGTTTGTGCCCAAGTCATTTATATGCAACAAACACTTCAAGATTTTAATGTTAATTAAATCAACAATTTTTTGTGATAATACTAGTGCTATAAACTTATCCAAAAATCCTGTAAATCACTCACGAACTAAACATATTGACATACGTCGCCATTTTCTTTGCGACAATATTGAAAAGGATTTAGTCAGACTAGAATTTGTATCTTCTGAAAATCAATTGGCAGATATATTAACAAAACCTTTAACTGAAAATATCTTTATAAAATTAAGAAGAGAATTAGGAATTGTATCCGTAAAAGATTTATAATTGAAAATATAATAATTTTTTCAAGACTCGAACTTGAGATCTCTTACTTGCAAGTCTAGTATTCTGCCACAACACTACTCTTGTCTTCTCAACTAAAGGATGTTTGCATTTGTTTACTATTTATTTTTTTACCTTACATTTTTTAACCAAAGTTTCCTCTAGTTCCTATCAACTTAACCATCAATTCTGTTTCTATTTATATATAATATTTCATATAAATACATGTCTTTTCAATGAAATAAATATGAAATTATATTCTCCTTTCATTTAATCAAAATGTCTTCCCAGCTAAATTTTAATTCTGAATCCTCTTCCCTATCATATTCCTCTCCTAGTTTAGGATCAGAAATTTACCTACTCCAACACCAATTTATGAACCAGTTCTTATTGTTTCACCATCTAACATCCACACTGGCTATACTCCTCCCGTAAAAAGAGCTAAACGTTCTCTATTCTTTGGCTCACCGTCTACAAAAAAAATAGACGACATTTATCACTATCAACAAGAGACTCTTGAGTTACAACGAGAATTATACTACGAACAAAAGGTGAATGCAAAGCGGCTAAGTTTCCTTGAACAAGTGGCTCTTAAATTCTGCAGTTCGTCTTCACACAACACGGTCCATCAACCAACAGTTCCTTTAAGTCGTAATCCATTGGAACCATCACCTAGACGTCCATAATTATCTTCGAATTCTTAGGAACATGGACAAGGCTGGTCACCATTACGACCTCTGCATGAAAATACAAAAGTGGAACCAGAAGACTACCACACGATCCTCTTCATCGAAATCATCTTGATTTTTTTTAGATAATATATATATATATATATATATATATATATATATATGTATCGGTGTATAAATTATATACGTTGATTCTTGTTATTTAAATTTGTTGTTTATATTTCTCAAATCAATTTTTCTCAACAAGAGGTTCACTCTAAAAATTAAACAGCGCCAGTCGACTGAAACTGTCTTCCAAATATTAGTTATTATCTGCAATCAACCGACTGAATCTCTAATACAGTCGACTGAATTCAGCATTTTCTAGTTATAAATTCTCAGGATAAAAACAGTCGACTGACCTTAACTTTTCAGTCGATTGAATTCAGAAAAATATATATTTTCAAATACAGTACCAATCGACTGCCTACGAATATTCAGTCGACTGATACTGGGAACCCGACCTTTTACCCTCTTTCAGCCTCTACTTATTTACTTTTTACCTTTACCAAAATAATTTTTTACCTTCAACCTTTTCAACTCACTGCCATTAAACTCTTTTCATTTTCAAAATTCAACTAGAATTTCATCAATTTGACTAATTCTTATCATTTCACACTCCCACTTCATCAGCAAAACCCTAACTATTCAAATGGCTTCTAAAAGACCTAAACATTCTCAATCTTCAGCAAATTCTTCGAATTCAAAAATTAGAGCATGGCTTCACAATGGCAAGGCAGTACAACGCTTTGAAAAGATGCAAAACTCCAGAATTTTCGAAGGTTCTTTTGTGAAATTCCCTGATTTTTCTTCTTATGTTATTCAAGACTTAGCTCGCCGTGGCGGTTTGGAGCATCTCATTGATTTTGTGGCAAATAATAACTAGATTAATCACCTTCTTATTAAACTTTTCTACGCCAACTTGAATCTAGATCACCATACAATTACCAATCCAGATGAATGCGTTTAGACGGTAGTATGTGGAAAAAGATTTTTCTTCTACTACACGACTTGCACGGATTTTGCATTGTCCCGATGAGGGTGACTAGCTCTCCGAGATTGCCGTAAACATGGATACCCATTACCGAGTTAGTCATTTGTTCCTCTTAGATGATTTAACAGAGTTAAAAGCAGTAGCACTTAGGCCAAAAGCTCATATTATGCATAGAGTGCTTACCTACACCGTAAATCCCCGCATGGAAGCTATGAGAAAGTCTATTGGCATGATTTCCAATCCTTATACGCCATTTGGGGAAATAGACGAGTAAACTGGGCTAAGGTCATTCTAGATGAATTTCAAACTTTTAGTCAAGGATGAATGAGGATATCTACTATGGCACTTATATCATGCCCATTCTCAAACATTTTGATGTTCCTTTTGTTGATTCCGAATGTTCAAACATAGGTTCCTTGAATTCTAAAACCCTTAGTCTCATGAAGCTACCAAAGCAATATCTTGATCACACCATAATTACTTATGAACATTGGCTTGAAAACCAAGCCGTGGGTCAACCTCAACCTTCCTCTCAACAAGCTCGTCAGCAAACTTCACGTATGCAAGGATCTTCTTCATCTCAACCTCCTCGATCTACTCGAGAAATTTATTAGATTCAAGAAATAGACCCTTAAGAACGGCCTCACGAAGTCGTGTCTATAATTGCTCGTAATCAAAGACTTCTCGAAAATCGTCTATCTCGTGTAAAATCAAGTGTCTCTAGACTTGATAAAAATGTCTCAAAATAAAAATAAAAAGCTTAATTATATCAAGTCTTTCCTCAACAATATCTAGGATGGTATCATGTGCTCCCAACAATATTCTACTTCCGCCAACTTCCCAACATCTCAAGGAAAACGACCGGAAGAATATTTTACTTGGTCTACATCAAATGAGGAGTAGGAGGAAGCAGTTGAAGAGGTAGGTGATGATTCAGATGATGAAGGAACTGAAGGTGATGAACAAAGTTCAAATGACGAAAGTCAAGGTGATGAATAAGATTTTTTATCTCTCTCCTTGTTAGTCTCTGTTTTCTTGTGAAATTAAGTATTTGTCTAAAACTCTATGTGTTTCTATTTATATGTCATGTTATTTTATTATTCTCAGGGGGTTTGACTGTTTTGTTTCTGTGTACTGTGCTAAGTTTCAGTTTCATATGTTTAAGAATTCCTATACAATATTACTCGTACTTTCATTATCCTACACCTTGAATGCTCTCCTTTTTTGGATGACAAAGAGGGAGAAAAACATAAATTGTTGTTTACAGGAAATATAGCATAGATTCAGGGGGAGATTTCAATATAAAAAAAGCTGCAAGCATATTACTCGTGGGGAGAAATATTTTAACAAAATCATGTCAAAGACTCACTCATAGCAAATAGAGTTGTCATCATCAAAAATGGGAAGAATGTTGGATCATAAGGTTTTGAATGCTGACAAGAGATGAATGATCTTCACAAATCTACGACTATGGCTAATCCAAGCTCATCATCTCAAATATGGTTCGTTTTGATCGAGTCTATATGTAGATAGTCAAGTATAGAATTTTGTTAAAATCTATCCTTAGAGAACATCACTCACAAATTCATTCTACGAAGCATGCATATTGTTTATAAACTTTAATATATATTTAAAGTATTATGTGCACTGAAAAATAAACAGTATTCAGTCGATTGAATACTATATATTAGTCGACTGACGCTGAGTATAAATTTAAAAAAAAATAGAAGTCTGTCGACTGAACTTCTTAAGTCAGTCGACTGACACTGTGCATGTTTTTGTGCAAGTTTGAAATTCAATCGACTTCCCAAGCAAGTTCAGTTGACTGAATTTGTAACTGTCATTTATCTCCAAAAGATACTTCTTTTGATCAAAGGGTTTCTTCTTGCTGGAAGATCACAACTCTTAGATTGTAATAGATGTCGTTTTTCAAAAGTCATATCACATCACACACTATATATACACTCAAGATTCATAGATTCAATTACTTAATTATCTATTCTCTTTTGATCTATAGCACTTAACATTCTCGAGTTCAATATATACAAGCTCTCGTACAATCATTGCTTACATATTCATTTTCATACTTTTCAAGCAATACTATACTTCCTATTCTTCATACACACACAAATATACACATCTACTCTGAGGATAAGATTATAGGAAGGGTGTACTACAAGTGAAAAATCTATGTTATTCAGAACACACAAAGTCAAGTTAAAATCCAGTTTGTTAGAAAGACCTGTTCGGTTGCTCAGGCGGTCAAAGTCCTATTTGGTTTCTTAGGCGGTAAAAGTCATGTTCGGTTGCTCAGATGGTGTAATACCTATTCCCCCGGGTTAAGTGAGGGTTGCTAGTTTAAATCTAGAAGGAGTCTGGGACTGGACGTAGAACGGGAGTTCGAAATAGTATAAAATCTCTGGTGTCATTTACTTTACTGCTTTATTTATTTACTTAGTTATTATTCTGCACATTAGTTTATCCATATTACACGATCATATAGCACAGACACTTTCAAATTGCTGTTTACACAAGGATGAAATTATCAGCAGCTTTTTTATTTGACAGGTAATATAATGTATATGACTGTTATAGAAAAATGGTTTCAGCTTGCTAAATTTAACAATTTTCCTTTAAAATTTAAGGTCTCTTGATAAATTTTCTTTTGCTGGTGGGGAAACTTGTTTTGATCCGTATAGATGTTAATGTGCTTTTTCCAACATTTGAAATAAGAGTTGTAGCCTGTAGTCCCTTTTAACATTGTAAAGAAGAAAGAGACATAAATCATATTCATATTGATAAGGCATTATATAAGTTGTACAGTGAATTTTTGATAGGGACATGAACAATCTTCATATATCTGTTTTTCTCTGCTAAATAATTTTCTTATTCAGATATAAGTAGCACCTTGATGCCAAAAGGGAACTAAAAAGGTAAATAAAAAAATAGTCATTATGCATTCAACTTACTAAAAGAAAATACCAATGGAAAATATTAAAATAGAGATAAGTTGCCTGTAGATTTAGGTTACTGATTTAACCCACTCCCAATTGTTTTGGTTGACTTGCTCACCTTTTTGACAAGCTTCTTTAGCTGCAACTGTCTTGCTTTATGCATTATAATTCTAAATGAGTTAGTTATTTGAACTTACTTACTTGATGTCAATGTTGCATATTTAAACATTATGTGGTTATAATGGCTTGATTATGACACTTAAATGCACATTATATATACGAGTATATATGCATGCCCATGTGGGCTTGGATTTAATCACAATGTCACGCATTTATAGTTGTACCCATGGAAGTAGATTTGACAGTACCATCGTAAGCATAAACAAAACCTGAAGCAACGTCCGAGAAGACCGAGATATTTGAAGAATATTCATCGAACCGGTAACTTAAAAACATTCATAGTTTTATCATTTGTTTTAGTTTATTTTATACTATTGGAAATGGAAATAATTCTTGCACTTTTACATGCATATGCATTTTTAGTTAATGTGGGTTGTGAGCAAAAACGTATTTAAAAACATCAATGATTAATTGTTTCTTTACCACTCTTTTGTTATGCTTTGAAATTACTATTTTATTTAATAATAAGAAATATTTAGTATAAATTGTACATACGTGCATTTAATAGTTATAAATATTTACATTTATGTAATAAACAAAGAGTGAACGGATGTGCATTGTAAATGTAAATGTTTTGGCAGTCATAAAACATTTATTTTATATTGTTTTGTTAGCAGTGCAGTGACAAATTGGTAGTAAAATTCCATTGATAGATAGTTGGAGATAACCGATTCACGTCTTAAAGGTTATAAGTGCAGTGGAAGCCCGTGCATTGCACAAAGGCATAGGTTATTGAATGCTACAGTTTGTTGGTATGAATAGGTTAATGAAATATATTTGATGGACGTGCATTTCCACAATAGATGCATAAGCATACCCATAATTGGACATAATATTTTACTCCTATATGTTTCTTATAGGGTTGAAAGTTAAATTTTTCTACTGGAGGTGGAAGAATGACGACTATAACTTAACCCTATATATGTAGCTTCGGTTTGTGTTTATATTCTAAACTTTTTTGAATTGGTTTAAATGTGCAATTGTGTAATGATAGATAATCATTTCAATAAGGTAAGGATAGTCATTTTATTTTGATTTTTTTAGTCACCATGCTCGAAATGTATGAGTTTAGAAGTGCATTCATAGAATTAAAACCATCAGTTACTAAAGCGAGTGTGTGTTACATGAAGATAAACCGTCAAGCTAAAAATAGATAGTGAGTCTGATATACAAATGAGTATAGAAAAATTATCCATACCACCTCCCCTTGATATAAAATAAACAAAGTCACAACAATAAATCAAGGCCCTTGAGTATTAGTTAAGTTCAAACGTAGGAGATATGCATACGGTAAGTTAAAAGTATCTACTATATGTAAATGAGCCAGCGAAAGTACTATACAACCATGAGTTGGTAAAAGTAATGTTAGAATTTAAGAAATGAATTATATGAATGTTAAAACTTGAAATCACATCGGTGAGAGTAACAAATGAATAATAGCACACATAATGAGTAACTGTCTATCTAAATACAAAACTTCTTGTACAATATGTTACCAACAAACTAAGAACAATAGTTAGGAACAATATTACGGTAATACAATTTTACTACACAGAGAGTTCGTGAAGTCTAATAAATACATTATGGTTGAGTAAATTATTTATTATTATCCTATGTTAGATAATGAGACATATAATAACTCGTTTTCTATTTACTTTATCAGTCACCAATGATAGAGAGTGATCAGATTATTGATAATCTAGAATCCCAATGATACATGTTATCAATGCATACTAAAATTATTTGATTGTAAGAACTTCTATATTTTTATCAAGAGAAATGAAAAGCGTTTGGCAGTAATTAATAATACTACTACATGGGAATAAAGATTAGAAGTAGTTGGATTCGTCTTCTAATTAACATAATACAATCAAAAAATGTTATAAAAATGAGGAAAAACTAACAAAAAATGTGATATCATAATAGTTACCAACTATCTATAAATCATAATACAATCCATAATGAAACCGTGTAAAGATAATACAATTGGAACTCAAGAATATTTCGTTGCATATTAGATCAAACAGCAAGGACTTGGTTGCCGGCAACACCACCTCTTATGTATCAATTGACATTGGGGATTTTGTGACGTAAAGTCAATGGTCAGAATCTGTGGCAGCAGCCTTTCCGGACCACCTTATTTTAGCCAGTAGACGTTGGCGGCAAAATCAGCTAAAAAGGCCTCAACATCATTACTGCTACTCCTGTCGAATCATCGCCATTTATGGATATCTTTATCGCCATGACTGTGCACTGTATTTGACGTTTGCTAGAACTGAACCTAAACAAAATATGAGTGAAATATTGTATTTATCTTGATTTCTTTGCATGATAAGAATGCTAAAATAAATCAAATTATAAACATTGGCTAGGAGTTGCAGGTCTCAAATCATTTAGTTTCTGCCTGACAATTCAAATCTTATTAGTTTCGTTATTCGGCAGTCAAGTTGTATTCCCATAATAATATGTATAGAATGCATTATAAAACAAATTCATTTCAACAGATTTCTGTTCTACATAAACAAAAGATTCCATGTTGCATAAAACTTATGAAATTTTACAAAATCACAGGATTTAATATAATCTACTATCATTACGTAGATGAGCATTAAGGAAACGCAAAACAGTTCATATTTTGTGTATAAGATTGGATAAATAGAAGTTTATGAAGATTGGTTGGCATAGCTGCATAATCTACTCATCTTAAATAAATAAGTTATATAAATAACATCCAACTTTTTTGAAACAAATGACGGTAACACAATCAACTGCACCATCAAACCCATATAGTGGTGTGGCTACCAAACTATTGGTATTTGTATTGTATTTCAAATTCCCAACAACGAAAAAGTGCAAGTCATGTAGTGAATGATCCTTGCTAATATGGGAACCATGTGTCATCATTTTTAAAAGCCAAATTTTATATGTTTTCCCCTGACAGAAAAAAGAATTGAATGAATGAAAAACTTGTAAAAGTTTTGTGATAGTGTTAGTTAATGTTTGAAAATCACAGTAGTCGGATTTCAGTAATCAAGTACAAATTAAGAGCAGAAAGTACATATGACTTCATAGCAAGGAGATGGACTTTTCATTAAAAGTAGACTGTGGAGGCATAAGATATAATAGGATTCAAAGATTAAAAATTAAAAAAATTCCAAATAATTTTTTAAAATTAGAAGAAAATGTGCAGAAAGTTTCTTAACTTCTAATTATTTAAACAGTAAAAAAAATAGTTGCATTTTTTTGAAGGGGATGTAGAAGAAATTATCCAAGAAAGATTTAGTAGATGGATAAGTGAAATAGTTCAGTCATTCACCATATTTCAGAGGTCACAGTTCAGTCTTTTTATGTTAAATAATATTGCTACAAATATCATCTAGATAGGAGCATAAGAAGGAAACATAAAACTGCAAAATTATTGATAAATAAATGATGAAGAAATTATTTTTATGAAGAAAATGAAATCAGACATACCATCTTTTCTTCCAAACACATTTTTAAATGACTCGCATCTACAGCTTAGTGAGCTCCCCACACCACCCTTCAATTAATGGTTTAAACAATTCAGTTACAAATAACAAAATAAATCAACTTATGCGAATGAAGTCTAACCTGATAACATTCATAATATATATTCAAGAAGCTCGACTTCTTACGGTTGGATCCTATTTTGTGTCTGGTTGAAGTAGGAGTTTTATTAGTATCTACCTAAAAATATAAACACATTCTCATAACTCATAAGAAGCCAACAGCTCAATGCTGGTAGGATAACTAACTTTTGCAGCTGCAATTCACTTGTATTTTAAAGATGTGTTGCAAAAGTGGCAAATATAATGAGGGTTTAACCGATGGTTTACACAGTAATCAAATCAAAATGGTCACAAAATCAACCAAATATCGTCGAGATATCAAAAACATAAGCAAAATTTTGGAAGAAGTGGTACTATGAGGTGTTTCTAGTGTTACCCATAATTGAATCAAACTATTCGGTGGTGTGTGAAGGAATTTAAGTGCAGATTAACTTTAACAGTTATAGGTACACTTATTTCTTTAGGAATAATAATTAAGAAGATCAGTAGATTATCAACCAAGTTTTTTTGTCAAACTGGGCAAGCTGTTTGTGTTATTAATGATGGTAACTCAAAATAAAATGAATGACTACGTCTCAACTATACAAATAAAATGAATTCGTTTAAACCTCGGGCGAATAGCTCTTAAGAGGAACTATAAAGGCCCTTCCAAGCCCTAGATCAGCATTCTTCAAGATTCCTTTATCCTTATCAACTTAAAGATTTTATGGATTTAAATTCCTGTTATTCTTACATATTTCAAAATTCATAATAACTGAGATGCTAAGGCTAAAAATAGTAAAATGTAAGAAAGAAAGAAGGCCTGTGTAGCACTCCACGATTAAAGCAGTGGGCTTCTCTTTTACCAAGCTGATGCAAAAAGTTCTGCCTATTAATAGATGTATGGGAATTATAAATTTTATGCATAATGGTTCACCTGGTAGCCACAAGCAACATCTACAAACAACATGCCGAATAATAATTGATTTCGTTTGTGCATGTACCTGGACAGCAGTGAATTAGTCAAAATATTATTCTGGCAAATAGTTTTTTATCTGTTAGTATCAATACTATTAAGCAATCTATAGAAACAAAACGAAACAAAAATCTAACCAATCAAAAATATTATTAGCAATACTAAACATTCTTGCTAAGATTTGTGTTCATAAAAAATAAATGAGAACAACAGACAGCTATCTTGACAAAAGTGAACCTGAATAATAATTGATGACTGAAATTAATCTATGGAAGCTTAAAATAAACAAATTTAATAAAAATTTTAAAATATATTATAAGCATTAAAGTTTTTTACTTTCAAAATGGAATTCTAGTTAATAAGAAAGATGACAACCTTACCATGAATAATGATGTAACTTCTTCAAGAGAATAACACACCTCCAACTGAAGATCTAAATGCGGCAGCAATACCACCTGCACATGCGCATGTTACCTCGGAAGAAACATCAATCAAATGAACAGCCAAGTCTAATACTTGCACAAAAGACTTCTGTTCCATATGATGAGGAAAAAAAGTGACGCACACAATACGGATTTGAGAGGGGATGTAGACAAAACATCCAAACTGATGAGTATATTCCACAAAAATTAAAGAACTTGAATCTAAATAAATGATAACTATTTCATATTTATTAGCATCTAGTTGTATTCAAGCGTACGCACGTATCAACAGAAAATAAATTGAGTATTGCATATTGCTCATATATCAAACATAGAATGTATCAAATATTACTTGTGTTGAGGACAAATATGAATATGCAAGCAGTGATATATATATAGTAAATTCGCAATCATTTTCATAGTAAGATATACTATTTTAGTGATTTCTAACTGCTCATAAGTACATATTTATAAAAATTGCTTATGTTAATAAGGTAACAAACAAATATACTATCAGATGATTGACTTAACCTGGCCAACTTTAGGCATTAACACTGTTTGAAATCGTAGATTAAATGTTTAATACATTTCATATCGAATAATCCCAAGAGTCCACAGTCGAGCAAGAAAACATAGAAAATAAATTAAATAAGTAAATCCAGTTTGATGTCCTAAATAATTTTCTAGCACCCCTCTAGCAAAAATAAAATTGAAATTAAAGTATGTATTGACAAAAGCATAATCTGACAGTATTACCAATTATTGAACTGCATCGACTCTTGTACCTTCACATTTTAAGTTAGTTCAACCAAAATGAAATTAAAGTTAAGTCCAGCATACCTAAAATTGATGTGGTATATGTTGGTGACAACAGATTTCGCTTGATGCCAACAGCAATGGTAAGCCGCATCATTCAGTTTAGTGATAATAATGGCGTCGGCTAATTCAGTAATAAGCGGCATCGATCGATTTAGGAATTGCGGTTGCGCTTTAATCGGTTTGTGAGAGGGGGCATTGATCAGTTTTGGTGATTATAACAGTGTGTTGATCTATTTGATGGTGAGTAGGTTTTACAGGGGCAGTGGTGGCATATTTTAGCACGCTGGTGCTTTTGAATAGCCATGGCGATTAGGGTAAATGAATAAAAGGCATAAAATGAGCGTGTGAAGAAGCGAATAAGACAGAACGAAAAAGCGAACAAAAATGAGAATGGATAGGGGCATTTTTGGTAGTTCAAAACGACACCGGGTAATTCATGCACAAACAATACTCTTTATTAGTAGTAGAGATAGAGATGTTATTGTTTTTAAGATATACATTGAATTCAAACGAATTTTTTCCATTATGAAAAATTACTCTACTGACCTGTCGATTTCAAACCAACAGAAAAGGGTAAAAATGAGTGATGGTACTACAGCAGATGCTGGGGAGGGGTACCTTCAAAAGAAGAAAACGTTGTAAGAAGTGAAATCACAACGCAACAAAACTTCTTTGTTCCTCCACAGATGTATCAAAAGGTATAATTATTTCATCATATTCGAATGTTTAATTTATTGGATAGGTTTTAATGTTTGTATTGACTTTTACTGCGTATGTAAGGGACACATGGATTTGATGTGGGGTTATGTAGCACCCACGCTATCAGGAACTATCTATTTCACTATATTAACAGTAGTTCATACCAATGTTTTAAGAACCGGACCGCCGGTCAGACCGTGACGCTCCAAGGTTCATGGTTCCGAAGATTGAACCGGTCGGACCGTCGAAACCGTGCATTTTTATTTCTTAATAATTTATACATTAAAAATGTAGATTATAGAACAAGTTTAATAATACATGATGATATTCACTCATATTGTGATGCTTTTGAACATTAAATTAAACACACAGCAATTAAACTCACTCATATACAGATACACTACAGGTTTATTTTAAACTTAACGTACATAAAATTATCATATAATAGCCGACAGGGATGATACCGAAACATCCCGCAAATCCGTACCCCTTGAGTCAACACTATTCTACCTAAATCAACTCAAGTTGCACAGAAATACGAACCATTTGGGTTAAAGAAGAAGAGGTAGAAGGAGAAAATAGAAAACAACAACAGAATCTAACCATCGCAGCGGAATAAAATATAATAGATAATAAATGATCTTTACTCAAAATCAAATATAACTGTTTATATTTTTCATCATCAGAGTACATCAATCACAGATCAACAACGGCATCATACAAATGGATACACAGCAACTCAATACAGCGGAAAAAATATATATATAAACAAGTACGAGAGTACGTATCGTCATCCAGCTCATCTCCTGAGCTCCACAGCATCAATCTTGTATCCTATAATACTCGGTCCGACCCGAGCATTAGAGTTAAATAATACCCGAGTCAGTCTGGAATATCAGCGTGAGAAAATCACACCCAATTGATTATTAAAGTTTCAAAAATCCTTTGAAAACAAAAGCATCTCGTAAGACCACGCCACAAATAAACATGTCGGGTTTTTATCTTACGATAGCTAAAACACTTTTTATTAAAGTTCTCTGATATTATAATAGTGTCTATAGAAAGTAAAATAGAATCTAGCTGAAATGCTTGCATCTCACGTTTCAGCAATAGTTGGGCACAATCAAAACCGTACAGGCTCGTAGGGAAAATGGATTCCAACTAATGACTAGGCACTGGGGTACCACCTGTCACAGTACGTGGTCTAGATCACAGTACCGAGGATTACTCCCTTCATCCCCTGCAACACAAGGCCGGACCCATCCCTTACTGGACAGTTCCGAATAAGATCACCCCACAGTTGGGATCAGCAACCGCACCACTAAGCCGAAATAAAAGGGACATCTAGACAGGGATGACCTTACTCTCAAGTGGGGGCTACCCACGAAGCCTTGCTGCATATCCCTTGATTTTCAGTCATTCCCGGTTGATGAGGCTTGAGGCTAAGCGTTACCTTTAGAACGTTTCACTTAGAATGCCCATCGTCCACCTGACGATGTTTCGCAAGCATTCATCCATACAAGTCCGTCCCGGGTTCGAACAGAACCGAAGGCACTATTCCTACTACATCCATTTTGGAAATATCCTCAGGATTAGTAGCGACTAGCCCTTGCACTTCACTGCTCCATCTTCGACTCCGAACACGTTTTTCGCACGAAACGTACAAACCGGATCGAAGTGGTTTTTGAGAAATAAATCTCGATCCTGGTCTCTTCGAAACGATCAACGCAGTTGGCCAATATTGATAGTCGGTTATTTAACTATCAATTAATATTCACAACATCCATCACACAATAAATAATTTCCCAAATTATTTATTTACCTCAAAATATCTTTCCAAGTTATATTTCTATTTTAAATCCTTTGACAACAGTTTCTAAAACCAAATTTTTTTGCAGAATAAACTTACTCAAATATTTTCTATCTCCTCTGAAAATCACCAAGCACAAACTAGATTTTAAAAATAATTTAAAACACTTTACTTAAAAATATATACTTATAAAATATTTAAATTAAAGCTACTTTAATAATTTGTTAAAAATACATACTATATGAATATTTGAAAATAAGGTTACTTAATAAATATAAAACTAGATTTATACTTTTAAAAACAAAATACTAAGTTACTTCTTAATAATTACTACTAAAATAGATTAAAAGAAAATCTTACTTGAGACTTTAAATATTAGAAATAATAAATTTTACAAAACTTGTTTTCTTTAAAAACAATTTTAAAACATTTAATTTATATTTAAAAATTTACTTTTTAAAAACATGTACTTGGCTATCCAGAGAAAATTCCAACTTCAATCACTTAAATCAAATTTCCAAACTTGATTTCCAATTTATTTTATTTGAAATAAATTTCTTTACTTTCTTAATTCATTTTAAAATTCATTAATTATGACTTAATGTTATTATTTCCCGTTTGTTTTTAAACCTTTTTAAGTGAAATACGGATTTCAGCTTTTCCCAACTTCTTTATTCCTTCCAAAAATTTAAATCTTAAATTTTAAATAACTGTTTTATTCCCTTAATTAATATCACTGAAGATTAAAATTCATTAACTCTTTGTTTATTCAAATTTCCTTTCTATAATCAAGATTTATTTACTAGAATTTTAAAGTCACTTAATTTCTTTCCAATTCATTTAAAAATTTATTCAAATTTCTATAATTATTTTACTTACAATTTCACTTCTTTTATTATCTTAGAAAAATCCAATTTATATATTTTTGGTAATTCATCATACCCAATTATATTCAATCGAACCATAGCATTCAATATACCAATAAAGATTATCATAGGATATCAAATAAATCACAGCAGAGGGTATTAAATAATTTAAATAAATATTGAGGGGTCCAGTTGGATCCCTCCAACCTGTTTTCCCTGCATCCACAGATGTTAGCACAACATAATATACCAATTCCAGAATATATCATACTATAGCACATAAATCAATCAATTTCAACCATTCAAACAATTATTTAAATTTAATCATTTAAATTTAAATTTAAACTGAGTGAGATTAACTCACCTTTTCATTTTATTAGCATCCATTCCAATCCAGCTTGACTCCTCCTCAAATTTTTAACCTTGTATAAATATTTTGCAGTTTATTAATATTCGGATTAACCGATCAATTAATTCCTAATCAATCGAACAATTTATTACCATTAAATCATTTAATAATTTAATTTAACTAATGATTTAAATTTAAACTAACAATTTAACTTAAACAAATAAGTTTATTTGAACTAATTATCTTTTTCCAATTATTCTTAATAACTAAAGTAATTGAACAAGTTTATTGAACAAGTAAAATATTATAATCCATACTTTGAAAATTAAATAGTAGGCTTATAATCTATATTGAAAATTAAAGATCTAATTTTTATATATACCTTAAACATTTTAAAATTCCTACTTTCCAACATCTTACCTATATAAATTTTTCCTGCTTTACCCTATTTATCCATATATTAATTTATATTTTTCTGTTAATTAACAAGAACAGTATTTTGCTTACTGTAAAAACTCCTCTATAATTTATATTTGTGAAATAAAATTCTGGGTTTTCAAATTTCTTTCTATATATGCATATTAAAATGTTCTAATAATATATATATTTACTTAAATAAAAAAGAACTGCAATACCTCACTGCCCAGTTGAAGTCAACGAAACCCCGGCTTCAACTCCACGTTCGCGATACTCCCAAACCCTAACCCACATCGTCAACTGACCTCGACGTCTCAAAACCGACCCCGTCTTCGCTTCGCCCAGCATGAATCTTCTTTTCGCCCAGCATCACAAGAGAAGCCCTAATTCGAGCAGCTTCGAAAACAATTCACAAAACAACTGCCGCGATCCCCCCCCCAATGCTCACCCAAGATCACACGAGCGCTCACGATATTATTGCGCGCGATGCTCCACCTCGATAAGCCGACGTGGAAGGAATCGTGCTCGAATCGCATGAATAGGAAGGCGGAGGAAGAAGGCACTCGATTCCTGAATCTCATGAAGCCGTGATATTGAAGAAGAGAAAGGGGATCTCGCGTTCGAATAATTGGAAAGGGTTTTGATTTTTTTATTGAAGGTGAGAGGCCGGCTTCGGCCATGATTTAAATTGTTTTCGAACTGAATGGAAAGGAGATTTTGGTTTCGTGCATACTGAGAGGATGAGGGAGGGGAGAAAAACTCAAGTCCTGTTTCATATATTTTTCTTTTAAAGCTTCTCAGCTGATTGATTATTAAAAAAGGGGAAGAGGAACGTAAAGGAGAGTGAAGCGTATTCTACACGATAGTGGACCGTGATTTGAAATAAAGGAAAAGCTGAGAGAGAGAGAGGGACAGATGTGACAGGAATTCGGCTGTAGATATTAAAAGAGAAGCGTGTTTAAGAAGGCACCAATTGACATTGATTCGATCAACTAAAGTTTATTAAATTTCAATGCGTTTACCTATCGTATGCTCACACAACATCTCCAATCAATACGAAATTTGAAATCCGATAATAATTCAATATTATGGACCCAATGGAACCGGTTTCGTCGAATTCCAAGACTGTGCCTCGGAAGGCTATTTTCAAATATCAATTTAAACGATATATTTTCACAACTGAACCAAACACTTCAAACACCCATACTAACACTTTAACTATCTTCAGTATTATCGACATAAATTTTACGAGCCTTCAAATTATTTTTAACTGGCTTAAAACTCTAGATTCAACAATTTACCCAACTTCAAATTATTTAATTCAATGGTTTAATTATCAAATAATTGGTGATATTTGAATTCGAGTTAAAATTTAACATTTAAATATCAAAATCAATTGAATATTCCAATTTCAATTGGTCAAAAATTTTGGGTCGTCACATTCCTCCCCCCTTAAAAAAATTTCGTCCCCGAAATTTACTAGTTGGAAGAATGGTCCAATACCCGTTTACTTATTTCCAAAACCAAACAATTCAACATCTAACTAACTATTTTTCATAAAAGACCCATTATCCTTCTTATTAATTTCTCAACTCTCCCATAGTTTAAAACTATACTATTTGTTTAACCATTCAAGTTTCAACTTTAAACCAATTTTAAATTATCAAAATTTTCCCAAAATTTTCCAACTCCCTAAATTTACGAAAAATTTTGCCAGCGTCTCCTTTGCGCGGCTAGCTCGGTACAACTACAAAATGGCTCCACGGCCTCCCAAATCCAAAAAGAAAACAAAAAGCCAAGTGGCTCGATCCAAAAACCAAATCAAATTTCATAAAGAAACTTAAACACATACCTTTTTGTCGAGCATTTCAAATTTTTGTCTTTTGAAATCAATCCAATTCTCTTTTCCCTTTATATTACCTGCATATCATGCTTAACACTAATATCCAATCACAATATTCCTAAAACATTTTATCGACTTCCTCACAAAATGTTAATATCTATTCATTCTAACATTATCTTAGAATATATTTGTAGTATCAATTTCCAATTAAGAATTCACCGTTCCTTACTTAAATTAACATAAGCATTTTATACGTTTCTTATATTTATTTTCACTTTACCACTTTAGTTTATATCCATTTCTATTCAAATCGATTCCTTCATTTCCATATGAATTCAATTTATCTTTAACTCTTAATATTAAAATTTTATTTGTCATTTATAACTAATTATTTTAAATTAGTTTCATTTACCAACTTATTTTAGCTTCCAATTTGAATTTGTTTGTCGTTTCCAAAATTTTCAAAAATTTTCTAACTCTCAAAATTTTCGGAAATTTTCGGCAGAGTCCCCTTTGTACGGAGGGACTTCTGCGATATCGCAGGATGCACAAAAACATATATACATCGGCCTCAGGCCGGAAATCACAATATATATCAATATGTGCAGTTCATATTTCCTATTTTAAATTCTTTTGCGTAAGCGTACCTTTATTTAGCATTTTTAAGCAAGCGGCTAACTTAATTTGCAACTTGCGCATCCAAAACCAGCCAAACGGCTTCCCTGAACCTGTACTTACTCAATTTAAACATGTAAGTGCCAAAATCATGCAACTTAACAACATTTTACATATTTAACTAGCAAACATTCCAGTTTTAATAAACCATGTAAATTAAACAACACTTATAAGCAATTTTATAGGGTTCCAACATTAATTTAAATTGCTTACGACCTATTTATATACAACTTCATTCAATTCAAATGGTTTACCACTAAATTTCTTTCATTCAATTCATCTTAGCAAAACAAACTCATATTTAATCCAGTTGATCTCAAAATCAATTTATTTAACTTCTATCAACTTATAGAATCTTAATTCTCTTTACTTGCGTCAAACGACAATTTATTTTATGCAGTTTTGCCAATATCCAAGTGAATAAATGATTACTTGAGTTTTAAAATCAATTTGAATGGATTCCAATTCAATTTATTTTTAACTCCAATCCATTTTTAAATTTAGTTGGTATATTTATTGAATCCAATATCAATTCTTATTCACATCCAATAATTTATTTCTGAATTGTATTATATTAATAACAATGTCACTTCAAATTATTTCTACTTACTTGCATTATATTTACAATTTAACCATTCCTCTTATAATCCAATGTATTGTATTTAACTCGAGTTCAAAACCAATTCCATTATGAATTTTCATTTCCATAAATATTATCTATCTTCACTAGATTTAAATCCAATCCAATAACATTAAACTTAGTTTAAGTTGAATTCAATTCAACTCTCCTCCATCCATTTAGCTTAAGTTAATTTACTTCAATTTATTCAATTTTTTATACTTAATCTCATTTTCATTTTACAAGTAAATTTTTCTCTTCTATTCAACTTAATTCTCTCTCAGTTAAATCTCATTTTAATCTACAATCTCGTTTGATCAGTTATTACAAAATTTAAATTTCCAGATTTAACTCATTCAATTGATTACATAGCTATTTCCAAGTTATTTCCACTTAGTTGGATTTTATTTGAAATTCATACCATTACTATTTTAATCAAATTTCATTTTTGATTCGTTACATTTCCCATTTATATTTAATTTGTTAACACTTCAAGTTAAATTTTAATTTATAACTCAAGTTCTAGATTCACTATCCATTTCAATTTACCACCCAATTCCATGAACTCACAATTCAATTCCATTCTCCATTCATGTAATTAATTGTAAGGCTACCTCCAATTATATTTTCTTCACTAATGATTCAAGTAGAATTTAATTTATAACTTGAGTTTATTTCTAAACTTCAATATTATCTCACAATTCAGCTTCTACTTAACTGCATTAGGTTCTTATTACATATTTTATTATCTAACTTATTATCTAAATAGTCTGTCCCCAACTTATAATCCAGAACTTGATTTTAATCTCAAAATCTCTTCATTTAAATTTCTTAAGTTCAAATTTATTTTATAATTCAAGTTTGGATCTTTGTTTTCATTTTCCAATTCATCAAAATATTAATCGTGGGTTTCTATCCCACTTTTCAACTTTTATAAGTCACAACTCACTATTTTATACAATCACATTCATTCCAGGCTTGGATATATTCATCATTTACTTTTAACTCAAGCCTTATGTTTAATTATAACCCAAGCATATTTATTTCCATGCATTCTAATTCTTCTATAAGTTATCCTGATTTATTTATTTCAATCCAATCCCTTATCCAATTTATTTCCATTTATTCAGGCAAGAATCCAATTCCATTCAATAACTCAACTGGATTTTTATTCCAATTCAATTCTATTTTAACTCAGATTTATTTAATTCAATTCAATTCGATTTAATTCATCAATCCAAGTTAATTTCATTTCTAACTTTTCACTTTAAATTTAAATTCCAGCATTCAAAGCTTATATTTCCTTCCTGATTTAAAAATCATTTCAATTTATAAGCTTACAATTTATCTCATCAGGATTTTCAAACACCCGGCTTTTGGTTTCAAATCATTTTGAAACCTCCAACACCTCAAATCACACTTCTCAAAAATCAAACCAATCCTGGTTTTTTATTTTTATTTTTTTTATTTCCAACAAATTTCCTTTGAAATTTCCAAAAATATACAAGTTCTTCTGAACAAATCATTTGGCAGCAATCTGTCACTTAGAAACTCGAAAATGAATACTGATGATGCTGCGCAGTCATCACCAGGATTATTTTCCAGCGACTGAAGTGAATTCAATGCTATATCACTTTCCAAAATTTATTTAAAACAATTTTCTTCCAGAAATACTTTTAAAACAATAATGCTATTATTGTCTTCAAAACACTTCGAAAAACATTTCCAAATCTCCGGGATTTTAAACTTCCATATTTAATTTAATTTACATCTTAACTATAATTCATTTGCATGGTTTATTCTCATACAAATTTTCATTTGATTATATTTTCAATTTCTAAATTACATTTACAATTCACATTTATGAATTTCATTTTTTTTATAATTTTATTTGTTTAAAATATGATCATCCAAACATCCAAGTTATATAATAATTTAAGAAAATATTTCTTTTATATCAAAATATATTTTGGGTAAAATTATTCATTCACCCACATTTAAAATAATACTGTGTCAATTGTTCTATTCAAGTGTTTAGAAACCCCTTCGATACAGTTGTCCAGACTGTGCCGACGAAGGTTCATATGCCACTCAATAAACCAATCAACACAATATTAAAATAATTTATATTCACTAACAAATACGCGCTCATATCTATTAATACGCTCAAACTCATTTAGAGTACTACGGACTCTAATTGAGTAATTCCCATCAGAGCCAAGGTTATCACCAACCTGGCTCTGATACCAAGTGTGATGTCCTAGGCTTTGCAACCATCAGCAACGGGTCACGACCGGTAGCCTTTTCAACCATCCCAGCCCCGTTGTGGCTCACAGTGATACCTCGGATTTGCTTTTACGGCCAGCCTCTCGACTCGCAACCAACCCCGCAAGGCCTTATACTACCCCCGGGGGCATGTAGGGGTAAGAGTCTCCCGTTCGCCACCTAACGCAAAGCGAGAACCCCCTATCATGCTATAATGTAGCAAACTCGATCCCGGTCTCTTCGAAACGATCAACGCAGTTGGCCAATATTGATAGTCGGTTATTTAACTATCAATTAATATTCACAGCATCCATCACACAATAAATAATTTCCCAAATTATTTATTTACCTCAAAATATCTTTCCAAGATATATTTCTATTTTAAATCCTTTGAAAACAGTTTCTAAAACCAACTTTCTTTCCAGAATAAACTTACTCAAATATTTTCTATCTCCTCTGAAAATCACCAAGCACAAACTAGATTTTAAAAATAATTTAAAACACTTTACTTAAAAATATATACTTATAAAATATTTAAATTAAAGCTACTTTAATAATTTGTTAAAAATACATACTATATGAATATTTGAAAATAAGGTTACTTAATAAATATAAAACTTGATTTATACTTTTAAAAACAAAATACTAAGTTACTTCTTAATAATTACTACTAAAATAGATTAAAAGAAAATCTTACTTGAGACTTTAAATATTAGAAATAGTAAATTTTACAAAACTTGTTTTCTTTAAAAACAATTTTAAAACATTTAATTTATATTTAAAAATTTACTTTTTAAAAACATGTACTTGGCTATCCATAGAAAATTCTAACTTCAATCTCTTAAATCAAATTTCCAAACTTGATTTCCAATTTATTTTATTTGAAATAAATTTCTTTACTTTCTTAATTCATTTTAAAATTCACTAATTATGACTTATTATTAATGTTATTATTTCCCGTTTGTTTTTAAACCTTTTTAAGTGAAATACGGATTTCAGCTTTTCCCAACTTCTTTATTCCTTCCAAAAATTTAAATCTTAAATTTTAAGTAACTGTTTTATTCCCTTAATTAATATCACTGAAGATTAAAATTCATTAACTCTTTGTTTATTCAAATTTCCTTTCTATAATCAAGATTTATTTACTAGAATTTTAAAGTCACTTAATTTCTTTCCAATTCATTTAAAAAATTATTCAAATTTCTATAATTATTTTACTTACAATTTCACTTCTTTTATTATCTTACAAAAATCCAATTTATATATTTTTGGTAATTCATCATACCCAATTATATCCAATCGAACCATAGCATTCAATATACCAATAAAGATCATCATAGGATATCAAATAAATCACAACAGAGGGTATTAAATAATTTAAATAAATATTGAGGGGTCCAGTTGGATCCCTCCAACCTGTTTTCCCTGCATCCACAGATGTTAGCACAACATAATATACCAATTCCAGAATATATCATACTATAGCACATAAATCAATCAATTTCAACCATTCAAACAATTATTTAAATTTAACCATTTAAATTTAAATTTAAACTGAGTGAGATTAACTCACCTTTTCATTTTATTAGCATCCATTCCAATCCAGCTTGACTCCTCCTCAAATTTTTAACCTTGTATAAATATTTTGCAGTTTATTAATATTCGGATTAACCGATCAATTAATTCCTAATCAATCGAACAATTTATTACCATTAAATCATTTAATAATTTAATTTAACTAATGATTTAAATTTAAACTAACAATTTAACTTTAAAAAATAAGTTTATTTGAACTAATTATCTTTTTCCAATTATTCTTAATAACTAAAGTAATTGAACAAGTTTATTGAACAAGTAAAATATTATAATCCATACTTTGAAAATTAAATAGTAGGCTTATAATCTATATTGAAAATTAAAGATCTAATTTTTATATATACCTTAAACATTTTAAAATTCCTACTTTCCAACATCTTACCTATATAAATTTTTCCTTCTTTACCCTATTTATCCATATATTAATTTATATTTTTCTGTTAATTAACAAGAACAGTATTTTGCTTACTGTAAAAACTCCTCTATAATTTATATTTGTGAAATAAAATTCTGGGTTTTCAAATTTCTTTCTATATATGCATATTAAAATTTTCTAATAATGTATATATTTACTTAAATGAAAAAGAACTGCAATACCTCACTGCCCAGTTGAAGTCAACGAAACCCCGGCTTCAACTCCACGTTCGCAATACTCCCAAACCCTAACCCACATCGTCAACTGACCTCGACGTCTCAAAACCGACCCCGTCTTCGCTTCGCTTCGCCCAGCATGAATCTTCTTTTCGCCCAGCATCACAAGAGAAGCCCTAATTCGAGCAGCTTCGAAAACAATTCACAAAACAACTGCCGCGATCCCCCCCAATGCTCACCCAAGATCACACGAGCGCTCGCGATATTATTGCGCGCGATGCTCCACCTCGATAAGCCGACGTGGAAGGAATCGTGCTCGAATCGCATGAATAGGAAGGCGGAGGAAGAAGGCACTCGATTCCTGAATCTCATGAAGCCGTGATATTGAAGAAGAAAAAGGGGATCTCGCGTTCGAATAAGGGGAAAGGGTTTCGATTTTTTTATTGAAGGTGAGAGGCCGGCTTCGGCCATGATTTAAATTGTTTTCGAACTGAATGGAAAGGGGATTTTGGTTTCGTGAATACAAAGAGGATGAGGGAGGGGAGAAAAACTCAAGTCATGTTTCATATATTTTTCTTTTAAAGCTTCTCAGCTGATTGATTATTAAAAAAGGGGAAGAGGAACGTAAAGGAGAGTGAAGCGTATACTACACGATAGGGGACCGTGATTTGAAATAAAGGAAAGCTGAGAGAGAGAGGTACAGATGTGACAGGAATTCGGCCGTAGATATTAAAAGAGAAGCGTGTTTAAGAAGGCACCAATTGACATTGATTCGATCAACTAAAGTTTATTAAATTTCAATGCGTTTACCTATCGTATGCTCACACAACATCTCCAATCAATACGAAATTTGAAATCCGATAATAATTTAATATTACGGACCCAATGGAACCGGTTTCGTCGAATTCCGAGACTGTGCCTCGGAAGGCTATTTTCAAATATCAATTTAAACGATATATTTTCACAACTGAACCAAACACTTCAAAAACCCATACTAACACTTTAACTATCTTCAGTATTATCGACATAAATTTTACGAGCCTTCAAATTATTTTTAACTGGCTTAAAACTCTAGATTCAACAATTTACCCAACTTCAAATTATTTAATTCAATGGTTTAATTATCAAATAATTGGTGATATTTGAATTCGAGTTAAAATTTAACATTTAAATATTCAAAATCAATTGAATATTCCAATTTCAATTGGTCAAAAATTTCGGGTCGTCACAGATACATATAAACTCCGAAGTAACAACCCATAAACTATAAGAAGGTTTCAAACTACATCTCACATTCAAACACTACAAAGCTTTTTCATATATTCATGGTCCATAATGACGTATGCCTATTACTCGCTGCACCTTCTTCGGCTTCATGTAACATTGCCGTATATGCAATTGATGTATCAAAATTAAATGTTTCCACGTCATTGTGTATTTTTTGTAAGCCTACTTCATTGCCAATAATATCATCAGTGCCAAGTTCAGCATCATCATTCTCAACCACATCAATGTCTTCATCAAATAAAAGTTGCTCTAAGTTAGTATTATCTAATTCTGCATTCTCAAAGCAATTGGCATCTATCAAAATAACACGAATATAGAACAATTAGCCTCTATGTTAAAATACATAAAATAGATAATTCAAAATGAAATAACTATTACCTTCACTATTATATAAACCGTTAATCTCATCAACCATCAATAATGGTGGTTCCTCCTCCACCACCCATGTGTTGTTTTCATCAAATTCAAGGAAACTAATAGGATCATAATTTCACCCCTTCAATTCACGTCTAAAAGAACGTAATAAATTAGACAAAGCATGAGTTTATGATAAAATAGCAAAGAAATTGCATGGAAAATAATGCCAACTAACACTTTGAATCAAGAATAATAAAATGGATAATTTTAAAAATGATATGCTAAATGGATTGATAATAATATAAACTGCACACAAGAATCTGAATCAAACAAATGTCTTAATAATGTCAGCTAGCACTTCAACTCACAATATAAACTGCAATTTATATTATGTACAATTATTAACTGTTTTGTTTCCTAGTAATAAAGCAGAACCAACACAAAAGTGGTACCAAAGTTAATAAAGAGAATTGATTATATGGAGCTCAAACTGTGCAACTTGGTTAAAGTCGCATACACTGTGTTGTGTACTATCAAACTGTGCACTGTCATTGACTGACAAGTAATGCTTTGTGTTGACATTCCTAAATACATTGGCTGGCAATGCAAGTTATAAATGCACTGTGCACTATCAAACTGTGATGTGCAATGTAAGTTATAAATGCACTATGCTGGCAATGTAAGTTATAAATGTCAAAGAAAATGTACAAAAGCAAACATTGTTCCATTGAAATTTAAGGATACAGTAGATCATGTACATATAAGAAAACTAAAGTATAATGATTAAATGAACAACTTACTTTTGTCCAAGTCGAAGACTGTAGTGAACGAACACCAAATCATTCAATCTTTGATGCTCTAGTCGATTCCTTTTTTTGAATGGATTTGTTCAAAAACACTCCAATTTTCACATCCCGAGGAGCTACAAGTTTGGCTTAACACTCGAATAGCCAACTTTCTTAGATTTGGCGCGCTGATTCCGTAAATTGACCACCATTCATCTACATTTGAATCACATAATAATTATGGCTTATAAATTTAAATAATAATTTGCTTTGAAATTTGGATGTTCACCTGGAAGCATTAGATGACGATTATTTATAGCAGAGTTCCTTCCAAAATCACCTTCTGCATTCTTGTAAAATTTTATCTCTTTTGTAAGACTTCTAGTCAAATCTGAATCCTCGTTGGAATATTTCTCAATTACATCTAAAATAGCCGAATGATAAGAATAGTGTTTCTCCATCATCGCCACATTATATTGATATGGAGGATTAAACCAGAAACCGGCAGAATGTAGACTTTTATGCAATTGTTTATCCCATCGACTTTCCATTATATTGATAAAAGGCTCCATAATCTTTTTGTTCTATGTAAATCTTTTTATCATATCTTCTCTTGCATTGTAGATTGCAGCATGCAAATAACCCATTACAGGTCTCTCATCACTATCGATGAGTCTAAGAACACGAATAAGTGGTTCGGTGATACTAACAATCAAAGAGCATTCCTTCCAAAATGTCAGATCAAAAACATGATTAACAAACTGTTTCCCCTTTATATTTTTGCATATGATGATGCTTTCCAATCTTGACTAGTCACCATGGCCAAAAGTTCATCTTTGTGACTTAAAATACTTTGTAAAGTAATAAAGTTTGAAGCAAATCTAGTAGGAGCCGGACAAAGTAATTTTCTCCTATTTGTGAAAATCTTCGCATTAGAGATAAAACGGAACAATGATTATAAATAAACTTTGTTATCTTCGAAGCTTGATCTACAGCATTGGAGACTCGCTCAAGTTTTCCAATATCACTAAACATTAAATTCAAGCAATGTGCGGCACATAGGGACCATGAAATAGTAGGAAATTCCTTCTCAATTAATCTTCCAGCAACTACATAATTTGCTGCATTGTCGGTAACTACTTGCATAATATTTTTAGCCCCTACTAACAAAATAACTTCTTTAAATAGGCCAAAAAGCATTACGGCGGTTTTAGAAGCAGCTGAAGCATCAATGGATTTCAAGAATAATGTACCTATATCATAGTAGATAAGGTAATTAATTAAAACATGTTTTAAAAGTATACGGAATTGCTACAAAAAAGTAAACTGAAACTCTTTTTTTTCTTACTTTGCTAATAATCAGGTTTGTAAAACATGCAACGCTTAAAGTTGTGTTTGTGGTCTGACAGCATACTATAGTATTTGGTTCACAAAAAACATGGAAGTCATAATAAAAATTAGTGTACCTTTAGGAGAATAAATCAAGAAGTTAATAAAATTTCTACCATTCTGATCCGACCATCCATCAGCCATTAACGAACAATCAGTTTCCTTCCATGAATCACGGTGTTTTTTGACTTCATCGTCCACTTGTGCAACACAGTTCTTCAATAACTTGCCATGCAGTGCCTAGAGGTTTGGTCCTTCGTATCCTTTTCTATAACTAGCAATTGCATTAATCATTGATTGAGACAGTACAGAATTTACCGCATTGAAAGGAATTGACGCGTCATAGAACCACTTTGCAACGGCCAATGTCCACCGCATCCTTAACTGCTTGGCCTTGGTGTACACTTTTTATAGTTGGTTGAGAACCGATGGTGGTTGTGGGCATAAAAGTAGGACTCAAAAGATCTTTAGAACCAGTAGGTTGTAAGCTAGTAGACGCAGATCTCTTTCTATAATTATGAAGTAAACCATCTTCTGCTTCGTTTTTCAAAACACAAATTTTAGACTTTTTTATCGCAGTATTCTTTTTTAGAATTTCCCCGCTTTCAATATTCAATTTCATAGCATGTTTGACTTCATCTTTTACGTGCAAACAAGTCGCACATCCACCTCCATTAAACCAGAAAGGTGATATTTGAAGCAGCGAATCCCGCCGCCTTCGAATGTTTTGTTGCAAAACATACATTTTATCTCTGAATTTCCATTTATTATTGTCTCGGTGCAATATTGCCTTGCTGGATCCGTCTTAGGTCTATTTGATTGACGAGCAGTGGTTTCGATACTAGGATTTGACGCTTTTCCAGAATGTGGATTTGATGTCATTCTCTTATAACTAAAAATGAAAGATCGTTATTTGTCATTCAAAGTGTCATGTAACAAGTAAAAGTTTATAAAAAAAAATAGTAGCCGCTAACTACTGTAGTACAATAGTTTGTCTATATAGGATTAAATGTGAGATTATATATTTTAAATGTAGACAAGTTTAACATATGTTGAATATACGAACAATGAACCGTGCATTCAAGGTTATATATCCAGTTAGGATTTACTGCCTTTGAAATCCAACCTATATTAACTTGAAAGCTGAACACATTCAATTACATAAGCTTGAAATTTGATGATATTGTTTATATTCTAAGATTTGTGTATTTGAATAAACATACACAAATCTGCATTCAGTGTGTACTTGAATAAACTATGCATTCAGTGTGAGCATATTTACAGAACTGCATAAAATTAAATAATTTATGAATTTTGATGACATTTATGTTCTAAGATTTGTGTATACATATAAACTATGCATTCAGTGTGTTGGAGCGTATTTATTATTTACAGAACTGCAATCAACTGTGTATTCAAAGCTGAGTACATTTTTATTAATTATATTGCAAATTTTCTATGGCAAAGAAATCTTAGTTCACATCAGATTCAGGTATCTTGCTATCCAACCCAGGTTGCGATTGAAGCCCCTTGCTGTTTCATTAAGGGTCGGCTATGTTTATATTTTTCTCCCATCAAAATTTGTCATATTTTCCTATTCGATATTCTCATGTTTGCACTTTGGAGAAAAGCCTTACATATAAGTTTTTACAATAATCGATAACCCAATTTCAAATCATTTTCAGAAATCGCCGATCTACTTCAAAAATCAAAGCAAATAGAAACACTCAATTACCTAATTTCATCAGCAAAGCATGTTATGATGGAGGCCGATGCAGTGGGTTGCAATGGAATTGGAGGCAACAGATTGCGATTCAAGTGGAGGCATCAGCTTGCGGCGATGTAGGAGCTTCAGGTTTTGATCGATTTAGGGTTCTGCCATTTTTACTTTGAGCGTAGAAAAAAAATATCCGATTGAGAAATGAAATAGATGAGAGCGGTCGGCTGCTTTTCTTTCACGCGGTTCGACCTCGTTTTTCTGGTTCAACTGAAGGTTTAGGCATATGAACGGTCCAATTGGATTCCGGATCGCCTGGCTCCACGGCCCGCGGTTTTTCGAGGTCCAACCGCGGCCGCGTCCGGTTTCCAAAACACTGGTTCATACAATCAACTACACACCCAGCATGTTAACAATGGTTCAAATGAAATCAGCTAATCCATATTTTCACCTCCTTTTTCTTATCAAACGCAACATGCAACTGTTGGCTCACTACAAAATTTAATTCCTGCACCACATATATATAATACAGTGAGTCTTTCATCAAAATAGTTTTATTTTCATGTGCCATTATAGAGTCTTATACCATTCTTGTATATAGCTTGCTTGTTTGTTCACATAAGGATACCATGAGAAAATGAAACAGGGGAAAGAGGACAATATCTAAGCAAGCACCATTCATCCTTATTATCCTTGGATCTCATACAAGAACATATTTTGGGGTAAAAAAATGGTATGTATAAACTGTTATTCAATCGCCTTCAGAACTACAACTAATATTTAGATAGATTTGATCTTTTATATATATATATATATATATATATATATATATTGTCGTAAATTCCTGTCTTGGATTTAAAAGAAGGTTGCTACTTGATGGAGATGATTATTTTCTGTTTTCTTGTTCTGTAATGCTCAACTGAATTTGGATACAAGTAGACTAGTAATGCAAGTAATTTTCTTTTCTTTTATCTACAATGTATTGGTTGGTTGCAGTTTTATAGTTATATTATCTATTAAGTGTGGGGTGCATTGTGTTCACATGCAAATAAACTAAAAAAAAAAAGAACCGTCAATATTTCAACTCTCATATGATCTCACAAGTAGTTACATTAGTTTTTTCAATTTCTTTACATATAACATTCAATTATAAATGTTAATGGGATCATTAACACTTCATCTACATGTTTTAAATATTCTTATACTAATCGAATAGCATTTAATATTATCACCCAAACCCCTTATACTACAAAACATGCATGTCTCATGTAATAATTTCATTGAGCTGGCCAAAGAATTCCAATCTACAATGATTGAATCGGTTGCTCTATTCAGAGGGTTGATGAAGTAGTCCTAAATATAATTAAGCAATGTAAAAGCCTAATTCTTTAGTAGGCCTTAATCCAACAACAGGCTCAAAACCCAACGTCTAAGACAGTAAAACTCGATTTACCAAATTCCTATTATCCTAATCCTGTAGCCTAAATCCATCGATCTGCTCAATTAAAAACCTAATTGTTGCCGCCTCTTTCTCTCTTCGTCAAAATCTTTTGCTGGACTATCTTCTCAGGTAACTATGCGAAATCAGTTTTTCTCATTTTTAATACCCTCGCCCGAAACCCAATTTTCACTCTGAAACCTAACCAGAATGGCTCGGATTTTTGTACGCCGGCCGGAATTTCGAATCATGATTATTACATGAACATGAAATGCATACCGAAATATAAGCAAAGCTAGTTTGATTATTTTCTGGAACCATTTTGTACACATTTAGCCGAAGGGTTCAGAATTACAGTCGCTCTTGCATCATATGCCTATTAGCGAATACAGCCACTGACTGTAAATTTTGTTATTTGTTATATGGGATGATAGGGCAATACTTGTTCGCTTCTCTCCCCCTTAATGCAACGAAGTATATAAAATTTTGAACTGGAAAATGGTATCGACAGGCATTTATTTATTGTGAAAACAAATAATAATAAATAAAAAATAGAAAGAAACAAAAAATAAAAATCTAGCTTTGATAATGACATATAGTGCTGGCGTTACATAGCAATTAATTTATTTGGTCTATGGTGATAGGAATATTCATATATCAGCAGCACTATTTTCTTCGGCTTAATATGATGGATGACTATAACAATATCATCTTAAATAGGAATCAAGCTAACTACTCCTAGTATAATATGTTAATGGATATAAAATAAGAAGCTGTCGAAAGAATTACACAATTTATCAATCACCATTATGTAAATATATATGTAGTTGCTTTAGCCTTGTAGGGATTGGTAATTTTGCATAGGCTAGAACAAATTAAGGTCATATTAGGGCCATTGAAAATGATGGAAAGTTCAAAGTGACAGATACTGTAACAATGTGGTACTAAAAACATCACAACACAACACTGTAAGGGACAACATATAAAAGCACGCCTTCATTCTTTCTGAATTTTGAATTTCTTTACTGCAAAGTGCATGTTAGCCTAGCATATTTAAATAGCAGAAAACCTTGCACAATGGCTATGCTATACGGTTTATCAAGATATGCAAAGTAATTGATATATAGTAAATAGGGAAAATTATTGAGGAATACAGTTGAATTAAACAACATATTTGCACGTGATGATACATGTACAACAGATATAGCATGAATTACTTGTAGTGATGATCACCTAAGACAATATGGTTTATCTTTTGTTCTAAAAAACTAGAAAGGGTTTCATATCTTCTGCTTGCTTTTTAAAATGGTTTGTTTGGGCACTGAACTTTGACCCATGGGAGCTGAAAAAGCTCTCCAGATCCTTACCTGTTTGACTGGATAACAGTGCAGCATCATATTCATTTTTATATTTTATATGCTAAGTTTGTGTAACCGTGTACATTTGTGGAGTTACTATGGATTCGGAGAACGAAAGCTCGTATCATATGTACAAATAGTTTCATGTATGTTAGGCAGATGTGGACTGTTGTTTTTTTGGACGCTTATATGCTTAAAAGAATAACCTTTGTATGTACAAGTTAGCATTTAAGGTACAAGCTATTTAGTTGTTTAAGCTCTTGATATATCTATCTATTAACTTCTAATCTATTTAAATCTGGCTTTATATTTGTTTGTGTAGGTTAATTTTGTTCTTTCAATCTCTCGGATGAACAAGCAAGTCAGTGAAGGAGATCGAATCAGCGCTCTTCCTGATGATATTATATGCAATATACTTTCTAATCTCTATGTGGAAGAATCGGCAAGGACATCCGTTCTGTCTAAACGATGGCGCAATATGTGGCTCCTTTCCCCAATCACCATTTCTGATGAATCCATTGTCAAACAATCTTGCATGTATTGTCTTACCGAAGTGGAATCCCGTGGCATGTATCGTCATACTGAAAAGGAATCCTCTCCATGGATCGTAAATGCTATATCCCACATTATTTCCACCCACCCTGGACCTATTCATACCTGCCATTTCATTCTACCTGATTGGTATGAATACCGTTTAACCGTAGTAAATCTCTTAAAAGCCCTAACCCTAAAAGGAATCCGGGATTCCCTAATCGGCATCGGACGCTTCGACCTTCCTTGCTTTGTTTTAGAATGTGATTCCCTTGTTAATGTCCACTTGCGGTATGGTTCAATGCCTGCTCGATTACCAGCCCACAAGGATATCTTTCCTAATTTAAGGAAGTTGTCTTTAATGTATTATAATATCGATAATGAATTTTTGGTTAACTTGCTTTCTTCAAGACCGATCATCGAGCTGGCAATTCACCCTTATTATTCTGGCGTATATAATGTTGTCATTGAGTCTGAGAGCTTACAGAAATTATATTTTGGCTGCTACGATTATGGTAATCTTACTATTAAAGATGCTCCAAATCTCGAGACATTCAAGTGTGATGTCTTACGAAGTTATCCAGAGTGGCAATTTTGAATACACCTAAGCTCAACGTTCTGAGCGGGATTGACGTGGAGATGTCGATGCCCCAGTTAGGGGACTATCAGTTCAACTTCTGTTATGTTCGTAGGTGCATAAAGATAAGTGGTGAGGTGAAATCACTTCCACACTTTCTTATGTGTTTCCCCTGCTTAGATACTTTGGAAGTCTGTGTAAAATCCAGCACTTACTCTAGCAATGATAAATATTTTGCGCTTAGAATTAAAGATGCTGATGATGATGCTGCTATAGTCGTTGATGATGATTATGATGCTTATGTACACCTAATGCCTAACATTAACTGTGTCAACCATCATTTTAAAAATGTAAGAGTAAGTAATTATCCTGGAAGACGGGCCCATTTGGATTTTGTCAAACTCATTGCAGCCAATGCTAAAGTTCTTGAAACAGTGACTATAGTTTATGGCGATGGTTTTGATGAAAGAAAGATGAAATCTCAAAAGCATTTCCTAATGCAGAACAGAGCTTCTAAGATGTTACAGGTTGAATTTCTCAAGAGTAAGTAGAAATTGCATGGTTTTACCGTTTGTGATGTGCAAGTAGAAAAATGAACAGATGCATATTTACCATTTTTATCAGAATGAACAAGCTATCCATGTTAGTGCTCTTATTGTGCACCTGCATGTGCATGTGCATGTTTCCATTGTAAGCAACATACAAAATACATATTTTGCATTTTCTGTATTTTCTTCATTATCTGTTATGTACTTGATCAAGTGTATACTGAATATATACATCTTGCAGTTTTTCAAATGATTCTTTGCATTGACTGGTGGCTATGGTCACCGCCAACTATTTTGTCATGCAGTCAACTCCTTTTGTTTTGAATTCAGACCCTGAACTATGCAAATGTTGCATGAAAAACATGCATTTTCATATTAGTTATATATGATGTTCCATTTTAATTCAACGTTACTGTGATCTACGTTAATGTTATAAATTAAAGTATGGTATTAAAAAGAAGTGTGGATGACTGGTAGTCATGGGTAGTCTTCTCATTCTAGAACGTTCATGACATGCACTATACTTCCAATTACAAGAGGCATTAAGAAGAGTGCATTCATTCCACAACAAATATTGACGAAATCTGAAGAAAAATGGAGCAAAAGCATTGTTGCATCGGTTTTCCAACTATGACCTGTTTAAAAGCAATTTCAGAACTACATTGATGGAGCTCGGAAACTAGGTTCATTCAAAGCCTAAAGCTTTTTATGTAATACAATTTTACTTGTTTTACATGTACGGTAACAAAGTTGGCAATTTTATTTGTTACAAACATGACCCATAACATCATTTATACATAGTAAGCTTGGCGCATAAAATAATGATTAGATAGTCTGGATCAAGGTTCAAAATTCCGTTTTCCGTTTCCATTCCGACCATTGAAAATTTTAAATTTTTTGTTCCGTTTCGAAAATTTCGAAAGTTCCGCTTTAATTCCGGTTTTCTAATTCCACTTTTATAGTCCATTTTTTACGTTACATATCAAATAACATTTTAATTAAAAATCTATTTTGTAAGATTCTATATTGTTCATTTTAGATTTTAAATATTAGATCAATTTATTATGAATTTTTTATTATAATTCGATGTAAATTAACAAAAAGTATAACAGTGTTTTTATGAAACTACATGATTTATTCTCCATTTATTTATTGTCCCGATTAATTTGTTTTCTTTTTTTAATTACTATATGTTTGTTGTATTTTTTTATTTTTTATATGTTTTTATCAATATTTGAAAAACAAATCCGGAGTTTAGACCAGAACAGGAATTTTTACAGGATTTCATTCCGGTTATGAGCGGAATCAGAATGGAATAACCGAAATTCCGTCAGAATTTTCAACCATGGTTTGGATTGCATAAGTATTTATAACAGTAGCGATACCTATATTACATTCTACATATCGATAGGTTAATACTGCGACAACTTTTTTACATACGAACTTATTAATTTATGTTTGCTTATCATAAATTATCATTCTTTGCCGAATTAAAAATTTCAGTCATGGATTTAGTAACATTATTTGGTTAACAAAGATTTTTAATAAAAATACCCGATTGTTTTTACTATGTTGTATACTTTACCCTGAATGATTTAAAAGAAATCAAATTTTGAACTAGGTCGGTCGACACATACTTTCAGATGGAGATAGTGCCATTATCACATTCGCTTCCCAAATCATTTTCAGATATCGGATATTCGTACCCGTGGATATGAATGTATATCAGATAATTACCCTATTTGCTAACGGTCGATATATCAAGACATATAAGTATAAAATTTTCGTTTAACATAACTTATTTCAATCTCATTGATTATAAATGTGTTAAAAATAAACAATATAATATAAATAGTTTTAAGCAGTTCATAAATATTAAGTGCATATGATATAAATGACCAACTTATAAGACAACAAATAAATATCTTTCATTATATTAAAGTATACATAATTTAAACTTTAATATTGACAAAAACCGGACGAATAATTTTAGGATCTATATCTTTCGTATCCGTGTTCGCATCGGCATCCGTTTTTAAGGATATCGAATATTTATCCGTTTTTCAAAAAAGGATGCGGACAGATTTCGAATTTTTCGGATATCCATTGGCAGCCCTATTGTAAAGTCAAATTTGAAAGTAAATTAGTTTCAATTGGATAATATCATTGGTTACACTTTTATAGCTATCTATACACTAAAAGATCCTAAGAACTGTAATTTGCATATCAATTTGGATGATTCGAATTATATCTTTATCATTATTTTTACTACTGATAATAAGAATTCCATGAACTAATTTCAATGGTGTCTTTTTCAATTACCAAAAATACCCTTTGGAAAAAATCACTAATTTATCTTTATTTTTACTATCGATACTAAGAATTCCATAAACTAATTTCAACGGTGTCTTTTTCAATTACCAAAAATACCCTTCGGTAAAAATCGCTAATTGTTGCTTCTCATCAAGACCTAAGTCATTGTTAGATCTAAAATCCTTTGTCATTCCTCTTCGCTCTAGCCACCCCGCATTCTTTCTAAATCTCTAAATTCAATCCATGGCACCTCCGCCGTTGAACTTGAATGGAAATCTCACCCTCTATCACCTTCCTTTCCCATCGCAACACACGATTCACCAACGGCTATTGCCTAATCAGTCCACAATGCAACCACCTTCCTCTAACTCCATGTTTCCTTCCTCCGTTGTTTACTACTATGATACACGCATTACTATATATTGATTCATTTATTTCTACCAACTATGTTCGAGATTTAAGCAAAATTGATTCCTATACTTTCCATGACGATTCTGAATTTGAATCTAACTATGGCTATTCAAGGAAGTACTTATTTAGATTTCTACCTACAAAAAATATATGCTTTAGACTTTTATACTGAATTGACTTGTATTTCTATACCAGTTGGTAAAATGATGACATAGTATGTTATTCCAGTGTTTGTTGGTACTACATGCTTTAGAGAGTAATATAGATGTATATTTTTTTCCTGAAGCAAATATAAATATTTTGAACTGACATGCAATACTTTTTACTGCATTCATGTACATTCTAGCACTAAAGTGGCCTACAGGTCCCACTATCATAAACAACAGTTGTGCACCCATGTCTTGGACTAATCTATACTATAGTTGTCACGTTTAAATTAAAGATCAAATCTTCTGTCCCCAAATCCCCTGTCCTCATGTGTCCTTTTTAATCTCATTCACATATCACCATAACCTTATTATTATGTAGGACTCATTGTATCACATGAAAGGTAGATGATTTGTTGATCAATGGCTAAAAATAAGTGGACATATAGGGACAGATAATTTGGATACAGAGGATTTTGGATTATTAAAACTATATGGACTAGCTTAATATGGATATACCTATAGGTAATAATATATTATTCATAGATTACATGCTCACGTCCATTTAAATTGTAAATCGATATAGAAATAATAAGCCTTGCAATAATACACATTCATATTTTGATTTGGAATATCAAAGATTCATTCATTGTAGTAAGAACATTGTTCACATTATGTATTGTTCAAAAGCGAATGTTATGTGCCTATACCTCTACTGTTAATGAAAGAAATTCAATCCATGCATTAATTCCACCATGTCCTTTTGGCATCACCAAATTACCCTTTAAATTCATTCCTCGGTTCCAACAAAACATATTGTGCATGCTAAGCAAATATATAGTAGGAAGATGGCAAGGGGAAGGGGTGACTTAAGAAGTGACTACGGGGTTGACAAACTACAGTGAGTGACATGAGTTCGGGTCCATTTGTAATTTACTTGCTTCTTCTGATTTTAATGCCACCAACTTGGTGCTGGTGGTGCAAAGTGATACTATGGACACTTGTAGAAGGAATTATTTGCAACAGTTTGTTGATTAAAGAAGTGGGATGACTTAATAGCAGTAACAAGGTCTGTAAAATATTTTTATTTCTTTTTGTATAGGTTAGAACTGATGACCCGAATGAACCATGTTTGTCATTATTGGCTGTAATTTTTCATTGATATTTTTTGAACTTTAATGTATAATATTAGATCATTTAGCAAATACAATAATCTCAAAAAAAAAAGTAGAGAAAGTTTATATTAAGAGGTGAAAAGTACAAATAAGACGACACAACAAGATTTACCATAATCCTGAATCCATGAATAGACTATTTATGTTTTCCAGCTACTTCTTCTTCCTTTTTATTTTTAGCACCCACATTCCCTCAAACACTTCTTGTTGAATGTGCTAGTATATAATTTTTGTTTGATGATAACAAACACACACACACACACACATATATATTCATTTAAATGTGTTTGTTATTATACTATTTTATTTTCACATAATTAAATAAATATTTGCTGAATAAAATAAATAACACAGAATTTGAATTCAAATAGATATTTTATTCAAACAAATATGTTATTGCAATTTTGAATAGTACAAATTTGAGCTCTCACTATATATATACAATTTGCAATTACAATACAATTTTGATTACATCATAATTTTTCACTGTACAATGGTTACATACATTTGCACCTCACTACATATCACTCATTCACTCGTATTTTTTTTTCAACTCTACTCCAGTCTGAATCCAACATTTGAGTTTTTTGCAAAATACACACTAACGCGGTAAAATTGAAAGAGAAATATTTATGCAGCATAAAATAAAATGTGTATTTTGAAAATATTATTTGCCTTGGTTATTTGGGTTGTTCATCATCATATTTATATTGAATTCATCACACACGAACAACTTGTGACATGCACAGTGTATCACAGTACATGCCACAAGGCCGTGCACACCGATATACACTTGATAAAACTACAGGGATAGGTGAGCACAAGATCAAACCCAATAAAAAGCTGGGTTCAACTCAAGTGCAAATATTCAAGTGCAATACAAATAAAGTCACAATATGAGCACAAGGTCAAACCCGAGCCAAAGCTATGTTCAACTCATGTGCAATCCAAATGTACAATTTCAATAAAATGGTCAAGAGCAACTAAACTTCAATCTGTTTAAAGTGGCGCAACAAACAATTCAGGCTAGTGGCATGGCACAAAGGCGAAGACCACAACAATTAACATGATACCATATGCAACTCAGACTACAATGTACTGGTCACAGCAACAAAATCTATCAACAAAGCATCCAGATGTTTTAAAATGATATGGTCAGTTCAGTTTTGCAGACCGGCTCAAATGTACATAATCAGACATGTGTATATGCAACTACACAACAAATACAATCATCACAGCAAACTAGTACAATGCAAACCAGAGATGCAACTCAACCTATACTAGACTACAAAGAAATCAAGGTCCATATAAAACCAGATACAAGGAACACCAGGCTTAATATATGCAAAATGTATCGGACCACAGAATACAAGACCACCAGTGAAAGAGACCGGCTCAACAATCATGACACAATGTCAACCAGAATTCAACACAAAGTGCTTAAATGTACACACTAGTACAACAAGGTATATATGCAAAGAAAACAGCAATGAACCAGACCATCAACCAAAGTGTAGAATCAAGCTACAGAGTTCAAGTTTCAAGCACAAACCAGAGCTCAATGCAACACAGACTAGTGCATCACAAGCATACATATGTACATGCGCAAACACACATGTATACATGTATATATATGTAGTGATACCAGATTAACTCAAATGCAAAGATGAACAAAGTCAGTTTGCAGTTACAAAAATCCAGTGCAGACACTACATGAACTGGCTCGAAGATCAGATACAGTAAAAACTGTGAAGCCGTGAAGTTATAAGGAAACAATTTCCAAATGACCGAAGTTCTAGGTGTTAACAAAAATCAAACAAGTTCAAATTATCACAAATTTCAAATGGCCAAAGTCAACAGCATAAAGAACGGAACTAAATCAGAAATCAAATCCGTGTTAATCAAGCAAACAAAAATATACGAATTGAAAAGTCAAAAAACATCACCAACATTCAAGTTAAATCGAACGGCCGAGCTAAAGTAGCTGAAGAATTCAAACAGATGTATACGAATGAAGATTAAGGGATTCGAACCCTATTTAAACCCAATCATCACCGGTAATAAATTCCATTCGAGTTCAAGCAAAATAAAGAAGCAATAAATCATTAAAACTCGAATCAAGTCAAGCATAAACAAATTGGAAAAGAAAAAATCACATACCATTTTAAACATTCAAGCTCGACAATTTTGAAGAAGCCGTGTGCAAATCAAAGTGAGTCGATTATTGAAGTAAATCAAAGCAATAGCCATTGTATCAACCAACAATCAAGTGGCGACTTCAAATTATCATGAATCCCTAATTTATTGAAGAGGAACGAAGATAGATCTAAGAAGAAACGAAGTTGACATTTTCACAAAGAAAGGAAAACCGGACGATCAAATAAAATGAGAAAAGGGGGAACATATTTTATCACTACATTATTTTTATGGGCCGACCTTTTTCTATTGGATTTTAAATTCTAAAATTAGGGTTCTATTTTTTTTCGTTTGTGTTTCTCGTTTAAACATTTGTAAATTCTAGTCGTGTGACTAGGGAACGAACTACAATTTTGAATAGTACAAATGTGTTATTACAATTTTGAATGTATTTGATATTGTAAATTTTAAATGTATTTGATATTGTAAATTCATAAAAAATAAAATATTTTGAAGAATTTTTTTTTTCTAATCTTACAACGATCCAAAGTATTTGAAACCTACTTCCAAATATGTTAAGAAAGTAAATAAATTTAAGCTGCCGATCATGATTCTCAAATTTACGGTCGTTCGATTACATTCGGACTAAAACCTCTCGCTCAAAGGTCAAACGATATTTAAACGAGATGAAATTCATGCCAGATATACTTTATAATGTATATATCAAGTCCGTAAGGCTATAATCCAAAAAAAGAAAGGGAAAAAAATTAGATTCAGCATATATTATTTTCCAAAGAGTTGTACAACACTTAGTATATATTGTTAGAACCACTTCTATGAAAATAACTTGTATGAAGTTTAAATTTTTTTGGGTCTGTTCTTTGTAGTCCAACCGTACGGTTTGAACAAATACTTAATATAGCATATATGGTTTGAATTAATCTTGTTTGAAAACTGTTTGACCTTCGAAAAAGAGATTTAGATCTAAATGTTGACGAACGACTATAAATTTGAAAATTAAGATTGATGCCTTGTAATCTTTTATTTTCCTTTCATATTCTGGCCGTATGCCAAAAGTATTTAGGTCTGAATGCCGGAGATTATGGAGATATAACTAGTGGAAAAACCATTAAGGATAATCCAACACTCGTTGTAGTTGAAAAAAGAATAAATATTTGACCAGGGTTTTCATAGTTGGCGCATAAGTAACAACCAGTAAAAAATTCTTAAACTTATATTTCATCATAACAAAAGATTTAAATGATATGACATAATATTTCACCATACTAACAAACACAATTGAAAATCAAGCAACATACAACAACACAATGGTATTTATACAATAGGACAACAAAACTACTAACATCGAAAAAATTTAGTCCATCTCCGAAAGCTTAACTCTCGCTAAATATCAAAAGGCCAGAGGTTAAATGGCAGCCCCACTCCATCCAAACCCTTCTCTGGAGGGTGCAATTGGAAATTAGTAGTTCCCCAATATGTTTTCCGCTAAATTAAACCACCCACCACCTTGTCCTCCTTCCTCCCCCCTCCCATTACACTTGAAACGCCCGATGTCGCAATACCATTATGCCCACCTTCCCACCTCCTCCACCACCACCCACCTCTTCTTCCTACTCTGACAATGGCTTGATTTTGAAAATTTGAAGTTTTAATTAACTTCCAGCTCTGGATTTTGTAAATTTTGAAAATTTTATGGACATCTATCGATTTGACCATAATTTATTTGTAGACTTTTAGGCAAAGATTTAGCTGTATGTGGTGTACATTAAATAGACTAGTTTGCATAGATTCAAATTGAAGCTTTCATTTTCTTGTCCTTCATAGCTATATTCTTTCAAGTTTTTAAGCCTCGAATATTGTTTAATGAGATGGTAACCGAGCTTCTTTTACCTTCAAATTTTGATTCTCATTTTGTGGTTGTACCATATTGGGATTTAGGGATTCTTGGATTCTTCCTTTTTTTCCAACTATCCTCTGTTGTTATTGCAAGAAGAAGACGACTCCTAGTGAGCATTTCTTTTGACGCCATAGATAGCCCTTTTTCCATTTGCAACACCTGAATTCCTTCTTCATCAACAATAAAGCCTCATTTTGAAGAATATCTGATATGAGAGCAATAACATATATATGGAGGTCTATCTAAGATGTTTTTTTGGGAGTGGAAGGGAACTTTTCTTGAGAGGAGAGCACGGTTTCTACCATAGATAAAGGAGAAAACCTAAACTAATTTCAAATTATTTTGGAAATTAGACATTTTTTCTATCTCTATTCCTTTTTTAAATGAATGTTAATACATTACTACATTGCAGTGCAAATTCATGAAGCAAGATGTAAAATACATATGTAGGCTTAATGCTTACATATGTTGAGTCACACATCTTACTATGACCATTGATATAAGACTACAATGAATTAACATTAACAGCATAATGATAAAAAAAATGCATTTTAGTAAAATATAAAGACTTGGTACAAAATATTTTTGATAGAAAACATGAGGTGGTTTTATCACATAAGAAAATGATAATTATCAACCGTTAGGTTTAGTAAAAATATAACTGCAGAAACTTTTTTTTATGTATTTTGTAAATATCAATGCTTTTAAAAGCCGAGAACCCAAGAGGCCATGACATATCGGTTTCAAGTATAACATAGTATCTACTTTTCATATACGATTTATATTTTAATATTTGACCTAGATATAACGCTGAATTTTGTAAACTCATATTTGCAATTTGAATTGCTACTTTCGAATTAGATTTAACCAATTAAGACTTGATAAATAATGTAAAATAATTTAAGTATGTCCACATATGTTTATCTCTTATATAGTATTTTAAATCCAAGGACAATACTACAAACGTTTTTAGTGAAAAACCCATTTGGTTGTTAGGCAACAAGAGTCTCTGTTAATGTTTACCAAAAGTTGTTATTCTAAAGTGAAATTATTTTCCTTAATTTTTTGGAAAGCAACGCATTCGCATTTATGTTTACTGGAAAGTTTTTATAATACTCGCGTTTACAAAAAGAGAAAAAAAAATTGCGCCAATATTTTTCTTGTAAAGGGACCATGAAACAATAAGGAGCCCGTCATTTTAGAGACTTTATAGTTAACCGAGATTCATATTTTGTTATGTAAAATGATAGTTATTTAGCCATCTTGTATTATTTGGTTTTCACAATAATATGAAGTGATCAGTCAATCGTTTTAAAATACAAATATTTTTGCAATATATTTGCTTTTCGGCTCCATTTCGAATATCTAGAAATTTTGACAGTTTCACTTAGTTTCAAAATTCGAAAGTTTCGATTAAGTTTCGACTTTTGTTTTTATTACTTTGAAAACTTTATGGACATGTACCAATTTAGCAATATTTTCTTTTTGGACTTTTAAGAAGGGAAGTTGAATCTGGGGTTAAATAGACAACCATGTAACAAAAATTTGAATCATATATCTTCATATTTTAGTTATCCAAAATCGACTTAATTTGATTGCTAAATCTTTTTGATTGCTAAATCTTTTTGATTGCTAAATCTTTTTGATTGTGAAGTAGTAAGCAAAATCCTAATTCTTTAGTAGGCCTTAATCCAACAACAGGCTCAAAACCCAACAACTCACACAATAAAAGTCAATTTGCTATTAACGTGACTCTCTGTAGCCTAAAGCCATCGATCTCAAACGATAATAACCTAATAGCGTCTCAGACAACTTTCTTAAACATCGGCCAATATAAAGTATTGTCCTGCTGCACAGAACGTAAACAAACCCTAATTGGTTGTCGCCGCTTTCTCTCTTCCTTCATCAAATCTATTGCTGGATTGTCTACTTTCTCAGGTAAATACGTTTTTTCTCTTTTTTTAATGCCATCTCCCGATACCCAATTTTTGGAGAAATTCTGATCCAATTAACGCTGAAACCAGACAGAATGACTACGATTTTGGTATGCGGGCGGAATTTTGGATCATGATTTCAATATGAACATGAACTGCATACGGAAATATAACCAAAGCCAGTTTGATTTTTTTCTGAAACCATTTTGTACGCGTTTAGCGGAGAGGGTTCAGAATTACTACCTATACCATCATCAATCATGCACATAAGAAACCTTGTGGTTTCACTGTGTCTATGCCTATCAGCCAATACAGCCGCTGACTGTAGAATTTGTTATTTGTTATATTAATGGGATAATAGGGTGATATCTGTTCGCTTCTCTCCTTCTTAATACAATGAAGTATATAAAATTTTGAACTGGAAACTGGTATCAACAGGCATTATTACCTACTCAATTGTCACTATGTGTAGCTTGAAGTCAGCCCCATTTATTTACTGTTAACAAGAATAAAGAGAAAACGAAACAAAAGAAAAAACTAATTTTGATAATGACATATAGTGCGGGCATCACATATTAATTAGCATTGCGTAACAGGTAACTTCTATTGCCAGTGTAGATGCCCAAAAATCACGATCACATTAATTTATTTGGTCTACGGTACTAGGAATATTCATATATCAGCAGCATTATTTTCTTTGGCTTAATATGATTGATGACTGACAATATCATCTTAAATAGGAATCTAGCTAAGTACTCCTGGTATAATATGTTAATGTATATAAAGTAAGAAGATGTTGAAAGAATTACACAATCTATCAATCACCATTATGTAAATATATGCAGTTGTCTTTTGTTTTAAAAAACTAGAGAGGGTTTCATATCTTCTGTTTGCTTTTCAAAATAGTTTGTCTGGGCATTCAACATTAATCCATGGGACCTGAAAAAGTTCTTGTTTGATTGGATAACAGTGCAGCATCATATTCATTTTATACTTCTGTATGCTAAGTTTGTGTAACCGTGTCCATTTGTGTAGTTACTATGGATTCCAAGAACAAAATCTCATATCATATGTACAAATAATTTCCAGTGAATTAGGCACGTGTGTAATTTTTTTAGACACTTATATGCTTAAAAGAATAACCTTTATATGTCCATGTTGGCATTTAAGTTACAAGTTAATCTAGTTGTTCAAGCTCTTGATACATCCGTGATGAAGCGCTTACCATAAGTCGAGGCCGACTCATCACTTCGCTGCCGCCCTCCACCCTAAGTCGCGAGCGACCTAACTTCACCTCCCTAAGTCGCGAGCGACCTAACTCCGCTTCCTCAAGTCGTGAGCGACCTACCACAACCTTAAGTCGCGGCCAAAACCCTAGGTCGCAAAACTGCCATAAGTCGCGAACGACTTACTCCCCGCCTCCTCCATATGCCGCGCGCGAGCTACCCCAGAAAGCGAGCGACCTATTCATGAGTCGCGAATTATTCCTAAGTCGCGAACGGCATATCGTTGGAAGGAAGTGAAGAGGAAGGTCGCGAACGACCTTATTTTTTTTTAAGTCGCGGCCGACTCATCGTTGCTATGGAGATTTTTAAGTCGCGAACTACTTCTTTAAGTCGCGTGAAGAATTTAGGTCGCGTGCGTTGTTATTTTATTTTTGTTGAGTCGTTTGTACTGTGTAGTCTTAAGTCGTGTACATATTGTGTTGTAAATTTTGAAGTCGTGTGATGAGTTGTAAGCCTATAAATAGGCAAGTCGTGTCATTTTGTAGGGGGTTGAAAATTGAATAAAATTTTGTTTGTGAAGCTTTGTGCCTCCATTAAATTGGTAGTCGAGTGTTAACTCCTATCTCCACTTTCGGCATTCGAGTGCGCTCGAATCAACGAACGTTGAAGCCAATTCGCGGAATCAAGTGCGCTTGATCAACGCTCAAGAATTGTAGATCTTTCTTCACGGTATCGTGCGCGATCAACGTGTCGAAGATTGCTAAAATCCGGTATCTTCGTAATCAACGGATTTGGGCCTTACGGTATTCATAACTCCATCGATTCTTCATTGATTCATCGATTATTTCCGCTAATCGTGTGAGATCTTGGACGGATTCGATTTATATTGACGAATTCGCTTCCCACGCTGCGTCAGTTTGGTATCAGAGCTAGATCGCAAGAAGTTTGCATCATTTGGAGACTTGGGTTTTGAGAATTTGAATTTGGGAGATCGGATTTGTAAATTGTTGAGAAGTTTGGTGTTCATCGCGTTCATCGTGAAGTTGCAACAAGTTGGGAGTTTCGATACATCTCACTTTGGATCAAAATTCGGAAAGAGTTGGAAAATTAATTTTCTTATTTTTGAGTTTGTTCGAAGTTCAACCATGCCTCCGAGACGAGCTCAACGTCATCGAAATATCAATGCCTTGTATGGAAGGGAAGAGGCTGATGAAATGGAGCAACGAATCAACGAGAGTTTTACTGAAAAGTTGAATGAAGGAATTGGTCGATTAGAGAGAATGATGATTGAAATGAATCAAAGTAGAATAAGAGTTTCACCTGAATCGAACCATGGGGGAAGTAGAGCTTCGATACATTCAGATCGGGAGAGAAGAGAAGATCAACATCATAGAAGTATTGATAATCGTGATAAGAATGTTGATCGAAGGAGTGGTAATAGAGATGTTGGAGGTCGTGATCGACATCGATATACTTCAGACTTTGATGAGGAGTTTGATGGTGATAGGGGAAGTGTTCATTACCGAGATAGAGAACAAGCACGATGTCAGTATCGAGATGTAGATGATGATTGTCGATGGGAATCGGGAATGAAGATGGAGATTCCTGAATTTAAAGGTGGAATGGTTGCAGAAGAATTCTTGGACTGGTTGTCTAATGTTGAGGAGATCTTTGATTTCAAGGAGGTTCCGAAAGACCGTTGAGTGAAATTGGTTGCTACTAGGTTGAGAGGGAGAGCTATGGCGTGGTGGCAGCAAACCAAACTTACACGAGAACGGATGGGGAAGTCGAAGATTGTTGATTGGGAAAAAAATGAAGAAATTGATGAAAGCTACATTCTTACCTTACAATTATCAATCACTCATGTACCAGAGGTTGCAAAACTTGAGACAAGGAACGAAGACTGTTAATGATTGTGCTGACGAGTTTTATCAACTAATTGCTCGAAATGACTTCATGGAGACAGAAGAACAGTTAACGGCGAGGTTTGTTGGAGGCCTGCGAATGCAGATCCAGAATATGGTTAATATGTTCGATCCACGATCTGTGGCGGAAGCACACCAAAAGGCGTTGGCTTGGGAGAAGCAGGGAAGGCGTGGAGGTGGTGTGTTTACTAATTCCAACAATCAAGTGAATGGTATTAGTGGAAGTTCTAATGTTTCTAAACCTGTCAGTAAGCCCGTGGCAAAGGAGGGTGAGAAGGTGAAGGTTAACAATGGTTTCAAATGCTACAATTGCCAAGAGATGGGTCAAAAAAGCAATGAGTGTCCAAAACCGAAGACACGAGCTATGATAGCTGAGGTTGAAGTTGAGGATGTTGGTGAAGGTGATTCTAGTCCAGTAGAGGAAGATGAACAGGATATCGCATCAGGAGACGAAGGGTGTAACCTAATGATGAGGAGGTCTTGTTTAACACCAAAGCAAGAGGATGAAGCTAGTTGGTTGAGGAGTAACATCTTTCAGTCGACATGCACTATATTGGGAAAGTTTGTAAATTTGTGATTGATGCAGGAAGTTGTGAAAATATTATTTCTACAAAAGCGGTGAGAAAATTGAAGTTGAAAACGGAAAAACATCCAAATCCTTATAAGTTAGCGTGGCTGAGAAAAGGAGGAGAGGTGAAGGTGGATAAGCGAGTTCGAGTTTCATTTTCTATTGGGAAGAAATATAAAGACGAAATCTGGTGTGATGTAGTTGAGATGGATGTTTGTCATTTGCTTTTGGGAAGACCGTGGCAGTATGATCGAGCAGTGTAGCATGACGGTCGAACCAATAGTTATAGTTTTATGTTTGAAGGCGTTAAGATTATTTTAGTTCCGAAGAAGAGACAACAGGGAGAGAGTAAATCTGAGGAGATTGAAGAGCTAAAAACTTTGCTATCGTTGGAAGAGTTTGTTAAGGAAGTTGAAGAGGAGCCTGAAGTATTCCTGTTGATTGGGCGGGAGTGTAACGAAGTGGTTGAGATTCCCGAAGAAGTGAAACCAGTACTGGAAGAGTTTGACGATGTATTTCCCGAGGAGCTGCCAACGGAGTTACCACCATTGAGGGATATTCAACATCAAATAGATCTTGTTTCAGGAGCTGCGTTGCCACATCGACCACATTATCGTATGAGTCCCAAGGAACATGAAGAGTTGCGAAGGCAAGTGGAAGAATTGTTAGAGCAAGGGCGTGTGCAGGAAAGTCTAAGTCCTTCTGCGGTTCCAGCCCTGTTGGTGCCGAAGAAGGATGGAACATGGAGGATGTGTACCGATAGTCGGGCGTTGAATAAGATCACTGTGAGGTACGGATTCCCAATGCCCAGATTGGATGATTTGTTGGACCAGTTAAGCGGAGCTATTATCTTTTCGAAGATTGATTTGAAAAGCGGATATCATCAAATTCGGATTAGACCTGGAGACGAATGGAAGACAGCCTTCAAGACGAGAAAGGGATTGTATGAATGGCTGGTTATGCCGTTCAGTCTTTCAAATGCACCAAGTACGTTCATGCGGGTGATGAATCAAATTTTTAGACCTTTTATCGGGAAATTTGTGGTGGTGTATTTCGATGATATTCTGATATACGGTGGAAGTCCGGAGGAACATTTACATCATTTGAGAGAAGTGTTGATGGTACTGCGACAAGAACAATTTTACGCTGCAACGAAGAAATGTGTGTTCATGGCAAGAAGTGTCTTATTTTTGGGATATGTTGTGTCAGGAGAAGGAATACAGGTGGACCAGAATAAAGTGGAAGCAGTCAGGAATTGGCCACAGCCGAGAACAATAACGGAAGTGAGAAGTTTTCATGGATTGGCGTCATTCTACCGAAGATTCATTCCACACTTCAGTAGCGTGATGGCACCGATTACTGATTGTATGAAGGGAAAACAGTTTTCGTGGATAGAGAAAGCAAGGGTTGCTTTTGAGCGGATCAAAGGACTTTTGACGACAGCACCCATTCTCATTTTGCCGGATTTTCAGTTATTGTTTGAGCTACATACTGATGCATCGAAGGTTGGAATTGGAGGGGTGTTGAGTCAGAATGGGCGTCCTATTGTGTATTTCAGTGAGAAGTTGTCGGGAGCAAAGATGAGATATAGCACTTATGATGTCGAATTTTATGCTGTCGTACAAGCTGTTAAACACTGGAGGCACTATCTATTTCAGAAAGAGTTTGTTCTTTACACTGATCATGAGGCGTTGAAGCATATGCAAGGGCAGGACAAGATTTCAGCAAGGCATGCATCATGGATTGCTTATTTATAGCAGTTTACTTTTGTCGTGAAACACAAATCAGGGGTGACAAATCAGGTAGCTGATGCTTTGAGCAGGCGGAGTCATTTATTGAAAATGTTGAAGGTTGAAGTAACAGGATTCGAATTATTGCCCGAATTGTTTGAGGAGGATCCTTACTTTGCAAAGTTTGTTGAGAAAGTTAAGGATGGGAATACCGATGAATCTGTGTTGGTTGATGGATTCTTGTTCAAGGGAAATCGATTATGCATACCAGACTGCAGCTTGAGAATGAAGATTATCAAGGAGTTACATGAAGAAGGCCATGTGGGCAGAGATCGTACATTGCAGTTAATTTCTCAGTTTTATTTTTGGTCGTCAATGAGGAAAGAGGTAGAGAGATTTGTGGAGAGATGTCATATCTGTCAAGTTTCGAAGGGAACAGCTACGAATGCGGGATTATATATGACGTTACCTATACCTACTAAACCATGGGTTGATATTAGTATGGATTTTGTGTTGGGTTTGCCGAGAACTCAGAGGGGGAATGATTCTATATTTGTTGTGGTGGACAGGTTTTCGAAGATGGCACATTTTATAGCCTGTAAAAAGACAGCGGATGCAGTTCGAGTGGCACAATTATTCTTTAAAGAGGTGTATCGATTGCATGGTTTACCAGAATCTATTGTTTCTGATCGAGATACCAGATTTCTAAGCCATTTTTGGTTGAGTTTGTGGAGGATGGTTGGAACGAAGCTGAATTTTAGTAGCGCTTATCATCCGCAGACAGATGGGCAAACAGAGGTGGTGAATAGATCGTTGGGAAATTTACCGAGATATCTTGTGAAAGACAATTTGAAAAGCTGGGATTTGAAATTGTGTCAAGCTGAGTTCGCACACAATCACGCAGTCAATCGAAGTACTGGATTCAGTCCATTTCAAGTTGTATACTCATCCATTCCAAAGGGACCGTTGGATTTAACGACAGTACCATATTAGAAGGGAGTTGTTAAGCGGGCTATTGATTTGGTGAATGAGTTACAGGAATGCCACAAAGTTGTACAGGAACAATTGTGTAAGACGAATGAGAAGTATAAACAAATGGTGGATAAGAAACGAAGAAGTGTTGTCTTCAAAGAGGGAGATCTTGTATATGCCGTTTTGACGAAAGATCGTTTTCCGGTTGGAACTTACAACAAGTTGAAAGCTCGAAAGATTGGTCCAGTAGAAATATTGAAGAAGATCAATGATAATGCGTATCAATTAAGATTGCCGGAAAATGTTCATACTTCTGATGTTTTCAATGTCAAACACTTAATTCCGTATTATGAAGAGGAACTTGACGAAGATGACGAAAATGTGAATTCGAGGACGAATTCGTTCCAACAAGGGAGGATGATGAAGCGCTTACCATAAGTCGAGGCCGACTCATCACTTCGCTGCCGCCCTCCACCCTAAGTCGCGAGCGACCTAACTTCACCTCCCTAAGTCGTGAGCGACCTAACTCCGCTTCCTCAAGTCGTGAGCGACCTACCACAACCTTAAGTCGCGACCAAAACCCTAGGTCGCGAAACTGCCATAAGTCGCGAACGACTTACTCCCCGCCTCCTCCATATGCCGCACGCGAGCTACCCCAGAAAGCGAGCGACCTATTCATGAGTCGCGAATTATTCCTAAGTCGCGAACGACATATCGCTGGAAGGAAGTGAAGAGGAAGGTCGCGAACGACCTTATTTTTTTTAAGTCGCGGCCGACTCATCGTTGCTATGGAGATTTTTAAGTCGCGAACTACTTCTTTAAGTCGCGTGAAGAATTTAGGTCGCGTGCGTTGTTTTTTTATTTTTGTTGAGTCGTTTGTACTGTGTAGTCTTAAGTCGTGTACATATTGTGTTGTAAATTTTGAAGTCGTGTGATGAGTTGTAAGCCTATAAATAGGCAAGTCGTGTCATTTTGTAGGGGGTTGAAAATTGAATAAAATTTTGTTTGTGAAGCTTTGTGCCTCCATTAAATTGGTAGTCGAGTGTTAACTCCTATCTCCACTTTCGGCATTCGAGTGCGCTCGAATCAACGAACGTTGAAGCCAATTCGCGGAATCAAGTGCGCTTGATCAACGCTCAAGAATTGTAGATCTTTCTTCACGATATCGTGCGCGATCAACGTGTGGAAGATTGCTAAAATCCGGTATCTTCGTGATCAACGGATTTGGGCCTTACAGTATTCATAACTCCATGGATTCTTCATTGATTCACCGATTATTTCCACTAATCGTGTGAGATCCTGAACGGATTCGATTTATGTTGACGAATTCGCTTCCCACGCTGCGTCAATCCGTCTGTTAATTCCTAAAATTAATTCTAATCTTGTTCTATATCTTTTTGGGTAGGTTAAATTTGCTATTTCAATCTCTCAAATGAACAAGCAAGCCAGTGGAGAAGATCGAATCAGTGCTCTTCCTGATGACATAATCTGCAATATCCTTTCCAGTCTCTATGTGGAAGAATCAGCAAGGATATCCATTCTGTCTAAACGATGGCGTAATATGTGGCTCCGTTCTCCAATCACCATTTCTGATGAATCCATCGTCAAGCAATCTTGCATGTATTGTCTTTCTGAAGAGGGATCCCCTTGCATGGATTATCTTAGCGAAGAGGAATCTGAACCGTCTCCCTGGATCGTAAATGCTATGTCCCACATTATTTCCATCCACCCTGGGCCCATTCATACTTGCCATTTCATTCTACACGATTGGGATAAATACCATAAATCCGTAGTAAATCTCCTAAAAGCCCTAACCCTAAAAGGCATCCGGGATCTCCTAATCGACATCGGACGCTTCGACCTTCCTTGCTTTGTTTTAGAATGCGATTCCCTTGTTAACGTCAACTTGCGGTATGGTTCAATGCCTGCTCGATAACCAGCCCACAAGGATATGTTTCCTAGTTTAAGGAAGTTGTCTTTAATCAAGCACGATATCAATTATGAATTTTTGGTTGACTTGCTTTCTTCAAGGCCGATCATCGAGCTGGCAATTCACCCTGATTGTCATGGCGTTAAAATGTTGTCATTGAATCCGAGAGCTTACAGAAATTCTATTTTGGCTGTTGGGATTATCGTGATCTTACTATTAAAGATGCTCCAAATCTCGAGACGTTCAAGTATGATGACTTAGAGGGTAATTCCAAAGTGACAATTTTAAATACTCCCAAGCTCAAGGTTCTGAGCGGTATTGACATGGAGATGTCGATGCTCCGATTAGGGAATTATCGGTTTGACATCGATTATATCCACAAGTACATAAAGATAAGCTGGTAAATCGAAGATGAAAAAACATCCATTAAAAGCATAGATGAACAATCAATAGGTCCAATTTCATGTGTGTAGCACGGGTTCACACTAGTGTGTTATATATATGCAGGTCGACCTTTTGTGATTGAATTCAGACAAAAAGTAAATTCCCAAAATAAATATTACCTGTCCCAGATATTTTCCCTTGCTTGATCTATACTTGATCCAGCATTGCCTGCCTAGGACATGCTTGTTTTCTTCTTCTTTACTACTTTGGGTTCTAGAAACAAAATTTTAAATTATGTTACAATAAATTATTTTATTGGTAAAATCATTATTTTTACAAAACTAATAACTTAACATAATTTTACAAATCAATTAGAATAAAGTGGTCAATTCAACAATACCACTACTATTAGGCATTATATACTCCTACAAACCAACTAAAATAAACCCTTCTATTATAACATATAGAGAAAACTGATTAAAACTAAGCTAGAAGTATGGTAAAGTTATGAACATGAAATCAAATCAAATTTAAAGAGATTACTTTTATAGAGTTCGAAAGGTTTGGCTGGTCTCTATGGCATTTAAGTTAAAACAATAAAAAAATAAAAAAATCCAACGCTGTTTTTAATCAAACAATTTTGATAAGCTTGTACCGATCAGAGGCGACATCGAGATAGGTGACGAGTCGCCGAGGAGGCTGGCCTAGATTGCGGTGTTGGCTCTGATCTTAACCATCAGTTTCCGTGTCTTCTGCCCTTCTCACAGCCAACACCGCAATCTAGGCAGCCTCCTCCGCGACTCGTCACCTGTCTCGATATCGCCTCTGATCGGTACAAGCTTATCAAAATTGTTTGATTAAAAACAGCGTTGGATTTTTTTTTATTTTTTTATTGTTTGAACTTAAATGCTATAGAGACCAGCCAAACCTTTCGAACTCTATAAAAGTAATCTCTTTAAATTTGATTTGATTTCATGTTCATAACTTTTCCATACTTCTAGCTTAGTTTTAATCAGTTTTCTCTATATGTTATAATAGAAGGGTTTACTTTAGTTGGTTTGTAGCAGTACATAATGCCTAATAGTAGTGGTATTGTTGAATTGACCACTTTATTCTAATTGATTTGTAAAATTATGTTAAGTTATTAGTTTTGTAAAAATAATGATTTTACCAATAAAATAATTTGTTGTAACATAATTTAAATTTTTTTTTCTAGAACCCAAAGTAGTAAAGAAGAAGAAAACAAACATGTCCTCGGCAGGCAATGCTGGATCAAGTATAGATCAAGAAAGGGAAAATATCTGGGACAGGTAATATTTATTTTGGGAATTTACTTTTTGTCTGAATTCAATCACAAAAGGTCGACCTGCATATATATAACATACTAGTGTGAACCCGTGCTACACACATGAAATTGAACCTATTGATTGTTCATCTATGCTTTTAATGGGTGTTTTTCATCCACAAGTATGATGTTAAAAAGAAGTCTGGATAACTGGTAGTCATGGGTAGTTTTCTCATTCTAGAACGTTCATGACTTGTTTGCACTGTACTTTCAATTATGGTTGCATGGGAACAAGTTGCAAGTGGAATTTAGGAAACTAATTTGATGAGTTACACTGTTATAGTCCTATGTACCGATTACAAGAGGCATTAAGAAGAGTGCATTCATTCCACAACAAATATTAATGAAACCTGAAGAAAAATGGAGCAAAACTATTGTTGCATCTATTTTCCGACTATGACCTGCTTAAAAGCAATTTCAGAATTACGTTGATAGAGTTTGGAAACTAGGTTCAACTTACAACTTACTTCAAAGCCTGATGCTTTTTATGTAATACAATTTTACTTGTTTGACATGTATGGTGAACCCGCTTACAGTAACAAAGTTGGCAATTCTATTTGTTACAAACATGACTCATAAGTTCATTTAAACAGGGTCTTGACACATAAAATAATGATTAGATAGTCTGGATTGCACAAGGGTTTATAACAGTAGAGATACCTCAAGTTATTGATATTACATTCTACAGGTCTATAGGTTAATACTGCGGTAACTTTTTCACGTAGGAACTTATTAATTTATGTTTGCTTATCATAAATTATTATTTTTCGCGTACGAACTAAGAATTGGTTCCAAGACAAATGCCTCCATTAGAATTGTTATGACCCTTTTCAAGAAGAGATTTTTACCTTGTTCCTTTTCTTGATTTGTTGATTAAATGTGGGAATATGTTAATTAGCGTACCCGCGATGAGCACGTAAATGGATTTTTGTAAACACTCTATATGAAAATCATGATAGTTGCAGTATACAATTAATAATAATAACGTTAAGTAATCTGGACACAAATTTATAGTCTGTTAATATTTGTTTTCATCTGCAATATGAAGATGCATTACAAATTTCAAACTTTTGACTTATCAACTTAGGTCTTCGTTGCACAAAAATATCCAATTGTTTTATCTGTGTTGTACAATTTACCTGAATGATTTAAAAGAAATCAAATTTTGAACTAGGTCAGTCGACATATACTTTTGGATCGACATATACTTTTGGATGGATATAGTGCAATTTCCGCATTCGCATCTGAAATCATCTTCAGATTTCGAATACCCGTATCTGTAGATACGGATGTATATCAGATAATTGTCATATTTGTTAACTATCTATAAGTCAAGAAGTATTAATAAAAAATTTAGTTTAACATAATTTATTTATATCTCATTGATTATAAAAGTGTTAAAATTAAGCAAATATGATGTAATAAATTGTTTTGAACAGTTAACAAACATAAAGTGCATATAATATAAAATACTAACTTAACAATACAATAAATAAATATATTTCATTATACCAAAGTGCACATTTTTTAAACTATGATCTTAACAAAAACCGAACGGATAATATTCTAATACGGATGTCTTCGTATTTGCATCCGCATTTGTTTTTCCAGATATTGGATATTTATTGTTTTTCCGAATAAGGATGCAGACGGATTTTAGATTTTGACAACTTTATTTTGAGCTCAAATTTGGAAGTGAACTTGTTTCAATTGGATAATATCATTGGTTACACTTTTTTAGCTATATATACACTAAAAGAACCAAATAACTGTAATTTGCATATCAATTTGGATGATTCAAATAACATCTTTATCTTTATCTTTACTACGATAATAGGAATTTCATGAACTAATTTCAGCCATGTCCTTTTGAATTTCCAAAAATACCATTCGGTAGAAAATCACTAATTGTTGCTTCTCTTCAAGGCCTAAGTCATTGTTAGATCCAAACTCCTTCGTCATTTCTATTCCCTCTAGCCACCCCGCAATCTTTCTAAATCTCTAAATTGAATCCACGGCTCCTCCACCGTTGAATTCAAATGGAAGTCTCATCCCATATCTCCTTCCTTTTCGATCGCAACACACGATTCACCAATGGCTACTGCCTAATCAGTCCACACTACGACCACCTTCCTTTAACTCATTGCTCCCTTGCTTCTCTTTTTGCTACTACGATACATGTATTACTACATACTGATTCATTTATTTTTACCAACTCTATTCGAGAATTATATGACAAAATCAACTCTTATACTTTCTATGACCGTTCTGAATTTGAATCCTTACTACGGCTATTTAAGGAAGTACTTATTTAGATTTCCACCTACAAAAAATATATGCTTTAGACTTCTATACAGAATTGGCTTGTGTTTCTATGCCAGTTGATAAAATGATTACATAATATGTTATTCCAGTGTTTGTTGGTACTACACATTTAGGAGAGTAAAAATATACATGTATATATTTCTCCCGAAGCATATATAAATATTTCAAACTGACATGTAATAATTTTCATTGCATTCAGTACATTCTAGCATGAAAGTGGGTTGTTGGTTCCATTTCATCATAAACTACAGTTGTGCACCAATGTCCTGGACTACTATGTACTGTAGTTGGCATGTTTGAATTATATAAGCTAGCTTAACATGGATATTCTTGTAGGTAAAAATATATTATTCATAGATTACATGCTCACATCCATCTTAAACTGTAACTGGATATAGAAACCACAAGCCCTGCAATAATGCGCATTCATATTTTAATTTGGAATACGAAACATTCATATTTTCACATTACGTATAGTATAAAAACGAATGTTTTGTGCCTATATCTCTACTATTAATAAAAAAAATTAATCCACACATATCCACCATGTTCTTTTAGTATATCAAAAATACCCTCTAAATTCATTTCCACGATTCCTATAAAACGTATTATGTATGCTACGTAAATGGTAGGAAGATGGTTGATAGACTATAGTGAGTGACCTAAGCTCGGGTCCATTGGTAATTTGCTGGCTTCTTCTGATTTTAATGCTACTATCTTGGTGCTAGTAGTGCTGAGTGGTGCTATGGATAGTCCTAGAAGGAATTATTTGCAAAATGCTACTGATTGAAGCAGGATGACTTAATAGCAGCAATGTCATCAGTAAGATAATGTTACTTCTTTTAGCATATGTTAGAATTGATGAAACGAATGAACCGTGTTTGTCAATATAGTTTGCAATTTTTCATTGATATCTTTTGAACTTTATGTACCATATTAGATCATATAGCAAACATAGAAATATCAATTTTTTTATAAATAAATGTTATATTAAGAGGTGAAAAGTACAACTAATACGACATAACAAGGTTTACCATAATCCTAAATCTGTAGCGATTAAAGCATACATAACTGGGCATTGTACCTGTATACAAAAAGGTATTTGATTAGATCACAGTTTTAATTTACAAGATGAAATTGTGCACATAATCCATGTTCTGTGTTTTTTACATTCATGTGTGATGCACATACTTATAAAATTGCCTTTTTTATACACTAATAGAAATGGCTTAAATAAGAGGGATAGTTACGACGACCGCAAATGGCCCGATTAAGACATTTTCGAGGACTTCCACTGCTGACTATTTATGTAATTTAGTTTGCCATATTATTATAACTTTTTAATTATAGAAATTTAAAATTTCTTTAATAATACTAATTTAGTTTCTAAAAACAAAAGAAAATGTTTTTATTCAATTATTTAATTTTATAACAGTTTGTGATTAATTAAATTTGTATTTTCGATAATGTTTTGTTGTATAATTCGATTTTTAACTTTATTTAAAATCGAACTTAAACGATAAATATATGAAACTTTTGGTCCATTTATCATACAACTTCGATGAAGTTTATAATGCGTAATAGTTTTATGAGTTTAAATATATTTTTAAAGATTGTGTAAATAATTATGAATTTTAAATGTATTTAACATTATAAATTCATAGAAAATAAAATATTCGACGGCAAAATATTTTTTTTTGAATATTATAACGATCCAAAGTATTTGGGACCTATTTCCAAAATATGATTAAAAAAAAAAATATTTAAGGTGTCGATTTTGATTATTAAATTTATAGTCATTCGTCTACATTCGGACTAAAACCTCTCGTTCAAAGGCCAAACAATCTTCAAGCGAGACAGAATTCGTACAATATATACTTCATAATGTATTTATCCAATCCATACGGCTAGAATTGTAAAAGAACGAAAGGAAAAATTTAGACTCGAAATATATCATTTTCCAATGAGTTGTATAACATTCAGTATTTATTGTTAGGACCACTTCTACGAAAATGATCTGTATGAAGTTTTATTTTTTTCAGTCTATTTTTTAAATCCAACCGTAAGCGTTGAATAAACACATAATCTAGCTTATAAGTTTTGAACTCGTCTCGTTCGAAAATTGACCTTTGAACGAAAGACTTAGGTGTGTATGTCCATAAATGACTATAAATTTGAAAATCAAGATTGACACCTTAGAAATTTTTATTCTTCTTTCATATTTTGACCATATGCCAAAAATATTTAGTTCTGAATGTCGGACATTATGAAAATATAACTAGTGGAAAAACCATCAAGAATAATCCAACACTCGTTGTAAGTGAAAAGAATAAATATATGACCAGGGTTTTCATAGTTGGCGCACAAGTAACAACCACTAAAAAATCCTTAAACTTGCATTTCATCATAACAAAAGATTTAAATGATATAACACAATATTTAACCACACTAACAAATGCAATTGAAAATCAAGCAATACTTGTATGGTAAGACATCAAAACTACTAACCTCAAAAAATTAAGTCCACCTCGGAAAGATTCACTCTTATTAAATACCAAAAAGCTGGAGGTCTAATTGCACTCCTATGAAAAGATCTATATGATTGTATTTAGCCAATCTAATAACCAAAAAAGCTAAACCAATATCAAAGTAAGCTAAAATGGTAAAGTTAAGGAGTAATCATATTAGAGTTTTTATACTGGTTCAGAGCATCTCTCCTACATCCAGTCCCTAAGCACCTCTTAGGTATTTCCTTGTGAATTTCTCACTTGACCCGAAGGAATAGGTTTACTAAGCACCTCTCGGATTTTGACTTCCTTTTCTAAAGAGTTTGCTTGATGATCTTATATTCTGCTAATACAAATACTGATTGATAGTATGGGACTTCCTATAATCGCCTCGATGATTCGTGAAGTATATGCACAAATTTTTGGAAGTATAGCAATATTATCTTGAATAATATAATAGAATTGAATGCTCAAAAGATTCGAGTGAAAGTCAGAGAATATAGCTGAAGAGATTTAGAAAAGAAGTGAGTTAATTTGTTAAGAAATATTAAACTCCATTTATAGTAATCAAACAGCGGCTTTAAAGGGATGCATTTGTTCATCGAAAAACTTTGGAGATCATAGAGATGCCACGAATGGAAGCAACCATTCAAAAATGTCTTTTCAGAAAAATAGCCATTACAGGGTTTCAGTCTACTGAACGTAGTGGTCTATTTACTTATAAGAACAAATTCATTTTGAATGTAAATCAAGAAAATTCAGTCGAATGGTCAATGGACACAGTAAACGGAGGCCATTGCTAATTGATTGAACTGGGCTAAAACAGTTTTTATAAAATGTCTTTGATATTTGTCTTGTGTTTCACTCTTAGATTCTTTTGTGTGTGTGTGTGTATGAATTTTCAAGGAGATTTTACAACGTAATCTAAGACAGTATACATACTTTTGACTCTTGATGATTCGTATCTTGATCTTCTTTAAGTGTTGACGATCCCTCGTTAGTGTTCTGCTTGTCTCTTTGGTTGATAATTTTCTATTTTCTAAACAATGTGATATACTATATATAGAGAGAGATATATTTCATAATTAAAACTTCAAATCGAGGTTCTAACAATATCCCCCTTTTTGATGATGATAATTATACAAAAATATTTTGAAATATTTATAATGTAATGCTCCCCCTTAATATATGATCCCCCTATAAATATTTCTCCCCCTTTTGCATCAACAAAAAGATTAAACAAGTTAACAATAGAGGAGAAAATGACAAGATAAGTTGACAAACACAAATTGAACATCACAGGATAAACATACAATATTGCAACACAATAATGTACCACATCAACACAAATGTACCTTATCATCACACCATAACAAATGTACCACAAGAGAACAAATGTGAATGAAAAGAAAAACATTTAAGATACACAGCAAACTAGATATGCATATGCCAAAGTTCATGAAGGGAGATACTTATGAAATTACCTTCGTTGAGATATTCATCATTCCCGGTTAGAGTTAGCAGGTAAGGGTGAGCGAAAACATAAGGTAATCTTGTTCCAAATTGTAACATTCCTAAAAATTTATCTAAGTTTAAATTGGCAATTAAATTTACTTCTGAAAATAAAATTTTGAATTAATTAGAAAATACTTGGAATAGATAAATAATTTTGATTATAAACAGAAATTTAATAAGAAAATTAAGTATAAGTAGCTTAAAAATAAATATTGGATTTAGGAAAAATAAGATGTATATTTATATAAATGAATCACAGAATAGAATTTGGGATTTATAGAATTTCAAAATAAAATGTATTAAAAATAAATTAGAGATTAAAAACTTTAACAAGTTGAACAAACAAAATAAATAAATAAATGTATAATTTAATTTCAAACTATTTTACTTTAATTTGTATAAGTATAAATATATACATAAGGGGATAAAATGGATAGATATATCTTGTAAATTAAAATCAAACAAGGTTTAAAAACAAAATGTATAAATTAAAATTTATTGAACTGAGGATCTAAACACAAATGTGATTGAGTATGTTTAAATATTAATGTATGAATAAATAAAGATATGTTAATAAATAAGAATCATTTTTATTATGGTTGTAGGATGTGATGGATTTCAAAAGTTGTAAAAATAAAATGAATACAAGTGTATGTAAGTAACTTGTAAATAAATTGATAAAGGGCTAAAAGCATAAATCATGTTTCATAAATCAAAAATTCAAATTGCTTTTTCTTTTTCTTTTTTTTTACTTGAAAATAAATACAATATAAAGTTATGTTTAAAACTATTTAAATTGTTTAAAGATGAACATAAGTATTTAACTTAAAACAAAGGTTAAAACAAAGAAAACATGTATACAAATGTAAACATATGCACATGAGAGATGGAGTGTAAGAGTTAACAAAATCAAAAGGTTATAATGATTTTATACAAATGGCATTCACCATATCTAATAAAATAAAATAATAAGATTAAAAAATTTATAGAAACTTTTCATTTCCCCAAAATGCAGTCATATTAAACATCTCAGAAAATCTGAACAAACAAAGTAATAAAAGATTTTGCATTTCAAATCTCAACAAAAGAAAAAAGGGAAAGAAACAAAACAACTCAGTTCAAACCAAAAGAAAGAAAAATCGTCAACTTTTCTTCTCTTCAGTTCAATCTTCAAAACAGACAAATCAGAGGAGAAAATCAAACAAGAAATCAAAATGAAAGTAGAGATTGAACAGCTTCAAGTATTCAGGGATTTCAACTGAGTTTAAGGTCAGGCAAGCTAAGCAAAACAAAAGCAAATTCAAAATAGAAATCTGGAAACCCAAAGGCAACAACAGATCATCTTCAAAACCAAATTTCAATGTTCAAATATGATCAAGTTTTCAAACCAGCAAACTAAATGTCAAAACAGAAACGAGTTGAATCAAAAGCAAGGATCAAACAACCTGAAAAGCATGCAAGTTCAGGCTCAATATTTTGTGCTTTGTTCAAGTCTCTCAGGCAAGTTTTTAACTTCATAGTTTAATAAGTTTTTGATTTCAAAAACAAGTTTTAACATAAAATAAATTCAAAAAAAAAAATTGCAGATGTGTTTTATAAAAAAAAAGAGAAAAAGAAAAAGGTAGGTGGAGCTTCAGTTTTCCAATGAGCAGTTTTCTCTAGAAATAAATGAGTAAAGGCAAGTGAAATTCCTTTTTAAATTTTTTTTTTTTGGGATTTAATCTTGTAACCAGTAAACAAAACAAAAGATTTAAGCAATATTATCAATCAGTTACAGAGGGAAATTCAAAGCAAGTGAGAATTGAAGTCTATAGTCTGTTTGAAGCTTTAAGCAAAATTCAAAACATTGCAGATCTAAACTCAAAATTCTAAAAAAGTAGGAAAGGAAGGAAAAGACACAGGCCTTCATTTCTTTGGCAACTGTCAGGAAAAAAAAATTCCTGTCTTCTGGAAAATAGGTGAGCAATCCTTCACCCTCTTTTATCTGATGCATATATAAAACTCTGATGTTAGTTGCTTCTTTGTTTTCATGTCTGTGAGCAAACACACTTGAACACATTCTTATGCTTTGATATGTGAGTAAATTAATGTTTTAAAAACAGTTACTACTATTAAAAAAAAACCCCAAGTTATCAAGAAATTGGCAGAAATTTAATGTTTAATACACAATGCCTTTTAAACAAGCAAATTGAACAGAAGAAATTAAGACTGTTTGTACTTCTCTTTAGTAAGTAATCTCAAATTCTATAAGTTGTTGAAATTTTATTTGTGCATGAGTTTGAGTACATGCTTGATTGATGTGTGATTATGCTTGAGTATGCAGAGAAGTATGATGTGAATATTGTGAGATTTTGCCTCCATACATTTTTGTATATGCAAATAGTTGTGATGAGAATTCCTACAGACTTGCTACTGTTTTTATTAGGATTTTAAAAACAAATTCATTTGTTTATGTATGAATCTTAGTTAGGAAGTATGGTGTGAATAAATTGTGTTTAACATAGATTAGGGCCTGTAAAATTTAATTTAGAAAAAAAAAATTTAAAATCTGTACTGCTGAAATCAAATAACAACAGACAATAGTTCAAAAGTAAAATTTATCAAACATCTTAAAATTATTCAAAACAGGTTCAAAACTTTAATGCATGTTTAAACATGGATATTAAAACATGATTATTAAACACAAGCATCAGTTTTAAAAGCTTCTGTGGGTTAGTAATTAGACTGTGCAGTATTTTGAGGATACTAATTATAAAATGGATTTTGGGATTCTGGGTATATATGACTATTTTGTAAATTCTGGAACTTGGAGAATAAGGGAAAGTTATGAAGAGAGTGGGAAAATTAGGGGCAGGTGGTCAGAGAGTAGTGGAGATGGCAAGAATAGTTTTTTCCCAAGTTTGAATTCCCAGTTTTAATGTAGCAGAGATTTTGTAAGTCTCTGATCTTTGTGGTGATTCGAGTAGCATGGGATTTTGGGGTTTTGCAGTGGGTGTATATGAGGAGCAGTGGCCGGAGTTAGAGGCCATAAGATGACCAGAGTGAGTTGTGATGATGGATGACAGGTTTTGTTGACTCTGGTGCAAGTTTTGGTGGTGCAGGTTTGGTGACTCGGAGATGCTCCCGTGCAGTTTTGATTTTGACTCGAAGTGGGAGAGGTTTTAACCCGAAGTACTTTAGTCATGGTCTCGGGTTAGTTGTGCAGGGTATAGCCTGAGTTTTGTTTTTTTTTAAAAATCTGGAAAACCCATATGTTTAAAAGCTATGAGTAAAAATTTAAGAATAGTTTGAATTGAATTCAAATAAGTTTATGAATTCAAAAAGTTTAAATGATGAATTTTAATTTAAGTTAGTTTTAAATTTAAATCTGGAAACAGTAAGATATAGTTTCAGGTTTGAATCCAGATTTTTGTTTAAAAACTGTTTTGTTCTTTTAAAAGCTATGATTCAAATTTAAGTATAGGTTTGAATTAATTTCAATTGAGCTTATGAACTCAAAAGTTTAAAATGATAAATTTAAATTTAATTCAAGGTTTAAATTCAAATTTGGAAACTATGTAAATATAGTTCAGGTTTTTTTTTAAATCCAGGTTTTCATATTAAAATAGTTTTGTTCTTTTTTAAAAGAGAATTCAATATTTAAAACTGGATTTAAATTTAAGTGAAGATTTAAATTGGTTTTAAGTTTGAATTCAAAGTTTAAAATGAAACCTTTTGTAAGACAGATCTAAATTTGGTTTTGAAATCAAATCAAATATGATCTCAGTTTTTACTTTGAAACAATTTGAATTCAAATCAAGTTGAAGTTTTAAATATTGAACAGAAATGTTTTTAAGTAGAATAGAAAGGGTTTGAAATATATTTTAAAAATTTTGTTTAAGTTAAATTTGTATCTATTTTAAATCTTAAATTTAAAATGAAATTTAAGTTAAATTTGAAAGCAAATTATTTTTAAATGCTTTATTTAAGTAAGAGATGTTTTATCTTAAATAAATAGAATTTAATGTTTTGGATTCATTAAATTATTAGGTTAATTTATCAGGTAATTAATAAATAATCAAATGAAAGTAGTAATTACTTAGTAAAAGTAATTAAGAGAAGATAATTAAAGATTAAGGGTTGATTAATCAAATATTTGAGGTTAATTACTTTAAAGAAAAACTAATTAATGTGGTTAATTAATTAAGATAACTAAATTGATTAAGATTAATTAACTTAAAGTGACTAAGAAATTATTATTAATTAAGGAATAATTAATTGTTGAAAATTAATTAAGGAATAATAAATCTATTTATTAAGGACAATTAATTTTAACTAAGATTTAAATAAATCAATAATTAAAAGTTTATTATTTCAAGTAATTAATTGAGGAATAAGTAAGATTAACTAATTACAATTAAAGGATAATTAATTAAGATAATTAATTTAATAAATGATTAATAAATGAAGATGGTTAAGACTTAATTAATTATAGTTAATGATGATTAATCATTTAAAGGTTTCAAATAGAGGTAATTATGTGGGGAATAAATTTATAACCACACGGTTTATTCATCTTAATTAAAGATGTTTGATTGTTAATGAATGTTCTGTGATGGATTGATATATTTGATATGTGATATGATGCTATGTGATGTTTTGTGCTAAGCTGTCATATCTGTGATATATATATATTGTTATGCATACCCTTTGACCTGTAAAATGACATTTGAGTTTCGATGCGACAGGGAGTCGGATTCCATTTGGTTATCCGAATCCCACATCGAATTGTAATGATTTAATCTGTGCTGATTGATGATGTTGCACTTCTATTGTGTAAAACCCCCCAACCACACTTATACACACACTAATATGGGTTGCACGTGGAAATTTGTTAAGTCACAGATTTTTGAAATTGTTTTTAAAAATTTGATTTTTGAATCCAAATTAGTTTTGGAATTGGAATTGAAGCTTTTGAAAATGATTTTTCAAAAATGATAGTTATTTTAAAAACTTAATCGAATCTTGGAATTTAAATGAATTAATTTAAATTTGAATTCAATGTTTGAAATTGAATTCGATGATTTGGGATCTAGGGTTAAAAAAGTTATTCAACTTATAAATGGGTTTATATGGGTTTTTAAAACCATTTTTAAAGGTGATGTTTTGAAATTTTAGTTTAACCCAAGATTTAAACTGGTATATATTTGGATACTTTCTGAAAACGGAAACTGTTTGTGAGCTTTCACAAAAGAAATGAATTTCCAATTGGTGTTAAAAGGACTTCAAGTCTAAAATGAAATGGTTTCCAAATTATAGATAAATCTTTGGAAATGGGTTTGAAAGCTATAAATCTTTAACTTTAAAGATTTAATTGGGTTAATCCAATTGAAATGGGAATTGTTTTGAAATCTATGAATGGATCTTTGTGAAACTGGGTGAAACTTTGTGAAATAAATATTTTTGGTTTAAAGATTTAAAAATGGTAATTTGTTTAGCTATTTCAAAGAAAAGTTTTGGATTTTATAAGTTGTGACTTAGCTAAAATCCCATATCCATATGTTTTAAAATATTGCGCTCATTATTCGGTTTAGCCGGGAGAGGACCTTGTGTCATATAGCCCATTCCGAATAGTGATACGACGTTATGGATAACATTTGAAGACCGGTGGTGAAGACCGGGTATTTGTGAGAACGATAGGATAACCTGTCGATTGAATCTGCACTGAGTTGCTCCGGTATAGAGTTCTCCCTAAGTGATGGGAAGTCCGATCGGGATTGTGGATACCCGGATTTGCAAGGGCTTCTTCGGAAGTGCCTTCGGTTCTGTTCGAACCCGGAACAGACTTGTATGGTTGTATGTCCGACATTACACTTTGAGATGTTAACTGATCTCTATCAAATACATTTCTGCTTGGTGGCGGAGAATTTATTCTCTTAGTTTAACACCCTTCTCTGAGACGTACGAGCTCAGAGGTTATGTAGTTGATATTTATCAGTGATATTCCCAATTTGGTAATGTGGCATGCTGAGTGCTGCTGTTGATGATCATTGGTTGATCATTTGTGATATGATCATTTGTTTGATCATTTATCTTTGTGATCATTGCTTTGGTCATCTGTTGACCCAAAGCATGGCTTTGTTGCACAAAGCGTAGCTTTGTGGACGAGACTGCATCAGGACCTCACACCCCGGAAATGGTCGAAACAGGAAAGATGCGGCAAGGTTATGAGGGTCGCTCCCTTTAGGGTGTGTCATTCCCTTCTGGTAAAGGGTGGTATCATGGTATGGAGCCCAGATACTTACCTATGTGGATACTGCAGATCTATTACTTTGTGATACTTTGTGGTTGTTGTTGCGAGCGCTCGGATAAAGGTCCCAAAGGACCGGGGGATGACATATTCGTGTAGTAGTTACCTAGTTACAGAGGTAACCCGGCCTTGTGTTGGCAGAGATCTAACCGTAACGTTAGTTCTCGGGACGTCCCGCCAGAGGCGATCCCATGTGGCAGTAGGAAGTTCCTTAGCCTGACCATTTGTTGAAAATCCATTCATCCAATACGTGCCTTGTACGGTTTTAGTTGTAGAACCTTCCATTTAACATGGCAGCTATAGTAGGCATAGCATCATGGTACCTATGCTGGCTAGGATTTATATTATACTTTCGAAATATTTTCCACTATGCACTAGTAATAATATCAAAGAATTTTTCTCGTAGTAAGCATGTTTGACTATCATAAGGAGAAATCTCCCCCATGTGTGCGTTTGCATTGTGTGTGTGCCGGGAGGCCTTATGGTAGTTTCATTTTTCAAAAAGCATTGCGGATTTCAAATTTAAATTCTCTTGTTTGTTTCAAAGACCAAATGTTTTTGTTTGCTCATACCAGTCCCACGACTGACCTGGAGTTTATTGTTCCTTTCCTAAACTCTGGGTGCCCACTATTTTTCCACACGGGCAGTCTAGAGTTGGGTTTTCAGATAATCTATGGTAGGTGTAGATTCGATAGCTTTCAGCCTTAGGATTTGGCAATCGCATTTTGGATCGAGTTGCTTCTCTTCATCTTGATTTGGAGTTTGAGCTATTTCTGGATTGGTGCTTTGGAGATGGAGATTACTGATACTGGAGTTCTTTCTTGAAGACCATACTGGAGATTTTGTTCCGCTGCCGTGTTATCTTTTTATTTCCGCTGCTATTCTTTGTATCTCTGATGTATGTTGATATCTATTGTATCATCTGTTGTATCATATGATATCTGATATTGTATCAAATGTTGTATATTGATATATGCTATTCTTTTCTTCCGCTATGTTATTTACTTAATGTGCTATAAGCTCCGGCATGACTCGAATTTCGACGTTTGAATCTGCGGCATTCAAGTACAGTGGAGTACGGATGTCGATTTTCGAACGCTGGAATTTGGATCGTGACATTTTGGTATCAGAGCTGGTGGTTAAAACCTTAGCTCAGGAGTATAACACATTAAGTAACTCATTAGAGATAGGGTGAAGTATACCCTAGAATGAGTATATCCCTAAGATATCTGTTCGAACGCCTCAGTTAATTCTCTTACTATCCACTGATAGTGAGTATGAGTGCGAGAAGGGGACGAGATAGGGGACAGGGGAGTACCACTACGAATGGTCAATACCCTGCAATAGCGGAAACAACTTTTCTCTATCAATCTCCTTTGATTCGATTTCGAATTCTTTTTGATTGCTTCGTAGCAGCTCCAGAAGGAAGTTTCGGTGTGATGATGGCCATACGTATCGTTGTAGAAAATTCTTACTTTGTATCTTCATCGATTTCTTATCAGCTTTTCGATCTAAACTCGAATGAATTTGAAATTGAAAAATTAAATAAATTGGAAATTTTAAATTAAGTAAACTGGTTAACTAATATGAAGATTTAATCTATCTATTTATTCTCTGGGATCCGATATAGTCTACGAACGATTAGTTATCCCTTCGAACTAATCAATGCCCTTGTATATTCGTAGACCGGTGGACCCAAATACCTTGTGTAATATTATATGAGTTTGTTCTCATATTATCAATATTCTTATTTGATAAGCCAAACACAGACTTGATATCCGGTTTGATTCGGAAAGATATCTCTATATCTTTTATCCTTTCTTTGTTGTCTTCTTTGCAATTTCGAGGACGAAATTCTTTTAAGGGGGGAAATATGTAACATTCCTAAAAATTTATCTAAGTTTAAATTGGCAATTAAATTTACTTCTGAAAATAAAATTTTGAATTAATTAGAAAATACTTGGAATAGATAAATAATTTTGATTATAAACAGAAATTTAATAAGAAAATTAAGTATAAGTAGCTTAAAAATAAATATTGGATTTAGGAAAAATAAGATGTATATTTATATAAATGAATCACAGAATAGAATTTGGGATTTATAGAATTTCAAAATAAAATGTATTAAAAATAAATTAGAGATTAAAAACTTTAACAAGTTGAACAAACAAAATAAATAAATAAATGTATAATTTAATTTCAAACTATTTTACTTTAATTTGTATAAGTATAAATATATACATAAGGGGATAAAATGGATAGATATATCTTGTAAATTAAAATCAAACAAGGTTTAAAAACAAAATGTATAAATTAAAATTTATTGAACTGAGGATCTAAACACAAATGTGATTGAGTATGTTTAAATATTAATGTATGAATAAATAAAGATATGTTAATAAATAAGAATCATTTTTATTATGGTTGTAGGATGTGATGGATTTCAAAAGTTGTAAAAATAAAATGAATACAAGTGTATGTAAGTAACTTGTAAATAAATTGATAAAGGGCTAAAAGCATAAATCATGTTTCATAAATCAAAAATTCAAATTGCTTTTTCTTTTTCTTTTTTTTTACTTGAAAATAAATACAATATAAAGTTATGTTTAAAACTATTTAAATTGTTTAAAGATGAACATAAGTATTTAACTTAAAACAAAGGTTAAAACAAAGAAAACATGTATACAAATGTAAACATATGCACATGAGAGATGGAGTGTAAGAGTTAACAAAATCAAAAGGTTATAATGATTTTATACAAATGGCATTCACCATATCTAATAAAATAAAATAATAAGATTAAAAAATTTATAGAAACTTTTCATTTCCCCAAAATGCAGTCATATTAAACATCTCAGAAAATCTGAACAAACAAAGTAATAAAAGATTTTGCATTTCAAATCTCAACAAAAGAAAAAAGGGAAAGAAACAAAACAACTCAGTTCAAACCAAAAGAAAGAAAAATCGTCAACTTTTCTTCTCTTCAGTTCAATCTTCAAAACAGACAAATCAGAGGAGAAAATCAAACAAGAAATCAAAATGAAAGTAGAGATTGAACAGCTTCAAGTATTCAGGGATTTCAACTGAGTTTAAGGTCAGGCAAGCTAAGCAAAACAAAAGCAAATTCAAAATAGAAATCTGGAAACCCAAAGGCAACAACAGATCATCTTCAAAACCAAATTTCAATGTTCAAATATGATCAAGTTTTCAAACCAGCAAACTAAATGTCAAAACAGAAACGAGTTGAATCAAAAGCAAGGATCAAACAACCTGAAAAGCATGCAAGTTCAGGCTCAATATTTTGTGCTTTGTTCAAGTCTATCAGGCAAGTTTTTAACTTCATAGTTTAATAAGTTTTTGATTTCAAAAACAAGTTTTAACATAAAATAAATTCAAAAAAAAAAATTGCAGATGTGTTTTATAAAAAAAAAGAGAAAAAGAAAAAGGTAGGTGGAGCTTCAGTTTTCCAATGAGCAGTTTTCTCTAGAAATAAATGAGTAAAGGCAAGTGAAATTCCTTTTTAAATTTTTTTTTTTTGGGATTTAATCTTGTAACCAGTAAACAAAACAAAAGATTTAAGCAATATTATCAATCAGTTACAGAGGGAAATTCAAAGCAAGTGAGAATTGAAGTCTATAGTCTGTTTGAAGCTTTAAGCAAAATTCAAAACATTGCAGATCTAAACTCAAAATTCTAAAAAAGTAGGAAAGGAAGGAAAAGACACAGGCCTTCATTTCTTTGGCAACTGTCAGGAAAAAAAAATTCCTGTCTTCTGGAAAATAGGTGAGCAATCCTTCACCCTCTTTTATCTGATGCATATATAAAACTCTGATGTTAGTTGCTTCTTTGTTTTCATGTCTGTGAGCAAACACACTTGAACACATTCTTATGCTTTGATATGTGAGTAAATTAATGTTTTAAAAACAGTTACTACTATTAAAAAAAAAACCCAAGTTATCAAGAAATTGGCAGAAATTTAATGTTTAATACACAATGCCTTTTAAACAAGCAAATTGAACAGAAGAAATTAAGACTGTTTGTACTTCTCTTTAGTAAGTAATCTCAAATTCTATAAGTTGTTGAAATTTTATTTGTGCATGAGTTTGAGTACATGCTTGATTGATGTGTGATTATGCTTGAGTATGCAGAGAAGTATGATGTGAATATTGTGAGATTTTGCCTCCATACATTTTTGTATATGCAAATAGTTGTGATGAGAATTCCTACAGACTTGCTACTGTTTTTATTAGGATTTTAAAAACAAATTCATTTGTTTATGTATGAATCTTAGTTAGGAAGTATGGTGTGAATAAATTGTGTTTAACATAGATTAGGGCCTGTAAAATTTAATTTAGAAAAAAAAAATTTAAAATCTGTACTGCTGAAATCAAATAACAACAGACAATAGTTCAAAAGTAAAATTTATCAAACATCTTAAAATTATTCAAAACAGGTTCAAAACTTTAATGCATGTTTAAACATGGATATTAAAACATGATTATTAAACACAAGCATCAGTTTTAAAAGCTTCTGTGGGTTAGTAATTAGATTGTGCAATATTTTGAGGATACTAATTATAAAATGGATTTTGGGATTCTGGGTATATATGACTATTTTGTAAATTCTGGAACTTGGAGAATAAGGGAAAGTTATGAAGAGAGTGGGAAAATTAGGGGCAGGTGGTCAGAGAGTAGTGGAGATGGCAAGAATAGTTTTTTCCCAAGTTTGAATTCCCAGTTTTAATGTAGCAGAGATTTTGTAAGTCTCTGATCTTTGTGGTGATTCGAGTAGCATGGGATTTTGGGGTTTTGCAGTGGGTGTATATGAGGAGCAGTGGCCGGAGTTAGAGGCCATAAGATGACCAGAGTGAGTTGTGATGATGGATGACAGGTTTTGTTGACTCTGGTGCAAGTTTTGGTGGTGCAGGTTTGGTGACTCGGAGATGCTCCCGTGCAGTTTTGATTTTGACTCGAAGTGGGAGAGGTTTTAACCCGAAGTACTTTAGTCATGGTCTCGGGTTAGTTGTGCAGGGTATAGCCTGAGTTTTGGTTTTTTTTAAAAATCTGGAAAACCCATATGTTTAAAAGCTATGAGTAAAAATTTAAGAATAGTTTGAATTGAATTCAAATAAGTTTATGAATTCAAAAAGTTTAAATGATGAATTTTAATTTAAGTTAGTTTTAAATTTAAATCTGGAAACAGTAAGATATAGTTTCAGGTTTGAATCCAGATTTTTGTTTAAAAACTGTTTTGTTCTTTTAAAAGCTATGATTCAAATTTAAGTATAGGTTTGAATTAATTTCAATTGAGCTTATGAACTCAAAAGTTTAAAATGATAAATTTAAATTTAATTCAAGGTTTAAATTCAAATTTGGAAACTATGTATATATAGTTCAGGTTTTTTTTTAAATCCAGGTTTTCATATTAAAATAGTTTTGTTCTTTTTTAAAAGAGAATTCAATATTTAAAACAGGATTTAAATTTAAGTGAAGATTTAAATTGGTTTTAAGTTTGAATTCAAAGTTTAAAATGAAACCTTTTGTAAGACAGATCTAAATTTGGTTTTGAAATCAAATCAAATATGATCTCAGTTTTTACTTTGAAACAATTTGAATTCAAATCAAGTTGAAGTTTTAAATATTGAACAGAAATGTTTTTATGTAGAATAGAAAGGGTTTGAAATATATTTTAAAATTTTTGTTTAAGTTAAATTTGTATCTATTTTAAATCTTAAATTTAAAATGAAATTTAAGTTAAATTTGAAAGCAAATTATTTTTAAATGCTTTATTTAAGTAAGAGATGTTTTATCTTAAATAAATAGAATTTAATGTTTTGGATTCATTAAATTATTAGGTTAATTTATCAGGTAATTAATAAATAATCAAATGAAAGTAGTAATTACTTAGTAAAAGTAATTAAGAGAAGATAATTAAAGATTAAGGGTTGATTAATCAAATATTTGGGGTTAATTACTTTAAAGAAAAATTAATTAATGTGGTTAATTAATTAGGATAACTAAATTGATTAAGATTAATTAACTTAAAGTGACTAAGAAATTATTATTAATTAAGGAATAATTAATTGTTGAAAATTAATTAAGGAATAATAAATCTATTTATTAAGGACAATTAATTTTAACTAAGATTTAAGTAAATCAATAATTAAAAGTTTATTATTTCAAGTAATTAATTGAGGAATAAGTAAGATTAACTAATTACAATTAAAGGATAATTAATTAAGATAATTAATTTAATAAATGATTAATAAATGAAGATGGTTAAGACTTAATTAATTATAGTTAATGATGATTAATCATTTAAAGGTTTCAAATAGAGGTAATTATGTGGGGAATAAATTTATAACCACACGGTTTATTCATCTTAATTAAAGATGTTTGATTGTTAATGAATGTTCTGTGATGGATTGATATATTTGATATGTGATATGATGCTATGTGATGTTTTGTGCTAAGCTGTCATATCTGTGATATATATATATTGTTATGCATACCCTTTGACCTGTAAAACGACATTTGAGTTTCGATGCGACAGGGAGTCGGATTCCATTCGGTTATCCAAATCCCACATCGAATTGTAATGATTTAATCTGTGCTGATTGATGATGTTGCACTTCTATTGTGTAAAACCCCCCGACCACACTTATACACACACTAATATGGGTTGCACGTGGAAATTTGTTAAGTCACAGATTTTTGAAATTGTTTTTAAAAATTTGATTTTTGAATCCAAATTAGTTTTGGAATTGGAATTGAAGCTTTTGAAAATGATTTTTCAAAAATGATAGTTATTTTAAAAACTTAATCGAATCTTGGAATTTAAATGAATTAATTTAAATTTGAATTCAATGTTTGAAATTGAATTCGATGATTTGGGATCTAAGGTTAAAAAAGTTATTCAACTTATAAATGAGTTTATATGGGTTTTTAAAACCATTTTTAAAGGTGATGTTTTGAAATTTTAGTTTAACCCAAGATTTAAACTGGTATATATTTGGATACTTTCTGAAAACGGAAACTGTTTGTGAGCTTTCACAAAAGAAATGAATTTCCAATTGGTGTTAAAAGGACTTCAAGTCTAAAATGAAATGGTTTCCAAATTATAGATAAATCTTTGGAAATGGGTTTGAAAGCTATAAATCTTTAACTTTAAAGATTTAATTGGGTTAATCCAATTGAAATGGGAATTGTTTTGAAATCTATGAATAGATCTTTGTGAAACTGGGTGAAACTTTGTGAAATAAATATTTTTGGTTTAAAGATTTAAAAATGGTAATTTGTTTAACTATTTCAAAGAAAAGTTTTGGATTTTATAAGTTGTGACTTAGCTAATATCCCATATCCATATGTTTTAAAATATTGCGCTCATTATTCGGTTTAGCCGGGAGAGGACCTTGTGTCATATAGCCCATTCCGAATAGTGATACGACGTTATGGATAACATTTGAAGACCGGTGGTGAAGACCGGGTATTTGTGAGAACGATAGGATAACCTGTCGATTGAATCTGCACTGAGTTGCTCCGGTATAGAGTTCTCCCTAAGTGATGGGAAGTCCGATCGGGATTGTGGATACCCGGATTTGCAAGGGCTTCTTCGGAAGTGCCTTCGGTTCTGTTCGAACCCGGAACAGACTTGTATGGTTGTATGTCCGACATTACACTTTGAGATGTTAACTGATCTCTATCAAATACATTTCTGCTTGGTGGCGGAGAATTTATTCTCTTAGTTTAACACCCTTCTCTGAGACGTACGAGCTCAGAGGTTATGTAGTTGATATTTATCAGTGATATTCCCAATTTGGTAATGTGGCATGCTGAGTGCTGCTGTTGATGATCATTGGTTGATCATTTGTGATATGATCATTTGTTTGATCATTTATCTTTGTGATCATTGCTTTGGTCATCTGTTGACCCAAAGCATGGCTTTGTTGCACAAAGCGTAGCTTTGTGGACGAGACTGCATCAGGACCTCACACCCCGGAAATGGTCGAAACAGAAAGATGCGGCAAGGTTATGAGGGTCGCTCCCTTTAGGGTGTGTCATTCCCTTCTGGTAAAGGGTGGTATCATGGTATGGAGCCCAGATACTTACCTATGTGGATACTGCAGATCTATTACTTTGTGATACTTTGTGGTTGTTGTTGCGAGCGCTCGGATAAAGGTCCCAAAGGACCGGGAGATGACATATTCGTGTAGTAGTTACCTAGTTACAGAGGTAACCCGGCCTTGTGTTGGCAGAGATCTAACCGTAACGTTAGTTCTCGGGACGTCCCGCCAGAGGCGATCCCATGTGGCAGTAGGAAGTTCCTTAGCCTGACCATTTGTTGAAAATCCATTCATCCAATACGTGCCTTGTACGGTTTTAGTTGTAGAACCTGCCATTTAACATGGCAGCTATAGTAGGCATAGCATCATGGTACCTATGCTGGCTAGGATTTATATTATACTTTCGAAATATTTTCCACTATGCACTAGTAATAATATCAAAGAATTTTTCTCGTAGTAAGCATGTTTGACTATCATAAGGAGAAATCTCCCCCATGTGTGCGTTTGCATTGTGTGTGTGCCGGGAGGCCTTATGGTAGTTTCATTTTTCAAAAAGCATTGCGGAATTCAAATTTAAATTCTCTTGTTTGTTTCAAAGACCAAATGTTTTTGTTTGCTCATACCAGTCCCACGACTGACCTGGAGTTTATTGTTCCTTTCCTAAACTCTGGGTGCCCACTATTTTCCCACACGGGCAGTCTAGAGTTGGGTTTTCAGATAATCTATGGTAGGTGTAGATTCGATAGCTTTCAGCCTTAGGATTTGGCAATCGCATTTTGGATCGAGTTGCTTCTCTTCATCTTGATTTGGAGTTTGAGCTATTTCTGGATTGGTGCTTTGGAGATGGAGATTACTGATACTGGAGTTCTTTCTTGAAGACCATACTGGAGATTTTGTTCCGCTGCTGTGTTATCTTTTTATTTCCGCTGCTATTCTTTGTATCTCTGATGTATGTTGATATCTATTGTATCATCTGTTGTATCATATGATATCTGATATTGTATCAAATGTTGTATATTGATATATGCTATTCTTTTCTTCCGCTGTGTTATTTACTTAATGTGCTATAAGCTCCGGCATGACTCGAATTTCGACGTTTGAATCTGCGGCATTCAAGTACAGTGGAGTACGGATGTCGATTTTCGAACGCTGGAATTTGGATCGTGACACAAATTTTCTATGAAAAGCCCAAGGTAGTGTTTTCAGAAGATATCTGCCTTTTCACAAGAGCTTGTTAGTGCTTGAAGATCATTTAATGATTCTTTAAAGTTGCAATGTTTGAAGTGACAGTCCTTGAAGGTTGCAATAACGAGATATTTTGATCGTCGTTTATAGCCAGTTAATTTCTTCTTTGATTTTCGGTGAACATTAGCTAGAGTTGGCTGGGTAGATGATTAAGCTATATTTTCCTAAACAAATCTGGACAGAAAAACACTCTATGGTGGAAGTGTTTCCATCGTAAAGGGCAGCTTCATAAAAGTAATGACTTTTTGATCCATAGCCTTTCGAACAGCGAAGTCTTGCATTTGATCAACATTAATTCCATAGTGCTGAATATTTTTGTCAAGAAAAAACCATAGAAAATGGTATCTCTAGCTTGTGCGTGAAAGCGTTTAATTTTATCATGAATAATATGTGCCCAATTTAACTTTTGTTTGAATAAATGGAATAACTTTTTTATAATTATTGTCATATGTTTTCTCATAAGTTTCAGTCCTTAGTAAGATGGTATGAAGGATCATTTTGTTTAAAATACGAGCTTGGACGTAAATTCACTACAATATTTTCGGTATTTGGAGTATAAAGTAGATAGCTAACAGAATCGTAAGCAAAGTTGTGGTGATCAATGTCATCAAGATCAATCCCGATGTTAGAACAATCAAGAATACTACCCTAATCTCTAACAAATAGTATAATATATTTTCCCAAATATTTACTTCACAAGATACCATCGTCATCACTATTTTGAGGCGAGTAAAAGTTTCCACAAAATTTTGCATAGAATAATTTGACAAGGAATGGATAAATTTTTACCTTGTTAAGATGATCATCAATCAAGGAAATGAATTGCTATGCACCGATGGACTCAATATCAAATGTTCAAAAATCCCTTAATTTGTAGAAGATTTCCTAGAAAATTATCTTGTTATTATTATTAAGGTCGTTGAAATTTGGAGAGCTTTTAGACTCCCATTGACCCATTCGAGGATCTGACCGTCAGATGCAAACTTCGGATGAGATGGCATAGCAGAAGAAGTTGCCTCTTTTCCTTTATGAGGTCGTTTTTTGTTAATTGGAAGTTTTTGATAGGGAGTCATTGGAGTCTAAGGTTTTGGGGATTTGAGTTTGGAAAAGAAGGTGAAATAACGAAAAGATACGTAAAAAACTGATTATTAAAAGACAGTTTCAGGCCCGATCAATCGACTCGATGGGGAGTTAAGTTGACTGAACTGGCATGATTTTGAGATAGAATGATGAGGTTGTTTTAGTTGACTAAATTTTTAGAGTAATCAACTGAACCACCCAGGTTCAGTCACTGGGGACTCGTTCAGTCGATTGAATTGGGTTAAATTTGAACCCGAGAGTAGGTTGGGGTATAGTTGGTTGGAGTTAAGAATTGAAGTTAGCTAAATTACATTTCACTATAGGTCAGTCAACTAAACTAGGTTTTAGTCGACTGGGCTGGCATATTTTTTTTATAAACCTATATTAGTTGTTTTATTTTATGGAAAATTATTATATATACATTTTTTTATATAATTTTATTACATATGATTACATAAGTATTTTATTACAAAAAATATATAAATGTTATAAATATTAAATAACTTAATTATTTTCTGAGCCATCAAAATTATTGTTCGGGATATGCTCCCAAGAACTCGGTTCTAATTTGGCATGTTCTTTCAATGGAGTTAGTGGAGACCATTTGTTTCTATGAACTGGAGTATTGTTCCAATTTTCATTGCATGATCCTGATTCCTGGGAGTTTTTTGGAGAAGTATTGTCTATAATGATTGGAGCTTCAAAAATACTAGTGCTATTTTGACGAATTTAAGTGAGCTCCTTGGCGTTTTTGTTTATAGTACATTTCTCATTGGACACCTATCATTTATTGTTGATAGTGTTTGATCTCATAAATTTTATCATTAATAGAAGGATCAAAATTGATAGCACTTTTAATTTTCCTACCTTTAGGTTAGAATCCAGTATGATTCATTAGAGAAGGAATGATTTGCATTGATAGTGATTTGCTTGAAGGAGGAGTTCATCGATGAAGGGTATTCAGTATATGAGGAGGGCGAGCTGAAATCAATTATGGAGTGTTAGAATCGTAGTTTGACATTTTTGGATAACAGATTGGTTTTAAATGTTTTTGAATTGACTTTAATTACAATAGTCCTCTTTTTGTATAAATAAAATTTACTATTTTTGGAAAGGGTAACTGTTGGTAAATTTATAATTTTTGCTTAAATTAGATTGGAAATGTTTTTCTATCATTCATTATTTGGTTATTTTTTTAAAAACAATTTATACACCAATAGTTGCTGAGTAGCTAATTTTAGTATTTACAAAGTTTTTTGGAAATTATGACTATCAATTATGTATCTAAATCTTTTATTGAACATATTCCTAGATTACGTTATAAATTGGAGAATGTAGATTCACAAAGTGGTTTAGTAAATGTATCTGCAATTTGTTTTCTTGTATTAACAAATTCTAATGATATATTATGTTATCTAATAGAAAATGATGTCTAATGTCAATGTTTTTATTTCTTGAGCGATTTGTAATATTTTTTAATAGATTAATTGTGCTGGTGTTGTCATAAAAAATAGGAGATTTAGTTAAATTTACTGAAAAATCATGTAATGTTTGTTGCATGCATATGACTTGAGTACAACCTAAAGCTGCAGATATATACTCTGCTTTATAAGTAGACAGTGAAACATAATTTTGTTTCTTAGTTAACCAAGATACCAAAGATTGACCAATAAAGTGGCAAGTACCACTTGTACTTTTTCAGTCTGAATAACAGACTTTGAAGTGAGCATCATTATTATAAGTCAAATGAACTACATTTCAGATATAAAAAGTCCATGATCTTTAGTATTGGATAAGTATCGTAAAATTCGTTTAATTGCTCGCAAGTCGGTTTCTTTGGGACTAGCTTGAAATCGAGCACATAAACAAACACTCGTTAAAATATCTTGTCCATTGGCTATTAAATATAATACAGATCCTATCATACTTCTAAAAAGTTTTTTCAATATCTTTTCCATTTTCATCTTTATCTAGATGAATACTGGTGCTCATAGGAGTTGTTTTAATACTTTATTTTTCCATTCCAAACTGTTTAATTGTATCTTTATAGTATTTTTCTTGAAAAATAAAAATTCCTTCTTTTAATTGTTTAATTTGTAATACTAATAAATAATTTAATTCTCTCATATGGGACATTTCAAATTCCATTTTCATAATATTATAAAAATCATTACATAAATCTTTATTTGTTGAACTGAAAATAATATCATCCACATAGATTTTTGGAACTAAAATATCATTTTTGTTGTTTTTATAAAAAGTATCAACTTTGCCAATTTGAAAACTGAATTTTATATATAATTTATTAGTCTATCATACCAAGCATGTGGTGCTTATTTACGACAGTAAAATGCCTTTCTTAATTTATATACATGGTTTGGATATTATTCATGAATATGTAATGGTGGTTGTTCAACATAAATATTTTTTTAACATAACCATTTAAAAATGTGCTTTTAATGTCCATTTGAAATAGTGTAGAATTATGACGATACGCAAATGCCAAGAGAATTCTTATAGTTCAAGACGTGCTACAAGAGCGAAGGTTTCTTCATATTCAATTTCTTCTTCCTGAGTATACTCTTGAGCTACAAGTCTTGCTTTATTTCGTGCTATATGAGCGTTTTCATCCATCATATTTTTGAAAATCCATTTAGTACCAATAACTAATTGATTATCTGGTCATGGTATAAGTTCTCATACATTGTTACATTATCATCGTTTGTAGATGCTTCTTTAACATTCTTTCATTGATATAAAAGCTATAAAAGCTATATGACCCATCTGAGTTAATTTTCGTTATTAATTCCACTAATTGCATTATCTAATGGATGATCTTTAAGTGTTTTAAGTGGAGATTTCAGTTCTTTATTTTCTTCACTCATTGATTCATTTTGATTATTTTAAATAGATGAGTCAAATGGTACACTAGTGTTATCATCATCATCCATTTTGATATTGAATTTTTCATCAAAAGATACATGTAATTATTTTTTAATTATTTTGGTTTTTGAAATGAAAATCCGATATGCTTTACTTTGGTCTGAATATCCTACAAAAATTCCTTCAGTGGCTTTTGGATAAAATTTTCCATGAGGATTACTAGCATTTAAGATAAAACATTTAGAACCAAACATTCTAAAATATGGATCCTTAGATTTTGTTTCAAAAAACAATTCATATGGATTATTTTTAGTTAATGGTCTTAACCATATACGATTAAGAACATAACAAACAGTGGCTACTACTTATGCCCTAAAGTTTTGAGGTAACTCACTACTACTTAATAGAGTTCCTGCACATTCTTGAAGAGTTCGATTTTTTCTTTCTACAACATAGTTTTGTTGTGGTGTTTTAGGAAATGAAAAATTATGACTTATTCTCTATTTCTTACAAAATGTTGAAATAATTCATTCTCAAATTCTCCTCCGTGGTCACTTCTAATAATTTTAATTTTCAAAATTTTAAGTTTTGAATAAGTTTATCAAATATTTAAAAGTTTCAAACATATCACTCTTATGTTTTAAAAATAATATCCAAGTATAATGCGAATTGTCATTAGCAATAACAAACACATATCAGTTGAGGCTGATCGATCTTATTTGCATTGGACCAGATAGGTCTAAATGTAAAAGTTCTAAAGGTCGATTAGTAGAAATTTCATTTTTAGCTTCAACTGAAGGTTTTTTAAGTTTCCCTTCTCACATGCATCACACAAATTATTGACTATAAAATTAATTTCGGTAATACTTGAATAATATTATTTTGAGCTAATTTCTGTGTACTTTTAAAATCATCGTGATAGAATCATTTGTGCCAAATCCAGGGGTCAGAAATATCTGTTAACAAACACATATCTTTATCGTGTCTGATTTTCGTATTTAAAACATAAATATCGTGTTTTCTAGTTCCTTCAAAAGTCAAATTACTACCTTTATCAAAGGTGTTTCATTTTCATGTTTCAAAAGTTATGTTAAAACCTTTATTACATAATCAACTAATACTTCAAAGATTATGTTTTAAATTCTTTACTAGTTACACGTTAGAAATTAGAGAAGAGTTAGATATACCGATAGAAGCGACATCTCCTTGTCCAATAACATATCCTTCGGAATTATCTTCGAATGTGATGAGTCTACCATCTTTATACGATATATTTGTTAACATTTCAGCATTTCCAATCATATGCTTGGAGCATCTATTGTCAAGAATCCATTTCTCATGTTTATGTCAGAGTACCTACAAAAAATTGACAATATCTAATGGTATCCACTTCCTCCGTTAGAGTCCTAAGGGTTAGGTAGAAGGTAACCATACCTAATAGGGTTTGGTAGAACCTTTGAAACTATTTTTTTTTATTGAAATGAACGTCATTTAAAAGTTTATCAATATGATTTTGCCTAATTAAATTGTTGTTAGTTTTTAGTACCATATTTTGATAGTCTTTGTGTCATATATTTTTTGCTGAAAATTCACTGGCTTTCAATACTTGGAATATAGAGTAGCATACTTGGGTTGTACCTTTGGTTTATTTGAATTTTCAAATCCTATGCCATTTTTGTTAATCGAAGGTTTTGATATACTAATTAAGTGAGATAAATTCCCCTTTCCTTTATTAAATTTAGGAATATAGGTAGATAAGTCATTTACCTTCTTTTCTAGTATATTTTTATCTTTACTTAAATCTTTTTTCTGATTTTCTAAAACATCAATAATTTTTCATAGATTTAAATTGTCATTAGATGGAGTAGAATTTTCCTCTTTTAAAATATGCATACTATTATCATCACAAGATTTATAAAGAGTTTGTAACTTTTAAATTTCTTTTCTAAAATAGTTTTTTTCATCCTTTAACTTTCATTTTCTAACTATAATCTATTATTTTTTTCATAAACATTCTTTATGAGTCTTTTATAGATTCCGCCACTAGAACAACAATAAAAAGCAACAGAGGCTTCCGACGGCCGCTGACGGTAGTTTTCAACGGTTAGTGACGGCTATCGAACTCCATTTATCATAAATAAAATATATTAGCCATCGAAAGCCGAAACTACTGAGCCGTCGGCGGTAGGCACTGGCCGTCGAAATTATCATGCATACAGGCGAGAGTCCAAGAGCTGCTGCTTCATTCTTCATCTTCCCCTAAATTAAACAAAAACCCTACCTCCACCTCCTCCCCAATGTTAGCAAGCTGTCACACCTCCCCGACTTCTCTAACTTCATCATTCTCCACTCTCAACAAGCATGCCCCTTTATCAATCTCCAATCAGGTTTTATTCCAAAATCCTAATTAATTTTGACTTGTTAAATTAGAGTTAATATGTTGTTATAATTGTATAATACCACATTGATTATTTGGTATACCCTATTGAATGCTAATTAGGCTGTTATTATAATTGTTTATTATTGAAATATTGAGAGAAAAATTTGTTTATTGTATTTGTGCGTTAATTGGTGTATATGCGTTGATTGATTAGTACATACGCGCATTTGGGCTACTTTTGATTAATTAGATTCAATACTTAGAATTTGGTGTATGCGTTTTCAAGATGACGAAAAAGACGATTTAATGTATGCTTTTTCATTATGTAAATAAATTATTTTAAAAATTGTTGCATAATATGTTTTACTTTTTGTAAATCTCATAGAGTGTTTTTAGCCCCTTGCTACAAATATTATATATGAACGTTGTATTGATGCTCGTTTATCACAGAATGGACATTTATATTCATCCTATACAATATTTATCAGATTTTCCATGTATTGGATAAGTTACAAATACAACAAAATAATTATATTTCGCAAATCATTTCATTTTAAATGATTCACAAAATTTTGACAACACTATTTTTTTGTTTCCTGTGTACACACATATGTGTACGATATAGGGAACAAAAGAGAAGTACTGCCGAAATTTTTTTGAATCGTTTAAAATAAAATGATTTGCAGAATATACAGTGTTTGTAATAGAAAGTAGGATGACCAACCATCAAAGTGTAAAATAATAACCTAAAAATTGTAGATTATATTTATATAATAATTTGTGTAAATCAGTTTGAAAATAAAATTAAATAAAATAATATTATATATCTGCAAATATTTAAATGTATAATTTATTTGAAAAATAAAATGTGAACACATAAATAATTAATGCGTTTTTATGTTTTAAAGTAGGAAAAATGGTCAATTATTTATCGATTGGAGCTGGATGTACCAACGAAGAATAGAAATTGGAGGCTCAATAAGTATAAAACGGTCTACACGTCTTTATTGAATTCGCTTTACCTAATAATGGAATGACGAAAAAATTCATTGTCCATGTAGTAGGTGCAAATTATTGAAGCATTTGATACCGGATATGATAATAGTTCATTTGCGCCAATATGGTTTCGTGTTGAATTATTTGGTATGGGATCGTCATGGGGAACTTATAGCACGTAATCCCGCACATTTGAAGGAGGAAATGGATAATGAACTTGTTTCAATGAATCCTATAGAAGATATGGTTGAAGATGCGGCATGTTCAGTGTTCCCTACAATTGAAGTTAATCGTAACGATGGTAATGTCAAAGAAGAAACAAGTATTGGAGCAAAAATGTTTTTTGATTTATTAGAAGCTACTAAGAAACCTCTTTGGAATGGTTGTATAAGCGATACTCAACTATTAGTAACTGTAGAATACATTGTGATGAAATCAAAATAAAAATTCACAGGAGCCGGGTTTACAGCTATAGTACATGATGCAAAACGGCATGACACCCGATAATTTAAATGGACGAAAATCATTATGAAGTGAAAAAACTTATGTCTGCTTTTGGTTTTCCATATCAAAAAACAGATACATACTTAAATGGTTGCATGTTGTTTTAGAAAGAAGACATCAATCTTAGGAATTGTAAAATCTACAATTAGGGAAGATACAAAGCAAGAAAAAAGAAGGAAAATGAAGTTCCGTACAAGTGTATGCATTACTTACCCATCACTCCTAGGCTTCAAAGTTTATATGCATCTTTTGGAACCACGCATCATTTAAGATTGAAATATGCGAGAACACAGGAAGAAGGTACGTTAACACATCCAGCACATGGAAAAGCATGGAAGCATTTTGATAAGGTATACCCCGCTTTCGCAGTGGAGAGCCTTAACGTTTGGCTTGGTTTATGTACAGATGGATTTTCACCTTTCTCTCAATTTGGTTTAATATATTCATCTTAGCCTGCAATCGTTACACCTTACAATTTAACTTCGTGGATGTGTATGAAAACTACATATATGTTTTCACAATTGTCATTCTTAACCCTGATGATCCGACAAAGGAATCGACATATATTTACAGCTATTGATTGAAGATTTGAAAACATTGTGGTATGAAGGTGGTAAAACATACGACATTTAAAAAAATCCATATGTTCGCTTCTCTACTATAGACCATAAGTGATTTTACTGCATATGCAATGCTATCAGGTTGCAGTACAGTTGGTCATCTAGTTTGCCCTTATTATAGGAAGAAACACGAGCATTTTCTTTACCACAGAGGAAGAAAATTTCATGATTTGACTGTCATCGGTGTTTTCTCCATTTTAACCGTTCTTTTAGAAAAGTTATAAATAATTTTATAAGTGATAGAGTTGAGGCCTTGCGACCACCAATGATTTGGTCAAGCAAAGATATTGAGCTTGTAAAGGATTATCCAAAGATACATGAAACTGACGGACAAATTGAAATTCCAGGTAAATCGATGATTCATAATTGGTGCAAACAAAGTATATTTTGGAAGTTGCCTTATTGGAAAAATCTCTTAATTCGTCATAATTTCGGCGTGATGCACAATGAGAAAAATTCAATAATGTATTTAACACGGTTCTGAATGTTAAAGGAAAGACTAAAGACGATTTGAAATCAAGATGTTATATAGAAGCAACATGCAATCATCCTGAACTTCATATGAAGCCAAATGACACAAAAAACCCAAGCATGGTACGAGCTAGACAGTAACCATGTTAAAGTGCTATTAAAGTGGGTAAAAGGATTAAGATTTCCTGATGGGATTTCCTCTATTCTTCGTAGATGTATCAACTATAACAACCGTAAACTGAATGGGATGAAAAGTCATGATTTTCATGTAATGATGGAACATTTGTTAACCATCACTTTCAAAGAGCTGTTGCCCACAAGAGTTTGGAAGGTTATAACAGAACTTAGTTTGTTTTATAAGGAGCTTTGTTCAATTACCTTAAAAGTTGATCGTCTAAGTAAACTTGAGGAAGAAATTCTGATACTGCTCTGTAAACCGGAGAAAATATTTTCTCCTGGTTTCTTTAATGTAATGATGCATTTACCTGTTCATCTTCCGTTTGAAGCAAGCCTTTGAGGTCCTGTGCGATATGGATGGATGTATCCATTCGAAAAGTATTATTATTGAGCTGTTAAATTTTAGTTTAACCACATATAATTTTGTTTAAATTATAGTCATTCTTAATAGGTACTTAAATCATCCAAAGAAAAAAGTGAGACGAAAGTCATGAGTTGAAGGTTCGATATACGAATCATATATCGAAGAAGAAGCTTCGTTCTTTTTATCTCATTATTTCAATGACCATGTGAACTTAAATTTTGAAAGTGTTATGCGAAACGATGAGGGCATTGAACAAGATTATTCTAAATCAATGCTTTCAACTTTTAGACAGCAAGGGCGGTCTGTTGAAAAATGTGTGGAAGTATGGTTAGATGATAGAGATTACCATATAGCCCACACTATGTTCTTCTTAAATGTGCAAAAGTTGCATCATTTATTAGGTATTAATGAATAACATGTCTAAAATTATTTACCTGAATAACACATGTGTATTTTAATTATTATGCAGTATATTATCTGTTTATGCAGTATTATGAATCACAACATCAAAATGGGGATATCAACAAAACTTTTGCTACTAGGTTTTCTAACCGCGTATATGATTCAATAAATTATGTGGTCGACGAAGAGTTAAAACATCTTGCAATGGGACCAAAAAGAAAAGTCAAGATAAATCCAATATTTTTTGTCAATGGATACTAACTCAACAAAAAAGAAAATGGGGATGACAAATTAACTAACAATTAAAGGTAGTGATGATCCAATTAATCACATAAATGGTTTTTACGGTGTGTTAACTCCGGTTTTGCCATTAACATATTTCACCAGACCGACGGAAGAAGTTTATTTGTTTAGATGCAACTGGCTCAGTAATGTTCTAGGTTTTGGAATTAACGTGCGTCAAAAATATAATATTATTGAAATAAAGCATAAATCATGTTATCATAAGTACGATCTGTTTATACTAGCAAAACAGGCCCTACAGGTTTATTATGCTCCTCGTTCATCTACAAAAAGAGATAAAGCAGAATGGTTGTTGGTTTTTAAAAGGAATGCAAGACTTACGTTTGATGGAAAGAATATTGCGGACGAACAAGCATACCAAGCGGATATCGAGGAAAATGATGAATTTATAATAATATATGACCTAACCGATTTAGGACCTCTAAACGATGAATCAAATATATTTGTAGAGGCATTTGAGACCATAGGAGAAAACAATATAGAGTATGAGACCGAGTCTGAATTAGAAAACAACATGGACTAATTTAATAGTATACATGTTGAAAAAAGTAATTTATGCAAGTATTGACGTAACACTTTTTTGTACGTTACATTATTGATGTTAAATCTTGATATGTTTACTCATAATTGAATGATATGTTCTTCCATAATAAAATAATATGTATGTGATAGATATTACAGATGTCCTTCTTTAGGCGGTGGAGTTATTCACAATCTGGTTCCCCCTCTGCGTCTCAGAGTTGGACAGGTTGCAACAGTGGCGATGGTAGTGTCTCTTCGCAGGAGCTGCCGCATATGGTAGTTAGATTGCTACCGAAAGCTGATGCCTTATAAGTATTAAATTTTCTTCAGCACTGTAAATATCTTATATGATATATTAGTCATGATTTGTCTGTATCATATTTAATGCAGGTTTATGAGCTTGAGCATTCTTACATTGTTCTCACCATATCGAACAGGCATTCATGAGCATATCACTGCATGTTGGCCGAAGTGGAGCAAGATGTCATACCATGTACGGGAGAGCATATAGCAGGACTTCTTGGTAAGTGTAAAATATATACCATTATATATAATCACTTTACAATTTGCTGACTAAATGCAAATGTATAACTTATATTTTTTCAATATATATACAGGGGCAGTAGACTTATAAGAAGAGGACGTGTGTCTTTATCAGCACCACTGAAACTCAAAAGTGGTGAAGAATTATAGGGACATGATGTCTACCATAAGAAAAAATGAAAAGAAATCAAGCTGGATGGGCACTGGCGTTTGGGATGCTTTGGTCGAATTGTGGAGTAGTAATGAAATCAAGGTAAGTCTACCAAATATCACCTTAATTTATTCAGTACAGAATACATTAATTATACCGGTAAAATATAATCTTAAATTTTAATTTGCAGGCGGATTCGGATTGAAACTCTACGAACAGGTAGAAAAATCTAGTCACGCACCGTGGTGGCTCGAAATCATTTAAGCACCATCGCGAGGACTGGTAAATTAATTAATTGCAATTACAAATAGTTATTACATTTTTAGTAAAAATTTGTGTGAACAATAATAATATACACCAATTATTGCAGGAAAGAGCGCATGGGAGTCCTGCTTTGTATATGGACGTGTTTGAGCATACCTATGTTGTTAGGCAAACAGATGACGAGGGATCAGTTTCGTATGCCTGGCATGAGGATGATAGAGCATATGCCTCACATGTAAGTGCATTTTAAATTATAAGTTTTTGATAATGATTATTTTAATTAATTAGTTATATAATATTATAATAATGTTATGTAATATTTATTTGTATTTAATTTTGCGTTGTAGAAAAAATTTATATAAGCACATGCGTAGATGCTTGAGCATTCAAGATGGCAGCAGTTAACCATTAATAAGGAGGACGTGATCTTTGACTTTGTTATGGACCCGACCCAGAGAAATAGGCGCTACAACTATGACAATCAATCGGTAATTTGTAAAAATTAACTACGTTGTAAAATTTGCTTAATTTTTATAAAAGTTACGTGATAACTTAAACATATTTCAACTCGTTTTGTAGGCTCGGACATCACGAATAGCTTACCAAAAGGCTCAGGACAACGTGGAGATTAATAGGCTTTGATAATAGATTGCACAGTTGCCGGACCGCCTCCGAGCAGAGTAAATGGAGTTGCTGAACCAGCGTTTTACTGATTATGTGGAGCATCATGAAGCATTCCCTTCGTCTGATGGTTTTGGAGATGATGATGAGTCATGAGGTACGATTTGCAGTTTTTTTGAAACTAATGTATATAAACATTGGGTGATGGTGAGGTTAATTTGTGGACATGTGGTGTTTGACATTGATTTGTGTGGTTGATATATGGAGTTTGATATTGGATGTTAGATGTATATATTGTACATTGAAATTGGATGTAAATATTGAAGTTGGAAAGTGAGATTAATGATAAAAGGTTTGTTTTGTATTGATTGAGCATGTTTGCGTTTGGTACGATGATGTTTGAGTTTTATGTTGATATTGATATTGACTTCAACTTATATATTTGATTTATATATTGATTTTATTGAGTTGTGTTATATATTGGTATGAAAGTGATTCTCGACTGCAGAAAAAAATTACGCAGATTTCTTACGTCATGTGACAGCTCTCGGCGGCTTAATGGCCAATGTTTGTGACGACCAGTGACGGCTATCTAGGCGAAATTTGTGACGGCGAACGACGGCTATCTGGAAGAAATTTGCGATGGCGGGCAACGATTTAATGAAAAATTTCAATGCCACATAGTTGTATTTGCCATCGGAAAAGCCGTTAGAATAGCTGTCGGATGAGCCTCCGCTAGCCGTCGCAAATTCTTCATCGAAGCCGTTGGAAGTGGACGAGGGTTCGTATTCTAAGGGCATTTCCAGTTGCTCGCAACAACCATCGACGACTGTGATTCGTCGAAAATTTCCCTTTTCTCATCATATAATGGCATTACCTATATTTATCATCTAATTCTGGCGCTATTTCTACTACATCTTCAAAAGATAAATCAGAATGTACCTCATCTTTGATAGCCATGAAGCGTACATTAGCTTGTTTTCCATCGCTATCACTATCATTATTACTTTCTCTTGAAGAGTCATTCTATGTCACTTGACATGGACGTTTGTTATTCTTTGAGGATTTTTCATTCTTGAAGCTCTTTTTCAAGCTCTTTTTGTCTTTATTTAATTCGGGTCAATCCTTCTTCATATATCCAAATTTGTTGCACTCTTAGCATTTGAATGAAGATGCATCTTTTGAGTTATCAGGTTTCTGTTTTTGAATCTTATTGTTGAATTTTCTGAATTTGTTGTAGTTTTTGACAAAAAATACTACATCTTCTTCATCAAGATCCGAAACACCATTTCTATTTACTAAAAAAGCAATACTTCATTTTTCTTAGGCTAGATCTTTTCTAGCTTGGAAATTTGCTTCATTAGATATTAAATTTTCAATTAATTCTTTTACTTTAGTTGTAGAAAGATCATCAGCTTCTTTTATAGCATGAAATTTCTTTTCCCATTCATTAACTAAAGCATTTAAGATTCGTGGAACTAAATTAAAATGGGTAAATGTTACTCCTAGAACCATAAGGTCATGTTGAATCGTTTGAAATATGGAGTTCATTTCTATGATACTTTCATTTGATTTTGATTTAAATGATTGAAATTGATTTTTTTAATAAATTAATCTTGTTTTTTTACCTTCATCATTCCTTCGTGAGTAACTTGTAACATATACCAAATATCATAAGTAGTTTTACAAATCATGACTCTAAAAAACTCATTTTCATTTAACGCACAATATAAGACATTCAATTCTAGCATTATTGGAAGTAACAGTCTTTTGAGCATCTGTCCAGATACTCATTTCAGTGGAAGGTGCTTCATACTGGGACCGAGTAGATAGCCAGATATCACGCCCACTCGATTCCATAAAAACTTTCATACGTGTAGCCAAAACATATAATTAGATCCAGTGAAAAATGATGAATGTGCAGTTGATTGACCTTCTTGAAGCGTGTTGTAACTCACATTGGCCATATTATTCAAAATGGTGTTATGATTTTGAATGAAGCATGCTTTGACACCAAATGAAAAATCTCTACGATCCTATATAGCCAATCTAATAACTAAAACAACCAAACTAATATTAAAGCAAGTTAAAGCAGTAAAGTTAAAGGGTAATCATTGTAGAGTTTTATACTAGTTTGGAGCACCTCTCATACATCCAGTTCCAAAGCACCTTTAGGTATTTCCTTGCGAATTCCCACACTTGACCCAGAGGAATAGGTTTACAATTTGAACTATCCGAGCACCTCTTAGATTTTGACTCCCCTTTATAAAGGAGTTTGCTTGACAATCTTGTATTTTGCTAATACAGATGTTGTCTGATAGTACACGACCTCCTACAATCTCCTTGATGATTTTTGAAGTGTAGCACAGATTTATGGGAGTTAGCAAGAAAATCTTGAATAATATAACATAATTGAATTCAAAAAAGATTCGGGTGAACACAAGAGAATAGAGTTTAAGAGATTTAGAAAAGGAATAAGTTAACTTGTTAATAAATATTGAACTCTATTTATAGTAATCGGAGTTGCTTTAAAGAGATCCATTTGTTCATAAAAAACCTTTGGAGATCACGAAGATGCCATGAATGGATATGGCCTTTCAAAAATGTCTTTTCAAAAAAATTATATTTACAGGGTTTCAGTCCAGTAAACGTAGTGGTCAGTCTACTGAATATGAACAAATTCGTTTTGTGCCAAAATTAGAAACATATATAAGAAGGTAAATAAAGCAGGTACAATCAACGGGTCAATGGACTCAGTCGACAAAACTCAATCGACTGAGGCCATAAGTCAGTCGACTAAACTGGGCTAAAACAATTTCTATAAAATAGCTTTGATTTTTCATTTTTTGTTTCACTCTTTGATTCTTGTGTGTGTATGTGAATTTTCAAGGATATTACAACATATTATAAGACAATATACATACTTTTGACTCTTGATGATTTATATCTTGGTCTTCTTGAAGTGTTGGCGATCCTTCATTAATGTTCTGCTTGTCTCTTTGGTTGATAGCTTGCTGATTTCTAAATAGTGTGATAGTATACATACATACATACATTCATACATACATGCATATATTTACAAATATAGTTGTCATCATTAAAACTTCAAACTGAGGTTCTAACACCTTACTCCATCCAAACCCTTCTCTGGAAGGTAAGGTTGGAAATTGGTAGTTCCCCGACGCGTTTCCCATCGAACTAAACCACCCACCACCTTCTTCTCCTCCTTCCTCACCTCCCATTACACTTGAAACTGTTAGTCGCTATGAAAAGGATCGAAGATGCCCAATAGTAGTAAACAATGTAAATGCAAGGAATAGTATAGTGGATCACACAGTTGATTTTACACTGGTTCAGACCTCCCGTCTTACATCCAGTCCTGAAACTATCCTTCAGTATTTCACTGTCAACACCCTTATTTCACCTGGAGGAACAAGTTAATAGACTCTTCCTGAACAACCGAACATGACTTCGACAAAAATTTCAATTAGTGTAACAAAAACATTACTCTTTGACACGACGTATCTTGATATACATAACGTTAGCTTTACGTACAATAACTCCTAAAACCAAACCAAATGATATTAAGTGGAGGTGTAGAGGCTAAGATGTTTAGTCAACTAGAGTATGGGATGTGGAGATGAAGTAAACTAGTTAATATCTCTTAATCAGATGAATTTCTTGAAACTTGGAGAATCGCTTTAGAAATTGAGAGTTTAGGAGTGGAAATCAAATCATGGAGTTGTATTTTGATTCAGGGATGCTTAGGGGTTTATACAAATGTTGCAAAGTGAAGGCGCAACCTTCCGATTTCACCATTGATGAAGAGAAGTGGATACGGTTGCAAAGTGACGCAACTTCTAGAGTGAAGAGACACAAAGATATCATTTTAAAAAACTAGTCATTTTATACTAGGTCAATCAACTAAAAGAAGGCTTCAATCGACTGCTTAACATGAAATTCGAGCCTAAGAGCATAGCCGAAAATAGTAGACAACTTGTTCATATTCATTCAACTGGGATCAATTGACTGAAAAGGTTTTTAGTTGACCAAATCATTGTAATTTTCAGAAGCTTTGTGGTTCAGTGGTAAAGTTAATTGCCCATCTCTCAAGCCACCCGGGTTTGAATCCTATTTTTGCATATTTTCGGCCATTTTATTTTACACCGTTTTGACCTGTAATAACTCAATAAACACATTAGTACCATTGTTATATGGTTATTATCATCAAAACATTATATATATATATACGGTTTTTTCATTCTTCTCCTTTTTGATGATAACAACCGCACAACTTTAACATAAAATAATAACTCCACCTAGATGTATGTTATGTAAGTTTATTTCCCTCGACTTCATATAAACGCTAATATAAAATATGTAGAACATGCATTCATCTCGCCCTTTGTCATCAACAAAAAGGGATAAGAGCATTGGCATACTATATGACAAAAACACCCTTTAGGTATAATGTTTCTCTTTGACTTTTAACTATGTACCCCCTACAATATGCTCATTATTTTTCTCCCTTTTGTAATTAACAAAAATATGAGAAAATTAAAAATAATTGGAGAATAACATAGAAAAATCAAAAATAAATCATTTTAACATCAATGCAAAGCGATGATATCCAACAAATATGTCAAATGTAGGAAAAATGATACTCATTTTACAATAGATATAAGGTTTACGACTTAGGAAATATTATCTAGTTGGATGTGATTGATCTCTTAAAAATATAATTTCCATTATTAATCATAGTGTCGTAACAATTGCTAATATATATCATAATTAGTTAGATTAGTAGTAAGCCATATATCAATATTAATTGTTATTGATTTAGCATTCAAATGATTTTTTCTGTTTCTAAGCACAATAAAATCATGACATGGATTAGTATTAGGACTATCTCTACTTTTAGTACTGGCTTTAATATATGTATACGGGAATGCATATATAGTACTTTTTCTACAATTGTCTTGTTTATAGTCTAAACCAGTTCTATTGTTGTGAGCTTTACTGTTACTAGTTAAGGAAGATAAATTGTCGATCTCTCTATTAAAATTTATGAGTTTCTCATTTAATTTATCAAAAACATCTTTGGAATCACAAATTTCTTTTTGCAACAAAGGGTTATTATCTTCTAAAAATTCATATTCTTTAATTAAATTTAGGTCCTTATAATTTAAACCCCTATTCTCTTTTTTCAAAGACAAAGGTTTAGAATTAGAATCATTTTAGAAAAATATTTTTATTCTACAAATTTCAATTTCCTTTAAAAAATTAGTGTTTTTATCATTTAAGAGCTCATTATCTTTTAATATAAAATCTTTTTATAAAATAATTTCTTCCAATGTATTTTCAAAAAATTTAGTTTGTTTTGCTAGAAAATTATTTTCCTCCTTTAAAATGCTAATTTTATGCTCACAATCTTCTAATTTAGCTAAAACAATAGAATTGACCTTTCGTGATGCTTTAAAATCTTTTTTAGCTTCTCATGTGTTTGTAAACGATCACTATATATAGTGTATTAGCCTACTAATTTTGTTCTGAGATTAGCCACATGGTACATGTACCTTGATTCTATCAATTGTTGCTCGCTTCTAGAAATTTGTTTTTTCTTGATTGTCTTTGAGCTCTGACTAGATCTTCTCTTTTATCACCATTATTCTACGATATTGTGACGATCAATAGAATTCCTAGCTCTGGGACCACTTATTAGTTGCTATGAACAGGATCGTAGATGCCTGATAGTATTAAACAATGTAAATGTAGCAGAATAGTATAGTATATCACACAGTTAATTTTATATTGGTCCAGACGTCCCATCCTATGTGTAGTCCCAAAGCTCGCATTCAATATTTCAATATAAACACTACTCTTTGCTCAGAGAAACAAGTTAATAGACTCTCCCTGAACAACAGAACATGACTTCAACAAAAATTACAAGTAGTGTAACAAAAACATTACTCTTTGATTCGGCGTATCATGATATACAGAACGTCAGTTCTACGTACAATGGCTCTTAGAACCAAACGAAATGATAACGAGTGAAGGTGTAGAGGCCAACGAGTTTATATAACTAGAGTATGAGATGTGAAGATGAAGCAAACTAGTCAAAATCTTTGAATCGGATGAATATCTTAGAACTTGAAGAATCGCTTTGGGAATTGAGAGTTCAGGAGTGGAAATTAAAGCATAAAGTTGTATTCCGATTTAGGCATGGTTAGGTGTTTATATAGATGTTGTATGGATACTAAAGTAGAGGTGCAACCTTACAATTTCCCTATTGATGAATTGATTTGGCTGCATGAGCGAAGATGTGCAACTTCTAAAGTGAAGAGATACAAAGATATCACTTCAAAAACTTAGCAGTTTTATACTAGATTAGTTGATTGAAAGAAGGCTTCAGTCGACTAGCTCAGTATAAAATTTGAACCAGTGAGCATAGTCGAAAACAATAAATAAGTTGTTCATATTTAGTTGACTGTGTTTAGTCGACTGAATAAGGGTTTCAGTCAACTGAATCATTATAATTTCTAAAAGTTTGTATGGTTTAGTGGTAAAGGCTTATGCTCATCTGTGAACCTACCCAACTTCGAATCCTAGCTTTACATAATTTTTAGTCATTTTATTTTACAACTTTTCCATCATTGTTTTGACCTGAAATAAAGCATTGCTGTATGATTGTTATCATTAAAACACCATATATATGGTTCTTTCAGAAATGACCGATGTTGCATTATCATTATGCCCTCTTTCCCATCTCTTGCACCACCACCCACCACCCAACCATTCTTCCTACTCTGTTAATGGTTTTGTTTCGAAAATTTTGAAGTTCTGATTATGTTTCGACTTTTGATTTGTAACTTTTGAAAATTTTATGGACATCTATTAATTTGACCATATTTTATTTATTGATTTTAGGAAAACATTTAGTTATATGTGGTGTAGGTTAAATAGACCAGCTTGCACAAATTCAAATTGAAACTTTCATTTTCTTGTTCCCTTGTAACTATATCCTTTCAAGTTTTTAAGTCTCGAGGATTGTTTAATGAGATGGTAACTGAGCTTCTCTTAACTTTAGATTTTGATTCTCATTTTGTAATTGTACCATATTGGCATAATGGGATTCTTTGATTCCTCTTTTTCTCCAAATATCCTCTATCATTATTGGAAGAAGGAGGTGGCTCTTTGTGAGCATCTCTTTTGAGGCCATAGATAGTACTTTTTCGGTTCTGCACCACCTGAACTCCTTCATCAATAATGAAGCATCGTTTTAAAGAAATCTGATATGAGAAGAATAGTAGACCTCTAAGTTGTTTTTTAGGAGTGGAAAAGAATTTTTCTTAAGAGGAGAGCAGGGCTTCCACCGTGGCTACAGGAGAAAACCTAAACTAATTTTAGATTATTTTAGAAACTAGAGATTTTTTCTATTTCTATTCCCTTTTAAATGAGGAATGTTAATAGTTTACTATATTACATTGTAAATTCATGAAGCAAGATGTAAAATACATATGTAGGCTTAATGCTTACATTTGTTGAGTCATACATCCTACTATGACTATCGAGATAAGGTTACAACGAATTAACTTTAACAACACAATGATAAAAAATGCATTTTAGTGCAATATAAAGACACAATAAAAAATATTTTTAATAGAAAATTGAGGCGGTTTTATCGCATAGGAAAATGATAATTATTAAATAAGCATTAGGTTTTGTAAAAAAATATAATTATAGAAACTTTGTTTATGTATTCTGTATATATCAATATTTTTAAATCAGAGAACCTATGAGGCCATGGCATATCGGTTTCATATATAACTTAGTGTGTAGCTTCCATATATGACTAATGTGTAACCTGTGCTGTCGAAAAACAATATTATAACTGTTTTTGAGGAGTATAATTTATAATGCAATATTAGATGAATATTTTTAGGATAAAAGACTTGTAAATTTAAATTACTATATTTATGACTGTGTATTTTTGTTATGAGAGTCGTATATTTTTATATTTAAATAAAAATTAAATTATCATTTTTATTGATAAAAATGAGTTATATACCAATTTATTATTTTTAGGATTCATTATTTATAAATTCAATAAATGAAAATACGTATTCTTAATAAATTTTGAAATTAATATTTTTATAGAATTTCATAAATAAATATCTATGTACATATATTCTGAAATTGATATTTTGATTTTGATATATTTGACTAAAAGATAAATAATGTATACATTAAATTTCAAATATTACTTGAGAGAATGATGGCAAATACCTAAAACTAGAAGTGTAATATCAAAGACTCAATGTATTTGTATGCATTTATAGTTCCTGCAGCACATATTTATCAAAATGCTTATACGAAATTATCAAGATGATAAAAAATATTTATTTAACTACTAAAATAAGTATTAAATGAAAATAAGGCCTGAAATGTTACAAATCATATTGTAATTTTAATTATGTAAAAAAAAATATTTAAACCATTGTTTCATACCTTACTATTTCTATTTTATAATAAAACTTTTTAAAAAATATTAAACATTCACATGAAAAAGATGATTAAATATGAAAGAAAAATATTTCTAATCAAAAAATGGTTTAATCTTTGTCCATTGGTATTAAGAATATAAATAATTAAAAATGTAACTTTTCGTACAAAAATGTACCGATTGAAAATATTTATTCCTTTTTCAATATTATAGAATACAAATATTCATTGCTTATCAATAATCGTAATGTTATTCTTCCAAAAATATAATTTAATAATGAAAAAAATCCATTTGACGTTCCTATTTTATGAAGGAAAAACGTTATACGTGTTTCTAATGATGTACCAATTTGAAAATATTTTTTTTTGTATATTTTTGTCTGTAATGAAATACCAACGTTAGAAGAAAAAAATTATGTATATATTTCTTTGTATTAAATAACTAATTTTAAAAAGAAAGAAATTTTATAAACTTAAATGTAGAAAAATGTTACAGTATCAAAGATAATTTTGTATATATGTGAAAATAATAAATTATATAGATTTGAGTGAAACTATAATTTTACTATTTATGTTTGTACAAATGCAATATACACATTGAATTATCAATTTTATGATTTATTAGATTAATAAATAAATATTTATTAATTGGATTTTGTTAAAAAATTTAAGTTTAAGATCAATTAATAAATTCAAATATATGGACTTGAATATTAAATAATATAAGAAAACTTAGGAGAAATCCGTAAATACTTGTAAAAATTATTGAATGTTGGCATTTAAATGCAAAATGATAGAAGAAAATATTAGTAAAACATTGTAATAGTTTGTATACAATTACAAAAATTTAAAACTATTTGATTTGAATGAAAAATTAGTTTTTCTATTTTTTTTTTTACCATTTTTGTCAATATGAATGCGGTATACATATTGAATCGTTATTTTTAAAAATTTATTATGTCAATTAATGAATATTCATTAATCATGACAATTTAAAAAGCTTAAATTTAAGATCACATAACTAAATTTAATATATATAGACTTAAATATAAAATAATATTAAAAAATTGGAAGAAACCTGTACATAAGTGTAAAAATTAGTATTAAATTGTAAGGATAGAAGAGAGAATAGGTAGAAACATTGTGGTAATTATAATAACAATAAATTGTGAGGATACGTGAAAATAAAACAACCAGAGAGAATTAAGGAGAGGAAAGAAAATTCTTAGAATTAACATGAGAGCTTTAAATTCTTCCGCTTTACTATTATTTAATATATTTATATTTTATTCAAGCTAGATATAATGCTGAATTTTGTAAACTAAAACTTGCAATTCGAATTGCTAATTTTGAATTAGATTTAAGCAAATAAGACTTGATAAATAATGTAAAATAACTTAAGCATGTCCACACATGTTTATCTCTTATATAGTATTTCAAATTCAAGGACAGTGCTATAAACATTTTTTGCGAAAAAAAGGCATTTTGTGGTTAGGCAACAAAAGTATCGGTTAATGTTTACCAAAAGTTGTCATTCTAAAGCAAAAGTATTTTCCTTAAAACTTCTTTTTTTTGGAAAACAACGCATTCAAAGTTGTTACCCAGTGGCTTGACCGGTTAACCAAAGACTTGAGGTAGAAGGCTCGTTCGGCATAAAGGGCCGTTCGGTACGGCTATGTAGTCCGGCATCCAGCCACGTTCGGCAGAGAGGTCTCGTTCGGCATCTAGCACCGTTCTGTATCCAGGCTTCACTCGAAATCGTAATTTCGTTTGGCACAAATCCCCGGTCGTCATGGCAGAGTCGTTCGACATTCAATCTCGACCAGCATGAAGCATGTTCGGCATTCAGCCTTGACTGGCATTCCAGCCTCGTTCGGCATTCCAGCCTCGTTCGGCATTCGGCCTCGTTCGGCATTCCAACCTCGTTCAACATTCGTGCCTCGTTCGACATTCATGCCTCAGTCGGCATTCCAGCCTTGTTTGGCACATGGCCTCGCTCGGCATAAGCATGCCGCTCGGCATCTCCCCTCGATCGGCCTGGGATCTTGTTCGACCTACACATTTCACTCAACATATTGCCCCATTCGGCTTAGAGGCATGGCTCGGCATTTTCCGATCGGCATTAGTGGTTCGACGCACAGAAGTCACTCACTTTGGGTCGAGATATCTAGCTACTAGGCCCATCAGGGAAATCCAACCCATTTTTGTGTATAAATAGAGAGGTAGGGGCACAGTGAAAGGGACCTTTTTGGGAACACCGGGGAGACTCTGTCGCATTCAAGACTCATCCAAGACTTATTCAAGACTCAATCTTTTTACTTAACAATTGTATCCATGTGATTGGTGTACGGATTGTATCTGTAATTAACCGTTGAGTAAAGTAATAGAGATTAACTTCGAAGTGGACATAGGCAGTTATTCCCAATCACTATAAATCTGGTGTTCTTGTTTCTTGTGTTTAATTTAGCACATTATTCTCCGTTTAAATTTACTTTCTTCATTAATCTCTCTACACAATCTCTCTTAAGAGTGTTGGTGACCAATTCTGGTGCTAACATTTTGGTGCTTTTACTGAGATTCGAATTCTCAAGCCGATAGGATCTACTTTGTAGCTACCGGATTGAAAAATCCCCCAAAGGAGATCTGACTTATTCATAGAATGCTCATTGAATCTATTCAAAGTTCTGACCGTCGACTCTACTATGGAAAAACCACGTACCTGATCAGCCTCTCACAATACGGACACCCACGAGACTGCTAGTGTGCAACAAGTTGGGCCTAGCAACCAGCAAGCAATTCAAAGCATAGGACCTTCCACCCAAAATCAAACGAAGGTCATTACCCGAACAGAGTTCAACAACTTGATGAGAGAACTCAAGGAAAGTAGAAGGCAACTTGCTGAGCAGATTCAAGCCAATGCTAATCTCAAGACTCCGCTTACTCAGCAGCAGCATCAGAATGCTGGGGGTAGCCCTGCTCCTTATTCTGAATCTGATAGCTCGACCTCAGCCAATGAACCTCCTAGGCGTAGACGCCGTAAGACTGAAACTGCACAGGCAGGTGCCACTGAACGATCAACCAGGGACCAAGAACGTGAGGAGACCGGACTCCCGGCTCGTCAAGACCCTAATGAAGCTGGCCTTCTGGATGCACGTTTGGATGATTGCCAACAAGGGGTGCATCAACCCGCACGGTCCCGTGGAATGGAACCCAACCTTCCATCCTCCATACAAACTCCAAATTTATGAGCCATAATCAGGAAGTTAATGAGAGAGAACCAAGGCTTGACAAATGAATATTGGGGAATGTTCAGGAGTCATACTCCCTTCACAAATACTATTCTACAGGCGGAGTACCTTAGGAAATTTAGTATGCCGACTATCCTAGCTTACGAAGAGAAGACTGACCCTAGGAAACACGTGATAAGGTACGAATGGACGATGGATTCTGATAGGGCGAATGATGCGACCAAGTGTAGGTGCTTCCTAATCACTTTGTCCAAAATCGCCACCATGTGGTTTACTCAACTTCCTCCACGATCTATATCTAGCTTCGACGAGTTGGCAATGAAATTTGTTGAACAATTCAGGATACATGCTACTCGTACAAAAGATGTGATGTCCTTATCAAGCGTAATCCAGGCTCCGGGAGAGTCTTTGAAAGCATACTTGCAGAGGTTTCATATTGCCTCCACTGAAGTTAGCAACCCTAATGACCATGAAATTTTGATGGCGGTAATGCGAGGTGTAGATCCAGACTCGGAGTTTGGAGATTGGTTGGCAGGAAAGCCCCCAACTACGTTGGAGCGATTCTACTCCAAAGCTCACCAGTTCATAAGGAGGGAGGAAGCTCGATGGACAAGACGAGATAAGGCACCAGGGCCTGTTCAAGAGACTGTGAAAAGTAACATCGCCGTGAAGCACCGGCGATAGTTCGGAAAAAGTTCAAGTCAACGTTCAGAACAAGCCTGGGCAGTCTAAAGGATCCGGAGGTGGAAATCCCGGAAAGAAAAGAGAGACAGGGAAATGGAAGTCGAGGATTCCAACCTACAATGAATAAACCCCATAAATACATCTCTTGAAAATATTTACCTATCTACCTATAACACCTTTCAATGCAGAAAGCCGTGCCCAAAGTAGTCCATAAAGGAATAGAAATGGACGGGGAAGTACAGTCACTTCCATGAGACCCACGGGCACAATACTGAGGAATGTAGACACCTCCATGATGTCATAGAAAGGTTAATCAGGCAGAAAAAGCTGTAAGAGTTTGCTAAGAACCCACCAGAGGGTAGGCAAGGAACATCAGACCCCGGACGCGTGCCAGCTCCGCACCACCCAGAGGAAGCTCCCCTGACTGTGGTTAGGTTGATCATAAACACTATAGTTGAGGACCTCATCCTGTAGACAAGAATTGGAAGGAGATGGAACGATATGCTACTTTCTTGAGGCATGCGAATTATGAATGTTGTTCAAATGTCGAAAATGGAACCCCCGCAAAAAAAAAACAACGCATGATGACAGACGATATAGTGTTTAGGAGTCGAGATGCAGACAAGGTAGAGGCTCCTACTATCGACCCGATGGTCATATCTGCAACGATCGGGCCAGCTTATGCCAAAAGGATTTTGATTGATTGTGGAAGCTCTGTCAACATCATCTTCAAGAAGGCTTATGACCAAATGAAGATGGAGACAAAGATTTAAAACCATGCAAAGCCCGTATCCATGGCTTTAATGGTGCCACAACCGATACGATGGGGTATATTGAGTTACGAGTTGAACTGGGAGAAGGTGAGCGTAGGAGAGTGCGAATCCTACCATTCATAGTAATGGATGTTGACTCTCCATACAATGTATTTTTTGGGTCGTCTAACCCTGGCAGAGTTTAGGGCAGCTTTGGCACTATGGTGTTTGACAATAAAATTTCAGACAGACAAAGGAGTCAGCGTAATACATGGAGATCAGGCGACCGGTCCCACATGTTATGTGGCAGAGCTGAGAGAAGCTCAACGGAGAGAAATGGGGAAGGTTGCGGACAGCTGCGTCCGCATCCAAAACACTGACAATTGACAAGTAGTGCCCAAGCCCTGCCTCGGGCAACATTCTCGGATCTATAGACGTAGATCCGAGAGATGATGATAGGGGATCCAGGGAAGTGAATACAGCACCGGCTGAGCTGACGATTGACATTTCAGTCACCCGGAATGACCCGTCACGAGTTTCCAAGATTGGATCGCAACTCGACCCACCATTGGCCGAGGATCTTACTGATTTCCTCCAAGCGAATATGGATGTTTTCGCTTGGACACCCTCTGATATGTGTGGGATTTCTCCCGCCATTGCAAGTCATATGTTGAACATAGACCCGAAGTACGTCCCAGTAAAACAGAAACTAGAGGCATGGACCCGGAGTGGTCCGCTGCTCTCAAAGAGGAGGTAGAAAACTCAAAGCCAATGGGTTCGTCCGTGATGCCTTCTACCCCGAATTGGTATCTAACCCTGTGCTGGTAAGAAAAGCGAACGGGAAGTGGAGAACTTGCGTTGATTATTCTGATTTAAACAAAGCATGCCCGAAGGATAGTTTCTCCTTACCTAAGATCAACCAGCTGGTCGATTCAACTGCCGGACATGAGCTACTGTCATTTATGGATGCGTACTAAGGATACAATCAAATCCCAATGCACATTACAGACCAAGAACACACCAGTTTCTTCACAGACATTGGGTTGTATTGCTACGTAGTGATGCCCTTCGGATTGAAAAATGTTGGAGCAACTTATCAGCGTTTTGTGAACCGAATGTTTAAAGATCAGACATGCAGAACAATCGAAGTCTATGTGGACGACATGCTCGTGAAGTCACGATGGTCAAACGATCACATTCGAGACTTAGCAGAGATGTTTAATATACTCAGGCATTATGGGATGAAGATCAACCCTTTAAAGTGTTCTTTTGGCGTTGCATCAGGGAAGTTCTTGGGTTTCATTTTGAACGCACGTGGAATTGAAGCTAACTCGAAAAAGATTCAGGCTATTCGAGACATACAAGTGCCCAAAACTATAAAGCAAGTACAAAGCTTGAACGGAAAGGTGGCCGCGCTGAGTCGATTCATATCCAGAGCCACTGATAAGTGCATTCCTTTCTTTGATGTGATAAAGAAGGGAAAGAGGAATTTCGAGTGGATGTCTGACAGCAAGGAAGCATTCCGAGCTCTAGTTAGACATCTAGAAAGTCCTCTGGTGCTATCAAAACCAATTGACCATGAAATGCTGTATGTAAACCTAGCTCTATCCCAGCATGCTATCAGTACGGCTTTGGTTCGCGAGGAGGACCGAGTTCGAAAGCCAGTGTATTATGGCAGTAAAAGTTTGACGTGGCAGGAAGAAATTATCCCAGGATTGAGAAACTAGCTTACTGCTTGGTGATTGCATCACGCAAGCTTCGCCCATACTTCCAGGCATACTCGATCAGTGTTTACACCGATCAACCCTTGCGATAGGTACTCCAACGACCGGAAACTTCTGTAAGGATGTTAAAATGGAATATCGTGTTGAGTCCGTTCGATATTACCTACCTGCCATGAAGGGCCATACAGAGGAAAGCGCTAGCAGATTTCATTGCTGAATTCACCATGACAGACAAACCAAATGGCCACAATGTCATACCTCCCGTTCGATGGAAGATGTAAACCGATGGGGCATCTAACGACTGTTGTTCGAGGGCTGGCATAGTTCTTATGACTCCTGAAAACCGATCAATTTTCTACGTTTTGAAGCTCGAATTTACAGCAACGAATAACGAAGCCAAGTATGAAGCATTGATTACTGGCTTAAGACTTATCAAAGAATTGGGAGTAAGATCCGTTGAAATCTTTTGTGACTCACAAGTGGTGGTGTACCAAGTCTGGGAGGGGACTATCAAGCAAAGAGGCAAAGACTTTCCAAATATTTGGCCCGGGTTCAAGAGCTGCTAGCGAGTCTCGAGTATTATGATATTTCACATGTCCCGCATGAGCAAAATAGGGCAGCCGATTCAATGGCAAAATTTGCAAGCACTGGCGATGCACAACAGATGGGATTGTTTCCCGTTGAAACCTTACATGTTCTGAGCATAAGTATGATGGAGGTAGATTTCATGTTAGAAATAGAAATCGAAAAGGAATCATGGATGACCCCATTCAAGCAGTACTTGTTACACGGGGTCATGCCTGAAAGAAGGAGAAAAAGACGACAAGTCATTCGTAAGGCTTCGCGTTATGTACTGCAAGATGGGGTAATGTATCGGAGGGGATTCTCGACCCTCTTACTCCAGTGCATTGCCTATGATGAGATAAAACGAGTCCTGAAGGAAGTCCATGAAGGTGAATGTGGTGACCATGCTGGAGGGCAGTCGTTAGCGACGAAAGTCCTCCACTATGGATACTGTTGGTCGACTGTAAATCGAGTTGTCGCAGACTATGTGATAAGATGTGGCAAATGTTAGAAATATGGGAAAATCCTAAGAGCTCCACCAATGGAACTCACACAAATGGTTAGTCCCTGGCCATTTGCAATGTAGGGGATCGATATAGTCGGTTCCTCACCCCTATCCAAAGGTGGTGCAAAATACGCGATATTTACGGTCGATTACTTTACCAAGGGGCAGAAGCAGAGCCTTTGGCCACTATCACAACCAAAAAGGTCATTAATTTCGTTGTACGAAATATTATATGCCGTTTTGGACTTCCACGAACCATCATTACAGACAACGGAACTCAATTCGAAAGCAAAGAGTTCAACTTATTTTGCCAAAAATATGGTATTGAGAAATATTTTGCAGCAGTTTCTCACCCGAAAGCTAATGGACAAGTGGAATCCATATACAAAATAATCAAATCCATATTGAAATAGCGTCTAGAAAAGGCTAGAGGCAAGTGGGTGGATGAGCTTCCGACAGTGCTTTGGGCTTACAGAATCACCCACACGTCCGTGACTGGCCATACTCCATTCGCATTGGCATATGGCATGGAAGCTATTATACCCGTAGAACTTGAAGTTCCCTCACATCGGGTAACTTGTTATGACCCTGAGTCAAATCGGGATCTTTTGCTAGAATCATTAGACTTTATAGATGAAAAGCGCGAAGAAGCTAATTTAAGAGTAGCCGCATACATGCGCCGAGTCGCTCGATATTATAATGAAAAAGTCCGACCGAGAATCTTTGATGTGGGTGATATCGTTTTGAAACGATTTTTCCTAGTTCCATCACATATGAGCCCCGCATGGGAAGGTCCATACATCATTGACCGGAAGCTTGAAGAAGGAACTTTCAAGCTAGCGACCGTTGATGGTGCGGCACTCCCCTAGGCATGGAATAACGAGCATTTGCGGCATTATTACACTTAATTCATTACTTTCATATTTTAGTTGCAATTATTTCCAGCAAGTTTTTATTCCTAGTTTACGACATGTAATAAGACAATTTAGCTTGTTTTCATTAATAAAGGCTTGAAGCCATTTTCTCCATGAATTGTCGATGTTTGTGTGTATGATAACGCTGTGACGAATAACTAAGAGATACATTATTCTGTTTGACGTACGAACACGCACGAGCACTCAAAATCTGCAAGTCCTCGGAGTGCGGACTATAGTACTCTGAGTCTCCAGAGTGCGGACCAGAGTATAAACGACTCAAAATCTCCAAGTCCTTGGAGTGCGGACTGGAGTAATCTAAGTCCCCAGAGTGCTGACTAGAGTATAAATGACTCAAAATCTCCAAGTCTCTGGAGTGCGGACTGGAGTACTCTGAGTCCCCAGAGTGCAGACTAGAGTATAAACGACTTAAAATCTCCATGTCCCCAGAGTGTGGACTGGAGCACTCTGAGTCCCCAGAGTGCGGACTAGAGTATAAACGACTCAAAATCTCCAAGTCCCCGGAGTGCGGACTGGAGTACTCTGAGTCCCCAGAGTGCGGACCAAAGTGTAAACGACTTAAAATCTCCAAGTCCTCGAAGTGTGGACTGGAGTACTCTAGTCCCCAGAGTGCAGACCAGAGTACGACTTAAAATCTCCAAGTCCCCGAAGTGCGGACTGGAGTACTCTGAGTCCCCAGAGTGCAGACCAGAATATAAAAGACTTAAAATCTACAAGTCCCCATAGTGCGGACTGGAGTACTTTGAGTCCCCAGAGTGCGGACCAAAGTATAAACAACTCAAAATCTCCAAGTCCTCGGAGTGCGGACTGGAGTACTTTGAGTCCCCAGAGTGCGAACCAGAATGTAAACAACTTAAAATCTCCAAGTCTCTGGAGTGCGGACTGGAGTACTCTGAGTCCCCAGAGTGCGGGACCGAGTATAAACGACTCAAAATCTCCAAGTCCCCAGAGTGTAGACTGGAGTACTCTAAGTCCCCAGAGTGTGGACTAGAGTATAAACGACTTAAATCTCCAAGTCTCCAGAGTGCGGACTGGAGTATTCTAAGTCCCCAGAGCGTGGACTAGAGAATAAACGATTTAAATATCCAAGTCCCGTGAGTGCGGACTGGATACAAATGACTAGAAGTCATCGAATCCTTGGCGTGCGGACTAGAAAATATTCTAAGTACCCGGAGTGTGGAATAAAGAATGTGCAATGCCAAAGAAAAAATTATTATCTTATTTGAAGATGTATCGAGAAGTTTATGTAACTCGCAACAGCTTGGGTTTTGATCGCGATTATATAGAAAACCGAACAACAGAAGTCTTCTGAAAGGCAAGAGAACTAAGTTTTATTCATCAAAAATAAGTTTCTACTACAACTCCTCCAAAGCTCGGAGTCGAAAGTTTATTTACCTAAACTACGAAAATAAGTAAAAATAATTAATCTAAACTGACTCCCGTTGAACGAGAGTAACAATCACTTCTTAGATTTCTTCAACTTCTTCCCCTCCTTAATCTTCTCGGACGACTCCTCTCTCGTGCGTTTTCCCTTGGTAATTTTCTTCGATGGGGAGGTAATGACCGAAGAAGTACGGGGAACCTCCAGTGGCATGGACCTGCCAGGGAGGATGACTTTCAACGGCTTGTTCAGGGGATCATTTAAGTCTATGGCTTGAGGCTCAACTTTGATCTCGACCGTCTTTTTCTTCTCCTTCTCAAGATGCTCCTTCATGCTCAGTTTAGATATATGTTCCGAAGCGCCTGTAATCTCGATTTCATAACTCCCATCGATGGAAGAGGAAGTCTCGGACTTATCCGCATCAAGCACTCTGATCACCTGAGCATCTGGACCGAGATCCTCCCCTGCGTGAGTAGCCTCACTTGTCTTTTCCTTCACCTCCTTGGCAACATCGCTTCTCGGAGTGGGTTCGGGATTGGAATGGCCTGCGTAAAATCATGAAAAATAAGCATTAGAACACAATAGCCCCTCGTGAAAAATGACGACTTTTGAAATGTTAAAGTGGAGAGTTATCTACCGGGTTTTGGCTGGCTCTCAGCCGTCCAAGGGGTCTCAACCTCTGGGATGGGAGACAGAATGTGAATGCCAAGGCCGATGTCCTCCGGGTCATAACCAATATGCTGCTCAAATGGATCAAGTATCAGCGATCGGCCGGCTGAGTAGGCGCATGAGCTTGAGACTCGATCCCGGATGGACCGGCAATAACCTCTTTCCCTTTCGTTGAGGGGGAGCCTTTGCAGCAAAGAGCTTTTGCTGCAGACAGGTCTGAAAATTCGTTTCCCTCAAGAAATTCTTTTATCAAAGCACCTCCATCAACCTCCTCGGTACCAAGCTCGACATCCCTGATTTCTATTAAGGTCTCCCATGCCTCAGCTAAAGATTCGAGGTAGCTCTCACCCAGAAAAGTTAAGTCTCGGTGCATGAGGACGCGGGCATTGAATTCTGCAATTAATGGGTCGAACATGCTTCTGACCTCCTCCCTACCTGCTTCTTTAGCCGCCTCAAGGCGGGAGTCGACCTCCGCAGATGCTATTTTCTTGCCCTCTTCACGGGCTTTATTCTTTAGCATCTCAACCCTAGAAAGTTCATCATCAAGCTTCGCCTTTAGAAGTCGTGTGGCAACGATCTCGTCGCAATATTGTTGCGACTCTTCTTGGGCAGAGGTCTTCTCCTCCTTTTCTTTGCGGAGTTGCTCCTCCAACTCCTTAACTCGAAGGGAAAAGGCGTCCCTCTCCTTCTGTATTGAGTCCTTCTCCAAAGCTAGAGCCCCACAGCATTGAACCGCTTCGTCGATTTCTTTTTATGGGTTAACTCCAGATGAGTAACGGCCTCGGCAGTGTCTTTAGCGCTCTGCTGGGCAGCTTCAAGCTGAGACTTATAAGATGCAAGATCTTCATCTTGAGCTTTAATAATGTCTTTATCATGAATAGCCTCAAGCTTCAGGCGATCTATCTCACGCTGACGCTCTATCGGAACTTCTGAAACTTTCTCGGCTAAGTGCACGAACGCATCATGCTGAACATAGACATCATTAGTGCAGGCGATAGCGCTTTGCTTGACATGCCCTGGAATATGGTGGATCGTTGGTAGAAACTTTAAGCCATCGAAGCAAATCTTCGAAAACGAGGCTTTAAGTTCAGCAAGTCGTTCAGCGACCGTTGGATCGGTAACATGAGTGAGAGGAGTCTGCCTGGAGACCGCAGGCATTCTGTGGGGATCTCGAGATTGCTTGGTACTTGATGAACCAGAGTATTGATCCCGATGTGCCTCAGGCTGAGACCCTGTATGTCTAGATTTCTCTTTGCTGTGCTTCGGTTGAGAAGGAGGATCGCGAGGGTATGAAGGCTGGTTATAAGTTTTTCTTCAATGTGAGGATTCTCAGCGGTGGTAATCTCGATTGTCGGATTCATCTCTATCTCGACGCTTACCGGGGCCCGAATCCTGGCCAGACTGGTAAAAGATCGATGAACCGCAAAGGCGGTCAAGTCCATGCGTGCACCTCATGTCACCTACATAAAGTTTAGATAACGATGAGTTACAAGGAATAGGGTGATAACGAAAATTCAAGTGCAAAGTGAAGTGCATATGTTTTTGTGTGTCCTAGTGTTTCCCCCCGACGGACCAGTTTCTTTACTAATAGGAGTTTTTTCTCCCTGGTTTTGGGCTTGAACGCTTGTATCGCCTCTCGCTGGCGAATGAAGCTTAAGGGCCTCTGAATCGTCGAAGTCGTAGTTGAGTAGATCATCAGGTATGTAAAGGTTCGACAGGCCTTTTAGATAACTTTCTAAATGCTGTGAGGAAGATTCTTTCTCCACTGGAACAAGAGTAACTTTAGAAGTTCCACCGACTATTTTCTTCCTCAACTTGTATGTTAGTTTCTTCTTCCCCGTCGAAGGGGAAGGCGACGTCTTGATGTCGTGAACTTCGACTATCGGTTCCCGAGTAGGACTAACATTCTCATCTTGTACCTCAGGCATTTCGGTTTCCTTAATTTTCCCTCTTCTAGTGTGTTAGGGGCGTTACGTACTGAAGACTCGGCTTGCTTTTGCCCTTTGCAAGAAGCAGGCTTGGGTATGGTAACGCCATAAAGGAGGCTTATCCGACGACCTTTTGCCAATAGCCCGAACTTTGTAAGCGACTCATTTGAAATGAGAGTTCTGATGTCCTGGTCTACGACGGTAATGGTTCGAATAGCTACGATGGCTTTAGAATATCTGAGGCCCTCGGGACGCGGATTGATGTCTGAAAAGATGGAAGAGAGTTAGAAAAGGTACAGCTTCGACCAAACATGAGTATCGATCCAGGAAAAAGACTAACTTCCTTCCACCCATCTCCTAGCAAAACCGGGAGGACAACGCGTATAAAACCATTCCTGTTTATACAGGGCAAACTTGCTCCACGCCTCAAAGATTTGATATTTATTATGCAGTTCAAGAAACATGAAAGATGGGCTATCCCTCCATCTCTTGATGCAATATATGTATCGAATATCGTCCAGAGTTGGAAGCCTAGAGAGGATACTTATGAAGAGGATGCAAGTTCCGTAGATGAATGCTTGGTTGTTCGGATGCAGTTGCGATAGAGGAATGTCGATATATTGCAAAACGTCTCGAAGAAATGAGTTGAATGGTGGCACGCTGCCAACCCAGCACATGAATTGTTGCAAGCTGTGTATCCGACTGGGGGCAAGTGCAGACAATCATGACCCGACGGAACCAACACATCATCAAAGGGGACTCCATGGACGGAGCATATCCGATAGAGCGTACTTTCGTTAATCTTTGAAGCCTGAGAATCGATTGGGTCGTCTAGAAAAATCGCTGTCTCTAGAGCGTCGGGAGCCAAGTCGACAGATGTGGCCGCAACATTTGGTAAGTCTTAAGCGAGGGTAGTTGACGGATGTGAAGTATCTAAAACTTCTTGTCGAGAGGATGGCCCAAGTCCATCTGAGATCGTAGCAGAGCTTGATTTCCTGGACATCTCTAATGAAGATTGAATCTAACAGAGCACCTGTTTGAACTATACTTGAAAAATAATTGACGTTAGACTTAACAACATAAACATTCCCCCCATGTGGTGTGTGAACTAGTGCAATCATTCAAATGTAAGTGCCAAGCAGTGAAAAGACACTAGACTGAGGAAATAAGTTTTAACTTTGAATCGTCATCTTCGAAGACCGTCATCGCTGACCGTCTACGAAGGCTTATCATAAGATGGTTTATATTTTGAACTCGATATCATCACTACATTAGAAAGGTTTTTAACTGTTAAGCAGGCAAAGTCCAAGTTTTCAGTTGTTTAAACACAGGAGTTATCAGTCTGTATTGTTTGATATGCTTTGTTGTTTAAGTCTATCCTTGTTCACTAACATATGTTCAGGCATGGGATGTGTTAAGTCAACTGTGCAATAGGTTCGACTAGCATTGCTGTTGTGCACAACTCCTCTATCACACACCATTGACGTTCGGCATGCAGCAAGGCATGTCGAACCACAATCATGCCGAGCCGCATCGCTCGGCATTCCACACTCGCATCTGTCTTCTCCACCGTTCGGCATAAGGGAGTCATGCCGAACCACCTACATGCCGAGCCGCATCACTCGGCATTCTACCCTCAACACCGACCCCTACCACTCATTATCACCGATCGGCATGCGGCAAGACATGCCGAACCGCATATACGCCGAACCATGTCGTTCGGCACATCACTCTCCTAACTGTCCTCTTCGGCATAAGGGAGTTATGCCGACCGCATTCACATCGAGCCGCCTTGCTCGGTATCGCTCGGTACGCTGAGCCAAAACTCCAATTTCACCGTAGTACTTCCCTTCCATCGCTCGGCATGGGGAAGTCATGCCGAGCCACCTCAGTGCGTCTTCCACCTACTTCCTCCTTCAAACACCTATATTATCCTCATCTCTCCTCCACTCCACCCGGCCTTAAACTCCTCTATATAACAATGCCTCGTCCTTAACTCCTGTTCCACACGATTCCTATTGTCCTCATTTTCACAGAGATTCACGAACAAAGAATCTCATGCTAAGTTTCTTCGCCAGAGGAAAGTGTTCAAAGGAATAAGTCATTACCTAATAAATGGCTCGAAATTCAGAAGGATTCTGGAATGGGAAGCGTGTTTTTGTTCAGTATTGTATTCGAGAAGGGTTTGGGGGGACGTATTAAATTCGAGAAAGGAGAGAGGAAGAATGTGTTATTGTTCAAGATCTGTTCGAAGACGAATGTATAAGTCCTTAAGAGCAGAGGTGAAAGTAAAAGGAAGAAGAAGAAGGAGTGTTGGTTTATATAGAGAGAGAGGAAGTTGAAGGGACATTGATCGGTAGAACCGATCAAAGCAGCTCCCTCGTTCGGCTTTTGTATGTCGCTCGGCATCACCTAAAGGATTTGACCAACATATGTCATTCGACATTTGCATGTCATTCGGCATACAATGCCCTGCTCCGCATTCAAGGAAAAATACCATCGAGGAAACGAAACCAGGGCTTGAAGCAAAACATGGAGGACTCATAACTCAAAGTGCATCATGTTCATCCACATAATACACTTTGGAGGGCAAGTGTAACCCAGTGGCTTGACCGAGTAACCAAAGACTTGAGGTAGAAGGCTCGTCCGGCATAAAAGGCCATTTGGTACGGCTATGTAGTCCGGCATCCAGCCACGTTCGGCAGAGAGGCCTCGTTCGGCATCTAGCACCGTTCGGTATCCGGGCTTCACTCAGCATCGTAAGTTCATGCGGCACAAAGCCCCGGTCGCATGCAGAGTCGTTCGGCGTTCAATCTCGACCGGCATGAAGCACGTTCGGCATTCGGCCTCGACCGGCATTCCAGCCTCGTTCAGCATTCTAGCCTCGTTTGGCATCCATCCTCGTTCGGCATCCAGCCTCGTTCAGCATTCAGCCTCACTCGGCATTCTGGCCTCGTTCGGCATCTAGCCTCGTTCGGCATTCATGCCTCGGTCGGCATTCCAGCCTTGTTCGGCATCATGCCTCGGTCGGCATTCCAGCCTTGTTCGGCACATGGGCTCGCTAGGCATAAGCATGCTGCTCAGCATCTCCCCTCGATCGGCCTTGGATCTCGTTCTGCCTACACATTTCACTCAACATATTGCCCCGTTTAGCTTAGAGACATGGCTCAGCTTTGCCGATCGGCGTTTGTGGTACAACACGTAGAAGTCACTCATTTTGGGTCGAGATATCTAGCTACTGGGCCCATCAGGGAAATCTAACCCATTTTCGTCTATAAATAGAGAGGCAGGGACACAGTGAAATGGACCTTTTTCGGAAACATCGGGGAGATTCTGTCGCATTCAAGACTCATCCAAGACTTATTCAAGACTCAATCTTTTTACTTAACAATTGTATCCAAGTGATTGGTGTACAGATTGTATCTGTAATCAACTGCTGAGTAAAGTAATAGAGATTAACTTCAAAGTGGACGTAGGCAATTACGCCGAACCACTGTAAATCTGGTGTTCTTGTTTCCTACGTTTAATTTAGCATATTATTCTGTGTTTAAATTTACTTTCTTCATTAATCTCTCTACATAACCTCTCTTAAGGGTATTAGTGACCAATTCTAGTGCTAAAAATAGTTATGTTTATTGGAAATTTTTATAATACCCATGTATATAAAAAAGAGAAAAATTCATTACAAAAAACATATTTGTCTTATAAAGAGACCGTGAATTAATAAGAAGCACATCATTTTAGAGACTTTATAGTTAAATGAGATTCATATTTTGTAATGTAAAATGATAGTTATTTTTATAGCCATCTTATATTATTTGGTTTTCATAACAGTATGAAGTTGATTAATCGATCGTTTTAGAATACAAATAATTTTGCGTCATATTCGTTTTTCAGTTCTGTTTCGGCTATCCAGAAAATTTGACAGTTCCACTTAGTTTCAAAAGTTCGAAAGTTTTGATTAAGTTTCGACCGCCGTTTTTATTCCTTAAAAAACTATATGGACATCTATCAATTTCGCTATATTTTCTTTTTGGACTATTAAGGAGGAAAGTTACATCTGGTATATGTTAAATAGACTACCATGTAACAAAAATTTGAATCGTTCATATTCATATTGGGACGTTATAAGGCTATTTTGAACAGAACTGTGAAGTAGACCTAAAAATGTTTAAATAGACTATCAAAACCGAATGTCTAAGACAATAAACTCAATTTCCTATTAACCAAACTCTTCGTAGCCTAAAGCAATCGATCTCAAATGATAATAATCTAAATACGTCTCAAACACCTTTCTTAAGCATCGGCCAATACAAACCTTTCTCTCCTCCTTCGTCAAATCTTTTGCTAGATGATGCAGCCCAGCCTGACATTCCAATGCAAGATTTGAAGCAGGAACAAGTTAACGACTCAGCTAAGTCGTATGAACGAGTTAGAGGGGTGAAAAGGCGGCGAAAGGATGACGCAGTGCAATCTCACTCGAAGGTCCTAGGTCGTGCACGACCTAACGCGTTGGGTTTTAAAACGCTCAAATGACCTAGCGAGTCAATTCTAAAGTCGCAATTGAGCTATACGGTCCAACACAGCAAGATAAGCAAACCAGTGCGCATCACTTTAGGTCGCTCCGATCTTTCAAAACACAACCTTGCCGAGCTACGACCTAACTTAGGTCGCTCAACTTCCTAGGTCGTTAAGACGCTCATCTTAAGCCGCATGAAGCAAGCCGCTGTTGTTAAGTCACTTGGTGCCGTATGTTGTTAGGTCGTGTGAGTCTTGAGTCGTGTATGTACTGAGTTGTAATTTTAGATCGCTTTGTTGTTATTGTGTTGTAATACTGTTGTGTCGCTTGTGTTCTTAAGTCGTAACTCGTGTAGTATATATTGAGTCGTTATTTTGTTAAGTCGTTGGGCCTGCTAGGTCGTAGGTCGTGGAATTTGTTAGGTCGGTAACGACCTAGTGCTGTGTGTGTTGTAAAGGCGATAAATAGCTGGGTAGTGTCATTGTAAATGGTTGCTGATTTTTGAATAAACTTTGTATGAGTGTTTTGTGCCTCTTTTGAAATTGGTAGTTGAGTGTTATCTCCTATCTCCACTTTCGGCATTCGAGTGCGCTCGAATCAACGATTGTTGAAGCCAATTCACGGAATCAAGTGCGCTTGATCAACGTTTGAAGAATTGTAGATCTTCTCTCACGGTATCGTGCGTGATCAACGTGTCGAAGATAGCTAGAATTCGGTATCTTTTGGAGATCAACGAATTTGGGCATTCTGTATCTTTCAATCCATCGATTTATATTGCTTCATCTAATCGTTCTTCGATTAATTTGACACGAAATTTTCATTTTGTCGTTAATCGTCATATTCCGCTGCACCACTGGACTATCTACCTTCTTAGGTAATTATGCAAAATCTGTTTTTCTCCTTTTTAATGCCATTGCCCGAAATCCAATTTTTGCAGAAGTTCTGATCCGATTAACACTGAAACCAGATAGAAAGAATGGCTACGATTTTGGTATGCGTGCGGAATTTTGGATCATGATTTCTATATGAACATTAACTGTATATGGAAATATAACCAAAACTAGTTTGATTTTTTCTGGAACCATTTTGTACAAATTTAGCGCAGAGGGCTCAGAGTTACTACCTATACCAGCATCAACCATGCACACAAGAAACCTTGTGCTTTCACTGTGTCTATGCCTATCAATGAATATAGCCGCTGACTGTAAAATTTTTTACTTGTTATGTAAGATAATAGTGTGATGCCTGCTCACTTCTCTCCCTTTTAATGCAATGAAGTATATAAATTTTTGAACTGGAAAATGGTATCAACAGGCATTATTACTTACTCAATTGTCACCATGTGTAGCTGAAGCCAGCTTATTTTATTTAATGTTAAAGAAAATAAAGAAAAAATGAAACAAAAAGAAAAAAAACTAATTTTGATAATGACATATAGTGTTGGCATTGCATATTAATTAGCATTGCATAGCAGGTAACTTCTTTGGCCAGTGTAGATGCCCAAAAATCATGATCACATTAATTTATGTGGTTTGTGGTGCTAGGAATATTCATATATCAGCAGCATTATTTTCTTTGGCTTAATATGATTGATGACTATGACAATATCATCTTAAATAGGAATCAATCTAAGTACTCCTAGTATAATATGTTAATGGATATAAAGTAAGAAGCTGTTGAAAGAATTACATAATATATCAATCACCATTATGTAAATGTATGCAGTTGCTTTAGCCTTGTAGGGATTGATATCTTCGCATAGGTTAGAACAAATTAAGGTCATATTTTAGCCATTGTAAATGATGCAAAGTTCAAAGTGACAGATACCGAACACCATTGTGGTACTGAAAACATCATAACATTGCAAGGGACAACACATAAAAGCACACCTTCATTTCTGTCTGAATTTTAGTTTTTTTAAAATGTAAAGTGCATATTGAACTTGTATATTTAAACAGCAGAAAACCTTGCACAATGGCTATGCTATATGGTTTATCATGATATGCAAAAGGTATTCGATATATAGTAAATAGGCAAATTTATTGAGGGAATACAGTTAAATTAAATAATGTATTTGCACTTTGATGATACATGTATAACAGATACAGCATGAATTACTTGTAATTATGGTCAACTAAGATAATGCATTGTCTTTTGTTTTAAAAACTAGAGCGGATTTCATATCTTCTGTTTGCTTTTCAAAATAGTTTGTCCGGGCATTGAACATTGATCGATGGGAGACAAAAAAGTTCACCAAAACCCTACTTGTTTGATTAGACAACGGTGCGACATCATATTCATTTTATACTTCTATATGCTAAGTATGTGTAACCGTGTACATTTGTGGAGTTACTATGGATTCCAAGAACAAAATCTCATATCATGCGTACAAATAATTTCCAGTGAATCAGGCACATGTGTAATTTTTTTAGACACTTACATGCTTAAAAGAATGACCTTTTTATGTTTTTGTTGGCAATTAAGTTACAAGTTAATTTAGTTATTCAAGCTCTTGATACATATGCTGTTAATTCCTAAAATTAATTCAGATCTAGTTTATCTTTTCGGGTAGGTTAACCTTGCTATTTCAATCTCTCAAATGAACAAGCAAGCCAGTGGAGAAGATCGAATCAGTGCTCTTCCTGATGATATAATCTGCAATATCCTTTCCAGTCCCTATGTGGAAGAATCAGCAAGGACATCCATTCTGTCTAAACGATGGCGCAATATGTGGCTCCGTTCTCCAATCGCCATTTCTGATGAATCCATCGTCAAGCAGTCTTGCATGTATTGTCTCTCTGAAGAGGGATCCCCTTGCATGGATTACCTTAGTGAAGAGGAATCTGAATCCTCTCCCTGGATCGTAAATGCTATGTCCCACATTATTTCTACCCACCCTGGACCAATTCATACCTGCCATTTCATTCTGCGCGATTGGTATAAATACTATAAAACTGTAGTAAATCTCCTAAAAGCCCTAACCCTAAAAGGAATTCGTGATCACCTAATCAACATCGAACGCTTCATCTTTCCTTGCTTTGTTTTAAAATGCAATTCCCTTGTTATTGTTTACATACGGTATGGTTCAATGCCTGCTCAATTACCATCCCACAAGGATATCTTTCCTAATTTAAGGAAGTTGTCTTTAATCATGTACGATAACAATTATGAATTTTTGGTTAACTTGCTTTCTTCAAGATCGATCATCGAGCTGGAAATTCACCCTTATTATTATGGTGTAAAAAATATTGTCATTGAATCTGAGAGCTTGTAGAAATTATATTTTGGCTGCTGCGATAATCGTGATATTACTATTAAAGATGCTCCAAATCTCGAGACATTCAAGTGTGATAACTTAGAGAGTTATTCCAGAGTGACGATTTTATATACACCTAAGCTCAAGGTTCTAAGCGGTATTGACATGGAGACGGCGACGCTCCAATTAGGGAATTATCAGTTTGACATCGATTATATTCACAAGTACATAAAGAGAAGCAGTGAAATCGCATACATGCCTTCCTTACGATCCTTGGACATTGCAGTCTATTTTAATCGTGCTTATGAGCTAAAATCACTTCCACACTTTCTAATGTGTTTCCCCTTGCTTAGAAACTTTAGAAGTCTTTATAAAAGATAACACTTCCTTTAGTGATTACGAATATTACAAGGTCAATGATACAGATGGTGCTATTCTTATTGATGATGATTATGGTGGTCATGTTCACCTGATGCCTGACATTAACTATGTCAACCATCATTTAAAAAATGTAAGAGTAAATAATTATCCTGGAATACTGGACCATTTGGATTTTGTCAAACTCATTGTAGCCAATGCTAAGGTTCTTGAAACAGTGACCATAGTTTATGGCGATGGCTTTGATGAAAGAAAGACGAAATCTCAAAAAAAATTCCTAATGCAGGATAGAGCTTTTAAGATGTTACAGGTTGAATTTCTCAAGAGTATGTAGAAATGGCATGGTTTTACTTTTTGAGATATGGAAATGAAAGAATGATCGGATGCGTCTTTACTTAGTTTTATCAGAATGCACTCAAGTAGCTATCCATGTTAGTGCTGTTATCGTGCATGTGCATGTGCATGTGCATATGCATTTTTTCTTTGCGAGCAACATACAAACTACATATTTTGCATTTTCTATATTTTCTTCATGAATGTACGTGAATGCATCTTGCAGTTTTCCAAAGATAAATGATTCTTAGCATTGATTGGTGGCTATGGTCACTGTCATCTCCTTTTGTCATGCAATCAACTCCTTTTTTCTTGAATTCAGACCCTGAACTATGCAAATGTTGCATGAAAAACATGCATTTTCGTATTAGCCGTATATGACGTTACATTTTAATTCAATGTTACTGTAATCTATGTTATAAACTAAAGTATGATATTAAAAAGAAGTCTGGAGGTCTTGGGTAGTTTTCTCATTCTAGAACGTTCATGACTTGTTTCCACTGTACTTTCAATTATGGTTGCATGGGAACAGGTTGCAAGTGGAATTTAGGAAACTAATTTGATGAGTTACACTGTTATAGTACTATTTACCGATTACAAGAGGCATTAAGAAGAGTGCATTCATTCCACCACAAATATTAATGAAACCTGAAGAAAAATGGAGCAAAACTATTGTTGCCTCTATTTTCCGACTATGACCTGCTTAAAAGCAATTTCAGAACCACACTAATAGAATTTTCGGGTATCCATTGACAACTCTATTTCTAGCTCTAATTTAGAAGTGAACTTGTTTCAATTGGATAATATCATTGGTTACACTATTTTTAGCTATATATACACTAAAAGAACCAAATAACTGTAATTTGCATATCAATTTGGATGATTCAAATAACATCTTTATCATTACTACGATAATAGAAATTCCATGAGCTAATTTCAACCGTGTCCTTTTGAATTACAAAAAAAATACCATTCGGCAAAAAATCAGTAATTGTTGCTTCCCTTCAAGGCCTAAGTCATTATTAGATCCAAACTCCCTCGTCGTTATTGTTCCCTCTAGCCGCCCTGCATTTTTTCTAAATCTCTAAATTGAATACACGACTCCTCCACCATTGAACTTGAATGGAAGTCTCACCCACTATCACCTTCCTTTTCGATCGCAGCACACGATTCATCAATGGCTACTTCCTATTCAGTCCACACTACGACCACCTTCCTCCAACCCAAATCCCTTCCTCCGCTTTTTACTACCACGATACATGTATTACTACATGCTGATTCATTTATTTTTACCAACTCTATTGAAGATTTATGTAACAAAATTAACTCTTATACTTTCTATGATCGTTCTGAATTTGAATCCTTACTACGGCTATTTAAGGAAGTACTAATTTAGATTTCTACCTACAAAAAATATATGCTTTAGACTTCTTTACAGAATTGACTTGTATTTCTATACCAGTTGATAAAATGATGACATAACATGTTGTTCCAGTGTTTGTTGGTACTACATATTTTGGAGAGCAAAAATATACATGTATATATTTCTCTCGAAACAAATATAAATATTTCAAACCGACATGTAATAATTTTCACTGCACTCACGTACATTCTAGCACGAAAGTGGGCTACTGGTCCCATTTCATCATAAACAACAATTGTGCACCGATGTCCTAGACTAGTGTGTCCTGCAGTTGGCATGTTTAAATTATATAGGCTAGCTTAACATGGATATTCTTGTAGGTAAAAATATATTATTCATAGATTACATGCTCACATCCATCTTAAACTGTAACTGGATATAGAAACCATAGGCCCTGCAATAATGCACGTTCATATTTTAATTTGGAATATGAAACATCCATCCCTTACATTAAGAACCATGTTGACATTACGTATAGTATAAAAGCAAATGTTCTGTGCCTATATCTCTACTACTAATAAAAAAATTTAATCAACACATATCCACCATGTTCTTTTAGTATACCAAAAATACCCTTTAAATTCATTTCCTTAATTCCTACAAAACGTATTGCATATGCTAAGTAAATGGTAGGAAGATGGTTGACAGACTATAGTGAGTGACTTGAGCTCGGATCCATTGGTAATTTGCTGGCTTCTTCTGATTTTAATGCCACTATCTTGGTGCTGGTGGTGCAGAGTGGTGCTATGGATAGTCCTAGAAAGAATTATTTTGCAAATGCTACTGATTAAAGTAGGATGACTTAATAGTAGAAATATCGCTAGTAAGATAACGTTACTTCTTTTAGCATGGGTTAAAATTGATGACCCGAATGAACCACATTTGTTAACATAGGTTGCAATTTTTCATTGATTTCGTTTGAACTTTGTACCGTATTAGATCATTTAACAAACATAGGAATATCAAAAAAATAGAGAAACGTTATATTAAGAGGTGAAAAGTACAACTAATATGACATAACAAGGTTTACCATAATCCAGAATCCGTAGCGATTAAAGCATACATAACTGGGAATTTGTACCTGTATACAAAAAGGTAATTGATTAGATCGTAATTTTAATTTACAAGACGAAGTTGTGCACATAATCGATGTTCTGAGTTTTTTACATTCATATGCAGTGCACATACAAATAAAAATGCCTTTTTATACACTACTAGAAATGGTTTAAATAGCAACGAACATTTATAACGACCTCCAATGGCCCCGCTAAGACATTTGCGATGGCTTTCGACTGCTGACTATTTATGAAATTTAAATTTTTATATTATTATAACTTATTAATTGTAGAAATTTAAAATTTCTTTAATATACTAATTTAATTTCTAAAAATAAAAGAAGATGTTTTTATTCAATTATTCAATTTTATGATGGTTTGTGTTAATTAAATTAGCATTTTCGATAATGTTTTGTCGTATAATTCGATTATTACCTTTATTTAATATCGAAGTTAGACGATCAATCTATGAAATTTTCAGTCCATTTATTATACAACTTCGATGAAATTTATAACGCGTAATAGTTTTACGAATTTAAATATATTTTTAAACATTGTGTAACTAATTATGAATTTTAAATGTATTTAACATTACAAATTCATAAAAAATTAAATACCCGAAAGAAAAATAATTTTTTTTGAATATTATGACAGTCCAAAGTTTTTGGGACCTACTTTCAAAATATGGTAAGAAAATTAATTTAAGATGCCGATCTGGATTCTCAAATTTATAGTCGTTCGTCCACATTTGGACTAAAACCTCTCATCTGATGATTCAAAGGCCAAACGATCTTCAAACAAAATGGAATTCGTGCCATACATACTTTATAATGTATTTATCCAATCCTTATGGCAAGAATCGTACAAAATCGAAAGGAAAAAAATTAGACTCGAAATATATTATTTTCCAATGAGTTCTATAACACTTAGTATATACGGTTAGAACCACTTTCTGCAAAAACGACTAGTATGAAGTTTAAATTTTTTTCAGTCTGTTTTTAAATCCAACCGTATAGGTTAAATAAACACGTAATATAACATATAAGGTTTGAATTCATCTCGTTTGAATATTGTTTGACCTTCAAATGAAAGATTTAGGTGTAAATGTCCATGAACGACTATAAATTTGAAAATCAAGATTGACACCTTATAACGTTTTATTTTTCTTTCATATTTTAACCATATGCCAAAAATATTTAGGTCTTAACGTCGGACATTATGAAAATGTAACTAGTGGAAAAACCATCAAGAATAATCCAATACTCATTGTAGGCGAAAAATGAACAAATATTTGACCAGGAGTTTCATAATTGGTGCATAAGTAACAACCACTAAAAAAATCCATAAACTTTCATTTCATCATAACAAAAGATTTAAATGATACAACACAATATTTCACCATACTTAACAAATGCAATTGAAAATCAAGCAACAGTTGTGCAATAAGACATCAAAACTACTAACCTCGAAAAAGTAAGTCCATCTCGAAAAGCTTAACTCTCAATAAATATCAAAATGCCGAAGGTATAATTGCATCCCTATGAAAAATCTACATGATTGTATATAGCCAATCTAATAACTAAAACAGCTAAACCAATATTAAAGTAAGGTAAAGCGGTAAAGTTAAAGGGTAATCACACTAGTGTATTCATACTGGTTTAAAGCACATCTTCTGCATCCAGTCCCTAAGCACCTCTAAGGTATTTGCTTATAAATACCTTCACTTGACCCGAAGGAGTAGGTTTACAATTCGAATTATCTAAGCACCTCTCAGATTTTGAATTTCTTTTACAAAAGAGTTTGCTTGACAATCTTGTATTCTACTAATACAGATATTGACTAATAGTATGGGACTTCCTATAATCTCCCTTATGATTTGTGAAGTGTATGCATAGATTTATGGAAGTATAACAAGAGTATCTTGAATAATCTAATATAACTGAATGCACAAAAGATTCGGGTGAACACAAGAGAATATAGTTCAAGAGATTTAGAAAAGAAGTAAGTAATTTGTTAAGAAATGTTAAGCTCTATTTATAATCAAAGAGTGGCTTTAAAGAGATGCGTTTGTTCATAGAAAACCTTTGGAGATCATATGCCACGAATGGATGCAACGTTTCAAAAATGTCTTTTCATAAAAATAGCCATTACAAGGTTTCGGTCTACTGAACATAGTGGTCAGTCTATTAAATAAGAAGAAATTCATTTTGAATGTAAATCAAGTCGGTTCAGTCAACTGGTCAATGGACTTAGTCGACTGCACTCAATCGACTGAGACCATTGGTCAGTCGTCTGAAATGGGAGAAAACAGTTTTGATAAAATAGCCTTGACTTTTTTATTTACGTTTCACTCTTGATTCTCGTGTTTGTGTGTGAATTTTCGAGGAGATTTTACAACGTATTCTAAGATAATATACATACTTTTGACTCTTGATGATTCGTATCTTGATCTTGTTGAAGTGTTGATGTAACGACCCGATTTTTTCGACGCTCGAAAATCGACATCGATATGTCCACTGTATCAGATGCCGAACAATCGAATGCTAGAAAACTGAACCATTAGGTTTAAAAATCCAATTTTTACATAAACTTTCAACATTTTAATATTCCTATATTTTTTTCAAACTTTATCAATATAAAATTATTTCCTATTTCCTATATACATTTAAATTAAGAACAAGCTGTTGTTTATATATATATATATATATTATTACAGTAAAGTCATGTTAACATCCTCCGTTAGTGTTCCACTTGTCCCTTTGGTTGATAGTTTGCTATTTTCTAAATAGTGTGATATAATATATATGTAGATTTAGTTGTCATCATTAAAATTTGAAACCGAGGTTCTAATAATATCCCTCTTTTTGATGATGACAACTATACAAAAATATTTTGAAATATTTATAATGTAATTCTCCCCTTAATATATGCCCCCCTTATCAATATTTCTCCCCTTTTAGCATCAACAAAAAGATTAAACAAGTTGACAATAGAAGAGAAAATGGCAAGATAAGTTGAAAACCATAAATTAGACATCACAAGATAAATATACCATATTGCAACACAATAATGTACCACATAAACACAAATGTACTATATCATTACATCATAACAAATGTACCACAAGAGAACAAATGTGAATGAAAAGAAAAATGTTTAAGATTCATAGCAAATTAGAGATGCATATACCAAAGTTCATGAAGGGAGTTACTTATGAAATTACCTTCATTGAGATGCTCATCATTCCTGGTTGGAGTTAGCAGGTAAGGTGAGCAAGAACATAAGGTAAGCTTGTCCCAAATTCTCTAAAAAGCCCAAGGTAGTTTTTTCAAATAATCTCTGCCTTTTTATAAGAGCATGTTGGTGCTTGAAGATCATTTCTTGGTTCTTTAAAATGGCAGTGGTTAAAGAGATAGTCCTTGAAGGTTGCATTAAAGAGATATTTTGATCGGTTTCTGTAGACGAGTTAGTTTCTTCTTCGATTTCGGTTAAACATTAGCTAAAGTTGGCTAGGAAGTTGATTGAGCTATTTTTTCCTAGACAAATCTAGACAGGAAAACATTATATGGTGTAAGTGTTTCCATTGTAGAGGGTAGCTTCATAAGAGTAATAGCTTTTTGATCCATAGCCTTTGGAAGAACAAAGTCTTGAATTTGATCAACATTGATTCCATGGTGAAGAATATTTTTGTTAAGAAAGAACTGTAGAAAATGGTGTGTTTAGATCATGCATGAAAGCTTTTAATTTCATCGTGAATAATATGTGCCCAATTTAACTTTTGTTTGGATAAATGGCATACAAAATTTTATAATTATTGTCGTATGTTTTTTCATAAGTTTTGATCCTTGGTAAGATGGTATGAATGATCATTTTGTTTAAAATATGAGCTTGGGGATGTAAGTTCACTGCGGTGTTTTCGGCATTTGGAGTACAAAATGAACAACCTTTTAGATAAAAAAGTCTGTAATCTTTAGTATTGGATAAGTATCGTAAAATTCGTTTAATTGCTTGCCAGTCAGTTTCTTCGGTACTAGCTTGAAATCGAGCACATAAACAAACACTCATTAAAATATCCGGTCCCTTTGTTCTTGCATCCAATGGTTTCTATTCTGCCTATGATGTGGTTGCATCCTATTCAATCTTCAAATTCAATGGTCCAGATCCACTTCTAATTTTACAACTCTACGAGGATCCGAGAAGACCAAAGGAAGAGCTTGGCACCGAAGGTTAGTGATTGTAATTATTTTAAAAATTTATTTAAGTAATTTAAAATAATAGAGTTTCCAATAGTTATAGTTTTACTACAATTTTTGGAATAGCCTTCTCAATAGTTTATTTACAGTTTTTTAGAATTATTTTCAGTTTATTTCCATTCAACTATTCTTTCAGTAATATCAGTTTATTTCTATTAATTATAGCTTTTCCATTTATTTACATTTTATTTACAGTATTTACTGTTATTTATACATTATTTACATATTCTTTCTATACTTTGGATTTTCTTCTATTTTCAGTTTTCTTTTATTCCTCATTTTGCTTCGCGTATGGATTCGAATAGGATTAACGCGAAATGGATTAAATTGTAAAAAAACTAAAATAACGGAGTATAAGATGTAAATTTCAAAGACTGTAATATAAATGGAATTGGACTGAAATTACGCCTAACTATGACGTTAATTGGACTGAATTAAAAAGATTGGCCTAGCTATAACCTAGAAATGTAACTAAAAAAGTAAAAGATGAAAGAAGCTTATAACCTAGAAATGCATTCCCTACTAGACAAAACGGTGGTCATACATTAGCCTGAAGCGAGACGAGGGCACGCTTATGCTAGAAAGGGTAGTAATTGGTCAATTAGAAGTCCAAATCACGGGGGATTTGGACAAGGGGTGCAACTAGATATTGTTTGGATGAAGGGCCAGTATGAACAGCATTTTCCCTATTTTTCTATGGACACACGGTGATCTCACATTAGCCTGAAGTGAGATGAGGGGCACACTTATGTTGGAGTTGGAGGTAATAAGAAGACCCAATAGGCGGAGCAAAAGGTAGCATGGGCATAGTGGCAGTTTACTTCTTTTCTATTTCCTTTGTTATCCTTATTTGTGCTAGAACTATAGTAGAGTCTATTACTTTTATCTTGCTTAAAGACTCTAGTAATTACCATCATTCAGCTGACTTTTAGTCTGAATCACTCCTCTACTTTCTCCTTTTCTCCCACAGGCAATCAAGGGAGAAGTCAGTGGATCACTATTGCTTGAAGTTTCTTGGAGGAGACCACTGCTATGTATTTCTTTCATTTTTAGTTTTAGTTCTTATATTGTACTGGCACTATAATGAGGGATAATTGTACTCAGATTTTATGGAGACTATGGTTTTTGATTAAAGACATGTATAGGTAGTTTGACATTTGAAGTATTCGGTACTTGATGACTTATTATGGAGTTTAGTTTTGAACAATATTATAATTGTTTCCATTGTGTTATTATTATTATTTAGTTTTTGACTTATGAATCTTAGTCTCTGCTAGTTTTAGCTATACCTACAACAAACGACATCTTTTAGTGTGTTCTTTCGGATATACTAAGGGGTGTTGGGTGTTACACTAATAAAAAATTTAGTTCTCCCATATAGGACATTTCAAATTCGTTTTTCATAATATTAGGAAAATCATCACATAATTATTTATTTGTTGAACTGAAAATATTATCATCCACATAGATTTGTAGAGCTAAAATACAATTTTATTTCTTCTTATAAAAAAAAAGTAGTATCAGCTTTTCCCATTGGAAAACCAGATACTAAAAGATAATTTTTTAATCTATCATACCAAGCATGTGGTGCTTATTGAAGACCGTAATGTGCCTTTCTTAATTTATGTACATGATTTGGATATTATTCATGAATATGTAATGGTGGTTGTTCAACATAAATATTTTTTAATATAACCATTTAAAAATGCGCTTTTAACGTCCATTTAAAATAGTGTAAAATTACGATGACATGCAAATGCCAAGAGAATTCTTATAGCTTCAAGACATGCTAAAGGAATAAAGGTTTCTTCATAGTCAATTTCTTCTTCCTGATTATATCTATTACCTGGCACTTTGGCCCAGCTATAAGATGACAGTTGTAGATGTGATAGTTGACCATATAAGATCCTGATCAAGGAAAGGCTGGCGGTGTAAAGGGTTTGGTGGATTCGGTGTATGGTGGCATTTCTGTATGGCACGGTCAACAGGAGGGGACGCCTCGTTTGATATGAGTTGGTTGTAATGCCTTGTTTGGCCATTATGGTTCGGCATTTTCTCGTTCAGCTCTGCTAAAATATCGTTCAGCCTAGAAGGAAGACTCCTCGTTTGGCCTGAAAGGCAGACTCGTCGTTCGACCATGAAGAGGAGGCTACATGGCCTGGTATGTTTTGTCAGGATGTGGTTCGATCGAGATGTCCAAGAAGGTGTCGTTCGGAAAGAGCAGGCTCAGTGTATTTGGTCAAGACGCGGTTCGATCGAGATGCCCTAGGAAGGATCGCTCGGCAAAGTATCGCTCGACTACCTTCATTCGACCGACGTCACTCGGCAACTACCGTTTGGTATACCTGGTTCGGTATACAGGAGTTATCTATTGTGGGCTAAGGTACCTTGTTCTTTGGCCTGCGTAGAGAGTCCAGCCTATCTTCGTCTATAAATAGAGGGGCAGGGGCATAGTGTAAAGGGACCTTTTTTTCGAGATCACTAGGGAGACTCTGCCATTTTCAAGACCCATCTATTTTTGATTCAAGCTTGTAATCAAGTCATGGGTGTACGGATTGTATCTGTATTCAATAGATTGAAAAAGCAATAAAGATTAAACTCAAAGTGGACGTAGGCAGTTACGCTGAACCACTATAAATCTAATGTTCTTGTTTCTTACAGTTATTATTGCATTCTACTATGTAATTCCTCAGTTTTAACTTACTCTCTTCATTAATCTTTCTACATAACTCTACTCAAAGGTGTTAGTGACCAATTATGGTGCTAACAATATCCTTGAGCTGCAAGTCTTGCTTTATTTCGTACTATATCACCGTTTTCATCCATTATATTTTTGAAAATCCATTTAGTACCAATAACTGATTGATCATCGGGTTTTGGCATAAGGTTCCATACATTATTAGGTTCAGATTAGTTAAGTTTCTTTTGCATAGTTATAATCCAATAATCATCTGTAGATGTTTCTTTAACATTCTTCCGTTGATATAAAAGCTATATGACCCATCTGAGTTAATTCTCATCGAGTTGAAACTTTTGCATTAATATCACTAATTACATTATCTAATGGATGACCTTTTAGTGTTTTATATGAAGATTTCAGTTCTATATTTTCTTTACTGATTGATTCAATTTGATTATTTTAAATAGATGAGTTGAATGGTGCACTAGTGTTATCATCATCATCCGTTTTGATATTGAATTTTTCATCAAAAGATACATGCAATGTTTCTTCAATTATTTTGGTTTTTGTATTAAAAATTTGATATGCTTTACTTTGGTTTGAATATCCTACAAAAATTCCTTCATCAGCTTTTGGATAAAATTTTCCATGAGGATTATTAGTATTTAAGATAAAATATTTAGAACCAAGTATTCACGAAACCTTAGGTTTTCTTTCAAAAAAAAATTCATATGGTGCAAGTTTTCTTTGAAATGGTACTTTATATACAATATGTCACCGGGACAACATATCACATGTAAATAACATTCGAATCAAGCTACGCAAGTTTCGACTTGTGACCTCTAACACCAAGCCGAATCACCTAACCACTTGGACAATGGTGCATGTCATAACGATATATGATTAAGAACATAATAGACGGTAGCTACTGCTTATGCCCAAAAGTATTGAGGTGATTCACTACTTCTTAATAGAGTTCTTACACAATCTTAAAGAGTTTGATTTTTTCTTTCTATAATGCCATTCTGTTGTGGTGTTCTAGGAAGTGAAAAAGTATGACTCATTCCCTTTTTGTTACAATAATGTTGAAATAATTCATTCTCAAATTCTCCTCCATGGTCATTTTCAATAATTTTAATTTTCAAATTTTTAAGTTTTGAATACGTTTAGCAAATATTTTAAAAGTTTCAAACGTATCGCTCTTATGTTTTAAAAATAATTTCCAAGTATAATATGAATAGTCATCAACAATAACACATATCTGTTGTGGTTGATCGATCTTATTTGCATTGGACAAAATAGGTCTAAATGTAAAATTTCTAAAGGTTGATTAGAAATTTCATTTTTAGCTTTAAATGACGATTTTTTAGGTTTTCCTTTTTGACATGCATTACACAAATTATTAAAATTAAAATTAATTTTCGATAATACTCTAACAATATTATTTTTAGCTAATTTCTATATATTTTTAAAGTTAACGTGACAAAATCGTTTGTGCCAAATCCAGGGGTCAAAGATATATGCTAATAAACATATATCTTTATTATGTCTGATTTTCGTATCTAAAACATAAATATCATGTTTTCTAGTTCCTTCAAAAGTTAAATATCTTTATCAAAGATGTTTCATTTTTCATGTTTTAAAATTAAATTAAAACATTTATCGCATAATTGACTAATACTTCAAATATTATGTTTTAAATTATTTACTGAATGAACATTAGAAATTAGAGGAGCGTTAGATATACCGATAGAAGCTACATCTCCTTGTCCAATGACATAGCCTTAGAAATTATCTTCGAATGTGACAGTTCGACCATCTTTATACGATATATTTGTTACCATTTCAGCATTTCAAGCCATATGCTTGGAGCATCTGCATCTACTGTCAAGAATCCATTTCTCATATTTATGTTAGAGTACCTATAAAAAATAGACAATATTTAATGGTATCCACTTCCTTCGTTATGGTCCTGAGAGTTAGGTAGTAGGTTACCACATCCAAGAGGGTTTGGTAAAACCTTTGAAACTAATTTTTTTTATTGAAATGTACATCTTTCAAAACTTTGTCAATATGCTTCTGTCTAATTAAATTATTGTTATTTTTAGTATCCATATTTAGATAGTCATTTTGTCATGTATTTTTGGTTGACTATTCACTAGCTTCTGAAACTTGGAATAGAGAGTAGCATACTTGGTTTGCACCTCTGGTTTAATTGATTTTTAAAATCCTAAGCCATTTTTTTAATATAAGTTTTTGATATACTAACTAAGTGAGACAAATTCTCCTTTCCTTTATTAAACTTGGAAATATTGGTAGATAAGTCATTTACCTTCTTTTCTAATACGTTTTTATGTTTACTAAAATCTTTTATCTGATTTACTAAAACATCAATAATTTTTCTTAGATTTAAATTGGCATTAGATAAAGTAAAATTTTCCTCTTTCAAAATATGCATAGTATTATCGTCGTAAGATTTATAAAGATTTTGTAACTTTAAAATTTCTTGTTCTAAAATATTTTTTCGTCCTTTAGCATTTTATTTTCTAACTCTAATCTATTTCTTTTTCCTAAACATTCTTTATGAATCTTTCTTAGATTCTTATATTTATCATCTAATTCTGATGCTGTTTCTACTACATCTTCAAAAGATAGATTGGAAAGTACCACATCTTGGTAGCCATGAAGTGTATATTAGCTTGTTTTTCGTCAGTACGACTATCACTATTACTTTCGCTTGAAGAGTCATCTCATGTAACATGAAATGGTCGTTTATTATTCTTTGAGAATTTTTCATTTTTGAAGTTCTTTTTGAAGCTCATTTTGTGTTTACTTAATTTGGGGCAATCCTTCTTCATATGTCCAAATTTTTCATACTCGTAACATTTGAATGAAGATGAGTCTTTTGAGTTATCAGGTTTCTATTTTCGAATCAAATTGTTAAATTTTTAGAATTTGTTGTAGTTTTTGGTAAAAAATAATACATCTTCTTCATCAAGATTCGAATCACCGTCACTATTTACTTAAAAGCAATGCTTCGTTTTTCTTGGGCTAAATCTTTTCTAGCTTGGAAATTTGCTTCATCGAATATTAAATTTCCTATTAATTATTCTACTTTAGATGTAGAAAGACCATTAGCTCTTCTATAGTAAGAAATTTCTTTTTCGATTCATCAATTAAAGCATTTAAGATTCGTGAAACTAAATAAAAATCGGTAAATGTAACTCCTAGAGCAATAAGGTCATGTTGATTCATTTGAAACCTACATTTCTATGATACTTTCATTTGATTTTAATTTAAATGATTGAAATTGATTTTTCCATAAATTAATCTTGGTTGGTTTTACCTTCGTCATTCCTTCATGAATAACTTGTAGCTTATGCCAAATATCATAAGCAATTTTACACATCATGACTCTTGAAAATTCATTTTTATCAAATGCACAATATAATACATTCAAAGCTTTAGCATTATTGGAAGTAACAGTCTTTTAAGCATCTTTCCAGGTACTCATTTCAATAGAAGGTGCTTCGTACTGGGATGAGTAGATAGCCAGATATCAAGTTCAGTCGATTTCATAAAAACTTTCATACGTGTAGCCTAATACATATAATTATACCCATGAAAAATGGTAAATGTGTAGTTGATTGACCTTCTTGAAAAGTGTTGTGACATTAGCCATATTATTCAAAATGGTGTTATGATTTTGAATGAAGCATGCTATGATACCAAATGAAAATCTATAAGATCCTATACAGCCAATCTAATAACTAAAACAGCTAAAGTAATACTGAAGTAAGCTAAAGCAGTAAAGTTAAAGAGTAGTCACTCAAGAATTTTATACTGGTTCGAGTACCCTTCCTACATCCAGTTCCTAAGCATCTCTTAGGTATTTTCTTATGAATTCCCCCACTTGACCCAGAGAAATAGGTTTACATTTCGAACTATCCGAGAACCTCTCAGAATTTGACTTTCCCGTACAAAGGAATTTTCTTAACAATCTTGTATTCTTCTATTACAAATACAGATTGATAGTATAGGACTTTCTATAATCTCCTTTATTGTTCGTGAAGTGTATGCACAGATTGATGGAAGTATAGCAAGAGTATCTTGAATAATATAATAGAATTGAATTCACAAAAGATTCGGATGAACACAAGAGAATAGAATTCAAGAGATTTAGAAAAGAAATAAGTTAATTTGTTAAGAAATGTTAAACTCTATTTATAATAATCAAAGAGTTTCTTTAAAGAGATCCATTTGTTCATAGAAAACCTTTGGAGATCGTAGAAATGCCATGAATGGATGCCGCCTTTCTACAACGTATTTTACGAAAAATAGTTATTATAGGGTTTTAGTACATTGAACGTAGTGGCCAGTCTACTGAATAAGAACAAAGTCGTTACGTCGAAATTCAAAACATATATAAAAAAGTAAATCAAGCACTTTCAGTCGACTAGTCAATGGACTCGGTTAACATCACTCAATGGACTGAGGCCATAGGCGAGTCTAGTGAATTTGGATAAAACAATTTTTATAAATAGCTTTGAATTTTCATTTCTTGTTTCACTCTTTGATTCTTGTGTGTGTATGTGAATTGTTAAGGAGATTTTACAACATATTCTAAGACAATAGACATACTTTTGACTCTTGGTGATTCATATCTTGATCTTCTTGAAGTGTCGACGATTCTTCATTAGTGTTCTGCTTGTCTCTTTGGTTGATAGCTTGCTGTTTTCTTAAAAGTGTGATATAATATACACAGAGATATAGTTGACATCATTAAAATTTCAAACTGAGGTTCTAACACCCCACTCCATCCAAACCCTTCTCTGGAGGGTACGGTTGGAAATTTGTTGTTCCCTGACTCGTTTCCCGCCAAATTTAAACACCCACCACCTTCTTCTTCTCCTTCCTCAACTCCCATTACACTTGAAACTGTTTGTCGCTATAAAAAGAATCAAAGATGCCCAATTGTAGTAAATAATGTAAATGCAGGGAATAACATAGTAGATCACATAGTTGATTTTATATTGATTCAGACCTCCCTTCCTATGCCAGTCCTGAAACTCCCCTTCAGTACTTCACTATCAACCCCCTCACTTCACTGAGAGGAAGAAGTTAACAAACTCTGCCTAAACAACTAAGCATGACTTCAACAACAATTACAAGTAGTGTCACAAAAATGTTACTCTTTGACATGGCGTATCTTGATATACAAAATATTAGCTTTACGTACAATGACTCCTAAAACGAAACTAAATGATATTGAGTGGAGATGTAGAGGCTAAGAAGTTTATTCAACTAGAGTATGAGATGAAGTAAACTAGTTAAAATCTTTGAATCGAATGAATTTCTTAGAACTTGGAGAATCACTTTAGAAATTTAAGGTTTAGGAGTGGAAATCAAATCATAGAGTTGCATTTTGATTTAGGGATGGTTAGGGTTTATATATATGTTGTAGGTATGCTAAAGCAGGGGAAGCCTTCCAATTTAACCATTGATGAAGAGAAGAGGCTACAGTTGCAAAGAGGCGCAACTTCTGGAGTAAAGAGACACAAAGATATCACTTCAGAAAACTAGTCATTTTACACTAGGTCGATCGACTAAAAGAAAGCTTCAGTCGAGTAGCTTAATATAAAATTCGAGCCTGAGCGCATAGCTGAAAAAAGTGGACAAGTTGTTCGTGTTTAGTCCACTGGTTTCAATAGACTGACAAGGCTTTTAGTCGATCGAATCATTGTAATTTTCAGAAGCTTATGTGGTTCTATGGCAAAGGTAAGTGCTCATCTCTCAACCCACCCAGATTTTAATCCGAGCTTTGCATATTTTTAGCCATTTTAGTTTACACCGTTTTGGCCTGAATAACTCAATAAGCATGTTAAAACCATTGTTGCATGGTTATTATCATCAGAACATCATATATATATATATATATAGTTCTTTCATTTTTCTCCCTTTTGATGACGACAATCACACAACTTTAATATAAAACAATAACTCCCCTTAGATATATGTTATACAAGTTTATCTCCCTCAACTTCATATAAGTATCGGTATAAAATATATAAAATACACATTCATCTCCTCCTTTGTCATCAACAAAAAGAGATAAGAGCATCGGCATACAATATGACAAAAACTCCCCCTAAGTATTATGTTCCTCTTTAACTTTTAACTATGTACTCCCCCTATCAATATGCTCATTAATTCTCTCCCATTTGTAATTAGCAAAAAGTATGATAAAATTAAAAATAAACGGATAATATCATAGAAAAATAAAAAATAATAATTTTAACATTGATCCAAAGCGATGAATATCCAACAGATATTTCAAATGTAAGCAAAATGATACTCATTTTACAACAGACATAAGGTTTATGAATTAGGAAATCATATCCGGTTGGATGTGATTTATCTCTTAAAAACATAATTTCCATTATTATTCACAATATCGTAATAATTGATAATGTATGATTGTCTATCATAATCAGTTATATTAGCAGAAACCCATATATCAACATTAATTTTTGTTGAATTAGTATTTAAATGATTGTTCTATTTCTAAGCACAATAATGTCATGATATGAATTTGTTTTAGAACTATCTCCACTTTTAATGCTGGCATTAAGATGTGTACACAAGAATGCATATGTAGTACTTTTTCTACAATTATCTTGTTTATAATCTAAAACAGTTCTATTATTATGAGCTTTGCTATTAGTAGTTAAGGTAGATAAATCGTCCTTCTCTGTATTAAAATTTGTTATTTTCTCATTTAATTTATCAAAAACACCTTTGGAATCACAAATTTCTTTTTGCAACATAGTGTTATTTTCCATGTCTCACAACTCAACCAAAAATTTAGCAGAGGAATAATTATACAGTAGGATGCTCTGACCTTCGTTGAAGAAATTATTGATGAACCTAAAGCTATTTTAGACAGAATAATTATTTCAAAAAAAATAATAGTATCGTCAACCAAATGCATGTGAAATGGAAGCAGTGGTCAAAGGCTAAGTCGACTTGGGAGAACTACTTGGATCTGGTTAAGAAATTTCCTGCTTTGACCTTGAGACAAGGTGAAATTATGAAGGGAATGGGGGTGTTAGGCATGGGGAAATAGGATCGAACATGTTAGAGAAGATGAAACAGACAATTCAACGAACACCCGGCAACTTCAAGTAGATATAGGCAAAAATACAAACAGCATAGTACCCGTGGCTTCCACAACCACCACCGATGATCTAAGATGAGAGGTGGCCAACTATCAACACAAATCTGATGAGCTAGGCGAGATGATTACTTCTTTAGCAGTCACCAGCTAGAGTGGCTGTGCACGTGCAGGGGCAGAGCCACCTTGCATATGGGGTAGGCACGTGCCTACCCCAGTGTCTGGAAAAAAAATGGTTTGCATGCAAAACTTTATGTAGTATTTGCCAAAGCAAAAGCTTGTGCTATTGGAGGTAAGTTGTCTCATGAAATGCTTGAATGGAAATGGACATAAAAGCAATGTTTTGGAGCCTTTCTCTGTTTATCTATTACTTCATGCAACTCAGGATGAATTCCATGTTTATCTTTCAATATATCTATTTACCTAACTTATGTTCAATCTGAAAGACAGAAACTGGAATCTTAAACAGAAACTTAGGATGCTTCAGTGATTGACATGTAATTTGAATTGGTAGATCATCTATATTTATTTTACAACATAACATATGCAAAATTCACATTAGATCAAAACACACAGACACATAACTATTCAAGTGGTAGTTAAAAATATAATTCGTCGACTATCATCTCTGAACCCCTGCCTTTTTTAATTGTGCCTCCGCCAGCTTCCAATCCTGGCTACGCCACTGTGCACGTGCACGTGCAAGCATATATATAATCATAAGGAATAAAGTTAATCTGAGTTGTTCGGGCTTAAAATATGAAACCTGCAGTATATACTCATGATGTAATCGTTGTATTAGATGCCCATTAACCTCTATAAATGGGCAAATGGATCAAATTGTGAAGGCATTTAGTTTGTGTGTTAATAAAAACTATTTCCTATATTCTGAAAATCTGTTGCTTTCTCCTTCTTCCCTTTTCTATCTAAAACCACTTCTTATTTCCTTTAAATGGTGTTACTTCTTCACTACATAACTCTTCTCTCAAAGCCTTTCTTGAAAACCACTCTGAAACCTCTCTGCACCTTTAAACCACCACCAAAGTTCCAGAAATCTAGTCCATGTTAAGCAGATACATGAAGAACCCAAGGAGCTTAACATAGATCCAACGATGAGTTGGAGAAGTTATCTTCTTTCGCTGCGGAGAATCTTCCCACAAAGCAAAAGAATCTAAAGACCCTATAAAATGCTTTAATTGCGGTACGGTAGGACTTAAGCGGGCAACTTGCAGTACTTTCACAAGGACCACTCGAGCTTGAAGGATGCCACATTGTTGGCAAGAGGAAAACATGGTTTCTGATTCGTTCACAAATATAAGCTACTAAAATGGGTTCTTCTAGATGGACTATGGCTTAATAAAGACACATAAATTGGATACTTGGAAGATTTGTTCCAACATTATAGTGCAGTCTATTGATCGGTAAATAAGGCAGCTAGATCGACGTTAAAATCTCCTCTAGATGTAAGTGGCAAGTCATCCCTCTAAGCATGAAAATGTAGAATCAATGAAGACAATAGATGCAAATATCATGCTCGAGAGAATGCCATTCAAGTCTTTAAATAGGAAAGCTTTTGATAATCAGCTTCAAATCATATTTGCCTCGATCTAGTTATCTGATATTTTGATTGAAATTCATTAATGTTTCCACTTCGGGATAAGGTAAGCTCCAAAGTTTATCCTAGAGGGTTGGTGTATTTTGGGTTGAAGGTTGTTTGCGGTATCGGATGTGTTGTTTCGGGTAGGCCTGAAATGGTTTCAGAATGGGAGTTCTTTGTGGATTGATGGCAGGAAGATGAATGTAGGATGGCTGAAGTAGCCGATGTTGCAGCAAGGGGGAGTTGAAGGTTATAGTGTGTGTTTTTGGGTTGTGGTTCAGGTTCGTGTTGGAGTTTGGTGATTTTGTTTTGCGGTTATGGCAGGTTGGTTTGTGTGGTAGGTTCAGTGAAGGAGGAAGGTGTTGAATTTGGATGATTCAAATGTTTGTTATAGAGGAAAGAAATTGATTAATTGATTCAATCAAATCAATTAATTTGGCTGATATATGGAAGGATATTTTGAAGGAAACTAATTAATTAGTCAATCAATTAATTAGTCAATGTATATTTGCTATATGAATAAATAAATGATTAGGCATGGAGAATAAAGGAAAGATATGGAAACGAAGATTACGCCATCTATTTGTACTAAAATCATATCATGCAAATTGGAAATATATCTGGGTAAACGGGAATTTGATTCGCTTAATCTTCAAGCAACCCTTCATTTTCAAGTCTATTTAAATGAAGGAATTTCATCTTCATATGTACAAGCAAGTATGGTATCCACCATTATTTTTTCATCTCTCTTTTGTACTCTTTTCTTTAGTGAAATAAAAAGTTGTTGGGTCTCCGTGGACGTAGGATACTCATATCCGAACTACGTTAAATCTTCTGTGTCTCTTATTTCTGTTATTTTTCTGTGAGACTGCATAATTTTTTTTAAGTGTGATATGTATCTAAACAGGCAATACTTGATTTTGAAAAAATAAACTGCTTCCGCTTAAATTAAAACAAAATTCACTACAGTATGGGTATACTTTCTTCAGTCAAAGAGTGAAACCATTGCCAAGTTTCGAAAGTGGAAATCTATGGTTGAGAAGCAGCCGGGGAAGAAATTGAAAGTTCTCCGTTCAGATAATGGCGGTGAATTTGTATCACAGGAATTCATCGATTATTGTGAGTCTGAAAACATTAAGAGGCATTACACCACACAAGGCGACCCCCAGTCTAATGGAGTTGCAGAAAGGATAAATTAGACATTATTGTAGAGAACAAGATGCCTTAGACTGACTGCTAAATTGAATAAGGGATTTTGGGCTGAAGCTTTATCTATGGCGGCTTTCCTCTTCAACCGCACACCTTACACGGCTATAGATATGAAGATCTATGAAGAAGTATGAAAATGAGAGCCTGTTAGCTATTCATTTCTCAAAGTGTTGGTTGCCCAGCTTATGTGTATGAGAGCAAAGGGAAACTGAAACCTAGAGCTTGCAAGTGTATTTTTCTTGGTTATAGGAGAGGAGTGAATGGATATAGGCTGTGGTGTCCTATTAGTAAGAAGATCAATATGAGTAGGCATGTGACTTTTGATGAGAAGGCTATGTTGAAGGTGGAGCCTTCCTCATCGGATGACAATGAGAGGACATGTGAAGAATACCAGACACAAAGCAAGTCATCTGTTGATTCTTTCCATAAACGTTCAAATGGTGTTTACGATGACACCTTGGTTGATGAGGATAATACCAATGTTTGTACAGTGGATCAAACTCAAGGTGGAGCACATTCAGAACCTAGGCATGTCAGACAAAGAAGAAAGCCTAAGTGGCTTGATGAGTTTGTTGGATTGAGCATCGAAGATATTAACTTCGATGATATGGCAGCATATGCTTTGAATGTTGTCCATGATGAGCCCTGTGACTGTAGAGAAGCTATCGCATCAGTTAACAGTTCCAGTTGGTTAGCTGCTATGGAGGAGGAGATTGAATCATTGCAAAGAAATCATACTTAGGATTTGGTGCCTCTTCCCACCGACAAGAGAGCTATTGGATGCAAGTGGATCTATAGAGTGAAAGACGGTGAAAATGGTAATCTCAGATACAGGGCAAGGTTAGATGCAAAGGGGTATGTTCAAAAGAAAGGGGTAGAGTATCATGATATCTTTGCTCCAGCGTTTAAGCATACTTATATTCGTATTCTTTTGGCATTAGTTGCCCATTATGATACAGAATTAGAGCAACTAGATGTCAAAACTGCATTATTGCATGGTGATCTGGATGAGGAGATTTATTTAAAGCATCACGAAGGGTTCACTGATAGTAGCAGGCCATACTATGTTTGCAAACTCAACAAATCTCTATATGGACTGAAGCAGTCTCCTAGACTATGGTATAAGAGGTTTGATAAGTTTATATTTTCACAGGGATAGTCCAGAAGTTTCTGATGCAGCGCAAAAAGAGTTAGGTCACCCCAACACCTTAAGTCATTTGGAAGATAGCTCGCTAGATTTAAGTCGTTTAGGTTCTTTAAGTCGCGAATGACCTAGCGACTCACGACCTTCCAAGATAATTGATGCAGCGTGACATACCTCAGGTCGCGAGTTTCCTATGTTGCGAATTCCTTAAGTCGCGAGCCTCCTTAGGTCGTGAATGCCAGTAGGTCGCTGCCGTATATTTTAAGTCGCTCTTGATGCTGAAGTCTTAGGTCGTTCCTAACTTATGTCGCTCCATGCCTTAAGTCACTAAGTCGCAAGTTCCGGAATCTGGGAATGGATGTTAGGTCGCAGAAGCTCATATCTTAGGTCGCTGATGATAAGTCGTAAATTGTTGTAATAAACTTAAGTCGTATATTGCTATGTGTGTGATGTTGTAATTCATGTGTGTTGTATTCTTATGTCGCATTGTACTTATGTCGTATGTTGTATAGGTCGTAGGTCGTTAAGTCGCGTATCACTTGTGAAGTAAGGTCGTAGGTCACATGTTTGTAGGTCGTGTAAGTGTTGTATTGTGACCCTATAAATAGGGATGTTGGGTCAGTTGTAAGAGGTTGTTGATTTTTGAATAAACTTTTGTTTGAGTGCTTTGTGCCTCTTTTAAAATTGGAAGTTGAGTGTTATCTCCTTTCTCCATCTTCGGTTATACAAGTGCGCTCGAATCAACGATTTTGAAGCCGATTCACGGAATCTCGTGCGCGAGATCAACGTCGAAGAATCGTAGACCTTCTAACACGGTAACGTGCGCGATCAACGTGTTAAAGATAGCTAGAATCCGGTATCTCGCAAGATCAACGGATTTGGGCACTTGGGCATCTTCAATCCACCGATTCATATTTTCATCGTTTCATTCATTTCGTATATTCCGTCTGCGTCAGCTTGGTATCAATGCTAGACTTAGCCAATCATAGCTAAGCCGAACCTATTGGGAGCCGAGTTAAAGTGTTGGAGGTTGAGCCGAGTATTGAAGTTGAATCAAGGCCGAGAGTTAGAGCATGTATAGCCGAGCTAAGTATTCTGATTTAAAGCCGAGATCAATGAAGAAAGATTGTTGTTTGTAGATCATGCCTCCGAGAAGAGCTAATCGTCATCAGAATATTGCAGATGTGTATCGAAGAGAAGATGCTGAACAAATGGAGCAACGAATTAATGATAAATTCAATGAGAAGTTTGATGAAGGCATTGGGAGGTTGGAGAAATTGATGATAGATATGAATCATAGTCAAAAGAGAAGGTCACCAATCTCGAACCATGGAGGAAACAGGGTTTCACCATCGGTTACGGAAGCGAGGAGGGTGTCGCCACAGTCGTATCGAGATAGAAGAGAATCATCAGTTTCTACGATGCGAGATCACCATGGGTATAGAAATGAAGAGAGAAGAAATCAACGTGGATTTGAAAATGAACCATATCATGATGATGAAAGACAGAATAGAAGGGATATTCGTGGACGTAGAGATGTCGATGGAAGAGATCAATATCGAAGTACATCTGATTTTGATGAAGATGGTGATAGAGGTAGTATTCATTATCGAGATCATGGCCAAGTGCGAGATCGAAATAGAGATTTTTAAGATGATCGTCGATGGGAATCGGGGATGAAAACAGAGATTTCAGAATTTAAAGGGGGAATGATAGCGGAAGAATTTTTGGATTGGTTATCAAATGTTGAAGAAATTTTTGACTTCAAGGAAGTACCCGAGCATCGTAGAGTTAAGTTGGTTGCTACTCGATTGAAGGGAAGAGTTATGGCATGGTGGCAACAAACTAAACTTACACGAGAAAGGATGGGAAAGTCGAAGATTGTTTCATGGGAGAAGATGAAGAAGTTGATGAAGGCTACTTTTTTGCCTTATAATTATTAGTCTCTTATGTATCAGCGCTTACAGAATTTGAGACAAGGGACAAAGTCGGTAAATGATTATGCAGATGAGTTTTATCAACTGATTGCTAGAAATGATATCGTGGAGACGGAGGAACAATTGACAACTAGATTTGTTGGAGAGTTGAGAATGCAGATCCAGGATATGGTGAATATGTTTGATCCAAGATCCGTGGCTGAAGCACACCAGAAAGCTCAAGCTTAGGAGAGGCAAGGTAGAAGAGGAGGTGGTGTGTTTACAAATTCCAACAATCAAGTGAAAGGGGCTAGTAGCAATACTAATGTTTCCAAGGTTGTTGGTAAACCGGTTGCCAATGAAGTTGCTAGGACCAAGGTCAATAGCAGTATCAAATGCTTTAATTGTCAGGAGTTTGATCACAAGAGCAATGAATGTCCAAAGCCTAAGAAACAAGCGATGGTTGCTGAGGTTGAGGATGAGGATGAAGGAGTAGAATATTCCAATTCACCTCAAGTTGAGGAGGAAGTAGAATTATTGTCAGGAGACGAAGGATGTAATTTAATGATGAGGAGGTCGTGTTTAACGCCAAAGCAAGAGGATGATTCTAGTTAGTTGAGGAGTAATATTTTCCCGTCAAAGTGCACTATTCTGGGAAAAGTTTGCAAGTTTGTTATCGATGCGGGAAGCTGTGATAACATCATTCTACAGAAACTGTGAAGAAGTCAGAGTTAAAGACAGAGAAGCATCCCAAACCCTACAAATTAGCTTGGTTGAGGAAAGGTTGGGAAGTGAAGGTTGGTCGAAGAGCTTGTGTAACTTTTTCCATCGGAACGAAGTATAAAGATGAAATTTGGTGTGATGTGGTTGATATGGATGTATGTCATCTGTTGTTGGGGAGACCGTGGCAATATGATAGAGCTGTGCAACATGATGGTCGCACCAACAGCTACAGTTTCATGTTCGAGGGTACACGAATCACTTTAGTTCCTAAAAAGCGACAACAAAGTGAAAGCAAATTGGAGAAGATTGAAGAACTAAAGACTATGTTATCTTTGAAGGAGTTTGTCAAAGAAGTGGAGGATGAGCCTGAAGTGTTTTTGTTGATCGTACGTGACAGTAGTGAAGCAGTTGAAACTCCAGAGGAAGTTAAGCCAGTGTTGAAGGAATTTGAAGACGCATTTCCTGAAGAGTTGCCAAAGGAGTTACCACCGTTGAGAGACATACAACATCAGATAGATCTTGTTCCGGAAGTAGTGTTACCACATAGACCACATTACAGAATGAGTCCGAAGGAGCACGAAGAATTGAGAAGGCAGGTGGAAGAGTTACTTGAACAAGGGTGCGTACAAGAAAGTTTAAGTCCTTGTGCAGTACCAGCATTGTTAGTGCCAAAGAAGGATGGAACGTGGAGAATGTGTACTGATAGTCGAGCACTAAACAAGATTACCGTGAGGTACAGATTTCCGATGCCAAGGTTGGATGACTTGTTAGACCAGTTGAATGGAGCTGCTATCTTTTCAAAGATTGATCTAAAGAGTGGGTATCATCAAATTCGAATTTGACCAAGGGACGAATGGAAAACAGCTTTCAAGATACGGGAAGGGTTGTATGAATGGCTGGTTATGCCGTTTGGTCTTTTGAATGCACCTAGTACTTTTATGCGGGTGATGAATCAGATCTTTCGACCGTTTATTGGAAAATTCGTGGTGGTATATTTTGATGATATATTGATATATAGGGGAAGCACCGAAGAGCATTTACATTATTTGAGAAAAGTGTTGATGATACTTCGACAAGAACAATTCTATGCTGCAACGAAGAAATGCATGTTCATGACGCATAGTGTTTTGTTTTTGGGGTATGTATTGTCCAAGGAAGGTATCCAGGTTGATCAAAGTAAAGTTGAAGCAATCAGAAATTGGCCACAACTCAGGACTATAGCTGAAGTGAGAAGTTTTCATGGTTTAGCATCATTCTACCAAAGGTTTATTCCAAATTTCAGTAGCGTGATGGCGTTTGTTACTGATTGTATGAAGGGCAAGCAGTTTTCATGGTCGAAGGAAGCAGGATTTGCTTTTGAGCGAATCAAGGAACTTTTGACGGCAGCACCAATTCTAGTTTTGTCGGATTTTCGGTTGCTATTTGAATTACATACTGATGCATCTAAAGTAGGAATTGGAGGGGTGTTAAGTCAGAGGGGCCGGTCCAATTGCTTATTTCAGTGAGAAGCTATCGGGAGCAAAGATGAGATATAACACTTATGATGTGGAATTTTATGCTGTTGTGCAAGCTATGAAGCATTGGAGAAACTATTTGTTCCATAAAGAATTTGTTCTGTATACTGATCATGAAGCATTGAAACATTTGCAGGGACAAGACAAGATTGCAGCCAGGCATGCTTCGTGGATCACATACTTGCAACAATTTACATTTGTGGTAAAGCATAAGTCGAGAGTTACAAACCGTGTGGCAGATGCATTGAGTAAAAGGAATCATTTGTTGACTACAATGAGGGTTGAAGTGATAGGGTTTGATGTGTTACCATAATTTTCTGTTGATGATCCTTACTTTGCTAAGGTTATGGATGAAGTCGAAATGGGGAAAACTGATGAGTACGTGTTAGTGGATGATTTTCTATTTAAGGGAAATCGATTATGTATACCAAAGTGCAGTTTGCGAATGAAGATTTTGAAAGAATTGCATGAAGAAGGTCATATGGGTAGAGATCGTACATTGCAGTTGATTTCTCAATCTTATTTTTGGCCTTCCATGAGGAAAGAAGTTGAAAGATTTATGAAGATATGTCACATATGTCAAGTTTCCAAAGGGGCAGCTACGAATGTAGGATTGTATATGCCATTACCCGTGCCTACTAGACCATGGGTTCATATTAGCATGGACTATGTTTTGGGTTTGCCAAGAACTCAGCAAGGAAATGATTCTATATATGTTGTGGTGGAGAGATTTTTGAAGATGGCACATTTCATAGCTTGTAAAAAGACCGCTGATGTAGTCTGTGTTGCTCAATTGTTCTTTAAGGAAGTTTATTGACTACATGGGCTACCTGAGTCCATTTTTTATGACCGGGATACTCGATTTCTAAGTCATTTTTGGTTGAGTTTGTGGAAGATGGTTGGAACGAAACTGAATTTTAGTAGCGCCTATCATCCGCAAACAGATGGGCAAACGGAAGTGGTGAATAGATCATTGGGAAACTTGTTGAGGTGTCTTGTGAAAGTTAATTTGAAGAGCTGGGATATGAAGTTATGTCAGGCGGAATTTGCACATAATCACGCCGTTAATCGAAGTACTGGATTTAGTCCGTTTCAAGTTGTATATTCAGCAATTCCGAAAGGACCGTTGGATTTGACGACAGCACCATATCAGAAAGGAGTTGTTAAATGAGCTTGTGATTTCGTGAACGAGTTGCAGGAGTGTCACAGGATTGTTCATGAAAGATTGCTTAAGTCAAATGAGAAGTATAAGCAACTGGTGGATAAGAAGCAAAGGAGTGTGGACTTCAAAGAAGGTGATTTGGTTTACGTAGTGTTGACGAAAGATCGTTTTCCAGTTGGAACTTACAACAAGTTGAAAGCTCGAAAAATTGGTCCAGTAGAAATCTTGAAGAAGATCAATGATAATGCGTATCAGTTAAGGTTGTCGGAGAATATTCATACTTATGATGTTTTCAATGTTAAACATTTGATTCCGTATCATGTGGAGAAGCGTCTTGAAGAAGGGGAAAGCGTGAATTCGGGGACGAATTCCTTTCAACCAGGGGAGGATGATGCAGCACATAAAGAGTTAGGTCACCCCAACACCTTAAGTTACTTGGAACATAGCTCGTTGGATTTAAGTCGTTTAGGTTCTTTAAGTCACGAACGACCTAGCGACTCACGACCTTCCAAGATAATTGATGCAGCGCGACATACCTCAGGTCGCGAGTTTCCTATGTCGCAAGCCTCCTTAGGTCGTGAATGCCAGTAGGTCGCTGCCGTATATTTTAAGTCGCTCTTGATGCTGAAGCCTTAGGTCGTTCCTACCTTATGTCGCTCCGTGCCTTAAGTCACTAAGTCGCAAGTTCCTGAATCTGGGCATGGATGTTAGGTCGCAGAAGCTCATGTCTTAGGTCGTTGATGATAAGTCGTAAATTGTTGTAATAAACTTAAGTCGTATGTCGTTATGTGTGTGATGTTGTAATTCGTGTGTGTTGTATTCTTATGTCGCATTGTACTTATGTCGTAGGTCGTTAAGTCGCGTATCACTTGTGAAGTAAGGTCGTAGGTCGCGTGTTTGTAGGTCGTGTAAGTGTTGTGTTGTGACCCTATAAATAGGGATGTTGGGTCAGTTGTAAGAGGTTGTTGATTTTTGAATAAACTTTTGTTTGAGTGCTTTGTGCCTCTTTTAAAATTGAAAGTTGAGTGTTATCTTCTTTCTCCATCTTCGTTTATTCTAGTGCGCTCGAATCAACGATTTTGAAGCCGATTCACGGAATCCCGTGCGCAAGAACAACGTCGAAGAATCGTAGATCTTCTAACACGGTATCGTGCGCGATCAACATGTTAAAGATAGCTAGAATCCGGTATCTCGCGAGATCAACGGATTTGGGCACTTGGGTATCTTCAATCCACCGATTCATATTTTCATCGTTTCATTCATTTCGTATATTCCGCCTGCATCAGTTTCAAAGACCAGTGTGTTTATTTCAGGAGATGTAATGGTGATATGATTTATTTGTTGTTATATGTTGATGATATGCTGATTGCATCTCGAAGTATGGTCCAAATTAAGGAGTTGAAAGTGGAGCTCAGTAGAGAGTTTGGCATGAAGGATTTGGAAAAGGCACAAAGAATATTGGGTATGGAGATAAGCAGGGATAGGAAGAAGAGAGAGTTAAGGCTCACTCAAGCATAGTACATCGAGAAGGTCCTTGCTCGATTTGGAATGGAGAAAGCTAAACCAGTTGGCACTCCATTAGGCTCTCATTTTAAGTTGTCAAAAGACTTATCTCCCTCATCGGAAGAAGACAAGAGGTATATGGCTGATATACCTTATTCTAGTGCTGTTGGTAGTCTTTTGTATGCGATGGTGTGCACAAGACCAGATTTGGCCCATGCAGTGGGTGTTGTGAGTTAATATATGTCTAACCCAGGCAATGAGCGTTGACAAGCTGTGAAGTGGATGCTTAGGTATCTTCGAGGCACTTCTTCGGTGGGCTTGTTATACGGTAGAGTGGATGGTGACATCTTTCTTAGAGTAAACTATGATTCTGATTATGCTGTAGATAGAGATGCTAGGAAGTCAGTGTCGGGCTATGTTTTTACACTTGGCATAGGCTCGATTTCATGGAGATCAAAGCTGCAATCTATCGTAGCTTTATCGACTACTGAAGCAGAGTTGATATGGATTATGGAAGCAACAAAGGAAGGATTATACTTCAGTTGTTGGATGATCTTTCAATGGTGCAGCGGACAATAGAGCTATTTTCAGATAGTCGGAGTGCGACTCATCTTGTAAAAAATCAAGCTTATAGTTCACTGACGAAGCACGTTGATGTTAGATGTTTCTTTCTTATTCTTGAGGAAGAACGAAGCAAGATCAAATTGTTGAAGGTGAGTACTTTGGATAATCCTTTAGATATGGTGAATAAGTCACTTTCAAAGGACAAGTTTGAGCATTGCTCAAACTTGATCAGTTTGATACCTGTTACTTGAGCGCCATGGGGCGCTAAACCCAACAATTTATATGTCGATTGCTTGATGATAAGATGATGAAGAGAGATTGTTATATTTGAATCAAGGTGGAGTGTTGAATTTGGATGATTTAAATATTTGTTAAAAAGGAAAGAAATTGATTAATTGATTCAATCAAATCAATTAATTTGGCTGATATATGGAAGGATATTTTGAAGGAAAATAATTAATTAGTCAATCAATTAATTTTTCAATGTATATTTGCTATATAAAGAAATAAATTATTAGGCATGGAGAATAAAAGAAAGATATGAAAATGAAGATTACGCCATCTATTTGTACTAAAATCAAATCATGCAAATTGGAAAGATATCTGGGTAATCGGGAAATTGATTTGCTTAATCTTGAAGCAACCCTTCATTATCAAGTCTATTTAAATGATGGAATTTCATCTTCATATGTACAAGCAAGTGTAGTATCCACCATTATTCTTTCCTCTCTCTTTTGTACTCTTTTTTTTAGCAAAATAAAAAGTTGTTGGGTCTCCGTGGATGTAGGATATTCATATCTGAACCACGTTAAATCTTCTGTGTCTCTTATTTCTGTTATTTTTCTGTGAGACCGTATAATTTTTTTAAGTGTCATTGGTATCTAAATAGGCAGTACTTGATTCTGAACAAATAAACCGCTTCCGTTCAAATTAAAACAAATTCGCTACAGAAGGGGTTGGGCTGAGGGTTGGTGAAGGCTGCGGATCCGGTGATTGAAGTTGCCGAGGATTTATGGAGTTTTGTGTTGATGAAATGGAAGGGTATTATAGTCCAGTGCTGTAGCAGGTGGAATTGAGATGCAAATTAATGGCCATAACCGTTTGCAATGGTGCAGAGAGTTTGTAGTATAGCTGTTGTGATACTTGAGTTAATAGTCCTTGAATTTGATCGATAAGCTTTATTGTGGGCTCAGGACCAGATCTTATGAAGACATTGAGTAAGTAAAACATGTATTTTACTTAAAATATATGCATTTGCATTTTCATTTTATTATATAATTTTATAAATTATATAGTTATATATGTATTCACCTTGCAACGCTTAATGTATAAGAATTTATAAATTTGGCTATTTCGCCAACTTCATAAAAGCCCAAGTGAAATCATAATTCTAGTAATGATCACGATTTATTTCAAATCATGCCAAAAGTTCAAAATATAGGTTTTTTTGATAATTTTGTAGCATGGCATTCATATGGAGAGCTCTGATATCTTATTCAAAAAGATATATTGTTGAAGCTGAAAGAATACATAACAAATTAATAGTTCAAGACAAAATTGCATATATATATATATATATGTTTTTCTTAACATATATGCACCTTCTTAACATCATCCGACATAACCAGTTAAAACTGTACACACATTCTGATCAAACAAAGAAACTGTAGGAATCACCAAAACCAACATGAACCCATGCATGAAATCAATGAACCAATCTTGTACACTACTATTTTTTCCATGCAAGCTCCCACTTCCATCTATAAGCATAAATCATTAAGCATGGCTATACCCTACCTGACCTTTCTAGATTTGTCGTGAAAACTATCACTGAAGCTCGGTATGAAGCATGAAAGTGCATATATAGAAACCTAGCATGAAGTTATGTATTAACTTATAGTATTGCAGCTTCCTTGGTTGGTGAATAGAGGAGATAAAAGGTGGAAGCCAGAACTATCCCTGTTGGTAAAAGGTTGCGAAGTGTTTCATGCTTTGAAGTGTTGGAGAGATTACACTAGATGCCTTCCTGATGTGATTTGGGTCTGATGCTTTTGGTAGAATGAGGAAAAATGGAATAGTCGATATTGAAATTTTCAATTGCAGATAATTTGTAGTTCAGGCATACTACAACCTTCAACGCTAGTTGTAGTTTAGGAATATTGCAATTCAATGGTATATTACAACTTCGCATATGACGACGGTTGCAAGCCCATTGTGAAGCACCTATTACAACTGACAATGCCCTTGTAAAATAGTTATTTTGTTGTTGTGGGTTCGATATATTTATGGAGTTACGGATTTTCAATCAAGAGTTATGACTCAGTCCTTAACTGATCGAAAAGGCATACTTTTGCATATATGGACTCAGTGTTGAATCACATATTTTGATTCATGACAAAGCAATGAATTATACTATATGGATAAGCAACAAAAAGAAAAGAAATTATGCTGTTCAAACTACAAAGGAGACAAGGCTACAAAACTGCATATAGTATGTTGATTTATTAAAGTTTTTTAACTATAACGACCTGGTATTTTCAACCATTTTCATCCGCACATGTCGGACTTGAATTGTTCAAAATACCGCGTTGTAGATAAAATTTAGCAAATCTCAGAATATACAGTAAATAAATAATCACAGGTCACAGATACAGAGTAGGAAATGCAGCGGAAGTAAAGAAATAGTAGTTCATGAAGCTACTATACATGTACATCATAGTTAGACAAGATACAACAAAAATAACAAGATGATAATCCAGTAAAAGCTGAATACATCACTGGAATCAACTGGATAACTGAGAGTGGAATAGATGGCTGGATCTTCAAGCAAAGCTCCAACTCCGAAGGTGAGTCTCTAATGCCGTATCACTCAATCTGACCCGAGCGTAAGAAATAAACACAAACACTCGAGTCAGGACATACATACTCTAATTCAAGTGAACTGAAATATGAAGGCAAGTAACTTAAAGGATGCTTGGGACCGCCCATCCTCTAAGGATCCGTTAAACTATTTACTATATAGTAATATTTCGCTATTATAATAATGTCTATAGTAAAATAAACTTACTTTAAAATATCGTTAAGGAGTGACCCAATATTCCTCTTAACACGTAATAGTTCCAGTAGTCCATCCAATATCATAGTTCCTCCTGATCGGGAAGCCACCAGAGGATACCACACGGGCTACGGGAGAAATTTAAACTCGTACAAGACTCGCTAGGGTAGGTGACACGGCACAACTAGGCAATGCCAGGGTATATATACCAATTACGCTTCCGGACTGGTGGTAGCGCATAGCAGCTGCTACCGCCCACCTTGAACAAACACTCCCAAAGGTGCGCACCAAACAATCACAGAGTAATAGAATGGCATACGAAGAAGTGCGTCAGATAAGAGGTGCTACCTCCTTAGCCCGTCGATCGCTCCTGTTTTAGCCACCTTATGCCAACTCACGGGAGTCAGGACCACGCACATACCTTAATAGAACGTCACACCATCCTACTTCATTCTGGAATCTCCACCGCGTACACGGTTGTCAAAGTGGTTTTCGGTATCGACAGAGAGTATGCCCATATCCGATCCCGGTCTCTTTGCCAACCAATTGTTATTATTACCTGTGGTTATAAATTTCAAAAATAGTTTATATTTAAATCAAAATACTTCATTTTAACTTTTAAAAGTGGAGTTATTATATTTTCAAATAAAATATTCAAAAATATCATTTCAACCAACGACAACACTTAACAAGTGCTACTGTAGCCCTTTTATTTATTCGGGTTTAGTTTTAAATTTCGCAACCACAGCACTTACCAAGTACTACAGTAGCCTTTAATTAATTTCAGCCTTTAGTTCCTTTGCATCAACTACGACACTTATAAAGTGCGGTAATATCCCTTACAATAGTATTTAAGTAAATTAAATTTTTGACTTTAATATAAATTTATCAATAATTAAACTTAAATTTAACTAATTTAACTTATACATCATATTTCCACTTTTAAAATAGTCATTTAAATTTCTCAAAATTTATGATTTATACAAGGTAAATTTCACAAATAAATATCAACTTCTTAAGGCTTAACTTATTAAAGTCAAATCAAATTGTCTATTCTTCGCATTCAAAATTTACTTAATAATTAAATTTGGTTTATTATTCCAAAATATAACTATTTTTCAATTTATTCCTTAACTTTCCCATTTTCTTAAACTAAACTCCACTTCTCCTAAGTTTAGTTATATTCAAAAGTTTATTTTATGTATTTATTTTATTAGCCATTTAATTTATAAAAAAATTTAAATAACACCTTATTTATCCATTTAAATTCAATTACATCAAATGTACTATACTTTATTTACTTAACTTGAATTTCATTCCTTTACAAAATCAATTTCCAAAACAAATTTATATTCCACATTCCAACTTACCCATTTATTTATTTATATATATAACTTGTATAAATCACTAAAAATCATTTTAATTCAATTTAAATCAAAATAATACTATACCAATTTAAATTACTTAAATTTTTCCAAATATATATATATATATATAACCACGGGTTTGTATAATATTTTCTACCTAGGTCAAGTGGTACGGATAATATATCATTTCAATCCGTAATTTACAACAAAAAATCCAGGTTCTATCATTTCAAACCCGCAATCCCAAGTTAAATAAATAAATAAATAAATAAACAATATCGTTCAGGCCTATCATTTCAGCCCGTAACGATTTCTATTCTATAGTGAACTTGAAGTGACAAACAGTAATTAAATAAATAGTATAACAGCTTACATATAATAGTATATAATATGGCTGATGATGTGTCAAATTAATAACAGGGTTTTTAACATCATAAATTTGTATCACAAGCAAGAAAAATAAAATATAAATATTCTACAATTACACTTGTTATTTATTTACAGATCTATAAGTACGTTTGTCTGATGAGCATACTCACCTCTATGCTGCTGAAGATTAGATTCAAAACTATGATAACCACACCGGAAACAGCATACAGAAGGCACGATCAAATATTGGAAGATTAGACAATCCGATTCAAATCTTGAAACGAGATAAATAAATAAAACTAAGTACGCGAATCCAATTACGATCATAGCAAATTTTTAAATAAATCAAAATTGGAATGAGATTTAAGATAAAAGGATGATTTGACAAAATCGCTCAACCACTTCACTACACAACTCCAACTACACCTCACATGCTCGGCACTGACCAGATTCTGGACACGCAAGTATTTAAGCAGTGGAATATTTTGGACATAAAGGCTGTGTTATCATTTTGTACAGGTGCGCATGGACATATTTTGTTTATTTATTATATTTTTTCCTTTTCTTTCTAACATTTGTCAGAGCAATATGTGCCAAAAGTGGTGCACGAAAAAAAATACTTTTTTTTTCTTTTTATTTATTTATTTTTTATTTATTTATATATATATATATATTTTAAGTAACATGGCCACTTGCATGGTTTGTCCATCACTGCATGGAGGCGAGGCAAGGTCAGGAGGAGGTGGCGGAGAGGTCGAGCATGGTGTGGAATAAACAGATGGAAGTAAAGAAAACTAAATAAAACGAAAAATAAGAGGAAGAGAAAACATTGGCAGCCATTTACCTGATGTAGCTCGCGCAAGAAGGAAGATGGCCACAATGAGATGCAAATGTTTGATAAGTGGGTTTGAAATTTACAGAATGAGTTGCGTTGATTGATAAAAGGAACGGTAAGAAATAATTGAAGTTTGAACATGCTTTATAATTAAAAACTTGCATTGATTAAAACGCAAGAAAAAGATAAAGTGGGAATGCACAAATCAGGTCATGCGAAATTTTAAGGCAAGAAAGAACCGAAATATGAACGTGTTTGCATTTCAGGGAAGATGCATTTTATAATTAAAGGAGTAATTGATTTTTTCTTTTGAAATGTCTGAAGCAATTGAAAGATTTTATTCCATATATACATAAGAGGTAAATGGGAAGTTGTACGCGAATGAAAAATGCAATAAGTGAATTTTGAACGGCAGCAAACATGAAATTTGAACGTTATTGAAAGTCAAGGGGTTTTAAATAAAATAAAACAAATTTTTTTGAGCGTGTTTTAATATTCAATCAGGGAAAGAAGGTTTTAAAATTCACATAGAAGTAAATGCGTTAAAACGCAAGAAATAATGATAAAGTGGGACCACGCGTTGATTGAGGAAACAGAATGGCAAGAAAGATTTGAGTGAATATTTATAGTGGTATTGATTGCGTGAATTTAGCAAAAGGAAACTGTAAGAAATCTTTGGCAAACATTTTGTACATGTTTAAAATTTATTAGGAAGTAAATACGTTGATTAAAATGCAAGAAATATTTATAAAATGGGAAGGTGGTGAAAATTATTTGCATACAAGGTTGAGTATTTAAATGAAAACTAGTATTGATTGCTTGGAGAAACGGCAGGAAATAATTCACTTTGAAACTATCAGGAGGAATTTGCGCATGATGTTTGATTTATGAGATAATTACGTTTGTTAAAAATGCAAGAAATAAATATGATTGAGTGGCAAGGAACACGTAGGCGAGTAGATTATTTATCAGTGGTTGCGTTGATCAAGGGGAAGAAAAACGGTAAGCAATAAATTTTGAACATTAGGGAAAATCAAAGATTTCATACTTATTAAACAAATTGAAGTAAAGGAAAGCGGGATATCTTTAAATGTAAATGGCAAGTCACGGTTGAATTATCTTTAAATGTAAATGGAAAGCGGGATTTCATACTTATTTCAATTTTAGTCGTTACTTATTCATTAAGTAAAAATGCAAAAGAAAATAACATACTTTTATAGCGTCAAATAAACCAGCCAAACGGATATGAACATACACATTAAACGTGCAAATTAAGGGTGTAATTAAATAGATTATTTATACACTATAACTTTTAAAATTATAATAAAATATGATATGCTTACATCATTTTTATTCATTTACCATTTACTAATATTTATTACTTAAATGGATGTATATAAGTAAAATATTAATTACTTAATTTTAAAAGGTATATAATCCATTTTTTTTATAAAAGAACAAAAATGAAATAAACATTGTTACGAATATATTCAATTGTTATAAAAGATTAGGAAAAATTTCTACCACACTTTAAAAAAAATAAAAATCAGTGAATAAAATGAAAAAAACTGAAATAAAGTGAAAAAGAAAATAAATAATTATATTTTAGGAATATAGAAAGATAAATAAAGAAAATAGCTTAATTTATTGAAACCAGCTTAAGAAAATTGCAAACATAATCCACTTAACTTTGGGAAATTACAACTCTTCTTGAAATGGTTTAAAATAAGTCTTTGAGAAACAAAATAAAGTAAGAATGAGAATAAAATAAGTTCTTAAGAAAAATTTAAAAATAAATAAAGAATTTCTTAAATTAATTGAAGTTGGAAATTAGAAATTGTAAACAAAATACAACTAACACTGGAAAATGCCAATTACACTTTTTAAACATTTTAAGACCAAAATATATACAGAACAAGTTATTTTACCCCTGAAAAAATAAATTAGAACATTACATGACCAAATGAAATATTACTTATATAATTTAAAGTAAACAATTTTGTTAAATACATCAAATTACACACAATAGTTAAAGGCATAACTTTCACATTATAAATCAGATTTCAACGAAAAGAAAAGCAGTATTCTTAAAATTTTAATTACCTTCAAAATAAAATATAGAATTCAAATTTTTTTAAACTTTTAAATTTTGAAATTTAAAAGTCAAAGTTTGACCATATTGGCAAAATTCATATTTTCGGAAAATATTCTACTAATTCATGTGTGGAATTCTGATCCACACCAAAATTTATATTTTAAATAAAAAAATTAACTAAATTAAATAAATAAAACATTTATTAAAATTTTTCTTCATATTAAATTACCAAAATTTTATCAATTTAACAATTTTAATTATTAAAAATTTATGGGTCGTTACACTCTCCCCCACTCAAAACATTTCGTCCTCGAAAAGGAAGAAGGTAGGGAAATAGAAACAACCTGAAAGAAAACTAAATTGAAACTCAAAATAGGATCATTAATCTAAACCATACAAATTAAATTTTAAATTAATAATTGATTTCATCTATTTAATTTCACTTAAATTAAATTTAACTATTTCAAATTTCATTAATTCATCTTCCAATTTTCTTAAAATAAAAATTTCTAAATTCATAAGTTTGAAAATCATTTGTTATACTCAAAAATGTGTTTAATAAATTAATATCTTTTCTTATTCCTAATTATAATTAAATTTATTTCTCTCAATAGATTTTTATCATCTATGCTAAATATATTTACACTTATTACAACTGCTTAAATTTATTCTTAGTTCCTTTAACATCATTTTATTCTAAATTATTCCATTACCTCTGGTAATCTTTTTTTTATAACTAGAATTTAAGTGTATAATATTTATTATAACCACTCAAGTTTTATTTATAAAATCTTTTTATACTATATATTATCCAATTACATTATGAACTTCTGAAAATCAAGGTAAGTTATATTGAGATGCAATTGAGTATTATACAAATAAAACTTTCAAATTCAATATCTCAAGTTTGAATCATTTATTCAAAAATTTGATTTTCTTTGTATAATTGAAATTATTCCTCAAGATAAAATTTAAGAATTAAATTTCTGATTCCCTTCAAACCATTTAGAGATAAATAAATATAAGTACATAATATGTCAAATCATATTTAAATCATATATCTATGTATTATAAATCAAGTCATATTTTAGAGATTCAAATCAATTAAATTCTCAAGGTAACACTGTAGCCGGACTTGTAATGACCCGCTATTTTGGACTATTCGAATCGACAATAAAACCACACATGTCTAGCTTGTATAGTTCAAAATACCGAATTGTTAATTTAAATTTGGCAAAACTCAGCATATACAATAAAATAAATCAATCACAGAATCACAGATACAGAGTAGTACAATAATACGCAGCGGAATAAATAAATAGTAGTTCATGAAGCTACTATATAAACATCAGAGAAATACAACAGAATATCTCAAATGCAGTGAAATCTCCAGTACGAGCAGATGACTTCTCTGAACCAATCAACTGGAAAAGCTGAAAGCTGGATCGATAGTTGGATCTCCAAACGAAGCTCCAAAATCCGAAAGGCGAGTCTCAAATGCTTTATCACTCAGTCTGACCCAAGCGTAAAGCAAAAACACAATACACTCGAGTCAGGATTAACAGTCTTATATCAATAAATCCAACTCAAGTGAAATATCAACTGAAATACAAATAACTTAAAGGATGTTTGGGATAACCATCCTCTAAGGGTCCATGGAACTATCTACAAGGTAGAAATATACACTTTAACACCGTGGTCATTCAATTTTATTTATACTTCAAAATCAAAACATCATTTCCCTTTCAAATATATCTATTTTCCAAGATAGTGTGTATATATATATATATATTAAATAATTTATAAAGAAAAGTATTTGAAATTTCCTCAACTACACAAATTGATTCTAATCAACTCTAGTTCCAAATTCCCATTTATTCAAAGCTTAATTTCATTAATTCAATTCAGATCCCTATAACCATTTAAACTTTCGTTATATTCAAAGCTTTAATATTCAATAATTTAAAGTTAAATCTAATAGTTTCATATAAATCTTGATTTAGCTTCATCATTATTATTTTGTTAGGAAATATCCACTTAACAAGTTCAATATCATTTAAATAGCCTTAGATTTCATTTTTACAAAATATTTCTTTAAATTTATTTAAACTTAGAATGTCTATTTAATCCATTTCACCAAACCAAGTTATAAAAATCATACCTTAAATCCCGAATTCAATAGTTTCAAATCGATTTAATTGAATATAATTCTTAATTAAATACCATTTCCAATTAATTCAACTTTATCTTCTCCACTTTAGCTTATTCAAATTTTTTCCAAATCTATTTTGAAATATAAATTCAAACGAATCCTTAAACACATTATATGTATTAAATTAATCTCAATTAGATTAAATATCATTATTAGGTCTATACATAAAATTTTCATTTTTATACATATAATATTCTAAGAATCTGTCTTTATTAAAACTATATTTTTCTTTCCAAAACCATAGAAATTATTTTCGAACATTTATATATATATATATATATATATATATATATATATATATATATATATATATATATATAAATATATATATATGTGGACCAACGGTGTTTGTATAAAATTTCCTACCCCATGGTCAAGGGATACAGATATTTATCATTTCAATCCGAAATTTAAATATACGGGTAGATATCACTTTGACCTGCAATCCCAAATTCAATTTAATTGAAAATCGCTTGGGTTTATCATTTCAATCCATAACGAAATTCTCCTATTCTAAAGTCCGTTCGGGTATGTATCATTTCAACCCATAGTGAATTCTAAAATACAGGAAACTTGTAGAGTGATAACAGATAATACAATAAGACAGACATATATCATCAATAACAATATAATATAAACAACAGGATATAGTATCATATCCCACAGGTGAACAATTTCAGATAACAACATATATAGCAATGTAAAAACTAACAGCAGCATATTTCAATCGTCGTTTCAATTGAAATCAAATTTAATGAATAAAAGAAAGTTAATCGTGAGTGATTGCTCACCTTTCGAGGCTAGATAGATTGGACGATGAAATTGAGTTACGAAATGCAAGCACGACTTCCAAATCAAAGCTAGATTGGCACGAATCGATGACCAATGCTGATAAATAGGAATAGGCGAATTCAAATTAGAACTGGATCGATGAAGATGATTGATATAAGTGGATTTATATATATGTAACTATATGATCTATATATATAAGAAAAATCGAAATCTAATTTCAAACATATTTTAAATTAAATATATATAGAAATTTCAAAATCCATTGTTTTAACTAAAACTTAAATGCCAAAGTCAAACATATAAAATATAAATTATATGCTATATTTAAAACAATACTTGTTATAAATTTAGTATCGACGAAATCAGCTTATGTCCAAAATATATGTATATGTATAATATATGTAAGATATTTATATATATACCACCCACTACATTCATGTTACTCAAATGTATAGAGACCCATTATAAATTTATGCAGACCCATCAACATACAAGTATAAGTTATATAGTAACCTTTATAATTCTGTTATGACTCACACTTTAAAATATAACTGTAACTATTTATAAAAAAATATATATAATAGGTTTTAGACTATGAATATATGCACAGCCTTTACAAAATATATGCACAGCCTTTTACAAAATATATGCATAGCCATTTAAATTTTCAAATATCTACAAATCCTCACTGCTATAAGCTAACACACCCACTGCAACGCGCAACTACCTATATATGATTATTTATGTATTATTTTAAATATAAAGTAACGTGCCTATACACAAATATAAACTTATATACTAATATATCTTTACGTATCAGTTATGCGCATAATTACAGTGACATATGTAACTTACATTTTTATCAATAACAAAATTTATCACTGCAACCGATATATAATAAATTTGAATATAACCAAGAGATTATAACATAATTTTTAATATAAATTGTAAATAAAAGGTCTGAATGTAAAACCCATGTGCTAAAACACATACATTAAAACTGTAAAATACATATACATATATATATATGTGAACATATTATTTACACAAGACTTGTTGCAAAAAAAATGATCGATTTAAAAATAATGATATAAATCTAAATATATTCAGCTCTTACAATTATATATATATAAACAAATATGCAGACCCTATATGTAAAATATGGCTAAATATGCACACATGCTCCTGTTTATGTAGCTAATTGTATGTTGACAAGTGTGTATATAACAATTGTGTATACAAGCTATTTACAAATCATCAGCGTACTATATATATAGATAAGACAACTTGTAATAATTCGTATGAATTCATATATATAAGTATAAAAAGGTAAACAGATTATAGCTTTTAACTTTTAGGTAAATACAACACAATATATTTATAATATAGATATTACCTTATATAAAAGAATTGCAAAGGTTGCAGAGGAAAGGAGAAAGGTGGGATTCGGAAAATAAAGGAGGAGGCGACTGCTATCTACAGGCATGCAAAATATTTTTTTCTTCAAAGAGAACAAAATGAGCAGTTGAATGGAGAAGAAGGCCACTTATATCCTTTATTGTATTCTCTCACAAGCAACACCAGATGACTGAGAAGAGAAAGCGAAAGGACAAAGACAAACGTATAGATTTGTATTGGGAATATCAAGGCCAAAAGTGAATAAATATAAGGGTGGATAAAGTGGGTCGTTTAAAATTTAATGAATGCAAAGTAACGTATGACGTTTTATACGTTTAAACTTTTGAAATGGTGGTATGCTAATAGCTGGCCATTAATTTATCAAAAATTATAAAGGATTAAAAGTGAACTGTTGCCAAAATGAATATAACATATACAATGTTTTGATTTTCGAACCGTTTATGGGATGGCAACAACCATCCTTGGATTGAGCTGAATAATAAAAGCAAATTACAATTATTTGAGCACCACCTTTCAAATTTGAGATGTAAAGTAAAAATATAAGGGAGGAAATCAATTGAAAAGTAAATGAAAAGCTGCACGTTTTACGCCTATCCACTTTCTTTTGAACGAACATGTGTATGCGGTGCATTTTGTTTCAGTCTCAAGATGAAAGCAATATTATAAAACGCTATAAAGAAACGTATAGAATTAAATATAAGAAGTTTTAGTGGAATGAAAATGAATGGCTTGAGTGACCAAGTGACGTGAAGATTTTTAATACATACATAACATATATATTAAAATTTTAAAGCAGGAACGAAACAGTGAAAAAAGAAATAATTTTATTAGCACGGTCATCCACTGATTTAGCTTCCTTATTCAAGCAAATAAATAATGTGGTCCAGCTGTAATGTTTCAAATTTTGAAACGAAGGAAATAGAAATGGGACAGGTTGCAAAAGGAAAGCCACACATAAATGGAATAAAACGTTAACCATGAAACGTGCCATATTCAATGGAAACAAACTGAAATGATAACGTCAAGCGCGGGAATTAAGGACAATAAAGTAGAAAGTATGAGAAGCGTAAAAGTGAATAAACGAATGAATGCAAGCTAAAGATATATATATAAAATGATGTAAAATGTTATGTTTCTGCCAAAGAGAAGAGAAAACGTTTGAAATGGAATAAATAGGGAAGGAACAAACCCGAAATGAAATAGCAACGAATAGAAAATCAAAGAGCTACCACACGAATACAGGAAGTAATAATGGTAAGGTATTGATTGGTTTGTAACTGATGTAAAATTTGAATGGACAGGAAAGAAATAAAATTTATGGTAACAATCGATTCCCTTGATTTCGTGCAAATTACCGAATCAATTATAATTATACGTAATCCAAATATTAATTTTTTTATTTTTTTATTTCAAAATTTTATTATTAATAATTTCTCAAAAATCCAATTCAATACGTTATAAACCAATTAAAAATTGCTAAAATTTTATGGGTCGTTACAAGACTACAGAATGGTCTCTTCACTTCGAAACTCAAAAATGAATGTCGACGGTGTTGCAGTCATCACTGAAATTATTTTCCAGCGACAAAGAGAAGAGCACTGATTTTTAAACCTATAAAATTCTTTGGAAACAAATTTCTATTCGAAAATATTTAAATAATATATCCTTTTAAAACTTTAAACAGAAGGTTTGAAACCATCGAGAATTGAATTCTCAAGTTCTTGTTTTAAATTCATTTCTATTTCCAAATTAATTTGTAACCATTGTTTATAGTTCAATTATTTATATGAGACAAAACCCACGGTTTACAAAACCACAAATAAAATCAAAACTATTATCTCTTGACAACTAGTTAAATTAATTATAAAAATTCTGGAAATTATACTTTTATATATAATATTGGATTTTTTTCCAAATATAGGAATAGATTTTTCAAAACAAGGATAGAGATTCAAATTTGATGGACTCAAATCAAAGAGAATTTTGATTTAAAGATAAGTTGGAATCAGAAGATCCGATGATTAAATAAAAGAATAAGGATCTGGATAAGTTTATATAAATCGCGGGCAACCTTAACCGGTCAACCGTGACTTAAAGAATAAGATCGATGTGGATTTTCTGGGGTAGATCTACATTCGATCTGAAGAGATAGAAATCAGAGTAACCAAAGATACTAGCATCTAAACCGAGGATAAATATAAATCTCTGGTGAATCAATGCTAATTGTAAAGGAGTTTCACCCCTTTATCAGAATATTGGCGAGGCCGCCAATTCACTATAAAGATCATCTGAAGTAGAGTTATGGATACTCCAGAATCGAAAGAAGATGAATAGTGAGGGACACGAATGAATTTTGTAACCACAGGGAACGTTCCAAAATTCAAAGGAAATCGAATCAAAAGGAAGAGATTCAAGCTCGAACCATACGTTCTAAGTTTTGCCTAGAGCAAAACTCTGATATCAAATGTAACGACCCGGTATTTTCAACCATTCGCATCCGCACATGTCGGACTTGAATTGTTCAAAATACCGCGTTGTAAATAAAATTTGGCAAATCTCAGAATATACAGTAAATAAATAATCATATGTCACAAACACAGAGTAAGAAATGCAGCGGAAGTAAAGAAATAGTAGTTCATGAAGCTACTATACATGTACATCATAGTTAGACAAGATACAACAAAAATAACAAGATGATAATCCAGTAAAAGCTGAATACGTCACTGGAATCAACTGGATAACTGAGAGTGGAATAGATGGATGGATCTTCAAGCAAAGCTCCAACTCCAAAGTTGAGTCTCTAATGTTGTATCACTCAGTCTGACCCGGGCGTAAGAAATAAACACAAACACTCGAGTCAGGACATACATACTTATACAGTGTAAGCTAATTCACGTGAACTGAAATATGATGGCAAATAACTTAAAGGATGCTTGGGACCGTCCATCCTCTAAGGATCTGTTAAACTATTTACTATGTAGTAGTATTTCGCTATTGTAATAATGTCTACAGTAAAATAAACTTACTTTAAAATAGCGTTAAGAAGTTACCCTATATTCCCCTTAACACGTAATAGTCCCAGTAGTCCATCCAATATCATAGTTCCTCCTGATCGTGAAGCCACCAGAGGATACCACATGGGCTACGGGAGAAATCTAAAATCGTACAAGGCTCGCTAGGGTAGTGACACGGCACAACTAGGCAATTCCAAGGTAGATATACCAATTACGCTTCCAAACCAGTGGTAGCGCTAGCAGCTACTACCGCCCACCTCGAACAAACACTCCCAAATCAAAGGTGTGCACCAAGCAATCACAGAGAAATAGAATGGCATACGAAGATGTGCGTCCGATAAGAGGTACTACCTCCTTAGCCCGTCGATCGCTCCTGTTTTAGCCACCTTATGCCAACTCATGGGAGTCGGGTCCACGCACATACCTTAATAGAACGTCACCACCATCCTACTTCATTCTGGAATCTCCACCGCGTACACGGTTGTCAAAGTGGTTTTTGATATCGACAGAGAGTATGCCCATATCCGATCCCGGTCTCTTTGCCAACCAATTGTTATTATTACCCGTGGTTATAAATTTCAAAAATAGTTTATATTTAAATCAAAATACTTTATTTTAACTTTCAAAAGTGAAGTTATTATATTTTCAAATCAAATATTCAAAAATCCCATTTCAGCCAACGACAACACTTAACAAGTCCTACTGTAGCCCTTTTATTTATTCGGGTTTAGTTTTAAATTTTGCAACCACGACACTTACCAAGTACTGCAGTAGCCTTTAATTAATTTCAGCCTTTAGTTCATTTGCATCAACTACGGCACTTACAAAGTGCGGTAATATCCCTTACAACAGTATTTAAGTAAATTAAATTTTTGACTTTAATATAAATTTATCAATAATTAAACTTAAATTTAACCAATTTAACTTATAAAATCATATTTCCACTTTTAAAATAGTCATTTAAATTTCTCAAAATTTATGATTTATATAAGGTAAATTTCACAAATAAATATCAACTTTTTAAGGCTTCACTTATTAAAGTCAAATCAAATTGTCTATTTTTCGCATTCAAAATTTACTTAATAATTAAATTTGGTTTATTATTCCAAAATATAACTGTTAGCACCAAAATTGCTCACTAACACCCTTAGAAAGATTGTGCAAAGAGATTAATGAAGAAAACAAATTAAAACAGAGGGGAGAACAGAAATTTAATCACAGAAAATAAGAACACCAAATTTATAGTGGTTCGGCGTTATAGCCTACGTCCACTTTTGAAGTTGATCTTTATTTCTTTCCTTGATACTTGATTACAGATACAATCCATTTATAAGTATTTGGAATGGGTCTTGAAAATGGCGGAGTCTCCGCAGTGTTCTCTTGAATCCGATCTCTTTTTCTGTGCCCCTGCCCCTCTATTTATAGACGAAGGTAGGTTGGACTTCCATGGCGGGCCAGGTAGCTGAATAACTTGGTCCAAGTAGGACATGCTCTGTGCGTCGAACCAAACAGGCCAAACAGTTGAAGGCCGAACCCTCATCTCCTTGCCGAATGTCTCGGGAGGCCGAGTGAGGATGCCGAACGTCTTGGGAGAATACCGAACCATTTTTGATCACCGAACGTTCTTGGGAGGATGAACGTTCCTCGTGCCGATCGATGCGGTGCCGAGCAGTATAGGATGTTAGTTTGCCAGGCCGAACGTCCAGAGATGCCGAACACACTTTACGCTGAGTACTCCCTGTAGGCCGAACGTTCGCTTTGGCCGAACGTTGAAATGCCGAGCGGTCGGAGTTCACCGAACCATGCTGGGATGCCGAACGATGGCTTCGGCTGAACGTGCTTGGGAGGCCGAGCAGCCTTTAATCTCTGAATGATCTTATGCTGAACGTTCCCCTTTGGCCGGACGGTATTCAATACCGAGCGCTCTTCTGATGCCAGACGTTCTTCTAAAAGGCCGAATGATCCATTTAGATGCCGAGTACTAAGTTGCCTGGCCAAATCCCCAGGTAACATTTTGCCCCCCAAAGTACATCGTATGTTCGAACAGCGTGTGCTTTGAACTATGAGTTGGTGCAATGCCGAGGCCGAACGATACTAAAAATGCTGAACAAGATGACCCATGCCGACCGTTATCTATGCCGAACGATGTTTTTGTGCTTTGACCGGTACTACCGGTCAGAGTCATTTCGGCTTCTTCTCTTTTCTTATAAATCCCAGTACTCAACTCCTTTTTCTCTTTTTCACTTTTTAACTGTGATTTTTCAAGGGTACCTATTTCCTTTAAGTTTTAATCATCCCTTCCATTCCTTGAGCCCAGCACATTCTTCCTACAATCTCTTCCCAAGCTCCTACCACTCCTCTTGGTAATAATTTCCGCATGTGTTTGTTTAATCACAAACTGTAGCTAGATGATAGGATCGGTAGGAGGTACGGTGGATGAGGGAGACGAGGCGGTTCTTGCTCGCGCCCCGAGGCTGGGACTCGATTTGACCTTAGGTGATTCCAAAGCGGGTGGAGCGGAGAGGAGAAAGGTGAGAGTTCTTTGTTTAGATGTGTGGTGGTTCGGCACATCTCCTTCGTGCCGAACGGGATCGGCGGAAGAAAGTGTGTAGGAGTAGGAGATGGTTGGGATGTTGAGTATTGTTTCGGCTGAAATGGGATTTTGGCCGACCAAAACGTGTCAAGCGCTAGCTAGATCGAATGATAGCTAGGCCGAATGAGGGGTTTGGCCGAACGATAGGTTCGCCGAGCAAACGTGCCGAACGATAATTAAGCCGATCAAACATAGTTGCCACACTAACCGTGCCGAACGATACCTAGCCGAACCGAACATAAATGCCGAACAGTGACATACCGAACAAAAACAAGCCGAACAGTTCCTAGGCCGAATAAACACAAGTGACGGTCGTATTCCTATTGGCCGATCATAACTTAAACCAATCAAACAATTGCCTTGCCCAATTTTCATAAATGACTAAGGACAGTAACTCCGGCATACTTGCATATTGAACTGATTTGGATTTACTTGACGTAAACGAATATTTTCCTCTAACGTTTTTTAAGCCTGAAACTGTAATTGCAATAAGGAAGTCTTTTGGAGACGGTCAGCGATGACGGTCTTCGAAGGCGGTGATTTTATATTTAGTTCTCACATTAGTAATCTTGTGACTTCCAAATTTTTAATGCTCATACACGATTAATTGCACTAGTTCACACGCCACATGGGGGGATACTTGTGTCGTTAATTCTAACGTTGATTATTTTTCAAGTATATTACACACAGGTGCTTAGCCAAATTATTTATTGAAGATGTCTAAAAGATCTAGCTCAGCCACTCTCTCAGATAGGCCCGGTCTGTCTTCCAAACAAGGGGATGCGGATGCTTCTAATCCGTCGACTTCCCCTGCTCATGACCTGGCTCCTGATGCCCTAGAGTCATCGATTCTCCTGGATAACCCGATCGATTTGTAGGCTTCGAAAATCAACGAAGCCACGCTTCATCGAATATGTTCCATTCATGGGATTCCCTTTGCCGACATATTGGTTCAGTCGAGGCATGATCGTCCACATCTGCCCCCAGTTGGGCATACCGCTTATAATAAATTCATGTGCTGGGTCGGTAGCGTGCCTCCGTTCAACTTTTTTCTTCGGGATGTGCTGCAGTATATTGTCATCCCCCTGTCGCAGTTGCACCCAAACGGCCATGTCTTCATCTATGACACCTATATGCTCTTCAAAACCGTCTTCTCTAGACCCCCAACTCCCGGTGATATCAGATACATATACATGATCGAGAAGCGGGGAGATAGTCCCTCTTACACATTCCTAGAGCCACATCGGAAGTGTCAAATCTTAATCGGGGTGTGGAGCAGCAAATTTGCCCTGTATAAATAGGAATTGTTCTACATGCGTTGCCTCCTGGTTTTTGCGAGGAGATGGTTGAAGGAAGTAAGTCATTTCCCTGAGTTGGTATTCGCGTTCAATTGGAGCTATGCTTTTTCTGATCTTTTGCTTCATCTTTTCAGGTAACAACCCCCGTCCCAAGGGCCAAGGGTATTCTGAGGCCGTTGAAGCCATTAGAGGTCTTCCTGTTGAGGAATGGGACATCCGGACCCTCATTTCAAACGAGTCATTATCAAGGTTCGGATTGTTGGCAGGAGGTTGCCGGATTAGTCTTCCCGAGGGTATCACGATTCCTAAGCCTACATCCGGTAAAGGGAAAAAACTAGCTGAATTGTCATCACACCATGCCCCTGACGTACAGAAAGAGGGGAAGATTAAAGAGAGCGAGGCTCTTGAAACACAAGGTGAGAATGTGGTCGTTACTCAGTATCCGCCGGTCGAAGTACATGATATTGAGACGTCATCTTCCCTTTCGAAGGGGAGAAAGAAATTGGCGTACAAGTTAAGGAAGGAGAAGGTTGGCGGAACTTCCAAATTTACACTCATCCAAGCAGAGAAAGAGGCTTCATCACAGCACGTGGAAAGTTCTTTAAAGGGCCTGTCTAATCTCTCCATCCCCGATGATCTGCTCAACTACGACTTTGGCAATCAGGAGGCATTCAAGTTCCACTCGCCCGTCAGAGGCGATGTGGGGATTCCAACCCAAAGTCAGGGAGAGAAAACTCCTGTTAGCAAGGCTATTAGTCCGTCGGGGGGAAACACTAGGACATACACGAACACTTGCACTTCAGGTCTCACTTAGATTTTTTATAACTCCTCTTGCTAATTTGCTGTTATTTGTATTTCGTGCTGGTGACATGGGGCGCTCACACGGATTCGATCATCTCCGTGGTTCTTCTAATTTTCATCCGTCCGGGCGGGATTCGGGTCCGGAGAGACGTCGAGACAAAGATGGCGATGGTGACAAAGACTATCATTCCCGGGACTCGTCATCCTAGAGGAAAACTTACTATCATCCAGAATACCACCAGGAGACCTCTTCTCATCAAGAGCGAAGCAAAGACAAGCGCGGTCATAAGAGGTCACATGCTGATGCTCCCCGGGACCAACACTCTGACTCTTCCTCCACTCGACAGTCTCGAGATTCTCATAGGAGGGGCGAACTTTAAAAGCCGCCTCCTTCCGCTCCTACAGCGGACTCGACAGTAACGGAGAGACTGACCGAACTCAAAACCACATTTCCGAAGATCTGTTTTGACGGGCTAAAGTTTTTTCCGACGATCAACCATATACCTGGAGATGTTAAGCAGAACGCCATCGCCTGCACCAATGACGTCTATGTTCAACACAACACGTTCGTTCATCTGGCCGAGAAACTTTCTGAGGTCTCTGTGGAGCGCCAACATGAAATTGACTGTCTGAAGCTTGAGGCTGTACATGATAAAGACATCATTAAAGGCCAAGATGAAGAACTTGCTACTTATAAGTCCAAACTTGAGGTCGTCCATCAGAGCGCCAGGGAAACCGCCAAGGTCGTAACTCGTCTGGAATCAACTCACAAAAAAGAACTTGACGAGGCGGTTCAACGATGTGGGGCTTTGGCCTTAGAGTAGTATTCCATTCAGAATGAGAGGGATGCGCTCAGCTTCCGGGTCAAGGAACTCGAGGAGCTTCTCCGTAGAGAGAAGGAGGAGAAGACGGCTGCCCAAGAAGAGTCACAGCAATACTGTGACGAGATTGTCGCCACTTGACTTTTGAAAGAACAACTTGAGGGCGAGCTTTCCAGGGTCGAGACTTTGAAGAACGAAGCCCGTGAAGAGGGGAAAAAGAAGGCATCGGAGGACATCGAGCCCTGTCTTGAGGCAGCCAGGGAAGAAGGCAGGGAAGAGATCAAAACCACGTTTGACCCACTCATTGCCGAATTCAACGCCCGCGTGCTCATGCATCGTGACTTAACTTTTTTAGGCGACGGCTATCTTGAATCGTTGCTCGAGGCATGGGAAACCTTAATTCAAATCAGGAAGGTCGAGCGCGGTGCCGAAGAGGTTGATAAGGGGGACTTGATGAAAGAATATCTGAGGGGAAATGAGCCTTCGGACCTGTCGGCTGCCAAGGCCCTCTATTGCAAAGGCTCCCCCTCAAGGAAAGGAAAGAAGCTGTCACGGGTCCTTCGGGGCTGAGCCTCCCGTTCATGTGCCTACCCAGTCGGTCAGTCGGCCGATACTTGATCCTTTCGAACGGCACTTTGCCTACGATCCGAAAGCTTCCGGCTTGGACGTTCATGTTTTGTCTCCTATTCCGGAGGGTGAGACCCCCTTAACGGCTGAAATCCGGCTGGAACCTGGTAGGCGATTCTTTTGCTTTAATATTCCAAGTTTTTTCCTAGAAGTGGTCGTATTCTAATACTTGATTCACGTGATTTTATGTAGGTCATTTTGATCCTAAACCCAATCCGAGGAGCGATGTCGCCAGGGAGGCGGAGAAGGAAACGGGTGAGGCTCCTCATGCAGGTGAGGTTCCCGGTCCTAATGCTCAGGTGATCGGGGTGCTAGATGAAGGCAAGTCCGACTCCTCCTCTGAGAGTTATGAAGTAGAAATCACAGACGCCTCTGAGCATACATCTGAATTGAGCATGAAGGAGCGGCTCGAGAAAGAGAAGAGAGATACAGTCAAAGTCAAGGTTGAGCCGCATGAAGTGGACCTGGACGATCCCTTGAACAGGCTATTGAAGGTCATCCTTCCTGGCAGATCCCAGCCCTTGGACGTTCCCCCTACTTATTCAATTGTTACATCTTCATCAAGGAAAGGTTCCAAGGGTAAACGCTCTGGGGAAGAGTCGTCTGGGAAGAAGTTGAAGAAGCACAAGAAGTGACCACTTCCTCGTTCAACGAGAGTCAATCTAAGTTGTGTAATAATCTTCTGTGATTTTTGTAGATAGACTGCTGACTCCGAATTTTGGAGTACTTGTAGCAAAAACTTTTTCTGAATAAAGTTTAGCTCCTTTTTCTATTTCTTCGAAAGATTCTTACTATTCGGCCTTCTGTGTGATTGTGATTTGAATCCAAGCTGTCGTGAATAACATAGACTTCTCGGTTTATCTTCACATAGCTCGGGAATTCTTTAGAGTTGTTCCATTTCCATTCTGTGCTTCAAGCACTTAAGATATTTTCTAGCCCGTATGTCGGGGACTTGACAAATCCAAGCCATTTGTGTCATAGTTCATATTCAGGGAACTTGGAGATCTGGATCGCTTATATTCGAGTCCGCGCTCTGGGGACATAGAGATCCGAGTTGTTTATGCTCGAGTCCGCACTCTAGGGACTTAGAATACTCTAGTCCGCACTCCGGGGACTTGATATTTTGAATTGTTTATACTCGAGTCCGCGCTCCGGGGACTTCGAGTACTCCAGTCCGCACTCCGGGGACTTGGAGATTTTTAATCGTTTATACTCAAGCCCGCGCTTCGGGGACTTGGAGTACTCCAGCCCGCACTCCGGGGACTTGGAGATTTTTAATCGTTTATACTCGAGTCCGCGCACCAGGGACTTCGAGTACTCCAGTCCGCACTTCGGGGACTTGGAGATTTTTAATCTTTTATACTCGAGTCCGCGCTCCGGGGACTTCGAGTACTCCAGTCCGCACTCCGGGGACTTGGAGATTTTGAATCGTTTATACTCGAGTCTGAGCTCTGGGGACTTCGAGTACTCCAGTCCGCACTCCGGTGACTTGGAAATTTTTAGTCGTTTATACTCGAGTCCGCGCTCCGGGGACTTCGAGTAGTCCAGTCCGCACTCTAGGGACTCGGAGATTTTTAATCATTTATACTCGAGTTCGCGCTCTGGGGACTTCGAGTACTCTACTCCGCACTCCAGGGACTTGGAGATTTTGAATCGTTTATACTCGAGTTCGCGCTCCGGGGACTTCGAGTACTCCAGTCCGGACTACGGGGACTTGGAGATTTTGAATCGTTTATACTCGAGTCCGCGCTCTGGGGACATCGAATACTCCAGTCCTCACTCCGAGGACTTGGAGATTTTGAATCGTTTATACTCGAGTCTGCGCTCCGGGGACTTCGAGTACTCCAGTCTGCACTCCTGGGACTTGGAGATTTTTAATCTTTTATACTCGAGTCCGCGCTCCGGGGACTTCTAGTACTCCAGTCCGCACTCCGGGGACTTGGAGATTTTGAATCGTTTATACTCGATTCCTTGCTCCGAGGACTTCGAGTACTCGAGTCCGCACTCTGGGGACTTGGAGATTTTGAATCGTTTATACTCGAGTCCGCACTCCGGGGACATTGAGTACTCCAGTCCGCACTCCGGGGACTTGGAGATTTTGAATCGTTTATACTCGAGTCCGCGCTTCGGGGACTTCGAGTACTCCTGTCCGCACTCCGGGGACTTGGAGATTTTTAATCGTTTATACTCGAGTACGCACTCCGGGACTTGGAGATTTTTAATCGTTTATAGCGTTCGTACGCCAGCCAGGGTAATACAACTGTAATTGCTTGCCATAGGACTATCATGCGCGGAAACATCAATTGTTTACGAAAAAGATGGCTTCAAGCTTTTATTAATAAAAGCACTAGGCTATTTTATTACATACCAAGAACTAGGAATAAAAACATACTGGGAATAAATGCAACTACTGCATGAGGGAAATATACTAAGTGTATTAACGCCGCAAGTGCTCGCCGTTCCATGCTCGGGGGAGTATCGCACCATCGGCGGTCGCTAGCTCGAAAGTTCCTTCTCCAAGCCTCCGTCCGATGACGTATGGACCTTTACATGCGGGATTCATGTGAGATGGGGTTGGAAAGACTCGTTTCAAAACGAGATCTCCCACATCAAAGGTTCTTGGTTGGACTTTTTCATTATAATATCTAGCGACTCAGTGTCTGTAAGAGGCCGCTCTCAATCAGCTTCTTTGCGTTTTTCAGCGATAAAGTCCAATGATTCCAGCAAGAGATCCTGGTTCGTGGCAGGGTCGTAATAAGTTATCCGATGTGAGGGAACTTCAAGTTCTATGGTTATGACAGCTTCTGTGCCATATGCCAATGCGAATGGAGTGTGGCCAGTCGCGGTCTTGTGGATAGTTCTATAAGCCCAAAGCGCCGTTGGGAGTTCATCTACCCACTTGCCTCTAACATTTTCCAAACGCTTTTTCAATATGGACTTGATGATTTTGTTTACGGCTTCCACCTGCCCATTCTCCTTTGGGTGAGCGACTGCTGCAAACCTTTTCTCAATGCCATTCTTCTGACAAAATTCTTTGAACTCCTTGCTTTCAAATTGAGTTCCATTATCTGTTATCATGGTCCGTGGGAGGCCAAAACGGTATATGATATTTCGTACAATGAAATTAATGACTTTCTTGGTGGTGATCGTGGCTATAGGCTCTGCCTCTGCCCATTTGGTAAAGTAAATGACTACAACTATTGCATATTTCGCGCTCCCTTGACTATGGGTAAAGAACCAATTAGGTCAATTCCCCACGTTGCAAATGGCCACGGGCTAACCATTTGTGTGAGTTCCATCGACGGGGCTCTCGGAATTCTTGCGTACATCTGGCATTTGTCACATCTCTTCACATAGTCTACGGCGTCATGGTTCACGGTTGGCTAGAAGTATCCATAACGGAGGATTTTCTTTGCTAATGTTTGCCCCCCAGTATGATCACCACACTCTCCCTCATGGACTTCCTTTAATACTTGTTTTCTCTCATCATGGGCCACGCATCGGAGTAAGGGGGTCGAGAATCCCCTTCGATACATTATCCCATCATGTACTACATAACGTGAAGTCTTACGAAGAAATTGGCGTCTTTCGCTTCTCTTTTCAGGCCAATCTCCTCGTAGCAGGTACTGTTTGATTGGGGTCAACCACGATTCCTTCTTGGGTTCGGTCTCTAACACGGAATCTATCTCCATTAAGTCTATGCTTGGAGCATGGAGAGTCTCAACAGGGAACAGTCCCATTTGCTGTGCATCGCCGGTGCTTGCGAATTTTGCCAACGAATTAGCTTACCGATTCTGTTCACGTGGGACGTGGGATATGTCATAATATTCGAGACTTGCCATTAATTACCAAACCCGAGCAAGGTAAGGGGGTACTCTCTGTCCCTTTGCTTGATAGTTTCCCCGCACTTGGTATACTACCAGTTGTGAGTCATAGAAGATTTCGATTGATTTCACTCCCAGTTCGATAACAAGTCTCAAGCTAGCAATCAATGCTTCATATTCGGCTTCGTTATTTGTAGCTGAAAAATCAAGCTTCAAAGCATAGCAAATTGATCGGTCTTCTGGAGTTATGATAACTATACCTGCCCCCGAGCGATGGTCGTCAGATGCCTCACCGGTGTACACCTTCCATCGAACGGGAGGTATGACCCTGTGATTACTCGGTTCATCGGGCAAAGTGAATTCAGCGATAAAGTCAGCTAGTGCTTGTCCTTGTATGGCCCTTCGTGGTAGGTAGGCAATGTCGAACTGACTTAAATCAATATTCCATTTTAGCATCCTTCCGGAAGTTTCCGGTTGTTGGAGCACCTGTCGCAATGGTTGGTCAGTGTAAACACTGATCAAGTGTGCCTGGAAGTATCGACGTTGCTTGCGTGATGCAATCACCAAGCAATAAGCGAGTTTCTTAATCTTTGGATAATTCCTTTCCGCCCCCGTCAAGCGTTTACTAACATAGTAAACTGGCTTTTGAACTCCGTCCTCCTCACGGACCAAGGCTGTGCTGATAGCATGTTGGGAGACAGCCAAGTATATTTACAACATCTCGTGGTCTACGGTTTTGATAGCACCGGGGGACTCTCTAAGTGTCTCACCAAAGCTCGGAATGCTTCATCGAAATCGGTTGTCCATTTGAAGTTTCTCTTTTCTTTCTTTATAACATCGAAGAACGGAATACACTTGTCTGTAGCTTTGGATATGAATCGACTCAATGCAGCCACTTTCCCATTCAAGCTTTGCACCTGCTTTATGGTTATGGGTACTTGTATATCTCGGATGGCCTGGATCTTCTCCGGGTTAGCTTCAATTCCTCGCACATTCACAATGAAGCCCAAGAACTTTCCCGATGCTACGTCGAATGAACACTTCAGAGGATTGATCTTCATCCCAAAGTGCCTTAGTATATCGAACATCTCTGCTAAGTCTCGGATGTGGTCGTTTGACTGTCGTGACTTCATAAGCATGTCATCCACATAGACTTCCATCGTTTTTCCAATCTGATCTTTGAACATTCGATTCACCAGACGTTGATAAGTTGCTCTTGCGTTCTTCAATCCGAAGGGCATTACTACGTAACAATATAACCCGACGTTCGTGACAAAGCTGGTGTGTTCTTGGTCCGGGATGTGCATCGGAATTTGATTGTAACCAGAGTATGCGTCCATAAATGATAGTAACTCGTGTCCGGCTGTTGAATCGACAAGTTGGTCAATCCTTGGTAGCGGGAAGCTATCCTTCGGGCAGGCTTTGTTTAAATCAGAGTAATCGACACGAGTTCTCCATTTCCCATTGGCTTTCTTTACCAACACCGGGTTAGATACCCATTCAGGGTAGAGGGTATCGCGGACGAACCCGTTGGTTTTGAGTTTGTCCACCTCCTCTTTGAGAGCTGCGGACCTCTCTGGGTCCATGCCTCTCCTTTTCCGTTTCACAGGGACATGTTTTGGGTCTATGTTCAACATATGACTCGCAATTGCAGGAGAAATCCCGCACATATCAGAATGTGTCCAAGCAAAAACATCAAGGTTCGCTCGGAGGAAATCAGTAAGGTTTTCAGCTGCCACGGGGTCAAGCTGTGATCCTATTTTAAGAACTCGTGATGGGTCGTTGCAACTCACTGAAATGTCAACAGTTAGTTCAGCCGGTGCTGCATTTGTTTCCCTAGGTTCCCCATCATCATCTCTCGGATCTATGTCTCTATGGATCCGAGAATGTCGCCCGAGCCAGGGCTCGTGTGCTAGTTGTCAATCATCAGAATTTTGGATGCGGACAGGGCTGTCCGCGACCTTTCCTTTCTCCCTACGCTGTGCCTCTTTGAGCTCAGCTACATAGCATGCACGACCGGTTGCCTGATCACCGTGCACTACTCCTACTCCTTTGTCTGTGCGAAATTTCAACGTCAAACACCACGGGTCCAAAGCTGCCCTGAACTCTGCCAGGGCTAGACATCCCAGTAATACATTGTATGGGGAATCGACATCCAGCACTATGAATGGTAGGATTCGCACTCTCCTACGTTCACCTTGTCCCAGTTCAACTGGTAACTCGATGTATCCCATTGCGTCAGTCGCCACACCATTAAAGCCATGAATTCTAGCTCTGGATGGTTTCAAATCCTTGGTCTCTAGCTTCATTTGGTCATACGCCTTCTGGAAGATGATGTAAACAGAGCTTCCGCAATCAATCAAAATTCTCTTCACAAATGATGGCCCGATGGTTGCGGATATGACCATTAGGTCGATAGTAGGGGCCTCTACCTTATCCACGTCTCTGCTCCTGAATACGATATCATCATTCATCGTGCGCTGCTGCTTCGCGGGAGTTCCATCCTCCGTATTCGAACAACACTCACAATCCGCATGTCTCAAAGAGTTGGCATATTGTTCCATCTCCTGCCTATTCTTATCCGCAGGATGAGGTCCGCCAGCAATCGTGTTAATAACCAATCTACCCACAGTTCGAGTGGGTTGTTCTGGTTGGTGTGGGGCTGGCCCACGCCCAAGGTCCGATGTCTCCGACCTTCCGTCCTGTGGGTCTTTGACAAATTCCTGCAGCTTCTTCTGTCTGATTAGCCTTTCTATAGCGTCATGAAGGTGTCTACACTCCTCTGTGTTGTGACCATAAGACTCGTGAAAGCGGCAATACTTCCCGATCCGCTTCTGTTCCTCCGTCGATTCCTTCGGGCGTGGTTTCCTGTACTGGAAAGTGTTGCAGGTTGATAAATAGATGTTCCCGAGAGATGCGTTCAATGGGGTGTATTCACCATAGGTCGTGATCCTTGACTTCCATCTCCCCGTTTCTTTTTTTGGGGTGATTTCCTCCTCCGGATCCTTTAGACTGCCCAGGCTTTCCCTGGATGTTAACTTGAGCTTTTCCCGAGTTATCACCGATTGGCTTCACCGCGATGTTGCTTTTCACCGTCTCCTGAGAAGGTCCCGGTGCCTTGTCTCGTCCTGTCCATCGAGCTTCCTTCCTACTTATGAACTGATGAGCTTTCGAATAAAAACGTTCCAGCGTTGCTGGGGGCTTTCCCGCCAACCAATCTCCAAATTCAGAATTTGGATCCACTCCACGCATTACTGCCATCAAAATTGCGCGGTCGTTAGGATTGCTCACCTCGGTAGCAGCAACATGAAACCTTTGCAAGTATGCTTTTAATGACTCTCTTGGAGCTTGGATCATGCTTGATAAGGACATCACGTCCTTTGGGCATGTGGTGTGTATCCTGAATTGTTCTATGAATTTCATTGCTAATTCGTCGAAGCTGGATATTGATCGTAGGGGAAGTCGAGTAAACCACATGGTGGCAATTTCAGACAGAGTTATCGGGAAGCACCTGCACTTGGTCGCGTCATTGGCTCTTGCAGAATCCATCATCCATCCATACCTCATCACATGTTGTCTAGGGTCGGTCTTCCCTTCATAGGCTGGAATGGTGGGCATGCTGAACTTTCTCGGATATTCAGCCTGTAGGATGGTATCCGTGAAAGGAGTATGGCTTTTCGACACTCCCCAATCTTCATTAGTCAAGCCTTGATTCTCTCTCATCAATTGCCTGATCGTAGCTGTCAATTCTGGGGTTTTTGTAGAAGAAGGGAGGTTGGGTTCCGTTCCACGGGCTCGGTTTCTAGTAGATCGGTCAGTGACACCTTCTTGTGCATCTTCATCCTTGCGGCGTCTAAGCTTAGGAGGTTCGTCAGCTGAAGTTGAACTATCATCTTCAAAGGAAGGGGCAGGGCTAACCCCCGCATTCTGACGCTGCTGCTGAGTAAGCTGAATCATGAGGTTTGCATTGGCTTGCATTTTCTCCGCCAGTTGCCTTTTACTTTCCTTAAGTTCTCTTATCAAGTCATTGAACTCTGCTCGAGAAACAACTTCCGCTTGATCTTGGTTGGAGAGCCTTGCGCCTCGAATTGCTTACTGCTTGCTAGGACCATCTTGCTGTATGCTAGCAGTTTCGTGGACATCTGCATTTTGAGAGGCTGATCTAGTTCGTGGTCTTCCCATGGTAGAGTCGTTGGTTATAACTCTGAGTAGAATCAACAGATGCCTTATGAATGATTATCGATCTCCTTTAGGGGATTTATGCAATTCAGTAGCTACAAAGTAGATTCCAATAGCCTGAGAATTCAATTCTCAGTGAAAGCACCAAAATATTAGCACCAAAATTGGTCACTAACACCCTTAGAAAGATTGTGTAAAGAGATTAATGAAGAAAACAAATTAAAACAGAGGGGAGAACATAAATTTAATCATAGAAAATAAGAACACCAGATTTATAGTGGTTCGGCGTTATAGCCTACGTCCACTTTTCAAGTTGATCATTATTTCTTTCCTTGATACTTGATTACAGATACAATCCGTTTATATGTATTTGTATACAATTCCAAAGTAAAAGAAATGATTCTGGAATGGATCTTGAAAATGGTAGAGTCTCCGCAGTGTTCTCTAGAATCCGATCCCTCTTTCTGTGCCCCTGCCCCTCTATTTATAGACGAAGGTGGGTTGGACTTCCATGGCGGGCTAAGTAGCTGAATAACTCGGTCCAAGTAGGACATGCTCTGTGCGTCGAACCAAATAGGCCGAACAGTTGAACGCCGAACCCTCCTCTCCTTGCTGAACGTCTCGGGAGGCCGAGTGAGGATGCCGAACATCTTAGGAGAATGCCGAACCATTTTTGATCACCGAACGTTCTTGGGAGGACGAACGTTCCTCATGCCGATCGATGCGGTGCCGAGCAGTATAGGATGTTAGTTTGCCAGGCCGAACGTCTAGAGATGCCGAACGCACTTTACGCCGAGTACTCCCTGTAGGCCGAACGTTCGCTTTGGCCGAACGTTGAAATGCCGAGCAGTCCGAGTTCATCGAATCATGCTGGGATGCCGAATGATGGCTTCGGCCGAACGTGCTTGGGAGGCCGAGCAGCCTTTAATCTCCGAATTATCTTATGCCGAACGTTCCCCTTTGGCCGAACGGTATTCAATACCGAGCGCTCTTCTGATGTCGGACGTTCTTTTGAAAGGCCGAACAATCCCTTTAGATGCCGAGTACTAAGTTGCCAGGCCAAATCCCCAGGTAAAATAACTGTTTTTCAATTTATTCCATAACTTTCCCATTTTCTTAAACTAAACTCCACTTCTCCTAAGTTTAGTTATATTCAAAATTTTATTTTATGTATTTATTTTATTAGCCATTTAATTTATAAAATTTTTTAATTAACACCTTATTTATCCATTTAAATTCAATTACATCAAATTTATTATACTTTATTTACTTAACTTGAATTTCGTTCCTTTACAAAATCAATTTCCAAAACAAATTTATATTCCACATTCCAACTTACCCATTTATTTATTTATATATATATAACTTGTATAAATCACTAAAAATCATTTTAATTCAATTTAAATCAAAGTAATACTATACCAATTTAAATTACTTAAATTTTTCCAGAATATATATATATATATATATATATATATATATATATATATAACCACATGTCCGTATAATGTTTTCTACCGAGGTCAAGTGGTACGGATAATATATCATTTCAATCCGTAATTTACAAAGAAAAATCCGAGTTCTATCATTTCAAACCCGCAATCCCAAGTTAAATTAATAAATGATAAATAAACAAACAATATCGTTCAGGCCTATCATTTCAGCCCGCAACGATTTCTATTCTATAGGGAACTTGCAGTGATAAACAGTACATAAATAAATAGTATAACAGCTTAAATATAACAGTACATAATATGACTGATGATGTGTCAAATTAATAACAGGGTTTTTAACATCATAAATTTATATCACAGGCAAGAAAAATACAATATAAATATTCTACAATTACACTTGTTATTAATTTACAGATCTATAAGTACGTTTGTCTGGTGAGAATACTCACCTCTATGATGCCGAAGATTAGATTCAAAATTACGATAACCACACAAAAACAGCGTACAGAAAGCACGATCAAATATTGAAAAACGAGACAATCCGATTCAAATCTTGAAACAAGATAAATAAATAAAACTAAGTACGCGAATCCAATTACGATCATAGCAAATTTTTAAATAAATCAAAATTGAAACGAGATTTAAGATAAAAGGATGATTTGACAAAATTGCTGGACCACTTCACCACACAACTCCAATTACATCTCACATGCTCGGCACTGACCAGATTCTGGACACGCAAGTATTCAAGCAGTGGAATTATTTGGACATAAAGGCTGTGCTATCATTTTGACAGGTGCACATGCACTTATTTTATTTTATTTATTATATTTTTTCTTTTCTTTTCTAACATTTGTCAAAGCAATATGCGGCAAAAGTGGTGCACGAACAAAAATTCTTTCTTTTTTTCTTTTATTTATTATATATATATATATATATATATATATTAAGTGACATGGCCACTTGCATGGCTTGGCCATCACTATATGGAGGCGAGGCAAGGTCAGGAGGAGGTGGCGGAGAGGTTGAGCATGGTGTGGAATAAACAGATGAAAGTAAAGAAAACTAAAGAAAAAGAAAACTATGAGGAAGAGAAAACATTGGCAGCCATTTACCTGATGTAGCTCGCGCAAGAAGGAAGAAGACCACAATGAGATGCAAATGTTTGATACGTGGGTTTGAAAATTATAGAATGAGTAGCGTTGATTGATGAAAGGAACGACAAGAAATAATTGAAATTCGAACGTGCTTTATAATTTAAAACTTGCGTTGATTAAAACGCAAGAAAAAGATAAAGTGGGAACGCGCAAATCAGGTCATGCGAAATTTTAAGGCAAGAAAGAAACGAAATATGAATGTGTTTGTATCGCAGGGAAGATGCGTTTTATAAAGGAGTAATTGATTTTTTCTTTTGAAACGTCTGAAGCAATTGGAAGATTTTATTCCATATATACACAAGAGGTAAATGGGAAGTTATACGCGAAAGAAAAATGCAATAAGTGAATTTTGAACGGCAGCGAACATGAAATTTGAACGTTATTGAAAGTCAATGGGTTTTAAATAAAATGAAACAATTTTTTTTGAACGTGTTTTAACATTCAATCAGGGAAAGAAGGTTTTAAAATTTACACAGAAGTAATTGCGTTAAAATGCAAGAAATAATGATAAAGTGGGACCATGCGTTGATTGCGGAAACAAAATGGCAAGAAAGATTTGAGTGAATATTTACAGTGGTATTGATTGCGTGAATTTAGCAAAAAGAAATTGCAAGAAATCTTTGGAAAACATTTTGTACACGTTTAAAATTTATTAGGAAGTAAATGCATTGATTACAATGCAAGAAATATTTATAAAATGGGAAGGTGGTGAAAATTATTTGCGTACGAGGTTGAGTATTTAAATGAAAACTAGTATTGATTGCTTGGAGAAACAGCAGGAAATAATTCACTTTGAAATTTTCAGGAGGAATTTGCGCGTGATGTTTGATTTAGGAGATAATTACATTTGTTAAAAATGTAAGAAATAAATATGTTTGAACGGCAAGGAACACGTACGCGAGTAGCTTATTTATCAGTTGTTGCATTGATCAGGGGGAAGAAAAACGGTAAGCAATAAATTTTTGAACGCTAGGAAAAATCAAAGATTACATACTTATTAAACAAATTGAAGTAAATGAAAGTGGGATATCTTTAAATGTAAATGGCAAGTGACGGTTGAATTCCCCCTCCCCTCCCCCAAAATGCACGGAAAATTATTTTTCAAATAGCAAAGTTAAGGAAAGAACGAGCGCGTACTTATTTCAATTTTAGTCGTTACTTATTCATTAAGTAAATATGCAAAAGAAAATAACGTACTTTTATAGCGTCAAATAAATCAGCCAAACGGATATGAACATACGCTTTAAACGTACAAATTAAGGATGTAATTAAATAGATTATTTATACACTATAACTTTTAAAATTATAATAAAATATGATTTGCTTACATCCTTTTTATTCATTTACCATTTACTAAGAAATTTATTACTTAAATGGATGTATATAAGTAAAATATTAATTACTTAATTTTAAAAGGTATATAATCCATTTTTTATTATAAAAGAACAAAAATGAAATAAAACGTTGTTACGAACATATTAAGTTATTATAAAAGATTAGGAAAAATTTCTACCATACTTTAAAACAAATAAAAATCAGTGAATAAAATAAAACAAACTAAAATAAAGTGAAAAAGAAAATAAATACTTATATTTTAGGAAAATAGACAGATAATTAAAGAAAGTAGCTTAATTTATTGAAACCAGCGTAAGAAAATTGCAAACATAATTCACTTAACTTTGGGAAATTACAACTCTTCTTGAAAATGTTTTAAAATAAATCTTTGTGAAAAAAAATAAAGTGAGAATGAGAATAAAATAAGTTCTTAAGAAAAATATAAAGATAAATAAAGAATTTCTTAAATTAATTGAAGTTGGAAAATAGAAATTGTAAACAAAATACAACTGACACTGGAAAATGTCAATTATACTTTTAAAACATTTTAAAACCAAAATATATACAAAACAAGTTATTTTACACCTGAAAACATAAATTAAAACATTAAATGACCAAATTGAATATTACTTATATAATTTAAAGTAAACAATTTTGTTAAATACAGCAAATTACACACAATAGTTAAAAAGTCATAACTTTCACATTATAAATCAGATTTCAACGAAACGAAAAGCAGTATTCTTAAAATTTTATTTACTTTCAAAATAAAAGATAAAATTAATTTTTTTTTAAATTTTAAATTTTTGAAATTTAAAAGTCAAAGTTTGACCATATTAACAAAATTCATATTTACGTAAAATATTCTGTTAATTCATATGTGGAATTCTAATCCACACCAAAATTTATATTTAAAATAAAAAAATTATCTAAATTAAATATATAAAATATTTATTAACAAATTTCTTCATATTAAATTACCAAAATTTTATCAATTTAACAATTTTAATTATTAAAAATTTTATGGGTCGTTACAAAACTTTAAACTCTTTTAAAGATATGAAAATAGTGCTTTGACTGTCACGTCAGTTGACTGACCGTATATGGCCAGTCGACTGAATCTGTACAGTTGCACATAAACATTCTGCTTTTTAACAACTATGAATATTCAATTGACTGATCGTTTTGGGTCAATCGACTGAATTCTTTCAACAGCTATTTTTTCTGAATGGACACTTCTTTTCGCCAAGAGTCACGCTCTAATATGAAGTGGTATGGATGCTTCTGTTGATCAGTACTCTTCATGAAGGGTTGCATCTCTTTAACTATTATATAAACACACAAAATCCACTTCACAAATCACCAATTTACTGATTTATTTCTGATCTTACTTTCTACTATCTCTGCACTCTAAAAAGCAATCACAACTTTCATATATTGCTTGAATCTCTGAAACAATTAACTTATTCTTTGATTCTAAGCAATATTTTTCCTTTCTAAATCTCTATACATACATATATACTTGAGGAAAGATTATAGAAAGGTTGTACATCAAAGACATATCAGTGTTATTAAGAACACATAGTGTCAAAGTAATTCTATTGAAACTGTTGAAGTCCAGTTCGGTTGTTCAGGCGCGTAAAGTCCTCTTTCGGTTGTTAGAGGCGGAAAAATCATGTTTGGTTGTTCAGGTGTTGTATACTTATTCCTTCGGGTTAAGAGAGGGTTACTGTGAGAAATTCCAAAGGGAAGTATGGGACTGGACGTAGAACGGGAAGTTTGAACCAGTATAAGAATTCCTGGTGTGCTCATTTTTATTTACTTTGCTATTATCATCTATTTCCGCATTCATATTTAATTATATTCCACATTACACGATCCTAAGTGATAGCTAGCCACAGTAGTCACTTTCATTTGGTATCAGAGCCAGGCATCTTATAACCGTTACAAAGTTATCTGATATCTTGCTAATATGGAAAACAACACCAACAATGCCACTAACACTGTCACTAATACTAGTTTTATTGAAGGTCGATCCACTGCACGACCTCAATTCTTTAATGGTTTGAACTATAATTATTGGTCTACTCGTATGAGAATCTATATGCAATCTAATAATTTTGAATCATGGAATATCACACAGAATGAATACACTCTTCCTATTGGAGAATATTCCACTTGGTCAAACACACAAAAATTAGATGCTACTGCCACTGCTAAGGCTATGAACATGTTATTTTATGCACTAGATAGAAATGAATATAATCATGTTAGCATGTGTCAAACTACTTATGAAATATGGAGAACGTTTAAAATTACTCATGAAGGAACTAACAAAGTCAAACAAAGCAAAATCTCCATGCTCAAAAATCAGTTTCAAAACTTTAGAATGAAACAACGTGAATCAATCAATGATATGTATTCTAGATTTCAAGATATCTATCATTCACAATTAGGATTATGAGAATTTTTTTTGATTTTGATATAGTGTCAAAAATCCTAAACTCTTTAACGGATGAATGGGAAAGAAAGGTCCTAGCTATTGAAGAAGCAAACGATCTTTCAACTATGAAACCAAAAGAGTTAATAGGAAATCTAATGTCATATGAAGTGAATTTGCAGGCAAAGAAAGTTCAAGCTCAAGATAAGAAGGATCTAGCATTTCAAGCAGAACAAGATGACTCTGACTCAGATGAAGAAGATATGGCATTTGTTGCTAAGAATTTCAAAAGATTTTGAAATTCAAAGAGAATAACAAAGGGAAAAGTTAAAAAAAATAAATCTAGCAACAATAATAGCAATAAACCATCTTCATCTGTCATGGAATGTTATGAATGTCATAAGAAAAGTCATATGAAGAAAGATTGTCCAGAGAAATAGTAAAACAAATTCAACAAGAACAAATTCAAGAAGAAAGCATTTTCTATTACATGGGACGGTTCAGATTCTTCATCATTAGAAAGCGACAGTGATAGTGACACAGAGCAAGCAAATGTATGCTTCGTGGCAACAAATGATGATGTAAGTGAACTAAGTTTTGAAGATTTAGTTGAACTTAATTCTGAAGTAGTAAATTTTGTAAAACAGACAAAGAAACATAATAAGGAGTTGCAAGTAAAACTAAATAGATTTGAATTAGAAATTAGTATGCTTAGAGATGAGAAGAAAATTCTCGAAGAAGAACTTGAAAAATCACAAGAATCTAATTCTAATTTAGCCTCTCAACTTTCTATGATAACTCAGGAATTAGAAATTCAGAAGAATAAAAATGATATTTTATCAGTAGTAGTAAATGATTAAAAATCTAGCACTAAAGTTTTAGAATTAGAAAAATCTGTTCTTAAAACTAAGCCAGAAGATATTAATAAAAATATTTCCAAATTTAGAAAAGGACGAGAAAATCTTTCTAAAATAACAGAAAATTCTTAGTCAACTTCAAATAAAATGGGATTAGGATATAAGAAAATTGAAAAACCAAAGAAACCTGAAAAGTTTAAAAATAATTTCAAAAACAAAATTAAGCAAGATTTAAAGAAAACAGTTTCTAAAAATATTAAGACTATTAAAATATGGATCCCTAAAACAAATAATAACTTGATTAGGAATAAACATATTAAAACATTTATGGAAACTGTTCATAAAAATAAGAATTATATTTTTAAAGGGAATTCTGAACCTTCTTGGGTTTGGATTCCTAAGGCCTAACTTTAAGGACCCTAAAAAGAAAAGTGGATACCATCTTGATTTTTATTTTTTGCAGGTCTACTTAAAAAGAGAGGAAAATTGATTCTAGACAGTGGTTGCTCGAAACACATGACTGTTGATAAAGGCATGTTAACAAACATAGCCTACTCAAATGGAAGATCAGTCACATTTGGAGATAATTCAAAAGGTTATGTCATCGGCAAAGGCGATGTGAGCAATAACGGTATTTCTAACTCACCTCTCATTACTAATGTTTTATTAGTTAAAAACTTAAAACTTAATTTATTAAGTATAAGTCAGTTATGTGATAAAGGTTTTAGTATATCCTTTTCAGAAAATAAATGTAATATTTCTGATAAAAACCAAAATTTAATTTTTGAAGGTATAAGAGATAAAAATATCTATATTTTAAATATGTATATAAATCATAACACAACTATGTATTTAGTAGCTACAGAAAATGATTCTTGGCTATGGCACAAAAGATTTTGTCACATAAACACTAACACTATTAATAAATTAGCAAAATATAAACTTGTTAAAGGACTACTTGATATGAAATTCAGAATTGATAGTATCTGTGATGCATGTCAGTTAGGAAAATTAGCAAAATCTTCTTTTAAATCTAAGAAAATCATATCTACAACACAACCACTTGAACTATTACATATGGACCTTTTTGGACCTACTCAAGTTCAATCTATTAATCACAATAGATATGTGTTTGTTATTGTAGATGATTTTTCAAGATATACATGGACTATTTTTATGAAACATAAAAGTGATACTTTTGAAAATTTTAAAATTTTTGTAAAAAGAATTCAAAATATAAAGAATTTGAAAGTTAAAAACATTAGAAGTGATCATGGAGGTGAATTTGAAAATGAGGCTTTCGAACATTTTTGTAACAAAAAAGAAATTAATCATAATTTCTCCTTTCCTAGAACACCACAACAAAATGGAGTTGTAGAAAGGAAAAATAGAACATTACAAGAATGTGCACGAACTTTATTAAATGGAAGCACTCTACCTAAGCATTTCTGGACAGAAGCTGTTGCAACTGCTTGCTATGTTTTAAATCGTGTTTCCATTCGGCCATTAATAAAACATACTCCTTATGAACTTTTAAATGGCAGAAAACCAAATATTTCATATTTTAAAGTTTTTGGTTCAAAATGTTTCATACTTAACACTAAAGATCAGCTTGGAAAATTTAATCCAAAATCCGATGAAGGTATATTCACAGGATATTCGGAAAGAAGCAAAGCCTATCGAGTTTTTAATATAAGAACTAAAATAATCGAAGAAACATTTCATGTTTCATTCGATGAAAATATTAAAAATTCTTCTAAATTTACAAATTTGTAAAATAATACAGATAAAATTCTGTCAAATAATACAGAAGATGATGATATTATTATTCAAAATAATAATTCAGAAGTTTCTTCAAAAAATGTAAATACTATTAATAATGATAATATAGTAAGATCTTCTCCAAGAATTCTTAGAAATCACCCTGTTCAAAATATAACTGGAGAAGTGAATTCAAATGGGCCATGTAGCTTTCCTATCTAATACAGAACCTAAAAATATTTAGGAAGCCTCAACTGATGATTATTGGATTATAGCTATGCAAGAAGAGCTAAATCAATTCGAAAGAAATGGAGTTTGGGAATTAGTTCCTAGACCAAATAATCAATCAGTCATCGGTAAAAAATGGGTTTTCAAAAACAAAGCTGATGAGAATGGTAACATTAATAGAAATAAAGCTTGATTAGTAGCACAAGGTTATAATCAAGAAGAGGGAATTGACTATGAAGAAACGTATGCTCCAGTTGCAAGACTAGAAGCTATACGTATTCTATTGGCTTTTTCATGTTTTCATAACTTTAAACGATTTCAAATGGATGTTAAAAGTGCTTTTTTAAATGGTTTTATAAAAGAAAATGTTTATGTTGAACAACCTCCTCTGTTTACTCATGAAAAATTTCCAGATCACATTTATTTACTTAAGAAAGCTTTGTATGGTTTAAAACAAGCACCTCGTGCTTGGTATGACCGACTTAAAAGCTATTTATTGGAATCTGGTTTTGAGATTGAGAAAGTTGATCAAACGTTATTTATTAAGAAAACTAAACAAGATATTTTAATTATTCAAATATATGTTGATGATATTATTTTTGGTTCAAAAAATGAAAAATTATGCCAGAAATTCTCAACTATCATGACAAATGAATTTGAAATGTCACGTATGGGAGAACTATCATATTTTCTCGGATTACAAATCAAACAAATGCAAAATGGCATTTTTCTTAATCAAGAAAAGTATTGTAATAATTTATTGAACGATTCGGTATGGAAAACACATCTGCCAAACCAACTCTCATGAGTACAATTATACATCTTGAAAACGATGAAAATGGCAATAGTATTGACCAAAAATTATATCGTAGTATGATTGGATCACTACTTTACTTAACTGCTAGTCGACCTGACATTATGATGAGTGCTTGTTTATGTGCTCGATTTCAAGCAAATCCTAAAGAATCACATATGTGAGCAGTTAAACGTATAATTCGTCTTCTTAATAAAACCAAAGATTTAGGATTATTTTATCCAAAAGAATGTCCTTTTGAATTAGTATCATACAGTGATGCTGATTTTGGAGGAAGTCGGATAGATAGAAAAAGTACAAGTGGAATTTGTCATTTCATTGGACGATCCTTAGTATCTTGGTTTAGTAAGAAACAAAATAGTGTTTCACTATTGACATGTGAAGCAGAATATATATCTGCAACTTTAGCACGTGCTCAAGTAATCTACATGCAACAAACATTATGAGATTTTAATATAAAATTAAATAAATATATAATATATTATGATAACACTAGTGCAATAAATTTATCTAAAAATCCTATCAATCATTCATGAACTAAACATATTGACATTCGTCATCATTTTCTTCGTGATAATATTGAAAAGGATATTTACAAATTTAGAATTTGTAAATTATGAAAATCAATTAGCTAACATCTTCAATAAACCTCTAGATGAAAATTGTTTTTTATAAGATAAGAAGAGAACTAGGTATAATTTCTTTATCAGAATTATAAAAATTACTAATTAATTTAATTTAAATTTAATATAAAAAAATTTGGTACTCAAACTCTGCACCTCGGGTTTGATAAGTCTATGTCTTTACCACCTGGCTATTCATTGCTTCACATCTATATCTTATACATCTGTTTCTTTATATTTTCTAATTTTTAAAGAGAAAATTTCAGCCACAAACTATTTTTGGTTCATTATCTTCCTCTATTTATTCAAACTGCATGTTCAACTGTCATTTTTTAACTGCTTTTGACTCCTATATATTCCAGCTCTCTGCTCTCATATCTCCATCAAAAAGAAATTTATATTTCAAACCCATTTGTTCCTTTCTCCACTACATAAACTTCTAAAATCAAAATGTCTTCCTCACATAATTCATCAGATGGATCATCCTACTCTTCTATCAACTTTGAAACTCCATCATCTGTATCATCAAACCTTCTTACACCTACCCCTACCCATGAACCTGCAAGACCATCAAGTTATCGAACGGGTTATACACCTGAGAAAAAGAAAGCTAGACGGTTCCTGTTCTTTGGGTCTCCTCAAACCAAGCAAAAAATTGATGATCTTCATCATCACCAGAGGGAATCAATAACGTTTCAGCGTGAAATGTATTATGAACAGAAAATGAATTCTAGACGTTTGAGTTTTCTTGAACAGATTGGATGGAAGTTCTGTGGTTCATCTTCCTCTTCGGCTTATCAACCTACACCATTGTCAACTCGGAATCCATGGGATAGGTTGCCTCAACCACCGCCGGTCTCTCCAAACTCATGGGAACATGGAAACCGTTGGTCACCACTACAACCATATGTAGAGAAGACAAAGGATGAGCCGACAAACTCCAAGTCTCCATTAACCTCTTCTTCCAAATAACTTCGTTTTTTGTCTACTTTTAAATTTATTTTTAATCTCACAATGTATACATTATGTTTTTATATATATAATATATTACTCTTTTGTGTTCAAATGTCACTAATTATGCTGAATGACTCATTCAGTCGATTGATAAATTCGATCAGTCGATTGAAACTGCATATTGTATGTTCTCATACACTATTCAGTCGACTGATCGAATGCAACCAATCGACTGAATAAGCAAACAGAGAGCAAACTTGTTACTTTAGTCGACTAGACCGGTCGACTAAATCTACCGCATAACTCTCAGGAAAGTGGTTCATACACTATTCAGTCGACTGAATAATACAACTAGTCGACTGAATGACCAAACAGAGAGCATATTAGTTATTTTAGTCCACTAGACTAGTTGACTAAAACTGCAGCAGAGCTCTCGGGAAAGTGGTTCAGTCGACTCATCAAAAATATTCAGTTGACTGAATTCACATCTAAAACGTGCTTTTCACCTTTTTTACCTACTTTTTAACACCAAAACCCTCACTTCTTCTTTTACTTTTTACTTTTACCTCCAATCTCCAGAAATCCAAAACCCTAGTTCCTAAAATTTTCAAAAATTTCTTCAATTCTTTGATAAATTCAAATGGCCCCTCGACAAACAAAGAGATCTAGGCATGCTTCTTCTTCATCCGGGCCAACTGATTCACAAATCGCTCAATAGTTATACGATGCAACTGCAGTTCAACGATGGAATAAGATGAAAGAAGCTCATTTCTTTGAAGGTTCTTTTGTTGTCTTTCCTGATTTTATGTCGTATAAGATTCAAGAATTAGCAAGAAGAAGCCATCTAGAATCACTTTTAGATCATAACCAAAACAATATCAAGATAAATCATATCTTGGTGAAACTCTTCTATGCGAACTTGAACTTAGGCCATCATAACCCACGCAATCGTGACAATTGCATTTGGAGTTTGGTATGTGGGCAACAAGCGTTTCTTTCTTTAGATAGAATCGGTCATATTCTTCATACTCCGACAAGAGGTGTTGAGTTACAAGAATTGAATGCTATCATAGGCGAGAGAGACGAAGTAAGTCATTGATTTCTAGAAGATGACATGACCGAGCTTAAGTCTATTGCATTATGACCTACTGCCATAATAATGCATAGAGCTTTGATGTACACAATTCTACCCCGCACTGGCTCGTACGAACTTGTCTATCCAAATAACTATAAAGCATTATATGCTATTTGGGGAGAAATCGAAGTAAATTAGCCAAAACTCATTCTAGACGAATTTCTGACATTCAACCAAGGTCGTATGAATATTATTTATTTTGGTGAATATATTATGCGGTTGCTTATGAATCTACAGGTTCCTATTCCGAAATCCGATACCTCTATTCCAAAAACCTTGAATAGCCGCACCATTAGCCTTATGAAACTACCACCACGACCTCTCACTACTCTAAGCTTTCAAGAATGGAAATCTCGACCTCGCCAAGAAACCTCTACTCAAAAACAATATCAATCACAAGATGACATCCGTATGCCAACACCATCCTAAAGTACTCGGGAATCTATTGATTTAATCGTCAGAAATCAAGTTATCTTGGATCCCCGTATTAGGAATCTTGATAAGAAAATTGACAAAAAGTTTGATAAAATCAAGAGTTTCTTCGGCATTTTATGGGATGCAATATCATGCTCCTCTTCCACCGCTACGGAAACTTCTCAACGTGATCTAGGAAAACGCCCAGCCCCTCACTTTAGGTGGTCAACGTTGGAAGAACATACTAGTTCCAACATAGGTGGCAATGGGGGTAGTAGACAATTTGCAGGGAGTTCCTCTAAAGAAAAAGGACCAATGCAAGTTGAAGAAGAGGAGACAGAATCTGATTCTGAATGAGGTTGTTATCTTTCTTTTTAGTGGTAGTAAGTTAGTTATTTCTTTGCTTCGTACATTCTATAAGTTTGTATTCGTAACATTTGAAATCTGTTGTTTCTGTGATTGCATCTAGTATTTTATTCAATTGTGTTAGTTTTATGCATACATTGTCTTTTCCTTTTGGTCGATGACAAAGGGGGAGAAATTTGTAAACTAACCATTTTATGCAGGAATTAAAAGTATCACCATATATTCCGCGGGAGATATATAACGCCCGTTATATATTTCTCAAAAATAGTATCATATATAACAGGTGTTGTCATCAATCAAAAAGGGGGAGAATGTTGAATCACACATTTTGATTCATGACAAAGCAATGAATTATACTATATGGATAAGCAACGAAAAGAAAAGAAATTATGCTGTTCAAACTACAAAGGAGGCAAGGCTAAAAAACTGTGTATAGTATGTTGATTTATTAAAGTTTTCTAGTCTTAGAATTGTTAAAATCTATCCTTAAGTAGTTAAGTTGTTTTAAAACTTTAAACTCTTTTAAAAATATGAAAATAGTGCTTTGACTGCCAGGTCAGTCGACTGACCGTATATGGCCAGTCGACCGAATCTGTACAGTTGCACATAAACGTTCTGTTTTTTAACAACTATAAATATTCAGTTGACTGATCGTTTTGGGTCAGTCGACTGGATTCTTTCAATGGCTAATTTTTTTGAATGGACACTTCTTTTTGCCAAGAGTCACGCTCTAATATGAAGAGGTATGGATGCTTCTGTTGATCAGTACTCTTCTTGAAGGGTTGCATCTCTTTAACTATTATATAAACACACAAAATCCACTTCACAAATCACCAATTTACTGATTTCTTTCTGATCTTACTTTCTACTATCTCTGCACTCTAAAAAGCAATCACAACTTTCATATATCGCTTGAATCTTTGAAACAATTAACTTGTTTTTGATTCTAAGCAATATTTTTCCTTTCTATATCTCTATTCACACATATATACTTAAGGAAAGATTATAGGAAGGTTGTACATCAAAGACATATCAGTGTTATTAAGAACACATAGTGTCAAAGCAATTATATTTAAACTATTGAAGTCCTGTTCGGTTGTTCAGGCGGTAAAGTCCACTTTCAGTTGTTAGAGGCGGAAGAATCCTATTCAGTTGTTCAGGTATTGTATGCCTATTCCTCCGAGTTGAGAGAAGGTTATTGTGAGAAATTCTAGAGGGAAGTCTGGGACTGGACGTAGAACGGGAAGTTCAAACCAGTATAAAAATTCCTGGAGTGCTCATTTTTATTTACTTTGCTATTATCATCTATTTCCACATTTATATTTAATTATATTCCATATTACATGATCCTAAGTGATAGCTAGCCACAATAGTCACTTTCACTCAAAGCCTAGGGCCACTTCCATTGTGTTTGAAACGATGCTTCTGAGTCTTTCGATTATAAAAATTGAGGTGTTTATCGATTGTTTTCTTTTGTTATCCATTATATACTCCATCAAGTGTATACATTATACATCTTGTCATCTCTAAAGATAAATGATTATTTGCATTGATCAATGGTTATGGTTAGTGCCAATTCCTTTAGACTTGTAGTGAATTTACACCTGAACTACATATGATGTGGATTTTTGACTCGAAGGTTTATCCAACTTTAATTTTATTAGACTTGCTCCCCCTCTCTCTTCCTTTAACGAATATTTTGCCCGAGTATCTATCTTCCTAAGTAACTACAAAAATATGTTCATTTTTAAGATGCGGTTACCCGAACCTGAAATTTTAGAGAAATTTTGATCCGGTCAATCCTGATACGAGATCGGAATGGCAGGGATTCTAGTATGCTCGTCGGGATTCATGTCATGATTTCATGTGACATATATAGCGAAATGTAAGAAAAGTTGGTTTGATTTCTTTTGTAACTCTTTATGTTAGAGTTTTAAGTAGAAAATGTTGGGCGTTTTTGGAAATTTGAAAAACTGTTTTTAGTTTTTGAAAAAAAACTGTTTGGCGGGAGGTATCTTTTTGAACAAAAATCCGGTTACATCCATATTTTTCAAATGTTGTCAAAGGGAATTGAAGTAAATGCTGAGCCAAAAGAACTACTCCCTCAATAGGAGTATTACTATGAAAAGGAAGTGAGAGAAAAATCCAGATAATACTGCATCAAAGCCTTAAGACGGTGACAAAACATAAGGACTGTGCCTTTCCATAGAGTATAACTTCAACCCAATAACAATACATCGAAAACCAGAGATAACCATAAAGTATAGGGACTGAACTGTAATCCTAACACTCACTTCAATGGGCAGAACTGTGGCACAACCATCAAGTGTCAAATATGAAGGTCGTGCCGCGGTTTCAAAAAGTAAGCCTTAATAGGTTGGAACTACGACACAGTCTTTAAGTAATAACAAGATATAAAGATCGTGCTATTGTCCCAAAATAAATACCAATAGTATAAAATTGTGGCACAATCCATAAAGCAACTATATGCAATAGGGATGTGTCGCAATCATAAACTAACATTAAAGTGGCAGGGCTGCGCCGCAATCTTATATTAATATTGAAGTAATAAGGATACACCCCAATCCTGATTTGGCACTAAAGTGACCGAACAACGCATCAATTCCAAAGAAATACTACCTAACAAATGCAAAGATTCGAAGGGAGAAATGTAGCAAAAAGCCACCAAGTACATTGACAAACCCATAGTAGAAGCTGGCCCAACGTAGAAGGACTGCATGGTTGTAAACGCTATAGAACTTTGCTATCAAATAGTGGATCAACAGAAACCACCCTTCATAATTAAATAAGAGAGCAATATTATAAAGAGTTTGGACTATTCTAGCACTCCAAAAGCTACACTGCACTGCTCCATCCAAAACAATAGCAAAGCACAACGACAAGAGTAACTAAAGTCAAACTGTATAACTCAATAAATAGGATTGTGCCACCATATGGAAGTCTAGCCACATCACCAGAACCCACTGCAAGAAAAAGACCATTTTATAGCACTAAATAAATGTTGTTAATGTATTTTGACAATGTTTATCATAACGTTGTCATATCCATAGTTGTTAAAAAGAGGGTATCTTCTACAACATTATCTATAAGTTGCGACGATGTTGTAAAAAATATATTTATAACACGTTACGAATATTGTAGATTACCCACAAATAATTGAAAAATCTTTAGTAACATTTTCAAATGGTTACAAAATAGTCATTTACAACATGTTTCAAAAATCACGATAAACCTTCTCTTGCTAACATCTTTATGTTGCATACTTACTTTTGTTAATGGTTTCCGGTCATCATAAACTCAATTTCAACAGTGTTATTTACTTGTCGTTATAATAGTAATTGCATCATTTGATCAAAACTGTGCATTACTGTTATACAACTATTTTCTAATGTAGTATTTCAGAATTTCAATCATGTTTATTCAATGTTGCAAATAATGTTCGCATCTCGTTTAATAAGAGTTTTCTATTACATTCATACAACCTTTTTCGAATGTAGTGTTTGACATTGCAATCATGTTTGTTCTATGTTGTATATACAAATTAGATAATGTAGTTTAACTATTAATAAAATTTCATTAATATCATTTGTTAAACATTGCAAAGTTGATTTTGCACAACTATCTTTTACTATTGTATTTGATATTATCACTACAATCATAAATTGTCATAAATGATTTTCAACAATGGTGTTCTAATGCAATTTAAGACACATTTAATTCATATAATAGACGTTGCAGATAAGTATTGTGTAATTATTGTCAGATATTGCAAGTAAAACATGACAATATTTATAATTTTAACAATATATGAAAACGAATTGATTCATTGATTTCTGAAAGATACAAGTACATAATATTAAGAACTATCCAGCAACATAGTTAGTTAAAAAAACATCGCATAGTTCCAACTCAAAAGGTATTTAACATCAAGATGCCTTGGTACATGGTTGTAACTTAAAAAAAATATTATGCAAACTGGATTCATAAGATAACTTAATGCAGAAAATGCAACTACATTGACGTTTACATGTAGAAAGAAACAACTCAAAATTCAGATGCGGTGGTTTCCAAGGAGTTCAACTCTTCTATCCCCTTATTTCACAAAAAATCACAGCCATCCATCGTAACAAATTGATTAATTAGTGGGACCCACCAATTTATTTGGATGGCTAATGATATAGGATGAAGGGTTGAGATTTATGTGGCACATGGTGATGGGAAAGTGGGATAGCGGATTTGAGGTGGTTTCGAAAAGTAGCTTCTACTCCTGCATTACGTGCAACATAGAATTTAGTTGAATGCTAACCGTCACAGTGTACTACAAGATGCGAAAAAAGTGAGGTAAATTAGAAATCCATCAAAAAAATAAAGGGATAAATATCGCAATGTGTACTAGTGTTAGTTATTAAAGCTACAATAGGAGAAACAGGGTGCATTCAAGAAGACTATCTGCATTGTAGGAATTATGATAAGTTATACAAATGTCAGCATTTTCTAAAGCAACTAAATCAACTATGGAGCCATTTTTGTAAGTAGCAATCATCACAAAAGGACAACCATTGTAATACTTATATTAATATCTCATAAAGAAATATATGGCAATATTCTCCATTACAGTCTGTTAATGAGGTCACGATTTCGGTACCCATCTGCCCTACTCTCTCAAGATGGGAAGTTGTGTTTCCTGTTAAATCCAACTAAACATAGATGGAAAACAAATGCTTTCTGGTGGGCTAACTAACCTTCCATTCCTGGCTTTGGTCGGACTAGCTGGATTGGGGCTCTACACTTCGGAATGTGGTTTTTTAAATATCTTGTGAAGAAATGATACAATTCGCTGTAACTGATCAAATTCAGAGTTGTTGATTACGTTATAAATAAATGTAATCCATGCAAGTCATATATTTAACATTAAATGCTCAGAAAAATGCACAATTCCTATGTACAAAAAGAAGTTATATCTTCTATAGTTTCTCAATTATTTGTTTATATCAAAGTGCATTCTAAGTTGCAAATCCTATTACACAGGCAGGACCCTCTATTATAGCCAAACGTGCAGTTACCCAAAACCAATATCTTTTCTTTGATACTCTCAAATCATGGTTTAACTATGTTAGCGTATATCCAAGGAAACATTCACATACTACAAATTTGAATAGGATTCCAGTTTGGTACATGTTGTGAAACAAATATAATGTAACTGAGAATATTTTTCATTAAAAAATGTGATTGAGAATTAGCATGCACAACATCTCATGACTAAAATATAAAAAAACCTATCATTTTAAAACTAAAATGCTAAGCATGCAGGTCATGTTTCGTTTATGTGTCATGTTTAAGTTTATACGTAAGTTACGTTCCATTGTATGCCACAGCACTGTATGTTGTAGCTCTTAACACAAAACTACAGTGCTACAATGCTTAGCATCAACTGCGCTGTAGCCTTAGCAGAGATGTTGTGCTGCTGTAGCACACCAGAGAGGCTGTTCTCTATACCGCAACAACATTGTTCGATAAACATAATTGCAATTTTTTATGTCATTAGTTGTTAGAAAGAGAATGTTAGTTCGTAAGAAGCCTCTGAGAGCTCCAGTGAAACCAGGATGTGTTCCTACATGGCCTAAGCTTGGAAGTTATTTAGTACCATGCACAGTATGTTTCATTTCTATTTATAATCTAGATATACATATGTCCAAGTAAAAAACAATTTCCTTTAGAGATAAACTCTGGATATTTAAGTATTAATATATGTCTCACATAGGACTAGAAATGATTTAATTCATAATACTCTGCCATCCCTAAGCAATTATAATGTGATATGCATGGCTTGATTTTATCAAGGTTTGGATGATGAAGTTGCAACCAGATGGATGTGTGCCATTGTAAGAGCTATTATTCATGCTCGTCTGGTAAAAGTAAACTATATATATTGTCATTGATACCATTATGTACAAATTTGGATCTTAATGTGGTATGTCTCTTATCTTTCGAAAAAGAGGTTGTGTGGTTTCTATGTAGCAGATATATCAACTTTCCTCTTGATGCTGGAATCAAGACCAAGTCTCATGAAAACCTCACACTCGAGGGATATCGTGTATTATGTTTGATCGTGATAAATGTGAAAATCGTCGTGTTTGAATGTGATATATATTGTCGAATCACCCGTTTGGCGTTGACGGAATGTCATATACATAATAACATTGTGATTGTGGGAACGCGAAGCAGCAAAAGTGCTTTAAAAATTTAAGGAAATGTCACCGCTATCTCTCGGGAAATTCTATAAATTTCACTTTTAAAATTCCGTAGTTATGTCGTTTCAAAATTTTCAGTAAGCATTATTGTTGGGAATATAATATTGTCGAGAAGTCGTAGAAAACACCCTGATGATTGAATGTTATTGGAATTTTTTTCTCACGAGTGTTTTAGAGACATTAATTTGTCAAAGGAATGTTGATTAAACAGTCATTCATCACTTTTTGATGATAAATTATCACCAAAATTTCTGCAATTTTTTCATAATGGCAATGGTTATATATATATATATACATTTGATAATTAGAGTTGTATTTTATTCAAGAAGTGCACTCATGATAGTGATTCTGTATTAACACAAACTCGAAGGTAACTTTTATGGAGTTGATTTAATTTTACACCATTTTAGAGGTACGAACTATAAACAGATGTTGTATAATGGAAACCTTCGCCTTAAGATTCAATTATGATAATTGCTCAAGTAGATAAATCGATGTTGGTAAAGCTGTATCCTTTGGAAGAAGTTGAACAACATCATCTGCATAACCATATCTATTAACTCTATTAAATGTGATGTACTTTACAATATGAAACATATTAAATTAAAAATATTTTACAATAAAACTAAAAATCATGTGTTCAAAAAAATGATAACATCAGGTTGAGGTTGTCAAACATATTGTTTTTTATAATATTTACAGTTTGTTGTCTTCGTTAAGACCTTTAACAATACTATATAAAAGTTGTAAAACATTCTTATGACAATTTAATAATATATTATTGAAATATGAGTGTTAGTATCAAATGTGCCATTAACACCTAAAGGATTATGTAGAGAATGAAATTGAAGAAAAAGTAAACCAAAATGAGAAAAAACATAACAACGCACGTTTATAGTGGTTCGGTCAATCGTTGCCTACGTCCACTTGAGATTTTTATTAATGATATAGTTGTTTTAAAATTTCTATTCTTATGGTTCGGTACCACTCGATAGCAAACTATAAGAAATGTGTAAAAGATTGCTCAAGAGCTTCCCTAAAATGATGCCCCTCCACGCCTATTTATGGTTATAGGTTGCCAAGAAAGGCTCCAGCACATCTTCCTCTATGTTATCCCCGTTCTCTAGGTGGTTACTTAAGAAGAAACATGGCACGGTCAGCAGACAGCTATGGATCGATATCGATCCATAAGATCTTCTTATGGAGTCTTCTAACCTCTCTGATGAAGTAATATATCGTTAGGTTTGTGTTTCCAAACTTGTTTGTGTGGATATGAGCTTGTTTCTGAGTCCAAATAATGGATCATTGGAGTAGTAGAGTTGCTGATTTCTAATGCTTGAGACGTTCGATAGCACATGATAGGTGATCAATCTATGGAGCTTGAAATAGGCTCTGGCATGAAGACTAGGTAGCATGAGGAAAATGAAATGATTCTGAGGAGATCCTATGGATTGGTACTGATCCATCAGATCGATGGATCCGGTTGTTGAACTTTGGATTTGTCTTATCTTTGTCTTGTGATCTTGATTGTACTTGGTTTTTGGACTTTAAGGCAATCTACCTAGGCCTTTTACCACGATAGCTTTCAAGTTATATTCGTCAAGTCAATGTAGATACTGTCTGGTCAAAAGATGGGATAACACTTTCCCCCCAAAGTACATCTTGTTGGAAACACGATGTGCTTTGAATCGAGAAAAGTTGGGATTGCCATACCAGACTCCAATACACGCTTCGAATAGCTGTTATCTTTTCTTCAAACCTTTTGGTGAAGTTTGTGTCTATAATCATTCGTTACGATGATTTGCTGGCACCTGAGACTATAAAAACCATAATGTGCTCTCACGATTTCTTATACTGAGCTTGGTGACCTCAAACTAGTTTCTTTTTATGATTTTTCAGGTTTGAATCTGGTTTTGTTCGATTCCAGTTGTTGAATTTTAAGCATGTACATTGTGCTTTGATTTTCCATTGTGCCCTAGTTCCATAAACACACGGTCTCATGTGAAACACTATATACAAACATATATATGCACTTATGTATATATTTTAATTTTTTATTCTTAAATGGCGATTCGATTGGTACCTTTCCATGAGCATGGACCAACATCGATCCATGGCCTTAGAGATAGGCGATTTTGAGGCCTGTTTTCCTAGATCGACGGTTATATATTTGAGCCACCTTCGATTTTCTCATCATTTTATTTCTTGCAATCGATACAAAAATTTTCTCTTCCATTAAAGTGCCTTGACTTCGAATCGAACCGATGTTGTCTTGCACCAGAATGACTGCTGCCCTTTGAACCACCATCTCCAAACTCCGATCGCCACTTGCTTTGTGTCATTTAAACTCGAGCCGAAGTCTCAAGCTCAATCCATCATTTTGACTTGCTTATTGCTTATTTACTTGATTTTTGACATCTCTAAGTAGGTGATGATGGAGATAGACAGAGTTGGAAGGCATCGCTTAGGCGGCCATGGCTTGGAATATGGGACGAGATGAAGGAGGAGACCAAAATTTTCCACACGGGTTAGATGGATATCGATCCAAACCTTGGTTAATTTCATGAACTCCAAGTTCTTTTACGAAATTTTCCTTAAGAAAAAATGATTTGTGTTGAACTTTATCTCCTTGGTTTGAAAGCATTCCCAAAACATGGTCGGCGGCCTAATATCCATCAGGACAGTTAGTGATGATGGTAACTTCAGATGAACTCCGGACTCTTAAATGAACAGTTGTACAATATTGGAAATCAGCACTACATGACACGCTACACTACACTAAGAATTCACCTTAGCACAAGGCATAACTTTTAATCAATCTAATATCAACTATTTTTTGAGTTTTGATAGAAATGGGTCATAGACTTTTCGAGCATCTCTCAGCTTAAGCTGTACGTCCATAGGTTGTAAGATATATTAGATCAGATACCATGTCAAGCTCAACTAGGTTCCACTTGCATAACAAAGTCTGGTACGGCCTGTACCTCAACCAGAAAATCCATAAGAAGAATAGCCTATTCTGAAAGTTCCAGTAGAGCATATAGAAGGCCCAGAAGTTAAACCTACCCCTGACGCTCTTGATGACGCGGTTATATTAGATGGTCCAGCTGATACCGTTGCTTTTAAGATCAAGGAAGGATCTCTCAAGAGAACTTGCGATAAATACGGTATCCCATTTGAGGACATATTAGTTTCGACATTCCTTCAGAGACCACATCATTCACCAGATGGGTATACAACATGTAGTAGGTATATGTGTTTGGTAGGGGACGTCCTACCATTTAATTAGTTCATCCAATGAGCTCTACATATTATGAGACTAGCTCCTGCACTACTCCATCCAAACAGTTATGTCTTCCTTCATAGTCTGTTCATTATTTTTTCTCGCCATTTTGACCGGGTCTCCAGCATCAAGAGATCTGACATCTATTCAATTTTAAGCGCCATAAGGGAAATCCCTCCTTCATCTTCTAAGAGCCATCTAGGGGTTTTCGAATTATAGTCAGCACTTGGAATAAATTAAGATATTTCAAGGAAGAGTTTTTTTTGTTCGTTGTCCTCCAAGTTTTGCACAACGACGGTAGTCTCCCTATACGTCGTGTTTCTATCCTTTTCGAACAAGTTCAAGTCCACATTTCTATTATTGCTCAATGTCATTTTCGCTCTATGTAGATATACCATATGGACCTACTAATGCAGCTTTGGAAAATCCTATCCGACAGCTTCAGTAAATCCCAAAGGAAGAGAGTGAGAGGCCAAGATGATGCTCAGTGATGAGAATCTGTGTGCCTAAAGGTTGTTAGAATTTGATCGTAGTGTTGGTGTTGTTCCGAAAACCACCGAAAGCGATGAGGACGATTCTTCATCCGAAGGTGATGAAGACCACTCAGTCGTGCCCCCGGTTTAAAGACCAGTTATCGAGATTATCCACGTTCAAGAGCACACTGAAGAATGTGGAATCAAAAGTGAAGGTAAAGGGGTAAGAGAACATAGTAAAGAAGGGGAAGGTGACGATGATGACCAACCTCTTCATGAAGAAGTCATAAGATCTGACTTTCCAAGAAAAAGACTTTGATTCCGCCTTTTCCATCTACTTTTTTATTTGAGACTCCCATATAGACTTATGAAGACTTGTATGCTGGTTTAGGGCCAATTTTGGATGGGCTTCCTTCTTTTCGTCAATATAAGCCTTGGGATGTTGGGTCTCCTCTTCGTTTCGAAGACGTGCCTTTAACTAAAGCAGGGAGGATTGCCCCTGCCAGCAAAATTAAGACTCACGGTCTATCGGGGGGATTAGGTCACTTGCATAAACATGCACGTGCGCTACACTTTAATAAGCTTGTCTTGTGTTTTTAATCCAGTGAAGGCTAGCCATCCTTGTTTCATTTGTACACTCCATGGATTGAGGTGGACTGTAAAAACATCCAAGATCACATGGTGTATCAAGTGAGGCGCAAACCAACCATGTGACCTCACAAGTCTAGCCACGATTTTGGTTCTAGCCGGTGTTCAAGTCATGACCGTGGAAACAGAAATAAAGATTATAGCTCACTTGACTCGATGTCGAGGCGTCGGTGTAGGTCCAGGTCACTCCAATCTAGGGATTTGGAAAACAATTCTTGTCTCCATGATGACATTATTCACGGTGACCCTTCTCTACTTCTCTCTTTGCTAAACAAATAGTGCCATCTCATACTTCTTAGCACCCATAGCGTCCCTCAGAATCCATTGCCTCCAATGCCTCCTAATATAAACCTGGAAAGATGCTCATTAAGAAAACTGTAGAATAAGCACTTGTAGAAGCGAATCAGCTGATCACTTTGAACTATCGGTTAGATGAGTTACAATGTCGCTTCCCAAAGATTAACTTTAAAGTTTGCAAGTTCGTTTTGAACTTAAAAGATATTCCTACACGTATCCAGACCGAGACAGTGGCTTATGTCAGCGACGATTATGCTCGGTATTTCATTTGGAGAAGCCTAGCTGAGACGATCTTAGAATACACCAAGGGTTTAGAGGCCGATGTAGTAGGGATGAAACTCACAGTGAACCAGTATGATGAGACTATCGCTGATCTAGAAATGGAGGTCACCAAGCTAAAGAAGGCCAGGGAAGATACTTACTAGAAAATTATGACTAAAATGCAGCGATCGAGCAAGAAAGAAAAAATCACTGAAATCAAGTTGAAGCTGTTCATCACAAGAATCATGAGTTGGCCGAAGAAGTGAAAGAGCTGAAGGCATAGCTCGAAAAGGAAAATAAAGAGAAGGACAAGGCTCTTCAGACTGCTCATAACTATTTCAAATTATTACTCGATGCTCACAAAGAAAGAGATGATGTGTTAGAGAAGGCCAAGAATGTTGATGAATTAGTGGCCACTGCTGAGAGGAAGACTGATGAATTATTGGCAGCCACAGTGAGGTGGATTAAGGATAGCTTCTATCCTCTTATCACCAATTACAACACCGATGCCCTCAAGTTTCGTGACTTGGAGTGGTTCGGCAAAAGTTTCCCATAGGAACTAGCGATGGCATGGGAGAAGATTGTTCGAGATGCGCAAGAACATTCTGAAGGAGGGTGAAGTGGATTTAGTAGAGATAGAGAAAGAGCTCCTGAGTGTAGAGGAAATCATAGCCTCAGAGCCGATGAGCTCATTTTACACCCAGGGTAGGCTGCTATCATTCAAAAAGATCAAGCCAACGGCTCTAGGACTACTCCTCAGGATATCGCTATAGGCATCACTTCTGGGTCTCCAGCTGCTTCGGTCACTCCATCAGATCCTAGGTATAATCCGAACGCACTTAAACTTCACAAGCCCAACACGCTATCTTCTATTCAAAAGGGGAATTCGAATGGTACACCTAGCCATAATGTGCCTTAATCCGGTGGAGGTATATCATTAACTTCACCAATATTTGAGATAGCATACATGATGCCAGTTGACATCACTAATCTCTCATTTCATCCTTTTCAAATTTTATGCCAGCCCGCGATCTTGAGTCTTCCACAAGAGAGCTCCCGACTGAGATCATAAGCAATGACGACCAATTTAACAATCGTGAGTATCTCCAGGATGATTCCGAGCATCCTTGTTAGCGAGGCCTCTGGTTCGAACTTGTTGAAGAACATCTCAAGTCCGCTATGGAGATCAAACAAGAGACATTTTATCTCCCTCCTCTGTTATCCATCACCTTACCTTGCTAGTCCATCTTTGCCTCGATCATGCTGCCTATGGCTGATAGCACTAAGAATGCGCATGTTACTCAAAGTATTCTAAGTACTCAAAGTACCTAGAGAGCTGCCTATAGTTCTCCTTCGAAGGTAAAGGAAGAATGGGAAGGATAAGAAAGCAACCAGATAGATCCATTGCTCCATCCTCGACAGATGGAAAGAAAGAAAGGAAAGAGCAGAAAAAGAGGAACAAGAAGTGATCATTTATCTTCTTCATGTTTCAGTTGTACAGCAGTACTTAGGAACTTTTTGACTTTTGGTTATTTGGCCGGTGTTGTGCGGAATCGGCCCCCGCCTTTTCTTTTTAGTCTAGATGGTAATAAAAATTGTACATATTTTCCAAGTATCATAATATAGACATTTTGGTTTTGTTCGGGTCTTGTATGAATTTGCCTAAGTATTTGAGAAATGCGCTTTACATTCATTGTGTTTGCGATCCACTTCTTGTCTTCTTCATCAGATTAATTCGTTAGTCCATTTCATCACTTGTGAGTCAAGAATGACCTTTCAGATGTCTATCCCCACATAACCATGTTCAACTCTGGAATTTGGTCAAATTCCAATTTCTTTGGAGGTTAACTTAACATTTATTTCAAGGATGTATCGAGTGCAATCGTTTCTATCCCTGGGCATCAATCGAAGTAATTCATCTTTGGATGGTTCTATGGGCATCCTTCTGTAAAGTGCATGCGCTGACTATGTCGAATTCTAGGTATCAATTATGGTTAACCATTTAAGATAGTGGTTTAAACAACCTTATCTGGACATTTGTCTTTGATGGCTCCCGACTCCGGACATTGATCGAAGTTTGCAGTTGAGATCCCGCCTATATCTAGTCGTTGACCTTTTTGTCTTGCCTATTCTAGGCAAAGCGTAGGTGCTCTGCCAAACTCTGGGCACAAGCAGTAGAGGTGAACTATCTCATTCAGCCTTTGAATATTTATACTCCTACCCTAAGTTAGCAGTTAGAGCAGTTGTTTGACATCATCTTTGGATGCCAAGTGTGGTTGAGCCTCTTGCGTCTGATCATGGGCTACAGAAGCTTAGTCGGAACCTATCTTTGGGTACATACAAACCTGCATTTTGCACATGCAAATTTGTGTAAGTATAACATTGATTGTTATGTTAAGTCAAGCATGAATAGATTTATAAGCTCTGGAAGTCATTACTTTTATAAAACATTAAAAATGATAATTTCTTTCTGAATGCAGGAGAAATATGTACAAATTTACATTCAAGTGAAACAACGTCGTAAGTGTTCGTTGTTCCATACCTGCGGGAGTGAGATTCCGTCTACCGCTGCCAGCTTGAATGTGTCATCTCCAAGCTTCTGTTCAATTACTTACAGGCCTTCCCAAGTCGAACTAGGTTACCAAGGCTATGGAACATCCATTTAAGAACGAGGTCACCAATGTCAAAGGTCTGAGACCTGACCTTGGTAGTACAGTATCCGACGACTCAGTTACGGTGTGCAGCTGCTCTCAATTTAGCTTCGTCATGCGTCTCATCGATCATACCGAGAGACTCCAGTAGGAGTTCTCATTCATTCATGGATTATAGTGAGTCACTTAATGAGAAGGCAATTTAATTTCAACCAGGACCACAGACTTTGATCGATAAACTAGGGCAAATGGAAAATAGCCACTTGCTGAAGTATGAGTCATTTGATAAGCCTAAAGTGCTAATGGAAGTTCATTGACCCACTTGCCGTAAGCCTTCTCCAACAGCTTGTTAAGAATGGACTTGATAATCTTATCCACTACTTCAAACTATGCGGGTGCACTGCCACAACAAACCTCTTCTCAATGCGTTGCCTACGAATGAAGTCTTTGAATTCGACATTTCAAATTGGGTCCTGTTATTGGAAATAATGGTTTACGGAACCCTAAAATGACAGATAATGTTTCTGGATACGAAGTTGATTACTTCCTTTCTAGTGATTGAGGCTAATGGCACCGGTTCACCCATTTGGTGAAGTAATCAACTGCTATGATGGCATACTTTGCACCACCTATGAATATTGGCAACACACCAATGATATCAGTTCCTTAGACCACAAACAGCCAAGGACTTACCATTTGAGTGATCTTCATTGGTGGCGATCTTAGTATCTTGGCGAATCTTTGGCACCTGTTACACTTTCTGGTGGAATCAGCTGTATCTCGATTGATAATTGGCCAGAAATAACCACAGCAAAGGATCTTCTTCGCTAGGTTTTACCCCCTGGTGTGGTTGCCACAGGCCACTTCCTGAGCTTCTTTCAAAACTCGTTTGGCTTCATCGTCGATGCCACACCGAAGCATAGGGACAAAGAATCCTTTTATGTAGAGTACTTTTTCTTACATGATGAGTCTTGCAGCTTTACAAAGGAGTTGGTGTCGTTTGTTCTACCTTGCAGAAGGATTCCTCTTTATAGATGGTTCTTTATCAGAGTCATCCATGATTCCGTCTCATGTTTAGCCTCCAAGATCAATCAACATCCATCTGGTCGATGCTCGAAGCTGATTGTACTTTCACCAGAACCAAGCCGAGCTATGCATCTCTGAAATTGGCCAACTTAGCCAATGAGTTGTCCTTCGCATTCTCCTCTTTGGGAATATGCGTTACAGTGTAATATTCAATATCACTAAGCAACTCAAGGTCTCAATTTAGATAAGGAGTTAACCTCACTCCTTTTTCCTGAAACTCTTTCCGCACTTGGAATACACTAGTTGGGAATTGTAGAAAATTTATAAATTATTTACTCCCAGTTCCTTGGCAATTTTGAGTCATGCAATCAAGGCCTCGTATTCTGCTTCATTGTTCATTGTGGGAAAATCGAGTTTTAAGGCATTACAGATTGGGTGTTCTTTGGGAGTCACCAGAATGACTCTAGCACCAGAACATTGCTCATTAGATAAACCATCCACGTACATCTTCCATCTGTCATTTTGCTCTCCACTGCTCTCCTAAGTGTCATCTCGCATGGTGTATTCAACAATAAAATATACTAAGTCTTCTCCTTGGATCGCTCAGCTTAATTCAATGTTTCATTTCCGCATTCCATAAATCTCTGGTAGTTGCAAAACCAGTCTCAAAGGCAGGTCAGTAAGAACTCTGATGGTGAGCCTAAAAGTAAGGGCGGAACTTCCTTGAAGTAACAAATAGGCAGTATGTGAACTTTTCCAGCTTTGGGTAGTTTCTTTTTGCTCATGTCAACCATTTACTAATGTAGTACACTGGTCATCGGATTCGGGACTCTTCACGTATGAGTGTAGCGCTCAAAGCATGCACTAACACTATTAATGCCAGATAAATAAACAAGTCCTCGTCATCCAGTGGTTTTGATGGAAGGGAGGTCTCTCTAAGTGATCCGCCAGAGCCTAGAATGCATCTATACATTCCTAGGTCAAAGAAAAATTCATCTTCCATTTCTTTATTACATCGAAGAGTGGGATGCATTTTTTAGTGGCTTTGGAAATGAATCAAATCGATGCGACGACCTTCTGATTCAAGCTTTGAACGTCTATGATCATTTCTAGGGCTTGGATGTTCTCTCGTGCTTCAATCTCCCCAGATTAGCTTCGACTCCATGGGTGTTTACGATAAAGCCTAAAAATTTCCCCAATGCAACGCCAAATGAGATTTCAAAGGGTTAAGCTTCATTCCATATTTTTGGAGAACACTGAACATCTACGCTAGATTATCGACATGGTTCCCCAATCACTGTGACTTTACGGGCATGTCATCCATGTAATCTTCCATCGAGCGCCTAATCTGATCTTTAACCATCTTATAAACCTACCTCTAGTAAGTTTCTCCAGCATTCTTTAGTCCAAAAGGCATAACAAGATAGCAGTAGAGTCCCAAATCAGTTATGAAGCCGATGTGTTCCTCTTACCGTCGCCCTCTTTAAGTAACACTGGTAGATCCACGCATCCCACTGGCTCAATAGCCATCATGTCCCTGGATCCAAGATTTACTGGCTTTAAGTACTTTGCCTCTGGAAGCATCTAGTCATAGGCTCTTTTAAATAGAATTTTGACTGAACTCCCATAATCAACCAAAACCTTCCTCACCACAGTAGAGCCAATTATGGCCGAAATACCAAGAGGATCCACAGTCGAAACCTCTACCCCATCAGAATCTGGATTGTGGAAATTAGTTACACTGTTGAGCTGCCTCACTAGAGCACCAACTTCGATGGCAAAAAAACTGTCATTCACTGCATGCTTTAATGCACTAACATATCGCTCCATCTCGTTCTGACTCTTCTTAGTTGGATGCGGTCCACCGAGTATAGTATTTATCACTAAACGTTTCTCAATACACCTGGGTTCGTCAACACTAGGCCCAGCTTACCTGTACTAGGGTTAGAAGTTTCTTTCCCACCACCCTATAGGGCTTGAGCAAACTGTTGTAGTTTCCTCTTCGAATTAACTCATCAATCACATCACACAAATGTCTGCATTTATTAGTGTTGTGACCATGCATCTCATGAACTATATAGAGCTTGCCAGAAATCTTTTCTTTCTTAGTCGACTCTTTGGGAATCAGTTTCCTGTACTGCTCTTTTCTATGAGTAGCCAAATAAATGTTTTTAACTGAATTATTTAGTGTAATGTAGTTATTAAACTTTAGGATTTTCGAACGTCTTCTCAGATCCAACTTCTTATCCTAAGCTCCACTGCTCTCTCCTTGTCCACCACTTTGGCTCTCCTCATTGATATCACCATTTTAAGAACACCCCCCGTTCACAACAACATTAAGCTATATTATTTCTACCAATTGTCCAACACTGGTCTTTCTGCTGGTTGTATTTGGCTCCACCAAGCTCAAAAACTGATTCGTCTTTCTATAAAATATATCCATCATCGGCAGAGGTTTCATCTTTAACCACCTCCCATAATTGGTCTTGGGATGAATCTTCCTGATCAATGCCATCAATATGATATCCTCCTAAGCATTTCTCACTTCTGTTATTGTAGTATGAAATCTGTGCAAGAAATCATTCAAAGGCTCTCCCACTCCTTGAAAGAGGTTTGAATGTGACATAACATGCTTCGGACGGGCTGTATGTATACAAAATTGTTTGAGGACAAGTCAACTGATCGAAGGACGATATGGATCTTGCGACAACTGGGTGAATGACATCGTTGCTACAATTTTTAGGAAAATCAGGAAACAATGACATTGCACAATATCGGTGGCCCTGGTGGAATCCATATGCTAGCCATACTTCGTCGGATGTTGCCTCAAATTCATCTTTCCATTGTATAATGACATCGTTGGCATCACAAACCTTCATGGGTATTCCTCATGCAAAATATCCTCAATGAATGGATTCCGGCTCGAGGAGGAACCCCACTCATCATTATTCTGGTACCGGTTCTAATTGATAAGTTTTCTGAGCATTTCAGTCAAATCTGGTATAGGTGGATCTACTGAACGATGGTAAAAAATAATCCACCCTAAGTGTTGGGCCCGGCAAACGCTATTGGTTAGTCTCCTGATATTATGGTTCCCCTCACTCCGAGAGAACTGTTCACTCAGTAGTTCCATGTACATTGTCTGTTCATGGAAAATCTGGAGCAGCCGCATAACCTCCAACATTCTGGTCGTTTGCAACATGTCTAAAAGCCAAACCGCAACGTCACCCTAGAGCCAACTACTCATGCCTACATTGGATGGTTCGGTACCGATCCCTCTTGATGGATAAGTATCGATCCATAGGCCTTGGTCGTGGCTTGGTCCTGCCTTTATTTCAATTCTAGGCTTCCTTCATTGGCATCTTTTGTTTCCTATTCCTCTGCCTTTGCATCAATGACGAAGAACTATTAGATTTCAAGCCAGAAAGTGTTTTGTCCCTTCTGCTTCTCCTGAGGTCATTGGTAAGTTGGTTCAACAAGTTCAAGCTCTGCTTCATCTGCACATTCAACTCCTTGTGGTTTTCCTGGAGCTTTTCTTTCATTCGTTTCATCATGTGGGCCATTTTAATTTTGGTGATCACATCAGCTGGGTTCTGAACATCCGTAGTGGTTGACTGCGCAACTTCTTGACTTGTTATGGATCAATCTCCTCAACATCTTCAACAGCACGCAAAACAATGGAGAGGTCTCTTTTAGGTGCCATATAGCAAGCATTTGTGTAGTTTCTTGAAAATCTAAGTAGTCGGGAATCCCAAAAATGATGAAAACTGGATATATCTCTTAGATTTATACAATCCAATAGTATACGACTGATCCAAACAGGTCTGAGAATCGCTCTCAGTGAAAGCACTAAAATGTTAGTACCAGAATATGGCACTAACACTCAAGAGGTTATTTAGAGAATGAAATTGAAGAAAAAGAAAATAAAAATGAGAAAAAGTAGAACAATGAAGATTTATAGCGGTTCAGCCAATCTTTGTCTATGTCTACTTGAGATTTTTGTTGATGATATAGTTGTCTTAGAAGTGTTGTTCCTTTGTTTCGGTACCATTCGATAGCCAATTACAAGAATGTGAAAAAGATTGCTAAAGAGTGAAAAAGATCGTCAAAATGATACCCTTCCTTGCCTATTTTTAGTCGTACGTCGCTAGGATAGGCTCCAGCACATCCTTCTCTACGTTCTCTACGGTCTCTCGTTGGTTACTAGAGAAGAAACGTAGTCACGTCGGTATGCAGCTATGGATCGGTATCCATCCATAGGCATGGATCGGTATCGATGCATAAGAACTTCTTATAGAGTCTTCTACGATTTGGGATAAATCAATTTGCTGTTAGCTTTGTATTTCCAAACTTATTTGTATGGTTATGAACTTATTTCTAAGTCTAAATGATGCATCGATGGAGAAGTAAAGTTGCCAATTTCTTGTGCTTGGGATGTTTGATAGCTAATTGTAGGCGATCAATCTATGAAGCTTAGGATAGGCTTTTGGCATCAAGACTAGGTAGCATGAAGAAAATGAAATGATTCTTAGGAGATCCAATAGATCGGTACCAATCCATAGCTATAGATCGGTACCGATCCATCAGATTGATGCATCGGGTTGTAGAAATTTTGGATTTATCCTGTCGTTATCTTGTGATCTTGGTTTTAATTAGTTTTCAGAATTTACAGATGTTTCTCCTAGCCTTCTACCATGATAGCTTTCAAGTTCTATTTGTCAAGTTAATCGAGATACTAACTGGTCAGAAGGTGGGATAACAATGAGCGTTAATAATATCAACCAAAAATTATTAAATATAATGTCGGTAACAATGTAAATAAACAATTTCCTAAATATGAAGTATGATAATAGCATGTAGCTGTTGTAAATATAACTTCGAGTTTGCAACATTTGTTAAATTTTTTTGAATATTATAAATTACAATGTTTAAAATACATCATTTTATTTACACATTTTTATAACATTACATATATTTCATGAAGAAATGAGTATACTACAATGTAATAAGGTCATTATTAAAAATTGTTTTCTACGGCGGTTTAAACAAAGATTGTAGAAATATTTTATTTTGCAACATTTATATAGAGAAAATCTTTAGAAAAATCTTCTACAACATTTTTCTTAAATGTTGTGAAAGATATAAAAAAATTACAACACTTAAATGAAATGTTGGTAATTCAATATTGTAAAATGGTATTTTTATTGTAACAACCCACCCTAAGTTATCTTAGCAATAATCCAGACTGTAGCTTCACCCCCATAGGAATAAAGCTATGAAGAAAGGTCAATGTTGCTCAACTTCCATAGTCTTAATAGATAAAAATCCATATTGAACCATGGCTTATTCTAGTTTGGATTTCCCGCTTAAATTTCAAGATTCCCTACCAATTTCAAAATCCATCAACCCTAATTAATGTTTTCCATCGAAGTCCACGTTAGCAATCCGTGTACAATAAATAAGCGAGAAGGATTGATCGACAAGTTGCATAATCAAAAGGGCAGGAATCAAAGAAGCGGAAGATGGATGTTAGCAATTAGTGTGGATCTTTATGGACTAAATAAATACACCAGTGAAACATAAAATGGGACTTTTACTTTACTCTTTTTGGGCATACGAATCGAAAATCACACTTTCTGCCATATTTATTTATTTAAGAATTAAAGGAGAAGATATTGACATTTTGCCCACGGACTTCGGATTCATTGACATCCAAACTATGTAAATTCTTTGTATCCTTTATTGCTTTTAGTACATAAATAAATCCTTTGTGATTAAGTAAGCATTAAAATGACATAACTACCTCCTTTAAAGGCAATCTTAATGTTACTTAATTTTGTTGATTAATAATCACAAAACCGTTCAGCATCGTGATTACTTCAAAAATATTTAGGCCTTTTTGAGATGAAAAATCTCATTAACATTTTTGGCACTAGAAAGTGGATGATTTCCCTCTCCAGTAAAATTTATACGCATTTTCCTTAAACATCATGAATTATGTTGATTCCAACACTCCTTCTAACTAAGAACAACTTCATCTGACCTAAAAGAACCAAAAGGGCACTCCTCACCTCTATAACCCTGGAATAAGCTTCTATAGAGTTACCCTTTGATCCTATCTTAGCCGCTCTACAAGCCTTCACAAACCAAATAAGCTAATGCATGGATGGACTAGAGAGTTTTATGGCCCAATACCCTGTAGGAAATCCGGATTATGGATCTTAAGGTTGGATTAACACTAGAGGGGGGAAGGGGCTGAATAACATTTAATGGATTTTAATGACTTTTTGAAGTCTTTTCAAATTAAACAAATATAGAAGCGATTTCACAAACACAAAGAAAATCACAAAATCGGATACAGATGCAAATAGTAAATAAAACAGCAAATGAAAGAACACATTGGAATTTTATACTGGTTCGGAGTTACCAACACCCAGTCCCACTCAATTTCTTGTGCAGATTTCTTTTCAAATATAATGTCGATAATACAACCTCGATTTCATGGCCATGAGATATAGTCACTTGTCTTTGAGTCCAAGGAAAACTCTCTTGATTTAACTAGGCTGCAAGATCACCTAATTGATTTATTAGCTATAATCACACCCAACTGTTTTACAGGCCACAGTCACACCATTTTCAATATCACTTTGATAGATAGAGAGACTGATATACTTCTTTGATTACAAATGATCTTGTAACTCTAAATAGCACTGGATCTTTGAGAGAGAGTGATAGTGAATCAAACTAGAGATGATCGAGTTTGATTCACCTAGGATTTTGGGAGAATTTTGTTAAAGAATTCGAAATATAAGAAAATGTTTGAGTGGAGAAGAAAGAGTGAAGAAAATGAAGAAAAACTAACTTAAAATTCGTTGAAAACAACTAGTATTTATAAGAGAACAACAGTCATTTCCATTCGTGAAAGATTATGACGAATAGTCTCTTCTTTTCAAAGTTTGAATATTGAATTCCATGGTGAACATGTCGACATGGAGGTTCCGGGATGCGACATGTCCATGTGTATTTTGAAAATTGATTTTGTTTTTAAAATGATTTCAATTGTAAAACTTGTCAAAACAATTTCTAAACTTTGTAAACCATTTTGAATATAGTTTAAACTTATAAAAGAGATTTAAAAGGTAATCTTAAAAATATATAATGTATAATTGTTACCCGAATACGTGACCTAGCTACAAAGCGATAGTTGCGGAGGCTATGATCAGATAACTCGATTCATGATAGGGCTAGAAGTGTGAGGCTCGATGTGACTTTGTCGGCCTATATATTTGGTTTGGTGATGGACGTTAGGCCTGCCTGGGTTAGTCTGAGTGGTTCGGTCAAGATATTCATGGAGAGGTGGCTCAGCATGAATGGCTCGGCAGGGATGATTTCGCACGACGTGGTTTGGCCCAGTTAGATTGGTATAACAATGGCTTGGCATGCATTTGTGGCCCGACATTCTGTAGGTTGGCCTCAGAAGGATGGGTTCATCAGTCCCCGTGCTTGGTGGTTTGACCTTAGGGGGATTGTTTCAAGTGGATCGGCCATGTTGGTCTGGCCTTGGCGGGTCGGTCAAGATAAATGAAGTAGAAGTGGGTCGACCGTTGTAGCTAGGTCAGGGTGATACGACCAGCATTCTTTTGCTTCGAATCAAACGACCACTTGCTACGAGTTACGTGAGAAAAAACTTCAAGTCACTCGCAAAAAAACCCGAGCTCAGCCAAAGTTGGTCGGCAACCACCTTTGGATGGTTATATGGGCATCGTTCTCTAAAGTGCATGCTCTGACTATGTCGAATTCTGGGTGTCAGTGTGGTTAACACTTAAGATAGTGGTTCAAACAACCTTATCCGGACGTTTATCTTTGATGGCCAGTATGGTTAACACTTAAGATAGTGGTTCAAACAACCTTATCCGGACGTTTATCTTTGATGGTTCCGGACTCCGGGCATTAATCGAAGTTTGCGGTTGAGATCCTGCCTATACCTAGGCATAGACCTCTTTGTCTTGCCTATTCTAGGAAAAGCGTAGACGCTCTGCCAAACTGTGGGCTCAAGCAGTAGAGGTGAACTATCTCATTCAGCCTTTGAATATTTATACTCCTACCCTAAGTTAGCAGTTAGAGAAGTTATTTGACATCATCTTTGGATGCCAAGTGTGGTTGAGCCTCTTGCGTCCGATCATGGACTACAAAAGCTTAGTCGGAACCTATCTTTGGGTGCATACGAACTTGCATTTTGCAAGTGTAAATTTGTTTAAGTATAACACTGATTGCAATGTTAAGTCAATCATGAATAGATTTATAAGCTATGGAAGTCATTACTTTTATAAAACATTAGAAATGACAATTTCTTTTTGACTGTAAGAGAAATATGTACAAATTTACATTCAAGTGAAATAACGTCGTAAGTGTTCGTTGTTCCATACCTATGGGAGTGAGATCCTGTCTACCGTTGCCAGCTTGAATGTGTCATCTCCAAGCTTTTATTCAATTACTTATAGACCTTCCTAAGTAGGGCTAGGTTACCAGGGCTATGGAATATCCATTTAAGAACGAGGTCACCAATGTCAAAGGTCCGAGACGTAACCTTGGTATTACAGTGTCCGACGACTCGGTTACGGTGTGCAGCTGCTCTCAATTCAGCTTCATCATGCGTCTCATCGATCATATCGAGAGACTCCAGTAGGAGTTCTCATTCATTCGTGGATTATAGTGAGTCACTTGATGAGAAGGCAATTTAATTTCAACCAGGATCACAGACTTTGATCCATAAATTAGGGCGAATGGAAAATAGCCACTTGTTGAAGTATGAGTCGTTTGATAAGCCTAAAGTGCTAATGGAAGTTCATCGACCCACTTGCCATAAGGCTTCCCCAATAGCTTCTTAAGAATGGACTTGATAATCTTGTCCACTATTTCAAACTATGGGGGTGCACTGCCACAACAAACCTCTTCTCAATGCGTTGCCTATGACCGAATTCTTTGAATTCGACATTGTCAAATTGGGTCCTGTTATTGGAAATAATGGTTTGTGGAACACTAAAACAATAGATGATGTTTCTAGCTACGAAGTTGATTACTTCCTTTCTAGTGACTATGGATAATGGCTCAGGTTTAACCCATTTGGTGAAGTAATCAACTACTATGATGGCATACTTTGCCCCACCTATGGATAATGGCAACACATTAATGATATCAGTTCCTTAGACTACAAAAAGTAAAGTACTTATCATTTGAGTGATCTTTATTGGTGGGGCTCTTTGTATCTTGGCGAATCTTTGGCACCTATTACACTTTCTGGTGCAATCAGCTGTGTCTCGATTGATAATTGGCCATAATAACCACAACAAAGGATCTTCTTCACTAGGTTTACCCCCCTGGTGTGGTCGCCACAGGCCCCTTCATGAACTTCTTTCAATACTTGCATGGCTTCATCGTCGGTGGCACACCGAAGCATAGGGACTAAGAATCCTTTTATGTATAGTACTTTTTCTTGCATGATGAGTCTTGCAGCTTTACTGAGGAGTTGGTGTCGTTTATTCTACCTTGCAGAAGGATTCCTCTTTGTAGATGGTTCTTTATCAGAGTCACCCATAATTCCTTCTCATTTTTAGCCTCCAAGATTCAATCAACATCCATCTGGTCGATGCTCGGAGCTGATTGTACTTTCACTAGAACCAAGCCGAGCTACGCATCTCCGAAATTGGCCAACTTAGCCAATGAGTTGGCCTTCGCATTCTCCTCTTTGGGAATATGCATTACAATGTAATATTCAATATCACTGAGAAACTCAAGGTCTTAATTTAGATAAGGAGTTAGCCTCGCTCCTTTTGCCTGAAACTCTTTCCGCACTTGACATACACTAGTTGGGAATTGCAGAAAATTTGTAAATTATTTACTCCCAGTTCCTTGGCAATTTTGAGTCACGCAATCAAGGCCTCATATTATGCTTCATTGTTCGTTGTGGGAAAATCGAGTTTTAAGGCATTACAGATTGGGTGTTCTTTGGGAGTCACCAGAATTCATTAGATACACCATCCACGTACATCTTACATCTGTCATTTTTCTCTCCACTGCTCTCCTAAGTGTCATCTCGGATGGTGTATTCAACAACAAAATATACTAAGTCTTATCTTTAAACCACTCTTCTAGGGTGATAGGTTATGTCATACTAGCTTAATTCAATGTTTCATTTCCGCATTCCAGAAATCTCCGGTGGTTGCAAGACCGGTCTCAAAGGCGGGTCGGTCAGAACTTTGATGGTGAGCCAAAAAGTAACGATGGGACTTCCACGAAGTGACAAATAGGCAGTATGTGAACTTTTCTAGCTTTGGGTAGTTTCTTTTTTCTCATGTCAACCATTTACTAATGTAATACACTGGACGTCAGATTCGGGACTCGTCACGTACGATTGTAGCACTCAAAGCATGCACTGACACTACCAATGCTAGATAAATAAACAAGTCCTCGTCATCCAGTGGTTTTGATGGAATGGAAGGTCTCTCTAAGTGATCCACCAGAGCATATAATGCATCTATACATTGCTGGGTCCAAGAAAAATTCCTCTTCCATTTCTTAATTACATCGAAGAGTGGGATGCATTTTTTAGTGGCTCCGGAAATGAATCAACTCAGTGCGGTGACCTTTCGATTCAAGCTTTGAATGTCTGTGATCATTTCCAGGGCTTGGATGTTCTTTATGTTTGCACCAAAATTGGTCACAACACTCTTCGGGAGTCTTTGAAGAGATAATAATGAAGAATATAAATTGAAGATGAGGATTATCTAACAAAAACTCCAAATAACAGCAACGTAAATGAGTAGACAAGCGATTTATAGTGGTTCGGCGAGTTGCCTACGTCCACTGTGAAGTTTTTTTACAGCTTTATTGATTTTCTTTCAATGATTACAAGTTGTTACAGCATTCAACAGCAAGTTACAATTGGAAATTCGAAAGCAACAGCGAGAATTTGATGTAGGATGATGGAGATCTCAATCCACAGAGTTTTGCCGTTTTAGAGTCGAAAGATCCCTTCGATTCCATATGCCCAAGGCCTTATCGATGCAAAATTACCCTCATACTTCATCGACACGAAGTACACAACTAAGGTTATGCTGAAGACATTGAATTCCATCGATGCGAAACGGACGATGAGCACATCGACTCGAAGCCCTCGTTCACATCAACAAGCTCATAACTCCATCCACTGCATATCAATACGAAAAACAATTTCGTATCCATCATTTCTCATCGATGCGAACGGATGTTTCATACCCATCCAAGCTCGGCGATACGAATTATCATTTCGTATCCATCATTTCGACTCGCATCGATATGAAAAACTAATTTTCAACCTTTTACATCGGTTCAGGAGAGGATCGATACAAGAGGATAGTCAAAAACAATCATCAAGCGCTTTTTCAACTCGAATTTCAAATCGGTTTAGGAAAGAATCGATACGAAATTCAATAACGAACAAAATTGACAACGACTCATGAACACACAACGTTAACAAGAGTCAAATTAACATATGTACATATATGTCGGACTAATATTTGATTTTGAACATTCACAGGGATCGAATACTCATTTTGTTACGATTACAACAACCAACAGCTAAGCACTATTATACAACAATCAATCATATCAACGCAAGGTTACAGCCTTCGACAAAAGAGCAATGATTGTTCAGAGAGAAATTGCAGCTTTTCAAAGCACGTCATGTTTCCACAAGATGTACTTTGGGGGGCAAATGTTATCCCGCTTTTTGGAAAAGCCGTGATACCAAAAGATCGATTGAAAACAAAGGATAGTTCGCCTCAGAGATTGGTCGTACTTTGCTTCACTATGGATATCGTTGAATTTTGTCCAAGTCTAGATTGAGCTACAATTCATAGGACATGACAAGAAAGATCATAGAAGCCGGCATCTCAAATTTCAAGTCAATCCGACTTCATACGCTCAAGTTATGATTGATTCAATGAGAAGAAAGGAGCTTCGGTTTCGTATCCATCCCCCAAGCTCCAGTTCGAATCGATAGTTTTTGTATCGATCAGAAGACCAGCTGCTTCGTGTCCATCAAGGAAAGCCAGTACGTATCGTTCGAGTTCAAATCCATCGGGGTACCTTGGTTCGACTCGATCGTATTTGAATCCATTGACATCTCCCTGCTTCGCATCCATTAGGTCAGAGCACTTCGTATCCATCAGGTCGCCCTGCTTCGTATCCGTTAGGTCAGAGCGCTTCGCATCCATCAGGTTGCTTTTCTTTATATCCATCAAAGGGCTCCAGTTCACATTGATTGACTTTGTGTCCATCGGGGAGCTATGTGTCTCGAACCCATCAAATAAAGGCCTGTTCGTATCCATCAACCTTTATTAATTCGTATCCATCGATGTAGCAGTTGTTCGAATCCATGGATAATGATCATTTCGAATCCACCAAGTTAACAAATAGGGATGACGTGTTGTCCCTCAATATGAATGAGGCAAAATCTATGGAATCGATGTGGTCAACTCGGAGCAAAAACCCGATCGAGATGAAGTATGAGTGCCACCTCACTACATGACCACGTGAGTTGATGGAGTCGAAGGGATCGATTCGAAATGATGGTTTCGAAGCAATCATCCAACGAAAATCTCTAATTCGTATCGACCATATCTATCGATCCACTGATCCAAATGCTATGAAATTTTCAGTGGAGACTAAGCAAAGGCTAACGAAGCTTCACACCAAATTTCAGCTCAATTGGACATCATCTCGATCGATACGAAATGATTTCGTATCGATCTCAGATCGGGCCGAAACTTTCAGGAAACGGTCGTGTGGGCCTCCTCACGTGCCAGACCGAGTCTCACGAAGTTTGGGCGAAATCTCAGCCTCCTACGCCTATAAATAGAGCCCCAGAGCCTACAGAAAAGGGATCTTTCAACTCTAAAGCGCTAAAACTCTGCCGGATTGAGATCTCCATCATCCTACATCATATTCTCGCTGTTGCTTTCGAATTTCCAGTTGTAACTTGCTGTTGAATGCTGTAACAACTTGTAATCATTGAAAGAAAATCAATAAAGCTGCAAAAAAACTTCACAGTGGACGTAGGCAACACGCCGAACCACTATAAATCGCTTGTCTACTCATTTACATTACTGTTATTTGGAGTTTTTGTTAGATAATCCTCATTTTCATTTTAAATTCTTCATTATTATCTCTTCAAAGACTCCCGAAGAGTATTGTGACCAATTTTGGTGCAAACATTTTGGTGCTTTCACTGAGAAAACCCAGATTTTCTCCTGCTTTTTGGATCTGCCGTCGATACCGGATTGAATAAATCTAAGAGAGATCCAGATCATCAAATCCAAGTTCCTTCCCTTCTATTCAGATTTGCATAAAGTCTAGGAAAGGAATTCAACCTTCAAGATGGTCAGTACCAAGACTACATCCAACATTGGCAATCAAGAGGAACAGGATAGACAAAATCCTATGCCACTGCCTCCTTCTAACCAAGACGTTGCTGGACACTCAAAACCATTGGGTCCGTCACTAGATAAGAATTCCAGTTGCTACTCCAACAGCCGACCCAAAGTCGGCAACAACTAGCAGAACAGCTACGCGCTAACGCCGAGCTGATCAACCAGCTGGATCGCCAGAAGCGAAAGAGATCCAAGAGAGACCACGCTTCTAACTCCTCTAGCGAAAGTTCTACATCTTCTGACTACCATCACCGATCTCCACGGCCCCGGCCAGATGGGAGTCACTTACAAGCTACTGGAAATCAACCAGTAATGACCGTTGGACAGCTGAGAGTTGGTCCATCGGCCAGTTTCCAAGCCGGACCCTCCTCCTGAGGGGGTACCGTTCCTCACCACCCCGCAGAATACCGCGTCACGAATGCCGCGGATGAACCAAGGGTCGATGCCCCAAGTCTGTCAAACCCGGACAGTCGTCAGCATGGGTGTATGCCTGAACCGTACGTCCCACAGGACTACGAGCCAAGAAGGCAAGATTTGGACTGTAGACAGCATCCGGTCCAACCCCAGAATATGGGATTCCATCATACTTCGGCACAAGCTGCGCAGAACATACGAATGCCGGATTTTCCGACCATGATACGTCAGATGATCCGTGAGAGCCAGGGATTCACAAACGACGATTGGGGAGTTTCCCGAAGTCACACTCCTTTTACGGACGATATTCTTACTGCTAAACGCCCATGGTGATTCAGAACGCCAACTCTACCCATGTACGAAGGAAACTCCGATCCCAACAAACATATTCTGAAATATGAATGGTCGATGACAGCTGCCAGAGCAGACGATGCAGTGAAGTGTTGTAGTTTCCACATATCCTTGGGGGGCATTGCTACCATGTGGTTCACTCGACTGCCACCCCGATCCATCTCTTCCTTCGACCAGTTGGCCATGAAATTTGTTGAACAATTCCGCATGCACGTCGCAAGGCCAAAAGATGTCAACACTCTATCTAGCGTCACCCAAGCTCCTAGAGATACGCTCAGACACTACTTAGAGAGATTCCATACTGCATGTGCAGAGATCAGCAATCGAACGATAACTCCATCCTTATGGCGTTGACTAAGGGGATCGACCCCGATTCTGAATTTGGCAACTGGTTGGTCAGAAAACCACCTGCATCATTGGACCGTTTCCACGCCAAGGTGGCTCAATTCCTGAGAAGGGAAGATGCAAAACAGTCTAGGAAGCAAAGTGATGCAGGGCCACACACGGAAGGGATCCAAAGCAATGTCGCGATCAAATTGTCCGGTGAGAGCTCCAAAAAAGTTCAGTTGAACGTTAAAAACAAACAAACTCGGCAAAGAGAGATCGCGAATCAAACTAGAAAACGAGATCAAAATCGCGGCCCACAGCGCAAGAATCCTATGTTTGACAGTTATACTCCTTTGAATACATCACTGGAGAACTTGTATTTACAAACCTGTAATACAATTCAATACCAAAAACCCGCACCAAAACCGTCATCAGAGAGGCAAATCCAGACGGGAGAATTTTGTAGGCTCCACGAAAGCTACGGGCACAATATGAATGAATGTCGTCACTTACAAGATCTCGAAGAAAAACTGATTAGAGAAAGAAAACTGGAGCAGTTTGTTCGGGCGCCGTAGCATGGAGAAGCGGGCCCATCAAATCAAAATAATGAACCCAATCGACCGAGACATGAGGACTCTACCCGCCCCGGTGGGAGATTGGTGATAAACGCCGTCAGTGGCGGACCCGCTTTGTCAGGAGCCTAGAACGACGAGGACCTTCATCACTGTTATACATGACAGGCTCTATTTAATCTATGAATACTTTGCAATTTCCTTTACATTCTGAAATTTGAATTTGTAATAAGGCACTGACTTTGCCCTGTTTTTCCGTTGCAGCAATAAATTACTATCTCTTTAAGCTAGAGCTATGATTCACCAAATGCAACGTTCAACAATCACGCCACACAAAGATCTAAGTTCCATCAAACAATGGAATTTATTCAAATAGCGAGTGACTGTGATACGACCGGCCACTCACTAAGTGAAAGCCCAGCTCGGGGGCAAGCCATCACATCAAAGGCTGAATTGGACCGACACACGGCAGTCCTACAACTAACTGCAAATTCCCAGAGTGCGAATTGGAGTATAAACATCAAATAAATCATTCCCAGAGTGCGAACGGACTCCAAATTCTCAGAGTGCGAATTGGAATATAAACATCAAATAAATCGTTCCCAGAGTGCGAACGGACTCCAAATACCCAGAGTGCGAATTGGAGTATAAACATCAAATAAATCGTTCCCAGAGTGCGAACGGACTCCAAATTCCCAGAGTGCGAATTGAGTATAAACATCAAATAAATCGTTCCCAGAGTGCGAACGGACTCCAAATTCCCAAAGTGCGAATTGGAGTATAAACATCAAATAAATCGTTCCCAGAGTGCGAACGGAATCCAAATTCCCAGAGTGCGAATTGGAGTATAAACATCAAATAAATCGTTCCTAGAGTGTGAACGGACTCCAAATTCCCAGAGTGCGAATTGGAGTATGAACATCAAATAAATCTTTACCATAGTGCGAACGGACTCCAAATGCACAGAGTGCGAATTGGAGTATAAACATCAAACAAATCGTTCCCAGAGTGCGAACGGACTCCAAATTCCCAGAGTGCGAATTGGAGTATAAACATCAAATAAATCATTCCCAGAGTGCGAACGGACTCCAAATTCCCAGAGTACGAATTGGAGTATAAACATCAAATAAATCGTTCCCAGGGTGCGAACGGACTCCAACTTCCCAGAGTGCGAATTGGAGTATAAACATCAAATAAATCGTTCCCAGAATGCGAACTGACTCTAGGTTCCCAGAGTGTGAACCGAAGAATAAATCCATCGTTCTCAGAGTGTGAACAAACTCCTACTTCCCAGAGTGCGAATTGGAGTATAAACATCTATTCCAGGTTCCCGGAGTGCGAACCGACACATCAATTCAAATTCCAACTTCCCAAAGCGTGAATTGGAGTATAAACATCCATTCCAGGTTCCCAGAGTGCGAACTGAAAACACAAATGCCAAATCCAACTTCTCAGAGCGTTAATTGGAGTATAAAATTCCAGGTTCCCAGAGTGCGAACCCAAACATACATGCTATCTCCAAATTCCCAGAGTGTGAATTGGAGTGCAAATACCAAGTCAAAGTTCTTGGAAGTGCAAACTGTATTACAAACTTCGACAACTCTCAAATTCCCAGAGTGTGAACCAGATTATCGATCATAAATTATTCTAAGTCCCTGGAGCGTGGACGTGTGCTCAAGATCTGCGATAGGTGCAATCGACCACCGAAATACAAATGTTGTTCCCCGGAACTGGGGGAAAGAAAGCTTAAGTGTTGATCACTAACCGAAACAATACAACGTCCAAAGTTCAACTCATTCATCAATCACAACATGTGAACAAGATTTTCATACTTGGCAAATAAAACAAACTCTACTTGACGGTAAAAACACTACAAGTACACAGGACTGAAAGCCAAACACTGCAAATACATAAGCACAAAAGAAATGAGAATTAAAACGAAGAAACTGAACTTTATTTCAACTAACTGTATGTGAAGATTCATGTACAAGTTCCTCCAAAAAATTCCTTCTAGCAGGGGGTCAAGCCTGCATCTATACATATCCTACGAAAGGAAAATAAAGTAACTTCCTAGCTGCCAAAAATTCACCATAGGGGATCATCTACTTTATCTTCTTTGGTTTCCTCTTCAACGCGGGATCACTGGAAACACTAGTAGTTTTTCGCTTAAAGCCCTTACCCTTCGACGGGTCATCCTCCGATGAAGGCATTATATCGACATCTTCCTCTGGGCTTGAACTCAAAGAAATATTCTCTTCTGGAGGAGTCGAAGGGGTCGGGTCTACCACTGGGGGTGGAATGGATATGCTAGTATCGACGAGCGTGCCCCCGGGAGATATCACCATAAGAGGAGTTTGGCCGACCACCGTCGTAACACTCTCGGAACTACCACCGTGTGCTGCCTCCTCCATCTCTGCGTGGATTTGGGCCAGTATCTCGGTTTCTTGAGCAGCTCGTGCCTCCTGGTAGGCAGCAACCGCCTGTGACGAAACACTGGGGGCAAACGAGAAGCCACCCAAGACAAAGGACATGTCCGGGAAAGGATCGCTATGTTGGCCCAAGAGTTCATTCACCATCTGCTCGTCAAAAGAAATCGAGCTTCCTTGTGCCACTCCGATTGGTGCGAGAATTACCATGGATGTCGCCTCAGTAATGATGGCCCCCTGTGCTTGATGCGAATCTTGGATTGGAGGAGGCGCTGTCAGTGTAACATCGCTCACTGGACAAGAGAGAAGACGAGTTATCAATACAGGCTTCAATACAGATATTTCAGTTTAAACTCACACGAGATTTGTGCGAAGTACCTTCCTTAACTTGGCTTGTGGCTGCCTGAATAGCTTTCGAAGAATGTTCCTTTATGGGGGATAAGCGTGGCTGTTCAGGGTCATAACCTGGAATCGGTTGCGGCTCAATCACTGACGTCGGCTCCGATCCAGATGAAATAATCAGCTTCGAACTTGTAGTTGGATGCACAACGCCAGACCCCTCACCAACCTCCAAGTGTTGGGTACCAGTCTCTCTTTAGCATGAGAGATCATGTAATCGTGGAGAACCTTCTTCTCATCATCAGTCAACATACGGTTCTCCAACTCGAACTCATCAACAGCTCCGCCCAGTTGCACTGCTTTCTCTTCTTTGACTATCAAATTCCAGGCGTTGAAAAAATGCGTCGGATAATCGTCAAGCCATGTCAAATTTCTATGCCTCAGTACATTAGCATTATAAGTAACGAGAAGTTCTTCTATCTCTATCTCTAGCTTAATCTCTGCTTGATGAACTTTCTCATCGACTTCGGTTTTCGTCGCACGGACCTTCTCCAAGGCCGCATCTCTTTCTCTCCAAAATTCCATCGCCTGATCACACGCTTCCTGTGCAGAAACGTTAGCGGTGTCCCTCTCTTTCATAATCTCTGAAACCCTAGCCTTGATCTCATTTAACTCCTTCAGGGCTGCGTCCCTTTCGGTAGTTACCATAGTGTTTCGGTGGCCCATATCCTCCACCGTGGCATAATACTCACGCTTCATCCTACTATCATTGCCCGAGCTTCATCGGCTTTCTTGATTGCTTCCATCTCTGATTTCTGAGAAGATTCAGCTTCAGTATTCAGCACTTCGATGATACGGATCTTTTGAGTTAACTCGACTTGTAACTTTCCGACGGTAGCCGCTCGTTCAAAGGCTAATGCCCACGCTTTCCCAGCCGATTTAGACCAAGCCTTGTACTGGGCGTAGAAATCGTGCACATAATCGTGCACCATCTGCTCAGCCTCCGTTGGGATTCTCTTCAAGTGAGATGGGAAGATATAATTATCAAAGCAAATGTTCGAGAAGTCCTTCTTTAACTGGGCGAGCTTGATCGCCCCTTCCCCTAAGATTTCTGTGGGAGGCTATTCCATGACTATTGGGGTTACCGCCTCGGATTTGGGATGATGAGACTCGGACCTTGAAGACTGTGAAGCCGACTTATGCCGTGAAGGTTCCGAGGGACGAGAAGCATAAGCAGGAGGTTGAGAAGGAGCTCTGGGAGGGGGAGTGCGAGATCGAGATCGACGTCTGTACTCCCTATCTCTATCGTATCTTTCTTGGCCGGAGTAGCCAGAATATCCATAGTCGTAATCTCTGTCTCCTTCCCTTCTGTGCTATTCATAATACGAAGAGGATCTACGAGCATGTCGAAGACTTCCCAGCATCGAGCCTCCTTCAGTCATAGTGTCTGCGAAACAAGATGAAGGTAGAGTTAGGCGATAATTCGAAATAGATAGCCTACGGTTAAGGATTGTGCAGTGTCGTGAAATGTGTGTTAATGTGTAACCCCCCGACCAACCAGAAGTGTCGACCACGTCAGAAGGAAGACACTTGCTTAATACTAGGGCGTGCTGAGGTTCATCCAATCCGACATCATGCTGCACGAACACATCGTTCGGAATTGGAACATCAGCGAGCCCTTCATAAAGGCTTTTTGTCCTTGGGCAGATATCTCCGAAATTCAGATTCCGCAAGCGGGCCGAGAAGTTACCACAGATTTCCATCTCCCCTCTTTAGGTTGCTTAGATATGGCAGCCTTGCCTTTTCACTTTTCTTCAGAGTTCAAGGTCACATCCGTAGGCTCAGCCAAAGGCTCATAGTCAGTATGAGTTCTCTCCGAATCAGCTTCCTCGATTATGAGAACTTTAGGTTTTCTCCATTTAACTCATTCTCTCTATGCAGTTCTTAAGACACCGTCAAGCATTATGCTTTGTCTTCGTTCAATCAGCCCAAGAATCCTAAGATTCCTATTTGTCAATAGCAACTCGATGTTCCTCTTTGCACTCGGGATTTCTTGAAAAACCCGAACTATCTCCTTGGAACGTTCACCTTCGGGTCGCTGGATTACGGCTGAAAAGGAAAAGAGATGTGATTTCGACTTCAAGTACATCAGTTTTATCAACTGCCCGGAAAAATAGCAATACTCACGTCTAAATAGCCATCGCCGAGCAAACCCTGGGGGGCATCTGACATAAAACCATTCCGTCCTGAAGTAGCTCAGTCTAGTCCAAGCCCCTGTGATCACTTGGCATTTCCTTACCGCCTCAAGGAATGTGAAAGATGGACTATCATTCCGACTCTTGAAGTTGAACAAGTATCTGATCTCGGTCGGGTTCGACGGCCGATAGAGATACTCCATAAATGCAATGAACAAGTTATTGAGCAAAGCATATCCGTTTGGATGCAGTTGAGATGGGGCGATCCTCAAAAATGACAATACTTCTCTTATATACTGGTTAAACGGAGGGAGTGTCCCAGTTGCGCATGCACAGCGATTGAATGCGGTATATCCCTCCGGTGGATTGTGCGGTCTATCGTTTGGCCCCGGCAATAATGCGTCATCCACCGACAAACCATGCCTTAGGCATATTCTTCCTAGCATGTCTTCCGAAATGTTGGACGGAACAAAGTCTGATGGGTTGCTAATGAAGGATGTGTCAGGTAACTCGTCCGGAGCTGGACCGATAACTTCAATCTCAATCTCCAGTACTTCAAGCACGGGAGGGACTGAACTTTGAGTTTCTTACGGTTGCGAACTTGAAGTTTCCATAACTAGCTAATTCACGAGAAATCATCGTTAGATGCTAAAGACCCCGTGCATTCCTCGGTGTAAAGTGCATGAATGTGTGTGCAGTGATGTGCATTACTTGAACAAACTCTACATAATAAATTGATATGTATGAACGACAAAACTCTGAAAATCACACCGGAAATGATCGTCATCGCTGACCGTCACAACCGTACCATCCAGACGCAAGCGGTCGATCCAAGTTAAAGTTTGTTATATTCTTGTTGAGTTACGGTTCCATCGGCGAGCTTCGAAAGGTAGTCCGATATGCAGTTCTATGGTCAAGTTCAGTCATGCAAGGCAGAAGCTCGCCGGAGTCAAGTATTCTAATGCGCAAAAAGTTCTCTAAGTTCGTTTAATCTCAACTTGGAATCGGTCACCACAGTTTAAATTCGTATCGAGTCAGGGATATATCATCAACCATGTTCGAATCGATACGTTTCGTATCGATCAGGTTCGACTCGAGACGATTTGTATCGATCGTTTCGACTTGATACGTTTCGTATCGATCAAGTTCGGAACGATACGTTTTGTATCGATCAATGGCACACCATTTCGCATCGATTTGAGAACACAGGCTTCGCATCGGTCGCCGCTCTCGTGTTCGTATCGATACGAAATCACATACTCTCCTTCGATTCGAAAACTACCATTGCAGATCGACACGAAACGAAGGCAGAATCGCTCCTCCATAACTCCTTCTTCTCCAAAAAAGGCCTCAACTCCATGGCCGCGCTCCGTCCCCAATCTTGCTCTCATTCGTCCAGATCTCAAATTCATAAAAACCGATCGTAAAAGCACGAAGGATGGATTGGGATTTCGAGTTTCATCGTTCTAAACGTGATTCTATCCATAGATTACCTGATTTTAATGTTTAATTTTGAAGGATTGGAGGACTGAATCGATTCGAAGACTAACAGTTTCTCTCTCTCGAAATCTCTACCGATACGAAGGAAAAAGGGCAGCAGCAAAAGTAAAAAAAGGTGAAAAATGGCTAAGTCCACACTATTTATATGAAGCCATAGAAGAACCGAGTCGATTCGCCTCCCAATCAACTTGACCGGTCGCAACCAGTAAAAACACGGATCGGTTCTAAAGCTCCATTCGAATCCATATGCCTAAGGCCTTATCGATGCGAAATTATCCTTATACTTCATCGATACGAAGTACACAACTAAGGTTATGCTGAAGACATTGAATTCCATAGGTGCAAAACGGACGATGAGCACATCGACTCGAAGCCCTCGTTCACATCAACAAGCTCATAACTCCATCCACTGCATATCGATACGAACAACAATTTCGTATCCATCATTTCTCATCGATGCGAACGGATGTTTCATACCCATCCAAGCTCATCGATACGAATTATCATTTTGTATCCATCATTTCGACTCGCATCGATATGAAAAACTACTTTTCAACCTTTACATCGATTCAAGAGAGGATCGATGCAAGAGGATAGTCAAAAACAATCATCAAGCACTATTTCAACTAATTTCAAATCGGTTCAGGAGAGAATCGATACGAAATTCAATAACGAACAAAACTGACAAAGACTCATGAACACACAACGTTAACAAGAGTCAAATTAACATATGTACATATATGTCGGACTAATATTCGATTTTGAACATTCACAGGGATCGAATACTCATTTTGTTACGATTACAACAACCAACATCTAAGCACTATTATACAACAATCAATCATATCAACGCAATGTTACAGCCTTCGACAAAAGAGCAATGATTGTTCAAAGAGAAATTGCAGCTTTTCAAAGAACGTCATGTTTCCACAAGACGTACTTTGGGGGGCAAATGTTATCCCGCTTTTTGGAAAAGCCGTGATACCAAAAGATTGATTGAAAACAAAGGACAGTTCGCCTCAGAGATTGGTCGTACCTTGCTTCACTATGGATATCGCTGAATTTTGTCTGAGTCCAGATTGAGCTACAATTGATAGGACATGACAAGAAAGATCATAGAAGTCAGCATCTCAAATTTCAAGTCAATCCGAGTTCATACGCTCAAATGATGATCGATTCAATGAGAAGAAAGGAGCTTCGGTTTCGTATCCATCCCCCAAGCTCCAGTTCGAATCGATAGTTTTCGTATCGATCAGAAGACCTGCTGCTTCATGTCCATCAAGGAAAGCTAGTTCGTATCGATCGAGTTCGAATCCATTGGGGTACCTCTGTTCGACTCGATCGTACTCGAATCCATTGACATCTCCCTGCTTCGTATCCATCAGGTCAGAGCACTTCGTATCCATCAGGCCGCCCTGCTTCGTATCCATCAGGTCAGAGCGCTTCGCATCCATTAGGTTGCTCTGCTTCGTATCCATCAAAGGGCTCCAGTTCACATTGATTGACTTTGTGTCCATCTGGAAGCTATGTGTCTCGACCCCATCGAATAAAGGCCTATTCGTATCCATCAGCCTTTATTAATTCGTATCCATCGATGAGACAGTTGTTCGAATCCATGGATAACGATCATTTCGAATCCACCAAGTCAACAAACCGGGATGACGTGTTGTCCCTAAATATGAATGAGGCAAAATCTATGGAATCGATGCGCTCAACTCGGAGCAAGGACCGGATCGAGACGAAGTATGCGTGCCACCTCACCACAAGACCACGTGAGTTGATGGAGTCGAAGGGATCGATTCGAAACGATGGTTTCGAAGCAATCAGCCAATGAGAATCTCCAATTCGTATCGACCATATCTCTCGATCTACTGATCCAAATGCTATGAAATTTTCAGTGGAGACTAAGCAAAGTTTAACGAAGCTTCCCACCAAATTTCAGCTCAATTGGACATCATCTCGATCGATACGAAATGATTTCTATCGATCTTAGATCGGGCTGAAACTTTCAGGAAACGGTCGTGTGGGCCTCCTCACGTGCCAGACCGAGTCTCACGAAGTTTGGACGGAATCTCAGCTTCCTACGCCTATAAATAGAGCCCCAGAGCCTACAAAAATGGGATCTTTCGACTCTAAAGCGCCAAAACTCTGCCGTATTGAGATCTCCATCATCCTACATCATATTCTCGCTTTTGCTTTCGAATTTCCAGTTGTAACTTGCTGTTGAATGCTGTAACAATTTGTAATCATTGAAAGAAAATCAACAAAGCTGCAAAAAAAAAATTCACATTGGACGTAGGCAACACGCCGAACCACTATAAATCGCTTGTCTACTCATTTACATTACTATTATTTGGAGTTTTTATTAGATAATCCTCATTTTCAATTTATATTCTTCATTATTATCTCTTCAAAAACTCCCGAAGAGTGTTGTGACCAATTTTGGTGCAAACACTCTAGTGCTTCAATCTTCCTAGATTAGCTTCGATTCCATGGGTGTTTATGATAAAGCCTAAGAATTTCCCCAATGCAACGCCGAATGAGATTTCAAAGGGTTAAGCTTCATTCCATATTTTTAGAGAACACTGAACATCTACGCTAGATTATCGACATGGTTCCCCAATCACTGTGACTTTACGGGCATGTCATCCATGTGAACTTCCATCGAGCGCCTAATCTGATCTTTGACCATCTTGTTAACCTACCTCTAGTAAGTTGCTCCGGTATTCTTTAGTCCAAAAGGCATAACAAGATAGCAGTAGAGTCCCAAATCAGTTAAGAAGCTGATGTGTTCCTCCTACTGTCGCCCTCTTCAAGTAACACCGGTAGATCCACGCATCCCACTGGCTCAATAGCCATCCTGTTAAATCTCTGGATCCAAGATTTACATGGCTTTAAGTACTTTTCCTCCAGAAGCATCTAGTCATAGGCTCTTTTAAATATAATGTTGACTGAACTCCCATAGTCAACCAAAACCTTCCTCACCACAGCAAAACCAATTATGGCCGAAATACCAAGAGGATCCATAGTCGAGACCTCTACCCTATCAGAATCTGGATTGCGGAAAACAATATCATTAGTTACACTCTTGAGCTACCTCACTGGAGCACCAACTTCGATGGCAAAACAACAGTCATTCATTGCATGCTTTAACGCACTAACATACCACTCCATCTCGTTCTGACTCTTCTTAGTTGGATGCGGTCCACCGATTATAGTATATATCACTAAACGTTTCTCAATACGCCTGGGTTCGTCAACACTAGGCCCGGCTTACCCGTACTAGGTTTAGAAGTTTCTTTCCCATCACCCTATAGGGCTTGAGAAAACTATTGTAGTTTCTTCTTTCGAATTAACTCATTAATCACATCACACAAACGTATGCTTTTATTAGTGTTGTGACCATGCATCTCATGAACTATACAGAGCTTTCCAGATCTCTTTTCTTCCTTAGTCGACCCTTTGGTAATCATCTTCGTGTACTGCTCTTTTCTACGAGTAGCCAAATAAATGTTTTTAACTCAATTATTTAGTGCAACGTAGTTATAAGACTTTAGGATTCTCGAATGTCTCCTCGAATCCAACTTCTTATCCTAAGCTCCAAACTGTTCTCTCCTTGTCCACCACTCTGGTTCTCCTTATTAACATCACCATTTTCAGAATTCCCCCATTCACAGCAACATTACTCTATATTATTTCTGCCAATTGTCCAATACTGGTCTTTCGAGCGGCTATATTTGGATCCATTAAGCTCAAAAATTGATTTAGCTTCCTATAAAATATATCCATCATTGGTAGGGGTTTCATCTTTAACCACATCCCATAATTAGTCTTGGGATGAATCTACCTGATTAATGCCATCAATATGATATTCTCTGAAGCATTTCTCACTTCTGTCACTGTAGTACGAAATCTATGCAAGAAATCATTCAAAGGCTCTCCCACTCCTTGAAAGAGGTTTAAATGTGACATAACATCCTTCGGACGGGCTGTATGTATACAAAATTGTTCGATGGACTTTTCGAGTCAACTGATCAAAGGACAATATGGATCTTGCGATAGCTGGGTTAATAACATCATTGCTATAATTTTTAGGAAAATCAGGAAACAACGACATTGCTTAACATCGGTAGCCCTAGTGGAATCTATATGCTAGTCATACTTCATCAGATGTTGCCTCAAGTTCATCTTTCCATTATACAATGACATCGTTGGCATCGGAAACCTTCATGGGCATTCCTCATGCAAAATATCCTCCATGAATGGATTCCAGCTTGGGGAGGAACCCCACTCATTATTATTCCGATGCCGGTTCTAACTGACAAGTTTTATGAGCATTTCAGTCAAATCTGGTTTAGGTGGATCTACTGAACGATGGTAAAAATAATCCGCCCTAAGTGTTTGGCCCGGGAAACGCTCTCGGTTAGTCTCCTGATATTATAGTTCCCTTGACTCTGAGAGAACTGTTCATTCATTAGTTCCATGTACATAGTCTCTTCATGGAAAATCTATAGCAGCCGCATGACCTCCAACATTCTGGTCGTTTGAAACATGTCTAAAAGCCAAACCACAACGTCACCCTAGAGCCGACTACTCATGCCTACATTGGATGGTTCGGTACCGATCCCTCTTGATGGATAGATACCGATCCATAGGCCTTAGCGGTGGCTTGGTCCTGCTTTTATTTCAACTCTAGGCTTCCTTCATTGGCATCCTTTGCTTCTTGTTCCTCTGCCTTTGCTTCAATGACGACGAACTATTAGATTCCGAGCCAGAAGGTGTTTTGTCCCTTCTGCTTCTCCAGAGGTCATTGGCAAGTTGGTTCAACAAGTCCAAGCTCTGGTTCATCTGCACATTCAACTCCTTATGGTTTTCCTAGAGCTTGTCTTTCATTCGTTTCATCATGTGGGCCATTTTAACTTTAGTGATCACAACAGCTGGGTTCTAAACATCCGTAGTGGTTGAATGCGCAACTTCTTGACTTGTTGCGGATCGATCTCCTCCACATCTTCAATAGCACGCAAAACGATGGACCGGTCTCTTTTGGGTACCATATAGCAAGCATTTGTGTAGTTTCTTGAAAATTTAAGTAGTTGAGAATCCAAAAATGATGAAAACTGGATACATCTCCCAGATTTATGCAATCCAATAGTATACGACTGATCCAAACAGGTCTGAGAATCGCTCCCAATGAAAGCACCAAAACGTTAGTATCAAAATATGGCACTAACACTTAAGAGGTTATTTAGAGAATGAAATTGAGGAAAAATAAAATTAAATTGAGAAAAAGTAGAACAATGGACATTTATAGCGGTTCAGCCAGTCTTTGTCTATGCCCATTTGAAATTTTTATTGATGATATAGTTGGTTTAGAAGTGTCGTTCCTATGTTTCGGCACCATTCGATAGCCAATTACAAGAATTGTGAAAAAGAATGCTAAAGAGTAAACAAATCCTCAAAATGATACCCTTCCATGTCTACTTATAGCTCTACGTCGCTAGGAAAGGGTTCAGCACATCATTCTCCACGTACTCAACAATCTCTCGACGGTTACTCAAGAAGAAACGTGGTCATGTCGGTATGCAGCTATGGATCGGTACCCATCCATAGGTATGGATCGGTATAGATGCATACGATCTTCTTACGGAGTCTTCTACCATTTGGGATAAAGCAATTTATCATTAGCTTTGTATTTCCAAATTTATTTGTATGGTTATGAACTTATTTATAAGTCTAAATGATGCATCGATGGAGAAGTAAAGTTGCCACTTCCAATGCTTTAGACGTTTGATAGCAAATTATAAGCGATCAATCTATGGAGCTCGGAATAGGCTTTTGACATCAAGACTAGGTAGCATTAAGAAAATGAAATGATTCTTAGGAGATCCAATGGATCGGTACCAATCCATAGCTATAGATTAGTACCGATCCATAAGATTGATGCATCGATTTGTAGAACTTTTGGATTTATCTAGTCTTTATCTTGTGATCTTGATTTTAGTTAGTTTTCAGAATTTACAGATATTTCTGCTAGCGTTCTACCATGATAGCTTTCAAGTTCTATTCGTCAAGTTAATCTAGATAGTAACTGGTCAAAAGATGGGATAACAATGAGCGTCAACAATATCAACCAAAAATAGTTAAATATAATGTCGGTAACAATGTAAATAAACATTTTCCTAAATATGAAGTATGATAATAGCATGCAGATGTTGTAAAATGAAAATTAAAGAATTTGCAATTGTTTTGATTGTTGTCTAACTTCGAGTTTGCAACATTTGTTAAATTTTTTTGAATATTATAAATTTACAACGTTTAAAATACATCATTTTATTTACATATTTTAATAACGCTACATATATTTTATGAAGAAATGAGCATACTACAATGTAACAAGGTCATTATTAAAAATTGTTTTCTACGGCGGTTTAAATAAAGATTGTAGATATTTTTTTATTTTACAACATTTGCATAGACAAAATCTTTAGAAAAATCTTCTACAACATTTTTCTCAAATGATGTGAAAGATATAAAAATTTACAACACTTAATGAAATGTTGTTAAATCAATATTGTAAAATGGTATTATTATTGTAACAACCCACCCTAAGTTGTCTTAGCAATAATCCAGACTGTTGCTTCACCATCATAGGAACAAAGCTACAAAGAAAGGCCGATGCTGCTCAAATTCCATAGTCTTAAATAGATAAAAATCCATATTGAATCATGGCTCATTCTAGTTTGGATTTCCCGCTTAAATTTCAAGATTCCCGCCCAATTTCAAAATACATCGACCAAATTAAAGTTTTCCATCGAAGTCCACATTAGCAATCTGTGTACAACAAATAAGCGAGAAGGATGATCGACACATTACATAATCAAAGGGGCAGGAATCAAAGAAGCGGAAGATGGACATTAGCAATTAGTGTGAATCTTTGTGGACTAAATAAATGCACCAGCGCAACATAAAATGGGACTTTTACTTTACTCTTTTTCGACACACAAATCGAAAATAACACTTTCTTCCATATTTATTTATCTAAGAATTAAAGGAGAAGATATTGAAATTTTGCCCACGGACGTTGGATTCATTGACATCCAAACTATGTAAATTCTTTGTATCCTTTATTGCTTTTGGTACATTAATAAATCCTTTGTGATTAAGTAATCATTAAAACGACATAACTACCTCCTTTAAAGGCAATCTTAATGTCACTTAATTTTGTTGATTAATAATCACAAAACCGTTTAGCATCGTGATTACTTCAAAAATATTTAGGCGTTTTTGAGATGAAAAATCTCATTAACATTTTTGGCATCGGAAAGAGGGTGATTTTCCTCTCCAATAAAACTTATACGCATTTTGCTTAAACATCACAGATCATGTTGATTCCAACCCTCCTCCTAACTAAGAACAACTTCATCTGACCAAAAAGAACCAAAAGGCCACTCCTCGCCTCTATGAACCTGGAATAAGCTTCTATAAAGTTACCCTTTGATCATATCTTAGCCGCTCTTCAAGCTTTCACAAACCAAATAAGCTAATGAATGGACGGACTAGAGAGGTTTATAGCACAATGCCCTGTAGGAAACGCGGATTGTGGATCCTAAGCCTGGATTAACACTAGAGGGGGGCTGAATAGCATTTAATGGATTTTAATAAATTTTTGAAGTCTTTTCAAATTAAACAAATACAGATGCAATTTCACAAACACAAAGACATTCACCGAATCGGATACAGATGCAAATAGTAAATAAAACAGTAAAGGACAGAACACATTGGAATTTTATACTGGTTCGAAGTCACCAACACTCAGTCCCACACAATTTCTTGTGCAGATTTCGTTTCAAATGTAATTTCGATATTACAACCTCGATTTCATGGCCATAAGATATAGTCACCTGTCTTTGAGTCCAGGGAAAACTCTCTTGATTTAACCAGGCTGCAAGATCACCTAGTTGATTTATTGGCTATAATCACACCCAATTGATTTACAGGCCACAGTCACACCGTTTTCAATATCACTTTAATAGATAGAGAGACTGATATACTTCTTTGATTACAAATGATCCTATAACTCTAAATAGCACTAGATTTTTGAGAGAGAGTAACAGTGAATCAAACTAGAGATGATCGACTTTGATTCACTTAGGATTTTGGCAGAATTTTGTTAAAGAATTCGAAATATAAGAAAATATTTGAGTGGAGAAGAAGGAGTGAAGAAAATGAAGAAAAACAAAATTAAAATTCGCTGAAAACAACTAGTATTTATAAGAGAACAACAATCATTTCCATTCGTGAAAGATTATGACAAATAGTCACTTCTTTTGAAAATTTGAATATTGAATTCCACGGTCAACATATCGGTATGGGGGGTTCGGGGATGTCGACATGTCCATGTGTATTTTGAAAATTGATTTTGTTTTTAAAATGATTTCTATTGTAAAATTTGTCAAAAAAATTTCTAAACTTTGTAAACCATTTTGAATATAGTTTAAACTTATAAAAGAGATTTAAAAGGTAATCTTAATAATAAGCAATCTATAATTGTTACCCGAATACATAACCCAACTATAAAGAGATAGTTGCAGAGGCTACGATCAAATAACTCGAGTCATGATAGGACTAGAAGTGTGAGGCTCGATGTGACTTTGTCGGCCTGTATATGTGGTTCGGTGACAAACATTAGGCCTGCCTGGTTAGTCTGAGCGGTTCGGTCAAGATATTCATGGAGAGGTGGCCCGGCATGAATGGCTTAGCAGGGTTGATTTGGCATGAAGTTGTTTGGCCCAGGTAGATTGGTATAACTATGGCTCGGCATGCATTTATAGCCCGACATTTTATAGGTTGGCCTCGGAAGGATGGGTTCATCTAGACCGGTGCTTAGTGGTTTGACCTTAGTGGGTTGTTTCAAGTGGATCGGCCATAATGGTCCGGCTTTGGTGGGTTGGTCAAGATAAATGAAGTAGAAGTGGGTCGACCATTGTAGTTAGGTCAGGGTGATACGACCAGCATTCTTTTGCTTCGACTCAAACGACCACTAACTTCAAGTTACATGAGAACAAACTTCAAGTCACTTGCAAGAAAACCCGAGCTCGGCCAAAGTGGGTCGACAACCACAATTCGACATTGGAGGGTCGGTGTGCTTTGGGTTGGTGTGCAGTAGTTGTCCGCTGTGGGCTGAAGTGTCTTGATCATTGGCTTACGCAGGAGAACTAGCCTATCTTCGTCTATAAATAGTGGTGCAGGGGTACAGTTGAAGAGACCTTTTTTCGGGAACTCCAGAGATACTCTGCTATTTTTTTAGTACTCACTTCTTTTCTCTTCAGACTTGCATGTAAGTTATTTGTTTATGAATAGTATCTGTACTCAAGTAATTGGAAACGTAATAAAGATCATATTCAAAGTGAACATAGGTAATTACGCCAAGCCACTGTAAATCTGGTGTTTCCTTTTTATGTTAATTTTTGCATTCAATTGCTTTATTTCTCTATTTTAATTTACTTTCTTCATTAATCCCTCTACACAACTCTATTTAATGGTGTTAGTGACCAATATTGATGCTTTAACCGAGAATGTGCATTCTCAGGCTGTTAGGATCTACTTTGTCGCTACTGGATTAAAGAAATTCCTCAAAGGAGATCCGAGTTCATTCTCAAGAGTTCATAGAATCTATTCAGAGTTCTGACGTATAACTCTAATATTTGAAGATCACGTACCAGATCAGCCTCCTGCAATGCTGATGTCAATGAGATCGCCAACGTTCAGCAAGTGGGACCCAACAATCAACAAGCTAATACAGGTGCAGGGACCATCACCGTCCTAAACCAATCAGAAGTTGTCACCAGGGTCGAGTTCAATGAGCTGATGACAGAACTTGTGGAAAGTAGGAGACATCTCAATGGGAAAATTCAAACAAACGCCAAGCTCATGACCAGATCGCTAGCGACAACATCAAAACGCTAGAGGAAGCCCCGTTTCCTACTCATCATCTGACAGCTCCGCTTCATCGGATGAATATCCCTGGCATAGACATCGTAGGATTGAAACCGCACAAATAGGTGCAACAGATCAATCCAACAGAAATGGTCCAAGTTCCCTACTTGGGACCATGGCCCCTCACCTGCACCTGGGAGATCGCACTCAAGTTAGAGTGGGAAACTTAGGATCTGGAGCACGAGTGGAAGATGGTCCACCACCTCGCCGGCGTCGTAATGAAGCGGGACCCCAAGACATGCACTTGGGAGATCACCTATCGAGGACGCACTAGCTGGAACGATCACGCAGGATGGATTCCAACTTGCCACCTCCCATCCAGACCCCAGATTTATCAGCTATTGTCAGACAATTGATGACAGAAAAATAGTTCTTATCCTATGATGATTGGGGCGTATCTACGAGCTATACTCCGTTCACAGATCCCATCCTACAGGCTGATCACCCTCAAAAGTTCAGTATGCCTACTATTCCAGCTTATGAAGGGAAGACTGATCCCCGACAGCATATAATGAGATACAAGTGGATGATGGACTCGGGTAGGGCGAATGATGCGACCAAATGCAGATGTTTCCCTATAACCCTATCCGAATTCGCTACCATGTGGTTCACCAGACTTCCCCCACGATTGATCTCTAGGTTTGACGAGTTAGCGACGAAATTTATGGAGTAGTTTAGGATCCATCCCACTCTCCCAAAGGACGTGATGCCTTTGTCCAGTGTGATCCAAGCTCCAGGGGAGTCGTCAAAGGATTATTTGAAAAGATTTCACGTTGCTGCTACTGAAATTAGCAATCCGAATGACCATGCTATCTACATAGCCGTGATGCGAGGAGTAGATCCGGACACAGTTTGGTGATTGGCCGGCAGAGAAACCGCTGACTACCCTAGAACACTTTTATTCAAAGGTGAACCAATTCATGAGAAGGGAAGAGGCCAGGTAGTCAAGAGGAGGTAGTGCACCTAGGTCCAGCAAGGAGGCGATGCAAAAGAACATTGCGGTAAAGCAATCTGGCAAAAACTCTAGCAAGGTCCAAGTCAATGTTCAAGCTAAGCCGGAGCAGTCTAAAGGATCCGGAGGAGGAGGAAATTTTAGATGAGAGAGGGAAGCAGGAAAGTGGAAACCAAGAATCCCAACCTATGGAGAATACACTCCTCTGAACACATCTCTAGAGAATATTTATTTATCAGCTTGTAACACATTCCAATACCGAAAGCCATGCCCAAAGGAATCAACTGAGAAACAAAAGCACACTAGAAAGTATTATCGATTTCATAAGACCTGTGTGCACAATACCGAGGAGTGTAGGCACCTCCATGATGCTTTAGAAAAACTAATTCGCCGGAAGAAATTGCATCGTTTGTTAAGAATCCGAAAGTCGGACAGGGGACATCCGATCCCAATCATGGGCAAGCTTTACATCGACCCAAGGAACCCGCTCGGATCGGAGGAAGGCTAGTCATAAACACAATAATCGGTGGACCTCATCCAGCAGCATGAGTTGGCAGGAAATGGAATGTTATGCCAGTTCCTCGAAGCATGTGGACTTGGAATGCTGCTCAAATACTGAAGATGAGACCCCAGAAAAATAGCAGCAAACAATGATGGATGATGTTTCATTTAGGAGCAGGGATGATGATCGGTTGGAGGCCCCTACTATCGACCCGATGGTTATCACAACTACGATTGGACCGATGCATGTGCGAAGGATACTGATTGATTGTGGGAGTTCTATTAATATTATCTTCAAAAACGCATATGACCAAATGAAGATGGAGGCGAAGGATCTGAAACCATCTAAAGCTCGTATTCACGGCTTTAATGACGGAGCCACTGATGCAATAGGTTCTGTTGAATTGCCAGTTGAGCTAGGGGAAGGCGAACATAGGAGGATACGGATCCTACCGTTCATTGTTTTGGATGTTGATTCCCCGTATAGTGTTTTTTGGTCCAACCGGCTTTGGTGGAATTTAGGGCAGCTTTGGCCTCGTGGTGTTTAACCTTTAAGTTTCCAATAGATAGAGGGGTTGGTGTAGTGCATGGCAATCAAGCGACTGGTCGTTCGTGTTATGTGACTGAGCCGAGAGAGGCCCAGTGGAGGGAGAAGGGAAAGGGTGTGGACAATTCTGTCTGCATTCGTGCTGCCAAAAATTAACAAGTAATGCACAAGCCTTGGCTTGGACAACGAGGTCAATTCGACATTACTTACCTGCCACGGAGGGCTATCCGAGGGAAAGTGCTAGCAGATTTCATTGTAGAATTCACCATATCAAACGAGCCAAGTGGTGGCAATGTAGTTCCCGCCGTTCAATGGAAGCTATACACCGATGGAGCATCCAACGACCATTGTTTTAGGGCTGGTGTTATTCTTGTGAATCCCGAGAACTGATCGATTTGTTATGCTTTGAAACTTGGTTTCCCCGCTACGAACAATGAGGCAGAGTATGAAGCGTTGATTGCTAGCTTGAAACTTACCAAGGAACTTGGAGTAAAATTAGTTGAAATATTTTGTAACTCACAATTGGTGGTGTACCAAGTATGGGGAGACTATCAGGCAAAGGGGCAAAGTCTTGCCGCATACGTTGCTCAGGTTCAAGAACTGTTGGCGGACCTTGAATATTATGATATTTCGCATATTCCACATGAACAAAATGGTGAAGCCGACTCATTGGAAAATTTTGAAATTACTTGTGATGAACAACAGATGGGCTTGGTTCCCTCAAAACCTTACATGCCCCGAGTATAACGAAATGGAAGTAGATTTTGTGTTAGGTGTGGAAATTGAAAGGGAGTCCTGGATGACCCCGTTCATAGAATACCTGCTACATGGAATCTTGCCCGATAGAAAGAATGAAAGATGACAAGTCATTCACAAGGCCTTGCGGTATATAATGCAGGATAGAATAATGTATCATAAAGGATTCTCAGTTACCTTACTCAGGTGCATCGCCCACGACGAGATACAACAGGTCTTAAAAGAAGTTCATGAAGGAGAATGCAGTGGCCATACCGGGAGGGGGCGGACGCTAGCCAAAAGGATCCTCCGCTATGGATACTATTGGCCGACCGTGAATTGGGACGCAGCATACTATGTAAGGAGATACGAAAAATGTCAAAATTACGCAAAGATCCCAAGAGCACTGCCGACGGAACTCACACAAATGGTTAGTCCATGGCCATCTGCAATATGGGATCGATATAATCGGCTCTTTGCCTTATGGTGTGAAATATGCAATTGTCGCGGTTGATTATTTCACTAAGTGGGCAGAATGGGAGCCTTAGCTACGATCACCACCAAAAAGGTCATTAGTTTTGTTGTGCGAAACATTATATGCCGCTTTGGCCTCCCACAAACTATCATTACTGACAATGGAACTCAATTTGAGAGTAGAGAGTTCAAAGAATTCTACCAAAAATATTGCATTGAGAAAAGGTTTACAGCAGTCGCTCATCCCAAAGCAAATGGACAAATCGAAGCCGTAAATAAGACAATCAAGTCTATATTGAAAAAAAGTTAGAAGAAAGCTAGAGGAAAGTGAGTGGATGAACTTCCTACAGCACTATGGGTCAAAAAACCACCTACAAGTCAGCGGTTGGCCGCACTCCATTCACCTTGGCTTACGGCACTGAAGTTGTTATGCCGGAGGAACTTGAAGTTCCCTTTCATTGGGTGACTCATTATGATCCTAGGATGAATTGGGATCTCTTACTGGAACCGTTGGACTTTGTCAACGGTAAAAGCAAAGAAGCTGATTTAGGGGCGGCTGCATGACGGCACCGAGTCGCTCAATATTATATTGAAAAAGTTTGACCGAGAACCTTCGATGCGGGTAACCCAGTTTTGAAGCATGTTTTTCCATTCCATCGTATATGAATCCCATATGGGAAGGTCCTTACGTCATCGAATAGAAGCTTGGAGAAGGAACCTTTAGGCTAGCGACCATTGATGGCGTGACACTCTCCAGAGCATGAAATAGGGAGAATTTGTGTCGTTATTACACTTAGTCCATTTCTTTTGCATTTTAGTAGCAATTGTTTCAGTAAATATTCTTTTGTTGTTATTCTTGGTTTCCAACATGTAATAAGATAATTTAGTTTGTCATTATTTTCTACAATCAATAAAGGCTTGAAGTTGTTTTCATATGAGCTATTAGTGTTTTGTATCTTGTAATTTCGTGGCAAAATAGAATTGCATTAATCTGTCTGGCGTATGAACATACGCACAAAACTAAAAGTCAACCGACTAAAGATTCAAAAACCTCTAAGTCCCCGGAGCATGGACTGGAGTACTCTGAGTCCCCAAAATGCGGTCTAGAGTATAAACTATTCGAAAATCTCTAAGTCCTTGGAGCGCGGACTAGAGTACTCTGATTCTCCAGAGTGTGGACCAGAATATAAACAATTCAAAAAATCTCTAAGTCCCCGAAGGGGGGACTAGAGTATGATGGGTCCCCGAAGTGCGGACCAGAGTATAAACGATTCAAAAATCTCTGTCCCTAGAGCGCGGACTAGAGTACTCAGGGTTCTTGAAGGGCGGACCAGAATACAAATGATTCAAAAAATCTCAAAGTCCCCAGAGCGCGGAATAGAGTAGTCGGAGTCCCTGGAGTGCGGACTAGAGTATAAAAGATTCAAAAATCTCCAAGTCCCCGAAGCACGGACTAGAGTACTCGGAGTGCGGACTAGAGTATAAACGATTCAAAAATCTTTAAGTCCCTGGAGCATAGACTAGAGTACCCCGAGTCCCCAGAGTGCAGACTGGAGTATAAATGATTCAAAAATCTCAAAGTCCCCACAGTGCAGACTAGAGTACTCTGGGTTCCCAGAGTGCGTACTAGAGTATAAACGATTCAAAAAATCTCTAGGTCCTCGGAGCGCGGACTTGAGTACTCTGAGTCCTCGGAGTGTGGAATAGAGTGCAAATGATTCAAAAAATCTCTAAGCCCCCGGAGTGCGGGCTATGGTATAAATAATTAAAAAATCTCCAAGTCATGAGAAAGCGGATTGTAATTTGCGTAACCCACAAGACTCTGAATTTTAATTACAAGTTAGGTGATAAGCAAAATGATGAGAGTCTGTGAATACAAAAGAAACGAAATTTTATTCATTGATCAAAAAATTAAGTTCCATTACAACGTCTCTGAAGTCCGAAGCCAAAGTCTATCCACGATGACTATAAAAAAGAAAAGGAAACAACTACATGATTTAGGTTTATTTAAGCTGACCGAGATATGACCAGATGATAGCTATCTCTTTGACTTTTTCTCCTTCTTCGGCTCCTCCGAAGGCTCCTCAGTCGAACGTTTTCTCCCGGAACCCTTGCTTCTATTCGAGGAAGGAAGAGAGACCTCCAAAGGTGTGGTCCTACCAGGGAGAATGACCTTCAGGGTCCTATTTAGAGGGTCATCGAGTTCCACCTCCTGAGGAAGGAAGCGCCTATGATTTCGACCTCATCATTTTCATCTATAGGCGAGGGATTCTCAAGTTTATCCTCATCTAGTGCCTCGATCACTTGAGCATCAGGTTCAGAGGTGTCCCCAGTGTGAAGTGACTCTACCACTTTCTCTTCCCGCTCCATGGCGACATCGCTCCTTGGAATCAATTTGGGATCAGAATGGCCTACATGAATTCGTGAAAGACAAATGTTAGAATACATCTATTACTTGCCAAAAGTGATGGTTTCTTGAATTCCAGAAGAAAAAACTACATACCATCTTCTAGCCGACTCTCAGCCGTCTTGGGAGTATCACCCTCCAGAATAGGAGATAGAATGTGGACACCAAGCCAGGGCTTCTCTCTATCATAACCAACATGCTGCTCATAAGGCCCAAGTGACGAGCTATCAGCCGACTGAATGGGAGGAGGAACTGGTGACTCGGTGCCGGACGGGCCAACAATGTTGTCCTTACCCTTTGATGATGGGGAGTCTCTTCCGAAGAGGGCTTTGGCCGCGGATAAATCGGAAGGCTCGTTTCCGCGAAGTACCTCCCTCACAAGAGCTTCTTCATCAACCTCTTCAATGCCCAGATCAACTCTTTGAATTTTTATCAAAGTATCCCATGCTTCGGCCAATGATTCGAGGTGACCATAGCTTAGAAAAGATAGGTCACGGTGCATGAGAACTCATGCATTATACTCGGCAATGAGTGGATCAAATAAGCACTTAATTTCTTCTCTGCCGACCTCAGTAGCTACATCAAGACAAGATTTGACTTCTATGAGCTCCATGTTCTTATCCTCCTCGCGAGCTGCCTCCTTTAGCGCTTCAACCTTGGAAAGTTCCTCATCGAGCTTCGTCTTTACGGAGTCGTGTGCAAACATTTCATCGCAATATCGTTGTGACTCTTCCTGCGTAGCAATTTTCTCTTTTTTATCTTTAAATAGAACCTCCACCAGCTCTTTAATCCGTTGAGTGAGAATATCTTTTTCCTTCTGGATAGAGTCTTTCTCTAAACCTAGAGCACCGCTGCGTTAGATTGCTTCATCGATTTCTTTCTTGTGAGTGGCCTCCAAGCGACTAACTGCCTCGGTCGTCTCCTTGGCCTTTTTTTGGGCAGCCTCGAGTTGATATTTATATGAGGATAGCTCTTCATCCAAGGCTTTAATTATATCTTTATCATTAACGGCTTTGAGTTTCAGGTGACCAATTTCGTGTTGACGTTCCATGGAAACCTCGGAAACTTTCTCCACCAAATGTACGAACACATCATGCTGAACATAAACATCGTTGTTGTAGGCAATAGCCTTTGTTTGACATGTTCGCGAATAGGATGAATCGTAGGGAGAAATTTCAATCCATCGAAGCATATCTTTGAGAATGTAGCTTTAAGCTCAACTAACTTTTCTGCTGTCGATGGATCGTGTACGGAGGCTGGGGGAGTCCGCCTAGCCGGAGTCACAGATTTCTTATAGGGCTTACGGGATTGCTTAGTACTTGAAGAGCTAGAATGTTGGTCGCAAGGAATTTCAGAATGAGATCTCTTCTGAGCAGTCTTCTCCCTATTGTGCTCCAGGTGAGGGGAAGGATCGCTTGGATATGAAGAATGGCTATAAGTTCTCCTTCCAAAAGATGATGAATTGCTAGGATGATAATCTCTATCACCACCGTCATCCATGTCTCGCTGTCTCCCTGATCCAGAGTCGCCATTTGAATGACAAAAGGTGAAAGATCTGCGAAGGCGGTCAATGCCGTGTGGGCGCCCCATGTTACCTGCATATAAAGTCAAATGAGAATAAGTTAGTAGGAATCACGTGATGAGTGAAATTCAAATGTGAGGTGGAGTGTAAGTGTTTGTGTGTGTCCTAGTGTATCCCCCCGATGGGCCGGTGTTTTTAGCTTTACTTATTGGAGTTTTCTACCCTTGATGACGAGCCTGAACGCCTTCATCGCTTCTCGCGGGCGAATTAAGTTCCATAGCCTCAGGGTTATTGAAGCCATAATTTAGTATGTCGTCAGGGATGGTCAGGTCAGATAGACCCTTTAGTGAACCCTCTATATTTTGGGGAGACGACTTCTTCTTAGTTGGAGTTATTGCAACCTATGAGGTTCCGCCTACTATTTTTTTTCAGCTTATAAGCTGGACTCTTTTTCCTCTTTGAAGAGGGAGGCGGTTCGTCGATGTTTGGTGCATCAACTACTGGAGCTAAGTTAGAACTTGTATTTTCGTCAGTCGCTTTTGGCGCCTCAATTTCTTTAATTTCACCTTCCTCGGTTGTATCGGGGGCCCCTCTTGCGGGGGCACCGAAGGTTTTGCCTGCTTTTTTCCTTTTTCACAGCGGATCCGGTTGTAGTGGCACCGATCGGAAGGCTAGTTTGACGGCCCTACTCTAATAATCTAAACTTCGAAAGCAATTCATTGGAAATAAAGAATTTAACGTCTCGGTCTCTCATAGGAATAGCTCGAAAGGCCTCGACGGCCTCAGAATACCGAACGCCTTTAGGTCATGGGCGGATGCCTATAAGAGTCGAAAAAAGTTCAGAAAGGATGCACTACGAGCCTTAGACAAATATTATTCTAAAAATGAAACTTACTCCCTTCCAGCCACCTTCTCGCAAAACTAGGGGGCAGTATACGTAAAACCACTAGAGAGGTTGTATACACCCAACTTTTGAAAAGTTAAAAACAGGATTCGAACGACAAGTGATTATCATTTTGAATGAGATAGCTTCTAAAAGCAAGGACTGCTGATTCAAAGCTCATCTTGATTCATATGATGCCCTTTTGGGGGCAAATGTTACTCGAATATGTAACCCGGCTACAAGGCGATAGTTGCAGAGGCTATGATCAGATTGCTCGATTCATGATAGGACTGGAAGTGTGAGGCTCGATGTGACTTCGTCGGCCTGAATATGTGGTTGATGGACGTTCGGCCTGCCTGGGTCGGTCTGAGCGATTCGGTCAATACATTCAAGGAGTGGTGGCTCCGAAAGGATGATTTGGATTGAAGTGGTTTAGCCTAGGTAGCTCGGTACAACTATGGCTCAGCATGCATGTGTGGCTTGCAGCATACCCCTTAATTTTTAGCCGTTCCGGTTGATGAGGCTAGAGGCTACGATTACCTTTCAAGGATAATTTCGCTTAGAATACTCATCATCCTCCAATGACGATGTTCTGATAGAATTCATCCATACATGTTGTCCAGGGTCTGGACAAACCGAATCACCGTCTTCATCAACTTTAAGGTATTCATTCGTAACGTTCAAACCGAATCTAAGTTGTTTTCGGATAATTAAACCTGATCCTGGTCTCTTCGAAACGATCAGTGATTTTGGCCAAACTAGATAGTTGATTATTTAACTATCAATAAGTTATCCATAACAATCACCTGGCCTTATATAATTTTTTTCCAAAATTTATTCACAGATATCTTTATAAGATATATTCCAAATCTTCTTTCATATTTCAATTACTTGGAAACAAATTCAATTTCATAATCCTAACAAGCCATCTCGTCCTTTCAATCACTTAGAAAAATATTTAAATATATTTTCTAAATTCCTTAACACTTCAAGAAGGTTCCATCTATCTCTCTTTTTCTCAAAAATCCTTGCAAACTTATATTATAATTTCCTTAACCCGTTTATAACGGATTATATGAGTTTCAGATTCCTTTGTTAAATTCCTTTATTCAAAATTATATATATATATATATATATTTATTTACCACACCGAAATGCGTATATTCACAAACCATTTCTTTTCAAAATATTTGAACTTCTAAAGTGAATGCAGAGAAGCACCACACGGAATCAACCATGGATTCACAGTTTGATGGTCACGTCTCTATCCTAGAGAAATCCAAGTCTTAGCTGCAGACAGTCTCTACCTCTGATTTCGCCATGAAAGCATATCATTACTTTTCGAAAACTTTATTTAATTTTTTTATAGAAATAATGCATATAAAGTTTCTATAAAAAATTTCCCAAGTTTTAACTTAGGCAAAACTTTAAATATAAGTTAATATATAAGCTATCCTAATATTCAATCATTTGCCTAAAAATAATAATACTAGTTAACTCTTAAATAATAATTAACTTAATATCACTGGTTATAACTAACTTAATTAATAATTAAATATACTTCAACCTTTAAAACAACTTAATAATTACTTTTCTTTTCTAAAATATTTTAAACACTTTTTATATTACCTAGTTAATATTTTAAATCCTACTTTACAACAACTCAGCTTTCCGATACTATGTATCTTCCAACTCCAATATGGCCAATCCAATATCTATAACCTCTCTTGATCTATCACAAATTTATTTACGTCCCAATTCTGTAAGTCCCTTTTTCACCCTTTTAAAATAACCTATTATTTATTTTTAAATCGATTTGCCCATTTCAACATAAATTGTCAATTTGAATTTTATATCTTCCATCTATCACCTGATAATTTTCTCACTTGTATTTATAAACATTGTTATAAATCTCACGGTCTCATTTTCCATTTATAACGGTTTAAACTCCAGTATAAGATTATTTCTAATCTAATTTTCCTAAATAACCCAACCAATATACAGACAAAATCTCGATTTACTTCTACTCCGTAATTTAGAAATCTTATCAAAGATCCAACATAACCACTTTTATGCTTATTTCCAAATTTATTTCCATTCTTCCCATTTATTAAAAATCTTGTTTTAAAAAAAAATCCTTATGTTTAAAACGAGTATCCATTGGGAATTTTAAAAAAAATCCTATATATGTATATTACTCCAAAATCTCTACTCACCATATTCCAAAATAGTGAAATATTAATTTAGAGTTAACTATTTATTTTTCTAAAATTCGTTCCTTTAATTAATCAATAATTCTTTATAAATACCTTACTTCCAAATTTTCTTTAATTTATTTTTTCAATTTAAAAACATGTATTATCGGTATTTTAAAATACCAAATCTAGGCCAAACAAACATAATATTCAATCAGTTTCAAACCACACAATAATCTATCACAGGCTATTTAAACAAATCATATATCACTATATATGTTAAATCAATCATAATAATACCAATCCCGCTATGAGGCGAGATATCGCGGTATATAGGGTCATCCGCTATTATGCGGGACGCGTAGGGTCTCATCCGCTCCAATCGGCGGGTAATAATCCAACTACTAATATCAGTCAACAGATAATAATTTATACATCAACGAGCATCAAATAACAAATCTTAACTATTGTTAAAATTAATTTGATAATCCAAATGAGTGAGAATTTTCTCACCTTGTTTTTTATTCCTAGTCCGTTCCAATTTTAAATTAAATTGAACGTCGTTCAATTAAAATTCCATTTGCCTAACAATCCCCAAACAAATTCCAGATTGTAATATGCGATTTTTGGTACCTTGTAAGCAAATTTTTATTAATTTTATTAGCTAACTCGATATAAATTTTTAATTGATTCATCAACTACGACATTTAAATTTTAACACAGAGAATGCCTCACCACACATGAGAATCATCGAGACCCTAGCCCTCGAACTGCTGCCTCCCATCACCATTCAGGGCACGTACAACCACCTCGTCGACGTGCTCTAGGCAAGCCACCTCCTAGTCCCTTAGCCTCCAACTTCGCTGCCCATCCCCATGCCCAATCGTGGCTCGACGTTCCCCCACTGGAGCTTCGCCAAAGCACCGCACACATCACCAAATCGCTAATCCAATCCACCATGGCAACTTCCTCCATGGACGAATCACTACCAAAGAGCACCGTGCCTGCACCTCCTCCCCCATTCGCCACCGCAGCCTCGTGTGTGCGTCAAGTACAACATCATGATTCCCACAACCTAATCATGACTCCTCGGCCCCGCCTACTCCTTCACACGTAGATGTGCTCGAGCCACTATCTTTTAGAGTCACCACGACTTCGATTCCCCTCTTCCTTCATGTGCGAGCCCAATGTCTAGAGCAAGCACAAATTCGAACCATTCGCCTCTTTTTGCTTAATTTGTTATTAAGCAAATGAGATTTCGTTTGCCGTGACGGTTTGAAAAGGAGAGATGGGAATGTGATTTAAACATGAACGGAAGGGTTGCATGTTATATGAAGAAGGATGGCGTGTTTTTTGAAGGCAAGATGACCATTGATTTTGATTTATTCATAAATTTTTAATATTGAAATTACTTCGTTATACATATCTTGAACTTTTTACCCCTACAAAGTCGAGCCGCCAAGCGTTTATAATGTTATACAGCTATTTCGAACCTAATGGAACAAGTTCTGGGTCCTAATTCGATGATATAGAGAAGATAGCCTTTTAAATCAACTATTTAAAATAACTTCGATTAAATTATTTCTAGCCGTTTTAAAATCATACGATCAAACGGTAATTCCAAACGCTACAAAATTTGAAATTCGACAATAATAAATTATTACAGATCCAATGGAACAAGTTTCGTCAAATTTCAAGATTGTGCCTCGGATCGCTATTTTTAAATGTCAATTTGAACAAGCAATTTTTAAAATTGAACAAATCACTTTTAAATCTAATTTTAAAACTTTTAATGTCTTCATTATTATTAATCTAAATTTTACAAGCCTTTAAATTATCTTTATCAAGCTTAAAACTCAAGATACAAAAATTTAACCAATATTCAATTATTAAATTCAATAACTAAGTTATCCAATAAATCGCTATATTTTAAATTCTTAATTTATTTTGTAAATGAAAAACCAAATTTTTGCATTAAAAATCAATCTAAATTCACAATCAATGTTTAAAACCATATAAATATTCCAAATCAGACGTCGAAAAAATCTGGGTCATTACATTCCTACTCCTTTAAAAGAATTTCTTCCTCGAAATTGCTAAGCAAGACGAATGCTCCAAACCCCTTAACCTATCAAAATACACTTAGTGTAAATTCGATATTTCATTTTCCTAATCCTTTAGTTCTAACCAAACAATTAGTTGTCCATCCTAAACCAAAATACTTTATTTCGATTATAAATTCGGGATTAATTTCCATTAACAAAAAAATTTCCAAAATATTTCAAAAAAAATTCTAATACCCTGAATTCTGAATTTTTTTGGTAGAGTCTCCTTTTTACGAAGAGCCTTTTGCAATATGACAAGTGAGATAAATATATGTACATCAACCCACACCGTCGGAAAACAAAATATATATCAATATTTTATATTTTTGCTGTATTTAATCTGAAAACGTACCTTATTTTAGCATTTTTATGCAAGCGGCATAGTTTATTTTGCAATTCATGCAATCAAAGCAAAGCAAAACAGCCCATGGTACCTGTACTTACTCTATTTAAACACGTAAGTACCAAAATATATGAAATTCCATGACATTTCATTTATTTAACTAGTGCAAACCCATAAGTTTCACAAATTAGCATGCTACGAAAATATTTATAAGTAATTTCAATGTTCCAATAATAATTTAATTGCTTTCACTTGATTTTCATACCATTTCATTCAACTCGGAATGACTTACAACAAAATTATTTGCATTCGATGCGTTTTTAAACAATACAAACTCATACCATTCCAAATTGATTAAAAATCAATTTATTTGCTTTCTATTAATTCGCAGAATTTTATTTACTTCCATTTACGTCAAACGGCAATTTTTTATGCAAATTCGGCGATATTTATTCAAATAAACAATCACTTAAGCTTATAGCTATTTTAAATTGATTCCAAATCAATTTATATTTAATTCTATTCCATTTTAAAATTGACTCTCAATCCACTCAATTACATCCCATTCATATTCACATTCATCACATTCAAATCTATTTTATTTAAACTCGGAATCATTCCATGCTATTTTATTTAATGGCCATTTTACAAATTTATTTAAGCCAGGCTTCCAATCAAATATTTACTTAAGTTAATTTATTTATTTCTAACTAATTCACTATATAACTTAAGTTTATTTCCTTTGCAACCAAATTCCGTTTCAAACTTTTGATTTGATTTTATTCAATCAAATTTCATACCAATTTCTAATTTATTTGATTAGTACATTCACTTATTCCATTTCAATTCTAACTCCCATATTCGAATTCATTCTTGAATTTTATAAAAATAATATCCAGAGCCCTATTCAATTTATTCATACTCCAGTTGGATTTATTTGCAACTCAAAGCTTTTCTATTTCAATTTAATTCCATTTTATTTGGCCTTATTCCAATTTATAATTAATTCTCTAATAATTAAGTCGAACTTTATTTATAACTCCAATTTAATATCAAAAATCCATTTTTAATTTTCAATCCAATTTTATTCAATCAAGTTAGGTTCCATTGCCATATTCCATTTACAAATTAATTATCTAATTAGTTCACTTCCAATTTATAATTCAATATTTGATTTTTATTAAACTTTATTTAATTCTTTGAGTTCAATTTTATTTACAATTCAAGTTGGGTTTTTATTTCATTACAAAAATATCAAACTACTTTTACTTTTGGTTTTCTATTCCACTCTTCAATTTTATAAACACACAATTGTTTTTCCCACCTCCATCAATTCTATACTCGAGTATCTTCACTTTTTATTTTGAACTCAAGATCAGCTTAATATGTACTTTAACTTCATTAATCACAAATTCTATAAGCTTTTGAAATTTATTTATTCCAATTTAATTTTTTTATTTAACTTAACTTACATCAAATTTAACTCTATACCATTCTTTTTTAAGTAAGAATTCAATTCAAATTCAACTCAGTGTCCTTTAAAATTCAATTTAATTTAATTTCTCGATTCAATTAAATTTTATTTTTCAATTCATTCATATCCCAATTTAATTCATTTAACTAGTCTACTTTACTAATTTATTCCATTCGAATCACAATCAATTAAATTTCTAAAGCTTAATTCCTTCAACTTAATCTAAGTTAAATACCTTTTTAACCTTTTCACTTTTAATTTGGATTCCAAAATTCAATTTCCATATTTTCCTTCAAAATCATTCACCATTTATAAATTCATAACTATTTTTCTGATTATCCCTAAATTATTTAAAATAAGATTCCAGAATTTTTTAAACACTCGATACTTATTTCAAATCATTCTGAAATCATAAATATATCAAAATCACACTCTTTAAATTTAAACCAACCCTAATTTTTATCCAAGACAAATTTCCTTCGGAATTTCCAAAATAAAGCTTGTTTTTCCTCAAAACAATCCAAAATAACGACCCCAACAGCAATCCATCACTTAGAAACTCAAAAATGAACACAGATGATGTCGCGATCATCATTGAAATTATTTCCCAGCGATCGAAGAAATTTCAGTGCTATTATCACCTTCAAAAATCCATTTAAAAACATTTTCTATTCAAAAATATTCCAATAATATTACTATTATTCATTTCCAAGCAAAATATTTTCAAAATAATACCATCCTATAACACTTCTGCATTCATTTCCAAACCTTCAGGATTTAATTTTTTTCAAAATCTGGTTTTAGTCAAGTCTTAGCATTTAACTCAATTGTATAATCCATATTTCTATGATGCCTATTTGGTTATATAAACTATTTATAATCCAGTTTGATTATTATGTTATCGTCCAAACGCTATAAATACACCATAATAATTTCCAAAAATTATGTCCTTTAAATAAAAATGTAATTTGGGTAAAATTATTTCATTTACCCGCTTCAAAACCATACTATGTCAGTTTATCATGTTCAAATGTTTAGAAAATCCTATCGAATTAGTGGTACCCACTATTCAACCAGAATTTATAAGCTACGCAACCAATAAGTCAACACAATATAAAACAATTTATATTCACTAATAAATACGCGCTTATATCTATTAATATGCTCAAACTCATTCTAGAGTACTACTGACTCTATCTTTAATGAGTAATCCCTAACAGAACCAAGGTTCTCGCTTAACCTTCAGCTTTGATACCAAATGTAACGAACCGGGGTTTTTGACCGTCGAAAGTCGACATTTATACATTCATTATATAACCTGTTGAATATTCAAGTGTCAGAAATGCCAGATCATTAGAGGTAAGAAGAAGAAAAGGTAGAAGAAAATAGAAAACAATAACATCGAAGTCTCACAATCGCAGTGGAACAAAATATAAGAAAATAACAGATTTTAATTACAAAGGAATCTGTAACTGTTATATACTTACAACCATCAGAGTGCAATAGACATTAATCAATTTGTACAATTTAATAACTTATCCTCACACAGCGGAATTATAATCAAGTACGGAAGTATGCATTTTCCATCCAGCTCATCTCTTGAGCTCTATAGCATCCTATCCTAAACCTATAATACTCGGTCTGACCCCGAGCACTATAATAAAACAACACATGAGTCAGTCTAGAAAACCAGCGTGAGAAAACACATTCAATTTGGATTATTATATTTTTTTTCCAAACCCTTTGAAAAACAAAGGTATCTCATAAGACCACGTCACACATAAACATGTCGGGTTTTACAAAACACTTTTATCAAAATCATTTGATATTATAATAGTGTCTAAAACAAGTAAATAGAAAATAGCTGAAATGCGTGCATCTCACATTTCGGCATAATTAGGCATAATCATAACCGTATGGCGCTTATTGGAGAGTGGATTCCATACAATGGCTTGGCACTGGGGTACTTCCTATCACGGTACACTTTTTAAAACATGTACCGAGCTCCTCATCGGGATTTCCTGTAACACAAGATCGGTCCTATCCCTAACCTAGATAAAATCGAATATGTTATCACCCCGCGTGTTTCCACCCTTACCGAGAGCTCTTTCGCATGCAACCATATCCACAATATAATATATCTAAGGTTACCTAGAAAGGTGATAATATACCCTAATTGGAAATGACCGACTTAGCCCTCCTGCATACCCCCCTGATCTTCAGTCTTTCCAGTCGATGAGGCTAGAGGCTACGATTAACTTTCAAGGATAATTTCACTTAGAATGCTCATCGTCCTCCAATGATGATGTTCTGATTGCATTTATCGGTACAAGTTGTCCTGGGTCTGGACAAACCGAATAACCGTCTTCATCATCTTTACGTTATTCAATCGTAATGTTCAAACCAGATCGAAGTGGTTTTGGATAATTAAACTCGATCCCGGTCTCTTCGAAACGATCAACGATTTTGGCCCAATTTGATTGTCGGTTATTTAACTATCAATAAGTCATCCATAACAATCACCTGGCCTTATATAATTTTTTTTCAAAATTTTTTCTTAGCTATCTCTATAAGATATATTCCAAATCTTCTTTCATATTTCAATTATTTGGAAACAAATTCAATTTCTTAATCCTAACAGGATATTTTCCAAGCCATCTCTTCCTTTCAATCACTTACAAAAACATTTAAATATATTTTCTAAATTCCTTACTTCAACGCTTAGGAAGGTTCGATCCATCTCTCTTTTTCTCAAAAATCCTTCCCAGTTTATGTTATAAATTCCTTAACCGATCTATAACGAATTCTACGAGTTCCGTGTTCCCTAATTAAATTCCTTTATTCAAATATATATATATATATATATATATATATATATATATATATATATATATATAGACACACACACACACTTACCTCACCGAATTGAGTATAATCACAAACCATTTCTTTAAAAGATATTTGAACTTCTAAAGTGAATACAGAAAAGTACCACGCGGTATCAACCATGGATTCACAGTTCGATGGTTACGTCTTTATCGCTGATAAATCCATATCTTAACTGCATACAGTCTCTGCCTCTGATTTTTCCATGAAAGCATACCATTACATTCCGAAAAATTTATTTAACAGTTTTCTAAAAATAATGCTTATAAAATTTCTATAAAAAAATTCTCAAGTTTTAACTTAGGCAAAACCTTTAAATATAAGTTAATATAAACTATCTTAATATTGAATTATTTGTTTAAAATTAATAATACTTGTTAACTCTTAAATAATAATTAACTTAATATCACTCGTTATCACTAACTTAGTAAACAGTTAAATACACTTCAACCTTCAAAACAATTTAATAATTACTTTTCTTTTCTAAAATATTTTAAACACTTTTTATATTACCTAGTTAATATCTTAAATCCTCCTTTACAACAACTCAGCTTTCCGATACTATGTATCTTCCAACTCCAATATGGCCAATCCAATATTTATAAACCTCTCTCGATTTATCGCCAATTTATTAACGTCCCAATTCCGTAAATCCCTTTTTCACCCTTTTAAAAAAACCTATTATTTGTTTTTAAATCGATTTGCCCATCTTAATATAAATTCTCATTGTGAATTTTATATCTTCCATCTATCACTTGATAATTTTCTTACTTTTATTTATAAGCGTTGTTATAAATCTCACGGTCTAATTTTCCATTTATAACGGTTTATTATCACTTAAATTCCACTATAAGTTTATGTCTAATTTATTTTTCTTAAATAACCCCACCAATATACAAAAAAAATCTTAATTTACTTCTACTCCGTAATTTAGAAATCTTACCTAAGATCCTGCATAACCACCTTTATGCTTATTTCCAAATTTATTTCCATTCTTCCCATTTATTAAAAAAAATTAAAAAAAATCCTTTATGTTTAAAACGAGTACCCATTGGGAATTTTTTTTTAAAATCCTATATATACAATACTCCAAAATCTCTACTTACCATATTCCAAAATAGTTAAATATAATTTAAAGTTAACTATTTATTTTTCTCAAATTCATTCCTTTAATTAATAAATAATTCTCTATAAATATCTTACTTCCAAATTTTCTTTAATTTATTTTTCCAATTCAAAAACATATATTATTGGTATTTTAAAATACCAAATCTAGGCCAGACAACCATAGTATCCAATCAGTTTCAAATCATACGATAATCTATCATAGACCATTTAAACAAATCATATATCACTATGCATGTTAAATCAATCATAAAAAATACCAGTCTCACTTCGAAGCGGGATATCAAGGTATATAAGGTCATCCGCTCCAATCGGCAGGAAATAAATCCAACTACTAATATATATATATATATATATATATATATATATATATATATATAATATCAGTCAACGGATAATAATTTATAACAACCAGGCATCAAATAATTAATCTAACTATTGTTAAAATTAATTTGGTGATCCAAATGAGTGAGAGTTTTCTCACCTTTATTTTTATTTAGCGTCCGTTCCAATTTTAAATTAAATTGAACATCGTTCAATCAAAATTTCACTTGCCTTCAAAAATCCCCAAACAAACTCTAGATTGTGATATGCGATTTTTTGTAGCTCGTAAGCATATTTTTATTAATTTTATTAGCTAACTCCATATAAATTTTTAATTGATTCACCAACTATGAAATTTAAATTTTAACACAGATAATACCTCATCACACACGCGAATCATCGAGACCCTAGCCCTCGACCTGCTGCCTTCCATCACCATTCGCTGCATAGACATCCACCTCATCGACGCGCTCCAGGCAAGCCACTGCCTTATCCATCAGCCCCAACTTTGCCGCCCATCCCCATACCCAATCGCGGCTCCACATTCCCCCAAAGGAGCTTTGCCCAAGCACCGCACACGTTACCAAATCTCTAATCCAATCCCCCATCGTGACTTCCTCCATGGACAAACCACTACCAGAGAGTGCCCACCTTAACCTCCTCCAACAATTGCCATCGTAGCCTCGCGCGTGCGTCTAGTGCTACATTGCAATTCCTACAACCTAATCATCACTTCTCGACCCCGCCTACCCCTTCCCACGTTGTTGTGCTCGAGCCACCATCTTCTAGAGTTGTCATGACTTTGATTCCCCTCTTTATTCTTGTGCGAGCCCAATGTCAAGAGCAAGCGCAAATTTGAACCATTCGCCTCTTTTTTCTTCTTCATTTGTAATTAAACGAATAAGATTTCGTTTGCTATGATCGTTTGAAATGGAGAGATGGGAACATGATTTAAACGCGAAGGGAAGGGTTGCGTGTTAATGGAACAAGTTCTGGGTCCTAGTTCGATCATATGGAGAAGATAGCTTTTTAAATCGATCATTTAAATTAACTTCAATTAAATTATTTCTAGACGTTTCAAAATCGTACGATCAAACATTAACTCCAAACAGATCCAATAGAACTGGTTTCGTCAAATTCTGAGACTGTGCCTCGGATCGCTATTTTTAAATGTCAATTTAAACAAGCTATTTTTAAAATTGAATAGATCACTTTTAGATCCAATTTTATAACATTTATTGTCTTCATTATTATTAACCTAAATTTTATAACCCTTTAAATTGTTTTTATCAAGCTTAAAACACAAGATACAAAAATCTAACCAATATTCAATTATTAAATTCAATAATTAAGTTATCCAATAGATCACTATATTTTAAATTCTGAATTTATTTTATAAGTGAAAAATCATTTTTTTATCCAAAATCAACCTATAATTCAAATTCAATATTTATAACCATTTAAATATTCCAAATCGAACGCCAAAAAAAATCCCGTTCGTTACACAAAACATATCATTTATAGAATTTCTATTAAATATATTTTTATTTAAATTAATTAATTAATATCATATTATATCAAGTATATAATAAAAAGAAAACACTAAGTTTATGTACACCTAACAGTTTACCAACACCTATTCCTAGTTAAAATTTACGTATTGGCACTTAGCATATTGCAGTTGAGTTGGTACTCATATCTTCTACCAACAGTAATGTAAGCTTCATAAAAAATAATTAGATTCATCTTCATATACGAACTTGTTGGAACTGGGCCAGCAAGTAGAAAAGTAATAGGGTAAATTTCAAAAAAGATCCATAATTGGATCTTTATTGGGCCTATGTAGTCTAAATTCATTTAGAACTTTCTAACTTTTCTTTTAAATAAAATTAATATTTTATTTAATTTAAAAATAATGTTTTATTTATTATTGAATATGTATTATATTATATGATATGTGTATCATATACACGTATGTATCTATGTGCATGTGCAATATAAAAAGGTGTATGTGGTTCAACATATCTGTATATAAATACCTGGATTTACATCACAATGGATATGCTAAACCCTCTGTACATGAGTGTTGTCAACGAATATATGTATATGTAAAGTGTGTGTATATATAGAATATTAATTGTAAAATATAAAGTATTATAAAATAATACACACACATTAACTAACAAAATCTAATATAATAAAATTAATTTTAGATGCTTATATGTACTTTGAAATAATTCTAAGTCAATTGCTATAAATTAATTTTTAATATTGTTCCCAAACTATAAGTAATATACATATATATGTCCATACTATTTTTTATATTATATAATGTTTTAACGATTTATATATATAACATAAATAAATACACGTAACTATTCTGTTAAAAATGTGTTTACATTGCTCTCGGTTATACCAGGCTATACATGTGTAATTTTAATGTTTACCTACTTATCTATTTCGTTTTGTGCAGAATTATATAAATAAAATAAAAAAATTAATTTTAAAATATGAAAATTATTTTAAGTGATTACACTTTGTATTACAGTAAATACAAATATATAATATAGTTTTTAATGTACCTATTTCATATATATATATATATATATGTATGTATGTATGTATGTATATGTATATATATTTGTACATAAATTTATTTGAATAAAGTAATGAATTTATCTATTTTAAATAATCTAATTTAAACATTATATGTACATTAATTGCTTTCAAATCTAACTACTATACATGTTTTTATGTGTATATACATATGAAATAAAAACTAACATTATGCATTTATTTACATTGTATTAGTTCATTCATTTTTTATAAATAATTTTATAATATAATAAAGAAATACAAAATGTTTCTTAATCTTGCCACGAGCTTTATGGTACATATATATAGAGAGAGCATCACTCTATGGTACCCTTGTTTGGCAGCACCCCAATCAACCTTTATTTTCAGCCATAAGTTTCTACTTAAATAATGGTTTCAGTGAGGAGAGAGTTAGTAGGAAGAGAGAGAAATAAAAACTTAGGGTGGATATCGAGGGCTGTATGGGTGCTGCATTATTTGGGGGTGCATTTGAATACTCTCCATATATATATATATATGTGTGTGTGTGTGTGTGTGTGTGTGTGTGTGTGTGTGTGTGTATTACAAACATTCTTTTTAGGCAAGCATATATACATATACAAACCATCCTATGGTGATAGCATTGATATATGTAGATTCATGGTATTTAATTTCCAATTAAAACATATATGGCTTAATGATTAATATATCATGTAAAATTTAAATGAGAGTATACCTCTACATATTGCTTACTTGATAGAAATTAGTTGATAGAAATTGCAACATTACATAGTGCTCATTTTTCTAGTCAAGATAGAGTATCCACTTGCCTGAGACGGGTGCCATATGAGCGAGATATTATAGTTTTATTTAAGTGGGTCGGGTTTGGGGCTGAGTTGGGGCAGGCCCATAATTTGAATTCAAATTAGAGATGATGGTTCAGTTTTTCCTTCTAGAAAGTTTGTTTAAAATATACATACATTTTAGTTTCTCATTTTCAAATCTCATATTTCTGAAAACACATGATTCCACCTTCTTCGTCCTTCCCTCATTCAAACACCAAGTTATCAATTCTTAACGCAATTTAACAAGAGAAGTTGCATTGGGTTTGTAGCAAGATTCTTTCTAATCTAGAGTTGGAATTGGAGGCGACTATAGAGGTTTACATTTTCGAAAAATTCAGGACAATGGGTGAATATCGGTTTCTTTGGCTTGGAATTGGTGAGTGTGGTTTCAACAATCTCGATATAATTCTTTGATATTGATATAAACTAGTTTAGGGCTAATTTAGGATATGAATTTGAAATGTATAAACTTGACTGTAGGGTTAAAAATAGAAGTATAGAAAAAGAACATAGTTTATATTTAGAAAAGCAAATTTAATAAATTTGACACCAAATTTTCTATTGAAACTTGATACAATTCTTTATTAATGTATATGTACATGTTACAGCCTTAGGAACCCAAAGAATATTGTGTATATATGAAGTATACCCTCAAGAATAATCAAAAACAAGAATGAACAAAATCAGTAAACTAAAATATAAAATGCAGAAACAAAACCGCGTTTTTGAAATATTCACCAATGCACTGATGGAATCCGACAGTTGATCCATGAACACCAAAATTTGGGATTCCAAGCATTTTAATTGCCAGGTTAACACGAATAGCTTTGATAATTCATGTATTGATTTCTGAGCATTATCTAGACACTTCTATAATTTGGTTGGCTGTTGTTTGGATGTATAGATCGATAGTAAAGTTTTCATATAGATGTAGTACATATGGTTTAGAATGGTTATTGAATACTTGACACATGCATGGTAAGTAATTGACGAAGGCGAGGTACGATAGTAGAGTATGTATTTTTAGCAACCGGGTGAGTAGTAAGATAAGATGGAAACAATGAATTGAGATTGCAATGTGTATCACAAAGGATTATATAGTTTGATGTGAAATACAAATATATTTTGGTGATACAAATAATTGATTCTTGTATCGCACGAGGTGGGTCCTTGATTCACGGTATTAGCACGACGCTATTCTGTAGCGTAGAGAGGTCGGCCCATGAGCGTTGATGTGGGCAACAGTTGACCTATAGCACATATGGCGGGACCAGGCATGAGTCAAATTCATGATTATCCTTTACTGCACGTGATGATACTGGATAATCATAGATGTGTAATCCTTTACTGCAAGTGGTGAGACCGAATTATGCTCGGGGTTATTTAGATTGCATAATATCAACCTGTAGCGCGGCATAGGCGAGTCCAAAAGATATTATACTTGGACTTAAATCGTGTTTATATCGATTGCATAGTAATATATCTTTATTAGGCTTGCCTTACTCACGCAGACATATGTCTAACCAACTCCTGTATTTTCTCTCTATATTGATTAGGTTAAAGGAGTATGGATACGTGAAGGACCTGGAGACGAGATCTGTATATATTGTAAATATCGTACATAGGTTTTTTTTAAATAATTTATAACAAAAGACATGATGTGACAATGTGTGGCTTGATTTAGATTGACTTGTGCAAACTTATGTTATGGTATCAAATTACATAGTTATAAATATATTTATGTATTATGATATATTATATGACCATTCGCTGTGAGACACAAAAAGATATTAGTTAATTTATTTTTTATCTTATGCTCTTTCTATGTCTATCATATGTATTACCTTCCAACGATTCTTAGTTTTTTGACATCGTTGTGTAGTTACAGAATTCTAAAAAGGTGAGTTGTAACATTTGGTAGTAGTGTATAGGTAAGGTTTAGGGATGTACTAAGACGACAATTTATATCCTACTCTAGTCTATGATTATCAAGATATCCATTGAGGACTTGCTAACGAATCTCATTTATAGATAATTGAAGCATGAATAACTAAGAGGAAGCTAGAACGAGGGCTAATGTTGGTAGATTTAATATCAGAGCAGGTGTCAGTACTCAAGTGGATGTCCTTGAGATTCCTTGCACAAACATGCCCATTTCATTCTAGTACTACCACCACCTCCACCAAACCAGTTGTTATGCTTAAAGTTGTGGTTGTTGTTCCACCACCAATCCCAAAGCTCTATAAAGTTTGTTTTCAACTTAATAGGAAGCTGTATACCTGGAATGAATTATATGCACCAACTAAGACATGGCTAAGTAACTGTGAGAAGATGTTTGAATTGTTGAGAATAAGTGACATAATTAAGAGGCAGCTAGTAGTTTGGTATCTACAAGAAGTGGCAGCAAATTGGTGGGAGATTGTTATAGCAAAGATAGAGGAGATTACCATTACTTGGGAGATATTCAAAAGGAAGTTTGAGAGAAAATTCTTTTCTGGAGCTGAGGAGGTAATATTATTTGAGGAGTTCATTTTGCTTAGGCAAGGAGACATGACCATAAGGAGTATGTGAACAAATTTAACTAGTTAAGGAAGTTCAAATTTGAATTAATTAATATCTTGGAGTAAAAGGCTGAGAAATTTGCTAAGGATCGAATTTCAGACAAAAAGTATTAGCTTCGAAATTAATACCATTGGAGGCGACTTTTGAAAAATTTGTTGAGGGTGCTTTGTGGAATAAAATGGGTGGAAATTTGAATAAGGCGCAAGTACCATATAGAGATCAGAACGAGCGTAAGGGTAAAGGACCATAAGTTGCAGAATAAGAAGCAGTTACTGTATGTAGAAGATGTTGTATGATTGGGTATATTGCTAAGAATTTTAGGTTGAACGTTCAAAAGGGAATGAAGTGTCATCGGTATGGAAAGATGGGACACTTGGAAAAGGATTATAGGTTGAAACCATCAGGATGGCAAGGATAGTCAACATAATAGGAATAGTTGAAGGGGATCAAGTACTAAAACTTTATGTAGATATAACATTACAAGGTGAATTTCCTAGCATTATAGAAGGATGATCAGCCTATTAAGGCAAGTGCATTGGAAGTTGTACCCAATGCCAGTATTCCACCAATAACCCAAGAGAAAGGGAAATCATTCATCGAAGGTGTGTTATTATTATTTGATTTACCTACAAAAGTTTTATTTAATACTGGCGCATTGCATTCATTCTTAGCCAATGCACTAGTGAAAAGATTAAGATTGTTGCAATATTGAGTTCTATTGAGCGATCGACGCACTTATTTGCTGTTTTTCATGAGCTTAAGTTGGTTATAACCTTGTAGAATTAAATTGTAATGTGTATGTGCTTATATTTGTAGGATATAGATTAGATTATGATAGGCGGATTGTTCATTTGAGTTGTTACAGGTAATGTGATTTGGTAGTTTTGTGCAAGCCAGATGTTTCCATAATGAAGTCTTATTTATATTCGTTAGACATATCATAAGATGAGTTAGCATGTATTTTCTTAGTTAAAGATTTTCCAGACGTATTCGTTGAGGAATTTAGAATTCTGCCCCATAGAGAAATTGATTTTAGGATTGATCGTAAGAAAGATGCTAGACTATGGTGATGATTTTAAGATATAGGGCTCCAAAGAAAAGGAGAGAATTGGAAAAATTAGTTTCAAGGTTATTATATAAAGGCTTCATTAGGTGAAGTATTTTGGAGTAGGGATCACCTGTCATTTTCACTATCAAGGCAGATGGTTCCTTCAGGCTGTGCATCGATTACCGAGAATTGAACAAGCCGATGAAGAAATCATTGCCTTGTACTGACAACCTCTTCGATCAACTTGTTGGGGAAAGAGTTTTCTCGCAGCCTAAGCTTGCTATAGGATTTCAATAGTTGAGAGTTATAGACGACGGTATATTTAAATCGCTTTTCATATACAAGATAGGCTATTGGAGTGGGTTTTGATGTCTATGGGCTGACAAGTGCCCCATATTATCCATTTGATTTGATGAGTAGGGTCTTTCAAAAGTAACTAAATAAATTTGTAGTTGTATTTGTTGATGATATCCTAGTATTTTCTAGAGATGAGAAGGAACATGAGTTGCATTTAAGAGAAATACTAGATATGCTAAGAAGGAATCAGTTGAAAGTGAAACTTTTGAAATGTCATTTTGGGGGAGTGAGGTCTGATTTCATAACTATATTGATAGAGTTTGTAAACATCATTCAAATTACGACTTACAATCAAAGCCTAATGGTCTTTATGTAATATATAGTCCTACTATAGACAACAACAAAATTCTCAGAATTGGCCCATTTACATTTGATGCAAGAGCAGTATTGTCAAGGTTCTCGCATAGACATTAAAGGCTCTAGACTTAAAACCCCAGATGTCACCTTGGGACTTTTTTGCTTGTTGAGGCGTTGCTCATGCTTGAGGCATTATATATTACAAAATTAAACTTCCATGGCAACGAACAATGGCTTATAATGGTGTGTTTAGGAAAACTGCCATAACTGTGGCTTTTTAGGGAATAAAAATGTTCAAATGCTACCTCATTTTGGAAAGTGATAAAAATTTTAGGTTCCCTATATATTATGTCTACAGCAATGTTTTCATGACTGGATCCTAATACGGTCTGATTGGAATGACCTGGACTGTTGGCCATTTTGGTTCGGAACTTTATCAATTTTTAGTTGTGCATGAACCATGTTGGACTTTCGAACACGTAATCCAACCATCCATTTAACCTTATTAAATTATGGTTTTTTCCTCCTTCTCTCTCGCCATGTCATTTTCTATCATTGTAGTCGTCTACATTGTTTTGAAAAAAGTAAATAAATTTATACTCCAAAATTCATTATTGCCCCAAAATCAAAACAATGGTCGTTGATGAATGTGTATTAAACAAATTTGATTATTGAATTGTTAAGCTTTATGAATATTAAATAGCATACTGAATAGGATATATGATTTAATTTATTTGCAGTTTTATAGTTATGTATTGGTTATAACATTCGTTTATGGATATAAACAAAAATATTTACGTTTGTTGTTGCTTTATTGGTAAATAAAACAACAAATGAGGTTTGATAAGCCTACAACCCTTAATTTAGCTATTTAGCATGAAAAATGAAGAGAAATTTTGGCATACGTCCTTATAATTACAAAAAATTAGTCTTGGGTCCCATTCAATTTTATTTTGTAAATTACATCCCTATTTCAAAAAAGATGAAATTTAAAAGGGTACTTAGATAATTTTACCAACTCTAGCATGTGCTCTTAGGATATGTGTCCATGACTCATAACCGCCGCAGTATACGAAGTAGCAGCCACTTTTAAATTTGAAAATGCAAGAAGTAAAAAAAGATGTGAAAAAACAGTTTTAGAAAGGAATGGATGTAAAACAGATAAGTTTAGAAGAAGAAAGAATGTCCCTAATTTTCGCAAGAAAGAAAGTCGCAACATGATTATTATCACACTAAAAGCATTCCCTACAAATATGTAGGCAACACTATTGTTATCCTGCCTTTTGGTTAAGGCCGGGATATCAACAAACTGGTTGGAAAGGATGGATATCAGGATTGGAGATTGATTGGAAACAAGGTTATGATCGATATCGTCAAAATTTGACCGAGCTCTAATCGAGACGGGATCGACAGGGGATGATGGACAAAGTTATGAGAGGCTACTTTTCAAATTTCAGGTCAATCGGAGTTCGTATGCTCGAGATATGGATGGATCAAGATTCATGGAGACGATTTCGAATCAATACTGTTCGTATCGATCTTGTGGCAGCAATGATGATTTCGTATCGATCAGGGACTGTTTTAGTTCATATCCACCAAAGGTAAGACCTTGTTAGTATCCATAAAAAACCTTATTTCGTATCCATCTAGCGGCCTTTTTCGTATCCATAAAAAACCCTGTTTCGTATCCATCATCTTGCATCTTCTTTATATCGATCGAGTATGCACTCCACTTCCATCATCTAAGGTTACTTCGTATTGATCAACACATATAGAATCGATACGAAGTACACCACTGGCATCGATATGAAGATGGACACGAATGGTCACGTCGATGGATACAAAACAACGATCCGAACAGAGATTGAACTGGATGGATTGGAATGATAGAATATGGATGGATGCGAATGGAGTTCAAAAAGGATAAAGGCTCGGTCGACACGGCAAGAAATGTGGATCCTTCCCTAGTTTATCGTTCCAAGTCAACAAGTAAGCACATGCCTTTGATCGACACGAAAGAGATGGAGGCGAAGGTATGGATACGAACTCGTATCCATGTTGGAGAGCCCAATCCGTATCGATCATATCTCACAATACACAAGTCCAAATGCCAACAAATTTTCACAGCAGCTTACGTACAACCTAAAGAATATTCATGATCGATCTCAACTCGATTGGACAAGATCTTGATCGGTACGAAATTTGTTCGTATCAATCACGGACCAAGTGCAAACTACGTGGGATCGATCACATAGTCCCACCTACGTGCCAGAACAGGTCTTCCGACATCTAAGCGAGATATTTACATCCTACACCTATATGTAGCAGCCTAGAACATATAGAAAACGGAATTTTGATTCTTCTACGTTCAGACTCTACGGGAATCATCATTGTACTCGAAATTTTCTGTTACAATCAGTTTTAACTTGTTGTAGTCAACAAGCAAACATCAATAAAATCATCAACTTCAAAGTGGATGTAGGCCTAATTGCCGAACCACTATAAACTCTGTGTTCTTTACTACTTTCCTCTTAATTTTTTGAGTGTTCTTCATTTTTAATTCTCTACATACTTGTTATCTATAATCTATGATTATGTACTAGTGCTTTCATCGACAATTGGGTGTTTGTGACCAATTTTGACGCAAACATTTTGGTGCTTTCATTGAGAGTTGAACTTAGGTATTCTACAGCTTGGACTTTGGATTTGAAGACTAAAAGACTTAGATCTAGAAAGCTATGACAAGGCAATCCGCAAGGAAACCAAGAGCGGAAAGAAGCCAACATGAAGGAAGTCAGGAGGCTTCCTCAGAAGCGAATTAAGCCTCAGTTTTCAACACCCGGGCTGAGATGAAAATGATGATGGGAGCTATGCATGGAGATCTTCTAAAAAGACAAGAGGTGATGATGTAGAATCTACTTCGACAAGCTGGACAAATTGGAATGCATAGCCAAGGGAATGCCACTACAGGAGATGCTAGAGATAGGAGTTAGGATTATGGAGCAACCAAAATTCAAAATAGAGTAGGACCATCAGGAGCAGCACCAGATCTAAGGGGCACTTACCTGGAGCATGTTGATCCAACCCTGGGTAGAGTACTAGGTGGAGCTCTGTGACATGGCGTTGATAGGGGAATGGATCCGCGTTCAAGGTAGCAGTTTCCAGAACTCCCTCATGAACACAGGAGGAAGATCGGAGGAAATGGGCAAGGACTATAGCTTGGCGACGGTGACAGATTGGCAGAGATGGTTAGGCAAGCCATGAGAGGCAGATTGGTGAATAAAGACTTGGAGGATGTGAATAGGATTCCCTTTGCTCCTACAATCAGGCAAGCTAGGAACTCGCCAGAATTCAAGTTACCAACATTAGAGATGTATGACGGGAGAACAGATCCCGTCGTTCACTTGACAAGGTTCATGAGGCATATGAAGGTGCTAGGGGCATCGGAGGAGGTCATGGAACAGTGCTTCCCTTTGTATTTGACAGATATTGCAGCGTTATAGTTCGGAAAGCTGGAAAGTGGCTCTATTAGCACATGGATGGAGCTGACTGAAAGGTTTATGAAGCAGTTTCGAGTCCACATAGTCCGACCTAAGAATGTGATGACCCTAACATCGATGAAACAAAGGAAGGGAGAATCGCTTAGAGATTTTTTGACCAAATTCAATGCGGTAGTGGCTTCGGGGGATCGACCTGATCCGTCGATGGTTTTGATGGTAGCAGTTTCGGGAATTGTAGACAATTTAGATTTCAAGATATCATTGGAGCAGGACCCACCGAGGGATCTTGAGGAGTTCTACCATGAGGCCGAAAGGTTTCTGAGGCAAGAAGATACGCAGGCTGAGAGGGAAGGAAGAGAGGCTGAAGCTTATGTAGTAAGGGGTGGAGGTTCACCCAGGGAGGACCTAGTCAAAGATGATAAAGGAAAAAGGAAGATGAATGACAACGGTAGCACTTCGAAAAGGCCGCGGAGGAAGCCAAAATTTTCTTCTTATACGGATCTAACTGAAACTCTAGAAAGTATTTATTTGGATACTATAGGGCGCCTCCAGTATCTAAGGCTAGCAAGAAGGGAAACTTCCGATTATAAGTGGGCATCAGAGAGGCATTGCCTATTCCATGAGCTGGATGGGCACAACACGAACGATTACAGGCATTTAAAGGATATCGTTGAGGAGCATGTAAGGAATGGCCATCTACAACAATATGTAAGGAATCGAGCCGTGGCAGTGGAACTAAAGCGGCCACCGCCCACATCAAATTAAGATGGCACCAGATCTAGGAAACGTCAGCTTGTTATCAGCTAAATAAATTTGCGGCATTGAATAAGTAATAGTGCTTGAGGTAATACAGCTAAGTCGCTTACACATGTATGGGATCGAGGACAGTCCCTAGGAATTCTTTGAGATAATAACAAACCGTATTACTCGAGTCTATGAAATCTTGCTTTCTTTCTATTTTCATACAAGTTTTGCTTCTTTCTTTGGTTACACAGACATTTATTTGGTTTTTCTTGGCCATGGAAACAATTATATTGAATGGTTGGATTTGGATCAATGTAATGAATAATACAGGTCTCGCGATTACGGTCCAGCCCAGAGAGACGGGGCAATAATCATGAATTACGAGTCCCTTTGCCAGAGAGTGATGGAATGGACTCAAACACAATATAAAAGTCCTTGTCCAGAGAGCCGAGGCCAAAGAACATAAAACTCCTTGGTCGGAGAGCCGAGGCTAGACAATATAAAAGTCCTTGGTTGGAGAGTTGGGGCTGGAGAATATAAAAGTCCTTGGTCTGGGAGCCGACACCAGAGAATATAAAAGTCCTTGGCCGGAGAGACGAGGCCGGTGAATTTAAAAGTCCTTGGCTGGAGAGCCGAGGCCAGAGAATACAAATGTCCTTGGCCTGGAGCCAAGGTCAGTGAACATAAAAATTCCTTGGCCGGAGAACCAACACCAGAGTGCATAGAAGCCCTCGACCAAAGAGTCGGAGTTAGAGCAGGATAACACGACCGGACGAGGTCTATGGATTTAAAGTCAAACTCGGATATGTCATGGATTTGGATTTTGGCATGGGATAAATGGACCAGAGAGGTCTTGGATTTGGCAAAGGACCCAGAGCGGTCCCGAATTTGGATATCAACCCAGAAATGTTATGGATTTGGCTATTGGATATTGTATATTGGATATGGATGGATTAAAGCTCAGTTGATGGATTCGGATAGCTATGGAATTGGCTAAAGATTTGGTTACATGATTCAAAATTGGACATCAACTCGGAGCAGTCGTGGATTTGGAGCAAGATATGGCTATCGCACTCGGATGGTATGGCTATGGATGAAATATTTACTTTGGAAGCCGGATTTGGAGTGATTCAAAACACACCATCTTACCACAAGGCATGTTTTGGGGGCAAATGTTATCCCGCCTTTTGGTCAAGGACGGGATATCAACAAACTAGCTGGAAAGGATAGATATCAGGATTGGAGATCGATTGGAAACAAGGTTATGGTCAATATCGTCAAAATTAGGCCGAGCTCCAATCAAGATGGGAATGAATGGGGATGATGGACAAAGTTAGAAGAGGCTATGTTTCAAATTTCAGATCAATCGGAGTTCGTATGCTCGAGATATGGATGGATCAAGATTCATGGGGATGAATTCGTATCGATACTGTTCGTATTGATCATGTGGCAGCAACGATGATCTCGTATCAATCAAGGACTGTTTCAGTTCATATCCACCAAAGGTAAGGCCTTGTTCGTATCCATAAAAACCCTATTTCGTATCCATCTAGCGACCTTGTTCTTATCCATAAAAAACCCTGTTTTGTATCCATCATCTTGCGTCTTTTTCGTATCGATCAAGTATGCACTCTGCTTCCATCATCTAAGGTTACTTCGTATCGATCAACACAGCACACCATTGGCATCGATATGAAGATCGACATGAGTGGTCACGTCGATGGATATGAATCAACGATGCAAACAAAGATTGAAATGGACGATGCGAATGATAGAATATGAATGGATGCGAATGGAGTTCAAAAAGGATAAAGAATCAGTCAACACTGCAAGAAATGTGGATCCACCCCAGTTTATCGCTCCATGTCAACAAGTAAGAATGTGCCTTTGATCGGCACGAAGGAGATGGAGGTGACGGTATCGATATGAACTCGTATCTATGTTGGAGAGCCCAATTCGTATAGACCATATCTCACGATCCATAAGTCCAAATGCCACCAAATTTTCACAGAAGCTTGTGTAAAACAAAAGAATGTTCATGATCGATCTTGACTCGATTGGATAAGATCTCGATCGATATGAAATTCGGTCTTATCGACCACAGACCGACTACAAACCATGTGGGATCGATCGCGTGGGGCCTCATGTGTGCTAGACGAGGTCTCCGAGATCTGAGCGAGATATTTGCATCCTACACCTATAAATAGTAGCCTTGAACCTATAGAAAAGGGACTTTTGATTCTTCTACGTTTAGACTCTACCAAAATCATCATTATACTCGAAATTTTCCGTTATAATGAGTTGTAACTCGTTTTAGTCAGCAAGAAAACATCAATAAAAGCATCAACTTCAAAGTAGATGTAGGTCGGATTGCCAAACCACAATAAATTCTGCGTTATTTACTACTTTCCTCTTAATTTTCAGAGTGTTCTTCATTTTTAATTCTCTACATACTTGTTATCTGTAATCGGTGATTGTGAACTGGTGCTTTCATCGACAATTGGGTGTTTATGACCAATTTTGGCGCAAACAAATATAAAAATCACTAAAACTAATCGGATTGGTATGTTAGTTTACGTGACAAGAAAAATTAAAACATAAAGTTGGTAAACAAATCAAATAATTTTATGTATCATGAAGGGAATTTTTATTTGAATAAAAGACAGTATATTATGATTCTCCAGTGTAGCTACAAAAAAGGGATGGGTAAATAGAGAGGCTTAAATATTTAAAGGTTGTTTGAAGATCTTATTTTAGGGGAAAAAAAAGGCAACCCGAAGTTTAAGGTAACATATTTACATATTTTGGTAAACCTGCTTAGAGCATCTGTGGTAGCCTAAATTTGGGAGAAAATGGGGAAACTTCCTTTTTTTAGCTTACACTCATTCCAACGACGTGGATTTAGGTACGAGGATGAAGGAAAATTGGGAGTTTCTCCCATTTTATTTTTTAAACGTAAGGTTTAATGGGTTTTTGAAATCACTTATGTCCTAAACGACTTTCAAAAAACCATTTAAGAAGAAAGTAAGGGGTTTATGATCCCCATTTATCTTTATAAACGGTGTTCATAACACCTTTTAGAGATTTTTTCCTTTTTAGTTGCACAATTTCTCGCACTTGCTGTTGGAACAGTGGAAGAAATCCACGTTTATTTTCTTCCTCCTCCTCTCGAAAATTGATGCCCGTATGGAGATGTTATTATAGTAACGAAGTTTGCGATTTTATTTTTTACAAACATGGCTCGTAAGTTCATGTACACAAAGTCAGTTTAATGCACACACTAATAATTAGATAGTCTATATTTCATAAGGATTTATGACAGTGGAGGTACCCCAATTTATTGATATTCGCTACTAGGGGAATGGTTTTCATTTCAACAGATATATATTACATACTGCATATCGATAAGTTAATATTGCCTTTTTATTTTGAATAAAATAGGCAACTTTTTCATGTGGGAACTTATTAATTTATGTTTATCATAATTCGGCGGTCAGAATAAAACATTATTAACCTGAATTTAAAAATCCTAACATCTAATTTCTTAAAACAAGTACATTTCTTAAAACCAATATATTTCCACCGTCGTCCACTAGCTAAACCTCACAAAATTCTTTGTCGCACCTTCGCTTCTTTGCTCCCTTGCACCTCCTTGCCTTTGCACTGTCGCATCTCTGGATGCCAAATTTTTGTATTATCTTGATTTCATTTAAGTAATTTTTTGGTTTGAAAGAAAGGCAATGTTGGAATTTAAGATGTAAATTAGTAGTTTATATAACTACAACATTCAATTTTTACAGTAGAAGGAGATAAGATGTTTACCTTAATAATTCTTAAAATTTCCATTATTTTGCCAATAACTATATCCATTATCTTATCATGTTCAGCTGGCAATTTATTTGCATATAAATGGCATCCAATTTATACGATACAAAATTTATATTATAATAATGTAAAATCGTCCTTTTAAAATTTTTTATATGAAAAGAAATTATCATTTTACAAAAAAATAATACTATTGACGTCAAATGAGACTGTATCAACCCGCCCTTTCGATCCACGGAAGTCGACGTTAATACATCCACGTATTCCCATGCCAATCCAAGTGCCGGAAAGATAGATTGTTGGGCAAAAAAAAGAAAACATATAACATAATTTCATATTGTGACGAGTAACGTATAATATGAAACATATCTTTACAATAGAAAGAAAACCGTAATATACATATATCAAATCAGATTACACTAATTTATCATAAACATGGATAATTATAACAAGTTGTCCTCAAACATGTTGATGCATATAAACAATCAATGCAGTGGAAATAAAATATACGTGAATACGTCGTGGAAGTATCCAGCTCGTCTTTTGAAGCTCCCAAGCATCTAAACTAGATCTGTAAATATTCTCGATCCCACCCAAACATTACCCGAAAATAACGCCCGAATCAATCTGATAAACCAGTGTGAGAAAACGCACCTTAAATGGATTTTAATATTATAAAACCTTTCAAAGTAAAAGTATCTCGTAAAACCATGCTTCACATAAACACGAATGGGTTTTTACTTTACGATAATTAAAACCTTTGTAACAACCCGGATATTTTAATGATTTTATTTAATTTAATTAAGCGTTTTGTGTGATAAATATAAAATAAAATATAAACGATAAAATTTTGAAATATAAATTTGATATTTGAAATGCATCTAGTTAAACATAGCAACTGTTAAATTTTCGTCCGAAAATATGAAAGTTTATTTCGCGCGTAAATTTACTTCAATCTAATCAGTTAAAATGCGATGAAAATAAAACATTTTCAAAACCAAAATATTTTTATAAAGAAAAATTCTAAACCATCTTTTGAGCAAGTTGTCAGTTTGTCTTTTTCCAAATTCGGACATCTTTGGCTCCGTCAATCTTATTTTTCTGCGATTTTCTTGCATTTTTCGTAGTACAAAATTCAAAATTTTTATAATTCGATCATGCCACTGATAATTTTATACCGTTTTGATCGTATTGTCGTGCTGATCTCCGTGTTATATTCGTATATGCGTTTCGACTTCTGGTGGACGATGAAGTCTGTAAACGTTGAACCGTATCGTTACCAGTTCGTGTCCATTTGTTCCCGTGACCATTTAAATATCCACCTTGTAATCAAGCAGCCTAGCCATTAATATTCTTGAATTCTAAACGTGTGTGACTTTTTCTTTTCATTTGTTCCAATGCTTATTAAATGGTACGTTCTCTCTAACTATTCATTTGCTCTGAGTTGTTCGTACGAAATATATTACTTCACATATAATAGCCACATACTACCTTAGCCTATTCTGTAGCTTTCAGTTTCATTGTTTTGTGAAAATTGTTCCTACTTTACCAATTTTCATCTTCCATACCGCTGGCACGCAAACCCAAGACAACGTCATGCCATCTCCTCCTTCCCACGCACCGCCTAGGCCACCTTCTCCTTGCCACCCGTACGCCGTCCCTCTCTCCAACCGGTCCTACCAACATCACCACCAGCCGCAAGTGGCCGCTCCTCACAGCATGCAACCCATCCCCACTCCTCACTTTCGGCCATGCGCACGCATGCAACCCACCAACCTCGGCCTTGGCCCAATCTCCCTCCATCTCTCCACTACAGAGCAAAAACCCAACCCACAGCTGAACCCACTTCGACCATCATCTCCTCCAGCCGAGACAATAGCAGTCTCTATCAACACGCATCCACCCTCTCATGCTTGCTGTTGCAAATCGATGCCACTCACCTCCTTTTGATCGGCCATCCTATCTTAAACGTATGTATTTTTATGTTATTTATTTTTATTTTTGTACTATATATATAAAACTTAATAGCAGTCTCCATTAAGTTTGTTCATATAGCTGCACTTTGGGTTTGTTTCAAGGTACTACATGTTATGTTATATTTTATATAAGATTTTATTTTAAGTACGTTAATTTGAAGTATGATAAATTTGAGTGTCTATATTATTTATGGTAGCAGCACTTATATACATTAGTTACACTGATATTTGTGTGTACATACGTGATTTTTATATGTGATTAAATTTAAGGGAATGTTTTTGAAACACTGATATGTAATTAACACTGATAATCATAATTGTAAACCTTGGTAGTCAGAGCCAAAGATTCATGCGCATTAATGGTTGGGAGGTCAACCTATGTTAACTGACTCGGCATGGAAGGGACAGGGGAGTAGTGATTGAAGGTACCGGTAAAATATTGTAATAGAGCATGAATGCCTTTAGGAGTCTGTTGGTTAATCCCGCACATATCAATGGTAGAAGAGAGTTGTGTTTTAGACTGGTTTATTTTGAGAGACTGATGGAAAAATGAGTGTTTCTATCTTTAGAGAAGTAGAAGTCTCTATCAAGTTTTTGCTTAATCATTTCATTCCCATCATGTGGTGCTTTGAGGAGCAGTTCACAAATACCATGCTTTTTAGTGGACAGATCAATATTGTTTGTATTAGCTATCATCTCCTTTTGTATAGTCTTAAGTTGTAATCGCAAATCTCCAGGAAGCTTTGTTCCACTGCCAAAAGATAATAATAATAATAGTAATAATAATAATAATAATAATAATAAAACAAAACTGTCGCATACAGGTTTATGTATGTTTTATATAATGGTTTCTATTTGGCCTGATTATTTATATTTTGGTATATATATTTTTGTCCACGTGAGCTATATGGGTTTGCATATTTACTGAGGAATGAAATGCAGAGTATATGATGTTAGTATATACGTTATATATTATGAATTGTGTTTTCTTAAATAACATGTTTGTTGTACGTAACTTAAAGACTTTGAGAAAAAAAAAACTAAGTCTGTATACACTATGTGTTGCGTGTACTGGTTTTATAAGCCTTATATTGCATGTTATATAAATTTTACGTTATGGCGTCTGCATGTGTGAATTGGTTTTAAGTATGTATTTAATTCATTTATTTATTTATTTTGCTTTAGATGTAAAATATTTATTTTATCAAATAACAAATATTCTATATATATATCAAACCGATTCTGATTTAGTTCATCAATCTATGTTATCAGCTCTGTTCAACGAATGAGTATCCATCCAGCTTTGTTTGAAATTCATGTCTGGATTCGTAACTCAATTTCTATGTCCGTACCAGTGTGCGTATCCGTGTCATCTTCTCGTGCATCTCTAGCCTCGAAAGGTGAGCAATCACTCACGATTAATGTTCTTTTATTTATTAAATTTGATTTCAATTGAAACGACAATTGAAATATACTGCTGTTATTTATTGCACTGTTATTTATATATCAGTTGACCTTTGACATCTGACACCGTTATCTGTTATGTATGTAATAATAATCCAGTTTGGTTGATAATTGATTGATTGTTTGTTGTTTATATTGGATGTTAAATTGTAATGTATAAAGTGATGAATATTATGCCATTGAATTTGACGTAGGATAGTTTAAAATTGTGAATTGATGTATGTATTGAATTTGATTAGTTAATTTGAATAATATGACCCCATTTAATTGTTAAGTTAATTGACACGTAGAATTTGATAAATTTTACTTTGAACCCTTGAACGTATATTGGATTAATTGGCGTAGTATTAAATTTGAAATTGAAATTGAACGACAAGTGGGAAAACCCTAATGTAATAATCTTTAATCTACATGAAATGATATTGTAGATTCTAGAGATAATTATATTAATTTGCACAAACAACAATGCGAATTAATACGATTATTTCGAGATTATTTGAATTGATTATTGGATTGTTATTGATTGTTGTTATTGCTTGTTTATTTACTTTGACACCATCCCAGTTATCACACTGCAAGTTCACTTTATTATGCTTGATTTTGAACTGAAATTGGAATCGGGTTGAAATGATAAATACCCAAATGAACTTGACTTAGGATAGAGAATCAAATAAAAATCCGATTGTTAATAAAAAAATTTGATTTAAAAATAAAATAACAATTTTATTCGAATAAAGAATAAGCTTTGAAATGAAGTTGGAATTTGAATTTTTGAAAGGAAAATGTAAAGATTTAAATCTGGAACGAATATTAGCATAGAAATTGACGAAAGAACGTTGTTTGAAATTTGATTATCTAATAATTAGATTTGGAATTATAAATAAAATTTGGAATTAGTAATAATTAAGTTTTCAAGTTATTAAGTTTGAAATCATTTAATAATAAAATTTGAAATTATAATTAAGTTTGAAATTATAATTAAGTTTGAAATTATTAAGTTGAATTTATAATTAAGTTGAAATGATTTGATGATTAAGTTTGAATCCATAATTATGTGGAAATGATTTAATAATTAAGTTTTAATTGATAATCAAGTTTGAAATTATTAAGTTTTGAAATTATTAATAATTAAGATTGAAGTTATTTAATAATTGAAAAAGATTGGATTAATTGATAATTGAACAAAAATTGAATTCTTTGATAAAAGAAATTGAACTTTTGAATGAGAAATTCGAACTTCGTTAATAAATGAAATTGAATTTCTTTATTTATTAAAGTTTTGGGAAATTTATTTAAGTAGGTTAATAAGTGAAATTGAAACTTCTCGATTATGTGAAATTTAGTTCTTTATTAATTAAGTTTGAAATTCGTAACGAAGTCAATAAATGAGTGAAATTTGAATTTCTTTAACAAGAAATAAAATGTGATTTATTGAAATGAATGTGATTTATCGAAATTAACGTAAGATTTGTAATTTAAAGAATTGATTTGACGAATCTAATTGAAATTAACTTGTAAGTTGATATAATGAAGTTGAACTTAAGAAATTGATTTAACGAATTGGAAATTAATAGTAATTGTTTTGAATGATAAAGTAACTTAACGAATATTGAATGGAATCGATAAATGAGTTTAGATTGATTTGAATGTTAAATTAAATTAATTTAAAGGATTGCGGAATGAAATTATATACGAACTTGAATCAATAATTGAATTGTTTTAAATAAAAGTTGAAATTGAGTGATAAGATTTTGAATTGGTGATTTGGAAGCTTTGAATCGTAAATTTTGGAAATTGATTTTTGAAAGACAAATGAAATGTTGATTCACGAATTGAAATTGAATTTGTTTGGTTTTGAAATATATAAACGACCAATCGGTGTAATAATTACGAAAGTTATTAAAGAGACCGGAATCGGTTTTGGATATACTCTCTATCTAAACCGAAAACCACTTTAATAACTATACGCGGAGTGATGATCCAGAATGAAGTGGTTGGAATGATGTACGTGATGACTGAAGAAAGAGAACGATAATGGATAGCCTTGACACTTGTGTCAAATTGGAAATGACTAAAACAGGAGCCGTGCCGGGCCAAATGGGGTTAGCCACCTCGAGCGAACACACTTCTTCGTAACTACTACTCGTTACTTGTGATTGATTGGTGCACCCTCGGATTTCAGGAGTGTTGTTTCGCGGTGTTGCGATCGCTGCGGCGATGCGTTCTCACCAGTCCGGATCAGGCGAACGGTAGTTTCACTACCTTGGGTATTGCCTCATGTGCCTTATCATACTTGTATCGATATATACGCGACCACTACGAATTTGTTTTGTGTTATATCTAAGGAGTACTCCCTGATATCCCACTAGTTTACGGTGGAGTTTACAGTGCTGTATAGACTATGACATTTATATAAAATGTGTTAAGGGGGATAATGGTAACGCCTTAACACTATTTTGATACTTTATATTATCTATTTAGCGTACACTACTACATAGTATATAGTTTAACAGATCCTTAGAGGATGGTGATTCCAACATCCTTTGAGTTACTTGTATTTCGATTGCTATTTCACTTGAGTTGGATTTATTGATATGAGAATATTAATCCTGACTCGAGTATTTTGTGTTTTGCTTTACGCTCGGGTCAGACTGAGTGTACCATCAAGATTCACCTTTGGAGTTGGAGCTTTGCTTGAAGATCCAGCCATCTATTATGCTTTCAGTATTCGATGATTCCAGTGATGTATTCTTATTTGTACATATTGTATCGTGTTACTCTTCTGTTGTAAACTCTGATGTATCTTATATATTTATATAGTAGCTTCATGAACTACTATTTCTTTTACTTCCGCTGCATATTATTACTATATGTCCGTGATACTGTGATTATTTATTTACTATATATCTGTGTTTTGCCAAATTTAAATTAACAATTCGGTATTTTGAATTATTCAAGTCTGACATGTGCGGATGCGAATAGTCCAAAATAGCGGGTCGTTACAGTTGGTATCAGAGCTTTTGGTAGCTCTAGGCAAAACTTAGCATATAGGGTAAATGTATTTACAGAATCACTCTCACTCAAGTTTCAATCTCTTCCTTTTGACTCAATTCCTTTGAATTTTGGGACGTTCCCTAGGTTCCAAAATTTATTTGTGTCCCTCACTATTCGTCTTCTTCCAATCATGGAGCATCTCATAACTCCACCTCGAATGATATCTATAATAGATTGGCGGTCTCGCCAAACTTCGAATGATTTGTAAATGAGTGAAACTCCTTTGCAATAAGCATCGATTTACCGGAGAATTCTGTATCCTCGGTTTACGATGCTATCTATTTCCTGCTATGTCTGAATTCAAATTCTCGAGATCGAATGTTGAATTACCTCGGAATTCAGCTTCGTTCTTATTCTTGAACTTATGGTCGACCCGGTTAAGGTTGCCCGTGAATTAAATAAGCTTATCCATCTCCTAATTCTGTTATTTGAATTATCTTATCTTCTGTTTCAAACTTATTGTCAAATCAAAATTCTCTTTGATTTGATTTCCATCAAATTTGAATCTCTATACTTATTTTGAAATTCATTCATGTATCGTCGAGCGAGGAAGTGTATATTGTAAATTAAAATTGGAAATGTTATATATATATATATATATATATATATATATATATATATATATATATATATAGGTTGTGTTGTTTGAGTTGTTGATGTTGATTTGGGTTTTTAATCGATTCGTCTGATCAACGCTATCGATAGGATTTCCAAAACACTTGAACAGAGCAAACCGACACAATATCGTTTTCAAATTTGGTAAACAAAATAATTTTGAATGATTATATTATATATAAGTATAAATTTTTCTGAAATTAAACTATTAATGAATTTTTTGTCAGAAATGATAATATTGGATTTTCATTTATTATTTTGTAAGCCATTGACTATTGCAATATAAATTAATGAATTTATAAAACTTGGGTATAATGTGATTGGAATTTGAAGTGAATCTAAACTAGAATTTGAGAATTCAATTTTCGATAATTTCGAACTATGGTTTTAAAGGTTTTAAAACGTATATTATTTAAAGTATTTTCAAATCGAAACCATTCTTAAAGAATTTCAAAATGTTTAAAATCAGTGCTCTTCTCTTTGCCGCTGGAAAATAATTTCGGTGATGACGGCCGCATCATCGACATTCATTTTTGAGTTTCGAAATGAAGAGACCAATTCGTAGCTTTGCTATAGTTTTGTTTGGAAATTAGATCGATTTAAATTTCTTAACTATGATTGATTTATATAAGTATATAGGTATATTAATTTAAATTTAGTTCGATTTAATATATATAGTATATACATAATTATTTCTAAATTGTTTGAAGTTAATCGAAAATATAATTCTTAAAATTTGGATAAAAGATGATTTCAATTATAAATGAAACCAAAATTTTGAATTAATATTTAAACTTGAGAGAATTGAATTAGAAATTTACTTGTATAATGCTCGATTTCATTCAATATAATTTACCTAAATTTTCAAAAGTTAATTATGTAATTGAATATTATACAATATAAATGTTATCAAAGGAATTTTTAAATAAATTTGAGTAGTTATAGTAAATGTAAATAGACTTAATATATATGTGATAAGATATATCAAGTAGAATAAATTCAATAATAATTTGAAATAAAGAAGAATTGAATTTGTCAAATAAAGTACGATTATAGAAAAATGACTATTCAACTTATGATCTTTGAAATTGTTAATTAAAGAAAATTGGATAATATATAATATAAATTGTCTTCATAAATAAAAAGTGAGTGTATATAATAAATGTTATTCACTAAAAATTTAATTATAAAATGTTTATGGAGATTAATAGAATAATAAATTTAAATAAATAATAGGTATGATTTATAGAAGAAAAATTTTGTTTTGGAAGTTAATAAATTGAATTAAATCAACTTGAGGGTGTATCTTGAATTAATTAAGTATAAATCGAATTTCATTTGAAAGAAACTTTTGTACCTAACCTTAATAAATGAGAAATCAAATCAATTTAAATGAAGTTCCTTGAGTTTAAAGCAAATTGTGGAATATAAATTTATCTAAATTGAAATTTATATGGTTGTACTAATAGTTTATTTTGTCCTTCAATCTATTTTTCTTTGGGCTGATTCTATTCTCCTACCTACTTCCTTTTCGAGGACGAAAAGTTTTGAGTGGGGGAGAGTGTAACAACCCGGATATTTTAATGATTTTATTTAATTTAATTAAGCGTTTTGTGTGAAAAATATAAAATAAATATAAACGATAAAATTTTGAAATATAAATTTGATATTTGAAATGAATCTAGTTAAACATAGCAACTGTTAAATTTTCGTCCGAAAATATGAAAGTTTATTTCGCGCGTAAATTTACTTCAATCTAATCAGTTAAAATGCGATGAAAATAAAACATTTTAAAAACCAAAATATTTTTATATAGAAAAATTCTAAAACATCTTTTGAGCAAGTTGTCGGTTTGTCATTTTTCCAAATTCGGACATCTTTGGCTCCGTCGATCTTATTTTTCTGCGATTTTCTTGCATTTTTCGTAGTAGAAAATTCGAAATTTTTATAATTCGATCATGCCACTGATAATTTTATACCGTTTTGATCGTATTGTCGTGCTGATCTCCGTGTTATATTCTTATATGCGTTTCGACGTCTGGTGGACGATGAAGTCTGTAAACGTTGAACCGTATCGTTACCCGTTCGTGTCCATTTGTTCCCGTGACCATTCAAATATCCACCTTGTAATCAAGCAGCCTAGCCATTAATATTCTTGAATTCTAAACGTGTGTGACTTTTTCTTTTCATTTGTTCCAATGCTTATTAAATGGTACGTTCTCTCTAACTATTCATTTGCCCTGAGCTGTTCGTACGAAATATATTACTTCACATATAATAGCCACATACTACCTTAGCCTATTCTGTAGCTTTCAGTTTCATTGTTTTGTGAAAATTGTTCCTACTTCACCAATTTTCATCTTCCATACCTCTGGCACGCAAACCCAAGACAACGTCATGCCATCTCCTCCTTCCCACGCACCGCCTAGGCCACCTTCTCCTTGCCACCCGTACGCCGTCCCTCTCTCCAACCGGTCCTACCAACATCACCACCAGCCGCAAGTGGCCGCTCCTCACAGCATGCAACCCATCTCCTCTCCTCACTTTTGGCCATGCCCACGCACGCAACCCACCAACCTCGGCCTTGGCCCAATCTCCCTCCATCTCTCCACTACAGAGCAAAAACCCAACCCACAGCTGAACCCACTTCGACCATCATCTCCTCCAGCCGAGACAATAGCAATGTCTATCAACACGCGTCCACCCTCTCATGCTTGCTGTTGCAAATCGATGCCACTCACCTCCTTTTGATCGGCCATCCTATCTTAAACGTATGTATTTTTATGTTATTTATTTTTATTTTTGTACTATATATATAAAACTTAATAGCAGTCTCCATTAAGTTTGTTCATATAGCTGCACTTTGGGTTTGTTTCAAGGTACTACATGTTATGTTATATTTTATATAAGATTTTATTTTAAGTACGTTAATTTGAAGTATGATAAATTTGAGTGTCTATATTATTTATGGTAGCAACACTTATATACATTAGTTACACTGATATTTGTGTGTACATACGTGATTTTTATATGTGATTACATTTAAGGGAATGTTTTTGAAACACTGATATGTAATTAACACTGATAATCATAATTGTAGACCTTGGTAGTCAGAGCCAAAGATTCATGCGCATTAATGGTTGGGAGGTCAACCTATGTTAACTGACTCGGCATGGAAGGGACAGGGGAGTAGTGATTGAAGGTACCGGTAAAATATTGTAATAGAGCATGAATGCCTTTAGGAGTCTGTTGGTTAATCCCGCACATATCAATGGTAGAAGAGAGTTGTGTTTTAGACTGCTTTATTTTGAGAGACCTATGGAAAAATGAGTGTTTCTATCTTTAGAGAAGTGGAAGTCTCTGTCAAGTTTTTGCTTAATCATTTCATTCCCATCATGTGGTGCTTTGAGGAGTAGTTCACAAATACCATGCTCTTTAGTGGACAGATCAATATTGTTTGTATTAGCTATCATCTCCTTTTGTATAGTCTTAAGTTGTAATCGCAAATCTCCAGGAAGCTTTGTTCCATTGCCAAAAAATAATAATAATAATAATAATAAAAAAATAAAAAAAAAAACTGTCGCATACAGGTTTATGTATGTTTTATATAATGGTTTCTATTTGGCCAGATTGTTTATATTTTGGTATATATATTTTTGTCCACGTGAGCTATATGGGTTTGCATATTTACTGAGGAATGAAATGCAGAGTATATGATGTTAATATATACGTTATGTATTATGAATTGTGTTTTCTTAAATAACATGTTTGTTGTACGTAACTTAAAGACTTTGAAAGAAAAAAAACTAAAACTAACTAAGTCTGTATATACTATGTGTTGCGTGTACTGGTTTTATAAGCCTTATATTGCATGTTATATAAATTTTACGTTATGGCGTCTGCATGTGTGAATTGGTTTTAAGTATGTATTTAATTCATTTATTTATTTATTTATTTTGCTTTAGATGTAAAATATTTATTTTATCAAATAACAAATATTCTATACATATATATCAAACCGATTCTGATTTAGTTCATCAATCTATGTTATCAGCTCTGTTCAACGAATGAGTATCCATCCAGCTTTGTTTGAAATTCATGTCTGGATTCGTAACTCAATTTCTATGTCCGTACCAGTGTGCGTATCCGTGTCATCTTCTCGTGCATCTCTAGCGTCGAAAGGTGAGCAATCACTCACGATTAATGTTCTTTTATTTATTAAATTTGATTTCAATTGAAACGACAATTGAAATATACTGCTGTTATTTATTGCACTGTTATTTATATATCAGTTCACCTTTGACATCTGACACCGTTATCTGTTATGTATGTAATAATAATCCAGTTTGGTTGATAATTGATTGATTGTTTGTTGTTTATATTGGATGTTAAATTGTAATGTATAAAGTGATGAATATTATGCCATTGAATTTGACATAGGATAGTTTAAAATTGTGAATTGATGTATGTATTGAATTTGATTAGTTAATTTGAATAATATGACCCCATTTAATTGTTAAGTTAATTGACACGTAGAATTTGATAAATTTTACTTTGAACCCTTGAACGTATATTGGAATAATTGGCGTAGTATTAAATTTGAAATTGAAATTGAACGACAAGTGGGAAAACCCTAATGTAATAATCTTTAATCTACATGAAATGATATTGTAGATTCTAGAGATAATTATATTAATTCGCACAAACAACAATGCGAATTAATACGATTATTTCGGGATTATTTGAATTGATTATTGGATTGTTATTGATTGGTGTTATTGCTTGTTTATTTACTTTGACACCATTCCAGTTATCACACTGCAAGTTCCCTTTATTATGCTTGATTTTGAACTGAAATTGAAATCGGTTGAAATGATAAATACACAAATGAACTTGACTTAGGATAGAGAATCAAATAAAAATCCGATTGTTAATAAAAAAAATTTGATTTAAAAATAAAATAACAATTTTATTCGAATAAAGAATAAGCTTTGAAATGAAGTTGGAATTTGAATTTTTGAAAGGAAAATGTAAAGATTTAAATCTGGAATGAATATTAGCATAGAAATTGATGAAAGAACGTTGTTTGAAATTTGATTATCTAATAATTAGATTTGGAATTATAAATAAAATTTGGAATTAGTAATAATTAAGTTTTGAAGTTATTAAGTTTGAAATCATTTAATAATAAAATTTGAAATTATAATTAAGTTTGAAATTATAATTAAGTTTGAAATTATTAAGTTGAATTTATAATTAAGTTGAAATGATTTGATGATTAAGTTTGAATCCATAATTATGTGGAAATGATTTAATAATTAAGTTTTAATTGATAATCAAGTTTGAAATTATTAAGTTTTGAAATTATTAATAATTAAGATTGAAGTTATTTAATAATTGAAAAAGATTGGATTATTTGATAATTGAACAAAAATTGAATTCTTTGATAAAAGAAATTGAACTTTTGAATAAGAAATTCGAACTTCGTTAATAAATGAAATTGAATTTCTTCATTTATTAAAGTTTTGGGAAATTTATTTAAGTAGGTTAATAAGTGAAATTGAAACTTCTCGATTATGTGAAATTTAGTTCTTTATTAATTAAGTTTGAAATTCGTAACGAAGTCAATAAATGAGTGAAATTTGAATTTCTTTAACAAGAAATAAAATGTGATTTATTGAAATGAATGTGATTTATCGAAATTAACGTAAGATTTGTAATTTAAAGAATTTATTTGACGAATCTAATTGAACTTAACTTGTAAGTTGATATAATGAAGTTGAACTTAAGAAATTGATTTAACGAATTGGAAATTAATAGTAATTGTTTTGAATGATAAAGTAACTTAACGAATATTGAATGGAATCGATAAATGAGTTTAGATTGATTTGAATGTTAAATTAAATTAATTTAAAGGATTTCGGAATGAAATTATATACGAACTTGAATCAATAATTGAATTGTTTTAAATAAAAGTTGAAATTGAATGATAAGATTTTGAATTGGTGATTTGTAAGCTTTGAATCATAAATTTTGGAAATTGATTTTTGAAAGACAAATGAAATGTTGATTCACGAATTGAAATTGAATTTGTTTGGTTTTGAAATATATAAACGACCAATCGGTGTAATAATTACGAAAGTTATTAAAGAGACCAGAATCGGTTTTGGATATACTCTCTATCTAAACCGAAAACCACTTTAATAACTATACGCAGAGTGATGATCCAGAATGAAGTGGTTGGAATGATGTACGTGATGACTGAAGAAAGAGAACGATAATGGATAGCCTTGACACTTGTGTCAAATTGGAAATGACTAAAACAGGAGCCGTGCCGGGCCAAATGGGGTTAGCCACCTCGAGCGAACACAATTCTTCGTAACTACTACTCATTACTTGTGATTGATTGGTGCACCCTCGGATTTCAGGAGTGTTGTTTCGCGGTGTTGCGATCGCTGCGGCGATGCGTTCTCACCAGTCCGGATCAGGCGAACGGTAGTTTCACTACCTCGGGTATTGCCTCATGTGCCTTGTCATACTTGTATCCCTATATACGCGACCACTGCGAATTTGTTTTGTGTTATATCTATGGAGTACTCCCTGATATCCCACTAGTTTACGGTGGAGTTTACAGTGCTGTATAGACTATGACATTTATATAAAATGTATTAAGGGGGATAATGGTAACGCCTTAACACTATTTTGATACTTTATATTACTGATAGACATTATCTATTTAGCGTACACTACTACATAGTAGATAGTTTAACGGATCCTTAGAGGATGGTGATTCCAACATCCTTTGAGTTACTTGTATTTCGATTGCTATTTCACTTGAGTTGGATTTATTGATATGAGAATATTAATCCTGACTCGAGTGTTTTGTGTTTTGCTTTACGCTCGGGTCAGACTGAGTGTACCAGTATTCAAGACTCACCTTTGGAGTTGGAGCTTTGCTTGAAGATCCAGCCATCTATTCTGCTTTCAGTATTCGATGATTCCAGTGATGTATTCTTATTTGTACCTATTGTATCTGTTACTCTTCTGTCGTAAACTCTGATGTATCTTATATATTTATATAGTAGCTTCATGAGCTACTATTTCTTTTACTTCCGCTGCATATTATTACTATGTGTCTGTGATACTGTGATTATTTATTTACTGTATATCTGTGTTTTGCCAAATTTAAATTAACAATTCGGTATTTTGAATTATTCAAGTCCGACATGTGCGGATGCGAATAGTCCAAAATAGCGGGTCGTTACAACCTTTCTATAGAAAATTTTCTAATTTTATAATAATGTCTAGGGTGTAAAATAATAAATAATGAATCGTAGTCGAAATTATTACATTAATTAAATTCCAGCATGATAGGTATACAACTAAGTCGGAATGATACTTATTGGAGAATGGATTCCATCAATGACAAGGTAAGGATCTACTTTACGTACTGTACGCCTCTAGATAAAATGCACTGAGGCTGTTTTAATTTGCACCTCTGCAACTTAAGACCGGTCTACTCCTAAATGGATAATACTGAGAATGATCACCCCTAGGTTGCTGGCCGACAACCGTACCAAGTCTCAAACATACATAAATCCATGTGTGTGTGTGTGTGTGTCCGATCTTGATCAGGTGATGATCATACTATAATGGAAGCGACCCACATAGCTCGGTAGCACGCCCCTGCTTTTGTCATTTACCGAATGTGAGGCTTGAGCCTACGTTTACCTTTTATATAGCAATCCAACTAGGAATACTAACATTGCCTTCCGGTAATAATGCTATAACATCAGTCATCTATACAAGTTGTTCAAGATATGAATAAACCAAATGCACTCTTCTACATTTATTTTGGAATCACCCTCAGGATTAGTAGTAATTAAACTTTGCAGTTCAAAGAGCTTCGCTTTCCATTATCTTGTAGATATTTTAGATTCGAATGCTAATGTCGATTCGAAGTGGTTTTCGGATAATATCTAATTCCGGTAACTCTGAACCGACCACGAAAATTTTAAACCAGGCCAACATTTGATAATCGACTATTTAGCTATCAAATAATCAAACAATTCAACTAGAGATTTTAATCCATAAGTAAAATAACACTGGTTAAGCACCAAGCAACCCTATGCCGCTTTAGCTAATTATTTCATTCATTAAACAACATTGTAAATTCTTGAACAAAAATACTTTTACAAAGATATTTTTCACAAAACCTTTTCTATGCTTTTCTGTACTTTGGAAATATTCATTTACTTATCTCATCGTTATAATTATATTTACGAAACACTTATAAAAGATTCCACTTCCAAAAATACACCCATAGTTAGGTGAAAACCAATGTCATTTAAAAACGGAGATAACAATAACCCAAATTACTATTTCTTCAGTGTTAAGTATGGAAAAGAATGTTCCATACCACCATAATTAAGAAGGTCCGTTAGGAAAATCGAACCTCTAGAAAATAAACTTTTCATAAAACTCCTCGATGAAACTCCTTATAATTACAACTCCTTTTTTGAAATATTATTTATAAAATCGTTTATAAATATTTAAAACATAATTATAACCCCCTTTTACAAATCTACAAATTCCATTAATAACTCCTTCGTGAAACTCCTTTTCATTTTTTTATATTATAAAACCCTTTTATAACACTTTCTTTTATAGAACATAACTTAAAAAAAATCATTTTATAAATTTCCAATTTATTTGTAACTCTTTTATAAAAATCCAAATTCCTTTTCCAAATTTCTACATAAATTTCAAACCCCTTTCTATAACCAAACATCGAATATAATCCGAAAACATATATTAAGTAAATTCACAATTGGAATTAATTATTCCAATCTATCAAAATGATATTGATTTCCTTTCTATAGGGTGTTATTTATAAATCTATTCTTTTATTTATAGACACTATTTATAAGGCTGTCATCCATTTATAAAATAATATTTATAAATCAATCCCTTAATCTAATATTTTGTACAACTATTCTCAAACATTTATTCTAAATATTTCTATCTTTTTTCTAAACGGAAATCCCTTTTAAAATAAAGATAATATAACGATCCTGACTCGACCTTCGAAAATCGGCACCGAATACGACACTCGTATTCAAATGCCGCACATCCAAACCTCGAATCTGGTTCGCCGGAGCTTATAACACATTAAGTACAACACAGCGGAAGAAATGAAATAATACATTAATATACAACATTGATACAATATCCAGATACAATGATGATATAATAAAATGAAGCAGTACATATCAGTACTATCAGAGATACAAGGAATAGTAGCAGAAAGATAATGTCTTCAATAGAACGTATCTCCCAAAACTCCATCGTCAATCCGAAACTAGCTCGAACTTCAGATCACGTTGCCTAAAGCTGAGCAAGGTCAGTCGTCCAAGACTGAAGAAGATCCCAAAGACTGAAAGCTACCGATCCAAAAACTTCAAAGGCTATCGAATCTAGACCTATTACTTGATTATCTGAAAACCCAACTCTAGACTGCCCGTGTGGAAAATAGTAGGCACCCAGAGTTTAGGAAAGGAACAATAAACTCCAGGTCAGTCATGGGACTGGTGTAAGCAAACAAAACAGTTTTTATCTTTAAACAAAAAAAGAATTTAGATTGAAATCCGCAATGCTTTTTAGAAAATGAAACTACCATAAGATCTCCCGGCACACACACAATGCAATCGCACATATGGGGAAGATTTCTCCTTATGATAGTCAAACATGCTTACTACGCAAAATCCTTTTTGATTATTATTAGTGCATAGTGGAAAACATTTCGAAAGTATAATATAAATCCTAGCCACCATAGATACCATTATATTATGCCTACTAAAGGTGTCATGTTAAATGGCAGGTTCTACAACTAAAATCGTACAAGGCGCGTATTGGATGAATGGATTTCCAAAAAATGGTCAGGCTAAGGAACTTCCTATTGCCACATGGGAACGCCTCTGGCGGGATACCCCAAGAACCTACCCGGCTCTCTACTAACACAAGGCCGGCTACCCCCTTCCCGGGGAATAAAACCTATGATATGCCACCCCCGGTCCTTTGGGACCTTTATCCGAGTGCCCTCTACACCAACAACATCACACAGTAATAAATGTACTATAGTGTCCACATGAGTAAGTATCTGGGCTCCATACCATGATATCACCTTTTTCCAGAAGGAATGGTCATACACTAGGGGAGCTACCCTTGAAACATTGCCGCATCTTTCCTGTTTCGACCATTACCGGTTTATAAGGCTCGATGAGGTCTCGTCCACAAAGCTACGCTTTTTCACAAAGCCACGCTTTGATCAACATATGATCATCAACATACAGCAGCACTTAGCGTACCACACTACCAAATTGGGAGTATATCGCTGATAACCTTCAACTACATAACCTCTGAGCTCGTACGTCTCAGAGAAGGGTGTTAAGCTAAGAGAATAAATTTTCCGCCACCAATAGATATGTATTTGAAAGAAATCGGCTTTATATCTCAAAATGTAGTGTCAGACACACAACCATACAAGTCTGTTCCGGCTTCGAACATAACCGAAGGCACTTTTGAAGAAGCCCTTGTAATCCGTGTATTCACAATCCCAATTGGACTTCCCATCACTTAGGGAATCTCTATACCGTAGCAACTCAGTGCAGAGATAATCGATAGGTCATCCTATCATTCTCGCAAATACCCGGTCTTCACCACCGGTCTTCAAATGCTATCCATAATGACGTATCATTATTTGGAATGGGTTATATGACACAAGGTCCTCTCCTGGCTAAACTGAATAACGAGCTTAATATTTAAAAACATGTGGATATGGGATTTTAGTTAAGTCAAAAACTTAAAATCCAAAAAAAACTTTCTTTCAAGTGGTTTAAACAAATTACCATTTCAAATCTTTTAAACAAAAAGATTCATTTCCCAAAGTTCACCCAATTCCACAAAGATCTTATTTACTGATTTCAACAATTTCCATTTTAATTGGATTAATTCATTTAATCTTTAAATCCAAGATTTTACTCATAGCTTTCAAAACCCGTTTCCAAAGATTCATTCCTAACTTGGAAAATCTTTTCGATTCAAACTTGAAATTCCTTTTATAAAATTGAAAATTCATTTCTTATATGAAAGCTTTTATCATTTGAAAACAAACAGTTTCCATTTTGGAAAAATCCGATTTCAATCATACAAGTTAAAGCTTTTCAAACTTGGGTTAAATTTAATTCCCAAAACAACACTTTAAAAATGGTTTAAAAAAACCAATATAACTTGTATGACCTTTTGGATCATAAATTTTCAAAATGGAATTCAATTTCAAATATTGAATTCAAATTTAAATCAAAATTCAAAACTAAATTAAGTTATCCAACAATAACATTTATCTATGAAATCCCTTTTCAAAAGCTTTTTTCCACTTTAAATCCGATCCATTTCCAAAAGCATTTTGATTCAAAAATTAAATTTTTAAAATTATTTTAAAAATCTGTGACTTAACCGATTTCCACGTGCAATCCATATTTGTGTGTTTATAGTGTAGTCCAGGGGGTTTTACACAATAGTGCACAACATCAATCATCACAGATTCAATCATATCAATATTGATAAGCGGTATAAACCATAACGCTTATCTTCGTTCACAGATTCTTAGATAAAGTAAATTTATCAATCACAAAGATTCATCATTACGATTCGATGTGGGTTTCGGATAACCAACTGGAATCCGACTCCCTGTCGCATCGAAATTCAAATGCCGTTTTACAGGCAAAAGGGTTTTTCACATACATATAGGAACAGATCACAAATCACATTTCATTACAAAGCAATCACAGTATCACAACAGAAATATCAATCCAGTACAGAATATTTTGTGATGGTCAATCATCTTTGATTAAGGTGATTGTGATTAAAGTGAATTAACCGTATAATTACCTATATTAATTGTTTTAAATCAATGTTTTAATTTTACTTAATTATGAATTAATTAAATCTTAATAGGCTTTATAAACTAATTATTCTTTAGTTGATTATTTTAATTTATTAATTTTCAATTGTTAATTAATTAAGTTTAATTTCTTTTATTAATTGACTATTCTTTAATTAATTAATTATTAATTTTTTTTAAAATCATTACAAAACATTAGTTGTTAATTACCATTTCATCATTATAAACAAATTTGGTTAAAGTTAATAATTGAATTTTTTTATTTACATTTAAATTTTATTAAGTTTAATTTTAAAACAACATTTATTTAAAAATATGAATTTGAAAAATCATTGAATTCCATAAATTTCAAAGAGAACATCTCAATATCATTTACTTCATCCTCCAATAACCACTACTTTCATTTTGTAAAGAATGTATTCAAAATTTTATTTAACTTAAGTTTCCAAAAAATTTGTTGAAAATTGGATTTTTGTAGTTGCTACAGTCAACCCGAGGCTTGCTTCGAGTTATCCTCGAGTTAAACACTCCCTTGCTTCGGGTTTAAACCAAAATTGACCCGTGTGACATTCTTTTGCAAAAACTTGTTTTAATTTAAAAAATCAACCCAGTACCACGATTAATTTACACGAGCCTGACTTCGAGTTTTCCCTACAATCCCCCACGTACTGCTTCGAGTCGCCTTCTTCTTCCCCAAACCCATCACAGCTGACACATAACCAACACGTGCACGTGCACGTGCACGGCCAATTTCACAGCCGTTGGTCGGAGCTGCGGCCACCAACGAGTTGACCACCATCCTCCAAGACACCAAGAGCACCCAGAATTTGAAAAAGATTCGAAAACGTGAATCGCGACCCTTCGACCGCAAAACGCATCCGGAACGTTACCAGATAATTGCCACGTGATGCCTCCCCTGACCATTATCGGTCACCAATTTAGGTCCAAAGCTTCATCATCGCGCGACACGTCGATACGCACCGGAGGCACACAGTCCGATCACGTATTTACGGCGCGACACCAACATTTCGATCAGGAGCAGAAATGGGTTCTTAAACCCTAGTTCGATCTCGAATCACAAATTTAAGGATTTGAAATTTATACTCATATTTTTCTCGTAATCTCGCGCATTTAATCTACCCCTGACGATGAACTCGAGACCCACCATCGTTTGGATCACCTAATTTGTCAAAAGTTTAATTTCAGTTCAACTTCCATTTCCCAGAGAAATGTTCAGTGAAAAAAAATTAAATTTCTGTTTCTAAAATCATCATTCTTACAGGGGATTCACATAGTGTTATTGAAATTAAAATTCGTGACGTTCCAATTTCTTTAAAAGTTTGAATGGTAGCTGTTTTTATAATTTCCAGAAAAAGAACTATATAAACCTGCTTTGATTAATTACTGAAATGTACTACAGGTTTAAAACAATATTTTAACTTGTTTACAATTCTCTTTCAGAACTAAGGAAGAGAGATTTAAAATTTTGATGTGGGTTACTTTGTAAACCCAATTTAGGTGTCACTGTGTTTGTTTAGTTTCCAGTAAAAGAAAATTTCAAAACCTGTTTTGATTTGTTACTGAAAAACATAGTACAAGTTTGAACAAAAACTCCAACTTGTTTTCAATTTACTTTCAGCAGAAATGAGGAGAGAAGATTGGGATTTTGAAATGGTTTACTTTTTTAAACTTGATACCTAAAAGTAGTTCTGTTTCCAGTAAAAGAAAATCACACAAACTTACTTTAAATTCATTACTGAAATAAAATACAAGATTAAACAATATTTTTAACTTGTTTACACTCTTTTTCAAAAGTAAAGAGGGAGAGAGAGATGTAAAATTTTGATGTTGTTTTGCTTTGTAAACCTGATACTCAATTGTAACTCAGTTTCCAGAAAAAAAAGAAACTACAATACTTGCTTTGTTTTATTACAAAAAAACATAGTGCAAGTTTAAAAAAACTCCATCTTGTTTACTGAAACATAATACATGACTAACCATAGTTTGTCATTCAGATTTAATAGAGGCAGAGAGAAAGAAGGGGTTTGACAGGCTTTTGTTTTCTTGAAGCTAAGCAAGGAGTTACATTCTTGTGCAATCAACATACATAGGCCAAACATTCATTCGCATGCTTAAAATTCTTGCATGCAAACCAAAGATTAACTTTACTATACAATCCAAGAATTCACACAGCAACAAAGATTGGAAAAAACAAAAGTTTACATACCATTTTCCAGATGACCAAAGGTTCTGAACAGTTTTTTTCAAAACAGATATGAAAGCCTGTAATTCCCTTGCTTTTCCTACTTTAAAACTTGGGGTTTTAGATCTGCAAATGATAGTTACAGATCTATGTTTATTCTTGTTGCGTTCATTCACTTAATTTATTCATAACAGTGGTTTTGTTATTACTTATAGTTTGAATAACAGAGAAGTTTCTTTCTTCTTGCAGCTTGAAAACAGAAATAGCTTAAGTCTTGGACCTGATTTTTCCTGTAAGTAATTGATTGAATATTATTGTATTAAACTCTTTCTTCATTAGAAATTATAACTTCAAGTTCAAACTTTAAAAAGAAAGTTACTTTCCCTTTTAAAGTAATGATGGTTTGTCCTATTTGTGAAAAGATATCATAAGCTCTAGATTTTTGTTAATCATTCTACTCTATCTTCTATGTGAATGTATATTCACATTTTTGATTTTGTTACAAGACAAAATAAATTTATAAACTTTATATTTATATCACATACACTTTAAAAATAAATGTATCCCTTTATTCATTTATATGTATGTACATTTGCAATGTTAAAAGAATTGTTTTTAACCAATATTTACATTACATATATTATATCCTAAATTTTTTTAAATGCTACTTATTTTTTAAAACACTTATCTTAAATTTAAATTCAATTTTCAATTTCAACTTGAAATATAATATTCATGTCCATTTGTATATTCACGCTCACTATGAAAATTTTAAATTAAATTTCAATATGTATTCAATTTTACTCATATGTGTAATATACATATATATATAAGATTTTTAAATTAAAATGACTTTTAAAACATTCTTTATTTCAATATTTTAATCTCAAAATAAATTAGAATTCTTTATCATATATTATTTTCACTTATTTTATTTGTTTAAGATTTTTTCAATTTATTTCCAAATTAAATCCCATAATTTTAAATATATTATTTGTTTTAATTGACAAATTTTGGGATGTTACAGATATCCCCTCTTTAAGAAAATTTCACCCCCGAAATTTGCCATGGAGACAACAAAGATTGGATAGATACGCAAAGATAGAGAATCGACTCGCAAATCAAGCCAATTATCTATTCTGTATTTGGCTTACCAAATCTGAATATTAATAATAGATATAAGAACGAACCTATTTTACTCTTTACAAGATACTCGGGGTCATCCAGATCTAGAAATATACATGGCCATTGGTTAGTTTGAAGGGATAACTAACTGTTCGTAGACTATATCTAGACCCAACAGAACAAACAATAGATATTCAATCCAGATTCGAATATCTTCAAAGTATACACCAACCAGTCCCTCTTCGGACTTTTATACTCACAAGCAATTACAATAAAATTTAAAATTTGGTTTTAATAGAAATTGTTTTATCGTTACAAATTATTTAACTTTATATTCTAGTTAACCAATTTACTTCAAATCAAATTTCAATTTCGCTAAATTTAAGAACGAAAAGCTGAAAGAAATTTGACTAAGAGAATACGAAATATAGACTTATCTACATGATTCGTAGGGCCACCATCACACCAAAGCTTCTTCCTCGAGCCGCTATGAAGCAATCAAAGAAATTGGAGAGACGAATCAAAGGAGATTGATAGAGAAAGATATTTCCGTTGTTGCAGGGCATTGACCACTTGTACTGGTATCTCCCTGTCCCCTATCTCGTTCTCTTCTTGCCTTCATACTTACTATCAGTGAATAATAAGAGAATTTACTGAGGCATTCGAATGGATATCTTAGGGATTACTCATTCTAGGGTATACTTCTCCCTATCTCTAATGAGTCACTTAATGTGTTATACTCCTGAGCTAAAGTTTTAACCTTCAGCTCTTATACCAATTATAACGATCCCGACTCGACCTTCGAAAATCGACACCGAATACGACACTGATATTCAAATGCCGCAGATCCAAACGTCGAATCTGGTTCGTCGGAGCTTATAACACATTAAGTACAACACAACGGAAGAAATGAAATAATACATTGATATACAACATTGATACAATATCAAGATACAATGGTGATACAATAGAATGATACAATACATATCAATACTATCAGAGATACAAGGAATAACAACGAAAAGATAATGTCCTCAATAGAACGTATCTCCCAAAACTCCATCTTCAATCCGAAGCCAGCTCGAACTTCAGATCACGTTGCACAAAGCTAAGCAAGGTCAGTCGTCCAAGACTGAAGAAGATCCCAAAGACTGAAAGCTACCAATCCAAAAACTTCGAAGGCTATAGAATCTAGACCTATTACTTGATTATCTGAAAACCCAACTCTAGACTGCCCGTGTGGAAAATAGTGAGCACCCAGAGTTTAGAAAAGGAACAATAAACTCCAGGTTAGTCGTAGGACTGGTGTGAGCAAATAAAATAGATTTTATCTTTAAACAAACAAAGAGTTTAGATTGAAATCCGCAATGCTTTTTGCAAAATGAAACTACCATAAGGCCTCCCGCCACACACACAACGCAATCACACACGTGGGGGAGATTTCTCCTTATGATAGTCAAACATGATTACTACGCAAAATCCTTTTTGATATTATTATTAGTGCATAGTGGAAAACAAGTATAATATAAATCCTAGCCAGCATAGGAACCATCATACTATGCCTACTATAGCTGCCATGTTAAATGGCAGGTTCTACAACTAAAACCGTACAAGGCGCGTATTGGATGAATGGATTTCCAACAAATGGTCAGGCTAAGGAACTTCCTATTGCCACATGGGATCGCCTCTGGCGGGACGCCCCGAGAACCTACCCGGCTCTCTGCTGACACAAGGCCGGCTACCCCCTTCCCGGGGAATAAAACCTAAGATATGCCACCCCCGGTCCTTTGGGACCATTATCCGAGGGGCCTCTACACCAACAACATCACACGGTAATAATTGTACTACAATGTCCACATTAGTAAGTATCTGGGCTCCATACCATGGTACCACCCTTTTCCAGAAGGAATGGTCATACCCTAGGGAAGCTACCCCTGAAACCTTGCCGCATCTTTTCTGTTTCGACCATTACCGGTTTGTGAGGCTCGATGAGGTCTCGTCCACAAAGCCTTGCTTTGATCAACAAATGATCATCAACATACAGCAGCACTTAGCATGCCACACTACCAATTTGGGAGTACATCGTTGATAACCTTCAACTACATAACCTCGGAGCTCGTACGTCTCAAAGAAGGGTGTTAAGCAAAGGGAATAAATTCTCCGCCACCAACAGATATGAATTTCAAAGAAATCGGCTTTATATCTCAAAATGTAGTGTCGGACACACAACCATACAAGCCTGTTCCGGGTTCGAACAGAACCGAAGGCACTTCCGAAGAAGCCCTTGCAATCCGAGTATTCACAATCCCGAACGGACTTCCCATCACTTAGGGAATTTCTATACCGTAGCTACTCAGTGCAGAGAAAATCGATAGGTCATCCTAACGTTCTTGCAAATGCCCGGTCTTCACTACCGGTCTTCAAATGCTATCCAGAACGATGTATCATTATTCGAAATGGGTTATATGACACAAGGTCCTTTCTCGGCTAAACCCAATAACGAGCGTAATATTTAAAAACATAAGGATATGGGATTTTAGTTAAGACACAACTTTAAAATCCAAAAAAAACTTTCTTTCAAGTGGTTTAAACAAATTACCATTTCAAACCTTTTAAACAAAAAGATTCATTTCCCAAAGTTCACCCAATTCCACAAAGATCTTATTTACCGATTTCAAATAATTTCCATTTTAATTGGATTAATTCAATAAATCTTTAAATCCAAGATTTTACTCACAGCTTTCAAAACCCATTTCCAAAGGTTCATTCATAACTTGGAAAACCATTTCGATTCAAACTTGAAATTTCTTTTATACCAATTGGAAATTCATTTCTTATATGAAAGCTTTTATCATTTGAAAACAAACAGTTTCCATTTTGGAAAAATCCGATTTCAGTCATACAAGATAAAGTTTTTCAAACATGGGTTAAATTTAATTCCCAAAACAACACTTTAAAAATGGTTTTAAAAAAACCCATATAACTTGTATGACCTTTTACATCATAAATTCTCAAAATAGAATTCAATTTCAAATATTGAATTCAAGTTTAAATCAAAATTCAAAACTAAATTAAGTTATCCAATAATAACTTTTTTCTATGAAATCTCTTTTCAAAAGCTTTTTTCCAATTTAAATCTGATCCATTTCCAAAACCATTTGGATTCAAAAATTCAATTTTTAAAATTATTTTCAAAATCGGTGACTTAACCGATTTCGACGTGCAATCCATATTTTTGTGTGTATAGTGTAGTCCAGGGGGTTTTACACAATAGTGCACAACATCAATCATCATAGATTCAATCATATCAATATTGATAAGCGGTATAAACCATAACGCTTATCTTCGTTCACAGATTCATTGATAAATTAAATTTATCAATCACAAAGATTCATCATTACGATTCGATGTGGGTTTCGGATAACCAACTGGAATCCGACTCCCTGTCGCATCGAAATTCAAATGTCGTTTTACGAGCAAAAGGGTTTTTCACATACATATAGGAACAGATCACAAATCACAGTTCATCACAAAGCAATCACAGTATCACAACAGAAATATCAATCCAGTACAGAATATTTGGTGATGGTCAATCATCTTAGATCAAGGTGATTGTGATTAAAGTGAAACCGTATAATTATCTTTGTTAATTATTTTAAATCAATGTTTTAATTTTACTTAATTATGAATTAATTAAATCTTAATAGGCTTTATAAATTAATCATTCTTTAGTTGATTATTTTAATTTATTAATTTTTAATTGTTAACTAATTAAGTTTAATTTCTTTTATTAATTGACTATTCTTTAATTAATTAATTATTAATTTTTTTTAAAATCATTACAAAACATTAGTTGTTAATTACCATTTCATCGTTATAAACAAATTTGGTTAAAGTTAATACTTGAATTTTTTTTAATTTACTTTTAAATTTTATTAAGTTAAATTTTAAAACAACATTTATTTAAAAATATGAATTTGAAGAGAACATCTCAATATCATTTACTCCATCCTCCAATAACCACTACTTTCATTTTGTAAAGAATGTATTCAAAATTTTATTTAACTAAGTTTCCAAAAAAATTGTTGAAAACTGGATTTTTGTTGTCGCTACAGTCAAATCGAGGCTTGCTTCGAGTTATCCTCGAGAGAAACACCGCCCCGCTTCGGCTTTTAACCAAAATTGACCCATGTGACATTCTTTTGCAAAAAAAAATTTTAAGTTAAAAAATCAACCCGATACCACGATTAATTTACGCGAGCCTGACTACGAGCTTTCCCTTCAATAACCCGCGTACTGCTTTGAGTCGCCTTCTCCTTCCCCAAACCCATCACAGCTGACACACAAGCAACGCGTGCACGTGCATGGCCAATTTCGCCGCCGTTGGTTGGAGCTGCGGCCACCAACGAGTCGACTACCATCCCCCAAGACACCACGAACACCCAGAATTTGAAAAAGATTCGAAAACGTGAATCGCGACCCTTCGACCCCAAACCCATCAGGAACGTCATCAGATAATTGCCTCGCGCCGCCTCCCCTGACCATTATCGGTTACCAATTTTGGTCCAACGCTTCGTCATCGCGCGATACATCGATTCGCACCAGAGGCACACAGTCCGATTAGTATTTATGGCGCGGCACCAACATTTCGATCATGTGCAGAAATGGGTTCTTAAATCCTAGTTCGACCTCGAATCACAAATTTAAGGATTTAAAATTTATACTCATATTTTCTCGTAATCTCGCACATTTAATCTACCCCTGAGGATGAACTCGAGACCCGCCATCGTTTGGATCACCTGAATTTGTCAAAAGTTCACTTTCAATTCAACTTCCATTTCCCAGAGAAATGTTCAATGAAAAAAAATTAAATTTCTATTTCTAAAATCATCATTCTTACAGGGGATTCACATGGTGTTATTGAAATTAAAATTCGTGAAGTTCTAATTTCTTAAAAAGTTTGAATGGTAGCTGTTTTTGTAATTTCTAGAAAAAGAACTATATAAACCTGCTATGATTAATTATTGAATTGAAATACAGGTTGAAAACAATATTTTAACTTGTTTGCAATTCCCTTTCAGAAGTAAGAGGAAGAGAGAGATTTAAAATTTTGATGTGGGTTGCTTTGTAAACCCAATTTAGGTGTCACTGTGTTTATTTAGTTTCCAGTAAAAGAAAATTTCAAAACCTGTTTTGATTTGTTACTGAAAAACATAGTACAAGTTTGAACAAAAACTCCAACTTGTTTTCAATTTACTTTCAGATGAAATAAAGGAGAGAAGATTGGGATTTTGAAATATTTTACTTTGTTAAACGTGATACTTAAAAGTAGTTCTGTTTCCAGTAAAAGAAAATCACAAAAACTTTCTTTAAATTCATTACTGAAATAAAATACAGGATTAAACAATATTTTTAACTTGTTTACACTCTTTTTTAGAAGTAAACAGAAGTAAAGAGGAAGATTGAGATGTAAAATTTTTGATGTGGTTTGCTTTGTAAACCTGATACTCAATTGTAACTCAATTTCCAGAAAAAAAAGAAACTACAATACTTGCTTGTTTTATTACAAAAAAAACATAGTGCAAGTTTAAACAAACTCCATCTTGTTTACTGAAACATAATACATGACCAACCAAAGTTTATTATTCAGATTTAATAGAGGCAGAGAGAAAGAAGGGGTTTGACAGGCTTTTGTTTTCCTGAAGCTAAACAAGGAATTACATTCTTGTGCAATCAATATACACAGGCCAAACATTCATTCACATACTCAAAATTCTTGCACGCAAACCAAAGATTAACTTCACTATACCTTCCAAGAATTCTCACAGCAACAAATATTGGAAAAAACAAAATTTTACTCACCATTTTCCAGATGACCAAAGGCTATTGACAGTTTTTTTTCAAAACAGAGATGAAAGCCTGTAATTCCCTTACTTTTCCTACTTTAAAACTTGGGTTTTTAGATCTACAAATGATAGTTACAGATCTGTGATTATTCTTGTTATGTTCATTCACTTAATTTATTCATAACAGTTGTTTTTTTATTACTTGCAGTTTGAATAACAGAGAAGTTTCTTTCTTCCTACAACGTGAAAACAAAAAAAGCTTAAGTCTTGGACATGAATTTTCCTGTAAGTAATTGATTGAATATTATTGTATTAAACTCTTTCTTTATTAGAAATTATAACTTCAAGTTCAAACATTAAAAAGCAAGTTACTTGCCCTTTTAAATCATTTCCAGAAAAAAAACGGCACTGCCTAAAACCTGAAACTTCTCTTCTAAGACAAATCTGCAATTTTGATGTGAATTTGTTGTTAAAACTTGGTTTTAAAATCATAAATTCATTAACTATAAAGTTTTAAAAACTTACGTGAGCCTAAAGCTTTAAGATGATTCAGATATTTTCTTTTTTCTTTTGAATTGAATTGAAGATGGGCAGTTTCTTTTTTCTTCTTTTTTTCTGAATTTTTCTTGCTTGAGTGTCGGAGTTTAAAGATTGCAAAATCATTTGGTTACTAAACTTCAGAGATTTGGAGGTAAATAAATTTGAATTGGGAAGGTGAAAATTTATCTGAAAATTTTTATTTGATTATTTTATTAAAGTAATGATGGTTTGTGCCATTTTTAAAAAGATATCATAAGCACTAGATTTTTGTTAATCATTCTACTCCATCTTCCATGTTAATGTATATTCACATTTGTGATTTTGTTTGAAGACAAAATAAATTTATAAACTTTATATTTATATCATATATACTTTAAAAATAAATGTATCCCTTTATTCATTTGTATATATGTACATTTGCAATGTTAAAAGAATTGTTTTTAACCAATATTTACATTACATATATTATATCCTAAAAATTTTAAATGCTACTTGTTTTTTAAAACACTTATCTTAAATTTAAATTCAAATTTCTATTTCAACTTGAAGTATAAACTTTCATGTCCATTTGTATATTCACACTCACTTTGAAAATTTAAATTAAATTTCAATATGTATTCAATTTTACTCATATATGTAGTATACATATATATAAGATTTTTAAATTAAAATGACTTTTAAAACATTCTTTATTTTAATATTTTAATCTCAAAATAATTTAGAATTCTTTATCATATATTATTTTCACTTATTTTATTTGTTTAAGATTTTTTTAATTTATTTCCAAATTAAATCCCAAGAGTTTAAATATATTATTTATTTTAATTGATAAATTTTGGCATGTTAAAGATAACCCTTTGTAATTCCATTTTAAAAATAAACATTTATTATTACAATAATTTTCTATAAAGACCATTCCAAAATAATTACTAAAACATGTGTATATTATAAAGAACAAATAAGGATGTCGAAATAAAGATAGAGAGTTTCTAAACTATTTTCAAACAAAATATCATAGAAATTCCAAAAATTCAAATTTATTATTATTTTCCAAAATGAAACTGTTTTCAAATAAAACAACACTTAATAGTATTTCCAAGACACCATATCGAGGACAATAGTTAGTATAACACTTAACCGATGCTATTGCTACGATTTTATATAAAAAAAGGTTCAGTTTTTTTAACATATGTTTGTGTCACATCCAATATGGCTAAACAACCAAATTTTGACATTTAACAATCTATATAACAGTATGACTAAAATAAATCAATGGTTATATAATAGGAAATTAAAAACAATAATATTGTGAAATCCTGTTTTTTCTACTGAAAATATGTATTTCAAATTTAAATTTCAATCGCTTTTCAAAAGCAGATATTTAACCAAATCAACCAAAAATTCATCCAAACATAAATAGTAAATTTTATATACTTACATTATACTGATTATCCAAAAAGGCGAGTTATACTCACCGAAATTCCAATTGGCGCCAAAGCGTTCCGGTTTGAACTAAAATTGAATGAGGTCCAATTTTAGCCTAAACTTTTGCTACCTTCAAATTCAATCAAACTAACTCCATTGTGTAGCCTTTACTATTATGACCACAATGCAAAATGTATCATCTCAATTGGACCTCGTATGTGAAAGATATTGCATTTATAAGTTCTTGAATTAATTAAATAATTTTACATTAGCTAATTGCAATTAAACCTATGATTTACCCTCTAAAGCCCTTCTTCCTCTTTCAAAATCTCCCCTAACTAATCCAATAAGCAACCCACCCTTGACCGAAGCTACTCACCACCCTATACTGAGCTCTGAATGCCCAAAAAAACCATTGTCTAGGCCAAACATCTCCTCTTCGAATTCTCCATCCACAAGACCCCATCATTTGGAGCCCGTAGCTTCCTCAAAGATCGCGACATGGCCTTGCTCCCTCTATGCATCAGGTCAAGTTCTCCCACAGGGCACCGCACTCCAGAATTTTCGACCACTGCATGGATAGTGTCATTTTCTTATTATATGCGTATGTGTGCAATGACATCTTATTATGTTTGTACCATTGGTATCATTATGTGTAAAACAGATCACTATGAGGCTAAATGGCCATGCCGCCTTGGTTTAAACTAAGGCCTGGTTTTCCTCAGTCTCAAATTGTGGTCATGCGTGCCTCAGTCAAAAACTGAGGCCATGTGGCCTCAGTTTCAAACCGGGGACATGCCGGCCTTAGTTTCAGACTGAGGTTTGGTTCGCCCCAGCTTCAAACTAAGGCCATGCATGCCTAAGTATAAAACTAAGGCAGGCCTTGTTCGCCTCAATTTAAAACTAAGGCCATGCGCGCCTCAGTTTCAAACTAAGGCCTAGTTCGCCTCGGTTTCAAATTGAGACCATGCGTGCCTCTGTTTCAAACTGAGACAGGCCTTGTTCTCCTGAGTTAAAAACTGAGGCCATGCACGTCTTAATTTAAAACTGAGGCCAAGCCCGTCTCAGTTTCAAACTGAGGCCTGGATCACCTCAGTTTCAAATTAAGGCCATGCGCACCTCAGTTTCAAGCTGAGTCCATGCAGCCTCAATTTCAAACTGAGGTCATGCTGGACTTAGTTTCAAACTGAAGCCACACGCCTTTCCGTTTCAATCTGAGGTCTGGTTTTCCTCAATTTTAAACTGAGGCCATGCCATAATGCCCACCTCTGTTTGAAACTGTGGCCAAGTCTGCCCCAGATTCAAACTGAGGTCTGGTTCGCCTTAGTTTTAAACTAAGGCATGGTTGCTGAGCCTTAATTTTAAAACTAAGGCTCCGTTGCCTTAACTTTAAAGTGAGGCCAGTATGCATATATGAAGTAATTAATTTCAAATTTGCGTCGTTGCATATTTGCTTGTTTTATTTAATGGCCTTTTATTGTTAAATCATATGCTATCACCTTGTTTACTATTTGTCATTTTTCTTAGCATAAATTTAAATTTAATATGATATTGAATGCATGTAGGCACTTATAGAAGAAGCAAAAGAAAAAAATAAATTGGATGGTGGTTCTAGTGGTAGTGGTTAAGTAGAAGATCTTAAAAATGATCCAATTGCGGAGGTTTTTGGTTCTGATAGAAAGAAAAATTATTGTCGAGTAGTTATTTCTACTTCTTCTATTAAACAAGCAAAGATGACTCAAGCGATAAAAGCTATTGCTGAAAAAAGGCAAGCCGTGGATTTGTCTGTTTGGAAATTGGAGATAGAAAGACAAGTAGCTTATCAAGTTAATGATATCATCAAATCAATTACTTCAACTTTTACGAAGTTTATAAATAATTTGTAAGAAAAACATGTTGCAAGTCTTGTGGTAACTCCGCATATGGAAGTTGCTTCTTGATAGAGTTAGGGATATGCCCTAGGGGCAATTATGTAATTTATAAGATATATCTAATTCGTTGACCAATTTTATTCGAAATAAAATTATTCTTCTTCTATTATATACTTGATATAATTTTGTTATATTAATTAATCAATTTAATTAAAAGTACATTCAATAGAAAACCCACATACGGTATGTTCTATGATAGTAGTTACAAATTGTTGTAACCGTGAGTAATTTATCACAATGGAAAAAATATATCATTTTAAATGTTCCTAGTCAAGATGCATCGAGACTGGATATCATGTATCCGTTGAGACTAAAGCATGTAACGATCTCCAAATGTTGGGCAGTGTATTACTCATGACTTTTTGGGGCACCAAGGGGTTACATACTGGTAGTAATTGGATAACCATGGAATGAGTCACTAGATAGTTTTCTGTTGGTTAATGTAACTATGGTCAAGAGAGAATATCGATGTGACTAATTTCCATAGTTCTCTCGACTTGAGAATACTGTTGATCTTTAATGTGAAGGCTTCGCTTTGATTATAGTTAAATCAAGGCACGACGTCTATCAAAGGACTATAGTTAGGTCGACTGGAAGCATTGGAAGTGAAACACTATTCAAGAGAAGATTTATATCCTCAGTTATGTGAGGTTAGTATCACGTTCAACTGAAGTCAACTCAAAGTCAAAGTCTCTAAACATAGCATTTCGGTTAATAATAATTATAATTATTGAACCAAGGACTTTATGTTTGGACTATAAAGTTAAATATGGATGATATTGAAATTTTGAGCATTACCAAATTCCATAAATCCAAAGAGATATAGTTTTGACGAAGAGAATTGATGTAAATGATTGTGTAACAACCCTGTATTTTCTGATTATTGTAATTGTATATTTTAATTATTTTAATTAAAATTCCTAATTTAAAAACTTTATTTTATTTATTAAAATTAATATATTTTGTTGATTGAAATATAAATGTTGATTTTGACGTGGATTAGAATTTCAAACATGCATAAATTGAATATTTCCAGAAAATGTTGATTTTGGTCAAAATAGTCAAACTTTGACTTTTAACTTAAAAATTTAAAAGTTTGAAATTTTAAATTTTATCTTTTATTATGAAAATAGATTTAATAACTTGAACATTGCTTTTTGTTTCGTGGAAAACGGAGTTAAACTGCAAAAGATATGTACATTTCAATTTTGAGTATAAATTGTTTATTTTGCAATTTTGTTATTTTAAATTGTATAAATTTTATTTTTCTTTGTCATATTTTATTTTAATATGTTTTAATATGTTATATTATGTATATTTTGACTTTTAAATATTTTTGAAATGATAATAGAATTTTTCTAAAATTTACTATGATGATTTCCTATTTTTAAAAGGCTGTTTTCCTTTTTCTGCTATTCTCTTCATCTAAACTATATTTAAATTAAAATTTATTTATTTATTTTTGTGATTTCCTTTTTATTTTTTGTTCTTATCTTTATTTATAAATATTTTTAAGTACATAAAAAATTTCCCAAGTTCATTGCACTTATTTTTCATATTTTCAAGACTAGTTGCAAATTTTACTGTTTTATTTAATTAAACTATATATAATTAATAATTAATTAATTTATTTTTGTTTATTTACTATATTTTCGTATTTAACTGAATTTATATATGTTTTTCAGTTATATAAAAATTTAAAAAGAAATAATGAATATACGAAGAGTTTGAGATCTTTTGTATGCTTAGTCCTTTTGCATTCCGACCTTTCACTTTCCAAACTCCATTCATCAATGCTTTGGCCGTACCCTACTCCATCTTTCAGCCACATTCCTCACACTTTCTCACGAAATTTTATCATCTTTCTTGAGAAAAAAACTCATGGCCATTTGTTTTACAAAAATTTGGTAAATTCTATCATCTTTCTTCTTGTTTTTATGATTTTCCTATTGATTTTTGCATTGATCCTTCTTGTGTTTTGCTAGGCCTAGCCTCTACCACCACCACTACCATCCTCTCCACCATCATCTCCAGCAGCTCATAAGCCTCTCCTCTGACCAAGACAGTATCCATGACCATCCGTTGATGTTGCACCACAAAATTTGCACAAAAGTTCCACCAAACTAGCCTAGCCAAACCCTTAAGGCCATAGCCTTCATTTTTAACCTAAACCACCTCCATGGCCGCCACCACCAGTCCCTCCACCACCTCTGGCCGCCACTCCATCCACCACCTGACCATCCCCTTGCATGACCAAGCCCAAGCCATGGTAGGCCGAACCTATAGTTGCACCAAAAATCCACTTAATTGCCTTGACTTTTGTATTTGTCATGTCACAACTTCCACTCCTTCATATCCAAGTTAGGCCGAGCCATTTGAACCCATATTGACCCAAACCTGAGCCATGTTGGCATCTAGGCTGAGCCTAGTATGATGAGAGCAAGCCCATTTGATCATGTGACAAGCTTATGTTGTCGTGTGCAGGTCTTTCGCTTCTAAGGTTTGGTCATCTCTCTTGTTTTGCAACTGTTTTGCAAACTAAAGTTGTTGATTGTATTTGTATGTCGATATCTATATTTGTGCTTATGTATGTTATATTTTGTGTTGTATACAAGGGTCTCCATCTATTCAAATCAAATCGTGCTTGTCGTGCCTTTGGAATCGCTCTTGTGTGTGTTGTTTGTCTCTAGCTTTGATAAAGGTGAGTCTTTCTCACTCTGACATTTATACTTATGAAATAGTGAATTGATGACAATTGTTTAGTAATATAAAATGTTATGCAAGTTAATGATGATCATATGATATGCTATGCCATGTTATTACCATGTTAAAACTGTTAATTATCACCCGACATGTGATATATGACATTATATTGTGACACTGACATTGTTTATATTGTTTATGCATATATTCACACTGCAAGTTCCCTGTTAGAATAGAATCACTATGGGTTGAAATGATACATACCCAAACGGACTTTAGATTAGGGAAAAATCGTTATGGGCTGAAATGACAGGCCTGAGTGATTTTTATTGTATTTTATTTGACTTGGGATTGCGGGTTTGAAATGATAGAATCCGGGTTTTCTTTGTAAACTGCAGATTGAAATGATATATATCCGTATCACTTGACCTAGGTTAGAAAATTATATACAGATCCCGTGGTATATTTTTAAATGATATTTATTAAAATATGTATTTTTAAAAGTATGAAATTTTGATTTAAAAATATATATTTTATGGTTTTAAGAAAATTAAATATTAAGTCTTGAAATTGTGAATTTGAGTACGTAAATGTGAAATAATTGAGATTTTAGACTTTAAATTTTATTTTAGAATGTAAATAAATAATGGAAATTAAATTTAAAAATTTAAAATTATATATGAAGTAAAATTTTAAGTTTTATTTAATTTATATGTTAATAAACAGTGAATTTTGACTTAATAAATGAATGGAGTTTTTTAAATTGAATATTTGATCTAAAAATTTTGTTGTGTTAAATCATATGTTAAAATGATTTTAAATGTGAAATTTTGATGTCTAGAATTATGATTTTTAAGTTATAATAAAAATTTGGAGTTTTATTATTTTTTTTGTTTTGATAAGCTAAAATGAAATCTGGAATTCATAGCATTTTCAAAATGTTGTAGTCTTTTGACAGCATTTTTGAATGCTATTGTTTTGAATCTAACAATGTTTGAAATAACTAAATATCTATTACGACATTTTATAAATGCCATTATTCTTGAACTAAACCATTTTTGGAAGCTATAAGCTACGATAGCACTTTATAAATGCTGTCGTTGCTATAATTTGACAATGTTTGAAATGTTATAGTTTTTAACACTGTTTGAGTTATATTTTAAAGTATTAAATGATTTAAATTTTGGAAATTGATTAATTGTGAAATTTAAGAAGTTTTGAATATATTTTAATATTTAAATTTGAATTTTTAGGGAATTTAAATTTGAATTTTAATTTAAGTAAGGTTTACTTGGTTATGTGTTAAATGGAATGAAATGTAATGAGATAAATGAATTTTTGAATGGAATTTTTAATATATTTTGTAATGATACTTGAAATAACAAATGAATGACTTATTTGATTTAAAAATGATATTTAAATTTGAGTATTTGAATTTGAATTCAAATAATGATTTGATAATAAGGTTTGGAAATGATTTGATCTTTATTTTGATAAAGAATATGAATTAGAATGATATGTACTTTTGATAAATGAATATTTGAAGTTTATATTGGTATGAAAGGATATTTAGTTTAATTGTAAATTGAGTTTATTTAAATAATATTGGATTTATGAAATGAATATTTCAAAACTAAGTAATAATGAAACTAGATTTGAGATATATGAAATTATAAAATTTAGTTTTTGAAATGCGGAATATTAAAGCTTTGAAATATATTAAAAAAATTGAATAGTTTAATTTGTGGATCAAATCTATGTTTGAAATTGATATGATTTAAAATGGTTATTGGGAAATTTAATTGAAACTGATGGTTTGAATTGAATTAAGTTGGAAATTGAAAATTTGGTATCAATTGAATGAATTGTAAAATGTAAAGAATTAAATGAATATCCTACGATTTCAAATGTATGATTTTGAAATGTTATGATTTTCAAAGTGTAATTGTTTCAAGTATTTTGGTTTCGAAAGAGTTATACTTTGAAAATATTATGATTTTGAAATGAATATATGTTTGAAATGCTTTTGGTTTCGAAGTATAAACTATTTTGATTGAATAAATAGTTTTGAAATAAAAATGGTTTTGGTTTCGAAGTATAAACTATTTTGAAAGAAATATAGTTTGAAATGGAATGATTTGATCCTTTTGAAAATATAAACTATTTTGAAATGACCACGGCGTTGTAATAACGTTTGGTTGTTAAAGAGACCGGGATCGGAAGTTGTCATACTCTCTGCCAACTCCGAAAACCACTTTAACAACCGTGTACGCGGTGGAGATTCCAGAATGAAGTAGGATGGTGGCGACGTTCTTGAGGTATATTACGTGGACCCAACTCCCGTGAGTTGGCATAAGGTGGCTAAAACAGGAGCGATCTCGGGCCAAAGGAGGTAGCACCTCTGGTCGGACACATTCCTTCGATACTATACTCTTACTGGTGATTGATTAGATGGCCATCCTCCGATTTTGATTGGGAGTGTGTTCCGAGGTGGGCGTATGTGGCTGCTGCGTTACCACCAGCCCGTGTGCGTAATTGGTATATCTACCCTGGCATTGCCTTGTGTGCCGTGTCACCTACCATACCGAGCCTTTACTACGAGTTTATTTTCTCCCGTAGCCCGTGTGGTATCCTCTGACAGTCACCCGGAGTGGAGATGGCATGATATTGGATGGACTACTGGGACTATTATGTGTGAAGGGTGGAACGCTATTTAAAAGTATGTTTATTTTACTGCAGACACTATTATAATAGCGTAATATTACTACATAGTAAATAATTTAACGGATCCTTAAAGGATGGGCGATCCCAAGCATCCTTTAAGTTACTGATGCATTTTTGTTACTGTTCACTTGAGTTGATTTACAGTTCATAAGTATTTATGTCCTGACTCGAGTGTTTGTGTTTTGCTTTACGCTCGAGTCAGATTGAGTGAGTTAGCATTCAAGATTCACCTTTGGAGCTGGAGCTTTCCTTGAAGATCTAGCCATCTATTTTGCTTTTTGTATCCAGTGATTTCAGTGATGTATTCTGATTTATACCTGATGTATCTTGTTACTCTTCTGTTGTATCTTGTTTAACTCTGATGTATCTTATTTTTATATAGTAGCTTCATGAACTACTATCTCTTTTATTTCCGCTGCATTATTATTTACTCTGTGTCTGTGATCTGTGACTATGTATTTACTGTATATTCTGAGATTTGCCAAATTTTATTTACAACGCGGTATTTTGAGCAATTCAAGTCCGACATGTGCGGATGCGAATGGTTGAAAATATCAGGTCGTTACAGTTGGTATCAGAGCTTTGGTAGCTCTAGGCAAAACTCAGTATATAGGGTAAATGTATTTACAGAATCACTTTCATTCGAGTTTAAACCTCTTGCTTTTTGACTCGATTCCTTTGAATTTTGGAACATTCCCTGTGGTTTCAAAATCCATTCGTGTCCTTCACTATTTATCTTCTTTTGTTTCTGGAGTATCCCATAACTCAACTTCAAAAGATCTTCATAATGAGTCGGCGGTCTCGCCAACCTCAAATTTATTTGTAAAGGGGAAAACTCCTTTACAACAACATCGATTCTCCAGAGATTCTATATCCTCGGTTTAGATGCTAGTTTCTCTTATAATTTCGAACTCTACATCTTGAGATCGAATGTCGATTTACCCAAGAAATCCACATCGGTCTTATTCTTTAAGTCACGGTTGACCCGGTTAAGCTTGCCCGCGATTTATATAAGCTTATCCATCTTTCTATTCTGTTATTTAATTATCTCATCTTTGTTTCCAACTTATCTTCAAATTATTCTTGAAGTGTATTTGTAAACTAATATTTAAAATGTTTTATATATTGTGTGTTTGATTTGTTGATGTTGATTTGGGTTTCTAATCGATTCGTCTGATCAACGCTATCGATAAGATTTCCAAATCACTTGAACAGAGCAAATTGACACAATATGTTTTTAAAATTTAGTAATGAAATAAATTTTGTGAAATAAATTTTGTAACTATATTGTAAACCTTTATCTGGATTTTATTTGAATTGGTTGTTAAGAAATAATATTTGATTTTATATATCATTTTCTATTGTTTCATATATCTAATTGAACTATAAAACATGGTTATAAATTTATTTGGAAATTTAAAATGAATGTAAAACAAGAATTTGAGAATTTAATTTCCGATGGATTTCAAACTTTGTGTTTAAAGTTTTAAAGGATATATTATTTAAAGTATTTTCGAATAGAAATTTGTTCCCAAAGAATTTTAAATTTAAATTTAGTGCTCTTCTCTTTGTCGCTAGAAAATAAATTCGGTGATGACTGCAGCATCATCGACGTTCATTTTCGAGTTTCGAAGTAAAGAGACCATTCTGTAGTCTTGCTACAGTTTTGTTTTGGGAAAATTTAATTGATTTTAATTTCTAAAATAAGAATGGATTTATAACATATGCTGATATATGATTTAAATTTGAATGGATATATATATATATATAGTATATGAGCATTTATTGATCTCTAAATAGTTTGAAGTTTATTGGAAATTTAATTCCTAAATTTTTTCTTCAAAGATAATTTCTAAGTATAATTTCAAGATTTGGATTAATATTCAAGCTTGAAATAATTGAATTAGAAAGTTTTATTTGTATAATACACAATTTCATTCCAATATAACTTACCTTAATTTTCAGAAGTTGAATATGTAGTTGGATAATATACAATATAAAAAAAAAGGAAAATTATAAATAAAATTTGAGTGGTTATTATAAATGTTATATACTTAAATTTTAGTTATAAAAGGATTAACAGAGGTAAATAAAGAAAAAGTGTAGTGGAATAATTTACAATATAAAATGATGATAAAGGAACTAAGAATAAATTTAAGGCAGTTACAATGAGTGTAAATATATTCAACATAGGTGATAAAATATATTAAGAGGAATAAATTTAATTTTAATTAGTAGTGAAGAAGAATTAAATTTTATTTGGTACTTTTTGAGTATAACAAAAGATTTTTCAAATACATGATTTTAGGGATTTGTTAATTTAAGATAATTGGATGATAAGATAATGAAATTAGAGATGCTTAAGATTTATTTGACTTATGTAAAATTAATTTTCAGTTTAAGTTGAAATTTTATGGTTTTAAATTTATTATTTTATTTTGTTTTTCAAACTATCTTTTGGTTTCCTAATTTCCCTTATCTTGCTACAAAATGGGAGGCTATTGCATATACCAGTCTGTTTAGAAATCTATCTAAAATCTTTAATAATCTTTGGCACTCATCTTTGAATCTAAGCACCGCTTGCCATCCACAGACCGTCGGTCAAACGGGAAGGGTGAATCAGATTCTAAAAGATTCTTTTCATGCTTGTGTTCTTGATTCGGGAAGATCTTGGAAAGATCATCTCCACATTGTTAAACTTACCTATAGCAACAGTTATCAGGTATAATTTTAATCTTCTTGTCATCTTGTCTTAATACTATTTCATTCAATCTTTTTCTGTGCTTTCCCGTACCTCATTCCTTTTCGGGGACGAAAAGTTTTGAGTGGGGGAGAGTGTAACAACCCTGTATTTTCTAATTATTGTAATTGTATATTTTAATTATTTTAATTTAAATTCCTAATTTAAAAACTTTATTTTATTTATTAAAATTAATATATTTTGTTAATTGAAATATAAATGTTGATTTTGATGTGGATTAGAATTTCAAACATGCATAAATTGAATATTTCCAGAAAATGTTGATTTTGGTCAAAATAGTCAAACTTTGACTTTTAACTTAAAAATTTTAAAGTTTGAAATTTTAAATTTTATCTTTTATTATGAAAATAGATTTAATAACTTGAACATTGCTTTTTGTTTCGTGGAAAATGGAGTTAAACTGCAAAAGATATGTACATTTCAATTTTGAGTATAAATTGTTTATTTTGCAATTTTGTTATTTTAAATTGTATAAATTTTATTTTTCTTTGTCATATTTTATTTTAATATGTTTTAATATGTTATATTATGTATATTTTGACTTTTAAATATTTTTGAAATGATAATAGAATTTTTCTAAAATTTACTATGATGATTTCCTATTTTTAAAAGGTTGTTTTCCTTTTTCTGCTATTCTCTTCATCTAAACTATATTTAAATTAAAATTTATTTATTTATTTTTGTGATTTCCTTTTTATTTTTTGTTCTTATCTTTATTTATAAATATTTTTAAGTACATAAAAAATTTCCCAAGTTCATTGCACTTATTTTTCATATTTTCAAGACTAGTTGCAAATTTTGTTGTTTTATTTAATTAAACTATATATAATTAATAATTAATTAATTTATTTTTGTTTATTTACTATATTTTCGTATTTTAACTGAATTTATATATGTTTTTCAGTTATATAAAAATTTAAAAAGAAATAATGAATATATGAAGAGTTTGAGATCTTTTGTATGCTTAGTCCTTTTGCATTCCGACCTTTCACTTTCCAAACTCCATTCATCAATGCTTTGGCCGTACCCTACTCCATCTTTCAGCCACATTCCTCACTCTTTCTCACGAAAATTTTATCATCTTTCTTGAGAAAAAAACTCATGGCCATTTGTTTTACAAAAATTTGGTAAATTCTATCATCTTTCTTCTTGTTTTTATGATTTTCCTATTGATTTTTGCATTGATCCTTCTTGTGTTTTGCTAGGCCTAGCCTCTACCACCACCACTACCATCCTCTCCACCATCATCTCCAGCAGCTCATAAGCCTCTCCTCTGACCAAGACAGTAGCCATGACCATCCGTTGATGTTGCACCACAAAATTTGCACAAAAGTTCCACCAAACTAGCCTAGCCAAACCCTTAAGGCCATAGCCTTCATTTTTAACCTAAACCACCTCCATGGCCGCCACCACCAGTCCCTCCACCACCTCTGGCCGCCACTCCATCCACCACCTGACCATCCCCTTGCATGACCAAGCCCAAGCCATGGTAGGCCGAACCTATAGTTGCACCAAAAATCCACTTAATTGCCTTGACTTTTGTATTTCTCATGTCACAACTTCCACTCCTTCATATCCAAGTTAGGCCGAGCCATTTGAACCCATATTGACCCAAACCTGAGCCATGTTGGCATCTAGGCTGAGCCTAGTATGATGAGAGCAAGCCCATTTGATCATGTGACAAGCTTATGTTGTCATGTGCAGGTCTTTCGCTTCTAAGGTTTGGTCATCTCTCTTGTTTTGCAACTGTTTTGCAAACTAAAGTTGTTGATTGTATTTGTATGTCGATATCTATATTTGTGCTTATGTATGTTATATTTTGTGTTGTATACAAGGGTCTCCATCTATTCAAATCAAATCGTGCTTGTCGTGCCTTTGGAATCGCTCTTGTGTGTGTTGTTTGTCTCTAGCTTTGATAAAGGTGAGTCTTTCTCACTCTGACATTTATACTTATGAAATAGTGAATTGATGACTAAAAGTGAGTCTTTCTCACTCTGACATTTATACTTATGAAATAGTGAATTGATGACAAGTGTTTAGTAATATAAAATGTTATGCAAGTTAATGATGATCATATGATATGCTATGCCATGTTATTACCATGTTAAAACTGTTAATTATCACCCGACATGTGATATATGACATTATATTGTGACACTGACATTGTTTATATTGTTTATGCATATATTCACACTGCAAGTTCCCTGTTAGAATAGAATCACTATGGGTTGAAATGATACATACCCAAACAGACTTTAGATTAGGGAAAAATCGTTATGGGCTGAAATGATAGGCCTGAGCGATTTTTATTGTATTTTATTTGACTTGGGATTGCAGGTTTGAAATGATAGAACCCGGGTTTTCTTTGTAAACTGCGGATTGAAATGATATATATCCGTATCACTTGACCTAGGTTAGAAAATTATATACAGACCCCGTGGTATATTTTTAAGTGATATTTATTAAAATATGTATGTTTAAATGTATGAAATTTTGATTTAAAAATATATATTTATGGTTTTAAGAAAACTAAATATTAAGTCTTGAAATTGTGAATTTGAGTACGTAAATGTGAAATAATTGAGATTTTAGACTTTAAATTTTATTTTAAAATGTAAATAAATAATGAAAATTAAATTTAAAATTTTAAAATTATATATGAAGTAAAATTTTAAGTTTTATTTAATTTATTTGTTAATAAACAGTGAATTTTGACTTAATAAATGAATGGAGTTTTTTAAATTGAATATTTGATCTAAAAATTTTGTTGTGTTAAATCATATGTTAAAATGATTTTAAATGTGAAATTTTGAAGTCTAGAAATATGATTTTTAAGTTATAATAAAAATTTGGAGTTTTATTATTTTTTTTGTTTTGAAAAGCTAAAATGAAATCTGGAATTCATAGCATTTTCAAAATGTTGTAGTCTTTTGACAGCATTTTTAAATGCTATTGTTTTGAATCTAACAATGTTTGAAATAACTAAATATCTATTACGACATTTTATAAATGCCGTTATTCTTGAACTAAACCATTTTTGGAAGCTATAAGCCATGATAGCACTTTATAAATGCTGTCGTTGCTATAATTTGACAATGTTTGAAATGTTATAGTTTTTAACACTGTTTGAGTTATATTTTAAAGTGTTAAATGATTTAAATTTTGAAAATTGATTAATTGTGAAATTTAAGAAGTTTTGAATATATTTTAATATTTAAATTTGAATTTTTAGGGAATTTAAATTTGAATTTGAATTTAAGTAAGGTTTACTTGGTTATGTGTTAAATGGAATGAAATGTAATGAGATAAATGAATTTTTGAACGGAATTTTTAATGTATTTTGTAATGATACTTGAAATAACAAATGAATGACTTATTTGATTTAAAAATGATATTTAAATTTGAGTATTTGAATTTGAATTCAAATAATGATTTGATAATAAGGTTTGGAAATGATTTGATCTTTATTTTGATAAAGAATATGAATTAGAATGATATGTACTTTTGATAAATGAATATTTGAAGTTTATATTGGTATGAAAGGATATTTAGTTTAATTGTAAATTGAGTTTATTTAAATAATATTGGATTTACGAAATGAATATTTCAAAACTAAGTAATAATGAAACTAGATTTGAGATATATGAAATTATAAAATTTAGTTTTTGAAATGCGGGATATTAAAGCTTTGAAATATATTAAAAAAATTGAATAGTTTAATTTGTGGATCAAATCTATGTTTGAAATTGATATGATTTGAAATGGTTATTGGGAAATTTAATTGAAACTGATGGTTTGAATTGAATTAAGTTGGAAATTGAAAATTTGGTATCAATTGAATGAATTGTAAAAATGTAAAGAATTAAATGAATATCCCATGATTTCAAATGTATGATTTTGAAATGTTATGATTTTCAAAGTGTAATTGTTTCAAGTATTTTGGTTTCGAAAGAGTTATACTTTGAAAATATTATGATTTTGAAATGAATATATGTTTGAAATGCTTTTGGTTTCGAAGTATAAACTATTTTGATTGAATAAATAGTTTTGAAATAAAAATGGTTTTGGTTTCGAAGTATAAACTATTTTGAAAGAAATATAGTTTGAAATGAAATGATTTGATCCTTTTGAAATATAAACTATTTTGAAATGACCACGGCGTTATAATAACGTTTGGTTGTTAAAGAGACCGGGATCGAAAGTTGTCATACTCTCTGCCAACTCCGAAAACCACTTTAACAACCGTGTACGCAGTGGAGATTCCAGAATGAAGTAGGATGGTGGCGACGTTCTTGAGGTATATTACGTGGACCCAACTCCCGTGAGTTGGCATAAGGTGGCTAAAACAGGAGCGATCTCGGGCCAAAGGAGGTAGCACCTCTGGTCGGACACATTCCTTCGATACTATACTCTTACTGGTGATTGATTAGATGGCCATCCTCCGATTTTGATTGGGAGTGTGTTCCGAGGTGGGCGTATGTGGCTGCTGCGTTACCACCAGCCCGTGTGCGTAATTGGTATATCTACCCTGGCATTGCCTTGTGTGCCGTGTCACCTACCATACCGAGCCTTTACTACGAGTTTATTTTTCTCCCGTAGCCCGTGTGGTATCCTCTGACAGTCACCCGGAGTGGAGATGGCATGATATTGGATGGACTACTGGGACTATTATGTGTGAAGGGTGGAACGCTATTTAAAAGTATGTTTATTTTACTGCAGACACTATTATAATAGCGCAATATTACTACATAGTAAATAATTTAATGGATCCTTAAAGGATGGGCGATCCCAAGCATCCTTTAAGTTACTGATGCATTTTTGTTACTGTTCACTTGAGTTGATTTACAGTTCATAAGTATTTATGTCCTGACTCGAGTGTTTGTGTTTTGCTTTACGCTCGAGTCAGATTGAGTGAGTTAGCATTCAAGATTCACCTTTGGAGCTGGAGCTTTCCTTGAAGATCTAGCCATCTATTTTGCTTTTTGTATCCAGTGATTTCAGTGATGTATTCTGATTTATACCTGATGTATCTTGTTACTCTTCTGTTGTATCTTGTTTAACTCTGATGTATCTTATTTTTATATAGTAGCTTCATGAACTACTATCTCTTTTATTTCCGCTGCATTATTATTTACTCTGTGTCTGTGATCTGTGACTATGTATTTACTGTATATTCTGAGATTTGCCAAATTTTATTTACAACGCGGTATTTTGAGCAATTCAAGTCCGACATGTGCGGATGCGAATGGTTGAAAATATCAGGTCGTTACAGTTGGTATCAGAGCTTTGGTAGCTCTAGGCAAAACTCAGTATATAGGGTAAATGTATTTACAGAATCACTTTCATTCGAGTTTAAACCTCTTGCTTTTTGACTCGATTCCTTTGAATTTTGGAACATTCCCTGTGGTTTCAAAATCCATTCTCATGTCACAACTTCCACTCCTTCATATCCAAGTTAGGCCGAGCCATTTGAACCCATATTGACCCAAACCTGAGCCATGTTGGCATCTAGGCTGAGCCTAGTATGATGAGAGCAAGCCCATTTGATCATGTGACAAGCTTATGTTGTCATGTGCAGGTCTTTCGCTTCTAAGGTTTGGTCATCTCTCTTGTTTTGCAACTGTTTTGCAAACTAAAGTTGTTGATTGTATTTGTATGTCGATATCTATATTTGTGCTTATGTATGTTATATTTTGTGTTGTATACAAGGGTCTCCATCTATTCAAATCAAATCGTGCTTGTCGTGCCTTTGGAATCGCTCTTGTGTGTGTTGTTTGTCTCTAGCTTTGATAAAGGTGAGTCTTTCTCACTCTGACATTTATACTTATGAAATAGTGAATTGATGACTAAAAGTGAGTCTTTCTCACTCTGACATTTATACTTATGAAATAGTGAATTGATGACAAGTGTTTAGTAATATAAAATGTTATGCAAGTTAATGATGATCATATGATATGCTATGCCATGTTATTACCATGTTAAAACTGTTAATTATCACCCGACATGTGATATATGACATTATATTGTGACACTGACATTGTTTATATTGTTTATGCATATATTCACACTGCAAGTTCCCTGTTAGAATAGAATCACTATGGGTTGAAATGATACATACCCAAACGGACTTTAGATTAGGGAAAAATCGTTATGGGCTGAAATGATAGGCCTGAGCGATTTTTATTGTATTTTATTTGACTTGGGATTGCAGGTTTGAAATGATAGAACCCGGGTTTTCTTTGTAAACTGCGGATTGAAATGATATATCTCCGTATCACTTGACCTAGGTTAGAAAATTATATACAGACCCCGTGGTATATTTTTAAGTGATATTTATTAAAATATGTATGTTTAAATGTATGAAATTTTGATTTAAAAATATATATTTATGGTTTTAAGAAAATTAAATATTAAGTCTTGAAATTGTGAATTTGAGTACGTAAATGTGAAATAATTGAGATTTTAGACTTTAAATTTTATTTTAAAATGTAAATAAATAATGAAAATTAAATTTAAAATTTTAAAATTATATATGAAGTAAAATTTTAAGTTTTATTTAATTTATTTGTTAATAAACAGTGAATTTTGACTTAATAAATGAATGGAGTTTTTTAAATTGAATATTTGATCTAAAAATTTTGTTGTGTTAAATCATATGTTAAAATGATTTTAAATGTGAAATTTTGAAGTCTAGAAATATGATTTTTAAGTTATAATAAAAATTTGGAGTTTTATTATTTTTTTTGTTTTGAAAAGCTAAAATGAAATCTGGAATTCATAGCATTTTCAAAATGTTGTAGTCTTTTGACAGCATTTTTAAATGCTATTGTTTTGAATCTAACAATGTTTGAAATAACTAAATATCTATTACGACATTTTATAAATGCCGTTATTCTTGAACTAAACCATTTTTGGAAGCTATAAGCCACGATAGCACTTTATAAATGCTGTCGTTGCTATAATTTGACAATGTTTGAAATGTTATAGTTTTTAACACTGTTTGAGTTATATTTTAAAGTGTTAAATGATTTAAATTTTGAAAATTGATTAATTGTGAAATTTAAGAAGTTTTGAATATATTTTAATATTTAAATTTGAATTTTTAGGGAATTTAAATTTGAATTTGAATTTAAGTAAGGTTTACTTGGTTATGTGTTAAATGGAATGAAATGTAATGAGATAAATGAATTTTTGAACGGAATTTTTAATGTATTTTGTAATGATACTTGAAATAACAAATGAATGACTTATTTGATTTAAAAATGATATTTAAATTTGAGTATTTGAATTTGAATTCAAATAATGATTTGATAATAAGGTTTGGAAATGATTTGATCTTTATTTTGATAAAGAATATGAATTAGAATGATATGTACTTTTGATAAATGAATATTTGAAGTTTATATTGGTATGAAAGGATATTTAGTTTAATTGTAAATTGAGTTTATTTAAATAATATTGGATTTATGAAATGAATATTTCAAAACTAAGTAATAATGAAACTAGATTTGAGATATATGAAATTATAAAATTTAGTTTTTGAAATGCGGGATATTAAAGCTTTGAAATATATTAAAAAAATTGAATAGTTTAATTTGTGGATCAAATCTATGTTTGAAATTGATATGATTTGAAATGGTTATTGGGAAATTTAATTGAAACTGATGGTTTGAATTGAATTAAGTTGGAAATTGAAAATTTGGTATCAATTGAATGAATTGTAAAATGTAAAGAATTAAATGAATATCCCATGATTTCAAATGTATGATTTTGAAATGTTATGATTTTCAAAGTGTAATTGTTTCAAGTATTTTGGTTTCGAAAGAGTTATACTTTGAAAATATTATGATTTTGAAATGAATATATGTTTGAAATGCTTTTGGTTTCGAAGTATAAACTATTTTGATTGAATAAATAGTTTTGAAATAAAAATGGTTTTGGTTTCGAAGTATAAACTATTTTGAAAGAAATATAGTTTGAAATGAAATGATTTGATCCTTTTGAAATATAAACTATTTTGAAATGACCACGGCGTTATAATAACGTTTGGTTGTTAAAGAGACCGGGATCGAAAGTTGTCATACTCTCTGCCAACTCCGAAAACCACTTTAACAACCGTGTACGCGGTGGAGATTCCAGAATGAAGTAGGATGGTGGCGACGTTCTTGAGGTATATTACGTGGACCCAACTCCCGTGAGTTGGCATAAGGTGGCTAAAACAGGAGCGATCTCGGGCCAAAGGAGGTAGCACCTCTGGTCGGACACATTCCTTCGATACTATACTCTTACTGGTGATTGATTAGATGGCCATCCTCCGATTTTGATTGGGAGTGTGTTCCGAGGTGGGCGTATGTGGCTGCTGCGTTACCACCAGCCCGTGTGCGTAATTGGTATATCTACCCTGGCATTGCCTTGTGTGCCGTGTCACCTACCATACCGAGCCTTTACTACGAGTTTATTTTTCTCCCGTAGCCCGTGTGGTATCCTCTGACAGTCACCCGGAGTGGAGATGGCATGATATTGGATGGACTACTGGGACTATTATGTGTGAAGGGTGGAACGCTATTTAAAAGTATGTTTATTTTACTGCAGACACTATTATAATAGCGCAATATTACTACATAGTAAATAATTTAATGGATCCTTAAAGGATGGGCGATCCCAAGCATCCTTTAAGTTACTGATGCATTTTTGTTACTGTTCACTTGAGTTGATTTACAGTTCATAAGTATTTATGTCCTGACTCGAGTGTTTGTGTTTTGCTTTACGCTCGAGTCAGATTGAGTGAGTTAGCATTCAAGATTCACCTTTGGAGCTGGAGCTTTCCTTGAAGATCTAGCCATCTATTTTGCTTTTTGTATCCAGTGATTTCAGTGATGTATTCTGATTTATACCTGATGTATCTTGTTACTCTTCTGTTGTATCTTGTTTAACTCTGATGTATCTTATTTTTATATAGTAGCTTCATGAACTACTATCTCTTTTATTTCCGCTGCATTATTATTTACTCTGTGTCTGTGATCTGTGACTATGTATTTACTGTATATTCTGAGATTTGCCAAATTTTATTTACAACGCGGTATTTTGAGCAATTCAAGTCCGACATGTGCGGATGCGAATGGTTGAAAATATCAGGTCGTTACAGTTGGTATCAGAGCTTTGGTAGCTCTAGGCAAAACTCAGTATATAGGGTAAATGTATTTGCAGAATCACTTTCATTCGAGTTTAAACCTCTTGCTTTTTGACTCGATTCCTTTGAATTTTGGAACATTCCCTGTGGTTTCAAAATCCATTCTCATGTCACAACATCCACTCCTTCATATCCAAGTTAGGCCGAGCCATTTGAACCCATATTGACCCAAACCTGAGCCATGTTGGCATCTAGGCTGAGCCTAGTATGATGAGAGCAAGCCCATTTGATCATGTGACAAGCTTATGTTGTCATGTGCAGGTCTTTCGCTTCTAAGGTTTGGTCATCTCTCTTGTTTTGCAACTGTTTTGCAAACTAAAGTTGTTGATTGTATTTGTATGTCGATATCTATATTTGTGCTTATGTATGTTATATTTTGTGTTGTATACAAGGGTCTCCATCTATTCAAATCAAATCGTGCTTGTCGTGCCTTTGGAATCGCTCTTGTGTGTGTTGTTTGTCTCTAGCTTTGATAAAGGTGAGTCTTTCTCACTCTGACATTTATACTTATGAAATAGTGAATTGATGACTAAAAGTGAGTCTTTCTCACTCTGACATTTATACTTATGAAATAGTGAATTGATGACAAGTGTTTAGTAATATAAAATGTTATGCAAGTTAATGATGATCATATGATATGCTATGCCATGTTATTACCATGTTAAAACTGTTAATTATCACCCGACATGTGATATATGACATTATATTGTGACACTGACATTGTTTATATTGTTTATGCATATATTCACACTGCAAGTTCCCTGTTAGAATAGAATCACTATGGGTTGAAATGATACATACCCAAACGGACTTTAGATTAGGGAAAAATCGTTATGGGCTGAAATGATAGGCCTGAGCGATTTTTATTGTATTTTATTTGACTTGGGATTGCAGGTTTGAAATGATAGAACCCGGGTTTTCTTTGTAAACTGCGGATTGAAATGATATATATCCGTATCACTTGACCTAGGTTAGAAAATTATATACAGACCCCGTGGTATATTTTTAAGTGATATTTATTAAAATATGTATGTTTAAATGTATGAAATTTTGATTTAAAAATATATATTTATGGTTTTAAGAAAATTAAATATTAAGTCTTGAAATTGTGAATTTGAGTACGTAAATGTGAAATAATTGAGATTTTAGACTTTAAATTTTATTTTAAAATGTAAATAAATAATGAAAATTAAATTTAAAATTTTAAAATTATATATGAAGTAAAATTTTAAGTTTTATTTAATTTATTTGTTAATAAACAGTGAATTTTGACTTAATAAATGAATGGAGTTTTTTAAATTGAATATTTGATCTAAAAATTTTGTTGTGTTAAATCATATGTTAAAATGATTTTAAATGTGAAATTTTGAAGTCTAGAAATATGATTTTTAAGTTATAATAAAAATTTGGAGTTTTATTATTTTTTTTGTTTTGAAAAGCTAAAATGAAATCTGGAATTCATAGCATTTTCAAAATGTTGTAGTCTTTTGACAGCATTTTTAAATGCTATTGTTTTGAATCTAACAATGTTTGAAATAACTAAATATCTATTACGACATTTTATAAATGCCGTTATTCTTGAACTAAACCATTTTTGGAAGCTATAAGCCACGATAGCACTTTATAAATGCTGTCGTTGCTATAATTTGACAATGTTTGAAATGTTATAGTTTTTAACACTGTTTGAGTTATATTTTAAAGTGTTAAATGATTTAAATTTTGAAAATTGATTAATTGTGAAATTTAAGAAGTTTTGAATATATTTTAATATTTAAATTTGAATTTTTAGGGAATTTAAATTTGAATTTGAATTTAAGTAAGGTTTACTTGGTTATGTGTTAAATGGAATGAAATGTAATGAGATAAATGAATTTTTGAACGGAATTTTTAATGTATTTTGTAATGATACTTGAAATAACAAATGAATGACTTATTTGATTTAAAAATGATATTTAAATTTGAGTATTTGAATTTGAATTCAAATAATGATTTGATAATAAGGTTTGGAAATGATTTGATCTTTATTTTGATAAAGAATATGAATTAGAATGATATGTACTTTTGATAAATGAATATTTGAAGTTTATATTGGTATGAAAGGATATTTAGTTTAATTGTAAATTGAGTTTATTTAAATAATATTGGATTTATGAAATGAATATTTCAAAACTAAGTAATAATGAAACTAGATTTGAGATATATGAAATTATAAAATTTAGTTTTTGAAATGCGGGATATTAAAGCTTTGAAATATATTAAAAAAATTGAATAGTTTAATTTGTGGATCAAATCTATGTTTGAAATTGATATGATTTGAAATGGTTATTGGGAAATTTAATTGAAACTGATGGTTTGAATTGAATTAAGTTGGAAATTGAAAATTTGGTATCAATTGAATGAATTGTAAAATGTAAAGAATTAAATGAATATCCCATGATTTCAAATGTATGATTTTGAAATGTTATGATTTTAAAAGTGTAATTGTTTCAAGTATTTTGGTTTCGAAAGAGTTATACTTTGAAAATATTATGATTTTGAAATGAATATATGTTTGAAATGCTTTTGGTTTCGAAGTATAAACTATTTTGATTGAATAAATAGTTTTGAAATAAAAATGGTTTTGGTTTCGAAGTATAAACTATTTTGAAAGAAATATAGTTTGAAATGAAATGATTTGATCCTTTTGAAATATAAACTATTTTGAAATGACCACGGCGTTATAATAACGTTTGGTTGTTAAAGAGACCGGGATCGAAAGTTGTCATACTCTCTGCCAACTCCGAAAACCACTTTAACAACCGTGTACGCAGTGGAGATTCCAGAATGAAGTAGGATGGTGGCGACGTTCTTGAGGTATATTACGTGGACCCAACTCCCGTGAGTTGGCATAAGGTGGCTAAAACAGGAGCGATCTCGGGCCAAAGGAGGTAGCACCTCTGGTCGGACACATTCCTTCGATACTATACTCTTACTGGTGATTGATTAGATGGCCATCCTCCGATTTTGATTGGGAGTGTGTTCCGAGGTGGGCGTATGTGGCTGCTGCGTTACCACCAGCCCGTGTGCGTAATTGGTATATCTACCCTGGCATTGCCTTGTGTGCCGTGTCACCTACCATACCGAGCCTTTACTACGAGTTTATTTTTCTCCCGTAGCCCGTGTGGTATCCTCTGACAGTCACCCGGAGTGGAGATGGCATGATATTGGATGGACTACTGGGACTATTATGTGTGAAGGGTGGAACGCTATTTAAAAGTATGTTTATTTTACTGCAGACACTATTATAATAGCGCAATATTACTACATAGTAAATAATTTAATGGATCCTTAAAGGATGGGCGATCCCAAGCATCCTTTAAGTTACTGATGCATTTTTGTTACTGTTCACTTGAGTTGATTTACAGTTCATAAGTATTTATGTCCTGACTCGAGTGTTTGTGTTTTGCTTTACGCTCGAGTCAGATTGAGTGAGTTAGCATTCAAGATTCACCTTTGGAGCTGGAGCTTTCCTTGAAGATCTAGCCATCTATTTTGCTTTTTGTATCCAGTGATTTCAGTGATGTATTCTGATTTATACCTGATGTATCTTGTTACTCTTCTGTTGTATCTTGTTTAACTCTGATGTATCTTATTTTTATATAGTAGCTTCATGAACTACTATCTCTTTTATTTCCGCTGCATTATTATTTACTCTGTGTCTGTGATCTGTGACTATGTATTTACTGTATATTCTGAGATTTGCCAAATTTTATTTACAACGCGGTATTTTGAGCAATTCAAGTCCGACATGTGCGGATGCGAATGGTTGAAAATATCAGGTCGTTACAGTTGGTATCAGAGCTTTGGTAGCTCTAGGCAAAACTCAGTATATAGGGTAAATGTATTTACAGAATCACTTTCATTCGAGTTTAAACCTCTTGCTTTTTGACTCGATTCCTTTGAATTTTGGAACATTCCCTGTGGTTTCAAAATCCATTCTCATGTCACAACTTCCACTCCTTCATATCCAAGTTAGGCCGAGCCATTTGAACCCATATTGACCCAAACCTGAGCCATGTTGGCATCTAGGCTGAGCCTAGTATGATGAGAGCAAGCCCATTTGATCATGTGACAAGCTTATGTTGTCATGTGCAGGTCTTTCGCTTCTAAGGTTTGGTCATCTCTCTTGTTTTGCAACTGTTTTGCAAACTAAAGTTGTTGATTGTATTTGTATGTCGATATCTATATTTGTGCTTATGTATGTTATATTTTGTGTTGTATACAAGGGTCTCCATCTATTCAAATCAAATCGTGCTTGTCGTGCCTTTGGAATCGCTCTTGTGTGTGTTGTTTGTCTCTAGCTTTGATAAAGGTGAGTCTTTCTCACTCTGACATTTATACTTATGAAATAGTGAATTGATGACTAAAAGTGAGTCTTTCTCACTCTGACATTTATACTTATGAAATAGTGAATTGATGACAAGTGTTTAGTAATATAAAATGTTATGCAAGTTAATGATGATCATATGATATGCTATGCCATGTTATTACCATGTTAAAACTGTTAATTATCACCCGACATGTGATATATGACATTATATTGTGACACTGACATTGTTTATATTGTTTATGCATATATTCACACTGCAAGTTCCCTGTTAGAATAGAATCACTATGGGTTGAAATGATACATACCCAAACGGACTTTAGATTAGGGAAAAATCGTTATGGGCTGAAATGATAGGCCTGAGCGATTTTTATTGTATTTTATTTGACTTGGGATTGCAGGTTTGAAATGATAGAACCCGGGTTTTCTTTGTAAACTGCGGATTGAAATGATATATATCCGTATCACTTGACCTAGGTTAGAAAATTATATACAGACCCCGTGGTATATTTTTAAGTGATATTTATTAAAATATGTATGTTTAAATGTATGAAATTTTGATTTAAAAATATATATTTATGGTTTTAAGAAAATTAAATATTAAGTCTTGAAATTGTGAATTTGAGTACGTAAATGTGAAATAATTGAGATTTTAGACTTTAAATTTTATTTTAAAATGTAAATAAATAATGAAAATTAAATTTAAAATTTTAAAATTATATATGAAGTAAAATTTTAAGTTTTATTTAATTTATTTGTTAATAAACAGTGAATTTTGACTTAATAAATGAATGGAGTTTTTTAAATTGAATATTTGATCTAAAAATTTTGTTGTGTTAAATCATATGTTAAAATGATTTTAAATGTGAAATTTTGAAGTCTAGAAATATGATTTTTAAGTTATAATAAAAATTTGGAGTTTTATTATTTTTTTTGTTTTGAAAAGCTAAAATGAAATCTGGAATTCATAGCATTTTCAAAATGTTGTAGTCTTTTGACAGCATTTTTAAATGCTATTGTTTTGAATCTAACAATGTTTGAAATAACTAAATATCTATTACGACATTTTATAAATGCCGTTATTCTTGAACTAAACCATTTTTGGAAGCTATAAGCCACGATAGCACTTTATAAATGCTGTCGTTGCTATAATTTGACAATGTTTGAAATGTTATAGTTTTTAACACTGTTTGAGTTATATTTTAAAGTGTTAAATGATTTAAATTTTGAAAATTGATTAATTGTGAAATTTAAGAAGTTTTGAATATATTTTAATATTTAAATTTGAATTTTTAGGGAATTTAAATTTGAATTTGAATTTAAGTAAGGTTTACTTGGTTATGTGTTAAATGGAATGAAATGTAATGAGATAAATGAATTTTTGAACGGAATTTTTAATGTATTTTGTAATGATACTTGAAATAACAAATGAATGACTTATTTGATTTAAAAATGATATTTAAATTTGAGTATTTGAATTTGAATTCAAATAATGATTTGATAATAAGGTTTGGAAATGATTTGATCTTTATTTTGATAAAGAATATGAATTAGAATGATATGTACTTTTGATAAATGAATATTTGAAGTTTATATTGGTATGAAAGGATATTTAGTTTAATTGTAAATTGAGTTTATTTAAATAATATTGGATTTATGAAATGAATATTTCAAAACTAAGTAATAATGAAACTAGATTTGAGATATATGAAATTATAAAATTTAGTTTTTGAAATGCGGGATATTAAAGCTTTGAAATATATTAAAAAAATTGAATAGTTTAATTTGTGGATCAAATCTATGTTTGAAATTGATATGATTTGAAATGGTTATTGGGAAATTTAATTGAAACTGATGGTTTGAATTGAATTAAGTTGGAAATTGAAAATTTGGTATCAATTGAATGAATTGTAAAATGTAAAGAATTAAATGAATATCCCATGATTTCAAATGTATGATTTTGAAATGTTATGATTTTCAAAGTGTAATTGTTTCAAGTATTTTGGTTTCGAAAGAGTTATACTTTGAAAATATTATGATTTTGAAATGAATATATGTTTGAAATGCTTTTGGTTTCGAAGTATAAACTATTTTGATTGAATAAATAGTTTTGAAATAAAAATGGTTTTGGTTTCGAAGTATAAACTATTTTGAAAGAAATATAGTTTGAAATGAAATGATTTGATCCTTTTGAAATATAAACTATTTTGAAATGACCACGGCGTTATAATAACGTTTGGTTGTTAAAGAGACCGGGATCGAAAGTTGTCATACTCTCTGCCAACTCCGAAAACCACTTTAACAACCGTGTACGCGGTGGAGATTCCAGAATGAAGTAGGATGGTGGCGACGTTCTTGAGGTATATTACGTGGACCCAACTCCCGTGAGTTGGCATAAGGTGGCTAAAACAGGAGCGATCTCGGGCCAAAGGAGGTAGCACCTCTGGTCGGACACATTCCTTCGATACTATACTCTTACTGGTGATTGATTAGATGGCCATCCTCCGATTTTGATTGGGAGTGTGTTCCGAGGTGGGCGTATGTGGCTGCTGCGTTACTACCAGCCCGTGTGCGTAATTGGTATATCTACCCTGGCATTTCCTTGTGTGCCGTGTCACCTACCATACCGAGCCTTTACTATGAGTTTGTTTTTCTCCCGTAGCCCGTGTGGTATCCTATGACAGTCACCCGGAGTGGAGATGGCATGATATTGGATGGACTATGGGAGTATTATGTGTGAAGGGTGATATGGGTAGCCCGGAACGCTATTTAAAAGTGTGTTTATTTTACTGCAGACACTATTATAATAACGCAATATTACTACATAGTAAATAGTTTAACGGATCCTTAAAGGATGGGCGATCCCAAGCATCCTTTAAGTTACTGATGCATTTTTGTTACTGTTCACTTGTGTTGATTTACAGTTCATAAGTATTTATGTCCTGACTCGAGTGTTTTGTGTTTTGCTTTACGCTCGAGTCAGATTGAGTGAGTTAGCATTAAAGATTCACCTTTGGAGCTGGAGCTTTCCTTGAAGATCTAGCCATCTATTTTGCTTTTTGTATCCAGTGATTTCAGTGATGTATTCTGATTTATACCTGATGTATCTTGTTACTCTTCTGTTGTATCTTGTTTAACTCTGATGTATCTTATTTTTATATAGTAGCTTCATGAACTACTATCTCTTTTATTTCCGCTGCATTATTATTTACTCTGTGTCTGTGATCTGTGACTATGTATTTACTGTATATTCTGAGATTTGCCAAATTTTATTTACAACGCGGTATTTTGAGCAATTCAAGTCCGACATGTGCGGATGCGAATGGTTGAAAATATCGGGTCGTTACAGATTGTCACTATTAGGTACCGATTATAATAAGTAAAAGTGAACTTTTACCAAAAGATGTATAGCGATAAATTTGGCCAAAATACCACACCATCTGCCAAGTGACATGCGAATTTTAATATTCGAATAGTTCGATATTAAACTTTGATTGAATTTACAACTACGAGTCGCACAACCGTAATGATGAATTCTCTAAAAAACAACATGATTCGATAAATTTATAAAATGTTGTAAATGGAATAAATTAAATAATATTTAATAAATATTAATTCTTATTTATTTGATGTTTGGAAAAAAATTAGTTATTTTAATACATTTACAAAAGTTATATTTGTGCGTATTGATATACGATATCGATGTAATTTAATTTTTTTTGCATGAAATGGTTTATGAAAATTTATGTCATTTGATAACATATGCATGAAGAAAGAATTGGTAAGAGAGAAATAATCAAGGGAATTAATTAGGGAAGTTTTAGTTGAAGAATGGAAAAGTTTCATTCTTTCAAATAAAACATATTATTTAATCCAGCTTACGAACAATTTCATTCTTTCTAATTCACTCTCTCTCTCTCTCTCTTCTAACTTTTCATGGCGGAAATAAGAAAAGGAAAACAAATTTCCAAAAGCTTTTAACTCTAAATAAAAAAGATCAAATGAAATAAAACAAAAGTGGTTCATCCATCTCTTGCAAAGGTAGGATGGATCTTGAAGATCTAAGGAGATATCATCATTCAAAGTGTGATTTCTAGGTAACATCCTAAGGTGATTCAATTGGATATAGAAGAATTATTCATTCAAGGTGCAAATCAAAGGCAACGTCAACAAGGTGCGTTTTAAGGATTGGGTATCAAGGCATGTCATTTTCTCTATATAGATTGTGATTTTACATGGTTTGATAGAAATTTAATTTGACTTTCATAATTTGTATCATGTCTTAGTGTCTTACTTAATTAAAAAATTATTTATGAAGATTGAATTATTTGTTGAATGATATAATTGAGTTTTCATTTGATAGATCAAAATTAAATCTATTTATGTTTTAAAACAATATTTAAGTGTACATCTATGCTTTTAAACATTCTTATTAAAGCGTAATTCTTCAGACCTGAATGTTTACATGTTCAAATTGTTTAGCTGCTATTCTTTACTTTGTTAAATTGAAACTAAATCTATATATTTTACAATACAATGTTTTATTTTAATTCTATATTTTAAAATTTAATTTAAATTCCATTTCTTTTACTCTGGAAATTTGCGATTTCATGTTGATTGATTGAATTATATTTAAAGTTAAAAATGAAATTCATATGGAATCAATACAATGTTTTAATTGTAGATCTATGTTTTAATCTTTCATAACAAAGCGTAATTTTTTTTGAATGTTAATATATGTATGTACGTAAGTATGCTTGTATTACTTGCACTTTTTAATGCATTAGGTATTTACATATGAATAGAGGAATTTTAACAACAAATCAAAGTTTTGAAATTGACTGTAATAACTACATAATATATATTATTAGAAAGCTTTGATTGAATTTCATATATACATATTTGGATCTACTTGTATTTGTTCGTATAAAATTTATTTTTCTTTACATGTATTGTCATAGTATGAAATCTTTTTTTTAATTAAGACAATGTATACATACAATTCATTGTTTACCTTCTCTATTCTTACAAATTTGTACCTATTGGTCGTCATTAATATGTTACATTAATTAAGTTTTCTGAAAGGGAAACTATATCAATCACCCTTTTCATTCCTTATTTATTTCCATTTCAATTCCTGTGTAATAACCATTCAAATTGTTCTTGTTTATTTTGTGTATACATATCAACTACCACTAACTATGCACACTTTCTATGCACAATATTTACCGTGAATATATTTATAATTCATGTCATATTTAGATTAGTTATTAAAGTTATTTTATTAATCAATTATTTAATTTACTTAAGAGAAGGAAATGAAAAGCTTCATTCTCTAACTAAATTTATGATCCCTCGTTAATTGAATAATTTCAAAGAAAGGAAATGAAAAGTTTCATTCTTTAAATAAATTTACGCCCCCTCATTAATTGAATAAGTTAAGAGAAAAGTATTCCTTCTCTGAATAAATTTGAAAAGTAGACGTTACATACAAAATGTTACTTACAAATTTGTATCTAAGAGTATATTTGATATACTCTAACTTACATACACATTAAATTAAAATGAAACTTTATTTATGAAGTTAAATAAAATATTATTTTTATTTAAAGGAAACTCGAAAAAATTTCGAATGAATTTGGACTTCATAGGCCCATTAAAGATCCAAAATGGCTAGAAAAAATTAAATACACCCTATTTCTTCTGCTGCAGGATGGGCCAGCTTCTTCAGTGGTATTAGAGCCTAACAGCCTATGCAGTTTAAATTAGCCATGTTAGGGTTTACTAAAGAAGCTTGCGCACTTAGTATGGTGTCTAGGAATGTGATGTCTAGGATTGGAATTGGTAATCAAGTACCTTTTCCTACCTGGTTACCTGCCTGACTTGAAAGATGGAGTAAGCTCAAAGGTTATCCCTAATAGAAAAGGCCCAATTTGATTTGGGCCTTGTGCTAATTTTCAAAATAATTTTGAAAATTAATACATTTTGTGGTTTTCCAAAGAAAAACAATTCATTGCATTGATTGGTGGCTATGGTCATTGTCAACTCCTTTTATCATGTAGTCAACTCCTTTTATCTTGAATTCAGATCTCGAACTGCGCAAATGTTGCATGAAAAACAAGCATTTTCATATTACTTATATGTGATGTTCCATTTTAATTCCACGCTACTGTAATCTATGTTATAGATTAAAGTATGATATTAAAAAGAAGTCTAAATAATTGGTAGTCATGGTGCTATAAGGAATATGGTGATTTTCGATGGCTCAGAGCCGTTGGCGGCCATTAGGAGCGGCCGGTATAGAGATAATGGCTTTGGTCTTCTTTCGAGGGAAACATCGACATTTTTTCAACAGCTTCCAACGGCTGTTTCAACGGCAATTTCGATGGTCTTTCCGACGGTTAAGACGTCCACATGGCTTGAAAAATCATCGAAAATCTATTTGAAGCCGTCGGGAGCCGTCGTTGGTTTTTTGTCAATAAGCCATTGGAAACTGTCGGCAGTCATCGAAAATCGTCGGTAACCATAGCAAATTGTTGCTGATTTTTTGTCAATATGTCATCGAAAATCGTCGGCAGCCGTCAGAAATCTGGATGATTTTTTATATATTACAGCATCCATTTGAGTTCCACACAATACATCAATATCAATATATGTCACAACATATCAAAATCAGTACATATCATATATATATATATATATATAAGCTAAATTCAATACCTATATAAATAACAATATAAAATTCAAACATTACCCCCTCAATCTCAAACTCAAACATTGCCATCACAAAACAAACCATCCATCATCAATCTCACACACCCACCAGGAATATGGACATCCAACATCAATGTAAAACATATACAACGTCCTAAATGCCAACCAAACACATCAGTCTAACAATCAACCTCACAAATCCACAACAAACACCACATGTCCACAAATCAACCTCATAATTTCTCATTATATATGTATACAAGTTTCCAAAATAGACACCGCAAAACATACCTCATGACTCGTCGTCAGCTTCGAAACAACCAGACAAAGGGAATGCTCCATGTTGATCCATTTACTTGGCCAAACGCAGGTTTAGTTGCTCCATTTGCATTGCTTAGAGGCGGTCCTGCTCCTACCGCTATGCAATCTCCTTTCAAAGCTCATTGATCTCAACTTTGCCCTAAGCCTTTTGATAAGCCTTTTGTGAGGCTCGAACCTACAAAACAAGTCAAAATATGTTTAAGTTATTTATGTAACTTTTACAAAAATTAAGAAACTTTTATAACTTAGTTAATTTTTATAAATTACCGCTTAATTGCCATAGCCATAGCGCCTATTTCATTATGTCGGGTCCTCAATGGAGTCGAAGATAACATCCTCCTCATCAGGAGTCAATTGATCCTGTCCCGATTGCTCGAGCATCTTTGCGCATGCTTGCATAAATCTTTTCGACTTGCATAAGTCTTTCCTTTAACATTCCGAACTGTGTTAAACACATTATCGAACACATTTTTCTATTGTGCTTCACGTCGATATTATGATGAATTACGAAATTTTTCAATAAGGCAATTCCCAAAGTATACCTTGTTTGCACCAATTATGAATCGTCGATTTACCTTGAATTTCAATTTACCCGTCAGTTTCATGTATCTTTGGATAATCCTTTACAAGATTATAAATATCTTCGCTTGACCAAATCGTTGGTGGTCGCAAGGTCTCAAGTCTATTATTTATAAAGTCTTTATATCTTTTCTAAAAGGATGATTAATATGGAGAAAACACCGGTAATAGTCAAACCATGAAATTTTCTTCCTATGCGGTAAAGAAAATGCTTGCGTTTCTTCCATGCAATAAGGACAAGCTAGACAACTAGCCATACTCCAATCCAAAAGCATTGCATATGTAGAAAAATCGCTTATAGTCCTTTGTAGAGAAGCGAACATACGAAAATTCTTTTTTTTGAAATGTCATATGTTTCAACTCCTTCATACCACAATGTTTTCAACTCTTTAATCAATGGTTGTGAATATACGTTGATTTTTTATGTCGGATCATCAGGGCCATGGATGACAACAGCGGGAAACATATATAGAGTTTTCACACACATCTATGGAGGTAAATTGTAAGGTGTAATGATTATATGCAAAGATGAATATTTTGAACCAAATTGAGAGAACGGTGAAAATCCATTCATTCATAAACCAAGTCTAACATTACGACTCTCCACTGCGAAAGCGGGGTATGCCTTATCTAAATACTTTCATGTTTCTCCATCAGCTGGGTATGTTAACGTATTCTCTTCCTTTGTTCTCACGTAGTGCCATCTCATACGATGCACAATTACAGAAGATGCATATAACCATTGAAGCCTGCGAGTGATGGGTAAGTAATGAATACAGTTTATAAAACTTCATTCCCCTTCTTTTTTCTTGGTTCGTATCTTTCCCGAATACATATTTTACAATTCAAGATTGATATCTTCTTTCCAAAACAAGATGCAATCATTTAAACATGTATCTATTTTTTAACGGTAAAAACAGAAGCAGATGTATGTTTTTTCACATCATAATGATTATTTTCACACATTATATTATCGGGTGGCATATGCCATTTTGTAGCTTGTACTATATCAGCAAACCATCAACTTCAATAGTATGGAACATTGAACATGCTGCATTTTCGACCATATCTTATATGAAACTCATTGGAATAATTTCATTATCCATCTCCTCCTCCGAATGTATAGGAAAGGTGCTATAAGTTCTCCATGACGATCCCACACCAAATAATTCAACATGCAACCATATTGGCACATGAACTATTACTATATTCGGTATCAAATGCTTAAATAATTTGCACCTACTACATGGACAATGAATTACTTCATCATTTCCATTATTACTTAAAGCGAATTTAACAAAGATGTGTACACCATTTTGAAAAATATTCACTTATTGAGCCTCCAATTTCTCTTCGTTGTTGGTACATCCAGCTTCGATCGATAAAATAATTGACCATTTTTCCTACTTCAAAGCATAAAAACATATTAATCATTTACATATTGACATTTTATTTTTCAGTTAAATCATACATTTAAATTTTCACAAATACATAATATTATTCAATTTAATTTAATTTTCAAATGGGTTTACACAAATTATATGAATATAATCTGAAGTTTTTAGGTTATTGTTTTACACTGATGATTGATCATCCTACTTCCATTACAAACACAGTAGTAATTATATTTTGTAAATCATTTCATTTTAAACAATTCAACTAATTTTCGACAGCACTTTCTCTTTGTTCCCAGCATCGTACACATATGCGTGTACATAGGAAACAAAAAGAAAGTGTTGTCTAAATTTTATGAACCGTTTAAAATGAAATGATTTGCAAAATATAATTACTTTATTGTGTTTGTAACTTGTCCAATACAACGACAAATCTGACAAATATTGTATCAGATGAATATAAATGTTCATTCTGTGATAAAAAAGAGTATCCATATAATGATCTTTTATAATACTTGTCAAACGAGGCCAATATCTAAGGAATTTATAAAAAGTAAAGCATATTATACAAAAGAAATTACAATAATTTATTTACATTCTAAGAATGAATACATTAAATCATCATTTTCGTCATCTCAAAAATGCATATACTAAATCCTGAGCATCGCCTCTAATTAATCCAAACTAGCCCTAATGCATGTATGCACTATTTAATCAACACATACACACCAATTAATGCACAAATACAATAAACAAATTATTATTTTCAACATTTAAATGATAAATAATTTTAATAACTATCTAAATAGTATTTAATAGGGTATAAAAAACGTTCAATGGGGTATTATAAACAACTATAATAACAAATTAACCCTAATTTACCAAATCTAAATTAAATAGGGTTTATAAGCTAAACCTTCATGAAGAGCAATAGCTAATGGAAAGACTTGAAAATTGAAGATGAAATATTCTTGGGGACGTGGAGGCTCGCTGATGGCGTGGATGAGGTGAAGGAGGTGGTGGAGGTGAGATTTGAGGAGAAAATTTGGGTTTTAGATAATGAACAAGAAGTGTCTGCCTGAGCTGAAGTATTCACGACTTTTTGACGGCTTTCGACGGCCACCGATGGGTATTTTTTACGACGGCTTCCGATGGCTGCGGGCCCCTAACACTCAAATTGTGCCTGTGGGATTTTAGGCTAATCCCAGTATTGAGGAAAACAAACAAGAAAAAACAAATGAGCTATTATTATTGACACGATCACAGGCTATAGCATAAGGAATGAGGGAAACGAATCAGGAAAGGCCCAGTGAAGAATCCTCGGCTCCTATAATAGAAGAATACTATGAAATATTTGGATGGCCCCAATTATGAGTTAAATTGTCAATGAGACATTACCTACAGATAGAAAGACATGAAAGTTGAAGAGGAAAGCCCAACGCTTTACCATTGCATATGGAGTTCTATACAATAAAGAATATGCCCTTCCCTATTTGTGATGTGTAAAACCCAAGAGCGGATTAAAGATATTAAGGGAATCCCATGAAGGACTTTGTGGAGATCATTCTAGTGGGATCAAATTAGCCAAAAAGATAATGAGACAAGGATTTTACTGGCCACTATTAATCAACCAAGCAATCGAGTATGTTAAAGATGTGAAAAGCGCCAACGCTACTTGAAGATACCATGACTTCCTCCGAGTCAAATAACCCCTATCACTAGCCCGTGGCCATTTGATATTTGGGGAATCGATTTAATTGGACCGCTTCCATTCTCTAAAGGTAGAGCGAAGTATGGCGTAGTGGTAATTGATTACTTCACGAAATGGGTCGAAGCAGAACCACTTCCAAAGATCACCTCTGGGAAAGCATAAATATTTGTCATTAAGAATATTATCACAGGATTTGGGACACCCAGCAAGATAATCTTTGACAATGGAACCCAATTTGAAAGTGAATAATTTTCATGATTTTGCCATAAGAATGGAATTGTAAATAACTTCTCTTCTGTCGTTCGCCAGAAAGCCAATGGGGTCGTTGAGGCTGCCACAAGAAAATAAAGAAAATCTTGAAAAGAAGACAAAATAAAGTAAAAGGGAATTGGGTAGAAGAATTACTCTCAATTTTGTGGGCTTACAGAAACATTAACTAGAACTGTAAACAGGTCATAACCCGTATTCACTAACATATGGTTGTGAAGAAATGCTACTGGTAGAAATTGAGGTGCCGTCTCATCGAAGGATTGCCTATGCCTTCAACAAAAATCAAGAATTAAAAAAGGAAACGATTGAATTAATTCACAAATTGAGAGGTTAAGAAACCTTAAGAATGGCTAAATATCAAAGGAGAATATCAAAGTATTATAACTCAAAGTGAAAACAAGGTCATTCAGACAAGGAAATTTAGTGCATTGAAGAATAAAAGCCAATACAAGAAACCCCTCGGATGAGACACCGGGACCAAATTAGGAAGGCCCATTAATAATTTTAAAAAAATTCTCCCCAAAAGTTATGCCATCCTAATGGTAATATAGTACGGAGAACTTGGAATGCATAACATTTGATGCTTATTTTCCAACTCTGGATGAATAAAGCATTTTCAAGAATGTCTCTACTATGATTTACTAAGAAAAGTCTACATGGTCTGGAGTATAATTCTAATTAAACTTGAACTACCTTAAATGGTAGGCTACCAATAATGGTAGAAAGCCCTTGGTCACGCCAAGATGACCAGGTCAACGAACTTCCTGGAGGGAGGGCGTAAGCCTTTAGCCATGCAAAAGTCAGAAATGGCTAAGTTAAAGCAGCATAAGCCCTTATCTGCGTTACGCTATGGCCAGGATAAGGCACCTTCTGGAGGGAGCACTACACCAAAAAGCTATTTTAGCCACACCTCCTTCCGCCTTATTGGATGCGACTTAAAGCCGTACCAAATTGGATACAACTAATAACCATCTCTAATGTTTTCGACACGGCTACAAGCCATATCAAATTTGATATGGCTTTAAGCCGCATCTAATTTCCTGCCTATTTTGGCGCAAACTTTTCCATCTAAATAATTAGATTTCCCCCTATTTAGATAAGGTTCTTAGACGTATCAAATTTGATACGTGTTTTAGCCGTATCTAATTCGTGGTGCGAACATTTTACTGCCAAAACACACCTCTATCCGCCTTCTTAGATATGGCTCAAAGGCACCCTCCATCCGCCTTTTTAGATACGGCTTAAAGCAGTATCAAATTTGATACGGCTCCAAGCCCTACCTAATTGTTTGGACACGGCTAATAGTCGTATCAAATGTGATAAGGCATGCAGCCGTATCCAATTTCGTGCCTACTATCATATCTAATACGGTCTTTAGCCGTATCACTTGTTGTGCCTATTTTTGGTGCGAAACTTTTACAGACAAAACACGCCCCATACTTATCATTTTCCCCAAATTCCATTTCTTCTGCAATAGGGTTGCTGGCTCCCCTCAATCCACCTTTTAAGGTTGAAATCATCCCCTTCCTTCTGCCTATATATCCATAGTCGTCCCACCGTTGTTATTTTTCATCTTCTTCGTCACATCCGAATCAGCATCAGGTAACGTTGCTCTTCTTCCTATATTCGTCTTGCTACTTGCGAATCGCTTTAACGCTTCTGCTTATTTACTTTAACGCTTCAGCTTATTGTCGTTGCATTGCTACGACGCTTTGTTTTTCAATATTTGATTACTGCCTCGATCATCCAGAATTACTACTTTTCAGGTACGATGTTTCCGTCCTCGCTTTTTTTAACTGTTTTCATGTATTCCATCTTCAGTCTCTGTTACTTATGATTGAAAGTTGATTCAATTGATATGTTTTAGCATAAGTCTTTGTGATAAAAAACAACGGAAAGATGACAAACAGTGGTCAGCTGTAGTAATTGAACCGGTTTGCTTCAGAACTATAAAGATCTACTTGATCTCTCCTTTTTGTTTCAACAAGTCTGGAATTGAATTTTTACAAGTTTAAGTTTTGTTGTGGTGTTGTTTGATTTTTGATATTTTACGAAGTTAATTTTTTTGATATTTGGTGAACTTTTGTTATAATGTTATTGTCAAGGCTTCTATAGAGCTCCAATCCAGAGAAGTTGAGATGTAGTGCACTGAAATAGAGATATGAGAAAAATTAAAATGCAGAACGCTAAAATTACGATTCTACTAAATTGGGAGCACTGTTAAGGGTGACTACCTTAGGTTTCTTTAGTATTTAGTAAAGTAATGATGGCTAATCCAGTAGTAAATTAATGTTTTAAGTAAATGATTTGGCTGATGCTGATGCTCTACCTTTGTTCCTCACTATTCCGCATTTTTATGTCCAAAAATGATCACTACGCTACCATTGAACAAGATCAGAACCCATTCTACAAAAGTTACCAACATGATTAGTGCTTAGGAAAGTTATATCTACACCAAGACAAACTTAAAGTGGACATGGTGAGGAAAGAATTGATGAGGCAGTGTTGTTGAGGATGTTGTGGTGGTTGAGTGATAGAAGTGGATGTAAGTTTGGTGAAATGAATGTGTAATTGGGGTGAAGTGAAATGAATGGAAGTTGACAGGAAGAAGGGGTAATGAAATATTGTTGTATGGAGTAGTTTGGTGGATGAAGTGGTAGTTGTGCATAGAAGTATTGTGACAGTGGGGTGATGATGATTTTTGGTGGTAGCAGTATTGTTGAAGTTGTTGTATGATTTGGTGATAACAGTCGGAAGCAAGAGAAAGAGTGGGTTTGCAATTGCTTGAAATGGTGAAGTGCAGTAGTAGTTTAGGGAGTGGTGGTATGATTGGTAGTTGGTGGGGCATAAGTGGCCGTGATGGTTATGTATGCTTGTAGTAGAATGTGCACTGAGATATAGTTGGTAGAAGTGGCTGTTGTGGATGTGCATTGAGATGCAGTAGTGCACGGTGCACATAAAAGAAGAGCAGCAGTGGTTATGTTTGTCTATGCACAGGATATTCTTGTTTCTGTTTGAAGATGGTGTTGTTTAAGGTGATGGCAAATGAATGGCAATAGTGGTTTGTATGATGGCAGGCAGAGGTTTAGTGGGTTGCTGTTGTAGATTGTAAGGGAAGGTGGTAGTGAGCTTGTATGAGGATGTAGTTTGATGGTGGCACAGAAGGGATGTGATGACTTTGAGAAAATGTGGGTTGTGAGTTGAGTTGGTTGTGATAATTTGAGAAAATGCACAGAAGTGCAGTGAAGTTAGTTGTGAGTGTGTTGTAGATGGTCAGCGTGTTAATATTAGGAATAAAATTGTTATTAATGGTGCAAGTCAAGTCAGGAGAGGGGTAATGCATAGATATTACTCCAGTGCTACAAAATAGCGCCGCTGTAATGGCAAAATTTTTGGAAACAGTTTGGTGCTAATGTTAACTTTTACACAAATGCTATTTTTATAATTAAGAGTATCATAGAAAATAGTCTATATCAATATATTTCACACATCTGAAAACATGACCCTTACCTTACAATGTGGGACTATTCTCTTCTCGTATTTTTAATAATTCATTTCAATTCAAAAAAATTCCAATAATTTCCCACTTGAATTTTTCAAAAAATTTCTTTTCGAGCAATTGGAACGAGGACCCATTGAAGGGCAAGTCTCATGTTCTGTTATATATGATATAGGAAGGCAGTATGTCTTTCAGCATAGACAAACAATGGATAACTGAATTAGATCTAAGATGTACATACTAAATAGACGGGGTGCAGAAGTTCGTTAGTTTTGTTGAAGAAAACGATGGTAAGAAAGGAGTGTATTTATGCCCTTGCACCTGGTGCAAAAATATGACGACGATCAAATTAGACGAAATTCATTTTCATTTGCTTAGATGGGGTATCATCCAATCATATACGGTGTGGTATTTTCATGTGGAAAAAAGGGCGGAGATGGAAAAACAACAACCAGTTAGTCATGACACAACTACTGATGAGTTTGAACATATTAGGATGGAAGATCTGGTCAATAATGCAGATATATTTCATCATTTTCAACCTACAAATTCGTTGCCTGATCATGCTAATGTTGGAGAGCAGTCTACTGGTTATCCAGATTGGCAGGCAATGAAAGTAAGAAGTATAAATCACTTTTTGGTAGTGTAAAAGAGCCACTGTATCCTTCATATTCAAAAGGGATTACGAAGCTGTATGCCATTGTGAAACTGAATAGCTTGAAGACCCAATACGGCTTTTCAGATAATGGTGTGACTGCACTTCTTGAACTAATAAAGGAGTTACTCCCCGAAGGTAACACGCTGCCGACAAAGTACTCCGACGTAAAGAAGATCATTAAGCAAGTTGGGATGAATTACAAAATTTATGATGCATGCATCAATGATTGCATATTGTGCGGGAAAGATGATGCGAAAAAAGTTTCTTGTACAAATTGCGATGAACCTAAATATATGACATCATTAAACGATGAGAGAAAATGCACCAAAGTACCTCGAAATACATTAAGACATTTTCCTTTAATTTCTAGATTAAAGAGACTGTATACTGTACCATGGATAGCAGATGCGATGACCTGGCATGGTCATGCCAAGTCTGATCCAACCGTAATGCATCATCCATGTGATACTTCTCAATGGAAAGCCATAGACTCTTTTGACCAAACTTTTGCTGTCGAGCCACGAAATTGCACACTTGGAATAGCAACAGATGGTTTCTGTCCACATACTTCTCTCTCTAACACATACTTCTCTCTCTAACTCTTACAGTTATTGGCCAGTAATTGTAGTACCATATAATCTTCCTCCGTCTATGTGCATGAAAAGGGAGTTCTCAATGTTAACATTGTTGATTTCTGGGCCAAAACAACCAGGAAAAAATATTGATGTTTATTTACAACCGTTGATAGACGAGTTAAAGTAGTTATGGGAAGGAGTCGTTACATTTGACTCGTTACGTAAATCGGAGTTCATAATGAGAGCTAGGGTGCTGTGGGCAATCCATAATCGCCCTGCTTTTGGGACTATATCAGGATGTACAACTCACGATTACTTTGCATGTCCTATTTGTGGGGAAAAAACTTGTTCTTATCATCTTCCTGAAAGTAAGAAGATGTGTTACATGGGACATCGAATGTTTCTTCCTAACGAACACAAGTTTCGATACGATAAGACAAATTTCAACAACAAACAAGAACTTCTCGTCCTAAACGGCCATTGACTGGTTTTCAAGTTGAAAAGAAAGTAGTGAATATGAAAATGAAAGTTAGCAAACAAAAAGAAGAAATTGGTCGAAAATGGAAAAAGTCAACCAATGAAGATGTTGACGATATTTCTAAATGGTATAGGAGGTCTATCTTTTTTGATTTACCATATTGGAAAGAAAATTTAATCCGACATAATATTGATGTTATACATACGGAGAAGAATGTCACAGAGTATCTCATCAGCACCATTATGGACCATAAAGATAAGTCAAAAGATGGCATCAATGCACGCAACGATTTGAAAATCATAGGTATAAAACAAAAGTTGTGGGTGATGGAAGATCCTGAAACAAATAAAATAAGCATACCAAAGGCAACTTTCACTTTGAGCAAAGAAGAAAAGATACAGTTTTGCACTGTTTTGAAAAATCTAAAAGTGCCTAACAAATTCTCTTCTAACTTCCACAACAATGTGTGCATCAATGCTCCAGAACTAAGAAATATGAAGTCGCATGATTACCATGTCATAATGCAGCATTTGCTTCCGGTATTGCTTCAACATTCTTATCCACAACATAAGGATCTGCGAAATTCTGTTCATCGTATTAGTTTATTCTTTAAAATTTTGTGTTCAAAGGTGATCAATAGGGAACATCTTTTAAAAGCAAAGGCTAGCTTAGTAGAAGCAATGTGTGTTTTTGAAAAACATTTTCCACCTGCATTTTTTGATATCAGTGCCCACCTTATGGTTCCTTTAGCCGATGAAGCGTTGATTTGTGGCCCTGTCAGATATAGATGGATGTATCCATTTGAACGGTAAATTTTTAATTTTAGTTATGTACATCATTATTTCATATAAATAGCTACCGTCTACAATATATAATTAATCACATTTATAGGTTGATGAAAACATATAAAGGATATGTGTGCAACAAAAGATACATTGAAGGGTGTATTGCAGAAGGATATACCGTACAAGAAGCTAGTCTTTACTACATGGAATATATGCCAAATGGAGGTGATGGCAATCATAAACATACCCACGAAGCGTTTTTGGACGAGGACGATGAGTTTGCTGGTGAGATACCTCTGGATAATGGTAAAGATATAACTTTAACCCAAGTGCAGTTTGAATAAGTGCGTAGATGGGTCCTTAATAAGTACGATGGATTGGATGAATGGAAGAAGTAAGTTCATAAACTTGTCCGGAATTTCAAATTTTTTAATTCATTTTATATATACATTTTGATATGTGTTTTCCGTAGGAGGTATAACTCCTATGTGAAAAGTACTAGATTTCAACCTCGAGGCAGGGATACCACCGTGGAAGTCATTCAAAGTTTTAATCTATGGTTACGTAATGAGGTATAACACCGTCTTAAGTATTTCATGTGTTTATAAGTGTGCAATACACCTTCTTAATCATGCTTTTTTACTTATTTTGTCTTATGTACCTGTTAAAGACCATCGATGTTGATCCAACACTGTGGCGGCTAGTGCACGGACCGAAGTTCATAACGCGTAGTTATATGAAGTACCAAGTGAATGGATTTTCATTTTCCATGAAAAAGTACGAAGACCGTATGGTAACACAAAATAGCGGTGTATGCATGAGAGCAATTACAAAATTTAGAGGGAGTGGTAAGGATAAAAATTATAAGGAAGCAGAAACAACGTATTACGGAGTCATTCAACAGATACTTGAGTGGGATTACACTGACTTCAAACAAACAGTTTTTTATTGTGATTGGGTAAAGGTCGAGGATAAGGTCAATGGTTGCAAAATAGATCCCATTTCAAGCCTGATCATGGTAAATTTAAGGAAATTGAAGAACAAAAATAAAATGAATTACGAGCCATTTATTCTTGCATCAGAAGCGAGTCAAGTTTTCTACTTAATAGATTTAAAAAATTAGCAGATGGTTTGTGGTCTTGCATACACCGAAACGGTTGACTACAAATGTGGATGACATTGAGTTCCATACCGTCTATCAATCAGCTTTTGAAGACAATGAAAAATTAGAAGACATACCAAATAAATATGTTAACTTATTAGTATTCGTAAATCACAAGATTATGTGTCTGTATATTTTTAATTGCACGATTGTGTGTATGTATGGTTTTGAATAATTTATACAAGATTTTGATTTTCCTGGTTGTTTTGCAAGTTATAATTTGCAAAATCTCTGTATTCTTTTCTCCGTTATGATGTTATATTATATTTCGATCTTTTAAGGATTAGTTGGGTGATTAAGCACTAAGTTGTAGGAAGAAAGTCACAGAGTTTTGAGCTTAGCTAAGGGTAGATATATATCCCTCGTGGTTTGTTTGCTGGTCACTCATTTCTTTTAGATTATATCTTACTCTATGTTAACGCTAAAATTTGAACGCTAACACCCCGGTGTGTAAAGTGTAGTTGTGAAAGCACCACCCGATGATTCGGGAACAGAGTATAAGCAGAAAACCACAGAAAAAGCAGTGAATAACAACAATTTTATAGTGGTTCGGCTCAATAGTTTGCCTACGTCCACTCTGAATATCATTATTGATGATTTCGTTAATAAGTTGATACAATTCTTCCCAAGTACAATACACTTTGAACTGCTAAACACTTTGAATGAGTATCTTAAACTTCAATGTAAGTGAAGGTCCTCAAATCCATGTCGGATGCATGAGATTTCTTCTTGAAGTTGTTGATAGCGTTCTACGTGTCTTGAAAGCTTTGGGTGTTGAGTTAGTTTGGAATGTAGCAGAGTATCGGCGTTTGAAAAGAATGAGCCAAAAGTCCCCTCAATATTGGAGGTGGTCGCGTATTTATAGGTGTGATTCTGGGCGGTAGTTTTTCACTCAAGTCATGAGTCGTGCACGATTCATGGAGAGTCGTAAGTCGCATTCGACTCAAGGTTCAAGAGTCAGCAGGCAGTGGAGTAAGTGAAGTGGTTCTGAGCTTTTCTTTGTTCATTTGGATACAAGTCCTAACTCGTTCGCGAGTTAAGAGGTCACGGTTTAAAGTGAGGCAGTACTAAAATCTTGGTTCTGCGGTTTTAGGTCGTGTACGACTTAAACTAGGTCGTAAGTCGTCTACAAGTCATCTTATTACGACATGGTATTGAACTTGTTCTCTAAGTCTTAGGTCGTAACGTCTTTAAGTCGTGGACTTTCTTAAGTCGTGACATTCCCTAAGTCGCTTAGGTCTTAACTCTGTTAGGTCGTTAGTTCCTGAACTCGTAAGCTTTTAACTCGCAGGCTCTTTAACTCGTGCACTTCCCCTGAGACATGACATATCTTAAGTCGCAGAGGCTTTAAGTCATAGACTTCTTGGTCCGTTGAGTTGCTGTTTCTCTTGAGTCGTAGAAACCTTAAGTCGTGGATGCCTTAAGTCGTGGATGCCTTAGGTCATAAAGTACTCTGAGTCGGCAACTTCTTTATGGTATTGAGTTGGTCTATTTTCTTAGGCCGTTAGGTCGTAGCTTCCTTAAGTTGGTAAGTCGTTAGTCCCTTAAGTCGTCCATCCTCTTAACTTGTTGAGTCGTGTATCTGTTAACTCGTTATGTTGATAACTCACTGAGTTGTTTGTCCATTGAGTCGTCGCCCACCTTGAGTCGTTTTCTTATTGAGTCGCACAGTTTTTGAGTCGTAGGAATTTGAGGGTTAACATTTGCCCCTCGAAGTACGCGCCTAAGTCGTAGGTCGTGTGCTTCGACTTATCTTAACTCGTGTGCCATTTCAAATTCCTCTGCCTTGAGATATAAAAGGTCTAGGTCGCTCCTTCTTCACCTACTTATTTCCGTGTTTACTTCCGCCATTAACGATCTTCGAAGCTTTTCAAAGACGAATTCGAGCAGTTCACCTTATCACCAATTAAGTTCCAGCCACCTTCCTCATTACACTACGTAAGTAAACTCATCGCTCGCCCAATTTCACAATTACTGTTACCTTTCGAACATGGATTTCCCATTTTCCAACCTCAATCCGAATCCTCACATCAGGCTTCTTCTTGAATCGCGTTATGATCGATTGCTGACAAGCTTGAAGCAGTTTGATTGAGTTTTTTTTAAATGACTTGCAAGGAGAAGGCGATGGGTCACCATATTTCGATTCAGTTGATTCATGAATTTAGAGGAGGCGATATTGTCCTACATGAGTTAACGGGTTAGGAGTTAGGAAGATAACGGGTTATTGGGTTGGAGAAGGATCAGTGGGTTGAGAAGAGATATCGTAAAGTTTTTTGCGACTTTGCCAATTTGCATAGTTTTCGAAGTGACTGACTTAAGATCCCCCATGACCTTAATTGCATACGACTTAACCCCTTAGGTCATGTTTGCTTGTGGACGACTCAAGACTTAGCTTCATTTGCACTTCATTTGTTCTGTCTTGATTTGAGACTTTACGACTTGGCCTCTAGGTTGTGCACGACTTAGCCTTGAGTTGCAGCCGAGCTAAGACTTTATCTTTTAATTCGTGGATGACTTAACTTTTAGGTCGTGGACGACTTATGACTTAGAGAATTCTTCGGACTGTGACTCAACGATTTGAACAAAATTTGAAAACTTAGAGATGTTGATAGAACTTAATTGTATTTCCAATTTGAATTGCCAGAATATATTGCTTGAACTTTGTTGTGTTTCTTCACAGATTATTCTAACTTTGACGCTATCAACCTGTTAAACACAACACTTGCAGAAAAATGGGACAAATATACTGCCATCGACTGCCCACGTCAAATGACAGATTAGTTAATAACAGATAATTAACTCAAATAAATTGTGTGAATGAAGTGCTTTCATCAATTTCAAGTAAAATTTTACAGCAACACTGAAATAGTCAATTGAAACTGACCAGCCTGCACTAATATTATGCTTGAACTTTATATTAACAAGTTCTAAAATTTTGTAATCGACCAATCATCGACTAGTTTAATTCCAGTTATATTTACTTGCTATTTTTATTAGTTTTGCACGACACTTCACACTTTTTTAGGAAACGTGCCCCTTCACATTTGAATATCCAGTTGCATGTGTAGAATGACTTCTCAGGAAGAAGATACAACGGTTCAGACTGGAGAGGCAACTGTAATTCCGGCTCCTCTAGTCAATCCTCCCGAAAGAGCCTCTTCTACTTTATCGTACAGAGTTTTCCACCAATTGTGCGCTCAGTTTGGCATTGCTGAATCAGATGCCATTCTTCCCGAGAGAAGTAACACTGCTGACATAGCACCCCCTGGCTTTGTAACGGTCAATCGACAAATGTGCCTGAGTGGGGGCGTTCCTCCTTTCAATGACTTTTTCCAACAACTTCTTCGTCAATTGGCCATCGCCCCGTCCCAATTACACCCCAATGGTTATGCCATTTTAATGGGGTTGTGTGTACTGTTTAGGAGGACGCTTGATCGATTCCCAAGCTTTGAAGAGATTTGCTTCCTATGCTCTTTCACCAGGACTAAAGATCACCCCTCTATTACTGTCGTGAGAAGTGCTCGAAATCGTAAATTGATCATCGGTCTTCCTGACAGTGCTCATGGGTTTTTGACTCAATTTTTCTATGTCTGTTGCCCCCGGGGTTTTATGCTGTGTGGAGAGAAGGAAGTAAGATAATCTACCTTTACCTCCTTTATATTCTGAGTCTTTCGAAGTTTGAATTGCCAAGTGTTAACTTCGTCATCATTTCTTTTCTTTTATTTCAGTGCTTCCCCCTCCTTGTAGAGATCCCAGTCATAAGCCAACCCTGGAGATGCTTGTAGCAGTACCGGTTGAAGAACGGGATATGAAATTTTTGCTGAACGATGAATTCCTTCACCAGTTCGGACTTCTTCACCCTTCTCGCTCCACACACCCCTACGAGGTTCCAGATTCCCCACCTAAAGCATCAGATGCTCTGGTTTCTACAGACACATCCATACCAAAAGGACCTGCTCCCGAGGCTTCGCTAGTGAAGTGCTCCACTTCGGTTGATGTTGCGGGGCCATCTGTCGAACTTGCCCCGGTTATTGAGGAAAAAGAGCCCCAGGGATCTCCCCGACTGTCACAGAAATCTGGCGAAGAAGCCGAAAAAACTAGCCTTGCCAAGCAGAGCAGGGACGATACTTTCGAAGGGTTGAGCGACCTCTTTGCCACCTCGCAAGAGATCTTTAAAGATGATACTATCACTACCGGGGTTTCTTCTTCAGTAGTTGAAGCGACTTCTGTCCTGCAACAGACTCCGTCGACTCAAGAGTTGACGCTAACTATTACGCCCACAACCACTCCTCAATTAAAGAGTGGTTCGTAGTTTGATGCGCGTAGTTTGCACGCCACACACACTTAGAATTTTTTTGGCACTTTTATGCTTCTGACTTTTTATACTTTGAAGAATTCTAAATTCTAGCTCTTTTTATTTCAGATTCTCCGATGGGGCGCAGCGGATCCTACTATGATGATTTCCAGCGTTACGGTAGGCGTAGCCAATATGATTACAGGCGTTACCTTCCCTCTTACAGAGAATCTGATGAAGAAAGAGCTGCTCGAAAGGCTCAAGAGAAGAAGGCTCAAGAGGAGCGTTACGAAATAAGAGAGAGGGAGGAGCGCCACGATTCTTCGCAGAGAGGTGACGATTCCCATAAAAGAAAATCCCATGATGACAGAGGAAAAAGTCATATGGTTGAAGATTCGAGCAAGCGAGCCCGACATGGTGAGAAGCACACCTCTACAACTCCTGAAAAGGTTACTGCCCCTGCCTCGCTCGACATTCCTTCCGGCTTTCCCGCTCTCGGGAAGACAGACATCCAAACAATAATTAGCAGGCCCAAATTCCAAGTCGGATCGGGTCCGGCCACTTTGCAAAGTCGGTTTCCACAGTGGTGTCTGAAGGGAGTAAGGTTTGACCTTGACTTGGTCCCTATTGACAAGTCTGCTATGTTACGAAACCTCGATGCCGTCAAGCTTGATATTGAGAGGATGTTGAACTGGCAAAAACTTGTTGACGAGCTCCAGAGGGTTAATCGTGCAAACATAGAGGCTATGCTCACCATGGAAAATGATAAAGCCAAATGGCAAAAGGTTCTTGAGCAACATGACACTGAGATGAGGAGCATTGCTTCTTACAATGAAGAGCTTGAAGCAAAAGTTGAAGAACTGAAACAAGAGCTTGCTGCTTCCTCTACTTCCTATTCTCAAAAAGAAGTGCTCCTAAAACAAGTGAGAGATGCTCATGCCAGCCAAAGGGATGCCGAAGACAGGCTCGAAGTGCAAAAAAGGATCAGTGAGGGCTATATTGCTGACGTTGCAGAGCTTCGGAAGAAAACCAACTCCCAAGAAGCGGAAATTCAAATGCTTAAGCTTCAACTTTCTAAAGCTGAAATGGAGCGTGATGAGGCCGTTGCAGGCAAAATTGCAGCTGAAGAGTCTCACGAGGCAACGAGGGCCAACATCAGCTCAACATTATTTGATTTCTATCTGCATAGCATCTTGGGGCGCGGTAGCCTCGCCTTTCTAGGCCCCAAGTATGAAATTACACTGGCTGAAGTTTGGGAGGCCGCACTCGATTTGCTCGGTGGTAGCGGCGCTGGCTATGCTGAGTTAGCTCTTGAGGAGCACTATCTTGATGATGATGCTCGTGCCGCTCTCGCTAGGGGGAGAGAACAGCTTGCAAAATTAAGGGCCGAAATAGCAGCAGGAGAATATTCAGGAAAAATCATCTCAACTGCTCCAATTCAACCTTCTCCTTCCGCCGAAATTGACATTATCGGTTCTAGTTCTCATTCTCCATCTCCTACTAAAGTTACCACTGATATCACAAGCATACAAGGTGGAGATGAAGGCGGCGAGAGTGCCGAGGCACAGGCTTACGAAGTTGACGTCAGAGAACCGACTTCTGCAGGTAACCCTACTGACAATCTTGCCCAAGTAGATTGCTCATCTATTTCTTACGAACTTGATGAGCTTTTTGACTACTTCTTGAATCTCAGCGAACCTTTATCTCCGCTTTTTACTGACTTGAACTTTTTTCCTTCTGTAGAGAAAACGTCGGGCATTGTTCAGGCTTCTCCTCCTCCAATTATTCCTTCCCCGCCTCTTAAGGTCACTCCTCCTTCTGCCTCGCAACCTGGGTCACAAGAGGAGCAAATAGAAGCTCTTCACGGCTTAGATGATCCCGTTGCTTCTCAAGATCCGAAAGGAGAAGAAACTGAAGGAAGAGAGAGGACTCCAGAACCAACTGGCTCCGACGCTGAACCGTTATCCAAACTTCTTTCTCCAGGGAGTGGGTCTTCCTCCAAGAAGAGAGGAAAGCAGGGAGTTTCCAAGAAGAAGAAGAAGAAGAGATCTTTAACTGGCAAAGAAGAGACGGAAGAAAGTCCGACCGAGCCCCTTTCTCCTTCATCCCCTACCCTTACAAGCCGGCCTAAAAAGTTGGTCATTCGGCCAGGTGCGGGCTCAAAAGGTGGGCGGAAGAAGAAATGATGGCTCTGGTTCTGTGGCTTTCATATCGCTTTTTTCCTTTTTTGCATGTACTGACCGGAAATTGGAGACGGAAGAAAGTCCGACCGAGCCCCTTTCTCCTTCATCCCCTACCCTTACAAGCCGGCCTAAAAAGTTGGTCATTCGGCCAGGTGCGGGCTCAAAAGGTGGGCGGAAGAAGAAATGATGGCGCTGGTTCTGTGGCTTTCATATCGCTTTTTGCCTTTTTTGCATGTACTGACCGGAAATTGTGCGGGTACCGGCCCCCCGCTTTTTTTTCTTTTTACTTTGGAACCTGTACCTGTATATTAAATAGTGTTGAATAAAATGATTCTTTTTCTTTGTACAAACTTTTGTCTGTATCTGAGAATGCATCTACTATTCATTTTTGTACAAGTTTCTTTGTACGATATTGCAGTGAGCTTGTGGTATATATTGTTCGAGCGCAATTTTACCGATGTAGTTATGCCATGCTGCCCCTATACCATAAGCCCATTGTAATATTTTATTTTATGAGGAACTTGTGCTTTTATTTTTTAGAGAATAATTATTCCACATTTGGAGGAATATTATTTCATAAAAAAAAATGGAGCACAAATAAGTTTCTACGCTTCATCCTTCGAAGATATCACTTTTTATTTTGTGCATATACACATTTTACTGAATGAAATCTTCTATGTGGTAAAGCGGGTATTTGCAAGGTACTTCAACTTCTTTTTGAGGAAGAGAATTTTCTAGAATAAGTAATTCATTCTTCCTTTGAAAGTTAAAGTGTGCTTTTGATGGGGATTTTTTTTTACTTGCCACAGTAAAGGGCTTCTTGATTTTTGTTTCTTTGAAAAATTGCACCTTCGGGGAAGACTTTTTCACGTTTCAACGCCTGGAAGTTTTATTTCAATCTTGGTGAAACGTGTGCCTCCGAAGAGGTCTTTCTGCTTGATTGTGCCTCCGGGAGGAGGTCTTTTCATTTCTGCCTCTGGGAAGAGGTCTTTCTATCTTATTGTGCCTCTGGGAAGAGGTCTTTTCAAAACGGGCCTCCGAAGAGGGCTTTTATTTTGTTTTGCATTTCAACTCTGGTGAAGTGAAACTCCGAAGAGCGGCTGTTGCACTTCAACTCCTGGTGAAACGGGCCTCCGAAGAGGGCTTTTATTTTTGTTTTACATTTCAACTCTGGTGAAGTGAAACTCCAAAGAGCGGCTGCTACACTTCAACTCCTGGTGAAATGTGCCTCCGAGGATTGCCTGGAAGTTACTCTCTCATGGTTGGGGGGTCATGACTTCTCCAATCTTGTTTGGTTGAGTAGAGAACTTTCTTTTTTGCGGCATATGCCTCGTTAGAGGTCTTTATCCTCCGAAGAATTGTGCCTCTGAAGAGGACTCGTGCCTCCGAAGAGGGCTTTAGTTGTTCCTTGTCCACTTGCTTATGCCTTTTCAGCGATTCTCTATTTTTTCTTTTCAAGCTTGCACTCCCTTCACTTACAAGTAGTTTGTTTAATCCAAGGAAGCGTACTTCCTTGTTAGGCAAGTTCACGTAAACGGGCATAAGCTTCTTAATTGGATGTTTGTTTGTTCAAATGATCTCAATTTACGAGCAATGGCCCGTTTCCGGCGAAATCATTAGCCGTTCAATTGAAGCACTTCCTATCTAGGATTTGAATTCGGGACTTTTGTGCTTTTGTGACTCGAAATTTGTTTGCTGAATGATAACCAGAATCACTTGGTCTTGTAATGTGCAAGTTTTATTTTCGTTGTCTGCAAAAATTCAAATCGACATTTCAGCAATACATTTAATGTACTTTTCATATCGAAAATAAAGCAAACATGTAATAATAATAAGAAACACAAGATTTATAGTGGTTCGGCCAAGAATTTGGGCCTACATCCACTTTATAGTATTTCATTATTCACTTGCATCGGTTTTACAATCGCTTTCAATCACAGGAATCATACATTCATAATTCTTTTTACAATATTTCAACAAAGCTATCAAGTAAAGTACGGGCGCAAGTGATTGCTGTTCCAAGCTCTTGGAATTTGATCTCCTTCGACAGTAATGAGTTTGAATGTGCCGTCAAGAAGCTTCTGACCTATGACATATGGTCCTTCCCAATTTGGCCCAAACACACCTGTCGCTGTCATAATTCTCTTTAGGACTAGATCTCCAATCTCAAAGCTGCGTTGGCGAACTTTGGAATTGAAATGTCTGGCTATCCTTTGCTAATGAGATGCGATTCTGAGCTCAACCTCTTCTCTTTTTTCATCAAGGAGATCTAGTGCCTCAAGCTGTAGTTTTTCATTCTCCGCTTGATTGAAATGGATTCTTCTGTGCGAAGGGACCTCTGTTTCTACTGGAATCATTGCCTCTGATCCGTATGCCATTGAAAACGGAGTATGCCCAGTCGCAGTCTTGTGGGTAGTTCTATATGCCCATAGTGCTAGCGGTGGCTTATCGACCCAACCACCTTTTGCTCTTTCAAGTTGCTTCTTGATGGTTGACTTGATAATTTTATTTACTGCTTCCACATGCCCGTTTGCCTGCGGATGAGCTACTGCTGAGAAGCTTTTTCGGATTCTGAATCGTTTGCAAAAATCTTGGAATTCTTCACTTTCGAACTGAGTACCATTGTCTGTAATTATCTTTTGAGGCACACCATACCTGCAAATGATATTTTTAGTCACAAAACTTATCATCTTTTTAGAGGTGATAGTAGCCAGTGGTTCAGCTTCTGCCCATTTAGTAAAATAATCTACAGCCACAATGGCATATTTAATTCCAGATTTGGCAGTTGGTAACGGTCCTACAAGGTCTATCCCCCATATTGCAAACGGCCATGGACTGACCATCTGTGTGAGTTCAGTAGAAGGTGCTCTAGGAATTTTGGCGAATCTTTGGCATCTGTCACATTTTCGGGAATAGTCTGCTGCATCTCGATTAATTTCTGGCCAAAAATATCTGTATCGGAGAATCTTCTTTGCTAAAGTTTGACCACCTAAATGATCACCACATTCTCCCCCATGTACCTCAGCTAGGATTGTTTTGGACTCTTCCCTGGATACACACCGAAGTAACGGCATTGAGAATCCCCGTCTGTATAATTGACCATCCTGGACCATATAGCGAGAGGCTTTCCTCAGTAGCTTCTTTCGTTCTTTTGAATTTTCCGGTAAAGAGCCATTGAGCAGATATTCTGTTATTGGAGTCATCCATGATTCTTGATCTTGAGACACGCTCATCATCCAATCAATATCCATCTCATCAATGCTTGGAGCCGACAGGACCTCCACTGGAGTCAACCCCAGAAATTGAGTTTCGCCTGTGCTCGAGTATTTTGCGAGAGAATCTGCTTTCGTGTTTTCTTCTCGAGGAATATGATTTATCATGTAATGATCGAAATTACCCAGGAGTTCCCAAGCCTTTAACAAGTAGGCGGGCAGATTTCCCCCTTTCGCTTGGAATTCCTTCTTGACTTGGCACACAATAAGTTGAGAATCACTGAAGATCTGTAATGCTCGGATGTTTAGTTCTTTAGCAATTCTTAAGCCAGCGATAAGAGCCTCGTATTCTGCTTCATTGTTTGTTGAAGGAAATTCCAATCTCAGTGCATAGCATAATGACCGACCTTCAGGGGTCTCAAGTACAACTCCGGCTCCAGAACAGTAGTCATTTCTCGCGCCATCAACATATAACTTCCATTGGATTGGGGAATCATCGATCGTTTCCTCCTCACTGTTACCCTTATCTGTAAATTCTGCGATGAAATCCGCTAAAGCTTGTCCGTTGATTGCTTTTCGGGGATGATAAGTGATGTCATATTGACTGAGTTCAATGTTCCACTTTAGAAGACGACGCGAAGTCTCAGGGCGAAACAGGACTTGCTTTAAAGGTTGATCAGTGAGGACTCTGATAGGATGAGCTTGGAAATATTGCCTCAACTTCCTTAATGCAATCAGTAGGCAATAGGCGAGTTTTTCCAACTTGGAATAATTCATCTCTGCCCCAGTGAGTCTTTTGCTGATATAGTAAACTGGATGTTGAATCCTCTTGTCTTCTCGTATCAGCGCTGCACTTAAAGCATGAGATGATACTGCCAAGTATATAAGAAGATCCTCACCATCGCCAGGCCTAGAAAGTATTAGAGGCGTTTCCATGTGGCGAATCAATTCATCAAAGGCTTTTTGGCATTCGGGAGTCCAATCAAAGTTTTTCTTTCCTTTCTTTAGGGCGTCAAAGAATGGGATGCATTTATCAGTGGCTTTGGAAATGAACCGACTCAAGGCGGCGACTTTTCCATTGAGACTCTGCAATTCCTTCTTCGTTCTAGGAGCTTTGACTTCCTTTATGGCGGTAATTTGAGCTGGACTAGCCTCAATGCCCCTAGCGCTCACGATGAAACCTAAGAACTTTCCGGATTCCACTCCAAATGAACATTTTAAAGGGTTAAGCTTCATTCTGTATTTTTGGAGGACTGCGAACATGTCTGCTAAGTGTTCTATGTGATCCACTGCTTTCTTAGACTTTACTAACATGTCATCGACGTAGACTTCCATAGTCTTGCCCAATTGCGGTTTGAACATAGCATTAACAATTCTTTGGTAGGTTGCCCCCGCATTCTTCAGCCCGAAGGGCATAACTCTATAGCAGTAAAGACCAACATCGGTGATAAAGCTCGTGTCCTCCTGATCTGGCTCATGCATCATGATCTGGTTATATCCGGAGTAGGCATTCATAAAAGATAACAATTCGTGTCCCGCTGTTCCGTCTACCAGTTGATCGATCCTGGGTAACGGAAGCAGTCTTTGGGGCAGGCCTTGTTTAGATCTGAAAAATCGATGCACACTCTCCATTTTCCGTTGGCTTTCTTAACCAGCACTGGATTTGAAACCCAATTCGGATAGGTAGATTCTTTAATAAAGTTATTCTCCATGAGCCGATCAACTTCTTCTTTTAATGCTGCTGACCTTTCTGGACCTTGAGTCCTCCTTTTCTGTTTCATAGGTGTAAATTTTGGATCAATATTCAGAGCGTGTACTGCAACTTCTGGGGATATTCCGCACATATCGGCATGAGTCCAAGCAAAAACATCCAAATTTGCCTTTAAAAAAGATATTAAGATATTCTGAATTGACACATTAAGTTGTGAACCCACATTCAACACCTTGTTTGGGTCCTTTGGGTCAACAGGTACTGGTATTGTCGTTTCCACTGGTACCACTCTATTCTCCCCTGCACTGGCTTTTCTAGGATCCATCTCTTTCCGTGCTCCACTGTGCTCGCCAGTGCAGGGTCCGCCCTGTAATTGCTACAAAGCTGGTTCTTTGATGCGGACTGGGGTTGCCGCATCCTTTCCTATTTCTCTTTTCCTTGTTTCTCGTAGCTCTGTCAGATAACACTCCCGCCCAGCATTTTGATCCCCTTTGATAACTCCCACTCCATTATCTGTGGGGAATTTAATGGTGAGGCACCATGGGGCCAGAACAGCTTTGAATGCTGCGACAGTTGGACGGCCAAGGAAAGCATTATAAGCAGAAAATTCGTCGACAATCACAAAAGTTTGCTTGCGGACTACTTTTCTTTCTCCCTCTCCAAGTTATACAAGCAAATCAACGGTTCCTATCGGCTGTTTTGGCTCCCCAGTGAAGCCAGCGATTTTCTGCGATGAGGCTTGCACATCAGCCATAGGGATCTTCATTTGGTCGAATGTTTTCTTGAAGAGGATATTGCAGGATGCGCCACAATCAATGAGAACTCTTCTGACAATAGCTGGCCTGATACCAGCCGAGATGACTAAGGGATCCAAGGTAGGAGCTTCAATACCTGTGGAATCCCTGGCTCTGAACACAATATCATCATTGAAAGTTCTTTGTTGCTTCGGGGGCGTAGCACCTTCCAAAACAAAGACATCTTCCTAGGCCTGTACGCACTTCAAAGCTCAGGTATACCTTTCCATCTCACCCCAGTTCCTGCCTGCTGGGTGAGGTCCTCCCGTAATGACATTGATAACAGGCCTTCCGGATTCATGCCCTGCAGTCTTCTCACTTGTCCTGGGTTGATGAGCAGGAGCTCGTTGCCCCTGACTAGACGAAGCGGGATTGCTGCTATTCTTTTCCACAAATTGCTGCAGCTTGTTTTCCCTTATCAATTCTTCAATCAAAATTTTCAATTGGCGGCATTCATCGGTATCATGACCGGGTTGATTATGGAAGCGGCAAAACTTCCCGCTTTGTACAGCTTTTTTCCCGGTTCTCAAAACGGGAGGTTTAGGATAATCGACAGAATCTTTAGTGGCAAGGTAAATGCGCTCTGGCGTATCTGATAAAGGGATATATTCTGATGACTTGAAGGAACGAGGCTTCTTCAGATTTTTCTGTTTATTCCCATCGTTATTTTCCTTTTTCTGTCCTACAGATTCATTCTTGCATGGAGCAGCATTGTTATCTTCATCTTTTTCCAATACTGCCTTTACCGGTACAGGACGGCTTTCCAGGCGTATGAACTCATCTGCTTTCTTGTAGAATTTTTCAAGGGAATTTGGTTCCTTCATGTTAAGCCATTTTCCAAATTCGCTCGTCTTGTCGATGGCCCTCATCAGATAGGTCAAGATCATCCGTGGTTCTGCATTGTCTACCTCGGCCAGCGCTATATTAAAGCGATTCAAGAAAGATCTGATAGTTTCCCCTGGATTCTGTTCTAAACTTGACAACGACATGATATCTTTGGCTTTTGAAGCATATAGTCTGAACTGCTCCTTGAATTTCCGGGTTAGGTCAGAAAACTGATCTATAGACCGAATTGGTAGTTGGTGAACCAAAGCAGAGCTACACCTTCCAAATATACAGGAAAATATCGACACTTTATTTCATCAGAAGCTCTGGCACCTGTCATGTGCCAATCATACTTATACAAGAATTCGTTCGGATCACTTGTTCCCTTGTAAGCTGGGATAGTTGGAGGGACGAACTTCCTTGGGAATTCAGCCTTTACGATCCTTTCGGTAAACGGGGTTTTACTTGGAGCGAAACCCTATTCCTTCTCGTCTTCATTCCTTTGCATGCTTTCTTTCGTGATTTGTCGAACCATTTCAGAAAGATACCCCTCATCATTTTGAGCTTTAGATCCACCAACTTCAGGAAATGTCCGCTCAAAGGGGCTGGCAGCCCTCTCAGGAATGTTTCTTTCTTCAGCTTCATGAATGTTGCTAGCAAAGTTCCTTTCATTACCCGTTGGTTGACGGTTTACCCCAAGCAAATCATTCAACTTATTCAAAATTAGGGCATTTTGGGCATTCTGAGCCTTCAATTGTGCACTTTGGGCATTTATCTGCTGGTTCAGCCCTAAGATTACAGCATCCAACTCCGCTTTCGTAACCCCAACAGGTGGAGTGGCTTGATTAGGTATTGGGGAAGCGGAGGTTCCCTCTTGAACATTTCCAGATCTAACAGATCTACTCCTTCTCCCCGGAGCCATGATTTCAGATAAACTTCTAGTCTTCAGAGAGATTACTTCAACAAACTTCGTGGAGCAATGATGATAATTCGCCTGAGTTCAATTCTCAGTGAAAGCACCAAAAATGTTAACGCTAAAATTTGAACGCTAACACCCCGGTGTGTAAAGTGTAGTTGTGAAAGCACCACCCGATGATTCGGGAACAGAGTATAAGCAGAAAACCACAGAAAAAGCAGTGAATAACAACAATTTTATAGTGGTTCGGCTCAATATTTTGCCTACGTCCACTCTGAATATCTTTATTGATGATTTCGTTAATAAGTTGATACAATTCTTCCCAAGTACAATATACTTTGAACTGCTAAACATTTTGAATGAGTAGCTTAAACTTCAATGTAAGTGAAGGTCCTCAAATCCATGTCGGATGCATGAGATTTCTTCTTGAAGTTGTTGATAGCGTTCTACGTGTCTTGAAAGCTTTGGGTGTTGAGTTAGTTTGGAATGTAGCAGAGTATCGGCGTTTGAAAAGAATGAGCCAAAAGTCCCCTCAATGTTGGAGGTGGTCGCGTATTTATAGGTGTGATTCTGGGCGGCAGCTTATCACTCAAGTCATGAGTCGTGCACGACTCATGGAGAGTCGTAAGTCGCATTCGACTCAAGGTTCAAGAGTCAGCAGGCAGTGGAGTAAGTGAAGTGGTTCTGAGATTTTCTTTGTTCATTTGGATACAAGTCCTAACTCGTTCGTGAGTTAAGAGGTCACGGTTTAAAGTGAGGCAGTACTAAAACCTTGGCTCTGCGGTTTTAGGTCGTGTACGACTTAAACTAGGTCGTCAGTCGTCTACAAGTCATCTTATTACGGCATGGTATTGAACTTGTTCTCTGAGTCTTAGGTCGTAACGTCTTTAAGTCGTGGACTTTCTTAAGTCGTGACATTCCCTAAGTCGCTTAGGTCTTAACTCTGTTAGGTCGTTAGTTCCTGAACTCGTAAGCTTTTAACTCGCAGGCTCTTTAACTCATGCACTTCCCCTGAGACATGACATATCTTAAGTCGCAGAGGCTTTAAGTCGTAGACTTCTTGGTCCGTTAAGTTGCTGTTTCTCTTGAGTCGTAGAAACCTTAAGTCGTGGATGCCTTAAGTCGTGGATGCCTTAGGTCGTAAAGTACTCTGAGTCGGCAACTTCTTTATGGTATTGAGTTGGTCTATTTTCTTAGGCCGTTAGGTCGTAGCTTCCTTAAGTTGGTAAGTCGTCAGTCCCTTAAGTCGTCCATCCTCTTGACTTGTTGAGTCGTGTATCTGTTAACTCGTTATGTTGATAATTCACTGAGTTGTTTGTCCATTGAGTCGTCGCCCACCTTGAGTCGTTTTCTTATTGAGTCGCACAGTTTTTGAGTCGTAGGAATTTGAGGGTTAACACTCTACAATTCATATTGTTAGCCTTTGTATTTTGTTAAGTGTTAATTTTCTTTAGAAAAGTTTCATTTTATAGGTGCATTTTTGTGCTGTTTTCTATGTTCACTATTTTTTGTTACAACATCCACCTCTGCCAAACAACTCTTGGTTCTAACTCATATTTGCCAGTACCCTTTATTTTTTTTATGTTTCTACTACAAGCCGCTATGTATCACTATTTTCATTTTGCTACTTATTGTTCCTACTTTAACTTAAAAAAACATTTGTTTAAACTACCATCTCTCTCTGTTCATAAAAAAAATTCCAGTTTGTTCACTAGTTTTATTTTCAGCTTGTTTCAATTCCAGTTCTATTACTTTTCATTGCAGTTTGTTTCATTTCCATTTTGCATTTCTTTTATACATTTTACTCACATTCTCATCGCATTTGCATTTCATTTCTCTATTAGTACCAATCCCCTCTGAAACTCCACTGCCTATTCTTCCCCCAGCCTATTCTCCTCTTACAACCTCTACCACCCAATTACTGCATATAAACACACATTGAACCAATAACCGGCAATTCCAAATTACTACAACCTCACCATCATCCCATACAAACCAAAACCCAACATAACTAGAAGCACATCCATACTTCAACCTTCATCTCCCACAAACTCACATTTCCTCTCAACTCAACTAAACAAACCACCCCAATTCATTACCCTTGCATAACCACAAGCACATACCATAGCAACAACCTCACAAGCCTTCAACATTTCTTTTTAGTGCACATTCTATGTACATTCTCCATATACTTCATTGCTAAAACAGTTTTCATCAACTCTCAAACTACTACTTCCTTCAAACTGCCTCCATCCAACCAAACAGCAATCCACACCAAAACATCATACTTCCTCTACAACCTCCTACACCTTCTCCACCTACCACTAGAAACTGCTTCATCAGTCACCACACTCCCCACCCTCTAAATAAATCTCCAACCAGCAAATCACTGTAACCAAAAACCCATACCTTCAAGCAAAAACCCCTCCCGTCACTTGCACAAAAGCATTCCTCTCCATACTCTCATTGCCTGAAACCAAATCCTCCTCAAACCACCAACCAATCACCAAAATTATGCACACACCAATCACCAATCACAACTGTAATGAGTTTCTTGTTTAACTGTTATATTAACTAAATACAATGAACTGTTGTTTCGTAGTTAATTTAGTTAGTATTAGTTAATGAAATAACTAAATTTAGTTACAAGTAATTGCCAATTTAGTTTGTAACTAAATATTATGGCAGTTATTGTTAGTTGTTAAATGTTTATTTAGTTTGTAACTAAACATTTAACATTAACCAAATTGAATTGGCAATTTAGTTATCATTTAACAATTTAGTTTGACTTTGAAGCTTCTTGAATATTTGATTGTTCTACAATAATGAAACTGGCTTTTGTAGATTGTTTGATACTTAGATTCATCACTTGCTGTACATCTTCACTTGCTATGTAGGTTTGAACCAAAAGCAAAACAAAATATCCATGTCAGAAAATCCAACATCTTCACATTCGTCATGTTCAGAGGCGAAGAAAGTTGGTCAAAACTTAGTTGGTATTCCAGTCTCAGATAACACTAGAAAAATCGCTACTACGCTTGGTAAACTTGTAAGAGCTTATGTGCTGATATCATATATACGTTGGGATAAAGTACCCGGAATATATAAAGACAACGTTTGGAACGAACTGGTGGTAAGTAAATATTTTTATGAACGTATTTAACAATAGTTATGCTTTTGCCTTGTTCTTGTGTGAATGGGCCTGGTCTATTTGAGGTGCATGTTCATTCTTATGTGCTGAGCCATTTTCTAGCCTTAAGTCTAGTTGTACTTACTAAAAACCTGTGTGCCTTCGTGCATTTTTCTTCTTGTATCTGAAACTGATGATGTACGCCTTTACTGGATCTGGTTGTGCACTGGACCACCCTGATCTGACTTTTTTTTGTAGTACTCTTAACTGTTTGACTTGCACATTTCTTGCTACCTTGTGCTTGTGCATTTCCTTATGCATTGAACCCGTGGACTTTCCTTTTGCTACCTTGTATATTTGATGATTTGGTAGCCTTGCTTCTGTTTTAGGACTCTAGATTAGCATTTTGCTTCTTATTCTTTTGCATTTTCTTTTATCCAAGCTCATGCCGTATTTATACCTTTTGTGTCCTTCCATCCTGCTTGTTGCATACTATTATATTCCCATGCCATATGTTGTTGTTTCATGTGATGTGTACCATGCAATTGGTGCTATATATTTTTGATGCCAATACTATTTCATGTGATATATACCTTTTGAGTTATTTTTGCAGAAAATTTATGAGCTCGATCCGCTTTCAAAGGAAATGTTTTTAAAGAGAATGACCGAGGCTTTTAGGAGATACAAGAAAAACCTGAGAGTAGTTTATTATGAAACTTTCAAAAATGACGAAGAACGGTTGAAAAATTGTCCACCTACAGTTGCTCAAGAAGATTGGGAACAGTTCATAAAAAATGAAGCAACGCCTGAAGCGAGCGGTAGAAGGGAGATAGGCAAAAAGAACAGAGCATTGCTCAGTTATGGTCACTATGCAGGACGTAAAAGTCATGCTAAAATAGAAAAAGAAATGGTAATTTATATCTATTTTCATTCATATGCTTTAGTATTCACTGTATCTACATTCTACATACATACATCTACATGTGTACAAACATCAACTATTTCTATCAAATTTGTACTTGTTTTGCAGATTGCTGCTAGTCCATCAGCAAATATCAATTGTCGTCAAGTATGGGAGAAGACAAATAGGAAAAAAGATGGTAGCATATCAGATGCCACTTCTTCATACTTCGTAAGTTAAACAAATACTAATCAGATGCTAAAATATGCGTATGCCACTTCTTCATACTTATAACAAATACTAACTTGCATATTCTTTAAAGTTCCTTATTCATATAAGTATTATCATATTTCAGGATCAAATTGCGAAAGCGAAGGAGAAGATCACTGATAGTGGTGAAGGAAAATTGACAGTGGATGAAGACATCTTATCATAAGTGCTTGGTAAGGATGCAAAGGGTAGGCGCCGCGGTGTTGGGACCGTTATACCAAAGACTAAAGTTAAGGCTTGTGCCATTGCACAGAAACGACTTAGTTATGTTCATGGAGAGCATGATGAGTCGAAAATGAGGGTGGGAAGTTTGGAGGGTACAGTGGGAAATTTGTCTGGGAAAATGGATGTTCCGATCAACATGGTGGGAAACATCGAATAGGGAATTCACGCACCGGTCAATTCTTCTGATGGAGGACGCGCCACACAATTCAATGCTCCTGAATTCGTTGCTTCGTAGTTCCAGAATTCGACCGATGTAGCAAACAATCAAAGATTTGAAATCCTCAACTCTGACTTAGACATAATAGCAAAAGGTATTTATTACAAGATTTCCATTTTTAGTTGCTTTCGAGCAGATATTTTGTTGGATAGATCTAAACATATTTTTTGCAACAGGTACCGTATGCCGAGATTCTGCATTGTCCAAAATCCATTGGAAATCTGTACCACCCACACATGAAAAAGTGGTGTCGGACAACATACTACTACCATATGAGAGAAACAGCAAAATAAATCATCAATTTGCAGAGACCTATGCTGAAGTTGGAGTGGGTGGGTATGTGTGCCATCTAAAGGGTCTTATTCATTTTCTTTAGACGTTGGAGCAGGTATATTTTCTGTTTATGTTAATATTTTACTATTTATTGTTTTTTGAAACCTCTTCCACTATATACATGACATGTCACATGTATACTTTCTTCCTTTCCTAATTGGCACCATCTAAATATTTTTCCATTTCAAACTTGGTGTTAATTTCCACAATCCTTTATCATCTTTGATTTTTAGGAATGACTGACATTTTGATTTGTTAGGAAATCAGTTTATCATAAGTTTTATTAATGTATTACACATTCTAGAAGTGAGGATCAGTTAGTAAACTACGTCTTGTTTATTCAAGAACATGTTAATTAATGAGAAAATGGAAAATGATGATCAAGGAGATTAGGATAACGTTTGCATAATATAAATTACAGAAACTTGAAGCTTTAGTAAGAAATATTTACCATGTAACTTGCAATTAATGTTGAGTTTACTCATTCAATCAACGGTTTACCATTTTTCTTATCTGACATGAAATAAAAAAATTCTATACAACTGCAAGTTTTCAACGCATTTATCATTAGATGTCTCTTGCTCTCCAGGTTTATGGTTTGAAGGGACGGTTGCAAAATAATTTGATGTTAATTTAAGAGTCTACGGATGTGATTTTAGTGATGTCATTCTCACAAGTAATCAAATACTCAATCCATCTTCCACTAACCTAAAGACTGAATTAAAACTCGGCGTGACTAAATTAAAGCACAAAAGAAACTTAAAAACGTACCAATTCAATTAATCTGGTTCAATCAAAGCTCAAAAACCTCTAGTCGGCAACTGAAAAAAGGAGAAAGGAGAGGATTGAGTCGCGACAGCCACGATAAGTCGATAATCGCCTAATCGGCAAACGAGAAATGAAAAGAACGAAGAAGATAAAAAAGATTAAAAGAGCGGTTGTGTTATTTTTCTTCTCTTATACAGATGAAAGATTGAAACCCTAGCACTCAACAGCGACAGATGTTGAAAGTCCATAATCCAACGGACCAAAATACAAGAAAGTTTGAAACAAATCAATTTGTCGGTAAATTACCGATACCGACGGTTCAAATTTTTTTTTACCAATAATTTACTACTTGTAACGGTAAAATTACCGTTACGTACCGAATGTATTGGTATACCGTTTTATTTTGTAATCGGTAACCAATTTATCGGTAACGGTATGGTAACAGTGAATTTACCGTTAATTTACGTATGGTAACAGTTTGAAACAAATACATTTGTCAAAGTATTGAAATAAAATGTTATGTATGGAAGCTATAGAGGATTATAAAGGTCTGAAATCAAAGTTGTATACTACTGCAGTGCACACAACTGTATGTAGTGGTAGTCAACAACGATTGATGTTTAGCGATGGTGAACTTGATGAATTTTACAGAGGTTTGGAGAAGCTTACAACGACGAAAAATGGAGTATTAAGGTTTTTTGTTTAGAGTTTAGAACGATGATGATTTTTTGATATGCATTTTTATTTCTTCAAAGAGTTTTATTTTCAGTAGCGAGAATAACAATAAAAGAGGATGATAACGGTGAAAAATTAAGATATAGGCGGTTGAAAGACGAGTTCAAAGGTTCAACATGAATCTATATACTATCGAGATATGATTGAGTTTCTGAAAATATGATTCACGGTACAAGATTATTTGAGATTGGATCGCAACTGGGTTCAGTCATGGAAATAGCGGTTCCATATTTAGATCATTCAAACTCATGGTCCATATATTAGATTTCAGTCTCAAAGTTATATATTTACTATAGTGATGTCATGAATGGTCTAATATGAAACGTCAGTCTTCTGCAAAAAAAGAGAAAATGATCATGTGTGTAATGTGGTAGTTATATATATGGTCAGTAGATATTGTAACTTTTCATCATTTACCTGACAGCTGAAGCAGATAATAAACTGTTTAAAACATTAATGATTTTGTTGCATGTAATGGGAAGGACGATGTCTTCTGTACAGAATAATTAAGCCATTCATATATATATATATATATATATATTGTTAACGGTGAAAATGGCTTTAACGCTAACACTTGGTGTAAGTCGTAATCAAGTGAAAGCACCACCCGTCCGCACGGGAAACAAAGTAAAAAGAAAATAGCAGAAAAGTAAAAGAGACAGAGATTTTTATAGGGGTTCGGCTTCTAACAAACCTACATCCACTTTACATACTCCATTATCTTCTTCGAGCACACTTTTACAAGATCACAACACTTTACAACACAATTTCAAGATTACAACACTTTACAACACGATTTACAACACGATCGAAGAAAGAGATTAGAACTTTGATGATGTATTGCTTCTTGGATTCACTTGATGATGTAGATCTCTTAATGAAGATTCTTCGATGGTTGAAGTGCTGGAAGAGTTTAGAAAGTGGCAGAGTATAGGCGCCTTGAAATCCGGGAAAAGTCCTTTTGTCGTTGAAGTAGGTGGAGTATTTATAGGAGAGTTCGGAGTTAGGTCGGCTGGGTCAAGGTCGTGAGCGACCTAAGGTAGGTCATAGGTCGTGGGTGACTTATGGTGTGGCAAAAGAAGGAAGGCGACCTAAGGGATAACGACATTAGGAGGTATGGCATGGAGCGACCTAAGGGAAAAAGGCGAGGCATGCTTTAAGTCGTGAGAGACTTAACTTGGAGGGATATAGGTCGTAGGTCGAAGATTGCGACCTAAGTAGGTCGTAGGTCGAAGGTTGCGACCTAAGATACAAGCTTCGGCTCTACTTGATTGCACTCGTTTCTTCTGAGCGAGTTAATAGGTTATGGGCGACCTAGTGGTTAGGTCAGATATGCTTTAGGTCATGAGTGACCTAATAGATGAGGTTGTGTGAAGTTGTCTGTGGAAGATGCTAGCTCGCTATGTCGTGATAGCGTTAAGTCGCTAGGTCGTGGCTTCCTGTAGGTCGTTAACTCGTTGGATAGTTAGGTCGCGAACTCCTTTAGATAGTTAGGTCGCAAACTCCTCTAGGCAGTTAGGTCGCGAACTCCTTCAAGTAGTTAGGTCGTTGAGTCGCTTTAGCTCGTTGGATACTCCATGCCCTAGGTGGCATACCGTTTTGGATGGGGCGCTGCCCCCTGAACCCCTGCGGGCAGGTCGAACACCGTAGCGATGGCGTTGCCCCCGCACCCCAACCTTGGGGGGTTGGCACCCTCCTGGACCCCCCCTCCGTAGGGGATCTTAGAGGAAAAGTCATTCAACAGAACTTTCTTTGTTGAGATGTTGAGTTGACCATTCTTCGAGACGAACTATCTTTGGCTTCTCGGTTGATTTTTTGATATCACGGCCTTGCTGAAAAAGGCGGGATAACATATATATAATGCATATATAGTGCATATATAGTGTTTTAAATCTATCTGATTTCGTACTGTCTTTGTGGGTGAGTGACGGAACATGCGATTCTAAAAATAAGAGGCTCTACATCACATTCGAATTACGTTGCAAAAATCATCGTGGTTTTACGCAATCATATGAAATACGTCCTTGACTTGTGCCGGAAGCTGATAATGAAGATTTTGATGGAGATGAAGATGACGTTGAGGTAAAAAAGTAGCTTTCAATAATTGACACTTTTCGCGATGAACATTTTTTTTGAAATGAAAGTCATCAATCCTTTTTTTTGGTTGCAGAATGATGAAGAGGATAAAGATGATGAAGAAGATGAAGGATAAGTTGAATGTTCTTCTAATAATGGTTTTATTATCAGATTATTATTCAAACTCTCGTAGCTGCTGATAGATACTTGCTTCATGTGGACGATTTTAACGTATGTTTTCTTCTGTTTGTTGCTCCTTCTGGTGGAAACGTTGCTTAGAATAGGACATCATTATATACTAGCAAGTGTGGTATCTATTTTCAGGTTTTTCTAGATTGTAGTCTTTTCTTTTGTTCAGTGTGTACTTCATATGTCTATTTCTGTACTTGATATTTGTGGGGTGTATGTCATCGCTAGCCTCTGGATGTTTAACGATCGTGGACGACATAAGAAATTGCCACCAAACAATAGTTCGATCGCTAAAGACGGATGTTTTCTTTAGATTTTGAGTATATTTTATTTCCATACAAGTTTATTCCGCTTATGTACTTTATGTTATGCTACTTGACCAACGTGATCATAATTTTTTTAGTGTTGTAGGACTTGGTGATATAGCATGTACGGAATTGTTAACTTATACCCCATATCTAATTTTTCTATTAGCTACGGCTGCGATCCGTATCTAATTCGACTATTAGATACAGCTTTTAGCCGTACCTAAATGGACAATTAGATAGGGCTTTGAGCCGTATCTAATTCGACTATTAAATACGGCTTTTAGCCGTACCTAAATGGACAATTAGATACGGCTTTGAGCCATATCAAAACTATAAGCTCGCCAAATTTTGATATGGCTATAAGCCATATCAAATTGTCATTTATGATGCAATGGAGGATGGGCAATCCTTTGGTCCTACCGCGCTATGGCCTAACATGTACCAAAAATCCCTTAGCCGCATCATGCTATGGCCAGGTTAAGGCACCTCCTGGAGGGAGGTCAAGTAAGTCCTTGGGTCCTGCTTGAGAATAAGCTAGCCGAGCGCACCAGAAACCTGAATGAAATATCCAACGGACTAAGAAAACTCCCTGATTGAAATGGGCAACTACCAGATATCGACATCGCCTAAAATAACAGTTGCTTAAATAAGCACAAGAATCGGATGAAAGAGGCCCTGCCTGAAATAGGCTAAAATAAATGAATAAAGAAGCTCAAACCCAAGAAGAAAAAATCATGCAAAATACCATGCAAGCCCAAAGATGGCGCACTCGATAAGAGAATCAGAAAGAATTCACTGACTTCTTCTCTAATCATCCACCATGTTGCTATTCTGGACTTCAATTACTTATTACCAAATTTGTATTCTAGACTTCTATTACTTATTACCAGATTGGTATTCTGAACTTCTATTACTTATTACCAGAAATGGTATTCTGGTCTTTTATTACTTACCACCAGAAATGGTATTCTGATCTTTTATTACTTATTACTTGAAATGGTATTCTGGTCTTCTATTTTCAATTACCAGAAGTGTAATGACCCTAAAATGGAAATAAAATGAAAGTTATATTTACTTTAAGAATTTCTGAAGTTATAAAAAAAAATAAGAGATGCATCAAAACAGAAAAGTTTGTTAGTAAATAAAAATGTGCATAGAAGTTTCTGTTTAATAAAGATGCAAGGAGTTAAGGTGATCAAAAACTTGGGACTTAAAACAAATATAGTTCCATATCTAAAGAATTATATAAGTACATGTATTTAATATATAGGGAATTTTATGTTTAGTTTAAAAAGCTAAATACAATGGAGTTTTATGAGGCCCCAAATGTCATATATAATTATGCTGAAAGATAAAGAAATAAATAGCCTTCGTGTGTATGATTTTTATTACATAAATATGTAAGAGGAGTTGCTGTTTTAAAGGGCAGAATAAAAATAATATACGAATAATTTTTACATCACCTAAATATATATATGACAGTGTACATGATTGTATAAGAAAAGGAGGCTAAGTAGAAAATGCAAAAAGATTAAAGTTTCTTTAAAAACTGAGCATAAAATAAAACAAGCAAGGGTCACATGCATATGGCATGAGCAAAATGGAGTCATGAAAATAGCATGCAGAATTTAAAAATGTTTGATACCCGAAATCACCAATTGAAGAAACCAAATGTGTGTATTCCCAATTAAGGACCACACAGTGAAATGATTTGTGCATGAACACCCAGGGGCATCAAGGGGATTACCCATTTTCCTTAAACCCTAAAATAGCTTTATAAAACCTGTACACCATCATGATCATCATTATCTCAGAAGAAAAAAAAGAAGGTAAAACAAAAATAAAATAGGAGAAATATGGGTAAGCAGCTCTGAAGGGATTTGCTGTGTGGAGGAGCAAGATAGTAAATGAAAATACTAGGTGAGCATTAATCCATTTTATGCAATGGCATTAAGTCCTCTGGTAGGCAGCCTAAAGTATTATAAGAATTATTTAAATCTTTGAAATGGTTTGATATGGATGAAATGGATGTTTGTTGTTCATTTCTGTTTGGAGTTTTGTATGACAGTTTTTCCAAGTTAAAATGGTTTGAGCATTTTTTTATTCTATTCTTATTATTGTCAAATATGGATTTAAATTATTTAGGACATAGGCAGCAAGATAGAAGTCTGGCTCATGTTTATTTTCTAAATAATAAGGCAGGAGGATTTCAAAGTTTTTGGTGAATTTTCTTAGCAAACACCTCTGTCCATATTTTTACAATAATATAGTAGGATCATGATGCTTAAATTATTTTGGAAAGCCCACAAACCTGTTGTAAATCTCTGCAGTAAGAAAATTAAATGGATAACAAAGGATTGTACTAGAAAGTATTTATGTTTTTCCGAAACATGAATGGGTTGGAGATTTTGTGAGTAAACTCATAAACAGGTGCTTAATGAATTAAGCAGAAAACTGGAGGGGGAACTTATTAAGTTAATAAACCCTATGAATAAATGAAAGAAAATTAAATTGGTCATTTGGGGTTAGTCAATGATCTGCTTGCTTCGGGTGGGAGGAAGTATATGCATGGTGCAAGTGCACCCTGAGGCCTTTGTGTGTTGGAATAAATAAAACAATCTAGGTGATTCCTTCACAATGCATACTTGTGTTCATTTGACAGGGGGATTTAGACCATAAAATAAAATGGGGTATGTGATTTAAATCTCTGAGCTATATACATCTGGACAGGGATTTGAATTAAATATGTTTTAATATGATGCCCTAATTAAAAAAAAAACTCGGAGAAATTGGGAGAACAAAACCTGGGTTTATTTATGTAAAAATGAAGTTATGAATAATGCATTGCTTGTTGAACATTTGTTGAATGAATAGTTGTATTCTTGAAGTTATCTGGCAATTTTTACTGATGTGCATAGTTCACAAACTGCTAGATCATGCAAGTGTTATAAGTTCATAAAAAAAACTGTAAACATGTGTATAAAATTTATTAATGTTCATACCAGTGTAAACTGACCCTTTTGGTTGCTTTTGCAATCATCTGGGTGTCTCAATTAAATGGGGCAGCTCAGTGAATTGCATGCAGGTAATTAAGGTTGACTTGATGGATGAAGGAAGCATTAGCTGCTAGTATAAATAAGAGAAACTCTGCTTTGTATTTGCAGATGCTTGTAGTGAATGATCTGGTTATCATTAGTAGTTAAAGTAAACCGTAAGGAGATTTTTCTGAGTGCTTGGATTATGACATGTATTTAGCTAAACCTTTGTTGAATGATTTCTGATGGCAAGTAATTAGTTGATGTTCTTATAAATGTCTGGTCATCTTTTTTTGGAACTGAGAAAACTGATATAACATATCAGTATGATATGTGTGCATGTTAGCCCCTGTTTTCTTTGGTTTGAAATTATTTTGTGATTTAATGATGGCAGTTAAAAACAGTCAAGTATATCTGATTTCCAGAAAATAAAATGAGCTTGCAAGTTTTTAATAAAATGGATTATGCATGGCCTGTAATAGATATCGGTTGATGCATAATCTCTGCGAAAATGCATGAATCATATTTATGCATTTGATTTCAAAATAAAAAGGGGTTTAAAAAGAAATGGACTTGGAAATATTTTTGTTTTGTGTTGAAAGCCTGAGAAAGTAAATTCTCAAAAAAACTTTGATATGGTAGAAGCAAACTTGTGATAGGAAAAACATTTGTAGAAATTTTGTTTACATAAAAGATAAGGTTTTGAAAGTGGTAAGTATGGGATCATGACCGGCCTAGATGGTTAAGGGTCAAACCCTTATAAGCCTGGAATCACTTCCCTACAAATCCATGTTGTGCAAGTGCTTCCAGTTCAAAGAAAAAGATAGAAAAACTCCAAGTTTTTGAAATACAAACTCCAAGCACACCAGTTTGCATTCCAGCCTGTCTTGAAATGTAGTGAAAACTATAAGTGGTTCAACCTGGAAATAAAAATCAGTTTTGTTTGCTTAAGCCTGCAACTAAGTATTTTCAAAGTGTCTTCACCCCAAAACTCTGTTAAACTTTTAGATTAATACTTAAACATTACTTTAGGTGATTACAGGCATATACATGTATAGGCAGGAAGTTTATTAAAAAAATTATATATACAAAGGTGCACTGTGTATTTCAATCACTTATGCATTGTGCTTGTTGTAAATTTCATCTCATACAAAACAAAAGAAGCAAACATATCATCAAATATGTAGAGCTATTTTAAGGTGAATCATGAACTGATATAATTATATTGGTCATCCAGGATCTTGGGAAAAAGAATCTATGAATTTTCAAAAAAAAAATATATTCAAACTTAACACTATGGGGTTTAATTATACATTCATTTTGTAAAAAAAATAAAAATCTATGTGTAAAATTAAAGGGGTCACCACAGTTGGTATCAGAGCTATGTTTTAAAATAACATAGTAAACATAATTGTATGCATATGGATGATTGAATGCATTGATTGAATTCTTAGGGTTGGATGCTTTTGTATGAATGAATGAAATGTATGCTTGTGATACATGTACAGAGTACACCTAAATAAGATAAATAAACAAAGTAAAGATACTAAAAATAATAGGGGTAAATAAACTAACTTAAAAATTATATCTATAGCATTATGGTAGGACCAAGACATCACACAGGTGCAGGACCATCACGTGAGCCACCTATGATAAGCATGGAGGATTTTGTGAGGGCTTTGAGGGATGGAATGGCACCAGGTCAAGACAATCCTCATGAGGAGCTCTCCAAACTGCTTAAGACTTGTACCAATTTGGGAGGAAGGGATTTTGAAGGCACTGAAGGAGCTATGGGTGTTCAAATGTGGATAAGGACTATGGAGAGGGTCTTCACAGATATGCAAATCAGTGACCAAAGGAAAAGATAAATAGCTTCAAGGAAATTGAAGGGGGTTGCACTGGATTGGTGGGAGGTTGTGATAGTAGGAAGGCCAGAGAATAACATCACTTGGAATGATTTCAAGGTCATGCTTGAGGCCAGATTTATCCCAGCATCTGCCAAAGCCACACTGCTTGAAGACTTTATTAGGTTAAGGCAAGGAGGCATGAGTGTAAATGAGTACACTCAGAAGTTTGAAGCATTGTCCAAATATGGAATGGTGTTGATAGGGAATGCAGAAGCAAAGAATGAAAGATACATTCAAGGCTTGAACCCCAATCTATCCAGGGCAATGTTGCCATACAAAGATAAAACCTTTGATCAAGTGATTGATCTAACTCTCTCATTTGAGCAACATGATGCCACAAGAGAGAAATTCAGGAACATGAAGCTCAATAAGAAGAAGGGAGGTCAGAACAAAGTGCAACCTTATGACAAGAGAAATGCAAGTAAAGGAGTTAAGAAGGGGGAAGGAGCAATAGCACCTGAAAGCAAGAAATTTACTCATTGTTTTAATTGTGGAAAAGCTGGACATTATAGTAACCAATGCCCTGACCCTAAAATACCTAAAGGAAGCTGCTATAACTGTGGGAAAATAGGACATTTAAAGAAGGACTGCCCAGAGACTCATAAGAAAACAACAAGGGTAGGAGCTTTGGCAACAAACACCACTGGAAATGTTGGGCAACTTGAAGGTATAATTCTAATCAATACCCAACCAATATCAGTAGTATATGAAACTGGTGCCTCATATTCACTAATATCTTTGGAAATTGTAAAGAAGTTAGCACTTGCTTGTGTTTCTATTGAACAACCCTTAACCGTACACAGCCCCATAGGGAGTCATTGTATATTAGGGATGAAGTGTATGGGTCTGAAATTAATCATAGGGGGTTATGGCTTTGATTCAGATCTATATACTTTAAATTATCCTGGTATTGGGATTATTTTGGGGGTAGATTGGTTAATGAAAAATAAAGCAATTTTAAATTTAGAAAACCTTACTATTTCTTTGGAGACAAATGAAGGCAAAAGAATTATAGTTCTAAGTGAAATAGCAAAGAACACATGTTTTAACAAAATTTGGAGTATAAACGAAATTCAAAAGGAATTAAAAATAGAGGAAATTACAGTAGTTAATGAATACATAGATGTGTTTGAAGAGGTGAGAGGAATTCCTCAGAATAGACCAGTTGAATTCAAAATTAAGTTAATGCCAGGAACAAATCCAATCATTAAGAAGCCTTATAGGATGGGTCCAAAAGAGTTAGTAGAATTAAAACATCAACTAGAAGAATTATAAGAGAAAGGATTCATAAGATCAAGTAGTTCCAGTTGGGGTTTCCCAGTGCTCTTTGTTAAGAAGCATGATGGAACAATGAGGTTGTGTGTAGACTATAGGGATTTAAATAAGGTAACCATTACAAATAAGTACCCACTGTCTAGAATAGATGATATATTTGATCAATTGCATGGAGCTAAAATATTTTCAAGGTTAGATTTAGCCTCTGGATTTCACCAAATGAAAGTTGCAGAAGAAAGCATTGAGTACACAGCCTTTAACACAAGATATGGCCTATATGAATTTTTAGTAATGCCATTTCGCTTGACCAATGCTCCCTCCTATTTTGTAGATTTGATGAACAGAATTTTTAGAGACTTTTTGGATAAATTTGTTCTAGTATTTATAGATGATATATTAATTTACTCAAAGACAAAAAATGATCATGCTATGCATCTACACCTAGTATTATCCAGACTTAGAGAACATGAATTAAAAGCCAAGTACTCAAAATGTACATTTTGGCAACATGAAGTAAAATTCTTAGGACACATAGTGTCACAGCAAGGGGTAAGTGTGGATCCAAGCAAAGTGATTGCAGTTCAATCATGGAGTAGACCCAGAACAGTGACTGAGGTGAGATCATTCTTAGGACTGGCAGGGTACTATAGAAGGTTCATCAAGGATTTTTCAAGAATAGCCACACTAATGACCAAGTTGACAAAGAAGAACCAACCATATGTGTGGACTGAGCAGTGTGAACAAGCTTTTGAGAAATTGAAACAAGCACTGGTGGAAGCTCCTGTCTTGCAAATCCCAGAAGCAAATGAAGGAATGGTTGTATATACTGATGCTAGTGGGTCTGGGTTAGGTGCAGTGCTTATGCAACATGGCAAGGTAGTGGCATATGCATCAAGACAGCTTAAACCCAATGAAACCAAATATGCAACTCATGATCTAGAATTAGCTGCAATAGTGTTTGCATTAAAACTTTGGAGGCATTATTTGCTTGGAGCAAAATTTGAATTATTTACTGACCATCAAGCATTGAAGTATTTATTTTCTCAAAAAGATTTGAATATGATACAAGCAAGGTGAATGGAATTTCTAGCTGCATATGATCTAGATATTTTGTACACCCCTGGAAAAGCCAATAGGGTGGCAGATGCCTTGAGTAGGCATCAAGTTAGGTTAGCAAGTCTAATAATTGATGAATTTAAAAACCTTGTAATGCTTGGGGAGGCAGATATATATAGAAAGAATGAAAAGAATTTTAGAGAGCATGATGACATGGTAGAATATGGTACACTAGGATTGATTACAGTAAAATCTAATCTAGTGGAGAAAATTGGTGGCATGCAAGACCAAGATAAAAATTTGAAGGAGAAGAAGGAAATGTTACTTAGCAACATTGAGTTGGAAAATTTTAAAATAGATCACAAGGGGTATTTGAGGACGAATGAGAAGTTGTGTGTACCAGACATTGCAGAATTGAAGGAAGAAATCATGAATGAGCATCACAAAACCAAGTACACCATACACCCTGGTGGTACTAAAATGTATCATGCTTTAAAAAGAAGCTACTGGTGGCCAGGAATGAACAAGCAGTGGCAAGATATGTGGCAAAGTGTTTCACATGTCAGCAAATTAAAGCAGACTACCAAAAGCCCTCTGGCATGTTGCAACCTTTGGAGGTACCTCAGTGGAAATGGGAAAGTATTTCCATGGATTTTGTGGATGGTTTTCCTAGAACTAAGAAAGGCAATGATAGTATATGGGTAATTGTTGATAGACTAACCAAATCAGCTCACTTTGTCCCTGTCAGGTCAGATAGAAATGCATCTAGGCTTGGACAATTATTTATTAAGGAAGTGGTAAGGCTACATGGTATACCCAAGACCATTATAAGTGATAGAGACACTTTGTTCACCTCAAGATTTTGGGAAAGCTTCCAAGAAGCAATGGGAACTCAACTATGCTTAAGAACTGCCTACCATCCTCAAAGAGATGGGCAGACAGAGATAGTAAACAAAATATTGGAGGATCTGTTGAGAGCATGTGTGCTTGACTTTGGGGGTAATTGGGAGGATCACATTCATTTGGCAGAGTTCACATATAACAATAGCTACCAGTCAACAATAGGAATGGCTCCCTTTGAAGCCTTGTATGGGAGACCATGCATATCTCCTGCCTGTTGGTTGGATATGGGAGAGGGTATACTACTAGGACCAGATCATGTTAAAGAAACTTCCAACATGATTGAGTTAATTAGACATAGGATGAAGACAGCACAATCAAGACAAAAGTCTTATGTAGATAAAAGGAGAAAGCCAATGGAGTTTAAGGTAGGAGAGTATGTTTTTCTGAAGGTATCACCAATGAGAAAGGTGTTCAGGTTTGGGAAATCTGGTAAGTTATCACCAAGATTTGTAGGACCATATGAAATTGTGCAGAGAATTGGTGCTATGGCCTACAAACTTAAGTTACCTGAGGAGTTGAGTGGTGTGTATCCAGTGTTTCATGTTTCTCAATTGAGAAAATGGGTGCATGATGAAGGAGCAATTCTGGAGTCACCTACTCAAATTCAAGTCCAAAAGAATTTGGTCTATGCAAATGAACCAGTAAGGATAGTTGCCAAGGAGGAGAAAAAGTTGAGGAACAAGGTGATCAAACTGGTAAAAATTCAATGGAGCTTGGACACCAATGATTGTACAAGGGAGGTGGAGGACAAAATGAAGGCTAAATACCCCAATTTGTTTAATGATGGAGAGGTATGTTTAAGTAGTTTATGATGATTTTCTGAATATTCTTATGCATTGCTTGCTTTCATAAAATGTGAGTATGGAGTTATGGAATTAAAACAGACTATGAATTAGTATTTTTATTTGGAGAAATTAGAAGAAATTATGGGGACATAATTCCTTTAAGGGGGAGGGTACGCAATGACCCTAAAATAGAAATAAAATGAAAGTTATATTTACTTTAAGAATTTCTGAAGTTATAAAAAAAATAAGAGATGCATCAAAACAGAAAAGCTTGTTAGTAAATAAAAATGTGCATAGAAGTTTCTGTTTGATAAAGATGCAAGGAGTTAAGGTGATAAAAAAATTAGGACTTAAAACAAATATAGTTCCGTGTCTAAAGAATTATATAAGTACATGTAGTTAATATATAGGGAATTTTCTGTTTAATTTAAAAAGCTAAATACAATGGAGTTTTATGAGTCCCCAAATGTCATATATAATTTTGCTGAAAGAAAAAGAAATAAATAGCCTTGTGTGTGTATGATTTTTATTACATAAATATGTAAGAGGAGTTGCTGTTTTAAAGGGCAGAATAAAAATAATATATGAATAATTTTTACATCACCAAAATATATATATGACAGTGTACATGATTGTATAAGAAAAGGAGGCTAAGTAGAAAATGCAAAAAAATTAAAGTTTCTTTAAAAACTGAGCAGAAAATAAAACAAGCAAGGGTCACATGCATATGGCATGAGCAAAATAGAGTCATGAAAATAGCATGCAGAATTTAAAAATGTTTGATACCCGAAATCACCAATTGAAGAAACCAAATGTGTGTATTCCCAATTAAGGACCACACAGTGAAATGATTTGTGCATGAACACCCAGGGGCATCAAGGGGATTACCCATTTTCCTTAAACCCTAAAATAGCTTTATAAAACCTATACACCATCATGACCATCATCATCTCAGAAAAAAAAAGGTAAAACAAAAATAAAATAGGAGAAATATGGGTAAGCAGCTCTGAAGGGATTTGCTGTGTGGAGGAGCAAGATAGTAAAAGAAAATACTAGGTGAGCATTAATCCATTTTATGCAATGGCATTAAGTCCTCTGGTAGGCAGCCTAAAGTTTTATAAGAATTATTTAAATCTTTGAAATGGTTTGATATGGATGAAATGGATGTTTGTTGTGCATTTCTGTTTGGAGTTTTGTATGACAGTTTTTGCAAGTTAAAATGGTTTGAGCATTTTTTTATTCTATTCTTATTATTGTCAAGTATAGATTTAAATTATTTAGGAAATAGGCAGCAAGATAGAAATCTGGCTCATGTTTATTTTCTAAATAATAAGGCAGGAGGATTTCTGAGTTTTTGGTGAATTTTCTTAACAAACACCTCTGTCCATATTTTTACAATAATATAATAGGATCATGATGCTTAAATTATTTTGGAAAGCCCACAAACTTGTTGTAAATCTCTGCAGTAAGAAAATTAAATGGATAACAAAGGATTGTACTAGAAAGTATTTATGTTTTTCCGAAACATGAATGGGTTGGAGATTTTATGAGTAAACTCATAAACAGGTGCTTAATGAATTAAGCAGAAAACTGGAGGGGGAACTTATTAAATTAATAAACCCCATGAATAAATGAAAGAAAATTAAATTGGTCATTTGGGGTTAGTCAATGATCTGCTTGCTTCAGGTGGGAGGAAGTATATGCATGGTGCAAGTGCACCCTGAGGCCTTTATGTGTTGGAATAAATAAAACAATCTGGGTGATTCCTTCACAATGCATACTTGTGTTCATTTGACAGGGGGATTTAGACCATAAAATAAAATGGGGTATGAGATTTAAATCTCCGAGCTATATACATCTGGACAGGGATTTGAATTAAATATGTTTTAATATGATGCCCTGATTAAAAAAAAAACTGGGAGAAATTGGGAGAACAAAACCTGGGTTTATTTATGTAAAATTGAAGTTATGAATAATGCATTGCTTGTTGAACATTTGTTGAATGAATGGTTGTATTCTTGAAGTTATCTGGCAATTTTTACTGATGTGCATAGTTCACAAACTGCTAGATTATGCAAGTGTTATAAGTTCATAAAAAAAAACTTTAAACATGTGTATAAAATTTATTAATGTTCATACCAGTGTAAACTGACCCTATTGGTTGCTTTTGCAATCATCTAGGTGTCTCAATTAAATGGGGCAGCTCAGTGAATTGCATGCAGGTAACTAAGGTTGACTTGATGGATGAAGGAAGCATTAGCTGCTAGTATAAATAAGAGAAACTTTGCTTTGTATTTGCAGATGCTTGTAGTGAATGATCTGGTTATCATTAGTAGTTAAAGTAAACTGTAAGGAGATTTTTCTGAGTGCTTGGATTATGACATGTATTTAGCTAAACCTTTGTTGAATGATTTCTGATGGCAAGTAATTAGTTGATGTTCTTATAAATGTATGGTCATCTTTTTTTGGAACTGAGAAAACTGATATAACATATTAGTATGATATGTGTGCATGTTAGCCCCTGTTTTCTTTGGTTTGAAATTATTTTGTGATTTAATGATGGCTGTTAAAAACAGTCAAGTATATCTGATTTCCAGAAAATAAAATGAGCTTGCAAGTTTTGAATAAAATGGATTATGCATGGCCTGTAATAGATATTGGTTGATGCATAATCTTTGAGAAAATGCATGACTCATATTTATGCATTTGATTTCAAAATAAAAAGGGTTTTAAAAAGAAATGGACTTGGAAATATTTTTGTTTTGTGTTGAAAGCCTGAGAAAGTAAATTCTCAGAAAAACTTTGATATGGTAGAAGCAAACTTGTGATAGGAAAAACATTTGTAGAAATTTTGTTTACATAAAAGATAAGGTTTTGAAAGTGGTAAGTATGGGATCATGACCGGCCTAGATGGTTAAGGGTCAAACACTTATAAGCCTGGAATCACTTCCCTACAAATCCATGTTGTGCAAGTGCTTCCAGTTCAAAGAAAAAGATAGAAAAACTCCAAGTTTTTGAAATACAAACTCCAAGCACACCAGTTTGCATTCCAGCCTGTCTTGAAATGTAGTGAAAACTATAAGTGGTTCAACCTGGAAATAAAAATCAGTTTTGTTTGCTTAAGCCTGCAACTATGTATTTTCAAAGTGTCTTCACCCCAAAACTCTGTTAAACTTTTAGATTAATACTTAAACATTACTTTAGGTGATTACAGGCATATACATGTATAGGCAGGAAGTTTAGTAAATAAAAAAATATATATACAAAGGTGCATTGTGTATTTCAATCACTTATGCATTGTGCTTGTTGTAAATTTCATCTCATACAACACAAAAGAAGCAAACATATCATCAAATATGTAGAGCTATTTTAAGGTGAATCATGAACTGATATAATTATATTGGTCATCCAGGATCTTGGGAAAAAGAATCTATGAATTTTCAAAAAAATATATTCAAACTTAACAGTACGGGGTTTAATTATACATTCATTTTGTAAAAAAAAATCTATGTGTAAAATTAAAGGGGTCACCACAAGAAGTGGTATTCTGGTTTTCTATTATTAAATACCAGGAATGGGTACTCTGGTCATCTTTTACTTATTACCGAAAATGGTTTTCTAGACTTCCATTATCAATGCCAAATTGGACATTCCGGCCTCTATTACCATTACCAGCTATGGATTTCAGGTCTTCTATTATTTATTATCAGATGTAGATTTCTGGTTTTCTACTGCTTATCGCCAAAGACGGCCTTATGATATTTTATTATTGAATGAAAAAACAAGTCATTTGAACCTCTAACATTTACAATCAAAGATAATCTCCTTGACCTTCATATCAGAATGGATGATCTGATTGATATTTTGATCCTCTGTCAATACTACAAGATTGAATGAGGTTTTAGCTTTCTATTATAATGATTAATATGATTCTGGTCTTCCTATTAGTATTTGATGCGATATTTTTGGCCTTTATTGTCGCAAGATATGAACTCCTAAATTGTCTATATGTAGCCTTCAAACATTCTATTGATAATAAAAACCAATAAATACCGACCATCAAGACCCAAATATGGGACTTCAAATATTTATGATCATTACAGGTTCCGAATGTTTAAAAGATGAATCTTCCAATGAAATAAAATAGGATTTTAAGGTCGACGAAACTTAAAAGGTACTTGTAGTGTGAACTAACCATGCAAATGTTGTTAGATATATTGCAGGAATACAGGGGAAATTTGGCAATCCTGGAATTTTTGTCCTAAAGAACAAAAGCCTTCGTTATACAAGTGGAAGGGGGCTAAATGTTAACTATAAAATAAGAATAAAGATTAATAAGGCCTTTTAGGGAGCTTCCACATGAATAAAGAGCAACAAGTTAAGTCACCTTTCGACGGTGTCAAAAGGATTGTTCAATGCAAGTAAAGAGAAGCATATAAGAACATTGGAGCAAACCTTCCACTAACATGAAATAAAGAATTACTAAAGCACAACGAAGCAGCTAGCTATAAAACTGCCAAGCACCTTCCAGCTAGGATAGAAGAATAGTCCCACAATCATCATCATAAAACAAAGACTGAAGTAAAGTGTAACGACCCATAAATTGTGAGAAATTAATTGCTTAATTTAATTAAGATTTTGTAATTAAATTTAGGAAGAAATAAAAAATTTGGATTTTATATTGAAGTAAATGCTTAAAAATAAATAAATGAAATGTAACATTTGAAATTAAAGATAAGTATTAACAATTGAAATGAAATTACGATTAATTGAAGTAATGGGAATTGTTATAAGCTAAGAAATTTAATATAAGAAAACAAATGGAATATTGTATTAACTAATGCAATGATATAATTAGTGATAATTTAATGAATCCAATATTATAGTAACTGATGAAGAAATACGTAATTAATGGAAAATTTATATAATTAATGTAGATAAGTAATTTTAGATGACTGTTGTAGATAATAAACGTTACCTTAACGGTAATTAATAAAATAACGGGAGTGGGAATCATAAATTAAAGTAACAATTGATGTAATAAAGAATGGAGCCAAGGTGAATTTATTTGTTGGATTTAAAATCTAAATTAATGGGTGAAATTGACAAATTTCAATGTGATTGAATTATAGTAATTATTACACAATAAGTGAAAATAAAACAGTTAATACAAATAAAGGTGAATGTAAATGGAATAATACGTAATAAGTGCAATTTGATAGGAATCAATGTTAGAATAAATTTATAAAATAACTACGAACCAATGAATGAATTAAAGTTGTAAAGGTCATAATTGATTGCATTAAACAAATTGGGAATTCAATTTCATTAAAGGTAATTAAATATTGTCATAATGTAAAATTTAGATGATTTTTGAAGGTAATATTTACTCCTTTCAGAATATGACAATTGGTGTAATATTTGGCTTGTAAACATATATTATATAAATTACCTGTTTTATTTGTTGATGGAATTAGAATTTGAAATAATTGGTAATAAAATAAGTTGAATATAACATAAACTTAAGCGTAAATTTTAAGGGTATGATAACAATTATTATAAATTACCTAATTAATTGGTCAATGAATTTAATGTAAATAAAGTTCATTTAAATGTAAAATTATAATAAACGTTACTTTAATGATTATTAATATAGTTAGTAACAGAGAAGTGAAGGTAAATTAATAGAAGCGTAAATTTAGTTCAATTAGTAATTAGTGGATTGGGAAATAAGTTCAAATTTTGTTAATTGAGAGATGTATACGTGAAGTATGTAAAGTAATTAATAGAATGTAAATTTAATGTTGTAAATTTAATAGAATGTAAAGTATTTAAAAACCTTAATTAATGTGTTCAATGGACAGAAGTACACATTTAAAAGCGTAATGTTCATCCAAATTAAAATGTAAATAGGTGTATATTATTGTAATGGAATAAAATTAGCGTTGAGTATGGAATTATAAATCTGGTTTGATAAGTAACGAACTTATAAATGCAATTATTATAGGTGGCTTGTTTATGTAAAGTGTTAAATAAACATTGGTAATTAATTGTAATTAAATCTAATTTAACGTTTTGTTAATATAGATGAAAGTAATAATCAGAAATAATGTTAATTTTGTTTATAAATATGACTATTGGGTAATGTAAAGATTGTAAATCAAGATTTGTTAATTTATTTGAATGTAAAGGATTAAGGTAATTGAATTTTCTGCAATTAAGTAGAACTAAACATTTAATGTTGCGTAAATTGAAAATTAACTGAAATTGGAAAATATTAATGCAATAGTTTTGAATCCAATGTTATTCCATCTATTTGATAATAAAGATTTGTTAATTTAATTTAAATGAAATTTTGGAAATTAAATTTGATAATTTCTGGATTTGAATGGAATTGAGAAAATACTGAAATCGATAAGTTAATCAACTTTAAATTGACTTTTAATTTGTTTAAAACATTGTAATTGATTGAGAAATGTAAAAGTGATAAATTGGTCAATTTTAAGATTGAAATTAAAATTTTGATTTTATTAATTAATTATTAAATTATTTAATTAATGTAAAAATAGCCATTTTGGCCACTGACTCGGATTTTGACGAAACAAGTTTCATCGGATCCGTAATGGTGAATTATTGTAGGATTTTAAGTTTCGTATTAATCGGACTTGTCGTTTGATCGTATGAATTGAAACGCCTTGAAATCGATTAATTGAAATCAATTGAAATCAATTTGGAAATATTGATTTTAGCATAACTTCTTCATATGATGGAATTTGGACTTCAAACCTTTTCCATTGCATTTAAAATATTTTAAAACATCTATTTTGATATACGGGTTGACCAAATTTTGTTACGGAGTCAGAACGGGCTTTTTAGGAAAATTATCGTTCAACACGTTTATAATTTGGATCCATCTACTCTATTTCAACTTCTCTATAAATATCCTGCTATAAACCCTAGCCTCCCTATTTCCCACCTGTCTGTACATACAATTCTTTCTCTCCTCCTCAATGGCAGGCAAACAAACCCTAGATCCAATTGCTAATTCAAAAATCAACATCAAAAATTCAGACTCCTTAGAAAAATTTGGAAAAAATATATATCGAAGTTTTCATCGATACGAATCTACGAATACTTCTATTTTGCATTGTTGCTCGAATCAACGGCAAATCGAAGTCAAAATTGAATTGGGCGTTTTTGAATTCGGCGTCAATCGACGAAATTGAGATATGGGTTTTGAAGAGCTCGACGTATAGAGTTCGACGCTGGTGGTCGCTCGACCTAATTTTGTGTTTGGTGGTGGGAATTTGCGAAATTGTATCCGAAAATCTAGCTGTTTTTAGAGGCGGCAGCGACGTTATGGGGGCTCAGAGGTGGCACGGTCAGCACCGGTAGGGGCGGTGGTGGAAGGCGAACCCGATGAGGTGGTGTGGTCATCTCAGGTGGACGGGGGCATGAGAATCTGGTGGTCAAAGATAGATGTGCGGTGCGCGTTGGGTGTGGAAGTCATGGCGTTGAGATAGGGGAGAAGCGACGTGGCGAAAACCTACTGGTTTGTGGTTTATTTATTTATTTTTTTATTGGATTTCAATCATTCAAACGCGCATAACTTTCGCATACGAACTCCTTTTCACGCTTGATTTTTTTTGTTAGGATCATAATAAAATTCCGGACGTTTTGGCGCTAGTTTGGATGGACTATGAGACTGTCAAATTTTTGGGTTTAAATTTGGATTTAAATCCAATTTAAATTCAAAAGGTGGGTGTTTTAACCCACTCACAACTTCTAAAATTTCTTATGTTTGTTAAATTGATATATGATGATTTTAAATTTATTATGGTTGTTTGGCATATTTTTATCATCATCTCCATTAAATTGCATTTATTCAAATTAAATAGTTATTTAATTTTTATTTTGCATATAAATTGATAGTTGAATTTATTTAGTATTACATATAAATTGACAGTTGAATTTATTTATTACTGCATATAAATTGCTAGTTAAATTTATTGATTATTGCATTTAAACTTCCAGTTAAACAATTATTAATTTATTTTTGAATATAAATTGTCGTAGATACCTGTTATATACTATATGCTCTATATTGATGTTTTGTTTAAATTGGATGATGATTTTAATAATGGTTGATGGTTGATATTGGATGAATGGATGCTGAATTTTGTATGGTTATAAATTGCAAGTTATTTTGCATATTCACCTCATTCGGGATTTCGATTTGAAATGATATATAACCGTAAATTTTATTTTTAAATTGCGGATTGAAATGATAAATATTCGTATCACTTGACCATAGGATAGAAAATTATATACAGACACCGCGGCCTACATGTAAAATTATTTTAAAATGATTTCTGTGGTTTTGTAAGGAAATACATGAGTATATAGATATTGATTTTAAATATTTTATAAATGGTATCTTATTATTGAATTTAGCTATGTATAAATTTGTTTTGAATTATAAAATAAGCTAAATAATGAAGTTTGATTTCTTTTATAAAATATGGTTAAGTATCTGTTTAAAATTCTATTGTATATAGAGTTTATAATAACTCAAATAAAAGTAAGGTTGAAGATAAATGTGAATATTTTTTGAATTATAGTATTTAATAATTATCCTCGAAAAATTTGTTTTGAAATGTAAATAAATTAAGATATAAAAGGTATGATTTTATAACCTGATTTTGATTAGAGGATTTAAATGAATATCAAATTGATTTAGAGAATATTATCAAGTTAATGTAATAAAAAGAATATCCTGTTATTGAAATTTAAGGGTTTTACTTAAATAATATTTGTTTTATTTAGTAAACATTTCAAACTGAAATAATAGGAATTGGATTTGATATATATTAAATTATCAAAGAATCCATTTTGAAATAGTGGAATATTTAAAGATTGAAATATATGAATTTAAGATTGAAATATAAAACATTAAGCTTTGAAATATATGGGAATCAAAATGGTTTATTTGGAGGTTCAATTTGGTATTGGGAATTTATTGTGAAATTTAAAGAAGCTCTTTTATAATACAAAGTAATATAGTATTTAAACCATTAAGTATTAAAAGTTATGTTTCAAAGCTACGGTTTCAAGGTATATATATTTGAAAATGCTATGATTTTTGGAAAAGATATATTTGAAATAAAAATGATATCATATAGATTTGAGTTTTAAAAATAAAAATGATATCGTATTTATAGGTTTTGAAATGAATATTTTATTCTGGTTTTTAAAGTATAAACTATTTTGAAATGACCGCGATGTTATAATAACGGTTGATTGTTAAAGAGACTGAGATCGGAAGTTGTCATACTCTCTGCCAACTACGAAAACCACTTTAACAACCATGCACATGGTGAAGATTCCAGAATGAAGTAGGTTGGTGGCGGCATTTCCATTGAGGTAAATATGGGGACCCGACTCCTATGATTTGGCATAAGGTGGCTAAAAAAGGAGCGATCGACAGGTTAATGAGGTAGCACCTTTGATCGGACACATCCCTTCGATATTATACTTTGACTTTTAGATTGTTTCGGTGGCCACTTTTGATTCCTTTGATTTAGGGGTGTTGTTCGAGGTGGGCTGTAGCTGCGGCTACGCGTTTCCACCGACCCAGAAGCGTAATTGGTATATCTACCCTGGCATTGCCTAGTTGTGCCGTGTCACCTACTATACCGAGCCTTGTACGAGTTCGGATTTCTCCCATAGCCCGTGTGGTATCCTATGGTGGCTTCCCGATCAGGTGGGACTATGATATTGGACTGGAACTATTACGTGTTAAGGGGAATATTGGGTCACTCCTTAACGCTATTTAAAAGTATGTTTATTTCACTATAGACACTATTATAATAGCAAAATATTACTACATAGTAAATAGTTTAACGGATCCTTAAGAGATGTGAATCCCGAGCATCTTTTAAGTTACTGCACTCATATTTATCTCTTTTGATTTAACTCACATAAGATATTTTAGTTCTGACTCGAGTGTTTTGTCTTTTCAATTCGCTCAGGTCAGGCCGAGCGTTTCAGGATTGAAGACTTTATTTCTGGAGGACGAAGACGAAGATTTCATTATTATTAATATATTGTATTATTCCACTACACACTGTATTCCGCTGCACCAATTTTTATACATTCATATGTGCAACTCTGATATATGTTGTATAAGTAAAATTAAATATTTTGTAAACAGCTTCAAGAACTGTATATTTGATTTATTATATTTTATCCTTCCGCTGTGAGATTCTGTTTTGTTCTTTTCTTCTCTGCTTTTTCTTATTTACCTCATAACAATCTGCCCTTCTGTATGGTTTGAATTGGCACATATGTCGATTTAAAGTGTGGGAAAAGGCGGGATGTTACATCTGGTATCGGAGCCAGGTTTAGCGATAAAGCTTAGCTTTGTGGGGTCTGACTCTTTACTAATAGGGTAGTAATACCCTATGGGAGTCGCTGAGTGTATATATGAGAAAGCGTATTTGTAAGTGTTATAAAAAGGTTTTAATATTGTGTTAATCTGTTCCATTTTGCATTTATAAATTTTGGTTGGTGCATGGGACGCTATGACATCAATAGGGATTTCTAAGCACTTAATAGGACAGACCGACATAATATTTGTTTTTAATATAGGTGAATGAAATAATTTTGCCTATTATATTTTCTATATATATTAAAAAATTTTTTTGTGAAGATTATATTTGGTTGCAATATATTGGTTGTTAGGGAATGAAATTTATAAATAATAGTTGAAATGAGATAGAAAATAAAATGAATGAAAATTTGGAAATTTTAGAACTTAAGTTTCGGGGTTTTGGAAATTCTTTCAATTGATTTTTGAATATAATAATAATGCTATTAGAAGTATTTTTTGATATAAATATTTCAATATAATTCGAAAGAATTGTTTTAAAAAGAAACTTTGAAAAGAAATAAATTTTGTACTCCCCTCTCTGTCGCTGGAAAATAATTTCGGTGATGAGTGCACGCATCATCGACATTCATTTTCGAGTTTCGAAATGGGATGGCCACTGTAGTAGTTCTACTGCAGAGTTGTTTTGATAAACAAATATAAATTTTAAATTGTTTTAAATATAATTTGATATATATAAATTTGTAGGAGTATATTTATCTATTATCTTTATAATGATTTGAAATTAAACCCGGTATTTAAATTCTTAAGTTTCCGTTATTCTACAGTTTCAAATTAGTGTGGTAACATGGAAGTTAATTAATAATTGGGCCTTTAATTAAAATAAGTAATTTAATGCTAGGTTATGAATGAAATTAAAGGTAATTTGAAATTGTAACTTATAAAACAAAGATGTAATTATTGAACCATTAATTAATTAAAAGAATTGAGAAAAACTTGTATAACTTTCAATTTCATTCTTAAAGGCATATATATAACTTACCAAAGATATAAAAGTTGAAAATGTTAATAAGAAAATGTAATAGATATTATACAAGTAATTAACTTGAGGTAATGAAAGTAATTAATGGAATTCTTTAATAAATAAGAATTGATGTTGTAGTGTTATTAACTTAAGTATAATTGAAATGCTACTAATTTAATATAATAGGAAGGTAAGTAAAATAAATAAATGATTATAAACCTTAGTAAATAAATTAATGAAATTCTTTATTTATAAGAATTGATGTTATAAAGTTATAAATTTAAGTGTAATTAAAATGTTACCATAATTAAATATAATAGAAATGTAAGCATTAAATAAATGAATGAAATTGAGAAATACATAAATGTAATGCAATAAAAGGAAACTTATATGACCTGAATATATGAAAATGAATAATTGTAGGCAATAAATGAAAATGAATAGAATTAATAAGAATAAACTAATCGTTGTTGTTGTTTTGGTTTATGGTTGTTTGGGTAAGGAAAGTTAAAATTGTTTGGATGAATAAATAACCTATTTTGTTTCACCTAAGACTGTTAAGTAAACGATGCACTTGATAGTTTATTTTTCATTCTGTGCAATTTAAAGTGTGAACCCGAACAACTATTTTCTTTGTTGATATGAATGAATGATTGATTTGTATTGATTCTATGTGATAGTTGCAAATGATTGTTGGTTGTATTGGTTTGTTGTTTAAGGTTGAAACGAATTCAAATATTTCGTTATATATAATGGTTAACCTTTTAGATTATATAAGTGAAATGCAGGTTATGGAAGCAATTGGTACTGCTGTTGGTTCCATAAAATAAGCGTTAAGTGTCCGACAAATGGGCACGTTTTCGGATTACGGTTTATAGCGTTATTATATTGTTTTACCGGGTTGGGATATATATTATTTTGGTAAATATATATTGTATATTGTTATATTTGATATTAAATTTTCTCTCGAGCCTCTCCGTACAAAGGAGACTCTGCCGAAATTTTCTGTAAATTTTAGACTTAGAAAATATTTCAAAAATGTTTTCCAAACCGTATTAATTTAAATATAAAAGATTTAAATGTCTATAAATCTATATATATTATTTAAATTATCCTATTCTGTAAATTTATTATTATGAATATAATGATTTGCATAATAGATATTAATTTATAAGTTCCTCTTTCCCTTCTTTTCCTTTTTGGAAACGAAAAGTTTTGAGTGGGGGAGAGTGTAATGACCCGTAAATCATGAGAAATTAATTGCTTAATTTAATTAAGATTTTGTAATTAAATTTAGGAAGAAATAAAAATTTTAGATTTTATATTGAAGCAAATGCTAAAAAAAATGAAATGCAACATTTGAAATTAAAGATAAGTATTAAGAATTGAAATGAAATTACGATTAATTGAAGTAATGGGAATTATTATAAGCTAAGAAATTTAATATAAGAAAACAAATGGAATATTGTATTAACTAATGCAATGATATAATTAGTGATAATTTAATGAATCCAATATTATAGTAACTGATGAAGAAATACGTAATTAATGGAAAATTTATACAATCAATGTAGATAAGCAATTTCAGATGACTGTTGTAGATAATAAACGTTACCTTAATGGTAATTAATAAAATAACGGGAGTGAGAATCATAAATTAAAGTAACAATTGATGTAATAAAGAATGGAGCCAAGGTGAATTTATTTATTGGATTTAAAATCTAAACTAATGGGTGAAATTGACAAATTTCAATGAGATTGAATTACAGTAATTATTACACAATAAGTGGAAATAAAATAGTTAATACAAATAAAGGTGAATGTAAATGGAATAATACGTAATAAGTGCAATTTGATAGGAATCAATGTTAGTATAAATTGATGAAATAACTACGAACCAATGAATGAATTAAGTTGTAAAGGTCATAATTGATTGCATTAAATAAATTGGGAATTTGTAACAACCCGCATAATTAACGATTATATATTTAAATGTTTTATTTAAATATTGCATCGTTAGTCGGATTTTTGGGTCCAAAATGTCACTTTTTGCAAACAGCCGAATTGGAGCTCGAAACCACTTCCATTGAGTCCAAAATGGCGTTCGCGATCTTTTTGAGTATAAGCTTTGATATGTTTGGAGTAAGACGAATTTTGCTATTTGCTAAGTGGGCTTTTGGGTTTGGGTTTCACCCAAACTATTCTATAAACCAATTCAGCCCTTTCTCTCCTACCATTCACACATTTTTATTCCTTTAACTTAAGAAAACTGAAAATGGTGGAAGGGAAGAGTAAATAGAAATTTGCAAGCCCTAGTTTACTTTGCAAAACTTGAATTCTTGCTTGAAATTCATAGAGAAGGATAGGTAAGCCTCCTCTTCTTCTTTCCCAACTCTTTTCCTCTTCAATTTCATAAATCTCCTAAGCTCTAATTTAGGAAATACTTGTTTTGATCTTAGATTGAAGCTGGTTGGGTTGAAGTAGAGATTGGTTGGTCTTCTCCTTGTTATTGAGCTTCTTCTTCTTTGTTTTTGGGTTAAAGGTGAGTTTTGAACTCACATCTACTTCTCTTGATATCATTGATGTTAGGTATGAATTCCTAACACTTGTTCATGTCCATTTGCTTTTGATTTGTGTTGATTCGGTGCAATTGCCAAATTATGATTTTTGAAGACAAATCTACGAAAAAATCCTTATATAGTTGATGTTTATGTTGTTCGGAGTGTTTGGGTGAGTCGTTAAGGTTGGGTGGTCGTTTGACGTAAGCCTGTAATCATCGCTCATCCAATCTCTTTCGATTGGTTTTGGCCTTCAATGGCCTAGGTTCAGGAAATACCTGAACATCAGGTTTCAGACGTCTGAATCCTTGTTTCAGACGTCTGAATATTATACTGGGAAATTTCTTCCCCCAGTATTCAGACGTCTGAATCAGGGGTTCCAGACGTCTGAAATTGGTTCGATAGCAACCAGAAAGGAAATAGGCTAAATTAGCCTATATCAGACATCTGAAAATTTGGGTTCAGACGTCTGAATTCTGTTCAGGAAATCTTATTAATTTCCAGATTCAGACATCTGAACCACTTCTTTCAGACGTCTGAATCTGTTATTTTTTCCATTGCCTTATTCGTTTAGCTTTTTCCAAATTTGTTCGATGCGTGTTGATTTCAATTAGTTGTTTATACATAATTGATCTTGATGATTCCTTTTTGACTTCATTCATGGATTTTATAAATGATTTTTTTAAATCGTGTTAAAAGCTCGCTTCTCCAATTTATAAATTCTATTCATAACACACACACAATTTCGCACTCGAGCGAAGTGGGAGGAGAATTAAATGATTAGATAAAACGCGTGCAATGAACACGTGCGTTCATCTTTTCCGTTAATTCCCAATATATTCGTTTGAACGTTTTGACCTTTGGTCTGGTTTACCGATTAGATGAGGTGAACTTTGTACTGCTTTGAGTGTGAAATTGACAGACGGACATTAAACCGTTTAGTGCGAACGGGTGGTTAAGGGACTCACGTTAACACTTTTCGGATTCCTTTTCGAGAGTTGTGACACATTCCGCCAGTTAGTGGTGTCCAGTACTGGGCCTCCGGACCTTCACCACTACGGTTTGTTGCCTTCGGGTATGTTGCCTTCGGGTATGTTGCCTTCGGGTTTATGCCTACGGGTTTGTTGCCCTATAGTATCGTTTAAGATGTTGGTCTTTATGAGCAGCATGGGTGATATTGGGTTTGGAGTCTTCGGGCGCATGGATCATTGTTTATACAGTACTGAGCTCGAGCAATTTTCTGATGTTTCATTGATATGTATATTCCCTTGGTATCGCCCTTCGGTGTTGGTCTTTTTGAGCCGCATGATGTGTAGCGGTTACCTTGAGGAACTTGTATACCTTATGGGTATTTGTTATTTGCTTTTTGGCTTGATTTGGGATATTTGTATCCTTTGTTTATCTATGTTGCCGATGATATGAGGCTTGTTTTGTTATGTTCATCTTTTGTTAGATGATTGTGTTATCTCTTTTGGAGATATTTGTTATACTTTGTAACCTTGCAAGTTTATTGTTGTTTAGTTTATCTAACTGATTTTTTTAGCTTGACTAACCCGTGTATTTATTACTCGGGTCAGACCGAGATGTTTCAAGTTAGGTGCTTTTGGACTTAGCCTATTTTGCTTCCGTATGGACTACTCCGCTAGCTTCATTTTGTCATAGCTTTTTGTGTAGTCTCATTTTGTTGTAACTCTGATATTTATTTTTCTAGGAATCGTCTGTATATTGTGGTTTGCTATACCACTTGGCATGTATTATTTTGTATGCTCTGTTATGTATCAGTATATGTGTAATGATGATCTACTGTTCTGTGAAGTATATTGCATTAGAGTTGTTATATTCTGTTCTGATAGATCCTCTCGCCACCTATGGTTTTGTTTTAAGTATTCATTGGATATGTCGATCTGTTTGGTATGATTATTGTCAACGTATTTAATAGATAGTTAAAGCAAGGCTATAGATGGTCGCTCCTATCCAGCCTTATTCTCCATGTTAGTTGACGGCATTACCCCGTAGTGTCCTTGGCTAGCATGGGTATAGAGGTGGGGCGTCACAGCTTGGTATCAGAGCTGAGTTCAGAACAAAATATGATAAACACAGAATAGAAGCACATATTACGATACATCAAAGTGTAATAAGTGATACAAATCTTTGAATCATCGTGTCTCTCTATTCCATCACGGTTAGATAGAATTTGGGAATACGTCTAGGAATGCATTTTGTTCCGTAATATCCCACATTTGGATTAGTGATATCTACCTATTGAATAATCTTGTTCTTATCTTGACTTTCAGTGTATGGCTGGAAGAGGCAGGGGACGACGTTCGGATGCTGGGCAATCGAGTGGCTTACATCCGGATTGCGTTTATATGTCTGTTGATCAGTTTTTGGAGTTGTTTAGGAGCACTCAGCCTCCAGTTCCTCCTCGAGTGTCTCCACCTCGCAAGTCTGCCTTTGCACGCCAGTGCAGCGATTTTGCTCATCTTGGAGGAAAGCCTTTTAAAGGCTCTGTATCCGTTCTTGAGGTCCAAGCATGGTTTCGCACGTGCGAGCGTATCTTCTCTCGTATGGATCTTTCTGACCATGATAGAGTTCTTGTAACTTCTAGCTTATTACAAGAGTGTGCCCTTGATTGGTATGAGCTCCTTATAGCCGAAATTGATGAGTCTACTCTTTCTTGGACTCCGTTTTGGGGGCGATTTGAACTCAAGTTCGTTTCTGAATCTGAAAAAGTTTTATTGACCCGTCGCTTCCTCGAGTTGAAGCAAGGGAAGTCTTCTGTTTCTGAATATGTTGGTTCATTCGGGGCTTTATCTAAGTATGGTTTTGAATTTATTAGCACTTCTTATAAGAAGAATCTGAAGTTTGTCTCTGGTCTTAAGAAATATCATAAGAAGTCTTTATTGCTCCAGCTTAAGCTCTCTTTTGAGGAGTTGGTTGATTCGGCACTTCATCTCGAAGCTGTCGAGAAGGAGTGTGATAGTGGTGAGGATGTTGAGGTTTCCAAGAAGCCCAACAAGAAGCAGTTTCCATTTCAGAAGTCCAAGTCTTTTCCTTCTAAGAAGAAGAAGACTGGTGGTGTTAATTCTCAGTCTTAGTCTGCTAGAACACCTTTTATTCGGAAGTGTTTCAATTGTGGTTCTCTAGATCATATTATTCGAGCTTGTCCTAAGCCTCTCTTCTGCCGCTATTGCAAGAAGGAAGGTTGTAATGTTTCAGCTTGCCCTACTGTTCCTGGTGGTGCTAAGTCAGGCAAGCTTAGTGTTGCTAAGGCTTCTGAAGGTCCTTCTCAACCCAAAGGTATATCTCCATCTATTTTGGAAGGTTCTATTTTATTTCATGACCAAAGTATACGAGTTCTTTTCGGTACGGGTGCTTCACATTCTTTCATATCGAAAAAGCTCGTTGATGATTTATCTTTGGATGTTTCTTGTATGGTCACTTCTTTAAGGATTGCGAATCCTATTGGGGGATCCGCGACCCTTAGCTTGCTTTGTGATGATGTTGAGATTGTTTTATGTGATTTTTCTTTTCGTGCGAATCTGCACGTTATTTCTTGTCTGGGATTTGATATGATTTTGCGAATGGACTGGCTAGTGAGATATGATGCCAGGATTATTTGTTTGGAGAGAATTATATATCTTCGATATCCGGATTCGCCTACTCAGCTATCTCTTGTTCTTCGGGATGAAGATAATTCCGAGATGGCTTTATATTCTCTTGACTCTCGAGATGATGATGATATATCTCGTATTCCTATTGCTTGTGACTTTCCTGATGTTTTTGAGCCTGTATCGGGTTTGCCACCCAAGCGGGCAATTAAGTTCTGCATTGATCTCATTCCAGGCCCGCAGACAGTTAGCCGTCCTCCTACGAGGATGTCTACAAAGGAAAATGAGGAACTCAAGAAGCTGATTTTAGAGCTTGAGTCCAAGCAGTTGATTCAGTCTAGTTTTTCTCCGTGGGGATCCGCGGTCGTCTTCGTGAAAAAATCCGATGGAACTCTTAGGCTTTGCATTGACTATCGCAAGCTTAATGAGTTAACCATCAAAAATAGGTATCCATTGCCTAGGATCGATGATATGTTCGATCTATTGAGTGGTGCTAAGGTCTTTTCTCAGCTTGACTTTGCCACAGGTTTTCACCAGTTACGAGTCGCGGAGGATAGCATACCTCTTACAGCTTTCCGCACTCGATATGGTTCCTTTGAGTGGCTCGTTATGCCGTTCGGATTGACGAATGCTCCTGCTTTATTTTTCAATCTCATGAATAGAGTATTCCGAGAATATCTCGATAAGTTCGTCCTTGTGTTCATTGATGATATCCTTGTTTATTCTAAGTCTGAAGCTGAGCATCCTAATCACTTGAGTATTGTCTTGAGTACTCTCCGTCACCATCAACTTAAAGCCAAATTCTTCAAGTGCAATTTTTGGAAGAATAAGGTTAAGTTCTTAGGCCACGTTGTATCTTCCGATGGCATTTCAGTCGATCCCTCAAAGATCGAAGCCATCCAGAATTGGAAGAGGCCTGAGAATGTTCATGAGATTCGTAGTTTCCTTGGATTGGCAGGTTATTACCGTCGGTTGATTAAGGATTTTTCGCATGCTGTGCTTCCTCTCACCAGCCTTACTCGGAAAGGCGTTCGTTATATTTGGTCCGACAAGTGTGAAGCTTCCTTTCAGACATTGAAGGAACTTCTCACTAATGCTACTATTCTCGTGGTTCCCGAAGGGAATCAAGATCTTGTCGTCTACACCGATGCTTGTGTTAGTGGTCTCGGTGCTGTTCTTATGCAGAAGGATCGGGTAGTTGCTTATGCTTCTAGACAACTGCGTCCGAATGAAGTTCACTATACCACTCATGATCTTGAGTTAGCCGCCATCGTCTTCGCCTTGATGATTTGGCGACACTAATTATTAGGCGACACTACTTATTAGGAGAGCGCTTCATTCTTTATACTGATCATAAATCCTTGAAGTATTTGTTTACTCATAAGGAACTCAATATGAGGCAACATCGTTGGCTCGAGTTTCTTGCCTCCTATGACTTTGATATCTAGTATACCCCTGAAAAGGGTAATTGTGTTACTGATGCGCTTAGTCGCAAACATTCGGCTGTTGTTTCTATGATGCTTGCCGAATGGGATTATCTTGAGACTCTATCTTTATGTGAAATTCATGATCGAGGTCCATCTTCTGATTCTCCTATTCTATTATTTAGTTTGGGAGCTCGACCCATTCTATTGGATCGTATTGCCGATGCTCAGCGGCGTGATCCAGAGTTATTGCATTTTATTCAGCTTTGTGAGTCTGGATCCTGTGATGAGGCGTTGCGGGATTTTAGCATTGATTCTCATGGGTGTCTTCGCAAGAAGAATCGTCTTTTTGTGCCTTCTGATGTTGCACTTAGGCATGACATTCTTGATGACTGTCATCGTTCTAAGTATACTATTCACCCCGGTAGTAGCAAGATGTATGTCGATATGCATCGCCTTTATTATTGGGAAGGAATGAAGCGCGATGTAGCGAGTTATGTGAGTAATTGCATAACTTGTCAACGTATTAAGGCCGAACATCAGCGTCCTTCGGGTCTTCTTCAGCCTCTTGAGATTCTATTGTGGAAATGGGATCAGATATCTATGGATTTCATTGACGGCCGACCTCGTACGAGGTCGGGCCATTCTACTATCTAGGTTATTGTTGATCGCCTCACTAAGTCTGCTCATTTTGTCCCCATTAAGTCTAATAGGACTGCTTCGCATTTGGCTAAGTTGTATGTCAAGGAAATCGTGAGACTTCACGGTGTTCCTAGTTCTATTATGAGTGACCGTGATCCCTTATTCACGAGTCATTTTTGGCGGAGTCTTCAGCAAGCTTCAGGGACAAAGCTTAATTTTACTACAGTTTATCATCCGCAGTCTGACGGACAGACTGAATGGGTGAACCGTATCTTGGAAGATCTTCTCCGTATCTGTATTTTTGACTTCAGTGGTAGTTGGGAGGATCACCTACCCCTTGTTGAGTTCTTCTACAATAATAGTTTTCAGTCTTGTATCGGTATGGCTCCTTTCGAAGCCTTATACGGAAGGCCATGTCGATCACCTTCTTGTTGGTTGGAATCTGGAGAAAAGCTTGTTCTTGGCCCAGATTTTGTTCGTGATTCTTCCGAGAAGATTGATCTTATCCGGTTGAGAATGAAAGAGGCACAAAGCCACTAAAAATCCTACGCGGACAGCCGTAGGAAGCCTCTCGAGTTCTCGATTGGTGATCTTGTTTTTATTCGTGTTTCTCCTTTGAAGGGGGCGATGCGCTCTAGTACGACTGGGAAATTGGCTCCTCCTTATGTAGGACCATTATTTATTACTGAACGTATTTGCCTTGTGGGTTATAGAGTTTCACTTCCTGCTCATTTATCTAGCATTCATAACGTGTTTCACGTCTCTCAACTTCGGAAGTGTCTTCGAGAGATGGATTCTGTCATTTCTTCTCCTGATTTGCAAGAGCTTGAGGTCCCGCTGTATTTATCTATTGTACAGCAGCCTATTCGCGTACTTGACATGGAGGTGAGACACCTTCGAAACAAGGACGTACCGCTCGTTAAAGTTCAATGGCCCGCTAATCCCAATGACTGTACTTAGGAAACCAGAGAGATTATTGAGCGATCCTATCCGGGTTTTCTATCTTAGCTTGAGAACGGTGAGTATGTCTCTTCATCTCAAGCTTATTTCCTTTTCCTTTGAATGTCGTATGCATGTAGTTGTTACAAATATCGTCTCTAGGAATTGCGGGGACGCAATTTTGTAAGGAGGGGAGATCTGTAACAACCCGCATAATTAACGATTATATATTTAAATGTTTTATTTAAATATTGCGTCGTTAGTCGAATTTTTGGGTCCAGAATGTGACTTTTCGCAAACGGCCGAATTGGAGCTCGAAACCACTTCCATTGAGCCCAAAATGGCGTTTGTGATCTTTTTGAGTATAAGCTTTGATATGTTTGGAGTAAGTCGAATTTTGCTATTTGCTAGATAGGCTTTTGGGTTTGGGTTTCACCCAAACTATTCTATAAACCAATTCAGCCCTTTCTCTCCTACCATTCACACATTTTTATTCCTTTAACTTAAGAAAACTGAAAATGGTGGAAGGGAAGAGGAAATAGAAATTTGCAAGCCCTAGTTTACTTTGCTAAACTTGAATTCTTGCTTGAAATTCATAGAGAAGATAGGTAAGCCTCCTCTTCTTCTTTCCCAACTCTTTTCCTCTTCAATTTCAGAAATCTCCTAAGCTCTAATTTAGGAAATACTTGTTTTGATCTTAGATTGAAGCTTGTTGGGTTGAAGTAGAGATTGGTTGGTCTTCTCCTTGTTATTGAGCTTCTTCTTCTTTGTTTTTGGGTTAAAGGTAAGTTTTGAACTCATATCTACTTCTTTTGATATCATTGATGTTAGATATGAATTCCTAACACTTGTTCATGTCCATTTTCTTTTGATTTGGGTTGATTAGGTGCAATTGCCAAATTATGATTTTTTAAGCCAATTCTATGAAAAAAATCCTTATATGGTTGATGTTTATGTTGTTCGGAGTGTTTGGGTGTGTCGTTAAGGTTGGGTGGTCGTTTGATGTAAGACCGTAATCATCGCTCATTCGATCGCTTTCGATTGGTTTTGGCCTTCAATGCCCTAGGTTCAGGAAATACCTGAACATCAGGTTTCATACGTCTGAATGCTTGTTTCAGACGTCTGAATATTATACTGGGAAATTTCTTCCCCCAGTATTCAGACGTCTGAATCAGGGGTTCCAGACATCTGAAATTGGTTCGATAGAAGCCAGAAAGGAAATAGGCTAAATTAACCTATTTCAGACGTCTAAAAATTTGGGTTCAGGCGTCTGAATTCTGTTCTGGAAATCTTATTAATTTCCAGATTCAGACGTCTGAACCACTTCTTTCAGACGTCTGAATCTGCTATTTTTGCCATTGCCTTGTTCGTTTAGCTTTTTCCAAATTTATTCGATGCGTATTGATTTCAATTAGTTGTTTATACATAATTGATCTTGATGATACCTTTTTGACTTCATTCACGGATTTTATAAATGATTTCTTCCAATCATTTTAAAAGCTCGCTTCTCCAATTTATAAATGCTATTCATAACACACACACAATTTCGCACTCCGAGCGAAGTGGGAGGAGAATTAAATGATTAGATAAAACGCGTGCAATGAACACGTGCGTTCATCTTTTCCGTTAATTCCCAATCTATTCGTTTGAACGTTTTGACCTTTGGTCTAGTTTATCAATGAGATGAGGTGAACTTTGTACTGCTTTGAGTGTGAAATTGACTGACGGACAGTAAACCGTTTAGTGTGAACGGGTGGTTATGGGACTCACGTTAACACTTTTTGGATTCCTTTTCGAGGGTTGTGACACATTCCGCCAATTAGTGGTGTCCAGTACTGGGCCTCCGGACCTTCACCACTACGGTTTGTTGCCTTCTGGTATGTTGCCTTCGGGTTTTTGCCTTCAGGTTTGTGCCTTCGGGTTTTGTTGCCCTATAGTATCGCTTACGATGTTGGTCTTTATGTGCCGCATGGGTGATATTGGGTTTGGAGTCTTCGGGCTCATGGATCCTTGTTTATACAGTACTGAGCTCGAGCAATTTTCTTATGCTTCATTGATATGTATATTCCCTTGGTATCGCCCTTTGGTGTTGGTCTTTTTGAGCCGCATGATGTGTAGCAGTTACCTTGAGGAACTTGTGTACCTTATGGGTATTTGTTATTTGCTTGTTGGCTTGATTTGGGATATTTGTGTCCTTTGTTTATCTATGTTGCCGTTGATATGAGGCATGTTTTGTTATGTTCATCTTTTGTTAGATGATTGTGTTATCTCTTTTGGAGATATTTGTTATACTTTGTAACCTTGCAGGTTTATTGTTGTTCAGTTTATCTAACTGATTTGTTTAGCTAGACTGACCCATGTATTTATTACTCGGGTCAGACCGAGATGTTTCAGGTTAGGTGCTTTTGGACTTAGCCTATTTTGCTTCCGCATGGACTACTCTGCTAGTTTCTTTTTGTCATAGCTTTTTGTGTAGTCTCATTTTGTTGTGACTCTGATATTTATATTTCTAGGAATCGTCTGTATATTATGGTTTGCTATACCACTTGACATGTGTTATTTTCTATACTCTGTTATGTATCAGTATATGTGTGTATGATGATCTACTGTTCTGTGAAGTATATTGCATTAGAGTTGTTATATTCTATTCTGATAGATCCTCTCGCCACCTATGGTTTTGTTTTAAGTATTCATTGGATATGTCGATCTGTTTGGTATGATTATTGTCGACGTATTTAATAGATAGTTGAAGCAAGGCTATAGATGGTCGCTCCTATCCAGCCTTATTCTCCGTGTTAGTTGACGGCATTACCCCGTAGTGTCCTTGGCTAGCATGGGTATAGAGGTGGGGCGTCATAGAATTCAATTTCATTAAGGTAATTAAATATTGTCATAATGTAAAATTTAGATGATTTTTGAAGGTAATATGTACTCCTTTCAGAATATGACAATTGGTGTAACATTTGGCTTGTAAACATATATTATATAAATTACTTGTTTTATTTGTTGATGGAATTAGAATTTGAAATAATTGGTAATAAAATAAATTGAATATAAAATTAACTTAAGCATAAATTTTAAGGGTATGATAACAATTATTATAAATTACCTAATTAATTGGTCAATGAATTTATTGTAAATAAAGTTCATTTAACTGTAAAATTACAATAAACGTTACTTTAATGATTATTAATATAGTAGCGGAAGTGTGAAGGTAAATTAATAGAAGCGTAAATTTAGTTTAAGTAGTAATTGGTGGATTGGGAAATAAGTTCAAATTTTGTTAATTGAGAGATTTATACGTAAAGTATGTAAAGTTATTAATAGAATGTAAATTTAATGTTGTAAATTTAATAGAATGTAACGTATTTAAAAACCTTAATTAATGTGTTCAATTGATAGAAGTACACATTTAAAAATGTAATATTCATCCAAATTAAAATGTAAATAGGTGTATATTATTGTAATGGAATAAAATTAGCGTTGAGTATGAAATTATAAATCTAGTTTGATAAGTAACGAACTTATAAATGCAATTATTATAGGTGGCTTGTTTATGTAAAGTGTTAAATAAACTTTGGCAATAAATTGTAATTAAATCTAATTTAACGCTTTGTTAATATAGATGAAAGTAATAATCAGAAATAATGTTAATTTTGTTTATAAATATGACTATTGGGTAATGTAAAGATTGTAAATCAAGATTTGTTAATTTATTTGAATGTAAAGGATTAAGGTAATTGAGTTTTCTGCAATTAAGTAGAATTAAACATTTATTGTTACGTAAATTGAAAATTAAGTGAAACTGGAAAATATTAATGCAATAGTTTTGAATCCAATGTTAATCCATCTATTTGATAATAAAGATTTGTTAATTTAATTTAAATTAAATTTTGGAAATTAAATTTGATAATTTCTGGATTTGAATGGAATGAGAAAATACTGAAATCGATAAGTTAATCAACTTTAAATTGACTTTTAATTTGTTTCAAACATTGTAATTGATTGTGAAATATAAAAGGGATAAAATTGGTCAATTTTAAGATTGAAATTAAAAATTTGATTTTATTAATTAATTATTAAATTATTAAATTAATGTAAAAATAGCCATTTGGGCCACTGACTCGGATTTCGACGAAACAAGTTTCATCGGATCCGTAACGGTGAATTATTGCAGGATTTCAAGTATCGTATCAATCAGACTTGTCGTTTGATGGCATGGGCTTGAAAGGCCTTGAAATCGATTAATTGAAATCAATTGAAATCAATTTGGAAATATTGATTTTAGCATGACTTCTTCATACGATGGAATTTGGACTTCAAACCTTTTCCATTGCATTGAAAATATTTCAAAACATCTATTTTGATATATGGGTTGACCTAATTTCTTTTCGAAGTCAGAACGGGCTTTTTGGGCCAATTATCGTTCAGTACGTTCATAATTCGGATCCATCTATTCTATTTCAAATTTCTCTATAAATATCCTGCGATAAACCCTGGACTCCTTATTTCCCATCCGTCTATATATACAATTCTTTCTCTCCTCCTCAATGGCAGACAAGCAAACCCTAGATCCAATTGCTAATTCAAAAATCAACTTCAAAAAATTCAGACTCCTTAGAAAAGTTTGAAAAAAATATATATTGAAGTTTTCATCGATACGAATCTACCATAGCTTCTGTTTTCACAATTGTTGCTAGAATCAATGGCAAATCGCTGTCAAAATTGAATTGGGCGTTTTTGATTTCGGCGTCAATCGACGAAATTGAGATATGGGTTTTGAAGAGCTCGGCGTATAGAGATCGACGCTGGTGGTCGCTCGACCTAATTTTGCGTGTGATGGTGGGAATTTGCGAAATTGTATCCGAAACCCTAGCTCTTTTCAGAGGCGGCGGCAGCGTTATGGGGGCTCGGAGGCGGCACGGTCAGCACCGGTAGGTGCGGAGGTGGAAGGCGAACCCGATGATGGTGGTGTGTTCATCTTAGGTGGATGGGGGCATGAGAATTTGGTGATCAAAGATAGACGTGCGGCATGCGTTGGGTTTGGAACTCACGGCATTGAGATAAGGAAGAAGCAACGTGGCGAAAATCTACTGGTTCGTGGTTTTTTTTATTGGATTTCAATCGTTCAAACGCGCATAACTTTCGCATACAAACTCCGTTTCATGCGCGATTTTTTTTGTTAGGATCGTAATAAAATTTCGAACATTTTGCTACTTGTTTGGACGGATTCTGAGACTGTCAAAATTTTGGGTTTAAATTTGGATTTAAATCCAATTTAAATTCAAAAGGTGAGTGTTTTAACCCACTCACAACTTCTAAATATTCTTATGTTTGTTAAATTGATATATGATGTGATTTTAAATTTATTATGGTTGTTTGGCATATTTTTATCATCATCTCGGTTAAATTGCATTTATTCAAATTAAATTGTTATTTAATTTTTATTTTGCATATAAATTGACAGTTGAATTTATTTAGTATTTCATATAAATTGACAATTGAATTTATTTATTATTGCATATAAATTGCTAGTTAAATTTATTTATTATTGCATTTAACCTGCCAGTTAAACAGTTATTAATTTATTTTTGAATATAAATTGTTCGTTGATACCTGTTATATTTTATATGCTCTATATTGATGTTTTGTTTAAATTGGATGATGATTTCAATAAATGGTTGATGGTTGATATTGGATGAATAGATGCTGAATTTTATATGGTTATAAATTGTAAGTTATTATGCATATTCATCTTATTCGGGATTGCGGTTTAAAATGATATATAACCGTAAACTTTATTTTTAAATTGTGGATTGAAATAATAAATATCTGTATCACTTGACCATAGGATAGAAAATTATATATAGACACCGCGGTCTATATGTATAGTTATTTTAAAATGATTTCTATGGTTTTGTAAAGAAATATATGAGTATATAGATATTGATTTTAAATATTTATAAATGGTATCTTATTATTGAATTTAGCTATGTATAAATTTGTTTTGAATTATAAAATGAGCTAAATAATGAAGTTTGATTTCTTTTATAAAATATGGTTAAGTATCTGTTCAAAATTCTGTTGTATATAGAGTTTATAATAACTCAAATAAAAGTAAGGTTGAAGATAAATGTGAATATGTTTTGAATTATAGTATTTAAGAATTATCCTCGAAAAATTTGTTTTGAAATGTAAATAAATTAAGATATAAAAGGTTTGATTTTATAACTTGATTTTGATTAGAGGATTTAAATGAATATCAAATTGATATAGAGAATATTATCAAGTTAATGTAATTAAAAGAATATCCTGTTATTGAAGTTTAAGGGTTTTACTTAAATAATATTTGTTTATTTAGTAAACATTTCAAACTGAAATAATAGGAATTGGATTTGATATATATTAAATTATCAAAGAATCCATTTTGAAATAGTGGAATATTTAAAGATTGAAATATATGAATTTAAGTTTTGAAATGTAGAACATTAAGCTTTGAAATATATGGGAATCAAGATGGTTTATTTTGAGGTTCAATTCGATATTGGGAATTTATTGTGAAATTTAAAGAAGCTATTTTATTATGTAAAGTAATATAGTATTTAAACCATTAAGTATTAAAAGTTATGTTTCAAAGCTATGGTTTCAAGGTATATAGATTTGAAAATGCTATGATTTTTGGAAAAGATATATTTGAAATAAAAATGATATCATATTGATTTGGGTTTTAAAAATGGAAATGATATCGTATTTATAAGTTTTGAAAAGAATATTTTATTCTGGTTTTTAAAGTATAAACTATTTTGAAATGACCGCGGTGTTATAATAACGATTGGTTGTTAAAGAGACCGGGATCGGAAGTTGTCATACTCTCTGCCAACTCTGAAAACCACTTTAACAACCGTGCACGCGGTGGAGATTCCAGAATGAAGTAGGTTGGTGGCGGCGTTTCCTTTGAGGTAAACACAGAGACCCGACTCCCGCGAGTTGGCATAAGGTGGCTAAAACAGGAGCGATCGATGGGTTAATGAGGTAGCACCTTTTATCGGACACTTCCCTTCGATATTATACTTTGACTTTTGGATTGTTTCGGTGGACACTTTTGATTCCTTTGATTTAGGGGTGCTGTTCGAGATGGGCGGTAGCTGCGGCTACGCGTTTCCACCGACCCGGAAGCATAATTGGTATATCTACCCTGGCATTGCCTAGTTGTGCCGTGTCACCTACCATACCGAGCCTTGTACGAGTTTGGATTTCTCCTGTAGCCCATATGGTATCCTCTGGTGGCTTCCCGATCAGGAGGGACTATGATATTGGATGGACTACTGGGACTATTACGTGTTAAGGGGAATATTGGGTACTCCTTAACGCTATTTAAAAGTATATTTATTTTACTATAGACACTATTATAATAGTGAAATATTACTACATAGTGAGTAGTTTAACGGATCCTTAAAAGATGTGAATCCCGAGCATCTTTTATGTTACTGCACTAATATTTATCTCTTTTGATTTAACTCACATAAGATATTTTAGTTTTGACTCGAGTGTTTTGTGTTTTCAATTCTCTCGGGTCAGTCCGAGAGTTTCAGGATTGAAGACTTTATTTTTGGAGGACGAAGACGAAGATTTCATTATTATTAATATATTATATTGTTCCATTACACACTGTATTCCGCCGCACCGATTTTTATTCGTTGATATGTGCAACTCTGATATATGTTGTATAAGTAAAATTAAATATTTTGTAAACAGCTTTAAGAACTGCATATTTGATTTATTATATTTTATCCTTCTGCTGTGAGATTCTATTTTGTTCTTTTCTTCTCCGCTTTTTCTTATTTACCCCATAACAATCCGCCCTTCCGTATGGTTTGAATTGGCACATGTGTCGATTTAAAGTGTGCGAAAAGGAGGGATGTTACATAAAGAAATTCAGATCAGACCTTTTGAAGGAGTCGAAGAGATGCATAAAACAGTGTACAGCAGCTCCAGACCTTTCGAAGGAGTCAAAAGATTTTATCTCTCCATATTCAAGGAGTTCTTAACTTCCGCTGGAGGTGGAGAGGTCAAAACAAGAGAAGGCAACTATATAATAATGTTTTTGAAAGTATAACAAGCCTTTCCAACTGGTTGGAACATATAAAAAATACCTTTCGGCAATGTCGAAAGGTTTATGTAGAAAGCAGCACTCACAAGTTAACGAAAACCTTTCGACGTCATTGAATAAGACCAACCTTCCGACAAGGTCGACAGGTGCACGATAAACAAGAGAACCACAACCTTCTGGCAACGTCGATAGGATCACAACAACCAAAATAAGTGCAATCTTCCGACAAGGTCGAAAGGTTCATAACAGTATAAGGAAGATAAATCCTTCAATAAAAGCCGAAGGATCCTGGAGGGATTAGAATAACAAACCTTCCAATAAAGGCGGAAGGCTCATAATAGTAGATGAAAATGCAAACCTTTCGATGAAGTAGAAGGGTTTAAGGCGACATATAAAATGGACACCTTCCGACCCAGAAGAGAGGATGAAGTTGGAAGGAGGGTCGTCTGCATCTATAAATAAGACCCTAGTGGTCCAGCTTTAGGGATTAGATTTTCTCACTCTGCTCTAATTTTATAACTTCTGCTCCCGCTTACTAGTTTGTAACCCTAATTTAGAAATTAAACTGGGGATTTGCCTCTTAAACTTTGTAACAAACTTCATTATGAGAAAATAAAGAGGATGATGGCTTGTGATCAACTTTGAATTTGGGGATGATCATGAGCAGGCGTTAATTCAACATTAGTGGATGATCATATATGATTTATTTCTTACTTTCTTTGTTTATTCTGAGTATATGTCATAGAAACATCACAGGATATATTCATGAGTTTTGTTTCCTTAATTTTACAATTTTAGCTACAAAAACAGAAATACAACTTGTGAAATACAATATCAGATCCTTGATATGGTTTTGTGACATATTATATCAGCTCTTTATGACATTAATAATCCTTTCGAAGGGATTCCATGAAAGGAATGTCGACCCAAGAGGTTGATAGAAATAAAGAAATATGGAATAGAGCAAGCATCCCTTTTCGATAAGGCCGATTGGTTTTGAATACAACCTTTCAGCATGATTGAAAAGAGGTAAAAAGTATTGATGAATTATTACTTTCAAACTCCATGGAAGATGAGACTTGATTGAATGGTAGAGTTGAAAGTTATATCAATGTGCATAGCTTCAAGAGGCAATTGTTAATATGAAAATATAGTCGAAAGGTTGGGATGGCCTCATAAATGTTTTGACAAGGTTGAATGGTTTGATAACCTTTTATTGACCTCATAAATCGTTTGACAAGGTCGAAAAGTTCGATAACCTTTATACGGACCTCATAAACCTTTTGACGAGTTCAAAAGGTCTGATAACCTTTTTACTGACCTCATATACCTTTCGACAAGGTCTAAAGGTCTGATAACCTTTTATTGACCCCATAAACCTTTTGACAAGGTCAAAAGGTTCGATAACCTTTTTACTACCGTCATAAACCTTTCGACAAGGTCGAAAGCTTTAATAACATATTACTATTCCAACTAAATCGAAAGGTTGGAGCGAAACACTAACCCTTTGACATGGTTGATGGGTTAGTTATACTCCCACCATATTATCTAAGCCAATGAAGTCGGGAACGATTTCCTCAACCTTTCGATAGTGTCGAAAGGTTTAGTAATTTATCTTTCTTTTTTATTAGATCATCCTAATTAAAAGTCAAAGTTATCACCTCAGATCCTTTTGACTTACTCATTCTATTCAAAAGGTATGTCCTCAATGACTTTTTTACCACAACCATATGATTGAGTCCATATAAAATAATCTAATATCAAGCATTAGGGATGTTGATAAGATTTCTTGCAAACATTTTTGGTGCTAGAAGGAGGGCCTGAACCTCCAACCTTGTTATCTTAACATAACTATTTATAGAAACTTGATTTGTTATAGGAAAATGAAATCAAAAAGGCTTAAGGAAAGGGCCGAACATGCAACATCAATAGAAGAAAATGTTTCACCATCTTTCAATCCTGGGAACAGGGAACAAGGGAATTCTTCCACACTGGCTCAACTGTCTCTACAATTGGCTACAATTAGAATCTTCAGCCCGAGGATCATATTGCTAAAATCGCATACTTAGAGTGGCAAATGGAAGAAATGAAGTCTTATCCCACGAGTCATCCATGAAAGCTGTCACAGCAGGAGAGGAAGTTTTCTCTCCAAGGAGAAACATGAAAATCAACACTAATGCCCTGAAAAGCAAAACTAATCCCAATCCAAGAAGAAGGATCGTCTCCCACTAAAGGCAAACTATCAAGGAAGGATCCAAAAGGAAGATAAGGACTATTCTACAAGCTGTATCTCAGATGGCTACAAACCAAATAAGAAGGTATACTTAAATAATGAAGCTTACCTCAAAGACGTGGCAGAGAAGGTCATGAAGAATCTATTGAATATTAAGTGTAAAAGTATAGTAGATGAGAGGGTAAATGATAATGAGAGGGTTACCCCTTTCATTGATGAGATAATGTCAGCACCTATTTCCACTCACGTGAAGGTCCCTACAATGAAATATCATGGCACATCTGATCCCAACGACCATTTAATGGCATTTAATAGTCAAATGGATTTATACAATGCTTCCGGTGCCATTAGGCGCTACGCTTTTCCAATCATCCTTCAAGGGGCTACTGACAACTAGTAATAGCAGTACCATAAGAACACAATTTATTCTTGGAAACAATTCTCTTATGAGTTTCGGCTCAGTTTTGCATTTGCAAAGACCCATCAATTGATTATGCAATGCTCGCCAATATAAGTCAGAATCATGATGAGTCATTGGGAGATTACTTGAAGAGGTTTAACGTTGAAGCTTTGAAAGCCAAGGGAATGAACAGTAAGGATAAGGTTATTGTGGTTCATTCAGGCCTTATAGTCAATTCTCCTTTCTGGAAGAAATTATTCATTCATGGTTGTTCAGACCTTCAAGACTTTCATTATCAGGTCGACAAATTTATCTGAATGGACGAGTTGTACTATTCCAAGAAAAAGTCTGATCAGAGGAAGGACAGTGGAAAATTCTACTTGGAAGGGTTTACAAAAAGGCTAGGTGGGAAGATGCTAATGCTAACGCTGTGGCGTTAAGACCGATCTCCTAAATATATGATATGATTCAGGACAAGGTTAATTTCCTGACCTTGTTCAAAGCTTGAAATTATCTAGAGCAAAAGAAAGGAGATGACTACTATACTTATCATAAGGCAAAAGGCCATAGGACCAATGAGTGTAAAGTGCTAGCAGGGATAATTCAAAAACTAATTCAAGAAGGACAGCTAAAGAAGTTTGTGAAAAACCCACAACAGGCTTCCTTGCCATAGACCGAGACAAACCCACCAGTACCACTGTTAATGTGATTGAAGATGAAGATCCATTGAACCTGAGTCCACATTAAAACATAACTTACATTATATACGGCGGACCACATCTTGCAGGCATGAGTCAGAATGCCAGGAGTAGATACATTCGTGAAGCTAGGAAGGGTGTGTTTTCTATGCAAGAAGAACCACCGCTCAAAAAACCAAAGTACAATATTAACATGCACGCGTTGATGAACAATGCCCATGAGTTGAGAAGAAGAATCCATCATCTCCACAGTGACCATCGATGATTACCGCTCAAATAGGATCCTAAATGGTGACAAAGATCCTGGTCGATAGTAGTAGCATTGTAAATGTGATCTTCGACATGCATTCGATCAAATGGGGATCTATAAAGACAAATATGAGCCTAGTCCTGAACCCATCTTCGGGTTCAACAATAAAGGAACAACTCCATTAGGACAATTGAAGCTCTTGGTACAACTGGGACTCCCTCCATGTTCTCGTGTTTTTGAAACAACTTTTATAATCATAGACCAGCGATCATTTTACAATGCATTTTTGGACGTCCGGCACTGGATGAAGTGGATGCTTTTGTATCACCCAAATATCTGATGCTCAAATTCCTTACTAAGAATGGCCGGGGAATTATCTGAGGCAAGCAATTTGCCTCATGGGAAATGCACTTCGCAACTTTGGAACAATACGATAGGAAGTTTACTTGTTACTTTGATTCTTCCATTACTTTACAGCCATTAGATGATGGGTTTCAACATCCATCATTTGAAGCGAAGAAAAAATCAAATAGAACTAACAAGTGTATTACCAAAAGATGTTTTGTTGTTTATGGAAAGAGAAAGAGAATGGACACCAATTCAATAGAGGAAAGTGAAATTACTATTGAGCTAGATTACCAAGGAGAGGTTGAAAGAGTTAAGCTGGTTGAGAAAACCGAGGATGTTCCAATAGATTTTACCAAAATAGTCAAAGTGGGGAAAGACCTTGAGGAGTGCTTAAATTCGGAATTATTGGTAACTTAAAAACCAATAAGGATATTTTTGCTTAGACCCAGTCTGACATGATTGTAATTGACCCTGTAATCATGAGTCAGGCCTTGAATGTCAATCCAAACGTTCCTCCGGCTAGGCAAAAGAAGAGGCAATTTGACAAGGTTAGGACCAATGCCTTAAAGGAAGAAGTCAATAAATTTCAACAAAATAGGTTTGTCCGAGAAGTCTTCTACCCCAAGTGGTTGGAGAATCCATTTTTGGTAAAGAAATCTAATGGGAAGTGGAAAACTTGCATGGATTACGCGGATCTAAACAAAGCTTTCCCAAAGGACTGTTACCCGAGGCCAAGGATAGACCGATTGGTTGATGCAACTAGTGGACATAAGTTGCTCTCCTTGATGGATGCACACTCCGGATACAATCAAATCCATATATTTAAACCTGACAAAAATCATACCATCTTCATTACAGATGAACCTATTGTTACAAAGTTATGCGATTCGGGTTGAAAAATGCTGGAGTAACTTACCGAAGATTGGTTAATCGGATGTTTAAAGATCAAATCGGGAAAAGTAAGAAAGTTTACATAGATGACATGTTGGTAAAATCCTAAGAGGTACAAGATCATCTTGAAGATTTGGATATAATGTTCAAAATACTTCGAAAGTATCAACGAAACTCAACCCTAGAAAAAGCAAATTTGGAGTTCATTCTGGAAAATTCTTAGGCTATACTATCAATGCACAAGGAATTGAGGCTAGTCCGGAACAGATTGAGGCCATAAAGGATATGGTAGAGCCCAAGACAAGTAAAGATGTTATGAGTTTGAACGGAAAGGTAGCAGCGCTAATTAGGTTTATTTTAAAGGCCACCGATAAGTGCATCCCATTCTTTGAGGTGATAAAGAAGAAGAAAAATTTCGAGTGGGATGAGGACTGCAAAAAGGCATTTCAGGAGTTGAATTGCATTTGGAATAACCTTCGATCTTATCAAGCCCCGAAGATGGGGAGGATCTACTCTTGTATATGGAAATTTTGGAACATTCGATAAGTTTAATATTGATCAGGAAAACTAAGGAATTGCTGCTACCGGTTTATTATGTAAGCAGAAGGATGAAGGATGCTGAAATCTAATATCTGTTTATCGAGAAACTAGCATAATGTTTAATTCTCATGGCCCAAAAGTTAAGACCTTAATTTCAAGAATACTCTGTGAAGGTATTGACCAACTTTCCATTGAAATAAGTCTTTAGTAAACCTAAAACTTCTGGCAGACTGATTTAGTGGGAAATTGAGCTAAGTCAAAATGATATAGAATAGCAACCCAGAGCGGCTATAAAGGCAAAAGCATTGGCTAACTTCACTAATGAATGTACAAGTTTCGTTTCAGAGCAATCCAAAAAGGAAAAAGACTTAAAACCCAATTGGTAGTTATTTGTGGATGGTGCCTCAAATGAACAAGGAGTTAGAGGAGGATACGTAATAATCACCCCTAATGGACACAAATTACATATGCTATGAAATTGATGTTTCAATAACTAACAACGTGGCAGAGTATGAATCTATGGTCACGGGATTGACCCTTGCTTTACAACTTAAACTCTCGAGGATTTAAGTGTTCAGCGATACCTAATTAATGGTTAACCAAACTCAGTCAGTGTGTCAAGAAGGTATTAAAAGTGCTTAGACTTTTTGAAGATTTCTCCGTACACCAAATACAAAGGCGAACTAATTCACAGGCAGACTCATTAGCTAAGTTAGCAAGTTCAAAAGGGACTCCTGAGACTTGAATTGTGCCTATGGGATATCAGGCTAATCCCAATATTGAGGAAAACAAACAAGAAAAAAATAATGAGCTACTAGCATAGACCCGATCATGGGCTATAGCACAAGGAATGGGGGAAAACAAATCTGTAAAGGTCCAGTGAAGAATCCTCGGCTCCAATAATGGAAGAATACTATAAAAGTACTTGGATGGCTCCGATTATGAGGTATATTGTCAATGGGACACTACCTACAGATAGAACAGAGGCATGAAAGTTAAATAGGCAATCCCAATGCTTTACCATTGTAGATATAGTTCTATACAAGAAAGGATATGCCCTTCCCAATTTTCGATGTGTAAAACGCGAGAGCGGATTAAAAATGTTAAGATAAGCCTATGAAGGACTTTGTGGAGATCATTTCAGTGGGATAAAATTAGCCAAAAAGATAATGAGACAAGAATTTTACTGGCCATATTTAACCAACCAAGCAATCGAGTATGTTGAAAGATGTGAAAAGTGCCAATGCTACTAGAAGATACCATAACTTCCTCCGAGTCAACTAACCCCCATCACCATTCCATGGCCATTTAATGCTTAGGGAATCGATTTATTAGACCACTTCCAATCTCCAAAGGTGGGGCAAAGTATTTTGTAGTGGCAAAGCAGAACCACTTCCAAAGATCACCTCTAGGAAAGTGTTAAGATTTTTCATCATGAACATTATAACAAGGTTTGGGATACCCAACAAGATAATCTTCGACAATGGAACCCAATTTGAAAGTGAAGAATTTTCACGATTTTGCCATAAGAATGGAATCATAAAAAGCTTCTCTTCTATTACTCACCCAACACCAATGGAGTCGTTGAGGATGCCAATAAGCAAATAAAGACAATCTTGAAAAAGAGATTAAATAAAGAAAAAGGGAATTGGGTAGAAAAATTACCCCTAGTGTTGTGGGCTTACAGAACATCCACTAGAACTGCAAAGGGTCATACTCCGTATTCACTAAATATGGTTATGAAGCAATGCTACTGGTTGAAATTGAGGTACCATCTCATCGTAGGATTGCCTACCCCTTTAACCCAAATCAAGAATTAAAAAAGGAATAACTTGACCGGATTCATGAAGAGATCAAATAGCCTTAAGAACAACTAAATACCAAAGGAGAATATCAAAGTATTATAACTCAAAGGCGAAAACAAGGTCATTCAGGCAAGGAGATTTAGTTCTTAGAAGAGTAATGGCCAATACAAGGAACCCCTCAGATAGGACATTGGGACCAAATTGGGAAGGTCCACTAATAATTTTCAAGGAAATCTCCCCAAAGGCTTACAAGTTATGCCATCCTGATGGTAATATAGTACCGAGAACTTGGAACACGGAACATTTTGAAATCGTATTTTACATCTCTGGATGAATAAAGCATTTTCTAGAATGTCTCTACTATGATTCACTAAGAAAAGTCTACATGTTCGGGAGTAAAATTCTTCTTAAACTTGGACTACCTAAAATGGTAGGCTACTAATAGTGGTAGAAAGCCCTTGGTCGCACAAAGATGGTTTGGTCAAGGCACCAGGAACGGCATAAGCCTTTAGCCGCACCAAAGTCAGAAATGGCCCGGTTAAAGCAGCATATGCCCTTATCCGCATCACATTAAGGCCTGTATAAGGTGCCTCCTGAAGGGAAGACGGGTAATCCCTTGGTCCCGGCACGCTATGTCCTGATCAAGGTACCGAGCAAGCCCTTAGTCGCGTCGTGCTATGGCCAGGTTAAGGCGCCTCTTGGAGGGAGGTCAAGTAAGACCTTGGGTACTGCTTAAGAATAAGCTAGCCGAGTGCACCAAAAACGTGAATGAAATGTCTGACGGACTAAGAAAAGGCCCTGCATGAAATGGGCAACTGCCAGAAATCGACACTGCCTGAAATGGCAACTGCTTAAATAAGCATGAGAATTAGACTTAAGTGTCCCTGCGTGAAATAAGCCGAAACAAATGAATAATGAAACTCGAGCTCGAGAAGGAAAAAGCATGCAAAATATCATACAAGCCTAGAGATGGCGCACTTGATAAGAGAATCAAAAAGAATTCACTGACTTCTTCTCACAAACTTCTGCCAAATTGGTATTCTGGACTTCTATTAATTATTAGCAGAATGGTATTCTGGACTTCTATTACTTATTGCCGGACTGGTATTCTGGACTTCTATTACTTATTACCATAAATGGTATTCTGGTCTTCCATTACTTAACCCCAGAAATGGTATTCAGGTCTTCTATTACTTATTACCAGAAATGGTATTCTAGTCTTCTATTATCAATTACTAGAGATGGTATTCTGGTTTTCTATTGTTAAATACCAGGAATGGGTACTATGGTCATCTATTACTTATTACCGGACTAGGTTTTCTGGACATCCATTATCAATGCCAAATTGAACATTTCTATTACTTACTACTAGCTATGGATTTCTGGTCTTCCATTATTTATTAGCTGATGTGGATTTCTGGTTTTCTACTGCTTATGCCTATGATCTTTTATAATTAAATGACAAAACAAGTCATATAAACCTCTAAAGTTTACAATCAAAGATAACCTCCTAGACCTACATATCAGAATGGATGATTTAATTAATATTTTGATCCTCTCTCAATATTGCCAAATTGATATGAGGTTTTAGCTTTTTATTATAGTGATTAATATGATTCTGGTCTTCCTATTATTATTTGATATGGTATTTTCGGCCTTTATTGTTGCAAGATATGAACTTATAAATTTTCTATGTATAGTCTTCAGACATTCTATTGATAAGAAAAGCTGATAAATGCCAACCATCAAGACCCAAATATGGGATTTCAAATACTTATGATCATTACAGGTTCTGGATGTTTAAAAGTTGAATCTTCCGCTAAAATAAAATCGGATTTAAAGATCGACCAAACTGAAAAGTTACTTGTAGTATGAACTAACCATGCGAATGTTGTTAGATATATTACAGGAATACAGGGGCAATTTGGCAATCCGGGAATTTTTGTCTTAAAGAACAAAAGCCTTCTTCATACAAGGGGGGCTAAATGTTAACCATAAAATATGAATAAAGATAAAGAAGGCCTTTCGTAGAACTTTCACACGAACAAAGAGTAACTTTTAAAGTCGCCTTTCGACAGTGTAAAAAGGATTGTTCAATGCAAGTAAAGAGAAACACATAAAAACCTTGGAGCAAACCTTCCACAAACATGAAATAAAGAATTATTAAGGTACAATGAAGCAGCTAGGTATAGAACTGCCAAGCACCTTCCAACTAGGATAGAAGAATAATCCCATAACCATAATCATAAAATAAAGACCAAAGTAAAGAAGTTCATATTAGTCCTTTTGAAGGAGTTGAAGAGATGCAGTCAATGTTGTACAGCAACCCCAGACCTTTCGAAGGAGTCGAAAGATTTTATCTCTCAACATTCAAAGAGTTCTTACATTCCAAAAGAGGTAGAAGAGTCAAAGCAAGAGCATGCAACTCTGTAATTACCTTTTCGAAAGCATAGCAAGCCTTTCCAACATGTTGGAACATATACAAAATATCTTTTGACGATATCGAAAGGTTTATGAAAAAAGCAGCACTCACAAGTCAACAGAGAATGAAGGACAACCTTTCGACATCATCGGAAAAGAGAAACTTTCCAATAAGGTCGAAAGGTTCACAATAAACAAGAGAAGAACAACCTTTCGACAACGTTGAAAGGCTCACAATAACCAAAATGAAAGCAACCTTCTGACATGATCGAAAGGTTCTTAACAGTATAAAGAAGACAAACCCTTCAATAAAGGAGGAAGGATCATGGAGTCACGAGAATAAAAAACCTTCCGACAAAGGCGAAAGGTTCATAATAGTAGATGAAAAACAAACCTTTTGATGAAGAAGAAGGGTTTAAGGCGACAAATAAAAGGAAGACCTTCCGACTCAGTCGGAGCACGAAGTCGAAAAGAGGGTTGTCTGCATCTATAAATAAGACCCAAGGAGCACAGCTTTGGGGATCGGATTTTCTTAATCTGCTCTCATTCTACAACTTCTTCTCCCACTTACTATGTTTATAACACTAATTTAAAAATTAAATTGGGGGTTTGCCTCTTAAACTTTGTATCAAACTTCATTATGAGAAAATAAAGAGGATGACGGCTTGTGATCAACTTTGAATTTGGGGATGATCATGATCAGACGCTAATTCAACGTTAACGGTTGATTATATATGATTTATTTCTTACTTTCTTCGTTCATTCTGAGTATATGTCATAGAACCTTCACAGGATATATTCATGAGTTTTATTTCCTTAATTTTATGATTCACTATAAAAAGGGAAATACAACTTGTGAAATACAATATCGAATCCCTGTTACGGCTTTGTGATGCAATATATTAGCTTTTTACGGCATCGGTAATCCTTTCGAAGGGATTCCACGAAAGGATTGTCGACCCAAGAGGTTGAAAGCAATAAAGAAATATGGAATAGAGTAAGCATACCTTTCCAATAAGGTCGAAATGTTATGAATACAACTTTAAGGTGTGATTGAAAAGAGATAAAATGTATTGATAAATGATTACTTTCAACCTCCAAGGAAGATGAGACTTGATTGAGTGATAGAGTTGAAAGTTATATGAATGTGAATAGCTTCAAGAGGCAATTATTAGTACGACTTTCTAGTCGAAAGGTTGGGATGGCCTCATAAATCTTTCGACAAGGTCAAAAGGTCTGATAACCTTTTATTGACCTCATAAACTTTTCGACAAGGTCGAAAGGTTCGATTAACCTTTTTACTGACCTCATAAACCTTTTGACAAGGTCGAAATGTTTGATAACCTTTTATTGACTCCATAAACCTTTCAAAAATGTCGAAAGGTTTGATAACCTTAACCTATAACTATTCCAACCAAATGGAAAGGTTGGAGCGGAAGCCTAACCCTTTGACATGGTTGATGGGTTATCCATTGTCCCACCATATTATCTAAGCCAATGATGTCTGGAATGGTTTCCTCAACCTTTCAATGGTGTAGAAAAGTTTAGTAATTTATCACTCTTTTCGATTAGATCATCCTAATAGAAAGAAAAAGCTATCACCTTAGATCTTTTGAATTAATTGTTCTATTCGAAAGCTATGCCCACAATGACATGATTTACCCTAACCATATGATTGAGTCCATATAAAATAATCTAATATCAATCATTAGTGATGTTGGCAAGATTTCTTGTTAACAAGTTTCAATTGGATAATATCATTGGTTACACTCTTATAGCTATATATACACTAAATGAACCTAATAACTATAATTTGCATATCAATTTGGACGATTCAAATAATACCTTTATCTTTACCACTGATAATAAGAATTCCATAAATTAATTTCAATGGTGTTTTTCTGAACTACCAAAAATACCCTTTGGCAAAAATCACTAATTGTTGCTTCTCATCAAGGCCTCAGTCATTGTTAGATCCAAACTCTTTCTTCATTCATGTTCCCTCTAGCCACCCCGCATTCTTTTATATCTCTAAACTGAATCCACGACTCCCCCACCATTGAACTCCAATGGAAGTCTCACCCCCTATCACATTCCTTTTAGATCACAAAACACAATTCACAAATGGTTATTGTCTAATCAGTCCACGTTGCAACCACCTTCCTATAACTCAATGCTCTCTTCCTCTGCTGTTTACTATTATGATAGAGGTATTACTACATATTGATTCAATTATTTCTACCATCTCTGTTCAAGATTTATGCAAAATTAACTCCTCTACTTTCCATGACCGTTCTGAATTTGAATCCTAACTACGGCTATTCAAGGAAGTACTTATTTAGAATTCTACCTACGAAAAATATATGCTTTAGACTTCTACACTAAATTGACTTGTATTTCTATACCATTAAATAAAATGATGACATAGTATGTTATTCCAGTGTTTGTTGGTACTACATATTTAGGAGAGTAAAAATATACATGTATATGTTTTCCCGAAGCAAATATAAATATTTCAAACTAACATGTAAAAAAATTCACTACATTCACGCACATTCTAGCACGAAAATGGGCTGTTGGTCCCATTTCATCATAAACAACAATTGTGCACCCATGTCCTGGACTAATGTGTACTACAGTTGGTATGTTTAAATTATATAGTCTAGCTTAATATGGATATACTTGCAGGTAATAATATATTATTCATAGATTACATGCTCACATCCATCTTAAACTGTAACTGGATATAGAAATCATAAGCCTTGCAATAATGCGCATTAATATTTTAATTTGGAATGTCAAACATCCATCCATTACATTAAGAACCATTTTCACATTATGTGTTGTATAAAAGCGAATGTTCTGTGCCTATACCTCTACTACTACTAAAAGAACTTTAATCCACGCATTTCCACCATGTTCTTTTGGTATTTCAAAATTACACTTCGAATTCATCTCCCCGATTCCCATAAAATGTAGTGCGTATGCTAAGTAAATTGTAGGTAGATGGCAAGGGAAAGTGGTGGCTTTGGAACAGACTACGGGGTTGACAGACCACAGTGAGTGAGCTAAGCTCGGGTCCATTGGTAATTTGCTAGCTTCTTCTGATTTTAATGCCACTATCATGGTGCTGGTTGTGCAAAGTAGCACTAGGGGTGGTACTAGAAGGAATTATTTGCAACATGCTACTGATTAAAGAAGTAGGGTGACTTAATAGCAGCGACACGGTGAGTAAGATAATTTTACTTCATTTAGCGTAGGTTAGAATTGATGACTCGAATGAACTGTGTTTTTCAACGTAGCTGTAATTTTTCATTGAAATCTTTTGAATTTTTATGTACAATATTAAATCATTTAGAAAAGACAAAAGTCTCAAAAAAATTGTAGAGAAAGGTTATATTAAGAGATGAAAAGTACAGCTAAGATGACATAACAAGGTTTACCAAATCTCGAATCCATGAATAGAGTAACGACCCGAAATTTTATACTCCGAAAATCCTAGATTGTTAAAGAAAGAAGAAAGAAGAAAGAAGAAAAGAAGGAAAACAGAAAACACCAACATCTCACATTCGCAGTGGATAAAATATAATAGCAAATAATAACATTTTATAAAGAAAAGCTGTAATTGTTACTTTACATACAATCCACCAGAGTACAATCACTTATACATAAACTAGACATTTATACTACTTGTTCTAGACTACAATCCATACAGACAACACAGTCTCATATACACAACGGAAAACTTTATACATTCATGCCATCCAGCTCACCTCCTGAGCTTTAAAAATGCCCTAACCTGAAAAACTATAACATTCGGTCTGACCCGAGCATTACATCAACGTAACACCCGGGTCAGGCTAGAAACCAGCGTGAGTAAACCCATATAACTTGAAAACACTAAGTTATAAAATACTTAAATTCCGAGGTAATTCGCAATCACTACTAGTTTTTAACTTGTTATAGTCAACACTTATTTCACAAATCAATCTCTAAGTACCCTTACTTAGTTTCAATGGTCCAGTTCACTTAAATTATTTCATTCCAGCCTATTGATTATACATATCAAGTCTATAAAAAATTATAGTAGATTTCAAATTGAAGTGGTTTCGGGTATTTACTGATACCTAACCCCGGTCTCTTCGAATCCCAAGTCATCTTAACCCAAGTTATTCAAGTGAAATACAATTCAAACTTTAAATACAGGGTGTCACCTTTACACAGTAATTCATCATCGATAGATAACCACATTATCCCAGTTTAAACCAAACGTATCATATCACATAGTATCACAAATCACATATCAGAGATATCAACTAATCTAAGGCACACAAAATCATTCAATCGTTCAAAAGCAAGTTTAATTTGTCATACCATTTCTAATTATTTTGAAATAAATTAAATTAATTACTTCGATCACTATTACTCCTGCTTACTTAACATTAATTAATTACAAACAATTAATTAATTATCCCTTAATTATCCTCTTTAATTACAATAAGTAATTAGCCTTTAAGTAATAACACAAATTAATTAATCTTCACTATCAAAAGTCATATATTTCCTAAAAATCTAGCTCAAAGGGTTTTCATGGTGACCGTCGTTCAGGCGATTTTCGCTATCATCAAGTAATTTCATTTTCGAGAATCGCTGTTTCGTCCTCCGTGCCCCCTTCATTATCGCCCTCCATATTCTTCCTTCCGCCCTCCATTTTCCTCTAATCCCGATGTCCTTGTTGAAAAAATCAATTTCAGATCTGGCTCGTCTATCTTCTGAACCATTGGCAACTATAGGTGATAATGCTACTGTGGCTTCTTGTATTTCTTGCGTGCATCTTGATGCCGCTTCTTTGCACAGTGAACACGACTTGTCTGCGGTGTTGCTTGGTAGCCCTTTGTCTGGAATTTTACCTGAACTTTTATCCTCAACTCCTTCTGCATCTGCTGGTCATGGCATCACTTCGATCTCAGGTAAGTCGCCTCTGTCGCCTCTTATTGGTTCTTCTGTTGATATTGCTTGGTCGGTGTTGGAGGTGGGAATTCCTGTAGTTTCGAATTTGGATGATGTTGTCACTGTGTTATCCCATAATTGTAATGGGGGTTTGGCCGACAGTTTGGAGGCTGTGGCAGATGAAAATATGAATGTTACTTGTACGATTGTGGTTCCAATTGGATAGAAGTTTATTAGGTTGAACTCTGGATCTGGGGATGGTGTTTCTATGGAAGTGCAGTCTGGTCTGGCACTTGTGGCTGATTGCGTGGTTGAATCTGTTGTCCGTGTTGGCACTGATGTGCTCTTCAGTGCTGATTCTGGTGATTCTTTGGGTGGCCCTCCTAGTGCTTATTGTAATGCCGTTGTCAATAATTCCCAGGCTGATGGTTCTCTTGCTGATCCCTTACCCCCTTCCTTGCCATGGCCTGCTGCTAAGTGGTCTTCTTTGTTTACCAAGCTTCCAAGTAACGCCGGTTTACATTCGCCTCGGCGCTTTGATATTATCGAGAAAGGGGGCGTGATGATTCCGCCCATGGAAGTTATTGAGGCAGGTGCGGATTTTTGGAAAGATCACTTGGTTGGTTTCTTTCTTGGCTCCAATCCTCCCTATCATCTAGTTAAGTCAAGATACAACCTGGTGTGGAAGCCTAAGGGTGGTTTGAGTGTTCACTTTGATAATGATATGTTCTTTTTTAAGTTCACGCGTAGTGATGAAAGGCAACGTATTCTGGAGGCTAACCCAATTGTTATAGATGGTAAACCTTTCATTATCACAACGTGGAGTCCTTCGGTGGATCATGCGAAAGAACAAGTTTTATCTATTCCTATCTGGGCCCACTTTTCTCATATTCCATCTGTTCTCCAGCCTTTTATCGGGATTGACTGGCTAGCTGGTCTAGTTGGTAAGGTGATATGTTATGATGTTAATACTGTGGCCAGAAAGAAGCTAGTTTATGCCAAAGCACTTATTGAGATTACTCCTGACAAGCCTTTGCCTTCGGTGTTAAAGGTCAGATTAGATGAGAGCCATGTAGCCGAGGTCAGAGTATGCTATAGTTGGAAGCCTGAGTTTTGCTCGACTTGTCAGACCTTTGGACATTGTGATGATGCATGTCCTAGAGCGGTTGTTCCCCTTGTTGACCGGATTCCACTTCCTCGTCCTCCTGTCCGTAATTGGGTTAAGAAGGTTGTTCCTCCTGTTCCCTTGGTTGTTGCCCCAGTTGTTCCCATTGTTGTTCCCCCCATTGTGGATCCTCCTACTGTTGTGCCTTTTTCTGTAGATCCTTCTATTTCAATGCCTGTTGCAGCACCATCATTTGGTCCTCCACCTTCGGCCCCAGAGGTGGATCTTTCTGCTTCCACTTCTGATATTATATCCTGGAATTCTGATGAACGTGCTTGGGTTCACGCACCTTCTGATATGAGATATTCGCCAGAAAGGGACACTTTTTATGCTTTTGTCTGTGATATTGGGGGCGAGAGTCGATATCTTATCTACCATATTGTGGGTGAGGGTTTGTGCCTCACAACGGACGGTGAAATTGGTGAGGAGAATAAAAGTAAGTTTTACGATGTCACATGGGATAGGAAATTTCTTTACTCTCCTGGCTCTGTTGGTTTTGATACACGTCTGGCTGCTCTCTTCTCAGGGTTTTCTCATGTCATTGGGCCTTCTTCGATTGTTGGCCGTGATTGTTCTTCCTCTTCTAAGGAAGATTAGACATGTTTTTTAGCAGTTTAGGCTCTTTTGTCTAGCTCCTGTGCTTTCATTTTTTGCCCTTTAGCTGCTCTGTGCATGTGTAGAGCACCTGTTTTCCAATTATATATTCAGTGGCACGGCCCACTATAAAGCCGGCTAGCTTTGCTAAATTAATCTTCGCTCCTTCACATTAATTATATTTATCCATAATTGATTACTAAAAATAATTATCCTATAATTACTTACATTGATTAATTATCTTTTAATTAATTATATGCATTAATTAACTAATCCCTTAATTAATTTCCTTAATCAATCAGTCCTTTAATTAATTAATCCTTTAATTAATTACACTAAGTAATTAATCCTTAATTACTTCCATTAAGTAATTTTCCTTTAATTACTTATCAAGTAATTATCCATTGGTTAATTATCCTTAATTAATTAACCTTTGATTATTAATCAATTTAACGTTTAATTAATAATTAAATTAACAAATCTTTAACAAATTTATCTTATAATTACTCACATTAAGTAATTATCATTTAAGTAATTAATCTCTAATTACTTAATTAATAAATCTTTAATTACCATTTAATTAATTTTTAATTACCAATTAATTAATCTCTAATCAATTAATTTAATAATCCTTAATCATTAATTAAGTAAATTAATTAATTACTCTTTAATTATTTTATTAACTTAATAAATCTCAAAACATTAAAACCTTAGTTAACCCTAAGATAAAACATTTTCTTTAGAATGACTTAATTATCATTAACATATGTATTTAAAACATTATTCTTTTTAAATTACTTTTAAATTCATTTCTAATCTAAGATTTAAAATAACTTACAATTTAACTTAACAAAGTTTAAGTTAAACAATTACAAAACTTCTTAATCAAATGTTAAAGAACATTTATTACATATGAAGGAAATTTATATAGGAGAAATTTTTCATCTAAATTATTTAAATTTTCAAAACCTTACTTTAAAAACTCTTTTTTATTTAAAAAACTGTTTTAAACCTGCTTTGGGTAAAACCCAACCCCACCCGAGATCAATCCCGTGTTTCCCTTCTTCTTTTCCATTTTTAAATACTTAGTTTATTTTTAAGTTAGAAACCTGTAGCACGAAAAATCACTCACGATCTACTCTAGTCTCCTTACCCAAATACTAGAGTACCCCTTCGAGAACACTCACTACCCAAACTACTGACACCATAGAACCACCGTGCACCTGCACAGATGATCGCGACATCACTGACCACCGCCGACACCTTCAACCCATCGACGATCTCCAAATCCTTCGATCCCGAACCTCAAACCAATAGCACAGGCCTACGATCAAAATCGAGCACTCAGTCGATACTGGAAACAAAACCCATGCCTGAAAAACCCCTCGTCCAAGCGATTCCGACCACTAGAGGTTACCAGCCTCTGACCATAACTCCGTCGAAGCCTGACGCTTCCATCCCCCATCCTCTGATCAAACTCGATGCTACAGAGATGATGCGATGATCCTGTTACCAGACTCGACTAAAATTAGGGTTTAAAACCCATTTCGACCCACCGCCGATGCCACGGTGGTCAACAAGGCCAGCCACCATTTTTCCTGGCCTCGCCAACTCCCCAGCCACCCCCAAACGAAACCCGATCACCCTAGAAACTTTGGCCATCAGAATTTCCTCAAAAACCACATTCTAGTCGTCACCAAAATGCACACTCGATACAAATCTAAAAATTGAGATTTCCATTTTAAAAATCCTAATTTTAAATGAAGATTCGGATTATATACCTGAATCGAAGAATTAAGATATTTAAATTTTATCATATCTTAAGTTTCCACTGTTCTTCTTGGATTTTCCAAAAAATTACAAATTTAATTTACTTAAATAAAATTTTAAGCCTTAATCTATGTTTAAACAAACGGGTTTTGTTTGAAACCCAAGTCCTAACAGTGATTAAGTAAAAAGATATTGAATTTTGATTTTATTTTAAACTCTGTAACCTCGAAACAGAGAAGCACAGACATGCACAGTTTGAACGCAAACAACATACAGAATTTACACTTGTATATACACATGAAAAAACAATCTTCATCACTGAAATTCACATGCAACAAACATTTATCTACTTAAGCTTTTAAATAAATGTTTACTCACCTGTTATAAAGCTTTTGAAATAGTTTTAGTTCCTGAAAGCTTGTTACTGGAAATCCTTTGTTGTTGCTTTGAATAATGAACTAAAATCACTTGAAATCTGAAGCTAGTCATTGTTGAAAAGGTTTAAATTTGAAGTAGAGATGATCTTGCTTGATTCTTCTTGAGTTGCTTGTTTTAGTCTCAAGTTTGAAAAAATGTTACAGGCTTTTATTGAGTTTGGGAATTGGTTATAGACTTATGTTTTGATTTGTTTAAGAATGTTTACAGGTTTGTATCTTGATTACAGGCTTGAATTTTTTTCTTTGCTTTTGAAAAGAGAAGATAGGAAAAGAAATGGAAAAGAGGAGTTAGGAGTTATATAGTGTTAATTAGGATTTATTAGAAATTAAAGGAAATGAAAATAAAAAGATGACACTTGTAAATTACTTAACATTTGTCATTAGCATGTATTATTTTACTTACATCTGTTAAATTGTACTTATTTAGCTTACATGTGTAATTATGCATGAGATTAATTAATTTTTAAATGCTTATAAAGCTTTTATATTTACTTTATTATTTAATAAATACATTCTTAATCTATATGAATAAAATTCTTTAAAGAAAATAAAATAAAAAATAATTATATTCTAGATAAAATCACATATAACATATTTTAAAATTCAAAATAGATTTAAGATATATTTCTTTTAAATTTCAAATTTAAATCCAAATTCAAATTTAAATTCAAATTCAAATTCAATTTAAAATCAAATTTAAAATCAACTCAAACAAATATATATATATATATATAATTTAAACGAACCCAAATTCAATTTGTAATTAATAATTCTTTTTTTAAATTTATTTATCCATTTATAACTATATTTAAAAACATCACATTATTATTATTATTTGAAAATAACAATTTTGCCAATTTTAAATAATTAATGAAAGAGATTATCACATTTTAAATTGCTTGAAATTATGGGATATCACATTCCTACCCCTTAGAATCTTTTCGTCCTCGAAAAGGAACGAAACCAAAATTTGTTAAAATACTTAATATCAGTTAAATTTTCTCTTTGAACATTTTTAAAGCACTTTAAAATCTATATAATGCTATAAAATAGTTATTATAAAAATACTTTTTTATAACTCGATGTCTCAACTAGTCTATCATCGTTCTCATAGAAATTCAGTCATACATTGATCAGGCATAGGACTGAAAATCTATAAGTACTTGGTAAACCCGTTTTCAACACCCAGTGTGTAACGACCCGTATTTGTAAACATTTAAAATTATTAAATTAAATAAGATTTTTGAATAAATTTGTTAGGAAAAAAAATTAAGACTTTACTGATACAAATTAAATTATAATACAAGTTACGAGCTTAAGTAAAATTTCTATTAATGAAACATGTTTGCAATAATGTAAGGATGATAACAAATTCTAGTGTGTATTTTAATAACATTGGTTTGAGTGAAATTAACTATTGTCTGAATGTAAATTTCGAATTGATTGGAATAATAAATGTTAAAAAGGAATAATAAATGTTTCTTTATAAAAGAAGAAATCATATGTTTATTTATTTAAAATGTTTAGTAGCTTAAAGATTAACTGTTGAGACGAGAAACTATTATTTGGTAAGAAATGTATAATTCCTATTTGTATCCAATAGTGTATAATATGTTTAAATTACTATTAGATAGGAAATAATTGTTCTATTTTTCATTAAATTAATTTTGTCCATTTTGAAATTCATCTTTGTAAACAATTGAAATTAATGTAATTGAATAATTTCAGTTAATGGTAGAGAGTACACCAAATTATAAATTAATAGGTGTAATTAATCATAGCTTATGCTTTGTGAAAATATAAAGAAAGTTGATTTAATGAAAAGAACATTTATATCAAATAAAATGAACGTTTCATTTGTGCATCATGTTTAATTTCATTAAAAATGAAGAATAGAATGATAGATTTAAAGGAAGAAACATATGCATATTTGAATTGTGTTTTAGCATATAGATGGATTACAAGAGTAGAAAAATAATTTATTTAAGTAAGTTATTTATTACTCTGCTGTATAAGCAACAAATTTATAAACGTGTGTACATGAATAAAGGAAAAAATTATTATATTTTTCATCCAATTTAGTTGTCTGTTTTGAAATTTAACTTGTAAGTAATTGCAATTAATGTAATTGAAATACTTCAATTAGAAGGGAAGAAAACGTCGATTGCAATTAATAGATTTAATAAAAATAACGCACGTTTTGTGTCAAACAGAAAGGATGTTTTATTGGAAACAAAATATCATTTTGGGAAAACCAAATTGAACATTTTCATTTTAGGGTAATTACTTTTATTTATTATGCACAGATAAAAAAAACTAAATGCATACAAATTTGAATATTATTTGAGTTAATGAAGTTAATTTGGTTACGTTTCACCAAATGAATTTGAAAAGGGTTGTGCGATGTACATGGTTCCTTCATTTCTTTTGTTATTAATTGTTGCATGTACGTTTTAAAATAATTTTTTCATTATTAATACTTGATATGTTCATTTCTCCTTCTGTTTAATACCTGAGCCTAGAGTTTTAGTTTGTATTTAATTATTGCCATCTTATTTTCGCGTATAAAAAAATTTCACTTTCCTTTGATTTACAAAATTTTCCATTTCTACGTACATTTCTTTATGCATTGTTAATGCCTAAAGCTTTCAAAATAAGACGTGACATTTATTTTTGTCTCTCCACCTAAATTTCCTAATTATTAAATAACCTACAGCTTATTTCTTTCATTTACAGTATATATTTGTGTTCGTTTTTTTGTCAAGTTTTATCGGGTTTGTTTTAAGACTAATGGGCTCCTAGTAAACCAAGAGACCTAGGAACCTTAAGAGACTTTGGATCCTTCCTTTTCTCACATATTGACCTTCTATTTTCCTACCTGACTAAAACCAATTACATACAAAAATTGCTCATTTGAGAAACTTTCTGTGTACTCTTCTTCTTCCTTAAATCTGCAGAAAACTCCAAACCCCAAAAATCCTAAATCTCCAAATCAATTTCCATCCTTCCTCCTTCAAAACCCAAGCCTACCTCTCTCCTCTTACCGCCACCTACCTCCATCACAACCCACGACAATAACCCACGACCAAGGCCCTCTCTTTCCTCTTCTCTTCTTTCTCTTCTTTCCCTTCTTTTCCCTTATTTCCATGGCTTCTATATTCCAATAAACTACTCCAAATCCAATATTTTTTTTTGAAACGGTGTATAATTTCAATGGAAACAACTTTGTTGTTAAACCCTTCTTTCCATTTCGAACAGTTCTATATCAAAACTTCTACCTTTCAAGTCCTTTCCCGAGTCCAGTTTTGGATGAAAATACACCATATTGTGTCAAACATACCTCCTTAAGAAATGAACCAAATTATGATTCTTTTTTGCAAATCATTTATTTTTTCAATGGACTCAACTTTCTTTTCGATCAGTTCTTCAAATTCCTTAACTTTCTATGCCAAAAACTCAAATCTTTTTGAAGTATATTTGAACTCAGATTTTCAACTCAGAAAACACCTCTGTTTGTTTTGACCATAGCTTCCTCAAGAAAAAAAGCTTATTGAGTGATTCTTTTTTTTAAATGGAGAGAAAAGAATTTGCAACAATATTCTAGTTAGTCACTTTTATAAATTCAGTAATATGCTAGTCGGTATATTTTCTAAAAGATGACCTAGTTTCTGGTTTGTCCGCTGTTCAAATTTGGGCATTTAATTGGATTTTAGTTATCAACAAATCAAAGGTGAGTGTTTTAACCCACTCACAACTACTAAATTATCTTATGTTGGCTAAATTAGATTTATGATGTTATTAGAAGTTTATAAATTGTTGTTTGGTGTTATAACTTGTCATTTAGATTTAATTTGAATTGATATTGAATTTTATAGCCATGTAATTAATATTGAATATAATTTCTAGCTAAACACCTAATAATGATAACCAATTAATTATTGTGATTTATTTTGCTAATTTGGATGTTGATTGTGATTTATGTTATTGGTTGAAATTTTGGATGATTGGACGTTTATTTATGCTTATATCTCTGTTATCACTATAGATTGAAATAATACATACCCGGATGATCTTGTAGATTAGGGAAATCATTTTGGGTTGAAATGATAAACTCGAGCGGTTTTCATTGATTTGAAAATTTTAATTTTAGATATTGGTTGAAATGATATGTGTATATATATATATACATATATATATATATATCCATAAAATTTCTTGAATTTGGATTATGTATTGGAAATGAATTATTTACAAGGTTTAAGTTAAACTTCGAAATTTTTTAAATTAGAATGGTTAAAATTAATACCTCGAATTGTTCTAAATCTTTTGATAATTGTATTCACGTTGTACACTTGATAGGAGATGGAAAATCCCCTAACATCTCTAAAGCCATTGCACTCACCTTTTATTTAGGATTAACTTTACTTACATAAGATCTTTTAGTTCTGACTCGATTGTTTTGTTTTCATTACACTCGGGTCAGTCTGATCTTTTCAGTGTATTGAAGACTATTTTCTAGAGGACGAAGACGAAGATTTAGCATATTATCACTATTTATCATAATTATCCCACTACATCATGTACTCCGCTGCATTATTTGTTTATTCCTGCTGTATGTATAACTCTGATTCTAATTGTGAAAGTGTAGTCATATGTTATTTGTAAAACAGCTTCATGAACTGTTTATTTGATTATTATATTTTGTTATTCCGCTGCGAGATTCTGTGCTTTATTTTTCCTTCTTTTCTTTTATTTTCTTATTTACCCCATTAATAATCCTTACTACTGAATGGTTTGAATTAGACATGTGTGGTTTATTGTCGATTTAAACCATCCAAAAAGGTGGGTCATTACACAGTGAAAAAACTTGGAAAATATTTTTTTTTGAAAATATAGAAAACATTTTTGAAAATAGAGGAAACATCTTTGGTGAGAATGCACTGGAAATCATCACCCCTTCCATGGTCGTAGTTAACCCGATGGTTACGTTGCCATCCCAGCAGAATTCATAGATAATTGTAGGCACTCCACGCCCCTCGATTATACCATGGGACCCGCTACAGATCGCAGCTACATCTAGGGTTACGTTGCTATCATGGAAAAAACCCATATAATTATAGGCACCAACGATCTCGAATTTTGCATCCAAATAAAATGAAACTTCTCCACTCGACCATAGATCGTAGTCTACCGATGTTACGTTTCCTTCCCAGACAAATCAAGCGTAGACCATTGACACCCACCTCCACACAATTTCCGCTATAGTCCATAGTAGATCGCAGCGACATTGAGTTACACTGTCGTCACATCATAACCCAAATGCCTCTGTAGGCAACAGCGCCCTCGACTTTCGCTATCCAATAATCCTCAGGAACTTCAGTTTGTCCGTACTTCCTCACAGAATTCACTTTAGAGCCTCCTCCTTGGGGCTTAAGGCAGTACCAACCTATGGTACTCCTAAGAAGCTCCAGAGCCATTTTCAAAACACTTTATACTATACACATATAGTATTTTCCAAATCATATATAAATCTCCTTTTCTCAAAATCGATTATTTCAAAACCGATAATTATTATACTAGGCTTTCCAAATTTCCAAAATTGAGTTTTCCCCAAAAATCAAAAGCCTTTTCAAAATCCATAGGTTCCAAAACATTTTTACCAAAATCACTCTCATAAAATCCTTCATATATATATATATATATATATATATATATATATATAACTTTGAAAATCATTGGAACACTTCATACTTGTATAAATTCCCTTTTTATACATCAAATATTTTCAAAAACCTTTTTTATTCGGGCCAACAAGGGGAGTTTATCAATGATATAACAAATATATATAACTCTATTTATGACAATAAAATATTCAAATTTGATTTTCTCTTATAAAGTTACTTACTATATCACTTACTTTTCAAAAAGTGAATTTCAAAAGATATCAACCTTTACCTTTATTCATATATATTCTCCAAAATATACTTCTCTTTCAAAAATCATTTCACAGTTTTTATCCATAAATTTTCAATATCAATTTCATTCAAACCCATACGACGTACGCATGTCATCCGTATGTTATATCATCTGTACGCTAGATCAATCTAATCGCTCACTCGATCACACAATTTCATTTCCGAACTAGTATCGTCCATCCGACTTCCTAGTGCAGACTCAGATCTGGTTTCTTGATCAGAAATCGTCATTCTCTTTGCATAGCCTAACTATGATAGAGAATATCTAAAATCAATCAAAAATCCATACCCAGATTTGCCGTCGAAAATCGAGTGAAAAATCCCAACTCGAATCGATATACTATCTCGAAATTCTATGCTCGAATCTGGATCAAATTGTTATGCGAATAGAATAATATACGTATATCCTACGTCTCTATCCCCATTGATTATTACCCAAATCAGTTCCCTTTTCTATTCATTTTGATTTCTATTCACTTATTCACATTTTCCTCAATCCCCACTTGAATTATCACTTTAATTCTTATCTCTATTCGTATTTAATAATAAACAGTTTGAACTCTGTCCAGCTTAAATTTAGAAAATAGCTTGAAAAATTAAAAATAGATAAGTAGTTTAAAAATGATTATTAGTTATAAAATAGTTGTAAAATAGTTAAGTAATTGTAAAATAGTAGGAAAATAGTCAAATGGTTATAGAATATTTAGGTAATTGCAAAATAGTTGTAAAATAAGTATAAGACATTTTTGGGTTTTAAAAAGAAAATTTATAAAGTAAATAGTTAAGAAAATAGATTTAAGAAATTTTATATTAAAACAATTTATTTTGAAAATAGTCCAGAGCCAAACTGTTTAATTCACAATCTCCATTTCCAATCAATTTCCAATTTCCCAAATTCAAATCAATTCCCGTTTGAATTTTCAAACTTATACAACTTTAATTTCACTTCAAATTAATTCAATTCAAATTTTACATTTGAATTTTATGCTTATCCATCAATTGCGATTTCAATAAATTCAAATCAAATTCAATTTGAGCTAACTCTATTCAAATCTCAACTTAAAATCATCTCGAATTTCATAAATTTGAGTTAAATTTTAAATGTTGACTAAATCCTTTATATCAAAACCTCTATTTTTAAATTAACAACTTAAAATTTTAAACCATTTAATTCCGAGTCCAAGTTTTAAAGTTTCCATTTAATTTCTGCGATGGATATAAAATATCACAATCCACTTCTTAATTCATTTTAAACAAACCTATTCACAATTTCATAGATTATTTATAACAACGGGATGATATTAGGATAAGTCAAAGTAAATAAACATCCGATTTATTTAAAACATCCATCAATAGCATCTATTACCCATACCCAGAACTCAAACCCATTTGAGATCTTATATAACTCCTCCCAAATCAAACCATTTAACTTCCCTAAGTTAAATTTCAATTTCGTCTTGAAATTTTCAATTCAGGTTGTTCATTCCAGACTTATTTAATTTCCTCAAAGATAAATTCAATTCAATTTAATCTAGTCAGCTTTACCCAATTTGAATTCCCATTTCATATTTTAAATTTTATATTAATATCCAATCCCATTTATAAGTTCAAAAACTTATCACTTTGGGTTTTCACATCACATTCCAAGTAAAAATTTAAAACTCGGCACTTAGATTTTATTTCAAATCATCTCTGATATTATGTATATCCCTCATATATACATATTTATTTCCTTTACACACAAAGTTATACCTTAAATTTTCAACTACCTTTGGTTTTAATTCAAACAAATTTTTTAGTTTTCTAAACAACTCTTGTTTGAAACAGGACCTTCATTCAAATAATACTATTTATTATTTCTTTTAGCACTTTGAAACAAATTCCAAATTTTCTAGACTTAGATTTAAAACTTCACAACTTAAATCATCTTCAATTTATAAGTCATACTTATCTAAATTGTTGTTTCCTTAAAATATTTCATTCGGCTTTTCATTAGAAAACAAACATCCCATCTTTAGCTTATTCAATTTGCATATATCTAATTCTTATTTGGTTGTATTTATATTACCACCTAAATCTTATGATCTTGATTCAACTTTAATAATCAACAACCAATTATCTTGATATAATAGAAAACTATTGCTTTATATATATGTATCAAAATATAGTCTTATATGAGAATCGTTTACTTTTGAAACCATTTTAAAACCTTTATATAGGAAAATAACAAGTATGCTCTGTTACACATATACACACTCAACTCATTCTAGGGTATCATTGACCCTATCCTTAATGAGTACATCCACCAGAGCCAAGGTTCTCGCTTAACCATCAGCTCTGGTACCAAATGTAACGACCCAAAATTTTCGACTCCGAAAATCCCAGATTGTTAAAGAAAGAAGAAAGAAGAAAAGAAGGAAAATGGAAAACAACAACATCTCACATTCGTAGTGGATAAAATAAAATAGCAAATAATAGCATTTAGCATTTTAAAAAGAAAAGCTGTAATTGTTACTTTACATACAATCCATCAGAGTACAATCACTTATACATAAACTGGACAGTTATACAACTTGTTCCAGACTACAATCCATACATACAACATAGTCTCATATACACAGCGGAAAATTTCATACGTTCCTTCCATCCAGCTCGCCTCCTAAGCTCCAGAAACGCCCTAACCTGATAAACTATAATACTCGGTCTGATCCGAGCATTACATCAAAGTAACACCCGGGTCAGGCTGGAAACCAGCGTGAGTAAACCCATATAACTTGATACCACTAAGTTATAATATACTTAAATTCCGGGGTAAATCACCCTTCACTACGAGTTCTTAACTTGTTATAGTCAACACTTATTTCACAAATCAATCTCTAAGTACCCTTACTTAGTTTCAATGGTCTGGTTCACTTAAATTATTTCAATCCAGCCTATTGATTATACATATCAAGTCTATAAAGAATTATAGTAGATTTCAAATCGAAGTGGTTTCGGGTATTTACTGATACCCAACTCTGGTCTCTTCGAATCTCAAGTCATCTTAACCCAAGTTATTCAAGTGAAATACAATTCAAACTTTAAATACAGGGTGTCACCTTTACACAGTAATTCATCATCGATAGATAACCACATTATCCCAGTTTAAACCAAACGTACCATATCACATTGTTTCACAAATCACATATTAGAAATATTAACTAATCTAAGGTACACAATATCATTCAATCGTTCATAAGAAAGATTAATACGTCATACCATTTCTAATTAATTCAAAATAAATTAAATTAATTACTTCAATCACTTTTACTCCTACTTACTTAACATTAATTAATTTTAATTATCCCTTAATTATCCTCTTTAATTACATTAAATAATTAGCCTTTAAGTAATAACACAAATTAATTAATCTTCACCCCTTCACATTAATTACATTATCCTTAATTAATTACTCAAATTAATAATCCTATAATTACTTACATTGATTAATTATCTTTTAATTAATCATACTCATTAATTAACTAATCTCTTAATCAGTTTCCTTAACTAATCAATCCTTTAATTAATTAATCCTTTAATTAATTAATCCTTTATTAATCCTTAATTACTTCAATTAAGTAATTCCCCTTTAATTACTTTCATCAAGTAATTATCCATTGGTTAATTATCCTCAATTAATTAACTTTTGATTATTAATCAATTTAACCTTTAATAACTAATTAAATTAATAAATCTTTAACAGATTCATCTTTTAATTACTTACATTAAGTAATTATCATTTAAGTAATTAATCTCCAATTACTTTATTAATAAGTCTTTAATTACCATGTAATTAATTTCTAATTACCAATTAATAATCTCTAATCAATTATTTTAATAATCCTTAATCATTAATTAAGTAAATTAATTAATTACTCTTTAATTATTTTATTAACTTAATAAATCTCAAATCATTAAAACCTTAGTTAACCCTAAGATAAAAAAAATTCTTTACAATGACTTAATTATCATTAGCATATGTATTTAAAACATTATTCTTTTTAAATTACTTTTAAAATTCATTTCTAATTTAAGATTTAAAATAACTTACAATTTAACTTAACAAATTTAAGTTAAACAAGTTACAAAACTTCTTAATCAAATGTTAAAGAAACATTTATTACATATAAAGGAAATTTATATAAGAGAAGTTTTCAATCTAAATTGTTTAAATTTTCAAAACTTTGCTTTAAAAACTTTTTTTAAACTGTTTTAAACCTGCTTCGGGTCTAACCTGAACCCCACCCGAGATTAATCTCGAGTTTCCCTTCTTCTTTTCCATTTTCAAAAAATTAGTTTATTTTTAAGTTAAAAACCCGTAGCACGAAAAATCTCCCACGATCTACTCGAATTTTTACTCGAGTCTCCTTACCCAAATATCCGAGTACTCCTTCGAGATCACTCACTACCCAAACTACTGACACCACAGAACCACTGTGCACCTGCATAGATGATTGCAACGTCACTGACCACCGTCGACACCTTCAACCCATTGACGATCTCCAAATCCTTTGATCCCGACCCTCAAACCACTAGCACAAGCCCACGATCAAAATCGAGCACTTAGTTGATACTGGAAACAAAACCCAAGCCTAAAAAACCCCTCGTCCAAGTGATTCCGACCACCAGAGGTTACCAGCCTCTGACCACAACTACGTCGAAGCCTGACGCTTCCATTCCCCATCCTATGATCAAACTCAATGCTATAGAGATGGTGCGATGATCGTGTTACCAGACTCAACTCAATTTAGGGTTTAAAACCCATTTCGACCCACCGCCGACGCCACGGTGGTCAACAAGACCAGCCACCATTTTTTCTGGCCTAGCCACCCCCAAACGAAACCACGATCACCCTGGAACCTCCGGCCATCAGAATTTGCTCAAAAATCACATTCTGGTCATTACCAAAATGCACACTCGATACGAATCTAAAAATTGAGATTTCCATTTGAAAAATCCTAATTTTAGATAATGATTCGGATTATACACCTGAATCGAAGAATTAAGATATTTGAATTTTATCGTATCTTAAGTTTCCACTGTTCTTCTTGGATTTCCAAAAAATTACAAATTTAATTTACTTAAATAAAATTTTAAACCTTAACCTATGTTTAAACAAATGGGTTTTTTTTGAAACCCAAGTCCTAATAGTGATTAAATAAAAAGACATTGAATTTTGATTTTATTTTTAACTCTGTAACCTCGAAACAGAGAAGCACAAACATGCACAGTTCGAACACAAACAACATACAGAATTCACACTTATATATGCACATGCAAAAACATTCTTCATCACAGGAATTCACATGCAACAAACATTTATCTACTTAAGCTTTTAAATAAATGTTTACTCACCTGTTATAGAGCTTTTGACACAGTTTTGAATTTTGAAAACTTGAATTGTTTTGATTCCTGAAAGCTTGTTACTGGAAATTCTTTGTTGTTGCTTTGAATAATGATCTGGAATCACTTGAAATCTGAAGCTAGTCATTGTTGAGAAGGTTTAAATTTGAAGCAGAGATGATCTTGCTTGATTCTTCTTAAGTTGCTTGTTTTAATCTCAAGTTTGAAAAATGTTATAGGCTTTTATAGAGTTTGACAATTTGTTAAAGACTTATGTTTTGATTTGTTTGAAAATGTTTACAGGTTTGTATGTTGATTACAGACTTGAGTTTTTTTCTTTGCTTTTGAAAAGAGAAGATAGGAAAAGAAATGGAAAAGAGGGGTTAGGAGTTTATATAGTGTTAATTAGGATTTATTAGAAATTAAAGAAAATGAAAATAAAAAGACGGCACTTGTAAAATTACTTAACATTTGTCATTAACAGGTATTATTTTACTTACATTTGTTAAATGGTACTTATTTAGCTTACATGTGTAACTATGCATGAGATTAATTAATTTTTAAATGCTTATAAAGCTTTTATATTTACTTTACTATTTAATAAATACATTCTTAATTTATATAAATAAAATTCTTTAAAGAAAATAAAATAAAAACTAATTATATTCTAAATAAAATCACTTATAACATATTTTAAAATTCAAAATATATTTAAGATATATATCTTTTAAATTTCAAATTTAAATCCAAATTCAAATTCAAATTCAATTTAAAATCCAATTTAAAATTAACTCAAATATATATGTATATTAAACAAACCCAAATTCAATTTGTAATTAATAATTATTTTTTTAAATTTATTTATCTATTTATAACTATATTTAAAAACATCACATTATTATTATTATTTGAAAATAATAATTTTACCAATTTTAAATAATTAATAAAGGAGATTATCACATTTTAAATTGCTTGAAATTCCGGGATATCACAAATTGACTATTTATATTTTCCAACTAATTCTTCTTCCTTTTTATTTTTAGTACACACATTCCCTCAAACACTTCTATGGTGTTCTACAAATAATAGAAAAGAACTAGCCATATCTTTTAGCTTGAGTAGGAATGGACAGCATGATTCAATGTTATTCTCTTGAAATATACTAATTTATCAATAGTAAAAATAGTTTATGACTCCATAAATATACAAGATATAATGCTATGAATTTGTTCAATGTTATGTCAGTTTACAGGATTTGAAGATATTTTCAAAAATGATTTTTTTTGCTTAACTTGGCGCATCCATTTCTTTATCTCCCACTAACAACATACAGTTGACTTCGATGACAAGTGATTCTTCTTGTTATGAAAATAAGACCATTAATACTCTTGCTGTTAATCTCTAACTTTTATTTTTTAGTGCGCTTTTATCCAAACTGAACAATAAATTTAGGTTGACCTAATGAATCTTTTAATATTATCAGCATATTTTTCCTCCATGTAATGATTTTTTAATTAGCTGTTTATGAACCATCATAAAATCATTAACTATCCACGAAATATGCACAACTCGGTTGTAATAGCTATTGTACAACAACTTAACTCAAAATATGCATAACTCGGTTGGAATAACTATTGTACAACTACTTAACTCAAATATCTAACTCAATTATAGTACAAAATCCTATAAAAACACCCATTATGATAACATTGTTAAATGTATTAAATAGTTCATCGTTTTTATTTTAATTGTACGCTCGAAAAGCTATTATGAATTTGAAATATATATGATAATAGATCATATTTTAAATGCTCTCTAATTAATTATACATTTAGTTAAGTGACATAAATAAATCTTGCTTTTTTTGTTGAAGTAAATGTTAAATATATCTTTGAAGCTCCTTTTTTAAATCGAACCACATGAAAGATATGATAACAGATCATATATACATATATATGTGTATACCTCATAGGATCGCATAGTTGGTCTGATGTGATGTTTGGTGAAAAGAGATCAATTGATTTAACAACATTAATAGTGATGGACGTAATACTCTATGAATTATCATGAGTATGTGTTGTGAGTTTGGTATATAATTTCTCAGAGTTTAATGGTGAAGCTAGATCTCTAGAGTGTGTTAAATAAAACTATTTGCACTTTGACTTCAAGTCAATTTAATAACATGAATCATAAATGGCATCATCAAAGCTTTAATACCTAATATGTATATATAAAAAGCATCGTTGGAATTATATTGTTCCTTGAAGGAAGACAAAAAATATATCATTTGGACATCCTCATAGTGGTTAAAGCACACATAGGTGGGCATTTGTACTTGTATACAAAAAGATATTTAGTTCGTACTTTTAATTTACAAGATGAAGTTGAACACATAATCCATGTTCTAAGTTTTTTACATTCAAGTGCGGTGTAGATACGTATAAAATTGCCTTTTTATACACTATTAGAAATGGCTCAAATAGCAACAAACAGTTACTATGGTTGCCAACAGCCCCGTCAAGACATTTTCGACGGCTTTTGACTGCTGACTATTTATGTTAGTCAATTTATCATATTATTATAACTTATTAACTATAGGAATTTAAAATTTCTTTAAAAATACTAATTTAATTTCAAAAAAATATTAGAAGATATTTTTTATTCAATTAATTAAGTTTATGATGGTTTGTGATTAAATAATTAGTATTTTCGATAATGTTTTGTTGTGTAATTCGATATTTAAATTCATTGAAAATCAAACTTAAATGATCAATCTATGAAACTTTTAGTCCATTTATTATACAACTTCGGTGAAATTTATGATGCATAATAAGTTTATGAATTTAAATAATTTTTTAAACATTATGTAACTAATTATGAATTTTTAAATGTATTCAAACTTGTAACTTCATAAAAAATAAAATATTCGAAAGAAAAATATATTTTTTAATCTTATGATGATCCAAAGTATTTGGGACCTGCTTCCAAAATATGATAAGAAAGTGAATAAATTATGTGCCGATCATGGTTCTCAAATTATAATCGTTCGTCTACATTTGGACTAATGCCTCCCATTCAAAGCCCAAACAATCTTCAAACGAGATGAAATTCATGTCATATATACTTTATAATGTATTTATCTAATCCATATAGCTAAATGAAAGGAAAAACAATTAGACCCAAAATATATTATTTTCCGAGGAGTTACATAACACTTGGTATATATTGGTAGAACCACTTCTATGAAAATAACTTGTATGAAGTCTCACTTTTTTCAGTCTGTTCTTTTTGATCCAACCGTACAGTTTGAATAAATACATAATAAAGCATATATGGTTTGAATTCGTCTCGTTTGAAAATTGTTTGACCTTTGAACGAAAGATTTAGTTCTGGATGTCGACGAACGACTATAAATTTAAAAATTATGATTGACACTTTATAATATTTATTTTCCTTTCATATTTTGACCGTGTGACAAAAGTATTTAGGTCTGAGTGCCGGACATTATGAAAACATAACTATTGGAAAACCATCAAGAATAATCCAACACACTTTGTAAGTGAAAAAAGAACAAATATTTGACTATGGTTTCCATAGTTGGCGCGAAAGTAACAACCACTTAAAAATCCTTAAACTTATATTTCATCATAATAAAAGATTTAAATGTATTTCACCATACTAACAAATGCAACTGAAAATCAAGCAACATACAACAACACAAAGGTATTTGTACAATAAGACATCAAAACTACTAACCTCCAAAGAATTAAGTCCATCTTGGAAAGCTTAAGTCTCATTAAATATCAAAAGGCCAAAGGTCTAAGGGCAGCCCCACTCGATCAAAACCCTTCTCTGGAGGGTGCGGTTGGAAATTGGTAGTTCCTTAACACATTTCTCGCTAAATTAAACCACCCACCATCTTGTCCTCTTCCCTCCCCACCTCTCGTTACGCTTGAAACGACCAATGTTGAATTACCATTATGCCCTCCTTCCCACCTCCTCCACCACCACCCACCACTTTTTCCTACTCCGACAATGGCTTCATTTAAATTTTTTTGAAGTTTTGATTAAGTTTTCTGTAACTATTGAAAATTTTATGGTCATCTATCAATTTGACCATATTTTGTTTGTAGAGTTTTAGGGAAAAATTTAGCTCTATGTGGTGTAGGACTAAATTGCTGAGATTTAGATTGAAACTTTCATTTTCTTGCTCCCTTATAAATATATCCTTTCAAGTTTTTATGCCTCGAGTATTGGTTAATGAGATGGTAACTGAGCTTCTTTTACCTTTAGATTTTTATTCTGATTTTGTGGTTGTACCATATTTTGATTTAGGGATTTTTGGATTCCTCCTTTTCTCCAAATATCCTCTGTTGTTATCGAAATAAGAAGGCTACTCCTAGTAAGCATTTCTTTTGAGGCCATAGATAGTCCTTTTACCATTTTACACCAACTGAAATCCTTCTTCATCAATAATAAAGCCTCATTTTGAAGAATATCTGATATTAGAGCAATAGCCTATATATAGAGGTCTATCTAAGATGCTTTTTTTAGGAGTGGAAGGAAATTTTTCTTGAGAGGAGAGCACAATTTCTACCATAGCTAAAGGAGAAAACATAAACTAATTTCAGATTATTTTATAAACTAGATTTTTTTCTATCTCTATTCCTTTTTTTTTGAAGTAATGTTAATACTTCACTATATTACAGTGTAAATTCATGAAGCAAGATGTAAAAAACTTATGTAGGCTTAATGCTTACATATGTGGAGTCATACATCTTACTATGACCATCGATATAAGATTACAATGTATTAACTTTAACAACATAATGATAAAAAATGCATTTTAGTAAAATATGAAGACTTGGTACAAAATATTTTTGATAAAAAATGAGGTGGTTTTATCACATAGGAAAACGATAATTATCAACCGTTAGGTTTAGTAAAATATAATTGCTGAAACTTTTTTTATGTGTTTTGTAAATATCAATGCTTTTAAAAGTCGAGAACCCAAGAGGCCATGACATATCGGTTTCAAGTATAACTTAGCATCTACTTTTCATATATGATTTATATTTTAATATTTGACCTTGATATAACACTGAATTTTGTAAACTAATATTTGCAATTTGAATTGCTAATTTTGAATTAGATTTAACCAAATAAGACTTGATAAATAATGTAAAATAATTTAAGTATGTCCACACATGTTTATCTCTTATATAGTATTTTAAATCCAAGGACTCTACACGTTTTTAGTGAAAAAACCATTTTGTTGTTAGGCAACAAGAGTCTCCGTTAATGTTTACCAAAAGTTGTTATTCTAAAGTGAAATTATTTTCCTTAATTTTTTGGAAAACAACACATTCACATTTACGTTTACTGGAAAAAAATTATAATACTCGCGCTTATAAAAAGAGCAAAAAAATTTGCACCAATATTTTTCTTGGAAAGGGACCATGAATCAATAAGGAGCCCGTCATTTTAGAGACCTTGTAGTTAATTGAGATTCGTATTTTATTATGTAAAATGATAGTTATTTAGCCATCTTGTATTATTTGGTTTTCATAGTAATATGAAGTGATCAGTCAATCGTTTTAAAATACAAATATTTTTGCAATATGTCCGCTTTTCGGCTCCGTTTCGAATATCTAGAAATATTGACAGTTCCACTTAGTTTCAAAATTCGAAACTTTCGATTAAGTTTGACTTTCGTTTTTATTACTTTGAAAACTTTGTGGACATGTACCAATTTAGCCATATTTTCTTTTTGGACTTTTAAGAAGGGAAGTTGCATCTGGTGCAGGTTAAATAGACAACCATGTAACAAAAATTTGAATCGTATATCTCCATATTTTAGTTATCCAAAATCGAATTAATTTGATTGTTAAGTCTTTTGATTGTGAAGTAGTAAGCAATATTAAATCCTAGTTCTTTAGCAGGCCTTAATCCAACAACAGGCTCAAAACCCAACGTCTCAAACAATAAAACTCAATTTCCTATAATCGTGACTCTCTGTGGCCTAAAGCCATCGATCTTAAACGATAATAACCTAACAGCGTTAAAGACAACTCTCTTAAACATCGGCCAATATAAACCATTATCCTGTCCCACAGAACGTAAAGAAAAACCTAATTGGTTGCCGCCTCTTCCTCTCTTCCATAGTCAAATCTTTTACTGGACTATCTACCTTCTCGGGTAATTCTGCAAAATCAATTTTTCTCTTTTTTTATGCCATCGCCCGAAACCCCATTTTTTGGAGAAATTCTGATCCGATTAACGCTGAAACTTAACAGAATGCGTACGATTTTAGTATGCGGGCGGAATTTTGGATCATGATTTCTATATGAACATGACCTGCATACGGAAATTTAACTAAAGCTAGTTTGATTTTTTCTGGAACCATATTTGTAAACATTTAACGGAGATGGCTCAGAGTGTTGTGTAACGGCGGTCGGAACAAGCTCCCCATCTCCCGCACGTGGCGTACGCATATGGGTTGGCACACACTTTGTTGTAACAAAAGGAATCCCCAATGTTACATGCCTACCAACCCATATTTATACACCACTTTTCCATATTATTTAGCGATGTGGGACTTTTTTTCCAATGTAAACCGTCGTTCCTCCATTAAACATGCGAGACAACCCTAATAGTCTCCCCCTTGACTCGCATCCCCTTTCTGTAACCTTTGAGAGTACTGCCGTGTCTGCATGGCCCAGTCCGTAACCATCGGCTCCGATATCACTGTTGAAATATATGTTTAAAAAAAATTGGAGACTAGAGAGAAGAAACTTGTTCTCACTAATCCACACAATTCACACACAAAGAGAAGAAACTTGTTCTCACTAATAATTCTTTAGTATTATTTTTCTTTGCTTGATTGCATTCTTGATTGATTACAAAATGAGGAGAGAGCTTCTCTATTTATATGACTCAATAGAACATTCTAGATGTAGAATATTCTAGAAACATGACTCATTTGACAACTCTAGAACTTTCTTTTAAGAAAACTCTAGAAACATGACTTTTATACAATTCTTATTTCTAGCAACTAATATAAAATTCTAGAGCTCTCTCCAAATTCTATTAAATACAAGAATATTCTAGAAACTTTGATAATAAGAAAATTCTAGAAATTAACAAATCAAGTTTAATATTTCAACACCCCCCTTTAAACTTGATTTGCCCCCCTTTGAGCTAAACTTTTACGCATACCAAGTTTCTTCTTTAGCTCCTTGAAAATCTCCAACTTCAAAGGCTTCGTTAAAATATCGGTAGTTTGATCTTGCATCTTGCAATGCTTGACAACTACTTCTCCTTTCCCAACCAAGTCTCGAATGAAATGATACTTGATTCTTATATGCTTGCTCCTCCCATGAAAAACTGGATTTTCGGAGAGTGCTATAGCAGAATTGCTATCACAATATATAAGTGGACTTTCTTTTGGAGTATGCTTAAGTTCTTCTAGCACCCATTTAATCCATAAAGCTTGACAACTAGCTAAAGATAGTGAAATATATTCTGCCTCGGCGGTTGAGAGAGCCACAACTTGTTGTTTCTTTGACATCCACGTGATTGCACTTGATCCAAAATAGAAAACATTTCCTGAAGTACTTTTACTATCATCAACACTTCCGGCCCAATCACTATCGCAATATCCAAGCACCTTAGGATCATTTATCTTTTGTTAATAAATTCCATCCCCAAGTGTTCCACGCACATATCTCAAAATTCTTTTTCCGGCATCCCAATGTGTCTTCTTTGGTTGCTCCATGAACCTACTAATCAAGCTCACACCATATGTAATGTCCGGCCGAGTGGCTGTCAAATACATCAAACTCCCAACAAGACTTCTAAACAATGTTGGATCAACATATTTTGAGTTGTCATCCTTACTTAGTTTCAAGTCAACTTCAACTGGAGTGCTAATTGGCTTTGCCTCTTCCATTCTAAACTTCTTCATCAAATCTTTTGCATACTTTTCTTGAGAGATAAATATACCATCATTATCTTGCTTTACTTCAATACCAAGAAAGTAATGAAGTAGACCCGAATCGGTCATCTCAAATTCTTGCATCATACTTCTCTTAAATTCTTTAATATTATCAAGACTATTTCCCGTAAAAATCAAATCATCCACATATAAACCAATGATGAGAATGTTACCTTTGTTCTCCTTGATGTAAAGAGTATGCTCAAATGGACACCTCTTGAATCTCATCTTCACAAAATAGTCATCTATGCGACTATACCATGCACGAGGGGCTTGCTTAAGGCCATACAATGCCTTCTTCAACCGATAGACTTTATGCTCTTCATCCTTTATCACATAGCCGGAAGGTTGATCAATGTACACCTCTTCTTGTAGTACTCCATTCAAGAAAGCGTATTTAACATCCATTTGATAAACTTGCCACTTATTTTGAGCGGCCAATGAAATTATCAAACCAATTGTTTCAAGACGTGCCACGGGAGCAAAAATTTCTTTGTAATCAACACCATACTTTTGCTTGTAGCCTTTCACAACTAATCGTGCCTTATGTTTTTCAACTTCACCTTGTGCATTCAACTTTGTCTTGTAAATCCCTTTGACTCCAATGGGTTTCTTCCCTTCAGGTATTTCAACCAACTCCCATGTTTGGTTCCTTTCAATTGCATCAATTTCTTGATCCATGGCTTGTCTCCATTTGTCTTCCTTGACGACTTCTTCAAAATCAACTGGATCCGCAGTTGCATATAAAGCAAAATCAACAAATTCATCTTCCAAAATTCTTCTTGTTTCTCCATAAATCTCCGCAAGAGGTCTTGTTCTTCTAGGTGCTGATTCTGAACTTGAAGATGATGATCTAGGAGGATAATTAGATGGTGGAGTAGGTGGAGTCGATCCTTCTTCTTCAATTGGCCAAAATGCATCATTATCAAGCAAGATATTTGTACTCTTTTTCTCATTTTTCCATTCCCATGCTTCTTCCTCATTGAAAACTACATCACGACTAATAATAGTCTTCTTTGTGATGGGGTTATATAATTTATATGCCTTGGATCTTTCACTATAGACAACAAAGATGCACTTTTAAGATTTGTCATTAAGTTTTCCTCTCTTTTCATCCGGCACATGAGAGTAACAATTGCTTCCAAAAATACGAAAGTGGGAGACACATGGCTTGTGACCGCTCCATGCTTCTTGTGGAGTCTTTCCTTGAACACTTTTAGTTGCCGCACGGTTGAGAACATAACATGCACATGCTACTGCTTCGGCCCAAAAAAATTTAGGCAATCCTTTTGTCTTCAACATATTTTGAACAAGTTCCATGATGATACGGTTCTTTCTTTCGGCCACCCCATTTTGTTGAGGGGTTGAGCGGACCGTTAGTTGATGATGAATGCAATGAGCCTTTAAGAAATTTCCGAATTCTTCCTCTATATATTCGCCACCACGATCGGATCGGAGTGTCTTTATAGAAAAATCACTTTGCTTCTCCACAAGTGCTTTAAAATTCTTGAATACTTCAAATACTTGAGATTTTTCTTTGAGAAAATAAATCCACATCTTGCGACTATAGTCATCAATAAAAGTGAGAAAATACTGATTACCTCCAAAAGAGTTTGTGCGCATAGGTCCACATAAATCCGAATGCACTAGCTCCACAGGATTCTTTACTCGCCATGCCTTTTCTTTTGGAAATGGATCTCGATGGTGCTTGCCAAAAACACAACTTTCACATACTTGATCTTGTTTGCTAATATTTGGGATGCCTTTCACCATATGATCTTTGCAAATCTTGGATAAAGTGCTAAAACTCAAGTGATTATAACGAAGATGCCAAAGCCATGACTTGTCATTAACAATATTAGCAAAACATGGAAATGCTTCATTTTTAATTTTCAACGGAAACATTTTTGTTTGTGTCATCTTCACTTTTGCAATAAGAACACCAGTTTTGTCTTTGATCTCACATAAATCATTTTTGAAATTCACATTATGTCCCTTCTTTAAAAGTTGCCCAACACTCAAAAGATTGTATTTAAGATCGGGAGCATAATAAACATTAGAAATATAATTTGTACCATGCTTTGTCCGTATCGGAATATCGCCACTGCCTTTGACAATGAGCCTTTTTTCTTAACTTCTCGTTGGACACTTTCATCAAAAATCACAAAGCAGCTTTTATTTCCGGTCATGTGGTTACTACAACCACTATCAATATACTATATATCATCAAAAGAAGCTTCTTGAACATTCAAAGCAAGAAGCATACTTTCATCTTGTGTCTCCAAATTCTCATGTAGAAAATTAGAACTATCTTTTTCATCATTAATTCTTTTAAAACAATCCTTTTGCATATGCCCATATTTATGACAATAATGACATTGAATATTATAAGAGTTACCTCTTTCTCTTCCTCTGTATCCTCCACGACCTCTTCCTCTTCCTTCTTGAGATGGGCTTGAATTTTCACTTTGAATTTGGCATCTATCTTGTCCTCTACCACGGGCTGATCTTCCACCTCTTCCTCTAAAACCACCACGATTAGTGTCTCGAATTTGAAAAGCTTGCTCGGAAGGAGAGACATCAAATTGTTTGATGCGAAGCTCATGAGATTGTAGTGATCCCAACAATTCTTCAAGAGAGAAATTATTCAAATCTTTTGATTCTTCAATAGCAACAATAACATGTTCAAATTTTCTTGTCATACTTCGAAGAATTTTTTCAATAATTCTTTTATCCGAAATTTCTTCACCATTGATTCGAAGTTGATTAGAAATAGAAATAGTTCTATTATAAAATTCCTCCACCGATTCACTTTCTTTCATTTTGAGTAAATCAAACTCACCTCTTAGAGCTTGAAGTCTTACCATCTTTACCTTTTCTTCACCTTTGTACGCCTTGTTGAGGATGTCCCATGCCTCCTTTGAAGTTGATGCCGAAGAGATCCTTTCAAAAATTGCTTTGTCCACCGCTTGGTACATAAAATAAAGAGCCTTCTTATCCTTGTTTCGAATCTCTTTCAAAGTATTCAATTGTTGTGTTGAAAGTGTTGCTTGATTCTCCGGTTCTTCATATCCATTTTCAACAATCTTCCAAAGATCTTGAGAGCCATACAAGACCTTCATTTGAATGCTTCATTGATTGTAATTCTTTCCCGTCAAACGAGGAAGTTAAGGTTGCAACATATTGTTGGAAGTCATCCCTAAACCTTACTCTGATACCACTGTTGTGTAACGGCAGTCGGAACAAGCTCCCCATCTCCCGCACGTGGCGTACACATATGGGTTGGCACACACTTTGTTGTAACAAAAGGAATCCCCAACATTACATGCCTACCAACCCATATTTATACACCACTTTTCCATATTATTTAGCGATGTGGGACTTTTTTTCAATCTAAACCGTCTTTCTTCCATTAAACATGCGAGACAACCCTAATACAGAGTTGCTACCTATACCATCATCAATCATGCCCATAAAAAACCTTGTGCTTTCACTGTGTCTATACCTATCAGCAAATACAACCGCTGGCTATAAAATTTGTTATACCTGTTCACTTCTCTCCCGCTTAATGCAACGAAGTATATAAAATTTTGAACTGGAAAATGGTATCGACAAGCAATATTACTTACTTAATTGTCACCATGTGTAGTCTGAAGCCAGCCCCGTTTACGTACAGTTAAAAATAATAAAAATAAAAAGAAACAAAAAGAAAAACTAATTTTGATAATGACATATAGTGCTGGCATTACATAGCAACTGATATATAGTAACTTCTATTGCCAGTGTAAATGTCCAAAAATCACGATCACGTTAATTTATTTGGTCTATGGTACTAGGAATGTTCATATATCAGCAGCATTATTTTCTTTTGGCTTAATATGATTGATGACTGACAATATCATCTTAAATAGGAATCTAGCTAAGTGCTCCTAGTATAATATATTAATGTTTATAAAGTAAGAGGATGTTGAAAGAATTACACAATTTATCAATCACCATTATGTAAGTATATGTAGTTACTTTAGCCTTGTAGGGGTTAATAATTTTGCATGGGCTACAACAAATAAAGGTCATATTAGGGCCATTGAAAATGATGTAGTTCAAAGTGTCAGATACTATAACATCATCGTAGTACTGTAAACATCATTTCCGTCTGAATTTTATTTATTTTTAAAAATGCAAAGTGCATGTTGAACTAGTATATTTAAATAGAAGAAACCTTGTACAATGGCTATGCTATACAGTTTATCATGATATGCAAAAAGTAATGGATATATAGTAAATTGGGAAATGTATTGAGGAATATAGTTAAATTAAATAATGTATTTGCACTTTAATGATACAAGTATGATACAGCACGAATTACTAGTAATTATAGTGAGGAGGAATCTGAATTCTCTCCCTGGATCGTAAATGTTATGTCCCACATTATTTCCACCCACATTGGACCCATCCATACCTGCCATTTCATTCTTTGCGATTGGTATAAATACCATAAAACCGTAGTAAATCTCCTAAAAGCCCTGACCCAAAAAGGTATCCTAGATCTCCGAATCGACATCGGACGCTTCGACCTTCCTTGCTTTGTTTTAAAATGCAATTCCCTTGTTAATGTCCACTTGCGGTATGGTTCAATGCCTGCTCAATTACCAGCCCACAAGGATGTTTTTCCTAACTTATGGAAGTTGTCTTTAATCATGTACGATATCAATTATGAATTTTTGGTTAACTTGCTTTCTTCAAGACCGATCATCGAGCTGGAAATTCACCCTTATTATTATGGTGTAAAAAATATTGTCATTGAATCTGAGAGCTTGCAGAAATTATATTTTGGCTGCTGTGATAATCGTGATATTACTATTAAAGATGCTCCAAATCTCGAGACATTCAAGTGTGATAACTTAGAGAGTTATTCCAGAGTGACGATTTTAAATGCACCCAAGCTCAAGGTTCTGAGCAGTATTGACATGGAGATGTCGATGCTCCGATTAGGGAATTATCAGTTTGACATCGATTATATCCACAAGTACATAAAGATAAGCGGTGAAATCACAGACATGCCTTCCTTACGATCCTTGGACATTGCAGTCTATTTTAATCATGCTTATGAGCTAAAATCAGTTCCACACTTTCTAATGTGTTTCCCCTGCTTAGAAACTTTAGAAGTCTGTATAAAAGATAACACTTCCTTTAGTGATTACGGATATTATGAGGTTAGCGATACAGATGGTGCTATTCTTATTGATGATAATTATGGTGGTCATGTTCACCTGATGCCTGACATTAACTGTGTCAAACATCATTTAAAAAATGTAAGGGTAAGTAATTATTCTTCAAGACGGGCCCATTTGGATTTTGTCAAACTCATTGCAGCCAATGCTAAAGTTCTTGAAATAGTGACTATAGTTTATGGCGATGGTTTTTATGAACGAAGGATGAAATCTCAAAAACATTTCCTAATGCAGAATAGAGCTTCTAAGATGTTACATGTTGAATTTCTCAAGAGTGAGTAGAAATTGCATGGTTTTGCTGTTTGTGATGTGAAAGTAGAAAAATGAACAGATGCATATTTACAATTTTTATCAGAATGAATAAGCTATCCTTGTTAGTGTTGTTATTATGTGTGTGCATGTTTTCTTTGTAAGCAACATACAAAATACATATTTTGCATTTTCTATATTTTCTTCATTGTCTGTTATGTACTTGATCAAATGTATATTGAATACATCTTGCAGTTCTTCAAAGATAAATGATTCTTTGCATTGATTGGTGGCTATGGTCACTGTTAAACTCTTTTTGTCTAACCATGGATTCAGAACCTGAACTATATATGTGTGTTCTTGAATTTTCACTCAAGTTGTTTGACTTGTAAACGTTGCATGAAGAACATGCATGTTCATATTAGTTATATGATGTTCCATGTTAATTCGACGTTAAAGTAATATATCTATGTTATAAAGTAAAGTATGATGTTAAAACAATAAAATAAAAAATCTGGGTTACGGGTAGTCATGGGCAGTCTTCTCGCTCTTGAACGTTCGTGGCTTACTTGCACTTTGCCTACATTTATGGTTGTTGTGTTGTTAATAATAAGAGTCAACATTCTTTTTATATTACTAGTATGGACCCGTACTTTGCACACAGATTATTTGTATTATTGTAAACGAAAAGCAAGGACATTTTTGAAATTTCAAAAAGACACCAAGTAAATTAGTTCAACGAATTTTCTTTATTAGTTGTAGAGATGTGAAGACAGTTATTAAATCAATAAAGCTGGAAGGTCCGAGAGATTTTAAAATATTTTATCAGGCATAAAGATAAAAATATCAGTCTATTTTTAGCCTATGTATTGTCTCATCTCTTCTTTCAGACTATCAACCGATTACAAAAGACAGTAAGAAGGGTGCATTCATTCCACGACAAATATTAATCAGATCTAAAGAAATATGGAGCAAAACTATTGTTGCATTTGTTTTCCGACCATGTCCTGCTTACCAGCTATTTCAGAACTATATTGATAGAGTCTGTTAACATTATTCAACTTACAACTTAAATTCTAAGCCTAACGGTCTTTATGTAATATATTTTAATCCTACTGTAGACAACAACAAAATTCGCAAAATTGGCCCATTTACATTTGATGCAAGAGCAGTTTTGTCAAGGTGCTCGCATATAAGTTGTATGGCCCTAGACTTACAACCCTAGACATCAGCTTGGGACTGTTTTGCTTGTTGAGGCATTGTTCATGCTTGAGGCACTGTATCCTACAAAATTTAACTTTCATGGCAACGGATAATTCCACCCTAGATTTTTTTTTTCTTTTTAATGGGCATAATTTCTCCCACTTGCTGCTGGAACAATGGAAGTAATCCACATTTATTTTCTTCTTCCTCCTCTCAAAAATTGATACTGCATGGAGATGCTCTTATAGTAACAAAATTAGCAATTTTATTTGTCACAAACATGGCTCATAAGTTCATGTACGCGAAGTCAGTTTAACACATACAATAATAATTAGATAGTCTATATTGCATAAGAATTTATGACAATGGAGGTACCTTAGGTTATTGATATTTCTTACTAGGTAAATGGTTTTCATTTCAAGAGCCATATATTACATACTAAATATCGATAAATTAACATTGCCTTGTTAGTTGTAAATAAAATAAGCAACCTTTTCATGTTGGAACTTACTAATTTATGTTTATCATTATTTAGCAGTCAGCATATAACATTGTTGATTCGAATTTAAAAATCCTAACACCTAATTCCTTCAAACTAGTATATATCTTAAAAACTAATGTATTTCCACCGTCATCCGCTAGTTGAACCTCACAAATCCTCCATCACATCTTCGCTTCTTTGCTCCCCTGCACCTCCTTGCCTTAGCACTATTGCATCTCTAGATGCGAAGTTTTTATATTATTTTGATTTCATTCAAGTAATTTTATTTTTTTTAGTTTTGAAAGATAGGTAAAGTTGGAATTTAAGATGTAAACTATTAATTTATGCAACTACGACATTCAGTTTTTACATTATAAGGAGATAAGATGCTTATCCTAATAATGCTTAATCTTTCCATTATTTTGCCAATAACTATATCCATTTATCTTATCATGTTCAACTGGCAATTTATTTGCATCTAAATGGCATCCAACTTACATGATACAAAATTTATTGTAATGATGTAAAACTGCCTTTCTAAATCTTTTTATATGAAAAAAATATAAAATTATCATTTTACACCAAAATAATACTGTTAAAAATAGTACTCATGTTTAAAAAATATAAAATGAGACTGTTTCTCCAGCGTAGTTACAAAAAAAGATGGGGTAAACAGAGAGGCTTAAATAGCTTAATGGGCGTTTGAGGATCTTATTTTGGGAAAAAACAGGCAACCTGAAGTTTAAGGCAACATATTTACATATTTTGGTAAACCCCCTTAGAGCATCTCTAGCAGTGTGAATATGAGGGAAAATGGAGGGAGCTTTCTTTTTTTTGGCTTCCTCACGTTTTAATAGCATGGATTTAGGTGTGAGGAAGAAGGAAAACTGGAGTTTCTCCCATTTTATTTCCTAATGTGAATTTTAAATGGTTTTCTGAAAATCATTTATGTCCTAAATGGTTTGTAGAAGACCGTTTAAGAAGAAAGAAGGGCTTCAAAAGTCCATTTATCTTTATAAACGGTGTTCATAACACCTTTTATAGACTTTTTCTTTTTAATGGGCATAATTTCTCCCACTTATTACTGGAATAGTGAGAGTAACCCACATTTATTTTCTTCTTCCTCCTCTTAAAAATTGATACCTGCGTGAGATGCCTTATAATAACAAAGTTCGCAATTTTATTTGTTACAATCATGGCCCATAAGTTCATGTACACAAAACCAGTTAAACATATACGCTAATAATTATATAGTCTATATTCCATAGGATTTATGAACGTGGAGATACCTCAAGTTATTGATATTGTTACTAGGTAAATGGTTTTCATTTCTATAGCCATATATTACATACTACATATCGGTAAGTTAATATTGGCTTCTTATTTGTAAATAAAATAGGCAAGTTATTCATGTAGGAACTTAATAGTTTATGTTTATCATAATTCGACAGTCAGAATAGAACATTGTTATTTTGAATTTAAAATCCTAACTTCTAATTTCCTAAAACCAGCAAAGTTCCACCATCGTCCGCTAGCTGAACCTCACATATCCTTTGTCGCACCTTCGCTTCTTTGCTTCCTCGCACCTCCTTGCCTTTGCACTTTTGCATCTTTAGATGCCAAATTCTGTAATATCTTGATTATATTTAAGTTGTTTTTTTGTTTTGAAAGAAAGGTAATGTTGGAATTTAAGATGTAAATTATGAGTATATACAACTATAATATTCAATTTCACAGTACAAGGAGATAAGATGTTTACCCCAATAATGGTTAATCCTTCCATTATTTTGCCAATGACTATATACATTTATCTTATCATGTTCAACTGACAATTTATTTGCATATAAATGGCGTCCAATTTACATGAAACCATATTTATTATAATAAAGTAAAATCGTCTTTTTAAACCTTTTTATATGAAAAAATTGTATAATTATCATTTTACACAAATATCCTACTACTGACGTCAAATGTGACTATATCAGCCCACCCTTTCGATTCAGAAGTCGACACTAATACATCCATGATATTCGCATGCCGAGCATCCGAGTGCAAGGAAAATGGATTATCGGAGAAAAGAAAGAGAAGATATAACAGAATCTCACATTGTGGCGAGTAACATATAATATGAAACAGATTTTTACAAGAGATAGAAAACCATAATATACATACATCAAATCAGAGCACTCTAATCTATCATCAGCTTGGACAATTATAACAACATGTCCTTACACATGCTGATACATATAAACAATTAACGAAGTGGAAATAAAATATATGTGAATACGTCTTGGATGCATCTAGCTCGTCTCCTGAAGCTCCCAAGCATCCAAACTAGATCTGTAAATATTCTCAGTCTCACCCGAACATTACTAGAAAATAACGCCCGGATCAGTCTGCAAAACCAGCATGATAAAACTCAACTCAAATGGATTTTAATGTTATAAAACATTTCCAAGTAAAGGTATCTCGTAAAACCACGTTTCACATAAACACGGACAAGTTTATACTTTACGATAATCAAAACCTTTCTGTAGAAAATTTTGTGATTTTATAATAATATATAATGTTTAAAATAAATAATGAATCATAGTAAAAATTGTTACATTAGTTAAATTCCAGCATAATAGGTATACAATTAAGTTCGAATGACATTTAGTGGAGAATGGGTTCCATCAATGACAAGGTAAGGCTCTACTTTTCATACAGTACACTTCTAAATAAAGTGCACCGAGGATGTTTTAATTTGCACCTCTACTACTCAAGACCAGTCTACTCCTAAATGGATGGTACCGAAAATGATCACCCCTAGGTTGATGGTCGACAACCGTGCCTAGTCTCAAACATACATAAATCCATATATATATATATATATATATATATATATATATATATATATGATCTAGATCAGGTGGTGATCATTCTATAATGGAAGCAACCAACATAGCCCTGTAGCGCATCCCTGCTTTATTCAATTACCGGATGTGAGGCTTGAGTCTGCTTTACCTTTTATATAGCAATCCCGCTAGGAATGCTAACATTGCCCTCCAGCAACAATGCAATACCAGAATTCATCTATACAAGTTGTTTAGGATATGAATAAACCGAAGGCACTACTTCTACTACATCTATTTTGCAATCACACTGAAGATTAGTAGCAAGTAACCCTTGCACTTCGAAGAGCTCTGTTTTCCATTATCTTTCAGATATTTCAGATTCGAACGCTTATGTCGGTTCGAAGTGGTTTTCGGATAATATATCTAATTCTAGTCTCTCTGAACTGACCACGATAGTTTTAAACCAAGCTAACATTTGACAGTCAGTTATTTAACTATCAAATAATCAAATAATTCAGCTAGGGATCTAATTCCATAAGTAAAATAACACTGGTTAAACAACAAGCAACCCTAAGCCTCTTTAGCTAATTATTTCATTCATCAAAACAACATAGTAAATTCTTGTACAAAATTACTTTTACAAACATATTTTTCACAAAACCTTCTCTATACTTGTACATACCTTGGAAATATTCATATACATATCTCCTCGGTATAAGTATATTCACAAAATGCTTATAAAAGATTCCACTTCCAAAAACACACCCATAGTTGGGTCAAACTTAATGTCATTTAAAAACGGAAATAACAATAACCCAAAATACTATTTCTTCTGTATTAAATATGGAAAAAGAATGTTCCATACCACCATAATTAAGAAGGTCGGTTAGGAAAATGAAACCTTTATTAAATAAACTTTTTTATAAAATTCCTCTATGAAACTCCTTATAATTACAACTCCTTTTATGAAATATTATTTCTAACATCGTTTACAGATATTTAAAACATAATTATAACCCCTTTTTATAAAACTCCAAATTTCTTTACTAACTCCTTTGTAAAAATCCTTTCCATTTTTTATTATAAACCCCTTTTGTAAAACTTTCTTTTATAAAACATCACTTATAAAACTCATTTTATAAATTTCCAATATATTTGTAACTCTTTTATAAAACTCCAAATTCATTTATAAAATTCCTTTTCCAAATTTCTGCATGAATTTCAAACCCCTTTTTATAACCAAACACCAAATATAATCCAAACCCCGAATATAAAACAAACACCATATATAATTATGAAACTCATCATTTTCATGTATTAAGCAAATTCACAATTGGAATTAATTATTCTAATCATCAAAATGATATTGATTCCCTTTTTATAGAATGTTATTTATAAATCCATTCTTTTATTTACAAAAACTATTTATAAGACTATCATCCATTTATAAAATAATATTTTTAAATCTATCCCTTCATACAATATTTTATACAGCTATTCCCAAACATTTATTCCCAATATTTCCATCTTATGGGAAATCACTTTTAAAATAAACGATAACCTTTTTTAATTCTTTTCTGAAAATAAACATTTATTATTATAATAATTTTCTTTAAAGACCATTCCACAATAGTTATTAAAAAAATCACTTATATATATTATATATTATAAAGAACAAATAAGGAAGTTGAAATAAAAATAAAGAGGTTCTAAAAATCTTTCTGAATAGAATATCATAAAAATTCCAAAAAGTCAAATTTAATATTATTTTCCAAAATGAAACTTTTTTTAAATCAAACAACACTTAATTGTATTTCAAAGATACTATACTAAGGACAATAGTTACTATAGCACTTAACAGATGTTATTGCTGCGATTTTCTATAACAAGGTTCAATTTTTAACATATGTCGGTGCCATATCCAATATGTCTGAGCATTGTTGCTTCGGGACAACTTCATGGTATACGGCTCGGCATAGTCGGGATATGGCTCGGTCATTGGTGTGTTGGCAGGTGCCGCTCGATGAAGATTGGAAATTAGTGCGTGTACCGACCTAGGTGGGTCGGTAGGTTCCGCTCTGTGAAGGCTGGAAATACGTACATAGCTCAGCATAGTAGTGTGGGATCAGTCAGCATGTTGAAGTTGGGTTCGGCTATGGCCTTGATGGGTTTAGGATACTCAGAAAGCCCAGTAACTCGGGATTTGCCTATAAATACAGCAGGCGGGGCTTCAGAAAAGGGATCTTCACTCTATTTCCCTTCGTCTTCCACACCAAGGCTGCTCTGTTATTGTTGTTCTAAAAACTCTAGATTGTAACTATAATTTATTCTAACATCAATAAAAAGGAAATTTCTGGAGTGGACGTAGGCCGGAGTCAGCCGAACCACTATAAATTCTATGTCTTTACTGCTTTCTTTTTAATTTTTATCGTTCTTCATATTTATACTCTCTCTACATACATTCTATCTGTGATCTGTGACTATGATTTGTGCTTTCATTTGGATTTGGGTGTTAGTGACCAATTTTGGCGCTAACACTATACATCATACTGATTATTCAAAAATGTTAGTTATACTCACTGAAATTCCAATTGGCGCCGAAACGTTCTCGTTTGAACTAAAATTGAACGAGTCCAATATTAGCTAAATTTTCGTTACCTTCAAATTCAGCCAAACAAACTCGATTGCGTAGCCTTCACAATTACGAGCGCAATGCAAAATGTTTCGTCTTGATTGGACCTTTTTTGAGAAAGTTATTGCATTTATAAGTTCTTGAATTAATTAAATAATTTTAAATTAGCTAATTACAATTTAAACTATGACTTACCCTCTGAAATCCTTCTTCCTCTTTCATAATCTCTCCTGCCTAAACAAGTGAGCAACCTACCTTTAGATGAAGCTTCTCACCACCCTACCGTGAGCTTCGAATGCCGAAAACCACCATCATCTTGGCCAAACGTCTCCTCTTCGATTTCTCCATCCACCGGACCCCATTATCTAGAGCCTGCACCTTCCTCTAAGATCGCGACAGACGTTGCTCCCCTACGTGTCAGGCCAAGTTCTCTCATAGGGCACCGAACTCCAAAATTTCTGACGACCGCATGGATAGTGTCATTTCTACAATGTATATGTATGTGTGCAATGACATCTTATTATGTGTGTGTACCATTGAGATCATTATGTGTAAAATGGATCATTATGTAGCCAAGTGGCCATGCCGCCTCAGTTTTAAACTGAGGCCTAGTTCGCCTCAATCATAAACTGAGGCCATGCGGCCTTAGTTTCAAACCGAGGTCTGGTTTTCCTCAGTTTCAAACTGAGGCCATGCAAGCCTCAATTTTAAACTGAGACCACGCGCACCTCAGTTTAAAACTAAGGCAGGCCTTGTTCGCCTAAGTATAAAACTGAGGTTATGCGTGCCTCAGTTTCAAACAGAGGCCTGGTTCACCTCAGTTTCAAACGAGACCAAGCGTGCCTCAGTTTCAAAATAAGGCAGGCCTTTTTTGCCTCAGTTTAAAACTAAGGCCATGCGTGCCTCAATTTAAAACTGAGGCCATGCGCGCCTTACAATTTCAAACCGAGGCCTAGTTCGCCTCAGTTCCAAACTGAGGCCATGTGCGCCTTAGTTTCAAAATATGGCATGGTTTTCTTGAAACTAAGGCCATGCCCGAATTAGATTCAAACTGAAGCCAGGCACCTCTCAGTTTCAAACTGAGGTCTGGTTTGCCTCAGTTTCAAACTAAGGCTATGCCGCAATGCCCACCTTCGTTTCAAACTGAGCCAAGTCCGCCTCAGTTTCAAACCGAGGCCTAGTTCACCTCAGTTTTAAACTAAGGTGTGGTTGTTGAGCCTTAATTTAAAACCAAGGCTCGATTGCCTCAGCTTTAAACTGAGGCCGTTATACATATATGAAGTACATAATTTCAAATTTGCATCCTTGGATATTTGCTTGTTTTTTTAATGGCCTTCTATTGTTAAATCATATGATATCATCTTGATTACTATTTGTCATTCTTTTTAGTATAAATTTAAATTTAATATGATATTTAATGCATGTAGGCATTTACAGAATTAGAAGAAGAAGAAAGGAAATAGGATGGTGGTACTAGTGGTAATGGTGAAGTAGAGGATCTTGAAAATGATCCAATTGCAGAAGTTTTCTGGTTTCCACAGAAAGAAAAATTATCGTCAAGCAATTAGTTCTGCTTCTTCTATGAAGCAAGTAAAGATGACTCAAGTGGTAAAAGCTATAGCTGAAAGAAGATAAGCCGTGGATTTATTTGTTTGGAAATTGGAGATAGAAAGGCAAGTAGCTAATCAAGCTAATGATGTCATCGAATCAATTTCTTCAATTTTAACGAAATTTATACCTAATTTGCAAGAAAAACATGATGCAAATCTGCGGTGACTCCACATATGGAGGGTGCTTCTTGATAGAGTTATGGGTATGCTCTAGGGGCAATTATGTAATTGTTACATATATCTAACTCGTTGACCAATTTTGTTTGAAATAATTTATACATAGATTCAATTTTTTGCCTTTTATATTCTTATAATTTTATGCCCTATTGGTTGTCATTAATATGTTGGATTAATTAAATTTACTAAAAGGAAAACTATATTAATCACCCTTGACATCCCCTATTTATTTCCACTTTAATTCTTATGCAATAACCATTGAAATTGTTCTTGTTTAATTTATGTATACATATCAATTACCACTGACTGTGCACACTCCCTATATGTTGCACTTGCACAATATTTACTGTGAATATATTTACAATTCATTTCATATTTAGATTATTCATTAATGTTATTTTATTAATCAATTATTTAATTTAATCAAGAGAAGGAAATGAAAAGTTTTATTCCCTAACTAAATTTATGATCCCTCATTAATTGAATAATTTGAGAGAAAGGAAATGAAAAGTTTCATTCTTTAAATAAATTTGTGCCACATCATTAATTGAATAAGTTAAGAGAAAGGAAATAAAATATTTCATTCTCTAAATAAATTTTAAAAGTAAGAGTTACATACAAAATTTTATATAAGGGTATATTTGATATACACTAACTTACATACACATTAAATTAAAGTGAAACTTTATTTATGAAGTTAAATAAAATATTGATTTTATTTAAAAGAAACTTGGAAAAGTTTCAAATGAATCTAGACTTCGTAGGCTCACTAAAGAACCAAAATGGCTAAATTTTTCGAAATTCGTCCTATTTCTTCCATTGCGGACTGACCTAGTTCCTTCAATGGTATTAAAGCCTAATAGCATATACGGTATAAATTAGTCATGTTAAGGTTGACTAATCAAGCTTGCGCATTTAATTCGGTATCTAGAAAGGTGGTATCTAGGATTGAAATTGGGTAATCAAGTAGCTTGTCCTACCTGCTTACCAGCGCGGCCTGAAAGGTGGAGTAAGCCCAAAGGTTACCCTAATAGAAAAGGGCCAATTTGATTTGGGCCTTGGGCTAATTTTCAAAATAGTTTTGAAAATTAAGAAATCTTGATGTTTTCCAAAGATAAATGATTCTTTGCATTGATTGGCGACTATTGTCACTATTAATTGTTTTTGACATTCAGTCAACTCCTTTTGTCTTGAATTCAGACCCTACACTATGCAAATGTTGCATGAAAAACATGCATTTTCATATTAGTTATATATGATGTTCCATTTTAATTCAATGTTACTGTAATTTGTAGTATTTTTTAAAGGACGATATTAAAAAGAAGTCTAGATATCTAGCAGTCATGGCACTACAAGGATAAAAGCGATTTTCGACTGCTCCGAGCCGTCGACGGTCGTACGGAGCCTTCGAAAAAGCTATCGGTATAGAGAACACGGCTATCGTCTTCTTCCCAAAAAAACGACGACGTTTTATTGATGGCTTCCGACGGCAACTTTGATAGCCTTTCCTGACGGTTAAGACGTCCACGTGGATTGAAAAATCGTCGGAAAACAGTTTGGGGCCGTCGACGATTTTTGATCAATGCCCCGTCGAAAACTGTCGCTAATTTTTAATCAATAAGCCCTCGAAAACTGTCGGCAGCCGTCGAAAATCTAGGTGATTATTTTATATTACAGTAGCCATTCAAGTTCCAAACAGCACATCAATATCAATATATATCACAACACATCAAAATCAATATATATCAGATACACAAGCTAAAATTAATATCAGTAACAATATAAAACTCAAACATTAATGTTTCAATCTCAAACTCGAACATTACCATCAATACATAACAAACAATCCATCATCAATCTCACACACCCAACAGCAATATGTACATTAAACATCAATGTGCAACATATACAACATCTAAAATGCTAATCAAACACATCAGTACAACAATCAACCTCACAAAATAACATCAAACACCACATGTCCACAAATCAACCTCACCATCTCTCATTGTATATATATAGAAGTTTCAAAAACAAACACCGTAAAACGTACCTCGTGACTCGTCGTCTGCTCTGGAACCACCAAACGAAGGGAATGCTCCATGCTTCTCCATGTACTCAGGCAAATGCTGGTTCAGTTCTCAATTTGCATTGCGTGGAGGCGGTCATGCTCCTATGGCTGTGCAATTTCCTTTTGAAGCTCATTAATATCAGCTTTGTCCTGTGCCTTTTGATAAGCCTTTTGTGAGGCCCGAGCATACAAAACAAGTCGAAATATGTTTAAGTTATTTACATAAATTTTATAAAAATTAAGCAATTTTTATAACCTAGTTAATTTTTATAAATTACCATTTAATTGCCGTAGCCATAGCACCTATTTCGTTGTGTCGAGTACTTAACGGATTCGAAGATAGCATCCTCCTCATTAGGAGTCAATTGCTGTCGTCCCGATTGCTCGATCATCTGCACACGTGCTTGCATAAATCTTTCCTACTTGCATAAGTCTCTCCTGTAACAATCAAAACTATGTTAAACACATTATTGAACACATTTTTCTCGTTGTGCATCACGTCGATATTATGACGAATTAGGAAATTTTTTCAATAAGGCAACTCCCAAAATATACTATGTTTGCACCAATTATGAATCGTCAATTTACTTGAATTTCAATTAGTTCATCAGTTTCATGTACCTTTGAATAATCCTTTACAAGGTCATAAATATCTCTGCTTGACCAAATCGATGGTGTTTGTAAGGTCTCAAGTCTATTACTTGTAAAGATTTTTTTATCTTTTCTAAAGGCATGATTAATATGGAGAAAACATCGATGAGAGTCAAACCATGAAATTTTCTTCCCATACAGTAAATAAAATTCTCATGTTTCTTCTATGCAATAAGAATGAGCAAGACGACCAGCCGTACTCTAACCCAAAAGCATTGCATACGTGGCAAAATCACTTATAGTCCACAGTAGAGAACGAACATACAAATATTCTTTTTTTAGAAATGTCATATGTTTTAACTCCTTTATACCACGGTATTTTCAATTCTTCGATCAACGGTTGTGAATATAAATCGATTCCTTTATGTCGGATCATCGGGGTCGGGATGACAACAATGAGAAACATATACTTCGTATACATCCTCGGAGGTAAATTGTATGGTGCAATGATTATAGGCCAAGATGAATATTTTGACCCAAATTGAGAAAACGATGAAAATCCATCCGTACATAAAGCATGCCTAACATTACGGCTCTCCGCTGCGAAAGCGGGGTATGTCTTATCAAAATACTTCCAAGCTTCTCCATCAGCCGGGTGTGTTAACGTTTCTTTTTCCTGTGTTCTAACACAGTTCCATCTCATATGATGCATGGTACAAAAGATATATATAATCTTAAAAGCCTAGGAGTGATGGATATGTAATGCATTCGATTATACGGAACTTCCTTTCCCTTCTTTTCCCTTGGTTTGTATCTTTCCTAGTTACATATTTTACAATTTCTATGATTGATATCTTCTTTCCAAAACAATATGCAAACATTTAATCATGTATCTATTTTTTGATACGGCAAACCAAAAGCAGACATAAGTTTTTTCACTTCATAATGATTATTTTCGCACATAAATTATCGGGTGGCATATGCCGTCTTGCAGCTTGTACTATATTAGCAAACATTCAACTTCAATAGTAGGGAACATTAAACGTGTGGTATTTTCAACCATATCTTCTATGTATTTTGTCGGAACAATTTCGTTATCCACATCCTCCTCCGAATGTACGGGATTAGGTGCTATAAGTCTCCATGATGATCCTACACCAAATAACTTGGCACGAAACCACATTGGCGCAAACGAACTGTAATCATATCCGGCATCAAATGTTTCAATAATTTGCACCTACTACATGAAAAACGAATTTCTTCGTCATTCCGATTATTACTTAAAACGAATTCAACAAAGATGTGTACACTATTTTGAAAATGTTCACTTATTGAGCCTCCAATTTCTTTTCTTTGTAGGTACATCCAGCTCTGATCGATAAAATAATTGACCATTTTTCCTACTTTAAAACATAAAAGCATATTAATCATTTACGTATTGGCATTTTATTTTTCAATTATATCATACATTCAAATTTTCACAAATATATAATATTATTCTACTTAATTTTATTTTAAAATGGATTTACACTAATTATATGAATATAATCTCAAAATTTTAGGTTATTTTCTACACTTGACGGTTGGTCATTCTGCTTTCCATTACATATACAACAGTAATTATATTTTGTAAATCATTTCATTATAAACGATTCAACAAAATTTCGGCAGCACTTCCCCTTTGTTCCCTATATCGTATACATGTGCACAGGGAACAAAAGGAGTGGTGTCGAAATTTTGTAAACCGTTTAAAATGAAATGATTAGCAAAATATAATTACTTTATTTGTCTGTAAATTGTCCAATATAGGGACAAATCCGACAAATATTGTATGGTATGAATATAAATGTCCGTTCTGTGATAAAAAATCCATATAATGACCATATACAATACTTGTCAGACGGGACCAAAAACTATCTAAGTGATTTATAAAAAGCAAAGAGTATACAACAATTTTTACAATGATTTATTTACATTCTAAAAAATGCATACAATAAATCGTCATTTTCGTCATTTTAAAAACGCATACACTAAATCCTGAGCATCGACTCTAATTAATCCAAAGCAGCCTTGATGCGCATATGCACTTATTAATCAATGCATATACACTAATTAACGCCCATATACACTAAAAAAATTATTTTTCTCAACATTTAAATTATTAGCAACAATAATAACAGTCTAATTAGTATTCAATAGGGTATAAAGACAAACAATAGGATATTGTAAACAACTATAACAAAAAATTAACCATGATTTACCAAAATCAAAATTAAAATGGATTTATAAATTAAACCTTCTTGAAGAGCAATAGCTAATGGAGAGACTTGAAAATTGAAGAAAAATATGGTCTTGGAGGTGTGGAGGCTTGCGGACGGCGTGAAGGAGGTGGTGAAGGTGAGATTTGGGGAGGAATTTTGGGTTTTAGATAATGAAGAAGAATTGTCGACCCGAGGCTGAAGTATTCGGGAATTTTTCACGGCTTTCGAAGACCGCCGGCGGCTAGTTTATTTTATTTTCAATAATGACACAGTGATTACTAACCGTCGAAAAAAAAAGACGAGTCGTCAGCGGCCGTCGGAAATGGACGTCACGATAAATAATGTTTCTAGTGGTGTGTGCAGTCTTCTCGTTCTAGAACTTTCATGGCTTATTTTCACTATACTTTCAATTATGGTTGGATGGGAACTGGTTGTAAGTGGAATTTAGGAAACCAATATGATGAGTGCATTCATTCCACAAAAAATATTAATGAATTTTAAAGAAAAATGGAGCAAAGCTATTGTTGCATCCATTTTTCGACTATTTGCTTAAAAGCAATTTCAGAACTACATTAATAGAGTTTGGAAATTAGGTTCAACTTACAACTTACTTTCAAAGCCTAATGCTTTTTTTGTAATACAATTTTACTTTTTTAACATGTACGGTAAACCCGCTTATAGTAACAAATTTGGCAACTTTATTTGTTAAAAACATGACACATAAGTTCATTTAAACAAGGTCAGTTTGACACATAAAATAATGATTACATAATCTGGATTGCATAAAGATTATAACAGTAGGGAGATAACTCAAGCTATTGATATTACAATCTACATAACGATAGGTAAATACTGCGACAACTATTTCACATACGAACTTATTAATTAATGTTTTCTTATCATATATTATTATTCTTTGCCGAATTTAAATTTTCAGTTCATGGATTTAGTAACATTATTTAGTTAATTAAGAATTGATGCAAAGACAAATGCCTCCATCAGAATTGTTATGACCCTTTTTAAGAAGAGATTGTTTACCTTGTTCCTTTTCTTGATTTGTTGATTAAACATAGGAATATATTTGCACATTTACGATGTGCAAGTGAATGGATTTTTGTAAACACTCTATATGAAAATCATGATATTTGTAGTGTACAATAAATCATAATAACATTAAGTAGTCTGGACAGAAAGTTATAATCTATTAATACTTATTTTCGTCTATAATATGAAGATGTTTTACAATAATACTAATTTGAAACTTTTGACCTATCAACTTAGGTCTTCGCTGCATAAAACTATCCATGTTTTATCTATGTTGTACAATTTGTCCTAAATGATTTAAAATAAATAAAATTTTGAACTAGGTCAGTCGACAGATACATTTTGATGGAGATAGTGTCATTTCTGCATCTACATCCGTAATCATTTTCAGATATAGGATATCTGTATCCGCGTATACAGATGTATATTAGATAATTATCATATTTGCTAATGATCAATAAATCAAGAAATACAAAGCGAAAATTGTAGTTTACCATAATTTATTTCAATCTCATTGATTGTAGAAGCGTTAAAAACAAGCAAATATGATATAAATAGTTTTGAGCAATTCATAAGTATTAAGTGCATATATAATTTGAAATACTAACTTAGTAAAACAATAAATAAATATATTTCGTTATACTAAAATACACATAATTTATACTTTAATCTTGACAAAAATCAAATGGATAATTTTCGGATGCGTATGTTTTCGTATCTGTACCCACATCGCATCTGTTTTTCCGGATATTAGATATTTATCCACTTTTTAGATAAGGATGCAGACCGATTTCGAATTTTTCTTGTATCCATTGGCAGCCCTATTTTGAACTCAATTTTGAAAGTAAAATAGTTTCAATTGGATAATATCGTTGGTTACACTTTTATAGCTATATACACCGAAAGAACCTAATAATTGTAATTTGCATATCAATTTTGATGATTCAAATAATACCTTTATCTCTGTCTTTACTACTAACAATAAGAATTCCATGAACTAATTTTAATGGTGTCTTTTTGAATTACCAAAAATATCATTCAGCAAAAATCACTAACTGTTGCTTCTCATCAATGCCTAAGTCATTGTTAATCCAAACTCCTTCGCCATTCCTGTTCCCTCTAGCCACCTTGCATTCTTTCTAAATATCTATATTGAATCCATGGCTCCTCCACCGTTGAACTCGAATGGAAATCTCACCACCTATCATCTTCCTTTCCGATCGCAGCACACGATTCACAAACGGCTACTGCCTAATCGGTCCACACTGCAACTACCTTCCTCTAATTCAATGCTCCCTTCCTTCCCTGTTTACTACTACGATATAGGTATTTCTACATGTTGATTCATTTATTTTTACCAACTCTGTTTGAGATTTATGTAACAAAATTTACATCTACACTTTCTGCGACCATTGTGAATTTTTACCAACCACCGTTCGAGATATAAATAGTTTTGAGCAGTTCATAAGTGTTATGTGCATATAATATAAAGTACTAAGTTAATAAAAACATAACTTTCGTAATACGAAAATGTACATAATTTGAACTTTAATCTTGACTAAAACCGGACGGATAATTTTTGGATGCGTACCTTTTCATATCTGTACCCACATCTGCATCCCTTTTTTAGGATATTAGATATTTAACGGCTTGGCGTATAAGGATGCGGACGGATTTATATTTTTTGAGTATCCATTTTCTTTGGACTTAAATTTAAAAGTAAATTAATTTATCCTATTTAGTTCGAGATTTATGTAACAAAATTAACTCCTATACTTTCTATGACCATTCTGAATTTTACCAACCACCGTTCGAGATATAAATTTATTTTGAGTAGTTCATTAGTATCAAGTGCATATAATATAAAGTACGTAATAGAAAAATATCTTTCATTATACTAAAATGCACATAATTTAAACTTTAATGTTGATAAAATTGGATGGATAATTTTCCGTTGCGTATCTTTTCATATCTACACCCGCATCTGTATTCGTTTTTCAGAATATTGGATATTTATCTACTTTTCAGATAAGGATGCGAATGTATTTTGGATTTTTTGGATATCCATTTTAACCCTATTTTGAACACAAATTGTAAAGTAATTAGTTTTAGTCGGATAATATCATCGGTTAAACATTCATAGTTATATATACTAAAATAACCTAATAATTGTAATTTGCATATCAATTTGGATGATTCAAATAACATCTTTATCTTTAAGTTTACTACAAATAATAAGAATTTGATGAACTAATTTCATCGATGTCTTTTTGAATTGCCTAAAACACCCTTTGGCAAAAATCACTAATTGTTGCTTCTCATCAAGGCCTAAGTCATCCAAACTCCTTCGTCATTCCTGTTCCCTCTAGCCACCCCGCATTCGTTTTAAATCTCAAAATTGAATCCACGGCTCCTCCATTGTTGAAATCGAATGGAAATCTCTCCCCCTATCACCTTCCATTCCGATTGCAGAACATGATTCACCAACGGTTATTGCCTGATCAATCCACATCATAACCACCTTCCTCTAACTCCGTTCTTTTGTCGTCCGCTATTTACTACTAAAATACAGGAATTATTATATATTGATTCATTTATTTCTACCCACTTTGTTCGAGATTTATGTGATATTAACTCCTATACTTTCCATAGTCGTTCTGAATTTGAATCTAACTACGACTATTCAAGGATGTCCTTATTTAGATTTCTACCCACAAGAAATATATGCTTTAGACTTCTATACTGAATTGACTATTATTTCTACACCAGTTGAAAAAATGATGGCATTATATGTTATTCCAGTGTTTGTTGGTACTACATATTTAGGAGAGCAAAAATATGCATGTATATTATTTCCTGAAGCAAATATAAATATTTCAAAATGACATGTAATACTTTTCACTACATTCACGCACATTCTAGCACGAAAGTGGACTGCTGATCCCATGTCATCATAAACAACAGTTGTGCATCCATGTCTTAGACTAGTGTGTACTACAGTTGACATGTTTAAATTATATAGACTAGCTTAACATGGATATACTTACAGGTAATAATACATTATTAATATATTACATGCTCGCATCCATCTTAAACTGTAACTGGATATAGATACCATAAGCCATGTAATAATGCACATTCATATTTTAATTTGGAATCAAACATCAATCCATTACATTAAGAACCATGTTCACATTATGTATTGTATAAAAGCAAATGTTTTGTGCCTATATATCTACTATTAATAATAAAAGAAATTTGATCCACACAGTTCCACCATGTTCTTTTGGTATTCCCAAAATACACTTTAAAATCATTTCCCTGATTCCCACAAAACATAGTCTGTATGCTAAGTAAATGGTAGGAAGTCGGCAAGGGAAAGTGGTGACTTTGGAACTGACTATGGGGTTGATAGACTATAGTTAGTGACCTAAGCTCTGGTCCATTGGTAATTTGCTGACTTCTTATGATTTTAATGCCACTATCTTGGTGTCGGTGGTGCACAGTAGTGCTAAGGGCAGTACTAGAAGGAATTATTTGCAACATGCTACTGATTAAAGAAGTAGGTTGGCTTAATAGCAGTAACATGGTTGGTAAGATAATGTTACTTCTTTTAGCATATGTTAGAATTAACTAACCCGAATGAACTGTGTTTGTTAATATTGGCTGTAATTTTTCATTGATATATTATGAACTTTTATGTACAATATTAGATCATTTAGCAAACACAAAAATCTCAAAAAAATTGAAGAGAAAGGTTATATTAAGAGATGAAAAGTACAATTAAGATGACATAACAAGGTTGACGATAATCCTGAATCTTTGAATAGAATATTGATGTTTTCAAGCTACTTCTTCTTCCTTTCTATTTCTAGAGTACAGAATTCCTCAAACACTTCTGTGGGGTTCTACAAATAACGACAAAGAACCTACCATATCTTTCAGCTTGGGTAGGGATGGACAACACGAATCAATGTTGTTCGCTTACTAGTTTATCAATAGTAAAAATAGTTTATGACTCCATAAATATAGAAGATATAATGCTATGAATTTGTTCAACATTATGTCGGTTTCAGGATTTGAATTGGATGTTTTTCAAAAATGATTTTTTTCCTTAACCTGGCACATCCATTTGTTTATCTCCCACTAACAACATACAGTTGACTGCGATGGCAAGTGATCCCTTTTGCTATGTAAATAAGACTACTAATACTCTTTCTGTTAATCTCTAACATTAATTTTTAGTATACTTTTATCTAGACTGAACAATAAATTTATGTTGACCTAATGAATCTTTTAATATTATCAGCATAAATTTCCTCCACGCCATGATTTTTTTAGTAGTTTATAGACCACCATAAATTCATTAACTATCAATGAAATATGCATCACTCGGTTGGAATTGCTGTTGTACAACTACTTAACTCAAATACCTGACTGAATTATAGCACAAAATCCTAAAATAACACCCATTATGATAACGTTGTTAAGTATATTAAATAGTTAATCATTTTTATTTTTATTCGCTCTAGAAGTTATTATGAATTTGAAAGATATAAGATAATAGATCATATTTTAATTGCTTTCTAATTAATTTTACATTTAGTTAGATGAATATAAATAAATCGTGTTTTTTTGTTAAAGTAAACGTTAATATATATCTTCGAAGCTCTTTTTTAAATCAAACCACATGAAAGATATATGATAACAGATCATATACGTAAATACATACATATATATATGTGTGTGTGTGTGTGCGCGCCTCATAGGATGGTATAGTTGGTCTGATGTAATGTTTGGTAAAAAGAGATCAGCTGATTTAACAACATTAATAGTGATGGACGTAACACACTATGAATTATCTTGAGTATGTGTTGTGAGTTTGGAACATAATTTCTTGGAGTCTAATACTAAAGTAAGATCATCTCAAAAATGTTTTAGAAAAAACTATTTGCACTTTGACCTCAAGTTAGTTTAAAGATATGAACCATAACGACATAATCAAACCTATGATACCTATTATGTACACATAAAAAGCATTGTTGAAATAATATTGTTTCTCAAAGGATGAAAAAAAATATCATTTGAAAATTCCTATAGTGGTTAAAGCACAAATAGGTGAGAATTTGTACTTGTATACAAAAAGGTATATTAATCGTATTTTTAATTTACAAGATGAAGTTGTACATGTAATCCACGTTCTATGTTTTTTACATTCATGTGCAACGTACATACATTTAAAAATGCCCTTTTATACAAATTTGAAATGGCCTAAGTAGAAACGAACAGTTACGGCGACTGCCAACAGCCTCATTGGGGCATTTCGATGGCTTTTGACTGCTAACTATTTATGTAATTTAATTTATCATATTATTATAACATGTTAATTATAGAAATTTAAAATTTCTTTAAAATACTAATTTAATTCCCACAAATGAAAAAGGTATTTTTATTCAATTATTCAATTTTATAACGGTACGTGATTATTAAATTATATTTTTGATAATGTTTTATTGTGTATTTCGATATGTAACTTTATTGAAAATCAAAATTCAACAATCAATCTATCAAACTTTCAGTCCATCTATTTTACAACTTCGGTGAAATTTATGATGCGTAATAAGTTAGTGAATTTAAATATATTTTTAAATATTTTGTAACTAATTATAATTTTTAGATGTATTTAACATTGCAAATTCATATAAATAAAATATTTGAAAGAAACAATTTTTTTAAATTTTATTCCGATCCAAAGTATTTGGGACCAACTTCCAAAATATGATAAGAAAGTAAATAAATATAAGGTGCCGATCATGATTCACAAATTTGTAGTCATTCGTTTTCTTCCGGACTAAAACCACTCGTTCAAAGGTCAAGCGATCTTCAAATGAGACAAAATTTGTGCCATGAATGCTTTCTAATGTATTTATTCAATACATATGGCTGGAATAAAAAAACGAAAGAAAAAAATTAGATTCAAAATATATTATTTTCTAAGAAGTTGTTAACACTTAGTATATATTATTAATACAACTTCTATGAATATAACTTGTATGAAGTCTAATTTTTTTTCAGTCTGTTCTTTTTAATCTAACTATATGGTTTGAATAAATACATAATATAACTTATATGGTTTGAATTTGTTTCGTTTGGAAATTGTTTGACCATAGAACGAAAGACTAAGTCTGAATGTTGACGAATGGATATAAATTTGAAAATTAAGATCGATACCTTATAACCTTTTATTTTCCTTTCATATTTTGACCATATGTCAAAAGTATATAGGTATGAATGCCGGACATTATGAAGATATAACTGGTGGGAAAAACATCAAGAATAATCCAACACTCGTTGTAAGTGAAAAAAGAACAAATATTTAACTGAGGTTTTCATAGTTGACGCATAAGTAACAACCACTAAAAATCCTCAAACTTATGTTTCATCATAACAAAAGATTTAAATGATATGACACAATATTTCACCATACTAACAAATGCTATTTAAAGTCAAGCAACCCAACAACAAAAAGGTATTTGTACAATAAGACATCAAAACTACTAACCTCGAAAAAATTAAGTCCATCTCAGAAAGCTTAACTCTTACTATGTATTAAAAGGCCAGAGGTTTAATGGCAGCCCGTCTCTATCCAAACTCTTCTTTGGAGGGTTCAGTTGGAAATAGGAATTCCCCATTCGTTTCCCGCTAAAGTCAACCACCCACCACCTTGTCCTCCACCCTCCACACCTCCCGTTATACCTGAAATCACCGATGCTGAATTACAATTATGCCCTCCTTCCCACCTTCACTACCACCGACCACTTCTAACTACTCCGATAATGGTTTTATTTTGAAAATTTTGAAGTTTTGATTAAGTTCCAACTCTGGATTTTGTAACTTTTGAAAATTTTATGGACATCTATCAATTTGACCATATTTTCTTTATTGACTTTTAAGCTAAGATTTAGCTATATACTTTTCTTACAGGGGAAAACCTAAACTAATTACTGATTATTTTAGAAACTAGAGATTTTTTTTCTATTTCTATACCCTTTTTTAATAAGGAATGCTAATAGTTCACTATATTACAGTGTAAATTCTTGAAGCAAGATGTAAAATACATACGTAGGCTTAATGCTTACATATGTTGAGTCATGCATCTTACTATGACTATCGAGATAAGATTACAATGAATTAGCTTTAACAACATAATGATAAAAAATGCATTTTAGTAAAATATGAAGACTCGTTACAAAATATTTTGGATTGAAAACATGAGGTGGTTTTGTCTTTTTTAGCAAAGCTAGCCGGCGTATAAAGTGTGTCATCCACGTTTATTACTCCAAACATTGAAGAGAATGGGTGCCTGAAACATGCTCCGGAACAGCTAATGCAATAACAAGGAAACAAGAGCTAGACAAACAAGTCTAGACCACTAAGCAAGGAAAGACAACTAGTCCCCAATGTTATTGCTGATAATAGCATCAGCAGTAGGTCCATTAATATGCAGAAAACCAGATAAAAGGGACGCAAGATTAAGAACATACAACTGCGAAAGGGAGGAGTAAAGATAATGCCGATGCCAAGATGCATCCAATAACAATTGCCAATTGTGCAAACCAAAATTACCTCCCTTTGCCAGAGACAAACCATCATCATCCACACGGTAAAACAAACGCCAAGATTGTCCATCATCTCCTACCCATATATGATGACTATTCAATCTTGGGTCATATATCAATTTCGAATCATTATGGATCCAAGCGTGCTCTTCCGGACACAACGAAATTAACTCATCGACGGGGGGAGGGACTCCCAAAACTACCGTAGCATCATACTCAACAGGAGGAGATGGAGTTGGTGAAGAAAGAATATTTACCTTTGGAACCCACTTCGAAACTGGAATAGGGAGCAGAACCTTAGCAGGAAGAGGTAGGGTGGCCGGCCCAGTTTTACACGCATCCGAAATTTCACCAAATGACTGACAAGGTCAGCAAATATCAGGTTTCCACTTGTATTGCACGTCCACACTTCCACATCATGACCTTCGGCAATTCTAACTTTGAGCTTCGAAGGCAAGGCTTAGATGGAGTAATCTCAATTAATGCTCTTGCGTAGCGTAAAGTTTTCCGGGCTTCAGTATTTGAATCAAAGCATTTGAGGTCACCAGTGAGACTAGAAAGCCAGTTTAAGCCTAACAAAGGCTGAAGGGCAGATGGAATATGAGTAAAGGTAGCCCAAACAGGAATAGAAAGAACATGCCCCTAGCTTTGTCCACATCAAGACTCCGTGGAGTAATAATAAATGGTTTACCTTCTATGGTAAGTTGACCGGTCTCAAGAGCCATTAGCTTGTCATTCTTATAAGCGAATTTGAAGTAAAATATAGTATTGAAAAATTGAAAACGAAGGATGCCTTTCAAATTCCATACACGCTTGCATTGGTTACGAATTTCCATGTAAGAAGCGGAAGAATCCAAGAAGAAACCAATTAGGTATATAGACCAATAATTCACTCCTTGAACGAATTCAGTCGATGGTATATTGATACCGTCAATCACTACCTTATCAAATGAACTTGTAGAGAAAGAACCAACATTCCGCAGTAAGGCTTTGAAAAGAGAGGACCATGTGGACTAAGATGCCACTTTAGAATTTGAAGCAGATAATTCTTGAGAGGTATGGGGCTGGATGAATCCTGAGCTTCCTATGCGCATATCATGCACATGAATATGGGAGGAATCAACATTACCTTGAAACGGGAGTGCAGGGATGTTGTTATTCGAATGGGCATTTTCACGAACAGCTTAGTGCACACTATATTAGGAGAAACAACAGCCTCCAATACACTATCAAGACCAACATCTACCATCAAATCATCACCACATTTCATACCAACATAAGTTTGAGTTCAACAATTACCAGTAGCAGCAGCGTTAAGAAAACTGGGTAAAGAGGGCACGCCTAAGTCAGCACGGTCCACACCAGTAAGTCGAGTACCACGTGAGGTGGTTTTGTCACATAAGAAAATGATAATTATCAACTGTTAGGTTTAGGAAAATATAACTGCAGAAACTTTTTTATGTGTTTTGTATATATCAATATTTTTAAAAGCCGAGAACCTAAGAGGCCATGGCATATCGGTTTCATGTATAATTTAACATCCACTTTTCATATATGATTTATATTTTATTTGACCTAGGTTAAATAGACTATCACGTAAGAAAATTTTGAATCGTATATTTTAGTATTTTTAGTTATCCAAAAGCGACTTAATTTGATTATTAAGTCTTTTGGTTGTGAAGTGGTAAGCAATATTGAAGTCTAATTCTTTATTAGGCCTTAATCCAACAATAGGCTAATATAGTAACCTAAAAGCGTCTCAAACAGCTCTCTTAAACATCGGCCAATATAAAGTATTGCCCTGCTCCACAGAACGTAAAGAAAACCTAATTAGTTGCCGCCTCTTTCTCTCTTCCTTCGTCAAATCTTTTGCTGAACTATCTACCTTCTCAGGTAATTATGGAAAATCAGTTTTTCTCTTTTTTTTAACGCCGTTGCCCGAAACCCAATTTTTGCAGAAGTTCTGATCCGATTAACGTTGAAACCAGACAAAATGGCTACGATTTTGGTATGCGAGCGGAATTTTGAACTATACCATCATCAATCATCATGCACATAAGAAACCTTGTGCTTTCACTGTGTCTTGCCTATCAGCGAATACAGCCGCTGACTATAAAATTTGTTATTTGTTATATGAGATAATAGAGTGATACATGTTCACTTCTCTCCCTCTTAATACAATGAAGTATATAAAATTTTGAACTGGAAAATGACATATTCAAGCATTATTTCCAACTCAATTGTCACCTTGTGTAGCCTGAAGCCAGCCCCATTTATTTACTATTTTTTGTAAAAAAAAAGAAAGAACGAAACAAAAAGAAAAAATAATTTTGATAATGACATATAGTGCTGGCATTTCATAGCAATTAGCGTTGCATAACAGGTAACTTCTGTTGCCAGTGTAAATGCCCAAAAATCACGATCACATTAATTTATTTAATTTATGGTACTAGAAATATTCATATATCAGCAGCATTATTTTCTTTGGTTTAATATGATTGATGACTATGACCATATCAACTTAAATAGGAATCAAGCTAAGTACTCCTAGTATAATATGTTAATGTATATAAAGTAATAAGATGTTGAAAGAATTACACAATCTATCAATCACCATTATGTAAATATATGTAGTTACTTTAGCCTCGTAGGTGTTAATAATTTTGCATGGGCTAGAACAAATAAAGGTCATATTAGGGCCATTGAAAATGATGTAAAGTTCAAAGTGACAGATACTGTAACATCATCGTGGTACTGAAAACATCATTTCCATCTGAATTTTAATTTTTTTTAAATGCAAATTGCATGTTGAACTAGTATATTTAAATGGCTATGCTATACAGTTTATCATGATATGCAAAAAGTAATTGATATATAGTAAATAGGGAAATATATTGAGGAATACAGTTAAATTAAATAATGTATTTGCACTTTGATGATACAAGTATAACAGATACAACATGAATTACTTGTAATTATGGTCAATTAAGAGAATGCGGTTATCTTTTGTTTTAAAAACTAGCTAGGGAGGGTTTCATATCATCTGTTTGCTTTTCAAAATAGTTTGTCTGGGCATTGAACGTTGATCCTGGGGAGCTGAAAAAGTTCTCCAAAACCATTCTTGTTTGCTGGATAACAGTGCAACATCATATTCATTTCATACTTCTATAGGCTATGTTTGTGTAACCGTGTACATTTGTGGAGTTACTATGGATTCCAAGAACAAAATCTCATATCATATATACAAATAATTTCCAGTGAATTAGGCGCATGTGTAATTTTTTTAGACACTTATATGCTTAAAAGAGTAACCTTTATATGTACATGCTGACATTTAAGTTACAAGTTAATTTAGTTGTTCAAGCTCTTCATGCATATGTCTGTTAATTCCTAAAATGAATTCAAATATACTTTTATATCTTTTTGGGTAGGTTAACTTTGCTATTTCAATTTTCAAATGAACAAGCAAGCCAGTGGAGAAGATCGAATCAGTGCTCTTCCTGATGATATAATCTGCAATATCCTTTCCAATCTCTATGTGGAAGAAGCAGCAAGGACATCCATTTTGTCTAAACGATGGCGCAATATGTGGCTCCGTTCTCCAATCGCCATTTTTGATGAATCCATCGTCAAGCAATCTTGCATGTATTGTCTTTCTGAAGAGGGATCCCCTTGCATGGTTTATCTTAGTGAGGAGGAATCTGAATCCTCTCCCTGGATCGTAAATGTTATGTCCCACATTATTTCCACCCACCCTGGAACCATCCATACCTGCCATTTCATTCTTTGCGATTGGTATAAATACCATAAAACCGTAGTAAATCTCCTAAAATCCCTGACCCTAAAAGGCATCCGGGATCTCCTAATCGACATCGGACGCTTCGACCTTCCTTGCTTTGTTTTAAAATGCAATTCCCTTGTTAATGTCCACTTGCGGTATGGTTCAATGCCTGCTCAATTACCAGCCCACAAGGATGTCTTTCCTAATTTAAGGAAGTTGTCTTTAATCATGTACGATATCAATTATGAATTTTTGGTTAACTTGCTTTCTTCAAGACCGATCATCGAGCTGGAAATTCACCCTTATTATTATGGTGTAAAAAATATTGTCATTGAATCTGAGAGCTTGCAGAAATTATATTTTGGCTGCTGCGATAATCGTGATATTACTATTAAAGATGCTCCAAATCTCGAGACATTCAAGTGTGATAACTTAGAGAGTTATTCCAGAGTGACGATTTTAAATGCACCCAAGCTCAAGGTTCTGAGCAGTATTGACATGGAGATGTCGATGCTCCGATTAGGGAATTATCAGTTTGACATCGATTATATCCACAAGTACATAAAGATAAGCGGTGAAATCACAGACATGCCTTCCTTATATATCCACAAGTACATAAAGATAAGCGGTGAAATCACAGACATGCCTTCCTTACGATCCTTGGACATTGCAGTCTATTTTAATCGTGCTTATGAGCTAAAATCAGTTCCACACTTTCTAATGTGTTTCCCCTGCTTAGAAACTTTAGAAGTCTGTATAAAAGATAACACTTCCTTTAGTGATTACGGATATTATGAGGTTAGCGATACAGATGGTGCTATTCTTATTGATGATGATTATGGTGGTCATGTGATGCAGCCAAAGAAGTGAATTTGACGATGTAAATCGAATCCGTCCAGGATCCCTCACGATTAGCGGAAATAATCGGTGAATTGATGATAAATCGGTGAATTGAAGAATACCCAAACGCCCAAATTCGTTGATCTCAAGAGATACCGGATTCTAGCAATCTTCGACATGTTGATCGTGCACGATATCGTGAGAGAAGATCTACAATTCTTCATACGTTGATCAAGCGCACTTGATTCCGTGAATTGGCTTCAACAGTCGTTGATTCGGGCGCTCAAATCAACGACTGTTGAAGCCAATTCACGGAATCAAGTGCGCATGATCAACTTTCGAAGAATTGTAGATCTTCTCTCACGGTATCGTGCACGATCAACATGTCGAAGATTGCTATAATCCGGTATCTCTTGAGATCAACGGATTTGGGCATTTGGGTATTCTTCAATTCATCGATTTATCATCGATTCACCGATTATTTCCGCTAATCGCGAGGGATCCTGGACGGATTCGATTTACATCGTCGAATTCGCTTCTTTGGCTGCATCAGTTTGGTATCAGAGCTAGATTGCAAGGAGTTTGCATCAATTGGAGATCGGATTTGCAATTGTTGAGAAGTTGGAGTTCATAGTGTTCATTGTGAAGTTGCAACAAGTTGGGAGTTTCGATCCATATCGTTTTGGATCAAAGTTCGGAAAGTGTTTGAATTTTGCTTTTTGGGATTTTTGCGCGCTGAAGTGAAGTTTGAATTTTTGAAGATTTGTTTGAAGTTCAATCATGCCGCCGAGAAGAGCTAACCGTCATCAAAACATTGCAGATGTGTATAGAAGAGAAGATGCTGAACAAATGGAGCAACGAATTAGTGATAAATTCAATGAAAAGTTCGATGAAGGAATTGGTAGATTGGAGAGGCTCATGATGAATATGAACCCAACTCAACAAAGAACATCACCAGTGTCAAATCGAGGTGGAAACAGGTTTTCGCCGTCGGTTTCAGGTGAACGAAGAATATCGCCACAGTCTTATAGAGAAAGAAGAGAGCCATCCGTTTCGGGAGAAAGAGATGTGCGTGGAAGTAGAAATGTTGATGGTCGGGATCGACATCGACATGTGTCAGATTTGGAAGAAGATAGTGATTACGAAAGTAGATCTTGTCGAAACCATGGCCAAGGGAGAAATCGAGTTAGAGAATATGAAGATGATCGTAGATGGGAATCGGGGATGAAAATGGAAATTCCAGAATTTAAAGGTGGAACGGTTGCGGAAGAATTTTTCGATTGGGTTTCAAATGTTGAGGAAATTTTTGACTTCAAAGAAGTTCCCGAGAATCGCAGAGTTAAGTTGGTTGCTACGAGATTGAGAGGGAGAGCTATGGCATGGTGGCAGCAGACTAAACTTACACGGGAGAGTATGGGGAAGTCAAAGATTGTTACATGAGAGAAGATGAAGAAGTTAATGAAGGCTACATTCTTACCATACAATTATCAATCACTCATGTATCAGAGGTTGCAGAATCTAAGGCAAGGAGCAAAGACAGTTAATGATTATGCTGATGAATTTTATCAACCGATTGCTCGAAATGACATTATGGAGACGGAGGAACAATTGACTGCTAGGTTTGTTGGGGGGTTGAGGATCCAGATCCAGGATATGGTAAATATGTTTGACCCCAGATCTATGGCTGAAGGGCACCAGAAGGCGTTGGCTTGGGAGAAGCAGGGAAGACGAGGAGGTGGTGTGTTTCCAAGTTCCAATACTCAGAGCAAGGGTGCTAGTGGAAGTTCCAATGTTTCTAAAGCTGTCAGCAAACCAGTTGTGAATGAGGTTGCAAAGGCAAAGGTCGACAACAGTTTCAAATGTTATAATTGCCAGGAAATGGGTCACAATAGTAATGAATGTCCGAAACCAAAGAGGCGAACTATGATTGCTGAAATGGAAGGTGAGAATGTTGGTGAAGGTTATTCTGGTCCAGTTGAGGTGGATGAACAGGATATCGCATCGGGAGATGAAGGATGTAATCTAATGATGAGGAGGTCTTGTTTAACACCGAAGCAAGAGGATGAGGCTAGTTGGCTGAGGAATAACATCTTTCAGTCGACATGCACTATACTGGGGAAGGTTTGTAAATTTGTGATTGATGCGGGAAGTTGTGACAATATCATTTCTACCGAATCTGTGAGAAAGTTGAAGTTGAAGAAGAGAAGCATCCAAATCCTTACAAGTTAGCGTGGTTAAGAAAAGGAGGAGAGGTGAAGGTGGATAGGCGAGTTCATGTTCCATTTTCTATTGGGAAGAAGTATAAAGACGAGATCTGGTGTGATGTGGTGGAGATGGATGTTTGTCACTTGCTTTTGGGAAGACCATGGCAGTATGACCAAGCAGTGCAGCATGACGGCCGAACCAATAGCTACAGCTTTATGTTTGAGAATACTAAGATCATTTTAGTTCTGAAGAAGAGACGGCAAGGAGAGAGCAAGTCAAAAGAGATTGAGGAGCTGAAGACTTTGTTGACTTTGAAGGAATTTGTTGAAGAGGTAGAGGAGAGTCCAGAGGTGTTCTTGTTGATTGGACATGAAGCTACTGAATCTGTTGAAGTTCCAGAGGAAGTAAAGCCAGTATTGGAAGAATTCAGAGATGTGTTTCCTGAAGAATTTCCAACGGAGCTACGACCGTTGAGGGACATTCGACATCAGATAAGTCTTGTTCCAAGAGCTGTATTGCCTCACAGGCTACATTACAGGATGAGTCCTAAGGAGGATGAGGAACTGAGAAGGAAGGTGGAGGAGTTGTTAGAACAAGGGCGTGTTCAGGAGAGCTTGAGTCCTTGTGCAGTGCCAGCCTTATTAGTACCGAAGAAGGATGGGACTTGGCGGATGTGTACGGGCAGTCGGGCTTTAAATAAGATCACTGTGAGATACAAGTTTCCTATGTCGAGGTTCGATGATTTGATTGATCAGTTAAGTGGGGCTGTTGTGTTCTCAAAGATTGACTTGAAGAGTGGATACCATCAGATTCGTATTAAACTGGGTGATGAGTGGAAGACTGCTTTTAAAACTAGGGAAGGTCTATGCGAATGGCTGGTTATGCCGTTTGGCTTGTCCAATGCTCCTAGTACCTTTATGAGAGTGATGAACCAGATTTTCAGACCATTCATTGGGAAGTTTGAGTAGTTTACTTCGACAATATTTTGATCTATAGTGAGAGTACGGAAGAGAATGTCCAGCATTTGCGAGAAGTGCTATTGATTCTACGACAGGAGCAATTCTATGCAGCAACGAAAAAGTGTGTGTTTATGACGCACAATGTTTTGTTTCTGGGATATGTTATGTCGAAGGAGGGTATTCAAGTGGATGAAAGCAAAGTGGAAGCTGTCAGGAGTTGGCCGCCACCCAAGACAGTTACTGAAGTAAGGAGTTTTCATGGGTTGGTTTCTTTTTATCGAAGATTCATTCCACATTTTAGCAGTGCAATGGCACCTGTAACCGATTGCATGGAAGGAAAGAAGTTTGAGTGGTCAGAGGAAGCAGGGGTTGTTTTTGAGAAGATCAAGACACTGTTGACGACAACACCAATTCTAGTATTGCCGGATTTTCAGTTGTTGTTTGAGGTACATACCGATGCTTCGAAGGTTGGGATTGGTGGAGTATTGAGTCAGAATGGAAGACCAGTTGCTTATTTCAGTGAGAAATTGTCTGGAGCCAAGTTGAGATATAACACATATGATGTGGAGTTATACGCGATTGTTCAAGCTGTGAAGCACTGGAGACATTGTCTGTTTCAGAAGGAGTTTGTTCTTTACACGGATCACGAAGCTTTGAAACATTTGCAAGGGCAGGACAAATTTTCAGCCAGACACGCTTCATGGGTCGCGTATCTACAGCAGTTTACCTTTGTTGTAAAGCACAAATCAGGGGTGACAAATCGTGTAGCTGATGCCTTGAGCCGGAGGAATCATTTGTTGACAACGATGAAGGTTGAAGTGACAGGATTTGAACTATTGCCAGAGTTGTTTGAAGAATATCCTTACTTTACGAAGATTGTTGAGAAAGTCAAGGATGGGAGTACTGATGAATTTGTGTTGGTAGATGGATTCTTATTCAAGGGGAATCAATTGTGCGTACCGGATTGCAGCTTGAGAATGAAAATTGTAAAAGAGTTGCATGAAGAAGGACATGTTGGTCGGGATCGCACATTGCAGTTGATTTTTCAGTCCTACTACTGGCCCTCGATGAGGCGGGAAGTTGAAAAGTTTGTGCGTAGATGCCATGTTTGTCAAGTTTCGAAAGGGAGAGCTACAAATGCGGGATTGTATATGCCTTTACCTATTCCTACATAACCGTGGGTAGATGTAAGTATGGATTTCGTGTTGGGCTTGCCGAGGACTCAACAGGGAAATGACTCTACATATGTTGTGGTGGACCGTTTCTCGAAGATGGTACATTTTGTTGCTTGTAAAAAAATGGCAGATGCGGTCCATGTGGCACAGTTGTTCTTCAGAGAGATCTATCGCTTGCATGGTTTACCAGAATCTATAGTTTCCGACAGGGATACCGGATTTTTGAGTCATTTTTGGCTGAGTTTGTGGAAGATGGTGGGAACAAAGCCGAATTTCAGTAGTGCTTATCACCCACAGTCGGATGGACAAACCGAGGTTGTGAACAGATCGCTGGGAAATTTATTGCGGTGTCTTGTGAAGGATAATCTAAAGAGCTGGGATATAAAGTTATGTCAAGCGGATTTTGCACATAATCATGCTATCAACCGTAGTACGGGTTTCAGTCCATTTCAGATTGTATATTCAAGCTTGCCAAAGGGGCCGTTCGATTTAACGATAGTGCCACAACCGAACGGGACAGTTAAGCGGGCTGCTGATTTTGTTGATGGGTTAACAGAATGCCATAGAATCGTTCAAGAACGATTGGCGAAGACGAATGAGAAGTATAAACGATCTGCAGATCTGAAGCGAAGAAGTGCTGAATTTAATGAAGGAGATTTAGTATATGTTGTACTAATGATGTCCAGTGGGAGCATACAATAAACTTAAAGCTCGAAAATTTGGCCCAGTAGAAATTTTGAAGAAGATCAATTATAATGCCTATCGGTTGAAGTTGCCAGATCATATTCACACTGCAGACGTTTTCAACGTTAAGCATTTGAGTCCGTACAATGGGGATGAGCTTGTTAAGGAAGAAAGAGGTGCAAATTCGAGGTCGAATTTTTGTCAACAAGGGGAGAATGATGCAGCAGCATACCTAGAATCGAGTGAACAGAGCTATGCCATGGGTCGCTCCACCTCCTCCGCCATAAGTCACGAACGCGCCTTCATCCTAAGTCGCAAACGACCTAACTCGGCACCGCGACCTAACTCGGCACTGCGACCTAACTCCGTGCCTCCTCCCTAAGTCACGAACTCCAGTACCGACCTAACTCCAGCGACCTAACCATTGTCGCGATCTAAACAAAAGGCAAGCCTACATCGCAAATTGATTATGTCGCAGCCGAATACTAGGTCGTTGACATCACTGCTTAGTCATTGCTGTGTATTTTAACTCGCGTATTTTTAAATCGTGTGTATTTTTAAGTCACGTGTTGTTTCGCGTATATTTTTTTAAGTCGTTTGTCTTGTTCTATGTAACGGTCGTGTGTGTGGTGTTGTAAACGCTTATAAATAGGGGTAAAGTGTCATTGTAAAGGGTTGCTGAATTTTGAATAAAAATTTGGTTTGTGCTTCGTGCCTCCATTAAAATTGGTAGTTGAGTGTTATCTCCTATCTCCACTTTCGGCATTCGAGTGCGCTCGAATCAACGACTGTTGAAGCCAATTCATGGAATCAAGTACGCTTGATCAACGTTCAAAGAATTGTAGATCTTCTCTCACGGTATCGTGCGTGATCAACGTGTCGAAGATTTCTAGAATCCGGTATCTCTTGAGATCAATGGATTTGGGCGTTTGGGTATTCTTCAATTCACCGATTTATCATCAATTCACCGATTATTCCGCTAATCGTGAGGGATCCTGGACGGATTCGATTTACATCGTCGAATTCGCTTCTTTGGCTGCATCATCATGATCACCTGATGCCTGACATTAACTGTGTCAACCATCATTTAAAAAATGTAAGGGTAAGTAATTATCCTAGAAGACGGGCCTATTTGGATTTTGTCGAACTCATTGCAGCCAATGCTAAAGTTCTTGAAACAGTGACTATAGTTTATGGCGATGGTTTTGATGAACTAAGGATGAAATCTCAAAAACATTTCCTAATGCAGAATAGAGCTTCTAAGATGTTGCAGGTTGAATTTCTCAAGAGTAAGTAGAAATTGCATGGTTTTGCTGTTTGTGATGTGAAAGTAGAAAAATGAACAGATGCATATTTACTATTTTTATCAGAATGAACAAGCTATCCTTGTTAGTGCTGTTATTATGCGTGTGCGTGTTTTCTTTCTAAGCAACACACAAAATACATATTTTGCATTTTCTATATTTTCTTCATTGTCTGTTATGTACTTGATCAAATGTATATTGAATACATCTTGCAGTTCTCCAAAGATAAATGATTCTTTGCATTGATTGGTGGCTATGGTCACTGTTAACTCTTTTTGTCTAACCATGGATTCAGACCCTGAACTATATATGTGGGTTCTTGAATTTTCACTCAAGTTGTTTGACTTGTAAACGTTGCATGATAAACATGCATGTTCATGTTAGTTATATGATGTTCCATGTTAATTCGACGTTAAAGTAATATATCTATGTTATAAAGTAAAGTATGATTTTAAAACAATAAAATAAAAAATCTGGTTTACGGGTAGTCATGGGCAGTCTTCTCGCTCTTGATCGTTCGTGGCTTACTTGCACTTTGTCTTCATTTATGGTTGTTGTGTTGTTAATAATATGAGTCAACATTCTTTTTATATTACTAGTATGGACCCGTACTTTGCAACTGGCTGTTTGTATTGTTGTAAACGAAAAGCAAGGGCATTTTTGAAATTTCAAAAAGACACCAAGTAAAGTAGTTCAACGAATTTTCTTTATTAGTTGTAGAGATGTGAAGACAGTTATTAAATCAAAAAAGCTGGAAGGTCCGAGAGATTTTAAAATATTGTCTCATCTCTTCTTTTGGACTATCAACCGATTACAAAAGGCAATAAGAAGGGTGCATTCATTCCACGACAAATATTAATCAGATCTAAAGAAATATGGAGCAAAACTATTGTTACATTTGTTTTCGGACCATGTCCTGCTTACCAGCAATTTCAAAACTATATTGATAGAGTCTGTAAACATTATTCAACTTACATCTTAAATTCTAAGACTAACGGTCTTTATGTAATATATTTTAATCCTACTATAGGCAACAACAAAATTCTCAAAATTGGCCCATTTACATTTGATGCAAGAGTAGTATTGTCAAGGTGCTCGCATATAAGTTGTAAGGGCCTAGACTTACAACCCTAGACATCAGCTTGGGACTGTTTTGCTTGTTGAGGCATTGTTCATGCTTGAGGCACTGTATCCTACAAAATTTAACTTTCATGGCAACGGACAGTGGCTTATAATGGTGTGTTGAGGCAAATTGCCATAGCTGAGGCTTTTTAGGGAATAAAAATGTTCAAATGCTATCTCATATTGGAAAGCAACAAAAATTTAGGTCCCCTCTCTATTATGTCGAAAGCAGTACTAGATCCAAACGCGGTCTGATTTGGAATAACCTAGACTGTTGGTCGTTTTGGTTCAGAAATCAATCAATTTTTAGCCGTGTACGAACCATAAGTTGGACTTTCGCACATGTAGTCCAACCGTCGATTTAACCTTATTTTCTCGTGATTTCTTTCCTTCCGCTCTCTCGCTATGTCACTTTCTATCATTTTGGTCATCTACATTGTTTTGAAAAAAGTAAATAAGTTTATATTCCAAAATTCATGATTGCCCCAATATTTAAACAATGGCCGCTAATGAGTATGAATTAAAAAAATTGATTGTTGAATTGTTAAGCTTTATGAATATTAAATAGAATATTGAATAATATATATGATTTAATTTATTTGCAGTTTTATATTTGTGTATTTGCTTATAATATTTTTTTATGGATACAAAAAAAAGTATTACATTTGCTATTGCTTTATTGGTAAATGAAATCATAAATGAGGTTTGATAGGCCTATAGCCCTAAAATTAGCTAGTTAGATGAAAAAAGAAGGGAAATTTTGGCTTACGTCCTTATAATTATAAAAAATTAATGTTTGGTCCCATTCAATTTTCTTATATAAATTACATCCTTATTTCAAAAAAATATGAAATTCAAAAGGGTATTTAGATAATTTTACCAACTCTAGCATGTACTCTTATGACACGACATAGCGGGCACCTTTGAATTTGAAAATACAAGAAGTAAAAAAAATGTGGAAAACTGTTTTTAAAAGGAATAGATGTAAAGCGGATAAGTTTAGAAAAAGAAAAAATGTCCCTAATTTCCGCAAAAAGAAAGTCGCAACATGATTGTTGTCATATTAAAAGCATTCCCTGCAAATCTAAGGCAACACTATAAAAATCACTAAAACTAGTTGGATTGGTAAGTTAGTTTATGTGACAGGTCAAATTGAAACATAAATTTAGTAAGCAAATCAAATAATATTATGCAGCATGTAGAGAATTTTTATTTGAATGAAAGACGGTATATTATGATCTCCAGTGTAGCTACAAAAAAGGACTGGGTAAGCAGAAAGGATTAAATATCCTGAAGGGTGGTTGAAGATCTTATTTTAAGGGAAAAAGGCAACCTCAAGTTTAAGGCAACATATTTACATATTTTGTTAAACCCGCTTAGAGCATCTCTAGCAGTCCGAATTTAGGGGAAAATGGAGGAAACTTCCTTTTTTGGCTTCCTCACATTCCAAGTGTGAGGAAGAAGGAAAATTGGGAGTTTCTACCAATTTATTTTTTAAATGTGAGGTTTAAAGGATTTCCTGAAAATCATTTTGTCCTAAATGGTTTACAAAAATCCGTTTAAGAAGAAGTAGGGTTTCTGAAGCCCATTTATCTGTATAAACGGTGTTCATAACATCGTTTGTAGATTTTTTTCTTTTTAATGGGCATAATTTCTCCCACTTGCTACTGGAACAATGGAAGTAATCCACATTTATTTTCTTCTTCCTCCTCTCAGAAATTGACACTGCATGGAGATGCTCTTATAGTAACAAAATTAGCAATTTTATTTGTCACAAACATGGCTCATAAGTTCATGTACGCGAAGTCAGTTTAACACATACAATAATAATTAGATTGTCTATATTGCATAAGAATTTATGACAATGGAGGTACCTCAAGTTATTGATATTTCTTACTAGGTAAATGGTTTTCATTTCAAGAGCCATATATTACATACTAAATATCGATAAGTTAGCATTGCCTTGTTAGTTGTAAATAAAATAAGCAACTTTTTCATGTAGGAACTTACTAATTTATGTTTATCATTGTTCAGCAGTCAGCATATAACATTGTTGATTTGAATTTAAAAATCCTAACACCTAATTTCTTCAAACTAGTATATATCTTAAAAAATAATGTATTTCCACCGTCATCCGCTAGCTGAACCTCACAAATCCTCCATCGCATCTTCGCTTCTTTGCTCCCCTGCACCTCCTTGCCTTAGCACTATTGCATCTCTAGATGCCAAGTTTTTATATTATTTTGATTTCATTCAAGTAATTTTATTTTATTTAGTTTTGAAAGATAGGTAAAGTTGGAATTTAAGATGTAAACTATTAATTTATGCAACTACGACATTCAGTTTTTACATTATAAGGAGATAAGATGCTTATCCTAATAATGCTTAATCTTTCCATTATTTTGCCAATAACTATATCCATTTATCTTATCATGTTCAACTGGCAATTTATTTGCATCTAAATGGCATCCAACTTACATGATACAAAATTTATTGTAATGATGTAAAACTGCCTTTCTAAATCTTTTTATATGAAAAAAATATAAAATTATCATTTTACACCAAAATAATACTGTTAAAAATAGTACTCATGTTTAAAAAATATAAAATGAGACTGTTTCTCCAGCGTAGTTACAAAAAAAGATGGGGTAAACAGAGAGGCTTAAATAGCTTAATGGGCGTTTGAGGATCTTATTTTGGGAAAAAACAGGCAACCTGAAGTTTAAGGCAACATATTTACATATTTTGGTAAACCCCCTTAGAGAATCTCTAGCAGTGTGAATATGATGGAAAATGGAGGGAGCTTTCTTTTTTTTGGCTTCCTCACGTTTTAGTAGCATGGATTTAGGTGTGAGGAAGAAGGAAAACTGGAGTTTCTCCCATTTTATTTCTTAATGTGAATTTTAAATGGTTTTCTGAAAATCATTTATGTCCTAAATGGTTTGTAGAAGACCGTTTAAGAAGAAAGAAGGGTTTCAAAAGTACATTTATCTTTATAAACGGTGTTCATAACACCTTTTATAGACTTTTTCTTTTTAATGGGCATAATTTCTCCCACTTATTACTGGAATAGTGAGAGTAACCCACATTTATTTTCTTCTTCCTCCTCTTAAAAATTGATACTTGCGTGAGATGCCTTATAATAACAAAGTTCGCAATTTTATTTGTTACAATCATGGCCTATAAGTTCATGTACACAAAACCAGTTCAACACATACGCTAATAATTATATAGTCTATATTCCATAGGATTTATGACCGTGGAGATACCTCAAGTTATTGATATTGTTACTAGGTAAATGGTTTTCATTTCTATAGCCATATATTACATACTACATATCGGTAAGTTAATATTGGCTTCTTATTTGTAAATAAAATAGGCAAGTTATTCATGTAGGAACTTAATAGTTTATGTTTATCATAATTCGACAGTCAGAATAGAACATTGTTATTTTGAATTTAAAATCCTAACTTCTAATTTCCTAAAACCAGCAAAGTTCCACCATCGTCCGCTAGCTGAACCTCACATATCCTTTGTCGCACCTTCGCTTCTTTGCTTCCTCGCACCTCCTTGCCTTTGCACTTTTGCATCTTTAGATGCCAAATTCTGTAATATCTTGATTATATTTAAGTTGTTTTTTGTTTTGAAAGAAAGGTAATGTTGGAATTTAAGATGTAAATTATGAGTATATACAACTACAATATTCAATTTCACAGTACAAGGAGATAAGATGTTTACCCCAATAATGGTTAATCCTTCCATTATTTTGCAAATAACTATATACATTTATCTTATCATGTTCAACTGACAATTTATTTGCATATAAATGGCGTCCAATTTACATGATACAATATTTATTGTAATAAAGTAAAATCATCTTTTTAAACATTTTTGTATGAAAAAATTGTATAATTATAATTTTACACAAATATCCTACCATTGACGTCAAATGTGACTATAACAGCCCACCCTTTCGATTCAGAAGTCGACACTAATACATCCATGATATTCGCATGCCGAGCATCCGAGTGCCAAGAAGATGGATTATTGGAGAAAATGAAAGAAAAGATGTAACTGAATCTCACATTGTGACGAGTAACATATAATATGAAACATATTTTTACAAGAGATAGAAAACCATAATATACATACATCAAATCAGAGCACTCTAATCTATCATCAGCTTGGACAATTATAGCAACATGTCCTCACACATGCTGATACATATAAACAATTAATGAAGTGGAAATAAAATATACGTGAATACGTCTTGGAGGCATCCAGCTCGCCTCCTGAAGCTCCCAAGCATCCAAACTAGATCTGTAAATATTCTCGGTCTCACCCGAATATTACTAGAACATAACGCCCGGAACAGTCGGCAAAACCAGCATGATAAAACTCAACTCAAATGGATTTTAATGTTATAAAACATTTCCAAATAAAAGTATCTCGTAAAACCACGTTTCACATAAACACGGACAGGTTTATACTTTACGATAATCAAAACCTTTCTGTAGAAAATTTTATGATTTTATAATAATATATAATGTATAAAATAAATAATGAATCATAGTCAAAAAATTTACATTAGTTAAATTCCAGCATAATAGGTATATAACTAAGTTCGAATGACATTTAGTGGAGAATGGGTTCCATCAATGACAAGGTAAGGATCTACTTTTCATGCAGTACACCTCTAAATAAAGTGCACCGAGGCTGTTTTAATTTGCACCTCTACTACTCAAGATCAGTCTACTCCTAAATGGATGGTACCAAAAATGATCACCCCTAGGTTGATGGTCGACAACCGTACCGAGTCTCAAACATATATAAATCCATATATATATATATATATATATATATATATATATATATATATATATATATGATCTAGATCAGGTGGTGATCATGCTATAATGGAAGCAACCAACATAGCCATGTAGCGCAACCCTGCTTTAGTCATTTACAGAATGTGAGGCTTGAGTCTGCATTTGCCTTTTATATAGCAATCCCGCTAGGAATGCTAACATTGCCCTCCAGCAACTATGCAATACCAGCATTCATCTATACAAGTTGTTTAGGATATGAATAAATCGAAGGCATTACTTCTACTACGTCTATTTTGCAATCACACTGAAGATTAGTAGCAAGTAACCCTTGCACTTCGAATAGCTCTGTTTTCCATTATCTTTCAGATATTTCAGATTCGAACGCTTATGTCGGTTCGAAGTGGTTTTCGGATAACATATCTAATTCCAGTCTCTCTGAACTGACCACGATAGTTTTAAACCAAGCTAACATTTGATAGTAAGTTATTTAACTATCAAATAATCAAACAATTCAGCTAAGGATCTAATTCCATAAGTAAAATAACACTGGTTAAACAACAAGCAACCCTAAGCCTCTTTAGCTAATTATTTCATTCATCAAAACAACATAGTAAATTCTGTACAAAATTACATTTACAAACATATGTTTCACAAAACCTTCTCTATACTTGTATATACCTTGGAAATATTCATATACATATCTCCTCGGTATAAGAATATTCACAAAACGCTTATGAAAGATTCCACTTCCAAAAACTGACCTATAGTTGGGTCAAACTTAATGTCATTTAAAAACAAAAATAACAATAACCCAAAATACTATTTCTTCTGCGTTAAATATGGAAAAAGAATGTTCCATACTACCATAATTAAGAAGAACAGTTAGGAAAATCAAACCTCTATTAAATAAACATTTTTATAAAATTCCTCTATGAAACTACTTATAATTACAACTCCTTTCATGAAATATTATTTCTAACATCGTTTACAGATATTTAAAACATTATTATAACTCCCTTTTATAAAACTCCAAATTTCTTTACTAGCTCCTTTGTAAAAATCCTTTCCATTTTTTATTATAAACCCCTTTTGTAAAACTTTCTTTTATAAAACATCACTTATAAAACTCATTTTATAAATTTCCAATTTATTTGTAACTCTTTTATAAAACTCCAAATTCATTTATAAAATTCCTTTTCCAAATTTCTGCATAAATTTCAAACCCCTTTTTATAACCAAACACCAAATATAATCCAAACGCCGAATATAAAACAAACACCAAATATAATTATGAAACTCGTCATTTTCATATATTAAGCAAATTCACAATTGGAATTAAATATTCCAATCATCAAAATGATATTGATTTCCTTTTTATAGAATGTTATTTATAAATCCATTCTTTTATTTATAAAAACTATTTATAAGACTATCATCCATTTATAAAATAATATTTATAAATCTATCCCTTCATACAATATTTTATACAGCTATTCCCAAACATTTATTCCCAATATTTCCATCTTTTTCTAAATGGGAAATCCCTTTTAAAATAAAAGATAACCTTTTTTAATTCTTTTCTGAAAACAAACATTTATTATTATAATAATTTTCTTTAAAGACCATTCCACAATAGTTATTAAAACATTCACTTATATATATTATATATTATAAAGAAGAAATAAGGAAGTTGAAATAAAAATAAAGAGGTTCTAAAACTCTTTCTGAATAGAATATCATAAAAATTCCAAAAAGTCAAATTTAATATTATTTTCCAAAACGAAACTTTTTTAAAATCAAACAACACTTAATTGTATTTCAAAGATACTATACTAAGGACAATAGTTACTATAGCACTTAACTGATGTTATTGCTGCGATTTCCTATAGCAAGGTTCAATTTTTATCATATGTCGGTGTCATATCCAATATGTCTGAGCAGTTGTTGCTTCGGGACAACTTCATGGGATACGGCTCGGCATAGTCGGGATATTGGTCGGTCATTGGTGTGTCGGCAGGTGCCGCTCGGTGAAGGTTGGAAATTAGTGCATGGACCGGCCTAGGTGGGTCGGTAGTTTCCGCTCTGTGAAGGCTGGAAATTCGTACATGGCTCAGCATAATAGTGTGGGATCAGTCAGCATGTTGAAGTTGAGTTTGGCTATGGCCTTGATGGGTTTAAGATACTCAGAAAGCCCAATAACCCGGGATTTGCCTATAAATACAGCAGCGGGGCTTCAGAAAAGGGATCTTCATTCTGTTTCCCTTCGTCTTCCACACCAAGGCTACTCTATTATTGTTGTTCTAAAAACTCTAGATTGTAAATGTAATTGATTCTAACATCAATACAAAGGAAATTTCTGGTGTGGACGTAGGCCGGAGTCAGCCGAACCACTATAAATTCTATGTCTTTACTGCTTTCTTTTTAATTTTTATCGTTCTTCATATTTATACTCTCTCTACATACATTCTATCTGTGATCTGTGACTGTGATTTTGTGCTTTCATTTGGATTTGGGTGTTAGTGACCAATTTTGGCGCTAACACTATGCATCATACTGATTATTCAAAAATGTTAGTTATACTCACTGAAATTCTAATTGGCGCCGAAACGTTCTCGTTTGAACTAAAATTGAATGAGTCCAAAATTAGCTAAATTTTCGCAACCTTCAAATTCAACCAAACAAACTCGATTGCGTAGCCTTCACAATTACGAGCGCAATTGTCCAAGTGGTTAATTGATTCGGCGTTGGTGCAAGAGGTCAGAAGTTCGAAACTTGCTTTCGAACATTTATTGAAATGGGATATGTTGTCCCAATGATTTGTTGTATATAAAGTACCATTTCAAAACAAAACAAAAAAACGTCCGCAATGCAAAATGTTTCGTCTTGATTGGACCTTGTTTGAGAAAGTTATTGCATTTATAAGTTCTTGAATTAATTAAATAATTTTAAATTAGCTAATTACAATTTAAACTATGACTTACCCTCTGAAATCCTTCTTCCTTTTTCATAATCTCTCCCGGCTAAACAAGTGAGCAACCTACCTTTGGCTGAAGTTTCTCACCACCCTACCGTGAGCTTCGAATGCCGAAAACCACCATCGTCTTGGCCAAACGTCTCCTCTTCGATTTCTCCATCCACCGGACCCCATTATCTGGAGCCTGCACCTTCCTCTAAGATCGCAACAGACGTTGCTCCCCCTACGTGTTAGGCCAAGTTCTCTCATAGGGCATCGAACTCCAGAATTTCCAACGACCGCATGGATAGTGTCATTTCCACAATGTATATGTGTGTGTGCAATGACATCTTATTACATGTGTGTACCATTGAGATCATTATGTGTAAAATGGATCATTATGCAGCAAAGTGGCCATGCCGCCTCAGTTTTAAACTGAGGCCTGGTTCGCCTCAATCTAAAACTGAGGCCATCCAGCCTTAGTTTCAAACCGAGGTCTAGTTTTCCCCAGTTTCAAACTGAGGCCATGCAAGCCTCAATTTCAAACTGAGGCCACGCGCACCTCAGTTTAAAACTAAGGCAGGCCTTGTTCGCCTAAGTTTAAAACTGAGGTCATGCGTGCCTCAGTTTCAAACTGAGGCCTGGTTCACCTCAGTTTCAAACTAAGACCAAGCGTGCCTCAGTTTTAAACTAAGGCAGGCCTTGTATGCCTCAGTTTAAAACTAAGGCCATGCGTGCCTCAGTTTAAAACTGAGGCCATGCATGCCTTACAATTTCAAACTGAGGCCTGGTTCGCCTCAGTTCCAAACTGAGGCCATGTGCGCCTCAGTTTCAAAATATGGCATGGTTTGCTTGAAACTAAGGCCATGCCAGACTTAGATTCAAACTGAAGCCAAGCACCTCTTAGTTTCAAACTGAGGTCTGGTTTGCCTCAGTTTTAAACTAAGGCTATGCCGCAATGCCCACCTTCGTTTCAAACTAAGCCAAGTCCGGCTTAGTTTCAAACCGAGGCCTAGTTCACCTCCGTTTTAAACTAAGATGTGGTTGTTGAGCCTTAATTTAAAACCAAGGCTCGATTGCCTCGGCTTTAAACTGAGGCCGTTATACATATATGAAGTACATAATTTCAAATTTGCATCCTTGCATATTTGCTTGTTTTTTTAATGGCCTTCAATTGTTAAATCATATGATATCATCTTGATTACTATTTGTCATTCTTTTTAGTATAAATTTAAATTTAATATGATATTTAATGCATGTAGGCACTTACAGAAGAAGAAGAAGAAGAAAGGAAATTGGATGGTGGTACTAGTGGTAATGGTGAAATAGAAGATCTTGAAAATGATCCAATTGCATAAGTTTTCTGGTTTGGACAGAAAGAAAAATTATCGTCAAGCAGTTAGTTCTGCTTCTTCTATGAAGCAAGTAAAGATGACTCAAGTGGTAAAAGCTATAGCTGAAAGAAGACAAGCCGTGGATTTGTTTTTTTGGAAATTGGAGATAGAAAGGCAAGTAGCTAATCAAGCTAATGATGTCATCGAATCAATTTCTTCAATTTTATTGAAATTTATACCTAATTTGCAAGAAAAACATGATGCAGATCCTGTGGTGACTCCACATATGGAGGGTGCTTCTTGATAGAGTTAGGGGTATGCTCTAGGGGCAATTATGTAATTGTTACATATATCTAACTCGTTGACCAATTTTGTTCGAAATAATGTATATATAGATTCAATTTTTTGCCTATTATATTCTTATAATTTTATGCCCTATTGGTTGTCATTAATATGTTGGATTAATTAAACTTACTAAAAGGAAAACTATATTAAACACCCTTGACATCCCCTATTTATTTCCATTTTAATTCTTATGCAATAACCATTGAAATTATTCTTGTTTAATTTATGTATACATATCTATCACCACTGACTATGCACACTCCCTATATGTTGCACTTGCACAATATTTACTGTGAATATATTTATAATTCATTTCATATTTAGATTATTCATTAATGTTATTTTATTAATCAATTATTTAATTTAACCAAGAGAAGGAAATGAAAAGTTTTATTCCCTAACTAAATTTATGAACCCTCATTAATTGAATAATTTGAGTGAAAGGAAATGAAAAGTTTCATTCTTTAATTAAATTTGTGCCACATCATTAATTGAATAAGTTAAGAGAAAGGAAATAAAATATTTCATTCTCTAAATAAATTTTAAAAGTAAGACCTACATACAAAATTTGATATAAGGGTATATTTGATATACACTAACTTACATATACATTAAATTAAAGTGAAACTTTATTTATGAAGTTAAATAAAATATTGATTTTATTTAAAAGAAACTTGGAAAAGTTTCAAATGAATCTAGACTTCGTAGGCTCATTAAAGAACCAAAATGGCTAAATTTTTTGAAATTCGTTCTATTTCTTCCATTGGAGACTGACCTAGTTCCTTCAATGGTATTAAAGCCTAATAGCCTATACGGTCTAAATTAGTCATGTTAAGGTTGACTAATTAAGCTTGCGCATTTAATTCGGTGTCTAGAAAGATGGCATCTAGGATTGAAATTGGGTAATCAAGTATCTTGTCCTACCTGCTTACCAACACGGCCTGAAAGGTGGAGTAAGCCCAAAGGTTACCCTAATAGAAAAGGCCCAATTTGATTCGGGCCTTGGGCTAATTTTCAAAATAGTTTTGAAAATTAAGACATCTTGATGTTTTCCAAAGATAAATGATTCTTTGCATTGATTGGCGACTATGGTCACTATCAATTCTTTTTGTCATTCAGTCAACTCCTTTTGTCTTGAATTCAGACCCTACACTATGCAAATGTTGCATGAAAAACATGCATTTTCATATTAGTTATATATGATGTTCCATTTTAATTCAGCGTCGCTGTAATTTGTAGTATTTTTTAAAGGATGATATTAAAAAGAAGTCTAGATATCTAGCAGTCATGGCACTACAAGGAAAATAGCAATTTTCGACTGCTCCGAGCCGTCGACGGTCGTACGGAGCCATCGGAAAAGCTGTCGGTATAGAGAACACGGCTATCATCTTCTTCCCAAAAAAATGACGACAGTTTATTGATGGCTTCCAACGGAAATTTCGATAGCCTTTCCCGACGGTTAAGACGTCCACGTGGATTGAAAAATCGTCGGAAAATAGTTTGGGGTCGTCGTCGATTTTTGATCAATGCCCCGTCAAAAACTGTCGCCGATTTTTAATCAATAAGCCATCGAAAACTGTCGGCAGCCATCGAAAATCTGGGTGATTATTTTATATTACAGTGGCCATTCAAGTTCCAAACAGCATATCAATATCAATATATATCACAACACATCAAAATCAATATATTTCAGATATACAAGCTAAAATTAATATCAATAACAATATAAAACTCAAACATTAACGTCTCAATCTCAAACTCGAACATTACCATCAACACAACAAACAATCCATCATCAATGTCACACACCCAACAACAATATGTACATTAAACATCAATGTACAACATATACAACATCTAAAATGCCAATCAAACACATCAGTCCAACAATCAACCTCACAAAATAACATCGAACACCACATGTCCACAAATCAACCTCACCATCTCTCATTGTATATATATATAGTAGTTTCAAATACAAACACCGTAAAACATACCTCGTGACTCTTCGTCTACTCTGGAACCACCAAACGAAGGGACTGCTCCATGCTTCTCCATGCACTCAGGCAAATGATGGTTCAGTTCTCAATTTGCACTACTTGGAGGCGGTCATGCTCCTACGGCTATGCAATTTCCTTTTGAAGCTCATTAATATCAGCTTTGTCCTGTGCCATTTGATAAGCCTTTTGTGAGGCCCGAGCATACAAAACAAGTCGAAATATGTTTAAGTTATTTACATAAATTTTATAAAAATTAAGCAATTTTTATAACCTAGTTAATTTTTATAAATTACCATTTAATTGCCGTAGCCATAGCACCTATTTCGTTGTGTCGAGTACTTAACGGATTCGAAGATAGCATCCTCCTCATTAGGAGTCAAATGCTGCCGTCCCGATTGCTCGAGCATCTACGCACGTGCTTGCATAAATCTTGCCTACTTGCATAAGTCTTTCCTTTAATAATCAAAACTATGTTAAACACATTATTGAACACATTTTTCTCGCTGTGCATCACGTCGATATTATGACGAATTAGGAAATTTTTCCAATAAGGCAACTCCCAAAATATACTATGTTTGCACCAATTATGAATCGTCAATTTACTTGAATTTCAATTAGTTCATCAGTTTCATGTATCTTTGAATAATCCTTTACAAGGTCATAAATATCTCTGCTTGACCACATCGATGGTGTTTGTAAGGTCTCAAGTCTATTACTTGTAAATATATTTTTATCTTTTCTAAAGGCATGATCAATTTGGAGAAAACATCGATGAGAGTCAAACCATGAAATTTTCTTCCCATACAGTAAATAAAATTCTCATGTTTCTTCTATGCAATAAGGATGAGCAAGACGACCAGCCGTACTCTATCCCGAAAGCATTGCATACGCGGCAAAATCATTTATAGTCCACAGCAGAGAAGCGAACATAAAAATATTCTTTTTTTAGAAATGTCATATGTCTTAAGTCCTTTATACCACGGTATTTTCAATTCTTCGATCAACGGTTGTGAATATAAATCGATTCCTTATGTCGGATCATCAGGGTCGGGGATGACAACAATAAGAAACATATACTTCGTATACATCCACGGAGGTAAATTGTATGGTGCAACAATTATAGGCCAAGATGAATATTTGAACCAAATTGAGAAAATGATGAAAACCCATCCGTACATAAACCATGTCTAACATTACGGCTCTCCGCTGCGAAAGCGGGGTATGTCTTATCAAAATACTTCCAAGCTTCTCCATCAGCCGGGTGTGTTAACGTACCTTTTTCCTGTGTTCTCACACAGTGTCATCTCATATGATGCATGGTACAAAAGATATATATAATCTTCAAAGCCTAGGAGTGATGGATATGTAATGCATTCGATTGTACGGAACTACCTTTCCCTTCTTTTCCTGTGGTTTGCATCTTTCCTAGTTACATATTTTACAATTCCTAAGATTGATATCTTCTTTCCAAAACAACATGCAAACATTTAATCATGTATCTATTTTTTGGTACAGCAAACCAAAAGCAGACATAAGTTTTTTTACTTCATAATGATGATTTTTGCACATAAATTATCGGGTGGCATATGCCGTCTTGCAGCTTGTACTATATTAGCAAACAATCAACTTCAATAGTAGGGAACATTAAACGTGTGTATTTTCAACCATATCTTCTATGTATTTTGTCGGAACAATTTCGTTATCCACATCCTCCTCCGAATGTACGGGATTAGGTGCTATAAGTCTCCATGATGATCCTACACAAATAACTTGGCACAAAACCATATTGGCGCAAACGAACTGTAATCATATCTGGCATCAAATGTTTCAATAATTTGCACCTACTACATGAAAAACGAATTTCTTCGTCATTCCGATTATTACTTAAAACGAATTCAATAAAGATGTGTACACTATTTTGAAAATGTTCACTTATTGAGCCTCCAATTTCTTTTCTTTGTAGGTACATCCAGCTCCGATCGATAAAATAATCGACCATTTTTCCTATTTTAAAACATAAAAGCATATTAATCATTTACGTATTGGCATTTTATTTTTCAATTATATCATACATTTAAATTTTCACAAATATATAATATTATTCTATTTAATTTTATTTTAAAATGGATTTACACAAATTATTTGAATATAATCTTAAATTTTTAGGTTATTTTTTACACTTGATGGTTGGTCATTCTACTTTCCATTACAAATACAACAGTAATTAAATTTTGTAAATCATTTCATTATAAACGATTCAATAAAATTTCGGCAGCACTTCCCCTTTGTTCCCTGTATCGTATACATGTGCACAGGGAACAAAAAGAGTGTTGTCGAAATTTTGTAAACCGTTTAAAATGAAATGATTAGCAAAATATAATTACTTTATTTGTCTGTAAATTGTCCAATATAGGGACAAATCTGACAAATATTGTATCGGATGAATATAAATGTCCGTTCTGTGATAAAAAATGCATTTAACGACCATATACAATACTTGTCAGACGGGACCAAAAACTATCTAAGGGATTTATAAAAAGCAAAGAGTATACAACAATTTTTACAATGATTTATTTACATTCTAAAAAATACGTACACTAAATCGTCGTTTTCGTCATTTTAAAAACGCATGCACTAAATCCTGAGCATCGACTCTAATTAATCCAAAGCAGCCTTGATGCGCGTATGCACTTATTAATCAATACATATACACCAATTAACGCCCATATACGCTAAAAAAATTTATTTTTCTCAACATTTAAATTATTAGCAATAATAATAACAGTCTAATTAGTATTCAATAGGGTATAAAAACAATCAATAGGATATTGTAAACAACTATAACAAAAAATTAACCATGATTTACCAAAATCAAAATTAAAATGGATTTATAAATTAAACCTTCTTAAAGAGCAATAGCTAATGGAGAGACTTGAAAATTGAAGAAAAAGATGGTCTTGGAGGCGTGGAGGCTTGCGGACAGCGTGAAGGAGGTGAAGGCGGTGGTGAAGGTGAGATTTGGGGAGGAAATTTGGGTTTTAGATAATGAAGAAGAATTGTCGGCCTAAGGCTGAAGTATTCAGGAATTTTTCACGACTTTCGAAGGCCGCCGGCGGCTAGTTTATTTTATTTTCAATAATTCCACAGTGATTACTAACCGTCGGAAAAAAAAGACGAGCCGTCAGCGGCCGCCGTAAATGGACGTCATGGTAAATAATGTTTCTAGCGGTGTGTGCAGTCTTCTCGTTCTAGAATGTTCATGGCTTATTTTCACTATACTTCTAATTATGGTTGGATGGGAACTGGTTGTAAGTGGAATTTAGGAAACCAATATGATGAGTGCATTCATTCCACAAAAAATATTAATGAATTTTAAAGAAAAATGGAGCAAAGCTATTGTTGCATCCATTTTTCGACTATCTGCTTAAAAGCAATTTCAGAACTACATTAATAGAGTTTGGAAATTAGGTTCAACTTACAACTTACATTCAAAGCCTAATGCTTTTTCTATAATAGAATTTTACTTTTTTAACATGTACGGTAAACCCGCTTATAGTAACAAATTTGGCAACTTTATTTGTTACAAACATGACTCATAAGTTCATTTAAACAAGGTTAGTTTGACATATAAAATAATGATTACATAATCTGGATTGCATAAAGATTATAACAGAGGGAGATAACTCAAGCTATTGATATTACAATCTACATAACGATAGGTAAATACTGCGACAACTATTTCACATACGAACTTATTAATTAATGTTTGCTTATCATATATTATTATTCTTTGCCGAATTAAAATTTTTAGTTCATGGATTTAGTAACATTATTCAGTTAATTAAGAATTGATGCAAAGACAAATGCCTCCATCAGAATTGTTATGACCCTTTTTAAGAAGAGATTTTTTACCTTGTTCCTTTTCTTGATTTGTTGATTAAACATAGGAATATGTTTGCACATTTATGATGAGCAAGTGAATGGATTTTTGTAAACACTCTATATGAAAATCATGATATTTGTAGTGTGCAATAAATCATAATAACATTAAGTAGTCTGGACACAAAGTTATAATCTATTAATATTTATTTTCGTTTATAATATGAAGATGTTTTACAATAATACTAATTTGAAACTTTTGACCTATCAACTTAGGTCTTCACTGCATAAAAATATCCATGTTTTATCTATGTTGTACAATTTGTCCTAAATGATTTAAAATAAATCAAATTTTGAACTAGGTCAGTCGACAGATACATTTTGATGGAGATAGTGTCATTTCTGCATCTACATCCGTTATCATTTTCAGATATAGGATATCTGTATCCGCGGATACAGATGTATATTAGATAATTATCATATTTGCTAATGATCAATAAATCAAGAAATTACAAAGAGAAAATTTTGGTTTACCATAATTTATTTCAATCTCATTGATTGTAGAAGCGTTAAAAACAAGCAAATATGATATAAATAGTTTTGAGCAATTCATAAGTATTAAGTGCATATATAATATGAAATACTAACTTAGTAAAACAATAAATAAATATCTTTCTTTATACTAAAATACACATAATTTAAAATTTAAGATTGACAAAAATCAAATGGATAATTTTCGGATGCGTATGTTTTCGTATCTGTACCCACATCCGCATCTGTTTTTTCGGATATCAGATATTTATCCACTTTTTAGATAAGGATGCAGACGGATTTCGAATTTTTCTTGTATCCATTGGCAGCCCTACTTTGAACTCAATTTTGAAAGTAAATTAGTTTCAATTGGATAATATCGTTGGTTACACTTTTATAGCTATATACACTGAAAGAACCTAATAATTGTAATTTGCATATCAATTTTGATGATTCAAACAATACCTTTATCTCTGTCTTTACTACTAACAATAAGAATTCCATGAACTAATTTGAATGGTGTCTTTTTTAATTACCAAAAATATCATTCAACAAAAATCACTAACTGTTGCTTCTCATCAATGCCTAAGTCATTGTTAATCCAAACTCCTTCGTCATTCCTGTTCCCTCTAGCCACCCTGTATTCTTTCTAAATCTCTATATTGAATCCACGGCTCCTCCGCTGTTGAACTTGAATGGAAATCTCACTGCCTATCATCTTCCTTTCCGATCGCAGCACACGATTCACCAACGGCTACTGCCTAATCGGTCCACACTGCAACTACCTTCCTCTAATTCAATGCTCCCTTCCTTCCCTATTTACTACTACGATATAGGTATTTATACATGTTGATTCATTTATTTTTACCAACTCTGTTCGAGATTTATGTAACAAAATTAACACCTATACTTTCTACGACCATTGTGAATTTTTACCAACCACCGTTCGAGATATAAATAGTTTTGAGCACTTCATAATTATTATGTGCATATAATATAAAGTACTAAGTTAATAAAAACATAACTTTCGTAATTCGAAAATGTACATAATTTAAACTTTAATCTTGACTAAAACCGGATGGATAATTTTTGGATGCGTATTTTTTCGTATCTGTACCCACATCCACATCCCTTTTTTAGGATATCGGATATTTGACCGCTTGGCGTATAAGGATGCAGACGGTTTTAGATTTTTTGAGTATCCATTTTGTTTGAACTCAAATTTAAAAGTAAATCAATTTAACCTATTTTGTTCGAGATTTATGTAACAAAATTAACTCCTATACTTTCTGTGACCATTCTGAATTTTACCAACCACCGTTCGAGATATAAATAGTTCTGAGTAGTTCACTAGCATTAAGTGCATATAATATAAAGTACGTAATAGAAAAATATCTTTCATTATACTAAAATGCACATAATTTAAACTTTAATGTTGATAAAATTGGATGGATAATTTTCCGTTGCGTTTCTTTTCATATCTACACCCGCATCTGTATTCGTTTTTCAGAATATTGGATATTTATCCACTTTTCAGATAAAGATGCGGATGGATTTTGGATTTTTCGGGTATCCATTTTAACCCTATTTTGAACTCAAATTTGAAAGTAATTAGTTTTAATCGGATAATATCATTGGTTAAACTTTCATAGTTATATATACTAAAATAACCTAATAATTGTAATTTGCACATCAATTTGGATTATTCAAATAACATCTTTATCTTTAAGTTTACTACAAATAATAAGAATTTGATGAACTAATTTCAACGATGTCTTTTTGAATTACCTAAAACACCCTTTGGCAAAAATCACTAATTGTTGCTTCTCATCAAGGCCTAAGTCATTGTTAGATCCAAACTCCTTCGTCATTCATGTTCCCTCTAGCCACCCCGCATTCGTTTTAAATCTCAAAATTGAATCCATGGCTCCTCCATCGTTGAAATTGAATGGAAATCTCCGCCCCCTATCACCTTCCATTCCGGTTGCAGCACATGATTCACCAACGGTTATTGCCTGATCAATCCACATCGTAACCACCTTCCTCTAACTCCATTCTTTCGTCGTCCGCTATTTACTACTACAATACAGGTATTACTATATATTGATTCATTTATTTCTACCAACTCTGTTCGAGATTTATGTGATATTAACTCCTATACTTTCCATGATCGTTCTGAATTTGAATCTAACTACGACTATTCAAGGAAGTACTTATTTAGATTTCTACCCACAAGAAATATATGCTTTAAACTTCTATACTGTATTGACTATTATTTCTACACCAATTGAAAAAATGATGGCATTGTATGTTAATCCAGTGTTTGTTGGTACTACATATTTAGGAGAGTAAGAATTTGCATGTATATTATTTCCTGAAGCAAATATAAATATTTCAAACTGACATGTAATACTTTTCACTACATCACGCACATTCTAGCACGAAGGTGAACTGCTGATCCCATTTCATCATAAACAACAGTTGTGCATCCATGTCTTAGACTAGTGTGTACTACAGTTGACATGTTTAAATTATATAGACTATCTTAACATGGATATACTTACAGGTAATAATACATTATTTATATATTACATGCTCGCGTCCATCTTAAACTATAACTGGATATAGATACCATAAGCCATGTAATAATGCACATTCATATTTTATTTTGGAATCAAACATCAATCCATTACATTAAGAACCATGTTCACATTATGTATTGTATAAAAGCAAATGTTTTGTGCCTATATCTTTACTATTAATAATAAAATAAATTTGATCCACACAGTTCCACCTTGTTCTTTTGGTATTCCAAAAATACACTTTAAATTCATTTCCCTGATTCCCACAAAACATAGTGTGTATGCTAGGTAAATGGTAGGAAGTCGGCAAGGGAAAGTGGTGACTTTGGAACTGACTATGGGGTTGATAGACTATAGTGAGTGACCTAAGCTCGGGTCCATTGGTAATTTGCTGACTTCTTATGATTTTAATGTCACTATCTTGGTGTCGGTGGTGACAGTAGTGCTAAGGGCGGTACTAGAAGGAATTATTTGCAACATGCTACTGATTAAAGAAGTCGGCTGACTTAATAGCAGTAACATGGTCGGTAAGATAATGTTACTTCTTTTAGCATATGTTAGAATTAACTGACCCGAATGAACTGTGTTTGTTAATATTGGCTGTAATTTTTCATTGATATATTATGAAATTTTATATACAATATTAGATCATTTAGCAAACACAAAAATCTCAAAAAAATTGTAGAGAAAGGTTATATTAAGAGATGAAAAGTACAATTAAGATGACATAACAAGGTTGACGATAATCCTGAATCTTTGAATAGAATATTGATGTTTTCAAGCTACTTCTTCTTCCTTTCTATTTCTAGAGTACACAATTCCTCAAACACTTCTGTGGGGTTCTACAAATAACGACAAAGAACCTACCATATCTTTCAGCTTGGGTAGGGATGGACAACACGAATCAATGTTGTTCGCTTACTAGTTTATCAATAGTAAAAATAGTTTATGACTCCATAAATATAGAAGATATAATGCTATGAATTTGTTCAACATTATGTCGGTTTCAGGATTTGAATTGGATGTTTTTCAAAAATGATTTTTTTTCCTTAACCTGGCACATCCATTTGTTTATCTCCCACTAACAACATACAGTTGACTGCGATGGCAAGTGATTCCTTTTGCTATGTAAATAAGACTACTAATACTCTTTCTATTAATCTCTAACATTAATTTTTAGTATACTTTTATCTAGACCGAACAATAAATTTATGTTGACCTAATGAATCTTTTAATATTATCAGAATAAATTTCCTCCATGCAATGATTTTTTCAGTAGTTTATAGACCACCATAAATTCATTGACTATCAATGAAATATGCATCAGTCGGTTGGAATAGCTATTGTACAACTACTTAACTCAAATCCCTGACTGAATTATAGCACAAAATCCTAAAGTAACACCCATTATGATAACGTTGTTAAGTATATTAAATAGTTAATCATTTTTATTTTTATTCGCTCTAGAAGTAATTATGAATTTGAAAGATATAAGATAATAGATCATATTTTAGTTGCTTTCTAAGTAATTTTACATTTAATTAGATGAATATAAATAAATCTTGTTTTTTTGTTAAAGTAAACGTTAATATATATCTTCGAAGCTCTTTTTTAAATCGAAGCACCTGAAAGATATATGATAACAGATCATATACATACATACATACATATATATATGTGTGTGTGTGTGCCTCATAGGATGGTATAGTTGGTCTGATGTAATGTTTGGTAAAAAGAGATCAGCTGATTTAACAACATTAATAGTGATGGACGTAACACTCTATGAATTATCTTGAGTATGTGTTGTGAGTTTGGAACATAATTTCTTAGAGTCTAATACTAAAGTAAGATCATCTCTAGAATGTTTTAGAAAAAACTATTTGCACTTTGACCTCAAGTTAATTTAAAGATATGAACCATAAACGACATAATCAAACCTTTGATACCTATTATGTACACATAAAAATCATTGTTGAAATACTATTTTTTCTCAAAGGATGAAAAAAAAATATCATTTGAAAATTCCTATAGTGGTTAAAGCATAAATAGGTGAGAATTTGTACTTGTATACAAGAAGGTATTTAAATCGTATTTTTGATTTACAAGATGAAGTTGTACATGTAATCCATGTTCTATGTTTTTTACATTCATGTGCAATGTACGTACATATAAAAAATGCCTTTTTATACAAATTTGAAATGGCCTAAGTAGAAACGAACAGTTACGGCGACTGCCAACGGCTTCGTTGGGGCATTTCGATGGCTTTTGACTGCTAACTATTTATGTAATTTAATTTATCATATTATTATAACTTGTTAATTATAGAAATTTAAAATTTCTTTAAAATACTAATTTAATTCCCACAAATGAAAAAGATATTTTTATTCAATTATTCAATTTTATAACGGTATGTGATTATTAAATTATATTTTTGATAATGTTTTATTGTGTAATTCGATATGTAACTTTATTGAAAATCGAAATTCAACTATCAATCAATCAAACTTTCAGTCCATCTATTTTACAACTTCGGTGAAATTTATGATGCGTAATAAGTTAATGAATTTAAATATATTTTTAAATATTTTGTAACTAATTATAATTTTTAGATGTATTTAACATTGTAAATTCATTTAAATAAAATATTTGAAAGAAACATTTTTTTTAAATTTTATGTCGATCCAAAGTATTTGGGACCTACTTCCAAAATATGATAAGAAAGTAAATAAATATAAGGTGCCAATCATGATTCACAAATTTGTAGTCGTTCGTTTTCATCCGGACTAAAACCACTCGTTCAAAAGTCAAGCGATCTTCAAATGAGACAAAATTTGTGCCATGAATGCTTTATAATGTATTTATTCAATACATATGGCTGGAATAAAAAAACGAAAGAAAAAAATTAGATTCAAAATATATTATTTTCCAAGGAGTTGTTAACACTTAGTATATATTATTAATACCACTTCTATGAATATAACTTGTATGAAGTCTAATTTTTTTTCAGTCTTTTCTTTTTAATCTAACTATATGGTTTGAATAAATACATAATATAGCATATATGGTTTGAATTCGTTTCGTTTGGTAATTGTTTGACCATAGAACGAAAGATTAAGTCTGAATGTCGACGAATGGATATAAATTTGAAAACTAAGATCGATAACTTATGACCTTTTATTTTCCTTTCATATTTTGACCATATGTCAAAAGTATATAGGTATGAATGCCAGACATTATGAAGATATAACTGGTGGAAAAACCATCAAGAATAATCCAACATTCGTTGTAGGTGAAAAAGAACAAATATTTGACAGAGGTTTTCATAGTTGACGCATAAGTAACAACCACTAAAAATCCTCAAACTTATGTTTCATCATAACAAAAGATTTAAATGATATGACACTATTTCACCATACCAACAAATGCTATTTAAAGTCAAGCAACATACAACAACACAAAGGTATTTGTACAAAAAGACATCAAAACTACTAACCTCGAAAAAATTAAGTCCATCTCAGAAAGCTTAACTCTCACTATGTATCAAAAGGCCAGAGGTTTAATGGCAGCCCGACTCTATCCAAACTCTACTTTTGAGGGTTCAGTTGGAAATTGGAATTCCCCATTCGTTTCCCGCTAAATTCAACCACCCACCACCTTGTCCTCCACACCTCCCGTTGTACCTGAAATCACCGATGCTGAATTACGATTATGCCCTCCTTCCCACCTCCACTACCACCGACCACTTCTAACTACTCCGATAATGGTTTTATTTCGAAAATTTTGAAGTTTTGATTAAGTTCCAACTCTGGATTTTGTAACTTTAGAAAATTTTATGGACATCTATCAGTTTGACCATATTTTCTTTATTGACTTTTAAGCAAAGATTTAGCTATATACTTTTCTTACAGGGGAAAACCTAAACTAATTACTGATTATTTTTAGAAACTATAGATTTTTTTCTATTTCTATACCCTTTTTTAATAAGGAATGCTAATAGTTCACTATATTATAGTGTAAATTCTTGAAGCAAGATGTAAAATACATACGTAGGCTTAATGCTTACATATGTTGAGTCATGCATCTTACTTCGACTATCGAGATAAGATTACAATGAATTAGCTTTATCAACATAATGATAAAAAATGCATTTTAGTAAAATATGAAGACTCGTTACAAAATATTTTGGATTGAAAACATGAGGTGGTTTTGTCTTTTTTTAGCAAAGCTAGCCGGCGTATAAAGAGTGCCGTCCACATTTATTACTCCAAACTTTGAAGAGAATAGGTGTCCGAAACATGCTCCGGAACAGCTAATACAATAACAGGGAAACAATAGGTAGACAGACAAGTCTAGACCACTTAGCAAGGAAAGACAACCAGTCCCCAATGTTATTGCTGATAATAGCATCAGCAGTAGGTCCATGAATATGTAGAAAACCAGAGAAAAGGGACGCAAGATTAAGAACATACAACTGCGAGAGGGAGGAGTAAAGATACTGCCGATGCCAAGATGCATCTAACACTACAACAAAACAGCCATTTTACAACGGGCAATGCCCGTTGTAATATGGATTTCGCAACGGGCATGCGTCCGTTGTATTAGGCCTCGTTGTAATAGGTCGACCATATTTTACAGCGGACAATGCCCGTTGTAATATGGATTTCGCAACGGGCAATGCCCGTTGTAATACATGATATTACAACGGTTTCTGACCGTTGCAAAATAAATACAAATTTTAAAAAAAAATTACAGCAGCATCCATGCAGTACATTCATACCAATAATGAATAATTCAACGAGTAATAAATATTATCATAAAACAACACATTTTCCTTCAAAACAAATATTATTCACTTCACTACTCTCTGTTTACAATTTTCTTTATTTTTCACTTTTCTCATACATTTCAATAGTGACATTATCATACAAGTCTATTTGCCTGTGCACTTTATATTTCAACTGTGACATTTCAACATAACCCTGTGCACATCATTCTTCTACCAACAGTGACATTTCAACCTGCATCCTATGGATCAATCGGTCTCTCATGTCCTAAATCCCATGCATTTTTCAAGAAGGTTTGCTGTTTTTTCCATCATGACGTGTATCATGCGATGCTCTCTCAGTATTTTCACTACTTTTATGTTACCATCTCTCACAAGTTCATCGCAAAATTGTAAGATTAATAGCTCTCCAATATCGCATGTCCAACATCCTGGCAAAATAATTCATATCTACATGAAACTAAAATAAATAAAAGTGTGGAACTGCTACTCAAGTTACAGTAGAGAAATGTCTAACTCTCTAGATACCCATTAAAAATGAAGAGGGGTTAAAATACATCCTATAGAGATTATTATTGATAGTATCAGTTTTAGTTTGACCAAGAGCAAAGCCTTTTCTCCCTTAAACCAAGGCAGAATCATTTTGCCCATGTTTTATACTACTTTCGTTTTGGTCATAGTCATTGCTAACTTTTAGGCTTTTAGCCAAACTGAGTTTACAAATAGCAAGCCTTAATCAAATTCATTTCCAGTTTATTTGAGTAGACAAGATAAATAGACTTATGTAACCAAAAAAGTTCCATGTAATTTCAATTCTACATGAAATTAAATTTTACCTTGTTATACTGAATTTTGCTTGAGTCTAAAGTAGTCTGGGACAGAGCAGGATATCTCTGCTTCAAGCAAGCAATAAGCTTTCAGCTCTACTTGCAAGTGTTACATTTTTATCCCCATCAACCATTAAATCTGTAACCATATCCCATGATGACTTTGAACCAATCATAGCAGCTTTTCGTCTCCATATGTATATTGCAGCTTCTACTCTATCGGCAAGTTCAAGTGCTTCATGTTCTGAGTTTATATCCAGGCTGTCTAGGAGATAGTCTGCTGAAAATTTGTCTGTAGTCGACATGTATCTTTACACTGAATCACCCATGCTCAATTTTCCACTCTAAAACATTACACAATTCAATTTAGTTTCATATATTACTAGACTATATAGAGAAAATTTTATGTTATAATACAAATTCATATATTTCTGGTAGACTAATACCATAGGAAGTGTAGAAAGATATGATTCAGGCACGGCCATTTCTGCAAGGATGCTGCTATTGATTGCCATAGCTGCTTTATGAATCTGATTTGCACATTCTTTCTTTTTCTTCAATTCCTTTCTTGATATTTCGCTGTCCAAAATCGAGTACACACACTACACATTTTCCTCTTCCACGAACCGCCTCCATCTTCCCGCTGCCTCTGCCTATCATATAACCAAAACCACCCCAAACTACAACTTCGCATCCAAACTAACAACCATCACTTACAGTTCAAACCATCCTCACCATCCACATCCAAACTAACTAACCAGAGAGTGAAAAGTATTGGAAAAAAAAATCAAAAACTGAAATCAATAAATAATGTGAGGATATACTGGACTCAATTATTTGTAAATCAAATTGAATTTGAGTACAGTGAATAAAGTTAGTAAATCAAATTGAAATTTAATATACTGGGATCAAAAGAGAGACCCAAAAAGACTACCTCAGAAACATACTGTTAGCCTCCTTCTACCAAAGATCTAGATCGCCTTCGACTATGATGTTGTGGTCGTGCTTCGACAACCGAACATCTTGGAGAAGCTGGAAATTCCATCAGAAGCTGGAAAGCCCATAGAAGCAGGGTCGATCGCGGTCGATATTACTATGATTCTGGCGATGTGAGTTCGAGATAGTGAGGAGTTGTTTTGGGTTAAAGATCTGCAATGAAAGTGGGTCCTGGAATGAATTTGGGATTTAGGGTTACAGAAAATATAACTTTAAGCGGCCAGCGAAATTTAGAAACATAAGGTGGGCCTTGAAATTTTAGTTACCGCCATGCTAGTGATGAATTATTAAATATTAATTGTCTATTACAACGGGCATTTTGTGAATGTTGTAAAATTGATATCTATTAGAACGGGCTTGAAAGGACCGTTGTAATAGCATTCTATTATAACTGGCTGGCATCGCCTATTGTAAAAAGAGTGTTGTATAGGGCATCTATTACAATGGACCTGAATGGACCGTTGTAATAGCCTTCTATTACAACGGACAGTAAATGTCCGTTGTAAAAACGGCGTTGTAATAGGGTATTTTTGTTGTAGTGCAATAACAATTGCCAATTGCGCAAACCAAAATTACCTCCCTTTGCCAGAGACAAACCATCATCATCCACATGGTAAAACAAACGCCAAGATTGTCCATCCTCTCCTATCCATATAGGAAGACTATTCACTCTTGGGTCATATATCAATTTCGAATCATTATGGATCCAAGCGTGCTCTTTCAGACACAACGAAATTAACTCATCGACGGGGGGAGGGACTCCCAAAACTACCGTAGCATCATACTCAATAGGAGGAGATGGAGTTGGCGAAGAAAGAATATTTACCTTTGGAACCCACTTCGAAACTGGAATAGGGAGCGGAATCTTAGCAGGAGGAGGTAGGTGGCCGGCCTAGTTTTACACGCATCTGAAATTTCACCAAATGACTGACTGGATTAGCAAATATCAGGTTTCCACTTGTATTGCACGTCCACACTTCCACATCATGACCTTCAGCAATTCTAACTTTGAGCTTCGAAGGCAAGGCTTAGATGGAGTAATCTCAATTAATGCTCTTGCGTAGTGTAAAGTTTTCCGGGCTTCAGTATTGGAATCAAAGCATTTAAGGTCGCCAATGAGACTAGAAAGCCAGTTTAAGCCTAACAAAGGCTGAAGGGCAGATGTAATATGAGTAAAGGTAGCCCAAACAGGAATAGAAAGAACATGCCCCCTAGCTTTGTCGACATCAAGACTCCGTGGAGTAATAATAAATGGTTTCCCTTCTATGATAAGTTGACTGGTCTCAAGAGCCATTAGCTTGTCATTCTTATTAGCGAATTTGAAGTAAAAAATAGTATTGAAAAATTGAACACGAAGGATACCTTTCAAATTCCATACATGCTTGCATTGGTTACGAATTTCCATGTAAGAAGCGGAAGAATCCAAGAAGAAACCAATCAAGTATACGGACCAATAATTCACTCCTTCTTGAACGAACTCGGTCGGTGGTATATTGATACCGTCAATCACTACCTTATCAAATGAACTTGTAGAGAAAGAACCAACATTCCTCGGTAAGGCTTTCAAAAGAGAGGACCATGTGGACTAAGATGCAACTTTAGAATTTGAAGCAGATAATTCTTGAGAGATATGGGGCTGGATGAATCCTGAGCTTCCTATGCGCATATCATGCACATGAATATGGGAGGAATCAACATTACCTTGAAACGGGAGTGCAGGGATGTTATTATTCGAATGGGAATTTTCACGAACAGCTTAGTGCGCACTATATTAGGAGAAACAACAGCCTCCAATACACTATCAAGACCAACATCTACCATCAAATCATCACCACATTTCATACCAACATAAGTTTGAGCTCAACAATTACCAGTAGCAGCAGCGTTAAGAAAACTGGGTAAAGAGGGCACGCCTAAGTCAGCACGGTCCACACCAGTAACTCGAGTACCACGTGAGGTGGTTTTATCACATAGGAAAATGATAATTATCAACTGTTAGGTTTAGGAAAATATAACTGCAGAAACTTTTTTATGTTTTTTGTATATATCAATATTTTTAAAAGCTGAGAACCTAAGAGGCCATGACATATTGGTTTCATGTATAATTTAACATCTACTTTTCATATATGATTTATATTTTATTTGAACTAGGTTAAATAGACTACCACGTAAGAAAATTTTGAATCGTATATTTTAATATTTTTAGTTATCCAAAAGCGAAATAATTTGATTATTAGGACTTTTGGTTGTAAAGTGGTAAGCAATATTGAAGCCGAATTCTTTATTAGACCTTAATCCAACAATAGGCTAATATAGTAACCTAAAAGCGTCTCAAACAGCTCTCTTAAACATCGGCCAATATAAAGTATTGCCCTGCTCCATAGAACGTAAAGAAAACCTAATTGGTTGCCGCCTCTTTCTCTCTTCCTTCGTCAAATCTTTTGCTAAACTATCTACCTTCTCAGGTAATTATGCAAAATCATTTTTTCTCTTTTTTTTAACGCCGTTGCCCGAAACCCAATTTTTGCAGAAGTTCTGATCCGATTAACGTTGAAACCAGACAAAATGGCTACGATTTTGGTATGCGAGCGGAATTTTGAACTATACCATCATCAATCATCATGCACATAAGAAACCTTGTGCTTTCACTGTGTCTATGCCTATCAGCGAATACAGCCGTTGACTATAAAATTTGTTATTTGTTATATGGGATAATAGAGTGATACCTGTTCACTTCTCTCCCTCTTAATACAATGAAGTATATAAAATTTTGAACTGGAAAATGATATATTCAAGCATTATTACCAACTCAATTGTCACCTTGTGTAGCCTGAAGCCAGCCCCATTTATTTACTATTTTTTTAAAAAAAAGAAAGAACGAAACAAAAAGAAAAAGAAAAAATAATTTTGATAATGACATATAGTGCTGGCATTTCATAGCAATTAGCATTGCATAACAGGTAACTTCTGTTGCCAGTGTAAATGCCCAAAAATCACGATCACATTAATTTATTTGATTTGTTGCACTAGAAATATTCATATATCGGCAGCATTGTTTTCTTTGGTTTAATATGATTGATGACTATGACAATCTCAACTTAAATAGGAATCAAGCTAAGTACTCCTAGTATAATATGTTAATGTACATAAAGTAAGAAGATGTTGAAAGAATTACACAATCTATCAATCACCATTATGTAAATATATGCAGTTACTTTAGCCTTGTAGGGGTTAATAATTTTGCATGGGGAACAAATAAAGGTCATATTAGGGCCATTGAAAATGATGTAAAGTTCAAAGTGACAGATACTGTAACATCATCGTGGTACTGAAAACATCATTTTCGTCTGAATTTTTATTTTTATTTTAAATGCAAAGTGCATGTTGAACTAGTATATTTAAATGGCTATGCCATGCAATATATCATGATATGCAAAAAGTAATTGATATATAGTAAATAGGGAAAAATATTGTGGAATACAGTTAAATTAAATAATTTATTTGCACTTTGATGATACAAGTATAACAGTTACAGCACGAATTACTTGTAATTATGGTCAATTAAGAGAATGCGGTTGACTTTTGTTTTAAAAACTAGCTAGAGAGGGTTTCATATCATCTGTTTGCTTTTCAAAATAGTTTGTCTGGGCATTGAACGTTGATCCATGGGAGCTGAAAAAGTTCTCCAAAACCATACTTGTTTAACTGGATAACAGTGCAGCATCATATTCATTTTATACTTCTATATGCTAAGTTTGTGTAACCGTGTACATTTGTGGAGTTACTATGGATTCCAAGTACAAAATCTCATATCATATGTACAAATAATTTCCAGTGAATTAGGCATACGTGCAATTTTTTCAGACAGATATATGCTTAAAAGAATAACCTTTAAATATACATGTTGACATTTAAGTTACAAGCTAGTTTAGTGGTTCGAGCTCTTGATACATCTGCCTGTTAATTCCTAAAATTAAGTCCAATCTAGTTTTATATCTTTTTGGGTAGGTTAACTTTGCTATTTCAACTTCTCAAATAAACAAGCAAGCCAGTGGAGAAGGTCGAATCAGTGCTCTTCCCGATAATGTAATTTGCAATATTCTTTCCAATCTTTATGTGGAAGAATCAGCAAGGACATCCATTCTGTCTAAACGATGGCACAATATGTGGCTCCGTTCTCCAATCGCCATTTCTGATGAATCCATCATGAAGCAGTCTTGCATGTATTGTCTTTTTGAAGAGGGATCCCCTAGCATGGATTACCTTAGTGAAGAGGAATCTGAACCCTCTGCCTGGATCGTAAATGCTGTGTCCTACATTATTTCCACCCACCCTGGACCAATTCATAACTGCCATTTCATTCTACGCGATTGGTATAAATACCATAAAACCGTAGTAAATCTCCTAGAAGCCCTAACCCTAAAAGGCATCCGGGATCTCCTAATCGACATCGGACGCTTCGACCTTCCTTGCTTTGTTTTAAAATGCAATTCCCTTGTTAATGTCCAATTGCGGTATGTGGTTCAATGTCTGCTAAAGAATTACAAACCCTAGCCACTGAAGGGTTTGCGGGGGAGTATTGGAGAATACCTCTCGTATCAAACTAATATACTTCACTGCATTGAATCTCAGTCGTTGAATATATTACAAGACAGTCCAGTGGCTTCTCTAAGATGGATCATGGGCTGAAGGCCCACTGCATAAAATAGCTTCACACTTCTTTCTTTTAGAAATGTATATAAATACAGGCTCTGTATCAGATTGTATCAATATAATTGTAACATTTTTTCTTCATTCAACTTAATAAAAAATTCATTTTCTATTTTCAATATCTGAATCAAAACTCTTTCTTGGTATCAGAGCGCAACTGCTTAACAACAAATACAATAGTGAAAGAGAAAACGAACTCATCAGTTTAATCATCATCATTTGAGTTCTATCTCCTATCAGAGATTCAAATCTCATCATCTAGGAGATTGATTCAAGCATCAAATCCTATGCCATGCCAGTATTCTTTCTGGCTGCAACAAGATTCAATACTGAATCTTGCAAGAAAGCTATCCAATTCTCAGAAAACAGATCAAGAAATCAAGAAAAGAAGCATCATAAAACGGCAAATTGCCATCCAGAAAGAAAACCCATCAGAAATTTCAGAAAAATTCATCAGAAATCTCATCATTCAAAAGGTTTTCTTTGGTTGCAACTTACCTATTGGGTTCTTGAAATCTCAATTTTCTGTTCTGGATCACTCTCCTTATTCTTTCTGTTCTACACTACTGATAAGTCATTCTCATCATGGTTGAAGAAGGAAATTCAGCCACATCATCCAATCCAAATACATCTCTACTTTTCGACACTGTAGAAAATCTGATCAAGACTGTGATAAGCCCACAGAGCCAACTGGTAATAGTTCATCTCAGTGAAGATAATTATCTTCTATGGAAACTTCAGGTGGAAACAGCAATTCAGGGAGATGGTCTTGAGAATTATATTGTTGGAACCATACAAGTTCCACCAGTTTGCATCACTGATAAAGAGAACAAGATTATTAGTAATGAGGAGTATGTGAGATATCATAGACAAGAGAGACTTATATGTTCTTGGTTATTATCATCCATAAGCGTAAGTCTTCTATCACATGTAATAGGGTGTAAAACAGCCAATGAGATATGGACTACTATTGATAAAGTGTTTAATAGTCAATTTGCTGCAAAAGTAATGTTCTACAAAAGGTAACTACACAGCATCAAGAAAGACAATATCAACATGAGAGAGTATCTTTCAAAAGTCAAGACAACCTGTGACTTGTTGGAAGCCGCAGGCCATAAGGTCACTGACTCTGAACAAATTATGACCATACTAAATGGATTAAATGATGAATACGAAGCAGTAGTGGCTGTCATATCATCTCACAAAATCCTACCATCCATAGATGACGTTCATTCTGTATTGCTTGCACATGAGGCAAGAATTGACAACAAAAAGGTTTGTGAATCAGATTTCTCCGCAAACTATGTTGTCAACAATAAAGGAAAAGGGCAAGTCAATAACAAATCAGAACAGGCTACACAAAGAGGTGCTTATTCAAACAGATCAAGGGGAAGAGGCAGGTGTAATAATAATAACAGGCCTAAGTGTTAGATTTGTGAGAAACTGGGTCATACTACAGCAAAGTGTTATTTTAGGTTGAACCTGAATTATGTTCCTGGGCAAAGCAGCAGCAATCAAAGAAATCAGAATTACAGTGCAAACATAGCACAAGTTCAACATGACTCAAACAATCTATCTCAAAACAGACATCAACAAAGTGATATTGCAAAACCAGAGCACATTCAAGATGAAGACTGGTACCCAGATTCTGGAGCCACCAATCACATCAGCAACAACTTAAATAATCTGAATCTTGGGAACAAAGAATACAAAGGTATGAATTCTATACACATGGGTAATGGTAAATCAATTGCAATAACACACATTGGCAGTTCATACACCATGGGAAAAAAAACAACTATATTTAAATAATTTACTTAGAGTAACACTAATCAAGAAAAACCTGCTAGGTGTGTCGCAGTTTGCAAAAGACAACAAAGTTTATTTTGAATTTTACCCTCATCACTGTTCAGTCGGAGATATCCTAACTAGACATATTCTATTGCAGGGTAAAGAATATAAAGGTCTGTACAAGTTCAGTGTCACTAATCAAAGAAAATCGGATTGTAAAAGAATTTGGTGTAATAACTCTGCAATCAAAAAGGAAGAAAACTGTAATATCTTTGATGTGTGGCATTGTAAATTGGTACACCCAAATAATGTTATTGTAAAGCATGTTTTGAATGATAGCAACATTTCTTTCAAAGATATTACAATGTCTTATATCTGCACATACTGCCAGATGGGGAAAAGCCATAAGTTACCATTTCTAAATTCTGAAACACTTTACACCAAACCACTTGAATTAGTGGCCACCGACTTATGGGGGCCTGCACCACCACACAGTGATTATGGTTATAAGTATTACATATCCTTTGTAGATGCTTATTCTAGATATGTTTGGATATATTTTTTGAAATCAAAGGATGAAACTTATAATGCCGTTCTACAGTTTATATCACAAGCAGAAAGACAAACCAACTCTCAAGTTAAAATAATACAATCTGATGGTGGAACAGAGTATATACCACTAAAACAATTTTTCCATAAGAAGGGGATTGTTCACAGAACAACATGCCCCTACACTTCTGAACAAAATGGGCTTATTGAAAGGAGACACAGACAAATTGTAGAGACTGGTCTCACTTTACTTGCACAAGCCTCTATGCCACTAAAATTTTGGCCAGATGCTTTTGCTACTACTGTTTTTCTAATTAATAGATTACCATCAGAAATTCTGAAATTTAAAAGCCCATTAGAAATTCTGTTTAACACTAAACCAGATTATCAAAACTTGAGAATCTTTGGTTGTCTATGCTTTCCTTATCTCAGGCCATACAGTACTCATAAGCTAAATTTTAGATCATCACCTTGCACTTTTTTGGGTTACACTACTAATCAGAAGGGATACAAATGTTTAGACAGCAATGGTAGAATTTTCATTTCAAGACATGTGGTTTTCAATGAAAAAGTGTTTCCTTTCAAGAAATCGGATATTAGAACATCACAAAAGGTATATAATGCAAAGAGTTCCCTACCTCCCATACCCGCCTTACCTGAAGCTGTGATACAAGTGCCAGACTCAGGTGCAGATGTCCACAACACCTCCTGCACAAATGATTCTGACTCACAACACACTGTGCCCAATGATGGACCTGGTCATGAGCAAATAGAGTCTTTCAACACACCTGCACATGGAACTCAGCCAAGAGTAAGTTCAAGTCCTACACAACAACAAACTTATGAGGCAACACAGACTCATATTTATCATCAGCAACAAGAAGGAAGCAGTCAACAGGATATCAGAACTGGTCATCATATGATAACAAGATCAAAAAGTGAAATATTTAAGCCAAAAACCAACACTGCAACCTTAGACGCTGAAGAGCCAATCAACTACTTTCAAGAAGTGAAGAACAAAAATTGGGAATCAGCCATGTCAGAAGAATACAATGCACTCATGAGAAATAATACATGGAATCTTGTTCCATTACCCCAAAACAAAAATATTGCGGGGTGCAAATGGATATTTAAATTAAAGAAAAATGCCGATGATACAATTTCCAAGTACAAAGCAAGGCTAGTAGCCAAGGGTTACTCACAACAGAGTGGTTTTGATTTCAATGAAACATTCTCACTTGTTGTGAAACCCACTACTATAAGAGTTGTTATTACAATTGCTTTGTACAGAAATTAGAACATCAAACAAATTGATGTGAATAATGCCTTTTTGAATGGTGTGTTGCAGGAAGAGGTGTATATGGAGCAGCCACAAGGATTCATACAAACAGGAAAAGAGAATCTAGTCTGCAGACTAAATAAATCCATTTATGGGCTAAAACAGGCCCCAAGAGTGTGGTTTGAAAAGCTTAAAGAAACTCTAACTGGACTGGGCTACAATATTGCAAAACTGATAACTCTTTATTTACTAAATTCAGTAACACCATAGTCATCTATGTACTTATATATGTTGATGATTTTATTATTACAGGTAACAACAAAGAGGAGATTGACAATCTGATAAAATATTTAAATCAGAAATTCTCAGTTAAAGATTTAGGTGACTTAAACTATTTTCTTAGTGTTGAAGTCAAAAGGTTTTCAGATTCTACTTTACAACTAAGCCAAAAGAAGTACATCACTGAAATATTAAACAGAGCAAAGATGAATCAAGCAAATTCCATTTCAACTCCTATGGTCAGCAATCTACATGTCTCAAAATACAAAGGTGAAGCCATAATCAATGACAAACAATATAGAACCATTGTTGGAGCTCTATAATATGCAACTATTACAAGACCAGAAATTGCCTACAGTGTTAACAAGGCAAGCCAATTCATGCAACAACCAACAGACGAACATTGGAAAATAGTAAAGAGAATCTTGAGATATCTCAAAGGAACAATTGACTATGGTCTAACACTGCAAGCAAGCAAACACGTCAATATTACTGGGTATGCAGATGCAGACTGGGCATCTGACCCCGATGATAGAAAATCTACTACAGGTTATTGTATATTTCTAGGCAGCAATCAAATATCTTGGTGTTCAAAAAAACAGACCACTGTATCAAGATCAAGTACAGAGGCCGAGTATAGAAGTGTAGCCAACGCTACAGCAGAAGTATTATGGATACAGTCACTACTTAGTGAACTTCAAATCAAGCCTACCAGTAAGACAGTTATATGGTGTGATAATCTCAGCACAATTCATCTTACTGCTAATCCAATTCTACATTCTAGATCGAAACATATTGAATTGGACTTATACTTTGTGCGTGAGCATGTTGTAAAAGGAGAATTAGAAGTAAACCATATACCTTCGACTTACCAAGTGGCTGACATTTTGACCAAACCCCTGTCAAAATTGAACTTTATTCGTCTCAGGGAGAAATTGCAAGTGAAGAACTTACAAGGTAGCAGAACACCTTCAGTTGAAAGAGCTATCACAGAGACCGCAGCTCTCAATTGTTTAAACAACAATTCATCTTCAGCCAAAAGAGTATCCACAGACATTGCGGTCCTCAATCGAATGGCCAAAGATTGCAGTTTTCACCTCAAGAATCAAAGCCATGCAGATAAACCGACAAAAGCTTAAAGTTTCTCTTCGTATCTCTCTCAAGAGAGACCCTCTAGGAGAATTTGGCGAAGTAATCACTTAAAGTTTTCAGATCTACTGCAGATGATCTCTAATTTATTGCCAATTTTAGAGAATATAACTCTCTCTCGAAATCGCACTATGGAGTAGATCGCAAGTGAAAGAATTACAAACCCTAGCCACTGAAGGGTTTGTGGGGGAGTATTGGAGAATACCTCTCGTATCAAACTAATATACTTCACTGCATTGAATCTCAGTCGTTGAATATATTACAAGACAGTCCAGTGGCTTCTCTAAGATGGATCATGGGCTGAAGGCCAACTGCATAAAATAGCTTCACACTTCTTTCTTTTAGAAATGTATATAAATACAGGCTCTGTATCAGATTGTATCATTATAATTGTAACATTTTTTCTTCATTCAACTTAATACAAAATTCATTTTCTATTTTCAATATCTGAATCAAAACTCTTTCTCTGCTCAATTACCAGCCCACAAGGATTTCTTTCCTAATTTAAGGAAGTTGTCCTTAATGTATTACAATATCGATAATGAACTTTTGGTTAACTTGCTTTCTTCAAGACCGATCATCAAGCTGGCAATTCACCCTTATTATTATGGCGTAAAAAATATTGTTATTGAATCTGAGAGCTTGTAGAAATTATATTTTGGCTGCTGCGATAATTATGATCTTACTATTAAAGATGCTCCAAATCTCGAGACATTCAAGTGTGATGACTTAGGGAGTTATTCCATAGTAACGATTTTATATACACCTAAGCTCAAGGTTCTGAGCGGTATTGACATGGAGATGACGATGCTCCAATTAAGGAATTATCAGTTTGACATCGATTATATTAACAAGCACATAAAGATAAGCGGTGAAATCACATAAATGCCTTCCTTATGATCCTTGGACATTGCAATAGTCCATTTTAATCGTGCTTATGAGCCAAAATCAGTTCCACGCTTTCTAATGTGTTTCCCCCACTTAGAAACTTTTGAAGTCTGTATAAAAGATTACACTTCTTTTAGTGATGATGAATATTATGAGCTTAGCGATACATATGGTGATATTCTTATTGATGATGATTATGTGGTCATGTTCACCTGATGTCTAATATTAACTGTGTTAACCATCATTTAAAGAATGTAAGCGTAAGTAATTATCTTGGAAGATGGGGCCATTTGGATTTTGTCAAACTCATTGTAGCCAATGCTAAGGTTCTTGAAACAATGACTATAGTTTATGGTGATGGTTTTGATGAACGAAGGATGAAATCTCAAAAACATTTCCTAATGCAGAATAGAGCTTCTAATATGTTACGGGTAGAATTTCTCAAGAGTAAGTAGAAATCGCATGGTTTTACCGTTTGTGATGTGAAAGTAAAAGAATGATCTGATGCATCTTAACTTAGTTTATGAGAATGAACTAAGTAACTATCCATGTTAGTGTTGTTATTGTGCATGTGCATGTTTTCTTTATGAGCAACATACAAAATACATATTTTGCATTTTCTATATTTTTTTCATTATCTGTTACGTACTTGATCAAGTGCTTAATTACTGAATACATCTTGCAATTTTCTAAAGATAAATGATTCTTTGCATTGATTGGTGGCTATGGTCACTGCTAACTCTTTTTGTCTTACCATGGATTCAGACCCTGAACTATGCATGTGTCTTCTTGAATGTTCACTCAAGTTGTTTGACTTGTAGATGTTGCATGAAAAACATGCATGTTCATATTAGTTATATATGTTCCATGTTATAATTTAAAGTACGATGTTAAAACAATAAAATAAAAAAATATGGGTTACGGGTGCATGGGCAGTCATCTCGCTCTTGAACGTTCGTGACTTACGTGCACTTACCTTCATCTATGGTTATCATACTGTTAATACTATGAGTCAACATTTCTTTTTATATTATGGGAAGACAGTTATCAAATCAATAAAGCTGGAAGGTCCAAGAGATTTTAAAATATTTTATCAGGCATAAAGATAAAAATATTAGTCTATTTTTAGCTTATTTTTTGTCTCATCTCCTTCTTTAGGACTATCAACCGATTACAAAAGGCAGTAAGAAGAGTGCATTCATTCCAATACAAATATTGATCAAATCTGAAGAAAAATGGAGCAAAACTATTGTTGCATTTGTTTTCGGACCATGTCCTTCTTACCAGAAATTTCAGAACTATGTTGATAGAGTTTATTACTTCAAAAAAAATTGTTGATAGAGTTTGTAAACATTATTCAACTTAAAACTTATATTCAAAGCCTAATGGTCTTTATGTAATACGAGTGTTACGGTGACAATAGTACACTCTTTGCGGATAATTAAGTTTATTTTTTTTTACAAATTATATATGCTTAACATATTAAAAAAAATTGATTTTCATAAATATTTAGTGATAATTTTACGTTGGAATCATGTGTAGTGCGTTTGAGTTTGAATTTTTATTTCTAAGTTGCATCGTTTATTTTTTTTAGTTTGAATCTTTATTTCTAAATTGTATCGTATATTTTTTTTGTTAGTTAATTTTTTTTCCGTTATCAATTAATAAAAAGTAAAAATGTTATAGGAAGCTTAATTTTTATATCCTATTTTTAAGCGATATTGAATTTGATAATACATGTAAAAGAAGGTTAAGAATTTGCGAAAAATTATATTTTCTAGGTCCTATTTTTAAGTGATATAAATAGTTGTTAATATCTATAGAGAGATGTTTTTGTAAGTTGACGTTGATACCAGACAAATATCATGTTTTCACTTAAACCCAGGAACAAAAAATTATAATAATAATTTATCTACTCCCTATTCCACCCTGTTTGATTCTAACACATGATAAAAGTTTGGGCTTCTAAACGCTACTTACTATAGTATGCAGTTGACAATAATATTGCACATAATAAAAGTGTGGTGCTATATGCATGAGTTTAGAATCAGGTATACAGATGCTATTTTTAGGACCAATAAATAGACGTACTAAGTTTAAGAACAGATATGCAGATGCTATTTTTTAGGATCAGTTAGTGGAGAAATTTTTATAAAATATATATATGTAGGTCAACTTTGAAATTTCACGGTCTGACCAAAAAATTACGTTTCTAAGCCAACTTTTAATAAAGATATTTTAATCCTACTGTAGACAACACCAAAATTCTCAGAATTGGAACATTTATGTATAATGCAAGAGCAGTATTGTCAAGGTGCTCGCATAGACGTTGTAAGGCCCTAGACGTCAGCTTGGGACTTTTTTGCTTGTTGAGGCGTTGCTCATGCTTAAGGCACCGTATACTACAACAAAATTTAACTTTCATAGCAATGGACAGTGGCTTATAATGTCGTGTTGACGCAAATTCCCGTAGTTGAGGCTTCTTAGGGAATACAAATGTTCAAATTCTACTTCATTTTGGAAAGTGATAAAAAATTTCAGGTTCCCTCTCTATTATGTCTAAAGCAGTGTTTTCATGACTGGATCCAACTACGGTCTAATTTGAAATAACTTGAACCGTTGATTACTTTGGTTCGTAATTCAATCAATTTTTAGTCATGCACGAACCATAAGTTGGACTTTCGAACACGAAGTCCAACCGTCCAATTAACCTTATTAAATTGTGGTTTTTTATTTTCTCTTGGTCTCTCGTCGTGTCATTTTCTCTCATTTTCGTCATTTACATTGTTTTGAAAAAAGTAAATAAATTTATATTTCAAAAATTATGATTGCCCCAAAATATAGATTATGGTCACTAATGAATGTGAATTAAAAAAATTGATTGTTGAATTGTTAAGCTTTATGAATATTAAACATAATATTGAATAGGGTATATGATTTAATTTATTTGCAGTTTTATATAGTAGTGTATTGGTTATAATATTTGTTTCAAACAAAAGTATTAAAGTTGTTCCTGCTTTATTGGTAAATAAAACCATAAATGAGATTTGTTAGGCCTACAACCCTAAAATTAGCTATATAGCATGAAAAAAGAAGGGAAATTTTAGCACATGTCCTTATAAATATAAAAAATCAGTTTTAGGTCCCTTTCAATTTTTCTTTTATAATTTACATCCCTATTTAAAAAAAATAGATGAAATTCAAAAGGGTAATTAGATAATTTACCAACTCTAGCATATGCTCTCGGGATATGTCCACGACTTGTAATCGCTGAATACATGACGTAGCGGCCACTTTTAAATTTGAAAACGCAAGAAGTACAAAAAAAATTCACAAAGGAAAGATATGGAAAACAGTTTTTAAAAGGAAGGAATGTAAAACAAATAAGTTTAGAAAAAGAAAACATGTCCCTAGTTTCCACAAAAAAGAAAATCGCAACATGATTATTATCACATTAAATGCGTTCCCTGCAAATCTAAAGACAACACTATAAAAATCACTAAAACTAATTGGATTGGTACTTTAGTTTAGGTGACAAGCAAAATTAAAACATAAATTTGGTAAGCAAATCAAATAATATTATGCAGCATGTAGAGATTTTTATTTGAATAAAAGACGGTCTATTATGATTCTACAATGTAGCTACAAAAAAGGGATGGGGTAAACAGATAGGCTTAAATATCTTAAAGGGTGTTTGAAGATCTTATTTTGGGGAAAAAACAGGCAACATGAAGTTTGAGGCAACATATTTACATATTTTGGTAAATCCGCTTAGAGCATCTTTAGTAGCCTGAATTTGGTGGAAAATGGAGGAAATTTCCTTTTTTTGGCTTCCTCATATTCGAACGGTGTGGATTTAGGTATGAGAAAAAAGGAAAATAGAAAGTTTCTCCCATTTTATTTTTTAAACATGAGGTTTAAAGGGTTTTCTGAAAATTATTTATGTCCTAAATGGTTTTTAGAAAGCCGTTTAAGAAGAAAGTAAGGTTTCCGAAGTCCATTTATCTTTATAAACGGTGTTCATAACGCCGTTTATAGATTTTTTTCTTTTAATGGGCATAATTTTTCCCACTTGTTACTTGAACAATGGGAGTAATCCACGTTTGCTTTATTCTTCCTCCTCTCAAAAACTGACACCTGCATGGAGATCCTCTTATAGTAACAAAGTTTGCAATTATACTTGTTACAAACATGGCTCATAAGTTCATGTGCACAAAGTCAGTTTAACGCATACAATAATAATTAGATAGTCTATATTGCATAAGGATTTATGATAGTGGAGATACCTCAAGTTATTGACATTTGTTACTAGGTAAATGGTTTTCATTTCAAAAGCCATATATTGCATACTATATATCGATAAGTTATGTTGCCTTTTTATTTGTAAATAAAATATGCAATTTTTTCATGTAGGAACTTATTAACTTATGTTTATCATAATTCAAAAGTCAGAATAGAACATTGTTAATTTGAATTTAAATATCCTAACATCTAATTTCTTAAAACAAGTATATTTCTTAAAACCATTATATTTCCACTGTCTTCCACTAGCTGAACCTCTTTGCTCCCTCGCACCTTCGCTTCTTTGCTCCCCCGCACCTCCTTGACTTTGCACCGTCGCATCCCTAGATGCCAAAATTTTGTATTATCTTGATTTTATTTAAGTAATTTTATTTTTTTGTTTTGAAAGAAAGGTAATGTTGGAATTTAAGATGTAAATTATTAGTTTATACAACTACAACATTTAATTTTTACGGTATAAGGAGATAAGATGTTTACCCCAATAATGCTTAATCCTTCCATTATTTTGCCAATAATTATATCCATTTATCTTATCATGTTCAACTGGCAATTTATTGGCATATAAATGGCATCCAACTTACATGATACAAAATTCATTACGATAGAGTAAAATCGCCTTTTTAAACCGTTTTATATATAATTTTTTTATCATTTTACACAAAAATAATACCGTTGACGTCAAATGAGACTGAATCGACCCGTCGTTTTGATCCCCAGAAGTTGACACTAATACACTAGCATCCAAGTGCCGGAAAGATAGATTGTTAGGGAATAAGAAAGTAAAGATAGAACGGAATCTCACGTTGTGAGGAGTAACATATAATATGAAACTGATCTATACAAGAGAAAGAAAACGGTAATATACATACATCAAATCAGAGTACACTAATCTATCATCAGCCTGAACAGTTATAACAACCTGTCCTCACACATACTGATACATATAAACAATCAATGCAGCAGAAATAAAATATATATGAATACGTCTCGAGGGCATCCAGTTCGTCTCCAGGAACCCCTAAGCATCAAACTATATATGTAAATATTCTCGGTCTCACCCGTACATTACTAGAAAATAACATCCGGATCAATCTGCTGAACCAACATGAGAAAGAACACCCCAAATGGATTTTAATATTATAAAACCTTTCAAAATAAAAGTATCTCGTAAAACCACGCCGCACATAAACACGGATGGATTTTTATCTTACGATAAGCAAAACATTTCTATAGAAAATCCTTTGATTTTACAATAATGTATAGGGTTTGAAATAGATAATGAATCATAGTTGAAGCTATTACATTAATTAAATTCTTGCATAATAGGTATACAACTAAATCCGAGTGACACTTATTGGAGAATGGATTCCATCAATGGCAAGGTAATGGTTTACTTCCGTACAGTACACGTCCAAATAAAATGTACCGAGGCTGCTTTAATTTGCACCTCTGATACTCAAGACGGGTCTACCCCTAAATGGATAGTGCCGAAAATAATCACCCCTAGGTTGTTGGCTGACAACCATACTGAGTCTCAAGCATACATAAATACACATACACACACGCACATATATCCGATTAAGATCAGGTGATGATTATACCATAATGGGAGCGACCCACATAGCCCTACGGCATGTCCTTGCTTTAGTCATTTACCGGACGTGAGCCTTGATCCTACAATTACCTTTTATATAGCAATCCCACTAGGAATGCTAATAATTCCCTTCGGCAACAATGCGATACCAGCATTCATCCATACAAGTTGTTCAGGATATAAACAAACCGAAGACACTACTTCTATTACATCTATTTTGGAATCACCCTCTGGATTAGTAGCAAGTAACCGTTGTACTTCAAAGAGCTCCATTTTCCATTATCTTTCAAATATTTCATATTCGAACACTTTATCCTGTTCGAAGTGGTTTTCAGATAATATATCTAATTCCGGTCTCTTCAAGCCGACCACGATAGTTTTAAACCAGGCCAATATTTGATAGTCGGTTATTTAACTATAAAATAATCAAACAATTCAACTAGAGTTTAATTCCATAAGTAAAATAACACTAGTCAAGCACTAAGCAACCTAAGCCTCTTTAACTATTTATTTCATTCATTAAAACAACTTTGTAAATTCTAGTACAAAAATACTTTTACAAAGATATTATTCACAAAACATTCTTTATACTTACTTTGGAAATATTCATATACTGATCTCAGAGTTATAAGTATATTCATGAAATGCTTATGAAAGATTCCACTTCCAAAAACACACCCATAGTTGGGCGAAAACAAATGTCATTTAAAAATAGAGATAACAATAACCCAAAATACCGTCTCTTAAGTGTTAAATATGGAAAAAGAATGTTCCATACTACTGTAATTAAGAAGGTCAATTAGGGATATCAAACCTCTGTTAAATAAACTTTCTTTATAAAATTCCTCTATGAAACTCCTTATAATTACAATTCTTTTTATGAAATATTATCTATAAAATCGTTTCTAAATATTTAATTACAACCCTCTTTTATAAATCTCCAAATTTCTTTAATAACTCCTTTGTAAAAATCCTTTTCATTTTTTATATTATAAAACCCTTTTATAAAACTTTCTTTTATAAAGCATCACTTACAAAACTCATTTTATAAATTTCCAATTTATTTGTAACTCTTTTATAAAACTCCAAATTCATTTATAAAATTCCTTTTCCAAATTTCTACATAAATTTCAAACCCCTTTTTATAACCTAACACCAAATATAATCCAAACCCCTAATATAAAACAAACACCAAATATAATTATAAAACTCATCATTTTCGTAAATTAAGTAAATTCACAACTGGAATTAATAATTCCAATCTATCAAAATGATATTGATTTCCTTTCTATACGGTGTTATTTATAAATCCATTTTTTTATTTATAAACACTATTTATAAGACTATCCTCCATTTATAAAATAATATTTATAAATCTATCCATTTACACAACATTTTATACAACTATTCTCAAACATTTATTCCAAATATTTCTATCTTTTTCTAACAGAAAATCCCTTTTAAAATAAAAGGTAACACTTTTTAATTCCTTTTGAAAAATAAACATTTATTATTATAATAATTTTCTATAAAGACCATTCCTAAATAATTATTAAAACATTTACTTATACATATATATTAGAAAGAACAAATAAGGAAGTTGAAATAAAAATAAAGAGGTTCTAAAACTCTTTTAAAATAAAATATCATAGAAATTCCAAAAAGTCATATTTAACATTATTTTCCAAAATGAAACCGTTTTCAAATCAAATAGCACTTAATAGTATTTCCAATATGCTCTATCGAGGACAGTAGTTACTATAGCACTTAACCGTGTTATTGCGATGATTTTCTATAAAATGGTTCAATTTTAACATATGTCGGTGCCACATTCAATATGGCCAAACAATCAAATTTCGACATTTAACAATCTATATAATGGTATGACTAAAATAAATCAATGGGTATATAATAGGAAATTAAAAATAGCAATATCGAAAAATTTGGAGTTCTCTACTAAATTCCTGTATTTCAAATTTAAATGTCAATCGATTTTCAAAAGTGGATATTTAACCAAATCAAACAAAAATTCATCCAAACACAAATAGTAAATTTTACCTACTATACATCATACTGATTATCCAAAAAGGTGAGTTATAATCACCGAAATTTCAGTTGGCGCAGAAGCGTTCCGGTTTGAACTAAAATCGAACGACGTTCGAATTTAGCCCAAATTTTCACTAGCTCTAAATTCCACCAAACCAACTCCATCATGTACCTTCGCCATTAAAAGTGCAATGCAAGAAGTTTCTTCAGGACTGGACCTCGTATGAGAAAGTTATTGCACTTATAAGTTCTTGAATTAACTAAATAATTTTAAATTAGCTAGTTACAATTTAAACTATGATTTACCCTCTAAAACCCTTCTTCCTCTTTCATAATCTCTCCTTCTTAACTAGTAAGCAACCCACCCATGGCCGAAGCTTCTCACTACCTTACCATGAGCTATGAATGTCGAAAGCCATCACCGCCTTCGCCAAACGTCTCTTCGTTGAATTCCCTATACATTAGACCCCATTATTTCGAGTCTACACCTCCCTCCAAAATTGCGACACGGTCGTGCTCCTCCACACGCTTTAGGTCGCATTCTCCCGTAGTGCACCGCATTCCAGAATTTTGGCTGCTCTCTGAGATATCGAGTCCAAAACAACCCTCAGTTTGCCCTCAAGTCGACTACAACTCCTGAAATTCCAAATCCTAAATCGCTCTTCCTCACGTCAAAACGTCGAGCTTCATGAATCGCGACCGCAAACCGAAAATGGGTGTAGAAATGTTGACCTAGGCAAGATGAGCTCAAAGAAACTAGTTTTAGAATTTTTCATTGAGTAAAACATGAGAATTTGATTTTTAAAGTTTCCAATTTCTTTTGTTTTGTTAGTTTTGATGGAACAGTAGAAAAGAATGAAAAGAGGAGTAATGTGTCAAGTGATTTTGCTTAAGTATTTGACTTATATTTAATTTGCAATTTCCGGCATCCCGACGCACAAGTTTTTATTCACGTATGAACAATGAATGTTAAAACAAAAATACGATTGTGCTCAGAATGGTTACGCAACCCCAAAACAATAAAAATATACACTGGTTTAATGATTCTATAAATCACAAAATACCACCGTTTGCCGAAAAATCATCAAACGAAAATTTAAAGAATTTTCAAATTAAAAAATATGGAGAAATCAAACTAATTAAATGAAAAATATGTTAATAAAAATCAAGTCATTATACTAAAAATAAATTTTCTTATTATTTATTTGAACCGTTTATTATTACAAATGAATTTAGAAAAGAAATTCACATTATTATTTATTAATTTAAAAGGAGTTAAATAAGACGTTAAATCCATTCAATAATATTGAATTTGAAATCCCGATAATTAAATCACTATTCAAGTATTTAATTCACAATTCAAATGTTTAAGTAATCCTTATGCTTGAATCTAAGTTATAAACTTCAAAAACCAATCCAATACTTAAAATTAATTAAAAAATCATAATCCAATGACCGAAATTTTGGGTTGCCACAATGACACAACACCCAAAGTCCTATAGAAACATAGAGATCTAGTAGAAAATGTAACAAAAACAGCAAGAACACCAAGATTTTTATAGTGGTTCGGAAAACCCTATCTTACGTGCACTTTATATTTTATTGATTTGTTGTTTTAAGAGAGTTCAAAGAGGATTTGAGAGATTTTTAAAGTCACAAGTACAAAAGATTGACAGGTTCTTAAGCTTAAAATAACCAATAACGTCTGCCTTGGTGACTATTGTGAGATGAGATGGGTTATGAAGAAGATGGAGTGCCCAAAAGTCCTTGTTTAGTTGTTATATGGTCTATATTTATAGGGAAATTGCTTTGCAGATCTCGGGGTTCATGAATTACAAGGTCCATATGTAAGGCCAAAGGTGCGGGGAACAAAAGTCAGCCCAAATTCCATAAAACTTCTAGATATCAAGAGGAACCTCTCGGTACCAAGTGGTTTTTATAGGTGATAGCCTTCCCTTCTCCATTGTTTTGCCATCCTATCTATGTTCCGCTGTGTTTTATGAACTTTTCCTTGAAGATTAGTCTCTTTGCTCTGTGGTTTTGACTGCTTATCTTTTCCTGCTTTATTTTTGAAAATCATTGAATTTTGTGTCTACTATTTAAGAAAAGTACTCCATGACGATTGTTTGAGGCAGTTCTTGAGGTTCAAGGAGTTTAGGAGGTCAAAATGTAAGAGAAAACATCTCGGTACCGAGAGGTTCCTCTCGGTTCCAAGTGGACCGTCTGGCTCAACTTCCCTTGAAACTTCTTCAGTGTCATCTCTTAGCCTTTCTAAACATGTTTCCAAGTTCGTTAATCGTTTCGTCTTCGTTATCGACTTGATGTTATAACTTTCATTGAAAATCTGCTTAATTAAAAAGCTGGTTAACACTTGCCTTTAGAGTATGCTTTCGTTGGGAACAAAGAATGCCCCAAATCAAAACGAGTTATGACAAGCTATCTCATGATTCTAGCTAACCATTTTAAAATTCCTTTGAAGCGTTGCTTTCATCCTATGGATATCCTTTCAACTGCTTTGCATATCTAATATTCTATTCTTCACGCTAAGGACAAGATCTACACTCTAGAAATCGTTCCATGCCTAGGCTAAGCTTATTAGTTCCTTCATTGTGTTTTTTATGTAATTTGGGCTTACAAATTCCTCTTGATACCACGAGGTTATACCAAGAGCTTTCGCTTACCCCCTGTGCTATAAAGTTAATGCTTAGAATATTTTTGACTTCACTTTTCTTTCATGCTTCCTTCTTCTATTCAGAGCTCTTTTACTGACCATTTCAGTTATATTCTCACTCCCTCTTGCTCCGACCACTCACCGCAGTCCTTCGCTTGCCGCTGCCAACCTAAGTTAGCCGCCACCATCCCAAGTTAGTTTTGATGGCCCACTATTTTTAAAATTTAAAGTTAATTATAAACGACGCCAGTACGCTTACAACTAATTTCGCATATTAAAAGCATTGGACCATGGGTAGATAAAAAGTTAATTTTTCTAAAACAATAAAGTAAAAGGAAGAACCTCGCAATGGAATTAAAACATCAACATATATATAATCTCATATCAATAACCAAAACTTTGTAGAAACACGGTACATCAAGCATTATATATATTTCAATACATCAATTATCATTAACTCATAAATGACATAACCATGACATAGAAGAATATACCAAATCAACTATCTATGATATAGCCCAACAATCTTCAACTTCCATTTCATCCCCTACTCTTATCTGCAACTTTACATCTGTATAGATATATTAGATAAAAAGAAAAAGGTTTCAATTATGTTTTGGACTGCGACAATTTCTATACACCACATCCCAACTCAAAGGATCCGATGGCTTCTACATAGAAAAAGGCTGCCTACGTACCCCTTTTGAGGGATCAAGCCCACACAGTTTTATTTTCTGCTCTTCTCCTGCATCCAAATACTTGTTAGTACATCACAACCATTGCATCTATTCGACCATTACATTCATTCAACCAATGCAACTAATGCGATCCATTATAATTAATGCAACTACTGCAGCTAATGCAATCAAGTAAATCCAATACAATCTATGCAACCATTGAAATAAATAGAAGCAGAAAGCAGTACTACTCATCCATTACAATAGATCATCTTATGAGAAGCAACAACAATAGTACACTTTGCCATTAAACATCGCATATATTTGACAGTATTCAATCTTAAATAAGAAAATAATAATAACACAATTATACTTACATTCATATAATCATTCATTATAATAACACTTTACAATTTAAGTATAAACCATCAAATGTATGCTAATCACCCCTAATAGCATCAAAACATCAATCATTGAATGTTTACTAATCCAAACAACATTAGTAACACAATCTCAATCACCATGAAACCATAGTTAATTACTCTTCATCACATAGTATTAGTGATAAAATATCGCATACCTATCATTAATGCGATCTCATTGTTAATCCCATCGTTGTAGAACAACATATGTAATAATTTAAGTAGCAACTAACAACCATCCAAATAATATATTTTCATTAGTTAATCTCTTAAGAATAAAATTCTTTTATTATTGTTTATTATAAACTTTCCTTTTCATTTACTTCAAAAACAATAGTAATTCTCTCAAATTGACAATACACTTCAAAATACTTTGTTGTAATCTCATTACTTCAAATATTTTCAAACATTGTTTTTTATATGAAAAATAGTAATTTTATCTGTTTACCTTTCAAATCAGCAAAATTATGATTTTACAGTAATAATATATATATATATATATATATATATTAAATGTATTTAATATATCCAAAACCAATCTATTACTATTTAGCCTAAAAATTACAATTTCCATAAAAACATATTATTATTATCTAGAAAATCTCACTTTATTGATGATAATAATAAACATTTCAAATTAAATTTAAAAGATATTTTCCATTATTATATGGATTTTCCTAGAGATTCATAGATAATAATTTTATTAAATTTCAGCAGTTAATTACATTTTATTTCATTCAGACACTGTTATTTACAAACATCACACATAAACTATAGATGGCCACTTTAATTATTTATTTATTTTATTTTCTCATTATTACATAATTTACCTTATTTTATTTTAACGAATAATAGCCATATTTTAATCCATGATTAAGTATGACTTATAAAACCAATAATACAACAATTAGCAATAAACAATGAACCAAATGCTCCGCATACTCAAAATGGTGATAATATCCAAATAATTATTAATATATTAGAGCATAGATCGATAATTATAATTTCCTATCAACAAATATCTATTTTCTAGTTTAAATTTTAGTTAATCAAATAAATAAATCATGCCAGCGTGGTTTTGTAACAGTCTCCAAACTCAGCAAAACAACCGTCAAATCATCCAGAATTTCGCCATGAGTCCAAAGGAAAAAACCGAACATGAATCAAAGTTCGTATGTACAAGGTATCACGATTAGAATATTGAAGACCTAATTGGTAAATAAGCAAAACGTTTAATTATATGGCAATGGCAACCTTTCACGCTTACAATCCAACTTTCAAAACCCATAGCCATAAACTTCGGCCGCTTACCACTGCCGAGTCCAACTACTATTGGCCGATCAGACTTCGCCACCACGTTGCCCTTCACCGCCTCCACCAATGGCCAGAATATGGCCACCTCCGGCGCCCTCCTTCGTCAGTAAACGACCACAAAAGCTGCCCCTTCTTGACCATATTTTGATGAATCCAAACACCACGACACAATCCACCATATGAATCGACTCCACTTGTTGTTCTCTACAATTCAGTAGTTTTCGATCATCCCCTAATCGAAGCTTAACCATGAAACATGAAACCCTAGATTTAACGGTTGAGAATTATTTTCCATTTTCTAGCCAAGAAGTACCTTGGATGGGAAAACAAATTTCAGACGTCTTCTTGTCCTTTCCAGTGCTTTCCAACGATATATTATTTGATATAGTTTGGATAATTTAATTTTCAAATTAATATGTAATTAGTGATTAAGGATAATGTCCATCAACATACGTGACTTAGATCGGAATGAAAATGAAATGAAATTGGATGGTTACTGCTAGGGTTTCACCATAATGATATGTTTATAGGAAAAATAAAAACTCATGGACCAAAGTAGTCTTTAAAGCTCGAAAATCCGATTTCGCCCTCAAATGAAGATGTAATGTGTTATATATCAAAATATAAGTTTTTGATATTTTTAAACCCAATGAAACCATCAAAAAACCCAAAAAGGAAATTCTACTAAATTTTTTATTTTCCATCAAATATTTATTTTAAACAATTATCTGAATATCAATAATTAATGCGTCAAACCTTCGGGTCGTTGCATCCTTCCCCGTGAAGGAATTACGCTGTCACAATTTCCCAAATACTATCCTCAATCAAAATAAGTCATCATTATTCATTTAGTCGGAAGATATGACAAAATACATCAATCACAAGTTAACACTTATAAAGTAATGTATAACGACCCTATTATATTATCTATCATAATATAAAACCATTCATTTGTAACAACGAATTTAATTTTCTACATATACATGCTATAGTTACAGATGCATTACCTACTATTCAATCCAAGATGTAATATGTAAAAATAATAATTCATCAACAAAGGTTGAAATAATATCAATCACAGATTAGTTCACATCATGTACCTCAACAACAAAGGTCAATACAAACATGACATGATCATATGCATGCACTACGGGTAAATAGGACTAGTCGGTCTTTAAAGGGTTATGCATTCCCAAAGTTTACCTATCCCATGAAATTGACCATCTATCTCAAATCATAGTTTTCCTAGGGCCACTATGAACTTATTAGTTTTCATAGGCCAACTAATAACCTATCAGGCTGAATCGAGCCAAAACTAACTAGATGTCCCAAAATCTCCAAATACGGTTAGATGGAAATCCAATTAAACAATACAGCGAGCATATAGTGCTATGAGGTCCTTTCCGTGCATAAACATCTTTTAATCTCACTATTGACAAATCCCCACCCACTGGAATCGCAGACCTTTACCAATTGGGGGCTAATGGCTGAAGCATAATGCACGACCCTACACTAGTCCCACCTTCCTTTTCTTATTCCATTTTATATAAAAACGGCTGGAGGGTAAAGGACTGAGGGGCAAAAGGGTATTTTTCTTGTTCCATTTTATATTAAAAAAATTCGTTTTTTTCAACTCTCATTTTCATTTGATTCACTCATTTTCAAACTTTTACTCCTTTCCAAGCTCTAATTTTTATTTCCATGGCTTCCAAAAATTTTCTAAGTTAAAAAAATCTTTCTATTTCCTTTTAAATCCCTTAAAAACCACTTAAAACCCTAGTCTCTACTCCTCTTATCTTCCAAAAAACAAGTCACATAACCCCACAATAGCCTAAGGAAAGCTTATGAACCCAAAGCCAAGCCTAAAACGTTGACACAATTTATTGAAAGCAAGTCGACTTGTATTTAGCACCAAAAGCTGATGAACAAGCTTTCCTCTCCGTATGAGGTCTGAAACTTGATTTTCTAGGCGAGGGATAGAGAAGCCGAAATGTTGGAAATGTGACAGATATAAGAGAGTTAATTTCGATAAATGGTTCATGATAAATTAGATATATTGAAGATATTTCATCATATACCTAACACCAAATTTTAAGGTATGGAAACTCATCTCTATCCCAAGAAGTAAGAATGTACATCGAGTCAATGTTAATTTCTAACTTGTCTGACTTCATTGTTAATCAAGGGATAGTACTGTTTGAAACCGGAAAGCGGGGATAAGAATAAGATGCCTTATTTTTCATATGAAAATCTACACACATCACAAATAGTGGATTTGTCGACCATTGATAACTTGACACTTTTAAAATTATCGAATGTCGGTTTGAAGAGCTCGGATCAGCTAACATGAGTTATCCAAAATCCACTTCGAACCAACGTAAATGTTTGAATTAGAGAACATCTGGAAGATGACAAAATCAAAGACAAATGCTAGCATTGGATTCTCGTTTGGAGAGCAGTGTTAGCATTCCAAGTGGGATTATTAAAAGAAAAGGTAAAGAGTAGCCTCACGTCTTACAAACCAGGAATGACTGAAACATGGGATATGATTCAAGACTATGTAGGTTGCACCTATTAGGGTATAGTCATTACCCGATCTAGATTGTTATTTTTAGATTATGTATACTAGTGACCTGAGTATAGTTGTTGATCATAATCGGGATGCTGATATATTCGGTACTATCCAGTAAAGGGTAGGCCAGCCTTAATTGGCATGTGGTCCATGTGAGCTCTCGATACCTTTTATCTAGAGGTGTATTGTGACAGTCGGTACCCCAGTAGCATTGTCATTGTATGCAATCCATTTTCCAATAAGTGCCTTTATAGATTTAGTTGTATACCGAATATACTAGGATGTAATTAATGTAACCATTTCATTTATGATTCAATATTTACTTTAAACCCTAGACATTATTATAATATCATTGGAATTTATATAGAAATGTTTTGGTTATCGTAAGGTAAAACCCGTCTACGTTTATGTGCAGCGCGGTCTTATGAGATACCTTTATTTTTAAAGGGTTTATAAGCATAACAATTCAGTTGTTTGGTGTTTACACACATCGAACCCATGTATGACTCGAAGTCTTCTTTCTTTCCCAAAAAACTCTTCGATACTCATATTTTGTATGAGTAGCCAAGTAGTCCAAGTTTCTTACAGAGGCATTTTGGAAGAGCATGGAACATGAGGCTTTGACGTTATCTGGTTATCTCTGGCTAAAGTTAGCACCTGTTGTGACTCTAATGTATCATTTTGGAAGTGACTAAATGTACTATCTAATATTCTATTATATTTGGTTACCCTACGTTGTGAGATTCTATGTTTCTTTCTTCTTGCCTTTTCATTTTTTACCTCAAAAGCTCGTCTTTGGATGTAAGAAAGGCAGATTGTTACAGACCCTAGTACATCGTCTATCATAACACAAAACAATTCATTCACAACGATACAAACTATAGTAACACATGCACTTCCCCATCATTCAATCCAAGCTGTAGTATGTAAAAATAAATCTAAAAAACAAAGGGTGAAATAATATCAAGCACATATTAGTTCACATCATGCACTTCAACCATAATGGTTAAAACAAACATGATATGATCATATGTATCCAATATTGGTAAATATAACTAGTCTGTCTTTAAAGGGTTATGAACTCCCGAACTTTACCCGACCCATGAAATTGACCTTCCATCTTTAAATGGTCACTATGAACTTATTAGTTTTTACAGGCCAACTGAGAACCTATCAGGATGACTCGGGCTAAAACATAACCAGATGTCCTAAAATCTCCAAATACAGTTAGAAGGAAATCCAATTAAACAATACAGTAAGCATATAGAGCTACAAGTTCCTTTTCCTATGTTCACATCTTTTAGTCTCACTAATGATAAAGCACTATGCACTAGAATCATAGACCTTTGCCAACCAGGAGCTAAGGGCTGAAGCATAGGGCGTGACCCTACTCTAGCCCCACCCAAATCTTATCTATAACAACCCTACTTTCTAATCCGTGAAATTAAATAAATCTAATAAAAACAAAAATATTCGAATTCGATTTTTGATAATTATTATTTTGAAAATAAAGTGTTCAAAGTTTATTTGATAAAAGATCTTGTAACGACCCTGACTTGACCTTCGAAAATCGGCACCGAATAATACACTCGTATTCAAATGCCGCAGATCCAAACGTCGAATCTGGTTCGCCGGAGCTTATAACGCAATAAGTACAACACAGCGGAAGAAATGAAATAATATCATACACAGCATTTGATACAATATTCAGATACAATGATGATATAATAGGATGACACAATAGATATCAATACTATCAGAGGTACAAGAAATAGTAGTGAAAGATAATGTCTTCAATACAAAACTCCAAAAACTCCATCTTCAATCCAAAGCTAGCGAGAACTCCCATCAAGTTGCACAAAGCTAAGCAAGGTCAGTCCATCCAAAGACTGAAGAAAATCTCCAAATGCTACCAAACCAAGGATTCTGAAAGCTATCGAATCTACACTTATTATGGGATTATCTGAAAAACCCAACTTTAGACTGCCCGTGTGGAAAATTGTAGGCACCCAGAGTTTAGGAAAAGAACAATAAACTCCGGGTCAGTCATGGGACTGTTGTGAGCAAACAAAAATAGTTTTTATCTTTAAAAACAAACAACAAAGGAATTTAAAACATTGAAAACCGCAATGCTTTTTGGAAAATGAAACTACCATATGGCCTCCCGGCACACACACCATGCAATCGCACACTTGGGGGAGATTTCCCCTTATGATAGTAAAAAATACTTACTACGCAAAAACCATTTTATATATATTATTATTATTGCATAGTGGAAAACATTTCGAAAGTATAATATTAATCTTAGCCAGCATAGGTACCATTATACTATGCCTACTATAGCTTCCATGTTAAATGGCAGGTTCTACAACTAAAATTGTTCAACACACATATTGGGAATTGGATTTCAAACAAATGGTCAGGCTAAGGAACTTCCTCTGCCACATAGGTACGCCTCTGGAGGGACGCACCGAGAACTTACCCAGGTCTCTGCCAACACAAGGCCGGTCTACTCCCTTCCCGGTGGTAAAACCTAAGATATGCCACCCCGGTCGTTTGCGACCATTATCCGAGGGCCCTGTACACCAACAACATCACACAGTAATAAATATGCTACAGTGTCCACATAAGTAAGTATCTGGGCTCCATACCATGATACCACCCTTTTTCAGAAGGAATGGACATACCCTAAGGGAGCTACCCCTAAAACCTTCCCGCATCTTTCCTGTTTCGACCATTACCGGGTTGTGAGGCTCGATGAGGTCTCGTCCGCAAAGCTACACTTTTCACAAAGTCATGCTTTGATCAACAAACGATCAGCAGCACTTCGTGTAACGACCCGCCTTTTTTGGACGGTTTAAACCAACGATCAAATACACATGCCGATTCCAAACCATTCAAAAGGGCAGATGGTTATTAGGGCAAATAAGAAAAGAGAAGAAAGAGAAATAAAGGAAATGAAACGACACAGAATCTTGCAGCGGAACGATAAAATATAATAGTCAAATAAACAGTTCATGAAGCCGTTTACTATACTTTGACAATTATTTATACAACATTTATCAGAGTTATACATATACAACAGAACAATTAAAATAATGCAGCAGATAGCATGATGCAAGGGTAATAATAGTATACCAAATTTTCGTCTTCGTCCTCTAGAATAGATCTTCAATAAGTTGAAAAACTCAGGTCTGACCAAAGCGTAATGAAAAGACAAAACACCCGAGTCAGGACTAAAATATCCTCATGAAGTTAAATCAATCGTAAATAAATATGAGTGTAACGGCGTCAGAGATGTTTACGGGGTTTGACATCTCATATCCAGTGTCAACGTGCGTGCAATAACTCAAGAGATGTTACGGGGTTTTCCATCTCTCAAGGATCCGTTAAACTATCTACTAGGTAGTAATGTACGCTAAGTAGATAATTCCTATCAGTAATATAAAGTATCAAAATAGCGTTAAGGCGTTACCATAATCCCCCTTAACACATTTTTATAATGCCAAAGTCTATACAGCAACGTAAGCCCCACCGTAAACTAGTGGTTATCAGAGGGTACCCCATAGGTATAACACAAAACATAACGTAGCGGTCGCGAATAGGATAATCAGTATGGCAAGGTACATGAGGCGATACCAACTAGAATACTAGTAGTTGCGTGATCCAGACTGATGTTGAGCATAGCCAGCAGCTACCCCAACACCGCGAAACAACACTCCCAAATCAAGGGGTGCACCCAAATCGAATCACAAATGTAATAGATATGGTATCGAAGAAGTGCGTCCGCTAGAGATGGCGAACCTCAATGGCCCGGCGCGGCTCCTGTTTTAGTCATGCCAGGGGTCATCCAATATCGTTCTCTTTCTTCAGTCAACGCGTTCACCAAACCATCCACTTTATTCTGGATCAACACTCCGCGTATAATAGTTATTAAAGTGGTTTTCGGTATCGACAGAGAGTATGTCCATATCCGATCATGGTCTCTTTAATAACTACGTATTATTACACCGTTGGCTCTTTTACATTTCAAATCGATTCATAATTGATATCAAAATATCATATTCGCTTCAAAAATCAAATCCATTTCAAATATCATCGTATCTATTCAAATGTAAGATTCCATTTCAAAAATCATTTTCGCCTTAATCTCATTTCGATTTCAAAATCATTTCGATTTTGAATTTAGGTTGCAACTTCATTTAAACCAATTTGTATTTAAATTCAAGATTTAAATATAAACATTTCACCTTATTGACCAGCTTAGAATTTTAGAAAATAGTTTTAAGTAGTTTAAAAGTAGTTTTAAATAATTAAAATAGTTAAAAATACTTTAAGTCTTAAAATGGATTTAAAATAGATAAATTAGTTTAAAATAATTTAAATTGGGTTAAGTAGATTAAAAATAGATTAAAATAGTTTAAGTACACAAAAATGGTTTATATAACTGAGTAATTTGGAAAACAAAATAAAATAGCTTCAAAACCAAACCATTTCAATTATAACTTCCCCATTTCAAAACAATTTCCATTTCCATTCTACCGATTCGATTTCGATTTCAATTCAAATCAATGTCAACTTTGACTTAAAATTAATTCAATTTTACATTCACATTCAATTTATTCAATTTCAATTTATATCGATTTGGAGCTTGATTTTTCGACAATATCCATTTATAACACTTAACAAAATTATCCATCAATATTCAAGTTTAAATCCAAATTTCAAATATGATTCAATCCCAAGCTCGATTTCAAAATATCATTTTTATATCACTTTCACTTAGTAATATTCAAAGCTCGAATTTAGGTTCAATCTTTAAAACAAATTAATTTTCGAAATTCAATCATATCCAATTTTAAATCTCAAAGTCTCAACTTCAATTATTTAACAAAATTCCTTTAACCAAAATTTATTTCAACATTCCAAACTCAATTTTTCGATAAATTCAATTTCTATAAATCAATTTCTATTTATAACTTTTAAATCAAAACATTTAAATAAATTTCAAATCGACGATTTTAAAACTTATTAATTTAGCCAATTCGGTGTCCGTATATAGTTTTCTATCCTATGGCCAAGTGATTAGTTATTTCAATTAAATGTCAGGGATGAATATATATCACTTAAATCAAATCACAATGTCATATGTATGCATAACAGTATATATATAAGCAAATAAACATCTAAACATTTAAACATCAACCAATAGCATCCATCGAAATAAATCATCCAATAGACAATACAATTCATGGCAATTTCATAGTTATCAATGTCAGGTAATTTAATCGCAATTCAATTTTAATTTCAATTTAACTGTCAATTTAAATTTTTTACGGTTAATTCAAATAATAATTTTTATGAAAATTAAAATTTATCAAACAATGACAAATAAAATTCATAACACTTCATAATGTCAAATTTAACTAGCATAAAGATATTCAGTACATTGTGAGCGTTATAAAACACTCACCTTGATTTCAATGTAGTTCCAGCGTTTTATTTCGAATAAAATTAAACGAGCGTTTAATTTTACTCGAAATATTCACTAGCTCCAAATGACTCCAATCCCATTCCATAGCGTAGTGCTCGTCAAAACGAAGCCAATTGCAATTCGTTTCATTAAATTCCGACCTCGTATGCAAAAGTTAGAGCATTTTAAAGATTGAACAAATTAAAACGCAAATTAATTAACATTTCTTTTTATATTTCAAACCCTACGCGATCTCAGCCGTTGATTTCCAGCCCAAGCAGATCAGGCCGTTGCCCCCCCTTCTTCCTCAACGTGATATTCACGTGCATGAAACCCATTGTGCCGCCCTCTCCCTCAAATTTTCGTGACCACTACATTGACTTTGAAGACGATCGGCTAGCGCCAAATGGAAGCCCCACTCGAGAGCTACCTTCGGCCGCAACCATGTCAAGCTCGCCCCCCCATTGCTTCGATTCTCGTGCGCGACCTGATGTGAATGCGGCCATTTTGACGACGATTTGCTCGATTAAAGTTCATCATCCCCGTATGGATGTGAAGATCTCATCTTCCTCTTTATCTTTGCAGTTGACAACTTTTCGAATTGGCTAACGGATTTGAAGAAATTAAAGAAAGTGGTGACGTGTGTTTCTGGCCATTGTTTCGATAGTGGCGGCTCTGACCTAATTAGGGATTCTGAATGCAAATGGTGAAAGATGGAGTCCTTTTATAGAAAAATGGCGAAACACTATTCATCCGAAATTTTCCGAACTCCAAACGAAGCGTGCCGGCTGGCGTTTCTAAGGTTAACCCCACGTTTCGGACATAATGGAATAGGTATCGGAAGCTAATTCGATCGTCTGTGCGAGTTACGGAAATAAACGATCAAATTTAAATTAAACCGATTAAACGAATTTCTATGCGTTTTGGCTTGCCCCGGACAAACGGTAAATCTGGTTGACACGAAATTTGAAATCTTACAATAATATCACGTTACGGATCCGATAAAACTAGTTTCGTCGAAATCCGAGACTGTTTGAAAAATGGCTATTTTAACTCGTCAATTAAATATTAAAATATTCAATTTTCACAAATTTACTTTTAATTCGATTTTAAAAGTTCTATAACCTCATTCTAACTTTAATATGATAAAATAAAATTTTACAAATCATTTTTAATCATATTAAACCCGTTATACAATTATTCAATAAATTCCAATTTTAAAATCTTATTAACTCTACTATAATCCCAATATAACCTACATTCACTTTGGAAACCAATTTGAATCATATTAAATCAAATTTCAATTATTCACTCTATTTTTATTTATTAAATTTCAATATCAAATTAATCATATCAAATTCAGAATTTAATTATTCAAACATTTGTAATATTAAATTTAAACAAAATTTGATTATTCATAAATCACTATCTTTTGAAATATTCAAAACGAACTTATAAAATTTAACAAATTCAAATTATAGAACAACCATTTCATTAAAACAGTTATTCAATTCCCGTTGTTCAATTATTCAATAAATTCCAAATATTAAATTTTAAACAATTTAATTGTTCAATATTTGACGAATTCCAATATTGGATTTTAAATAAAATTTCATTATCAGTCGATTTACTATATTACATCAAATGAATTCCACATTATTATTTAACTACAGTTAGAGATAATACACTCAACTAATATATAAACTTTCATTCCAATTGCAATTGGTTCACAAATTCAATTCGACTAACTAAATGAATAGGTAACTTAAATAATTATCACCGTTAACTTTTAATTACTTATAAGTTTATTATTTTCAAACAAGTGTCACAATTACCTATACAATACAAATTTATTCAATTACCTTTTGCTACATATTATTTCAATTGATTTGGGATTCCATTCAATTCATAAATAATTAACTTAGATAAAATTTGTTGCATTTCATTCTAGTTATTATTACCATACATAAATTACAATTTTTTTCTAATCTTAAATCACGAAATTTTATCAAATTAGCTATTTTAATTATCGAAAATTTACGGGTCGTTACACTCTCCCCCACTCAAAACTTTTCGTCCCCGAAAAGGAAAAAGAAGGGAAAAGGAACTAAGTATAGAATTCAACATTAGATACATTTTATTCAAAGTTACCAACTTATAAACAATGAAATTCCATTTATAAAGTCATAACTACGCTTCCTCTAAGTTACTCTGAACGGCTTTCTAACTTTAAAAGTTAGTCATCAAAACAAGTTATAATTTTTTTTATAAAACTTGAAAAATTTTCTAACACCCGGATTTTACGGAAAATTTCGGCAGAGTCTCCTTTGCGCGGCTCAATCGGAAAAAAAAGACAGTATATATATCACAAATATACATCTCATCAAGTGATGAGGCATCCCGCACGGAAAAAGTATAAAAGTACGGTATGTAATCCGAGATATGTACCTTATATATTATTAGTGAGCATATACGGCTAATATAGCACGAAAGCGAGCTCCAAATGCGAAGCAAGCGCAATTCGCACCTACTAAACACTCAAAAAACCATGAGAAACATGCATATATGAAAATAATATCAATATACATCATATAGAAACGTAACAACTACATGTGCCAACATAGCAATGCAACAAACAACAAATGCATCCACCAAATCAATTATCATCCAACTATCATCCAACGAATCCATAACCAATCAATATAAATTCACTTCTCATTAATATTTATTGACTTGGGTTTCAATTTTAATCACAGTTGATTCATTAACGTTGGATTTTACTAACATTCATTCTCAATTCAATTAGTTAATATTAACTAATTTATATTTACACTAGTTCACTTCCAATTTGAATCGAATTAAATTCTATTTAAATTCATTTAACTTCCCATTTGATTTCAATGATTTATAGCTTTCAATTTCATTAACACTTAATGAATTATATACAATCAACTAACAATCATATAAAAACCAAATCATACCCAACATAACCAAATTATTAATTTTACATTCAATTTGGTTTATCTCTTTCAATTCCAATTGATTTTTTTAGCCATACCAAATTCTTTTGTTTACATTTACTTCATATTCAGTTTCAGTTAATAACCAATTTATTTGCAGAACATTTCATTAATGCAGAACATTTTATTAATCATCACCTTAATTTATAGTCATTCCATAAAAGTCTAACTTCTTATATATGACTTTTCTTAGTTTATAGTTATCTCAAAGTTGCAAATTTATCTTCACATATTTGGCATCTTAAATTTCCAATATTAACTTTTAATTAAGTCTGTAAGCCGTACATATATCATCCGTGAGCAATATCAATCTAATTGCTTATTCGATCACACAATTTCACTTCCAACAAGTATCGTTCATCCGACTCTCTAGTGCGGACTCAGATTTGGTTCCTTGATTGGAAATTGTTACTCTCCTTGCATAGCCATATACTATGATAGAGAATTCCAGAATCAAACCAAAAATCCATATCCAGGGTTCGCCGTTGAGAATCGAGTGGAAAATCCTAACTTGGATCGATATAAATCATCTCGAAATTTTGTGCTCGAATTTGGATCAAATCGTTATGCGAATAAAATAATATACGTACAATCTCACGTATTACCTTCCAATGTTTTCTATCCAATTTATCTATACTAAATTATTTTATCGATTTCTATATTATTTTTTTACTTAATTACTCACAGTCCATTATTTAGTTAGTATATTCATTTCTTTACATAGCATACTCTTTAATCATGTCAAAGAATTTGTTTGCTTAAGTTCATTTTAAACATTCTATATAACTTAATTAATCTCAATTTCTTTTCCCAATTGATTCTTAGCTATACCAAATTCTTTCGTTTACATTTACTTCTTATTCATAGTTTCAGTTAATACAAATTTATTTGTGGAACATTTTATTAATCATCACTTTAGTTTATATTCATTTCGTAGAAGTCTAACTTCTCATATATGACCTTTTTTTTAGTTTACGGTTATCTCAAAGTTACAGATTCAAAAAAAATTTCTATGCAATTTATATTTATTTTCTATAACCAATTTACAAAAGATATTATACAATTCATTTGTCTTCTTTCTTAAGTTCACTTACTTGTTCCATTTGTCTGTTCATCATTTCATGCTATATTTAAGTTTTTATAATTTTTATCACAACCAAATTTTCCATTTATATACATTTTAATTCCTTTTTGAGTTTTCCTTACTTGTATATTTCAATTACTTTCAGGTTCTGTTTATTTGTACAATATCTCATTACATATCCAAAACATCATTTCAATTTCTTAATATTTGGTAAGTCATATTATATGTTATTAGAATGCAAATATGGTATTATACAAATTTATAGAATTTCATTTTACATAATTTTGAATGTTCACAAATTTGATTTATTTAAATCCTCTTTACCTTTCAACTTTAAAGGTACACTACAACTCTAAAGTTTTCCCAAAACATAAGCTTAGATATCTTAATCCTCTTATTTTATAAATTCTGGTTATTCACATTTTATTCAAATAATTTGAAATTTACTAATTAACATAACTTAGGAATTTAAATGCCCGGTTCTTTTCAAATCATTTGAAATAAACATATGCACTTATATCTTTAATATATCAAATCATACCTTTGGAGTTTAAACCAAAACCCATTTACCCAAAATAATTTCGAAGACAAGCAAAGCTTCTTAGAAGTCTCCCCCACTTTGAGACTCGAAAAATGAACGTCGATGATGCTGCGCAGTCATCACCGAAATTATTTTCCAGCGACATAAGAGGGGAGTACTGAATTCATTCTTTCTTTTAAAAATCCTTTCAAAATATTTCCATAGATATTTTCCAACTAATATTTCTATATATTCCTTCAAAGCTTTGAAACCGTTTTCAAAATCTCCGGGTCTTAAATTCAATATTTTCCAATTTAAATCTATTTTAATTCATAAGTCGCCTTTATAAAATATTGTTATAGGATTTTCTTTCTTAAAACATTCCACAAGTGTTTTATCATTGTTCATTTTGTAATTCACCTTATTTATTAAATTACAATATCCAATTAATGATAATAGCCAATATATCATTTCTAACAACCAGGTGAGCTAGATAAGTCACAATAATTTCTGAAAATTTTCTTTATATGCAAAGTATATTTAGAGCAAAATTATTTCATTTACCCAATTTCAAAACAATACTATGTTGAATTGTTCTGTTTACGTGTTTAGAGATCCCTATCAATGACGTTAATTACTCGTATTGACCGGAATCCATAAGCCACTCAACAAATCAACCGACACAATATAAAACATTTTATATCACTAACAAATACGCTCTCTCATATGTGTACACTCAACGACTCATCATAGGGTATTACTACCCTATTTATAAAGAGTCAGACCCCACAAAGCTAAGGTTATCGCTAAACCAAAGCTCTAATACCAACTGTAACGACCCGCCTTTTTTGGACGGTTTAAACTGACGATCAAATACACATGCCGATTCCAAACCATTCAAAAGGGCAGATGGTTATTGGGGCAAATAAGAAAAGAGAAGAAAGAGAAATAAAGGAAATGAAACAACACAGAATCTCGCAGCGGAACGATATAATATATTAGCCAAATAAACAGTTCATGAAGCTGTTTACTATACTTTGACAATTATTTATACAACATTTATCAGAGTTATACACATACAACAGAACAATTAAAATAATGCAGCAGATAGCATGATGCAAGGGTAATAATAGTAATAGTATACCAAATCTTCGTCTTCGTCCTCCAGAATAGATCTTCAATAAGCTGAAAAACTCAGGTCTGACCCAAGCGTAATGAAAAGACAAAACACCCGAGTCAGGACTAAAATATCCTCATGAAGTTAAATCAATCGTAAATAAATATGTGTGTAACGACGTCAGAGATGTTTACGGGGTTTGACATCTCACATCCAGTGTCAACGTGCGTGCCATAACTAAAGAGATGTTACGGGGTTTTCCATCTCTCAAGGATCCGTTAAACTATCTACTAGGTAGTAATGTACGCTAAGTAGATAATGCCCATCAGTAATATAAAGTATCAAAATAGCGTTAAGGCGTTACCATAATCCTCCTTAACACATTTTTATAATGCCATAGTCTATACAGCACTGTAAGCCCCACCTAAACTAGTGGTTATCGGAGGGTACCCCATATGTACAACACAAAACATAACGTAGTGGCCGCGAATAGGATAATCAGTATGACAAGGTACATGAGGCTACCAACTAGGATGCTAGTAGTTGGGCGATCCGGACTGATGTTGAGCATAGCCAGCAGCTACCCCAACACCGCGAAACAACACTCCCAAATCAAGGGGTGCACCAAAGTCGAATCACAAATGTAATAGATATGGTATCGAAGAAGTGTGTCCGCTAGAGATGGCGAACCTCAATGGCCCGGCGCGGCTCCTTTTTTATCATGTCAGGGTCATCCAATATCGTTCTCTTTCTTCAGTCAACGCGTTCACCAAACCATCCACTTCATCCTGGATCAACACTCCGCGTATAATAGTTATTAAGGTGGTTTTCGGTATCGACAGAGAGTATGTCCATATCCGATCCCGGTCTCTTTAATAACTACGTATTATTACACCGTTGGCTCTTTTACATTTCAAATCGATTCATAATTGATATCAAAATATCATATTCGCTTCAAAAATCAAATCCATTTCAAATATCATTGTATCTATTCAAATGTAAGATTCCATTTCAAAAATCATTTTCGCCTTAATCTCATTTCGATTTCAAAATCATTTCGAATTTCGATTTAGGTTGCAACTTCATTTAAACCAATTTGTATTTAAATTCAAGATTTAAATATAAACATTTCACCTTATTGACCAGCTTAGAATTTTAGAAAATAGTTTTAAGTAGTTTAAAATTAGTTTTAAATAATTAAAATAGTTAAAAATACTTTAAGTCTTAAAATGGATTTAAAATAGATAAATTAGTTTAAAATAATTTAAATTGGGTTAAGTAGATTTAAAATAGATTAAAATTGTTTAAGTATTCAAAAATGGTTTATATAACTGAGTAATTTGGAAAACAAAATAAAACAGCATCAAAACCAAACCATTTCAAATATAACTTCCCCATTTCAAAACAATTTCCATTTTCACTCTACCGATTCAATTTCGATTTCAATTCAAATCAATGTCAACTTTGACTTAAAATTAATTCAATTTTACATTCACATTCAATTTCAATTTATATCGATTTGGAGCTTGATTTTTCAACAATATCCATTTATAACACTTAACAAAATTATCCATCAATATTCAAGTTTAAATCCAAATTTCAAATATGATTCAATCCCAAGCTCGATTTCAAAATATCATTTTTATATCACTTTCACTTAGTAATATTCAAAGCTCGAATTTAGGTTCAATCTTTAAAACAAATTAATTTTCGAAATTCAATCATATCCAATTTTAAATTTCAAAGTCTCAACTTAAATTATTTAAGAAAATTCCTTTAACCAAAATTTATTTCAACATTCCAAACTCAATTTTTCGATAAATTCAATTTCTATAAATCGATTTCTATTTATAACTTTTAAATCAAAACATTTAAATAAATTTCAAATCGATGATTTTAAAAATTATTAATTTAGCCAATTCGGTGTCCGTATATAGTTTTCTATCCTATGGCCAAGTGATTAGTTATTTCAATTAAATGTCAGGGATGAATATATATCACTTAAATCAAATCACAGTGTCATATGTATGCATAACAGTATATATATAAGCAAATAAACATCCAAACATTTAAACATCAACCAGTAGCATCCATCGAAATAAATCATCCAATAGACAATACAATTCATGGCAATTTCATAATTAGCAATGTCAGGTAATTTAATCGCAATTCAATTTTAATTTCAATTTAATTGTCAATTTAAATTTTTAACAGTTAATTCAAATGATAATCTATATGACAATTCAACTTTATCAAACAACGACAAATAAAATTCATAACACTTCATAATGTCAAATTTAACTAGCTTAAAGATATTCAGTACGTTGTGAGTGTTATAAAACACTCACCTTGATTTTAATGTAGTTCCAGCGTTTTATTTCGAATAAAATTAAACGAGCGTTTAATTTTACTCGAAATTTTCACTAGCTCCAAACGACTCCAATCCAGTTCCATAGTGTAGTGCTCGTCAAAACAAGGCCAACGCAATTCGTTTCGTTGAATTCTGACCTCGTATGCAAAAGTTAGAGCATTTTAAAGATTGAAAAAATTAAAACGCAAATTAATTAACATTTCTTTTTTTATTTCAAACCCTACGCGATCTCAGCCGTTGATTTCCAGCCCAAGCAGATCAGGCCGTTGCCCCCCCTTCTTCCTCAACGTGATATTCACGTACATGAAACCCATCGTGCCACCCTCTCCCTCAAATTTTCATGACCACTACATTGACTTTGAAGACGATCGGCTAGCGCCAAAGGGAAGCCCCACACGAGAGCTACCTTCGGCCGCCACCATGTCAAGCTCGCCCCCCCCCATTGCTTCGATTCTCGTGCGCGACCTGATGTGAATGCGGCCATTTTGATGACGATTTGCTCGATTAAAGTTCATCATCCCCGTATGGATGTGAAGATCTCATCTTCCTCTTTATCTTTGCAGTTGACAACTTTTCGAATTGGCTAACGGATTTGAAGAAATTAAAGGAAGAGGTGACGTGCATTTCTAGCCATTGTTTCGATAATGGCGGCTCTGACCTAATTAGGGATTCTGAATGCAAATGGTGAAAGATGGAGTCATTTTATAGAAAAATGGCGAAACACTATTCATCCGAAATTTTCCGAACTCCAAATGAAGCGTGCCGGCTGGCGTTTCTAAGGTTTACCCCACATTCCGGACACAATGGAATAGGTTTCGGAAGCTAATTCGATCGTCTGTGCGAGTTACGGAAATAAACGATCAAATTTAAATTAAACCGATTAAACGAATTTCTATGCGTTTTGGCTTGCCCCGGACAAACGGTAAATCCGATTGACACGAAATTTGAAATCTTACAATAATATCACGTTACGGATCCGATGAAACTTGTTTCGGAAAAATCCGAGAACGTTTGAAAAATGGCTATTTTAACTCGTCAATTAAATATTGAAATATTCAATTTTCACAAATTTACTTTTAGTTCGATTTTAAAAGTTCTATAACCTCATTCTAACTTTAATATGATAAAATAAAATTTTACAAATCATTTTTAATCATATTAAACCCATTATTCAATTATCCAATAAATTTCAATTTTAAAATCTTATTAACTCTATTATAATCCCAATATAACCTACATTCACTTTGGAAACCAATTTGAATCATATTAAATCAAATTTCAATTATTCACTCTATTTTCATATATTAAATTTCAATATCAAATTAATCATATCAAATTCAGAATTTAATTATTCAAACATTTGTAATATTAAATTTAAACAAAATTTGATTATTCTTAAATCACTATCTTTTGAAATATTCAAAACGAACTTATAAAATTTAACAAATTCAAATTATAGAACAACCATTTTCATTAAAACAGTTATTCTATTCCCGTTATTCAATTATTCAATAAATTCCAAATATTAAATTTTAAACAATTTAATTGTTCAATATTTGACGGATTCGAATATTGGATTTTTAAATAAAATTTCATTATTAGTCGATTAACTATATTACATCAAACGAATTCCACATTATTATTTAACTACAGTTAGAGATAATGCACTCAACTAATATATAAACTTCCATTCCAATTGCAATTGGTTCACAAATTCAATTCGACTAACTAAATGAATAGGTAACTTAAATAATTATCACCGTTAACTTTTAATTACTTAGAAGTTTATTATTTTCAAACAAGTGTCGCAATTACCTATACAATACAAGTTCATTCAATTACCTTTTGCTACATATTATTTCAATTGATTTGGGATTCCATTCAATTCATAAATAATTAACTTAGATAAAATTTGTTGCATTTCATTCTAGTTATTATTACCATACATAAATTACAATTTTTTTCTAACCTTAAATCACGAAATCTTATCAAATTAGCTATTTTAATTATCGAAAATTTACGGGTCGTTACACTTCGTATGCCACATTACCAAATTGGAAATGTATCGCTAGTAACCATCAACTACATTACCTCTGAGCTCGTACGTCTCAGATAAGGGTGTTAAGCTAAAAGAATAAATCTCCGCCAGCAACAGAAATGTAATTGATAGAAACCAGCTTTACATCTCAAAGTGTAATGTCAGACATACATCCATATAAGTTTGTTCCGGGTTCGAACAGAACCGAAGGCACTTCCGAGGAAGCCCTTGCAAATCCGGATAATCCCTAATCACGTCCGAACTTCCCATCACATATGGAGATCTTTATACCGGGGATCAGCCGGTGCAGAGACAATCGACGAGTTATCCATTCGTTTTCAGAAATATCCGGTCTTCACCACCGGTCTTCAAATGCTATTTATATCGTCGTATCATTATTCGAAATGGGTTATATGACACAAGGTCCTCTCCCGGCTAAACCGAATAATGAGCGCAATATTTTAAAAACATATGGATATGGGATTTTAGTTAAGTCACAACTTTAAAAAAATACCAAAACCTTTCTTCAAATGGTTTAAACAAATTACCATTTAAAATCTTTAAACAAAAAGATTCATTTCACAAAGTTCACCTAGTTTCACAAAGATCTATTCACAAATTTCAAAACAACTTCCTTTTCAATTTGGATTAACTCATTCAATCTTTAAATCAAAGATTTAATGGCTTTCAAACTCGTTTCCAGTTCAAATCTTTTATATAAAAAATACATCATTTAAAATCCTCTTCGATTTCAAACAAGGTTTAATAATCTTTCACAAAGGTTCATTTATAGCTTTCAAAACAATTCACAATTTCATTTCAAACTTGAAACTTTTCAACACAAATTGGAAATCCTTTCCTTATATGAAAGCTATTTAATTTGAAACTAAATAGTTTTCGTTTCGGAAAAAATTTAATTGTATTTGTATAAGTTAAAGACCCTTAAGTATAAAACTTAGTTTAAATTCAAATTCTCAAAACAATGTTTTTAAAATGGTTTAAAACCCATGTAAACACCTTTATAACTTGTATAACCTTTTTAAACCATAGTTCCAAATCATTGAATTTAATTTCAAATATCGAATTCAAATTCAAATTAAATTATTTAAATTTCAAAATTTTATTAAGTTATTCAAAATAACTTGTATTTTTGAAATCCCTCAAAGGCTTTTCACTTTTAACTCAAATCCATTTCAAAAACTATTTGGGTTCCAAAATTCGATTCAAGAATTATTTTCTAAAATCCATGACTTAACCAATTTCCACGTGCAATCCATATTTGTGTGTGTATAAGTGTGGTCCAGAGGTTTTACACAATAGAAGTGCAACATCATCAATCAGTACATATTGAAATACAACAATATATCTGATAAGTGGTATAAACTATAACGCTCATCTTTTATTCACAGATCACAGTTATATATCACAGATAATAAATTACATTAAACACAACTTAAATCAAAACAAAGCATCACAATCAGGGATATCAAACAATTCAATCATCCAATAGAATCCAAACATTCATAAGTAAGATCAGTTAATTGCCTGATTAATTCAAATCAGATTAATTACTTATGAATTACTAATCCTGGTTAATTAACATTAATAAATTTTCAAATCATTTGATTAATTATTCTTTAATCATTTATTAATTAACCATTAATAATAATTTAATTAACCTTTAATTATAATTCATCAACTTTTAATTATTAAATAATTAATCTTTAATTATAATTCGCCATTAATTAATTATCTTTGATTAATTAATCAACCCTTAATTAATTAATTACTATTAAATAAATTATCCTTAATTAATTACAAAAATTAATTAACCATTAATTAATAAATTACCCCTTTAATTACTACTTAATTAATTAATTTTTTTAATTGCCCAAAACTTAAATTAACATAAGATAACCCACTTATCTTAATCACTTAACATTATTAAATTCTTTGAAAACAATTTAGAGTTAATTATCATTAACCAATTAATTTTAAGCCTTTAAGTTAATTAATTCTTTAAAACATTTAATCTTCTTAATTTACTCCTTAATTATCTTTATTTAGTTTATTTTAAAAAAAAATCTTAAATTAAAGGTTGTGCTTATTGAAATACTTTTGAATTCAAAAATAATTTTACTTTCAAGTCTTTAATAAATTACAACTTAAATTAACATTGATTATTTCACTATAACAAAACAATCTTTTTACAACGAGCAATGCCCATTGTAATATAGTTATCGCAACGGGCATGTGCCCGTTGTAATAGGTCTCGTTGTAATAGATCGATCACATTTTACAACGGGCAATGCACGTTGTAAAAACTGTTGCAGTATACCTTTTTACAACGGCCATAACCCGTTGCAATAGCCTATTTCACAACATATATTGACCGTTGTAAAATACATATTTAACAACGCACATTGCCCGTTGCAAAATAAATGCAAATTTAAAAAAAAAATTACAGCAGCATACATGCAATACATCTATACTAATACTACATATTGTCGTAAAATAATTAAAATCACATACGAAAAGATTAAAAGCTAGAGTCATAGAATTCTAATACTCCAAAAAGTTAGATAAATTTACATGCTAAATGCATAAAGCATTAACACATAGCAGTCCGCTACAAATATCATGTTCTAAGTACAATCATACTATACCATCAAGTTTGCAAATTCCATCAAATTCTCTACCATCCAAGCTATACCTTGCATCGTCTACATTCCTAGGATCGCTGAATTCCTGTAATACAATAAAACAAGACAAAGAACAAATGTTATGGCAAACCGGAAATGGTTAGTATGTCATATACGTGGATATGACAAGGAGAATAGGTGTAAGAATTACATACAACAAATGCATAGTCGCGCTTCATATCCACATCAAACAAATGCACAGTCGCGCTTTATATCACTAGGCTGAAATTCAGATGGTTTGAACAAGGTATATTTTCTGATCCAACACACTTGCACAACCAGATTTCTGTAGTCTGAACATAGAAAATTTTCTTTTGCGAAAAAAAGCCCTATATTATATGTGGGATGATTTTTGGATATTTCGTTTCCCAATCCATTCAAAATCTTCCTTAACTTGTCAGTCACTTGTAACTTCAAAACGCTCTGAATACAAGTATCCAGAACGCAAATATAATAATTTACCCATCCTTTTGCTGATTATGAGGTGCTGATCATTACACAACAAGTTAAGATCATCAAATCTCTTACTTTGATACAAAATCATCTTTTACTTATATTTTACTCATTCCCTATGAACAATATTTTCTTACGCCATCACACATGCCGCTCCCTTGTTGGCTTACCCTCCTTTATATTTATCCTGACATAACATTATCATACTTCTATCTGCTGGTCTTAACTTGATTAATTCTTAATCAAGTTAATCCAAATATATGGAACAACCATAACAAGTTGTGATTATCTTAAGACATTCCATTAATCTATTCTAGCTACTATCTTTTTCCATAAATTTATATCAATCAGAGCCTTATACAAAATTTTCTTCTTGTATTCAGAATCATTAAGCGACAAGCAATTGTACTATTACATTTTATTAATCCTTAATCGATACCAATAATATGCCAACATGCAATATATTAAGTTTTATAGTTAGCTGAGACAATGCCAAACACAAGTTTCAACTCAGTGACTATCACTGTCATTATAATATAAAACTGATGAGGGAGTCATCTGATAATATTGTAATGGATTAAAGAAGATAAGTACTGTTGGCTTGTTGTTTGTCTAGGGTTTAAAGAAAACCTCAGTTACAATTCTACCTATCACGGAATTCCTCTTATCTTTGTAAGAATCTCTTCCATTGATTTCCTTCCTCTCTATGAAAGGATTACATCTAAACTGACTCAATGGCCTAATACCATGTTATCTCATGTAGAAAGGCTAATTACTATTCAATCTATTATGGCCGCCATGATGAATTACTGGATGAGACATTTCATCTTACCCTAGAAGCTTATTAGCATGGTTAATCATGCTCTTAATAAATTCTTATGGCATAGTGAACCATTATCTAGCAAACTCATCCCATTTGCCTTCAAGAAAGTCCAGCTTTCAAAGCAAAATGGTGGACTTGGTATAACAAACTTAAAAAATGGAATATTGTTGCTATGGTCAGGTACTATGATCTCCTCCTTTCTCCTAACACTAACTTCTGGTCTACATGGGTGCACTCAAGCCTAATCAAACACACACAAAAATTCTGGAGTATGGATATTGCTTCTACTTTAAGTTGGAGTTGGAGGTACATTCTTAAGAACATACACATTCCTCTCATTCCTTAAAATAAAGTTCCATCTCCAATCCCCATACCGAGTTCTGGAATGATTTATAGATAGCTTATGGTGTTATTCCTTACACCATCATCCTCTCAAACCATATATTTCTAACTAGAATTCCTAATGATGCCAAAGCTTGCAAGTTCATCCATAATGGTAAAGTTTGCTTCCCACACTATAGTTTAACTCTTATTAGGCAAGCATGGAATAACATAATGCAAATCAACTTCAATAATATCTCAAATTCTTTCCTTCAGTCCTCTAGCAGTCATAAATTAAGGATCTCAAATATTTATAAACTCCTTCTTGGTCCATATGAAACCTTTGCTTGGCATGCGAGAAGAATATGGGTGGTGTAATGAAAAATAACTTTACTCCATGGAAGGTAATGGAAAATGCAATACAAACTAAGGACAAACTCTATTGTCGTGGAATCATTAATGATGATCTTAACGTTTTATGTGGCCAAACTTTTAAATCCAACATTAACATCATCTTCAACGGCCCATATGTATTCCACATCTGGTCTACATCCTAGCTACGGGGAACTTCCATAGACCAACTAGAAGCAGTACTTTTGAGTAGGGCAATATTTTCAATAGCACGAGATGGAAGACTCCTAGGGCAAAGATGTTATCATTTGCCTCAAGAGAGTGGTTGCTACTGTTTGGAAAGAAAGAAATGAGAAGGTCTTTACTTCTAATGCAAAGAACAAGAATGAATTATTTTATGTGATTATTTACCAAATCTCGAGGGACAACATGAAATTTCATACGAAAGACATGAGTATGTCATATCGGTTAAAACAATACCTGCCATATCGGCCAAACAAGTCTTCAAGATCACGTGAACGGGTCCTTGATGATAAATGCCCAATGTACAACCTTGTGTTGCCATAACGATCATCATAACGAGGCATGATTTTAATTGCAATCTGCAAAAAACTAAAGCTCAGTTTGACATGACAAAATTAGCATTATTATTTGTTTATAATGAAGAAAAATGATTGTTCTACACCATGGTTAATCCTGACCCAAACACGGTCCAACCCTTACCATAAATCATTGACATCCACAAACTTTCCACCAACGTCTCACAACTGTGTTATCACTTCTGATCACATCCAAGACTTCAGAAACATCCACCTTACGTAGTAGTACCCAATACAAAAAACAACTGCCATAAGAAAAGGAAGTGTAAAACCAACTCAAGAAACCAAGCAAGCCATGTCAAGGCATAAACATGAACGTAAAAGACTGGCACACTTTCCTCCGCTTACCACAACAGATTAAATAAACAATAAGAGACTTGATCTACTGTTCATAATTTTAATAAACTTATCATCTGATATTTATCGGATCAACAACTCCAAGTTTGTATATAGATGTAAATAAACTCCACATGGTATCACCATCATGTAAACCATCTTACGTTCTCATGCATAATGAAATCTCTCACTATATCCTGCCAGAGATACAGAAAATACAAGTGTTGTTTTAATGTTGAAGTAGCACATGTTTTTTTTACTTAGTAAAAAATAACATCGGGCACAGTAAAAAGAATTATTATTATGTCATTTAAAAAAAATGATATTTATCCTGTTAGTTTTTGTAATAGCCAGTTGATAAATTAGAAGCTGCTTTTAAATTCTCGAAATGTAAAATTCAAATGTATGAACTGTTTGCAAAATAGGTTCGGTTCCATAACTCGATTAACACTAAGATGATGTGTGTTCCGGTTAATTGTTTCAGATCACCTTATATGGGGTTGTTTAATCTGCTAGCCTTCCAAAGTTATTTAGGAACTATTTTTAGCTTTGAAAATCCAACATTCAAACAAGATAGCCTTTATTTATATTTATTTTTAAAAATATGTTTCCAAATAAACTAGCAAAAAAAGCTGCAGCAGAACAAAAGGTTGCATACCAAAACAGAAAAATTAAGCAAATGTAGTGCTTCCTGAAGTTGGAAGACCAACAACTTTTCCAACAGCAATTGTTTTTCCTGAGAGAAAAAGGAAGATTAGAACAGTTTTTATACCAAAAAGTACTCTATGTTATCATGTGATTCAAATTACTGATAATACCTTCTGTACAAAGAGTAAACCTCCCAAGTTGTGGATAAGAAACCTCCATCAGCTCTACAACCATCCTCCTAATCACAGTCGCCTCACCACATCAAATCGCAAAACCCTATCGCTTGCTGGAATTCGAACAACCCAAGTCGAACCCAAATCGCCTGCAGCCTAATTCCTCGAAACCACCACTTCGTGAACCAACCACAGCATCAAACGCGGACGAAATTGGAAATTTTAATTTCGTTTTTGAGAAAGTGATTTTGATTTTGAGGAGATTGTGGAAATTGACTTTTGTTCTTAGCGATTGATTTCGTTTGATTTTGAGGAACGAGCGGCCAACGTTTTTACAGAGCAATAGAGTAATGAAATAAAAGAAAAAAATGGCCGGCCTTGTTTTTTAATTGAAAATTAGTGTTTTGATTGGCAAATATTACAACGGACGTTTTTAGCCCGTTGTAAAATTGGCACCTATTACAACGGGTCTGAATGGACCGTTGTAATAGTCTTTTATTACAACGGGCAACCGCGTTGTAAAAAGGGGTTGTATATGGCATCTTTTACAACGGGTCTGAATGGACCGTTGTAATAGCCTTTTATTACAACGGGCAACCAATGCCCGTTGTAAAAAGAGCGTTGTAATAGGCTATTTTTGTTGTAATGTTTAAAAGTAGTAGTTAATAAACTGTTTAAACTTGATTAAACCATAAACTTTAAAATTTGTTTCTTCAACTGGCTTTGAAAACTTATTAAAAAAATTTCTTTATAATATCTGGTAGAAACTTTAAAACCTGAAACAGGTTTTTAGCTTGAAATCTAAAAATCTGTAATTACTAAATCTACCCAAGCCAATTCTCAAATTTCACGAGAAATGTAATGACCCTAAACTAAAATAAAATGAAAGATATATTTACTTTAAGAATTTCTGAAGTTATAAAGAAAATGGGGACTTAAAACAAATATAGTTCCATGTCTAAAGAATTATATGAATATATGTATTTAAAATAAAGGGAATTTTCTGTTTAATTTAAGAAGCAAAATACAATGGAAATTTGTGAAGTTTCCAATGACTTATATAATCTTGCTGCCAGGAAAAAATAATCTTGTGTGTGTATAATTTTTATCACATAATATGTAAAAAGTAGTTGCTGTTTTAAAGGAGGAATAAAAAAAAGATAATATAGTATGAATAATTTTACATCACCTAAATATATATGACAGTGTACATGATTGTATAAGAAAGAAGGCTAAGTAGAAAATGCAAAAAGATTAAAGACTGGGCAGAAAATAAAATATACAAAGGTCGCATGCATATGGCATGAATAGAATGAGATCATGGAAATAGCATGCAGTAATTAAAGTATTGGAAATCCCGAAATAACTACTAAAGGAAATCAAGTGAGTATAATTCCAATTGAGGACCATGCATAAGTATAAACTATGCATGAAAAATAAAGGGGTATCAAAGGAATTACCCATTTCCTTAAACCCTAAAACAGCTTTATAAAAACCTGCACACCATACTGATCATCATCTCAGAAAAAAAAATATATATACATATAAAATAAAATAGGGGAAAATATGGGTAAGCAGCTCTGAAGGGATTTGCTGAGTAGAGGAGCAAGATAGTAAAAGAAAAATAATAGGTGAGCATTAATCTATTTTATGCAGTGGCATTAAGACCTCTAGTAGGCAGCCTAAAGTATTATAAAAAAAAATTATTTAAATTTCTGAGGTGGTTTATTATGAATGAAATGGATGAGATGGATGTTTGTTTGTGTATTTCTGTTTGAAGTCTTGTATGTCAGTTTTCCAAGCTAAGAATGTTTTGAGCATTTTTTTTATTATTGATAAGTATGGATATAGATCATTCAGGACATAGGCAGCAAGATAGAAATCTGGCTCATGCTTATTTTATAAATATTAAGACCGGGGGATTTTTGAGTTTTTGGTAAATTTTCCTTAACATATACCTCTATCCATATTCTTCTTTTATAATACAGAAGGATCATGATGTTTAAAATGTTTTGGGAAAACCTGTTGCAAATTTCTGTAGTAAGGAAAATAAATGGAAAACAGGGGGATTGAACTAGAAAATAATTATGTTTTTCTGAAACATGGAGGAATTGAGGGTTTTATATCAAACCCATAAACTGGTGTTTAATGAATTAAGCAGAAACTGGAGGGGGAAAATCATTAGGTTAATAGATCCTATGAATAAATGAAAGAAAATTAAATTGGTCATTTGGGGTTAGTCAATGATCTGCTTGCTTCAGGTGGGAGGAAGTATATGCATGGTGCAAGTGCACCCTGAGGCCTTTGTGTGTTGGAATAAATAGGACTAACTGGGAGATTCCTTCACAATGCATACATGTGTTCATTTGACAGGGGGATTTAGACCATAAAAAAAAATGGGGTATGAGATTTAAAATCTCTGGGTTATAATATCTGAATAAAGATGTAAATTAAATAAGGTTTAATGTGATGACCTTAATGAATGCTGGGAGAAACTGGGAGAACATAACCTAGGTTTATTTATGATGTTATAAATAATGCATGGCTGGTTGCATATATGTTGAATGAATGGTTGTAATCTTGAAGTTATCTGGCAATTTACTGGTGTGCATAGTTTACAAACTGCTAGATTATGCAAGTGATATAGGTTTATAAGATTTGCAAACATGTGTATAAAATTCATTGATGTTCATACCAGTGTAAACTGACCCTTTTGGTTGCCTTTGCAATCATCTGGGTGTCTCAATTAAATGGGGCAGCTCAGTGAATTGCATGCAGGCAATTAAGGTTGACTTGATGAATGAAGGAAGCATTAGCTGCTAAGTATAAATAAGAGGAATTTTGCTTTGTATTTGCAGATGCTTATAGTAAATGGTCTGGTTATCATTAGTAGTTAAAGTAAATTGTAAGGAGATTTTCTGAGTGTGTATGCAACTAAACTTATGTTGAATGATTTCTAATGACATGTGAGTAGTTGATGTTCTTATAAATGTTTTGGTCATCTTTTTGGGAACTGAGGAACCTGATATAAAATATCAGTATGATATGTGTGCATGTTAGTCTCTGTTTCCTTTAGTATGAAATTATGTTGTGACTTGATGATGGAAATTGTAAACAGTCGGGTATAACAGATTTTTCAAAAAACAAAAAAACAAAACAAGCTTGTAAATTTTGAACAAAATGGATTATGCATGGCCTGTAACAAATATTGGTTGGTGCAAAATCTCTGAGAAAATGCATTACTCATATTTATGTATTTGATTTCAAAATAAAAAGAGTTTTAAAAGAAATGGATTTGGAAACATTTTTGTTTTGTGTTGAAAACCTGGGGAAAACAAATTCCCAGAAAAATCTTTATGTGACAAAAACAAATTGGTGATAAGAAAGAGTGTTTGTGGAAATGATTTACATAAGAAATATGGTTCTGAAAGTTGCAAGAATGGGATCATGACCAGCCTAGATGGTTAAGGGTCAGACCCTTATAGCCTGAAATCACTTCACCACAATTCATGTTGTACAAGTGTTTCCAGCTCGAAGAAAGTGACATAAAAACTCCAAGTTTTTGAAATATAAACTCGAAGCATACCAGTATGCATTTCCAACCTACCTAAGAAAATGCAGTGCAAATATAAATTGTTCAACCTGAAATGAAAATGTGATTGTGAAAACAGATTTGCATGTTCATATTAGCAATTGTACTTCTCTCAGTTATACCTCTTAACACTTAAATACTGCATTATGTGATAGTAGACATATATAGGCAGAAAGAGTAGAAAATTAAGAAAAGAAAATACAAAGGTGCACTGTACTTGCACTACCAAACCCATATGCATAGAGCCTGTTGTAAGTATCATCCCATACAAAACAAAAGAAGCAAACATATCTTCAAATATGTAAAGCTATTTTAAGGTGAATTATGAACTGATATAATTATATTGGTAATTCAGGATCTTGGGAAAGAATCTATGAATTTTCTAAATATTCAAACTTAACTTCATGGGATTTAAATATAAATTCCTTTTGTAAAAAAAAAAAAGAAAAAAAAATCTATGTGTGAAAATTAAAGGGGTCACCACAGTTGGTATCAGAGCTATGTTTTGAATAACATAGTAAACATTATTTTATGTATATGGATGATTGAATGCATTGATTGAATTCTTAAGGTTGGATGTTTTTGTATGACTGAATGAAATGTATGATTGAGATACATGTATAGGGTACACCTAAATCAAATAAATAAACAAAGTAAAGACATTAAAAATAATGGGGGTAAATGAACTAACTTAAAAATTATATCTATAGCAATATGGTAGGACCAAGACATCACACAGGTGCAGGACCATCACGTGAGCCACCTGTGATAAGCATGGAGGATTTTGTGAGGGCTTTGAGGGATGGAATGGCACCAAGGAAAGATAATCCTCATGAGGAGCTCTCCAAACTGCTCAAGACTTGTACCAATTTGGGAGGAAAGGATTTTGAAGGCACTGAAGGAGCTATGGGTGTTCAAATGTGGATAAGGACTTTGGAGAGGGTCTTTGCAGATATGCAAATCAATGACCAAAGGAAAAGACAAATAGCTTCAAGGAAATTGAAGGGGGTTGCACTGGATTGGTGGGAGGTTGTGATAGTAGGAAGGCCAGAAAATGATATCACTTGGAATGATTTCAAGAACATGCTTGAAGCCAGATTTATTCCAGCATCTGCTAAAGCCACACTGCTTGAAGACTTTATTAGATTAAGGCAAGGAGGCATGAGTGTAAATGAGTACACTCAGAAGTTTGAAGCATTATCCAAGTATGGAATGGTGTTGATAGGGAATGCAGAAGCAAAGAATGCAAGATACATTCAAGGCTTGAATCCCAATCTATCTAGGGCAATGTTGTCATACAAAGACAAAACCTTTGATCAAGTGATTGATCTAACTCTCTCTTTTCAGCAACATGATACCACAAGAGAGAAGTTCAGGAACATGAAGCTCAATAAGAAGAAGGGAGGCCAGAACAAAGTGCAACCTTATGACAAGAGAAATGCAAGTAAAGGAGTTAAGAAAGGGGAAGGAGCAATAGCACTTGAAAGCAAGAAATTCACTCATTGTTTTAACTGTGGAAAAGCTGGACATTACAGTAACCAATGCCCTGACCCTAAAATACCTAAAGGAAGCTGCTGTAACTGTGGGAAAATGGGACATTTAAAGAAGGACTGCCCAGAGACTCATAAGAAAACATCAAGGGTAGGAGCTTTGGCAACAAACACCACTGAAAATGTTGGACAACTTGAAGGTATAATTCTAATCAATACCCAACCAATATCAGTAGTATATGACACTGGTGCCTCACATTCACTGATATCTTTGGAAATTGTAAAGAAGTTAGCACTTGCTTGTGTTTCTATTGAACAACCCTTAACTATACACAGTCCCATAGGGAGTCATTGTATATTAAGAATGAAGTGTATGGGTCTGAAATTAATTATAGGGGGTTATGGTTTTGATTCAGATCTATATACTTTAAATTATCCTGGTATTGGGATTATATTGGGGGTAGATTGGTTAATGAAAAATAAAGCAATTTTAAATTTAGAAAATCTTACTATTTCTTTGGAGAGAAATGAAGGCAAAAGAATTACAGTTCTAAGTGAAATAGCAAAGAACACATGTTTTAATAAAATTTGGAGTATAAATGAAATTCAAAAGGAATTAAAAATAGAGGAAATTCCAATAGTTAATGAATACATAGATGTGTTTGGAGAAGTGAGAGGAATTCCTCAGAATAGACCAGTTGAATTCAAAATAAAGTTAATGCCAGGAACAAATCCAATCATTAAAAAGCCTTATAGGATGGGTCCAAAAGAACTGGTAGAATTAAAACATCAACTAGAAGAATTAGAAGAGAAAGGATTCATAAGATCAAGTAGTTCCGGTTGGGGTTCCCCAGTGCTCTTTGTCAAGAAACATGATGGAACAATGAGGTTGTGTGTAGACGATAGAGATGTAAACAAAGTAACTATTAAAAATAAGTACTCACTGCCTAGAATAGATGATCTATTTGATCAGTTGCATGGAGCTAAAATATTTTCAAGGTTAGATTTAGCCTCTGGATTTCACCAAATGAAAGTTGCAGAGGAAAGCATTGAGTACACAGCCTTTAACACAAGGTATGGCCTATATGAATTTTTAGTAGTGCCATTTGGCTTGACCAATGCTCCCTCCTATTTTGTAGATTTAATGAATAGAATTTTCATAGACTTTTTGGATAAATTTGTTCTAGTATTTATAGATGATATATTAATTTACTCAAAGACAGAAGATGATCATGCTATGCATCTACACCTAGTATTATCCAGACTTAGAGAACATGAATTAAAAGCCAAGTATTCAAAATGTACATTTTGGCAACATGAAGTAAAATTCTTAGGACACATAGTGTCACAGCAAGGGGTAAGTGTGGATCCAAGCAAAGTGATTGCAGTTCAATCATGGAGTAGACCCAGAACAGTGACTGAGGTGAGATCATTCTTAGGATTGGCGGGGTACTATAGAAGGTTCATCAAGGATTTTTCAAGAATAGCCACACCAATGACCAAGTTGACAAAAAAGAACCAACCATATGTGTGGACTGAGCAGTGTGAACAAGCTTTTGAGAAATTGAAGCAAGCACTGGTGGAAGCTCCTGTTTTGCAAATCCCAGAAGTAAATGAAGGAATGGTTGTATATACTGAAGCTAGTGGGTCTGGGTTAGGTGCAGTGCTTATGCAACATGGCAAGGTAGTGGCATATGCATCAAGACAACTTAAACCCAATGAAACCAAATATGCAACTCATGATCTAGAATTAGCTGCAATAGTGTTTGCATTAAAACTTTGGAGGCATTATTTGCTTGGAGCAAAATTTGAACTATTCACAGACCATCAAGCATTTAAGTACTTATTTTCTCAAAAAGATTTGAATATGAGACAAGCAAGGTGGATGGAATTTCTAGCTGCATATGATTTAGATATTTTGTACACCCCTGGAAATGCCAATAGGGTGGCAGATGCCTTGAGTAGGCATCAAGTTAGGTTAGCAAGTCTAATGATTGATGAATTTAAAAACCTAGTAATGCTTGGGGAGGCAGATATATATAGCAAGAATGAAAAGGATTTTAGTGAGCATGATGATATTGTAGAATATGGTACACTAGGATTGATTACAGTAAAATCCAATCTAGTGGAGAAAATTGGTAGCATGCAAGACCAAGATAAGGATTTGAAGGAGAAGAAGGAAATGTTACTTAGCAACATTGAGTTGGAAAATTTTAAAATAGATCACAAGGGGTATTTGAGGAAGAATGAGAAGCTGTGTGTACCAGACATTGCAGAGTTGAAGGAAGAAATCATGAATGAGTATCACAAAACCAAGTACACCATACACCCTGGTGGTACTAAAATGTATCATGATTTAAAAAGAAGCTACTAGTGGCCAGGAATGAAACAAGCAGTCGCAAGATATGTGGCAAAGTGTTTCACTTGTCAGCAAATTAAAGCAGACTACCAAAAGCCCTCTGGCATGTTGCAACCTTTGGAGGTACCTCAGTGGAAATGGGAAAGTATTTCCATGGACTTTGTGGATGGTTTGCCTAAAACTAAGAAAGGCAATGATAGTATATGGGTAATTGTTGATAGACTAACCAAATCAGCCCACTTTGTCTCTGTCAGGTCAGATAGAAATGCATCTAAGCTTGCACAATTATTTGTTAAGGAAGTGGTAAGGCTACATGGCATACCCAAGACCATTGTAAGTGATGGAGACACTTTGTTCACCTCCAGATTTTGGGAAAGTTTCCAAGAAGCAATGGGAACTCAACTATGCTTAAGTACTGCCTACCATCCTCAAAGTGATGGGCAAACAGAGATAGTAAACAAAATATTGGAGGATCTGTTGAGAGCATGTGTGCTTGACTTTGGGGGTAATTGGGAGGATCACATTCATTTGGCAGAATTCACATATAACAATAGCTACCAGTCAACAATAGGAATGGCTCCCTTTGAAGCCTTGTATGGGAGACCCTGCATATCCCCTGCTCGTTGGTTGGATATGGGAGAGGGTATACTACTAGGACCAGATCATGTCAAAGAAACTTCCAACACGATTGAGTTAATTAGACATAGAATGAAGACAACACAATCAATACAAAAGTCTTATGCAGATAAAAGGAGAAAGCCAATGGAGTTTAAGGTAGGAGAATATGTTTTTCTAAAGGTATCGCCAATGAGAAAGGTGTTCAGGTTTGGGAAATTTGGTAAGTTATCACCAAGATTTGTAGGGCCATATGAAATTATGCAAAGAATTGGTGCTATGGCCTATAAACTTAAGTTACCTGAGGAGTTGAGTGGTGTGCATCCAGTGTTTCATGTTTCTCAATTGAGAAAATGGGTGCATGATGAAGGAGCAATTCTGGAGTCACCTACTCAAATTCAAGTCCAAAAGAATTTGGTCTATGCAAACGAACCAGTAGGGATTGTTGCCAAGGAAGAGAAAAAGTTGAGGAACAAGGTGATCAAACTCATAAAAATTCAATGGAGCTTGGACACCAATGATTGTACATGGGAGGTGGAGGACAAAATAAGGGCTAAATACCCCAACTTGTTTACTGATGGAGAGGTATGTTTAAGTAGTTTATGATGACTCTATGAATATTCTTATGCATTGCTTCCTTTCATAAAATGTGAGTATGGGGTTATGGAATTAAAACAGACTATGGATTGGCATTTTTATTTGGAGAAATTAGGAGAAATTATGGGGACATAATTCCTTTAAGGGGGAGGGTATGTAATGAACCTAAACTAAAATAAAATGAAAGTTATATTTACTTTAAGAATTTCTGAAGTTATAAAGAAAATGGGGACTTAAAACAAATATAGTTCCATGTCTAAAGAATTATATGAGTATATGTATTTAAAATAAAGGGAATTTTCTGTTTAATTTAAGAAGCAAAATACAATGGAAATTTGTGAAGTTTCCAATGACTTATATAATCTTGCCGCCAGGAAAAAATAATCTTGTGTGCGTATAATTTTTATCACATAATATGTAAAAAGTAGTTGCTATTTTAAAGGAGGAAAAAAAAAAGATAATATAGTGTGAATAATTTTACATCACCTAAATATATATGACAGTGTACATGATTGTATAAGAAAGAAGGCTAAGTATAAAATGCAAAAAGATTAAAGACTGGGCAGAAAATAAAATATACAAAGGTCACATGCATATGGCATGAATAGAATGAGATCATGGAAATAGCATGCAGTAATTAAAGTATTGGAAATCCCAAAATAACTACTAAAGGAAATCAAGTGAGTATAATTCCAATTGAGGACCATGCATAAGTATAAACTGTGCATGAAAAATAAAGGGGTATCAAAGGAATTACCCATTTCCTTAAACCCTAAAATAGCTTTATAAAAACCTGCACACCATACTGATCATCATCTCAGAAAAAAAATATATATATACATATAAAATAAAATAGGGGAAAATATGGGTAAGCAGCTCTGAAGGGATTTGCTGAGTAGAGGAGCAAGATAGTAAAAGAAAAATAATTGGTGAGCATTAATCTATTTTATGCAGTGGCATTAAGACCTCTAGTAGGCAGCCTAAAGTATTATAAAAAAAAATTATTTAAATTTCTGAGGTGGTTTATTATGAATGAAATGGATGAGATGGATGTTTGTTTGTGTATTTCTGTTTGAAGTCTTGTATGTCAGTTTTCCAAGCTAAGAATGTTTTGAGCATTTTATTATTATTGATAAGTATGGATGTAGATCATTCAGGACATAGGCAGCAAGATAGAAATCTGGCTCATGCTTATTTTCTAAATAATAAGACCGGGGGATTTTTGAGTTTTTGGTAAATTTTCCTTAACATATACCTCTGTCCATATTCTTCTTTTATAATACAGAAGGATCATGATGTTTAAAATGTTTTGGGAAAACCTGTTGCAAATTTCTGTAGTAAGGAAAATAAATGGAAAACAGGGGGATTGAACTAGAAAATAATTATGTTTTTCTGAAACATGGAGGAATTGAGGGTTTTATTATCAAATCCATAAACTGGTGTTTAATGAATTAAGCAGAAACTGGAGGGGGAAAATCATTAGGTTAATAGATCCTATGAATAAATGAAAGAAAATTAAATTGGTCATTTGGGGTTAGTCAATGATCTGCTTGCTTTAGGTGGGAGGAAGTATATGCATGGTGCAAGTGCACCCTGAGGCCTTTGTGTGTTGGAATAAATAGGACTAACTGGGAGATTCCTTCACAATGCATACATGTGTTCATTTGACAGGGGGATTTAGACCATAAAAAAAAAAGGGGTATGAGATTTAAAATCTCCGGGTTATAATATCTGAATAAAGATGTAAATTAAATAAGGTTTAATGTGATGACCTTAATGAATGCTGGGAGAAACTGGGAGAACATAACCTGGGTTTATTTATGATGTTATAAATAATGCATGGCTGGTTGCATATATGTTGAATGAATGGTTGTAATCTTGAAGTTATCTGGCAATTTACTGGTGTGCATAGTTTACAAACTGCTAGATTATGCAAGTGATATAGGTTTATAAGATTTGCAAACATGTGTATAAAATTCATTAGTGTTCATACCAGTGTAAACTGACCCTTTTGGTTGCCTTTGCAATCATCTGGGTGTCCCAATTAAATGGGGCAGCTCAGTGAATTGCATGCAGGTAATTAAGGTTGACTTGATGAATGAAGGAAGCATTAGCTGCTAAGTATAAATAAGAGGAACTTTGCTTTGTATTTGCAGATGCTTATAGTAAATGGTCTGGTTATCATTAGTAGTTAAAGTAAATTGTAAGGAGATTTTCTGAGTGTGTATGCAACTAAACTTCTGTTGAATGATTTCTGATGACATGTGAGTAGTTGATGTTCTTATAAATGTTTTGGTCATCTTTTTGGGAACTGAGGAACCTGATATAAAATATCAGTATGATATGTGTGCAAATTAGTCTCCGTTTCCTTTAGTATGAAATTATGTTGTGACTTGATGATGGAAATTGTAAACAGTCAGGTATAACAGATTTTTCAAAAAAAAAATAACAAAACAAGCTTGTAAATTTTGAACAAAATGGATTATGCATGGCCTGTAACAAATATTGGTTGGTGCAAAATCTATGAGAAAATGCATTACTCATATTTATGTATTTGATTTCAAAATAAAAAGAGTTTTAAAAGAAATGGATTTGGAAACATTTTTGTTTTGTGTTGAAAACCTAGTGAAAACAAATTCCCAGAAAAATCTTTATGTGACAAAAACAAATTGGTGATAAGAAAGAGTGTTTGTGGAAATGATTTACATAAGAAATATGGTTCTGAAAGTTGCAAGAATGGGATCATGACCAGCCTAGATGGTTAAGGGTCAGACCCTTATAGCCTGAAATCACTTCACCACAATTCATGTTGTACAAGTGTTTCCAGCTCGAAGAAAGTGACATAAAAACTCCAAGTTTTTGAAATATAAACTCGAAGCATACCAGTATGCATTTCCAACCTACCTAAGAAAATGCAGTGCAAATATAAATTGTTCAACCTGAAATGAAAATGTGATTGTGAAAACAGATTTGCATGTTCATATTAGCAATTGTACTTCTCTCAGTTATACCTCTTAACACTTAAATACTGCATTATGTGATAGTAGACATACATAGGCAGAAAGAGTAGAAAATTAAGAAAAGAAAATACAAAGGTGCACTGTACTTGCACTACCAAACCCATATGCATAGAGCCTGTTGTAATTATCATCCCATACAAAACAAAAGAAGCAAACATATCTTCAAATATGTAAAGCTATTTTAAGGTGAATTATGAACTGATATAATTATATTGGTAATTCAAGATCTTGGGAAAGAATCTATGAATTTTCTAAATATTCAAACTTAACTTCATGGGATTTAAATATAAATTCCTTTTGTAAAAAAAAAAGAAAAAAAAAATCTATGTGTGAAAATTAAAGGGGTCACCACAGTTGGTATCAGAGCTATGTTTTGAATAACATAGTAAACATTATTTTATGTATATGGATGATTGAATGCATTGATTGAATTCTTAAGGTTGGATGTTTTTGTATGACTGAATGAAATGTATGATTGAGATACATGTATAGGGTACACCTAAATCAAATAAATAAACAAAGTAAAGACATTAAAAATAATGGGGGTAAATGAACTAACTTAAAAATTATATCTATAGCAATATGGTAGGACCAAGACATCACACAGGTGCAGGACCATCACGTGAGCCACCTGTGATAAGCATGGAGGATTTTGTGAGGGCTTTGAGGGATGGAATGGCACCAAGGAAAGATAATCCTCATGAGGAGCTCTCCAAACTGCTCAAGACTTGTACCAATTTGGGAGGAAAGGATTTTGAAGGCACTGAAGGAGCTATGGGTGTTCAAATGTGGATAAGGACTATGGAGAGGGTCTTTGCAGATATGCAAATCAATGACCAAAGGAAAAGACAAATAGCTTCAAGGAAATTGAAGGGGGTTGCACTGGATTGGTGGGAGGTTGTGATAGTAGGAAGGCCAGAAAATGATATCACTTGGAATGATTTCAAGAACATGCTTGAAGCCAGATTTATTCCAGCATCTGCTAAAGCCACACTGCTTGAAGACTTTATTAGATTAAGGCAAGGAGGCATGAGTGTAAATGAGTACACTCAGAAGTTTGAAGCATTATCCAAGTATGGAATGGTGTTGATAGGGAATGCAGAAGCAAAGAATGCAAGATACATTCAAGGCTTGAATCCCAATCTATCTAGGGCAATGTTGTCATACAAAGACAAAACCTTTGATCAATCGAATCAAGATACATTCGAAATAAATCGCTAAAGCGAAATTAAAATCAAGGTGAGAACTTCTCACTCAATCGAATCAGTTTCGATCTTATTTTAAATAGTTAGATTTAAAATATTTGAATGCATGTTTGAATGATGATTGTTATCTATTGATTGTTAAAATAGACATTATGCGCCGTTAGTAAGCGGATGTTATTTATTAAAAACATATACCGCGAATATTTCATAAACAGTGAAATTGGTATTATATATAGTAGCAATATATATATATATTGGCGTATGTATATATTGCAGTTGTTGATTTCCCGCATTTTTTTAGCGGATGAGACCCTATTGCGCCGTCTATTAAGCGGATAATATTTTAAATCCCATATACCGCGATAATTCCGTACTGGAGCGGAATTGGTATTGTGCTAATGTTTGTGGATGCAGGAAAACAGGTTGGAGGGATCCAACTGGATTCCCCAACAGTATTTATTTGATTTCAGATATTTTGATATTTGATGGATTATCATATCGATATATGATGTCGTTGTTGTCGTGATTGACTATTTGGTATGTAGCATCATTGGACCAAATTTGGAATTTTAAAATGATTTCAAAGTGATTTTTGAAAGTATACGTTTATAAAATATTTTTGGAATTGATCCATTTTAAATAAATAAACGTTATAATTTTTAAAGTTATAAAAATTATGATTTTGAGAAATACGATTAAAGATTGATTTTTGAGAAATATAGTTAAAGGTTGATTTTTGAAAATATGAGGCTAATGATTTTATAAAATAGTTTAATCGGGATTTTGAAATTATTATAAAGAGTTGAAATATAGGATTTATAAAATTTGATTATTTTATAAATCAAAAGGATGAAATTATAAAGGAGATTAAAGACATTTTAAAAGAATAATATAAATTGAATTATATTAAGAGATTTATAAATGGATATTTATAAATTGAAATATTGAAATTATAAAACGAGTTTTTGTAAGTGTTTGAATGAAGTGAAAATGGATTTCATAAGTGAATGGAATTTATAAAATTATAAATGGTGAAGTTATAAATGAAATTTATAAATAGTAAGATTTACAAATTTTGTGAAGTTATTTGAAGAATAGATTTGGTTAAATAAATGAATCTTATAAGTTATAAGATTTATGATTTGGAAAGTCTTTAAAAGAACGATTTTGTAAAATAATCGTTTTATAAGTATTTCACTTATGATATGAACTTTTGTTTTATAATTGAATTATGAATTGAATAGGTTAATAAAAGGAATTTATAAACGTTGTTTTATAAATCCGCAAACGACTTATTTTGATAAGTAAATTGTTAAAACCTATTAATGGAGTTATATTCACGTTTTTGACTGTGAATAATCCTTTGAAATAAAATGAATAAAAGGATGAAATTGGTTAACGTAGTATATTCACGTTTTTGAATAGTGAATAATGTGTTAAAGAAATGTTTAGATTTCATGTTTTAAATAGAATTAAAACGATCTAACGATGTTCTAAAATGTGTTGAGATTCGAAACCATAGATTTCAACATTCATTGTTGAAATAGACGTTTTCGAGAAATAAAAGGAAATGATGGACTATAGCACTATTGTTATAGTAAATGATTTCCGAAAGGAAATGTTTTGTATAGTATTGGGATTTATATATCTACTTTAATTTCAAATCCCTATACTAGTGATTTTGGGTTGTCGTAACGATGTTTTACGCAACATTCGTTTTGGCCCAAATAAATATGGTTAAGAGAATGATTTCCTTAAAGAATGAAATACATACTTAATTTTGATTTAAGTATATTGAATATTTTCCAAGTGTTGAAAATAAAAGATTGTGAATTACTTAATAAGTAGGTATGGGAATGTTTTTCCAATGTGAAATGAAACGTTTTGAGAATCTATCTTTTTGAAGATAAATTGAAATGAATAATTGAAATCGAATATTCATAGATATTTTGGATTATAAATTCACTAAGGAATTTATAAAAGAAAGGGGAACTTGTTTAAAAATAAATATTGATTTATTTTTGAAGTGTGAAATTATATATCTAGTAAAGATATTTTTGGAAAATAAATAATTTGGAAAATTATTTGGAATCTGGTGATGTGTGCATATCCATTGATAGTTCAATAACCGACTATCAATATTTACCTTTGAAAGGTATTTGTCGTGATTTGTTGAATTTGAATGCACACTTATTTTTAAATTATTGCGCTCGTTATTCGGATTACCCATTCCGAATAGTGATACGACGTAATGGATAGCATTGAAGATCGGTGTAGAAGGCCCGGTATCTGCGAGAGCGATAGGATGACCTATCGATTGGCTCTGCACCGAGTTGCTCTGGTACAGAGTTCTCCATATGTGATGGTGAATCCGATTAGGATTGTGGATATCTGGATTGCAAGGACTTCTTTGTAAGTGCCTTCGGTTTTGTTCGAGCCCGGAACAGACTTGTGTGGATTGTATGTCTGACGTTACAAATTGAGATATAAAGAAGATTTCTTTCAAATATATTTCTGTTGGTGGCGGAGAATTTATTCTTTTAGCTTAACACCCTTCTCTGAGACGTACGAGCTCAGAGGTTATGTAGTTGAATGTTATCAGCGATATATTCCCAATTTGGTAATGTGACATGCTGAGTGTAGCTGTATATGATCATTGTGTTGATTATTTGTGATAGGATCATTTTTTTGATCGTCTATCTTGGTGATCATTTCTATGATCATTTGTTGACCCAAAGCATGGCTTTTGTATAAAGTATGTTTTTGTGGACGTGACTTCGTCGAGCCTCACACCTCGGGAATGGTCAAAACAGGAAAGATGCAGCAAGGTTATGAGGGGTAGCGCCCTTTAGGATATGTGCATTTCCTTCTGGAAAAGGGTGGTATCATGGTATGGAGCCTAGATACTTAATCATGTTGAAAGCACTTTATGATTGTGTGAATTGATTACGAGCGCTCGGTTGAAAGGTCCCAAAGGACCGGGGGATGGCATATTCGGTCAGTTGTTACTCAGTTAGGGGTAACCCGGCCTTGTGTTGGTAGAGATCCGGTTTGGTTCTCGGGGATGTCCATCCAGAGGCATTCTCATGTGGCAATGGGAAGTTCCTTGGCCTGATCATTCGTTGGAAATCCAAAGAAACAATACGATCTTGTACGGTATTAGTTGTAGAACCTATCATTCACTTATGGTGGCGCCCCACTGTTTGGATGGTAGCTATAGTAGGCATACGATAATGGTCGTATGTTGGCTAAGATTTATATTCTACTTTCGAAATAAATATTTCCTACACTATGCACTAGTAATAATATCAAATGTTCTTTTAAATGCGTATCAAGCATCTTTGACTATCATAAGGAGAAATCTCCTCCGATTCTGTGTAACAACCCGTAAATTTTCGATAATTAAAATAGCTAATTTAATAAGATTTCGTGATTTAATGTTAGAAAAAAATTTGTAATTCATTTGGAATAATAATAACTGGAATGAATTGCAACAATTATCCAAGTAATGAAAAATAAATGCTACTTAGTAAATTCCTTTGAAATCGATAGTTGAATAGGGTGATAAATGTTGAATTCATTTGGTATAAGAAAGTAGTTGATTGATAAGTAAAATCTATTTGAAATCAAATATTGAATATTGAACACGTAAATTGTTTAAATAATTGAATAATTGAATAACTGTAAAATGAAAATAGGGTTCTAAATTTTGAAATGGTTTTAAAAGTTGAATCTTATAAGTTCAATTTCAATATTTCAAAAGATAATGAATTATTGGATAAGCGAAATTGTCTTAATTAAATATTTGGAATTTATTGGATAAATTAAATAACGGGTTTGATATGATTGAAAATGATTTGTAAAATTTTATTTTATCATATTGGAGTTATAGTGATGTTATAGAACTTTTAAAACTGAATTTAAAATTTATTTGTGAAAATCGAACATTTTAATATTTAATTATCGACTGGAAAATAGCCAAATTTTGAACAATCTCAGAATTGGACGAAACCAGTTTCATCGGATCCGTAATGTGATATTATTGTACGATTTTAAATTTCGTGTCAATCAGATTTACCGTTTGTCCGGAGCAAGCCAAAACGCTTAGAAATTAATTTAATCGATTTAATTTAAAATCGATCGTCTATTCCCATATCTCGCACAGACGATCGAATTAGCTTCCGAAACCTGTTCCATTGTGTCCGGAACGTGGGATAAACCTTAGGAACGTTAGTTACCGTGCGAAATTCGGAGTATGGAAATCCGGATTGAATAGAGTTCGTCATTTCCTATAAATAGCCCCTTTATTCTCAAATAAAAAAAAAAGAAGAAACCCTAGTTCCTATTTGCAGGCCGCCAGTTATAAAAATTAATGGCCGAAATACCCCTAACTTCCCCCTTCGATTTCTTCAAATCCGTTCATCGATTCATGAAATGTTCAACATGAAAATTGTAGAGGACAGTGAGATCTAGCATCTCAACGGTTGTGATCGTTTTCTGAGCCATGGATTAACGGCAATGGGGGTTTGAATGTCGCGTGTTCGTCATCGTTTTCCGCGCTCCTGGGGTGGCCGAGTTCAAGGCGGTTTTGGCCGAAGGTGGAGCTCTCGGAGGCGCATCGTGTGGTGGTTGTTGATCGGGGTGTAAGCGATTGTAGGGGTCGCGATTGTTAACCCTAGAATCGTGTTCTATGGGTTTGTTTTGCGTAAGAAACTGAAGGGGAGGAGAAAGGAACGCACGCGCGTGCGGCCTGGATGCAGCAACAGGGAATCAACGGCTAGATTTGATTCTGGGTAAATAAAGTGGGAATTGTAAATTAAAAAGTATATTTAATTATCGTTCAACTTTAAAAATTTATATCTCTTTCATACGAGGTCGGATTCGCGCGAAACTTCTTGCGTTGGAATCGTATCGTCGAGCACTACGCTATGGAGATGGATTGGAATCATTTGGAGCTAGAAATTTTTTTGGATTAAATCGAACGTCATTCGATTTGATTTAAAATCATAAAATCAAGGTGAGTGTTTTATAACGCTCACACCGTACTAAATATCTTTATGCTAGTTAAATTTGATATTATGAAGTGTTATGATTTTATTTGTCGTTGTTTGATAAAAATTTAATTGTCATATAGCTTGTCATTTGCATTAACCGTTGGAAAATTAAATTGACAGTTAAATTGAAAGTAAAATTGAATTGCGATTAAATTACCTGACATTGATAACTATGAAACTGCAATGAATTGTATTGTTTATTGGATGATGTATTTTGATGGATGCTATTGGTTGATAATTGAATGTTTGGATGTTTATTTGCTTATATAGATCCTGTTATGCATACATATGATACTGTGATTTAATTTAAGTAATATATACTCATCCCTGACATTTAATTGAAATAAATAATTACTTGGCCATAGGATAGAAAATTATATACGGACACCGAATTGGCTAAATTAATAATTTTTGAAATCGTCGATTTGAAATTTATTTAAATGTTTCGATTTAAAAGTGATAAACAGGAATCAATTTATAGAAATCGAATTTGTCGAAAATTTGAGTTGGAATGTTGAAATAAATTTTGATTAAAAGAAATTGGTAAATAATTTAAGTTGTGACTTTAAAATTTAAAATTTGGATATGATTGAATTTCGAAAATCTATTTATTTTAAAGATTGAACATTATTTCGAGCTTTGAATATTACTAAGTAAAAGTGATATGAAAATGATATTTTGAAATCGAGTTTGGAATTGAATCATATTAGAATTTGGATTTAAACTTGAATATTGTTGGAAATTTTGTTAAGTGTTATAAATTGATATTTTGAGAAATCAAGCTCCAAATCGATATAAATTGAAATTGAATTAATTAAAGGTGAATGTAGAATTGAATTGATTTGAAGTAAAAGTTGACATTGGTTTTTGAATTGAAATCGAAATTGAATCGGTAGAATGGAAATTGGAATTGATTTGAATTGGGAAGTTGTAATTGAAATGGTTTGGTTTTGAAGCTGTTTATTTTGTTTTCCAAATTTCTCGGTTATATAAACCATTTTTGAATACTTAAACTATTTTAATCTATTTTAAATCTACTTAACCCAATTTAAATTATTTTAAACTAATTATCAATTTTAAATCCATTTTTTTTAAAAAGATTTTAAGTATTTTAACTATTTTAATTATTTAAACTACTTTTAAACTACTTAAAACTATTTTTCTAAAATCCTAAGCTGGTCAATAAGGTGAAATGTTTATATTTAAATCTTGAATTTAAAATACGAATTGAGTTAAATGAAGTTGCAACCTAAATTGAAATTCGAAATGATTTTGAAATCGAAATGAGATATTGATGCGAAAATTGATTTTGGAATGGAATCTGATATTTTTGAAAGATACGATGATATTTGAAATGGATTTGATTTTTGAAGTGAATATGATATTTTGTTATCAATTATGAATCGATTTGAAATGTAAAAGAGCCAACGGTGTAATAATACGTAGTTATTAAAGAGACCGGGATCGGATATGGACATACTCTCTGTCGATACCGAAAACCACTTTAATAACTATTATACGCGGAGTGATGATCCAGAATGAAGTGGATGGTTTGGTGAACGCGTTGACTGAAGAAAGAGAACGATTATTGGATGACCCCTGACATGACTAAAACAGGAGCCGCGCCGGGCCATTGAGGTTCGCCACCTCTAGCGGACACACTTCTTCGATACCATTTCTATTACATTTGTGATGCGATTTGGGTGCACCCCTTGATTTCGGAGTGTTGTTTCGCGGTGTTGGGGTAGCTGCTGGCTATGCCCAACATCAGTCCGGATCACGCAACTACTAGTATCCTAGTTGGTATTGCCTCATGTACCTTGTCATACTGATTATCCTATTCGCGACCACTACGTTTTGATTTGTACCTTGAGTATATGGATTGCCCTCTGGTGACTTCCGGTTTTGGGGAAACTACGGTCTTGTATATGCTTTTGGGAATATAAAATGTGTTAAGGGGGATTATGGTAACGCCTTAACGCTATTTTGATACTTTATATTACTGATAGACATTATCTACTTAGCGTATATTACTACATAGTAGATAGTTTCACGGATCCTTGAGAGATGGAAAATCCCGTAACATCTCTTGAGTTATTGCACGCACGTTGACACTGGATAGGAGATGTCAAACCCCGTAAACATCTCTGACGCCGTTACACTCATATTTATTTACGATTGATTTCACTTTCATAAGGATATTTTAGTCCTGACTCGAGTGTTTTGTCTTTTCATTACGCTCGGGTCAGTCCTGAGTTTTCAGTTTAGGTTGAAGATCATTTCCTTGGAGGACGAAGACGAAGATTTGGTATATTATCTACTACTATTATATTCATTCCATTCCGCTGCATTGTTGTATGATATTTGTTGTGTATGTAACTCTGATAAATGTCGTATATTAATAATCAAATGTATTCATTTCAAATGTATTCATTTAATTAACAGCTTCATGAACTGTTATTTTATTATTATACTTTAGCCTTCCGCTGTGAGATTCTGTGTTGTTTCATTTCCTTTATTTCCCTTCCTTTTCTTTTCTTAATTACCCCAATAACTATCTGCCCTTTTAATGGTTTGGAATCGACATGGGTATTTGATCGTCGGTTTAAACTGTCCAAAAAGGCGGGTCGTTACAGTTGGTATCAGAGCTTTGGTTTAGCGATAAACCTTGGCTCTAGTGGGGAATAACTCATTGAAATAGAGGTAAACTATATGAATGAGTTGAGTGTATATGAGAGAGCGTACTTGTTATTTGATATAAAATGGTTTTATATTGTGTTAATTTGTTCCGTTGAGTATTTATGAATTCTGGTCGATACTTGGGACGCCAAGGCGTCGATAGGAATTTCTAAACACTCGAATAGGACAAACCAACACAATATCGTTTAGGAATATATTTTATATAAAAGAATTATTTGAATATTTATTCATTTTGATTGAATTGATTGTTAGAAGATGATAATATTAGATTATTATCGTTATTGTTTGATCAGTCAATATTTACAACAATTGATTAAATAACAATGGATTTAGGAAAATGAAATCTTGTAAACACAATTGATAATGAATATAAATGTATTTTAACTTGGATTTGGGAATTTAAATTCCGGTGTTTGAAATTGACTTACAAGAATTTGAAAAAATATAATATGAGTATTATATGATAGTATAATTGAGTTGAAATTGTTTTCGAAGGATTTTTTTTTGATAAGTGTTATATTCACTACTCTTGACGTTAGAAAATGATTTCGGTGATGAGTGCACGCATCATCGGCGTTTATTTTCGAGAGTCCGAGTGGGGGAGACCACTTAATAGCTTGTCTAAACCTTGTTTTGATTCAAATTTATTTTATTTTGTATTCTCTATAGTATGATTTGATATATAAATTATATAAGTATATATTATTTCAAAACTTGATTTGAAATGAAACCGGGATTGGAATTCTTAAGTCCTTTAAAAATTAATGATTTTTTTTAAATGATTGAAATGAATTTAGACTTGAATCATTAAGGAACTTCTGAATTGTGAAATGAGAAATGAACCTAAGAGCTAAGTAAAAAAATATCAATTGTAGTAGAAATCCTTAGAATTAGGAAATCATGAACTTAAAATAAAAGTGAAACTGTAAAACTCGCGTAGTATTAAAATTCATTCTATAGCATAGATATAACTTACCAAAATACTTAAGAAGTTCAAAAATGTTATATGAATTGTTAATTGGATAATATACAAGTATAGGTTTGAATAATGAAATATGCATTTAATTAATGGTTGCAAATATAAATAAAATTGTTAGTAAATAATTGGAATTTAAATTAACATTTAAAGGTGATTCACAATTATGTTAATATAAAATGAAAATACTATATGTGAATGTAAATGTGAAATTAAATTATATTGAAATTTAAGTAATGACTTAAGAATTGATAAATTGAAAATTCAACTTTAAATGAAAAGAAGTTGTATGTTGTTTAACTACATTCTATTTGCATAACTATAACTTACCAAATACTTAAAGGGTTTAAAATGATAATAAGGATAAGTAGAGAAATAATATACCAGCGTGAGAGTGAAAAATAAAATGTGAAGATCTAATTGATAGTTGTAAATATAAAAGAAATTTAAGCGGTAAAATGAATGATATATATAAGTGAATGAATAAAATTTAAAATTTATGAAATATGGATTTGGTAAATGGAAACTGATTAAATTTGAATATAACTAAATGTTTATACGCTTGGAAGTGTATGAAATTAAAGTTGACTTGGAAATGTATAATTGATTTAGTGTAGATTTTGGATGGATGTTAATGTTTGATATGCATTGGTTGTTAGATGGATGATAATTGATTAAGTAGAATTCATTAGTGTTAATGGAATTGAATAAACGGAATAAAATTGTAAACTAATTAAATTCAAATTTGAAGCAAAGTGAAATTAAATATAATTGAATTCAATTTAAATTGAAGCAAATTGACTTGAATTTAAAATGTGAATGAAACAAAGTTGAATAAATCGGAAACAAATTGAATGTAAACCTATTGCATGGACGAATAAGAAAATAAATGACCTTGTGTTTATGTTTGTTTTTTTTTAGAAAATTTGAAATTTTGATGGTTTGTACTTTGAAATAATAAAAGCAAATTTTGGAAAAATCCAAAATTGTCCAATATATGCTGAAACGAAAACAACCATAACTTTTAAATGGCTGAACGGAATTCGATGATTTTGGACTTTCCGAAAAGCTTAGAAACTATAGCACAACTTTTATTTAGAGTGTCTTGAGAAATTCCTTCGTCTACTAGGTAAAAAAAAACTTGAATGTTACTCGCTGTCCTGTGTAAAATTAAGTAAAATCTGTAGTATACACCCTTAGTATTTTTGCCATATCTTTTGACTGGTTTATCGGATTTTGGTGATCTTGTACTTTCTGGAAAGCTAAGAACATAAGAGAAAACTTTTGTTTTAAGTGTTTTGTGCTTTGATGTGGTTTAGAAGGTCGGAAATGTGGGTGAACGTCGCAGACCTGCGCAAACACTGCCCAGGCTGAAGCGTTTCCCCTAAGTAAAACGGCCATAACTTTTGAACGGATGATCCAAATTCGATGATTTTGGACATTCCGGAAAGCCTGAAATGAATGCAACAACTTTTGTTTAGATTCTATTGTCAAATTTTACCGTTTAGGTGACCTAAAGCTAAGATTTGTTTGCTGTCCAGAAATTGAAATCTCAGTTTTGAAGCTAAATATGTTATATATATATTGTGTAGGCTAAGTATAGCGATCTATCTTTATATGCATGGTTCTAACTTAGTTATTGAGCATTTTAGTAGGTAGCAAAGGGGTTGCGCTTCGTTGTGGATCTCGCTTCTACGCTAAACGCATAATGTAAGTAAAATGCTAATAAATGCTAAATAAAAGGTACGCTTACGGTTTTATATGATATTGGTGATATTTATATGTTGTTTCCCCACATATGGGATGCCTCATCATTGAGATGCGATGTATATTTGTGATATATATGCTATTATATTTTTTCCGATCGAGCCGCGCAAAGGAGGCTCTGCCGAAATTTTCCGTAAAATCCGGGTGTTAGAAAATTTTTCAAGTTTTAAAAAAATTTTATAACTTGTTTTGAGTACTAACTTTTAAAGTTAGGAAGCCGTTCGGAGTAACTTAGTGAAAGCGTAGTTATGACTTTATAAATGGAATTTCATTGTTTTATAAGTGGATAATTTTGAATAAAAATATATCAAATGTTGAATTCTATACTTAGTTCCTTTTTTCCCTTCTTTTTCCTTTTCGGGGACGAAAAGTTTTGAGTGGGGGAGAGTGTAACGACCCGTAAATTTTCGATAATTAAAATAGCTAATTTAATAAGATTTCGTGATTTAATGTTAGAAAAAAATTTGTAATTCATTTGGAATAATAATAACTGGAATGAATTGCAACAATTATCCAAGTAATGAAAAATAAATGCTACTTAGTAAATTCCTTTGAAATCGATAGTTGAATAGGGTGATAAATGTTGAATTCATTTGGTATAAGAAAGTAGTTGATTGATAAGTAAAATCTATTTGAAATCAAATATTGAATATTGAACACGTAAATTGTTTAAATAATTGAATAATTGAATAACTGTAAAATGAAAATAGGGTTCTAAATTTTGAAATGGTTTTAAAAGTTGAATCTTATAAGTTCAATTTCAATATTTCAAAAGATAATGAATTATTGGATAAGCGAAATTGTCTTAATTAAATATTTGGAATTTATTGGATAAATTAAATAACGGGTTTGATATGATTGAAAATGATTTGTAAAATTTTATTTTATCATATTGGAGTTATAGTGATGTTATAGAACTTTTAAAACTGAATTTAAAATTTATTTGTGAAAATCGAATATTTTAATATTTAATTATCGACTGGAAAATAGCCAAATTTTGAACAATCTCAGAATTGGACGAAACCAGTTTCATCGGATCCGTAATGTGATATTATTGTACGATTTTAAATTTCGTGTCAATCGGATTTACCGTTTGTCCGGAGCAAGCCAAAACGCTTAGAAATTAATTTAATCGATTTAATTTAAAATCGATCGTCTATTCCCATATCTCGCACAGACGATCGAATTAGCTTCCGAAACCTGTTCCATTGTGTCCGGAACGTGGGATAAACCTTAGGAACGTTAGTTACCGTGCGAAATTCGGAGTATGGAAATCCGGATTGAATAGAGTTCGTCATTTCCTATAAATAGCCCCTTTATTCTCAAATAAAAAAAAAAGAAGAAACCCTAGTTCCTATTTGCAGGCCGCCACTTATAAAAATTAATGGCCGAAATACCCCTAACTTCCCCCTTCGATTTCTTCAAATCCGTTCATCGATTCATGAAATGTTCAACATGAAAATTGTAGAGGACAGTGAGATCTAGCATCTCAACGGTTGTGATCGTTTTCTGAGCCATGGATTAACGGCAATGGGGGTTTGAATGTCGCGTGTTCGTCATCGTTTTCCGCGCTCCTGGGGTGGCCGAGTTCAAGGCGGTTTTGGCCGAAGGTGGAGCTCTCGGAGGCGCATCGTGTGGTGGTTGTTGATCGGGGTGTAAGCGATTGTAGGGGTCGCGATTGTTAACCCTAGAATCGTGTTCTATGGGTTTGTTTTGCGTAAGAAACTGAAGGGGAGGAGAAAGGAACGCACGCGCGTGCGGCCTGGATGCAGCAACAGGGAATCAACGGCTAGATTTGATTCTGGGTAAATAAAGTGGGAATTGTAAATTAAAAAGTATATTTAATTATCGTTCAACTTTAAAAATTTATATCTCTTTCATACGAGGTCGGATTCGCGCGAAACTTCTTGCGTTGGAATCGTATCGTCGAGCACTACGCTATGGAGATGGATTGGAATTGTTTGGAGCTAGAATTTTTTCTGGATTAAATCGAACGTCATTCGATTTGATTTAAAATCATAAAATCAAGGTGAGTGTTTTATAACGCTCACACCGTACTAAATATCTTTATGCTAGTTAAATTTGATATTATGAAGTGTTATGATTTTATTTGTCGTTGTTTAATAAAAATTTAATTGTCATATAGCTTGTCATTTGCATTAACCGTTGGAAAATTAAATTGACAGTTAAATTGAAATTAAAATTGAATTGCGATTAAATTACCTGACATTGATAACTATGAAACTGCAATGAATTGTATTGTTTATTGGATGATGTATTTTGATGGATGCTATTGGTTGATAATTGAATGTTTGGATGTTTATTTGCTTATATAGATCCTGTTATGCATACATATGATACTGTGATTTAATTTAAGTAATATATACTCATCCCTGACATTTAATTGAAATAAATAATTACTTGGCCATAGGATAGAAAATTATATACGGACACCGAATTGGCTAAATTAATAATTTTTGAAATCGTCGATTTGAAATTTATTTAAATGTTTCGATTTAAAAGTGATAAACAGGAATCAATTTATAGAAATCGAATTTGTCGAAAATTTGAGTTGGAATGTTGAAATAAATTTTGATTAAAAGAAATTGGTAAATAATTTAAGTTGTGACTTTAAAATTTAAAATTTGGATATGATTGAATTTCGAAAATCTATTTATTTTAAAGATTGAACATTATTTCGAGCTTTGAATATTACTAAGTAAAAGTGATATGAAAATGATATTTTGAAATCGAGTTTGGAATTGAATCATATTAGAATTTGGATTTAAACTTGAATATTGTTGGAAATTTTGTTAAGTGTTATAAATTGATATTTTGAGAAATCAAGCTCCAAATCGATATAAATTGAAATTGAATTAATTAAAGGTGAATGTAGAATTGAATTGATTTGAAGTAAAAGTTGACATTGGTTTTTGAATTGAAATCGAAATTGAATCGGTAGAATGGAAATTGGAATTGATTTGAATTGGGAAGTTATAATTGAAATGGTTTGGTTTTGAAGCTGTTTATTTTGTTTTCCAAATTTCTCGGTTATATAAACCATTTTTGAATACTTAAACTATTTTAATCTATTTTAAATCTACTTAACCCAATTTAAATTATTTTAAACTAATTATCAATTTTAAATCCATTTTTTTTAAAAAGATTTTAAGTATTTTAACTATTTTAATTATTTAAACTACTTTTAAACTACTTAAAACTATTTTTCTAAAATCCTAAGCTGGTCAATAAGGTGAAATGTTTATATTTAAATCTTGAATTTAAAATACGAATTGAGTTAAATGAAGTTGCAACCTAAATTGAAATTCGAAATGATTTTGAAATCGAAATGAGATATTGATGCGAAAATTGATTTTGGAATGGAATCTGATATTTTTGAAAGATACGATGATATTTGAAATGGATTTGATTTTTGAAGTGAATATGATATTTTGTTATCAATTATGAATCGATTTGAAATGTAAAAGAGCCAACGGTGTAATAATACGTAGTTATTAAAGAGACCGGGATCGGATATGGACATACTCTCTGTCGATACCGAAAACCACTTTAATAACTATTATACGCGGAGTGATGATCCAGAATGAAGTGGATGGTTTGGTGAACGCGTTGACTGAAGAAAGAGAACGATTATTGGATGACCCCTGACATGACTAAAACAGGAGCCGCGCCGGGCCATTGAGGTTCGCCACCTCTAGCGGACACACTTCTTCGATACCATTTCTATTACATTTGTGATGCGATTTGGGTGCACCCCTTGATTTCGGAGTGTTGTTTCGCGGTGTTGGGGTAGCTGCTGGCTATGCCCAACATCAGTCCGGATCACGCAACTACTAGTATCCTAGTTGGTATTGCCTCATGTACCTTGTCATACTGATTATCCTATTCGCGACCACTACGTTTTGATTTGTACCTTGAGTATATGGATTGCCCTCTGGTGACTTCCGGTTTTGGGGAAACTACGGTCTTGTATATGCTTTTGGGAATATAAAATGTGTTAAGGGGGATTATGGTAACGCCTTAACGCTATTTTGATACTTTATATTACTGATAGACATTATCTACTTAGCGTATATTACTACATAGTAGATAGTTTCACGGATCCTTGAGAGATGGAAAATCCCGTAACATCTCTTGAGTTATTGCACGCACGTTGACACTGGATAGGAGATGTCAAACCCCGTAAACATCTCTGACGCCGTTACACTCATATTTATTTACGATTGATTTCACTTTCATAAGGATATTTTAGTCCTGACTCGAGTGTTTTGTCTTTTCATTACGCTCGGGTCAGTCCTGAGTTTTCAGTTTAGGTTGAAGATCATTTCCTTGGAGGACGGAGACGAAGATTTGGTATATTATCTACTACTATTATATTCATTCCATTCCGCTGCATTGTTGTATGATATTTGTTGTGTATGTAACTCTGATAAATGTCGTATATTAATAATCAAATGTATTCATTTCAAATGTATTCATTTAATTAACAGCTTCATGAACTGTTATTTTGTTATTATACTTTAGCCTTCCGCTGTGAGATTTTGTGTTGTTTCATTTCCTTTATTTCCCTTCCTTTTCTTTTCTTAATTACCCCAATAACTATCTGCCCTTTTAATGGTTTGGAATCGACATGGGTATTTGATCGTCGGTTTAAACTGTCCAAAAAGGCGGGTCGTTACATTCTGCGTTTGCATTGTGTGTGTGTGCGGGAGGCCTTATGGTAGTCTCATTTTTAAAAGCATTGCGAATTGACTTTAAAAATATCCCTCTATTTTGATTTTAAAGATAAATAAACTGTTTTGAGTTCTCACACCAGTCACATGACTGACTCGGAGTTTATTGTTTTCCTTCCTAAACTCTGGGTGCCCACCAATTTCCACACGGGCAGTTAAGAGTTAGGTTTATCAGGATATTCTGGATATTCTGGAATTGCTGGAGGCAAGCTGGATGGCATGGCGTATTACTAGTTTATATAGTATTTCTTTTTTTCCGCTGCACTGTTTGTTGTTGTATGATGTTGTACACTCTGATGATATGATGTAATGAAATGTGATGTAATGTAATAACTGATATAGTTCTTTGTTTAAAGATTATTCATTTATTTATTATATGTTGTTCCGCTGCGAATTGCAAGATTCTGTTATTGTTCTGTTGTTTTCTATTCCGTTCTATTTTCTATTTTCTTTCCTCTCTATTTTCTCTATTCTTCTCTCTCTTCTTCTACCTCTTTCCTTTTCTTAAACCATAACATTTCGGGTTTCCGGCCTTCGATTTCTCGGCAGTCGATAAAGTGAGTATCGATGTTGAATTTTCGAAAGTCAAAAATTTTCGGGACGTTACATCTGGTATCGGAGCATATGGTTAAGCGACAACCATGGTTCTGTTGGGTATTACTCATTAGAGATAGAGTCAGTAGTACTCTAGAATGAGTTTGAGTGTAATAATAGCTATGAGAGCGTATTTGTTAGTGAATATATATAAAATTGTTTTATATTGTGATGATTGGTTTATTGAGTGGCATATGAACTTTCGTCCGCGTGGTCTGCAAAACTATGCCGAAGGGGTTTATAAACACTTGAATAGAACAATTCGACATAGTATTGTTTTAAATTAGGTAAAAGAAATAATTTTACCTTGATTATAGTTTATATATAAAGAAACAATTTTTCAGAATTATTAAAGTATATAAGTTGATTGTTTAGATGTTTGAATAATCTAAATTGAAGAATAATTGTATAAGCAAAAGAATTATAAGAATTGAATTATAATTAAAGTGATTTACAATTGTGAAATAAACTTATATATATAAGAAGTGAAACTATATGGATATATTTATGAATATGAGTTGTAAATAAAAAGTGAATTTAAAGTTAAATGGAATATAACTTAAGATATGTTGAATGAAGTTGATATTGTTATCAAAGAAAATTAATAAAGGTTAATTCATTAAAATCTAATGTTATTGGAAAGTTGAAAATTTTAATGAAAAACAATTAATTAAACCAATTGAAAGCAAAGGAATTTGGTTGTAATAGATATACATTGATTGTTATATGGTTGTTAGTTGATTGTATATAATTCATTAAGTATTAATGAAATTGATTTAATGAAATTGAAAGCTAAAGTAATTAAAATCCAATTGGAAGTTAAGTGAATCTTGAATAGAATTGAATTTGATTTGGAAGTGAACCAACTTGAATATGAATTAGTGAATATAAACTAATTGAAAATGAATGTTAGTAAAAACATCCACTGTTAATAAATCAAATATGATTAAATTGAAAACCTATTTCATTGAATATTATTGAGAATATGAATGAATATTTATTGGTTATGGATGTTAGTTGGATGATAGTTGGTTGATGTTTGCATTTGTTGCCTTTACTACATTTTCTATGTTAACATATATAGTTATTATGTTGCTATATGTTGTATATTGATACTATTGTTTATATGCATGATTCTCATATTGTTTGTTGAGTGTTTAGTAGGTGCGGATCGCGTTTGCTTCGCATTTGGAGCTCGCTTTCGCGCTATATTAGCCGTATATGCTTGCTAATAAAATATAAGGTACATATCTCGGATTACATACCGTACTTTTACAAATTTTTCCCTTCGGGATGCCTCATTACTTGATGAGATGTATATTTGTGATATATATACTGTCATTTTTTTCGGATCGAGCCGCGCAAAGGAGACATGGCGAATTTTTCCGAAAATTTAAGGCGTTAGAAAAAATTTGAGAAAATTGGAAAATTTTGAAAACTTTAACTTTGATTTGGAATTGAAAGTTAAACAATAGTAGTTGTTTTTGAAAAGATAACTAAGTATGATTTAAAAACTTAGTAAATTTATTATAAGAAGTTTAATTATGAATTTGGAAAGTTAATAGATTCTGTAATTTTTCTTACTTGTTAATTTCGAGGACGAAATTCTTTTAAGGGGGGAAGATTGTAACGACCCAGAATTTTAATTTATTAAAATTTGAATATTTAATTTATTTTAAATATTAATAAGTGAATTTATAAGTCGAATAAATTTATTTCGAATAATTGGATTTAATTGAATAATTAAATCGATAATTTAATATGTTAAATTATGGAAATAATTGAAAATTGGGTTGAATATGATTGAAAATGATTTGTAAAATTTTATTTTATCATGTTGAAGTTAGAATGATATTTTAGAACTTTTAAAATCGAATTAAAAGTTAATTTGTGAAAATTGAATATTTTAATATTTAATCGACTAGTGAAAATAGTCAAATTTTGAACAGTCTCAGAATTGAACAAAACCAGTTCCATTGGATCCGTAATAGTTAATTATTACCGGATTTCAATTTTCGTGTCAATCGGAGTTATCGTTTGATCGTGGCAGCTCGAAACGCATCGAATTATTTTTAATATTAATTTGGCGAGTTAAAATAGCCATTTTTCAAAAAGTCTCGGATTTCGACGAAACTAGTTTCATCGGATCCGTAATGTGATATTATTGTAAGGTTTCAAATTTCGTGTCAATTGGATTTACCGTTTGTCCGGTACAAATTAAAACGCCTAGAAAATCGTTTAAATCGGTTTAATTTAAATTGAACGTTTATTGCCATAACTCGCACAGATGTCCGAATTAGCTTCCGAAACCTGTTCCATTGCGTCCGGAACGTGGGGTAAACCTTAGAAACGCTGGTTACGACGCGTAAATCGGAGTTTGGAAAATCGAAATGAATAGTGTTCGTTTTTTCTCTATAAATAGACCATAAGCCATCACAAAAATAAAAAAAAATATAAACCCTAATTCTAAATGGCCGGCCGCCACGAACAAACCAAAGGCCAGAATTTTCCCTCCTTCCTCCCTCAATTACTCCCAATCCATTCATCGATTCAACGAAGCTTCAACACGAGAATTGTAGATGGTCTCGAGCACTATAGATCCATACGGTGATGATGGAGTTTTGCGTCGCGTGGAGGGGGGAAAGTAGCCGCGTTCGTGGGCCGTTCGGCCTCGTGTTGCATGAGAATGAGGTGACCGAGCTTCATGGGTCTTCGGCCATAGGTGGAGCACGGGGTGGCGAGCAAGGAGGTGGTTCCTGATCGCGTTGAAATTGGTTGAGGTGGTCGCAATAATTTGGAGCAAGAGGCGGCTATGGGTTTTGGGTTGTCTGTAGAATGAATGTGGGGAGAAGGAGAAGGAGGAACGGCTGTGATGAAGGGGGATGAGATCCAGTGGCCAATATTTGCAGTAGGTTGAAAATTAATTATAAAATGTTGTAAATTAGTTAATATAAATACGTATAAACTTGTAAAATGCATATCGTTTTCATGCGAGGTCAAAAACGCGCGAAACCAATTGCGTTGGAATCGTATGGACGAGCACTACGCGATGGAATTGGATTGGAGTCGTTTGGAGTTAGTGAGAATTTCGGGTAAAATTAAACGTCCGTTTAATTTTATTCAAAATAAATCGCTAAAGCGAAATTAAAATCAAGGTGAGAACTTCTCACTCAATCGAATCAGTTTCGATCTTATTTTAAATAGTTAGATTTAAAATATTTGAATGCATGTTTGAATGATGATTGTTATCTATTGATTGTTAAAATAGATTTTATGCGCCGTTAGTAAGCGGATGTTATTTATTAAAAACATATACCGCGAATATTTCATAAACAGTGAAATTGGTATTATATATAGTAGAAATATATATATATATATATATATATATATTGGCATATGTATATATTGCAGTTGTTGATTTTCCGCATTTTTTTAGCGAATGAGACCCTATTGCGTCGTCTATTAAGCGGATAATATTTTAAATCCCATATACTGCGATAATTCCGTACTGGAGCGGAATTGGTATTGTGCTAATGTTTGTGGATGCAGGAAAACAGGTTGGAGGGATCCAACTGGATTCCTCAACAGTATTTATTTGATTTCAGATATTTTGATATTTGATGGATTATCATATCGATATATGATGTCGTTGTTGTCGTGATTGACTATTTGGTATGTAGCATCATTGGACCAAATTTGGAATTTTAAAATGATTTCAAAGTGATTATTGAAAGTATACGTTTATAAAATATTTTTGGAATTGATCCATTTTAAATAAATAAACGTTATAATTTTTAAAGTTATAAAAATTATGATTTTGAGAAATACGATTAAAGATTGATTTTTGAGAAATATAGTTAAAGGTTGATTTTTGAAAATATGAGGCTAATGATTTTACAAAATAGTTTAATCGGGATTTTTGAAATTATTATAAAGAGTTGAAATATAGGATTTATAAAATTTGATTATTTTATAAATCAAAAGGATGAAATTATAAAGGAGATTAAAGACGTTTTAAAAGAATAATATAAATTGAATTATATTAAGAGATTTATAAATGGATATTTATAAATTGAAATATTGAAATTATAAAACGAGTTTTTATAAGTGTTTGAATGAAGTGAAAATGGATTTCATGTGTGAATGGAATTTATAAAATTATAAATGGTGAAGTTATAAATGAAATTTATAAATAGTAAGATTTATAAATTTTGTGAAGTTATTTAAAGAATAGATTTGGTTAAATAAATGAATCTTATAAGTTATAAGATTTATGATTTGGAAAGTCTTTAAAAGAACGATTTTGTAAAATAATCGTTTTATAAGTATTTCACTTATGATATGAACTTTTGTTTTATAATTGAATTATGAATTGAATAGGTTAGTAAAATGAATTTATAAATGTTGTTTTATAAATCCGCAAACGACTTATTTTGATAAGTAAATTGTTAAAACCTATTAATGGAGTTATATTCACGTTTTTGACTGTGAATAATCCTTTGAAATAAAATGAATAAAAGGATGAAATTGGTTAACGTAGTATATTCACGTTTTTGAATAGTGAATAATGTGTTAAAGAAATGTTTAGATTTGATGTTTTAAATAGAATTAAAACGATCTAACGATGTTTTAAAATGTGTTGAGATTCGAAACCATAGATTTCAACATTCATTGTTGAAATAGACGTTTTCGAGAAATAAAAGGAAATGATGGACTATAGCGCTATTGTTATAGTAAATGATTTCCGAAAGGAAATGTTTTGTATAGTATTGGGATTTATATATCTACTTTAATTTCAAATCCCTATACTAGTGATTTTGGGTTGTCGTAACGATGTTTTACGCAACATTCGTTTTGGCCCAAATAAATATGGTTAAGAGAATGATTTCCTTAAAGAATGGAATATATACTTAATTTCGATTTAAGTACATTGAATATTTTCCAAGTGTTGAAAATAAAAGATTGTGAATTACTTAATAAGTAGGTATGGGAATGTTTTTCCAATGTGAAATGAAACGTTTTGAGAATCTATCTTTTTGAAGATAAATTGAAATGAATAATTGAAATCGAATATTCATAGATATTTTGGATTATAAATTCACTAAGGAATTTATAAAAGAAAGGGGAACTTGTTTAAAAATAAATATTGATTTATTTTTGAAGTGTGAAATTATATATCTAGTAAAGATATTTTTGGAAAATAAATAATTTGGAAAATTATTTGGAATCTGGTGATGTGTGCATATCCATTGATAGTTCAATAACCGACTATCAATATTTACCTTTGAAAGGTATTTGTTGTGATTTGTTGAATTTGAATGCACGCTTATTTTTAAATTATTGCGCTCGTTATTCGGATTACCCATTCCGAATAGTGATACGACGTAATGGATAGCATTGAAGATCGGTGTTGAAGACCCGGTATCTGCGAGAGCGATAGGATGACCTGTCGATTGACTCTGCACCGAGTTGCTCCGGTATAGAGTTCTCCATATATGATGGTGAATCCGATCAGGATTGTGGATATCCGGATTGCAAGGACTTCTTTGTAAGTGCCTTCGGTTTTGTTCGAGCCCAGAACAGACTTGTATGGATTGTATGTCTGACGTTATAAATTGAGATATAAAGCAGATTTCTTTCAAATATATTTCTGTTGGTGGTGGAGAATTTATTCTTTTAGCTTAACACCCTTCTCTGAGACGTACGAGCTCAGAGGTTATGTAGTTGAATGTTATCAGCGATATATTCCCAATTTGGTAATGTGACATGCTGAGTGTGGCTTTAAATGATCATTGTGTTGATTATTTGTGATAGGATCATTTATTTGATCGTCTATCTTGGTGATCATTTCTATGATCATTTGTTGACCCAAAGCATGGCTTTTGTATAAAGTATGTTTTTGTGGACGTGACTTCGTCGAGCCTCACACCTCGAGAATGGTCAAAACAGGAAAGATGCAGCAAGGTTATGAGGGGTAGCGCCCTTTAGGATATGTGCAATTCCTTCTGGAAAAGGGTGGTATGATGGTATGGAGCCCAGATACTTACTCATGTTGAAAACACTTTATGATTGTGTGAATTGATTACGAGCGCTTGGTTGAAAGGTCCCAAAGGACCGGGGGATGGCATATTCGGTCAGTTGTTACTCAGTTAGGGGTAACCCGGCCTTGTGTTGGTAGAGATCCGGTTTGGTTCTCGGGGATGTCCATCCAGAGGCATTCTCATGTGGCAATGGGAAGTTCCTTGGCCTGATCATTCGTTGGAAATCTAAAGAAACAATACGATCTTGTACGGTATTAGTTGTAGAACCTATCATTCACTTATGGTGGCGCCCCACTGTTTGGATGGTAGATATAGTAGGCATACGATAATGGTCGTATGTTGGCTAAGATTTATATTCTACTTTCGAAATAAATATTTCCTACACTATGCACTAGTAATAATATCAAATGTTCTTTTAAATGCGTATCAAGCATCTTTGACTATCATAAGGAGAAATCTCCTCCGATTCTGCGTTTGCATTGTGTGTGTGTGCGGGAGGCCTTATGGTAGTCTCATTTTTAAAAGCATTGCGAATTGACTTTAAAAATATCCCTCTATTTTGATTTTAAAGATAAATAAACTGTTTTGAGTTCTCACACCAGTCACATGACTGACTCGGAGTTTATTGTTTTCCTTCCTAAACTCTGGGTGCCCACCAATTTCCACACGGGCAGTTAAGAGTTAGGTTTATCAGGATATTCTGGATATTCTGGAATTGCTGGAGGCAAGCTGGATGGCATGGCGTATTACTAGTTTATATAGTATTTCTTTTTTTCCGCTGCACTGTTTGTTGTTGTATGATGTTGTACACTCTGATGATATGATGTAATGAAATGTGATGTAATGTAATAACTGATATAGTTCTTTGTTTAAAGATTATTCATTTATTTATTATATGTTGTTCCGCTGCGAATTGCAAGATTCTGTTGTTGTTCTGTTGTTTTCTATTCCGTTCTATTTTCTATTTTCTTTCCTCTCTATTTTCTCTATTCTTCTCTCTCTTCTTCTACCTCTTTCCTTTTCTTAAACCATAACATTTCGGGTTTCCGGCCTTCGATTTCTCGGAAGTCGATAAAGTGAGTATCGATGTTGAATTTTCGAAAGTCGAAAATTTTCGGGACGTTACAGAAACCCAACCCAGCAACCTTAATCCACCCCATGCCGTCGACCTCGTCCATCGATGACCTAGCCACCATGACCAAAGCTACCCCGTCGACCCCCAAACAATTTCCCCTGGGTGCGATCGAGTAAAAATCTCTGACGAGAACGCAGTTCTACTGAGAATTCCATCAACAAAAAACTACTGTCGAACCCTAGATCGACAAATTCCTATCGCCACAGTATTTTATAAATTGGTTTCATATTTTTCCTAAGTCCACCGATGCCTCAGCTAGCTTCACCCAGACTCACGGCCTACAGTTCGCCGTAGATCACCAGAATTTGACCATATTCCCATCTCCGGTCAACATAGGATTCCTCAATGATTAATGATTTAAAAATCATGAAGTTGACCTTAAAAATCATAACTTTTGATTTCAAAACAAATTATATAAGTGAAGCGATAAATCATTAAAGTCAAATTTGTCATAGTTTTGAAATTTTACTGTAATTCATCTTCCAGGTTAAAATTACTTATGAACTATGCTTAACAGTATTTTTAAAACCAAGATCTAGTTTAATATAATCACTTTTTATTTGTATCTCGAATTCTAAAAAGGTTTAGAAGTAGAGGAATTTAGTCTTAATCTTATCATAAATCTGTATATCTTTTAACAGAGTGAATACGCCTGTACTAATTCATGCATACCCACATATCTTTGAATACATCAAGCATACGATCAGATTTATATTCATGCAAACAATTTCATTCCACATAAACAAAGCATAATCCAGATTCAAGTTTTATGGATAAATTTGCTCACTTGGAGTTGAAGCAGAGAAGAACAGAGAACTGAATTTTTTTGAGTTGATTGCTGAGTTTGATCTGAAAACTGGATGTTAAACTTGAAACTGAATATGAATTTAGTTGCTGTTTTCTTAGTTGAGTTATAAGTTAGCTTCAACTAATTTTCTAATTTGTCTTTGTGAATGAGCTAACTAAAAGGATGTATATATGAGGAGAAAGCTTTGTACAAGGTAGGCTTTAACTGGTGTAAGCTTATCTTTGGTCAGAGATATTTTTTTTCTTCTAAAAATTGAAATGATTTTTAACATTGAATGACCTTTTTTGGTGCTGAGATGATAGTATTAAATGCCATGTTTCCCTATGAGTTTACATCTTATCCTATTTCTTGCATGTACATAGATTTTGTTTGTAGATATTTGTTTTGTCTTGCATACACATATGAATTTACAGCAAACATATTTGTCGCATCTTCTTGCTTAGTGAAAATTATTATGGTTATTTTTTTATATAGTTTTAACTTATATTTCTGCCCTTTAGTTAAGTAGTAAAAGAAATCAGTTTTAAACCCTTGTTTACTTAAGTATTTATGTTTTATTTTTTCTAACTATACTTAGTTCAAGTACAGAATTCAAAAAGAATGAATATTGACCTCTTCTTACATGTTATTTTATATTTTTTTATAAATTTTTAAAGAAAATGAATTAAAACACAATTTATACATTTAATAAATAATCATACATGTAACGACCCAGAATTTAGAATAATTTAATTTGAGAATATTTAATTAATTTTAAATATTTAAAGGATGGTTTGATTTGAATTGCAAATTATCAGAATAAATTTAGCGATTAAATTTTAGAATTTAATCTATTGAGAGTTGAATAAAAATTTGAATCTTCAATTTTAAGCTGATTTAAGATATTTCAAAGGCTTGTAAAATTCATATTGATAATATTGAAGATAATAGAAGCTTCAGAATTTAATTTGGAAGTGAATTGTTCAGTTTTGAAATTTAATCGTTTGAATCGATATTTAAAATAGAATGATTTGTAAATGGATTTCATAAAGGAATGAAATCTATAGAATTTATTAAATTTGATTATTTTATAAATTAAAATGATGAAATTTTAAGTAGTTGAAAGACGTTTTTAAAATAGTAATACAAATTGTTTTATATTAAAAAGATTTATAAATTGATATTTATAAATTAAAAATATTGGAATTATAAAACAAGCTTTTACAAGTATTAGAATGAATTGTAAATGAATTTCATAAATTGAAATTATAGAATTATAACGGTAAAGTTATAAATGGGATTTTATAAGCAGTAGGTTTATAAAATTTATAAAGTTAAAAGAATAGATTTTGGATAAATAAATGAATCTTATAATTTATAAGATTTATAATTATGAAGTTTAAAGGAACGATTTTGTAAACAAATAAATTATAAGTATTTAACTTATAATATGAAATTTTAGTATATCATTGAGATATGAAATTGAATAGATTTATAAAGGAAATTTATAAAAGGAAGTTGTTGTAAAAAAAAAAAAATAGAAACGGAATTTATAAACATTGTCTTATAAATTCGCAACGACTTATTTTGATAAGTAAAATTGTTGTAATTTGTTAATGGAATTATATTCATGTTTAGACAGTGAATAATCCTTTAAAATAGAATGAATAGAAGTGATGAAATTTATTAACAAGGTATATTCACGTTTTTGAATAGTGAATAATATGTTAAAGAAATGTTTTGAATGTGATGTTTTAAATAGAATTAAAACGATCTAAAGATGTTTTAAAATATATTAACTATCGAAACCATAGATTTCAACATTCATTGTTGAAATAGACGTTTTCGAGAAATAGAAGGAAATGGTATATTATAACACTGTTGTTATAATAAATGATTTCCGAAAGGAAATGTTTTGTATAGTATTGGGATTTATATATCTATTTTAATTTCGAATCCCTATACTAGTGATTTTGGGTTGTCGTAACGATGTTTTACGCAACATTCGTTTTGGCCCAAATAAATATGGTTAAGTGAATGATTTCCTTAAAGAATGAAATATATACTTAATTTCGATTAGGGTATATTAAATATTTTCTGAGTATAGAAAATAAAAAGATCTGCGAATTACTTATTTTTAATAAGTATAGAAATGCTTTTCCAATATTAAGTGAATATTTGGAATTTATCTTTTTGAAGATAAATTGAAAATAAATATTTGAAAACGAATGGGAATCGTATATTCATAAATATTTTGGAAGGTAAATTCAATATGGAATTTATAAATGAAATTTGGAAAATGAGTTAAAAAATAAATATTGATTTATTTTTAAAGAATGGAGAATGTATATCTTATAAAGATATTTTTTGGGAAATAAATAATTTGGAAAATTATTTGAAATCTGGTGATGTTGGCATATCTATTGATAGTTCAATAACCGACTATCAATATTTACCTTTAAATAGGTATTTGTTGTGAATTGCTTGAATTTGAATGCCACACTTATTTTTTTCAAAAATAAGCGCTCACTATTCGGGTTAACCGAGAAAGGACCTTGGGGTCATATAACCCATTCCGAATACGTGATACGTCGTTATGAATTTCATTCGAAGACCGGTGTTGAAGACCGGATATTTTCGAAAGCGAAAGGGTTTCTTGTTGATTGTCTCTGCACTGGCTGATCCCCGGTATTGAGATCTCCATATGTGATGGGAAATCCGAACGTGATTAGAGATTATTCGGATTGCAAGGACTTCTTTGTAAGTGCCTTCGGTTCTGTTCAAGCCCGGAACAGACTTGTATGGATTGTGTGTCTGACATTACAAATTGAGATATAAAGCCGAATTCTTTCAAATATATTTCTGTTGGTGGCGGAGAATTTATTCTTTTAGCTTAACACCCTTCTCTGAGACGTACGAGCTCAGAGGTTATATAGTTGGAGTTATCAGCGATATATTCCCAATTTGGTAATGTGACATGCTGAGTGTTGCTGTTAAATGATCATTGTGTTGATTATTTGTGATAGGATCATTTATTTGATCGTCTATCTTGGTGATCATTTCTATGATCATTTGTTGACCCAAAGCATGGCTTTTGTATAAAGTATGTTTTTGGGGACGTGACTTCGTCGAGCCTCACACCCCGTGAATGGTCAAAACAGGAAAGAAGCAGCAAGGTTATGAGGGGTAGCTCCCTTTAGGGTATGTGCATTTCCTTCTGGATAGAGGTGGTATCATGGTATGGAGCCCAGATATTTAACCTATGTGGTTACCGCGAATTTATTACTTTGTGGTTGTTGGTTATCGGGATCCCGTGAGAAAGGTCGTTTACGATCGGGGAATGGCGTGCTCGTGTCAGTAGTTACCCAGTTAGGGGTAACCCGGCCTTGTGTTGGTAGAGTTCCGGTTTGGTTCTCGGGGATGTCCATCCAGAGCATTATCATGTGGCAATGGGAAGTTCCTTGGCCTGATCATTCGTTGGAAATCCAAAGAAACAATACGAGACTTGTACGGTTTTAGTTGTAGAACCTGCCATCTAATATGGTAGCTATAGTAGGCATAATATAATGGTACCTATGCTGGCTAAGATTTATATTCTACTTTCGAAATATTTTCTACACTATGCACTAGAAATAATAACAAATGTTTTCTTTTAATACGTATCAAGCATCTTTGACTAACATAAGAAGAAATCTTCCCCAAGTCTGCGTTTGCATTGTGTGTGTGGCGGGAGGTCTTATGGTAGTCTCATTTTTAAAAGCATTGCGAATTGATTTTTAAAATATTCTTCTATTTTGATTTTTAAAGAAAAATAAACTGTTTTGAGTTCTCACACCAGTCACATGACTGACTCGGAGTTTATTGTTTTCCTTCCTAAACTCTGGGTGCCCACCAATTTTCACATGGGCAGTCAAGAGATAAGGTTTATCAGGATATTCTGGAATTCAGAAATTGCTGAAGGCAAGCTGGATGGCATGGCGTATTACTAGTATATAGTATTTCTTTTCCGCTGTTTAAAATTGTTTGTTGTTTTACACTCTGATGATTTGATGTAATGTAACATAATGTGATGTAATAACTGATATAGTTCTTTGATTAAAGATTATTCATTTATTACTATATGTTGTTCCGCTGCGAATTGTGAGATTCTGATGTTGTTCTGTTATTTCCTGTTCCGTTCTATTTTCTGTTTTCTTTTCTATCTTTTCTACCTTTCTCTTGTTTCTTCTTTCTTCTTCTTTTCTTTTTCTTAAACCCATAACTATTCGGTTTTTCGGCAACGAAAAATCGCGTACGTTACATTTGGTATCAGAGCTTATGGTTAAGCGACAACCATGGTTCTGTTGGGTATTACTCATTAGAGATAGAGTCAGCAGTACTCTAGAATGAGGTTGAGTGTAATAATAGATATGAGCGCGTATTTGTTAGTGAATATAAAATTGTTTTGAAACGGGTAAATAAGATAATTTTGCCCAAAACTATTTTGTGTAGAAAAGAAATGATTTTCTATGGATTATTATAGTATATGGTTGCATGGATTGTTAGGAAGTGATAATATAGAATTATTATCATTAGTATATAAAATTAAATAAGAAATAAAATGGATTGAATTCAAGTAAATTAACTTGATAATTTATTCATTTGTGAAATAATTTCAAATGGAATGAATTGAATATTGAAATGAATTAGTAAATGGAAATTAATCGGTAAAATTCAATATTTAGAATTGAGAATTGAATTCAAATTGAATTGAAATTTTGAATTGAATTCAAATAGAATTGAAATTGTGCATTGAATTGAAATGTTAAATTGAATGAAATAGATATGTAACTTCAATAGTGAAGTAAAAATGTATAAGAAACATATATTGGAAAGTTTTGTAATAGAATTAGCAAAATGGTTTGAATGTTGGAATTGGATATTATGCATAGCAGGTTATACAAGTATATAAAGGATTTGAGATTTTGATTTCAAAGATAAAATTGAATTGCTCGACAAAAAGGTACGTATTTCAATTTCAGTATGAAATTTGATGACTTTCTTCTCCAGCCACTTGGCTTTCTCTTTTCTTTTTGATTCTGAGGGGCCGTGGTGCCATTTTGTAGTTGTACCGAGCTAGCCGCGCAAAGGAGACGCTGGCGAAATTTTTCGAAAATTTAGGGTGTTAGAAAAATTTTGAGAAATTTTGAAAGTTTAAAATTTGAATTTGAATTTAAATTTAAATTGTAAGGAAAACAATGTTGTTTGGAACTTATATTTGAAGTTGGAAAGCTAGTTGAAATGATAGTGAATCTCTAGTAAAAAGATTTAGGTTGGTAAGTTGATAAAACTATTTTGAGTTGTGAAAAATAGTAGACGGGATAAGGGTATTCTTCTTAACTTGTAATTTCGGGACGAAATTCTTTTAAGGGGGGAAGATTGTAACGACCCAGAATTTAGAATAATTTAATTTGAGAATATTTAATTAATTTTAAATATTTAAAGGATGGTTTGATTTGAATTGCAAATTATCAGAATAAATTTAGCGATTAAATTTTAGAATTTAATCTATTGAGAGTTGAATAAAAATTTGAATCTTCAATTTTAAGCTGATTTAAGATATTTCAAAGGCTTGTAAAATTCATATTGATAATATTGAAGATAATAGAAGCTTCAGAATTTAATTTGGAAGTGAATTGTTCAGTTTTGAAATTTAATCGTTTGAATCGATATTTAAAATAGAATGACTTGTAAATGGATTTCATAAAGGAATGAAATCTATAGAATTTATGAAATTTGATTATTTTATAAATTAAAATGATGAAATTTTAAGGAGTTGAAAGACGTTTTTAAAATAGTAATACAAATTGTTTTATATTAAAAAGATTTATAAATTGATATTTATAAATTAAAAATATTGGAATTATAAAACAAGCTTTTACAAGTATTAGAATGAATTGTAAATGAATTTCATAAATTGAAATTATAGAATTATAACGGTAAAGTTATAAATGGGATTTTATAAGCAGTAGGTTTATAAAATTTATAAAGTTAAAAGAATAGATTTTGGATAAATAAATGAATCTTATAAGTTATAAGATTTATAATTATGAAGTTTAAAGGAACGATTTTGTAAACAAATAAATTATAAGTATTTAACTTATAATATGAAATTTTAGTATATCATTGAGATATGAAATTGAATAGATTTATAAAGGAAATTTATAAAAGGAAGTTGTTGTAAAAAAAAAAAAAAAATAGAAATGGAATTTATAAACATTGTCTTATAAATTCGCAACGACTTATTTTGATAAGTAAAATTGTTGTAATTTGTTAATGGAATTATATTCATGTTTAGACAGTGAATAATCCTTTAAAATAGAATGAATAGAAGTGATGAAATTTATTAACAAGGTATATTCACGTTTTTGAATAGTGAATAATATGTTAAAGAAATGTTTTGAATGTGATGTTTTAAATAGAATTAAAACGATCTAAAGATGTTTTAAAATATATTAACTATCGAAACCATAGATTTCAACACTCATTGTTGAAATAGACGTTTTCGAGAAATAGAAGGAAATGGTATATTATAACACTGTTGTTATAATAAATGATTTCCGAAAGGAAATGTTTTGTATAGTATTGGGATTTATATATCTATTTCAATTTCGAATCCCTATACTAGTGATTTTGGGTTGTCGTAACGATGTTTTACGCAACATTCGTTTTGGCCCAAATAAATATGGTTAAGTGAATGATTTCCTTAAAGAATGAAATATATACTTAATTTCGATTAGGGTATATTAAATATTTTCTGAGCATAGAAAATAAAAAGATCTGCGAATTACTTATTTTTAATAAGTATAGAAATGCTTTTCCAATATTAAGTGAATATTTGGAATTTATCTTTTTGAAGATAAATTGAAAATAAACATTTGAAAACGAATGGGAATCGTATATTCATAAATATTTTGGAAGGTAAATTCAATATGGAATTTATAAATGAAATTTGGAAAATGAGTTTAAAAATAAATATTGATTTATTTTTAAAGAATGGAGAATGTATATCTTATAAAGATATTTTTTGGGAAATAAATAATTTGGAAAATTATTTGGAATCTGGTGATGTTGGCATATCTATTGATAGTTCAATAACCGACTATCAATATTTACCTTTAAATAGGTATTTGTTGTGAATTGCTTGAATTTGAATGCCACGCTTATTTTTTTCAAAAATAAGCGCTCACTATTCGGGTTAACCGGGAAAGGACCTTGGGGTCGTATAACCCATTCCGAATACGTGACACGTCGTTATGAATTTCATTCGAAGACCGGTGTTGAAGACAGGATATTTTCGAAAGCGAAAGGGTTTCTTGTTGATTGTCTCTGCACTGGCTGATCCCCGGTATTGAGATCTCCATATGTGATGGGAAATCCGAACGTGATTAGAGATTATTCGGATTGCAAGGACTTCTTTGTAAGTGCCTTCGGTTCTGTTCAAGCCCGGAACAGACTTGTATGGATTGTGTGTCTGACATTACAAATTGAGATATAAAGCCGATTTCTTTCAAATATATTTCTATTGGTGGCGGAGAATTTATTCTTTTAGCTTAACACCCTTCTCTGAGACGTACGAGCTCAGAGGTTATATAGTTGGAGTTATCAGCGATATATTCCCAATTTGGTAATGTGACATGCTGAGTGTTGCTGTTAAATGATCATTGTGTTGATTATTTGTGATAGGATCATTTATTTGATCGTCTATCTTGGTGATCATTTCTATGATCATTTGTTGACCCAAAGCATGGCTTTTGTATAAAGTATGTTTTTGTGGACGTGACTTCGTCGAGCCTCACACCCCGTGAATGGTCAAAACAGGAAAGAAGCAGCAAGGTTATGAGGGGTAGCTCCCTTTAGGGTATGTGCATTTCCTTCTGGATAGAGGTGGTATCATGGTATGGAGCCCAGATATTTAACCTATGTGGTTACTGCGAATTTATTACTTTGTGGTTGTTGGTTATCGGGATCCCGTGAGAAAGGTCGTTTACGATCGGGGAATGGCGTGCTCGTGTCAGTAGTTACCCAGTTAGGGGTAACCCGGCCTTGTGTTGGTAGAGTTCCGGTTTGGTTCTCGGGGATGTCCATCCAGAGGCATTCTCATGTGGCAATGGGAAGTTCCTTGGCCTGATCATTCGTTGGAAATCCAAAGAAACAATACGAGACTTGTACGGTTTTAGTTGTAGAACCTGCCATCTAATATGGTAGCTATAGTAGGCATAATATAATGGTACCTATGCTGGCTAAGATTTATATTCTACTTTCGAAATATTTTCTACACTATGCACTAGAAATAATAACAAATGTTTTCTTTTAATACGTATCAAGCATCTTTGACTAACATAAGAAGAAATCTTCCCCAAGTCTGCGTTTGCATTGTGTGTGTGGCGGGAGGTCTTATGGTAGTCTCATTTTTAAAAGCATTGCGAATTGATTTTTAAAATATTCTTCTATTTTGATTTTTAAAGAAAAATAAACTGTTTTGAGTTCTCACACCAGTCACATGACTGACTCGGAGTTTATTGTTTTCCTTCCTAAACTCTGGGTGCCCACCAATTTTCACACGGGCAGTCAAGAGTTAAGGTTTATCAGGATATTCTGGAATTCAGAAATTGCTGGAGGCAAGCTGGATGGCATGGTGTATTACTAGTATATAGTATTTCTTTTCCGCTGTTTAAAATTGTTTATTGTTGTACACTCTGATGATTTGATGTAATGTAACATAATGTGATGTAATAACTGATATAGTTCTTTGATTAAAGATTATTCATTTATTATTATATGTTGTTCCGCTGCGAATTGTGAGATTCTGATGTTGTTCTGTTATTTCCTGTTCCGTTCTATTTTCTGTTTTCTTTTCTATCTTTTCTACCTTTCTCTTGTTTCTTCTTTCTTATTCTTTTCTTTTTCTTAAACCCATAACTATTCGGTTTTTCGGCAACGAAAAATCGCGTACGTTACAATACATATATTTTTTCAAAGTATAACCTTTAAATCCAATTCATTTTCAATACATTTTGAATTTCTAAATCAAAATTTTATTTATAATCCAATTCAACTTAAAATATTTATTTTGAGTTTCAAATCCAAATTTTTAAAATAAATAAGTATATATCTTATTAAATTTGAAAAATTCAAATAAATCCACAATTTAACCCAAAAATTTAATTAAATTACAAATTGAAATTCGTCTTTAAACCGGGATCGTTACAGATTTTATTTTAATAAATTGAATTATATTTATTAATCCATTTTAAATAATTTATTGAAGCTGATAAATTTGTTTTAATTGAATATAAAATATTTTAAAGTATAATCAAATTAAATAAGATTGGAATTTATTGATAATAAGTAAAAAGTATTATTTAAAAGAAATGAAAGAAAAATTAATTGGTTTAAAGTAAAGGCCAAACCAAAACCAAGCCCGTTCTCTTTCTTTCTCTTCTTGGTTCTTGAAGCCCCCCATTTTCATATTTGAACCCGACTATGCCCAGACTGTTTGTTCATTTTTGCTCTAAACTGTAATTATCATCGCGAAAAGAAAAGAAAAAAAAGAAATAGGATCGCGCCAAAAGCACTCATTCTTAGCTTCGACGACGGGGCTACGGGGAGATGACCATGACTATGGAAATCGCGACGTTAGGTAGGACGATGAGGTGCTGGTGACGATTCACCCATGGAGACCGATTCGAGATGGTGCGAAGTTAAAGCTGGTAAGGGGCGACGTCGATGATGAAGGTATCGGGGATTAGAAGAGGGAGCACGGTTGGTGGTTGCATGCATTTGGAGCTTGACTTTAAGTGATTGACGTAGAGATGAAAGGGTTGGCTTTGCACAGTGATATGGTGATGTTGGCACACTTAGGCTAGTGCAGCGGCTATGGCAAGGGGTGTTGTCGTTGTTTTGGATAATTTGTGTATCATTGAGGTGATTTTCAACTCACAATCTGTATCTAAATTTCATTACCCACTATATATGTACATGTGTGTGTGTGTGTGTGTATATGTATGTATGTATGTATGTATGTATGTATGTATGTATGTATGTATGTATGTATGTATGTATGAATGATCCCTGTATTGATTGAAATGCTTACTTGAAATGGTTATTGGGGTTCGATTGATTGTGATTGTTGAATTATTTGCTTGGATGAATTGGTTGATCATGATATTCATTTGGTTGTGTGGTATTTGATCACTACAAGAAAATATACTTTTCGCAGCACTATTAGGCAGCGTTTTATTGAAAATGCTACGATTCTCTGATTAGGGATTATTTAAAATACAAAACACAGCCTTAAAACACCGCTTCTATCACGTGAAAAAAGGAGGGAAAATAAAATTGTAGCGCTCCTCTATCTGTCTGCGTCGACTTTTCCACCTCTCTCCCACACATCCGTATCCTTCATTTAACTAAAAAAGAAGTCCTTTCACAACTTCACCGTTATCTATATTGAATTCATCCATGTTGTTGAAACTTGAAAATTAACGAGGTGAATTCTATTTTTAAGAAACAGCAGCTGTCTAGGGTTTCATTTTACATATATTATAATCTGATGCATCGTCTTCTACAGGAGAAGATAGGGTAATTTGTTGCTGGATTCTGCATATTTTGGCATATCGTAGTTAGGTAAATTTACTGATTTTGCTAACATTTCTTAGTTTATTGCTTCTTTATCTTTAACTGACACACGGTCAAAAAAATTAAAAACTTTATTTTATACATATAAATTATTGATTTAGTTAGAATAGCTAGTTTTACAAAGTTTTGTTTGGTTGCTAGTCTGGGTCTATACTTCTTACCATCTATTTCATTCGCATTGGTAATTTTCATTAATGACAACTAGTTTGCTGCACACGATAATATTGTCAAGAACATAATATCAATACTTTAAATATTATTTAAAATATAGTTTTGTTAAGCCATGTATTAAATAAGATAGATGCTTTATACATTTAAACTGTTGAAAAAAACAATTACAGTTTTGTCCGCTTCATGGAAACTGTAGCCTGCAGGTCCATAAAGCTCTAGGTTATTTGCAATTAAGCCTTTTTTGCTTTGTTAAGATTTCTGACTAAGCATCATAGATAATAGTGGGAATTAGGTTGAAGGGCTTCTATTTGCAGGATAATAAGTTTTAAGGACAACACTTCTGAATAATTACTTTTAAGGACAATTTACATCACAATGATAAATTCATTTATCATTTTAAGTTATACAGGAAAATGATAAATCCTTTTATAATTATTTCTGTACAACTGAAATGATAAAAAAAATTATCTTTTTCCTGTAAAATGTCCTTAAAACTAATTTTTCAGAAATGGTGTCCTTAAAACTTATTACCCTGCACAAATAAGCCCTTAAAGTGAAAATCCCCTAAGTTTTAGCTGTTCATGACAAATTAGAGTCATCATAACACTATGTGTATTTGTTTACTATTTTCTCATAAAAAATAAAAGTACAAGGATAGTGGTAAAGTAAAAAAGAGAAACACTACAAAATAGGCTTCGTTTAGCGACCGGTACTAGCGACGGCTAAAAAAGGCGGTCGTCGCTAGCCGTCGCTTTATGCGTATGTACAGGCAACCAAAGAACCGAAAACACACTTCGTCTCTCCCCAAAATCACTTCAGCTCCTACACTGCCGACGCCCCAGCCGCGGCCCCCCGACGCGAGCTGCCGATCTTCCCATCGCAAAAGCCACAATGCTCCAAAACTTTAAGGTATGCTATTGCTTCTAATTTCAGCTTAATCTATGTTTAATCAAAACCCTAATTTTGTAAATTGGTTGATTATATGTGATAGAAATTGATGACTACGCGTTAATAGTTGTTCATAGTAGCGTATTGATTGATTTAGACATATGTTAAGAACCCTAATTCGGAAAATTAGTTAATTATAGGTTTGTTATTATGTAGTAGTTAATGATAATATTGTATTTGTTGAGTTGCTGATATTAATTAGTGGTTTGATTTTTTAATTCGTAATTAAAAATTAGGGTTTATTTATAATCCAAAAATTAGTGTAGATTACCGATTGATGTGGATATATAATTAAGTTTACGCGAATATTTGTTATAGTTAGTTAGAATAATGTTTATAATAGTTTGCACAAACATTAGTGTACAATTGTTGATTAATATGCTGCTAGATTGGTATAGTTAAACAGAAGTAATATTTTTTATTTAATTAGCGTGTGTGCATTCTAAGTATTAGTTGTTAGTATAAAATTAAATTATTATAGTTCATTACAAGTGCTAACATCTAATTTTCGTTTACAAAGTCGATAAAAAATTTAATTTGTTAGCTGAATTTTAAAATACGTTTTGAAATTTCAAATGTATTAAATAAAATATTTAAATGGTTAAATGAATTATATAACTTTGAAATGAGCATAACAACAACAAATATTATATTGAAATTAATTTTGGTAGAAAACTAAGAAATGAAAATAACAACAATAAATATTCTTGTTAAATCGATTTTGTAAAAAATGAAGAAATGAATATAATAACATTAAATAGTTTATAAAATAGTTTTTGTACTTTTTGTAGTTGTAGTTTTTATAGTTTATAAAATAACATTAAATCAATTTTATAAAATAGTTTTTGTAGTTGTTAAAATCGTAACTTATAGTTCCCGTTTATTGGATAAGGCATATTTTTCAAGTTACTGATAGTTCTCATGGATTTTGATTCATAATTAAATGAATTCTATTTGGCTACTAAAAAAATTTAAGATCATTATTTCACTACAGACCACTAACACTTCAATATTAATATTTTTTAATTTTTCTTTATTTATATGAACCCCTTAGAGAATTTTTGGCCCTGTCTGGCAAGTGTTGTATATGACCGTTATATGGATATTCGTTTTTCCACAGAACAGACGTCTATATTCATCTAAAACAACATTTGTTGGATTTGTCCCAGTATTTGGACAAGTTACAAACACAATAAAGTTATCATATTTTATAAATCATTTCAGTTTAAACAGTTCAAAAAATTTCGATGGCACTTTCTTATTTCCTTCTGTACACGCATTTGTGTACGATATAGGGGAAAAAGGGAAGTGCTGCCCAAATTTTATAGAATCGTTTAACCAGAAATGATTTATAAAATATGATTACGTTATTGTGTTTGTAATGGAAAGTAGGATAACCGTCCGTCAAAGTAAAAAAAAAACAATAAACTTAAGAATTGAAAATTTTAATGCAGTATTTATTTGAATTTGTTAAAATAGTAAAGGGTTATATATGAATTTTTACAAGACTTTAATATGAAGTGTTTTATTCAATCTTCTAACCTACTTTTTTCAAATCGAGAAATATGTTCGATTATTTTGTCGATCGTAGTTGGATGTATGAACCTCGAAAAGGTATGAAGGGATCAATAAAAGAACGTTTCTGTAATGATGTGCACGTATTTATTAGGTTTGCTCAAACTAATAATCGAAATAACATAGACATTCATTGTCCGTGTAGTAAGTGCAAACATCTGAAGCATTGGAAACCAAATTTTGTAGAAGTACATTTGTACTAATTTGGTTTTGTGCCGAATTATTACTTATGGGATCGTCATGGAGAACTTGTTCAACCTACACCTAATTGTGACGACCCGAAATTTTTGAACATTTGGAATGAGAATATTTAATTGATTTAAAATATTTCAAAGTTAATTTTAACTCGAATTCAAATATCACTATTTATTTGATAATTAAATTGTATTAAATAAGTTAGAATTGGGAAAAATGTGGAATCTGGAGTTTTAAGCCTGTTGAGAATAATTTGTAAGCTTATAAAATTTATATTGATAGTACTGAAGATAATAGAAGAGTTCAAATTGAATTTAACCGTGATTGTTCAGTTTTGAAATTTCATCATTTAAATTGAATTTAAAAATAGCCTTTCGAGGCACAGTCTCGGAATTTGACGAAACCAGTTCCACTGGATCCGTAGTATTGGATTATTATCGGATTTCAAATTTCGTATTGGTCGGAGTTAGTGTGTGAGCGTACGGTATACAAACGCGTTGAAAATTTAATTGATAATAATCTGAAGAAATTAAATTTAATTAGTCTAGCTTCTTGTATACGCCACTTCCTTTGACTTAAAACCGTGTTCCCTTGTTCTCTTGTAAAATCGCTGTAGCAAAGCGTCTTTAACACACTTCTCGTTCCTTTTATAATTGCCTGTATACCTCTCTATCGTTATTCAATTCGAGAAAGAGAATGGCCGTATAAAAAAAAGGGAGCTTTGAAAAAATAGGGGAAGTCGCCGTTGTTATTCTCAAATCTCGTTAAATCAAAACGAAGTCCTTCAAAAAAAAGGTAAGTCAACCGATTGGAACAATTTCCTCTTCCATTTTCTTCAGTAACCCAGATCAATTAAATGGCCGAACAAATCCTCAATATTAAATCGCTATCCCCCTATTCAAATAAGTCATCTCAATAAGCAGAAAACGAACGGCGACTATTCGTTGCATGGAGAGGGTCGCTGTGCTCCGATGGAAGGCACGGTTAGGGTTTCGGCTCGGCTAGGATTCAATGGAGGGGACGAGCTTGAGGTGTGATTGTAGTCGAGCACTTAATGCTCGCGTGGTGGATTTGATTGCGAGGGACTTCGCTGCGAAGTTGATGTAAGCGTGAACGATGTACGAGGATGAGGTCGGAGGGGGGGCGGGGTTTTGGGCGACGTTGCACTGAAGCTCGCGAGGACGTGGTGGAGGCTCACGACGAGGACGGGGTGGCGATGCCAGGGGCGCGCTTGGAATGGGAATAGATCGAAGTGAGGCTGGGTTCGTACTTGATCGAATGGCAGTGAGGTATATTGTTTTTTTTTTCAAATTAAATGAGTAGATGTTTATATATATATATATATACACACACACACACACACATAGAAAAAATATATTCAGTAGGGAATATATACATATAAATTTGGTAAATGTATACATAAACTTTGGAACAGAGGAAGAAAACAAAATTTTAATACCTTACAGTAAGGCAAAAGTACACAGTCACATTGTAACCCACTCTTTAATTTTTAAAGATGAATTTAGTAAGTTTGAAACCTGTACTAGTTTGGATTCTAAAAATATATATCTATAAAGAAGAGAAAAGTAATTGCAGCGGGTATAAGTTTCAATTTAAAGTTTAAAAGTACATATATGAATATGTACAGAAGAAAGTACACAGTGAGATTTACATAGGCAGACTATTTCAATAGACATATATACTCCTATTTTCATTTACTGGTCTAAATTTAAAAATATGCATTAGGGAGATTAGTTTGTTTAATTAACTTATTTAATTTATTTTAATTACTAAAAGATTTTTATTAAAGGAAAATTATTTCTTTAACTTAAAAAGTTAAGTAAATTTATTAAATGATAACTAAATTGCCCGATTTTACAAAGTATTAATAATCATATGATGTTTGTACAAGGTTTAAAACTATGAAGAAAACAAGTCGAGATTTGGATTGGGATTGCAAACATTAAAGGTGAGTTAATCTCACTCAGTTAAATTTAAATTTAAATGATTAAATTTAAATAATTGTTTGAATGGCTGAATTGATTGATGTGATATAGTATGATATTTTGGAATTGGCATATTATATTGTGCTAACATTTGTGGATGCAGGGAAAACAGGTTGGAGGTATTCAACTGGACCCCTCACATTTATTTAAATTATTTAATATTCTCTGTTGTGAGTATTTGATATCCTATGATGAGTTATATTGGAATATTGAATGTTATGGTTTGATTAGCTATTCGGGTATAATGAATTACCAAAATATATGAATTGGATTGTTGAAAAGAAATTAAAAGGAAGTAAATTTGTAAGCGATATAATTATAGAAGTTTGAATAAATTAAGAATGAATTGAAAAGAAATAGAAGTAATATGAAAATAATAATAAATAACTTCGAGTATGAAGAGAAATGGAATTTTTAATAAAATGAAATTGATGAATTGTAAACTTAAGTTATATCAATTAAAAATAAAATAAAGAATTATTTTAAAATTCGAAGTTTAAATTTATTTAAAAGAATAAAGAAGTAATTGAGAAATCTAAAAATTGGAATTTTTAGTTAAAGTATTTTTAAATCATAATCAAGAAATGAAATCTGAAATTAATAGATTCTGAATTAAAAGGGAATAAATTGGAAATCAATTTGGGAAATTGATTTAAGTGATTGAAGTTGGGATTTTTTTCTCTGGATAACCAAGTACATTTTTAAAGTAAATTTTTAAATAAACTTAAAGGTTTTAAAGTTGTTGTAAAAAGCAAGTTTTGGAAATTTATTACTTCTAAATATTTAAATTCTAAAGTAAGTATTTCTTTCAATCTATTATAGTTGTCATTACTTAAAAAGTGGCTTAGTATTTTGTTTTCAAAAGTGAAAATCTGGTTTTATATTTATAAAGTAACTTTATTTTCAAGTACTCATATAGTATGTATTTTTAACAAATTATTGAAGTAATTTAAATGTTTTAAAGTATATTTTCAAAGTAAAGTGTTTATAAATTATTTTAAAAATCTAGTTTTGTGCTTGGTGATTTCAGAGGAGATAGAAAATATTTGGGAAAGTTTATTCTGAAAAGAAAGATGATTTTGAAACTATTTTCAAAGGGTTGAAAATAGAAATATATCTTGTGAAGATATCTTGAGATAAATAAATAATTTGGAAATTATTTATTATGTGATGGATGTTGTGAATATTAATTGATAGTTAAATAACCGATTATCAATATTGGCCAACTGCGTTGATCGTTTCGAAGAGACCGGGATCGAGAATTATTTCTCGAAAACCACTTCGATCCGGTTTGTACATTTCGTGCGAAAAACGTGTTCGGAGTCGAAGATGGAGCAGTGAAGTGCAAGGGCTAGCCGCTACTAATCCTGAGGATATTTCGAAAATGGATGTAGTAGGAGTAGTGCCTTCGGTTCCGTTCGAACCCGGGACGGACTTGTATGGACGAATGCTTGCGAAACATCGGCGGGTGGGCGATGGGCATTCTAAGTAATATGTTCTAAAGGTAACGCTTAGCCTCAAGCCTCATCAGCCGGGAATGACTGAAAATCAGGGGATATGCAGCAAGGCTTCGTGGGTAGCCCCCACTTGAGAGTAAGGTCATCCCTGTCTAGATGTCCCTTTTTATTCGACTTAGTGGTGCGGTTGCTGATCCCAACCGTGGGGTGATCTTATTCGGAACTGTCCAGTAAGGGATGGGTCCGGCCTTGTGTTGCAGGGGATCGGGAGTGGTCCTCGGTACTGTGATCTAGACCATGTACTGTGACAGGTGGTACCCCAGTGCCCAGTCATTGTTGGAAATCCATTCTCCCTACAAGCCTTTTACGAGTTTTGTTTGTATTACCCACTTTTGTGGCTAGTAGCTGGAATTTAATGAATGTAACAATTTCAGCTATTTTATAAGTATTTGTATATAGACCCTATTATAATATCAGAGGATTTCTATAAAAATTGTTTTAGCTATCGTAAGGTAAAACCCCGACATGTTTATTTGTAGCGTGGTCTTATGAGATGCTTTTGTTTTCAAAGGATTTTTTAAACTTTAAAAATCAATTGGGTGTGATTTTCTCACGCTGGTATTCCAGACTGACTCGGGTATTATTTAACTGTAATGCTCGGGTCAGACCGAGTATTATAGGATACAGGATATGATGCTGTGGAGCTCAGGAGACGAGCTGGATGACGATACGTACTTCCGTACTTGTTTGTATATATATATATATTCCGCTGTGTTGAGTTGTTGTGTATCCATTTGTATGATATTGATGTTGGGCTGTGATTGATGTACTCTGATGATGTAATATATAAACAGATATATTTGATTTTGTGTAAAGATCATTATTATCTATTATATCTTATTCCGCTGCGATGGTTAGATTCTATTGTTGTTTTCTGTTTTCTCTCCTTCTACCTCTTCTTCTTTAACCTAAATGGTTCGTATTTCTGTGCAACTTGAGTTGATTTAGGTAGACTAGTGTTGACTCAAGGGGTACGGATTTGCGGGTCGTTATAGTTGGTATCAGAGCTTAGGTTGGTGATAACCTTGGCTCTGGTGGGAATTACTCATAGAATAGAGTCTATAGTATTCTAGAATGAGTTTGAGAGTATTAGTAGTATGAGCGCGTATTTGTTAGTGAATAAAAATTTGTTTTATATTGTGTTGACTTATCGGTTGAGTGTTTATGGATTCTGGTCGATAAATGGGACGCCATGTTATCGATAGGGATTTCTAAACTCTTAAACAAGGTAAACCGATACAGTATTGTTTTAAATAGGGTAAATGAAATAATTTTACCCAAATTATTTTTTGTATTTAAAGAAAATAATATTTCTTAAATCATTATAATATATATATGGATGCTTGGTTGATAGAAAGTGATAATATTAAATTATTATCATTGTATGAGAATTTAATAAGAAATTGGAATAATAACCAAGAATTAAGGAAAAATTTTATAAATAAATGGAATTTGTAAATGCGATTCATAATTGTCTAAGGAATTGAAACCATAATTTAAAAACTAAGAAATCAATTTGTATGCAATGAAATTTGTAAATATAAACTAAATGTGAATTATAGTGTGATTAATTAAAATAAGATAAAATTCCAAAGTAATGTTTGAATATAAATTTAAAGTATTTGGAATTTTTGAAAGAATTTTAGAAGTGAATAAAAGCATTGAACTCTTTTGGTCGCTAGAAAATAACTTCGGTGATGACTGTAGCATCATCGTTGTTCATTTTCAAGTCTCTGGAAGAGACATTGCTACCAAATTGTTTTAAATTGAAATTATTTGCAAATGATAGATTTGGTTTTAGAAATGCAAGGAATTTTGGATATAAGTGATTTCAACGGGAAGTTTGAAATGTAAAAACTATTTAAACTCTGGAATTTAGAATTGGATTGTGTGGAGTTATGTGGAATGGGAAAATTAGTCAGGATGGACTAAAAATAATTAATGTTTGGGAGTAAAATTTATTGGTTAAATATGGAATTGGTGAATGAATAAATGGATCAACTATTGTTCTTATAAAGTGAAGTTGATACTAGTAAGAAGAAATTTGAAAATTGTAATCTGGGAATTAAAATTTCTGAAAGTGAAGAAACTATATTTGAATTTAACTTGAAATAAGTTATATTAAATTGAAATTGAAATCGAATAAAATTGGATTGAAATAAATTTAGCTGAGTATAGATAATATTGAATGGAATAAAATTCTACTCAAACAAATAAATGTAAAAATCCAAACTTGGGATATAAAATAAGATTGAACTCAAGGAAATCAAATAAAATGATTTTCAAGATAAATGAAACAGGAAATCAATATTGGATTGAAATTGGATTATAGTTGGAAGTGTTGTTGAAAAAATTTGAATTGGACTAAAATGGATATAGTGTGAAATATAAACAAATCCAATTCAAGCATAAATTGAATTGCCTTATTATTAATGAATTTAACAATGAATTGTTGATGTAAATTAAAATTTATTTAAAAGAATAAACTAATTGAATAAAATAGTGAAATGGTTGGGATTTGATAAAAGGAAAATCAAATCAAATAGTGTGAATAGGCAATAGAGTTTGGAAATAAAGTTTGAGTTGTATGGAATTGGGTTAAAATAAAAATGATTGGAGATGAAAATAAATCCAATTCGAGTATGAATAAATTAAAAATGAGAATGAACTTAAAGGTTAATAGAAGTTGGTTGAATAGAATAAACTGAAGTTATTGGGTGTAATAGTTGAAGAAAAATAAATAACTTAAGTAAATTATGAGATGGTTATTGGTTGTCGGGTTTAATAAAAGGGTTTGGGATTAAATTTTTAGATATGAAAAAAAAAATGCAGTGAAAAGTTTGTGAATAAATTAAAATGGAAATGCAACTATATGGTTTGTAAATAAGCTAGATTGGAATGGAATTTATATACATTTGGGTTGGAGTCGATGTAAATTGGGTATAAAGCTTATGTTATTATTTATTCAATAATATTGTCGAATTGCTTTAGAAAATTGTTGTTCGACGTAAACGGAAGTAAACAAATCATATGAATCAATACCTGTTTAATAAATTGATGTTGGCATCAATTAGAATGAATATGGGTTTGTTTTTCTTAAAACGAATTAAATATAAGCGAGTAAGTTGTAAATCGCTTAAACTGAATGAAATGATTTGTGAATTGGTTGTAATCTATGGTAGTAAGTGTCGGAACCTTGCATATATGCTAATGGAAATTATATAACATGCTTTATATGTGAAATCTGTGTGTTTGGTATTGAAAGTAATTGAAATGTTAATAAATCGCATATATTTAGTACTTACATTTTTAAATTGAGTAGTACAGGTTCATGGAAGCCATATGGATGGATTTGATCGTGCTAAATGCAAATTAAATAAGCCGCTTGCTTAAAAATGCTAAATAAAGGTACGCTTACGCAAAAAAATTCAAAATAGGAGATATGAACTGCATATATTGATATATATTATGATTTCCGGCCTGAGGCCAATGTATATATATATCTGTGCATCCTGCGATATCGCAGAAGTTCCTCCGTACAAAGCTGCAAAAATTTTCGGAAATTTTGGGGGTTAGAATTACTTTTAAATTTTCACTAACAATAAAGGATTTAAAATTAGTAAGCAAATAGATTTAAAATTGAATATAGAAATCTGAGTTAAAAGTGTGAATGTAAAGTAAAGTGAAATCGAAGAAACTAAAGAAAGTAAAGTTTGCAAATAAACTTCAATTGAGATTTAAATTAATTAGTAAGTGAAACTAACTCAATATTCAAAATGGAAGCCAAATTGAATTTAAATGGAATTGTAAAGGTAAAGGCGAATAGAAATGAATATGAATTTCAAGGGTGAAGTGAAATTAAATATAAGAAGTATGTAAACTATTTACATTGAACTTAAGAAATGAAGGATGAAATTCTTAAGTAAATTTGATATTGAGGGAATTATTCCAAACGAATAATTGAATGAAAATTAACTGGAGGTTGTGAATGTGAGGATTGTGAAAAAGGTGAATAACCATCAAAATAAATGTGAATAAAAAAAATAAATTGATATAGTTGATAATTAATTGGGGCAAATACGCACGTATACTATTTTATTCGCATAGCTATTTGATCCAGAATCCGAACACAGAATTTCGAGATAGTTATATCGATCCGAGTTAGGATTTTTCACTCGATTTTCGACGGCGAACCTGGATATGGATTGTTGATTGATTCTGTAAATTCTCTATCATAGTTTACGGCTATGCAAGGAGAATGACGGTTTCTGATCAAGAAACAAGATCTGAGTCCGCACTAGAAAGTCGAGTGGACGATAATAGTTCGGAAGTGGAATTGTGTGATCGAATAAGCGATCAATTTGATATTGCGTATGGATGGTATATGTACATCATATGGGCTTGAATGAATAGATATTGAAAATTTGTAAAGGAATGTATAAAATGGCGTTGAAGCTGTAATTGGATATTATTGCTAAATGGGATTTCTGATTTTAGATGATGAAATTTAATGGCCCAACAAAAAGGTACGTGTTTAAAATTATGTATGGAATTTGAATGATTGGGTTTTTGGATCTAGCCACTTGGCTTTTTGTTTTCTTTTGAGATTTGGGGGCCGTAGAGCCATTTTGTAGTTGTACCGAGCTAGCCGCGCAAAGGAGACGCTGGCAAAAAATTTCGGAAATTTAGGGAGTTAGAAAAATTTTAAGAAAATTTTGATAACATAAAATTTGAATTTAAGTATAAATTTCAATTGATAAGTAGGTGATATTGTTTGGGACTTATGGATAAGTTGAAAGGTTAGAAAGGAAGTTGGGGTGTCTTTGATTAAAAGATTGTTTTGGCAAGTTGATGAGAATTTTTGGTTTTAGAAAATAGTAATGGGTTTTGGATCATTCTTCCTGACTAGTAATTTCGGGGATGAAATTCTTTTAAGGGGGGAGGAATGTGACGACCCGAAATTTTTGAACATTTGGAATGAGAATATTTAATTGATTTAAAATATTTCAAAGTTAATTTTAACTCGAATTCAAATATCACTATTTATTTGATAATTAAATTGTATTAAATAAGTTGGAATTGGGAAAAATGTGGAATCTGGACTTTTAAGCCTGTTGAGAATAATTTGTAAGCTTATAAAATTTATATTGATAGTACTGAAGATAATAGAAGAGTTCAAATTGAATTTAACCGTGATTGTTCAGTTTTGAAATTTCATCGTTTAAATTGAATTTAAAAATAGCCTTCCGAGGCACAGTCTCAGAATTTGACGAAACCAGTTCCATTGGATTCGTAGTATTGGATTATTATCGGATTTCAAATTTCGTATTGGTCGGAGTTAGTGTGTGAGCGTACGGTATACAAACGCGTTGAAAATTTAATTCATAATAATCTGAAGAAATTTAATTTAATTAGTCTAGCTTCTTGTATACGCCACTTCCTTTGACTTAAAACCGTGTTCCCTTGTTCTCTTGTAAAATCGCTGTAGCAAATCGTCTTTAACACACTTCTCGTTCCTTTTATAATTGCCTGTATACCTCTCTATCATTATTCAATTCGAGAAAGAGAATGGCCGTATAAAAAAAATGGGAGCTTTGAAAAAATAGGGGAAGTCGCCGTTGTTATTCTCAAATCTCGTTAAATCAAAACGAAGTCCTTCAAAAAAAAAGGGAAGTCAACCAATTGGAACAATTTCCTCTTCCCTTTTCTTCAGTAACCCAGATCAATTAAATGGCCGAACAAATCCTCAATATCAAATCGCCTTCCCCATATTCAAATAAGTCAGATCGATAAGCAGAAAACGAACGACGACTATTCGTTGCGTGGAGAGGGTCGTTGTGCTCCGATGGAAGGCACGGCTAGGGTTTCGGCTCGGCTAGGATTCAATGGAGGGGACGAGCTTGAGGTGTGATTGTAGTCGAGCACTTAATGCCCGCGTGGTGGATTTGATTGCGAGGGACTTCGCCGCGAAGTGGATGTAAGCATGAACGATGTACGAGGCTAAGGTCGGAGGGGGGGTTTGGGCTACGTTGCACTGAAGCTCGCGAGGACGTGGTGGAGGCTCACGACAAGGACGGGGTGGCGATGCCAGGGGCGCGCCTGGAATGGGAATAGATCGAAGTGAGGCTGGGTTCGTACTTGATCGAATGGCAGTGAGGTATATCGTTTTTTTTTCAAATTAAATGAGTAGATGTTTATATACACACACACACACACATAGAAAGAATATATTCAGTAGGGAATATATACATATAAATTTGGTAAATGTATACATAAACTTTGGAACAGAGGAAGAAAATAAATTTTTAATACCTTAAGGTGAGGCAAAAGTACACAGTCACATTGTAACCCACTCTTTAATTTTTAAAGATGAATTCAGTAAGTTTGAAACCTATATTAGTTTGGATTCTAAAAATATATATCTATAAAGAAGAGAAAAGTAATTGCAGCGGGTATAAGTTTAAATTTAAAGTTTAAAAGTACATATATGAATATGTACAAAAGAAAATACACAGTGAGATTTATATAGGCAGACTATTTCAATATACATATATACTCCTATTTTCATTTACTGGTCTAAATTTAAAAATATGTATTAGGGAGATTAGTTTGTTTAATTAACTTATTTAATTTATTTTAATTAATAAAAGATTTTTATTAAAGGAAAATTATTTCTTTAACTTAAAAAGATAGTTAAGTAAATTTATTAAATGATAACTAAATTGCCCGATTTTACAAAGTATTAATAATCATATGTTGTTTATACAAGGTTTAAAACTATGAAGAAAACAAGTCGAGATTTGGATTGGGATTGCAAACATTAAAGGTGAGTTAATCTCACGCAGTTAAATTTAAATTTAAATGATTAAATTTAAATAATTGTTTGAATGGCTGAATTGATTGATGTGATATAGTATGATATTTTGGAATTGGCATATTATATTGTGCTAACATTTGTGGATGCAGGGAAAATAGGTTGGAGGGATCCAACTGGACCCCTCACATTTATTTAAATTATTTAATATTCTCTGTTGTGATTATTTGATATCCTATGATGAGTTATATTGGAATATTGAATGTTATGGTTTGATTAGATATTCGGGTATAATGAATTACCAAAATATATGAATTGGATTGTTGAAAAGAAATTAAAAGGAAGTAAATTTGTAAGCGAAATAATTATAGAAGTTTGAATAAATTAAGAATGAATTGAAAAGAAATAGAAGTAATATGAAAATAATAATAAATAACTTCGAGTATGAAGAGAAATGGAATTTTTAATAAAATGAAATTGACGAATTGTAAACTTAAGTTATATCAATTAAAAATAAAATAAAGAATTATTTTAAAATTCGAAGTTTAAATTTATTTAAAAGAATAAAGAAGTAATTGAGAAATCTAAAAATTGGAATTTTTAGTTAAAGTATTTTTAAATCATAATCAAGAAATGAAATCTGAAATTAATAGATTCTGAATTAAAAGGGAATAAACTGGAAATCAATTTGGGAAATTGATTTAAGTGATTGAAGTTGGGATTTTTTTCTCTGGATAACCAAGTACATTTTTAAAGTAAATTTTTAAATAAATTTAAAGGTTTTAAAGTTGTTGTAAAAAGCAAGTTTTGGAAATTTATTACTTCTAAATATTTAAATTCTAAAGTAAGTACTTCTTTCAATCTATTATAGCTGTAATTACTTAAAAAGTGACTTAGTATTTTGTTTTCAAAAGTGAAAATCTGGTTTTATATTTATAAAGTAACTTTATTTTCAAATACTCATATAGTATGTATTTTTAACAAATTATTGAAGTAATTTAACTTAAATGTTTTAAAGTATATTTTCAAAGTAAAGTGTTTTCAAATTATTTTAAAAATCTAGTTTTGTGCTTGGTGATTTCAGAGGAGATAGAAAATATTTGGGAAAGTTTATTCTGAAAAGAAAGATGGTTTTGAAACTATTTTCAAAGGATTGAAAATAGAAATATATCTTGTGAAGATATCTTGAGATAAATAAATAATTTGGAAATTATTTATTGTGTGATGGATGTTGTGAATATTAATTGATAGTTAAATAACCGACTATCAATATTGGCCAACTACGTTGATCGTTTCGAAGAGACCGAGATCGAGAATTATTTCTCGAAAACCACTTCGATCCGGTTTGTACGTTTCGTGCGAAAAACGTGTTCGGAGTCGAAGATGGAGCAGTGAAGTGCAAGGGCTAATCGCTACTAATCCTGAGGATATTTCCAAAATGGATGTAGTAGGAGTAGTGCCTTCGGTTCCATTCGAACCCGGGACGGACTTGTATGGACGAATGCTTGCGAAACATCGTCAGGTGGGCGATGGGCATTCTAAGTGAAACGTTCTAATCTTAGCCTCAAGCCTCATCAACCGGGAATGACTGAAAATCAGGGGATATGCAGCAAGGCTTCGTGGGTAGCCCCCACTTGAGAGTAAGGTCATCCCTATCTAGATGTCCCTTTTTATTCGGCTTAGTGATGCGGTTGCTGATCCCAACCGTGGGGTGATCTTATTCGAAACTGTCCAGTAAGGGATGGGTCCGGCCTTGTGTTGCAGGGGATCGGGAGTGGTCCTCGGTACTGTGATCTAGACCACGTACTGTGGCAGGTGGTACCCTAGTGCCTAGTCATTGTTGGAAATCCATTCTCCCTACGAGCCTTTTACGATTTTTGTTTGTATTACCCACTTTTGTGGCTAGTAGCTGGAATTTGATGAATGTAATAATTTCGGCTATTTTATAAGTATTTGTATATAGACCCTATTATAATATCAGAGGATTTCTATAAAAATTGTTTTAGCTATCGTAAGGTAAAAACCCGACATGTTTATTTGTGGCGTGGTCTTATGAGATGCCTTTGTTTTCAAAGGATTTTTGAAACTTTAAAATCAATTGGGTGTGATTTTCTCACGCTGGTATTCCAGACTGACTCGGGTATTATTTAACTGTAATGCTTGGGTCAAACCGAGTATTATAGGATACAGGAAATGATGCTGTGGAGCTCAGGAGACGAGCTGGATGACGATACGTACTTCCGTACTTGTTTATATATATATATATTCCGCTGTGTTGAGTTGTTGTGTATCCATTTGTATGATATTGATGTTGGGCTGTGATTGATGTACTTTGATGATGTAATATATAAACAGATATATTTGATTTTGTGTAAAGATCATTATTATCTATTATATCTTATTCTGCTGCGATGGTTAGATTCTGTTGTTGTTTTCTGTTTTCTCTCCTTCTACCTCTTCTTCTTTAACCCGAATGGTTCGTATTTTTGTGCAACTTGAGTTGATTTAGGTAGAATAGTGTTGACTCAAGGGTTACGGATTTGCGGGTCGTTACACTAATCCTGTAGTGTTAGAGGATGATAGTACTATAACCAATCCTATAGAAAGCATGGTGCAAGATGCTGCAAGATCAACGTTTCCTACCTTTGACCATGGTGATGATGGGAACGAAAATCTTGACGAAGAGCCGACCGTGGAAGCTAAATTTTTTTTATGATTTATTGGATTCTGCTAAGAGGCCAATATAGGATGGATGTATAAGCGGAACCGAATTATCTGTAACCGCCGAATACATCACTATGAAATCGAAATTTAATCTTACAGAAGCTGCATTTACAGCAGTTGTACAAACTACAAAACGACACATGCCACCTAATAATTTGATGTGTGATAGTCATTATAAAGTAAAAAAACTTATGTCCGCTTTTGGATTGCCGTACTAGAAGATAGATACATGTGTAAAAGGTTGCATGCTGTATTGGAAGGAAGACGCTCATCTTACTAAATGCAGAATATGTAACGAGGAAAGATACAAACCAAGAAAAAAGAAAGTAAAAGAGTTCCATATAAGAGGATGCATTATTTATCCATCACTCCCAGACTTCAACGGTTATATGCATCTTCTGCTACAGCATGTCATATGCGATGGCACGCTATGAGAACACCAGAAGAAGGAACTTTGATACATCCATCTGATGGAGAAGCATGGAAACATTTCGATAAGACTTATCCTCAATTTGCGGCAGAGAGCTGTAATGTTAGGCTAGGCTTATGTACGAATGAGTTTTCGCCATTTTCTCAGTTTGGTAGTAAATATTCGTCATGGCCTATTATTATTACTCCTTATAATTTACCTCCATGGATGTGTATGAAAACTCTATATATGTTTCCAACAATTGTCGTTCCCGGTCCCGATGATCCGACTCAAGGAATTGATGTTTATCTTCAACCACTAATCGACGAGTTGAAAACACTGTGGCATGAAGGAGTTGAAACATACGACATTTAGAGAAAAAGGAATTTTCGTATGTTTGCTTCTTTGTTATGCACTATTAGTGATTTTCCAGCGTATGGCATGCTTTCAGGTTGGAGCACATCTGGATGTCTAGCTTGCCCTTATTGTATGGATGAAACACGAGCATTTTCATTAAAGTATGGAAAGAAAATTTCTTGTTTTGACTGTCATCGGTGTTTTCTACATATCAATCATAAATTTAGAACGGATAAAAAGAACTTTAAAGCTAACAGTGTAGAGAGTATGCTACCACCTAAGGTTTGGACAAGTGAAAAGGTATATGAAATTGTAAAAGACTACCCAAAGCTACATGAAACTAGGGTACAGGTTGAGATTCCAGGTAAATCGGACATTCATAACTGGTGCAAGCAAAGTATATTCTGGGAGTTACCATACTGGAAAAATCTCCTACTCTGACATAACATTGACGTCATGCACAACGAAAAAAACGTGTTTGACAACGGGTTTAATACAATTTTGAATGTAAAGGGGAAAACCAAGGACGATGCGAATTCAAGATGTGATATATTACACTTTTATAAGCGGCCCAAACGTCAATTATGCGACGATAATAAGAAACCCAAACCATGTTATGATCTAGACAATAAGCAAGTAAAACTCGTTCTAAAGTGGGTGGAAGGACTAGATGTCCTGATGGGATTTCTTCTAACCTTCGTAGATGTGTTGACTTTAAAAACAGTAATTGAGTGGGATGAAAAGTCACGATTGCCACATTATGATGGAGTATTTTTTTCCCATGATTTTTAAAGAACTGCTGCCTGCAAAAATATGGAGTATTATAACAGAATTGAGTATGTTTTATAAACAGCTTTGTTTTACGACGTTAAAGGTAGATCGTATACGTAAACTTCAAGCAGAAATTCCTATACATCTATGCAAACTGGAGAAAATATTTCCGCCTAGTTTTTTTAATGTAATGGAGCATTTACCTGTTCATCTTCCATCTGAAGCACTCGTTCGTGGTCCTGTGCAATATGGATGGATGTATCCATTTGAAAGGTAATTTAATTAATTTCGGTTTTTGTACCACTATATGAATTTAATTAATTTTGTTTTAGGTACCTGAATCATTTGAAGAAAAAAATTAGACAAAAAGCACGAGTAGAAGGTTCAATTTGCAAATCGTACCTTGAAGAAGAAGCTTCATTTTTTTTCTCTCATTAATTCGGTAACAATGTGAACTTATCCTTTGTAAGTGTTCCCCGTAATGAAGACACTATTCAGTAGGATTCTTCTCAAACAGTGTTATCTATTTTTAGACAACATGGAAGACCTGCTAGAAAATGTGTGGAAATATGGTTAGATGATAGAGATTACCATGTGGCAAACACATATGTTCTTTTAAATTGTGATGAAGTTGCACCATTTGTCAGGTAATTATAAATTCATATATAATTCAATTACACATTTATATATTAATTATAAAGGAATATAATACATATTTGCAGCATATACGAATCACAACATCCATCTGGTGATCTTAGTAAACAATTTGCTGGATGGTTTTCAAACTACGTTCATGATACAGAAAACTGTGTTGTTGACGAAGGATTACGACATCTTGCTATTGGACCAAAATGAAATGTCAAGACTTATCAAATATTCTTAATCAATGGATTTAAATTCAACACCAAAGATTACGGTGCTGAAAAATTAACATATAACAGTGGTGTATTTGTCAAAGGAAGTGATGATCCAGAGGAGCATATAAAAGGTTTTTACGGCGTCTTAACACAAGTTTTAGAGTTGACATATTATATACAACCTGCAGAGAAAGTTTTTTTATTCAAATGCAACTTGTTTAGCAATGTTCCTGGCTCTGAAATTAACGTGCACAAAGATTATAAGCTAATTGAAATAAGGCATACGTCGCATTTATATAAGTATGATCCTTTTGTATTAGCTAAGCAAGCTTTACAAGTTTATTTTGCTCCATATCCGTCCTTAAAAAAGATAAAGCAGACTGGTGAGCTGTTTTTAAAACTAAGGCAAGATATACGTTTGATGGAAATAATATTCCAGATAAAGTAGCATATCAAGCAGATCTCAAGCCAAATACTGAAATATTGATAATCGATGACAGTGATGTAGTGTCGTTGACTGATGAAGCGAATGTTTTAATAGATGCATTTGTAAGTGTTAGTCCATGAGATGATGGTTTTGATGACAACAACTTTAGAATAGATTATAAAATATAAATACTAACATTGTATGTTTAAATATATATGTATATGCAGGATTTAATCATGTAGGTACTAAGAATGAAGACTATACAGTATAGAGATTCAAGATATCAAGATATCAAGATAGAAGACTCATGAGTATCAAGATTATCAAGAGTTCAAGATTTCAAGGATAAGTGTTTTTTATTAGGAATTTTTGTTAAAACTCGTAGAAAAGCACTGACATCTTAAAATCCAATTTATTCGTGGAATGGAATTCACTTCGAGCCCGTTAAAGGGATATAACCCTAAGTAGGATGGAACCTACGAAAATCTAGTGGAACATTGTTTTGTATCCACTAATTTTAATTCAAATGATTTTACAAAATTATCTTGTTTTCAAAATGATTTCAAAACTTTCCTTTTAAAAGATTCAAAACCATTGATCCTGATTTTAAATAATTTAGCCTAAAAAACATCTTTATTTTCAAAGTCAAATTATTCTTGATTTTAAACTATCTTTTTTATAATATATATAACTTTTAAATATTTATACTTATATTTAAATATAAAATTATAGTTAAATTCTATATATATTATTCTTTATATTTGCGTATGAATTTCAACTATAGTCAAGTATATTTATAAAGTTAAAATAGTTTTTATATAAGATAAAGGTTATTTTCAAAGAAATTCAAAACATCATAAAATTCTTTGGGATGTCGACATGCCTATGGGTACCATGTCGACATGGTTATAGTTTGATTCAAAAATTCAAATTTCAAAAGAAGTGTCCATTCGCCATAACTCTTCATGAATGGTCATGGTTGTTTTTCTTCTATAAATAGGGGTCAGTTTCAACGAATTTTTAATCACTTTTTTCTGGTTTTCACTCTTCTTCTTCTTCTTCCACATTTCTTAATACATATTCTTATCATTACTCCGCCGAAATCAACATTGAATCATACTCGATTACTTCTAGTTTGATTCTCTATCACTATCTCTACAAGGTTCTCACTGCTATTCAGTATTATAGACTTCTTTGTAATCTATTAAGCGAGAAAAGGTGTGATTGTAGCCTTGGAAATCAATCAAAAGGGAAAAGGTGTGATTGTAGGCTTGGTAAATCAGTTGGGTAAACTTGTGGCCCGGAAATCAAGTATCTCTACCCAGAGGATCGAAATTCTGGAGGGTGTATCTCGTAGCCTTGAAACCGAGGGTGTAATTGTACGATTGCTGTTGAAAGGAAATCCGTACTTGTGTTGCGGGACTGGATGTAGGGTAACTCCGAACCAGTATAAAATCCGGTGTGTTCTTTCCTTTACTGCTTTTATTTTATTTCTACATCTATGTTTGTTTCTGTGATTATTCCTGTTTCTGTATATTGCATACTTTTGTGTTTAAATTAACATAAATTCAAAAAGATTTAGTAGTTCTTTATTAACACTATTCACTCCCCCTCTAGTGTTAATCCTAGCCTTAAGATCCGTAATCCGCATTTCTAACAATTGGTATCGGAGCAAGGTTTTCAAAGTTTCATAATCTGATTTTTGAAAAGTTTTCAAAATGGCTAACAACACTGGTACTGTTACTAACACTAGTATCTTTGTCACTAGTTCATTTGTAGAGGGTCAGTCTACTGTCAGACCCCCACTTTTTAATGGCAGTAATTATGCATATTGGGCGTGTAGGATGAAAATATATTTACAATCTATAGGGTTAGACACTTTAAATATCATACAAATTGAATAGTCTGAACCCACAACCGATTTTGCACAGTGGAATGCTGAGCAAAAGACTATTGCAAAAAATAATTCTAAGGCAATGAATATTCTATTTTGTTCACTAGATAGAAATGAATTCAATAGAGTGTCAGTTTGTAGGTCTGCATATGAAATCTGGAAAACTTTGCAAGTTATTCACGAAGGAACAAGCAAAGTTAAACAAACCAAAATTTCCATGCTTATAAATTAGTTTCAATTATTTAAAGTGAATGCTAATGAGTCTATTTTAGATATGTATAGTAGATTTCAGGATATTGTGCATTCTCTAATATCTTTGGAAAAGGAATTTTCTGAAGAAGATCAGTCAGAAAATTTTTAAACTCTCTAACTCCAGAATGGGATCAAAAGACACTTGCGATCGAAGAGGCAAATGACATCAGTATTTTGAAGATAGAAGAATTAATTGGAAATCTAATGTCGTATGAAGTTCAAATGATCGGGAGAAGAGAAAGTAAAGCATCTGAAAAGAAATCAATGGCATTCAATGCATTGACTGATGGACCAGACTCAAACAGCGATAATGATGAGAAGATAGCCTTTATGACCAGAAATTTTAGGAAATTCCTGAAATACAGAAAGATGAATAATCTCAAGAGAAACAACTCCAAGAATTCTAGAAATCAGAATATAGTGCCAAATAATGACAAGTGTTACAACTGTGATAAACCAGGCCACTTCAAAAGAGACTGTCTGTATCTAGATAGACAGAATCCTCCTATGAACAATGAACCAGCAAAGAAACGGAAGCGTGCATTTACTGTTACTCTAGATGACTCAGACTCGTCCTCAAGCGATGATGATCAGAAGACAGATAATTCGACCTTGTGTTTCACAGCTGTTAACGACTCCGACGAATTCATAGACACGGACTCAAAAAAGGTTCACGTTTACAATACAGTTGGTTGAAATTGCTTGCTTAGAATTAGTTGCTTGATTGTTTGATTGATTGATTTTGAATTGGTGTGTTTTTTGAAGTTTAAAATTTATTTTCTATTTTTTATTATTTTTATTATTATTTTTATTATTTTTAATACTATTTAAAATATACTATAAGTATAATAATATTTCAGAAATATATAATAGACATTAATAATAATTTTTATATTAGAGACCTTAGGAAAAATCAATTCATGAAAATTCAAAAGCACATGTCGACATGGTCCCTACCATGATGTCCACATGGCTACCTGAATTTGAATTTTAAAATTTGAATTCAAATGTTTGAATTTCCCTCCACCTTTTCACTTCATTCAATTCTCTGAAAAGATACCTTTCGACCAGAGAATATGTCCTTTGAGAATCTATTTATTCACTATCTTTTATCATATCTTTTCACTCTCATTTTCAAATTCATATCTTCAAGCTTCTACTCTCTACTTTAATGGATTCTTCAAGCAACCCCTCCACCACGAGAATTTTCAAAAAAATCAAAGAGCAATTATTCAATGATCCGGAGGCAATTAAAGCATACATCAATTATACTAGTTATGCCAAAGTCCATCCCAGAAAATTTGCTATTTTTCAAGATTTTTCTTCTTATGAAATTGATTCTCTTTTTGCAAACAATGGTGTTCTTAGTCTTATTGACTCTTCTCAAAATTATTTTGTTTGCTATCCTAATCTTGTCAAAATTTTCTATGCGAATTTAAATCGCGGATTTTATGTTGGAAATGAAAATGAAATTTGGAGTAGTGTCAAAGGCATTCAAATTGTTTTGAATTGTGATCTTTTGGGTATCATTCTCAATTGCAAGAGTTCGGGAATGGATATTTCTAACTTTAAAATCGATGAACATGATCGTGGGATATTTCATCACATTTTCGAAAGAGATGATGATTTTGATTTTAAAAATAGAAATTTTCAACCAAAAGCAAGAATTGCTAATATTCTTTTGCAACATACTTTGACCCCAAGATTGGGAAATTTTAACAATGCTACTTCAAAAGTTTGCAAAGCTCTTTTTGCTATTTTTGGAAATTATGACATAAATTGGACGCAAGTTATTTTGGATGAACTTCGTCCTAAAAATCTTGAAATGGGTGAAAATACTTTATACCATGGAATTTATCTCACTCGTATTTTTAACTATTTTGAAGTGGATTTCAAAGGCGAAGAATTTGTCTCTAGAAAATTTTTCAATCATTCCAACATTTCACTTATGAAAATTCCATTTGTGTTTCAACCATATGAGACCCTTACCGAAAAGGAAGAGCGTTTGGCTCATGAGGAAATGGAAGAAGAAGAAGAAGAAGGGAATGAAATGGAAATTAAAGAAGGTGAACTTCTTTGGAAAGCATCGAATATCCTTCCAATCCATCCAACAAAACCCTTTTCAACAACCAAAAGATTATTGTGGAGAATCAACGGATTCTAAAACGATCCGTTAGTAAAAAGTTGGATAATATTTCTTCGAAGATGAACAAGTTCTTTTCCAAAGTCAGCAAGAAACTTGGACTATTTTCATCATCTTCATCCTCTAACTAGTTTTATCTTTTCGTATCTTATTGTATTTGTTTTAGTTTGCTTTATTTCGAATGTTCATGTAGTTTGTTGTGTGCTTAATCATTGTATTATCGTAGTATGCAATGAAATGAAATTTCCTTTCTGTTATCTACTTTACCTTATCCCTAGAATAAATGTTAGTATATTATATAAATTTATATATATACACAGTTATTCACAAAATCAAATTTGTCATAAATTTTCACTAAACCATGTCGACATCCCCTATAAGACCATATCGACATGTACTGGTCAGAAATGACAATTGATTTTGAATTTGAAATTTGAATAATTACCAAATGTCTATTCATTTCAAACGAATTTCTACATCTATAAATACCTGTTTCTTCCAGAATTCTTCACTGAAATTTATTTCTTATCATCTATATCCTCTATTTCTATCACAAATTCAACTATGGCTAATCCTATTCACAATTTATTCGAAAATCTTGAAGAAACTCTTAATTTGTTCAAGAATATTCTGTCGTTTATTCTGCGAAACTAGCGTCACTTAGAATTGAGTCAAATGCATATGATCAAGGAACAAGAAAGGCACTTCGATGCAATTCGGTGGATGATCTCATCTCTGCACAAGGATGATAACGAAGCACATCCTCCTGTCTCTCTCACCAATGACAATGATAATTGGGATGCTATTAAGACAGACCCAATCTTTGGAGAAGAAGGATGGATGGAAGTTCCACGTAACGTTTGATTTTTTATTTGTTTGATTTGTATGAATTGATTTGTTTTGAATTGATACTTTGTGTGGATTGATTTCTTATTGATTTGAAGATTGGTGTGTAAAACATATATGTATACATTGAAATGTATATAATCTTTAATTAGTTATCATGTTTATAAGTATAATTATTTCTTAATCTATATATTCCGTTGTATAGTTTATCAATGCAGGTACTGAAGTCCAGGAATGAGGGGGAGTAAGTTTTGATTGATGACAAAGGGGGAGAAATATAAAATATGGTAGGCAGGCAAAGATTAAGGGGAAGTTATTTGTTTTAGGGAGAGTAATTAGGATAGAAGTAATATTTATAAAAAAAGGTTGTCTTCATCGAAAAGGGGAAGATTGTTAGTGTATGAGATGATGGTTTTGATGACAACAACCTTAGAATAGATTATAAAATATAAATACTAACATTATAAGTTTAGATATATATGTATATGCCGGATTTAACCATGCAGGTACTAAGAATGAAGACTATACAGTATAGAGATTCAAGATATCAAGATAGAAGACTCATGAGTATCAAGATCATCAAAGTTCAAGATTTCAAGGATAAGTATTTTTTATTAGGAATTTTTGTTAAAACTCGTAGAAAAGCATTGGCATCTTAAAATTCAATTTATTCATGGAATGGAATCCACTTCGAGCCAGTTAAAGGGATGGAACGCTAAGTAGGATGGAACGTACAAAAATCTAGCGGGACATTGTTTTGTATCCACTAATTTTAATCAGAATGATTTTACAAAATTATCTTGTTTTCAAAATGATTTCAAAACTTTCTTTTTTAAAGATTCAAAACCATCGATCCTGATTTTAAATAATTTTAGCCTTAAAAAACATCTTTATTTTCAAAGTCAAATTACTCCTGATTTTAAACTATCTTTTTAATAATATATTTAACTTTTAAATATTTATACTTAGATTTAAATATAAAATTATAGTTAAATTCTATATATATTATTCTTTATATTTACTTATTAATTTCAACTATAGTCAAGTATGTTTATAAAGTTTAAAATAGTTTTTATATAAGATAAAGGTTATTTTCAAAGAAATTCAAAACATCATAAAATGCTTTGGGACGTCGACATGCCTATGGGTATCATGTCGACATGGTTATATTTTGATTCAAAAATTCAAATTTCAAAAGAAGTGTCTATTCGCCATAACTCTTCATGAATGGTCATGGCTGTTGTTCTTCTATAAATATGGGTCAGTTTCAACGAATTTTTAATCACTTTTTTCTGGTTTTCACTCCTCTTCTTCTTCTTCCACATTTCTTAATACATATTCTTATTATTACTCTGCCGAAATCAACATTGAATCATACTCGATTACTTCTAGTTTGATTCTCTATCACTATCTTTACAAGGTTCTCACTGTTATTCAGAGTTATATAGACTTCTTTGTAATCTATTAAGCGAGAAAAGGTGTGATTGTGGCCTTGGAAATCAATCAAAAGGGAAAAGGTGTGATTGTAGCCTTGATAAATCAATTAGGTAAACTTGTGGCCTGGAAATCAAGTATCTCTACCCAGAGGATCGAAATTCTGGAGGGTGTATCTCGTAGCCTTGAAACCGAGGGTGTAATTGTACGATTGCTGTTGAAAGGAAATCCGTACTTGTGTTGCGGGACTGGATGAAGGGTAACACCGAACCAGTATAAAATTCGGTGCGTTCTTTCCTTTACTGCTTTTATTTTATTTCTGCATCTGTGTTTGTTTCCGTGATTATTCCTATTTCTGTATATGGCATACTTTTGTGTAACATAAATTCAAAAAGATTTAGTAATTCTTTATTAATACTATTCACTCCCCACCCTCTAGTGTTAATCCTAGCCTTAAGATCCGTAATCTGCATTTCTAACAGTAAGTACTGAAGAAAATGATATAAAGTACGAGACCGAGTCTGAATTAGAATATGATGAAGACTGATCATAGATGGCATCGCTTGTCGTTAAGTGTGAGCTATGTATTAACAATAATGACTATGTTCTGTAACATTCTGAGCTATGTAATAATAATCATGACTATATATGATTTGTATCATTCTGAGTTATGCATTATTCTTTTCATGTACGCTTTTGTCGATGATTATATGTAGAGTATGATTATGTGATGATTATCACTTGATTAATAATTATATGATGATTATGCGATAATTAACGATTATGTGATATTGATTGATGATTATGTGATGCTTATGTTATGTGATATTGATGGATGAGTATGTGATGATTATTGATGATTGTGTGATGCTTGTGATATTGATTGATGATATTGATTAACGATTATGTGATATTGTATATATGTTTGTCAGTTGTGTCTGATAGACGACGTGATCGACATAGTACATCTTGGTCACCTTCACTTGAAGCAGGTCCGAGTACCTCTGAGCCAGATCTCCGTCGAGCTGTGGAGATAGTTCCGAAAAGTGCTGCGTATGTATCGAACTTATTTGAATTATATTATATGAAATATATTGAATATATACATCAACATTTCTACAGAGGGTTCGAGGTGGAGCAGTCCGATTTCATTTTGCAAGTATCGAAGGAGGCATACAAGAGTAGGATGTTCGGGTGTTGGTCTCAATGGAATAACATTCCTACACATATATAAAACGCAATATGGGCTGATGTTATGGTAAATACAATCTTGCAATATGTAATTATGCCTTATATGAAACCAAAAAAAATATGTCATCATGCCTTATGATATCAGTTTTACGTATTCTGTTTTGCTGATTGTTTTTTAATTATACAATCTCTTTTACATAACATGTATGATAATTCAATATGCAGGCAGCTGTACGTGTGGATCCGCATGATATGGATTTTTTTGTAAATTATTGGAACAAAAAGATGCGGAAAAATTACAGAGAGACTCTATCGCGGGCTAAGAGTTCAGGAAAAAAGCGAAGTTGGATGGGGGATGATATTTGGGCTGGATTCCAACAATATTGGGAATCTTAAGCATTCATAGTAAGTTATATTGTCACTATATTTTTACATTTAAATGTGTTGAATTATTTTACTTAATAATGTGTATAAATTAATAGGAATTGTCGGAAAGAAACAAGGCTAATCGGAACAAAAATCCCGCTTTACATCGTGGTGGCTCGAAATCCTTCCAACAACATAGGAGGGAATTGGTAAATAAATTAACCAATTTTTATGTTATGCATGTATATATTTACTAGTTTCTCTTTACCATATATTCTATTCTTGTGTATAATTTATTCTTGTATATACTCATGCAAATTATCAATATAACATATTCTTGTATATATTCAGTAGGCAAAGTATGGTAGGGAGCCGACAACGGCTGAGGTTTTCAGAGTCACACATGTAGTGGAGCATATAGATGAGGATGAGAATGTCTCATATGATTGGTCGGACGACAAGGCTGCTTCTGTAATGGTTAATATGTTTATTTCTGTAATGAAAATATTTCATATTCGTTTATTTCACAGTAAATAAGTAAATTGTATAGCAATTGTGTCAAATATCTGTTCGTAATTGTAGGAGAGATATAACACGGAGTATGCACGAGCGATACAAGCGAGTGGACTGGAGTCGCTTACGGTTGATGAGTGTAATCGGATATGGGATTCAATCATTGAACAGACAAGTCGACACAGGCGTTACAGTTTTGGCAATATGGTATGTACTCAACATTTACACAGTAGAAACCTGTATGCCATGAACTTCTTATTCACTTGAGTTTATTACCAATAACTTGAGTAATCGTATTGTTATTGTATGCCATGAACTTCTTATTCACTTGAATTATTTCACAGGCTCTTAGTCATATAAGAGATCCATAGATGAGGAAGAGATTGCTCGGATGCAAACTCAATTGGATGAGCTCAATGATTGGCGGAGTCAGTTGACGACACAGATAGATGAGCGTATTGCTGTGTTCTATCAGAAGCATGGATCAATGCCCGGGGAAGGAGGTGCATGTGATGATGATGCTTAGCTGGTTTGATTTGGACATGGGTATGCTTTATATATATTTTTGCACATATTATGATGTGTATATATGGATGTTGTGATTGATACTTAGTGTTTTGGTGGGTTTGATATTTTGGTTGTTGTGATTGATATTTGAACAATGTGGTTTGGTTTGGTGGATTTTCGTATTTGGTTATGTTGATTTTTGACGCAGCGTGGAAAGCGAATTCGACGATGTGAATCGAATCCGTCCAGGATCTCACACGATTAACGGAAATAATCGGTGAATCGACGATAAATCGGTGAATTATAGAATACTGAAAGTCCCAAATCCATTGATCACGAAGATACGGGATTCTAGCAATCTTCGACACGTTGATCGCGCACGATACCGTGAGAGAAGATCTTCAATTCTTCGAACGTTGATCAAGCGCACTAGATTCCGTGAATTGGCTTCCACAATCGTTGATTCGAGCGCACTCGAATGCCGAAAGTGGAGATAGGAGATAACACTCAACTACCAATTTAAATGGAGGCACAAAGCACAAACCAAATTTTATTCAAAATTCAACAACCAATTTACAAATGACACAACCCCCATATTTATAGGAAGTTTACAACTCAACACTGAACTCAGCCGACCTAACATAGGTCGCGACCTACGACCTAACCAACACGACTTAAGAAGACACAAATACAACACAGTGAAATGTAACGACTTAAAATACAAACGGCTTACGACCTAATTACAACATACGACCTATGTACACACGGGTTACAACATGAGTTACATCACGCGATCTACGACTTAGCAAAAGCACGGCACATGAAGCTTGAGCGACCTAAAAAAACTGCTCGCGACCTAAATAAGGTCGTTCGCGACCTTCTTCTTCATCGTGACTTCGGTTTGTATGCGACTTAAAGAGAAAAGGCGACATGGTGGAGCATCTAAGGTCGTTCGCGGCTTTATGGTAGGTCGCTCTCGACCTGAGGTGGAGGAAACGCGATGCATCGCGACTTTTGATAGGTCGCTTGCGACCTGAGTGGCTTCGACCTTGCGACCTAGGGTTTCGTGACCTAGGGTTTCGCGACTTTTGGTAGGTCGCTTGCGAGGTATGCACTGCATCATCCTCCCCAGGTTGGAAAGAATTCGACCTCGAATTCACATTTTCCTCTTCTTCGACATGCTTATTCTCATGGTATGGAATCAAGTGTTTGACATTGAAAATATCAGAAGTATGAATATTTTCCGGCAACCTTAACTGGTACGCATTATCATTGATCATTTTTATGATTTCTAAAGGACCAATCTTTCTAGCAGCTAGTTTGTTGTAAATACCAACAGGAAATCGATCCTTGGTCAATACTGCATATACAAAATCTCCTTCTTTGAAGACAACACTTCTTCGTTTCTTATCCACTATTTGTTTATACTTCTCATTCGTCTTCTCCAATCATTCCTGAACGATTCTATGGCATTCTGTCAACCCATCAACAAATCAGCAACCCGCTTAACTATCCCCTTTGGTTGTGGCACTATTGTCAAATCCAACGGCCCCTTTGGTAGGCTTGAATATATGATTTGAAATGGACTGAAACCGGTACTACGGTTGATAGCATGATTATGAGCAAACTCAGCTTGACATACTTTCACATCCCAGCTCTTCAGATTATCCTTCACAAGACACCGCAACAAATTGCCCAGGGATCTTTTCACAACATCAGTCTGTCCATCTGTTTGCGGATGATAAGCACTACTGAATTTCAGCTTCGTTCCCACCATCTTCCACAAACTTAGCCAAAAATGACTCAAAAATATGGTATCCCTGTCTGAAACTATAGATTCCGGTAAACCATGCAAACGATAGATTTCTCTAAAGAACAACCGTGCCACATGGACTGCATCTGCCGCCCTTTTACAAGCAACAAAATGTACCATCTTTGAGAAACGGTCTACCACCACATAGATAGAGTCATTTCCCCTTTGAGTTCCAGACAAACCCAAAACGAAATCCATGCTTACATCAACCTATGGTTTTGTAGGAATAGGTAAAGGCAATACAATCTCGCATTTGTAGCTGTTCCTTTTGAAACTTGACAAACATGACATCTACGCACAAATTTTTCAACTTCTCGCATCATCGAGGGCCAATAGTAAGACTGAGAAATCAAATCTAATGTGCGATCCCGTCCAACATGTCCTTCTTCATGCAACTCTTTGACAATTTTCATTCTCAAACTGCAATCTGGTACGCACAATCGATTCCCCTTGAATAAGAATCCATCTACCAACACAAACTCATCAGTACTTCCATCCTTGACTTTCTTAACAATCTTTGCAAAGTAAGGATCCTCCTAAAACAACTCTGGTAATAGTTCAAATCCTATCACTTCAACCTTCATCGTTGTCAACAAATGATTCCTCCTGCTCAAGGCATCAGCTACACGATTCGTCACCCCTGATTTGTGCTTTACAACAAAAGTAAATTACTGCAGATACGCGATCCATGAAGCGTGTCTGGCTGAAATTTTGTCCTGCCCTTGCAAATGTTTCAAAGCTTCGTGATCCGTATAAAGAACAAACTCCTTCTGAAACAGATAATGTCTCCAGTGCTTCACAGCTTGAACAATTGCGTAAAACTCCACGTCATAAGTGCTATATCTCAACTTGGCTCCCGACAACTTCTCACTGAAATAAGCAACTGGTCTTCCATTCTGACTCAATACTCCACCAATCCCAACCTTCGAAGCATCAGTATGTAACTCAAACAACAACTGAAAATCCGAAAATACTAGAATTGGTGCTGTCATCAACAGTGTCTTGATCTTCTCAAAAGCAACCCATGCTTCCTTTGACCACTCAAACTTTTTTCCTTTCATGCAATCGGTTACAGGTGCCATCACATTGCTAAAATGTGGAATGAATCTTTGATAAAAAGATACCAACCCATGAAAACTCCTCACTTCAGTAACTGTCTTGGGTTGTGGCCAACTCCTGACAGCTTCCACTTTACTTTCATCCACTTGAATACCCTCCTTCGACAAAACATATCCCAGAAATAAAACACTGTGCGTCATAAACACACACTTCTTCGTTGCTGCATAAAATTGCTCCTGTCGTAGAATCAATAGCACTTCTCACAAATGTTGGACATGCTCTTCCATACTCCCATTATAGATCAAAATATCATCAAAGTAAACTACCACGAACTTCCCAATGAATAGTCTGAAAATCTGGTTCATCACTCTCATGAAAGTACTTGGAGCATTAGACAAGCCAAATGGCATAACCAACCATTCGTATAGACCCTCCCTTCTTTTAAAAGCAGTCTTCCACTCATCACCAGGTCTAATACGAATCTGATGGTATCCACTCTTCAAGTCAATCTTCCAAAACACCACAGCCCCACTCAACTGATCAATCAAATCATCGAACCTCGGCATAGGAAATCTGTATCTCACAGTGATCTTGTTTAGAGCTCGACTGTCCGTACACATCCTCCACGAACCATCCTTCTTCGGCACCAATAAAGCTGGCACTGCACATGGACTCAAGCTCTCCTGAACACGCCCTTGTTCTAACAACTCCTCCACCTGCCTTCCCAGTTCCTCATGCTCCTTAGGACTCATCCGGTAATGTGGCCTGTGAGGTAATACTGCTCCTGGCACAAGATCAATCTGATGTTGAATGTCCCTCAACGGTGGTAACTCCATTGGCAATTCTTCAGGAAACACATCACTGAATTCTTCCAATACCGGCTTTACTTCCTCTGGAACTTCAACAGATTCTGTAGCTTCATGTCCAATCAACAAGAACACCTCTGGACTCTCCTCTATCTCGTCAACAAACTCTTTCAAAGTCAACAAAGTCTTCAGCTCCTCAATCTCTTCTGACTTGCTCTCTCCTTGCTGTCTCTTCTTCGGAACTAAAATGATCTTAACACCTTCAAACATAAAGCTGTAGCTATTGGTTCAACCATCATGCTGCACTGCTCGATCATACTGCCATGGTCTTCCCAAAAGCAAGTGATAAACATCCATCTCCACCACATCACACCAGATCTCATCTTTATACTTCTTCCCAATAGAAAATGGAACATGAACTCGCCTATCCACCTTCACCTCTCCTCCTTTCCTTAGCCACGCTAACTTGTAAGGATTTGAATGCTTCTCCGTTTTCAATTTCAACTTTCTAACAGCTTCAGTAGAAATGATATTGTCACAACTTCCCGCGTCAATCACAAAGTTACACACCTTCCCCAGTATAGTGCATGTCGATTGAAAGATATTACTCCTCAACCAACTAGCCTCTTCTTCCTGTTTCGGTGTCAAACATGATCTCCTCAACATTAGATTACATCCTTCATCTACTGACGCGATATCCTGTTCATCTTCTTCAACTGGACTAGAATGACCTTCATCAACATTCTCATCTTCAATCTGAGCAATCATTGCCCGCTTCTTCGGCTTTAGACATTCATAGCTCTTTTAGCCAAACTCTTGACAATTAAAGCATTTGATACTACTATTGACCTTTTCTTTCGCAACCTCATTCACAACTGGTTTACTGACAGCCTTGGAAATGTTAGTATTGCTACTAGCTCCCTTCACTTGATTGTTGGAATTTGTAAACACACCACCTCCTCGTTTTCCCTGCTTCTCCCAAGCCAACGCTTTCTGGTGCGCTTTAGCTACAGATCTAGGGTCAAACATATTTACCATGTCCTGGATCTGGATCCTCAACCCCCCAACAAATCTAGTGGTCAACTGTTCTTCCGTCTCCATGATGTCATTACGAGCAATCAGTTGATAAAACTCATCAGCATAATCATTAACAGCCTTTGTCCCCTGCCTCAGGTTCTGCAAGCGTTGGTACATTAGAGTTTGATAATTGTAAGGTACAAAAGTAGCTTTCATTAACTTCCTCATCTTCTCCCAAGATTCAATCTTTGACTTTCCCATCCGTTCTCGTGTAAGTTTTGTCTGCTGCCACCACGCCATTGCTATCCCTCTCAAACGAGTAGCAATCAACTTCACTATACGATCTTCCAGAACCTCCTTGAAATCAAAGATCTCTTCAACATTAGATAACCAATCTAGAAATTCTTCAGCCTGCATACCACCCTTAAACTCTGGAATTTCAATTTTCATTCCGGACTCCCATTTGTGATCATACTTTGAATGATTTCTTCCTTGGCTTCGATTTCGACTATGAACACTACCACCATCAAACTCCTCATCAAAATATGATGCATATCGATGTCGATCATGACCACTAACATCTCTACCACCACCATTTCTACCACTAACATCCCTTCGATCTACATTCCTCCGATCACGATCATCCAAATCTCTCCTATTTCGTTCATCAACATTCCTATCACGATCGTCGATGTTCCTACGATCATGATCTCCTCTTCTCTCCCGTTCAGACTGTGGTGAAACTCTGTTTCCCCCATGACCCGATTCAGGTGAAACCCTTCTTCTACTTTGATTCATTTCAAGCATCATTCTCTCTAATCGACCAATTCCCTCATTCAACTTCTCAGTGAAACTCTCATTGATTCGTCGCTCCATTTCATCGGCCTCTTCTCTTCCATACAAAGCATTAATATTGCGATGACGTTGAGCTCGTCTTGGTGGCATGATTGAACTTCAAACAAATTCAAAAAAAATTCAAACGCTTTCCAACCTTTGATCCAAAATGATAAGGATCAAAACTCCCAACTTGTTGCAACTTCACGATGAACACGATGAACACCAAACTTTCCAACAACGCAAATCCGATCTCCAAACTTCAAATTCTCGAAATCCAATTCTCCAACTGATGCAAACTTCTTGCAATCTAGCTCTGATACCAAACTGACGCAGCGTGGAAAGCGAATTCGACGATGTGAATCGATTTCGTCCAGCATCTCACGCGATTAGCGGAAATAATCGACGAATCGACGATAAATCGGTGAATTGTAGAATACCGAAAGGCCCAAATCCGTTGATCACGAAGATACCGGATTCTAGCAATCTTCGACACATTGATCGCGCACGATACCGTGAGAGGAGATCTTCAATTCTTCGAACATTGATCAAGCGCACATGATTCAGTGAATTGGCTTCAACAATCGTTGATTCGAGCGCAATCGAATGCCGAAAGTGGAGATAGGAGATAACACTCAACTACCAATTTAAATGGAGGCACAAACCAAATTTTATTCAAAATTCAACAACCAATTTACAAATGGCACAACCCCCATATTTATAGGCGGTTTACAACTCAACACTGAACTCAGTCGACCTAACATAGGTCGCGACCTACGACCTAACCAACACGACTTAAGAAGATACAAATACAACATAGTGAAATGTAACGACTTAAAATACAAACGGCTTACGACCTAATTACAACATACGACCTATGTACACACGGGTTACAACATGAGTTACATCACGCGATCTACGACTTAGCAAAAGCACGGCACATGAAGCTTGAGCGACCTAAAGAAACTGCTCGCGACCTAAATAAGGTCGTTCGCGACCTTCTTCTTCTTCGCGACTTCGGTATGTACGCGACTTAAAGAGAAAAGGCGACATGGTGTAGCATCGAAGGTTGTTCGCGGCTTTATGGTAGGTCACTCGCGACCTGAGGAGGAGGAAACGCGATGCATCGCGACTTTTGGTAGGTCGCTCGCGACCTGAGCAGCTTCGACCTTGCGACCTAGGGTTTCGCGACCTAGGGTTTCGCGACTTTTGGTAGGTCGCTTGCGAGGTATGCACTGCATCAATTTTTTTATATGATTTTGTAAATATATGTTAGAATATGTAATATTTGATGATTTGGTTGTGTTGATATTGATTATATGGTATGATAGAATGGTATTATATGTGTGAAATGATGGAATTATACTATTTGGATTGATTGAGATTGAGAGTTGTAGGTGCTACAATTTGGCTGGAAAATATTTCCAGGTTTGCAACGGCTAGTGACGTCCATTTGGTCAAAATAAACGACGGCTAAATTGTAACGAATTGCAACGGTTTGCAGCGACAACGCGGGAAATCAACAACCCAACGGTTGCTTCCACATGGACAATTAGCCGTTACGAGCCGTTGCAAAATAAACAACGGAGCCGTCGCTAAGGCCGTCACTTTCTTTAATCGCAACGAGGTAATTTGCAACGCGACGGCGAGCGACGGCCGCCAACGGCTTTTAGCCGTCGCTAAACAGTGTGTATTTTGTAGTGAAATGATGACCAACAGAGCGCGTAAGTTCTTTATGGTTGGTGCCTTTATCATGATAAAAATGCTTTGTTAAATGAGTTGGCTTTTGTTATTTTTATTAGCTAACAGACATATTGTATTATTGAGTTAGACATAAGCAGCAAGCAAACATTAGTCAACGAGGCTGTAATGTGCGACTTTCATGTAGTTAGTTTTAGCATTATAATTTTCTTTACTATGCTCAGAAGTTGTAACATATATTACTACCAGAGCCGGCCCAGTGGGCAGCCCAGCAAGACCATGGGCTGGGGCAACCCACTGGGCAGGGGTAGCAACTTTTACTTTTTTTAATTATGTGTTCGGCCCAATAATTTGCGTTCAGCATGATCAGAAGAGAAAACGTTTTCATCGTTCCTTAATTAAACTGAAATTAAGGTTACGCACAATCAATAACCTTGTCGCAAATGCCAAACGCAGTCGCACAACCACCCTCGGCCTCTCCCGTAGTTCTTGCAGCCATCACTGCGACCAACGTCATTCTCCTTCGTGACCCATCACTGTCTCAACATCACCTCTTCAAAGTCTCTGGCTTCACAAGTAAACTTTTTTTTACCTTTAATTCCAGTTGCAAAAGAAGTTAGAAATGCATCACAATCTTAAGCATATTTTGTTTCTGTTTGAATTAACTAATTTATAAGAGTGATTCGGTATTTTGGTTGCTAAAAAAATGAATTGAATTATCTAGTTCATTTTCTCAGCGTTGGCTTACTGAATTACGCAGTTTATAAAAGTAATCTGTTTAAATTTGGTTTGATTTCATATTTTTAACTTTTTTTACTATTAGTACTATTAAATTAACTAGTTTATTTTTATTGATTTGTAAAAATATGTTAAGTTGATGGTTTTATAAAAATAATGATTTTAATAACAAAATAGTTCATCGTAACATGATTTAATCAAAATTTGTTATTAGATATTATGCCAAAAAATAAAGACTAAAAAATCGAGTGAGATTTAGCAAAACAAAACTCCAGAGCTTATGGGTTTGAAAAATGATGAAAGAGGTAATGAAATTGCTATGGATGTTGGTATCAAACCAATATTTGAGATGAAAAAAGTTGTTCGTAAAAAGAAACATTTTGATGAAGATGTCAAAACAAATGTTGAAGGAAGTCGATCACTTAAGAGAAATTTAGAGACACATACTTCATTCATATTCTAGATCAAACTACTACATCATTCAAAGACCTTTTTGAACTGTTTGCTTCAAAAAATGCAAGATGAAATATCTTGCTTTGTGCTTATCGTTGAAAAATTGTGATATTTTGTGTGAAATGTTGACATTCGACTATGTGTTTTTTGAATTAAATATTGTAGTCCAAATGATATTGTTGTAGTAGTTTTTATTTAACAACATATTGATTTGAAATGAAAAAAATCTGATATATTTGGTCTTAAAGGGCAACCAAATACTAATGTGGCTCGGGCAACCAATCATTTGGGCCGCCACTGACTACTACACACTTTTCAATAACAGTAGAAACATTGCAGCTTTTCTAGACTACTGAGTAAGCATAAAGAGAAGAGCGAGCAATCACAGGTTCATTTATTCAGCTGAAAAATTGTAAGTCTACTAGTCGCCCATAATTTTATAATCGTTTCAGTATTTTCTCCTTTTTTTCTTGAGATCTAAGCATCACCATTATTGGTTCTACACATGGATCCCAAAATTTTCATGCTTACACGTGGTCAAATTTCTCAGGCATGCACAATGTGGACATTTTTGGTCACTTAGTTTTAGTTTTGCATGGTTAAAAAACAGACAATGTAAACAACAACTGTTACTTAATTGGTATTAGTATTGGTTTATAAAAGTTTTCTTCTTATCTAATGGTGATACACCTGAGCTCATCACATATATGTTTGAAAATTAATTTGTCAGCCAGCATTGACTATACATTGCATTGAAGTGGTACATACAACATACAAAATCTGCACATAATGTCATGCCTGAGCGAGTGTCAATGCAAATTGCTCATACTGACCAATTAAGTAACTTATAGTACGTATGATTAATGTTTAGACTTATGGTTAATGCTATTTACTTTTGGAAGAAGGGGTAAAAGTAGAACCAGTTCTGTTTTAGATTTTTTTTAGCAGTTCCATAGGATTTAGATACAATGTTATTTTTTCTCACTTCTAAAGCCTTAAATCTTGCAACTAATTTGATAATGATGACACAAGTATGCCTATATATCCACTTGTGCCTCTCCGAGTACATAGCTAAGTACTGCAAATGTTTTCAAACATTTTAGGAGATGCAGATTTAATAGGAGACCAAACATTAGACTATTCATGATTTCCGACATCTAGATTGACCTAAGTACACCGAATACTTCATTCTAGCATGTGTATATCATAAATATTATATAAATGAACATTTTATAGTTTATCTTCTTGATATGGTCAATCTTTTTCATGCTCAGGCATCACTTTAATGTTTGTTTTGGCAGGTGAATCTACCAATATATCTAATTCTTATGGTCACCAAATACATATGTAGTAGTCCAATTCATCGAGGATTACTATCCTAGTTTAGTTACATAATGTGCCAGTATACTATATACTGAATATATAATTTGCCTAAAATGTGAACTATGAAATATTTTGACAAAATTAATGGCTGGAAGAAGAATGTTGTTAAATAAAATTTAACTTCTTAATGTTATGGGACGGGGATTGCTAGAAAGTCAGAAGTATTCCATCGCACGATCGTTGTATGCTAAAACCCTTGATATGTCTTACTTAGAAGAGAGAGACCATTTCACACGTAGGAAGATATAATTCTGGAACTGAATAGTAGTTATACCCATTATACAAAATCATGAAATAAGTATGACTAAACTCAACGGATGAAAAGGTACAAAGTATAAAATAGCAAAACAACATGAAGTGGCCTAGTGATTTTAATTCTTACAGCATGCCTACGATCATGTATCTAAAAAGAGAAGCATATATTGATACATTCATGAATTCTGGTAATCTCATTTTGAGAAAAACCCACACAGTAGAAGTCTAGTTTATGATTTATTATTTCTACCTTTCTCTACTAGTTAGAACAGATATTCATATCGCGATGCATCTAAACTAAGATATCGAAATTGTAGACTTTAAGTTAGCTATTTTAGTTGAGGTTGTTTGTCATCATAAATTAAAGTCTCACTTATGGTATACGCTAAAGTATGCAAGTAAGATTCATTTCATTTTAACCAAAATATATGACAAGTGGCAACGCTGAATAAAAAAAATGCTTTTAACACGTTTTCTTGAATATTTCTTCATTTGCAAAAAATATTGTCATTTATCCATAGTCTCCTTAATGTTTGATTATCCTTAGTTTTTACCTTTTCAAAGTCTCATGTATTAAGAAAATTGAATTCTTTTAACCGACAATTTGGAAATCACATGATGTCACCATAAAGCTCAGTTCCTATATAAAGAGGTAGAGATGCATGTTTCATGCATCAAAAGAAATAAGTACATAAATCATAATCATAATCATAATGGCTATTAATCAGAAATTCATGAGCCTTTTCTTATTTTTAGCTATGTGCATGGTGGTTTTGGTTGCTGATGCTCGCCATTACAAACGGCCACACTACAAGCCACCTCACTATAAACCACCGCACTACAAGCCTCCCCATTACAAACGACATCCTGGGGGAAAGGGAACAAAAGAAACTGAAAAAAAAAGCTGAAATATAAGTAAATGATGTATACACTAAATTTAAGCAAGATACAAAAGATCCCAAGTTTCCACTTACTATTTCAGCGTAGTCTGCCGTGGAGCTAGCTCAAAATGTTGGATGGTCACCTCTATAATAGGGGTCGTATTAGGATCAAAATCATAGCTTTTAAAAATGCTTAATTTTTAATTTTTTTTTTTGGGTATACTTAAGGCAATCGCCTTCCTCTTCTTTGGCATACAAAGTTTAGTATTGTTTTTTCCAAAGAGACATATCTACTGTTCTGTTTTAGTAATTTATAGAAATGTTTGTTCCAAGTCACTCCAATCTTCAATATTACATCAGTGTATTACTTTCAGTGTTGGCTTATAAGTGACCAAATTCATCTCCATACCCTTTTATTTCAACATCTTGTTCTTTATGGTTTGTAATAATTTAGCATTGCTTAAGATTTTGTTCATGTGTTAGCCTTTTTTTAACTTGAAACATACGAAGTTACATGTAAGAAGGTTTTGTAAATTGTCACAGGAACTCGATCATCGAGCAGCCATCCCCTTGGGCTATTTAAACAGTGCCCTAAATTTTTGAATAACAACCGAGGTATTGATTCCATGGGGGCATGGTGGATTACTAAAATCTCCCTCTCCTCTTTTTGATAGGTTTCAGTTTGCTGGAAACACTTCCCTTATCAATTCAGGGATCGCATCTGTGTTAGGCTTCAAGACACGAGGGGTCGGGCCGTCTGATCTTAGAAGACTTCTACCCCCAAGATCCAGTGACTCTTAGTCTCCTGAAGTTGAAAGGGATTTTACTGGATGTTAACGCCAAAATTTGAACTCTAACACCCCGGTGTGTAAAGTGTAGTTGTGAAAGCACCACCCGTGAATACGGGAATCAAGAGATAATAGTAAGTAACAGAAAATGCAGTAAACAACAGCAGTTTTATAGTGGTTCGGCTTATGATCAAGCCTACGTCCACTTCAATCCTTTTTATTGCTGACTGAATTACAACTTATTACAATCTCTTTCAATTACAATCCAACTCAATTCAAAAAGACAAGTAGCTAGGAAGAACTTCAATGCCACAGAATTCTTTGAATCCATGATTGGATATGTCGAGTCTTTGTGTGAAGTTTGGTCTAAAAATCTTGGGTGAGTTTGAAGTGATGGAGTTTAGATTGTCTTGAAGATAGTAGAGCCTTGATGTCACGAAGAGAATCCTCCCAAAGTCCTCCTCATGTTGGAGATTGTCACGTATTTATAGGCAAATCTGGATAATAATTCTTCACCCAAGTCATGAGTCATGACCGACTCAAGGAGAGTCGTAGGTCGTGCTCGACTCAAGGGTCAAGGGTCAGCAGGCCATGGAGTAGGTGAAGTGGTACTCAGCTTTTCACCCAAGTCCTAACTCGTTCACGAGCTATGAAGACGCAGCGCTAAAATTTTGGTTCTGTGGTTTTAGGTCGTGTTCGACTTATACTAGGTCGTAAGTCGATCACGACTCAAATGCAGCCGCACTCGCCCTCCTTTGTCTTGAGTCAATAGGTCGTTCTGCCTCTAGGTCTTTTAGGTCATACCCCCTTGAGTCGTGACATATCTTAAGTCGCGGAGGCCGTAAGTCGCAGATTTCTCTGAGTCGTGAGTCGTTCATTCTGTCAACTCATTAAGTCGTTTAATCCTTAAGCCGTAAACCGTTCACCTCCTTAAGTCGTAAGTCGCACAATTCTTCAACCCGTGCAACTCCTCAATTGTTGAGTCGGTATCTTGTTGAGTCGTGAAGTACCTTGAGTCGGCCAACGCCTTTAAGGCATTAAGGTTATAACCCGGTGAATCGCTGTCCCTCCTGAGTCGTTAAGTCGGCAACCAGTTGAGTCATCGTTCATTTTAGGTTGGCAACGAGTTAAGGCTGTTGAGTCGGTAATCATTGTGAGTCGCGAGCCTGGTTTGAGACGCTTGAGCAGAGGAGTTAACAATTGCCCCTCGAAGTACGCGCTTAAACCGTAAGTCGTGTGCTTCGACCCAATGCATGAGTCGTAAACGACTCAAAAAGGCTCATGACTCGTGACTCGTTAGTCCTTTCATCTCCCCCCACCCTGTTTCACATATAAGCCGTTGAGTCGGTTATTCCTCCTCACTTTACTACTTATCTGTTTTATTTGATCCTACCATTAACGATCCTTCAAGCTTCCAGAGACGAATCCAAGCTAATCAGACATCAACTCATCTTCATCTTTATATCGCGTAAGTGAATTCACCTTCTGTTCAATCCATGATCACCATTGACTCACGAATTTGGACTCCCCATTTTTTGACTCCAATTCATTTCTCTACCGTGTTCCACCGCGAACAATGTTTCTGATTGATATGCGACTGCCATTGATCGTATTGTTGTTATTATTCGCGATAACATAGTAATGCACTAGATTTGCTGCAAACTTAAAGCGATTCGAGTTGGTTTTTGGGTGATTTCTAACCATGTGAGGAGAAGATGATGAGTTACAATGCCTCGAATTCTGGTTTGTGATTTTGGAGGAGGTGAGAAGGTCCTTAGCGGGTTAATGGGTTAGAGAAGGGTTAAATGGTTGAGGAGGTGACTTAGAATTCTCACGACTTAGTTGGTTTTCTGGATTTACCGACTTAGGAATGCCTTGCACTCTCATCCGTCCACGACCTAATTTTTGGGTCGTGTTGATTTCTTGGCAATTTAGGACTTAGGTCGTACGAGTGATTCAGCCCTTTAGATCCTTACCACAACTTATTCTTTCGACCGTGAATGTCTCAAGCCATAAGTCGTGAACGACTCAGCACTTAGGCTATTTTCCATTCTGAGTTGTTTCTTGTGGCTTAACCCTTGATCGACTTAAGAAGGAGGAACCTAGGCTTTGAGTCGCGGCCGAGACAAGACTTTGATAAATTTGCTTTGTTCTGATTTGAGGCTTTTTCCTTCATGCGCATCACGACTTACAGAACTTAACTTAACTCGTCGCACACCCCTTAAGTCGTGAATGAGTTGTCACTTAAAAGTTTAATCCTAACTTGATTTTTTAACTTGTATTACCGAATTGAATTATCTAAACTTTAAATTGTTTGAACCTTGTTGCATTATTCCACAGATCCTGTTAACTCATAAGCTGATTACCTGTTGAAAATAACAACTACAGAAAACCAAGGCGAATATACTGTCATTGACTGCCCACATCAAATAACAGATTAGTTGACAGAAGGCAATTAACTTAAACAGATTGTGTGAATGAAGTGCTTCAATTCAACGAATTCGCGTATAGTATTAGAGCAATATTGAGACAGTCGATTGAAACCGACTGGTTTGCACCAATACTGCACTTGAATCTTTTTTGAAATTAACAAGTCCTGAAGTTTAGTAATCGATCAATTGTCGATTAGTTTAACTTCAGTTATATTTACTTGTCATTATTAGTTTTGCACAACACTTCACACTTTTTAGGAAACGTGCACCTTCATATTTGAATATCCAGTTGCTTGTGTAGAATGACTTCTCAGGAAGAAGATACAACAGTTCAGGCTAGAGAGGCAACTGTTATTCCGGCTTCACTAGTCAATCCTCCCGAAAGAGCCCCTACCACGCTATCATACAAAGTTTTTTGCCAGTTGTGCACTCAGTTTGGCATTGCTGAATCAGAGGCCATTCTTCCCGAGAGAAGTAACACTGCTGACATAGCACCCCCTGGCTTTGTGACAGTTAACCGACAAATGTGTCTGAGCGGGGCCATCCCTCCTTTCAACAACTTTCTCCAGCATCTTCTTCGTCAACTGGCCATCGCTCCATCCCAGCTACATCCCAATGGTTATGCCATTCTAATGGGGTTGGGTGTGCTATTTAGGAGAACGCTTGATCGACTTCCGAGCTTTGATGAAATCTGTTACTTATGTTCCTTTACCCGGACCAAAGATCATCCTTCTATTACTGTCGTGAGAAGTGCTCGAAATCGTAGATTGATCATCGGTCTTCCTGACAGCGCTCATCGGTTCTTGACTCAATTTTTCTATGTTCGTTGCCCCCCGGGGTTTCATGCTGTATGGAGGGAAGGAAGTAAGATTAATCATTCTTACTACACTTGTTATCCAACTTTGCGAGACTGAATTGCTAAGTGTTAACTCCGCTTCTTTTTTATTTTCAGCGCTTCCTCCCCTATCCAGAGATACAGGCCATAAGCAAGTTTATGAGAGACTGAGTGCCGTGGCCGCGGAAGAAAGAAGTGCAAAATTCTTGTTGAGGGATGAATTTCTGCACCAATACGGGCTTTTGCATACCTCTCGCTCTACACACCCCCACGAAGTTCCAGACTCTCCGGCTCGAGCGTCGAATGCCCCCGTTACTATTGATACATCCATAACGAAAGAATCTGCTTCTGAGGCTTCTCTATTGAAGTGCTCCACTTCCGTTGATGTTGCGGGGGCATTTGGCAAACTTGCCCCGGTCACCAAAGAAGAAGAGCCTCGGGATTCTCCTCCGCATTCAAAGAAGTCTGGTGACGAAGAAGTCGAGAAAACCAGCCCTGTTAAGCAGAGCAGGGACGACACTTTCGAAGGACTGAGTGACCTCTTTGCCACCTCGCAAGAGATCTTTAAAGATGATCCTATTACTACCGGGGTTTCTTCTTCAGTAGTCGAGGCGACTTCTGTTCTGCAACAGACTCCGCCAACTCAAGAGTTGATGTTAACTTCTACTCCCATAACTACTCCACAATTAAAGAGTGGTTCGTAGTTCGATGCGCGTAGCTTGCACATTACACTCACTTAGAATCTTTTTCGGCACCTTTATGCTCTTGACTTTTTGTACTTTAAAGAATTCTAAAATTTAGCTCTTTTTTATTTCAGATCCTCCGATGGGGCGCAGCGGATCCTACTATGATGATTTTCAGCGCTACGGGAGGCGTAGCCAATATGATTACAGGCGTTATCTCCCCTCTTACAGAGAATCTGATGAAGAAAGAGCCGCTCGAAAGGCTCAAGAGAAGAGGGCTCAAGAGGATCGTTACGAAAGAAGAGAGAGGGAGGAGCGCCACGATTTTTCGCAGAGAGGCGATGATTCCCATAAAAGAAAATCCCATGATGACAGAGGAAAAAGTCATATGGTTGAAGACTCGAGCAAGCAAGCCCGACATGGTGAGAAGCACACCTCTACAACTCCTAAAAAGTTTACTGCCCCTGCCTCGCTTGACATTCCTTCCGGCTCTCCCGCTCTCGGAAAGACAGACATCCAAACAATAATTAGTAGGTCCAAATTCCAAGTCGGACCAGGTCCGGCCACTTTGCAAAGTCGGTTTCCACAGTGGTGTCTAAAGGGAGTAAGGTTTGACCTTGACTTGGTCCCCAATGACAAGTCTGCTATGTTACGAAACCTCGATGCCGTCAAGCTTGATATTGAGAGGATGTCGAACTGGCAAAAACTTGTTGACGAGCTCCAAAGGGTTAATCGTGCGAACATAGAGGCCATGCTCACTATGAAAAATGATAAAGCCGAATGGCAAAAGGTTCTTGAGCAACATGACACTGAGATGAGGAGCATTGCTTCTTACAATGAAGAGCTTGAAGCAAAAGTTGAAGAGCTGAAACAAGAGCTTGCTGCTTCCTCTACTTCTTATTCTCAAAAAGAAGAAGTGCTCCTAAAACAAGTGAGAGATGCTCATGCCGGCCAAAGGGATGCCGAAGACAGACTTGAAGTGCAGAAAAGAATTAGTGAGGGCTATGTTGCTGATATTGAAGAGCTTCGGAAGAAAAACAGCTCCCAAGAGGCGGAGATCCAAATGCTTAAGCTTCAACTTTCTAAAGCTGAAATGGAGCGTGATGAGGCCGTTGCCGGCAAAATTGCAGCTGAAGAATCTCACGAGGCAACGAGGACCAATATCAGCTCAACATTATTTGATTTCTACCTGCATAGCGTCTTGGGGCGCGGTAGCCTCGCCTTTCTGGGCCCCAAGTATGAAATTACTCTGGCTGAAGTTTGGGAGGCCGCACTCGATATGATTAGTGGTAATGGCGCTGGCTATGTTGAGTCAGCTCTTAAGGAGCATTATCTTGATGATGATGCTCGTGTCGCTCTCGCCAGGGGGAGAGAACAGCTTGCAAAATTTAGGGCCGAAACAGCGGCAGGAGGAAAAATTATCTCAACTGCTCCGATTCAACCTTCTCCTTCAGCTGAAATTGATATCATCGGTTCCAGTTTCCACTCCCCGTCTCCTACTAAAGTTACCACCGAGATCACAAGCATACAAGGTGGAGACGAAGGTGGCGAGAGGGCCGAGGCACAGGCTTACGAAGTTGACGTCAGGGAACCGACTTCTGCAGGTAACCCTACTGTTAATCTTGCCTAAGTAGACTGCTCATCTGTTTCTTACGAGCTTGATGAGCTTTTTGACTACTTCTTGAATCTCGACGAGCCATTGTCTCCTCTTTTTGTGGGAATTACTGACATTTTTGACTTTTCCTTTGTAGAGAAAGCGCCGAGCGTCATTCAAACTTCTTCACCTCCAGCTACTGTTCCTCTGTCTTCCCCAATCACTCCTACTCCTCATCCGAGATCACGGGAAGAAATAATAGGTGCACTCCGGGGCTTGGATGACCCAGCTGCTTCACAAGAGCAAAAGGACGAAGGACTTGAGGGAGGTGAGATATCCCCGGAGCGGACTCCTTCTGATGACATAATTTTGTCTAAACTTGTTACTCCAGGAAGTGAATCTTCTTCAAAGAGGAGAAAGAAGCACGGAACATCAAAGAGGAGGAGGAAGAGCATCATTGCTACTGAAGAGGAACCGGAAGTTGAACCAGTTGTACCTCCCTCTCCTTCTTCCCTCATGCCTATAGATCGACCCGAAAAGCTAACCATCCGGCCGGGTAAAGGGTCCAAAGGTGGCAAGAAGAAATGAAAATTCCAGTTTTTAGCTTTTTTCGTTTTTTTTTTGGGGTACTGATCGGGGATTGTGCGGGTACCGGCCCCCACTTTCTTTATTTTGAAACTTGTATCTGTAATACAATTGAATAAAATGATCCTTTATTTGTACAAACTCTTGTTTGAATTTGAGAATGCATTTATTATTCATTTTTGTACAAGTTTATTTATATGATATTGCAGTGAGCTTGTGGTATATTGTTTTGAGCGTAATTTCACTAATGTAGTTATACCATGTTGCCCCTATACCATAAGCCTGTTGCAATATTTTACATTTTGAGGGGACTTGTACTTTTATTTTCTAGAGAATAATTATTCCATACTTGGAGGAATATTATTTTGTTAAAAAAGTACAACTCCCTCCATACAAGTTTTTACGCTTCAACCTTCGAAGATACCACTTTTTCTTTTGTGCAAATACACATTTTATCAAGTGAATTCTTCTATGTGGTAAAGCGGGCCTCTGAAGGGTACTTTAATTTCTTTTTTGAGGAAGAGTATTTTCCAGAATAGGTGAATTATTCTCCCTTTGAAAGTTGGAGTGTGCCTTTGATGAGGGCTTCTTCACGTTTCAACACTTGGAAGTTTTATTTCAATCTCGATGAAACGTGTGCCTCTGAGTAGGGCTTTTGCCTAGAAGTTTGGGGTTTCTTTCTCTCGGTTGGACGGATTCACGGGAGTGTATCGATCGATCATTCCGCAAATTTGTATTGAGAAAGATCTCTCTTTTTCTGGTTAGGCCCACTCGAGGTCTTTGATTTGGACTCTAAAGAGTAGCATTGGACTCTGAAGAGTAGCATTTGGACTCTGAAGAGTAGCGTTAGGTCCCCGAAGAGAAGCATTTGGACTCTGAAGAGTAGCGTTGGACTCTGAAGAGTAGTTTGAACTCTAAAGAGTGGCATTGGGTCTCCAAAGAGAAGCATTTGGACTCTGAAGAGCAGCATTGGACTCTGAAGAGTAGCATTGGACTCTGAAGAGTAGTTTGAACTCTAAATAGTGGCATTGGGTCTCCGAAGAGAAGCATTTGGACTCTGAAGAGTAGTGTTGGACTCTGAAGAGTAGCATTGGACTCTGAAGAGTAGTTTGAACTCTAAAAAGTGGCATTGGGTCTCCGAAGAGAAGCATTTGGACTCTGAAGAGCAGCATTGGACTCTGAAGAGCAGCATTGGACTCTGAAGAGTAGCATTGGACTCTGAAGAGTAGTTTGAACTCTAAAGAGTGGCATTGGGTCTCCGAAGAGAAGCATTTGGACTCTGAAGAGAAGCGTTGGACTCTGAAGAGTAGCATTGGACTCTGAAGAGTAGTTTGAACTCTAAAGAGTGGCATTGGGTCTCCGAAGAGAAGCATTTGGACTCTGAAGAGCAGCATTGGACTCTGAAGAGTAGCATTGGACTCTGAAGAGTAGTTTGAACTCTAAAGAGTGGCATTGGGTCTCCGAAGAGAAGCATTTGGACTCTGAAGAGTAGCGTTGGACTCTGAAGAGTAACATTGGACTCTGAAGAGTAGTTTGAACCCTAAAGAGTGGCATTGGGTCTCCGAAGAGAAGCATTTGGACTCTGAAGAGTAGTGTTGGACTCTGAAGAGTAGTTTGAACCCTAAAGAGTGGCATTTGGTCTCCGAAGAGAAGCATTTGGACTCTGAAGAGTAGTGTTGGACTCTGAAGAGTAGCGTTTGCGCCTGTGTCTTTATACCCTGCGCTTCTTAGCAATTCCTCACAATTATTTAGTACATGTCACGTTTTTTCGTTTGTTTTTGCTAAAGAAATGTGCCTTATTGCTGAATGGATCCATGGGGCAGATGCAAGCTGCTCCACCAGATGTTCGTTTACACAAACGATCGTGGTTGGTTAGCAAATTGCCCTCTTTGGTGGAGTCCTCAATCGTTTGCAAATTGCACTTCTTTCGAAATACTTGAATTTGGAACACTTTTGACCTGCCATTCGTTTACTCTATGATTTGTAGGAATCGCTTTGCTTCGTGATGTGTTGGATGAATAAGCTTTATTTCGATAACCTGCAATACTAAATCGAGATTTTTAGTAATATTTGCATATTGAAATGATACATGCATTTTAACAGCATCAAAGAATACAAGATTTATAATTGCTCATTACTGATTCACATCACATTTACAGTGGTTAACAGCACAAGAATTATTCATTCATCATAATTTTACGAAGTTAAGCAACACTATTAAGTAAAATATGGGTGTAAATGAATGTCATCCCATGATTTTGCGATTCACGTGTCAGTCAATGACCAGCTTCTCGGATTCTTGCTCCGTAGTTCTGTTGCTTGAACCGGGTCAGTAAGGAGGACACGGTTGCCCCTGAGCGAACGAGGTTGGGTCAATTTTTTCTTTCTTCACATATTGTTGAAGTTTATTCTGTTTTAGCAATTCTTCAATCACACTTCTTAACTGGCGACATTGATCAGTATCGTGACCAGGTTGGTTGTGAAATCGACAGAATTTCCCATTTTGCACTGCCCCCCTTCTCATCTCAGGTGGTTTAGGGTACTTGATAACATCCTTTGTTGCCAAGAAGATTCTTTCTGGTGTATCAGTTAAGGGGGTGAAATCTGAAGGATTAAAACGTTGAGGTTTCTTCTTGTTTCCCTGCTTCTTTCCTTCATCACTTTCCCTTTTCTGGTTCCCAAATCCTCTCTTGTTAGAGAAGACATCGTTATTCTTAATTTCGGCCACCACTGCTTTTTCTGACACCGAGAGATTTTCTAGGCGTATGAATTCGTCGGCCTTTTTATAAAACTTTTCGAGTGAGTTTGGTTCCTTCATTTTAAGCCACATCCCGAATTCACTTGACTTGTCGATGGCCCGCATTAAGCATGTGAGGATCATTCGGGGCTCCGCGTTGTCTACCTCGGCTAAAGCTATATTAAAACGGTTCAAAAAAGACTTGATGGGCTCTCCGGGCGATTGTTCTATACTGGACAGTGACATTATATCTTTTGCCTTTGACGCAGACAACCTGAATTGTTCTTTAAATTTTCGGGTTAAATCGGAGAATTGGTCTATGGATCGAACCGGTAGCTTGGTGAACCAAAGCAAAGCCACCCCTTCTAAATATACTGGAAAATATCGGCATTTAATTTCATCCGATGCTCGTACCCCAGTCATATGCCAATCGTATCTGTATAGAAATTGGTTAGGGTCACTTGTCCCTCGATAGGCTGGGATGGTAGGAGGTACAAATTTCCTGGGAAACTCTGCCTTTAAAATCCTTTCGGTAAACGGGGTTTTACTTGGAGCGAAACCCCATTCTCTCTCGTCTTCATCCCTTTGCATGCTCTCTTTCATGATTTGTCGAACCATTTCAGAAAGATACCTCTCATCATGTCAAGCTTTAGATCCACCAACTTCAGGAAGTGTCTGCTCAAGGGGGGTGGCTGCCCTCTCAGGAACGTTCCTTTCTTCAGCATCATGAACGTTGCCAGCAAAGTTCCTTTCATTACCCGTTGGTTGATGGTTTGCCCCAAGAAAATCGTTCAACTTATTCAAAATTAGGGCATTTTGGGCATTCTGAGCCTCCAATTGTGCACTTTGGGCATTTATCTGCTGGTTCAGCCCTAAGATTACAGCATCTAACTCCGCTTTTGTAACCCCAACAGGTGGAGTGGCTTGATTAGGTACTGGGGAAGCGGAGGTTCCCTCTTGAACATTTCCAGATCTAACAGATCTACTCCTTCTCCCCGGAGCCATGATTTCAGATAAACTTCTAGTCTTCAGAGAGATCACTTCAACAAACTTTCGTGGAGCAATGATGATAATTCGCCTGAGTTCAATTCTCAGTGAAAGCACCAAAAATGTTAACGCCAAAATTTGAACGCTAACACCCCGGTGTGTAAAGTGTAGTTGTGAAAGCACCACCCGTGAATACGGGAATCAAGAGATAACAGTAAGTAACAGAAAATGCAGTAAAGAACAGCAGTTTTATAGTGGTTCGGCTTATGATCAAGCCTACGTCCACTTCAATCCTTTTTATTGCTGACTGAATTACAACTTATTACAATCTCTTTCAGTTACAATCCAACTCAATTCAAAAAGACAAGTAGCTAGGAAGAACTTCATTGCCACAGAATTCTTTGAATCCATGATTGGATATGTCGAATCTTTGTGTGAAGTTTGGTCTAAAAATCTTGCGTGAGTTTGAAGTGATGGAGTTTAGATTGTCTTGAAGATAGTAGAGCCTTGATGTCACGAAGAGAATCCTCCCAAAGTCCTCCTCATGTTGAAGATTGTCACGTATTTATAGGCAAATCTGGATAATAATTCTTCACCCAAGTCCTGAGTCGTGACCGACTCAAGGAGAGTCGTAGGTCGTGCTCGACTCAAGGGTCAAGGGTCAGCAGGCCATGGAGTAGGTGAAGTGGTACTCAGCTTTTCACCCAAGTCCTAACTCGTTCGCGAGTTAAGAAGACGCAACGCTAAAATTTTGGTTCTGTGGTTTCAGGTCGTGTTCGACTTATACTAGGTCGTAAGTCGATCACGACTCAAATGCAGCCGCTCTCGCCCTCCTTTGTCTTGAGTCAATAGGTCGTTCTGCCTCTAGGTCTTTTAGGTCGTACCCCCTTGAGTCGTGACATATCTTAAGTCGCGGAGGCCGTAAGTCGCAGATTTCTCTGAGTCGCGAGTCGTTCATTCTGTCAACTCATTAAGTCTTTTAATCCTTAAGCCGTAAACCGTTCACCTCCTTAAGTCGTAAGTCGCACAATTCTTCAACCTGTGCAACTCCTCGATTGTTGAGTTGGTATCTTGTTGAGTCGTGAAGTACCTTGAGTCGGCCAATGCCTTTAAGGCATTAAGGTTATAACCCGGTGAGTCGCCGTGCCTCCTGAGTCGTTAAGTCGCCAACCAGTTGAGTCGTCGTTCATTTTAGGTTGGCAACGAGTTAAGGCTGTTGAGTCGGTAATCATTGTGAGTCGCGAGCCTGGTTTGAGTCGCTTGAGCAGAGGAGTTAACACTGGAGGTAATTGGTAAGAAACATAACATGTATAATAAATCAATGTAATTGCCATACGCAGTAATAATTCGCATTACAATGCTTAAAGCTATAGGCATCACACCTGTTTGTACTAGATATCGTCACTGGAAAAGAAAAAAAAGAGTACATAAAAGTATAGTTTGAAAAAAAAAGAAAAAAAATTACTGCCTGGAAGCAGCAGCAGGCTGTTGCAAACAAGGAAGTATGTACACGTTTTCAAGTTTTGTAAATATTATAAAGTCACAGAATTTTGGATTTCATATTAGAGCTATGCTTAGCGAAAGTGTTCACTTTTATATGTTACCCGTTAGATTAAATATTTAGGAATTAAGATCTGTCACTTTATTATACTAATTTTATTTCACTAAAATGTGTTGATTAATCTAAGCCATACGAATCAGATCGAGAGGTTTAAATTACTGAAAAATTGTGTACTAGGATACAACAAAAGCAGCCAATCTTTATTAACTTGTCCTGTATAATTTCATATGTTTAGAACATACCAGCGAGCATCATAGATTCATACTAGTCTTAGTGCATGCACGGTAATCAACTTATACCCTGTGATATATTCCTATTTTATTAGAGATATCGCATATTAATTTCTGGATTTCTAATGTTTGCATCAATAAAAATCAGAACACTTGCTACTTCACTATCTTCTACTTATGTTTAACGAAGTACTTAGCCTCTATGGCAAAAATTAATAGCAAAAGTACCAAAAAATTTTGTTTATGATTTCCATGATAATAACTCCAAATTTTATTATTACTTGTTTCATGAATAAATCTGTCACTTTCAAATTTTATTTTTATTTTGCTTGTACTCAATAAATGTGCTTAAGATTTTAGAAAATTGCCTACCTACATATCATTTGGTGATGAATAAAGATTGTGTGCATCTACGCAGATAACTATATAATACCGAAGATAAAAATAATTTAAGAATCAAATCATATACTTTGATGTCAACTTTTAATAATATCGTTCTTCATAGAACAAGCAAGAAGTATGAGCAAGAAGCTTGGAAGTTTGTGTATGCTGCAACGAGAAATTTGGGGAATGTGTAGAGAAGATTTTATGTCCTTGCTTAAACTATCATAATCTTAGTCATCATTGCGGCAATACTGTCGTTGAGCATTTAATTATAAAAGGAATGTATCCCATATACAAATGCGGCATGTGGTATCATCACTACGAGCAAACAAATATAATCAAAGATGTTAAATCTGATGGCACTTATGAATTATTCAAAGCCATTCATTATGAAGATGAAGATTTCATCAATCATATTTTTTCCGAGGATGATAAAAATGAAAATTGTGCACAAAGAAGAGAGGAGGATTTGTTAAAAAATTTGGAAGATGCGGAAACCCCAATATATCCTAGTTGCACTGATCAAACAAAATTATCTGCATTTATTGCGTTGTATGATCTTAAATGCGAGACTAGATTGTCCGGTACTGTTTTTGATAAACTTCTCAATGTGCAACAACTGTTATTGCCAAAAGATAACGTATTTCCCAAGACGTTATATGATGTAAGAAAATTTCCAAAATATTTGATATGTTTTTCGAGAAAATTCATGCTTGTCAAACGATTGCTGTCTTTTTAGAGGAGTGTACAAATATTTTGACAATTGTCCAAAATATAGATTCTCAAGATGGAGGATGAACGAACACACAAAAGAAATTACACATGGTAATCTAGTTAAAGTTTCAAGATATTTTCCAATTATTTCAAAATTTAGAAGAATGTTTAGATCACAGAAGATGACAGAGGATTTGCGGTGACATTTCAGTAACAAAAGTAATGATGGAAAACTGCATCATCCTGTAGATTCTGTGACATATAATGTGGTGGATGAGAAATGGAAATCATTTGCAGCTAATCCACACAATCTAAGACTTGGTCTTGCTACTGATGGTATTAATCCGTTTTTAACATTGAGGTCAAAATATAGTTGTGGCCTATGATGCTTGTGACATTAAATCTCTCGTCAATGTTATGCATGAAAAGAGAAAATATCATGCTAACATTGCTTATTCCTAGCCTTAGACGACGTGAAAATGATATTGACATATATTTGGCTCCATTGGTAGAAGATTTGCATTACTTGTGTGATAATGAAGTTAAGATTTACGATGCATTCAGTAAAACACTTTTTAATATGAGAGAAATTTTGTTATGTACGATAAATGATTTTCCATCATATAGAAATCTTGCTGGATGTTGCGTGAAGGGTAAAAGAGCTTGTCCACTATGCGGTGTCTACACACATCATCGGTGGTTGAATCATAGTCGAAAAACTGTCTATATGGGTCATAGAAATTTTTTACCTCATTCAGATTCGTTAAGAAAATATAAAACTTGGTTTGATGATACTATAGAAAACGGCCACAGAACTAGAATTTAACCGGAAGAAATATTTCTATTATATTAAAAAGATTTCCGAATAATTTTGGAAAAAAAGGCGAAATGGAAAATAACAAGAACAAAAAAGGAAAAGGTAAAAAGAAATTAATGAAGAACCGGCAAGGTAAGAAGAGAAAAAAATTCTAATAATAGAGAAGATGAAGATGATCCTACAAAAGGAGAGCTAACAAGGTGGAAAAAACGATCAATCTTCTTTGATTTACCATATTGGGAGGTTAGTTATCCAAATTTTTTTAATAAACCAATAATATAGAAATATATTAATGAAGTATGAAAATGTTGAATTTTTTTGCAGGAACTTCCAATGCACCATAATTTAGATGTAATGCATATAGAAAAAAATGTTGGTGAAAGTATTATAAGCATGATGTTCCATGATAACGAATCGAAAAATGGAATTAATTCAAAAAAAGATTTTGGGGATTGGAGAATTCAACATGCTCTTTATGCATAGTCTCGTGGGAAAAACATATCTTCCACTAGCTCCCTATACATTGTCAAATTCTGAAGAAAAAAAAAACCATTCAATAAAAGATTGTATGATTTCTGAGGATTTGATGGTTATTGCTCGAATTTCAAAAATTATGTATCGTTGGAGGACTACAAAATTAGCGGCTTGAAATCACATGAATACCATGTTTTAATGCAGCAATTATTAACTGTTGCAATGAGGGGACTATTACCAAAGAAGCCAAGAAATGCAATAATTCGTTTATGTTCATTCTTCAATAAATTATGTCAGCGTGTCCTTGATAGAGAAAAACTGCAACAACTTGATGATAAGATTATTATAACTTTGTGCGAACTTAAAAGATATTTTCCACCTTCTTTTTTTAATATAATGATACACTTGACAGTTCATCATGGAAAAGAAGCGCGATTTTGTTGACCCATTCACTTTCGTTGGATGTACCCTTTTGATAGATGCTTGAAAACACTTAAACATTTTGTACGAAATCATGCATGACCAGAAGGATATATTGCATAATCCTATATTATAGAAGAGTGAATGATCAGTGGAACCAATGCAACTGGAGGAAAAAAAAGTCTGAAATGACGATTAAGAAAATGATGTAATGCTTGAAGGATGTCCAATTTCAGCTTGCAAAACAGTTGTGCTGGCTTCTAGCGAAAAACAAAATGCTCGCTTGGCTGTGCTGATGAATATGGATGTGGTGGAACCATTTATAAAGTAAGTACATATTACAACTTGGTTCTATTCTTTAAATATCTATAATTTTAAGCACATCTTAGCACAACTTGTATTATGATAGTTTGCATTTGAGAAGTTACAACAGTCAAACAAGCGCATAGGAAAAAATGCGACCTTACTTTGGAATACTCACACAAATAATTTTACTGAGTGGATTAAAAAGAAGGTGAGTTAAAAGTTCATATATTATCTCATTTACTTTAGATTTTTATTATCAAGATTCATTCTAGTTTTTTATAGATACCTATTAATTCAAAGGATCATGATGCAATGTTAAAATGGATTGCGTTTGGTCCGAGGAGTAGTGCATTGTCTCCTATACAGGATATATCATTAATGGACAACATTTTCACAAAAAAGATACAGAGAGAGAAACTCAAAATAGCGGGGTAACTTGTGATGCAACTACTATGTGCAGAGCAAGCACAAAAGATACTTCTCAAGTAGTTGATGTGGTCACTTATTATGGAGTTTTAACTGATATAATTTTGTTTGACTATCATGTTTTCTATATTTCCGTCTTTAAGTGTCATTGGGCAAACTTAGGAAATGGTGTGAAGGTTGAAGATGGATTCACTCTTGTCAACTTACATCAAAATCAAGCTTCATTTTCAAAAGATCCATATATCGTTGCTTCTCAAGCGAAACAAATTTTTTATTCAAGAGAAGACGATTCTTCTAATTGGTATGTTGTGATGAAGGCACCACTAAGAAGCTGTTACGAGTTAGATATAAACGATTCATTTGAGAAAGTTAGTTTTGCTATGGAGAATTATGGAGAAACCAATTAGAAGATTGTGAAGGCGTACTTGAGTAGTTTAATTGTTATATTAACTTACAAAAATTGTTCACAAGGAGGTGAACTTAATATTACTTAGTGTTTCTTTGCTAGTTATGTACTTGAGTAGACTCTTTACTCTATACTTTAATGTTCTGCTTGCCTTTGACTTGTCATTTTATAGTAAGTATGATAATATATAATAATAAATAATGCTTTAACATGCAAATGGTAAAAAAGTTTATAGTTATGCATTCATCACTACAAGAAAAACTACTTTTAGTGGCATATATTAGTAGCGTTTGTGAGCTAAGTGCAACTAATGGTATTTGACTCTTTTTATTTTCACTATTTTATTTGATTAAAAAGCTACTAGTACCCCTCTCGCCTGTATTCGGTGCGAAAAAATTCCAATTTTTTGGATTTATTTTTGTTTCCCTCCATATCACATTTCTCCATTTACTTCTCCACCTGCAAAACCCAAAATCAATTTTCATTTCCCTCCCTATCGTGTTTCCCCACTTACTTCACCTTCCGCAAAACCCTAAATCCATTTTCGTTTCCTTCAATATCGTGTCTCTCCATTTACTTCTCCTTCTACAAAACCCTAAACCCGACCCAAATATAAACCGACTACCAAAATAAAAAATAAAACACAGATGAAAATTCTCCAAACACAAATTGAATTTCCCCAAAAACAACTCGAATTTCTCAAAACAAATTCCCAAAACACACAATCTCTCGATCCTGAAAAAAGTTTAAGTCGAGGTGATTAGGGATTTGGAGTCACGGTGGTTGGTGGAATGCAGTGAAGTCAGCGTCGAGGCTGTGGGGGTCGTGGCGACTTGGTTGCGGTAGTGATCGAAATACAAGAGGAGGTTATTTGAAAACGTGATGATGGTTCTGTGAGTTCGGACTGGAGTAGCGGTTGTGGAAGCGGGCAATTGATTTTGCGTGTTGATGACGGATTGGAGGCGCGTATTTTTTGGTGATTGGAGTAGTTAGTGAACTGGAGATTTGGTTGTGAGGTGGCCGATGGGGTTGCGGTGAGGGTTCGAGGTGTTTGACTTGTTTGATTAGGTTTCGATGATGGATTTTGTTTTTATTCGAAAGTTTGTTGTGGTCTGGTGGTTGGGCTGGAACATCGGCCTCGGTGGTAGCGATTGGGTGAGGCGGTGAGACTGCAATGGGTAATGGAGTTTGAGTTGATCGCAGTTGGATATCGGAACACCTATTTTTGTTTATAAATTTAATTTCTTTAGGAACAAATGTTCTAGCCAAATGATATCCATGTCAGATAGCTTTCTTAGTTCCAAGTTGATGATCCTGCATCTGTATTCTATTTTCTTCCTAGTGTACGAGGTATGCACTTAGATTTTCCTATGGCTGATAGTATTGGATATATTTTTACCAGATTTTTTGTTTTCATATATCGAGGTAACAGGTGAGACTGAGTTATGATATCAAGTTTACTCACAAAAAAGGTTTAAATGAGTTGCATATTCTTTTATTTTAAAAACTTAATCATGTTTACTTTGTTTTGGATTATCAACCAAGTATGCATCTTAACTTTTGATGGTATTATAATTTTCTATGTTTAGTTAAAATAAGATTATTTTCTTGTAGAATGATGGAATTATAATCCCATAAATACAATGAAACTTAAACATGGATGTTTGTCTTCGTTGTAGTCTTAAATTTGTGGTCATCTTTATCTTATAGTGCAACAGGTTGCATTAGTGATATTAACTTTTGTACTGAATCAGTAATCCAACTTCTAAAAATCCATAAAGTACAAGCCTGCATTAAAAGTACTCATGATAGACTCATATTTTTTCTGATTGATGCCTCTTAATTATCAAAAATGTTGTATGATTTTGGAAATTAGAAGCTTAAGGGAAATTTTGATGTGAAGTATTAAAATTCATCTATAGTGACAGTTAGTTATTCAAGTGGATTATATGGAAGTAACATCCATCAATGTTAAGCATTTCCTGATAGTAAATGTTTCTTCGTTGTTACCATCTTCTCATTTTCAATGTTTGATATACAGTACTTGAATAAGAGTTATGAAATCAAGTACATGCCTAGCGTACAATGCATGGATTTCATAGTTGATTTCAGCAGTGATTACGAGGTTAAATCAGTTCCATACTACCTTGCGTGTTTCCCTTGTTTGAAACCATAGTAGTTGAGGTATATCTTCATGTTGTTCATCATTTTATGTTATTGGCAAAAACTTCGTATCTCTGCAATCTTAATAACTGAATCATTTTCCATTCATTAGATGATAGGTGCTCAACGTGATGCTCATTCTAATTTTAACAGTTCTAGCGATGACGATATAATAATGGAGATGGTGATGAGGAAGAAGATGATCGCTGTTAATGATGAAAATGATGATGATGGAGATGGTAATGAAGTCATAGATTTTATTGCTGCTAATGATGATGCTCTGTCCCCACCATGCATCAAAGTTAACTGTTTCAGCCACCACTTGAAACACGTACGATTGGAGTATTTTTCAATGAACGTGTCTCAGATGGATTTTGATATATTCATTGTTACTGAAGCTAAAGTCCTTGAAACAATAACTCTGGGTTGTGACCGTCGAACAAATTTGGAAGAATATGTTGTGGAAACATATGGAATATTCTTAATGGTTAAGAGCGCCTCCAAGATGCTGAAAGTAGAATTTCTCATGGAATAGGTATGATTTGTACATGCTTTGGAACTTTGATTATATTTTCTCCTTGCAGGAAGGTGTTGATGGATTCATTTTTTTTGTTGATAATTGTGATTCTCAACTACATGGGGATTAGGATTACTTTAATGTCTAGAAATTTTAACCGTAGCTGCTTGGATTAAGATTTTGTTTGCTGACTGCATTTAAATCTTATGATTATTTTGTCTTTATCGATGTTTAGAATTAGACTAGACTAATTAAGATCCTGTCATTTTCTTTTACCGGTCAAGTTGAACTAGTGTATAGGGCCCATTCAGATTTCACAAGGTTGCATCCGATATGCTAAAAAAAAGAAACGCCATATGGTCATTTTAATATTGAAAATTATAGTGTTAGATTAAGCTTCGTTAAAGTAAATTTAGGATGGTTAAGAATAAGTTGTATAAGTAACTACAAAGTTTGAACTATATTGTTAGCCTAAAACATGGTCTTTGCAATTATCTTTTTACAAAAAATTAGTTTCGTATTCAATCTTAACTATTTAATTTTCTTTATAACATCTACAATCTCCGCTCATTTTCATTTAAAATTGAAACCATTTGCATTAGAAGTCGAACTACCTTTATAATGATGAATTTACCCTTATTTCTGTTGCACTCATTTCTCATTATCAACTGTGGATTGTCCACTAAGTCTATCAATTCAATTTAGTTGTTGGCAACTAGCAAGCACTGATGATAGGCAATTGATTATCAATATAATTATGTCAAGTTAATTTTTACTACATAATTATGGGAGTTAAACTAATAAAGTAGAATTAAAATAAAATTAAATATGTATTAAGCACAGTGGAACCCACAGATTGCTATAATATTTGAGGTTAATGGAAAATACTTTTGAAACTGCTGGTGAAAATTGGTATTTCTTTGGAGATTGTGAGCTTGTCCCGAGCATGTAATACGTTTTCTTTCATTTTAAGTTTGTTACGGTGATTGCTATTTGTCATAATGTATGCAATGTGGTCATAGTGTTATGCTATAATTTTTTTTGCCTGCAATATTTGTGTGTGTATAATATAGTATAATATATAGTTCAAACAAAGCCTGCATCCTTTTCATAATGATAAAGCACATACAATACTGACATGGTTAGACAAAGAGGATATAACTGTTTTGGCATGGTAAAAGCTCAAAACAAGTTGTAATCTTGGATATATTATGTGAATCTTTTGTTTGTCTGCCTCAAAGGAGGTCATCAAAGGTGAAATTCTATTGCATGGTTTATTGCTGAACTTGGAGCCTAGCTAGTTGTTACCTCTATTTCTGTCCAAATTCACTCTAATAACATAGACTGTATGAATGTTTGAGCATAGTCATTAGAAGTGCAGAACTAGATGTTGTTGTTTTATCCAACAAATGCAGCAGAAGCTATTGAATTAATACTGATAAGCATATTACTATACTGTGCGAATGTTTATCAAACTATGCCTAACTCATTTTATACTGAAAAGCATATTATTCTTTTCAACCGACTGAATTAATTTTATTTCTCAGAGATGGTGTGAGCGAAGGGCAGTTTTATCAAGTACTTTTATTTGAACTTGATGCGATTCGAAAGGTAATCAATTTTTCAACCATATATGTTCATTTTTATGATTTAATGCTACAATTTTATGCAACTCATTCCTTTCTATTTTTAAGCCAGTGCTTCTCTTGAGGTAGAATATCAGCCCTTTGTAACATTTGTGGTTGTCCAAAAACGTCATCATACACGATTATTTACAAATAATCATAGAGACTTGTCATCTATTTATGGGAGTGGAAATATATTTCCTGGTATCTTCTTTGAATAGCAGCCAAGTCACTACTAGTTATTTTTGCAGACCACCTTTGCACACAAAATTCATGTTGATAGATTTCTTTTTTTTTCAAGCATGTTTTGTATTTGTTAATTTGCATGCTACCTGATTTTAGGTACTGTTGTTGATTCAAGCATTTGCCATCCAACTGAATTTGACTTTTACCTCTGCAGTCATGTTGGCATTCAAGTAAGTTTATCGAATGTACATGCTATATTGTAACGACCCGTTAAGTTCGACCATTTAAAATTGTTTGTTTAATAGGATTTTGTAATTTATTTTAGTTGAAAGAATAAAGGTGGTAGATAAGTATTAAAATGAAGGCTAGAATAAATTATATAGAAGTGACTTAGAAACCTATTTAAAGACATTTGAATAAAATTCAAATGAATTAAGTAGAGAAAGAAAGAAAAATTCTTACCTGTACATAAAATTTAATATGGGAATATTAAACCAATTTAATGCAATAAAAGATTGTGAACGATAAATTGAATAGATTAAGAAACCCTGTTATTGCAAGTCAATAAATTTGTAAACCCTAATGAACATCTCAAAATTTATAAATTTATTGAAATTTAAGACATAGCATAAGCGTAGAACTATAGGTATGATGACAAACTTTTATAAATTGTCTAATTAAGGGTCAGCAAATTTATTTGGAAATCAAACTCAATTAAGGGTAAGTAATTATGATGGATTGATGGCATAAACGTTACTAATTTTTATCATAGTAACGGAAGTGCAGATGGAAGGCAACTGTAGAAATTTAAGTACGTATTAACAATTGAAAGGGACTGTCGATTGAGTGGAGTACTTTAGGTTGTCTTACTAAATTTAGAATTTAACATAAGACAAATAGAAATAAATCAATAAACGTATAGATTTTAAGTTTATTATGATGAATTATTTTAGTGATATGACTTAGAATAAATGAAATAATTTGGGTTAATTGGTATTTAATGGAATTAAAGGTTGCAATATTCATAGGTAAGGATTTAGATGAAATAGATTGATGTATGAAAAATTTAATTTGATAAATGGCAATTAATTCCTTTAATTTGTGCAATTAATGTATGTTTAATTGATAACGATAAAAAGTTGATTTTTTTCAGTGTAACCAACGTAAAATATTATCATAGCATGATACTTGGTTTGAATAGAAGGATTTGATTTAATGTGAAAATTTTTGTTCTAAGTATTGAATAAAATTGGGAATCAAATTTTTTTTTTATGATAATAACGTTAGTATTGGTTAATAAATAGATTTCAATGCAGTAACCAAATAAATGGAATAAGATGAGTATATATTGCATAGAAATGAAATGATAAATTATTGATGTAATGGAAGATATAACCATGTCAATTATGCATATAAGGTAATAAGGTAATGAAACCGAGGTAAATTAATTAATTGAGACTTTAAGTAAAATTAACGTGTGGAATTGACCAAGGTTCAATAAAATGAGAATTTGATTGGTTATATTTATTGGTTGAGAAATGTAAATGTGTATTTGGGGAATAAATTTAGTCAAACTTAAGTATTGAATTTAATTAATTAATATATATGATAAATGATGATTAAATAAAAACCCAATACTCTATATATATGTATAATATTTGAGTGAAAATAATAATACACTTATAAATGTGGAATTAAGAGTTTACAACAACTATTTTAAGTAAAGAAATTGTTCATTCAAGTAAATTTGAAACATCGCAATAGGTGTAGATTAAGTGTTGCGTTAAATAAATTATAAAGGAATAAATTTATAGAAACGTAGGAACGGAAGAATGAACATTATAGTAACGTAAAACGTATTGTAGGATAATAATTAAGTATAGGCTTGTAAATTAGATGTATGACAATAAATTTTGTACGTAAATCTTTCTATTAGTTGATAAGTCTTATTTTGATCAATTTAAAGGAATACACTAAATTTTGTAGTTAGTACGGAATATTGATGCGTGAATGAATAAGATGAAACAAAGGTGGAATGTATTAGTTGAGGTTTTAAGTTATTTATGTGATAAGTTACCAAAATTATAATTTTATCTAAATACAGTAATTTATGCAAACAAAAGATGAACATTTTGAAATATTACCACAGTGATATATAAAAGAAACGTTAACTATGTAGTTGGAGAATAATTGATATATTTTGAGTTGGATAATAGAAATCAAGTTATTTATATAATTAGATTTAAGATGAGAGTATAAGTATATGATTAAATAATTGGGTTTTGCGAATAAAATTTATAATTCCCAAATAATAAGAAAACGCAGAGGTTAACACTGCGAAATTTATATACTTATAAATTTTAATTCACATCCAAGCTTGCTAAATTATTTGGAATTGATTGGATTATATAAGTAATGAAATTTGGCCAATATTTAAAGTTGAAAGAAAATTTGGATTTTATGATTTATTTTAATTTATTTAATAAATATTAAAAATAGCCATTTTTGTCACGGACTCGGATTTCGACGAAACTAGTTTCATCGGATCCGTAACGGTGAATTATAATAATGTTTCAAGTTTCGTTGCGATCAGACTTGTCGTTTGATCGTACGGACTCGAAACGCCTTGAAATTTACGCATTTTGAAATCAATTTGAAATTTTTATTTTTTTAGCATAACTTCTTCATACGATCGAATTTGGTCGCGAAACTTTTTCCATCGCGTTCAGAATATTTTGAAACACCTATTTGGATATATAGTTTTAACAAATTCGACTCCGGAGGCAGAACGGGCTTTTTGGGCCAACTATCGTTTAGCACGTTCGTTATCCGTACCCACCTAGCCTTCTTTTATCTGTCTATATATTTGCGATTATAAACCCTAGCCACTCCTTATTTTCATTTTTCTATACGTACATCTCCTTCTCAACTCCTCATTCCAATGGCAGAAAACCTAATTCCCAAATTCCAAAATTTTATTTCAAAAAAAAAAAAAAAAAAAAAAAAAATTTTTGGATCTGCAGCAGCTTCTGGTCGCGCTTCGGGTTTCAGAGGAGAAAACCCTAGAGCAACTTCGGGTCAGGAAGAAAATGACTCGGGTCGCTCCGGGTCGTTTTGGCGAAAACTCCAAGCAAGCATCGGGGAAATGAGGCGGCGCCCCGAAGTCGAACCCGAAGTTGACTCAGGACCAGAATTTTTCATTTTTCAGATTTTCATAACTTTTGCATACGAGCTCGGATTCACGCGCGGTTTGTTTTGCTGGGATCGTATCGGAATTTCTGACGTTTTGGCACTGGTTTGGATGAATTTGGAGACTGTCCAATTTTTGGGTTTAAATTGGATTTGAATTCAATTTAAATTCAAAAGGTGAGTGTTTTAACCCACTCACAACTACTAGAAGCTTTTATGTTTGTTAAATAAATTTTAGAAATGAATAGAAATTTATTTATGAGCTTTTGGCATGTTATTTCATTCATATCTGTTGAATTGCATTTTATTGAATGTAACTGTTAATTTAATTGATTTATTGCGTGTTAATTGGCTGTTAGAAATTTTTGGTTGCATATGAACTGCTAGTTAACAGTTATGTCAATTATCACTGAATATAAATTGTTAGATTAATAGTTGAAAAATTTAATTTGAATAAACTGCCAGTTATCACCTGTTATATATGATCATATATATAATTGTTATTGATTGATATTGCTTGATGTTTGTGATTGGATGATGGATGTGTTATTGAAGGGATGTTTTATTTGATATCATTAAACTGCAAGTTAGTATGCATTTTTCATTTCATTCGGGATTGCGGTTTGAAATGATATACAACCGCAGTTTTATTTTTTAAATTGCGGATTGAAATGATAAATATCCGTATCACTTGACCATAGGATAGAAAACTATATACAGACACCGTGGTCTATATATAACTATTTTTAATGTGATTTCTATGGTTTGGATGGAATACGGTTTATAAAAATCTTAAATTTTATACTGAATAAATGTTTTCTTCCATAGTTATATGCATATGAAGTTGAAATTTTGAAATTAAACGGTGAATAAATTTCTTTATTAAAAATGGAAGAAAATTAAGAAAATGGAGTTTGATGATTATATCCTATGTTTAAATATTAAGTTGGAAATTTTAAAGATATGATATTTATAATTGGATTTTTTTCCCAAAATATTTTGAAATGAATATTCTAGTAAAAATTGAATTTGGAAATATATATATATATATATATATATATATTACTAGAAATTGAAGTCTTATTAATTATGGATTTTATGTGAATGGTCAAGATTAATTAATAGAATATTGATTTCTGAAAGGATAAAAATCCAACTTTAGTTGAAATATTAATGCTCCAAAATGGATATAAATATATATAAAATTGAAATGGTTTTGCGACTTGAAGTAATATTTTGGATTTTGGTTTAACTTTAAAAGAAGAAATATTTGGAAAGCCATGTAATTTATTTCTTTATAAAGCAACAGTAAAGTTAAACTTTTTTTTTATTCGCATACCGTTGAATATCCAAACCATTTAGTTTTGAAAATAATGGTTTTAAAATGCTATGGATTTTCGAAGAATTATGTTGAAAGTTACAAACAGAATATTGGTTACATGGGATATTAAATAATAAAAAGTGACATAATTTTTTGGAAAGGAATAATTTTATTTGGGATAAACGATATCATATTGTTTTGGGTTTTAAAAGAAGAAATGATATCGTAATATTACGGTTTGAAATGGATTATATTCTGGTTTTAAAAGTATAAACTATTTTTAAATGACCGCGGTGTTATAATAACGATTGGTTGGCAAAGAGACCGGGATCGGATATGGACATACTCTCTGTCGATACCGAAAACCACTTTGACTAACCGTGTACGCGGTGGAGATTCCAAAATGAAGTAGGTGGTGGCGACGTTTCCTGTAAGGTAAATACGTGGACCCAACTCCCGTGAGTTGGCATAAGGTGGCTAAAACAGGAGCGATTCTCAGGCCAATGAGGTCATTCCTCTGATCGGACGCTCCTCTTCGATATTATAATTTGACTTGGATTTGATTCAGTGGCCACTTCTATATTTTGATTTTGGGGAGTTAGTCCGAGGTGGGCGGTAACTGCGGCTACGCGTTTCCACCAGCCTGGATAGCAATTGGTATATCTACCCTGGCATTGCCTAGTTGTGCCGTGTCACCTACCATATCGCGCCTTGTACGAGTTTGGTTTTCTCCCGTAGCCCGTGTGGTATCCTCTAGTGGCTTCCCGATCAGGAGGGGCTATGATATTGGACGGACTACTGGGACTATTACGTGTTAAGGTGGAAAATGTAAAGCCTTAACGCTATTTAAAAGTAAGTTTATTTTATAAATAGACACTATTATAATAGCGCAATATACTACATAGTAAATAGTTTAACGGATCCTTAGGAGATGTAAATCCCGAACATCTCTTGAGTTACTGTACTCATATTTATATTCTGTTTATTTAACTCACATAAGATATTCTAGTCTGACTCGGGTGTTTTTGTCTATTCAAATTCGCTCGGGTCAGTCCGAGCATTTCAGGATAGCAGATTTTAGCTTTGGAGGACGAAGACGAAGAATAAGTATTATGTTATATATAGTATTACACCACACTCTTTCTATTCCGCTGCATTGCTTGTATTGGTATGTGTAACTCTGATATTTATTGTAAAAGAAGAATCAAGCTTTTGTAAACTGTTTATGAACTGTATATTTGTTATTATATTTTATCCTTCCGCTGTGAGATTCTGTTTTTGTTTTATTTCTTCTCTGTTTTTCTTATTTACCCCATAACAATCCGCCCTTGCGTATGCTTTGAATTGGCACGTGTGTCGGTTTAAAGTGTGCAAAAAGGCGGGATGTTACAGTTGGTATCAGAGCTTTGGTTTAGCGATAAACCTTGGCTTTGTGGGGTTAGACTCTTTGTTAATAGGGTAGAAATATCCTATGGGAGTCGCTGAGTGTATATATAAGAGAGAGCGTACTTGTTAGTATTAATAAAAAGATTTTAATATTGTGTTAATCTGTTCCGCTTTGTATTTATAAATTCTGGTTGATGCATGGGACGCTATGTCATCAATAGGGATTTCTAAACACTTAATAGGACAGACCGACATAATATTTGTTTTTAATATAGGTGAATGAAATAATTTGCCTATTATATTTCTATATATAAAAATAGTTTTATAAAGATATATATATATTTGGTTGCTATAGATTGGATGTTAGGCAATAAAAATATTTATAATAACTGAAGCTAAGTGAAATTATAATAAACCAAATTTGGAGATTTAGAACTTAAGTCCGGGATTTTTGAAAATTTGCTTTCAAAGAATTTGTGAAATTTATTGATTTGGTTTATAAGTATTTTCTTATATAAATATTTCGTATAAATTGGAAGAATTGTTTTAAAGAAGATTTTGGAAAAGAATTAAATTCTGTACTTTCCTCTCTGTCGCTGGAAAATAAATTCGGTGATGACGGCCGCATCATCGACTTTCATTTTCGAGTTTCGAAGGGGAAAGGCCACTGTAGTAAATTCTACTGCAGATTTATTTTTGAAATTTTCTAAAAATTTTCTTTTATTGTTCTAAATATAATTAGAGATATAAAAGTTGTAAGAACTTATTTATCTATTATTTTGAAATAGATTAAAATTTGACCCGGTATTTAATTCTAAATTTTTCCGTTAATTAATTGTTTAAACTTTGTTAGTGAAATATTAAGTAAGAAAGTTAATGCTAGGGATAAGGGAAGTAAAAGTTTTTAACTGATAAATAATGGAAAAGATTTATTGAAGAATGAATGAATTGAAACCTCTAATTGAAATAAGAGAATAACTGCAAAGCTATAAAGAGGAATTTGCATACATATGAGACAAAGGGTAATATGAATAAACATTAAATTTAATTAAAAGAATGGAGATTAAACTTGTATAAGTTCAATTGCAATTTCCTTAACATAAATAACTTACCCAAATATAAAAGTTGAAGTGTTAAATGAGAAACTGGAATTGAATATTTTACAAGTAGGAATTTAGGAAAAATGAAGTATTCAATAAATTACTGTTATAATAAGAATTTATTGGTATAAACTTAAGTGATAATTGAAATTTTACCCAAATTAAAGGTGAGTATTATTAATAGGTGATTTTAACTTAAGTAAATAAAATGAAATTCTTTAATAAATAAAGATTGATGTGTACGGTTATAAACTTAAGTATGTTTTAAAATGCTACTAGTAATATAATAAAAAGTAGGTAATATAAATAAATGTCTGTAAACCCTAGATAATGAATTAATAAGATCCTTTATTTATAAAAATGGAGGTTTTAAGGTTAATAATTTAAGTGTAAGTAGAGGGTTACTGTAATTAAATATAATAAAACGTAAACATTAAATAAAGGAATGAAATTAAGGGTAAGTTGAAATTGTAATTTATAAAACGAATATATATTTATTGAACCATTAATAAATAAAAAGGAATTGAGAAGAAACTTGTAAATTTTCACTTGCATTCTTAAACATACATAACTTACCATATAATAAAAGTTGCAATGTTAGTAAGAAAATGTAAGGGGAAATCTTACAAGTGAAGCTTGAGGTAATTAAGGTATTCAATAAATTTGCTGTTATAAATGAGAATTAATTGTATAAACTTAAGTTAAATTGGAAATTTTACTATATAAGAAAGGGTAAGTAGTATAAATAGATGATATAAACCTTAGTCAATAAATTGGAATACAATATAATGAATTTTGTAACAAATGGAAAATGAAAATTGTAAGAAACAAAGAAATCCCTCCATAAATGAAAGAAAGAAAATAAAACCACTGAAGCATGAAATAAATGTATAATAAACTATTGTGGTGTTGATTTGAATTGTTTGGTTGATGTATGGTTGTTGGGTAAGGAATTTTGGAGTTGTTGGAGGAACAATAATCTATCTCTATTCCATCTAAGACTGTTGAGTAACGGATGCACTTGATAGTTATTTCTCACTCCGTAAAATTTCATAATTTGATCCCGAACAACTAACGGTTGTTGATTGAATGATTGTGGTTTGTGGTGTGTGTCGTTTGTTAAAATGTATGGTTGTTGCATTTGATTTGGATATGAATGATTGAATCTACCCAAACATTTCACTGTAATATAGATATTTAACTTTTAGATTTTATAAGTGAATACAGGGGTTGGAAGCAACTGCTACTGCTTTTGGTTCCAAAATAATAAGCGTATTGCCCGACAAATAGGTACGTTTCCGGATTACGTATAAAGCGCTATTTTATATATTTTCCCGTGTTGGGATATTTTATTTTGGATAATATATGTAATATATTTGTATATTTGGATATTATATTTTCTCCAGAGTCCCTCCGTACAAAGGAGACTCTGCCAAAAATTTTCGTAAATTTTGGACTTAGAATTTGGTTAAAGATATTTTTCCAACTTTAATAGTTCAAGTATTAAAAGACATAATGATTATAAAACAAGTGTATTTCATTAAAGGAAATTAATTTAGTAAATTATTGTTATAAGTTAATATTTGAAATTAGATATACTGTTTTATTCTTCCTTCTCCCTTCCTTTCCCTTTTCGGGGACGAAAAGTTTTGAGTGGGGGAGAGTGTAACGACCCGTTAAGTTCGACCATTTAAAATTGTTTGTTTAATAGGATTTTGTAATTTATTTTAGTTGAAAGAATAAAGGTGGTAGATAAGTATTAAAATGAAGGCTAGAATAAATTATATAGAAGTGACTTAGAAACCTATTTAAAGACATTTGAATAAAATTCAAATGAATTAAGTAGAGAAAGAAAGAAAAATTCTTACCTGTACATAAAATTTAATATGGGAATATTAAACCAATTTAATGCAATAAAAGATTGTGAACGATAAATTGAATAGATTAAGAAACCCTGTTATTGCAAGTCAATAAATTTGTAAACCCTAATGAACATCTCAAAATTTATAAATTTATTGAAATTTAAGACATAGCATAAGCGTAGAACTATAGGTATGATGACAAACTTTTATAAATTGTCTAATTAAGGGTCAGCAAATTTATTTGGAAATCAAACTCAATTAAGGGTAAGTAATTATGATGGATTGATGGCATAAACGTTACTAATTTTTATCATAGTAACGGAAGTGCAGATGGAAGGCAACTGTAGAAATTTAAGTACGTATTAACAATTGAAAGGGACTGTCGATTGAGTGGAGTACTTTAGGTTGTCTTACTAAATTTAGAATTTAACATAAGACAAATAGAAATAAATCAATAAACGTATAGATTTTAAGTTTATTATGATGAATTATTTTAGTGATATGACTTAGAATAAATGAAATAATTTGGGTTAATTGGTATTTAATGGAATTAAAGGTTGCAATATTCATAGGTAAGGATTTAGATGAAATAGATTGATGTATGAAAAATTTAATTTGATAAATGGCAATTAATTCCTTTAATTTGTGCAATTAATGTATGTTTAATTGATAACGATAAAAAGTTGATTTTTTTCAGTGTAACCAACGTAAAATATTATCATAGCATGATACTTGGTTTGAATAGAAGGATTTGATTTAATGTGAAAATTTTTGTTCTAAGTATTGAATAAAATTGGGAATCAAATTTTTTTTTTATGATAATAACGTTAGTATTGGTTAATAAATAGATTTCAATGCAGTAACCAAATAAATGGAATAAGATGAGTATATATTGCATAGAAATGAAATGATAAATTATTGATGTAATGGAAGATATAACCATGTCAATTATGCATATAAGGTAATAAGGTAATGAAACCGAGGTAAATTAATTAATTGAGACTTTAAGTAAAATTAACGTGTGGAATTGACCAAGGTTCAATAAAATGAGAATTTGATTGGTTATATTTATTGGTTGAGAAATGTAAATGTGTATTTGGGGAATAAATTTAGTCAAACTTAAGTATTGAATTTAATTAATTAATATATATGATAAATGATGATTAAATAAAAACCCAATACTCTATATATATGTATAATATTTGAGTGAAAATAATAATACACTTATAAATGTGGAATTAAGAGTTTACAACAACTATTTTAAGTAAAGAAATTGTTCATTCAAGTAAATTTGAAACATCGCAATAGGTGTAGATTAAGTGTTGCGTTAAATAAATTATAAAGGAATAAATTTATAGAAACGTAGGAACGGAAGAATGAACATTATAGTAACGTAAAACGTATTGTAGGATAATAATTAAGTATAGGCTTGTAAATTAGATGTATGACAATAAATTTTGTACGTAAATCTTTCTATTAGTTGATAAGTCTTATTTTGATCAATTTAAAGGAATACACTAAATTTTGTAGTTAGTACGGAATATTGATGCGTGAATGAATAAGATGAAACAAAGGTGGAATGTATTAGTTGAGGTTTTAAGTTATTTATGTGATAAGTTACCAAAATTATAATTTTATCTAAATACAGTAATTTATGCAAACAAAAGATGAACATTTTGAAATATTACCACAGTGATATATAAAAGAAACGTTAACTATGTAGTTGGAGAATAATTGATATATTTTGAGTTGGATAATAGAAATCAAGTTATTTATATAATTAGATTTAAGATGAGAGTATAAGTATATGATTAAATAATTGGGTTTTGCGAATAAAATTTATAATTCCCAAATAATAAGAAAACGCAGAGGTTAACACTGCGAAATTTATATACTTATAAATTTTAATTCACATCCAAGCTTGCTAAATTATTTGGAATTGATTGGATTATATAAGTAATGAAATTTGGCCAATATTTAAAGTTGAAAGAAAATTTGGATTTTATGATTTATTTTAATTTATTTAATAAATATTAAAAATAGCCATTTTTGTCACGGACTCGGATTTCGACGAAACTAGTTTCATCGGATCCGTAACGGTGAATTATAATAATGTTTCAAGTTTCGTTGCGATCAGACTTGTCGTTTGATCGTACGGACTCGAAACGCCTTGAAATTTACGCATTTTGAAATCAATTTGAAATTTTTATTTTTTTAGCATAACTTCTTCATACGATCGAATTTGGTCGCGAAACTTTTTCCATCGCGTTCAGAATATTTTGAAACACCTATTTGGATATATAGTTTTAACAAATTCGACTCCGGAGGCAGAACGGGCTTTTTGGGCCAACTATCGTTTAGCACGTTCGTTATCCGTACCCACCTAGCCTTCTTTTATCTGTCTATATATTTGCGATTATAAACCCTAGCCACTCCTTATTTTCATTTTTCTATACGTACATCTCCTTCTCAACTCCTCATTCCAATGGCAGAAAACCTAATTCCCAAATTCCAAAATTTTATTTCAAAAAAAAAAAAAAAAAAAAAAAAAATTTTTGGATCTGCAGCAGCTTCTGGTCGCGCTTCGGGTTTCAGAGGAGAAAACCCTAGAGCAACTTCGGGTCAGGAAGAAAATGACTCGGGTCGCTCCGGGTCGTTTTGGCGAAAACTCCAAGCAAGCATCGGGGAAATGAGGCGGCGCCCCGAAGTCGAACCCGAAGTTGACTCAGGACCAGAATTTTTCATTTTTCAGATTTTCATAACTTTTGCATACGAGCTCGGATTCACGCGCGGTTTGTTTTGCTGGGATCGTATCGGAATTTCTGACGTTTTGGCACTGGTTTGGATGAATTTGGAGACTGTCCAATTTTTGGGTTTAAATTGGATTTGAATTCAATTTAAATTCAAAAGGTGAGTGTTTTAACCCACTCACAACTACTAGAAGCTTTTATGTTTGTTAAATAAATTTTAGAAATGAATAGAAATTTATTTATGAGCTTTTGGCATGTTATTTCATTCATATCTGTTGAATTGCATTTTATTGAATGTAACTGTTAATTTAATTGATTTATTGCGTGTTAATTGGCTGTTAGAAATTTTTGGTTGCATATGAACTGCTAGTTAACAGTTATGTCAATTATCACTGAATATAAATTGTTAGATTAATAGTTGAAAAATTTAATTTGAATAAACTGCCAGTTATCACCTGTTATATATGATCATATATATAATTGTTATTGATTGATATTGCTTGATGTTTGTGATTGGATGATGGATGTGTTATTGAAGGGATGTTTTATTTGATATCATTAAACTGCAAGTTAGTATGCATTTTTCATTTCATTCGGGATTGCGGTTTGAAATGATATACAACCGCAGTTTTATTTTTTAAATTGCGGATTGAAATGATAAATATCCGTATCACTTGACCATAGGATAGAAAACTATATACAGACACCGTGGTCTATATATAACTATTTTTAATGTGATTTCTATGGTTTGGATGGAATACGGTTTATAAAAATCTTAAATTTTATACTGAATAAATGTTTTCTTCCATAGTTATATGCATATGAAGTTGAAATTTTGAAATTAAACGGTGAATAAATTTCTTTATTAAAAATGGAAGAAAATTAAGAAAATGGAGTTTGATGATTATATCCTATGTTTAAATATTAAGTTGGAAATTTTAAAGATATGATATTTATAATTGGATTTTTTTCCCAAAATATTTTGAAATGAATATTCTAGTAAAAATTGAATTTGGAAATATATATATATATATATATATATATTACTAGAAATTGAAGTCTTATTAATTATGGATTTTATGTGAATGGTCAAGATTAATTAATAGAATATTGATTTCTGAAAGGATAAAAATCCAACTTTAGTTGAAATATTAATGCTCCAAAATGGATATAAATATATATAAAATTGAAATGGTTTTGCGACTTGAAGTAATATTTTGGATTTTGGTTTAACTTTAAAAGAAGAAATATTTGGAAAGCCATGTAATTTATTTCTTTATAAAGCAACAGTAAAGTTAAACTTTTTTTTTATTCGCATACCGTTGAATATCCAAACCATTTAGTTTTGAAAATAATGGTTTTAAAATGCTATGGATTTTCGAAGAATTATGTTGAAAGTTACAAACAGAATATTGGTTACATGGGATATTAAATAATAAAAAGTGACATAATTTTTTGGAAAGGAATAATTTTATTTGGGATAAACGATATCATATTGTTTTGGGTTTTAAAAGAAGAAATGATATCGTAATATTACGGTTTGAAATGGATTATATTCTGGTTTTAAAAGTATAAACTATTTTTAAATGACCGCGGTGTTATAATAACGATTGGTTGGCAAAGAGACCGGGATCGGATATGGACATACTCTCTGTCGATACCGAAAACCACTTTGACTAACCGTGTACGCGGTGGAGATTCCAAAATGAAGTAGGTGGTGGCGACGTTTCCTGTAAGGTAAATACGTGGACCCAACTCCCGTGAGTTGGCATAAGGTGGCTAAAACAGGAGCGATTCTCAGGCCAATGAGGTCATTCCTCTGATCGGACGCTCCTCTTCGATATTATAATTTGACTTGGATTTGATTCAGTGGCCACTTCTATATTTTGATTTTGGGGAGTTAGTCCGAGGTGGGCGGTAACTGCGGCTACGCGTTTCCACCAGCCTGGATAGCAATTGGTATATCTACCCTGGCATTGCCTAGTTGTGCCGTGTCACCTACCATATCGCGCCTTGTACGAGTTTGGTTTTCTCCCGTAGCCCGTGTGGTATCCTCTAGTGGCTTCCCGATCAGGAGGGGCTATGATATTGGACGGACTACTGGGACTATTACGTGTTAAGGTGGAAAATGTAAAGCCTTAACGCTATTTAAAAGTAAGTTTATTTTATAAATAGACACTATTATAATAGCGCAATATACTACATAGTAAATAGTTTAACGGATCCTTAGGAGATGTAAATCCCGAACATCTCTTGAGTTACTGTACTCATATTTATATTCTGTTTATTTAACTCACATAAGATATTCTAGTCTGACTCGGGTGTTTTTGTCTATTCAAATTCGCTCGGGTCAGTCCGAGCATTTCAGGATAGCAGATTTTAGCTTTGGAGGACGAAGACGAAGAATAAGTATTATGTTATATATAGTATTACACCACACTCTTTCTATTCCGCTGCATTGCTTGTATTGGTATGTGTAACTCTGATATTTATTGTAAAAGAAGAATCAAGCTTTTGTAAACTGTTTATGAACTGTATATTTGTTATTATATTTTATCCTTCCGCTGTGAGATTCTGTTTTTGTTTTATTTCTTCTCTGTTTTTCTTATTTACCCCATAACAATCCGCCCTTGCGTATGCTTTGAATTGGCACGTGTGTCGGTTTAAAGTGTGCAAAAAGGCGGGATGTTACATATATTTTACAACAGGCTGTTAGTAAAGCTTCAATACTAATTGTTAAAATGGCAATGTAAATTCTGACAGGGCACAAGCCACCCAGTGCATTACCATGTCTTATGAGATGAAAATAATTTTTCTGTTGATGCTTTGCAGACACTTACAAATAACCCGTGTCATACGTAATGAATTCATTCCTTAGATTTAACTATTGTTGTTTATTGCCATCATATTGTAAACTAAACAATATTCTTTGTTGTAGCTATGCAAGGTGCACACAGTAAAGATGGCAGAGTGGTTCAGCAGTAAAGATGTAGTGATGAAGTTGTAAATGGTTGAACAGGTGTTGAAATGGTGAAGTTGGCAGTGGGATGCTTGTATGATGGAAGAAGCACGGGGAATTGAACAGTGAAAATGACTTGTAAATGTAAAGAAAAAAAAATGAAATGTAAGACAGTGAAATGTAAAGACAAAGAAATGTATGGTAATGTATGGTAATGTACTACTTGTGTTTATAGTAGTTCATTTGTTCATGTATTTTTTGTTTAAATATTGAACTATGTATTATTATCGTTTAATATACATTATGAATAAAGTGAATTGAAGAGTGAATGAGCTAGCAGAATGTGAGAAATAAACAAAAAAAAACAAAAATATTTAGTGGCGTTTATCAAACGCTACGGAAACAATATGTTGAAAAAAATATCACTTTTGGTGGCGTTTTAACATGCTACAAAAAATAATTTGCGATGGCTTTTTTTGCCGCCGCAATAAGGCACATTATAACGGCGTTTACAAAAACGCAACCAAAAATATTAGTTTTTTAATTGCATGTCGTATGGCGGCATTCTCTAAAACGCCACCAAAAGTTATGGTTGCGGTTTTTGTGCGCCACCAAAAGTACTTTTTGGTGTAGTGCATGTAAATCCTTTAAACCAAAGCTACCACGTACACGGTTTCCGGTAAATTTAGGAATATGAATGCATTTTAACATGTATGTCCTCGCATTATCCATATCCGAAAATACTTGGGAATATGCACACAGATACAACCTGTATCAGTATTAAACATTGGCAAACTGAAAAATATTTCAGCTTGCATTCCACCCTTGAATTCTGGAATTTCCATCTTCATACCCGACTCCCATTTATGATCATCTTCAATATCCCGATATTGACGTCGTACTTGGTCTCATCTCGATAATGAATACTTCCTCTGTCGCTCTCTTCATCATAATCAAATGTACTTCGATATCGATCTCGACCATAACTTCTCTACGATCACGCATATCTCTTCTACTATGTTTCTCATCATCACGATAAGGTTCATCTCCAAACTCATGTGGATTTCTTCTCTCTTCATGTCTATACTCATGGTGATCTCGTCTCAATGAAACTAACGATTCTCTTCTTTCTCGATAAGATTGTGGTGACACCCTCCTCGCTTCCGTAACCGATGACGAAACTCTGTTTCCTCCATGGTTCGAGATTGGTGACGTTCTCCTTTGACTTTGATTCAAATCATTCATCAATTTCTCCAACTTCCCAACACCTTCATCAAACATTTCATTGATGCGTTGTTCCATTTGCTCAGCTTCTTCTCTTTTATACAACACTTCAACATTCTGATGACGATTAGCTCTCCTCGGCGGCATGATCTAATCTCCAACAAATTCAACACACATTTGAACAAATCTCGCACAAGACAACTTGACTCGGTTTCACTAACTCGGCAAAAACTTCAACTAGCTCGGCCTTGATATACAAAGTGATGCACGACTTCAACTAGCTCTTGGATCTAACTCCAACACTTCTCTTTGCTCCACCAGGCTCGGCTTAGCTATGATTGGCTAAGTCTAGCACTGATACCAAACCGACGCAACGGATTATAACGATGACAGCGAAATAAAGATTCCGCGTCAAACTAATCGATGATACGATTAGATGAAGCAAGATAAATCGATGTCCAAATGGCCAAATTCGTTGATCTCGCGAGATACCGGATTCTAGCTATTTCCAACACGTTGATCGCGCACGATACCGTGTTAAAAGATCTACGATTCTTCTACGTTGATCTCGCGCACGAGATTCCGTGAATCGGCTTCAAATCCGTTGATTCGAGCGCACTCGAATAACCGAAAATGGAGAAAGGAGCTCACACTCAACTTCCAATTTCAAGAGGCATAAATCACTCAAACAAAGTTTTATTCCAAATCAACCAAGTTTACAAATGACCCATCACTCCTATTTATACGCAGTTCACAACTCACGGAGGGCAGTTTCACGACCTAACATAGATCGTTAACGACCTAACACAAGCGACTTTAACAAATACAACACGAGCGACCTAAACAGATACAGGTTACAACACATACTTACAACAACAATATACGCGAACGACATACGACCTATGAAAAAGAACACAAATACAACACCTCAACGCGACTCAACGACCTACGACCTAAGAAGTAAATGCGGCATAAGCAAAACCAGCTTCAGGAACTCTTCACGCGGCCTAACCTTGAATGACATAAGTGAGTAAGCGACTTAGCTTCCTACGACTTAACTAGGTCGTAGCTCATTGGCTGAAGTAAACGCGACTTAACTAGGTCGCTGGAAATAGTAAGTTTGAAAATCATGCTGCGCTGGATCATTAGGTCGTTCGCGACATTCGTTAGGTCGCTGGCAACCATAAGATTGCAAAACCTGATGCGCTGCATCGGGTAAATATGTAACCATTCGTTGATTTTGATTCCTCCGAATTAGCAATTCAGTTTGCATCACTATATACTTCTAAGATGGAAGGATATTTTCTATAATGTAAGGAATAAATGGTATTTTTTAAATATCCAAGCACTCTCATTAGCGCTTTCCAGTGTCCCTTTCCTGGATTGCTTGTATACCTCCTCAGTTGACTTACTGTATAAGCTATATCTGGTCCTGTGCAATTCATGAGATTCGTGAGACATCCTATTACACGAGACTATTTCAGTTGCATTACACTCTCATTATTGTGCAGTACTTCTGATGGATTAAAAGGTGCTCTTACTCCTTTAATTCTAAAATTCTAAAAATTTTCAATCACTTTGTCTATATAGTGTGGCTGAGATAATTCAATTCCATTAGGTGTTCTTATTATTTTGATTCCCAAAATAACGTCTGCGACTCCCAAGTCTTTCATATCGAAATTGCTAATTAACATCTTCTTTATGGTCTCTATTACCGGAGTATTGGGACCAAATATTAACATATCGTCTACATATAAACAAATCATCACATATGAGTCCAATTTGTTTATAATAAACACACTTATCGCATTCAATTATACAAAAACCATTTCTCATCATGAAACTATCAAATTTTGCGTGCCATTGTTTTGGAGCCTGTTTTAGTCCATATAATGATTTTACAAATTTACAGACTTTGTTTTTATTTCCTTTGGAAACAAAACCTTCAGGTTGCTCCATGTAGATCTCCTCATCGAGATCTTCATTTAAGAATGTTTTCTTTACATACATTTGATGAATTTCTAGATTATAGATTGATGTAATTGCTATTAGCATTCTTATAGAGGTTATTCGTGTTACCGACGAATGTATCAAAGAAGTCTACTCCTTCTTTTTGACAATATCCTTTGGCTACTAATCTGGCTTTATACTTGTCGATAGAGCCATCTGCTTTCATTTTCTTCTTGAAAATCCATTTACAGACAATAGGTTTTATTTCAGGTGGAATATCAACAATTTTCCAAGTTTTATTACTTAGAATTGAATTAATCTCACTTTGGATTGCTTCTTTCGAACATTTTGTTGTGGTGAATATGGAGCTGTTGTTTGATGAAATATACCATTTTCGACACAGCACTATTCAAATGGCGATTCATATTCTCCACCACAATCAGATCTCAATATCTTGTCTTTTTATTTAACTGATTTTCTACCTCAGCCTTGTACTTTATAAATGATGTAATTGCTTCATCTTTACTATTCAAAAGATATACATAGCAATATCGCGTATAATCGTTAATAAACGTGATAAAGTACTTTTTCCCACCTCTTGTACGTAATGATTTAAAATCATATAAATCTATATGAACCAAACCAAGTGGTTCGGTGCTTCTATCAACAGGTTGAAATGGTTTTTAACCATTTTTTCTTCCACACATGTTCCACATTTGTAGTTCTTATATACTTGGAATTTCGGAATTAATACCAAGTTTGATAATATTTTCATTTTTCCAAAACTTGTGCATCCCAGTCTATCATGCCATAGTAAAATTTCATGCTCAAGCAAGTAAGAAACTTCAATTTTATTATTAGCACAATCAGAACGCATAGTTTTATTGTTGATGATGGTTACATGTGCCTTAAATCACTACTAGAAAATGCTTAAAAAGCGACAGGGTGGGGGGACGGCTGCCGACGGCTTATTTCCGACGGTTTCGACGGGCCGTCGGTGGCCGTCGGAAGCCGTCGGAAAATCGTGAATTACAGGCTCCAGCCGAGCCTTTCTTCCTCATTTCAGCATTACCTAATTTTAATTTCTAAAATCCCAAATTCACTCCCCAAGCCTCCAATCTCTAATTTCGTATTTTTGCATCCTCCCCGGCTACGAATTCAACCTCTCTTTCTTTCTAGCTCAGGTATAATCTCTTATTTTCGCCAAAAATTCAATTTTTACCCTATTTATAGATTTGCATAAGATGAAAATTAGGGCAAAATGGTGATTGAAATTGTTTCCAATAGTGTGATGATAATTTCTAGCATTCCATAGTATACCTATTTCATCTTTTATCGTGAAATTGTGAAAAACATGTATAATTTGTGGTTGTTCATGTATATGTAAATCGTTGTGCATGCGTTGATTCTACGATTGTATATTTGTGTAGCGTCGCTATCATTATATTGTGTCAGTTGGAATAAGATAAAATGAATGAATGAGCTAGGAGTATTATATTGTGCATATATTGACTAATGCAACAAGAAAATGCATGAGTCTAAATTATAGTTGTGTGTATTTAAAAATGACAAAAATGTTACACCAGCCTTAAGTTGATGTAATATGTCGAATAATATGTTAAATTAAAATATATTTTGTAACTGTAAACAATTACTAGAACTGTATTTTTTCGTAAAACGCGCATATTTAACGTCCCTTAGAGAGTTTTTGGCCCCGTCTGACGAGTGTTGTACATGATCGTGTTATAAGTAGTCTTTTTTTTAAAAACGACCATTTATATTCATCTGGTACAATGTTTGTTGGATTTGTCCCGGTATTGGACAAGTTATGAATACAGTAAGCATTTACATTTTGTATACTAGTTCATCTCAAACGATTCATAAATTTCGGCCTAACTTTTCTTTTTCGTTTCCTACGTACACGCATTTGTGTACAATGCAGGGAACAAAAGGAAAATGATGCCAAAATTTTGTTGACTCGTTTGAGACGAAGTAATATACGAAATGTAAATGCTTACCGTGTTTGTAATGGGAAGTAGGATGTCTGACCATTGGAAAAAAATATCTTTTTGTACAAAATTTTGTATCTGTACGTTAAAAAATAAAATATGTCATATTTGAAAATATTTTTTAATTTGTGAAATAGCGATTTAAATTCAAATATTATACGACCATGAAAATAATCTTTTTCAAATTTGTATTCTTGAAAATAAATATTAAATTTTGAACTTGTGACTCATTTTCTCAAATAGGAAAAATGATTGATTATTTCATTGATCAGAGGAGTTGGATGTACCAAAGAAAAGGATTGAGAGGCTCAATAAAAGAAGATTTTTATAATGATATAAACTTATTTGTTGAACTCGCTTTAAGCAATAACAGAAATGATCCAGAAACTCATTATCCGTATAGTAGGTGCAGACATTTGAAGTATTATGAAAGTTCATTTGTGCCAAAATGGTTTCGTACCCAAGTATTATGTTTGGGATCGGCATGGAGAAGTTGTAGCTAATACTTGTGTGGAGTATGAAAGTGTCGTTAACGAAGTAGTTACGACGACCCATATAGAAAATATGGTCGAAGATGCAGCACGATCAATGTTTCCTATGGTTGAAGTTGACGACGATGATGAAAATGTTGAAGAACCAAATATTGCAGCAATTTTTTTTTTGATTTACTAGATGCTTCTAAGAAACCTATTTTGGATGGTTGTAAAAGTGGCACTCAGCTGTCAGTAATCGCTGAATACATTGCGATGAAGTTAAAATACAACATCACTGAAGCTGGGTTTACGGCTGTTGTACATGCTGCAAAAAGACATATGCCGCACGATAATCTAATGTGTAAAAATCACTATGAAGTTAAAAAACTTATGTCGGCTTTTGATTTACCTTATCAGAAAATAGATACATGTTTAAAAGGCTGCATGTTGTTTTGGAAAGAAGATGCAAAACTTAGAAATTGTAAAATTTATAATCTGGAGAGATACAAACCTAGAAAAAAGAAGGAGAAGAAAGTTCCGTACAAGCGTATGCATTACTTACTGATCACTCCAGGGCTTCAAAGATTATGTGCATCTTCTGTAACCGCATCTAATATGAGATGGCATAGTGTGAGAACGGAGGAAGAGGGTATGTTGACACATCCGGACGATGGAAAAGCATGGTAGCATTTCGATAAAACTTATCCAAATTTTACAGCGGAGATTCGAAATGTTAGATTAGGATTATGTACGGATGGTTTTTCGCCATTTTCTTAATTTGGTTCTAAATATTCATCTTGGCCCATTATCGTCACACCGTATAATTTACCTCCATGGATGTGTATAAAAATGCAATATATGTTTCTTACTATTGTTGTTCCTGTCCCCGACGATCCGACACAAGGAATCGATGTATATTTACAAAAGTTGATTGAGGAGTTCAAAATACTGTGGAATGAAGGAGTAGAAACATACGATGTGTCGAAGAAGATTTTTTTTGTATGTTTGCTTATTTTTTGTGGACTATAAGTGATTTTCCTGCCTATGCAATGCTTTCAAGATGGAGTGTTGCCGGTCGTCTAGCATGTGCTTATTGCATAGATTAAACACGAGCATCTTCTTTACCTCATGGTAAGAAAATTTCATGGTTTGACTGTCATCGATATTTTCTACATGTAAATCATCCCTTCAGAGGAGACAAGAAAAACTTTTTAGCTAATAGAGTAGAAACTAGACAACCACCAACGATATGGTCAAGCGAAAACATATATGAACTTGTTAGAGACTATCCCAAGATATATGAAACTGGAGTGCAAACAGAAATTGAAGGCAAATCGATTGTTCATAACTGGTGCAAACAAAGTATTTTTTAGGAGTTGCCATATTGGAAACATCTTCTACTTCGTCATAATATAGACATGATGCACAGTGAGAAAAATGTATTTGATAATGTTTTTAACACAATTTTGAATGTGAAAGGGAAGACGAAGGATGGTTTGAAATCAAGACGCGATATAGAAGAATAATGCAAACGTCCCGAGCTTTATATGAATCCAAATGACAGTAAAAAACCCAAAGCATGTTAAAAATTAGATAATAATCAAGTAAAAGTTGTGTTAAAATGGGTGGAAGGGTTAAGATTTCATGTTGGGATATCATCAAATCTTTGTAGATATGTTGACTTTAAAAATGGTAGATTGAGCGGAATGAAAAGCCACGACTGTCACATAATGATGGAAAATTTATTATCCGTTATGTTCAAAGAACTACTGCCATTAAAAGTTTGGAAGGTAGTAACGGAGCTTAGTATGTTTTACAAAGAGCTTTGTTCGACTACTTTAAAAGTGCAACGCTTATGTAAACTTGAAGTAGATATTCCTATATTGCTCTGCAAATTAGAGAAAATATTTCCGCCAGGTTTTTTATTGTAATGGAATATTTACTTGTTCATCTCCCATCTGAAGCACGACTTCGAGGTTCTGTCTAATATGGATGAATGCATCCATTTGAGAGGTATGAAATATGTTATATTTAATTGCATTTGAAATACGAAGTTAATTTAAACTATTTTGCATAGATATCTAAATCATCTGAAGAAAAAAGTGAGGCAAAAAGCACGAGTTGAAGGTTCGATATGTAAATCTTACATCGAAGAAGAAGCTTCGTTCTTTTTCTCTCACTATTTCAGTGACCATGTAAATATATCATTTGAAAGTCTTCCTCGTAATGACGAAGGCGACGAACAAGAGTCCTCTCAAACAATGTTATCTATTTTTAGACAACATGGTCGGCCTTCTGGAAAATGTGCAAAAATATGGCTAGACGATAGAGATCTTCATGTAGCACACACTTATATTCTTCTAAATTGTGCCGAGGTTGCACCGTTTGTTAGGTAATCTAAAATAATAGTTTTTTTATTCTTTTCTATAACGCATGCGCGTGTATAACCTAACGTAATGATTTGTTTATATATACAGTGTTTATGAACGTGAACATCCGAACAGAGATCTCAATAAAGAATTTTTCAGTTGGTTTTCAAATTACGTTTATGAGCCGAGAAATTGTATTGTTGACGAAGGGTTGAAACATCTTGCGATGAGACCAAAAAGAGTGGTCAAGTCATATCCAATATATTTCGTCAATGGATATAAATTTAACACCAAAGAGTACGGTGCAGAAAAATTAACGAATAATACTGGTATATTTGTTAAAGGTAGCGATGATCCAGAAAATCACATAAATAATTTTTATGGCGTTCTAACACAAATTTTGCAACTGACATATTTCTCACGACCCACGGAGGAGGTATTTCAGGTTCTGGAATTAATGTGCAAAAGGATTATAATCTTATCGAAATAAAGCGTACATCGCACTATCTCAAGTACAATCCTTTTGTACTAGCGAAACAAGCATTGCAAGTGTATTACGCTTCTTATCCATCTCTGAAAAGATATAAAGCAGATTGGTCTGCATTTTTTAAAACAAAGGCCAGATTTACATTCGATGGGAGGAATATTCCAGACGAACAAGCTTATCAGGCAGATCTTGAGAAAAATAATGAAATAATAATTACAGATGATCATACAGATTTTGGTCCTTTGATTGATGAATCAAATGTTTTAGTAGAAGCGTTTGACAGTGCAGAGGAAAATATCATAGAAAGCGAGACCAAATCTGAACCAAAAGACGATGATGATTGATAAAAATCCGAATTTGATTTTTTTGCAGTTGATGTAACTATGTTGAATTCTTAATGTATTATGAAACTGATGTAACTATGAAACAAAATCTCTACATTTATCATTGTTTACATGTTTTATGTCATTATCATTTATCATTTATTTAGAAATTATGATGATAAATGCAGTGTAATCTGTGTATCGTCAGAACATGAGACCCATTATGTATCAGATATAACACACTTCCATTTCTATTTCTATTTAAGTCATTAATTTAGCAGTTTATACAGTTGATGTATTCATTTACGTATGAAATATATTTCATTATCATGTTATTATTCTGTTTTGAAATGATGTGTATATATATCACAGGTTTACGTAATGTCATCTAGAGGTACGAGCTCTTCCCGATCAAGAGGCGATGGCAGTGGTCCATCGCAAGCACCACAACGTCCTGTCGTCTGTTTAGTACCTAGAGCAGAGGGGTAAGAATTAAATTTATTCAGCATATTATTTTTTTATATACGTACGTACTTATCTGTATCATATTTAAAAACAGGGGGTTTGACCTACTTCCCTCGAAGGTCGTGTTGGGTGTTTCTAGAGTGTCTTACCGGAGTAGGATGAGTGCTTGTTGGCCAAAGTGGGATAACATACCATCCCACATATTAGAGTATATTTGGCATGATGTCCTAGTAAGTATATTTTTCTGTTTTTCATTTTTAATTCATTTTTGTCATTTTTTTACTGTTTATCGTTTACAGTTTAATATTCTTTTTGCTTTTTATCGTAAAACACAGGCTGAGATAGACATTCAGACAGATGATACGCAATTGGCACAGGAATATTGGATGAAGAAGATGCACAAAAACTATAGGGACTTGATATCCGAAATAAAGAAATCAGGTAAGAGACCACGTTGGGTGGGGGAGAGCGTATGACAAGCATGGTTGGGATACTGGGAAACTGACATTGCGAAGGCAAGTATACTAATTTTTTTTTTAAATTATCTGACTGGTAGTAAATATCAAAAAACACATGATCTATAAATAATGTATCAACTTTTAAATGTACAGATAGAGTTGATAAGAAACTCTGCAAACAGAAATAAAAATCTTGTCACTCATCGCGGAGGGTCGAAGTCATTTAACAGTATCGCTGGGAGTTGGTAAATTTACTGAATACATTTTTTAAATAGTTTGTGCTATATAATTTTAAATGTACAATAAATGTATGTAAAAATCAATTTCAGGAAGATGAGGTGCATGATCCCGTGGGCTATATGGATGTGTTCACTCGTACGCATGCCGTCGAGCATGTAAATCCGGACGGGACAGTTTCGTATACATGGCACGGTGTTAAATCCAGGAAGAGCCATGTAAGCGTATTTCATTTTATGCAGTATTAGTAATAATTGTTCTACTTGTTAAAATATAATGAAATAAGATATGATGATATTAATGTATTAATGCAGGAAAAGTTTATGGAGCAGCGCTAGAAACTCCTTGCTGATACGGGTCGAGATCAGCTGACGACGAATGAGGAGGATGCTATTTTTGAGTCAGTTATGGATCCATCGGAGCATGGCCGATGATACGGATTTGGCAATCAAGTGGTAAGTAAATAATATATTGCAATCAAGGAGTAATTTCAAATTTATTGCTCTCATCCTTCCCTATAGTTAATTTACTTATGCTAAAATATTCGAAAGTTATATTAATTCAAAATATAAATCAACAATCTTGTCACTATAGTTATTTGGTGTTACCACAATCTAAAATGTTATCAACATGCACATACACTTATATAAACATCATAAACTAAACTAAATAATATTATCACACTGCTAATCATTCACATACCTGCACGTACACTTATAGAGATCACACAGCTAAATTAAATATTTATTACAGGCCAGCAGTCAAAGACGGGGTAGCCAGACTAAAGCTCAGATCGATCTAGCAGCGATCGAAGATTTGCAGCCTAGAGTGGCGCAGCTGGAGGAGCAGAACCGTCGGCAGGCCATAGAGATGACACAGTTGCTAGACCAGCATATCACCGAGTACATGCAGTAGTATGGTGGCCGCCTCCCTTCCTCTGTTGGCTCAGGTTCTGGAGGAGATTGATTGATTGCTTTGATCGGTAAGTTTTTTTCTATTTTGTACTTTGATAGATGGTAGATGTACTTATTGGTTTTGTGTACTATTTTATGCTACACTTAAAATTATGTGGATGTTGGGGATGCTGTGGATGTATGTATTGATAGAACATTTGGTGTTGTGGATATTATTATGTATTGTACATTAGTTTGGGTGATGATGATTTTTATTGACTTAATTTTATATATTTTTTGGTTTGGTGATTTGTGTATATTTTGGTTTTTGATTTTTGATTGCAATATTATATATTGGATTCTGCAATATTGGTGGAATAGTGTTTGTATTGGAAACGTGGATGGAAGGCTGCATTGCTGTAGAAATAAAAAAAGTTTCAGCATATTTTCGACGGCTCCCGACGGCTCCCGACGGCCTGCAGGTATTATATTTCCGACAGTCCCCAAAGGTGCCCGACGGCTTTCGGGTCATTTTTACCGGCAGATTCTGATGGCTTCTGATCGTCGAAAACTGTCGAAATATGTCAAAGGCCGTTGGAAATACGGACGGTGAGGTTCGTCGGAAGCCGTCGGAATCACTGCTCCCCGGCGCCGCAATTTCCGACGGTATTTTCCGACGGCTGCCGACGCCTTCCGACGGCCGCCGACGGTTTCCAGCCATCAGAAAATGGCTTTCCACTTGTAGTGAGTAGGCCATCACATAAATATCCCCTTTCGATATACATTCCAGTATTGGACAGAACAATCCTGTCTGACTCGAACAATATTTTGAATCCTTTCTTCGATAGTGCTGCACTAGAGATGAGATTCTTGCGTATGTCTGGAACGTGGAGCACGTCATTCAAATTGACAGTTTTTTCGAAAGTAAACTTAAGGATTACTGTGCCACTGCCTTCGATCATGGATAGAGCAGAATTACCCATATAGGGTTTTTCTTCATGGTCGAACTTCTGGTTTGTAGAAAATATGGATTTGTCAGAGCAGACATGACGAGTAGCGCCTGTGTCTACCTACCATTGGTTAGGATTCTGAACCAAGTTGCATTCAGATACAACTGTCGAGAAATTGGACTCGTCTACTTCCATGTTGTCTACTATATTTGCCTCTTTATTGCGTTCCTTTCTGTGTCTGCAATCTCTAGCGGCATGTCCAACCTTTCCACAAACCCAACACTCGCCATTAAACTTTTTGGTTCGTTTGTTGTCTTTTGGTTTGTTGTCTGAAGCTTTCCTTTTCTTCTGGAAGTTCTTGTTTTTTCTTATCTTTGAACCTTCAGCCACAAATGCCTCCTCACTTGGTTTTGTAACTCCACAGTTATCTGCCTCAATTTTCAGTCGTACTATGAGTTCCTGTAAATAGATTTCCTTTTCATATGCTTTAGATAGTTGCAGTAATCTCTCCACGACGGTGGCAGTTTTTCCATGATGGCTTCAACCAAAAACGATTCTCCAACCTTATGACCTTCCACTTCGAGTTCATGAATGATGATTTGCAGTTCATGCAGTTGAACAGTCACCGGTTTTGTGACGACCCGGAATTTCTGAGCATTTAAAATCGGAACATTTAATTGATTTTAAATATTTAAAAGTTAAGTTTTAACTCGAATTCAAATATCACAATTCATTTGATAATTAAATTAATGAAATAAATAATTTGAAGTTGGGAAAAATGTTGAATCTGGAGTTTTAAGCCTGTTAAAAATAATTTGAAGGCTTGTAAAATTTATATTGATAGAGCTGGGAATAATAGAAGTTGAAAAATTGAATCTAACACTGAATTGTTTAGTTTTGAAATTTAATATCGTTTAAATTGAATTTTAAAATAGCCTTCTGAGGCACAGTCTCGGATTTTGTTGGATCCGTAATAATGGACTATTATCGGATTTCAATTTTCGTAGTGTTTGGAGTTGTTGTGAGAGCATACGATATATAAACGCATTGAAATCTATATCGAAAATTAAATAATTACTGAACCCAAAGGCTATCTTCTTCATACGGTCGAAATAGGACTCAAAACTTTTTCCATTGCGCTCGGAATACGGGTAAAACCATATGAACGCCTAGCGGTACGCTTCGTTCGGAGTTCGGGATTTCACGAGTCGATCGGGTTAGATATTTTTTTTTTGTACTAAATAAAATATATTGACTTTCAACCATCCAACATCTCGTACATCCAGCCACCATTTTGTCTTCCCAATACATCTGTATTCCTTTCATTTTAATTCCCCAAATAGAAGAGAAAAATAGCAGCCGCGTTCTCATCTCAAATCCCCCTTTTCTTTTTCCTTCCTCTATACGTTCTAAATCAAATTGGATCTCGATTTTTAAATGGGAAGCTGGTCAACAGAAATTGGGGTTCGGGTAGAGTCAGGGGGAGGAGCACGACGAGTGCGGTCTTCGACTTGGGCTGCGAGATCAAGGTCATGTGGCGACGTCGTTTTGAGGGTGAGGTGACGCGATGCTGGCGGTCGCGTATGATGATGCTACGGTGGCGAGGAGGCGCGCTCGTTTGAGAGTGTTCGAGCTTTAGTTGCACGCAAGGAAGATATCGATCGACGAGGCCCGCTGGAGGGAGTCGATATGTGGAAGATGATCGAGATGGGGATCGTGGGGCTGCTCAACCACGTGCTTTTGGGAGGCAACGACATGGTTGCAGGCGGTTGGAGGGAGGTTGTCTCTGTCGCGATGAGGGCATGGACGATCTCGATCTGAGGGTTGGTGGGTTCGTCGAAGGCAGCGAGGTATAGCTGACCTCATCTTTTCTTATTTATTTAATTTAATAAAGTAGATATATGTATACACCTACAGTTGGAGAAAGAATGTTTGCAGTAAGGACAGGTTTTGATTCTGAAAATGAACATGTATATATAAAACAGAGGAAAAAATTATTTTTGACAACCTTGTTCAACTAGAAATTTTATATAAGAATTATGAAGGCTGAAATATATTTTTTACAGTTAAGGTTTGAAAAAAAAAGGAATTTCAATGCTGGAAGTTTATAAATATATATATATATATATATATATATATATATATATATATATATATAGATCTCTTGAAAATCTACAAATTATTTCCTAATAGCTTCGAAAGGAAGATAAATATATATAACACATTATGGAGTTTAAGTTTGTTTAATAAAGGGATTTAGTTTATTTTAGTTACTAAAGATTTCAGAGGAAAATTGGTTTAAATCAAATGGTAAGTTGGAATTAAATCTATTTAGTAGTGATTAATTGGCCTAATAAACCTGTTAAATTATATGACACAAAAAAAAATTAAAAAAAAAGGAACTCGTTTCAATTTAATTATTGATTAATTGAATCTATTCGATGTCAATTAATCATTCAATTATTTGAAATGTTAATAAAATTATAAATTGTTATTCAAGGTCAAAATCTGAAAGAAAACAAGTTGGTTTGGTTGGATAGCAAGCAACATCAAAGGTGAGTTAATCTCACTCGGTTAAATAAATTTAAATGATTAAATTTAAATAATGGTTTGAAGGGTTGAATTTGATTGATGTGCTATTGGCAGATTATATTGTGGAATTGGCAGATTATATTGTGCTAACATCTGTGGATGCAGGGAAAACAGGTTGGAGGGATCCAACTGGACCCCTCAACTTTTAATTACATTATTTTATATTCTCTCTTCTGAATTTTTGATATTCTAAAATGAATTATGTGGAAGTATTGAATGCTATGGCTTGGTTGATATAATTGGGTATAATGAATTACTAAGAATATAAATTTGATTTTGGAAATGAAAATAAAAGAAGTGAAATTGCAAGTAAAATAATTATAGAATAAATTTAAGAATAACTTGGAAACTAAATAAAGTGACTTTAAAATTCTAATAAATGAATCTTGAGAATGGATAGGAAATTTTTGAATAAAACAGAAAGTTAATGAATTTTAAAATGCAGTATTATTAATTAAAAAGAACAAACATTTATTTAGAACTTAAGATTTGGATTATTGAAAGAGTAAAGAAGAAATAAAATAATAATAAAGTCCATAACTACTGAATTTGGAAATGAACTGATAAGTAAAAGAATTTATTTCAAATGGAATAAATTGGGAACCAATTTGGAAAATTGATTTAAGTAATTGAAGTTGGAATTCTCCCTGAATAACCAAGTACGTTTTCAAAGTAAAATTTTAAATATAAATTCAAAGTTTTTAAAATTGTTTAAAAAGTATGTTTTGAAAAATGTATTATTTCTAAATATTTAAATTCTAAAGTAAGTATTTCTTTCAATCTATTATAGTAGTAATTACTTAAAAAGTGACTTAGTACTTTGTTTCCAAAAGTGAAAATCTGGTTTTATATTTTATTAAGCAACCTTATTTTCAAATATTCATATAATATGTATTTTTAACAAATTATTGAAGTAGTTTTAATTTAAATGTGTTAAAAGTATATATTTCAAAGTAAAGTATTTTAAAATTTATGTTTAAAATCTAGTTCTGTGCTTGGTGATTTCAGAAGAGATAGAAAATATTTGGGAAAGTTTATTCTGGGAAAGAAAGATGGTTTTGAAACTGTTTTCAAAGGATTGAAAATAGAAATATATCTTATGAAGATATTTTTGAGGTTAATAAATAATTTGGGAAATTATTTATTCTTTGATGGATGTTTTGTGAATATTAATTGATAGTTAAATAACCGACTATCAATATTGGCCAACTGCGTTGATCGTTTCGAAGAGACCGGGATCGAGATTTATTTCTCGAAAACCACTTCGATCCGGTTTGTACGTTTCGTGTAACGTGTTCGGAGTCGAAGCTGGAGCAGTGAAGTGCAAGGGCTAGTCGCTACTAATCCTGAGGATATTTCCAAAATGGATGTAGTAGGAGTAGTGCCTTCGGTTCTGTTCGAACCCGGGACGGACTTGTATGGATGAATGCTTGCGAAACATCGTCAGGTGGGCGATGGGCATTCTAAGTGAAACGTTCTAAAGGTAACGCTTAGCTTCAAGCCTCATCAAATGGGAATGACTGAAAATCAGGGGATATGCAGCAAGGCAAGGTGGGTAGCACCCAAGCAGAGTGAGGTCATTCCAGTCTAGATGTCCCTTTTTATTTTTCGGCTTAGTGGTGCGGTTGCTGATCCCAACCGCAGGGTGATCTCACTCGGGACTATCCAGTAAGGGATGGTTCCGGCCTTGTGTTGCAGGGGATGAAGGGAGTAATCCTCGGTACGGTGATCTTGGCCCCGTACCGTGACAGGTGGTGCCCCGGTGCCTAGTCATTAGTTGGAAATCCATTCTCCCTACGAGCCTTGTACGAGTTTTGTTTGTATTACCCACTTTTGTGGCTAGTAGCTGGAATTTAATAATGTAACAATTTCGGCTATTTTATAAGTACTTGAATATAGACCCTATTATAATATCAGAGGATTTCTATAAAAATCGTTTTAGCTATCGTAAGGTAAAAACCCGACATGTTTATTTGTGGCGTGGTCTTACGAGATGCTTTTGTTTTCAAATGATTTTTGAAACTTTAAAAAAATCAATTGGGTGTGATTTTCTCACGCTGGTATTCCAGACTGACTCGGGTATTATTTAACTGTAATGCTCGGGTCAGACCGAGCATTATAGAATACAGGATATGATGCTGTGGAGCTGAGGAGACGAGCAGGATGACGATACGTACTCTCGTACTTGTTTATATACATATTCCGCTGTTGAGTTGTTGTGTATCCATTGTATGTTATTGATGTGAGCTGTGACTGATGGACTCTGATGATGTAATGTATGTAAACAGATGTATTTGATTTTGAGTAAAGATTATTTATTATCTATTATATTTTATTCCGCTGCGATGGTTAGATTCTGTTGTTGTTTTCAATTCTCTTCTTCTACCTCTTCTTCTTAAACCCAAATGGTTCGTATTTCTGTGCAACTTGAGTTGATTGTTGTAGAATAGTGTTAACTCAAGGGGTACGGATTTGTGGGTCGTTACACTTGGTATCAGAGCTTAGGTTGGTGATAACCTTGGCTCTGGTGGGAATTACTCATAGAATAGAGTCTATAGTACTATAGAATGAGTTTGAGAGTATAAATAGATATGAGCGCATATTTGTTAGTGTATATAAAATTGTTTTATATTGTGTTGGTTGGTTTATTGAGTAGTTTATGGATTCTGGTCGATGTGTGGGACGCCACAACATTGATAGGGGTCTCTAAACACTTGAATAGAATAGTTCGACACAGTATTGTTTTAAAGTAGAGTAAATGAAATAATTTTACCCAAAATTATTTTTGTATATAAAGAAAAGTTTTGTAATCGATTTAGTTCATATATATGGTTGTTTGGATGTTAGACGTGATAATATTGAATTATTATCATTATTATATGAAAACCTAACTAGAAATTGAAATTTGTAACCAAAGTGAAGAAATAAATTTCTATAGCAAATTAAAATTTGAAAATATAGGTTACAAATGTAATTTGTAAAATTGAAATAAACGTTATATACAAATGAGATTGTAATCTAAATATAGAATTCCATAGAAAAGTTTAAATGTAAATTGAATATAAATATAAAGAATTTGGAGATTTGAAAAAAAAATTGAGTGGATTTGAACTAGGATGAGTCCGGAATTTTCGAAAGGATTTTATAAAGAGAATAAAAGCATTTAAACTCTTTCGGTCGTTGGAAAATAACGTCGGTGATGACTGCAGCATCATCGAAGTTCATTTTCGAGCTTCCAGGAGAGAAATTGCTACCAAATTGTTTTAAATTAAAATTGTTTGCAAACCTGGATTTGGTTTTGGAAATTCAAAAGGATAGCTGAATATACCAAAGGATTTTGTATATAGTTGATTAACAGGTGGATTTGAAATTTGGAAATTGTTTAGACTCTGGAATTTTAACTGAGAATGTTTATAACATATAAAAAGTTTGATAGTTTGTAAATTTGGAATTTGTTGAAATAAAATTCAACCTTGTAAGTAAGTAAAGTGAAACCCAGTACTGGAATTTAAAATTGAATTGTGTGAAGTTATGTGGAATGGGAAAATTAGTCAGGATAGACTAAAAATAATTAATATTGAAATAAAATTCATTGGACAAATAATGAATTGGTGAATGAATAAATGAATCAACTATTGTACTTGAAAGTGAGGTTGATATTAATAAGAAGAAACTGGAAAATTTTAATCCGAAAATTAAAATTTAACTTAAGTGGATGAAAGTGAAGAAAAGATATTTGAAGTCAACTTGAAATAAGTCATATAAATTGGAATTGAATTAAAATTTGGATTGAAATAAAATCAACTGAGTATAGATAATATTGAATGGAATTTGTATTGGATTAAAATGGATATGGTGTGAAATATAAACAAAACCAATTCAAGTATAAATAAATGAAATATGACCTCGAAAAATATTATTCAATGAATGGAATATGACCTAGAAATATTTTTCAAATGAGTTTGGGTTATGGAATTTAAATTGATTAAATAGAAATTGAAGTGTGAATTAATAAAATTGAATGGCCTTAGTATTAATGAATTCAACAATGAAATGTTGCTGTAAATTAAAATTTAAAATGGATAAAAGAATAAACTAATTGAATAAAATAGTAAGATGGTTGGGATTTGATTAAAAGAAAATGAAATCAAAGATTTGAATGGAAGTAGGTTGAATAAAATAAACTTAAGTTATTAGGTGGAATTGTTTGAAGAAAATAAATATCTTAAGTAAATTGTGTGATGGTTATTTGATATATTGGTTGCTGAGCTTAATAAAATGTTTTGGAATCAAACTCTTTGGATATGGAAGAAATACAATGAAAGTTGTGAATGAATTTAAAATGGAATAGGTTAAATGTAAATTGAGTTCGATTTAACTTAAATGGTTCTAAAGCTGAAGTAATCATTTTATTCACATTAATATTGTTGAATTGTATTAGAAAATGGATCGTTTGTTGTAAAACGAGGTCAATTAAAATTCTATGAATTGATGGAAAGGAAATAAAATTGACTTTTGAATCAATTGTAGTAAATGTGAGTTGTTGGGTTAAATAAGAATCGAATGTAAACAATTGGGTTGCAAACCACTAAAATTTAATGAAGTGTATACAAATTGATTGTAAACAATTAAAATTAATATTAGAACCCAATAAGTGGCATATAAATATTGTTTAACCTACATTGATTATACAAACCTGTATGTTGCTAGTTGAATATGTTAAATACTGTTAAATTTCATGATTTTTAGCACTTATACGTTTGAATTGAGTAAGTTCAGGTCCAGGGAAGCTGTTTGGCTGGGTTGGGTTATGCAAATTGCTTAAATAAATAGCCGCTGGCTTAAAAATGCTAAATGAGGTACGCCTACGCAATAAAAATAGGAAATATGAACTGTTTTTCTGTTTTCCGGCCGGGTGGGCCGATGTGTACATATATTTGTGCATCCTGCGATATCGCAGAAGTCCCTCCGTACAAAGGAGACTCTGCCAAAAATTTTCGAAAATTTTGGGTGTTAGAATTATTTTTAAAATTATCACTAACGATAAAGGGTTTAAAATTGGTAAGTAAATAGAATTAAAACTGAACAGTGAAATCTGAATTAAAATCGTATATGTAAAGTAAGTGAATTGAAGGAACTAAAGAAAGTAAGGTTGCAAGTAAACTTTTATTTGAAATTTTAAATAAATTAATAAGCGGGACTAACAAAATGAAATAGTTAATTACATTTGGTTTGAGATAAGATGAATACAATTAAATATGCAAAGTTTGAAGATAAAATTGAATTCAAGTAGAACTGAGAGATGGAAACCTGAATGGAAATTTGGAAAAAAAGTATTTGGATTTGAAAGTAATTAGTAAATTGGAACCAATTGAACTCAAATTGGATTTTTAAGGCATAGTGAATGGAAATGGATGTAAACTCCAATGATGAAGTGAAAATCAATAAAGAGGCATGTTAAATGCTTATACTAACTTAAGAAAGGAATGAAGAATTCTCAAGTTGGAAACTGATATTGTAAATATATTCTAAGTTTTGAATGGATAGATGTTGACATTGGTAAGGAGTTCAATAAATGTTTTGAAGGTTGTGATTGGATATTAGTGCTAAGCAGGATATGCAGGTACTATAAAGGGAAAGGAAATTGATATTTTTATTCCGAAAGATATATTTGAAATGCTCGACAAAAAGGTATGTGTTTAAATTTCTATATGAAATTGATTGGTTTTTTTTTTTGGATCGAGCCACTTGGCTTTTTGTTTTCTTTTTGGATTTGGGAGGCCGTAGAGCCATTTTGTAGTTGTACCGAGCTAGCAGCGCAAAGGAGACGCTGGCGAAATTTTTCGAAAATTTAGGGAGTTAGAAAAATTTTGAGAAAATTTTGATAATTCAAATTTGGTTTTAAAATGTGAAATTCGAATCGATAAGTAAGCGATTTTGTTTGAGGCTTATGGGCAAGTTTAGGAAATTAGGAAGAGGGATAGTGTCTTTAATTAAAGATGGTTTTGGAAGGTCATTGAAAACTATTTAGGTCGAGGAAATAGATAGTGGGTTATGGATCATTCTTCCTAACTAGTAATTTCGGGGACGAAATTCTTTTAAGGGGGGAGGAATGTGACGACCCGGAATTTCTGAGCATTTAAAATCGGAACATTTAATTGATTTTAAATATTTAAAAGTTAAGTTTTAACTCGAATTGAAATATCATAATTCATTTGATAATTAAATTAATGAATTAAATAATTTGAAGTTGGGAAAAATGTCGAATCTGGAGTTTTAAGCCTGTTAAAAATAATTTGAAGGCTTGTAAAATTTATATTGATAGAGCTGGGAATAATAGAAGTTGAAAAATTGAATCTAACACTGAATTGTTCAGTTTTGAAATTTAATATCGTTTAAATTGAATTTAAAAATAGCCTTCTGAGGCACAGTCTCGGATTTCGAAAAAAACCAGTTCCATTGGATCCGTAATAATGGACTATTATCGGATTTCAATTTTCGTAGTGTTTGGAGTTGTTGTGAGAGCATACGATATATAAACGCATTGAAATCTATATCGAAAATTAAATAATTACTGAACCCACAGGCTATCTTCTCCATACGGTCGAAATAGGACTCAAAACTTTTTCCATTGCGCTCGGAATACGGGTAAAACCATATGAACGCCTAGCGGTACGCTTCGTTTGGAGTTCGGGATTTCACGAGTCGATCGGGTTAGATATTTTTTTTTGTATTAAATAAAATATATTGACTTTCAACCATCCAACATCTCGTACATCCAGCCACCATTTTGTCTTCCCTGTACATCTGTATTCCTTTCATTTTAATTCCCCAAATAGAAGAGAAAAATAGCAGCCGCATTCTCATCTCAATTCCCCCTTTTCTTTTTCCTTCCTCTATACATTCTAAATGAAATTGGATCTCGATTTTTAAATGGGAAGCTGGTCAACAGAAATTGGGGTTCGGGTAGAGTCAGGGGGAGGAGCACGACGAGTGCGGTCTTCGACTTGGGTTGCGAGATCAAGGTTATGTGGCGACGTCGTTTTGAGGGTGAGGTGACGCGATGCTGGCGGTCGCGTATGATGATGCTACGGTTGCGAGGAGGCGCGCTCGTTTGAGAGTGTTCGAGCTTTAGTTGCACGCAAGGAAGATATCGATCGATGAGGCCAGCTGGAGGGAGTCGATATGTGGAAGATGATCGAGATGGGGATCGTGGGGCTGCTCAACCACGTGCTTTTGGGAGGCAACGACATGGTTGCAGGCGGTTGGAGGGAGGTTGTCTCTGTCGCGATGAGGGCATGGACGATCTCGATCTGTGGGTTGGTGGGTTCGTCGAAGGCAGCGAGGTATAGCTGACCTCATCTTTTCTTATTTATTTAATTTAATAAAGTAGATATACGTATACACCTACAGTTGGAGAAAGAATGTTTGCAGTAAGGACAGGTTTTAATTCTGAAAATGAACATGTATATATAAAACAGAGGAAAAAATTATTTTTGACAACCTTGTTCAACTAGAAATTTTATATAAGAATTATGAAGGCTGAAATATATTTTTTACAGTTAAGGTTTGAAAAAAAAAGGATTTTCAATGCTGGAAGTTTATAAAAATATATATATATATATAGATCTCTTGAAAATCTACAAATTATTTCCTAATAGCTTCGAAAGGAAGATAAATATATATAACACATTATGGAGTTTAAGTTTGTTTAATAAAGGGATTTAGTTTATTTTAGTTACTAAAGATTTCAGAGGAAAATTGGTTTAAATCAAATGGTAAGTTGGAATTAAATCTATTTAGTAGTGATTAATTGGCCTAATAAACCTGTTAAATTATATGACACAAAAAAAAATTAAAAAAAAGGAACTCGTTTCAATTTAATTATTGATTAATTGAATCTATTCGATGTCAATTAATCATTCAAGTATTTGAAATGTTAATAAAATTATAAATTGTTATTCAAGGTCAAAATCTGAAAGAAAACAAGCTAGTTTGGTTGGATAGCAAGCAACATCAAAGGTGAGTTAATCTCACTCGGTTAAATAAATTTAAATGATTAAATTTAAATAATGGTTTGAAGGGTTGAATTTGATTGATGTGCTATTGGCAGATTATATTGTGGAATTGGCAGATTATATTGTGCTAACATCTGTGGATGCAGGGAAAACAGGTTGGAGGGATCCAACTGGACCCTCAACTTTTAATTACATTATTTTATATTCTCTCTTCTCAATTTTTGATATTCTAAAATGAATTATGTGGAAGTATTGAATGCTATGGCTTGGTTGATATAATTGGGTATAATGAATTACCAAGAATATAAATTTGATTTTGGAAATGAAAATAAAAAAGTGAAATTGCAAGTAAAATAATTATAGAATAAATTTAAGAATAACTTGGAAACTAAATAAAGTGACTTTAAAATTCTAATAAATGAATCTTGAGAATGGATAGGAAATTTTTGAATAAAACAGAAAGTTAATGAATTTTAAAATGCAGTATTATTAATTAAAAAGAACAAACATTTATTTAGAACTTAAGATTTTGATTATTGAAAGAGTAAAGAAGAAATAAAATAATAATAATAATAATAAGGTCCATAACTACTGAATTTGGAAATGAACTGATAAGTAAAAGAATTTATTTCAAATGGAATAAATTGGGAATCAATTTGGAAAATTGATTTAAGTAATTGAAGTTGGAATTCTCCCTGAATAACCAAGTACGTTTTCAAAGTAAAATTTTAAATATAAATTCAAAGTTTTTAAAATTGTTTAAAAAGTATGTTTTGAAAAATGTATTATTTCTAAATATTTAAATTCTAAAGTAAGTATTTCTTTCAATCTATTATAGTAGTAATTACTTAAAAAGTGACTTAGTATTTTGTTTCCAAAAGTGAAAATCTGGTTTTATATTTTATTAAGTAACCTTATTTTCAAATATTCATATAATATGTATTTTTAACAAATTATTGAAGTAGTTTTAATTTAAATGTGTTAAAAGTATATATTTCAAAGTAAAGTATTTTAAAATTTATGTTTAAAATCTAGTTCTGTGCTTGGTGATTTCAGAAGAGATAGAAAATATTTGGGAAAGTTTATTCTGGGAAAGAAAGATGGTTTTGAAACTGTTTTCAAAGGATTGAAAATAGAAATATATCTTATGAAGATATTTTTGAGGTTAATAAATAATTTGGGAAATTATTTATTCTTTGATGGATGTTTTGTGAATATTAATTGATAGTTAAATAACCGACTATCAATATTGGCCAACTGCGTTGATCGTTTCGAAGAGACCGGGATCGAGATTTATTTCTCGAAAACCACTTCGATCCGGTTTGTACGTTTCGTGTAACGTGTTCGGAGTCGAAGCTGGAGCAGTGAAGTGCAAGGGCTAGTCGCTACTAATCCTGAGGATATTTCCAAAATGGATGTAGTAGGAGTAGTGCCTTCGGTTCCGTTCGAACCCGGGACGGACTTGTATGGATGAATGCTTGCGAAACATCGTCAGGTGGGCGATGGGCATTCTAAGTGAAACGTTCTAAAGGTAACGCTTAGCCTCAAGCCTCATCAAATGGGAATGACTGAAAATCAGGGGATATGCAGCAAGGCTAGGTGGGTAGCACCCAAGCAGAGTGAGGTCATTCCAGTCTAGATGTTCCTTTTTATTTTTCGGCTTAGTGGTGCGGTTGCTGATCCCAACCGCGGGGTGATCTCACTCGAGACTGTCCAGTAAGGGATGGTTCCGGCCTTGTGTTGCAGGGGATGAAGGGAGTAATCCTCGGTACGGTGATCTAGGCCCCGTACCGTGACAGGTGGTACCCCAGTGCCTAGTCATTAGTTGGAAATTCATTCTCCCTACGAGCCTTGTACGAGTTTTGTTTGTATTACCCACTTTTGTGGCTAGTAGCTGGAATTTAATAATGTAACAATTTCGGCTATTTTATAAGTACTTGTATATAGACCCTATTATAATATCAGAGGATTTCTATAAAAATCGTTTTAGCTATCGTAAGGTAAAAACCCGACATGTTTATTTGTGGCGTGGTCTTACGAGATGCTTTTGTTTTCAAAGGATTTTTGAAACTTTAAAAAAATCAATTGGGTGTGATTTTCTCACGCTGGTATTCCAGACTGACTCGGGTATTATTTAACTGTAATGCTCGGGTCAGACCGAGTATTATAGAATACATGATATGATGCTGTGGAGCTGAGGAGACGAGCAGGATGACGATACGTACTCTCGTACTTGTTTATATACATATTCCGCTGTTGAGTTGTTGTGTATCCATTGTATGTTATTGATGTGAGCTGTGACTGATGGACTCTGATGATGTAATGTATGTAAACAGATGTATTTGATTTTGAGTAAAGATTATTTATTATCTATTATATTTTATTCCGCTGCGATGGTTAGATTCTGTTGTTGTTTTCAATTCTCTTCTTCTACCTCTTCTTCTTAAACCCAAATGGTTCGTATTTCTGTGCAACTTGTGTTGATTGTTGTAGAATAGTGTTAACTCAAGGGGTACGGATTTGCGGGTCGTTACAGGTTTGGAGTCAACCATCTTGTAGTCCATGAATTTATCTACAATGAATTTCTTAAGACTGATATTCTGCGTCTTGTACTTCATGGCAAGTGCATCCCAGAGTGCTTTTGCTATCTTTAGAGGATGATATACTTTGTATAGCACCTTGTCAAGACAATTCAGAATATAGTTTCTACATAAAAGATCGGAGTGCTTCCACATACCAACATCTGATTCCTTGCCTGGTGTAGGAATCGGTTCCTCCTCCTCGAGATACCATTGCAAACCGAGTGTGGTGAGATAAAATAGCATTTGATTTTGCCTGTTATAAAGTCATCACCATCTCCTTTAAAAGGATCAAGCATGTTGTGAGTAGTAGCATTTGTTGATAGTTCAACTGTTGCCATCTCTATTTTAGTTGAAATCAGGAAAGTCTTAAAATGTTATACATTTAGTATACCAAAACAGAGACTAATCAACAAATTACATTTCCAGAAATGAAAAACGACATATACATATACATATACATATACATACCGCTCACTTCTGTTAATCCATGGCCATATAGGTCCTCCCTCGCACAAAATTACCTGACCCTAAGGGTCAATATAGGGATTGAGAGTATACTATAATAACCAGAAAATGGACATATTTTTGGAGATGTAGGACATATCTCATTCACCATTTTTTAGAATTCTAAGAGTTTCATATTAGACATATTTATTTTTCTTCACCAACTATACAAATCGAAACTGTGACTCTATTGCAAAAATTCAATCATTGTTTCCCAGTTACTTTGTGGTCTGAAAGGTTCATTCATGTCAAAAAATATCATCCAATCTTTTAAACTTTATTTACAAGGAGGACTCAATGCATATACATGTTTCTTTAATATTGAGCACAAATAAACAAAAAATATAAAGATAAAACTTCTCAAGATACCTACGCTTCATTATATATATCATATATCTATCCCGTTTTTCCAAATTTCAGCACAAACTAATGTGCTTTCAGTGTTTTCAGTCATTCTATATTTGTCGAATCCCAGCACAAGCTAAAGTTCCTTCAATACTCCAACTATCCGAGCTATTCTTAGTTCTAGTCCCCTTTGTATCTCCCTGAACAAATTATTTATTACTTCTGAAAATTGCTTGGTGTTGAATCCAATAAATTCATCAAGACCTTATTTGCAACTATTGATGTTAGAAGTGATGTTTGATTGCATATCCATCAACTTTTGCCCTATTGCTACCATATATCTCTATAGCTAAAATGTTTGTTCAAGATGACTTTCAAGCACTCCATTTTATTTGGAGATATACGCATATCACGGTTTGAGTTACAAGTACGAAATTTTAAAAAAAATTGTGCATGCTTTTTATGTACTTAAGGCATCAAAAGTTACACTTTAAATTGGTACATCAGTTTGTCCGTAGGTGATATATATGGTTATAAATTTAATGATTGAAATACACACGTACGCTATATTAGAGATGCTAGCCTGAACTTTGTGATGTTTTTCAGTTTCATTCAGTTAAATGTGTTTTTCAATCATAGATCCTAGATATGTCATTGTACATAACAAATGTTTTCAGTGACTAAAATTTACTTATTTTTGTTTATGTTCAAGTTGTTTGAACCATGGTTCGAAATTCCGTTTTCCGTTTCCGTTCCGGTCGTTGGTGATTTTAAATTTTCGGTCCCGTTTCGGAAATTTCGGAAGTTCCGTTTTAATTCCGATTTTCTAATTCTGGTACCTTTTTTGCTTTAATTTGCTATTTACGCTAATAAATATTCAATACTGTCATAAATTTATATTACATTTTTTAAATTACATATAAAATACACTTTGATTAAAAACCATAGTGATGTGCACGCAAATGTGCATATTTTTACCACCATATTTAATCTATTTAAATTAAATAAATGATCATATTGGGTATTTTAACTTGTTTTAACCAAAATCCATATTAATTCCAAGTTGTCACATATCCATCTTCATATAGGGGCAAAACGGTCATTTGTGTACATATATTTATATGAGAAAAATTAATTGGAAATTTATATATATTTTTGTAGGAATTTGGTCTCAAATAGGAGTGGTTTCATGAAGACACATGCATGTACAACATTAATATAAAGGAATGAAGATGGAAATAATTCAAAGTGAAGATCATGGAGGACCCCACCTACCCACCTACCTTAATGTACAAATTAGAGGCTAATGCACATGCTTATGGAACTAAAGGCTTCATGTACACTTAAATAATGATTAGTAGAAGCTAATGATTACTTGGCCTCCACACTTTCTCAAGGGTAGTTTGGTCACTCCCCAAATTATGGATTAGGGTTTCATGCATGTATAAATAACCCCTTATGTTTCATGTAGCCTCCATCCTCTATCTCTTACTTAGTCTCTCTTTAGTTTAGTTTAGGCTCAAAATAAAAAGCTCTCTTCTTTCTTTTCATAGCTACTTAGCCATTTCTCTTTTCTGTAATTGTTTTTTATGCAATTTCAATACATGTTCTTTTCCTTTTCTTATTTATTTCCTTTTATGTTGTAGTGTAGATTTCTATTCATGCAAGTAGAATAGTGTTTTCCTTTCATTTTGCTCTCTTGTTCCTCTTGCTAGTTTCATGTTGGTTTCTACATTTGTTCATATGATAACAAATATGAGAGGCTAATCCCTACAATTTAGGGGTAATGTAGCTCTCTAGTATGTAGATGCAACAGTTTGAAGTTTATGCTCTCTTTTTGTGCTTAATGAAACATTTGAAGTGGCTTAACTTGTGGTTTTTGATTTGAATTTGATAGTCTATATTGTTGACACCAAATAGGCCATGCTTAAACAAACATAGCACAAATTGCCTCTTCATCTAAATATGATTATAGTAAAGAAGTGAATGTTGAAATTGAAATTTGATGGTCTATATTTCTAAACAATAGTTAATAGGCTATGCTTAAAATAGATTTTTATTTCAACTTTGTTGTCATATTTCATGAGAGCTAAATGTGTATTAGTGGTTGTGTTATAGTTTGATGGTTTATATTGGGCTAATTAATAGCACAAATATACCATACTTATGATAAGCACATCAATTAATTACACTAATGACAAGAAAAGAGAGATCATAACTTCATTTTGTTGATTTATGTGATCTAGAGGGTGGATTTATCTTTCAATTGCCATTAAACTCTCATATTTTTTATCAATTTTCTTTTACTTGTTTTTCTCCTTTTCTCGCTTAATCACACTTCCAACTTTGGTTTAATTTGATTGAATAGAATTTTAAAATCATTAATTCCCTGTGGATCGACCCGTATTCGCCACATGCTACATTCGTACACCGTGCGCTTGCGGTTATTTTTAATTTAAATTCGTTCGACGGTTTTCTAACTCGATAGAATTTCCGTCGACGAACAAGTTTTTGGCGCTGTTGCCCGGGAAATTTGTTTTGATTTTGATTTTCTATTCTTCGAATTACTTTCTTTTGACTTTTGTGTTTTTTATTGTGTGTGTTTGTATTATAAAAAACAAAAACAAAAAAAATATTGTGTGTTTATTGTTTTATTTTTGTTTCCAATTTGTTGTGTGCTTGTTTTAGTTTTTGAATTGCATTTGCATATTTTTTAAAAAAAATTTGCATTGCATCTTTCTTGTTCACTTTCTTGTGCATTTCTGTACCCATTTTGTTTGCTGTTCTTGTGCATTTCCATCACTGTTTCTGTTGTCATTTAAATTTCTCTGCATTTTCCCAAAAAGAAAAAGTCCTATTGCTTACATTTGCAATTAAAATTGCAACAGAGAACATTTCCATTAGCATTTTTGTTCACCTACATTACTTTCACATTTACATTTACAACTTGGTTTTCCAAGTGCTTTTCTGTTGCCGTTTACAAGTCAGTTTTCAATTGTTACAGGCAACTAAACAAACAAACTGTGCAAAGCTGTGCAGTGTTACACTTGCACCTCTCTGTGCATTCTGCCCAACCCCTTCCCTTCAGTCGATTTAAAGTACATCTCCCTTCTGCAAACTGCTTCACATACCATATCTTGCTTCCATCATCTCGCCAATCTACATACAAGCTCATTTCTGCCACTGCCAGTTGCAACTTCTTCACCATTTTACTGTCAACTTCCATCGACTCCCATCAAACTGCCTTACTCCCTTCTAACACACTGTTGCTCCTCAACCACCATTCAACAAACTTGCAACTGCCTTCACCATTCATCCATTCATCACTTCTAACTGCATCGACGCAAGCACACCGTGCACTGTTCATATTCCACTGCCAAGGCTCCCCCTTTCTCACTGTTTCTCCACCACAAACCCCGCAGCCTCTTCATACAACATACAACATACCACACTACATTCACAAAACTGCCTCTTCACAACATTGCAATTCCACCTCCACTTCCCACATTTCAACACATCCAACACTTTAAACAAACAAAATTCACATCTACCCACTTTCTGCTTCGCTGACCTCACGCTGCAGACACTACACAGTTTAAACCACATCCATCAATTCACCATCTCCATACAACATCACACAACCCACCACTGTGATCAATAAACACTGCCAATAACTGTCAGTTCATCCTCTTCTTACTGCCACAGATCACCCCTCGTCATTACCTCTCTGAACTGAAATCCCCTTCGAACAAACCTCTAAACACTTACCTCTGCCGCATACATACTCCATCACTGCCAAGAAAAGTCACAACAACTCCCAAATCCATACGCGCCATTCAAACTTCCACTTCATCTTTCCAGTCATCACTTCACTACAGTTTAAAAAAAAGAAAAAGAAAAGAAAAACTGTCATCTGAGCACCTTGCCTACGACATCACATCTCCCAAATTCACCCAGTCAAGTACAACAACAACATCAACCATCAACAATCGCCTCCTACACCCACGACCACCTCCGCGCCATCCAAAACCATATTCCAATTCCTGACCAAACACTGCCTTGTGACCACAATCGCATTCCCAAAACTCCACCAACAATCTTCGCCTTCACCCAATTACAACCTTCCAACCTCCGCGCTCCATCGCGACTCCCCAATTCGCCAACACCTTGCTTCAAAGTCACGAACAACACCAACCGCCTCGACTTCAAACTTAACACAAAATCACAATCGAGAAATCCCTTGAATTCACCCAACAATCGACCACAAACCAGAAAATGGCCTGCAAATAGCCTCCAATCGCCAATCATCTAAACACACGAATTCGATTTCGCGAGTTGCTTGAGTTTAATCGCGAGTTCCTGCTGTTGCTTTCGATTTCTGCAATTTCGATTTCATTTATTGAAGTTGGTCGTGGAAAGCAATCTCTTTCTGGTCCCTTATTTAGCAAAAGCTGCTTCTTCTTTTTTCCATATTTAAGTGGACCGGGTGCATTTTGTTTGGGCCGGCTAGGATCTATTCATTTTTGTTTTTGTTTTTAGTTTAGTTTGCATTTTCTTTTTCTTTTTTTGTTTAGTTTAGTTTAGTTTGGTGAAGTTGCGAAAGCAATTTATTTTTTTTCTTTTCTTTTAGTTTTGTATTGTGAGTGGTTTAGAGAGAAATAATTTGGTTTTGTTTAGTTGCAATATTTTTTTTTGGGTTCATTTGCCTTTTCGTTTTTCCATCTTCTCTCTAGTCAGAAAAAGGAATAAGAAAAAAAAAACAAGTTGTTTTCATTTGTTCTAAGTTTCATTTGGCAAGTGATATTGGTGTTATTTGCTTTAAGTTTATTCTTTGATATACAAAATAAAAAAATAAACTTGCATATATATCTTGTCTTTATTTTCAGGTTGCCAAAGCAGATAGGAGAAGTTGCTTGATTTGCTTAGCTTGTCAAAAAAAAACCGCTTGCTTGCTATAAAAAATTTGCTGCTGTTATATATTCCTATCTATTGTTTTTATTTGTCTTGTATTGTTGTTCGCTTGCATTTTATAAAAATAAATTCAAAAAAAAAAGAAAAAAAATCCATTCGTAGTTGCATTGCTAATTCACGCTTAATTTCTGCTTTACATTTCATTTAGATCTTGATTAATAATAACAGTTAGACATCGATAATACTGAATTGTATATTGACAAGTTGTCTTCTTTAAACAATTTAATTTCTTGGTGTCTAGGCTATGGCAGAGTAATAACCATTTATAAATATTACGGTGATACGTAAATATTATAGTGGTTGTTCCTCTGAAGGTACTTAAACCTTCGGCTGCATTGCTACGGTAATTCGTGGTGCACTGATAAATCCTGTTCGTTACCTGACTGAGAACTATCTTGTTTATCTAAGACAATTTGTGATTATACAATTTTGGGTTACCTTAGGATAAATCGTTTGTAATTAACCTTGCATTCATTTAGTTGCATTAGTTCATGCATATTTAAAAAAAAAATTCAAAATCCAAAACTAAAAAAATTGGAAATAATCCTTTTATTTTTCTTTGCAATTTTTAAATCCTTTTCCTTTGAAATTTATAAAATCTAAAAAAATTTAGAAAAAAAATCCAAAAAATAAAATAAAAAACTTTTTCTTAAAAAAAAGCCAAAAAAAATTGAAAATCCAAAAAAAAAACAAAACAAAAATCAATTTTCCATTTTGAAAAATAAATTCTACTTGTAAATATTTTTCTTTATAAAGAAAAACCAAAAAAAAAAAATCTTGAAAATGTCCGAGTTTCCTTTTTCTTACTCACTTGAATTTAATTGTGAAAATCAATATAATCCGTATGAGTTCACTCCAAATTCGTATGGATATTTTAACAACTTTTGTGTAAATAATTCAAATTTCCAACAACAAACTTTTCAAAACGATGATCAACCCTCAACTCTCGAAAATAGCATTTCGTCATTACTTAAACTCTCTACGCAACAAAATCAAGAGATAAACGAGTTGTGCAGTTCGTATTTGTGCTATAACACGAATCAAAGTTTTCAAAACAATCAATATTTGAATTCACTTTAAAATTTAAAAGATTTCGAGTATAACCCATGCCAATTCAATTTCGAGCTTCAAAATGAATTTCAAAATCAAGACAAAAATGTGGACCAATTTTCGAATAATTGTGGCAATGGGAATAGTTTCAATAACGATACAATTAAAAACTTTGGTTATCAACAAATTCAAAGTGAAAGTTTTCAAATTAATAATCATGAATTTGACTTTGTTGACCAAATGGAAGAAGATAATGGGGATTTATTACTTGAAAAATACAAAACTTTTCGTGAAAATCATAATCAAATCTCAACTTGCGAAGAATCAAATAATAATCTACCGTTTATCGAAACTGACAATTCTTGTTCTCAACACGTCCATCGAAAATTTTCAAGTTAATAATTAAAAATTTGACTTCCTTGAGCAAATGAATGAAGTCTACGAAGATCACACGAATTTGTGGATTAAAACATTGGAAAATTTTTGTGAGAAACAAAATCAAATTTCAATATGTGACGAGTCAAACGATAATCCATCATTTACCCAAATCTATGATTTTCAAATAACAACTTTTGAAATTGACAATGAAGAACTTAATCAAGTTGTTGAAAATACGATAATTAAGTTGGATTTTAATTCTTTTGAGGGTGCGAAACTCGATTTAGACTTCGATCTTCCTTTTTCTAAAAATTTGAATACGACAACTTTGAATTTTAAACTCGATTTATGTGATGAAGTTGTTGATAATCCAACGAAGGAAGATGAATTTAACGAACACGAGTTTTATGGACCTTTTGAAAATGAGTCATTAAATTCTGATGGGGAAGATTTCAATCACCATTTTGACTTTGAAATCGATAATTTGAAAGAAGTTTTCAGTGATGGTGAAAATAAATGTGAATTTCAATCAATTGTTTTATCAACCCCAAAAATCATTGAAAACAAAACAACTCGTTCAATTTTTAATAAAACAAAATTCGTTTTTCCAAATCGACAATCAACTTCGTAATCTTGTACGATTTGGTTTTTCGTGCTTAAATTATGTCTCGTATACTTGGCGAGACAAATGAATCGGTTTTTGAAAGACCGTTTCATTTACTTTCTAATGACATACTTTCTCATCTCTCATAAATAATCATCCTTTCATGTAAATATAGGATTTTTCATGCTTTATTTTTTTTTCATGCTTTATTTTTGCTTTAAAATCTCAAAAAAAAAATTACAAAAAAAAAATCCCAAAACCAAATTTTATTTTTAAAAGAAACGCTATAAGATAAATATATGGTTTTAGTGTATTAAATTGAAATTTTTGAAAATTTATTGGTCTTCACAAAAATAAAAATGAAATTTGATTACAAATAATAATTGTTTAACTAGTATATAGGAAGATTCATACATGTTAATTATGAAGTAAATCCTAATTGAAAATCTTGGTTTTAAAAAGTGGTTAATTTAAAGTAAAGGATATAACATTTTTTTTGTCTTCTAAGTTAAATGGTGCTAAGATGATTTTGCAAAACTCTCTCTCACTCTCTTAAAAAAAATCCAAGTATTCACTCTCATTTAAAAGTCCTCGTGGTTATGCAAGGGTGAATTACTTAGAATTCTTGATTAATTGCTTTCATACTCATTTAAAAGTCCTCACGGTTATGATGTATGGAACACATGTAAAAAAAAGAACAGACTTAATAAAAACCACCTACGGTCTATAGGTGTATGCACGAAAGTGTGTGCACTCGCCATGCTCTGTACTCCCCTCACATAAGACCGAAAGGTAGTGCATGGATGGTATATCTGGCCTCAGTTTGTCTGAGCTAGGTGTGTAATTTTTCTTGCAAATAATGAGAGAGCAAGCAATTGAAATCCTATCACTATTGTTACTTAGTTGATTTGATTTGTTATTGAAAAGAAATGAAAATACCACTTTGATAAACTTTGATAATCAACTAAGGATCCATTTCATAGTTACACTATGTTATTAACCAAAACAACGAGTTAAACTATAGTCTATTTGTTATGATAACTTCATTTTTATTGAAAATATTGACTAGTAAATAACTTAAATTTCAAGATAATGACCAAAACCTATATTTAACTTATTCGTGTCAATTTAAAAATAAATCCTTCATTTGTAAATATTTTCAAAAACTCACAGTCATCTCTTTGTAAATAAATATTTCATTTTGTAAATATTTTCATCCTGTATTTGGATTTTGTAGGCAGTATCCGCTGAAAACCCTCACGAGACAACACTCGTCCTACTGGGGACACCCAGAGGTTTAACGGCTTATTGCATATGCTCAATGCAATCGTGCTCTCTACGAAAACAGATTTATCTTAGTTTTAGTTTATTCGAGGACGAATAAAAAGATAAGTGTGGGGGTATTTGATGTGCACGTAAATGTGCATATTTTTACCACCATATTTAATCTATTTAAATTAAATAAATGATCATATTGGGTATTTTAACTTGTTTTAACCAAAATCCATATTAATTCCAAGTTGTCACATATCCATCTTCATATAGGGGCAAAACGGTCATTTGTGTGCATATATTTATTTGAGAAAAATTAATTGGAAATTTATATATATTTTTGTAGGAATTTAGTCTCAAATAGGAATGGTTTCATGAAGACACATGCATGCACAACATTAGTATAAAGGAATGAAGATGGAAATAATTCAAAGTGAAGATCATGAAAGACCCCACCTACCCACCTACCTTAATGTACAAATTAGAGACTAATGCACATGCTTATGGAACTAAAGGCTTCATGTACACTTAAATAATGATTAGTAGAAGCTAATGATTACTTGGCCTCCACACTTTCTCAAGGGTAGTTTGGTCACTCCCCAAATTATGGATTAGGGTTTCATGCATGTATAAATAACCTCTTATGTTTCATGTAGCCTTCATCCTCTATCTCTAACTTAGTCTCTCTTTAGTGTAGTTTAGGCTCAAAATAAAAAGCTCTCTTCTTTCTTTTCATGGCTACTTAGCCATTTCTCTTTTATGTAATTGTTTTTTATGCAATTTCAATACATGTTGTTTTCCTTTTCTTGTTTATTTCCTTTCATGTTGTAGTGTAGATTTCTATTCATGCAAGTAGAATAGTGTTTTCCTTTCATTTTGCTCTCTTGTTCCTCTTGTTAGTTTCATGTTGCTTTCTACATTTGTTCATATGATAACAAATATGAGAGGCTAATCCCTACAATTTAGGGGTAATGAAGCTCTCTAGTATGTAGATGCAACACTTTGAAGTTTATGCTCTCTTTTTGTGCTTAATGAAACATTTGAAGTGGCTTAACTTGTTGTTTTTGATTTGAATTTGATAGTCTATATTGTTGACACCAAATAGGCCATGCTTAAACAAACATAACACAAATTGCCTCTTCATCTAAATATGATTATGGCAAAGAAGTGAATGTTGAAATTGAAATTTGATGGTCTATATTTCTAAACAATAGTGGATCGACCCGTATTCGCCACGTGCTACATTCGTACACCATGCGCTTGCGGTTATTTTTAATTTAAATTCATTCGACGGTTTTCTAACTCGATAGAATTTCCGTCGACGAACACATAGTTTAAAAGTCTATATTGTTCATTTGAGATTTTAAAATTTTGGTCAATTTTTGAAATGTTTATTATGATTCGATGTAAATTAACAAAAATATAACAACTTTTTTTATCCATACATATAATTTTTTGTCAGTTTATTTATTGTCATGTATAATTTGTTTTTCTTTTTTAATTGCTATATTTTTTTGTATTTTTTGAATTTTTTATATTTTTTATCAATATTTGAAAATCAAATCCGGAATTTAGACCGGAACCAGAACGGAATCACCGGAATAACCGGAATTCCACCGGAATTTTGAACCATGGTTTGAACTTTGAATGGTGTATTAGTTTCCATACAAAGAGAATAAAAGTTTAGTTAATGTGATCATTTTTTAATTCAGTGGCCTATATCATGGTTGCTCACTTTAATTCAGTTGGCCATATCATTTCTTAATTTAGTTAATGTGATCACTTTTTGAAACAAAAGTGGCCTTTTGATATGAGGTTATATTAGTTTAAATCATAGCATGCTGGCCTTTATATTGAAAAAGGGATAAATATATTTAGCCTGTACAAATGCAATTGTGTTGTGAATAAAAATTCTGCTTAATTAATAAATCCACGGAAGTTTTCAGTACGGTAAAAGTTATTTACAACAGCTTCTAGTAAAGGCAGTTTTGTGGTATACGTTAGTAACTTGAACATGCATACATGTTGATTTCGTATGCTTCAATAATGTTGTACTCATGGTCACTGTCTTTGAAAGCCTGTAGATCACATCAGCTTAAGCAACATGTATTACAATTTCTATATACATAAACCAATTTTGAATATCTGGTCACGTTTAATTTAGAGATAACAAATTCACATCTATCTTCTTGTTTTAGTTCAACAAGATCCTTTTATTTCTGTTATAATTTTGAATGTTAGTAATTGTTAAGTTACGTATAGAATTTATTGTTCTTTCTTACAATTAGCTTCTATCGTTTATTTGACATTATAGGTTTTGAAGTCTATCTGGTATGCAAGTTTATACTTCTGTACCAGTATTCAATGTTGGCAAACTGAAAGAAACAGCAAAAGCCCAGACAAAATTGATCTTGCTCTTTTAAGACCAGGTACCAATTTAAGTTTAGTTACTCTAGCCATCTGTTCTCTTTATTCTATGTTGTACTTAATGTTAAAACATTACTCAAGTTTAATGACCATTTTATATGAGATACATATACTGGTTTGTCTCTTTAATGTCTAGTACAGAAAATGAAGAGGATAACTTGAAATAAAAAAAATCTGAATTACTCAAGGAGTCTAATGTACAAAACAAGTATATGGAAGACAATAATGTTCAAAATGATGACAACGCTCATGCACTTGAAGACAATACAATGCAAGTCAAAGAATATGTTGAAGGTAACAATCATCAAAAAGAAGACAATCCACATGCATTTGAAAACGATGAAACGCAAAAGGAACAATGTGTGGAAGTCACGATGGAAAACGATGGATCTATGCAAGATGTAGCTGCAAATGTACTAGGGAAAAGAAAATGAAGGGGTTCCACTAAAATAAAGAAACTTCCATCAAGTTTCACAAATTGGATTGAAGTTGAATTTAATGCACATGCCAAATCAATATGTGATGGATCGATCCGCTTATTTTCTTATCTAGGGCCGCTTGTACGAGAGCATGTTCTAGTTACGCTTAGTAATGGGAGACATCTTGGTGATGATGTGAAATCTGTTCTATGAGAATCCATTCAGATAATGTAATTTTTGTATACGGCAATTGAGTTTTAGTTTCACTAGAAAACAACTGATTTTGATTAAAAATTCCATACATGAAAAATCAATCTGAAAAATACATTTATGAAATGCCTTTTAATTTTAAAAGAAAGTTTGAAAACCAACCATTAAAGCCATTAATATGAAACATTACAGCCATTCCATGCCTCACTCTATCAAGATCAGCCATAATAAACAAATGTTCAATACAACCATTGCTTTGGAAATACTGCATTTATCAAATAGACAATAAGTAACAACTGAACATTAAAGTAACGAAATGACACTGATGTTCTTTTGGTTGCAGCCAAATTCAATAGGCTACAGGTTAATAGACAAAAGAAAAGGCGATAGCTAAATAGTGAAAGGCAGCAAATAAGCCATACATTCTTGTCTCCCAATGGTGAAAAAACAAAATCATAGACCAAAGTCATGCAATTTTCTTCAACCACTTTAAAAGTACCAGACCAAAAGGACTCGCAACCGTTAAATTTTGCAAAAAAGCAGTCGTTTGCTCCTGTGGCATTATTTTAATTTAAGTAGTAATGTGAGCAGTAATTTGGATAATTGAGTAATTTGTTAATGTGATTTTATTATGGAAATGTGTATATCATTGGATGCCTTAATGGAAGCAATTTCGTACCTGGACAAAGGTTATTTTGATTGGATATCTGGATAAAATGAATGTTAGTTTCATGAAGATTGCGAGGTTTGGAACGAAAATGCATGTCAGCATTATTTGAAATAGGAAACACTGAAATATTTCCTTGTTTATTGACAAAGAGAGGTTGATTTTGATTTTAACTCTTATGGATCTAAGATTGTTTACTTTATTATTACATAATAGCAGTAATTTTTACTAATCTGATACAGTAATAGTTACTAATCTGATACAGTTCAATTTTTAAGATACTCGTTGATAATCTTATCGTTTTTGGGTCCTAACTTTTCTATTTAACATTTTAAGTGGTATAGTGATGCAGCTAGGCTGTTTTAGAATAGTTGGAAAGAGTTGATATATAACTAGAAAAGGTGGACCAATTATGCCATTCCCCTAGAGAAAATGGCAACCTACCACTTTCATACTTATTATAAATTTATTTATTATTATTATTGTTTGTTAGAATGCTTCTTAATATCGTTAGAACGTATCTAGAAAATTTGGTTCTATTTGGAATAAAACTCACAAAATTGTTGGGATGTTGGGTAGAATGCGTAGGATAAGGGTGTGGGCAATCTCTTTCCAATAAATAAAAAAGTATGATCTTTCATCAAACCGTCTAATCTTCCACACTAAAGGTACAAAGTTGAATGAAAACATCAAATCAGGTCTGTTTATTTAAGATAAGGTTTTCTAATACCGAGATCATGCCAGTCTAAAAGGTGCATCCCTAGAGAGAAAATAATCTGAATATGTTAAATTCATATTCATGTTGTTGACTCATTATGTCAACCACTATTTCTTTTGGCTGAAACTCTAGCTACATAATCTATGAATCGTTCACTCTAATCTCAACAACATGAATATATATATTCAAATTTGCTTAGCTTGTCACAATGTAGTAAATTAACTTAGCATTCCCTTTTGCCTTAAAACATTTTATATAACAAGATAATCGAATAATGAATTACACAGCAATGAATGTGAGCTAGTAACAACATGTGTAGTGATGATTAATGAATGGTTATAGTGCAAGTCCTATGACTATCATGTTGAAATATGTATTTAAAAAAAAGGCTGGAGACTTGAGAGAAGAAACTTGTTCTCACAAATAATGCTTTAATATTATTTGTGACGACCTGGAATTTTCTAGCAATATCAATTTAATAATCTGCATTAAATATTAAATTGATTTGATAATAAAATCTGAATTGATGCTTTTCTTTTAATAAATATTCAATTGGTAAATTTTACCTGTTAGGAATTAATTGTTTGTTTTCTATTTATATATGTATATATTTGTATACATTGTAAATAGATGAATTTGTTTTAAAATTTAACTAATAAATTTTGTTTTAAATACTAATATATATTTTAGTGAATTAGAAATTATGTTTTATTTAATATAAACTTTTCAAAGGCTAAATAAATAAATACAGGATTTTCAATACATAAGTAAATGTTTAAATAGTTTAAAAACTTATTTTAATTTAAGTTTAAATTTAATTTACTAACAAAAAGATTTGTTTACTTTTCTTTTTAGTATAGTTTGATTTAAAATATGAATGTAAAATGATATATGAGTTTTAAATATAATTTTGTAAATCAATACATTAACATACATTCATAAATATGTAGTTTATAATAAAAACGTGATTTAATTTATTCATTATTTCAAATTGATAAATGAGTTACTTTTAAATAATATAAATAAATAAAAATACAAGACTTATAAGATAAATTGGGTTGAGTAACATAATAACTATAAAGTTAAATTAGTTTTCAAACATGGACATAAAACAGGATATACATAAAGACATACTGTATAAGTTAAATAAAAGTAAACATATAGGATGCATTCACAGATTAAAGCTAAGTATAGATACATTTCAAATTAACAATAAAAAGACAACATCAATTAATCTAGAAACAAATAAGTTGTTTGTAAATTATCAAAAATGAAACTGCAGTATATACATATATGTATATGTTTAAAGCATTAAGATAAAATATCGTTGTTTGTTGTACAAACATTATAATACTATAACCTGTAGATGCAAGTATGTATATTAACTTATCTTCATGTCAGTTGAGTGTACATGGAAAGCAAGATAAAACAAAATAAAATATATATGTATATGTTTCAAGCTTCAAGGCCACCTGTGTGATTGTTTAAAACAGAATGAAGATATTAATATATAAGTATGCAGGCCAAATAAACAAACAAACTGTGTATATGTATGAAGCTTGCTTAGGAAGACATAATTAAATATCTTAAGCTAACAAACAAAAAGTAATTAATGTAAAAATCTTCTAGCACACAATTGAATTCATATCAGCCACCATAACAAAATATCTCTGGTGTGAATCTGTACAAACAAGATTGTATGCAAATATTGTCTTAATAGTATGAAACACAATTATAACTCTGTCACTTATTTTTTTATAAATTGGCGTATTCAGTTCGAACTAAGAACAATTAAATTTCATACAAACTAGAACATGGAAATGAAACTATTCCATACTTAAACAAAAAATTCAAGAAGCAAAACAAAAGTGAAGTTTCAGCTGTTTTCATGCCTGCTTCAATAAAGTGCCTATGTTCTTCCATTTTCAAAGTGAGTAACATTTTTTTTAGATTTACTTAAGTTTAAATAATGATGCATGCCTGTATTTGAATGTTTAAATGAATTGTGTGAACAATTTATATCCTCATTTTCTCTGGATATTGGTGAGTTGAAATGCTGCATATATAAAGCCTGCAAAATCAAACTGTTTTCTAAAAACTTGTTGTGTTTTCTATTTGCTGTGAGTCAACATTTAAAAAGCTCAAGTATGTTTACATATGATTGATAATTTATGCCTGAACCGACTATGAATATGTGTTTATATACTGTTAGATGTTTGTGAAATGATCCCTGCATGTTTCTAACCTGTAATACACCTCTGTATATTAAGTTTTCAAGTTCATGCTTATTTCAAAAATCATTTCTGGTGATCTATGGATTGTTAGGACTTAAGATCCAAACAGATATTGCTTGTTTGATTCTGAACTAAGAGTTAAAAGTTTATTTAGTGTAAATTAAGACAGGGATTGCTCTGGAAATAAAAGTTTAAACAGGAAGTTCAAATCTCTGTAAGAATTCAAACATGATAATTCTACAATTCAGGTGTATAAACTAAATCTTTAAACTATGACATGATTTTTAAAGCTAGAATTAAAAGTTTTAGATTAGAAATGATAGTGTAATTCTGGGTTGCACTGTTTTGGGTTTTTGGGGAATCTCTGGTGATCTATGGGATTAGAGTTGGTCAGATTGTGCGAGGAGGTGGGGGAGCTTGCCAGGGTGATGGGAAAAATAGGCGGAGGTGGCCACGGCCATGGTGGCGACAGCGGCAGACCTTTAAAGATTGTAGACCTAGTTTTTGCTTTGGTTGGGTATTGGTCTCGTTCGGTGACCAGAGGTGATCGAGTTCAACGTGGGCTTGGGGATAGGTAGAGGGAAGGTAGTTGGAGCTGTAGCCTGAAGTGGTGGTACTCCGGTGGTCGGAGTTTAGTGGGCGGCGAAGTTTCCAGGGTCGAGTGGTAAACTGTTGAGCTTCAGGCAACTCGTTTTTGACACGAGGTGCTGCAGTGGGTTTTGATGGTCGTGACGACATCTAGAGATGGTCGCCGATGGGAAGCAGTTGTAGTCGATGGCCGGCGATGGCCAGAGGGATGGTGCACATGCACAGGCACGTTGGTGGTCTGGGTTGTGTAGTTGGGAAAGAAGATTTGTGCAGGGGAGAACTCAAAGCAGTTTGTTTGTTTTCTCGGGGAAAACTCGCGTTTTACTCGAAGCAAACGCAGGGGGCTCGGGTAGTAAGTGTTCTATGTGTTGTTTTTTTATTTCAACCTGTAACAGTTTTTAAAACAGACTTGAAATTTTGTTTCAAATTTAAAACAAAGCCAAACCCAGTTTTAAAACAAGTTTTAAATACTGAATTTAAGTCAGTTTTGAAATAGGGTTGGTAATAATAAAGTTCTATAATTTAAACAATTTTAATAACTAAAAAGTGCTTAATGTTTTAAGTACATTCAAAAGAGTTGGATTTCAAGAAAAAAAATGAAATCCAGAGTTTGGATTTGAGATTCTAGATTTGTAATAAAATAAAGTTTTATAATTTAAATTTATTCAAATAAGTTTTAATTGTAATTAAACATGTGTGTTGCAAAGGGGTTTTCAAATAAATTAGTTATAAAACTTTATTAATGATAAATTGGTTTTTAATTAGAAAGTACATTAAAGTAAATGTTTTAAAACAAATTGAAATTTACTTTAAGAATTTTTATATGCATTAACTCCTAAGTTGATTAAGTAAGAATAATTAATGATTGAAATTAATTAAACTAGTAATTATAGTGTAAAAGTAGTAATTAAAGTTAATTAATGAATTAGTTTACTAATGTGTGATTTAGAACTATAGATTAGATTTTTAAATGGTTAAATAAGTTATAATTAATAATAATTAATATAAGTTGATTATGTTAGAAGGAAATAATTAAATAATTATTAATGAAGTTCATTAACCAGATTATGTTATAATTAATTAATATGATTGGTTTTTAATAAATTAGATTAATTAATTCAATAATTTAAATGAAATTATTTATTGAAAAGCGATTAAGAAATTAATTACTTATTAATTGTGTAAATTGATTTGATTTGAGTTAATTAATTCAGTTTAATTAACTGATATTTTGGAGGTAAATTACTTAGAGAAGTAATTGAAGGATAATTACGGGATGTAACTAAGAAATTGATTTATTTGAGAATAATAAATCAATAAGAAAATTAAATGGAAATAAATCGATATAAATGTAATTAATGGATTTATTCAAGTTTAATTTCTGTAAATAAATTAAAGGAAATTTCTGGAATGCAGTGAAGGATAGATGATTAATTTGAATATATAGGCGATGGATAATAAGATTTAAATTAAGTAAATTAATATTAATTAATTTTAGAAATCATTTGATGATTTGGTATGTGTAATTACTTAGTGTAATTAATGGAGCATAATTACTCAGAATAGTAATTAGATAATTACTTGATGAAGTTAATACAAAATGATTTGTAAATGAGGTAATTTGAGCAATTTCTTTTGTAATTAATCAAAGGATTAATTTATGGAAATAACTAATCAAGGGGTGATTAATAATTGTGTTTAAGTAAAGATTAATCACTTAATTAATTTAAATAAGTAAGTTAATATAAATTGAAGATCATTAATTAATATAATTAATGATGTAATTAAGAATTGTAAATTAAGGAATCATAAATTAAGGAGGTAATTAAATCTATTATGAATGATTTAAGATCATTCATTTGAGAATTAATTTAAAACTAAATTAATTTTTGTAATTAGAGAATGATTAATTAATTTAATTAATAATTGTGAGAGCAGGATTTATGGAATGAGTAATTAATTTAATTAATTAAGATGGAAGTAGTTAATTTAATTCATTTTAAATTAACTATAGTTTGTGATTCATAAATCATTGCTGATGGATGATATTGATATTTCATTGTTTGATTGTGATCTCAGAAATGAGTTGGATAATGTCTATGTGATATGGATGTATGTTTTAAGTATGATAATTTTTAAATATCTGTTTGGATGATGATATTAGTTATCTGTTTATTATGATGATGTGATTATCTATTATGAGATGTCAATTATCTATCTGTGCATATTGATGATATTGAATTCACTGTTAAGACTAAATAGACAACTTGGCCTTAAAAGACACGCTTTGGATTTGGATGAGACCGGGATTGGGTTTCCGCGTTAGGAATATCCGAAAACCACGTTGTTTCCAAATTAACGATAGGTCGTGAATCTGAAGTGAAGATGAAGACTCAGAATGCAAGGATTATCGTCGTTAACTCTGAGGGTGATTCCAAAATGAGTGTAACGAGATGATGCCTTCGGTTTCGTTCGAACCCGGAACGAACTTGTATGGATCGAATGCTTTCAACACATCGTTAGGCGGACGATGAGCATTCTAAGAAATATGTATTCTATAAAGGTAATCGTAACCTCAAGCCTCATCAACCGGGAATGGCTAAAACAGGGGAGGTGCAGCAAGGTTAGGTGGGTCATGCCCAAGCAGGACAAGGATATTCCCCTGTCTAGATGTCCCTTTTTATTCGGCTTAGTGGGCAGTTGGTCTGCAGCCAACTGCGGGGTTTATCTTGTTCGGGACTGTTCAGTAAGAATGATTCCGGCCTTGTGTTGCAGGGGATGAAGGGAGTAATCCTCGGTACGTTGATCTAGGCCACGTACTGTGACGGGCGGTACCCAGTAGCCCTGCCATTGTATGGAATCCACAATCCAATAAGTGCCAACGGTTTTGATTGTATTACCCACTTTTGTGGCTAGTAGCTGGAATTTAATGAATGTAACAATTTCGGCTATTTTCTATTTACTTGAAAACCCTAGACCTATTATAATATCACTGGATTTCCTATCAAATGATTTGGTTAGCGTAAGGTAAAAACTTTTCCATGTTTATGTGTGGGAAGTCTTACGTGATACCTTTTGTTTTCAAAAGATTTTTCAAAATTAAGCAACTTTAACCTGTTACTCATACCAGACCCATGTCTGACCCGAAGTTTATTTTTGTTTTTTTCATAAACTCTCGGGTACCCAAATTTTTATGGGTAGCCAAGGGATTCAGGTTTATCTTTGACGAATTTTGGAGGAGCAATGGAACAGGTGGCTTCAGCGTTTTAGATATATATTTAGTTCCGCTGTGTGGTATCTCTGTGTTGTATTGTGTATTGTGTTGTATTAACTAGACAGTTGTTTATAACTGTCTAGTATGTGATGTACTATATGTATCACTCTGATTGATGTATGTGATTAATATATTTTATTCGTTCCGCTGTGAGAGTCTGATGTTGTTGTTCTTTCTTCTCTATCTTTTCTATTTTCTCACCTCTTTCTTTCTTATTAACGATGCTACTTCCTGGTCGTAGGAAGTGGGGTCGTTACAGTTGGTATCAGAGCGCTAGGTTGAGTGAATACCTAGGCTCTTAAGTGATTTCTTTCCTGAGAGAGCGTATTTGTAATTTTAATCTATATATATATATATATTTATTTATTTTCTATCTATTTGTTGGATTACCTGTCCGGGTTTTCCAATATAAGTATAAGGATAGATTGAGTAGTGGTGTGTGTAACACGACTATCTGTGGTTGGAAGTATATTTGACGAGACTGTTGACCTAATACCGTCTCGAGTAAATTTGTGGTGTAAGGATTTCACCTAATCTCTTAAGGAACTGATAAGATTTGAAGTCCATTTTGTTGTACAGATTGGATGAGTAGGATTTGGATTGTGTGAGTGAGCAGAAGCTAGAATATTATCTTGGTAACTCAAGAAATAGTGGTTGTGTGTTGAGATGCAGTAGCGATGGATTGTTTCCGAAGAAGTTCTCAAGGATCTTTGGATAAGAAAGTATGTCTGCATAGTTTTGAGTTTGAGTTCAGCTGAATGTTGTGATTGGCATTGAGGCCTGAGTTTCCCGAAGAATTTTGGATTAAGAATTTTTCAGCATCAGTAGCGGTGATTGCAGCTCAGATTGTTCTACCGGCACGCGATGAGGTCATCGAAGTCCAGAACCAGTTTTGTGAAACCATTTCTTCAATAGATTGGCTGGGTAAATTTAAGCTGTTCAGATAGGTAAGGAGAGAACAGTTTTCTTTGGATATTAGCCTGGGTTGATCGCAAAAGTGACTTGCGATAGTTGAGTATTCTCTGGGATGGCAGGAATTCTTCTGGATATCTTTGAAGTAGTCGGTGGTTTGCCTTAGCATCTGAGGAATTGAGTTTGATATTGACTGGATTTCAGAAGTAGTGCCAATAGTTCAGCTTAGTAATAGAATGGATTCTAGAGAGAGAAATTGGTGAAGCGACTCAAGTTTTGGAGGAATTTCTGAGTTTTATTTTGGATCTGTTGAATCATATTTTTGTCATGTGTTGTCCAGTGATGCTTATGTGCATCATTAGCATTTTCATCCATCCAGATCAGAGTTGTGCAGTGGAAGCAGTTGGAAATGCATTTGTTTTTCTTTTCTGGGAAAGAGAAGATGTTTTCTACTGATGATAGTAGAGGTTGAGTTCTTGGTTTTAATTGGTTTTGAGGAAATTATTCTACTGGATTGTTTTTGGATTCAGATTGTTTTAGGAGTTATCAGCGAAGGTTGAGCTGATAAGTAAGTTGAAGACAGCTTTGGATTGTCAGAAGTATTTGGTGAATAAGAGACGAAGGAATTTGGATTTGGGAGTCGGAGATTTCATTTTGGAAGAATTTTCTCTAATTCGAGGAGTTCTATAGATTAGGAGTATAGACTGATTGGATTCTATAGATCGAGTATTCAGGTATTATACTGGAAAACTCTAGAGAACTCTATTTTGTATGGATAGTTAGCTTTGTTGATTGAGTAGATTTGGTTGTGATGATTGTTAGCATGTGATTGATAATGCTTATGGTTTAAAATTAATTAAAATCTTAAATATATTATTAAATTACCTTTGCTTTTAAATTTCGGGGACGAAATTCTTTTAAGGGGGGAGGAATGTGACGACCCGGAATTTTCTAGCAATATCAATTTATTAATCTGCATTAAATATTAAATTGATTTGATAATAAAATCTAAATTGATGCTTTTCTTTTAATAAATATTCAATTGGTAAATTTTACCTGTTAGGAATTAATTGTTTGTTTTCTATTTATATATGTATATATTTGTATACATTGTAAATAGTTGAATTTGTTTTAAAATTTAATTAATAAATTTTGTTTTAAATACTAATATATATTTTAGTGAATTAGAAATTGTGTTTTATTTAATATAAACTTTTCAAAGGCTAAATAAATAAATACAGGATTTTCAATACATAAGTAAATGTTTAAATAGTTCAAAAACTTATTTTAATTTAAGTTTAAATTTAATTTACTAACAAAAAGATTTGTTTACTTTTCTTTTTAGTATAGTTTGATTTAAAATATGAATGTAAAATGATATATGAGTTTCAAATATAATTTTGTAAATCAATACATTAACATACATTCATAAATATGTAGTTTATAATAAAAAGATGATTTAATTTATTCATTATTTCAAATTGATAAATGAGTTACTTTTAAATAATATAAATAAATAAAAATACAAGACTTATAAGATAAATTGGGTTGAGTAACATAATAACTATAAAGTTAAATTAGTTTTCAAACATAGACATAAAACGAGATATACATAAAGACATACAGTATAAGTTAAATAAAAGTAAACATATAGGATACATTCATAGATTAAAGCTAAGTATAGATACATTTCAACTTAACAATAACAAGACAACATTAATTAATCTAGAAACAAATAAGTTGTTTGTAAATTATCAAAAATGAAACTGCAGTATATACATATATGTATATGTTTAAAGCATTAAGATAAAATATCTTTGTTTGTTGTACAAACATTATAATACTATAACCTGTAGATGCAAGTATGTATATTAACTTATCTTCATGTTAGTTGAGTGTATATGGAAAGCAAGATAAAACAAAATAAAATATATATGTATATGTTTCAAGCTTCAAGGCCACTTGTGTGATTGTTTAAAACAGAATGAAGATATTAATATATAACTATGCAGGCCAAATAAATAAACAAACTGTGTATATGTATGAAGCTTGCTTAGGAAGACATCATTAAATATCTTAAGCTAACAAACAAAAAGTAATTAATGTAAAAATCTTCTAGCACACAATTGAATTCATATCAGCCTCCATAACAAAATATCTCTGGTGTGAATCTGTACAAACAAGATTGTATGCAAATATTGTCTTAATAGTATGAAACACAATTATAACTCTGTCACTTATTTTTTTATAAATTGGCATATTCAGTTCGAACTAAGAACAATTAAATTTCATACAAACTAGAACATGGAAATGAAACTATTCCATACTTAAACAAAAAATTCAAGAAGCAAAACAAAAGTGAAGTTTCAGCTGTTTTCATGCCTGCTTCAATAAAGTGCCTATGTTCTTCCATTTTCAAAGTGAGTAACATTTTTTTTTAGATTTACCTAAGTTTAAATAATGATGCATGCCTGTATTTAAATGTTTAAATGAATTGTGTGAACAATTTATATCCTCATTTTCTCTGGATATTGGTGAGATGAAATGCTGCATATATAAAGCCTGCAAAATCAAACTGTTTTCTTGAAAACTTGTTGTGTTTTCTATTTGCTGTGAGTCAACATTTAAAAAGCTCAAGTATGTTTACATATGATTGATAATTTATGCCTGAACCGAGTATGAATATGTGTTTATACCCTGTTAGATGTTTGTGAAATGATCCCTGCATGTTTCTAACCTGTAATACACCTCTGTATATTAAGTTTTCAAGTTCATGCTTATTTCAAAAATCATTTCTGGTGATCTATGGATTGTTAGGACTTAAGATCCAAATAGATATTGCTTGTTTGATTCTGAACTAAGAGTTAAAAGTTTATTTAGTGTAAATTAAGACAGGGATTGCTCTGGAAATAAAAGTTTAAATAGGAAGTTCAAATCTCTGTAAAAATTCAAACATGATAATTCTACAATTTAGGTGTATAAACTAAATCTTTAAACTATGACATGATTTTTAAAGCTAGAATTAAAAGTTTTAGATTAGAAATGATAGTGTAATTCTGGGTTGCACTGTTTTGGGTTTTTGGGGAATCTCTGGTGATCTATGGGATTAGAGTTGGTCAGATTGTGCGAGGAGGTGGGGGAGCTTGCCAGGGTGATGGGAAAAATAAGCGGAGGTGGCCACGGCCATGGTGGCGACAGCGGCAGACCTTTAAAGATTGTAGACCTAGTTTTTGCTTTGGTTGGGTATTGGTCTCGTTCGGTGACCAGAGGTGATCGAGTTCAACGTGGGCTTGGGGATAGGTAGAGGGAAGGTAGTTGGAGCTGTAGCCTGAAGTGGTGGTACTCCGGTGGTCGGAGTTTGGTGGGCGGCGAAGTTTCCAGGGTCGAGTGGTAAACTGTTGAGCTTCAGGCAACTCGTTTTTGATACGAGGTGCTGCAGTGGGTTTTGATGGTCGTGACGACATCTGGAGATGGTCGCCGATGGGAAGCAGTTGTAGTGGATGGCCGACGATGGCCAGAGGGATGGTGCACGTGCACAGGCACGTTGGTGGTCTGGGTTGTGTAGTTGGGAAAGAAGATTTGTGTAGGGGAGAACTCGAAGCAGTTTGTTTGTTTTCTCGGGGAAAACTCGCGTTTTACTCGAAGCAAACGCAGGGGGCTCGGGTATTAAGTGTTCTGTGTGTTGTTTTTTTTATTTCAACCTGTAACAGTTTTTAAAACAGACTTGAAATTTTGTTTCAAATTTAAAACAAAGCCAAACCCGGTTTTAAAACAAGTTTTAAATACTGAATTCAAGTCAGTTTTGAAATAGGTTTGGTAATAATAAAGTTCTATAATTTAAATAATTTTATTAACTAAAAGGTGCTCAATGTTTTAAGTACATTCAAAAGAGTTGGATTTCAAGAAAAAAAATGAAATCCAGAGTTAGGATTTGAGATTCTAGATTTGTAATAAAATAAAGTTTTATAATTTAAATTTAGTCAAATAAGTTTTAATTGTAATTAAACATGTGTGTTGCAAAGGGGTTTTCAAATAAATTAGTTATAAAACTTTATTAATGATAAATTGGTTTTTAATTAGAAAGTACGTTAAAATAAATGTTTTAAAACACATTGAAAATTACTTTAAGAATTTTTATATGCATTAACTCCTAAGTTGATTAAGTAAGAATAATTAATGATTGAAATTAATTAAACTAGTAATTATAGTGTAAAAGTATTAATTAAAGTTAATTAATGAATTAATTTACAAATGTGTGATTTAGAACTATAGATTAGATTTTTAAATGGTTAAATAACTTATAATTAATAATAATTAATATAAGTTGATTATGTTAGAAGGAAATAATTAAATAATTATTAATGAAGTTCATTAACCAGATTATGTTATAATTAATTAATATGATTGGTTTTTAATGAATTAGATTAATTAATTCAATAATTTAAATGAAATTATTTATTGAAAAGTGATTAAGAAATTAATTACTTATTAATTGTGTAAATTGATTTGATTTGAGTTAATTAATTCAGTTTAATTAACTGATATTTTGGAGGTAAATTACTTAGAGAAGTAATTGAAGGATAATTACGGGATGTAACTAAGAAATTGATTTATTTGAGAATAATAAATCAACAAGAAAATTAAATGGAAATAAATCGATATAAATGTAATTAATGGATTTATTCAAGTTTAATTTCTGTAAATAAATTAAAGGAAATTTCTGGAATGCAGTGAAGGATAGATGATTAATTTGAATATATAGGCAATGGATAATAAGATTTAAATTAAGTAAATTAATATTAATTAATTTTAGAAATCATTTGATGATTTGGTATGTGTAATTACTTAGTGTAATTAATGGAGCATAATTACTCAGTATAGTAATTAGATAATTACTTGATGAAGTTAATACAAAATGATTTGTAAATGAGGTAATTTGAGTAATTTCTCTTGTAATTAATCAAAGGATTAATTTATGGAAATAATTAATCATGGAATGATAAATTTGTTAATAAGTAATTAAGAGCAGATAATTACTGGTTTGTTATTAATCAAGGGGTGATTAATAATTGTGTTTAAGTAAAGATTAATCACTTAATTAATTTAAATAAGTAAGTTAATATAAATTGAAGATCATTAATTAATAAAATAAATGATGTAATTAAGAATTGTAAATTAAGGAATCATAAATTAAGGAGGTAATTAAATCTGTTATGAATGATTTAAGATAATTCATTTGAGAATTAATTTAAAACTAAATTACTTTTTGTAATTAGAGAATGATTAATTAATTTAATTAATAATTGTGAGAGCAGGATTTATGGAATGAGTAATTAATTTAATTAATTAAGATGGAAGTAGTTAATTTAGTTCATTTTAAATTAACTATAGTTTGTGATTCATAAATCATTGCTGATGGATGATATTGATATTTCATTGTTTGATTGTGATCTCAGAAATGAATTGGATAATGTCTATGTGATATGGATGTATGTTTTAAGTAGTTATCTGTTTATTATGATGATGTGATTATCTATTATAAGATGTGAATTATCTATCTGTGCATATTGATGATATTGAATTCACTGTAAGGACTAAATAGACAACTTGGCCTTAAAAGACACGCTTTGGATTTCGATGAGACCGGGATCGGGTTTCCGCATTAGGAATATCCGAAAACCACATCGTTTCCAAATTAACGATAGGTCGTGAATCTGAAGTGAAGATGAAGACTCAGAATGCAAGGATTATCGTCGTTAACTCTGAGGGTGATTCCAAAATGAGTGTAACGAGATGATGCCTTCGGTTTTGTTCGAACCCGGAACGAACTTGTATGGATTGAATGCTTTCAACACATCGTCAGGCGGACGATGAGCATTCTAAGAAATATGTATTCTATAAAGGTAATCGTAACCTCAAGCCTCATCAACCGGGAATGGCTAAAACAGGGGAGGTGCAGCAAGGTTAGGTGGGTCATGCCCAAGCAGGACAAGGATATTCCCCTGTCTAGATGTCCCTTTTTATTCGGCTTAGTGGGCAGTTGGTCTGCAGCCAACTGCGGGGTTTATCTTGTTCGGGACTGTTCAGTAAGGAATGGTTCTGGCCTTGTGTAACAGGGGATGAAGGGAGTAATCCTCGGTATGTTGATCTAGGCCACGTACTGTGACGGACGGTACCCCAGTAGCCCTTCCATTGTATGGAATCCACAATCCAATAAGTGCCAACGGTTTTGATTGTATTACCCACTTTTGTGGCTAGCAGCTGGAATTTAATGAATGTAACAATTTCGGCTATTTTCTATTTACTTGAAAACCCTAGACCTATTATAATATCACTGGATTTCCTATCAAATGATTTGGTTAGCGTAAGGTAAAAACTTTTCCATGTTTATGTGTGGGAAGTCTTACGTGATACCTTTTATTTTCAAAAGATTTTTCAAAATTAAGCAACTTTAACCTGTTACTCGTACCAGGCCCATGTCTGACCCGAAGTTTATTTTTGTTTTTCATAAACTCTCGGGTACCCAAATTTTTACGGGTAGCCAAGGGATTCAGGTTTAGCTTTGATGAATTTCGGAGGAGCAATGGAGCAGGTGGCTTCAGCGTTTTAGATATATATTTAGTTCCGCTGTGTGGTATCTCTTTGTTGTATTGTGTATTGTGTTGTATTAACTAGACAGGTGTTTATAACTGTCTAGTATGTGATGTACTATATGTATCACTCTGATTGATGTTATATACTATGTAAATACTTATGTGATTAATATATTTTATTCGTTCCGCTGTGAGATTCTGATGTTGTTGTTCTTTCTTCTCTATCTTTTCTATTTTCTCACCTCTTTCTTTCTTATTAACGATGCTACTTCCTGGGCGTAGGGAGTGGGGTCGTTACATTATTTTTCCTTTGCTAGATTGCTTGATTACAAATGAGGGGAGATCTCCTCTATTTATATCCCTAATAGATCATTCTAGAATTACTTTTGCTTGATTACAAAGAAAACATAATTCTATAAATACTTTTACTTGATTACAAAGAAAACATAATTCTAGAAACACTTTTACTTGATTACAAAGAAAACATAATTCTAGAACTCTCACCCCCTTTAAACGTAATACAAGAATTCTCTAGAAACCAATAAATCAAGTTTATATTCCAACACCCCCCTTTAAACTTGATTTGCCACTTATTTTGAGCGGCCAATGAAATTACCGAACGAATTGTTTCACGACGTGCCACGGGAGCAAAAACTTCTTTGTAATCAACACCATACTTTTGCTTGTAGCCTTTCACAACTAATCGTGCCTTTTGTTTTTCAACTTCACCTCATGCGTTCAACTTTGTATTGTAAACCCATTTGACTCCAATGGCTTTCTTCCCTTCAGGTACTTCAACCAACTCCTATGTTTGGTTCCTTTCAATTGCATCAATTTCTTGATCCATGGCTTGTCTCCATTTGTCTTCTTTGGCGGCTTCTTCAAAATCAACTGGATACGCAGTTGCATATAAAGCAAAATCAACAAATTCGTCTTCTAAAATTCTTCTTGTTTCTCCATAAATCTCCGCAAGAGGTCTTGTCCTTCTAGGTGTTGATTCTGAACTTGAAGATGTTGAGCTCGGAGGAGAATTAGATGGTGGAGTAGGTGGAGTCGATCCTTCTTCTTTAATTGGCTCAAATGCATCATTATCAAGCAAGATACTTGTACTCTTTTTCTCATTTTTCCATTCCCATGCTTCTTCCTCATTGAAAATTACATCACGACTTATAAAAGTCTTATTTGTGATGGGGTTATATAATTTATATGCCTTGCATCTTTCACTATAGCCAACAAAGATGCACTTTTCAGATTTGTCATCAAGTTTTCCTCTCTTTTCATCCGGCACATGAGAGTAACAAATGCTTTCAAAAATTCGAAAGTGGGAGACACATGGCTTGTGACCGCTCCATGCTTCTTGTGGAGTCTTTCCTTGAACACTTTTAGTTGCCGCACGGTTGAGAACATAGCATGCACATGCTACAGCTTCGGCCCAAAATATTTTAGGCAATCCTTTTGTCTTCAACATACTTCGAACAAGTTCCATGATGATACGGTTCTTTCTTTCAACCACCCTATTTTGTTGAGGGGTTGAGCGGACCGTTAGTTGATGATGAATGCCATGATCCTTTAAGAAATTTCCGAATTCTTCCGCCATATATTCTCCACCACGATCGGATCGGAGTGTCTTTGTAGAAAAACCACTTTGCTTCTCCACAAGTGCTTTAAAATTCTTGAATACTTCAAATTCTTGAGATTTTTCTTTGAGAAAGTAAATCCACATCTTGCGACTATAGTCATCAATAAAAGTGAGAAAATACCGATTACCTCCAAAAGAGTTGTGCGCATAGGTCCACATAAATCCGAATGCACTAGCTCCAAAGGATTCTTTGCTCGCCATGCCTTTTCTTTTGGAAATGGATCTCGATGGTGCTTGCCAAAAACACAACTTTCACATACTTGATCTTGTTTGCTAATATTTGGGATGCCTCTCACCATACGATCTTTGCAAATCTTGGATAGAGTGCTAAAACTAAGGTGATTATAACGAAGATGCCAAAGCCATGACTTGTCATTAACAATATTAGCAAAACATGGAAATGCTTCATTTTTAATTTTCAACGGAAACATTTTTGTTGGTGTCATCTTCACTTTTGCAATAAGAACACCAGTTTTGTCTTTGATCTCACATAAATCATTTTTGAAATTCACATTATGTCCCTTCTTTAAAAGTTGCCCAACACTCAAAAGATTGTGTTTAAGATCGAGAACATAATAAACATTAGAAATATAATTTGTACCTTGCTTTGTCCGTATCGGAATATCGCCACTGCCTTTGACAATGAGCCTTTTGTTATCACCTGTCTTGCCTTCTCGTTGGACACTTTCATCAAAATTCACAAAGCAACTTTTATTTTCGGTCATGTGGTTACTACAACCACTATCAATATACCATATATCATCAAAAGAAGCTTCTTGAACATTACAAGCAAGAAGCATACTTTCATCTTGTGTCTCCAAATTCTCATGTAGAAAATTAGAATTATCGTTTTCATCATTAATTCTTTTAAAACAATCCTTTTTCATATGCCTATTTTTATGACAATAATGACATTGAATATTATAAGAGTTACCTCTTCCTCTTCCACTGTATCCTCCATGACCTCTTCCTCTTCCTCCTTGAGATGGGCTTGAATTTTCACTTTGCATTTGGCCTCTTCCTTATCCACTACCACGGGCTGATATTCCACCTCTTCCTCTAAATCCACCACGGTTGGTGTCTCGAATTTGAAAAGGTTGCTCGGAAGGAGAGGAATCAAATTGTTTAATGCGAAGCTCATGAGATTGTAGTGAGCCCAACAATTCTTCAAGAGAGAAAGTATCCAAATCTTTTGATTCTTCAATAGAAACAATAACATGCTCAAATTTCCTTGTCATACTTCGAAGAATTTTTTCAATAATTCTTTTATCCGAAATTTCTTCACCATTGATTTGAAGTTGATTAGCAATAGAAATAGTTCTATTATAAAATTCCTCCACCGATTCACTTTCTTTCATTTTGAGTAAATCAAACTCACCTGTTAGAGCTTGAAGTCTTACCATCTTTAACTTTTCTTCACCTTTGTATGCCTTGTTGAGGATGTCCCATGCCTCCTTTGATGTTGATGCCGAACAGATCCTTTCAAAAATTGCTTCATCCACCGCTTGATAGATAAAATAAAGAGCCTTCTTGTCCTTCTTTCGAATCTCTTTCAAAGTATTCAATTGTTGTGTTGAAAGTTTTGCTTGATTCTCCGGTTCTTCATATCCATTTTCAACAATCTCCCAAAGATCTTGAGAGTCATACAAGACCTTCATTTGAATTCTCCATTGATTGTAATTCTTTCCTGTCAAACGAGGAAGTTGAGGTTGCAACATATTGTTGGAAGTCATCTTTAAACCTTGCTCTGATACCACTTTGTTGAAATATGTATTTAAAAAAAGGTTGGAGACTTGAGAGAAGAAACTTGTTCTCACAAATAATGCTTTAATATTATTTTTCCTTTGCTAGATTGCTTGATTATAAATGAAGGGAGAGCTCCTCTATTTATAGTCCCTAATAGATCATTCTAGAATTACTTTTGCTTGATTACAAAGAAAACATAATTCTAGAAATACTTTTACTTGGTTACAAAGAAAATATAATTCTAGAAACACTTTTACTTGATTACAAAGAAAACATAATTCTAGAACTCTCACCCCCCTTTAAAATAATATAAGAATTCTCTAGAAACCAATAAATCAAGTTTACATTCCAACATATCAAACACAACAAGGACTACTAAATTAGCTTAGATAGATCCTATTAGGCCATAGAGCTATATATTCCATTGTGTTACATAATGAATAATAGTACCGATTCATATTAGACACTACATAGAAGAAATAAGATTTGAAATTTCAAACTAATGCAAAAACTAATGTAGAATTTGACTCTGGCCAGCCGCTAGCTGAAGGAAGTGGGGATTAAGCTGGCTTCACGCTTGTATGGTCCAGAAGCCAGAGAAGGTTGCATTATTAGTTCAAAATTGGAAATCGGTAGAACTGATTAGACAAATATATTAATAATGTCATCTTGCAAAAAAATTGTAATGAAAATAACAGATTTCCATCTCCTTACTTGCAAGAAAAATAAAAGAGGGATTTATCCAATGATTAAATCATCAGAAGATAAAATCTAATGGATCAAAATGTTGCTGATTTGTGCATTATTTCGAGTTTCCTAGGGCTAAATTGTATTAACATTATTTTATTTTAAAATCGTATGGTCCACCTACTTACTTGTATGAGAACTACTATACCTTTATATCAAATCTGAAAATAATATGAAAGATTTAAATAATGGTCAGGCATAAACCAAAGTGTTTCAAGGTATAGGCAAACATCCTACCAATTTTCTAACAACCATAAAGGAAATTGAAACATAAAAGATTTAATTATATTGTGGATTCCTATATTATTATATCCAAATCGGAAAATAATTTCTAAGTATAGGCAAACAACCTACCAAATTTCTAACAACAATGAAGGAAATTGTAACATGCAAAATTTAGTTATATTATGGATTCCCATACTATTATATCCAAATTCGAAAATAACACGGAAGATTTTGTAGTCGGTCAGATATAAACCAAAGTGTTTCAAAGTATAGGAAAACAACTACCAAATTTCTAACAACCATAAAGGAATAGGACTGTTATGGTAACAGTAAAATTACCGTTACCATACCATTACCAGCCAATCGGTTACCATTTTAAAGTAAAATCGGTAAACCAGCATAATCGGTATGGTAACGGTAAATTTACCATTTTTACGGTAAAATATTGGTAATATTTTTTCAAAACCAGGGTAACGGTAATTTACCAGTCCATTCATAATATATTAATACTCATGTAAGATGTTATATTATGGGAACAGTTCAATTTATTTCAGTAATTCAACTCAAATGATGATAAATATACTTCTTTTCTATGTCCTTTATTAAGTGACATAATGAGATATATAATGAATCATCATTCGGCGTAAAAATATATCAATTTATTATTTTTCTAACAAAATGGTAATTTACCATTACCGGTGTAACGGTTACCAGTTTATCGGTATATCAGTCATCGGTATACCAGTCAATCGGTAATAGTAACAGTAAACAATTTTAGTTTACCAGTAAAAACGGTACGGTAACGGTATTTACAAAATGGTAATGGTACCATTACCATAACAACCCTATAAAGGAAACTGTAACATGAATGATTTAATTATATTATGGATTCCTATACTGTTATATCCAAATCCAAAAATAACATGAAACATTTTACTAGATGGTCAGGCACAAACCAATGTTTTTCAAAGTATAGGCAAACAACCTATAAATTTTTTAACAACCATAAAAGAATTTGAAACCTCAACTTACTAAATGTAGTTGTTAGTCTACATAAGTTATGTTCACCACTTATCATTTACATTATTAACCATAGCGTGTGTATCTTGTCATTTGTTACTCCTTTCATGAAAATCCTGTTAAACTTACTATCAACACTCATAATGCAAGAAAAACAAAGACTCTTTATAAACCCAAGTGATTATATTACTTAGAAACCTATATGATCCTTCTACACATATTTGAAAGTTGCAGCAGACCTCTACATGTGTAAACCAAAAACACCAATCATCGGAATAATCATCAGCAATCTCAGTCATAGCTCAACAAGTTATCAATGGTAACCAAGCTTTGGAGGAAAGATACAGTGTTAATAATCAAAATAGAAAGGAAAAAAATCACTTTGTAGCCTGACACTTCTAACACATGATTCCTGGATTTTATTGTACTCCAGAGTCATTTCCTTTGACACTACATCCTTCATTTCAGAATCATTTATTGTATTCCAGAATTTTTTTTTTCAAGTACTGAATCCTGGTTCTTGATACAGGCTAAATTTAAGTTAGATGAGGAATGACAAAGGTCCCCATATTTCAGCAAATGGGGTGTATTTTAAGATGTTCAAAATCTAGATTAGTCCAGCGAATATTAAAACCAAAGTCCAAGAAGGAAAAACTTCAAATGAAACCAGATAACATTATAAGTACAAAGGAGTAGAATGATTTTATCAACTTGAAAACTAGTTCAAAATTTAAGGTAAATTACATCTAATCGTTCATCATTTGCATGTATAGGAATTAACTATCCAATGTATTATGCTTTTTTAGGGACAAAGCCAAACATTTAAAGCTATTAGGCACAAACAAATGTCACATACATGCGGTCGTAAAGGAATGGCTCGATTAGCTGAAGATATGGTAAGACATTTATTTTACATGAATTTAACTTCTATGCTGAAAATAATCTTTATAACATTAAGCTATTAATAAATGTCGCTTCTTATTTGACAATATATATGTTTATTTTCAATTGGTGAACACTACTTATGTCTTGGACTAGTTTTAAGCATTATAGCTAATACGATCAATTATTTTATTTTGATGTAGAGAAATGAGAGTTCTGATCCATCTTCTACGTAAGGACCCGGAGTTTTCAAACCCGAAAACTCCAGATAGTTATGAAAAAGAAGAAAGAGATATAAGAAGAAGAACAGAAACACCAAACATCTCACATTCGCAGCGGATAAAATAATAATAACAAATAATAACAATTTACAAAAGGATACTATATATGTCGATTACACTTAATATACATCGAAGTTTCACATATATACAGTCACTGAATATATACAATTATCATGTCTCAGAAATAGAGCGGAAATATTCTATACGCTCTTGCTATCCAGCTTGCCTCCTGAGCTCCAGAAGTTACCTACCTGAAAATCTGAAATACCCGGTCTGACCCAAGCATTACATCAAAGTAACACCCGGGTCAGGCTGGAAACTAGCATGAGTAAACCCAACTAACATGGAATACCAAAGCAATCAACTTATATAAAACCCGGGTGACTCATGTCAGTTTATAAAGTCACAATTCGTTATAAACATCACTTATTTCACTCATCAATTTTCTAAATACCAAAAATTTAGATAAAATAGTCCAATTCACTTAAATCATTCCATTCCAGCCTACTGATTTCATATATCAATCTATGAAGATTTTAAGTGGTTTCGGGTATTTACTAATACCCGACTCCGGTCTCTTCGAATCCAATGTCATTTAAACCCAAGTTATCCAATTGTATACAATTTAAATTTTCACCGGATTATACAGCAATTCATACTTGATAGATAATCACAATATCACCATCAATTAAACCAACTCCTCGATTAATTAGTCCTTCCATTTCATTGAGTCATTACCACTTAATTCCTTCCATAAAATAATTATTGCTTCTCATTAAGTAATTACCCATTCATTAATTACATCCTGTAATATCTATTAATTACTTTGCTAAGTAATTTCACTTCATTTATTACATTTATTCATAATTACTTATTCAAATTGATTTTCCAAAATCGTTTACATTGACTAATTATCCCTATAATTAATCGTACTCATTAATTATCTAACCCCTAAATAACTTCCTTAATTAATCCATCTTTTAATTAATTACACTTAAGAAATGGATTCTTAATTACCTCCATAAAAAGTAATTTCCCTTAATTATAAATTTATTAACCCTTAACCAGTAATTAATTAATTAATCTTTAATTCCTTAATTAATTAACTTTTAATTACCAAGGTCCTTGATTAACTTAAGATAACCTATTTATCTCTATTAATCACTTAATCATTGTTGACATATAAATTCAAAGCATTTTATCCTTTAAATTAACTTCTTAATTGCATACTTTAGTTAAGTTTATAGAACTTATTTAAGTAACCATTATACAATTTCCTAAACCACAATTAAAGACACTATTATACAAGGAAATAAATCCTTAAAATTTGTTAAACTTGAATACTTAAAGTAAATTAGTTTTCCTTTGAAATTAAGGTTAAATGAACCAACCATAATTACGAATACAGTGCTAAATTAAAATGGGCCGAAGCCCACAACGTCACAACGCAAATCAAAAACCCGCTTCTCCTTCCTCTCCCAAATCTCGCTGAATCCCATTCAAACGCATGAGCCATAAACAAACATCAGTGATACACAGTGCAACGTGCACGTGCACCACTCCACAGTGATGCTCCGACCATCGAGACAGCCTTCGATAGGTCGACGATGACCTATCCCCTCCATTCCGACCACCCAGTCATTCACCCCACACCCAAATCAAATTCGAGCACTCAAAGTCACACTGGACCCAACACATCATGGGAAAACTATTAACCACCGACGATCCTATCCACTAGGAACCACGCCGCCTCGACCAGAGCCTCGCCTTGACCTCCAGCGTCGATTTCCCCCTATCGCGTTCATCTCCGGTCTTCCCTAGCCTACGCCATTTCCTCGACAGCAATCACGTCCCAAACTCACTGGAAAACCCTAGTTCGACCTCCCATGGCCACTACGAACACTATAAAAATCCACCTCCATTTTTTCAAAGAAACCCACCACATTGGCCACCTCCAGGCCAAACGACAACCAATTTGATCACATCGATCATCGGAATCCTTCGAATTTCCAAATCGCGTCCATCTCGAGATAACTCTCCAAATACTTGACTAAAATTTATATTGTAAATTCCTAAATTCAGCATTCATTACCATGAATATAATCATGGATTCAATTCATGAATTCAAGACATTTGATTTTTGTCCACATTTAAAGTTCACTGTTTTTTTATAACTCCTGAGATAATTAATTAATACAAATTCCTGAATCTATTTTTAAAAGTTATATTATACCACTATCATCATTTTATCCAAAAATTTAGATTTAATTTGAGTGTAATAGGATGTTTGACTCCTTTTCCCTTTGATTTTGTTCCGCTGTTTAAACACAAACCATCCCAGACTTCAAATATTTGCATACATGTATAAATATCCATATTCGCAGAGCAAAGAATATTCATACAATTTTACTATAACATCCCATATACTTTATCACAGGTGTCAAGTAAAATTTTGATTTAAAACTATTTTTAACATTAAATGTTTACTCACTGTAATATGGTTGAGCAGAGTTTGAAAAACTGCTATATAATTAACTGAGGCATATATGTTTAAATAAAAGCAGATATGCACATATTCTTCCACTTAATATTCATTAACATATGAATTTATTCATGCAAACCTATATTCACATATCACCCAAAAGACTATGCATTAGATTAATATTTAAAGGATGTAGTTTACTCACCCTGTTAACAGTTGAACAGAGAGCAATTGTCTGGTTTGGAAAAGCTAACTGCCTAACCTTCTTTAATCTCCTTGCTTATATATGTTGAATTGTAAACTTGAGTTGAGTTCTTTAGTTGTTGTTTTAAGTTTGGAAAATACTTCTGATTTGCTCAGTTTGGATGAACGAAATGGAGTGAGAAAAATTGATATATAACAAATATACAGGCTTTGTATTACTGGTACAAATGGTCAGAGATTCTTTTTCTTTTCTTTGTAGCCTCCTTCTTTGACCAGCCAACATTTTACAGGAATTGAACAGATTCATATAAACTTCGAAATGACCTGGTTTGAGCTTGAATTGATTGCATTTAATGTTGAAGCTTCCTTACAAGTATACAACCTTTAACAGGGATGTCAGCTTCTAATACAAGCCTTAACTTGTTTTGAGCGTACTGTAAAGCTGAGATAATACTTGTATTTCGGATGAATAAATGTTTAGGGTGCTGAGATGAAAGCATTAAATGAAGTTGTCTTCCTATATGTTTACATACTTATTATATGTTGTTGTGTATAGATAAATTGTGTACAAAGATATTTGTTTGTAGATTTTTGTTTTATTATCTCTTCTAGCTTGAACAATACATATATATATTTGTCAGATATTACTTATACTTTGTCTGATTTCCTATGTTACAAGACTTATCAATTTATTTTATATATTTACTTTTATTTTAAACTTAAACTATCAAGTACTTCATTTACTTATTTATTTTATACTTATATCAATATTATAGTTTTCTTATGTTTATATACCTATGTTTATAACCATATATTTGCATTAATATATTCTATATTTATATTTAATATGGATATAATTGTGTTACTGTAAACATTATTATTATAGACTACATTTATATATCATATCAAATATTAATAATATGGAACCTCTAATTTAATTGAATAAAACAAATTTTATTATAAATATTTTTGAAAGATTTTATTTTAAAATTCCAGATCAAAATTCCCTTCACAAAACATATATAACTGATAATGCCCAAAAATCTCATTTGTTTATAAATGAAAAACTTTCTTTTTATTACAATTAGATTAAATATCTATTAAAATAATACTGCTAAAATACCGGGTCATCACATTCCTTCCCTCTTTGAATCTTTTCGTCCTCGAAAAGGAACGAAGACAGATTCATTAATATGCTTAAAATCACATAAATTTTCTTTGATCATTCTAACTATTTTAAAAATCCATTTAATATTTCTAAAATAGTTTTTATAAAAATATTTTTATAACTTGATGTTTGACAAGTCCATCCTCGTTCTCACAAAAATTCGGTCATACGTTGATCAGGCCTACGACTGAAAATCTATAAGCGCTTAGCAGACCCATTTTCAACATCCAGTGAAAATACTTGGAAAATAATTTCATTGAAAATATAGAAAATAATTTTTGAAAATTGAGGAAATATCTTTGGTGAGAATGCTCTGGAAATCATCACTCCCATCCATGGTCACAGTTAACCCGATGGTTACGTTGCCATCTCGACAAAATCCATAGATAACTGTAGACCTTTGCGCCCCTCAATTACGCCATGGAACCCGCTACAGGTCGCAGCTACAACTGGGGTTACGTAACTATCACAGCAAAAACCCATATAACTGTGGGCATCAGCGCCCTTGAATTTCGCTGCCAAAAGAATGAACCTTCTCAACTCCACTCGACCATAGATTGCAGTCTACCGATGTTGCGTTGCCTTCCCGGCAAAATCATGTGTAGACCGTTGGCACTCATCCTCCACACGATTTCGCTATGGTCCCCACAGTAGATCGCAGCGACATCGAGTTACACTATCGTCACAATATAACCCAAATGACCCCATAGGCATCAGCGTCATCGACTTTTGCTATCCAATAATCCTCAAGAACTAGTTTGTCCGGACTCCTCATAGGATCAACTTTAGAACCTCCCCTTGGAGGCTCATGGCAGTACCACCCTGTGGCACTCTTGAGAAGTCCATTCAAGGGAGCACCTTTTTCCCCAGAGCTATCATCAAAACAATTTGTACTATACATATAGTTTTTCTCAAATCATACACCTAGTATGATCTCATATACAAAGCTCCTTTACACAAAATCGATTATCCAAAATCGGTAATTCTCAACTAGGCTTTCCAAATTCAAATATTGATTTTTACCCAAAAATCAAAAGCCTTTCGAAATCCAAAGGTTTTCAAAACCCTTTTCCAAAATCCTCATAAGTTCCTTTATATGTATATATTCAGATATATATAGATTTTTAAAACTTTGGATCATTTCAAACTTGTATAAAATTCCTTTTATACTTCAAACACTTTCAAAGACCCTTTTTTCCAGAAATAGATTCAACAAGGGGAGAATATATAACAAAGATATAACTTTGTTTACTCAAAATCAGATATTCAAATTTAATTACTCTTTCTAATTTCAATTTCATTTAAGCCCATACGATGTACTCATATCATCCGTACGCTATACCAATCTGATCGCCCACTCGATCACACAATTTCACTTCCGAACTAGTATCGTCCATCCGACTTCCTAGTGCGGATACAGATCTGGTTTCTTGATTAGAAACCTTCATTCTCCTTGCATAGCCATAACTATGATAGAAAACATCCAGAACCAATCAACAATCCATATCCAAGTTCGCCGTCGAAAATCGAGTGAAAAAAAATCCTGACTCGGATCGATAAACTATCTCGAAATTCTGTGCTCGAATCTGGATCAAATCACCATGCGAATAGAATAATATACGTACATCCCATGTATTTATTTTCATTGATTATTAACCAAAATCAATTTCCATTTCTATTCACATTCACCTTGATTTTTATTCACTTTGGGTTTTACATCACACTCCAGGGAAAATCAAAACTCAACATTTACAGTTTATTTCAAATTATCTTTATATCATGTATGTATATCCATACATATATACATATTATTTCTTGGCCCTTCCAGCCATGTTTTAAAATTTTAAACCACCTTTGGTTTCAATTCAAATCAAATTTTCAAACGTTGCAAGAAGTCCAATTTATTCAAATTATACTTATTTATTATTTCTCATTACTTTGAAACAAAATTTTCAAATTCTGGACCCAGATTTAAAATTTCACAATTTAGGTATTTCAATTTTCTAAGTCATACTTAAAGGTTTACTTCTTTAGAATATTTCATTTTGCTTACTCATTAATACAAATCTTATTATTAAACACACAACAATCACTTACGATAACCAAGATTATCATATCAAAACCATCCATTATCATCTTGTTCTGAAATACTGCTCCAATTCAAGATTTCCATTTTATTTTGAATCCACTTCAAACTTACCTCTATTAAATTTTAATTTGGTTGTATTTTTGTTAACATTTAATTTAATTTCAATAATTTAACAACCAATTACCCTAATATTGATTAAAAAGAAATATTGCTTCATATATCAAAATATAATCTTATTAGAAATCATTTAAAACCTTTATAAAAGAAAATAACAGGTATGCTCTCTCTCTCTCTATATATATATATATACACACACATATATATACACACACACGCACACACACATTCAACTCATTCTAGGGTACTATTGACCCTATCCTTAATGAGTACACACACCAGAGCTAAGGTTCTCGCTTAACCTTCAGCTCTGATACCAACTGTAACGACCCGGAGTTTTCGAACCCGAAAACTCCAGATAGTTATAAAAAAGAAGAAAGAGATAGAAGAAGAAGAACAGAAACACCAAACATCTCACATTCGCAGTGGACAAAATAATAATAATAAATAATAACAGTTTACAAAAGGATACTATATATGTCGATTACACTTAATATACATCGAAGTTTCACATATATAAAGTCACTGAATATATACAATTATCATGTCTCAGAAATAGAGCGGAAATACTCTATATGCTCTTGCCATCCAGCTCGCCTCCTGAGCTCCAGAACGTACCTACCTGAAAATTTGTAATACTCAGTCTGACCCGAGCATTACATCAAAGTAACACCCGGGTCAGGCTGGAAACCAGCGTGAGTAAACCCAACTAACATGGAATACCAAAGCAATCAACTTATATAAAACCCGGGTGACTTATATCAGTTTATAAAGTCACAATTTGTTATAAACATCACTTATTTCACTCATCAATTTTCTAAATACCAAAAATTTAGATAAAATAGTCCAATTCACTTAAATCATTCCATTCCAGCCTATTGATTTCATATATCAATCTATGAAGATTTAAAGTGGTTTCGGGTATTTACTAATACCCGACTCCGGTCTCTTCGAATCCAATGTCATTTAAACCCAAGTTATCCAGTTGTATACAATTTAAATTTTCACAACGGTTATACAACAATTCATACTTGATAGATAATCACAATATCACCATCAATTAAACCAACTCCTCGATTAATTAGTCCTTCCATTTCACTAAGTCATTACCACTTAATTCCTTCCATAAAATAATTATTACTTCTCATTAAGTAATTACCCATTCATTAATTACATCCTGTAATATCCGTTAACTACTTTGCTAAGTAATTTCACTTCATTTATTACATTTATTCATAATTACTTATTCAAATTGATTTTCCAAAATCATTTACATTGACTAATTATCCCTTTAATTAATCGTACTCATTAGTTATCTAACCCTTAAATAACTTCCTTAATTAATCCATCTTTTAATTAATTACACTTAAGAAATGGATTCTTAATTACCTCCATAAAAAGTAATTTTCCTTAATTATAAATTTATTAACCCTTAATCAATAATTAATTAATTAATCTTTAATTCCTTAATTAATTAACTTTTAATTACCAAGGTCCTTGATTAACTTAACATAACCTATTTATCTCTATTAATCACTTAATCTTTGTTGACATATAAATTCAAAGCATTTTATCCTTTAAATTAACTTCTTAATTGCATACTTTAGTTATCTTTATAGAACTTATCTAAGTAAAACCATTATACAATTTCCTAAACCACAATTAATAACACTATTATATAAGGAAATAAATCCTTAAAATTTATTAAACTTGATTACTTAAAGTAAATTAGTTTTCCTTTGAAATTAAGGTTAAATGAACCAACCATAATTACGAATACAGTGCTAAATTAAAATGGGCCGAAGCACACAACGTCACAACACAAATCAAAAACCCGCTTCTCCTTTCTCTCCCAAATCTCGTTTAATCCCATTCAAACGCGTGAGCCACAAACAAACATCAGTGATACACCGTGCAACGTGCACGTGCACCACTCCACAGTGATGCTCTGACCAACGAGACTGCCTTCGACAGGTCGACGATGACCTATCCCCTCCATTCCGACCACCCAGTCATTCACCCCACACCCAAATCAAATTCGACCACTCAAAGTCACACTGGACCCAACACATCATAGGAAAACTATTAACCATCGACGGTCCTATCCACCTGGAACCACGCCGCCTCGACCAGAGCCTCGCCTTGACCTCCAGCATCGATTTCCCCCTGTCGCGATCATCTCCGGTCTTCCCTAGCCTACGCCATTTCCTCGACAGAAATCACGTCCCAAACTCACTGGAAAATCCTAGTTCAACCTCCTCTAGCCACTACGAACACTGTAAAAATCCACCTCCATTTTTCCAAAGAACCCCACCACATTGGCCACCTCCAGGCCAAACGACAACCAATTCGATCGCATCGATCTCGAGATAACTCGCCAAATACTTGACTAAAATTTATATTGTAAATTCCTGAATTCAGCATTCATTACCACGAATCTAATCATGTATTCAATTCATGAATTCAAGACATTTTATTTTTGTCCACATTTAAAGTTCACTTTTTTTTTTCGTAACTCTTGAGATAATTACTTAGTACAAATTCCTGAATCTATTTTTAAAAGTTATATTATACCACCATCATCATTTTATCCAAAAATTTAGATTAAATTTGAGTGTAATAGGATGTTTGACTCCTTTTCCCTTTGATTTTGTTCTACTGTTTGAACACAAACCATCCTAGACTTCAAATATTTGCATACAGGTATAAATATCCATATTCGCAGAGTCAAGAATATTCATACAATTTTACTATAACATCCCATATACTTTATCACAGGCGTCAAGTAAAATTTTGATTTAAAACTTTTTTTAACATTAAATGTTTACTCACTGTAATCTGGTTGAGCAGAGTTTGAAAAACTGCTATATAATTAACTGAGGCATATATGTTTAAATATAAGCAGCTATGCACATATTCTTCCACTTAATATTCATTAACATATGAATTTATTCATGCAAACCTAGATTCACATATCACCCAAAAGACTATGCATCGGATTAATATTTAAAGGGTGTACTTTACTCACCCTATTAACAGTTGAACAGGGAGCAATTGTCTGGTTTTGAAAAGCTAACAGCCTGACCTTCTTAAATCTCCTTGCTTATTTATGTTTAATTGTAACTTGAGTTGAGTTCTTTAGTTGTTGTTTTAAGTTTGGAAAATACTTCTGATTTGCTCAGTTTGGATGAACGAAATGGAGTGAGAAAAATTGATATATATATATATATAACAAATATATAGGCTTTGTATTACTGGTACGAATGGTTAGAGATTTTTTTCTTTTCTTTGTAGCCTCCTTCTTTGACCAGCCAACATTTTACAGGAATTGAACAGATTCATATACACTTCGAAATGACCTGGTTTGAGCTTGAATTGATTGCATTTAATGTTGAAGCTTCCTTACAAGTATACAGCCTTGAACAGGGATGTTAGCTTCTAATACAAGCCTTAACTTGTTTTGAGCATACTGTAAAGCTGAGATAATACTTGTATTTCGGCTGAATAAATGTTTAGTGTGCTGAGATGAAAGCATTAAATGAAGTTGTCTTCCTATATGTTTACATACTTATTATATGTTGTTGTGTATAGATAAATTGTGTACAAAGATATTTGTTTATAGATTTTTGTTTTATTATCTCTTCTAGCTTGAACAATACACATATATATTTATCAAATATTACTTATACTTTGTCTGATTTCCTATGTTACAAGACTTATAAATTTATTTTATATATTTACTTTTATTTTAAACTTAAACTATCAAGTACTTCATTTACTTATTTATTTTATACTTATATCAATATTATAGTTTTCTTATGTTTATATACTTATGTTTATAACAATATATTTGCATTAATATATTCTATATTTATATTTAATATGGATATAATTGTGTTATTGTAAACATTATTATTATAGACTACAGTTATATATCATATCAAATATTAATAATATGGAACCTCTAATTTAATTGAATAAAATAAATTTTATTATGAATATTTTTGAAAGATTTTATTTTAAAATTCCAGATCAAAATTCCCTTCACAAAACATATATAACTGATAATGCCCAAAAATCTCATTTATTTATAAATGAAAAACTTGCTTTTTATAAAAATTAGATTAAATATCTATTAAAATAATACTGCTAAAATACCGGGTCATCACATTCTATTTCTAGAGTTCATGTTTGGATTAGGTCTCACACTTGAAAAAATGACGAGCTAGTAAACACGACTATTGGAGATACTATTGTATGTGTTTTGTTTCAGTTTGAAATATTGTAAATGACTTGAGAATGTGATAATTGTAAGATAACATGCATGTTAACTTTTACAGAAGGTGATAATTTTTTTAAAATGAATCACAATCTAGCTCAACAACTAATGTGAGAGAAGATGCTTCTTCGGTAGTTTCAGGGCAAGATAAACCAGGGTGATTAAGAGGAATAGGAAGAAGTATGACCCACACCAAGTTTATTTTGTTACAATCTAATCGAAAACGTACAACCCAACTTCAAAATAGAGTTATCGATTTGGAGAAGACGGTCCGTATGTTGGTATCACAAAATCAGGTGACACTTAAAAAAATTCACTGTTTATATGTTAATATAGTTTATTATGTGCTATATTCTTGAATCGGTTCGAATTTAACAAAAATTTGAGAATACAAGCATGTTGTAGTGTATGACTTCTTTGAATAAACTAAATTACATACATATTGGCTTATTAGGGGAACGAAAATTGTAGAGATTAGAGCGCAATTCAAACTGTAAAAATTACTACTTTATTGTTATGGCATCAATTAAATTTTGATTTTTAATTCAATATATAACATCATTGCTTTAATTTATCGTAGAACAAATATGACAAAACACATGATAAATGTGATTTATTGGATTGGGCCGGGATCAATGAAATAGTAGCCGAAGGAAGGGTTCTTTCAATTAATCTGAAGGAGCTTATACATAATATTACTCTTGGACCAAATGAAATAAAAATTTTGATAGTTTTTCAAAAGAAATCAGATGCTTTTTTATGGAGGACTACACCTAGAATGACCGCATTTATTGGAGAAGCTAAGGATGAGATGGCAGCACGGCTAGCTGATAGAGTTTTTTTGCACACCATGAAATACTCAGAGAAAGAAGATAGTATGGTAAACATAATTTCTTCATGTATTTAATAACTTTATGGTTTAGCACACAAAATTTATTTTATAAATAAGATCATTCCTAGAGTAAAACCAACAGCACAAATATCAAATGCAAGTTGTATGATTGGATCAGAAATAAAGAATTAGTTGCTGAAGGACGGTTGTACTCCAATGGTCCGAAGGGCTTGTGAATAATATTCCTTTTAGACCATCTGCTTTGCTTGTTTTGATCGACGAGTGTAAGAAACCAAACACATTTTTGTGGAGACCGCCAGCGGGTATGACATATAGTGGAGAAGCCATAAGTAGCAAAGTTGCATGGCCAAAAGCAAATGTAGTTGTTGAGGATATCAATGTCACAACATCTTCTCACACAATGAATGGCGTACTATCTTCAATGGTAATATGCATAATTTATGTGTTAAATATATTAAACATACATTTAGACAATCTTTTTTTAATACGTTTAAACAGTTTCTTTTGTTATGTGATAGAGTACAAATTTGAAGTTATACACTAAATGCAAGTTGATTGGTCGTGATGGAGTTAAAGTGATTACCGAAGAATGTGCATCTTCAGTCGACCCAAAAATATTGGTCCATTTTGTTCCACTTGAAGAAAACACAGTTAAAGTTTGGATAGACACGGTAAAAATTCCAAAAGTATGTTTGTGGAGACCTACATCTGAGTTTGAAAGTATTGAAGATGCAATTGGTTCTAATGTAGCTTGGCCTTCTGCAAATGTTACAACAGATTCACCTTCTAGTAAGCATGAGATATAATTTATTATGCTTATGTCTACACTTAGGAGGATTATATTTTGTTTCTTTCTTTTTTACATTTAATTTAAATAGATAAATCATAAATAAATATGCATTAACCTCTCCACCTTGCTATGGACTAGGTCCTTCAACCGTCACTCCCTTTCCATTGTCGACTACAGAACCAACCAAGCTATTAAGGTTTCCTTCTTTCAATACTCCTCTCATCCTTACACGACCACCTTTCTTTACTCTCAAAACTCCATCTTGAGTCTCATAAGTGCAACCACGGTGATCCAACCGACCGAGTGAAAAATATTATGCGAACAAGTGGATACCTGTCTCACTCTAGAGACTTCTCTAACGACACCATCATGCATATGAAATCGGATACATCCAATACCACAAATCAGTTGCTATTCTCCATTCGCTGTCATAATCATGCCGACACTCTTCTCATAAGAAGAAAAACAATTCACATATATACAAATGTGAAAACTGGCTCCCAAATCCATCTTTCAAGGCTTTTTTCACTAAAGAGGACATCACAAGAAGCATCACTATCGGTACCTTCAGCAAAACCTGCATGTGCATCAATACTAGTATCACTATGCGCAGCCTTTCTCCGATCTCTTTTATAAACATAACACTTGCTGCATATGTGATCTTTCTTATTGCAATAATGACAAGGATAACACCTTTACCATTAGCGTCATTCTTCTTCCCAATTGTATCTTTCTTCAAGTCCCTTGCCACCATAGCCTCACTTTGAATTGATTTCATACTTGACCCTTTTCTTCTAAGCTCCTCATTCAAAAGACTGCTTCGAACAGTTTCCAGAGAGATTGTTCCATTAGCATTGGAATTACTCAATGAAACAACCAAAATTTCCCGATTTTTTGAAAGCGAACTTATTAATAAAAGAGCCTGTAACTCATCATCAAAATTGACCTTCATATTTTCCAATTGATTTATTACATCTTAAAATTCATTCAAATACTCTGCAACAGAATTCTCTTCATTTAATCTCAGTTTTACCAACTTTCGAACCAGAAAAGCCTTACTAGTAGCACACTTTGACTCATACAAGATACCAACTTGTCCCACAAAGCCTTCGCGGATTCACAATTAGCACATAATGGAAAACTGAATCATCAAGATACTGGCGAATCAAAGCAATCGCCTTCTTATCCATCTTCTTCCATTTTCCCTCATCCACATCAAAGGGCTTCTTTACATCTCCATCAGTCGGATCATAAAGATCATTGAAGTACAGAACATCCTTTATCTTAGGCTTCCAAATACCCTAATTTTTCCCATCCAAGATAGTCATCTTTGAAAACGAAATCATATCTGACATCAATAGTTTTCCAAACCAAAACTACTCAAAGCTTTGTGATGATCCGTGCTCCGATACCAAACTGTTATGAAAATAGTAGCGCTTTAAGGAAGCTTTTATCAACGGATCTTTGTCACCCAAATCACAAAAAGATAACTTGGATTAAAAATAATACGGACTTGAAATCAAAATGCAGTAACACAAAATATTCTACCAACCACCCACTTTATTGATTCACAAAAATTTTGTTTACAATTAATAGAACAAAGCTAAAGTAAACAAAGTACCATTGAATCAATAACCAAATTGAGAAAGGGAGCATATATCTATATGACTAAAATTGTTGGAGAAAAAGAACAAAGATAAAGAAGAGAAAATTAGAAAATAGATTTTCCATCACACTTTTACCATCTCTTCTAGTCTCTATTTATATAATCAGTTACTTAATGCCCAAGTTAACATTAGATGGCAAAAAATAATTTGATTAGCCAATTAGAGAGAGAAATAAACATACTCAAATATGCCTATTAATTAGAGGAAACAAAATCTTCTGTTTCTTTCTTTTGCATATTTATGTCCCTCCATTTGTGATTTTGTATCACCAAAATTTAACATAGGTTAGAACTGATGACCTGAATGAACCGTGTGTTTAAATATAGGTTGTAATTTTTCATTAATATCTTTTGAACTTTTATGTACTGTATTAGATCGTTTAGCAAACACAGAAATCTTAAAAAAAATGTAGAGAAAGGTTATATTGAAAGGTGAAAAGTACAACTAAGACGACATAACAAGGTTTACCATAATCCTGAATCCATGAATACACTATTGATGTTTTCCAGCTACTTCTTTTTCCTTTCTATTTTTAAGTATACGCATTCGCTCAAACACTTCTACAGTTTCTGCAAATAATAGTAAAGAACCAGCCATATCTTTCAACTTGGGTAGGGATGGACAACACGAATCAATGTTGTTCACTTAAAATATACTAATTTATCAATAGTAAAATTGGTTTAAGACTCCATAAATATACAAGATATAATGCTATGAATTTTTACAACGTTACGTCGGTTTTCAGGATTTGAATTGGATATTTTTCAAAAATGATATTTTCCTTAACCTGGCACATCCATTTGTTTATCTCCCACTAACAACATATTGACTTCGATGACAAGTGATTCTTTTCGTTAGGTAAATAAGATCACCAATACTCTTTCTGTCAATTTATAACATTAGCTTTTTAGTATACTTTTATCCAGAATGAACAATAAATTTATGTTGACCTAATGAATCTTTTAAATAGTATTTTGATGAAGTTAGTTCATCCGAAGTACGCCAATAAACAGTATTTTAAGATCATGTATTCAACTTGAATGATTTCAAAAGGATCATATTGTGTTAATATAACACAAGATTATAAACTACGAGATACATCCAAGAACTCGATCATTAAAATGCCATCTTGACCGGTTTACATAAAGTGCAACATATTTGATGTCTTAATTGTCAAGAGTAATCAAATGCGCTTTTGTCAAATGTTTGTTATGATATTGTAGTAAGGATTTCTTTTGAATAGCTTAACCATTTGAAAGAAAAATGAATGTTTAAGAATAGATGTAATCTAAGGTAAAGTTGGAATGAAGAGAACGAATAGTCACTTCTATTTCATAGAGAAACATTGGAAACAAGAATTGTAATAATAATTGATACTTAATATTGATATATGAAATATGATTTTAATTTCAAAATGTATTTTCATATAGAAAGTTGTTTTCTATAACATTTACTTCTTTGAGTTTAAGATATTTGATCAAAGAACTCTCCACTGTAAACTAGTTGCAACATATGAAATGTAACAATCCCGAATTTTAATTTATTTTTAAATTGATAATTTATTTAATTTTTGCATAAAAATTATGAAGTAATTGATAATTGATATAGATTATTATATAGAAAAGTAGAATATAAACAAAATGTACTTACAAAAAATAAATAATTATACAAGACGATAAATATTAAGTTAAACAAATAAATCAAATAAATATACATAGTTCAAATTCAAACAATATGTCAATAAATTATATATAAGTGAATATCATAGCTAAAATTTTAACAAAACATAAGACAAGTAACAAGACAACAAAAATATAAGATAAGTATAAAAGTGTATTTGTACATAAGTTAAAATCTATAACCAATAACTAATAATAAAAAGTAAGACCAAATAAAATATCTACAAAACAAAGCAAACTGCCTATACAATACAAATAGGATAAGTTTCTAAGCAAGATATCTTAGTGCACAACATATTTACATCAGCCAAGTTAAAGAAATGCAAGTAAAAGAATAAACAAAGAAAAAATAAAAGTAAACATATGTACTAATAAGAATAGAATAAGGTAAGTATTGACTGAAGTATGGCAAAAGATCAAAGGACCTAAGCAATTAATGCAAGATCATTTCAGCCTGCATAAAATTGTAAGCAATTAATGCAAAGATAACACACCCTGTACAAGATAGTGTATAACCTATTGTACAAATAAGATTTTGCTGTAAACTTCTCTTTTATATCTATCAACCTCTCATTTCTCTTCGTACATCAAAATCTGAAGCAAGCTTCATCTTCATCTTTAAAACAAAATTCAACCTTATAAATTAATAACAATACAAATTCAACTTAAACAAAGATACAACAAAAGTAAACAGATTCAAAGAAGAAATCAACACTGTAGGCTTCCAAAATACAGAGCTGCTTTCTGCTTTCAAATTGAGGTGAGTAACTTCACTTTGAACCTAAAGTATAATCCTGGCTGCATGTTACTGTTGTGATCAATATTGTGTTGTGAAGAATATTTGGGTATTTATATTGATTTTTGATTAAGGATATGTGCATATCTGTTTTATTTAGATATCTCTGTTCTTTGTTTTTACCCAGCTTTGCAAACAAAAGTCTATATTCCCTGATCCAATCTATGTTATGATTTGATCATTAAACAAAACTTGTTTGTCAAAGGATAAAGTAGAGATTTAAAATGTGTTCAAGTTAAACAAATTTAAGTGTTGCTCTGGAAAAATTATAAGAACAGGAACGTTCAAACCTTGTCATAATTCAGACATTTTTATTTATCAATTCAAGTATGTAATTTGAATGCATTAACCAGAACATGAATTTTAAAACTAAAATTTTAATTTCTAGTTTGAAATTAAGGGGGTAGTCCCAAGTTCATCAAAATATGGAAATTGGGTAACTCTGATTGTCTCAGTGGTTTGGAATGTTGTAAATCTTCAGAAATGATGGTGGATTGATCAAGCATAATAGGAAAATTATCAGATAGATATCTAATTCATGTTGGAAAGAACAGTGATGAATGTTTGTATAGAACCCTAGTTATTACTGGGTTTAATGAATCGATCATCACGGCTTTTATGGTTGATCGAGTGTAACGAGGCCTTGGGTGTTGGAGTTGGGGGGTTGACGAGGAAGTGGCCGAAGTTGTGGAGTTCCCGATGGTCGAAGCGGCGAGTACGACGCGGTTTCCAGGTTTGATGGCGAAACCTGAACGTGTTTCCAGGTTTGGGTTTTTTTTGGCTCGCTTTTGAATTCGAAAAGAGGAAGGGGTTCTGGCGATCGGGGAGTGGTGCGAGGAAGATGGTCGACTTGTTCGATGTCGCGATTCGACCGGAGGCGAATTGTGGTGCTGTGCATGTGTACGGTGTAGTGGCGATTTCTAGGGGAAGACGAGTTGAGGCAGTGGGTTGTTTTTGTTACAGGCTCTATTTAAAACTGGCAGAGTTTAAGTTTTAAACTTAAACTAAAGAAGAAAATGTAAAGCAAGTTTTAAACAAGGTTTTAAAACTAGTTTAAAATATGATTTCAAAATGAAATTGAATTCCAATTTTTTTATAAATAAGTTTTACAAAAAAATGAAATGTTTTAATACTTTTAGATTGTTAAAGGGTTTAAAGATTTAAACAGGACGATCTCGGGGAAGTTGGTGGGTGACTCGGGTATTTACTCGAGTAAATCATGGGAAGCACTCGGGTTAGTTTTCAAAAACTACGATATTATAAAAAGTAAAGTTTTTCCCAAATTTAACATGTTAAATTTAAAATGTTTGAAATTCAAATTTGTTTTAATTTGGGAAATTTTATCAAAAGATGTTTTCAAAAATAAAATAAAGTGATTACTTAAAACTTAATTACTTAATGAATGATTAATCAATTAAAGATAATTAATCAAGGAATTTATGTATAATTACTCGATGTAATTAAATTGTGATTTATTAAATAAGTAACTAAGGATAATCACATATTGAAATAAATTACGTATAATTAATTAAGGTGATTAAATTATAAATTAGAGGTTAGTTACTTAATCATTAAGATTAATTAATGATTGAGGAATGAATTAAGGTTAATTGCTTGATTTAGGATTGTTAATTTCAAAATTAAGAGTAATTAATTTTTTTTGAATAAAGGATAATTAATACAAAAGGTTTATTAATTTATGAAAGTGATTAAGAAATGATTTTTAATTAAGGATTAATTAATTAATTGTTGTAATTAATTAAGGATAATTAATCAAAGGGTTAATTATAAATTAAAGGTTAATTAATAAACAATTAAAGAGCAATTAATCAAATTAATTTGTAACAAATTAATATGAATTAATCAGGATTAGTAAATTATTCATAAGAATTAATCTGATTTAAATTAATCAGTTGATTAATAAATATTACTTATGAATGTTTGGATTCTATTGGATGTTGAATGGTTTGATATTCCTCATATGTGATGCTTTGTGATAAGAATTAATTCTGGTGCGTGCTGTAAACTGTGATGTAATTTATTTATTTGTAATGTAACTTATTTAACTGTGAACCTGTGTATATAGATAAGCGTTATGGCTTATACCGCTTATCGATATTGATATATCTGTAATGATTGATGCTGTGCACTATTGTGTAAAACCCCTGGACCACACTATACACACACAAATATGGATTTCACGTGGAAATCGGTTAAGTCACAGATTTTTGAAAATAGTTTTGAATTTGAATTTTTAAATTCAAATGGTTTGAAATGGAATCGGGTTAAATTTGAAAAGTTTTTGAAATGGAATTTCAAGATAAAATTTATTTTTGAATAACTTGATAAAATTTTGGAATTTAAATATCTTGAATTAAATTTGAATTCAAGATTTGAAATTGAAATCTGTGTTTGGAAATTATGATTTAAAAATGTTATACAAAATTATAAATGTGTTTATGTGATTCTTAAACCATTTTAAAAGTATTATTTTGAGAATTTGAATCCAACCCAAGTTTTATCATTAAAGGGTTTAAACTTGAGCAAATATAATCGGATTTCTCCGAAACAAAAACTACTTGTTTTCTAATTAATAATAGCTTTCATTTAAAGAAAGGATTCCCAAAATGTGTTGAGAACTTTCAAGTTTAAAATGGAATTGAAACGTTTTGAAAGCTATGAAATGAGTCTTTGATTCAAAGACCGAATGAGTTAATCCAACTTGAAATGTAATTATTTTGAAAAGCTACGAATGAATCTTTGGAAACAAATTTTAAAGCTATAAGTCAAATCTTTGATTTAAAGATTTAACGAGTTAATTGAAATATAAATTATTTTGAAATCCATGAATGGATCTTTGCGAATGGAGTAAACTTTATGAATTGAATCTTTCGTTTAAAAGATTAAAAGTGTGAAAATTGTTTAAACCATTGATGGTTTTTTTGAAATGAATCTTTTTGTTTAAAAGATTGGAAATGGTAATTTGTTTTAACCATTCGAATGAAAGGTTTTGGGCTTTAAACTGTGATTTAACTAAGACCCCAGTATCCATATGATTTTTAATATTGCGCTCGTTATTCAATTTAGCCGGGGGAAGACCTTTGTGTCATATAACCCATCTGAATAGTGATACGACGTATATGGATAGCATTGAAAACCAGTGGGAAGATCGAGTATTTGCAAGAATGGCAGGATGACCTGTCGATTTTCTTCACATCATGGCTCCGGTATAGAGAGTCCCTAAGTGATGGGAAGTACGATCGGGATTGGGAACCCGGATTTGCAAGGGCTTCTTTGGAAGTGCCTTTGGTTCTGTTCGAATCCAGAACAGACTTGTATGGATTGTATGTCTGACATTACATTTTGAGATATAAAGCAGATTTCTTTCGAATACATTTCTGTTGGTGGCGGAGAATTTATTCTCTTAGCTTAACAGCCTTAGAGGTTATGTAGTTGAAGGTTATCAGCAATATATTCCCAACTTGGTAATGTGGCATGCTGAGTGCTGTTGATCATTTGTTGATCAAAGCGTGGCATTTGAGAAAAGCGTAGCTTTGTGGACGAGACTTCGTCGAGCCACACAACCCGGTAATGGTCGAAACAGGAATCGTGGCAGCAAGGTTTCAGGGGTAGCTTCCCTAGGGTATGATCATTCCCTCTGGAAAAGGGTAGTATCATGGTATGGAGCCCAGATACTTACTCATGTGGACACACTATATTTATTACTGTGTGATGTTGGTAACGAGGCCTCGGATAAAGGTCCAAAAGGACCGGGGGTGGTATATCTCAGGTTTCTTATTCCCCGGGACGGGGGTAGCCGGCCTTGTGTTAGCTGAGAACTGAAAGATGTTGCTCGGGGACGTCCTTCCAGAGGCGTTCCATTTCAGTATGGGAAGTTCCTTTGCCCGACCATTTGTTGGAAATCCAAACAAAACAATACGAGCCCTGTACGGTTTTATCTGTAGAACCTGCCATTTAAAATGGTAGCTATAGTAGGCATAATATAATGGTACCTATGCTGGCTAAGATTAATATTCTATTTTTGAAATGCTTTCTACACTATGTATTATAAATAATATCAAAGAAATTCTCTCGTATCAATCATGTTTGACTATCATAAGAAGAAATCTCCTCCAAACCTGCGTTTGCATTATGTGTGTAGCGGGAGGTCTTATGGTAGTTACATTTTCTAAATGCATTGCGAATTGACTTTAAAATTCTCCTGTTGTTTGTTTTCAAAGATAAACTGTTTTTGTTACTCATACCAGTCTCACGACTGACCTGGAGTTTATTGTTTCCTTCCTAAACTCTGGGTGCTCAAAATTTTTCTACATGGGCAGTTTAGAGTTGGGTTTTCAGATAGTCAGGTTTAGTATATTTTTCGGAGCTAGTTCAGTCTTTGGATACGACTGACCTTGCTTAGCTTTGTGCATCGTTATTTGAGCTATTTCTGGATTAGCTCTTGGAGATGGAGTTTCAGTTTTGGAGTTCTTCCTTGAAGACTATCTTAGAGTTAATTGTTCCGCTGCTGGTGTTATCTTTTTTTTCTTGCCCGCTGCTATTTTCTTGTATCTCTGATGTATATTGATATTCATTTTATCACTCTGTTGTATCAGATATTATACCAATGCTGTATATCAATGTATTATTCTTTTTCTTCCGCTTTGTTGCTATACTTAATTGTGTTAAAAGCTCCGGCGACTCGGATTTGAACGGTCGAATCTGCGGCATTCGAGTACGATGTAAAGTATGGATATCAATTTTCGAGCGCGAAAATCTCGTTCGTTACATTTGGTATCAGAGCTAAGGGTTAAAACTTTAGCTCAGGAGTATAACACGTTAAGTAGCTCATTAGAGATTGGGTGAAGTATCCCTGGAATGAGTATATCCCTAAGACATCCTTTTGAATGCCTCAGTAAATTCTCTTACTATCCACTGATAGTGAGTATGAGTGCAAGAAGAGAACGAGATAGCGAACAGAGGAATACGATTATAAATGTTCAATACCCTGCAACAGTGGAAATATCTTTCTCTATCTATCTTCTTTGATTCGATTCTGAATTCTTTTGATTTCTTCATACCAGCTACAAGAAGAAGCTTCAGTGTGATGATGGCTTTACGAATCGTTGTAGAAAATCCTTACTTCGTACTTCATCGGGTTCTTATCAGTTTTTGATTTAAACTTTAATGAATTTGAAATTTGTAAATTTGGAATTGAATTTTTTTAAATAAATTAGAAATTTTAAATTGAGTTAAATTGATTAATAGAATATAAAGCTAAATTTGAATTGTATTGATAAAACGATTTCGTTTAAAACCAAATTCGAAATTCTATTGTAATTTCTTGTGTATGTCGAAGTCCGAAGAGGGACAAGTTCTGTATGTTTTGAGATATTCCGACTGAGTTTGGAATCCATATCTTGTGTTTCAGAATTGTGGTAGATCGAACCTATTTATCTATTGTTTGAGTCTCGATATATTCTACGAATGGTTAGTTATTCCTTCGAACTAATCAATGCCACTGCATATTTCGTAGATCCGGATACATAAGTTAAAATCTATAACCAATAACTAATAAAAAAAAGTAAGACCAAATAAAATATCTACAAAACAAAGCAAACTGCCTATACAATACAAATAGGATAAGTTTCTAAGCAAGATATCTTAGGGCACAACATATTTACATCAGCCAAGTTAAAGAAATGCAAGTAAAAGAATAAACAAAGAAAAAATAAAAGTAAACATATGTACTAATAAGAATAGAATAAGGTAAGTATGTAATGAAGTATGGCAAAAGATCAAAGGACCTAAGCAATTAATGCAAGATCATTTCAGCCTGCATAAAATTGTAAGCAATTAATGCAAAGATAACGCACCCTGTACAAGATAGTGTATACCTTATTGTACAAATAAGATTTTACTGTAAACTTCTCTTTTATATCTATCAACCTCTCATTTCTCTTCGTCCATCAAAATCTGAAGCAAGCTTCATCTTCATCTTTATAACAAAATTCAACCTTATAAATTAATAACAATACAAATTCAACTTAAACAAAGATACAACAAAAGCAAACAGATTAAAAGAAGAAATCAACACTGCAGGCTTCCAAAATACAGAGCTGCTTTCTGCTTTCAAATTGAGGTGAGTAACTTCACTTTGAACCAAAAGTATAATCCTGGCTGCATGTTACTGTTGTGATCAATATTGTGTTGTGAAGAATATTTGGGTATTTATATTGATTTTTGATTATGGATATGTGCGTATCTGTTTTATTTAGATATCTCTGTTCTTTGTTTTTACCCAGCTTTGCAAACAAAAGTCTATATTCCCTGATCCAATCTATGTAATGATTTGATTATTAAACAAAACTTGTTTGTCAAAGAATAAAGTAGAGATTTAAAATGTGTTCAAGTTAAACAAATTTAAGTGTTGCTCTGGAAAAATTATAAGAACAGGAACGTTCAAACCTTGTCATAATTCAGACATTTTTATTTATCAATTCAAGTATGTAATTGGAATGCATTAACCAGAACATGAATTTTAAAACTAAAATTTTAATTTCTAGTTTGAAATTAAGGGGGCGGTCCCGAGTTCATCAAAATATGGAAATTGGGTAACTCTGATTGTCTCAGTGGTTTGGAATGTTGTAAATCTTCAGAAATGATGGTGGATTGATCAAGCATAATAGGAAAATTATCAGTTAGATATTTAATTCATGTTGGAAAGAACAGTGATGAATGTTTTTATAGAACTCTAGTTATTACCGGGTTTAATGAATCGATCATCACAGCTTTTATGGTTGATCGAGTGTAACGAGGCCTTTGGTGTTGGAGTTGGGGGGTTGATGAGGAAGTGGCCGAAGTTGTGGAGTTCCCGGTGGTCGGAGCGGCGTGTACGACGCGGTTTCCAGGTTTGATGGCGAAACCTGAACGTGTTTCCAGGTTTGGGTTTTTTTGGCTCACTTTTGAATTCGAAAAGGGGAAGGGGTTCTGGCGATCGGGGAGTGGTGCGAGGAAGATGGTCGACTTGTTCGATGTCGACCGGAGGCGAATGGTGATGTTGTGCACGTGTACGGTGCAGTGGCGATTTCTAGGGGAAGACAAGTTGAGGCAGTGGGTTGTTTTTGGTACAGGCTCTATTTAAAACTGGCAGAGTTTAAGTTTTAAACTTAAACTAAAGGAGAAAATGTAAAGCAAGTTTTAAACAAGGTTTAAAACTAGTTTAAAATCTGATTTCAAAATGAAATTGAATTCCAATTTTTTTTTATAAATAAGTTTTACAAAAAAATGAATTGTTTTAATACTTTTAGATTGTTAAAGGGTTTAAAGATTTAAACAGGACGATCTCGAGGAAGTTGGTGGGTAACTCGGGTATTTACTCGAGTAAATCATGGGAAGCACTCGGGTTAGTTTTCAAAAACTACGATATTGTAAAAAGTAAAGTTTTTTCCAAATTTAACATGTTAAATTTAAAATGTTTGGAATTCAAATTTGTTTTGATTTGGGAAATTTTATCACAAGATGTTTTCAAAAATAAAATAAAGTGATTACTTAAACTTAATTACTTAATGAATGATTAATCAATTAAAGATAATTAATCAAGGGATTTATGTATAATTACTCGATGTAATTAAATTATGATTTATTAAAATAAGTAACTAAGGATAATCACTTATTGAAATAAATAAAGAATAATTAATTAAGGTGATTAAATTATAAATTAGAGGTTAGTTACTTAATCATTAAGATTAATTAATGATTGAGGAATGAATTAAGGTTAATTGCTTGATTTAGGATTCTTAATTTCAAAATTAAGAGTAATTAATTTTTTTGAATAAAGGATAATTAATTCAAAAGGTTTATTAATTTATGAAAGTGATTAAGAAATGATTTTTAATTAAGGATTAATTAATTAATTGTTGTAGTTAATTAAGGATAATTAATCAAAGGGTTAATTATAAATTAAAGGTTAATTAATAAATAATTAAAGAGAAATTAATCAAATTAATTTGTAATAAATTAATATGAATTAATCAGGATTAGTAAATTATTCATAAGAATTAATCTGATTTAAATTAATCAGTTGATTAATAAATATTACTTATGAATGTTTGGATTCTATTGGATGTTGAATGGTTTGATATTCCTCATATGTGATGCTATGTGATACGAATTAACTCTGATGTATGCTGTAAACTGTGATGTAATTTATTTATTTGTAATGTAACTTATTTATCTGTGAACCTGTGTATATAGGTAAGCATTATGGGTTATACCGCTTATCGATATTGATATATCTGTAATGATTGATGCTGTGCACTATTGTGTAAAAACCCTGGACCACACTATACACACACAAATATGGATTTCACGTGGAAATCGGTTATTCACAGATTTTTGAAAATAGTTTTGAATTTGAATTTTTAAATTCAAATGGCTTGAAATGGAGTCGGGTTTCCTTGGCCCCAAAGTTTCCTTGGCCCCAAAGTTTAAATGATAATGGCGACCAGGCGATTACTTTTTATCGTCGATTCCCTGACGTGAAACTTTCTGCGCCTCCCGTCCCATCTCCCCGCTTCATGTCCCTTTCTTCTACTCCTCAACTTCCATCTTCCCTGCATCCCCCTTCCCCTCTTCCACATGGTCTGGCCGCTGTTTCACAATAATGACTTCCGATACTGTCGCTCTCCCAAACATCCACTCGTCCAATGATTTCCCTCCTCTTCGTGCATCCAAACAGACACACCTAGAACCTATTGCGCGGCATAGTTTGCATGAAGTCCCTGTGGACGCTGCCTGCGCTCTTCCAATTGAGAACACAACTTCGCCTCTTACAGGTATGCCCAGCTTCTTATTGAGGCCTGTTTCGAATGAATGTGACCATGTTATTCCCAATTGCGGTATGGGCTCGATGGTCAATGAGTGTGTCAATAGTGGACTGTCGGGTGATAATGTTGGATTGGTTAGGACTGTGGTGACTGATTGTTGCACGTCATCTATTTGTGTTAATGCTTCAAAGGGATATGGACCAAGTATTACTGATAATTGTCTGGGCGAGCCCGTGACAGCTGCTGCTCCGATTCTACCTTTTGTTGTGGTAGGTCCTGGGCATCCGTCAGGTGTGCCTGCTAGCTCCAAACCTTGGACTTCATTGTTTAGTTCATTGCCACGAAACGCAGGAGACTACACTCCTACAGAATTTGAAATCGTGGAGGAGAACGGAGTGAAGATTCCTCCTCCAAATGTTATCCAAGATGGAGTTGAATTTTGGTCTGATTACCTTGTTGGTTTCTTCCTTGAACCACAACACAGACTTCGTGACCCGTCCTCGGTTTTGCGGAAAGCATGGAAGCTGAGTGGAACATTGAATGTAAAATTGATTGACTCTATGTACTATCTCAAGTTTTCCTCTGCTCAGGATCGTCGTCTCGTTCTTAGTGCTGAGCCTTCTTTTTTTGATGGTAGACCCTTTATTATCACTCCTTGGTCTCCTACTGTGGCATGTGCTCGTGAGCAAGTGCTTTCCATTCCAGTTTGGGTGTACTTTTCACAGATTCCTTTGGCGCTTCAGCCTCTGCTTGGGTTGAATTGGCTAGCTTGCAATGTTGGGAAATTGAAGTGTTTTGATGCTAATACGGTGGCCCGTGAAAAATTGATGTATGCTAAGGCTCTTATTGAGATATCCCCCTTCAAGCCTCTCCCTGATTCTATTCATGTTCAGCTTGCTGTTGGGCATGTTGCGCAGGTACGCGTTCGCTATGGTTGGGTTCCTGAGATTTGTTCCACCTGTCACTCTTTTGGTCACCTGGAAATCTCCTGCCTTCAACCCAAATCTTCATCGGCTGCTCCTAAAATTCCTCTGCCTCGCCCCCCGCTTCGAAAATGGACGCCTAAGGTCCCCCCGACTGCTACTCAGATCCCTCCCCTGCCTTCTCCTGATATGGGTCCGTCTGTCACTTGCGCTAGGCCTGCTTCCCCATCGGATTATTCCCCGCCTCCTCCTGTTATGGGTCCGTCTGATACTTGTGCTAGGCCTGCCCCCCCATCAGTTGCTGAGATTTCCTCTGATGCCCCAGTTCCTTTTCAGGCCCCTGATTCTGCCCGGATTGTTTGGGAAGAGTCGGAGAGATGTTGGGTTGATCTCGTCTCTGATGTGAGATTTAACCTGTGGATGACACGTACTTCAGATTTGTTTCCGATGATCAGAAGGATCTTCGTTGCCTTTATTACAGACCGTCTGATGACTCCTTAGTCCTTGATTTGGATGGTGTGGATGCGAGTAGGAATTCTGCCTTGCTAGATGACCTTACTTGGGATCGTTCTTTCATTTATTCTTCTAATGTGGTGGGTTACGACCCGAGTCTTGCTATCCGTTTCAGTTCCTTTGCTGGATTTTATGGTGATCATCCTTTGGCTACTTCAGTTGATGGTGATTCTTCCTCTTCGGAGGAGTCCTAGTGCTTGTGTTATTTTCATAGCTACTGTGGCATGTCTGTCACTTACCTGTGCTGTATTTGATGTTTTTCTATAGTAGTGTAGGTACTTTTACCTATCTCCTGTACTTCAGCTTTATTACGTTCGTAATAAAAGTGGACCGCCCACTTAAAACCGGCTTGCTTTGCAAAAAAAAATTGGAATCGGGTTAAATGTGAAAAGTTTTTGAAATGGAATTTGAGGATAAAATTTATTTTTGAATAACTTGATAAAATTTTGGAATTTAAATAACTTGAATTAAATTTGAATTCAAGATTTGAAATTGAAATCTGTGTTTGGAAATTATGATTTAAAAATGTTATACAAAATTATAAATGTGTTTATACGGATTCTTAAACCATTTTAAAAGTATTATTTTGAGAATTTGAATCCAACCCAAGTTTTATCATTAAAGGGTTTTAACTTCAGCAAATGTTATCGGATTTCTCCGAAACAAAAACTACTTGTTTTCAAATTAAAAATAGCTTTCATTAAAAAAAGGATTCCCAAATTGTGTTGAGAAGTTTCAAGTTTAAAATGGAATTGAAACGTTTTGAAAGCTATGAAATGAGTCTTTGATTCAAAGATCGAATGAGTTAATCCAACTTGAAATGTAATTATTTTGAAAAGCTATGAATGAATCTTTGGAAACAAATTTTAAAGCTATAAGTCAAATCTTTGATTTAAAGATTTAACGAGTTAATTGAAATATAAATTATTTTGAAATCCATAAATGGATCTTTGCGAATGGAGTAAACTTTATGAATTGAATCTTTCATTTAAAATATTAAAAGTATGAAAATTGTTTAAACCATTGAAGGTTTTTTTGAAATGAATCTTTTTGTTTAAAAGATTGGAAATGGTAATTTATTTTAACCATTCGAATGAGAGGTTTTGGGCTTTAAACTGTGATTTAACTGAGACCCCAGTATCCATATAATCTTTAATATTGCGCTCGTTATTCGGTTTAGCCGGGGGAAGACCTTTGTGTCATATAACCCATTTCGAATAACGATACGACGTATATGGATAGCATTGAAGACCGGTGGGAAGACCGGGTATTTGCAAGAATGATAGGATGACCTGTCGATTTTCTCTGCATCATGGCTCCGGTATAGAGATTCCCTAAGTGATGGGAAGTCCGATCGGGATTGGGAATACCCGGATTTGCAAAGGCTTCTTCGGAAGTGCCTTCGGTTCTGTTCGAATCCAGAACAGACTTGTATGGATTGTATGTCTGACATTACATTTTGAGATATAAAGTAGATTTCTTTCAAATACATTTCTTTTGGTGGCGGAGAATTTATTCTCTTAGCTTAACAGCCTTAGAGGTTATGTAGTTGAAGGTTATCAGCAATATATTCCCAACTTGTAATGTGGCATGCTGAGTGCTACTGAGCATTTGGTTATCAAAGCTTGGCTTTTGAGAAAAGCGGAGCTTTGTGGACGAAACTTTGTCGAGCCTCACAACCTGGTAATGGTCGAAATAGGAATCGTGGCAGCAAGGTTTCAGGGGTAGCTTCCCTAGGGTATGATCATTCCTTCTGGAAAAGGGTAGTATCATGGTATGGAGCCCAGATACTTACTCATGTAGACACAATATATTTATTACTGTCTGATGTTGGTAACGAGGCCTCGGGTAAAGGTCCAAAAGGACCGGGGGTGGTATATCTCAGGTTTCTTAGTCCCCAGGAAGGGGGTAGCCGGCCTTGTGTTAGCTGAGAACTGAAAGATGTTGCTCGGGGATGTCCTTCCAGAGGCGTTCCATTTCAGTATGGGAAGTTCCTTTGCCCGACCATTTGTTGGAAATCCAAACAAAACAATACGAGCCCTGTACGGTTTTAGTTGTAGAACCTGCCATTTAAAATGGTAGCTATAGTAGGCATAATATAACGGTACCTATGCTGGCTAAGATTAATATTCTATTTTCGAAATGCTTTCTACACTATGCACTAGAAATAATATCAAAGAAATTCTCTCGTATCAATCATGTTTGACTATCATAAGAAGAAATCTCCTCCAAGTCTGCGTTTGCATTGTGTGTGTGGCGGGAGGTCTTATAGTTACATTTTCTAAAAGCATTGTGGATTGACTTTAAAATTCTCCTGTTGTTTGTTTTCAAAAATAATCTGTTTTTGTTACTCATACCAATCCCACGACCGACCTGGAGTTTATTGTTTCCTTCCTAAACTCTGAGTGCTCAAAATTTTTCTACACGGGCAGTCTAGAGTTGGGTTTTTCAGATAGTCAGGTTTAGTAGATTTTCTGGAGCTAGTTCAGTCTTTGGATACGACTGACCTTGCTTAGCTTTGTGCATCGTTATTGGGTTCGAGCTATTTCTGGATTAGTTCTTGGAGATGGAGTTTCAGTTTTGGAGTTCTTCCTTGAAGACTATCTTAGAGTTAATTGTTCTGCTGCTGGTGTTATCTTTTTTTTTCTTGTCCGCTGTTATTTTCTTGTATCTCTTATGTATATTGATATTCATTGTATCACTGTTGTATCAGATATTGTACCAATGCAATATATCAATGTATTATTCTTTTTCTTCCGCTTTGTTGTTATACTTAATTGTGTTATAAACTCCGGCGACTCAGATTTGAACGGTTGAATCTGCGGCATTCGAGTACGATGTAAAGTATGGATGTCGATTTTCGAGCGTGAATATCTCGTTCGTTACATGAAATAAGTAAACAATATTAACAATATTAAGTGAATGGTGGACCTCTAAATTTAGTACGCTTTTATAGTATTGGTGGAAATAGTGGGAGCATGCCATATAGCACCTAATGATTGCATCAAATTACGATAATTGTTTTCATAAAATGTACCGAACATTATTTGTGAAAAAATATTTATTTTTGGTATTGACTGAAAAATAGATATAACTGTATTTCAGTATGAGTATTATGAATATTCAACATGAAATAGAACTATATTATGGAATTTGTTTTCATAGTAAAAGTGATACAAAAAAAATACATATGTGTCTAATATTATTACATTTATTTTGGAATTATAGACTAAGCCGTAGTTTTGAGAAATAATTTTACTATATGATTATGAATCATATGATACAGGTTAATTATAATTAATGGCTATGCACCCATTCAGTAGGAGCATTATAAGAGTTGATGAAGTCTTTGAATTAATGCAAATTGATGTATGCAATCACAAGTCTACTACTACCAAAAAGGTCCCACATACTTTGTTATATTCATCGATGATTTATTACCAACATGAACATGTATATTAGATACACAAGTAGTAAGTTTATGATAAAATCATAGAATATAAAATAAAAGTAAATAAAATAACATGCAATAGAATAAATAAATGAGTATATTGAAAAGAGTTCTAAATGTACCTAAAAATGAATATAGATTCAATCTCATAAGGCACTCCTCCATGTGATACATAATGATGCATCGATAAGGAGTTATCAGACATTATTGGACAATTTATGATTAATTGTGAGTGAAATTGAGTTAGTTTCTTTCTATAAGGTCATGCATGTACTTAAGAGTAGTACACAAGGTTGATATTATTTCATCTAAACAACATTTTACAAAATCATACAAGAAAAGGGTTTGTAAGAAATCCTAACATATCCTAGGCCAAGGAGTTGGTAGGTTGTGCGAGTCGAAAGATTGCACGTAATAATTGTTCATGGGGATCTTATATGAATCTCCAAAAAAATTTGGAAATATCTGTCATCAATGGTTCTTTCAAGATATATCTACTTCGTTGCGAACGAATTTCTTTGTGAAATTTTTGGTAGTTAAATGGAATTGGACCTGATCCAAAGATAGAACCGATTATATGAGATGAGGTGAAATTAACTAACCTAAATGAATACATAGCATTAGAATTTTAATAAGTATTCTCGTACATCGAAGAGAAACTATGAGTTTCTTATTAATGTCGAAAATTTACATTACCCTCGGCTGTTCGATTAAACCATTAAGATTGTTGACTCTATATGGTATGGTGTGTAAATCTAAAAGAATTTCAAATACGCTATCAAAATATGATTTTGGTAGTCATAACCAAAGAGATGTGATCCATCGGTCAAGATTGTGTCTTTGTTGGAAAGACTAACGTGGTTGGAATAAAATAAGCAATGTTGATAAGAATAATATCGCAAATTTCAATTGTTGAAATTAGCATAACAAATTCATTATTCAACATGCTGAATAATTCAGATTTGCTCGTAAAATTATTGCTCGATAAGACTTAGTGTTTGGTACTTACGTATTGAAACAGAAAATTCTAAATAATGATTTAGAGTAAGTCGTTTACATATATTAACAAAAAATGCCTTGAAGTCAGTGGGAGCAATATTGGGTTTGTGAGTCTTTGGATATGATTCAAGAAATGATACGAATGTATCATTTTATAAGCATCAAGATTGAATAAGTATTTTTATAGAAATATCAAATAGTTTGATTTTCAATAAAAGTGCTGAGGAAGCATGTGTTCATAAGAAAGAATGTTAGAAGGTACATTGATATTTCTAAACTATAAGTAAACAACACGTTGCTGATTTTAATAATATGCTTGTATTAAAATCAACTTTAGTTGTTTTAATACTCAATTTTGGATTGTAAATGATGTCTTTTATGATGAGTATAAAAGATATAGGGATTGTCCCAAAACGATATTCAAGAGCAGCCTATTAAAAAGAGAACATGTAAGTTGGATTCCTTATGCATTAGCAATAGGAATTATTATATAGATAATATTGTGTTTTGTTTATGTATTTAGCAAATATAAAATCCAGATTGATATCACTAAATGGTTATTTGATGTGTTCTCGTGTATTTATGAAATACTAGAAAATTATTTATAGAAACAACAAACTCGTTATGATGGAACGTTTGAACACAAAATTTTATAAGTGATATTGAGTATAACATGTCAATGATAAAATTCAAGTTAAAATCTTTAAATTGAAAATGTTTCAAAATAAAAGTGACTGTGGTCGATTCAACGAAATGTTAAGAACATTAACTTGAATAGCATTACAATAAACCAATGAATATAGATATAAATGCACAAATTTATAATTGAGCCAAAGGTGATTCCAAATGTTGAGAATCACATAATATTGTTAAAAGATAACAATGTCATGAAATTTGTCATGATAGAACTTAAAGCTCACTGGAAGTCGAAAGACATACTTTGAATCGCTCCATATGGTAAAGGCAGAGTATTAGTGTCAAAGAGAGTTAATCGACAAAGTAAATAATTAAAACATAATAGCATACCCATTCACTAAGGGACTGACCTAATTAGTTTTGAGAAAACTGAATGGACAAGTTGGAATTAGATTCCATAATTGACCCCATGTGCAAACGGGAGATTGATAGAGTTAGGGGTATGCCCTAGGGACAATTATGTAATTTGTTAAATATATCTAACTCGTTGACCAATCTTGTTCAAAATAAAAGGTATTTTCATCCTATTATATACTTGATATAATGTGATTATATTAAGTAGCTAACTTAATTAAAAGTATATTTAATAGAAAAATCCATAAATGGTATATTTTATGATAGTAGTTACAAAGTGTTGTAACCATTAGTAATTTATCACAACGAAACAAATATAACATTTTAAATGTTCCTAGTAAAGATGCATCGAGACTGGATATCGATGTATCCGTTGAGACTAGAGTACGTAACGCCCTCCAATTGTTGGGCAATGTATTACTCATGACTGCTGGGGGCACCTAGGGGTTACGTACTAATAGTTATTGGATAACGATGGAACGAATCACTTGATAGTTTTCTGTAGGTTAATATAACTAAGGTCAAATAGAAAATATCGATGTGAATGATTTTCACAGTTCTCTCGACTTAAGAATACCGAGATCATTAATGTGAAAGCTCTGCTTTGATTATAGCCAAATCATGGCGTGGCGTCCATTGAACGACTATAGTTGGGTAGAGTGGAAGTATTGGAAGTGAAGCACTATTCAAGAGGGGATTTGTCTCCTTAGTTATATGAGGTTAGTATCACAGTCAACTCAAGTCAACTCAAAGTCAAAGTCTCTGGCCAGAGCATTTCGGTTAATAATAATTGTTATATTGAACCAAAGACTTTGTATTTGAACTGTAAAGTTGAATGTGGATGAGGTTGGAATTTTGACGATTACCAAATTCCATAAGTCCAAATTGATATAGTTTTGTTGAAGAAAATTGGTGTAAACAAATGTCACAACAGGGTAATGCTTATTAAACTAAAATTGGATTTTTATCAAAAATGAGTAAGCGATAAATTTGGTCATAATGTCACACCACCTACTAAGTAACATGTGAACATTAACATTAGAATAGTTCGATGTTAATCGCTGACCAAATTTACACCCAAGAGTTACACAGCCGAAATGATGAATTCCCTTAAGACAAAACGATTTAATTAGTTTATAATTGTTATAAATTAATTAAATTAATTAATATTTATGAAATATTAATTATAAAATTTTAATATGATTTGATAAATAAATAATGTTACATATATTTATAACAGTTATAAAATATCGATCGATATACAATATCGATAAACGATTAAATTAGATTTAATTGCATAGTATTTTTGCTTGGGATTAAGTGGTTTAAGGCCCATCATTAGGGCTGCAAAATTTCGATTTTGGGAAGGTCTAGGGGTGGCTAAAACATAAGGAATTGGCTTGGAGATAATGGGTTGAGATAAAGTGAGAATGGGTAAAAAGGTTTTCCTCGTTTCTCTCTAACACAACTGTGTGTGTGTGTGTGTGTGTGTGTGTGTGTTTGTGTGTATGTATCTTTAAAAATAATTATGAACTTTTTTTTCCACTATTACCATTTACATTGCTAATTAAAACATAGCTCTCAATCCACTTCAAAATTCCTGAATATGTTTCAAATTAAAATAATACTATTCGTTAGTTATAGGTCGGTGATTACGAACTTGCAATCTCACGAATCAAGAACAGTAAAAAGAAGTGAAGTCGTTGCTTCAACATGGATTCAAAAACATCACTAAATTGGTAATTTTAATTAATATTACAGTAATTAAATTATATTCTATGATCCTATACTGAGCAATTTCATATCTGTTTAAATATTTTGCTGCTGTATGTTTAGTTATGAGAAATTTTGTAAGTAGATATGGTTGTCACAAATCAGTTTGGTTATGTGCATAATTTGTTTATTATACTATTTGATTTATGTATTGACAAATGTTGTTTACTGTAAAAAATCAAATTTTGTCATTAATAACTTGTCTTATATATATATACTAATAAATTAATATACATACATATATATATATATATATGTATATTAATGTATATTTCTCTCTCATAATAGCATATATGCATATACATATATATATATATATGATACAAAAATTTTAGTACACTTATTTATGTATATGAATTTACAAATTCAAAAATTAATTATCATACATACATTAATATTTTTAAATTAACATTTATTGAATTTTTGAATTGTTTATTAGATATAAAATAATTATTACATTAAAAATACAATTATATATTTTTTGAAAATATTATATCATTTCAGAAACATATATAAAAAATGTAGGATTTTTTTAATAAAGTTTATTATTTTTAATAATTAATATTATTTCGAAAAAACTATTTATGATTTATTAAAAATTATAATTTAATTAAAATATTATTCAAAAAATTTCGTAATCTTTCATTCATGATACTAGAATATTTGAAATTTTAATATTTTAATTTTTAATGATATATTATTTTATATTAAATAATTATTGCCGAGATCAATGTATTTGTTTTTAAACTAATATTTCAACTTTGAAAAACTTATAGATTTTTCCTAAGCTCTATTTTATGGTCCTAATTTTTTTTAAATTGTAAAATTTGAATGCTCATCAATAAATTATTTTATGTTAATTATTTATGGATGAAACGTTATTCTATTCATAATATATACAAATTAAAATACAAAAATTATTATGTTTGTAAAACTAAGTTAATTTGGAATTATAAATAATTTTTAATAATTGTTCTCTCTCTATCTATTATATATATATTTATCTATATATAAATGTTTTATTTTCATATATTATAAATAATATATTTATACTACAACACCAGAAAGGCAATTTCCTCACAGTTATAAGTGTGACAAAACAAATTTGTTACGGTTATAACCGTTAAAATAGGTACCGTGGGAAAATTCAGTCACACTTTTGCTCACGGTTATAACCGTGATAAAAATATTAATTTCTCACGCTTATAACCGTTATAAATTTAGATATTATCACACTTATAACCGTGACAGAATAGTATTTACTCACGGTTATAATCGTGATAAAATGGTTATCACTAACGCTTATAACCGTGGGATATTTAGATAGTATCACACTTATACCGTGACAAAACAATAGTTTCTAACATTTATAACCATTACCAAAAAGGAAACTCTAACACTTATAACCGTAACAAATGCAAATTATATCACAGTTATATATAACCGTGATAACTAGAACAATATCAAACAAACTATATAGCACCAATATTTTATTACAGCCACAAACAATCTATACCAAAAATATATAGTATTAACATTAAGAAAACATATCAATAATTAGAACAACACCAAACATTTATGTTTCATACAAACACCACAAAGGATACTTCGTACCAACACCACAAATTATAGCATACAAGCATAGTATATATAACAAACTTTAAAACACAGTTTCAGAATATAACTACATAGTGTTTAGTAACTTACTAATAACGCAAACGATACTTAGGCCAAATCACAAAACCCCCTTCAACTAATTTGGATAGCGTGTAATGGCCATTTTGTGATGCTTCATAAATTGAAGCTTCTGGATCGTAAACATTCTCCACCCAAACAACTGTCTCTCCTTCAACCACCTTTCTACCATGACATATCTTTTGCATCTCAATGGGTCCTTTTGCTACTTCCGTCAAATCTACTGACAATAGCGTTACTGGTTGTTTCTCTCTCATAGAAGATCCCATTATTCCATTTAGTGGAGCACCTAAGCTACCTCCAGGAATGTTGAGATTTTGCTCTGTATTAGAAGTAGCTTCTCCTCTTGGTGTCGCACATTTCCTCCAATATGATTTACAAGCATCTTTATACATTGTCTCATATCATTTATAGCTAAACTCATTGTTTTCATCTCTCCACGCATTTCTGTTTTCCATTGTTGATTTGCATTCTCTTTGTAATTGGTAATGGCTTTTGAAGCTTGAAAGAGTCTTACTTGCTTTACATTAGACGTAGAGCTAATAGCTCGGCAATAGCTTCGCTTTTTATCATCCTGAAAAGCTTCGGCGATGGGATCTTTTTCAAAATCTTCTAAACTTCTTATTCCATCTTCTCCATTAACACTAGCTTTCGATTTTTGTCTTTCTTCGGCTGCTTCTATCAATGCCTACACAATTCATAATTTTGTAAAGATGTAAAATTACATAATAGAGGTTAAATATATAATTAAAACTGAAACTAAAATTAGCAGATGTCAATTTTCATTTGTAATCATATTCATAAATTACATGTACATTTGATTGTATACTATTGCTTATATAGGTTCAGAAGTACTTTTGAGAGGTTCAGAAGACATAATATATTGCCTGTACAGGTTGCCTGTATAATTCCTGTACATGTATGCAACCACATCCTAATTTTGGAAAAACATGCTCTGGAATCTACACAAAACTAATCTCAACAAAACACGAATGGCTCCAGGCCACTAAACAATTCATTAGCATCTTCTACCCATAGAAAAATGCTACCCAATCTCCAACAACAAGGCTCTATCCGCCAAAACAAATAAAAAGGCTAATTATGAATTGAAAAGACCCTGCTGCCACTCAACACAATAATCTTAAACACTCTTCCAAATTAAGACATATAAAGAAATCTATGCATAGAAATACACTGGCAGCTACAACCAAATCCATTATCCCAATGAAAATACATCAGCAGAAAACAAACTTCAACCCATCAAAAATCCACATTAAACTCAATGCATCTTCACATCTGAACACACCACAACTACAAGCATAACCACACAACTACGAGCAACCAGAACAATGTAATACTTCATGAAACACACCAATTGCTACACTGAAACTCTTCATGCCACCACGCCCATAACACAGAAGTACAGCACTTTAAAATACTACACATCAAACATCAAACTACAGCCACATATAACACTGAAAAGCATTGAATCTCTACACAAACGCTTCATAAACTACTAGCCAACATTCACTACAGTCCTTCCATATTACTGAAACACCACCTCAACTACACTCAAATCCCATCAGTCAGAAACCATACTTACACAAGCACTGCAACAACATACACACGCATATATATCGGCAGAAGCACTATTGAGAGTCTTACTTGTTTTAACCTCTGTGTTTGCATATTTTTCTTTGTCTGTTTGAGGTATTTTATTACAGACTCTTCTCTGTTGTTTTTACTTGCTATTTTTAGTTTCCACATCTGCATTTCTGGTTTCAGTTCCTGTTTTGTTTCTGTGCATACCATTTCATTCTACATCAAAAGATTCAAAACTAACGTGAATATAATCACTTTTCTGTGGACATATATGTGATCATGTCAATGTATGTAATGAATATTTTTATATATTAAATGAAATCTCCCGTTTGATTGAAATCTTACGTTGTTTGTTTACTAAATACTAATGTGAATATCATCGCTTTTCTGTGGACATTTATGTGATAATCGATTGTAAACTGTATCCATGCATACAGATTTTGCATTCGTAGAAAATATCATCAATTTTGATTTAAAATTTTTTTAGTCGTAATACAGTTGCATCTGAACCAAAACTGCTTGCATTATTGCATATATTATTTAAATTCCGAAAATAGAAGAATCCCACCATTGTGCTCTATTTCTTAGCACTTGCATATTTGCATACATTGTGCACTCAAATTATAAAATTGGGAGAGCCATCAAGACTCATGCCTAATTAAGCTTCTCAGTTGCTAAAGATGTATATTTTCTTCTTTAAATCGTCCATATATGGAGACTATTAGAACACTAATGCAAATTAAATATGGAATAGTCATCTTACAGCTTAAAATCATGCAGTATGGTCTATTTGGACTCTCTTCCTAATGGTAATCAATTTAGATAAATTTGTAAAAAAACTAAAGTTGTGTCATATATAAAAAAAATTACACGCAAACCTAACTAAAAAACCTAAAAAATTTAGATAATTAATTTAGTGTTAATACAAACTCAACTATTACTTCTCTAACCTATACGCAATCAACCTCACCCTCAATCACCTCATTACCCAACTTCTGCTCCTCTTCTCAAATAACCCATACCACTTCACCTCTCAACCTTGCACAAACCATCACCATCTCACCCTATCTTCCTTCGGACACCCAACCAATTCCCAACAAACTAGCAGCCACCTCCACAAACTCCGACAACCCGACCAACCTTCACCAACATTGCCCGAGTTGTCCAAACCTTCAGCCTCAACCACTTCTGACTGCTACAATTCACCATCCTATGCCTATAAATCCCCACATCACTGCAACTCCTTATTTCATCAAGTGTCAGCAAATTTAACCTATGCACCACCCATTGACCATCCTCCTTACCACCCAAAACTCAACCACAAACATTTCTGCAAGGAAGTGTGGTGGAAATTTGTAGGAATTTGTAGGCATTTCCTATGGGTGTATAGTATAAAGAACGTTTGCTTACCTGCTAGTTTATCACAATATCTGGTTGCACCAAAATTGCACTTTTTTAGTTAATCAAATATATCTTAATATCGTTTTCTGACATACATCGAACACCTTAAGTTTGATTTTCTGGCATACATATGCTTATTTAGAAAAATAACATTCTGAAGTTGTAATAGTTCAAATTTTGTACTACCATGTCCTACTACAGCATTTTTAATTATTTTTCGTTTTAGCAATGAAGTAATAAATACTCTTCAAAGTCCTATGAACACTAAATTTTCTTATATCGAACGACGATTTTAAAACTAACCAAATTTCGTAAAATTGACCAAGTCTATAATTTTTTAACACTGAATTGATGTCTATTTACACCTTCGTTTACTGAAGCCTGGATTATCTTTATGTTGATTCATCTAAACAAGTAACAATTCTAATCTGATTTGCAATCTAGTGTATGCAAACAAGTGATCACTCTATCGATGGAATATTTCTAATCAATCTTTAATTCCTTAAAAATGCCCATGCAGTTGTGAAAAGTTTCCACCAGTTTCTTTAATTCCTTAAAAATGCAGGCTTGTCTTTGAAATGAAAATGATACAAAATGTGCACATGAGCCTGATAGCCTCTTATATGTTATCAATGCTATCAATCAAAGACTTATATATTTTTCAACGGCGTAAGGAAGCACCTCTTCGGTTTTTTTACTTGTGTGCGCCACTTTCCATGCCTTTGCTCGTGTAATTTTACATTCGGGATTATCAGTTTCCTACATGAATAAATGTAAATATATTAAACAATTATACAATATTATCGCGATTAGTTGTGAAAGACTTACTACGTACCAATTCTTCATATAGTCTACTATAAGATTTTCTTCCCAATGTATGATTTATGGTGTTCTTTCTTTTATTATCAGCATTCGTCTTGCATTGTTTTTTCTTCTTATCAGCATACTCAATGTCGATGAACCCCTCCTACTGAACTTTATCAATGTCTACGGGTCGGTTATCAATCGCAAGACGCCTAGGCAATAACTCTCCTTTTTTTGTTTTAAGATATAGCTTTCTCAATTTCCTTTTGCTGTTCTGAAGTACTGTGAAAACGCCTTCTCTAAAATAGGTCGAGCTAAATCGGGGTGTATATTCAAATCAAACTCCTTCTATAGAAAGGTAAAATAAATGTTCTAATTATGATTCTGTACTTCAAATATGCACAAAAAAAAATCATTCTTGTAAAAATTGTAAATTCAAATACCATGAGTGATTTCCATATATTATCCCTAAAAAACCATCAACTTTCCTCCAATTATCATAGCTAATGGGAATATGCCTTCGAATTAGAGTGCCACAACGGAAACTCCACTTTGTTGCGTCGTCGCCTTTAGCACCATCCATCTCAACAATTATCGATTACTTTTTATCTGGTTGGGGAGGAGGAACTTCTTCTTATCTTCTTTCTGTATGTCTACTGCAACTAGCCGACATACTGCCAAAATATAATGCAAGAGATATAATATTGAAGTACAAGCATACTGCCTCGGCAATCATAATGCCAAAAATTGAGAGGGAAAATAATGCACCGACACGCATAATGCCTCGGCAATCATATCTTTGGCAGCTTGGACATGCTCTCGAATTAAAACCTTCGAACAAATAATATTGAAGTACAAGCATACTTGTAATATCGCACTCTCAAGTCATGACACTTTGGACAAGCATGTTGAACCATGATAGGCAAAAAATACTGGATAATAACATGATAGTCATATGACTTTCTAATATTCAAACTGGGTGGTTGAATATTTACTAAGTTGCTTAACTTAGTCCCAAAGCATGATGGAAGTTTTGCATCTTTTAGAACTTGACAACATTGCATCCTGTATGTTTTATCAAATGCAAATTTGGAAGATAGTTTATATCTATCAAACAGATAGTTAATGAAATGCTCCGATACATTCTTCTCAGTGTGCATCACGTCAATAGTATGTCGCATTCTATGACTACTCCAATACTCTAAGCCAAAAAGAATCGACTTCTTATACCATGCCGGTCTTTCATCATCGCCATTTTCGTTTACAAAACGTTCATCGTCAATGTCGATATCATCTACTATGCGTTTTTTGTTTTTCGTTATTTTACCGGGTACATATTTGATATGAGCAAGCTTTTCTAAAAGAGTTGATCTCGTCAATCGTGTTGGAGGTTCCTTATCCTCTATATTCTTATACCATTTTAGTTTCAATGCCCTATATGGATGACCATTCTTTAAAAATCTTATATACTTCGTATAAGCAATCTTATTTCCAATGCGTTCTGATTCAATCTCCACAGCACAAACAGGACATGCTTTGTAACCATGTGTTACACAACCAGATAAATTTCCAAATGCAGGTAGATCATGAATTGCCCATAATAGCATTGCTCTCAAAGTGAAATGCTCATTCTTATCCATGTCAAATGCAGGCACTCCCTCTGTCCATAGCTGCTTCAATTCATCGACAAGGATTTCCAAATACACATCAATATCTTTACTAGGTGCTCTTGGTCCAAGAATTAACAAGCATAACATTTGAAACTCCGACTTCATACATAATGAAGGGGGTAAGTTATAAGGAACCGTATACATAGGCCAGCAACTATAATTAATTGATTGTGTTGCACTAGGGTTAAACCCGTCAGTAGCAATACCAAGCTAAACATTTCGCCCATTTTTACCAAACTCGGGCCACTTGTTCTTCAACGATCTCCATTCGGCTGAGTCAATAGGATGACACATGGAATTCCAGCAAGGTTTTGCTTCACTATGCCATAACATCTTTCGAGCTATCCATGGTATAGTATGCAACCTTGTTAATCTCTGAGTTATTGGAAAATATTTCAAAACTTTTCGAGGTTTTTTTGTCATTTTTACCACTTTCCCTTGATTTTTAACTTTAAATCTCGACGTATGACAACGTGGACATTCCAACGCATCATTTTATTCCTTCCAAAACAATATACAATCATTTTCACAAGCATGTATACACTCTACTTTCATTCCCAAATCCTTTAACATTTGTTTCATTGTCGAGTACTTCTCCGGTATTGTATTTTCCTTTGGAAGCCACCGCTTCAATCATATCAACAACTCGGTCATACTGTTTCCTGACCAATCAAAATCTTTTTTTAAATTATGAAGCTCTATAATGACACTTAATGTTGTAAGACCATCTTCACAAGAAGGGTATAATTTTTCATTTGCTTTTCTTTTGTTTTCCTGATACATTTTCCAATGGTTACCATCACCGACGCCTTCAGCGCTACCATATACTCTATATGCATCATCAACAAGGTCTTCAAGTGCATCTCCTACATGGTTCTGCTCTTGAAATTGATTAGAGTTGTAAGCCTCATTGGTATTATGTCGCGTAGGATTGACCACCACATCATTGTCACTTCTCTCGCCATGGAAAAACCATTCTCGTATATTGGATCCATATCATGAATGATCAATTGTTTTTCTACTAATTTAAAAGCCAACTTTTTTGAATTCCTACGCTTTATACAAGGACAGCTGCATAGTCCAAAGTCCGGTGGTGAATGACTCTTCGCGAATTCCATAAAATATCGAAGTCCTTGTATATATTCATAGGTATTCCTATGCTGAATTCTAATCCACTCTCTCGATGTAGGCTTCGACATTAGCAAGAAAATTTATTTATTCCTACACTTTTATGTAAATACAACATTAATACATAAACGAACCAATAAACAACATGCTAATATAAATAAAACAATACATGAACTACTTATGGTTGGTCGAAGACATAATGTTTCAAGATTTTGGCCTATAATGCCCAACACTTAACTATTTATGTTGTCCCTGATCTCATACGGAGAGGACTCATTTCTGATTCTAGTACATTTTTAGATTGCACTTAATATTCATATATGTTGTGCTTTTAACCAACCAAGGTGACTGATCAAAATAATCATTAGCAACCAAGGTGACCGATCAGAATAAATTAAGTAATCGTTACCAATAAAGAGACATGTTTCCATTAAAATAAGTAGTCATTACTAATCTTAAGTCGAATGCCCGAAATGCTAATACGGTTAACAATCTAATTTTTTAATCTGCATACTTAAAAGGTTTGGGTTGCCTTGGATATCTTTATGAAATTAATAGTCAATATTTCAGAAATAAAAAGTGTAATAACAATAAAAATAATTCTAGGCTTCAATATTGTTTATAGACTAAATTTCAGGATCCAATACAGTGATAAATAAACAAAAAAAATCATTATAAATTTACACATATGAAAGGTCAGACATAATTTTCTCATGGAAAATAAACATGTAAGCTTGGAAGATTTTTATCGTGTAAGCCTAGTAGCTAGTTAAAGTGTATGTATATTAGTATATGTATTTCCGTGCTATAATAAAATGTTTTTCTAAAAAGTTCTTTCTTTCTTTTGATCTCTTTCAACCTATTATTATTATCATCTTCCAAATTATACCCATACAATCTGGAAGTCAACATCCTAAGTGCCACCATGAATGTTTTATTGTACAAAGAAAATCAAGTACCACTGTGAATGCAAATTAAGTACCACGTTGAATGCAGACCAAGTGCCATTAAGATTATAGTGATGTTCATAAGTGAATGTTCTATACTATTTTTAATAAATTTGAATGTTTTATAATGAACAATATGCAAGGAGAAAAATTAAATTCATCATTGTCTTTCTCATAACCCTCCAAACTTCGTATATTTATTTAGAAAAACAGGGTAAATTGATGAACACATCAAGTTTTAGTGCAGAATAAAGCAACGCATGAAGATAAAATTAAACGAAATAAGAAAGATTCCTAAAACCATCAAATAATATTGGCAGACTAAGAACTAACATTGATCAAAAATTTAACATCAATTAATAAAAAGTTTGGCCTATAAGAAGCCTCTGCATTCGTCACCAGGAAAGCCCTCGGTCCTGCAAACATTGGTGCAGTTGCTGCCTCTTATGCACGTCCCCATAAACCTGTGACTTTGCGGCATGCACACTCTCGCTTCTACTACCATTCCTACTCTTCCTCCCATTTCTGTAGAAGTGAGAAGAAAGCAGAAGAGAATGGTTGAAACAATGCTTTTGGTAGATGCCATCGATCGCTGCTTTGCTTCTCAAGATTTAAGTGATTTAATTTTAAGAGATCGATCGGTTCTATCTCACTACATAAAAAACCATCCAACAACCCCATTCCTCTCACCAACCCAAACAGTTCACATTTCATCCCTCACACACATACCCTTCATACTTCACCTGCAAACCAAACACCAACAAACAATCATCACCACATACACACTGCACAGCCATACCTCCCTCTCTGCAATATCCAAATTCCTGCAACCACCCACAAATACTTCAACTTCAATCACCATTCCTCCCACCACATTACACTGCATATCAACTTCAATCACCATACCACTTTATGAAAATTTTCACAAGTGAACTGATTTCAAGCCACCTCTGTAACTTTCTTCAAAAGAAATATCACTTTTTTTTTGGGTCAAAAGTAGCAAAAACAACAAGGACTTGATAGTATGGGATAACAAAAAGGAGTTGATAATTGAAGACTGTTTAAATGCATATACCAGAATTTAGTACAGAGAGTTGAATGCTCTGCTTATGATGATTCGGCCAGAGCCATGCCGAGTATCTGATAATCAGTGTAACTTTGTTGTATTTGTATTACCGACTATGTATAACTTCAGTATATTATACCGTGTCAACTTTAGTGAATTTTGTAAATATTTATTTTAAAAAATTGCACACTTTAAAGTTTTATGTTTTGTGAACTTTGTACCTAAAGAGTACACATATATAATATTCTGAAACATAAATGTTTTGCAATTAAGATTTAATTATTTCTAACAGAATACTTCAAAATTTTGTTGTTATCATCTTGAAAATCAAGGTTACTACAACTAATATGTAGAAAAAATTCTTTGAAGAACAAGAATGTGTACACTATTGCAGTAACAGGATATGCGCTACAATAATGGCTAAAACTCAGAGCACATAATATCATCTTTTATATGTGTATCATTTTGATTAACAAAGCACATAACTGCTTTTAGAATTCTCCAAGTCCCTGAGTTTGCAATTGATATGTGACATTATTTTCTTTAAATTTGGAAACACAACCTTTGAAAATTTAAAAACTTGAAATATAAAAATTTTAAAAATTGATTTTAAAGGGTTTCTAACTTTTAAATTTAAGAAGTTGAAACCAGCCACAAATACTTCAACTTCAATCACCATTCCTCCCACCACATTACACTGCATATCAACTTCAAGCACCATTCCAGTTCTTCCCCTTGCACAGCAGTGCATCAACTACAATTCACTAACAAACAACTCCACATCCGTACACTCCCCTCCACCAATTCACACACTGTCAAATAGCGATATTTGTCACTCAAAAATCAAGTAAACAGTCCTACAGCGTATAAAGCCTAATTGGAAGCACACAACACATCCATATTAAAAAAAATTACCGACACATTGCAACAAATAACGATTAAGAGCAGTCACATAATGTGTAAATGATCTGGAATTTCACATACCAAGCAATCATACATAATGATTTAAATATGATTCAACAAGTCAAAACATGTCCAACAAAATGGAGAAAAGCATAAACAAAAATGTAACAAAAAATATAACACATATGCAATTTGCAAGATAATGAAATGTAACAAAAACTTTTCACTTCTAAACACATGTAGCACTTAATATTGACACCTGTAATTCATAACACATAACAAACACCTAGATTTCAGCCAGCATAGGTTTGTGTTCAATGATATTCAACCCTCTAGAAGGGGGTACACATGCAATTTGTGAGACAATCAAAGCACCCCAAAAGATTTGACATTAGAACAAATTCTTCTATTCACAGAGATAAAAATTGTTGAACTACCCAAATCAAAAGAAAACAACCTAAACAGGTTGTGTAAGTATTTCTATGTAACACCCTGTTACATAATTCACAAACTACCCTAAAAAGAAAATAAAGAGAAAGAGGAGGCATGAAAGCTAATCAGCATAAATAAATCCAACTTTTCCATACCTGGAAAAGGGGGAGCTGAAACGAGGGAAAGGCGGAGGCCTGCAATCAAATCAATTATCGTTACGTTCATCTTTAAAGCATGAATTTGATAAATAGCAAGACAAAACACGAAAGTGAAACAAACCTGCCACCGAAACAAGGTCGAAGGCGGAGGGGTTGGTACGCGAAAACCCTAATCTGGCCTGCTATCAAATCAATCATCGATTACGTTCATCTTTAAAGCTTGAATTTGATAAATAGCAAGACAAAACGCGAAAGTGAAACAAACCTGCACTGAAACGAGGTCGAAGGCAGAGGGGTTGGTAAACGCAGCTCCAATTTTGGCTAGCGAAATAAGGAAGGAGCAAGTTAGAACCGTGACAAAGGGCAGAGATAACAATAGATAGCAAACTGGCGAATCTACCCACTATGCATTGAACTATTTACGAAAATACCAGATTGTGTTACGGTAATAACCGTGACCGCTATATATCACGGTAATAACCGTGATAAATTTCCCACGCTAATAACCGTCAGAAATTGAAACGAAAAAAGTGTTACAAAATGCCATATTTGGTGTTGTGTACATACATACATATGTGTGTGTATTGTAATACAGATACATGCACTTATTTGGACAACATACATGACATACAAAATGAGCTAATATATCTGTCGCGATGTAAATCCTAATATCTATATATGGGCATATCATACCTTTCATGGATTATTATGTTATATATGCACTCACATATATATGTATATGATACATTTATGTAAACTAAATCAAATAAAATTAATTTCATATCTTAATATATTTGAATTTATATAAAATAAACGATTTTATTTAAATGAAATTTAGAAATGTTCTAATTCAGTTAGACTTCATAGGCCTAATAAAAGATCCAATAGGGTAAAAATTTTGAAATTCACCCATAACTTCCGTTGTGGGCTAGTCTAGTCCCAATATAACCCACGTTTATTTTCTTCTTTCTCCTCTCAAAAATTAACACCTGCATGGAGATGCTCTTATAGTAACAAAGTTTGCAATTTTATTTGTTACAAACATGGCTCACAAGTTCATGTACACAAAGTTAGTTTAACCCATACAACAATAATTAGGTAGTCCATATACTGCAAAAGGATTTATGACAGTGGAGATACCTCAAGTTATTGACATTTGTTACTAGGTAAATAGTTTTCATTTCAAAAGCCATATATTACATATTACATATCGATAAGTTAATATTGCCTTGTTATTTGTAAATAAAATAGGCAACTTTTTCATGTAGGAACTTATTAATTTATGTTTATCATAATTCGACAATCAGAATAGAACATTGTTAATTTGAATTTAAAATCCTAACATCTAATTTCTTAAAATCGGTATATTTCTTAAAATCATTATATATCCACCGTCGTCTGATAGCTGAACCTCACAAATCCTCTGTCGCACCTTCGTTTCTTTACTCCCCCACACCTCCTTGCCTTTGCACTGTCGCATACCTATATGCCAAAATTTTGTATTATCTTTAATTTATTTAAGTAATTTTTTTTAAAGAAAGGTAATGTTGGAATTTAAGAAGTAAATTAATAGTTTATACAACTACAACATTCAATTTTTACAGTACAAGGGGATAAGATGTTTACCCCAATAGTGCTTAATCCTTCCATTATTTTGCCAATAACTATATCCATTTATCTTATCATATTGGACTGGCAATTTATTTGCATATAAATGGCATCCGACTTACATGATACAAAATTAATTATAATAAAGTGAAATTACCTATTTAAACCTTTTTATATGAAAAAATATATTTAATTATCATTTTGTACAAAAATAACACTCTTCACGTCAAATGATACTGTGTCGACCCACCATTCCTGTGACGACCCGGAATTTCTAACCAATTAAATTTGAATAGTTAATTGATTGTAAAATATTTAAAAGTTAATTTTAACTTGAATTCCAGATATCAATATTTACTTGATAATTAGACCATTGAATTATATAGTTTAAGTATGGAATTTAATAATTGAAATTGGGTAAACTGTCGAATCTGAAATTTTCAAGCCTGTTTAAAAATAGTTTGAAGGCTTACAAAATTTATAATGATGATACTGAAGATAATAGAATGGTTGAAATTTAATTTAAAGGTAATTTGTTCAGTTTTGAAATTATATCGTTTAAATTGAATTTAAAAATAGCCTTCCGAGGCACAGTCTCGGAATTAGACGAAACCAGTTTCATTGGATCCATGATAGTTAGATATTATCGGATTTCAAATTTTGTAGCGTTTGGATTTACCATTAGCTTGTACGGGTAAGGATCACATTGAAATTAAAATCGATAATTTAATATTTTAAATCGATTTATAAAGCTAACTTTTACATATGATTGAATTAGCTTCCGAAACACGTTCCATCGTGTTCGGAATACAGGTAAAGCTTAATAATTGCCTCACGGCATTCCTTAAGAGGAGTTTAAAATTTTAAATGGCAATTAACGAGACGTTTTGAAGGTTTTATAATATAATATAGTTTAAAGTCAACAAGTCAAGATATTTTTATTAACAACATGAGATAATTTTCAATAATTAATTATATAATATCAAGCGTACTCAAGAAACCGTATTCCTAAACCGATATTTATTCTTCATCCCCTCTCTAATCTACGAACAGAAACGAAATCGACCTTAGTAAGAAAAAAAGAAAAAAAATGGCCGCTGTTTATAATTTATTTGTTCAATCCAGTTCATCTCTCTGGAAATGGAAAGCACCTCTAGATCGAGCTTCTTCTTCCGTTTGTTCACTCGAGACAACGTCAATAGGGCAAAGAGGGGTTCGTGATACATCGCGATTGAGGATAGTTAGAGGTCGGCATCGTGCGAATAGGTAACTGGTTGATGCATATGGTTTCACGCTGAGTTTGACTGAGATGTTGGTGTTGACAACTTCGACAGAGCGACGAGGCGCAGACCCTAATGACGCAGTTGACCGTAGGTTAGACATGGGAAAAGGCACGATTTGGTTTCGAGACCGTTGTGGAGTGGCGACGAACGAAGAAGATGAGTCCCTGATGTTCATCTGGGAGGCTCGTGGCTATGGGATGTCGCGTTGTGGGATGTCTCGGCTATCGGCAACGACTTGGTAGAGGAAGATGTGATTCGTGTTCTGGTAGATAGTAGTGGATAGTTCAGTTGCGTTAATGGCAAAGGAGATGTCTCGTAAGGTCATGGGTTAGATAGATGGGGAGGACTTCTGCTTTGGTTTTAAATTAAATTTAAATATATCTAGTTTAAATAAATTATATATATCACAATACTTGATTTGCACTAAGGCAGATCTGTAGCATTTTTATTCTTCATTTTCAACTTAAATTAGATAATGTATATACATATATAACTAACAGAAGTTACTATAGATTTTGAAAATATAAGGACTTAAAAAAATGATGGATGTGGTGGTTGAACCTTTTCAATTTACTTATTTAATTTTTGAACTAAAAATAATTGGTTTAAGGTAATTTTTGTTTGAGAATTTAAATCAAATTATAAGTTAAACTAAATAAGTGAATGATAATAAATTGTTTGGTTTAAAGTTCAAGTGTTAATTAATTTATATAATATTTATATAAGGTCCGAATCCTGATGGAAACAAGCTGGGTTGGTATGGATTGCTTCAATAAAGTCAAAGGTGGGTAAATCTCACTCTATTGGATTTCTATTTAAATTTAAACGGTTAAATTTAAATATTTAGTTGAATGATTGAATTGATTTGATATGCACTGTAAATTGATGATCTGGTGATTTCGGTTTTGGATGGTTCTCGAGTTAATTGTAGCTTAACTCGAAGTTTTGGGAATTTTAAGTGTTTTAAACTTAAAACATAAATAAGAAAATGTTTTCGTTTTAAAGTTGCTAAAGGCTTAAGGATTTGTGATACATTAAATTAGTAGGGTAATTAAAATCGATAATTATATAATTCAATTAATTAATGATTTGGGGTTAATTAATTTAGTAATTAAACGTTTGAATAAATAATAAATTTAGTTGTAAGTTAATTAACTAAGTATAAGTAATTCAGAATAATCATTTGATGGTGTGATAAATAATTACTTAATGTAATTAATAAAATATAATTACTTTGTGAAATTAATCAAGAGATTAATTAAGGTAGTTAAGTAAGGAGTAATTAATTCATGAATGAAGCAAAATACAAGATAGTTAATTACAGTTTGGGATCAATCGAAAATGATTAATACTGTGATTTCATTAATATAATTAAATTTGATTAGGAGAAATTAAAATATAATTGAAAATCCTTAAATTATATAATTAATGATGCAATCAAAGATTGATTAATTAAGATTTATTAATCCATAATAAGTGACTTAAGAAGTTAATTAATATAAGTAATTAAAGGTTAATGTAATTAAAATAGTTAATTATTTCATGAAGTAATCAAGATTGCTTATGGATTTTGATTAAGAACAATTAATATTGTGAAGTTAATTTAAGATAATCACTCGAACGTAATTGAAGGATAATTAATCCAGGGTGATTTATTAAGATGAATAATGAAGGGTTGATTAATAAAATTGGTTTGGAACTAATTAATGAAGGAATTCTAAGTGATGGAGGTTTGAAATCCAATTAGAATACATTGGATTGATTTGTATGTGATTAAGCTTTGCTTATGGATGATCGAATGGTATTGAATGCTTTGAATGAGTTGATATCTCTGATATGAGATGATGTGTATTTCATTTGTATAACTTGGGTTAGGATGACATGTGACTCGAAGAGGCTGGGATCGGGTATTGGGACAATACCCGAAACCAATTCGAATTCTTATGAATTGATATGTGAGATTAATAAGTTGGAATGAAACGTTTTAAGTGAATCGGACTATTTGATCTAAATTTTTGCACTTAGGAAACTTATGTGTGGAATATGTTATGTCTATAACATATTGTGGACTTGTAAAATTGGTTTGAGTTACCCCGAGTTCTATAAGTTGTATACTTTGTATTCCATGTTGGATGGGTTTACTCACGCTGGTTTCCAGCCTGACCCGGGTGTTACTTTGATGTAATGCTCGGGTCAGATCGTGTATTACAGATTTTCAATAGGTACGTTCTTGATCTCAGAAGCCGAGCTGGATGGCAAGAGCGTATAGTATACTTCCACTGTATTTATAATATTGTAAATCTGAGACATGATAATTGTATATATTCAGTGACTGTATAAATGTGAAACCCTAATGTATATTAAATGTAATCGACAAATATAGTATTCTTTCGTAAACTGTTATTATTTATTATTATATTTTATCCGCTATGAATGTGAGATGTTTGGTGTTCTGTTCTTCTTCTTCTTCTATCTCTTTCTTCTTTTCATAACTATCTGGAATTTTCGGGATCGGAAATTTTGGTTCGTTACAGTTGGTATCAGAGCTGAAAGGTTAAGTGAGAACCTTGGCTCTGGTGGGGATTACTCATTGAATATAGTCCGTAGAACTCTAGAATGAGTTAAGTATATATATATATATATGAGAGAGTACTTATTATTTTCTTATATAAAAGGGTTTTAAATGATTTTATATAAAAATATATTTTGGTATATAAAGCCATATTTCCCTCAAATAAGTATTAAGATGATTGGATGTTAAATCATTGAAATTAAATTAGGCAGTAATAGAATACAACCAAATAGAAATCTTGAATTGGAATTAAATTTATTGGTAACAGAAATACAACCAAATTAAAATTAAATTGATTGAAAATGAAATTTTAGAACTAGAACTCAGAAATTATATTGTTTAAAAAAATTGGTTTAAAAAGTTAAACCAACCTTTGAGAATTTAGCTTGAATTTATATAATTCGAGATGGTTTAAAATTGAGATTTAATTCAAGCAGGAATTGAAATGATTTGAAATTGAAGTGGATTCAATTTGAAATTAGTCCAAATTTATTGGAATAATTTGGAGCTGTAAATAAAGTTGAATAAGTAAGAATCAAATGGAATTTGATTTGAAGTCGGAAAGAAATTGAGGATTAATTCAACTTGAATTGGGAATAAAGCAAGTCCAATGGAAATTGGAGTTATTTAAATTGGAATTGGGTCAATTTAAAATGGAAGTGGAAATTTAAATTGAATTGATGAGAATGGAATGTGTCGAGCTAAATAAATGGTTGTGAATAAATTAAAATGGAATGAAATTAAATAAAATTGAGTCGGAATCAATTTAAATTGGTTATAAAACTTTAGTAATTATTTATTCACATGGATATCATCAATTTGCGTAAAAATGAGTGTCGTTTGTCGTAAATGAAATTTAGTTAAATTCTATGAATTAGTGGATGCAAATATAACTGATTTTTGAATCAACTGAAGTGAATATGAGCTTGATTGGATTAAAAATAAATTGAATGTAAGCAATTGGGTTGTAAACCAATAGAATTGAAATGGTATATGGATTGGTTGAAAGAAATTGAATTGGTATTAAAATTATATCAATTGCTCGTGGAAGTAAGTTAGAATGTATTTCTTTTAGAATTGATGTGTTGTAGTTGTTAAGTAAGAGAAATGTTATAAACTTCGTATATATAGTGCTTATATGTTTAAATTGAGTAAGTACAGGTACCTGAAGGCCGTTTGGCTGGATTTGGTTGCGCTATTTGCTAAAATAAATAAGCTGCTTGCTTTAAATTCTAAATAAAAGGTACGCCTACACAATAAAAATAGGAAATATAAACAGTTTTTGCTTTTTCCGACCGTGTGGGTCGATGTATATATATTTATATCTATTGTCAAATTGTGAATGCTCCTCCGTACAAAGGAGACTCTGCCAAAAATTTTCGAAAATTTTGAGAGTTAGAAAATTTTTGGAAAAAATTTTCGTTTGCGACAAAACGATTACAAATTGAAAATTAAAGTAAATTAGTAGATGAGACTAACATGAATCAGTATAAATGGAAGGTAGATTCAATATTCGGAATTGAAGACAAACTGAATCCATATGGAAATGGGAAAAACTAATTTGAATAGAAGTTGGTATGAAACTTATGAAAGGAAATGTATACAATGATTTGAAAGGTTACGATTGGATATTGTTGCTAAGTGGGATATGCAGGTATTATAAAGGGAAAGGAAAATTTATTGCGATTCCAAAGATAAATTTGAATTGCCCGACTAAAAGGTATGTATTTAAATATCTATATGGAATTGGATTGGGTTTTGGATTTAGCCACTTGGCCTGTTGTTTTCTTTTTGGAATTTGGGAGCCCGTAGAGACCTTTTGTAGTAGTACCGAGCTAGCCATGAAAAGGAGACGGTGGCAAAAAATTTCGTAAATTTAAAGAGTTAGAAAATTTTTGAGAAAATTTTGATAATTCTAAATTTAGTTTTAAATTGAAATTTGAACGATTGAGAGAAGGGTATTGTTTGGAAACTTTGGGAGAGTATGGGAAGTTAGTAAGAATGAAAAGGGGTCTTTTATAAAGGATAGTTGGTTGGTATTGAACTGTTGATTTTGGAAGAAAAGTAAACGGGTATTGGGCCATTCCCCCTAACTAGTAATTTCGGAAATGAAATTCTTTTAAGAGGGGAGGAATGTGACGACCCGGAATTTCTAACCATTTAAATTTGAATAGTTAATTGATTGTAAAATATTTAAAAGTTAATTTTAACCTGAATTACAGATATCAATATTTACTTGATAATTAAACCATTGAATTATATAGTTTAAGTTTGGAATTTAATAATTGAAATTGGGTAAATTGTCGAATCTGAAATTTTTAAGCCTATTTAAAAACAGTTTGAAAGCTTATAAAATTTATAATGATGATACTGAAGATAATAGTATGGTTGAAATTTAATTTAAAGGTAATTTGTTCAGTTTTGAAATTATATCGTTTAAATTGAATTTAAAAATAGCCTTCCGAGGCATAGTCTCGGAATTAGATGAAACCAGTTTCATTGGATCCGTGATAGTTAGATATTATCGGATTTCAAATTTCGTTGCGTTTGGATTTACCGTTTGCTCGAACGGGTTCACGTTGAAATTAAAATCGATAATTTAATATTTAAAATCGGTTTATAAAGCTTACTTCCACATACTATTGAATTAGCTTCCGAAACACGATCCATCGTGCTTGGAATATGGGTAAAGCTTTATAATTGCCTCACGGCATTCCTTAAGAGGAGTTCAAAATTTTAAATGGCAATTAACGAGACGTTTTGAAGGTTTTATAATATAATATAGTTTAAAGTCAACAAGTCAAGATATTTTTATTAACAACATGAGATATTTTTCAATAATTAATTATATAATATCAAGCGTACTCAAGAAGCCATATTCCCAAACCGTTATTTATTCTTCATCTCCTCTCTAATCTACAAACAAAAACGAAATCGACCTTAGTAAGAAAAAAAAGAAAAAAAAAGGAAAAAAAAGAAAAAATGGCCGCTGTTTATAATTTATTTGTTCAATCGAGTTCGTCTCTCTAGAAATGGCACGCGCCTCTAGAACGAGCTTCTTCTTCCGTTCGTTCGCTCGAGTCAATGTCGATAGGGCAAAGAGGGGTTCGCGATAAATCACGATTGAGGATAGCTCGAGGTTGGCATCGCGCGAATATGGAACTGGTTGATGTATATGGTTTCGCGCTGAGTTTGACTGAGATGATGGTGTAGGCGACTTCGACAGGGCGACAAGGCGTAGACCCTAATGACGCAGTTGGCTGCAGGTTAGACGTGGGCAAAGGCACGATTTGGTTTCGAGACCGTTGTGGAGTGGCGATGAACGAAGAAGATGAGTCGTTGATGTTCATCTGGGAGGCTCGCGGCTATGGGATGTCACGCTGTGGATGTCGCGGCTATCGGCAACGACTTGGTGGAGGAAGATGTGATTCGTGTTCTGGTAGGTAGCAGTGGGTAGTTCAGTTGCGTCAATGGTAGAGGAGATATCTCGTGAGGTCGTGGGTTAGATCGATGGTGAGGACTTCTGCTTTGGTTTTAAATTAAATTTAAATATATCTAGTTTAAATAAATTATACATATCACAGTACTTGATTTAGCAGTAAGGCAGATCTGTAGCATTTTTATTCTTCGTTTTCAACTTAAATTAGATAATCTATATACATATATAAGTAATAGAAGGAACTATAGATTTTGAAAATATAAGACTTAAAAAAAAATGATGGATGTGGTGGTTGAACTGTTTCAATTTACTTATTTAATTTTTGAACTAAAAATAATTAGTTTAAGGTAATTTTTTATTTAAGAATTTAAATCAAATTATAAGTTAAACTAAATAAGTGAATGATAATAAATTGTTTGGTTTAAAGTTCAAGTGTTAACTAATTTATATAATATTTATATAAGGTCCGAATCCTGATGGAAACAAGCTGGGTTGGTATGGATTGCTTCAATAAAGTCAAAGGTGAGTAAATTTCACTCTGTTGGATTTCTATTTAAATTTAAATGGTTAAATTTAAATATTTGGTTGAATGATTGAATTGATTTGATATGTACTGTGAATTGATCATCTAGTGATTTTGGTTTTGGATGGTTCTCGAGTTAATTGTTGCTTAACTCGAAGTTTTGGGAATTTTAAATGTTTTAAACTTAAAACATAAATAAGAAAATGTTTTCGTTTTAAAGGTTACTAAAGGCTTAAGGATTTGTGATACATTAAATTAGTAGGGTAATTAAAATGGATAATTAATTAATTCAATTAATTAATGATTTGGGGTTAATTAATTTAGTAATTAAAGGTTTGAATAAATAATAAATTTAGTTGTAAGTTAATTAACTAAGTATAAGTAATTCAGAATAATCATTTGATGGTGTGATAAATAATTACTTAATGTAATTAATAAAATATAATTACTTTGTGAAATTAATCAAGAGATTAATTAAGGTAGTTAAGTAAGGAGTAATTAATTCATGAATGAAGTAAAATAAAAGATAGTTAATTATTTGGGATTAATCGAAAATGATTAATACTATGGTTTCATTAATATAATTAAATTTGATTAGGATAAATCAAAATATAATTGAAAATCCTTAAATTATATAATTAATGATGTAATCAAAGATTGATTAATTAAGATTGATTAATCCATAATAAGCGACTTAAGAAGTTAATTAATATAAGTAATTAAGGATTAATGTAATTAAAATAGTTAATTATTTCATGAAGTAATCAAGATTGCTTATGGATTTTGATTAAGAACAATTAATATTGTGAAGTTAATTTAAGATAATCACTCGAACGTAATTGAAGGATAATTAATCCAGGGTGATTAATTAAGATGAATAATGAAGGGTTGATTAATAAAATTGGTTTGGAATTAATTAATGAAGGAATTCTAAGTGATGGAGGTTTGAAATTCAATTAGAATAAATTGGATTGATTTGTATGTGATTAAGCTTTGCTTATGGATGATCGAATGGTATTGAATTCTTTGAATGAGTTGATATCTCTGATATGAGATGATGTGTATTTCATCTGTATAACTTGGGTTAGGATGACATGTGACTCGAAGAGGCCGGGATCGGGTATTGGGAAAATACCTGAAACCACTTCGAATTCTTATGAATTGATATGTGAGATTAATAAGTTGGAAAGAAACGTTTTAAGTGAACCGGACTATTTGATCTAAATTTTGGCACTTAGGAAACTTATGTGTGGAATAAGTTATGTCTATAACATATTATGGAATTGTAAAATTGGTTTGAGTTACCCTGGGTTCTATAAGTTGTATGCTTTGTATTCCATGTTGGATGGGTTTACCCATGCTGGTTTCCAGCTTGACCCAGGTGTTACTTTGATGTAATGCTTGTGTCAGACCGAGTATTACAGATTTTCATGTAGGTACGTTCTGGAGCTCAGGAGGTGAGCTGGATGGCAAGAGCGTATAGTATATTTCCGCTGTATTTATAATATTGTAAATCTGAGACATGATAATTGTATATATTCAGTGACTGTATAAATGTGAAACCCTGATGTGTATTAAATGTAATCGACAGATATAGTATTCTTTTGTACTGTTATTATTTATTATTATATTTTATCCGCTGCGAATGTGAGATGTTTGGTGTTCTGTTCTTCTTCTTCTTCTATCTCTTTCTTCTTTTCATAACTATCTGGAATTTTCGGGATCAGAAATTACGGGTTGTTATAGTTCCGATCTCAGAAGTCGACACTATTATATCCACGGTATTTGCATGTCGAGTATCCAAGTGCCGGAAAGATATATTGTAGGGGAATAAGAAAGAAAAGATAAAACGGAATACGTACATCAGATCAGAGTACACTAACATATCATCAGCCTGGACAGTTATAACAAAATGTCCTCTCACATATTGATACATATAAATAATCAATGCAGCGGAAATAAAATATACGTCAATACGTCTTGGAGGCATCCAGCTCGTCTCCTGAAGCTCCCAAGCATCCAAACTAGATATGTAAATATTCTCGGTCGCACCTGAACATTACTAGGAAATAACGTCTTGATTAGTCTGCTAAACTAGCATGAGAAAACACACCTCAAATGGATTTTAATGTTATAAAACGTTTTAAAATAAAGATATCTCGTAAAACCACGCTGCACATAAAAACAGACGGATTTTTACGTTAAGATAAGAAAAACATTTCTATAGAAAATCTTCTGATTTTATAATAATGTCCGGGGTTTAAAAAAATAATGAATCATAGTCGAAACAGCTACATTAATTAAATTTCAGCATAATAGGTACACAACTAAGTCCGAATGACACTTATTGTTGGAGAAAGGATTCCATCATTAATAATGTAAGGGTTTACTTTCTATACAGTACATCTCTATATAAAATGTATCGAGGCTGCTTTAATTTGCACCTCTGCTACTCAAGACCGGTCTACCCCTAAACAGATAATATCGAAAATGATCACCACTAGGTTGATGGCCGACAAACATACCGGGTCTCAAGCATACATACATAAACACACACACGCGCGCGCGCGCGCGCACATCCGATCTAGATCAGGTGGAGATCATACCATAATGGGAGCCACCCACATAGCCCTACGACATGTCCTTGCTTTGGTCATTTACTGGATGTGAGGCTTGAGCCTACGTTTACCTTTCATATTGCAATCCCACTAGGAATGCTAACATTGCCCTCCGACAACAATGCAACACCAGCATTCATCCATACAAGTTGTTCAGGATATGAACAAACCGAAGGCACTTCTTCTACTACATCTATTTTGGAATCACCTTAAGGATTAGTATCAAGTAACCCTTGCACTTCAAAGAGCACTATTTTCCATTATCTTTCAAATATTTCAGATTCGAATGCTTAAGTCGGTTCGAAGTGGTTTTCGGGTAATATATCTAATTTCGGTCTCTCCAAACCGACTGCGATAGTTTTAAACCAGGCCAATATTTGATAGTCGGTTATTTAACTATCAAACAATTTAACCAAATATTTAATTCCATAAGTAAAATAACACTGGTTAAGCACCAAGCAACCCTAAGTCTTTTTAACTAATTATTTCATTCATTAAAACAACTTTGTACATTCTTGTACAAAAATACTTTTACAAAGATATTTTTCATAAAACGTTCTTTATGCTTTTCAACGCTTTAGAAATATTCATATACTTAGCTCATTGGTATAAGTATATTCACAAAACGCTTATGAAAGATTCCACTTCCAAAAACACACCCATAGTTGGGTCAAAACCAATCTCACTTAAAAACAGAGATAACAATAACCCAAAATATTGTTTCTTTAGTGTTAAGTATAAAAAAAGAATGTTCCATACCACCGTAATTAAGAAGGTCGGTTAAGGAAATCAAACCTCTATTAAATATACTTTTTTATAAAATTCCTCTATTAAACTCCTTATAATTATAACTCGTTTTATGAAATATTATTTATAAAATCGTTTATAAATATTTAAAACATAATTACAGCCCCATTTTATAATCTCCAAATTTCTTTAATAACTCCTTTGTAAAACTCCTTTAAATTTTTTTTATTATAAAACCCTTTATAGAACTATCTTTTATAAAACATCACTAATAAATCTCTTTTTGTAAATTTCCAATTTATTTGTAACTCTTCTATAAAACTCCAAATTCAATTATAAAATTCCTTTTCCAAATTTCTACATAAATTTCAAAACCCTTTTTATAACAAAACAACAAATATAATCCAAACCTCGAATATAAAATAAACACCAAATATAATTATAAAACTCATCATTTTCATATATTAAGTAAATTCACTGCTGGAATTAATTATTCCAATCTATCAAAATGATGTTGATTTCTTTTCTATTGGAAGTTATTTATAAATCCATTTTATTATTTATAAACACTATTTATAAGACTATCCTCCATTTATAAATAATATTTATAAATCAATCCCTTTATACAACATTTTATACAACTATTCTCAAACATTTATTCCAAATATTTCTATCTTTCCTAAACGGAAAATCCCATCTAAAATAAAAGATAACACTTTTTAAATCCTTTTTGAAAATAAACATTTATCCCATGGAGACCTAATTTCGCGATTCTTTTCTTTCTGGCGGCCGTGTTTTGCACCTCCGCCTCTGACATTTCCTGGCTGCGATGCCGCGTCGTAAGAAGCTGCCTTCTTCGGCCCCCGCTGCTCTCAGGTCGAAGACCAGATCTGGAAGCTCCTTCCCAGTTCTGTCTCTGCCTTGTGCAATCGATCCTCTGGCTTACGAGCTTTCTCTGACATCCCCTCCGACAATTGGTACTCTCAGCTTCCAGGGTGAGCTGGGCGAGCTGGATTCAGCCCCTTCGAATCAAGCAATAGCTGCATCTGACCTCCAGATCTCTCTACCCGTTTCTGCGAGTGCCTTGCCAGTCTCAAGTAATATTAAGCCCGCTTTGTGTTATGCGCTGTCGCCATTGCTTGGCACTGCTGCTTGTCGCGTGTCCAAGCCTTGGACTGATGTTAGCATCCCTTTGCTTGGTTTGGACGTTGATACTGTCGAACAGTGTTTGTGTGGTGATAATATTGTGTCCCACAATGTTGAACAGATTGAAAATGTGGCAGATGTGAACCCCGAAGTAACTGCCAATTGGATAAATGATGAATGCCTAAGTTCTGCTTGTGGTAATGGTTGTGAGGCTGCTTTTGAAATTGACAGATCTGATATGGGTAAGCTTGGTTCTACAGCTGTGTTCAGCGTGGGCGGAGCTAGTGTTGACTTCCCTGTATTGCCCCATGCTGAGGATGCTCCATGTCCTATTGCTCCATTGTCGGCTTGCCCTAGATCTTGGTCATCACTTTTCAATTCTCTGCCGCGAAATGCTGGTGATTACAAACCAATTGAATTTGATATTGTCGAAGAAAATGGAGTGAGGATTCCTCCTCCAATGGTGATGCAAGCTGGTATTGACTTTTGGTCTGAAGATTCGGTCGGTTTCTTTATGGAACCAAATCACCGCCTTCATGATCCGGTGTCGGATTTGCGTAGGGCTTGGAAACTGTATGGAAAATTTCATGTTAAGCTAATCGACTCCATGTATTATATAAAGTTTTCCTCCGCCGATGATCATCGGCTAGTTCTTGGTGCTGAGCCTTCCTTTTTTTGCTGGTAGGCCCTTTATTATTACTCTTCGTCTTCCACTGTGGCGAGTGCCCGAGAGCAGGTGCTATCCATCCCTGTTTGGGTCTACTTTTCGCATGTCCCCTCTGCACTTCAGCCTTTGCATGGGTTGAATTGGTTAGCCTGCAGTGTTGGTAAACTGAAATGCTTTGACACTAATACTGTAGCCCGTGATAAATTGATGTATGCAAAGGCACTTATTGAGATATCCCCTTTTAAGCCTCTTCCTGCTACTATTCCTGCTCAGCTTGCTGTTGGGCATGTTGCGGAGGTCCGTGTTCGCTATGGTTGGGTTCCAGATATAAGCTCTTCCTGCCAATCTTTTGGCCATCTGGCGATCTCTTGCCTGCACCCCATATCAGCCGCTGCTCCTTTGACTATTGTATCCGCGACTGCCCCTAAGATCCCTCTTCCTATGCCTCCTCTCAGAAAATGGGTTCCTAAGGCTTCTTCTCAGGACGCTCCTCCTCTTGTGGCTCATTTATCTGTCCCGGTTCTGGCTCCTTGTACTTCACAGCCTGCTTCCCCTCCATCTACTGCGGCGCCTTCTGGTGATTCTGCGGTTCCTGTTCTGATTCCTGTTCCGCCTCGTTTGCCATTGGTCGCTGGTGATGTTTCTGCAATTCCTGTTGCTTCCCCTGTTCCTGGTCTGCCTTGTCCCTCTATTATTTGGGATGATGCTGAGAGGTGTTGGGTTGATCACATTTCTGATATGAGATTTAACCCCTTGGATGATTCTTTCTTTAGATTTGTTTCGGATGATCATCTGGATCTTAGATGCCTTTATTATAGACCGTCAGGTGACTCATTAGCTCTTGTTTTGGATGGTTATTTTGCGAGATCGAATTCTGTCCTACTTGCTGATACATCCAAGGAACGTTCATTCGTGTACACTTCTGATTCTGTGGCTTATGAACCTTTTCTTGTTTCACATTTCCGCCCATATGCTGGTCTGTTGGGGAATGTCCCTTTGGTGTCTTCCCAGGATTTTGTGGATGATGGTTATGCTTCCTCTTCAGAGGAGTAGTTTTTTTTTATATTCATATAGTAGTTGTGATTTGGCTATCACACTCCCGTGCTGTTTTCTTTCATTTTCTTAGTAGCTAAGGTGCTTTTACCTTTCTCTTGTACTTCAAATTTTTATTACGTTCATAATAAAAAGTGGACGGTCCACTATAAAACTGGCTTGCCTTGCAAAAAAAACATTTATTATTATAATAATTTTCTATAAAGACTATTCCAAAATAATTATTAAAACATTTACTTATATATATATATATATATATATATATATATTAGAAAGAACAAATAAGGAAGTTGAAATAAAAATAGAGAGGTTGTAATACTCTTTTTAAATAAAATATAGTAAAAATTCAAAAAAGTCATATTTAATAATATTTTCCAAAATGAATCTGTTTTCAAATCAAACAGCATATAATAGTATTTTTAAAATGCTATATCGAGGACAATAGTTACTATAGCACTTAACCGATGCTATTGCTACGATTTTCTATAAAAAGGTTCAATTTTTAACATATGTCAGAGTGACAGCCAATATGGCCAAACAATCAAATTTCGACATTTAATAATCTATATAACGACATGACTAAAATAAATCGATGGATCTATAATAGGAAAACTAAAATAGCAATATCGATAAATCCAGATTTCTCTACTAAATGCCTGTGATATCCTGGAAATTTTAGCAATATCAATTTAATAATCTGTATTTAAAATTAAATTGATTTGATAAAGTTTTGTTAATAAAATTAACATGATTTAATAATTCAATTAAATAGATGTTTAATTGATGAATTTTATCTTTAAAAAACCAATAAAATGTTTTCCTATTTATAATGTGTGTATATATATATATTTATATATATTGTAGATAGATAAGTTTTGATTGAAATATAATAAACAAATAAAATCTTGTTTTTAAATTCTAATATTCATTTTGATAACTTGAATTATATAAGAAAATTTAAAATACCATTTAAACATTTAAACATTAATTCATCTAAATAAGTTAGACAAGTGATAAGATAAGTAATTTATGATTTCTTTTATAAATGATTTAAATTAATAAATATGTTATTTTCAAAAAAATAATAAATGTATAAGTATATATATGTTTTAAAAGACAATATCATTTTTAAATTTAATATGTTAATATAAACTAGTTTTTAAATTGGTTTTTTAAAATGTATGAATAGAATTGGGAACTTGAATTAATTTTGAATTCAAATAAATAAACATATATAAACCTTGTAAGTAAGTTTCGACTTTTATATAAATTGTTTCACTTTATTTTCTTTAAAAAGAAATCCATAAACATTTACATATGAATATAATTTATACATAAGTATTTAATAAATAAAGAAAAGAGTTTATTTACCTTTTAAAATAAATAAATAAAAACAAATAAAATTCATTTATAAAACACATGTAAATATATTAAGAGGTATGGTGACAAGTGTAGTTGAATTAAATAAGTAATGTAACAAGTGTCCTTCTTATTTTGATTTTTCTTTTAATTCTTAATAAATCAATTACATTCATATAAAATATGTTTTCTTCACTCTCATTCTTTTCTAAATCTTCATTTTTTCAAAGTTAAGAAGAGAAATATTCTCAGCTGAAACAAATCATGCTATATTACTCAAACCAAATCAATATCTTGAATCTATTTCAAATCCCTCTTCAAATCATTTTACAAATTTCCATATACAAATCTGAAATTCATTTTTTCAACATCCTCCTCAATTATAAATCTGTAATCCGCTGTATAAAATTTTAGATCATGCAAACTGTTAATCCTCAAGTTCAAAGGAAATAGCCTGCACCTGAAATTGATTTCAAAAGCATAATGAAAAAGGCTCTGCATTTCAACATTCTGGTAATCAAAAATAAAGCGCCTGCATGCAAGTTTCTAAACCAAGCTTATGTCTCTGCATGCATCTTTAAACCTGGGAATGAAAAATGAAATCTGGAAATTACTCCTCAAAACAAAATCTGAAATTCCATTCAAAATGAAAAGCCTGCATTTAGAGAATAAAATGGGCTCTGCATTTTTTGAATTTGGGAATCAAGTATGTCTGCATACAAGTGCTAACAACTAGTTCAAAGTTCAAATGGCCTTCAAGCCTGCATACAAGTCTTTAACAGCAAGCAATTCAAGTTTTATCAAAGATTCAAAGAAGTAGAAGTTTTCTCTGGAAAATCTGTGCTCTGCTTCATCACAGTATCATGTGAGTAACTTCTCTTTCTCAAAATAAATTTAAGTATAATCTGTTGCTTGTTTTAGGACTGAAATGAACATGCTTTGTTTATATACGTGATAGTATGTTAAATAGTGTGTTTATGAGTAACATATTGTTTAAAATTTAAGTATAAATTGTTGCTTGACTTATGACTAAAATAAGTATGTTTGTAAGTAACATTACAGTATTAAAACTTAGTTAAAAATTAAGTTGCCAAATCATTTATGAAACTAGTATGTTTGTGAATAACCTCACAGATTTAAAATTTAAGAATGAAGATGATTGCATACTTGTTTGTCTGTGATGAAAATTGAATTCTTGTATGTGTGTTTTCTGTGTGGATTGGTTTGAACATAAATACAGATCTATGTATTGCAGTTTTTGTTTTTTTTGTACTAGAGGCATATTTAGTAAAACCTAAATACACTTGAATCTATCTGTAATAATACATGAGATCTAAACAATGTATGCTTATACTGTATGTATAAATTATGGTTAAGATTTGTTCATGAACAAAAGGAAAGAAAAAAATAATATACCTGTAGTTTCTGGAAACAGGTTATAACAAAGTAAATTAAAATCAGACAAATCCAATTTGATTGATAGTTCAGGTGTTTGAATCAAAAGTTAAAACTAAATTGTGATTATTCAAAAACAAAATTGCGAATTCTTTGAAGATGGATTTATGTGTATTGCTGTTCTATCTGGAAAAGGGGAAGCTGTAAACCTAGTTTTAGGCAAGGCAATAATTTGATCAGTGGGAAGACTACAGGTGACCGAGTGCCTTTGTTTTTGGAGAGATGGATGATGGGGTAGTGAAGAGGACATGGTCGGAGTCCCAGAGTCACTGATGACCAGAGAAGGAGGAACGAACGATTTTCCAGGTTTGGGGTTTGAATGTAAAACTATCAGTATGCTTCAGTTTGGGTTTGGGATACTCAAATTTGATTTCGTGATGATTGTGCGAATCTGATGGTCGTGGATGGATATGTGGGTGAGCGTCGACTTGCTTGATGTTTGGGTGGTGGCCGGAGGTGGCCATGGCCTCCGTGCACATGCACGGAGCAGAGGGAAATATCAGGGGAGTTTTAGGGTTTGCAGTAAAAATTTTCTTGGATAATACTCGAGTAATTTGAGTCTTGACTCGAAGTAATCTTTGGTTTTACTCGAAGTAAATAGAGGGGGAACTCGGGTTGCTTTCTGAAATTACAGGTTTATGAAAACCTGTAGTTTTAATTTTAAGATTTGTTTTAAAATCTTAATGCAGGGTTCTGAAAACAGAATTTAAGTCAAATTTAAAATTTGAATTTCAAGTGAGATTTGAATCCAGGTTTGAAATTTTAATTTAAACTTTTTAAATTAAAATATTTAAGCAACTTTTAAAAGGGTTTAAATAATTGAATTTAAAGTTGAAGCTTTAAATTGAAATAGAAGATTTAAACATAAGTTTAATTCTGGAAACAAGATTCAAACTTGAATCATGTTTTGAAAATAAAAGAATTTTTTTTTTAAATTTTGAAATGTTTAAACAACTTTTGATATTGAATCATAATTTAAATATGATTAGTATCTTAAATAAATATGGATTTTGATTCCTTGTATAGAATGAGAAATTATGTAGCATAAGTTTTAAAGGTTTTAAAATGATTTTAACACTTTGATGAGGTTAAGTTTGGTTTCTTTTTAAATCTAAAATTTAAAATGAAATTTGGAAACAAATTCTAAAGTAAGTTGTTTTAAATTACTTTGTTAATGATAAAGTAATCATTAAAAAGAATGTTTTTATTTTAAAGTAAATCAAAGATTTAATGACTATGATTCCTTAAATTAATAAGGTAATTTAAAAAAAAAGATAATTAATTTATTTATTTAATTAATTAAGAATTGGAATAAATTAATTAAGGATTAGTTAAGTAATTAAGATTAATTTAATTTATAATTAATATTATTAATTTAAGTTAATTACTTAAGAAGGTAATTAAGAATTTATTGATAAGTTAATGAGGTCATTAACTGGAATTATTTATTAATTAATTAATTAATGTAATTAATTTTGATAATTAAATGGATTAATTAATTTAATCAATTATGGAACTTGATTAAGTATGATTACTTTATGGAAAAATTAAAGTTATTAATTACTTATTGTAATTAATTTATTAAATTGATTAGTTTAAATTAATTAATTAAGTTTAATTAATTTGGAATAATCATTGAATGGTTTGGTAAGAAATCAAAGATGAATAATTACTTAGAGAAGTAATTAAGATAAGTAAATTATGAGAAGTAATTAATTAAAGTTGAGAAGAGTTTTGAGATTAATTACTTGTGAAATTAATCTAAGGGAAATTTCTTTATGAAGTAATTAATGAATAATTACTTAGTGTAATTAATTTAAGTAATGATTGATTAAGTCTTTTGGAAAGTAATTAAGTGATGTAATTAATTAAGGGAATTAATTACTAATGAGGTAAATCAAATGTGATTAATAAATATAATTAATTATTAAATGTAATTAATTTAGAAGTAATTAAGAAAGTAATTGAGGTTAGTTAATTACTAAAAGTGATTAATAATTTGTTTTAATTAAGGTTAATTACTTAATGTAATTAATTTAAATAAAGTAATTAATTTAAAATGTAATTAAGGATCATTAACTAATATAATTAATGATGTAATTAAGGATTAATTAACTAAGATTAATTAATTAATGATAAGTGATTAAGGAAGTAATTAATTAATGTAATTAATTAAGGATTAATGTAGTTAATTATAATTAATTAATTAATGATGTAATTAAAGGTTAATTACTGATTTCGGTTAAGAATAATTAATTTATGAAATTAATTAAGGATAATTACTTGTATGTAATTAAAGGATAATTAATCAAGGGTGATTAATTAAGGTAATTAATTTGAGGATAATTGATTGATTTGTAATCAATTTAAGGGTTAAGCAAGCAAGATTTAAATGGTGAAGTAATTAATTTAATTTATTTTAAATTAATTAAAGATAAGTAATTAATTTAATTCACTTTAAATTAATTAGAGATAGTGGTAATTAATTTAATTCATTTTAAATTAATTATAAATGGTGTGATTATAGATCCTTGCTTATGAATAGATGATATGGTTTGACTTGGATGGTTTGAATCTCAGACATGAGATAAATAGTGTCGTGTGTTATGGATGCATTGGTTGCACTGTGATGGTATGAGTTATCTATGGGTGATGATAATGTAGATTATCAAGTTATGATGATGATGTAGATTACTTGTTTATGATAATATTGTTGATTATCTATTATGATGATGTGAAATATTTATCTGTAAGTATATAGATAGTTTTAAATTGAATTGTGTTTAAACTTAAAACAACTTGGACCTAAAAGACACGCTTTGGATTTCGATGAGACCGGGATCGGGTTTCCATATTTGGAATCCGAAAACCACATCGATTCCAATTAACGTTAGGTAGTTAATCCAAATGGAGCAAGTGAAGACTCGAGGTGTAAGGGCTATACGTCAGTATAACTATGTGGGTGATTCTGTAATGAGTTTGACGGAATAGTGCTTATAGATTCGAGATGGTGAATCAGAGTGCAAGGGCTATGGTCGTTGACTCTGAGGGTGATTCCAATAATGAGTGCAACGAGATAGTGCCTTCAGTTTCGTTCGAACCCGGAACGAACTTGTATGGATTGAATGCTTTTAGAACATCGTCAGGTGGACGATGAGCATTCTAAGATTTGATATCCTACAAAGGTAATCGTAGCCTCAAGCCTCATCAACCGGGAATGGCTAAAACAGGGGAGGTGCAGCAAGGCTTCGTGGGTAGCCCCCACTTGAGAGCAAGATTGATCCCTGTCTAGAAGTCCCTTTATAATCGGCTGTGTGGGGCGGTTGAATCGCGACAACTGCCGGGGTTGTCTTGTTCGGAACTGTTCAGTAAGGAGTGGGTCCGGCCTTGTGTTGCAGGGGAGTTAGGGTGGCTCCTCGGTACGGTGATCTAAGCCACGTACTGTGACGGGCGGTACCCCAGTAGCCCTGCCATTGCATGGAACCCACAAATCCAATAAGTGCCAACGGTTTTGATTGTATTACCCACTTTTGTGGCTAGTAGCTGGAATTTAATCATGTAACAATTTCGGCTATTTCATATTTATTTGAAAACCCTAGACACTATTATAATATCATCGGATTTCCTATCAAATGTTTTGGTTAGCTTAACGTAAAAACTTTTCCATGTTTATGTGTGGGAAGTCTTACGTGATACCTTTCATTTAAAAGGTTTTTGAAAGTTAAGCAACTTTAACCTGTTACTCACACCAGACCCATGTCTGACCCGGAGTTTATTTTTGTTTTTCATAAACTCTTGGGTACTCAATTTTTTACGAGTAGCCAAGGGATTCATGTTAGCTTTGACGAATTGTGGAGGAGCAAATGGAGCAGGAGGCTTCTGCGTTGTAGTTATCTAGTAGTCCGCTGTGTTTGGTATCTCTGAGTTAGTTGTGATGTTGTTTGAGTTGTATTGTATTGAGTTGTATAACTAGACAGGTGTTTATAACTGTCTAGTATGTGATGTATAATCTATGTACTCTGATAATGGTTGTAAACTATGTAATATTTATGTTATTAATATAATTTATTCGTTCCGCTGTTTAGGTTCTGATGTGTTGTTTCTTCTTTCTTCTCTTTCTTTCTATTCTCTATCCCTTTCTTTCTTATTAGCGATGCGACTTTCTGGAGATAGGAAGTCAGGTCGTTCTAATGCCTGTATTTAAAATTTAAATGTCAATAGCTTTTTGAAAGCGGATATTTAACCAAATAAAAAAAAAATCATCCAAACACAAACATTAAATTTTATCTACTGTATATCATACTGATTATCCAAAAATATGAGTTATAATCACCGAAACTCCAATTGGCGCCGAAGCGTTCCGGTTTGAACTAAAATTGAACGACGTCCAATTTTAATCCAAATTTCACTGCCGCCAAATTCAACCAAATCAACTCGATCGCGTAACCTTCGCTATTACGAGCGTAATGCAAGAAGTTTCGTCTCGATTGGACATCGTATGAGAAAGTTATTGCATTTATAAGTTCTTGAATTAACTAAATAATTTTAAATTAGCTAAGTACAATTTAAACTATGATTTACCCTCTAAAACCCTTCTACCACTTTCATAATCTCTCCCGCCTAAAATAGTAAGCAACCCATCCATGGCTGAAGCTTCTCACCACCCTACCGCGAGCTACGAATGCCAAAAACCACCAACGTCTTGGCCAAACATCTCCTCTTTGAATTCTCCATTCACTAGACCCCATCATCCAAAGCCCGCATCTCCCTCCAAAATCGCGACATGGCCATTCTCCCCCGTAAGTGTTGGTCACGTTCTCCTGTAAGGCATCGCACTCTAGAATTTCGACCACCAGCTGCTCTCCGACACCCCAAGTCTAAAACAACCCTCCGTTTGCTTTCACGTCGACTACAACTCCCAAATATCCAAATCCTAGGTTACTCTCCCTCACGTCAAATTGTCGAGCTTCATGAATCACGATCACAAAATTGAAATAGGTATAGAAACGTAGATCTAGCCAAGATAAGCTTAAGGAAACTAGTTTTAGAATTTTTCATTGAGTAAAACATGAGAATTTGATTTTTAAAGTTTCCAATTTCTTTTTTATTATTTTTTATGGAATAGTGGAAAAGAATGAAAAGAGAAGTGGCGTATTGTGTGATTTTACTTAAGTGTTTGGTTTATATTTAATTTGCGATTTCCCGCATCTAGCCTCATAGATTTTTGTTCCAGTATGAACAATGAACGATAAAATAAAAATACAATCGCGCTTAAAACAATGACGTGACCCCAAAGCAATAATAATATATACCGATTTACTAATTCTGTAAAATCACAAAAACACCGTCGTTTGCCGAAAACTCGTCCAATGAAAAATTAAAGAATTTACGAATTAAAATTTATGGAAAAACCAAATAAATTTAATGAAAAATACGTGAATAAAAATCGACTCGTTATATTAAAAATAAATATTCTTATTATTTATTTGAACCATTTATTATTGCAAATGAATTTGCAAAAGAAATTCACTATTATTATTTATTATTTCAATAGGAGTTAAATAAGACCATTAAATCCATTAAATAATTATTCAATTTAAAATAAGATATTTAAATTACTATTCAAGTTTTTAATTCACAATTCGAATGTCTAAGTAATCCATATACTTGAATTCAGGTTTTAAACTTTAAAAACCAATTAAACATTCAAAATCTAATGGTCAAAATTCAGGGTTGTTACATTCTTCCCCCCTTAAAGGAATTTCATTCCCAAAACTCCCAAAGTAAGAAAAATGCCTCCAAACTTTTAAACTTTTTGAATCAATTAGTTGAAAGGATTACTAAATTCCTATGTCTTTTAAAGTAACAGAAAATTTTGACAGCGTCTCCTTTGTGCGGCTTAATTGGAAAAACCATACTTGCCCCAACAGGCCTAAAGCAACAAAGAAAACAAAAGTAAAGTGGACTCCCATATCCAGAGCATAAAACCATCGGACCAAAACAACAATATAAACGTGTACCTATTAGTCGGGCAATCAAACTATACTCATGAAATCAAAACATTAACTAGCCTTTGCTTCCACGAACTTGCACCTCATTTACAATTGCCATCAAACCATATAACTTTCATTTCTAATATCAAAAGCATATAATTATAATAAAGCCCGTAAGATGCACATATATCATCCGTACGCAATATCAAATCTGATCGCTCGCTCGACAGCACAAATTTCACTTCCGAACTAATATCGGTCACTCGACCACTCTAGTGCAAACTTCAATCCATTTTCTTGATTAGAAACCTCTGTTCTCCTTACATAGCCACCAAGCATGATAGAAAACTTTAAATTCAAATCTTAAATCCATATCCAGTGTTTGTCGTCAATAATCGAGTGAAAAATCCTACTTGGATCGGTGTAAATAACCTCAAAATCGTGTACTTGAATTTGATCAAGAAAGTTATGCGACTAGAATTATCTACGTACAAATTATATATTTATTCCATTAGTTTTTCTTAATTCCACCAATTATTATTTTTATTCATATTCATTTTTAATCACAATTAATTTCCTAATAGTATTTCTTTTAATACTAAAATTCATTTACAAACCATTTCATAAAATCATTTCATTTAACTTTTAAGTTAAATTTCATTTTTTTTGACTCAAGTTCAGAAACAAACAATACTCTTTTACATCCTAAGAGTATATACACAAATTTGATTTGTTTTACTTAGCCAGGATATTCGACAATTTTTTATTTATTTAGTATCTTCTCAAATTTTTAAGTCACAAAACTTAATTTCTTATAATTTCTCAACAAAACCTAACTTCAATTCATAGTATCCCAGAAGTTTCGACTATCCAAAATCGTCGAAAATTTCATTTAATTTCAATAAATGAAAATTTCCTAACAACATATCAAAACAATATGCACAACTAAATTGGCCTAATGGATAGAATACAAGAGTCTAAAATATTACCTAACTATTTCAAGATTTAAACACCGGTTTTACTTTGAAATAAAAATAACATACATTTCCTTTATATATATATATATATATATATATATATCAAATCATACTTTCAGATTTTTAAAACAATTTTTTTATCAAAACAAACTTCTATAGCAAATCACTATGGTAGCAATTTCCTCATTTGGAAACTCAAAAATTAACACTAATGATGCCGCAGTCATCACCAGAATTATTTACACGCTGCCAAAGTGAGTTCAGTGATTTCTTATCTCTTTTAAATTTCTGTTTAAATGTTTTTTATTCATATATACTTCCAAACAATACTATTATTATCTTCCCCAAAAAATTTGAAAAAAACAATTTCTAGAACACCTGAATTTAAATTCTCAAATTCTCAGTTTAAGTCCTTATTTATAAACTATATTTATAAACCATACTTATATCCTTTCACTTCTTATACAAGATCATTTCACAACTGTTTATCTTTGTATAGATCAAATAAAAAACCTTTATTAAAATTAAAATTTTAATCCAACCTTATCACCAAACGCCTTATAGTCAAACTATGAAACTGAAATCATAAGATATTCATGTTTAATTCAACCAAAACAATAAATGCTCACAAATTATCCGAGTACAATTAATCAACAATAAATTATAATAATCGAATATTATCATTCTCTAACAGCCTGACACACCTTATATATCAATATTAATTTCTGAAAATTATCCTTTATATATAATATAATTTAGGCAAGATTATTTCATTTATCTAATTTAAAACAATATTGTATTGATTTGCCTTGTTTGAATGTTTAGAAATCCCTATCGATACAGTTGTATCTTTTGTACCCGACCAGAATTCTAAGCCACTCATCAGATAAATCAACACAATGTAAATCATTTTTATAGCATTAACAAATATGTGCTCATGCACATACACACTCAAACTCATCCTAGGGTCTCACTTACCCTATCTTAAATAAGTTTACTCCACCAAAGCTTAGTAGTTCGCTCAATCTAAGCTCTGATACCACCTATAATGACCCGCCATTTCAAATCTCAGAAGTCGACACTAATACATCCACGGTATTCACGTGTCAAGTATCCAAGTGCTGGAATAAGAGATTGTTAGGGAAAAAGAAAGAAAAGACAGAACATAATCTCACATTGTGACGAGTAACATATAATATCAAATAGATTTGTATGCGAGAAAGAAAACTATAATACAGATGTATCAAATCAGAGTACACTAATCCATCATCAGCTTGGACAGTTATAACAACCCATCCACATAAATGCTGATACATATAAACAATCAATGCAGTAGAAATAAAATATACATGAATACGTCTTGGAGGCATCCAGCTCGTCTCCTGAAGCTCCCAAGCATCCAAACTAGATCTCTAAATATACTCGATCTGACCCGAGCATCATTAGAAAATAACGCTTGGATCAGTTTGGTAAACAAGCATGAGAAAACAGACCTCAAATGGATTTCAGTGTTATAAAAACTTTCAAAATAAAGGTATCTCGTAAGACCACGCCGCACATAAACATGGATGAGTTTTTACCTTACGGTAACCAAAACATTTCTATGATATAAATAGTTTCGAGTAGTTCATAAATATTAAGTTCATATAATATAAAGTACTAACTTAATAAAACAATAGATAAATATCTTTCATTATACTAAAATACACATAATTTAAACTTTAATCTTGACAAAAATTGGACAGATAATTTTTGGATGCGTATCTTTTTGTATCTATACCCGCATCCGCATTCTTTTTTTAGGATATCGGATATTTATCCCCTTTTTGGATAAGGATGCAGGCAGATTTTGGATTTTTCGGGTATCCATTGACAGCCCTATTTTAAACTCAAATTTGAAAGTAAGTTAGTTTCAATTGGATAATATCACTGGTTACACTTTTATAGCTATATATACACTAAATGAACCCGATAACTGTAATTTGCATATCAATTTGGATGATTCAAATTATATATTTATCTTTATCTTTACTACTAATAATAAGAATTCCATGAACTAATTCAACGGTGGTTTTTTGAATTACTAAAAATACCCTTTGGTAAAAATCATTAATTGTTGCTTCTTATTAAGGCCCAAGTCATTGTTAGATCCAACTCCTTCGTCATTCCTATTCCCTTTAGCCACCCCGCTCTTTCTAAATCTCTAAATTGAATCCACGGCCCCTCCACCGTTGAACTCAAATAGAAATCTCACCCCCTATCACCTTCCTTTCCGATCGCAGCACACGATTCACTAAGGGCTATTTCCTAATCAGTCCACACTGCAACGACCTTCCTCTAACTCCATGCTTCTTTCCTCCGCTGTTTACTACTACGATACAGGTATTGCTACATATTGATTCATTTATTTCTACCAACTTCGTTCGAGATTTATGTAATAAATTAACTCTTATACTTTCCATCGCCGTTCTGAATTTGAATCCTAACTGCAGCTACACAAGGAAGTACTTATTTATATTTCTACCGACAAAAAATATATGCTTTAGACTTCTATACCGAATTGAATTGTATTTCTATACCAGTTGATAAAATGATGACATGGTATGTTATTCCAGTGTTGGTTGGTACTACACATTTAGGAGATTAAAAATATACATGTATATTTTTTTCCCGAAGCAAATATAAATATTTCAAACTGACATGTAATACTTTTCATCGCATTCACACACATTCTAGCACGAAAGTGAGCTGCTGGTCCCATTTCATCATAAACAACAATTGTGCACCCATGTCCTGGACTACTGTGTACTGCAGTTGGCATGTTTAAATTATATAGACTAGCTTAACATGGATATTCTTCTAGGTAATAATATATTATTCATAGATTACATGCTCACATCCATCTTATAGTGTAGCTGGATATAGATACCATAAGCCATGCAATAATGCACATTCATATTTTAATTTGGAACATCAAACATCCATCCATTACATTAAGAACCCTATTCATAGTATGTATTGTATAAAAGCGAATGTTCTGTGCCTATTATCTGTACTATTAATAAAAGAAATTTAATCCACACATTTCCAACATGTTCTTTTGGTATTCCAAAAATACCCTTGGTTCCCACAAAATATAGTGTGTATGCTAAGTAAATAGTAGGAAGATGGCAAGGGAAAAGGGTGACTTTGGAACTAACTACTGGGTTGATAGACTGTAGTGGGCGACCTGAGCTCGGGTCCATTGGTAATTTGCTGGCTTCTTCGGATTTTAATGCCACTATCTTGGTGCTGGTGGCACAGAGTGGTACTGTCGACAGTCCTAGAAGGAATTATTTGCAACATGCGGCTGATTAAAGAAGTAGGATGACTTAATAGCAGTAACATGGTCAGAAAAATATTATTACTTATTTTAGCATATGTTAGTGTTATGAAAATAGTAGCGCTTCGCGGAAGCTTTTATCAACGGATCTTTGTCACCCAAATCACAAAGAGATAACTTGGATTGAAAACAAGATGGAATTGAAATCAAAACACAATAACACAAAATATTCCTCCCAGTCACCCACTTTATTGATTCACTAAAATTTTGTTTACAATTAATAGAACAAAGGTAAAGTAAACAAAATACAATTGAATCAATAACCAAATTAAGAAAGAGAGCAAATATCTATATGGCTAAAATTGTTGGAGAAAAAGAACAAAGACGAAGAAGAGAAAATTAGTAAATAGATTTTTCACCACACTTTTACCCTCTCTTCTAGTCCCTATTTATATAATTAATTACTTAATACCCAAGTTAACATTAGATGGCAAAAAATAATTTGAGAGAGAGAAATAAACATACTCAAATATGCCTATTAATTACAGGAAACAAAATCTTCTCTTTCTTTCTTTTGCATATTTATTTCCCTCTATATGTGATTTTGTATCACCAAAATTTAACACTCCACCTTGATGCAAAATCACATATCTCCAACATATCAAGTATGCCATATCTAGATCTATTACAAATCCCCATATCTCAACCACACTAAATTACAAACCTCAACCACCGTCTGCAAGTGATGCATCTCCTACATGCGGTGCACCACACAAATCCGGTCCCAAAAATGTTTGTAATACCACAAAGATCTTCGTCTTGTCTTTGTGGATTTTGCAATTCGACACCCATCTATCACTCGATCTGAGCTCATTACCTGATCTCTATCGATTCCTCGAGCATCATCAACATGAAGACCCCTGTCTAAAATATGATCCTCAATGCTAAGCAGTGACCACATTAACCTCTCCCCCTTGTTGTGGATTAGGTCCTTCAAACGTCACTCGCTTTCCATTGTCGACTACAGAACCAACCGAGCTATAAAGGTTTCATTCTTCCAATACTCCTCTCATCCTTACACGACCACCTTTCTTCACTCTCAAAACTACACCTTGAGTCTCATAAGTGCAACCACGGCGATCCAACTGGCCAAGAGAAATAAGATTATGTGAACAAGTGGGTACATGTCACACTCCAGAGACTTCTCTAACCACACCATCATGCATACGAAAGCAGAAAGATCCAATACCACAAATCGGTAGTTCTTCTCCATTGGTTGTTCTAATCATGCCGACACTCCTCTCATAAGAAGAAAAACAATTCACATACCTACAAATGTGAAAACTGGCTCCAGGATTCATCTTCCAAGGCTTATTTTCACTAAGGAGGACATCATAAGAAGCATCACTATCGGTACCTTCAGCAAAACCTGCATGTGCATCACCACTAGCATGACTATGCGCAGCCTTTTTCTGATCTCTTTTATAAGCATAACCCTTGCTGCGTATGTGGCCTTTCTTATTACAATAATGACAAGTGATAACACCTTTACCATTAGCGTCCTTCTTCTTCCAAATTGTATCTTTCTTCGAGTCCCTTGCCACCATAGCCACACTTTGAATTGATTTCATACCTGACCCTTTTCTTCTAAGCTCCTCATTCAAAAGACTGCTTCGAACAATTTCCAGAGAGATAGTTCCATTATCATTGGATTTACTCAATGAAAAAACCAAAGTTTCCCAACTTTTTGAAAGCGAACTTATAAATAAAAGAGCTTGTAACTCATCATCAAAATTGACCTTCATATTTTCCAATTGATTTATTACATCTTAAAATTCATTCAAATGCTCTACAGCAGACTTCTCTTCATCTGATCTCAGTTGTACCAATTTTCGAACCAGAAAAGCCTTACTAGTAGCACTCTTTGACTCATACAAAGATACCAACTTGTCCCACAAAGCCTTCGCGGATTCACGACTAGCAACATGATGGAAAACTGAATCATCAAGATACTGGCGAATCAAAGCAATCGCCGTCTTATCCATCTTCTTCCATTTTCCCTCATCTACATCAGAGGGCTTCTTTCCATCTCCATCAATCGAATCATGAAGATCGTTGAGGTATAGAACATCCTCCATCTTAGGCTTCCAAATACCCTAATTTTACCCATCCAAGATAGCCATCTTTGAAAATGAAATCATATCTGACATCAATAATTTTTCAAACCAAAATTACTCTAAGCTTTGCGATGATCTGTGCTTCCATACCAAACTGTTATGAAAATAGTAGCTCTTTGCTGAAGCTTTTATCAACGGATCTTTGTCACCAAAATCACAAAGAGATAAATTAGATTAAAAACAAGACAGAATTGAAATCAAAACGCAATAACACAAAATATTCCACCCAACCACCAACTTTATTGATTCACCAAAATTTTGTTTACAATTAATAGAATAAAGCTAAAGTAAACATAATACCATTGAATCAATAACCAAATTGAGAAAGGGAGCAAATATCTATATGGCCAAAATTGTCGAAGAAAAAGAACAAAGATGAAGAAGAGAAAATTAGAAAATAGATTTTCCACCACACTTTTACCCACTCTTCCAGTCTCTATTTATATAATCAGTTACTCAATGCCCAAGTTTACATTAGATGGCAAAAAATAATTTGATTAGGCAATTAGAGAGAGAAATAAACATACTCAAATATGCCTATTAATTGGAGAAAACAAAATCTTCTCTTTCTCACTTTTGCATATTTATTTCCCTCTATTTGTGATTTTGTATCACCAAAATTTAACATAGGTTAGAACTGATGACCCGAATGAACCGTATTTTTAAATATAGGTTGTAATTTTTCATTAATATCTTTTGAACTTTTATGTACTGTATTAGATTGTTTAGCAAACACAGAAATCTTAAAAAAAAATGTAGAGAAAGGTTATATTGAAAGGTGAAAATTACAAATAAGATGACATAACAAGGTTTACCATAATCCTGAATCCATGAATAAACTATTGATGTTTTCTAGCTACTTCCTTTTCCTTTCTATTTTTACGTATACGCATTTGCTCAAACACTTCTACGGTTTCCGCAAATAATAGTAAAAAACCAGCCATATCTTTGAGCTTGGGTAGGGAAAGACAACACGAGTCAATGTTATTCACTTGAAATATACTAATTTATCAATAATATAAATGGTTTAAGACTCGATAAATATACAAGATATAATGCTATGAAGTTTTTCAACGTTAGGTCGGTTTTTAGGATTTGAATTGGATATTTTTCGAAATTGATATTTTCCTTAACCTGGCAAATCCATTTGTTTATCTCCCACTAACAACATATTGACTTCGATGACAAGTGATTCTTTTCGTTAGGTAAATAAGATCACCAATACTCTTTCTATCAATCTCTAACATTAACTTTTTAGTATACTTTTATCCAGATTGAACAATAAATTTATGTTGACCTAGTGAATCTTTTAATATTATCAGCATATTTTACCTCAATGCGATGGTTTTTAGGATTTGAATTGGGTATTTTCAAAAATTATTTTTCCCTTAATCCGGCACATCCATTTGTTTCTCTCCCACTAACAATATACAGTTGACTTTGATGACAAGTGATTCTTCTTGTTATGTAAACGAGTACATATACACATCCAGATGGGCCAACATTTGATCACAATGTGCATGCATTTTTAGTTGTAACCGTGGAAGTAGATTTGATAGTAGCGTCCTCATACTTGAACTCCGCCTAGGCAGAAGTCATTATTTTTTTCAAATTGCAGTAACTTCTTTACGCTAACTCGGAATCATACGAAACTTCGAACGATAACCTTCCATCTAAATTACGAACAATATGGAACACTCAAATACTTTAGCTTATGAACTTATACCGTAGTTCTCCATGGTGATTAAAAGTTTTACTTAGAAAATAACAGGTTATATCTCCATATTTGAACTTCGCCTACGCAGAAGCCGCTATTTTTTTTTGTTCATACTACAATAACTTCTTCATATTAACTCGGAATCGAGCGAGACTTCGATCGATGAATTCCCACTAAATTATGGATTGTATGGAACACTTGGATACTTCAGGTTATGAACGTATACCACAATTATCCATGATGATTAACAGTTTTATTTAGAAAATAACAGGCTACATCCTCATACTTGAACTCCCCGTAGGCAGAAGCCGCTCTTTTTTTGTTCAGACTGCATTAACTTTTTCATACTAACTCGAAATCAGGCAAGACTTCGACCAACGTACTCTCATCTAAATTAAAAACAATAAGGAACACTCGGATACTTCATCTAGTGAACATATACCGTAGTTCTCCATGGTGAGTAACAGTTGTAGTTAGAAAATAACAGGTCACATCCCCGTATTTGAACTTCGCCTAGGCAGAAGCTGCTATTTTTTTTCATACTGCAATAACTTCTTCATACTAACTCAGAATCGAGCGAGATTTCGACCGATGAATTCCCACGTAAATTATGACTGTATGGAACACTCAGATACTTTAGCTTATGAACGTATGCCATGATTCTCCATGGTGATTACTAGTTTTACTTAGACAATAGCAGGCTACATCCTCATATTTGAAATCCCCATAGGCAGAAGCCGCTCTTTTTTTATTCAGATTGCGATAACGTCCTCATACTAACTTGGATTCAAGTGAGACTTCAAAGGACGAACTGCCATCTAAATTTCAAACAATAAGGAACATTCGGATACTTCATCTAGTGAACGTATACCGTAGTTCTCCATGGTGACTAACAGTTATACATAGAAAATAACAGACTACATCCCCCTAGTTGAACTCCGCCTAGGCAGAAGCCACAATTTTTTTTGTTCATACTGCAACAACTTCTTCATACTAACTCGGAATCGGACAAAACTACGACCGATGAACTCCTACCTAAATCGCGGACAACATAGGACACTCGGATACTTCAGCTTATGAACGTATACCGTAGTTCTCCATGGTGATTAACAGTTGTACTTAGGAAATAACAGACTATATCCCCACTATAACGCTCACTGTAGTTCTCCATGGTGACTAATATTTGAACTTAGAAAATAACACCCTACGTCCCCATATTTGAACTCCGCCTAGCAAAAGCTGCTATTTTTTTTCTTTAGACTGCAATAACTTCTTCATACTAACTCGGAATCAGCCAAAACTTCGACCGATGAACTCCCATCTAAATTATGGACAATATGGTGCACTCAGATACTTCCTTTGGTGAATGTATACCATAGTTCTCCATGCTGATTAACAGTTGTACTTAGAAAATAACATGCTACATCTTTGTATGTGAACTCCGCATAGGCAGAAACCGTTATTTTTTTCCCACACTGCAATAACTTCTTCATACTAACTCGAAAATGGGAGAAACTACGACAGATGAACTCCCATCAAAATTACGAACAACATAGAACACTCGGATACTTCAGCTTATGAACATATACCATAGTTCTGCATGGTGATTAACAGTTGTGCTTAGAAAATAATAAGCTATATCCCCACTTCAACACCCACTATAGTTCTCCATGGTGATTAATAGTTATACTTAGAAAATAACATGCTACATCCTCATATTTGAACTCCGCCTTGGTAGAAGTCACTATTTCTTTCTTCTGACTGCAATAACTTCATACTAACTCGGAATCAGGCAAAATTTCGACCGATGAATTCTTACCTAAATTACGGTCAATATGGCACACCTGGATACTTCATCTTGTGAACGCACACTTTAGTTCCACATTGTGACTAACAGTTGTACTTGGAAAATAATAATCTACATCCCCGTATTTGAACCCCGCTTATGAAGAAGCCACTATTTTTTTTGTTTATACTGCAATAACTTCTTCGTACTAACTCGGAATTGGACAAAACTTCGATCGATGAATTTCCATCTAAATTATAGACAATATGGTACACTCGGAGACTTCATCTTGTGAACGTAGACTGTAGTTCTCCATGGTGACTAACAGTTGTACTTATAAAATAACAGGCTACATCCCCATATTTGAACTCCAGCTAGGAAGAAGCCGCTATTTTTTTGTTCATACTGCAATAACTTCTTCATACTAACTCGAAATCGGATGAAACTTCAACCGATGAACTCCCACCTAAATTACGAACAATATGGTACACTCGGATACTTCATCTTGTGAATACACACTATAGTTCTCCAGGGTGACTAACAGTTGTACTTAGAAAATAACATGCCACATCCCTGTATTTGAACTCCGCCTAGGCACAAGCCGCTATTTTTTGTTCATACTGCAATAACTTCTTCATACTAACTCAGAGTCGGACGAAACTTCGATCGATGAACTCCCACCTAAATTACGGACAATATGATACACTCGGATACTTCATCTTGTGAACGCACACTATAGTTTTGCATGGTGACTAATAGTTGTACATAGAAAATAACAGGCTACATCCCCGTATTTGAACCCCGCCTATGTAGAAGCCGCTATTTTTTTGTTCATACTGCAATAATTTCTTCGTACTAACTCGGAATCGGACAAAACATCGATCGATGAACTTCCACCTAAATTACGAACAATATGGTACACTCGGATACTTCATCTTGTGAACGCATACTGTGGTTCTCCATGGTGACTAAAAGTTATGCTTAAAAAATAACAGGCTATTTCCTCATGTTTGAATACTATTTCTCTATGAGATGTAAATGAGTATATTTAGAATTTCAAAAAGACACCGAGTATATATATTTAACGAATTCTCTTTATTAGTAGTAAAGAAGTAAAGATAAGATCACTAATACTCTTTCTATTAATCTCTAACATTAAACTTTTAGTATACTTTTATCCAGACTGAACAATAAACTTTTATTGACCTAATGAATCTTTTAACATTATTTGCATACTATTTCTCCATGCAATGATTTTTTTAGTAGTTTATGAACCATCATAAAATCATAAACTATATATGAATATGCATAACTCAGTTGGAATATCTATTGTTCAACTACTTAACTCAAATATATGACAGAATTACAGTACAAAATCCTAAATCAACACTCATTATGATAACGTTGTTAAATATATTAAATAGTTAACCATTTTTATTTTAATTGTACACTCGAGAAGTTATTATGAATTCGAAAGATATATGATAATAGATCATATTTTAAATGCTTTTTAATTATTTATACATTTAGTTAAATGCATATAAATAAATCTTGTTTTTTTGTTAAAGTAGATGTTAAACATATCTTCGAAGCTCTTTTTTAAAATCTAACTATATGAAAGATATATGACAACAGATCGTATAAACATATATATGCGTATACCTAATAGGACGACATAGTTGGTCTGATGTAATGTAATGTTTGGTGAAAAGAGATCGGCTGATTTAACAACATTAATAGTGATGGACGTAATACTCTGTGAATTATCTTAGTATATGTTGTGAGTTTGGTACATAATTTCTTGGACTTTAATAGTGAAGCTAGATCTCTAGAATGTTTTAGAAAAAAGCTATTTGCACTTTGACTTCAAGTTAATTTAAAGACGTGAATCATAAACAGCATCATTAAAACTTTAATACCTAATATGTACACATAAAAGCATCAACGGAATAATATTGTTTCTCGAAGGAAGACAAAAAATATATCGTTTGAAAATTTCCAAAGTGGTTAAAGCACACATAGGTGGGCATTTGCACTTGCATTTAGAAAGGTATTTAAATCATTGTTTTAATTTACTAGAAGAAGTCGTACACATAATTCATGTACTAAGTTTTTTACATTCATGTGCGGTGCACATACATATAAAAATGCCTTTTTATACACTAATAGAAATGGATGAAATAACGACGAACAGTTATGATTGCTGGCAACGGCCCCGTCAAGACTTTTTCGACGGCTTTTGACTGCAGACTATTTATGTAATTTAATTTATCGTATTATTATAACTTATTAATAATAGAAATTTAAAATTTCTTTAAAAATACTATTTTAATTCCTACAAAAAAAGACATTTCTATTCAATTATTCAATTTTATGATGGTCTGTGATTAATTAAATTAGTATTTTCGATAATGTTTTGTTGTGTCGTTCAATATTTAACTTTATTGAAAATCGAACTTAACGATCAATATATGAAACTTTCAGTCATTTTATTGTACAATTTCGATGAAATTTATGATGCGAAATAAATTTATGAATTTAAATATACTTTTTAAACATTGTGTAACTAATTATGAATTTTTAAATGTATTTATCATTGTAATTTCATAAAAAATAAAATATTTCAAAGAAAAATATTTTTTTTTAATCTTATGATGATCCAAAGTATTTGAGACCTACCTCCAAATATGATAAGGAAGTAAATAAATTTAGGGTGTCGATCATGATTCTCAAATTTATAGTCGTTCATCTACATTCGAACTAAAACCTCTCGTTCAAAGGCCAAACGATCTTCAAACAAGACGAAATTCGTGCAATATATATTTTATAATGTATATATACAATCCATAATGCTAGAATCCAAAATAAATGAAAGAAAAAAAATTAGATTCATAATATATTATTTTCAAGGAGTTGCACAACACTTAGTATATATTGTTAGAACCACTTCTACGAAAATAACTTGTATGGAATCTAAATTTTTTTCAGTCTGTTCTTTTTAATCCAACCGAACGGTTTGAATAAATACATAATATAGCATATATGGTTTGAATTAATCTTGTTTGAAAATTGTTAGACCTTCGAACAAAAGATTTAGTTCTAAATATCGACGAACGGCTATAAATTTGAAAATTAAGATTTATATCTTATAATCTTTTGTTTTCCTTTCATATTTTGACCGTATGCCAAAAGTATATAGGTCTGAATGACGGACATTATAGAGATATAACTAGTGGAAAAACCATTAAGAATAATCCAACAATTGTTGTAGGTGAAAAAAGAACAAATATTTGACCAGGTTTTCATAGTTGGCGCACAAGTAAGAACCACTAAAAAATCCTTAAACTTGTATTTCATCATAACAAAAGATTTAAATGATAAAACACAATATTTCACCATGCTAACAAATACAACTGAAAATCAAGCAACATACAACCACACAAAGGTATTTGTACAATAAGACATTGAAACTACTAACCTCGAAAAAATTAAGTCCATCTCGGAAAGCTTAACTCTCACTAAATATCAAAAGGCCGCAGGTCTAATGGCAGCCCCACTCCATCCAAACCCTTCGCTGGAGGGTGCGATTGGAAATTGGTAGTTCCTCGACACGTTTTTTGCTAAATTAAACCAACCACCACCTTGTCCTCCTCCCTCTCGACCTCCCGTTACACTTGAAACGACCGATGCTGAAATACCATTATGCCTTCCTTCCCACCCCTCCACCACCACCGACCACTTCTTCCTACTCTTACATTGGTTTCATTTTGAAACTTCTGAAGTTTTAATTAAGTTCCAACTCTGGATTTTGTAACTTTTGAAAATTTTATGGACATCTATCAATTTAACCATATTTTCTTTGTAGACTTTTAAGCAAAGATTTAACTGTATGTGGTGTAGATTAAATAGACTAGCTTGCATAGATTCAGATTGAAACTTTCATTTTCTTGTTCCTTTGTAATTATATCCTTTCAAGTTTTTAAGCCTCAAGTATTGTTTAATGAGATGGTGACCGAGCTTCTTTTACCTTTAGATTTTGATTCTCATTTTGTGGTTGTACCATATTTGGATTTAGGGAATCTTGGATTCCTCCTTTTCTCCAAACATCCTCTGTTGTTAGCGGAAGAAGCAGGCAGCTCCTCGTGAGCATTTCTTTTGAGGCTATAGATAGCCCTTTTTCGGTTATGTACCAACTGAAATCCTTATTCATCAATAATAAAGCCTCATTTTGGAGAATATATGATATGAAAGCAATAGCCTATATCTAGAGGTCTATCTAAGATGTTTTTTTGGGAGTGGAAGGAAATTTTTCTTGAGAGAAGAGCACGGTTTCTACCATAGCTATAGGAGAAAACCTAAACTAATTTCAGGTCTTTTTAGAAACTAGAGATTTTTTCTATTTTTATTCCCTTTTTTAATATGGAATGTTAATAGTTTACTATATTATAGTGTAAACATCGGCAATATAAACTACTGCCTTGCTCCACAAAACTTAATGAAATCATAATTGGTTGCCGCCTCTTCCTTCCTTCGTTCGTCAAATCTTTTGCTGGACTATATCTACCTTCTTAGGTAATTATGCAAAATCTTTTTTTCTCTTTTTTTAATGCCATCGCCCAAAACACAATTTTCGAAGAAATTCTCATCCGATTAACGCTGAAACCAAACAGAATGGCTATGATTTTGGTATGCGGCTAGAATTTCGGATCATGATTTTTATATGAACATGAACTGCATACGGAAATATAACCAAAGCTAGTTTGATTTTTTCCTGGAACCATTTTGTACACATTTAGCGGAGAGGGCTCAGAGTTACTACCTATACCATCATCAATCCTGCACATAGAAACCTTGTGCTTTTCACTATGTCTATGCCTATCATTTATCTCCCTCTTAATGCAATGAAGTATATAATATTTTGAACTGCAAAATGGTATCGACAGGCATTATTACCTACTCAATTGTCACCATGTGTAGCCTGAAGCTAGCCCCATTTATTTACAGTTAAAAAAAATAAAAATAAAAAGAAACAAAAAGTGAAAAACAAATTTTGATAATGACATATAATGTTGGCATTACGTAGCAATTAGCATTGCATAATAGGTAACTTCTATTGCCAGTGTAAATACCCAAAAATCACGATCACATTAATTTATTTGGTCTATGGTACTAGGAATGCTCATATATCAGCAACATTATTTTCTTTGGCTTAATATTATTGATGACTATGACACTATCATCTAAAATAGGAATTAAGCTAGTATTCCTAATGTAATATGTTAATGTATATAAAGTTAGAAGATGTTGAAAGAATTACCCAATTTATCAATCACCATTATGTAAATATACGTAGTAACTTTAGCCTTGTAGAGACTAATAATTTTGTATAGGCTAGAACAAATAAAGTTCATATTAGGGCCATTGAAAGTGATGGAAAGTTCAAAGTGACAAATACTGTAACATCACCATGGTACTGAAAACATAACAACACTGCAAGGGACAACACATAAACGCAGACATTCATTTCTGTCTGAATTTTCATTTTTTTTATGCAAAGTGCATGTTGAACTGGTATATTTAAATAGCAGAAAACCTAGCATAATGGCTATGCTACACAGTTTATCGTGATATGCAAAAAGTAATTGATATATAGTAATTAGGGAAATTTATTGAGGAATACAATTAAATTAAACAATGTATTTGCACTTCAATGATACACATATAACATATATAGCATGGATTACTTGTAATTATGGTCAACTAAGAGAATGCGGTTGTCTTTTGTTTTAAAAAACTAGAGAGGGTTTCGTATCTTCTGTTCTCTTTTCAAAATAGTGTGTCTGGGCATTGAACATTGATCCATGGGAGCTGAAAAAGTCCTCCAAAACCCTACTTGTTTGATTGGATAACAGTGTAGCATCATATTTATTTTATACTTTTATATGCTAAGTTTGTGTAACCGTGTACATTTGTGGAGTTACTATGGATTCCATAAACAAAATATCATATCATATGTAGAAATAATTTCCAATGAATTAGATACATGTGTAATTTTCTAGACATTTATATGCTTAAAAGAACAACCTTTATATGTACATTTTAACATTTAAGTTACAATTTAATTTAGTTGCTCAAGCTCTTGATACATATGTCTGTTACTTCCTAAAATTAATTCAAAATCTAGTTCTATATCTTTTTGGGTAGGTTAACTTTGCTATTTCAATCTCTCAAATGAACAAGCAAGCCAGTGGAGAAGACCGAATCAGTGCTCTTCCTGAGATATAATCTGCAATATCCTTTCCAATCTCTATGTGGAAGAATTAGCAAGAACATTCATTCTGTCTAAACGATGGTGCAATATGTGGCTTCGATCTCCAATCACCATTTCTGATGAGTCCATCGTCAAGCAATCTGGCATGTGTTGTCTTTCTGAAGAGGATCCCCTTGCATGGGTTGTCTTAGTGAAGAGGAATCCGAATCCTCTCCCTGGATCGTAAATGTCATGTCCCACATTATTTCTACCCACCCCGAACCCATTCATACTTTCCATTTCATTCTACTTGATTGGTATAAGTACCATAAATCCATAGTAAATCTCCTAAAAGCCCTAACCCTAAAAGGCATCCAGGATCACCCAATTGACATCGGACGCTTCAACCTTCCTTGCTTTGTTTTAGAATGCGAGTTCCCTTGTTAATGTCCACTTACGGTATGGTTCAATGCCTGCTCGATTACCAGCCCACAAGGATATCTTTCCTAATTTAAGGAAGTTGTCTTTAATGTACTATAATATCGATAATGAATTTTTGGTTAACTTGCTTTCTTCAAGACCGATCATCGAGCTGGCAATTCGCCCTTACTATTATGGCGAAAAAACGGTCATTGAATCTGAGAGCTTGCGGAAATTCTATTTTGGCTGCTGTGTTTATTGTCATCTTATAATTAAAGTTGCTCCAATTTTCAGGACATTCAAGTGTGATGACTTACGGAGTTATTCCAGAGTGACGATTTTAAATACACCCAAGCTCAAGATTCTGAGTGGCATTGACATGGAGATGTCGATGCTCCAATTAGGGAATTATTAGTTTAACACCGATTATATTTAATTACAAGTACATAAAGATAAGTGGTTAAATCACATACATGCCTTCCTTACGATCCTTGGACATTGCAAAATTCCATTTTAATCGTGCTTAGGAGCCAAAATCAGTTCCACGCTTTCTACTGTGTATCCCCCTATAAACTTTTGAAGTCTGTATAAAAGATAACACTTCCTTTGGTGATGACGAATATTATGAGGTTAATGATACATATGGTGATATTATTATTGATGATGATTATGGTGGTCATGTTCACTTGATGCCTAACATTACTATGTCAACCACATTAAAAAAATGTAAGAGTAAGTAATTATCCTGGAAGACGGGCCCATTTGGATTTTATCAAACTCATTGTAGCCCATGCTAAGGTTCTTGAAACAGTGACCATAGTTTATGGCGATGGTTTTGAAGAACGAAGGACGAAATCTCAAAAACATTTCCTTATGCAGAATAGAGCTTCCATTTAACTTATTAATCGTGGTTTCCCCCTCTTGCTCTCTTGCCATGTCATTTTCTTTCATTTCTTCATCTACATTGTTTTGAAAAAAGTAAATAAACTAATATTCCAAAAATCATGATTGCGCCAAAATCTAAACAATGGTCGCTATTGAATGTGAATTATTGTTGAATTGTTAAGCTTTATGGATATTAAACAAAATATTGAATAGGATATATTATTTAATTTATTTGCAGTTATATAGTTGTGTATTTATCATAATATATGTTTATAGATACAAACAAAAGTATTGCATTTGTTGTTGCTTTATTGGCAAAAAAAACCATAAATGAGGTTTGATTGGCCTACAATCTATATTAGCTATTTAGCATGAAAAAAGAAGGAAATTTTTTGGCATACGTCCTTATAATTATAAAAAAACTAGCCTTATGTCTCTTTTAATTTTCTTTTATAAATTACATCCCTATTTCAAAAAAAAAGATTAAATTCAGAAGGGTATTTAGATAATTTTAACAACTCTAGCATGTGCTCTTTGGGTATATGTCCATGACTCTTAATTGACGCAATACATGACGTAGCAGTCACTTTTAATTTTGAAAAAGCAAGAAGTTAAAAATATATTAAAAAAAGTGATGTAGAAAACAGTTTTTAAAAGAAAGGAATGTAAAACAGATAAGTTTAGAAAAAAACCGTGTACCTAATCTCCGCAAAAAAGAAAGTCACAACATGATTATTATCACATTAAAAGCATTCCCCCAAATCTAAAGGCACACTATTAAAATCGCTAAAACTAATTGGATTGGTAAGTTAATTTAGGTGACAAGAAAAATTAAAACATAAATTTGGCAAGCAAAATCAAATAATATTATGCAGCATGTAGAGAATTTTTATTTGAATAAAAGACAGTCTATTATGATTCTCCAGTGTAGCTACAAAAAAGGGATGGGGTAAACGGAGAGGCTTAAATATTTTAAAGGGTGTTTGAAGATCTTATTTTTGGGAAAAATCTGGCAACCTGAAGTTTGAGGCAACATTTTACATAGTAAACCGCTTACAGCGTCTCCAGCGGTCTGAATTAGGTGGAAAATGGAAGAAACACCCTTTTTTGGGCTTCAACACATTCCAACAGTGTGGATTTAGGTGTGAGGAAGAAGGAAAATTAGGAGTTTTTTCCAGGCTATTTTTTAAACATGAGGTCTAAAGGGTTTTCTAAAAATCATTTATGTCCTAAACGGTTTTCAGAAAACCATTTAAGAAGGAAGTAGATTTTCTGAGGCCCATTTATTTTTATAAACAGTGCTCAAAACACCGTAGATTTTTTTTAATGGGCTTAATTCTCCCACTCGCCGTTGGAACAGCGGGAGTAATCCACATTTATTTTCTTTTTCCTCTCAAAAATTTACAGCTGCATGGAAATGCTGTCTAACAACAAAGTTTGCAATTTTATTTGTTACAAACACGACTCGTAATTTTATGTACGCAAAGTCAGTTTACATATACAATAATAATTTGATAGTCTATATTGCATAAGGATTTTTGACAGTGGAGATACCTCAAGTTATTGATATTTGTTACTAGGTAAATGGTTTTCATTTCAAAAACCATATATCACATACTGCATATCGATAAGTTAATATTGCCTTGTTATTTGTAAATAAAATATGCAACTTTTTCATGTAGGAACTTATTAATTTATGATTATCATAATTCAGCAATCAGAATAGAACATTGTTAATTTGAATTTAAAAATCCTAACATCTAATTTCTCAAAACCAGTATATTTCCACCGTCATCCGCTAGCTGAACTTCACAAATCCTTTGTCACACCTTTGTTTCTTTGCTCCCTCGCACCTCCTTGCCTTTGCACTGTCTTATCTCTAGATGCCAAATTTTTGTATTATCTTGATTTTATTTAACTAATTTTATTTTTTGTTTTGAAAGACAAGTAATTTTGGAATTTAAGATTTTAATTATTAGTTTTTACAACTACAACATTCAATTTTTACAACACAAGGAGATAAGATGTTTGCCACAATAATGCTTAATCCTTCCATTATTTTTCCAATAACGATATCCATTTATCTTATCATGTTCAGCTGGCAATTTATTTTCATATAAATGGCATCCGACTTAAAATTTTTTGTAATAAGGTAAAATCGCCTTTTTAAACCTTTTTATATGAAAAATATATAAAATTATCATTTTGCACAAAAATAATACTGTTGACGTCAAATGTGACTGTATCGGTTCACTCTTTCGATCCTCAGAAGTCGACACTAATGCATCCACGGTATTCGCATGTTGAGCATCCAAGTGCCGGAAAGATGGACTGTTGGAGGAAAATAAAGAAAAGATAGAACATAATCTCACAATTTGCTTGCAACATATAATATGAAACAGATCTTTATAAGTGAAAGAAAACTGTAATATATACATCAAATCGAAGTACAGTAATCTATCATCTGCTTGGACAGTTGTAACAACATGTCCTCACTCATGTAGATACATACAAATAATCGATGCAGCGGAAATAAAATATATGTGAATACGCCTTGGAGGCTTCCGGCTCGTCTTTTGAAGGTCCGAAGCATCCAAACTAGATCTCTAAATATTCTTGGTCTCACTCGAACATTACTAGAAAATAAGATCGGATCAATCTGCTAAACAAGTGTGAGAAAACACACCTCAAATTGATTTAATGTTATAAATCCTTTCAAACTAACGGTATCCCATAAAAAAAATCGCGTATAAACACGGATGGGTTTTTACCTTACGATAATTAAAACATTTTATAGAAAACCTTCTGATTTTATAATAATGTCTGGGATTTAAAATAAATAATGAATCATATTCGAAATTGTCACATTAATCAAATTCCAACATAATAGGTATACAACTAAGTTCGAATGACACTTATTGAAGAATGGACTCCATCAATGACAAGGTAATGGTCTACTTTCCGTACAGAACACCTTTGGATAAAATGTATCGAGGCTGCATTAATTTGCACCTTTGCTACTCAAGACCGGCCTACCACTAAATGGATAGTACCGAAAATGCATGATATGCACGTAAATGCGCATATTTTAACTTTCATATTTAATTTAATTTAATTAAATAAATGAGCATAAGGGTATTTCTACATGTTTAACCAAAATTTTAATTATTTTCAAATCATCATTTATTCATTTTCATATGGAGGCAAAATGGTTATTTTGTGCATGTATTAATTTTAAGAATATGCATTTGTGAATTTAATTTTTATTTGCAGGAATTAAATGGAAATATGAAGAGGACTTCATGGAATTATGCATGCACAAGAATTATAAGGCAAATAAAGATGAAAGCAAACCAACTCATGAAATCATGGAGGGCCCCACGAACCCACTTACCATGATGTATAATTAGGAGCTAAAGCACATGTTAGTGGCCATTAAAGTTACATGCACATGTAATGGTGGATTATACTCATGCTAATGACAACTTGGAGGTCACTCTTCCTCAAGGGCAATTTGGGTAGTCCCCTAAAATATTAATTAGTTTCAAAATATGTATAAATGCCTGTTATGTTTCATGTAATTAGCTCTTAGCCTCCTCTTTAGTGAGTTTAATTTTAGGCTCAAAAATAAAAATAAAACCATCTTTCCTTCTTAATTTCTTCTTAGCCTTCTTTCGTGTAATTTTCTTTTTATGCAATTTAATTTCATGCTATTTTAATTCTCGTTCTTTATTTTATGAAATTAGTGTAGTTTTATTTCTTGCATGTAAAGTAGATTTATTTCATGCAAAATTAGTTACCTCTCTTTTTCCTCTTATTTTTGTTCTATGTTGCAATCTACATTTGTTGACATGATAACAAATATGAGAAGCTAAACACCTTCAATTTAGGAGCAATGAAACTCTCTTAATCATGTAGATTCAATATATTTGCAAATTTTTGGTCTCTTTTGTGTTAATGATAGTATTTGATGTGGTGTAATTTTGTTGTTATAGCTTTGAATTTAATAGTCTATGTTGTTGACATCAAATATGCTATGCTTAAACAAAAATAAACACAAATTACCTCTTCGTCTACATATGATGTTGGTAATACAGTGGATTTAAGAATCATAATTTTATAGTCTATATTACTAATCAATAGTAAATAGATCATGTTTAGATTAGATTTTATTTTCAACTTCATTGTCGTTTTCATAAGAGCTAATATGTGGTTTAGTGGGTATATTAAAGTTTGATGGTTTATGTTGGACTAATTAATAGCACAAATAGGACATACTTATGATAAATATATCAACTAATTCTCTAGTGACCGAAAGAGGGATCATAATTTCATTCTGTTGATTTATGTGATCATGAGAAGGAAATTACCTCTAAATTGCTTTCTACTCTCATATTTTTATCCACTTTTAGTTTTTGTTAATTTTTAGTAATTTTTAGCTTCACACAAATTCAAATCTTGGTTTAATTTGATTGAGTACAATTTTAAAATCAATACAATTACATACGGTTTGACGCATACTCGCCACGTACTAAAATTGTATGTCGTGCGCTTTCGGTTAATTTAATTAAAAAATTCGACTATTTTCTAACTATATAGATAATTTGCCGTTAAACAATGATCACCCCTGGTTGCTGGTCGACAACTGTACCGAGTCTCATAGCAATCCCACTAGGAATGCTTATATTGCCCTTAGGCAAAAATGCAATACCAACATTCATCCATATAATTTATTCAAGATATGAACAAACCGAAGACACTTTTCTACTACATATATATTAGGATTGCCCTTAAGATTAGTAGCAAGTAGCCCTTGCACTTCAAAGAACTCTGTTTTCCATTGTCTTTCAAATATCTCAGTTTCGAATGCTTATGCCAGTTCGAAGTGGATTTCAGAAAATATATATAATTTTGGTCTCTCTAAACCGACCATGATAGTTTTAAACCAAGCCAACATTTGATAGTTGGTTATTTAAACTATCAAATATTCAAACCGTTCAACCATAGATTTAATTCCATAAGTAAAATAACACCGGTTAAGCACCAAACAACCCTAAGCCTTTTTAACTAATTGTTTCATTAATTAAAACAACTTTGTAAATTCTTGTACAAAAATACTTTTATAAAGATATTGTTCACAATACCTTCTCTATACTTTTCAATACTTTGAAAATATTCATATACTTATCTCATCGGTACAAGTATATTCAGGAAACGCTTATGAAAGTTTCCATTTCATAAAACACACCAAAAGTTGGGTCAAAACCAATGTCATTTAAAAATAGAGATAACAGTAACCCAAAATACTATCTCCTCGGTGTTAAGTACGGAAAAAGAATGTTCCATACCACCATAATTAAGAAGGTTAGTTAAGGAAATCAAACCTCTATTAAATAAACTTTTTCATAAAATTACTCTATAAAACTCCTTATTATTACAACTCCTTTTATGAAATATTATTTATAAATTCGTCTATAAATATTTAAAACATAATTAGCGACCCCCTCTATAAATCCCAAAATTTCTTTAATAACTCCTTTGTAAAACTCTTTTCCATTTTTTTTTAAAAAGACCTTTTATAAAACTTTCTTCTATAGAACATCACTTACAAAACTCATTTTATAAATTTCCAATTTATTTGTAACTCTTTTATAAAAGTCCAAATTCATTTATAAAATTTCTTTTCCAAATTTCTACATAAATTTCAAACCCCTTCTTTTAACCAAACACCAAATATAATCCAAACCCAGAATATAAAACAAACACCAAATATAATTATGAAACTCATCTTTTTCATATATTAAGTAAATTCACAACTGGAATTCATTATTCTAATCTTTCAAAATGATATTGATTTCCTTTCTATAGGTTGTTATTTATAAAACCATTCTTTTATTTATAAACACTATTTATAAGACTATCTTCCATTTATAAAATAATATTTATAAATCTATCCATTTATAAAATATTTTATGTGACTATTCTCAAACATTTAATCCAAATATTCCTTTCTTTTTCTAAATGTAAAATCCCTTTAAATAAATAATAACCCTTTTTAATATCTTTTTGAAAATAAACATTTATTATTATAACAATTTTCTATAAGGACCGATGTCCAAAATAATTATTGAAACATTTACTTATATATATATATATATATATATATATATATATATATATATATATGAACAAATGGGAAGTTGAAATAAACATAGAGAGGTCCTAAAACTCTTTTTGAATAAAATATCATAGAAATTCAAAAATCCACATTTAATATTGTTTTTCAAAATGAAATTGGTTTCAAATCAAACAACACTTAATAGTATTTCCAAAATACTATATCGAGGACAATAGTTACTATAACACTTAACTGATGTATTGCTTTGATTTTATATAAAATGGTTCAATTTTTAACATATGTCGGTGTCACATCCAATATAGTCAAACGATCAAATTTCAACATTTAACAGTCTATATAATGGTATGACTAAAATAAATCAATGGATATATATTAGGAAATTAAAAATAGCAATATTGAGAAATCTTGATTTCTCTACTAAATTCTTGTATTTCAAATTTAAATGTTAATCACTTTTCAAAAGAAGATATTTAACCAAATCAACCATAAATTCATCCAAACACAAATAGTAGATTTTATCTACTGTACATCATACTGATTGTCCAAAAACGTGAGTTATACCCACCGAAATTCGAGTTGGCGCCGAAGTGTTTTGGTTTGAACTAAAATTGAACAACGTTCCATTTTAACCTAAATTTTCACTACTTTCAAATTCAACCACACCAACTCCATCACATAGCATTCAGCATTACGAGCGCAATGCAAAAAGGTTCATCTCGATTGGACCTCGTATTAGAAATTTATTGCATGTATAAGTTCTTAAATTAATTAAATAATTTTAAATTATCTAATTACAATTTAAACTATGATTTACCCTTTAAAACCCTTCTTCCTCTTTCACAATCTCTCCCACCCATGGTTTAAGCTTCTCACCACCCTACCATGAGCTACAAAGACCGAAAACCACCACAGTCTCCGCCAAACGTCTCCTCTTCGAATTCTCTATCCACCTGACCCCATTATCCCGAGCCCGCACCTCCCTCAAAAATCGTGACATGGCCATGTCCCCCCACGAATATCAGGTTGCGTTCTCCCATAAGACATCGCACTCTAGAATTTTCGGCCAACAGATGGTCTCCGACACCCTAAGTCAAAAGCAACCCTCTGTTTTCCCTCACGTCAAACTGTCGAGCTTAATGACTGCAAACCCTGAAATGGGTATAGAAATGTAGATCTAGGCAAGGTGAGCTCAAGGAAACTAGTTTTAGAAATTTTCATTGATTAAAACATGAGAATTTGGTTTTTAAAGTTTCCACTTTCTTTCGTTTTGTTAGTTTTGATGAAACAATGGAAAAGAACGAAAAGAGAAGTGGTGTGTTGAGTGATTTTGCTTAAGTGTTTGACTAATATTTAATCTACAATTTTCGGCATCTAGCCGCACGAATTTTTTTTCGCGTATGAATAATGAACTATAAAATAAAAATATGACCACGCTCAAAACAGTGTTGCGACCCCAAAACAATAATAGTATATACTGGTTTACTAATTCTGTAAAATCATAAAAACACTGCCGTTTGCCGAAAAATCGTCCATTGAAAATTTTAAAAAATTTCAAATTTAAATTTATGGAAAAGTGAAATAAATTAAATGAAAAATACGTTAATAAAAATCGAGTCCATTTATTAATTTAAATAGACTTTAATAAGACCATTAAATCCATTAAATAAATATTCAATTTAAAATCCTAATATCTAAATCACCATTCAAGTGTCTAATTCATAATTCAAATGTCTAAATAATCTCTATACTTGAATTCAAGTTTTAAACTTTAAAAACCAATTCAATATTTAAAATTAATTAAATATTCAAAATACAATTACCAAAATTCCCGGTTATTTCATTCTTCCCTCCTTGGAAGAATTTCGACCCCGAAATTCCCAAAGCAATAAAAATGCCTCCAAATCTTTAAACTTTTCAAAATCGATTAGTTGAAAGGATTACTAATTCCTATAAAGTTACATAAAATATTGGCAGCATCTCCTTTGCGCGACTCGATCGGAAAAACCACAACTCGCTCCAACGGGCCCAAAGCAATGAAGAAAACAAAAGCTAAGTGGTCTCCCATATCTGGGGCATAAAACCATCAAACCAAAACTGTTTGCGCAAAAAATGGGCAAACACCTCCCAGTCATGTGATTTAGTTGATTTTATGTTGTTCTTATTGATTTGGGTGGTTTATGCAAATATGTAAAAAGCAGGGACTAAACTGTAAAAGACACACAGATTTATAGTGGTTCGGCCAGAGTGTGCCTACGTCCACTTTATATGTTATTCTCCTTTACTGTTCAGATTACAAGTACAAAGCTTTGATTACAAATGTATGAAAGTTGTTTGAAAGTTCCTTCCGTGCTTGAGCTCTCAAACTTGTCTGCCATTGTTGTACCCCTGCCCCTCTATTTATAGAGTGAGGCTGGGGGCAGGGGTCCTGGATGTATATAGCTGCTGGTGGGCATTGGCTGAAGCAATCTGGCCTGGCAGAATTGGTCCGGTCGTGTCCTCCCTTGCTTCTGGTCCGGCAGTGGATGGAGGTAGGTTGGTTCGGTGGAGCTTAGCTCGGTGGGGCATGGTCCGGTGGTGAGTGGGTGGAGCTTGGTTCGGCTTTGCAGGGAGAGGTGTTGGACCGGTAGAAGTTGGTCCGGTGATGAAGGAGAGGGGATCTGGTTCGGTAGGGAAGTGGCTTGGTCCGGTTAGGATGGTTCGGTAGTGTGGTTAGTAGGTGGGTGGTTCGGTAGGAATGACGTAGAGCCGGTCCGGTGGTGCTTCCAGGGCTTTGGTTCGGTGATGGGAGCTTGGAGAATGGATCTGGTCCGATCGTGCCCCTGGTTCGGTGGTGGTGAAAACGCCCCTAACATTTGCCCCCCAAAGCGGGGCATATGCTAGCATATGCCGCGCTTTGTTTTCCTGTAGTTGAGATAGCTTCGTTCGGTCCTGGGTATGCCGAACCAGTTGGTCCGGTCGATGAGTTGCGCCTATAAATAGGGTCTTCAGGTTACTGCTATCCTTTACCTTTCGAGATTGCCGAACCGAGTGATTGCTGAATCAATCTCCTATTCTTGCCGAATCAAACTCTATTCTTTGTCGAATCAGGTGATCCCCTATTCTGCCGAACCGGTTATTTGTTTTCAACTACCGAATGGGACTTGGGGACAGTATGTACCGAATGAGCTCGAAAACTTTGATTTTACCGGATGAGCTTAAAGATTTAATACCGAATGGACCTTGTATTGAGGATGCCGAATGAACCTTAGGGAGTTGATTTATCGAATGAATTCTCAGGCCTTTCGTGCTTTTTAAATCACAAACGGAAACCCCAGGCTGTACATACTTGCTTGCTTGTATCTTTCTATATCCTTCGCTCTAACACTGCGCTTTCTTGTGTTTTTTGGTGTTGCAGATAAATGTCTCGTAAAGTCGAAACTCGATCAGAAAAGAGGAAATCTACGAACCGAAGTGAGCTTCCCGTTGTGCCCCCTTCCCAGCCAGGACCAGCACGACAGGGACCTGCCCCGAGGTCATTAGTGGATGGATATGGTCCTCAGGAGCTCTTGAACTCTCCTCCTGACTGCTTTCCTACCTCTCTCAGAGAGGAGCAGCTTGATGTTATATCCCGCTCCTTTGGGATTGATAGAGCACTTATGCTGTTGCCGGGGGACAGAGTGATGCCGTACAATCCTCCTGAAGGATATTTTGCGTATAGTAGGTACCACTGCATGTGTGGGGCCATTCCTCCCATCAATACCTGGATAATCAGCTTCATCACCTATCTGAAGGTAGCCCCTTTCCAGCTCCAGCCCAACTCCTACGCTATCTTGGTGAGCTTATTCGTTATTTTCGAGAGGAAGTACCGGCGCCCCCTTCCAACCGGGAGATTCGATATCTATATAACTTGAGAGGTTATAAGAAGGGGTCTCCGTACATTAGCTTGGAAGCGGCTGTTCCCTTCAAACCGGTCCTGGACCTGTATTTGAAGCTCAGTATGTTTAAGAAAGAATGGTTTTGCGTCAAGGATGACTCCGTTTCCTTCCACCTTTTCACTTCCGGCTGTAAGTTTAACTCCATCCATAGTTTCCTTGTTTCGGCTGCAATGATTCTTCTTATATGCTTTTATTTCTTGCTAGCGACAGGTGACTTTGAGGTCGTGGAGAATGATTCCTTGGTTCAGATGGCTGCAGAAATAAGGGCCATTCCGGGGCGGGATCGATCGGCTTCTTACCTGGTCAGGAACGCTACTCTCCTGGAGCACAACTTGATCCTGCCACACCAGTCCGTGGTTAAGCAGAGGGATACGGCTGAGGAGAAGGCCGCCAAAGCCAAGGAAGGGGCCACGGTGAAAAGCGGTAAGAGGGAACCTTTCACAAACCCTCCAGTTGTCGGAGGTAAGAAGCTCAAGAAGTCTGACGGTCCCTCTCCTAGCACTTGCCCAATTGCTCCGGGGGAGAAAGATGTGGAGGAGGACAGAGGTGAGGGTGAAGGAGGCGATGTAGGAGGAGAGGAAGAGAGTGGAGATGATAGAGGAGGTGATGGTGGTGGCGATGGACAGAGCGGTAGTGGTGTTGGTGCCTTAACCTCCGGGCAAGCGGGACAGATTCAGGAGTGGACGGATGATGCTTTCCGTCAAGCTTTCGGGGAGTCGGAGGGAGGATCAGGTTTGGTTGACAAGGCAAAGGGGGCTGACAAGGCTGGTGCCGATCCATCCTCTAAGAGCTCTTCAGCTAAGACGACTCCAGCGATTCAAGGTGAGCTTTTGACTTCTGCAGACTCCATTTACGATAGGGACTTAGGAATATCTTACGGTTCGCTCCCGTCCTGGAATGACATTCAGGACTTACTGCAGTATCCTACTCCTCCGCAGGGTTTGTATAATAGATGTGCCCTCTCATTCCTTTTAACTTAACATATTTCTCAAATTATGGATCATTGTATGTTCGTAACACTTGTTCTTCACTCCAGGGGCAGGCGAGGTGACCAAGACCTCAGACGTTCGACGCCGCCTTGAACAATACAGACTTCTCAAAGCTTCTGCCAAGCCCAAGCCTCCCGCTAACCGTCCTGGAGACATAGTTGGGTATCGCCCTCTTCTCGGAGTTATCGAAGAAGACATTCATAAGAGGAAGAGGAGACGTTCTTTGTTTGATTCTCCACCTGGCCCTCAGCCCCCAGTTCAACCTATCCACGATATTACTGAGGAAGATACTGGGTTTATACCCTCCCCACATCCGTCGGAAAATCCAACCGTCACCCCGATAGATCGCCCTGGTTTGCTCGCAACCCATTTGCCGGCCACCTGGATTTGGACCTGAGTTCTCAGGATATTTCATTTAACGAGGCCACGGGTGAGCACCTTCTTCCCCGCAACCCCACGGTACGGGTGCTTGATGAGGCCAAGTCCCTAGACCTTGGTTTGCTTACTACTCGGATAGTTGCCATGGAGGACTAAGCCAAGGCTAATATTGACCGAGTTGCGGAGGAGACCAGGAAGTTGATGGGGCATCATGCCCGGTTGGTCAAGGCTGGAGAGGAGATTGGGTGTGCCAACATCCGCCTATGGTTAATGGTTTCTGACCAAGCCAAGCAGCTCGCCGATCAGGCCATTCAGATTTCTCAGCACGAGGCAGCCTCTAGGCGGTTGAAGGAGACTATGGAAGAGGCTAGTAGGGCAGAACTACGAAAGATGGAGGCCGCCTGCAAGGAGCGGATTGACATAGCCATTGCTACGGTGGATGAGGTTCGGAGGGCGGATCTCGGGCAAGTAGAGGAGTTATCTGGGAGGCTGGAGGCCGCAGAGCTTGCTCAGGCCAGGCTAAAGGAAGAGATGGAGGAAATGAGGAGATCCCTCCAGGCCGACCGCTTGAAATACCGATCGGAGAGGGATGTTGCCGTTGCTAAGTTGATGTCCTCCGAGGCCCGGGTGAGGGAGTTTGAGGAGAATGAGGGGATGATGGATGAGATGCTGCATGATATGTACTTCCGTACTTGGAAGCAGGGCAATCTATCCTGAATGGATGACTATCCCCGGATCATGGCTAGGATATATCTCCGGGATTTGGAGGAGGCCAAGGCCGATGCAGATAAGGAAAGTGGAGCGGCATTCAGGATGGATGTGGTTACCGTCCAGTTCTCAAAGGAGGAGAAGGTAGCGGTGAAGGAGGGGATGCGGCTACTTGCTGCAGAGGAAGCTGGTGTGCAGTTGGAGGATGAGGACCAAGGAGCGGGTGTTGGTGAGTTTTCCCTTTTTAGCTTTTCATAACTTGATCGTTCGTTGTTGGTTTAATGGACTCTTTTCCTGAATTGGACAGGTGGGGCCTCTGGTTATCATGCTGGGAGCTCCGACCCTGCAGTCAAGTAGATTCGAAGAGCTGGTAGGATGAGGGCGGAGCACTGATGCAGTAGGTTATTTTATTTGGTCTATTTGACATTCCTATATATGCTACCTCAAAACATTAATGTACTCTTAAGCTGTAATTATGTTATTGAACGACTTTATGTATGTTTATAACATAAGTTGATTCTGTCATATTTTGAATGCTGTTATTATTTTGAAGTGCTGTGTAAGAAACATAGTTATGTATATGCCTGTGATTTAATTGTGTTCGATGCTAAGCTTTTGCTTGAAATATAATCTCATGTTTTACAATGTTATGAATAAGTCATAGCTACAAGGTTAAGAGAAAAGAGTACCGCCCTTCATGTTCTGGTTGCAGGGGGTTGCTTTAGACATCTTGTGTAACTGACCATGGATGCGGCTGAGTGCCTTGTCACCCAGTTTGCGGGCTCAGATTCTCGTGAGCGAATGCTTCCTATTTGGTGTCCTGTACTTTGGGGACCGTTATGCAGGATAGGAGAAAAGTATTTAAATGGAATGGAAATATAGGAAAAGTAAAACTTTCAGTCACGGAAGGCCGTCGATGTGCTTAAGTTCGTGGCAAACGGGTTTTGTAGTTACTTTCCCTAGCTGTGGGTCTTGGACACATTTGTCACCATTTTACGCCTCCGCGGGGAGTTTTCTTTTTTACCACAGTCGTACTTAAGACACATCGAAGCCGAGATCGCGCACGGTAACTACCCGGACCATTATGGTCCTTAATCGTGGGTATTATTCGATTTACCGTGGCCGGCTAGCGTGGGTGCCGATCGTCAACCGCGAACTACCCCTGGCTGGCCACACCTTATGTTGGGGCTTATAGTCGGTTCACGGTTGCCGGCGAGCCGAACGCCATGATGAGCTGCCAAGGCTATTTTTGGCCTCCTCGGTGGCTTATAATCGGCTCATTACAGTTGGCTTTGAGGGCAGTCGCGAGCAATGAGTTAACCCACAGCAGAGGGATGTTGGAGCAAAAGTGTCTCATTGGCGAGTGCATAGAATCGTATAGTACCTGTTAGGTCTTGTCCAGGTGAAGTTGCGCTGTGATGCATCTTGAATGGAAATGCAAGATTTTGTTCAACAGAAAAGGATAAAGTTCAACAAGTAGCCAAGATATAAAGGAACAAGTTAACAGGAGACAAGATTTTTAAAGTGGTTCGGCACGAAAATGCCTACGTCCACTGATTCTCTTTGTTAATTCACTTCATATGGGCAGTACAAGTTAAGAAAAGTATCGACGAAGGTGTTGGATGTTCCATGCCCTCTGGAACACCTCTCCGTCCACTGTTGACAAAATATAAGCTCCGTTGCGGAGATCTTTATGAATCACGAAGGGTCCTTCCCAGACTGGATCTAGCGCCCCGGGGCGCGGGAAGACCAGTTTGAGGACAAGATCTCCTTCTTGTAAGCTGCGGTGCTTGACTCCGGAGTTGTATTGTGCTGCTATTTTTTGCTTGTGAGCTGCTTCTTTGAGTACTGCATCATTTCTCCTTTCTTCAATCAGATCCAAAGACATGTGGAGGAGTTCTTCGTTTTCGTCCGGGTTGTAGTGGATCCTACGGTGGGAAGGCACTACAGTTTCAACTGGGAGCATGGCCTCCGATCCGTATGCCAAAGAGAAAGGAGTATGCTCTGTCGATGTTTTGTAAGATGTGCGGTAGGCCCAAAGTGCCGTAGGAAGTTCATCCACCCAAGCGCCTTTTGACTTTTCAAGTTTCTTCTTGATTAGAGTTTTGAGAACTTTGTTGACAGCTTCGACTTGTCCATTTTCCTGGGGATAAGCAACAGATGAGAAGCTTTTGTGAATCCCGTGCTCTCGGCACCAGTTGGCGAACTCCTCGCTGTTGAACTGAAGTCCATTGTCCGATATGATTTTGAGGGGAACCCCGTACCTGCACAGAACATTTTTGATCAAGAAGTTGATAATCTTTGTCGAAGATACTTTATTTAGAGGTTCCACTTCAACCCATTTGTTGAAATAGTCTACTACCACTATAGCATATTTTGCCCCGCCTCGGCCCATAGGCAGTTCGCCAATCAAGTCAATTCCCCATACTGCGAACGGCCAAGGGCTGATCATCTGAGTAATCTCATTTGTCGGTAATCGAGGAATCTTAGCAAACTTCTGGCATCAGTCGCACTTTTTGGCGAAGTCTAAGGCGTCCTTGTTCAAGGTAGGCCAGAAGTATCCATATCGGAGTATTTTCTTTGCCAGAGTTTGTCCTCCGGTGTGGTCTCTGCAGCTTCCCTGGTGGATGTTGGATAAGATTTCCTTGGCTTCCCTTCCAGCGACACATCTTAATAAGTGGTTAGAGAAGCCGCGCCGGTAGAGGATTCCTTCTTGTATAGTGTAGCGGGAAGCTTTCCTCAAGATTTTCTTGACATCGCTATGCTTGCTGGGCAGCGTGCCGTCTTGTAAGTATTTTCGAATAGGAGTCATCCAAGTTTCCTCTTCGATTGCGGCTATTAGATCTCTTCGTTCGAAACTCGGGGTTAGCTGTTTTGGGATGGTCATTGTTTCGGAAATGGGGCTGTTCTCCATGCTAGCTTGCTTTGCCAGTTCGTCGGCCTCTTGGTTCTCTTCTCGAGGAATGTATTTGATTAAATAGTGGTCCAACTGATCGAGTAGCAGCTTGGTTTTCTTTAGATATGCTGTGAGTCGTTTTTCTCGAGTCTGGAACTCTCCTAGTATTTGATTTACAACGAGTTGAGAATCACTATGAAGACATAAAGAACTGACTCCAATTTCTAAGGCAGGTTCTAATCCAGCTATTACAGCTTCATATTCGGCATCATTGTTGGTGGCGGTGAATTCCAACCTTAGGGCATAATGCAGTTTCCTTCCCCTAGGGGTGATTATTACGATACCTGCCCCCGAGCCTTGCTCGTTTGATGCTCCATCCACGAAGAGATTCCACTTGATGTCTTCTACTATCTCAGGCTGCTCCATGCCTTCGTTGGTAGTGAATTCGGCAATGAAATCAGCCATGACTTGTCCCTTGATGGCGGTGCGGGATGATAGGTGATATCATATTGACTCAATTCAATGCACCATTTAAGTAGTCGTCCAGAAGTGTCGGGACGATGGAGTACCTGCCTTAGCGGTTGATCAGTTAGAACTCTGATGGGATGAGATTGGAAATAGTGCCGCAATTTTCGTGATGCGATTAGTAAACAATATGCCAGCTTCTCAAGTTTAGGATATCTGGTTTCTGTCCCCGTGAACCTCTTGCTTACAAAATACACCGGCCGCTGTGCGCGGTTGTCTTCTCTTACCAAAGCGGCGCTTAGAGCATGAGGTGATACAGCAAGGTATAGGTATAGCTCTTCTCCTTCCTCTGGAGTCGAGAGTACTGGTGGCCTTTGGAGGTGTTTGATTAGGTCACGGAAGGCTGTTACGCAATCTTCAGTCCATTCGAACCTTCCTTTGTCTTTCTTTAGAGCATCGAAGAAAGGGACACACTTGTCGGTTGCTTTAGAGATGAATCTACTTAGGGCGGCCACCGTCCCATTTAGGTTTTGCATTTCTTTTCGGGTGGATGGTATCTTGATGTCCTTCAGGGCTCGAACTTGTTGGGGGTTTGCTTCAATCCCCCTGGCATGGACGATGAATCCCAAAAACTTTCCTGATGATACTCCGAAGGAGCACTTTAGTGGATTCAGCTTCATTCCATATTGGCGAAGTACTTGAAACATCTCATCAGGTGGCTTACATGATCATTGACTTTCCATGGTTTTACTAGCATGTCGTCCACATACACTTCCATAGTTCATCCTATTAGTTCTGAAAACATCTTGTTGACGAGGCGCTGATAAGTAGCTCTGGCGTTTTTAAGTCCAAAAGGCATTACTTTGTAGCAGTATAATCCCCGGTCAGTGATAAAACTAGTGTGGTCCTGATCGGGGGCATGCATGGGAATTTGGTTGTACCCTGAGTATGCATCCATAAAAGATAGGAGCTCGTGTCCGGATGTGCTGTCCACAAGCTGGTCGATTCGGGGAAGTGGGAAGCAATCCTTCGGGCAAGCGTCGTTCAAGTTAGAGAAGTCAATGCATGTCCGCCACTTCCCATTGCTTTCTTTACTAGTACCGGGTTAGCAACCCATTCTGGATAGATGGCTTCTCGTATGAAATCATTGGCAAGAAGGTTCTTTACTTCTTCATCGAGGGCTGCTGATCGTTCTTCCCTCATACTTCTCTTTTTCTGTTTTACCGGCATCTTGGTAGGATTGATGTTCAGTACGTGGCATGCTACGTCCGGTGAGATTCCAGTCATGTCAGCATGCGTCCATGCAAATACATCCAAGTTGTGGCGGAGAAAACCAATGAGCTGATCCTTCAATTCTGCTTTTAGCCGAGATCTGATCTTCAATAGTTTACTTGAGTCGTGTTTGTCTACAGATACAAACTCCATAGCCTCTGCAGGCTCGGCAGTAGCCTACTCCTCTCCGTCCCTGGGGTCTAGTTCGTTGAAAGGATCACTTGTGTATCGAAGAAGATGGGCTTTCTTTAGTTGCTATGCTTTCGAGTTCTTCATGCAGAGAACAATCTCTGCATTCTTCCCTTTATCCTTCCTGCGGTTGTTGCGAAGTTCAGTTACATAGCAGTCTCGAGCAGCATCTTGATCTCTCTCTACTTCTCCTATTCCGTTGTCCGAAACTTCATCTTTAGGCACCATGGGGCCAGAACGATTTGGAAGTCGGACAAGGCTGGTCTTCCTAAAAAGGCGTTGTAGGCCGAGTGGTTATCTATCAGCATACATGTTTGTTTCCGCACAACGGAGCGGGAATGGCTTCCTATTTCGACAAAGAGGTCCAGTTGCCCTAGGGGTATTTTCGCATATCCAGTGAAACCGTGAAGTGGTTTGTTGCAGGGAGACACATCCTTCGTTGACAACTTCATTTTGTCGAAAGCATGTTTGAACAGGATATTTACTGAGCTTCCAGTGTCTACTAGAATTCGGAAAACTTCGGCTGGACCGAACCATGCAGAGATGACCATAGGATCCACATGAGGGTATTGCCTTCCCTCTAGGTCACGTCTACTGAACGTGATGTCATCATTTCCTTTCCGCTTCGGGTGGCGTTCTTCTGCAACGAAGTTAACGCGGTCTCCTTTGTTTCTAAGTGACTGTCCATATCTCTCCATCTCTGCCCAGCTTCTGTCAGCGATGTGTGGCCCTCCTGATATGGTATGAGCCACTATTTTTTCCCGACTGGAGCCGCTGGTGTTGTGATTTCCTCTGCCCAGCCCTTGGGGAGGTGGGCTTGGGTTTTCATTGGTAGGAGTTGGAATCCTGTTTTGATTTTTCATATAGCATTCCAGTTTCTTCCATCTGATGTGTTCTTCAATTAAGTCCCGGAGATGATGACATTCATTGGTATCATGCCCATGAGATTCGTGGAAACGGCAGAACTTTCCCGACTCAATTGCGTTATCCGATTCCTTCTTGTGCGGGGGGCGTTTGTACCTAACTTCGTCTTGGGTGGCCAGGAAGATGTTTTCGATAGTGTCATTCAAAGGAGTGTAGGAGTCGAATCTTGGTCCTGGTCGATATAGACGTTTTTCTCCCTTCTTGCCCCCAGCACCGTCCCTAGAGTCATTTCTTCGAACATCCTTTGCTGCAGCGGGTGTACTACCATGAGCTGCCCTAGCTTGTTGCCATGTCTGCCTCTCAGTGGCGGCGTCCTCGAGTCTCATATACTTTTCGGCTTCATGGAAGAAGTCGGGTAAAGTAGCTGGCTTCTCTTTCGTTAATCTTCTAGAAAATTTGGTATCCGGATGCACACCACTACAGAGGGCCATTAGGATAAGTTTCTCATCGGCGTCCTGAACTGCTGCCGCTGCGGCGTTGAAACGGGTCAGATATTGTTGCAATGTCTCTACAGGCTTCTGTTTGATATTAGATAAGGAATAAGTGTCCTTGGGTTGGTCCACATGAATGCGGAACTGGCTGATGAATTTTTCCTTCAACATTTCCCATGAGCTGATGGACCCTTGGGGTAGATGGCAGAACCAGGAGGTAGCCAGATCGGCCAAGAATAGCGGAAAGCATTTGCACAGTACTCCTTCTGTGGCCCCGCTCATGAGCATATGCTTTGTGTACCTCTGCAGGCGTACTACGGGGTCAGAGGTTCCCTTGTAAGGTTCCATCGTTGGCGTTTTCCATTCTCGGGGGGTGATGGCAATTTCGATATTGCGAGTGAAGGGGCTGGTTACCCTAGAGCCTATCCCTCGATCTCTTTGATCCCGTCGGACGCATTCCCTGAACAATCGTGCCATCCTCTCGTCATAATTTGGAGCAGATAGGAATGAGCGGGGTTCTTCTCCGCGGGATCGATCCCATCCAGATGACTTATAGGGATGGTATAGTCTATCACTCCCAACGTTTTCCAATGGCTGTCTTCGATCTTCTGGGAGCATGCTAGGGTCAGCTACAGTTGGCCCTTGCCTGGATCTTCCTCGGCTGGGTTCTGCTCCAAGCACTTCCTCGGGTCCAACTTCGGGCTGGACTCTTGCTTGGCCCCGCTCAGTAGCGTTCCCATGGTTAGGTAGCATGACGGGCTCAGCTACATCCGACCTTTGCCTGGTACCTCCTCCGTTGGGTTCGGTTCCGAGTGCTTCTTCAGATCGGAATTCGGGCTGAGTCCGGGCTCGGCCCCTACCATTGTTGTTTCTGTGGTTAGCCTCTTCGTAGAAGAAAGATCTCTGTCGTCTCCCAGACCCTTCGGACTGGGACTCACCCCATGATTCAGTGTTGCGGTTGGATTCTTCAGCATCCCTCAAGCGTGACATGAGTTGATCCACTAAGGCTTCTTGTAGGGAAGTGGCTTGGTCCGGTTAGGATGGTTCGGTAGTGTGGTTCGGTAGTGTGGTTAGTAGGTGGGTGGTTCGGCAGGAATGACGTGGAGCCGGTCCGGTGGTGCTTCCAGGGCTTTGGTTCGGTGATGGGAGCTTGGAGAATGGATCTGGTCCGGTCGTGCCCCTGGTTCGATGGTGGTGAAAACGCCCCTAACAAAAACAATAACACAAACATGTACCTATTAGTCGAGAAACCAAAATCAACTCATGAAACCAAAAGCATCAACTAGCCTTTGCTTCCATGAACCTGCATCTCACACGCAATTGCCATTAAACCATATAACTTGCATTTCTAATAACAAAAGCATATAATTATAATAAAGCCCGTAAGATACACATATATTATCCGTACGCAATATCAAACCTGATCGCTCGCTCGATCACACAAATTTAACTTTCGAACTAATATCACTCACTCGACCACTCTAGTTCAGACTCTAATCCGTTTTCTTGATTAAAAACCTTTGTTCTCTTTGCATAGCCACCAACTATGACAGAAAACTTCAGAGGAAAATCTAAAATCCATATCCAATGTTCTCCATCGAGAATCGAGTGAAAAATCTTACTCGGATCGGTGTAAATCACCTCGAAACCGTGTGCTTGAATTTAGATCAAGACAATTATGCGAATAAAATGATCTATGTGCAAATTACATATTTATTCCATTGGATTTTCTTAATTCCACCAATTATTATTTTTATTCACATTCATTTTAAATCACAATTAATTTCCCAATAGTATTTACTTTAATGGTAAAATTCATTTACAAACCATTTCATAAAATCATTTCATTTAACCTTACTTAAGTTAAATTTCATTTTTTTTAACTCAAGTTCAAAATCATATAATACTCTTTTACATCCTAAGAGTATATACACAAATTTTGCTTTGTTTTACTTAACCAAGATATTCAACAAATTTAAAATATGTTTGATTCACTATCTTCACAAAATTTTAAGTTACAAAAATTATTTTCTTATATTTTCTCAACAACACTTAACTTCAATTTATAGCAACTCGGAAGTTTCGACTGCCCAAAATCATCAAAAATTCCATTTAATTTTAATAAATGAAAATTTCCCAAAAACATCTCAAAACAAGATGCACAACTAAACTAGCCTAATGGACAGAATACAAGAGTCTAAAATATTACTTAACTGAAAATTTCAGGATTTAAACACCCTGTTTTATTTTAAATCGTTTTCAAATAAAAATAACATACATTTCCTTTATATATATATATATATATGTATATATATATATATAAAATCTTACTTTTAGAATTTAAAAAAAATTGTTTTACCAAAACAAACTTCTATGGAAAATCACTATGGTAGCATTTCCTCACTTAGAAACTCAAAAATTAACACCGATGATGCTGTAGTCATCACCAAAATTATTTCCCTGCGGCTGAGGTGAGTTTAGTTCTTTCTTATCTCTTTAAAAATTCTTTTTAAAATATTTCTGTTTATATATACTTCCAAACAATACTATTATTATCTTTCCTAAAATTTTTGAAAAAACCAATTTCCAAAACATCGGAATTTAAATTCTCAAATTCTTAATTTAAATCCTTATTTATAAACTATATTTAGAAATCATACTTATCTAATTTAACTTCTTATACAAGATCATTTCACAACTGTTTATTTTTGTATAGATCAAATAAAAAACCTTTATTGAAATTAAAATTTTAATCCAACCTTATCACCGAACGCCTTATAGTCAAACCGTGAAATTGAAATCACAATGTGTTCGTATTTAATTCAACCAAAACAATAAATTCTCATAAACTATCTAAGCACAACTAATTAGCAATAAATTAAAATAATCGAATATTATCATTCTCTAACAACCTAACACACCATATATAGCAATATTAATTTCTGAAAATTATCCTTTAAATTATATAAATATAATCTAGGTAAAATTATTTCAATTACCCAATTCCAAACATTTATGTTTTCTAGTTTCTATAGCTAATAATTACTACTCTGTTGTTTCTAGTCATTTCTCATTATCTCCATGTATTTTAACTAATTGGATTTCTTAGAATTAAATTATTTTAATAAATCATTATGTCCATACATTTAAATTAATTAAATGTCTTAAATTTAAATTATTTAAATAAAGCAATTAGTTAATATTCGTTAATTTGTTAACAAATCCTAAAAACCATCTTAACATGAATACCATATTTTTTTGATAAAAATGGGAAAAAAATTAATTCTTGATCTGAGTAAATAATTAACAACAGAACAAAAATTATACACACAAATTTATAATTCATTTATCACAGTAAATTATCAAATGAATAAGTAAATATAAAGCAGAGGAATTTTCCACACCTATCATTGATTCTAGAAGTTTTCTCCCCCTTTTTTGTTTCTAAGATATTTTTCCCAAACGTTTTATATACTCATTTTAATAATGATTTATAACTTCTTATTAGTTTATTCCATAGGTTTCCGATCAAAATACCTACATTTTTCTAATATAAGTGATTATTTACAAAGTTCTCATTAGTGCTATCATATTATTTTCATTTAAATCTAAATATTTGAATAATTAAATTCATATTGAAATAAATCCAAGTAATTATAATTCATTAATTTGCTAGATAAATATACTGAAATTTTTATGTAATAGGATAGATCAATTTACCGATGGAGAAAAATTAATTTAATTTGGTGGATTGACATTTATTTGAATGGATAATAAGTAGAGATATGTACATGAAAGGCTGTTGTACGTTTTATAATATACAAAAAGGTAATTAACAATATTACATAAAAAATAATTGCTTAAAGTGGGTGATATATAATTTTATGAGAGAAAATGGGAAATAAAGGATTTGGAATCCAAGAGCCGCAATTTGCACTTCACTATATCTATATATTAAATAATATTAAAACAAAAGAACTTTGAAGGTACTAGTTAATTCTAGTATTATTTTTCTCCTTAATTCTCTTATGATATCTTATTTTAAAATATCTTTATATAGTTCGGGATTTTAATATTGTATGCTGCTAAAAGCACCCACAAACCCTCTTCATAATACAATTACTAAAAATTAATAAAATTACCTACTTTATAATACCATGTTTAGTAATCTCCACATTGTCGAGTTCATATTTCAACTCCCTTCCTAGATCCATCTCCATATGTTATCATTTAATACAAAAACATGATCCCTAAAGGTTCATAACAATCAAAATTACATTGAATGTTAATCGAAACCTATTCACAATCAGGTATCAATCAAAATTTACTTCAACACATGTACTAACTGATTAACATGGAATATATGGGGAACTGCTTCTGGCTGGGTTTGGATGTTTGTTACATCACTTTATTTAGGATTAAGAGCTTTTTAGGGTTTTTACTGCACTACGATATTGGTGCTCTTCTGGTTGATTCAGATGGTTTACACGTCTCTTGGTTTAGAATTAAAAGTTTTTAAAGGAATTGCAGTTCTCAAATTTAAGTTAAGCAATGAAATAAATGAGATGGCATGATGGTAGCTTATAAAGTGGATCATGATACTAATAAGTGAATGTAATGTTAAGTTGTGGTATTTTTTAGTTATGACGTTAAAAAGAAGGTTTATGGATGCTTTTAGCAGCATGCTTAATATTAGTCGTAATGTTTTATTAATTCTTACCAACTATTTTACATTTAAATATGGACAATCTTGTTCTATAATAGCGAAATAATATGACAAATTCTGAAACCACAAAAGGTGAAATAATTTGACAAAATTCTAGAAAATAAATAGCTAATATCTGTATTACTAAGAAATTTAAGAATTATTTGAAGCATTATGATTGGAACAAAGATAAGGTAAAGATGTAATATAAAAGAAAATCTTTTTAGGAAGGCAGTTGTTTTTCTCATTCGATTTCGATTTAAGTCATTATCTTCTTTCTAAAATTTGTTACTCTAACATTCTTCCAAATCTATGTCATGAAAATATAAATCCTAAGTGAGAGTTTGATAATGTGACAATGAAGGTCTTAAAAAAGGAAAGAAATTTTTTTCTTCAATTCCAAGTTTATTTATAGTTTAAAAGAAATACACATATGACTACAATAAGAAATTATTTTAGTTTCCTTTCCACCATTAACATTATATTTTGCTATGTAGTAAATTAAACTAACGAAAATAGAACAATAATATGCAGGCAGTAATTCATTCAAGGCAAAGTTTACACATAAAATTTATATAATATTTGGTACCGTAAGTGAAAATCAATGTCTTAGTATATGAATATTAATCTCATTATCACGTAAAATCATACCAACAATACTAAAACATACTAATAAATGAATTAATTTAGTAAGGATACTTTGGATGCTAAATGCCCAAACTCTAGATCACATAATTATGCTGTAAGTTCTATACAATTGTATTAGACAGTGCATCTCAATATCACATTTATAATTCAAAAAGCTTATATTCTTCCTCCTTTTGAATTATTGATACTGAACACCAAAAAATCATTCATTTTTAAAATTAAGTGGAAATGATAAGGAAAGTACAGTGAAAATATGCAAAGAAATCACACTTAATTTAGGAATTTCATCAATTTGAAAAAAGTTAGCTGCTAAAAAAATGCAGTAGACACATAGCTACATTAGGAACAATTTACAATTTTCTTACCATTAATAACATAAAATACTTTATAGTATTAAGTTAAAACTAACATAAATATCACATTGATTTGGAATTACTAATAGGTTTGGAAGCTGAATCTACACGCTAAAATCAAAATAATGAAAAAATGGTTTGCGGTAGCAACTAATATTATTATGGAGTACATGAATATTAACCTCATTGTTCTACATAATCATACCAAGCATGAAAGTACCAATGCATGTTAATAAATGTGTTGATTCATCAAGAATATTTTGCATACTAATTAAATGCCCAAAGCCTATAGTATTTCCTTTTTCTTTCTGGATAAATGATGTCTAATACTTAAAAATTGTTAATAATTATAATGAAACAGAAACGTTAAAGAAGTAAACTTGTAAGAGAAATTACCTTATAACATAGGAGTTTTATCTTTTGATCCATACTCCGCTTTCTAAAAAAATTGAAGGCATTTTCAAAGCCATATACTAAAATATTTTAGAGAAAAATACTAATTGCATACTAATTTTAACTCGCCTTTGAATTTTCTTAGATAGATGTGCAATATCGCGACCTATATCATCTTCATATGAGTTTTACAACAATGGTAAGTGAAGATGTTCCTTATTATTAAATTATACCGATAAGAGAATAGAAAAAAAAATGGTGATTAAACTATTGCCGAATAAAGAGAATGGATGAAATTAGGATTTTATAATTGGGAAATTTTAAAGAATCATTCTTATTCAACCATGGGTAAGAGTTGATATGAGAAAAAGTATAATAGGAAGATAAGTTATAAAAAAATCAATGAGTCAATTGGTATATCTTTAAAAAATAATGATAACAATAAAAAGTAAAGAAAATTTTTGGACAATTAAACTAAAGGGACACATGCCAACACATGAGTTGACAAAACTAAAAACAAAGTGGCACAAAAACTGAGCTTTCATATAATATAATAAATATGTGTAACGCGATGGAAAAGAGATGCCATGGTCTGGTAACATCCTAGGTTCGAGCTCTGCCTTGCATACACTTGTCGTAAAAAAAGTACCCTGAGGGTTATACGTGTCATAAGTTGAAACAGACATGCATAAATTAAACCCTCCTAGAGTTGGTCGGTCCGCCGTCCCTCTCAGAGGTCCTCTATATCAGGGAGTTTCTAAAAATAATAGATGGATGGATATCCTGGAGGTCCTTCCAGAGGTCCTCTATATTAGGGAATTCTTATGTTACAAAGCAAGTGTTGTCAAGACCATGTATGTGCTTGTTCTGAAAAGCGATGAAAGGGATGTTTAATGGGGATGCCAGCACATTGAAAGCTTCATTATGTGAAGCCATCACACACAATGAAGTATGTGTACATGTGGATGAGATGGAGTTCGCAAACTCAACATGGTATTAGAGCCGATGGTACAAGGGACTATTAGACGATGCGAGAGTGACCGAAGCTGAACTCCATTAGAGGTTTGAGTAAAGAAGAATGAATCGTCAAAGCATAGACATGGTTAAACAATGTGACCTACTACTAGAAGAAGACTCATGGATACACATCACGCTCTCCCTACATTGAGGAATCATGATCTCTAAAGATGGCTTGAGTGGAAAGTATTCACTTTAAGGTGGAGATTTAGTAATGTAGATAACTGCGTAAAGAAGTAGAAGCAGCCTGGCCAACTGTAGAGCTTCTTCAGTACGCTCCAAAATGAAGGTTAGGGGAAATGCTCACCAAGGTGGAGATTTCTTAGGTGTGGCTGGCATATGAGAGTGTGTGGATTGAACGAGTAAGTCTTACATTGGAAGAAATATGGCGTATAACATGGTACATATGTGGAATTGATGACATGTAGCAATGGGAATTCCTTTTGTTATAAGTAAGTGTTGTCAAGACCATGTATGTGCATGTTTAGTAAGGCAATGAAAGTGATGTTCAATCGGGATTCCGACACATTAGAAGCTTCATTAGGTGACGCCATTAGAGACAATAAAGCATGTGTATATGGGAACACGTTGGAGTGCCGAAACATACCGGTTGGTAGCCTTTAAAATGTTGGTATTATAAAGAGTGTAGTGTAAAATTTTCTATTATTCTTTAGTAATGGAAGTAGGAAAAGGAAAACGAGATGCCATTAGCAATGCATTACGTTTATAAAATGAGAAAAAATCATTACCAAAATTGTATTTGTTTTGTAAAGAGACCATGAATTAATAAGAAGCGTGTCATTTTAAAGACTTTATAGTTAAATGAGATTCATATTTTGTTATGTAAAGTGATAGTTAATTTTATTGCGATCTTATATTATTTGGTTTTCATAACAATAGGAAGTTGATTATCCAATCATTTTAAAATACAAATATTTTTGCACTGTACCGGTTTTTCGGTTCTGTTTCGACTATCTAGAAATTTTGACAACTTCACTTAGTTTCAAAATTCAAAAGTTTTGATCAAGTCCTGTCTCCTATTTATATTACTTTGAAAACTTTATGGAATTCTACCAATCTCACCATATTTTCATTTTGGACTTTTAGACTGGGAAGTTGTATCTAGTGTATATTAAGTAGACTACCATGTAACAAAAATTTGAATCGTATATCTTCATATTTTTTAGTTATCCAAAATCCACTTACTATGAAAGCAGCCATCAAACATATGGGTATGTTAAAGTCTTTTCTAAACAGGATTGAATTGTGAAGTCCAATATATAAGTAAGCAATATAAAAGCCTAATTCATTAGTAGCCTTAATCCAACAACATGCTCAAAACCCAACCTCTCAAACAATAAAACTCAATTTCATATTGGTTAATATATTCAAACATGTAAATGTACTATGTAGCCCCTCCAAGATTTTGAAAAAGTTCAAGACAAAATTTTCCTTATGTTATTCATCCATCTTTTTACCTCTCATCATATTTTTCCTTCTTCCATTCATCTTATCCAATAAACCCTAATAATATAATTTTAGATAATTCTCAAATATCATGCTTGAACCAATTGATTATGATGATGATAATACAAATATAATGAAATCAAAAGAGGTAAAACATGTATTTTACGTTGTTTTGATTTTTTTTTTTTTAATTTGAAAACGAACAATTTACAGAAGAACAATTGAGTGATTGAGTAGAAAATCACACAGTAAAAATGCATGATATGTAGAACAATCATGTACCTGTGATGTATGGATTAAAAAAAATTCTTGCAGTTAGAAAGGTTTTCGTACACTGAATTTTTTTAAAGGATTATTTTTTACTAATTAAGAGTACAAAGGGAAAATGTTAATAAAAAGATGGGTATACCCGGCAAAAATATGGTTATAATGGTTTTTTCAGTTTTCTTGGGGGCAATTCAGCAACTTTATGTTTTTAAATAGAATTAGCCTTTTCTATTACCATGACACTTTGTAGCCTAAAGCCGTCGATCTCAAAAGACAATAACCTAAAAAGGTCTCAAACAACTCTCTTAAGCAAAGGCCAACATAAAGTGTTTCCCTGCTCCACAGAATGTAAAGAAAAACCTAATTAGTTGCCTCCGCTTTCTCTCTTACTTCATCAAATCTATTGTTGGATTATCTACTTTCTCAGGTAATTACGCCAAATCGGTCTTTCTCTTTTCTAATACCACCGCCCGTAACCCAATTTTTGGGGAAATTCTGATCCGATTAACGGTGAAACCAGATAGAATGACTAGGATTTTGGTATGCAGTTGGAATTTCAATCATGATTTTTATATGAACATGAACTATATAAGGAAATATAACCAAAGCTAGTTTGATTTTTTGTGGAACCATTTCGTACATATTTACCAGAGAGGGCTCATAATTCTACATATACCATCATAAATCATGCACATTAGAAACGTTATGCTTTCACTATGTCTATGCCTATCAGCGGATACAGCCGATGACTGTAAAAAATTTTATACAAGACAATAGGGTAGTACCTATTCACTTCTCTACCCCTTAATGCAACAAAGTATATAAAATTTTAAGCTAGACAATGGTTTTGACGGGCATTATGACATGCTCAGCTATCACCATGTGTAGCCTGAAGTCAGCCCCATTTATTTACTTTAAAAAATAAAAAAATAAAAAAATAAAAAACCGATTTTGATAATGACATATAGATGCTAGCATTACGTAGCAATTAGCATTGCATAAGCTAGAACAATTAAAGATCATATTTTAAGGCTATTGAAAATGGTGGAAAGTTCAAAGCGACATATACTAGTAACATTGCGGTACTAAAAACATCACAACACTGCAAGGGACAATACATAAAGTGCACCTTCATTTCTGCCCGAATTTAAAGACAAATTTAATGCAAAGTACATGTTAGCCTTGCATATTTAACAGTAGGAAACCTTACACAATGGCTATGCTATACAGTTTATCATGATACACAATTGATATAGTAAATAGGGAAATTTATTGAGGTATACAGTTAAATTAAACAGTATATTTTCACTTTGATAACACAAGAATAAAAGATATAGCATGAATTACTTGTAGTTATGGTCAACTAAGAGAATGGGGTCGTCTTTTATTGTAAAAAACTAGAGTTGGTTTCATATCTTCTGCTTGCTTTTAAAATAGTTTGTTTAGGCATTGAGCATTGACCCATGGGAGTTAAAAAAGTTCTCCAAAACCTACTTGTTATCCTGGGTAACAGCGCTGCATCATATTCATTTTATATTTTTATATGCTAAGTTTGTGTAACCGTGTACATTTGAGTTTTTTGAGTTATGTACTAGAAGTCAATTGATAAATGACCTAGAATATAATTTTGCATATGAACGAATTAGGTCAAGAGACCTTTTTCATTGTACCTGGAATGCCGTTTCCAAATCTTTTAAATATAAGAGGTCACTACAATAGAAAGAACCTATTACAAATGTAGTTTTACAACGGTAATAAAAAGTCAGTTGTAATAAAGGATTTTTACAATCTTTTTCTTTAGAAAGTTGTAATAACCTTATTTTCAACAACTTTTTTATTTTTTCAGTTGTAATAGATGTATGTTACAACCTTCTTTTTTACCGGTTGTAACAGATGCATATTTTTAGCAACTCTTTTATTTTGTCAATTATAATAGAAGCCTATTACAACCTTTCTTTTTTGCTAGTTGTAATAGATGCATATTTTGAACAACTCTTATTTTTTGCCATTTGTAATAGATGCCTATTACAACCATTTTCGTTTGCTCATTGTAATAATCAATTAATAATAATAATTAAATAATAATACTTAATAATTAAATAATTAGTAATAAATAATTATTACTGTTAAATAAAAATTATTAATTAATTTGAAATATGAAATAGTTACTAGTAATATTTAATATTAATAACTGCTATTCAATAATTAATAATTAATAATTAATATAATAATTAATTAATAATAATTATTATTAAATAATTAATACTTAATATTAATAATAATTAATATTTAGTGATTAATTTTCGATAGTTAATAATTAATAATTACAATGTTTTTTTCAAAAAGTTGTATCAACTTATTTTATACTAGTATGTTTTTACTAGTTGTAATAGAGGCCTATTAAATAATAATATAATTAATTAATAACAATATTAATATTTAAGAAAATTAATAAATAATATTTAATAATAACCTTACAAATCAATAATAATTAATAATTATTATTAAATATTTAATAATTAATAAGTGGAAACATATACATAATAATTAGATTTTAATAATTAGTATTCAATTATAACTAAGAAGTAATAATTGATAATTTATAATAATTAAGAAGTAATATTAAATATTTTAATAAAAATTAATTTTCAAGAACATAGCATATTTAAAATAAATTTTCACCCATTATTTCTAACCTATAATATTTAATTTTACAAATTTTGGTGAAAATTATAACATGGCTCACAAAAAATTGGTGGCAACCCACGAAATCTTGGCGACAAAGGCTTGAAATATAGGGGGGAGACAGTGTAAAATTGGATCTAAAATTCATGCGTTGTATTCGTTGCCTAATGATCTACACGCTCATGCAGGCCTCCTCCCAAACTCTTCCTTTCCTAACTAAAAATTGATCCTGAACTCTTCCTCCTATTAGACAAAGTTGCCCTCGAAATTATCGTCATTTTCTCGACAATCCCTCAACCCACTATAATTGAATTTTATCCCCTACCAACCGACATTTCGTGGGTTGTTATAGGCTTGGGGAAACATGATCGAATATGTTGGAGAAGAGAGAAGATGAAACCGACAATTCAACGAACACTTGGTAGCTTTAAGTTGACATATGCAGAAATACAAACACCATGGTACCCGTTGCTTCCACAACCACGCCGAAGATCTAGGATGATATATGGCCCACTATCAATAGAAATCTAATGAGCTAGGCGAGATGATTACTTCTGCACCAGTCACTAGTTCCAAAGATAGCTAGAGTGGTTGTGCTCGTGCACAGGATGTGCGCGTGTGCACAATATCATAAGGAATAAGGTTAATCCAAGTCTTTTAGCCGTAAAATTCGAAACCAGCTGTATATATTCATGATATAACCATTGTATTAGATGCCCAATAACCTCTATAAATAGGTAAAAGAATCAAATTGTAAAGGCATTGAGTTTGTGGGTTAATAAAAACTATTCCTTTATTTGTGAAAATTTGTTGCTTTCTCTTGTAATTCTTTTCCCTTTTCTATCTAAAACATCTTCTTATTTCCTTCAACTGTTGTTAACTTCTTCACTGCACAACTCTCCTCTCAAATCCTTTCCTGAAAACCATTTTGAAACTTCCTTGCACCTCTAGACCACCACCAAAAGTTCCAGAAATCCGAACCATGTTAACTTGATCCATGAAGAAACCCTTAGAGCCACACGATCAATCACCTGAAGAGTCAAGACATGAGCACATTAACATCAAGACTGCATTTGCCATCAAGGAACTCCAAGAATGCAACCAAACTTTGCAAGAAATAATTCAAGATCTTAACATCAAGATGGATGGCGTGAATGGAGTCCTTAACAGCATCGCAAAGGAATTGAAGGAAAATGGCTAGCTAAGATACATCTTTTGCCACAAAGATTAACAACAAGAATTCAAGGAAAATGGCTATCTAAGATACATTGATTTGACTACAAGGTTAATATAAAAAAGGTAAAGAAAACACTGTAGAATATTAATTTCCTAGGTTTCCAGAGGAACAAGACTTGGGCTTCATTATCCATACATTGTTTTGCTATATCTACACTGAGAGCAGCTGGCTACCTGAACTAAAAAAGTACATGCTACATTCTGAATATTACAATGAAATGCAACAAAAGATTACATAAGGAAAGCTCAACTTGGATAAATATAAGATAATTAATGGTCTTATTTTCTATAAAAAAAAGAATATATGTAGATTTCAATTGCAGGGAGTTACTTGCGATCATACTTAAGGTGTGACGCCCTACCTCTATATTCACACTAGCCAAGGACACTACGGGGTAATGCCATCGACTAGCACGAAGAATAAGGCTATTGAGGAGCTACCATCTGTGTAATTTCTTTGTGCGAGTACTGATATGTCAGATAGTATGGCACGCATTTCATTTCAAGAGGAAATCCTACATATCAAATACAAACTCCAAGCTACTACACAGTGGCTATTTGGTCTTCGGAAACAAATATAAAAACACAAAATCAGTCAAAGATATTCATACCACTAAGGTGGAAACATATACGAATATATCACATAGTAGTGTACATCAAAGTGGTGGTCATACAAGATCCACTACATCACAAAAGAATAGGTACAAGTGCTAGACAAAAAAATATGTATACATCAAGGAGTCTCTATCTCGAATGTATAAAAGCAAAACTACTAAGCTAAATAGTTAGCTAAAAGTCAGATGACGGACCCTGATAAGAAGTCAAGCAGAAGCACCTAAAATACCTCTGTTTGACCCGAGTATTATTTAAGAAGAAAATTATAAACGGATCAGTCGAGCTATAAATATCATATAAAATGAGATAGGATAAGAGATATGACAAAAATGTATGATAACAATAATGCCATACTGTGACAAGTATACATTAGATAACAACAAAAATCATACAATATATCAAATTTTCTCAAACACCAAAAATAATGTCATATTCAATATTTTATTCACCAAACCACAAATATTGATAAAGCTTATTAATATAAATCACAAAAATTTGTGAAAAACAAATTCTAGAAATCATCAATTAGAAATGTAGAAATCATAAAAGGGGAGGCCTATCAAAAATGGGAGCATGAAAACTCACCAACACATGTATCACAAACGAGATGCTATCCCATGGTCGCTAACCATAGAGTCGGTGAAACGACGTAGTACAACGGTATGCCCGAGAAACTTGAAACTCAAATAATTCGGAACAACGACGTAATACAACGGTACGCCCGATGAACCTGATGAGCCGGAACAACGACGTAGTAGTACGCTCGATGAACCGAACTCCAATAATTCGAAACAACGACGTAGTACAACTGTACGCCCGATGAACCGAACTCCAATAATTACCATAGGTCGCTAGCCTATAAAAATGAGACGAAGCTCAATAAATCGAGGTAGAGTCCCCTACGTGGACAAAGAGACAACGCATATCGCTAGTCTAAACCATAAAGTGATCATCATTGATCAATAAAAAGTGTGAATTACACTAAGCTAGTCAATAAATGAGTTTAGCTTCATGTCCCATAACCACTGACTTAACTTAAATATTTACGAACAAATTGTAGATTTTCACTCAAAATCGTCGCAAGATTTCAATTGAACAAATCCAAGAATTAAGCGGCAAAGAAAACGCAAGTGTTTCATACCACTTATTTTGCTAAGCCGTTTAATTAGATTTCTCATACGAATGAGGTAAATGTTTGTATATACTAATAAATTGAAAAAAACGGTTTTAAAAACGAGCTTTGTATTAAAAGTAACGTTGAAATCATTTTTGTAAAGGAATTTGAATATTTACTACTAGTATAAAAACCTTTGTATTTTAACGTGACAAATCACAGAAATGATTGTAAAAACAATCAATCACCAAAAATTCACATTCGATGACGTGAATCAAAGCCATAGAAATCGATATCAAATCCATCAAATGGATATTCCTAAAAATCCAGAAAATACGTCATCAAAGTCGATAATAAATGATAACAACCAAGGGATCAACCAAAAATCGACATAAAATGGAAAGCCACATAAAACAGGCAAATTGGTTGAATATAATAGCTCCAGACGTTTGGTGGTTTTCCTGGACATCCGAGCTGAAAGATAGGAATTTTCATTCCAGATCGCCCAGAGTCTGGGAAATAACCTCGACGTCTGAGCTGTAAGTCTGGAATTTTTATTCTGACCACCCTAACGTTTGAGTGTTATACCAGAGATCTGAGTTGAAGCTCAGGGCAAAAATCTGCCTAGGCCAATGTGGCCAAATTATCTCAAAAGCGATCGAACGAGAAACGATGGCTAGGGATTTATGCTAAGCGACAACCCAACCCTATTATAACAACCCAGAATTTCTGTCATTTGAAATTCGTATATTTAATTGATTTTAAATATGCACAAGAAAAGTTTATAAGTTGAATAAATAATATTTCGAATATCTAGATTTAATTGGATAATTAAATTGATAAATTAATATTTGAAATGGTAGAAATAATAGAAAATTGAATTATCTTTGAATAAAAATGATTTGTAAAGTGATATTAATTCATATTTGAATTAGAATGATGTTAAAGAACTTTTAAAATTGAATTAAAAGTTGAATTACAGAAATTGAATATTTTAATATTTAATTGACGAATGAAAATAGCCATTTTTCAAACAGTCTTGGATTTCGACGAAACTTGTTTCATCGAATCCGTAATGTTAAATTATTGCAAGATTTCAAATTTCATGTCAATCGGATTTACGGTTTGTCCGGAGCAAGATAAAACGCGTAGAAATTGGTTTATGCGAATTTTAAATTTAAATAGTTGATTTGAAAACCTATCTTCCAAATATAATCGAATTAGCTTCCGATATATACTCCATTGCATTCGTAATAGGGGTAAAACGTTATAAACGCCAGGCGGCACGCTTCGTTTTGAGTTCGGAAAATTTTCGGATGAATAGTGTCGTAAAATTTTATATGAAAGCCCTTAACTTTCTCCATTCTACACAAAACCCTACTGGGTTAGGGATAGCCGTCGCTTTGAAAACAATGGCCAAAAATTTGTTCCCTTCTTCGTCATTTTTCTTCAAATCCGTCGACTTTTACGCGAAGTCTTCAACTACAAACTTCTAGAGCTCGATGAGAACTATAAATCTGACGGTCAAGATCGAAATTCAAGCAACGGATCAACGGCAATTTGGGATTGAACGTTGTGCGTTGGTGCACAATTTCCCACGCAGAGAGGCAACCGATCTTCGCCTCATTAATGGAGTTTATGGTGTCGGCAATGGGCTACAAATTGATGGTACTCGATCGTTGTCTATTCGAGTGAAGTTGCCGCGGCGTCGAGAAGTTTACGTGAGCTTCGGGTTTCATTTAGGTGCAAAACCTTATGGGGAAGAAGTTGAAAAGCACGGCCAAGATTTTGGGAAAAGAAACGTACGACTCAGATTGAAAAGGTTAAAATATAAAAAGAAAATTGAAAACAAATTGTATTATAATTAATTCAAACTTCTAAATGCTATAACTTTGTCATACGAGGTCGAAAATTGACGAAACGACTTGCGTTGGATTCATATTGTCGAATACTACGCGATGGAGCTAGTTTGGAGTTGATTGGAGCTAGTGTGAATTTTGGATAGAATTAAACAGTCGTTTAATTATTTGGAATAAAACACTGCAATTGCTATTGGAGACAATGTGAGTACAACTCACTCTTTCTGACTCACTGATATTTTTATATAAGTGATAATAAATTTATTATATGATGATTGATGACTGTTTGGATGATATATGATATATTTATTGTTATTTGGATATATACCTGCCTAGTGGAGCAGATGACCCTATACGTTCCCGTGTATGAGCGGATCATCCTTTGTACGTGTGTCTGCCTTGAAGCAGACATTGTACACATACTCTAATATGTATATTTGTTGCAGGTGACAGGTTGTAGGGATCCAACTGGATTTCTCACCAGTATTGATTTATTTACAGATATTGTGATATATTCTGTTATCGTATGATATATGATGTTTTGGTTGTCGTGATTGCTGTATTTGGCGCTGTTACAACATTGGGCCTATATTTTGGAAATTTAAAAATGTTAAAGCGATGACTTTTAAATTGAAAAAGGATTTTCAAGTGATTTGAAAAAATATATTTTGAATAGTTATAAAGGAAGGAATTTATTTTAATAAATAAAGGTGATAATTTTTATGTTATAAAAATTATCATTGTGGGAAATATAATTGAAATGTGATTTTTGAAATGTGAAGTTAATTATTTTGTGAAATAGTATAAATTGAGTTTTTTGATTTATTATAAAGGTTTATATATAAGATTTAAAAAATTGATACTTTATAAATCAAAACAATGGGATTGTAAAGAAGTTTTATATGTGTGAAAATGAAGTACAAATTGATTTTGTAAATAAATAAGATTTACGAATTTAAGAAGTTATAAAATGAACGAATTTTGTAAAATAAATGGATTATAAGTTATTAACTTATAATTTGGCTTTTTGGTATATAATTGAGTTATAAATGGAATTGGTTAATAAAGGAATTTTATAAGTTGAAGTTTTTATAAAATATAAAAAAGGAATTTATAAACATTGTTTTATAAATTCGAAATCAATTGAATTGGATATGTTAAATATAGAAGTTTATTAAAGGCATTATATCTACGATTTTGGACAGTGGATAATCCTTTAATAAATACGTAGAAGTAATGGATTTGGTAAAGGAGATATATTCACGATTTTGGACAGTGAATTATCCTTTAATTAAATGTTGCAAAAATAAAGAATTTGGTTAGGTATTATATTCACGATTTTGGACAGTGAATAATCTTTCGAAATTAAATAAATGTTTCGGAAGTGATGTTTTAAATGAAGTAAAATGTTTTTAAGTTGTTTTAAAATGTGTTAAGGATTGAAACCATAGATTTCAACAATCATTGTTGAAAAAGACGTTTTCGAGAAGTAAGGAAATGATGGATTGTAACACTATTGTTATAGTAAATGATTTTCTAAAGGAAATGTTTTTGTATAGTATTGGGATTTATATATCTATCTTATTTACGAATCTCTATACTAGTGGTTTTGGGTTGTCGTAACGATGTTTTACGTAACATCCATTTTGACCCAAATAAATGTGTTTAAAGAGAATGTTTTCCTTAAAGAATAAAATATATACTTATTCATGATTTAAGTATATATAATATTTTCTAAGTATTGAAAATAAATTGAATTGTGAATTACTTATTATTAAATAAGTATTTGGAAATGTTTTCCAATATAGAAGTTGAAATGTTTTGAGAATATATCTTTTTAAAGATAATCTAAGTGAATATTTAGCAAGTTATTTAATTAATAAAAGACTAATTAAAAGGGCCCAATGATTGTTATAGTGCTAAATATTTGTTTGTTTGCTTTGATAGTTAAATAATCGACTATCAAACTTGGCCGAATTTTAGTTCCTCGACTTGATGTGGGAACTATTTAGCCGTACACTAAGTACATAGCCTTTTGTATGGGCTTGATTATCGTTTGGGTTGAGGATGTTGATTCGTATAGTGTGGAGTATTACTCCCATCTATCGAGCTTCCTTCTTGGCCTGAAGGATAGCAAGTTGAAAGTTGGAGACGTGATAAGTCTATGAGACTTAGTTTCTGTGTGAAGTTGAAAAATGCTTTTGCGTTGTTGGTGCGAAGAGACTGGGATCAGATTTATCTGAAAACCACTTCGAACCAACGTATATGCGACGATTGTGCAGGTTGCTTGTGATGATATTGATATCCCGGATTTTCATAGTGGGGGGCTGCTTGTTGATCGTTTGGGGTTAAAATCCCTATATACATCCAGTAGCAGTGGTTTCTTCGTTAGGAAATATCCAATGCAAAGACTATTCGCTTCCTAGGGATTTCCCGATAGGATGTTGTAGGAAAGTACCTTTGGTTTGTCCTGTTTCTGGACAACTTGTATGGATGTTTGTCTAACATTGCATTTCTACATATTACGTACATTGGTTTTTACAAACGTACATTAGTGGTGGTGGAGAAGGCAACTTCTCTTAGCTTAACACCCTCCTTAAGACGTATAAGCTTAAGGGTTGTATTTTTATGGAAGGCAATTAGTAGTCAACGGAAATGGCCGTGTGGCATTCAAAGTGATGTGATTGTGATTGTGATTGTGATTGTGAGAGGTAATCGTTACCTCTAGCCTCATCAACCGGAAATGACCAAAACAGGGTTAGATGCGGCAAGGCTAAGTGTGTCGCTCCCAATTAGGATATGATCATCCTCTTCTAGATATATCTTTACACGCTATGATGTCGTGTATCTGATTATTGTGGTTTGTATGCTAGAGGGCCCTCGATAAAGGTCGGTAACGACCGGAGGATGATATATTTGGTACCATCTAGTTATAGAGGAGGGCCGGTTTTGTGTTGGTAGAGGGTCCTTTGTGATGGTCCAATGTACATTCTTCTAGAGATGTACTGCCTGAAGGTAGTCCCTTCACTTGGTCATTTGTATGGAAATCCAAACTCCACTACGTGCTTTCCATTTTGATTGTATTACCCAATTTGGCTATATGCTGGAATTTAATCAATGTAACAATTTCGGCTATGATTAATATTATTTGTATATAGTAGACACTACTATAATATAACATGACATTTGATATGTAATGTTTTAGTTATCGTAAGGTAGAAACATGTCCATGTTTATGTATGGACTTGTCTTACGAGATACTTTTGTTTTGAAAACTAAGGAAAACTTTTGGTAATTTAATAAATTCAGTTGATTTAATTTCTCACGCTGGTTTACCAGACTGATCCGGGCGTTCTTCCCTTTCAAAGCTCAGGTCAGACCGAGTATATTTACAGGTTCAGATTGGTGCTTTTGGAGCTTCAGCAGGAGAGCTAGAGACCTTCATTTCATATACACGTATCTGTTTAGATTATTGATTATTCGATGTGCTTTGTCTGTTGTTTATATTATCAGTGATTGTGAGGACAGATTATTATAACTGTTCAGGCTGATAACTGTTGATTGATTGTTGACTTTGATTGATGTGTATATATATAGTTTCTGTTTTGTAAAGATCATTGATATAATATTATATATTTTTCACTGCGATGTGAGATTCTATATTGTTCTGTTTGGTTCTATCTTCTCTCTTTTTTCTCTTCTCTTCTTCTCTCTTCTTTTCTTTCTCTTGACTTTCCGTCAGTCTATGCTTTTTGGGTCGGACATGTGTGGTTTATTGTCGATTCAAAGGGTACGGATTTGCGGGTCGTCACATGTGGTATCAAAGCTTAGATTTTGTATATTCCTAAGCTTTGATGTGTACTCAGTATAGATAGGGACAGTAGCACCCTAGATTGAGTTTGAGTGTATTATATATATGAGCGCATATTTGTTAGTGAATATAAAATGTTTTATATTGTGTTTACTTATCCGTTGAGCTGTTTGTGAATTCTGGTCGTGATGTGGAACGCCATATTATCGATAGAGATTTCCAAACGCTTAAATGAGGCAAGTCGACATAGTATTATATTAAATTGGGTAAATGAAATAATTTTACCTCGATTATATTTTATATATAATGGAAATAATTTTTCATAATTATTAAAGCGTATTCAAACCGATGGTTTGGTTGTTTGAAGATGTAAATATATAAGTTAATGAAAAAAGATGTTTGAATAATCTAAACTAAAACAACAATTGTAAAAGAATAAATTATATAAGCAAATGAATTATAAATATGGAATTATAATTAATATGGTTTACAATTGTGAAATAATCTTATATATAAGAAATGAAACAATATGTGTTGCAAACAAAAATGGATTTTAACTAAGAATTTGTGAAATTTGAATCTTGTTTATTTTGAAAGATATTTTTCAAAAGTAAAGAGATTATATTATTTTAAATCTAGATAAGATAAATAAAATTTGGAACGAATCTTATGTAAGTTAAGTGAAAAGTAAATTTATAGAAGATTTATAAATATGATTTATAAATAAAAGGATTTTTTTAAAAAGAATATAAAGCACTGAATTCACTACTGTTGCTGGAAAATAATAAGGGCGGTGACTGTAGCATCATCATTATCATTTTCGAGTTTCTGTGTGATGGATTTGCTACCAATAGTAAATTGAAGTTGAAGTTTTGTTTTGGTAAATAAATTTGATTTAAAATCCAAGTTGTAATTGATGAATATAAGTGAAATGAGTTTTTTACTTATAATATGAAGTAAGAATTTACTTTAGTAAAGTAAAGATGTAACAACCCAAAATTTTTAACAAATATTCTATTATTTTATTTATAAACTTGGGGTTTTATTTTACAAAAAAAATTGAATTTCTAAATTGAATTATAAATAATCACCCAAATTTTTATCAATATAAGTAAATTCTATAATTCTTATTTTGGTTAAGTTTAACATTTATTGAAATTTTAAATCTTTAAATTCTAATTTCCAAATCTTTTAATTTAGCTTAATATATTCGTAACAACATTTTATTTCACTTTTGTTTCTTTTAAAAATGGATTATATACCTTTTAAAATAAAGCAATTAATATTTTTACTTACATACATCAGTTCTTACTAAATGGTAAATGAATCAAAAGGATGTAAGCAAATCATATTTTAATTAAGTAATAAATTCTAAAATTAATAGTGTATAGATAAGCTTTATATAATGAACGTTTTAATTTGTACGTTCGTGTCCGTTTTGATTAATATAGTCGGTACATAAATGGTGCATATTTAATGAAATATTCTTTAAACGTATTTTACTTATATAGGTAGCGAATAAATAAGTAACGTATAAATTTAAATATGTTACTTTTGTTATAAATTTAGGTCTATGTTTGGTTTGATTAATGCATCTATAGTACACATTCTTAAAAATATTACCTTAGCTATAAATTAATTAATTAATCAGTAGAAGTGCATTTCTAAGTGGGAAAGGAATAAATCCCGTAGCCATTCATTTTCGTTTAGAAGCTTGCCAGGGTTCACGTGTAAACGTTATACACGTTCCTTTTTCTTAAATTGCTTAATTTGGTAATGGAATCTTTGAATTCGCATAGCCTTCCAAATTCAATTATTCAAATTCAATTACTGCTGGCCGTTGCCTCACTCAATCAATGCAAGTTTTTCATGTAAATACTCAGTCACGTATGCAATATCCATTTCTAATCTGCTTTCCTCCTTATCTTCACCTTCCCATTTTATCAATATTTCTTGCATTTTTAATTAATGCAATTTACTTCTTATAAATACAAACCATGCACCATATTTCGATCACCATCTCATTTGGACTTCATCTTCCTTTTCATGTGTGAAAACTCAGGTATGGCCGCACTTTTTCTCCTCTTTTTTTCTTCTTTTGTATTCCTTGTACATTTACTGTTCACAACTATACTCGGCCGCCTCACCCATTCTCAACGTCCGGCCTGCACCACTCCTCGGCCATCCTCCCCAGCACATTCCCCTTGATGCTCGGTTCTGGCGATGGACGTGAACAGTCCATCTCCTTCACCTGATATATGCACGGCTGAGAAAAATTTCACCACCTCCTCCAAATGAATGAATAGTCGAGCCATAAAATTTTCCCTCCATCATATGAAGACGCAACCACCTCCTGGCAGTGCCGTCGAACTTGACAAGGCATGCATCCCCCTAAAGGAGCTGATGGTCCAACTGGACCGAGTGTTTTAGTCACCAGTTCTTTATGGAGAAGAGAAATTATGTTTGCACCACCTTTGTCTCAGCCTTTTGCTTAAAAATTACCCCTATCGTGCGTGCATGCATGCGCTGTAAAACGTGAACCTGGACAAGGCAGATTATATGGGGAGTTGGGGGAGTCGTAGGGTAGAGTGGCCGAGTCACTTATAGTTTTATCATTTTGTTTATTCAACTTGTGTACTCGAGCCATTTGGGTTAAAGTTTTGATATCACTTGTTCCAGCTTTTATTTTTCAGCCTTGATGTAATCATATTTGAATATTCATAATGAGTTGTATATGTTTTGTTTCAAAAAATTGAATCTGATCATCGCCTGCGCGGAGTTTTGATCGTGCCTTCTGTACGCTGTTCTTGTGTAGTTACCGTAGTTTTGAATCAAAATCTTCAGCTTCGTAAATGTGAGTATTCTCACCTGACTAAACATACTTATAGATCTGTAAATTAATAACAAGTGTAATTGTAAAATAGTTATATTTTATTTTACTTGCCTGTGATATAAATTTATGATGTTAAAAACCCTATTATTAAATTGACCATCAGTTATATTATCTACTATTATATTTATGCTGTTATACTATTTATTTATTTACTGTTTATCACACTGCAAGTTCCCTATAGAATAGAATCGTTACGGGCTGAAATGATAGGCCTGAACGATATTTATTTATTTATTTATCTATCTAACTTGGAATTGCGGGTTTGAAATGATAGAACCCGGTTTTCTTTGTAAATTACGGATTGAAATGATATATTATCCGTATCACTTGACCTAGGTTAGAAAATATTATACAGACTCGTGGTTATATGTATATGTATATATATATATATATATATATATATATTTATGGAAATATTAAATATTTTTAAATTAGAATGCTATAATATTTTGTTTAAAATTAGATTAAAAATGATTCTTATAAGTATAGTGATATTATACAAGTTAAAGATGTAAATAAATAAATGTTAATAATTTAAAGTATAAATTTATTTTGTAAATTTTGATTTGTAAAATAAAATGGAATTCTAGTTAAGAAATAAAATATGATGTTTTGGTATAAATTTGAATATAAGTAAATAAATATAGAGTTAAGTTGTCTATGAATTAAATAGTTAAATAAAGTGAATACTTAAAGTGGAAGTTGAAATATAACAAAATTTAGAAATGTAAAGTGGTTTTAGAATAAAGGTAAGTTAAGAAATTGATTAGAAATTAAGTTTATTTTTGAAGTGGTAATTGAACTTAATTATTAAGTAAAATTTATAAAAAAAATTGCACTTGATTTTCATAAGTAAAGTATAGAGAAGTTAGATATATATTTGCAAAATTTACTTTATAAAAATCATATATTATTGAGTAATTTAAATGACTATTTAAAGGTGGAAAATATGATTATATAAGTTAAATTGGTTTAATTTAAGGTTTAATTATTGTTGAAATTATATTAAAGTCAAAAATTTAATCTACCCAAATCTGTTGTAAAGGATATTACCGCACTACGCAAGTGCTGTAGTTGATACAAATGAACTAAGGCTAAACCTTTGGGGTTTATATTGGATTTTGTAAGAATTATAACTTCACTTTTAAATAGTTTTAAATGTAGTATTTTTGATTGAAATATAAAACTATTTTTGATTTTTATAACCATGGGTGATAATAACGTTGGTTGTTAAAGAGACCGGGATCGGATATGGGCATACTCTCTATCGGTACCGAAAATCACTTTGACAACCGTGTACGCGGTGGAGATTCCAGAATGAAGTAGGATGGTGGTGACGTTTCCTTTGAGGTAAATACGTGGACCCGACTCTCGTGAGTTGGCATAAGGTGGGTAAAACAGGAGCGATTGACGGACTAATGAGGCAGCACCTTTGATCGGACGCACTTCTTCGTATGCCATTCTATTACTTTGTGATTGTTTGGTGCGCACCTTTGATTTGGGAGTGTTGTTCGAGGTGGGTGGTAGTAGCAGCTACGCGTTTCCACCGGTTCGGATGCGTAATTGGTATATCTACCCTGGCATTGCCTAGTTGTGCTGTGTCACCTACCCTAGTGAACCTTGTACGAGTTTGGTTTCCTTCCGTAGCCCGTGTGGTATCCTCTGGTGGCTTCCCGATCAGGAGGAACTATGATATTGGATGGACTACTGGGACTATTACGTGTTAAGGGCTATATGGGTAACCCTTTAATGCTATTTAAATGTAAGTTTATTTTTATATAGACGCTATTATAATAGAGAAATATTAGTACATAGTAAATAGTTTAACGGATCCTTAGAGGATAGGCGGTCCCATGCATCCTTTAAGTTACTGGCACTCTATTACAGTTCACTTGAATTTGCTTACACTGTATAAGTATGTATGTCCTGACTTGAGTGTTTATGTTTTATTTTATGCTCGGGTCAGCCTGAGTTACAGTTCGGACTTCATCCCCGGAGCTAGGACTTCTGCAGATCATCTTTTTTTTAAGCTGCTGTTAAGTTTCTGTTCAGTTCTTATTTTAGCTTTTATAATCAAGACAATTGAATATTGAGATTTTCTATGGTCATTTCAAACTATATTTGGATTAAGACTATGTACTTTATACTTATTTTGAGACTATTGATAGTGGCTTCATGAACCACTAAGTTATTTTTTTATTTCCGCTGCGAGTATTCTGATTTCTGTGTCTGTGATTCTGTGATTTGATTTCATTTGCTCCAAATTTATTTACAATCTACTGTTTTGAACTATTCAAGTTTGACATGTTTTAATTTATTGTCGAATTTGAATGGTGCAAAATAGTGGGTCGTTACAGTTGGTATCAGAGCTTTGGTTTAACCATAGCCCGAGGAGCAAAAGCTCATTAGAGATTGGGTAGAAATACCCTAGAATGAGTGAAGTCAAATCTTAGAATCCTTTCCTTGTGAGAGAACGTATTTTAAAGTGTAAAATGATTTTTAAAGGGATTTTCAAAGAAGCATTTTGATATAAACCTTTCTTGTTTTAAAATAAATTTTTTCCAACTATTTGTTTCCCTTTCTCCATCTTATATAATTAGGGCCTTTGTTAAATGCCTGTCTAGTTAAACTTTATCTTATCTAATATATAATTGACTCTATTTTTTCCTCTGTCCTTAAATTCATTCTTGATTTCTCAAGATGAATCGAGGAAATATCAGAGGTAGGGGACGAGCTGCTGCCTCAGCTCCTCCACCCACTGCCCCAGTTAGATTTACAAAGCTTTGCAAAGAATATACTGAGCTAGGTGGCACCAAGTTCATAGGGTCTGAAAGCATAATAGAAGCTCAACAGTGGTTGAGAGACTTGGAGAGAATCTTCTCCGGTCTCGAAATCACTAATGCCCAGCATCAGCAATTGGCAGCCTGGCAACTGAAAGGAGCCGCTTTGAAATGGTGGCTGTCAGTTACTGCTCACGTCGATGAGGCTGACATCACCTGGGAACAATTTAGGTATCTTCTTCGGTTGTCCAAATTTAGGTTCAGTTCCTCCATTTTTGAAATCTGTTTTATATATCTTATCGTGCTTTAGGGAGGCTTTTCTGGAAAAATGGATGCCTGAAGCGGGAAAGTCTCAGCTATATCGAGACTTTATGGATTTGAAGCAGGGCGATATGTCCTTTACCGAATATGAGAGGAAATTTAACGAGCTATCGCAGTATGGCCTTAATCTGATAGACACAATGTTGAAGAAAAATGAGAAATTTATTTCTGGCGCACGTCCCGAGTACTATGATTTCCTTATTACCCATGTTCATGGGACGTTCACCGCTCTGATGGACATGGATATCCTGTATGAGAACCCTACCTCTAGTGCTCCTCCAGCTGCCCAATCTGCACCATCTCAGTCTTCTAGAAATTCTAAGAAAAGGAAGTCCAACTTCTACCGTCATAAGAAGAATAGGACTCCAGGGCTTGGATCATCATCTTCGTCATCCCAGAGGCAGCCTGTAGACCTTTCTACCATCACTTGCCATAGATGCCATCATAAGGGACACTACGCAAATAGATGTCCTACTTTGGGTGTTGCTATTCCACCTCCTTCTCTGTGACGCCCCACCTCTATACCCACGTTAGCCAAGAACACTACGGTGTAATGCTGTCAACTAGCACGGAGAATAAGGCTGTTGAGGAGCGACCATCCATGTAATTGCTTTGTGCGAGCGCCGATATGTCAAATAGTATAACATGCATTTTATTTCAGGAGGAAATCCAACATACCGATACAAACTCAAAGCAACCACACAGTGGCTATATATAATCTTCGGAAACAAATATAGAAATAAACATAACATAAATCAGTCATAGACATCCATATCACAAAGGCGGAAAAAGATATGAATATATAACACATAAAAGTGTTTATCAGAGTAGTGGTCTGAAAGATCCACAATAACACAAAAGAATAGCAACAAGTGCTACACAAAAGAATAAGTATACATCATGGAGACAATATCTCAATGTATACAACAAAATAAACTACTAATCTAAGTAGTTAGCCAAAAGTCAGAATAATAACCCCTGGTGAGAAGTCAAGCAGAAGCACCTGTAACATCTCGGTCTGACCCGAGAATTATTTAATAAGAAAATAATAAACGGATCAGTCTAGCTATAAATATCAGGTGAAATGATATAGAATAAGAGATATGGCATGAACGTATAATATCCATAATGGCATACTGTGATAAGTATGTAAATGAAAATCAACAAGAGATCAATCAATATCACAAGAATCTTCTCAAAGAATAAAATGGATGTACCTTATTTTTATTCACAAAAAGTTAATGACACACAAATTCACCAATGCCTAAAAATTGATAAAACTTATCAATGAAAATCACGAAAAGTGGTGAAGCACAAATTCTAGAAATCATCACAAGAAATCCAGAAATCACAAAAAAGGGGGGAGGCCTATCACAAAACGGGAGTATAAAAACTCACCAACACGTGTATCATAAAACGGAACGCTATTCCATGGTAGCTAACCATTAATTTTGAGCCGAAGCTCCACAAAACGGCCCAAAGACCATGGGTCGCTAACGCACAAACGTGAGTCGAAACTACACAAAAACGGGATTTAGTCTCCTTCGCAGCCAAAGACACATCGCACATTGCTAGTCTAAATCACAAAAATGATCATCAATGATCATCAAGAAGTGTCAATTACACTAAGCTAGTAAATATATGAGTTTAGCTTCATGTCCCATAACCACTAGCTTAACTTAAATATTTACGAACGAACTGTAAATCTTCACTAGAAAATTGTCACAAGAGGTTCAATCGAACAAGTCCAAGAACTAACCGACGAAGCAAATGCAAGCGTTTCATACCACTTGTTTTACTAAGCCATTTAATTAGATTTCTCACACGAGTGAGGTAAAGGTTTGTATATACTAGTAGATAGGAAAACGGTTTGAGAAAACGAGCTTTATAAATAAAATAGTGTTGAAATCTTTTGGAAGAAAGATTTTGATATTTACTACTAGTATTAAAACCTTTGTATTTTTAAAGTGACAAATCACAAAAATGATTGTAGAAACAAATCAATTCACAAAAATGCACATTCGAAGACGTGAATAAAATCCAAAGAATTCAATTCCAAATCCATCAAAGTGGAAATGCCCTTGCGACCTAACATGGCCGAGCTAAGGTGCAAGCGACCTAAAGAGGTAGCGGCTTAAGGATGCGACCTAACATGGCCGAGCTAAGTAGCAACGACCTAAGAGGTAGCGGCTTAAGGATGCGACCTAACATGGCCGAGCTAAGGTGTAACGACCTAAAGGGGTAGCGTCTTAATGGCGCGACCTAAGGTGCAACGACCTAAGGATGGCATGGCCAAGCGACTTAAGGAGTGGCGCGCTCTATCAATGGCGCAGCCTAAGAGCAGCGACCTAAGGGGTTGCAAAATATAACGCGACTTATCAATGGCGCGACTTAAGAGCAGCGAGCTAACGACCTAAAGAGGTAGCGACTTAAGGAGGTGGAACCACCTATCCCATGGCGCGACCTAAATGAAGGAGTGACCTACGTTGGGCGAGACCTATGCAGGGTGCGACCTAAGTTGCAGCGACCTAAGGGGTGCGAGCGTCCTAGCATGGCCGAGCGACCTAAGGTATGGAACGACATAACGTGGCCTAACATGGCGTGACCTAAGGACACTGAACGACGTAAGGATGGCGCGACCTAAGGTGGCCGCGACCTAAGTACGCCGAACGACTTAAGCATGGAACGATCCATATGCAGGCGCGACGTTTCGTGGCAGAGCGACCTAAGCCCAGGAATTTGCCAAAAACACGAAAAATTGGGATTTTCACCAATTCAATCCACACCAAAAGCAAATGCCCATGGAAAAGAGTTAGGAATTCATACCCAACAACCAAAGATAGTTATAGACAAGAATGTGAGATAAAAATCTCACCTTTTCACAAAATCAATGAAGAAGAAGCTTAAAAGCAATGCAAGAATCAACCACAAGCTTGAATCAATGGCTTCTCTTTGGATTTGGAGTTAGATGTTGGATTTGCAAATGAACTAAGGCTTGGAATTTCTATTTCTCATTCTCTTCCTCCATTTTTGATGAAGCTTTAGTTGTTAGGAATTATGAAGGAATGAAGAGAAGAGGGGATGAAGCTTAAGTTAATAGTTTGGGCTAACCCAACCCAAAGTCCAAAGTGAAAAAGAAGAAAAATTCCACTAACTCCAAACATATAAAAGTTTATACTTAAAAAGATTTCAAATGTCATTTTGAACTCAATGGGGATGGTCTCGAGTCCTAATTTGACCGTATGCAAAAAGTAGCTCTTCGGACTAAAATCCGACTAACGATAAAATATTTAAATATAAAATCGTTAAATATGTGGGTTATTGTAGACTCCCCTCCTTAAAGAAATTGCATCCTCGCAATATTTAAGAAGAAAATATATAGTAACAACCATAAAAGCATATTCAACACGAATGAAATTTGGAATAAGAAGTTCACCTTAAAAGTATGAGAAAGTAAGTCTGGATGTGTTCGCTCGATGAATTCTCTAGATTCCCAAGAGAAATCCTTCGGATTTGAGGACCATTGAACTTTCACAAGCGGAACATCTTTATTTCGAAGTCGTTTGACCTCCAAAGCAATAATACGAATAGGATGTTGCTCATAAGTTAAATTAGGTGAAACTTCAATTTCTTCGACAACACCGGGCTCAAGAATAGAATCGGAATCTCGACGACATTTCCGTAATTGAGAAACGTGAAACACATCATGAATAGCAGAAAATTGAGCTGGTAATAAAAGGCGATAAGCCGTGGAACCAATGTGTTCGGTGATGGGAAATAGACCAATATATCGAGGTGCTAACTTTCCCGATCGACTGATACGCACAACACCTTTCATAGGTGAAACACGAATAAACACAGAATCTCCCACAGAAAATTCTAACTTCCTTCTTCGGTTATCGGCATAAGACTTTTGTCTATTCTGGGCTTCTTTCATCCTATGACTAATAAGGTCAATCTTTTCTGTGGAATCACGAATAAAATCTGGACCTAAAACCAGCTTCTCACCGGCCTCAAGCCAACAAGAAGGCGATCGGCATGGCCTTCCATAGAGTGCCTCAAAAGGTGCTATACCAATGCTGGATTGGAAGCTATTATTATAGGAAAACTCAACAAGAGAAATATGATCTTCCCAACTTCCACCAAAATCAAGAACACATGCACGAAGAAGATCTTCAAGAGTTTGATTCACACGCTCGGTTTGTCCATCGGACTGAGGGTGATAAGCGGTGCTAAAATTAAGCTTCGTTCCCAAAGCTTTTTGAAGACTCTTCCAAAATCCACTAGTAAACAATGGATCATGATCGCTAACAATAGAAGTAGGAACACCATGCAATTTAACAATTTCTTTGATAAAGAGTTTGGCCAAAAGAGGAACGGTCCGGTTAGACCGAACGGAAATAAAATGGGCGGATTTAGTAAGTCTATCAACTATCACCCATAAACTATCATGACCCGAACGAGAACGGGGAATGCCATCTATAAAATCGATGGAAATTTGGTCCCACTTCCAAATTGGAATTTCTAAAGGTTGCAATAACCCACCGGGCCTTTGATGTTCGGCCTTGAAAAGTTGGCAAGTCATGCAACACTTAACAAAGTTAGCAATATCAGATTTCATTCCCTCCCAATAATAAAGTTGCTTCATATCCGCGTACATTTTACTACTACCGGGATGGATGGTAAATTTAGAATGATGAGAATCTTCTAAAATATCTTTGCGAAGATCACTGATATTTGGCACGATAAGTCTACCAAATTTTCGAATACCGCCACGAGAATCAATATCAATTTTATCCCTGGATATTTGGCTAAGAAGATCCAATTCGGAATTTAGCTTTTGAGCTTCAAGAATGCGGTCTAAAAGAGAAGGATGTGCCTCAAGGCTACATAAAATAAGAGATGAACATAAATCGGAAACACGATCTCGAATCTCACAAGTGGATAAAACTTCGAGATCATTCCATTCGGATATCATCATGGAAACAACTGCTTGTTACTTGCGACTAAGTGCATCGGCAACACGATTTCCCTTTCCGAGATATAAAGAATATCAAGATCATAAGGTGCAAGGAACTCGAGCCAACGTTGTTGACGCAAATTAAGTTCCTTTTGAGAGAATAGATACTTCGAAGATTTATGATCGGTGTATAGAATAAATTTTTCTCCCAAAAGATAATGACGCCAAATACGAAGGTCGAAAACAATAGCCGCAAGTTCTAAATCATGAGTGGCATATCTAGTCTCTGCTGGCTTCAATTGCCTAGAAGCATAAGAAATAACACGTTCTCTTTGCATAAGAACGGCACCCAAACCAACGCGACTAGCATCGGTATAAACAATAAAATCTTGGTTTCCATCGGGAATCACAAGAATAGGGCATCGGAAAGGAGTTCTTTTAATTTCTAAAAAGAAGCTTCACATTTGTCCGACCAAATGTATTTAACACCTTTCCTTGTTAAGCTAGTAAGAGGTACGGCAATTTTAGAAAGGTATTTGATAAAACGACGGTAATAACCCGCCAATCCAAGAAAACTACGAATTTCCGTCACACTCTTCAGTCTCTTCCAATTTTGAATCGCTTCAATCTTTGAAGGATCCACGGATATTCCTGATTTGGAAATAATATGACCGAGAAACTTCACACGAGATTGCCAAAAGTGGCATTTAGAAAATTTTGCTTTTAATTGATTACTCCTAAGAGTTTCCAACACAATCTGAAGATGCTTTTCATGCTCCTCCTCGGTTTTTGAATACACAAGAATATCATCGATGAAGATGAGAACAAATCGATTGAGGAAATCTTTGAAAACTCGATTCATAAGGTCAACGAAATAAGCTGGAGCATTCGTTAGACCAAATGGCATAACAAGCCATTCATAAGATCTATAATGAGTACGGAACGATGTCAAAGGAATGCTATCCTCTGCAATATGAAGCTGATGAAAATCGATAGCTAGGTCTCGTTGTGAAAAGACCCTAGCACCGCTACGTTGATCGAATAGATCATCGATCCGAGGTAAAGGATATTTATTTTTAATTGTAAGATCATTAAGCTTGCGGTAGTCAACGCAAAGCCTAAGTGTACCATCGGATTTCTTCACAAAAATTGCTGAAGCTCCCCAAGGCGAGGAACTAGAGCGAATAAATTGCTTCGTCTCCAATTCGGATAATTGTTTACGCATCTCCTCATTTTCCTTATTGGACATGCGATAAGGAGGACGAGTAATAGGTTGAGCTCCAGGGATAAGATTAATTTTGAACTCAATTGCTCACTTAGGTGGTAATCCTAAAACGGGCTCAAATATGTCGGAAAATTCACGAACAACGTGAATAAGAAAAATGACATCTTCCTCATCATCTTTATCATCATCATGAGGATTTAGAGAATATAAAGATGCAGCCAAGTTGGAATCCGAATCTTTGAGAATAATAGAAATCTTCTTAACAGATTGAGGATGTCGAAGATGAATAGTCTGCTTGGGACATAGGATTTGGGCCTCATAGCGGTTAAGCCAATCCATTCCCAAAATCATTCCAAAGCCTAAATAACGCATGACATGCAAATCGGCTAGGAAAGAAAAATCACATAAAATAATCTCCATATCTTTACAAAGCAAACTAAGAGTTGCGGATCCACCAACCGGATTCGCAATTCTCAAAAAAGTCATTAAAGCAATAACACTTAAAGAAAAGGTATCAACAAGTTCCTTTGATATAAAAGAATGGGATGCACCCGTATCAAAGAGAACTCTAATAGGTTGATCACGAAATATAATAATACCATCAAGGATAGATTTAGATATACCTTGACCACGAGATGTGTTGCCAGGGGCTTGAGCCACATTAAGCTTTCCCTCCTTCTTACCTTGAAGTTTGGGGCACACATGTATATAATGATCCGGGCTTTTACAATAGCGACAAGAACGGGCTTTGAGCACTTGTTCGCAAAATGGTCCTTAGAACCACAGTTGTAGCATTGCCCACTACTAGAGGAAGAAGTCTTTGCAGCAGGAGTTGCTTGTTTCCCCTTTTATTGGGATAAGGGCCTTTGGACTTATTAGGCCTTTTCTTGTTGTTGTTGAAGTTTGGTTTGGCACCTACCACTTGAACATCACTTTCCCTATCCGCCTCTTCAAGACGAAGAGCGATATCAATGAGTTGATCAAAAGAAACTTCTAATTTTAGAAGTAATGGCTTCTTGAGATTTTTGTTTAAGCCATAGACAAATCTTTGGTTCTTCTTCAATGGGGTGTTTATGTATTCGACCCTGTACTTAGTAAGTGACTCGAAGGATGCGATATAATCTGTCACGGAGGATTCACCTTGAACAAGGTCTATGAAACGTCGAGCCAATGTCACTTTCTCAGCTTCTGGGACAAATTTTAATTCGAAGCGTCCCCGGAATTGCTCCCAGGTGAGATCCGCCTCATTAATTCCAGATATTAGAAGCTCGTACCAGTCTAATGCTCTTTCTTGGAGCATACTGGAGGCCACCTGAACTCAGTGAAGATCAATAAGATTCATGCGAGAAAAGATTCGATCGCAAGTTCTTAGCCAAGCCTGGACTTCAATAATAGTTTCAGAACCTTTGAATGGCTTCCTACCCAAGTTGGTATAATCGTTGCTCAAACGTGCAAATCAAGACTTAGGGTGAGTAGGTTCCGGATTAGAACCAGCTGCTTGAGCATTCTTTACTAGATCAAGAAGCTGCTGGACAGTCATAAAAACTCCATCTTGGAAAGAAGCACTAGATTGTCCGGCACTGGGACTATTTGATCCAGCCATTCTCTTCTTTAAGAAAGAAAGAAGAAGAAAAGTTATCCTCCAAATAAATATCAAGCAATCTTGATAGATAAAATAAGGAATCATAAAAGAAAATAGGATAGAACGGTACGAAGACACGAATTAAATCCTAAGGAACGACTCCTAAGATGGACTTAGGACGATGATCCTTGTTATGTTATTCTACATTGTTCCGAAGTTTGGTTCTAATACCAAGCTGTGACGCCCCACCTCTATACCCACGCTAGCCAAGAACACTACGGCGTAATGCTGTCGACTAGCGTGGAGAATAAGGCTATTGAAGAGCGACCATCCGTGTAATTGCTTTGTGCGAGCGCCGATATGTCAGATAGTATAACATGCATTTTATTTCAGGAGGAAATCTGACATACCGATACAAACTCAAAGCTACAACACAGTGGCTATATATAATCTTCGGAAACAAATATGGAAATAAACATAACACAAATCAGTCACAGACATCCATATCACAAAGGCGGAAAAAGATATGAATATATAACACCTAAAAGTGTTTATCGGAGTAGTGGTCTGAAAGATCCACGATAACACAAAAGAATAACTACAAGTGCTACACAAAAGAATAAGTATACATCATGGAGACTACATCTCAATGTATACAACAAAATAAACTACTAATCTAAGTAATTAGCCAAAAGTTAGAATAATAATCGCTGGTGAGAAGTCAAGTAGAAGAACCTGTAACATCTCGGTCTGACCCGAGTATTATTTAATAAGAAAACAATAAACGGATCAGTCTAGCTATAAATATCAGGTGAAATGATATAGAATAAGAGATATGGCATGAACGTATAATATCCATAATGGCATACTGTGATAAGTATGTAAATGAAAATCAACAAGAGATCAATCAATATCACAAGAATCTTCTCAAAGATCAAAAGGGATTTCATACCCTTATTTTTACTCATAAAAAGTTAATTACACACAAATTCACCAATGCAAAAAAATTGATAAAACTTATCAATGAAAATCACGAAAAGTGGTGAAGCACAAATTCTAGAAATCATCACAAGAAATCTAGAAATCACAAAAAGAGGGGAGGCCTATCACAAAACGGTAGTATGAAAACTCACAAACACGTGTATCACAAAACGGAACGCTATTCCATAGTAGCTAATCATTAATTTTGAGTAGAAGCCCCACAAAACAGCCCGAAGACCATGGGTCGCTAACCCACAAATGTGAGTCGAAACTACACAAAAACGGGGTTTAGTCTCCCTCGCAGACAAAGAGACATCGCACATTGCTAGTCTAAATCACAAAAATGATCGTCAGTGATCATCAAGAAGTGTCAATTACACTAAGCTAGTAAATATATGAGTTTAGCTTCATGTCCCATAACCACTAGCTTAACTTAAATATTTACGTACGAACTGTAGATCTTCACTAGAAAATTGTCACAACAGGTTCAATCGAACAAGTCCAAGAATTAACCGACGAAGCAAACGCAAGCGTTTCATACCATTTGTTTTACTAAGCCGTTTAATTAGATTTCTCATACGAGTGAGGTAAAGGTTTGTATATACTAGTAGATAGGAAAACGGTTTGAGAAAACGAGCTTTATAAGTAAAATAGTGTTGAAATCATTTGGAAGAAAGGGTTTTGATATTTACTACTAGTATTAAAACCTTTGTATTTTTAAAGTGACAAATCACAAAAATGATTGGAAAAACAAATCAATTCAAAAAAATTCACATTCGAAGACGTGAATAAAATCCAAAGAATTCAATTCCAAATCCATCAAAGTGGAAATACCCTTGCGACCTAACATGGCCGAGCTAAGGTGCAAGCGACCTAAAGAGGTAGCGGCTTAAGGATGCGACCTAACATGGCCGAGCTAAGGAGAAACGACCTAAAGAGGTAGCGGCTTAAGGATGCGACCTAACATGGCCGAGCCAAGGTGTAACGACCTAAAAGGGTAGCGGCTTAATGGCGCGACCTAAGGTGCAACGACCTAAGGATGGCATGGCCGAGCGACTTAAGGAGTGGCGCGACCTATCAATGGCACGGCCTAAGAGCAGCGACCTAAGGGGTTGCAAAATATAATGCGACTTATCAATGGCGCGACCTAAGAGCAACGACCTAACGACCTAAAGAGGTAGCGACTTAAGGAGGTGGAACCACCTATCCCATGGTGCGACCTAAATGTAGGAGTGACCTATGTTGGCCGAGACCTATGCAGGGTGCGATCTAAGGTGCAGCGACCTAAGGGGTGCGAGCGACCTAGCATGACCGAGTGACTTAACGTGGCCAAGCGACCTAAGGTATGGACTGGCATAACGTGGCCTAACATGGCGTGACCTAAGGATACCGAACGACCTAAGGACAGCACGACCTAAGGAGGGCGCGACCTAAGTACACCGAACGACTTAAGCATGGAGCGATCCATATGCAGGCGTGATGTTTCGTGGCAGAGCGACCTAAGCCCAGGAATTTGCCAAAAACACGAAAAATTGGGATTTTCACCAATTTAATCCACACCAAAAGCAAATGCACATGAAAAAGAGTTAGGAATTCATACCCAACAACCAAAGATAGTTATAGACAAGAATGTGAGATAAAAATCTCACCTTTTCACAAAATCAATGAAGAAGAAGCTTGAAAGCAATGCAAGAATCAACCATAAGCTTGAATCAATAGCTTCTCTTTGGATTTGGAGTTAGATGTTGGATTTGCAAATGAACTAAGGCTTGGAATTTCTATTTCCCATTCTCTTCCTCCATTTTTGATGAAACTTTAGTTGTTAGGAATTATGAAGGAATGAAGAGAAGATGGGATGAAGCTTAAGTTAATAGTTTGGGCTAACCCAACCCAAAGTCTAAAGTGAAAAGGACGCAAAATTCCACTAACTCCGAATATATCAAAGTTTATACTTAAAAAGATCGCAAACGTCATTTTGAACTCAATAGGGGAGGTCTCGAGTCCTAATTTGACCGTATGCAAAAGGTAGCTTTTCGGACTAAAATCCGACTAATGATAAAATATTTAAATATAAAATCGTTAAATTTGCGGGTTGTTACATTCTCAGTTGGCTAGATGAGACCTCTGCCACATCTGCCTTCAGCCAGGACACTTCAAGAGAGACTGCCCTACTCAGAAGAAGGGCAAGGCATCAGGGATTTTTGCTGTGACTTCTGCATCCTCCCCAGCTCCACAGCCTGCACCTGCACCCGCTCCGGCTCCTAGCGATTCCCAAGGTACACTCCAGGGTTTTTTTTACCTTGTATTATTTTCCTGTACGGGTTCTCTTTGATACCTAAGCTTCCCATAGCTTTATCTCAGTAGACCTCTGTAATAAATTTGAGAATCTTCTTTCTCCCGAGTTTTCCTCTGTACCTCTATGTGTTTCAAACCCTATCGGTGGTCCTGCGAACCTTAGTAAGGTTTGTAGGAATGTGAAACTCTTCCATGATAGTTATCGATTCACTGGTGACTTCTATGTTTTGAGGTTTGACGCTTTCGATCTACTGCTTGGGGTGATTGGTTAGATAGTCAAGATGCTCATATCTTGTATAGTGCTCGAACCGTTTCCCTTAAGGAATTCATTAGAGATCCAGTGTAGTTTGCCCCCGGATTTCGCTGGTAGCTTCATTTATTCCCTCGATACTTTCCCTGATGATATCCATTCAACCCCTATCGTCAAACTATTTCGCGATGTGTTTGGTGAAGTCATCTCTCTACCTCCAAAGCAGGAAATTGATTTCCGTATCGATCTCATTCCTGGAGCATGACCTGTAGTCCTTCCATCCAGAAGAATGGCGCCCCGCGAAAAGATCGAATTAAGGAAGCAGATTCAGGACTTGTCTTCTAAAGGGTTGATCAGACCTAGTTTTTCAGAATGGGGAGCAGCCATAGTTTTTGTCACCAAGTCTGATGGTTCTCTTCGGATGTGTGTTGAATATAGGGAGCTGAACAAGCTCACTCTGAAAAACAGATATCCTATGCCCCGCATCAATGATATGTTCGATCAGCTCTATGGAGCGACTATTTTCTCTCAGCTTGATCTAGCCACGGGTTTCCACCAACTCAGAGTTGCTGAGGAGAGCATTCCCAACACTGCTTTTCGTATTGAGAATGGTATTTTTTAATGGCTAGTTATGCCTTTTGGTTTGATTAACGCTCCCGCCTTCTTTGTCGACTTGATGAATCGTGTCTTTCGCGATGTGCTCAATAAATTTATTCTAGTCTTTGTTGATTACATCATTGTCTTCTCCAAAACAAGAGATGAGCATGAATCGCATTTGAAGTATGTTCTAGAGACTCTTCGAAACCATCAATTAAAGGCTAAATTCTCTAAATTCCATTTCTGGGAAGAGGAAGTCCGATTTCTCGGACATATTGTTTCTAGGGATGGAGTTTCTTTTGATCCAGTCAAGATTGCTGCGATCAATGTAAGTCTTTCCCTTCTTCCCTTTTCAAAATTTCTAACTCTATCTTTTCTAAGGTCCTTATTTCTCTTTATTCTGTTATAGGATTGGGAAGAACCTAAGACTCCAACTGATATTCGCAGTTTTTTGGGCCTTGTCGGTTACTATTGGAGGTTCATTAAGAACTTTGCTCGGATTTCTGCACCTCTTAGTGCTCTGACTCGGAAGAACGCTAAGTTTATTTGGAGCGATAAGTGTAAAGTGGCATTCCAAGAGTTAAAGGATAAGCTTACTTCCGCACCAGTGCTTACCGTTCCGAATGGAAATAAGAGATTGACGATATACACCGATGCTTGTCGCGAGGGTTTGGGAGCGGTATTAATGCAAGATGAGAAGGTAATTGCCTATGCTAGTCGTCAGTTGAAGAACCATGAGGCTAATTATGCTGCCCATGATTTAGAATTGTTGGTCGTTGTATTTGCATTGAAGCTTTGGAGACATCATCTCTTGGGGGCTAAGTTTGACCTCTTCACCGATCATCAGTCATTGAAATATATCTTCACCCAGAAGGATTTGAATCAGAGACAAGTTCGGTGGTTCAAGTTTCTTGCTTCTTATGATCTTGACATTAACTATACTCTTGGGAAAGCAAGTGTAGTGGCGGATGCGTTGAGTAGGAAGAAGTCTTTGTTGTGCCAGCTTATTGTTTCTTCCCCTCTTTTGGATCATATCATGGCTAGGCAGGTTGAGGATGAGATGCTTAGGCGTATGAAGGGAAGTGTTCGTAGCAGGGTTAGAGGTAGTAGTCTTGTTAGTAGTGGAGCTCAGATTGATGATAGAGGGATTTTAAGGATTAATAATCGGATTTGTGTCCAAAATGTTGATGTTTAAGGTAGGAGTTACTTCGGAAACATCATCAATCCAGACTTTCCATTCATCCGGGTATAGCGAAGATGTATCAGGATTTGAAGAAACTTTATTGGTGGAAGGGTATGAAGCGCGATGTCTGTATTTTTGTTAGTAGATGTGCGACTTGTCAGCAAGTCAAGGCGGATCATCAAAAGACACCGGGTTTTTTGCAGCCTCTAGAGATTCCCAATTGGAAGTGGGAGCAAGTTTTTATGGATTTCATCGATGGTTTACCGAGATCTAGGAAGGGAAATGAGAGCATATGGGTTATTATGGATAGACTGACCATGTCCGCTCATTTTATTCCGGTCAAGTCTACCCGTTTGGCTTCAAGCTTATCTGAGGTTTATATGAAGGAGATTGTTCGCCTCCATGGTGTTCCCCTTAGCATTGTTTGCGATCGTGACCCTATTTTTACTAGTCAATTTTGGAAAGCTTTCCAAGAATCCATGGGTACTCGTCCGAATCTAAGCACCGCTATCACCCTCAGACTGACGGTCAAACATAAAGGGTGAATCAAATTCTTGAAGATCTTCTTCGGGTTTGCATTTTGGATTACGGAGGATCTTGGGAAGATCATCTCCACCTTGTGGAATTCACCTATAACAATAGTTATCAGGTATAAATTCCAATCCCATGTTCTTATCTTATCTTAATCCCCTAAAAATCTCATTCTATCTTTTTCAGGCTAGTCTTAAGATGTTCCCTTTTGTTTCTCTGTATAGGAGACCTTGTAGATCTCCTTCTTGCTGGATTGAATCCGGTAATTGTTTAGTCCTTTGTCCCGATATGATTTTGGAAGCTTCAGAGAAAGTCGAGGAGATTAAGAGGAGGTTAAGGATTGCTCAGGAAAGGCAGAAGAAGTACGCTGATCGTTGTAGAAGGAGTTTGGAATTTGCTGTCAGTGATCTGGTTTTTCTTAAGGTCTCTCCCTTAAGAAATGTGGTTCGGTTTGGGCGTAGAGGGAAGCTTGCTCCTAGGTTCATCGGTCCATTCCGCATCTTGGAAAGGATTGGGTCTCTTTCTTATCGACTGGATTTGCCCGAGAAATTCGCTAGAATACATAATGTATTCCGTGTATCCCACCTTCATCGTTGTTTGCATGATCCATCCCTTATTATCCAGTGTTCTGCTCTTGATAGTTTGGACATCGAGCCTGATCTAACTATTGAAAGGAAGCCGCTTCGTATCGTCGATCGAGGTACGAAACAACTAAGAAGAAAATCATTCTGCTTGGTCAAAGTGTAATGGAGCACTGATGAATGGGATTGCACCTGGGAGACGGAGGGGAGCATTCATGCTTCGAATCCAGAATTATTTGTTTCAGGTACTTTGCTCTTTTATCTTATCTTCCTTTGTTTTCCTTCTTTCGTTCCTTTTCGAGGACGAAAAGTTCTGAGTGGGGGAGAGTGGAACAGCCCAAAAATTTTAACAAATATTCTATTATTTTATTTATAAACTTCGGGGTTTTATTTTACCAAAATAAATTGAATTTCTAAATTTAATTATAAATAATCACCCAAATTTTTATTAATATAAGTAAAATCTATAATTCTTATTTTGGATAAGTTTAACATTTATTGAAATTTTAAATCTTTAAATTCTAATTTCCAAATCTTTTAATTTAGCTGAATATATTCGTAACAACATTTTATTTCACTTTTGTTTCTTTTAAAAATGGATTATATACCATTTAAAATTAAGTAATTAATATTTTTACTTACATACATCAGTTCTTAGTAAATGGTAAATGAATCAAAAGGATGTAAGCAAATCATATTTTAATTAAGTAATAAATTTTAAAATTAATAGTGTATAGATAAGCTTTATAAAATGAACATTTTAATTTGTATGTTCGTGTCCATTTTGATTATTTTAGTTGGCATATATACGGTGCGTATTTAATGAAATATTCTTTAAACGTATTTTACTTATATAGGTAGCGAATAAATAAGTAATGTATAAATTTAAATACGTTACTTTTGTTATAAATTTAGGTGTATGTTTGATTTGATTAATGCGTCTATAGTACGCATTCTTAAAAATATTACATTAGCTATAAATAAATAAATAAATCAGTAGATGTGCATTTCTAAGTGGGAAAGGAATAAATCCTGTAGCCATTCATTTTCGTTTAAAAGCTTGCCTGGGTTCACGTGTAAACGTTATACGCGTTCATTTTTCCTAAATCATTTAAATTTGGTATGGAATCTTTGAATTCACACAGCCTTCCAAATTCAATTATTCAAATTCAATTACTGTTGGTCGTGGCCTCACTCAATCAATGCATGTTTTTCGTGTAAATACTCGGTAACATACGCAATATCCATTTCCAATCTGCTTGCCTCCTTTATCTTCGCCTTTCCATTTTATCAATATTTCTTGCGTTTTTAATCAGTGCAATTTACTTCTTATAAATACAAACCACGCACCATAACACCATCTCATTTGGGCTTCATCTTCCTTTTCGTGCGTGAAAACTCAGGTTTGGCCGCACACTTTCTCCTCGTTTTCTCTTCTTTTTTATTCCCTGTACATTTAATGTTCACAACTATGCTTGGCCGCCTCACCCATTCTCCACGTCCGGCCTGCACCACTCCTCAGCCACCCTCCCCAGCACGTTCCCCCTGATGCTCGGTTCTGGCCATGGACGTGAAAAGTCCATCTCCTCCACCTGATATATGCACGGCTGAGCAAAATTTCACCACCTCCTCCAAATGAATGCATAGCCGAGCCATAAAATTCTCCCTCCATCATATGAAGCCGCAACCACCTCCTGGCAGTGCCGTCGAACTTAACAAGGCACGCACCCCCCTAAAGGAGCTGATGGTCCAACTGGATCGAGCGTTTTAGTCACCAGTGCTTTATGGAGAAGAGAAAGTATGTTTGCACCACCTTTGTCTCAGCCTTTTGCCTAAAAATTACCCCTACCGTGCGTGCGTGCGCTGTAAAATGTGAACGTGGACAAGGCGGAGTATGTGGGGAGTTGGGGGAGTCGTAGGGTGGAGTGGCCGAGTCACTTATAGTTTTATCATTTTGTTTATTCAACTTGTGTATTCGAGCCATTTGGGTAAAAGTTTTGATATCACTTGTTCCAGCTTTTATTTTTCAGCCTTGATGTACTCATATTTGAATTTTCGTACTGAGTTGTATACGTTTTGTTTCAAGAAATTGAATCTAATCATCGCCTCCGCTGAGTTTTGATCGTTCCTTCTGTACGTTGTTCTGGTGTGGTTACCGTAGTTTTGAATCAAAATCTTCAGCTTCATAAATGTGGGTATTCTTACCCGAAAAAACATACTTATAGATCTGTAAATTAATAACAAGTGTAATTGTAAAATAGTTATATTTTATTTTACTTGCCTGTGATATAAATTTATAATGTTTAAAACCCTATTATTAAATTGACACATCATCAGTTATATTATCTACTGTTATATTTATGTTGTTATACTATTTATTTATTTACTGCTTATCACACTACAAGTTCCCTGTAGAATAGAATCGTTACGGGCTGAAATGATTGGCCTGAACGATATTTATTTATTTATTTAACTTGGGATTGCGGGTTTGAAACGATAGAACCCGGTTTTCTTTGTAAATTACGGATTGAAATGATATATTATCCGCATCATTTGACCTAGGTTAGAAAATATTATACAGACCTGTGGTTATATATATATATATATATATATTTCTAGAAATATTAAATATTTTTAAATTAGAATGCTATAATATTTTGTTTAAAATTGGATTAAAAATGACTCTTATAAGTATAGTGATATTATACAAGTTAAAGATGTAAATAAATAAATGTTAAGAATTTAAAGTATAAATTTATTTTGTAAATTTTGATTTGTAAAATAAATGTAACTCTAGTTAAGAAATAAAATATGATGTTTTGGTATAAATTTGAATATAAGTAAATAAATAAAGGGTTAAGTTGTCTATGAATTAAATAGTTAAATAAAGTGAATACTTAAAATGGAAGTTGAAATATAACTAAATTTAGAAATGTAAAGTGGTTTTAGAATAAAGGTAAGTTAAGAAATTGATTAGAAATTAAGTTTATTTTTGAAGTGGTAATTGAACTTCATTATTAAGTAAAATTTGTAGAGAATTTTGCACTTGATTTTAATAAGTAAAGTATAGAGAAGTTAGACATATATTTGCAAAATTTTGCTTTATAAAAAATCATATATTATTGAGTAACTTAAATGACTATTTAAAGGTGGAAAATATGATTATATAAGTTAAATTGGTTTAATTTAAGGTTTAATTATTGTTGAAATTATATTAAAGTCAATTTAATTTACCCAAATCTGTTGTAAAGGATATTACCGCACTGCTCAAGTGCTGTATTTGATACAAATGAACTAAGGCTAAACCTTTGGGGTTTATATTGGATTTTGTAAGAATTATAACTTCACTTTTAAATAGTTTTAAATGTAGTATTTTTGATTGAAATATATAACTATTTTGGATTTTTATAACCACGGGTGATAATAACGTTGGTTGTTAAAGAGACCGGGATCGGATATAGGCATACTCTCTATCAATACCGAAAACCACTTTGACAACCATGTACGCGGTGGAGATTCCAGAATGAAGTAGGATGGTGGTGACGTTTCCTTTTAGGTAAATACATGGACTCGACTCCCGTGAGTTGGCATAAGGTGGTTAAAACAGGAGCGATTGACGGACTAATGAGGTAGCACCTTTGATCGGACGCACTTCTTCGTATGCCATTCTATTACTTTGTGATTGTTTGGTGCGCACCGTTGATTTGGGAGTGTTGTTCAAGGTGGGTGGTAGTAGCAGCTACACGTTTCTACCGGTTCGGATGCGTAATTGGTATATCTACCCTGGCATTGCCTAGTTGTGCCGTGTCACCTACCCTAGCGAACCTTGTACGAGTTTGGTTTTCTCCCGTAGCCAATGTGGTATCCTCTAGTTGCTTCTCGATCAGGAGGAACTATGATATTGGATGGACAACTGAGACTATTACGTGTTAAGGGCTATGTGGGTAACCCCTTAACGCTATTTAAAAGTAAGTTTATTTTAATATAGTCACTATTATAATAGCGAAGTATTAGATCATAGTAAATAGTTTAACGAATCCTTAGAGGATGGGCGGTCCCAAGCATCCTTTAAGTTACTGGCACTCTATTGCAGTTCACTTGAATTAGCTTACACTGTATAAGTATGTATGTCCTGACTCGAGTGTTTGTGTTTTATTTTACGCTTTAGTCAGCCTGAGTTTCAGTTCGGACTTCGTCCCTGGATCTAGGACTTCTGCAGATCATCTTTTTTTCAAGCTGCTGTCAAGTTTCTGTTCAGTTCTTATTTTAGCTTTTGTAATCGAGACAATTGAATATTAAGATTTTCTGTGGTGATTTCAAACTATATTTGGTTTAAGACTATGTACTTTATACTTATTTTGAGACTATTGATAGTGGCTTCATGAACCACTAAGTTATTTTTTTTATTTCCACTTCGAGTATTCCAATTTCTGTGTCTGTGATTCTGTGATTTGATTTCATTTGCTCCAAATTTATTTACAATCTACTGTTTTGAACTATTCAAGTTTGACATGTTTTACTTTATTGTCGAATTTGAATGGTGCAAAATAGTGGGTCGTTACAAAAGAAATTTGAGTTAGTATAATAAAATTTATGATTTGAAATTTAACTAAAGGAAGGTTAAATAAATTTAATTGGAATTTAATTAGATTATATAAGTTATTGAAATGGAAATTAAACTTAAGTGGGTAAGTGATTATATAATATGAATTTGAAAGTTTAATTAATAAATAAGTTAAATAACTTATAAAATTAAGGTAAGTAAAACCAATAGTTAAAGTGGCAAGACAATTTTGTTAAGCAAACAAAATCTCAATTTGAATAAGTGACTTGGAATTTGACTTAAGTAAAAAAGTTAAATAAGATAGAATTTCAATTAAAATTAGAGTAAACTTAAGTTGTATAGTGAAAGTAAATGCAAGTGAGGATGAATGAAATATAACTTAAGTGATGTTAAATGAAGTTGATTTTGGTATCGAAATAAATTAATAAAGTGAATTAATCGAATATGAACATGAATTATAAAATGAAATTCAACTTTAAGAAGTAAAATGAATAAGCATTAGAAATGTTGTTGTTAAGAATTGAATAAAACTTAAGTTAAGAAGTTGTGAATTGAATAATTGAATGAAAGTCAATTGAATGTTAGACCAATTTGAAATTAAAAGTGTTAAACCAAATTAAAGGTAAGTAAATATGAATGTTGAAAGTAAAGTAAATAAATTTGGTTATGCATTGATTGTTACGTGGATGCTAGTTGATTGAATAGAAATTCATATAAAATTGAAACTAAATTATTGAATTCAAATTGGAAGTAAGTAAATTTAAATATAATTGAATTGAATTTGATTTGAATTGGAAGTGGACAAACTTGAATAAAATTAGTGATTGTAAACTAATTGAATTCGAATAAATGAATATTAGTAAATCCAATGTTAAGAATCAAATGTGATAAATTGAAAATCAATTCAATGAATATTAATGATAAGTGAATGAATATTGATTTGGTTATGGATTTACTGGATAGATATTAATTTGTTGGATGATAGTTGTTTGATGGTTGGATTTGTTGCTTTTGTTGCATTTGCTATATTGGCATATATAGTTGTTGGTATATGTTGTATATTGATATTACTTTCTATATACATGTTTCTCATTTGTGTATTGAGTGTTTAGTAGGTGAGGATGGTGCTGGCTTTGCGTTTGGAGCTCGCTTTCGCTCTATATTAGCCGTATATGCTCGCTAATAATATATAAGGTACATATCTCGGATTACATATCGTGCTTTTACACTTTTTTCCCTTCGGGATGCCTCATCCACGTAGATGAGATGTATATTTGTGATATATATATATATATATATATATATATGTTGTGATCCTACTACGATCGAACCGTCCAAAGGAGACGCTGGAATTTTTTTTGAAATTTAAGACGTTATTAAAATTTTGAGAAATTGGGAAAAAGAAATTTTGATAACTAAAGTTTTGGTTTTTGAGTTGAAAGTTAAACGATATCAGTACTTTTGAAAAGACAACTAAGAATGGATTTGAAATTTAGAAAAGTTTTTATAAGGAGTTTAACTAAATGATTTCGGGAAAGTTAAACATTTAAGTGATTTTGGTAAATCTAAATTGAACGAATTGTTTTGAAAATTTAATGGATATTGTGACTTTTTCTTACTTGGTAATTTCGAGGACGACATTCTTTTAAGTAGGGGAGAATGTAACGACCCAGAATTTCTGTTATTTGAAATTCGTATATTTAATTGATTTTAAATATGCACAAGTAAAGTTTATAAGCTGAATAAATAATATTTCGAATATCTAGATTTAATTGGATAATTAAATTGATAATTTAATATTTGAAATGGTAGAAATAATAGAAAATTGAATTATCTATGAATAAAAATGATTTTTAATGTGATATTAAAACATATTTGAATTAGAATGATGTTAAAAAACTTTTAAAATTGAATCAAAAGTTGAATTACAGAAATTGAATATATTAATAATTAATTGATGAATGAAAATAGCCATTTTTCAAACAGTCTCGGATTTCGAAGAAACCATTTTCATCGGATCCGGAATGTTAAAGTATTGTAAGATTTCAAATTTCGTGTCAATCGGATTTACGGTTTGTCCGGGGCAAGATAAAACGCGTAGAAATCAGTTTAAGTGAATTTTAAATTTAAATAGTTGATTTGAAAACCTACCTTTCAACTATGATCGAATTGGCTTTCGATATATATTCAATTGCGTTAGGAATAGGGTTAAAACATTATAAACGTCAGGCGGCACGCTTTGTTTCGAGTTCGGAAAACTTTAGGATGAATAGTGTCATAAAATTTTATATAAAAGCCCCTAACTTTCTCCATTCTTCACAAAACCCTAATGGGTTAGGGCTAGCCGCCGCTTTGAAAACAATGGCCAGAAATTCATTCCCTTCTTCTTCATTTTTCTTCAAATCCGTCGACTTTTACGCGAAGTCTTGAACTACAAACTTCTAGAGCTCGAAGAGAACTATAAATCTGACGGTCAAGATCGAAATTTAAGTAACGGATCAACGGAAATTTAGGACTGAACGCTGTGAGTTCGTGCGTGATTTCCCACGCAAGGAGGCAACCGAGCTTCGCCTCGTTCACGGCGTTGACGGTGTCGACAATGGGCTACAAATTGATGGTACTCGATCATTGTCTAGTCGAGTGAAGTGGTTGCGGCATCGAGAAGTTTTACATGAGCTTTGGGTTTCATTTGCGTGCAAAACCTGATGGGGAAGAAGTTGAAAAGCACGGCCAAGATTTTGGGAAAAGAAACGTACGGTTCAGATTGAAAAGGTTAAAATATAAAAAGAAAATTGAAAATAAATTGTATAATAATTAGTTCAAACTTCTAATGCTATAACTCTGTCATACGAGGTCAAAAATTGACGAAACTACTTGCTTTGGATTCATATTTTCGAATACTACATGATGGAGCTGGTTTGGAGTTGATTGGAGCTAGTGTGAATTTTGGGTAAAATTAAACGGTCGTTTAATTTTATTCAAAATAAAACACTGCAACTTCTATTCGAGACAATGTGAGTAAAACTCACTCTTTCTGACTCACTGATATTTTTATATAAGTGAGAATAAATTTATTATATGATGATTGATGATTGTTTGGATGATATATGATATATTGATTGGTATTTGGATGTATACCTGTCTAGTGGAGCAGATGACCCTATACGTTCCCGTGTATGAGCGGATGACCCTTTGTATGCGCGTCTGCCTTGAAGTGGACATTGCACACATATTCTAATATGTATATTTGTTGCAGGTGACAGGTTGGAGGGATCCAACTGGATTTCTCACCAGTATTGATTTATTTACATATATTGTGATATATTCTATTATCATATGATATATGATGTATTGGTTGTCGTGGTTGCTGTATTTGGCGCTGTTGCAGCATTGGGCAGATATTTTGGAAATTTAAAAATGTTAAAGTGATGATTTTTAAATTGAAAAAGGATTTGCAAGTGATTTGAAAATATATATTTTGAATAGTTATAAAGGAACGAATTTACTTTAATAAATAAAGGTGATAATTTTTATGTTATAAAAATTATCATTTTGGGAAATATAACTGAAATGTGATTTTTGAAATGTGAAGTTAATTGTTTTGTGAAATAGTATAAATCAAGTTTTTTGATTTATTATAAAGGTTTATGTATAAGATTTATATAATTGATACTTTATAAATCAAAACAATAGGATTGTAAAGAAGTTTTATATGTGTGAAAATGAAGTACAAATTGATTTTGTAAGTAAATAAGATTTACGAATTTAAGAAGTTATAAAATGAACGAATTTTGTAAATTTTTTTATAATTTATTAACTTATAATTGGCTTTTTGGTATATAATTGAGTTATAAATGGAATTGACTAATAAAGGGATTTTATAAGTTGAAATTTTTATAAAATATAAAAGGAATTTATAAACATTGTTTTATAAATTCGAAATCAATTGAATTTGATAAGTTAAATATAGAAGTTTATTAAAGGCATTATATCTATAATTTGGGACAGTGGATAATCCTTTAATAAATATGTAGAAGTAATGGATTTGGTAAAGGTGATATATTCACGATTTTGGGCAGTAAATTATCCTTTAATTAAATGTTGTAAAAATAAAGAATTTGGTTAGGTATTATATTCACGATTTTGGACAGTGAATAATCTTTCGAAATTAAGTAAATGTTTTGGAAGTGATGTTTTAAATGAAGTAAAATGTTTTTAAGTTGTTTTAAAATGTGTTAAGGATCGAAACCATAGATTTCAACATTCATTGTTGAAATAGACGTTTTCGAGAAGTAAGGAAATGATGGACTATAACACAGTTGTTATAGTAAATGATTTTCGAAAGGAAATGTTTTTGTATATTATTGGGATTTATATGTCTATCTTATTTACGAATCCCTATACTAGTGATTTTGGGTTGTCGTAGCGATGTTTTACGCAACATCGTTTTGACCCAAATAAATGTGTTTAAAGAAAATGTTTTCCTTAAAGAATAAAATACATATTTATTCGTGATTTAAGTATATATAATATTTTCTATGTGTTGAAAATAAATTAAATTGTGAATTACTTATTATTAAATAAGTATTTGGAAATGTTTTTCAATATAGAAGTTGAAATGTTTTGAGAATATATCCTTTTAAAGATATTCTAACGGAATATTTAGCAAGTTATTTAATTAATAAAAGACTAATTAAAAGGGCCCAATGATTGTTATAGTGCTAAAGATTTGTTTGTTTGCTTTGATAGTTAAATAACCGACTATCAAACTTGGCCAAATTTTAGTTCCTCGACTTGATGTGGGAACTATTTAGTCGTACACTTAGTACGTAGCCTTCTGTATAGGCTTGATTATCGTTTGTGTTGAGGATGTTGATTCGTATAGTGCGGAGTATTACTCCCATCTATCGAGCTTCCTTCTTGGCCCGAAGGATAGCAAGTTGAAAGTTGGAGACGTGATAAGTCTATGAGACTTAGTTTCTGTGTGAAGTTGAAAAACGCTTTTGCGTCGTTGGTGTGAAGAGACCGGGATCAGATTTATCTAAAAACCACTTCGCACCAACGTATATGCGACGATTGTGCAGGTTGCTTGTGATGATATTGATATCTCGGATTTTCATAGTGGGGGACTGCTTGTTGATCGTTTGGGGTTAAAATCCCAATATACATCCAGTAGGAGTGGTTTCTTCGTTATGAAATATCCAATGCAAAGACTATTCGCTTCCTAGGGATTTCCCGACAGGATGTTGTAGGAAAGTACCTTCGGTTTGTCCTGTTTCTACACAACTTGTATGGCTGTTTGTCTGACATTGCATTTCTATAGATTACGTACATTGGTTTTTACAAACGTACATCAGTGGTGGCAGAGAAGGCAACTTCTCCTAACTTAACACCCTCCTTGAGACGTATGAGTTTAAGGGTTGTATTTTTGTGGAAGGCAATTAGTAGTCAACGGAAATGGCCGTGTGGCATTCAAAGTGATGTGATTGTGATTATGAAAGGTAATCGTTACCTCTAGCCTCATCAACCGAAAATGACCAAAACAGGATTAGATGCGGCAAGGCTAAGTGGGTCGCTTCCAATTAGGATATGATCATCCTCTTCTAGATATATCTTTACACGCTATGACGTCGTGTATCTGATTATTGTGGTTTGTATGTTAGAGGGCCCTCGGTAAAGGTCGGTAATGATCGGAGGATGATATATTCGATACCACCTAGTTATAGAGGTGGGTCGGTCTTGTGTTGGTAGAGGATCCTTTGTGTTGGTCCTCTGTACATTCTTCTAGAGATGTACTACCGGAAGCTAGTCCCTTCACGTGGTCATTTGTATGGAAATCCAAACTCCACTACGTGCTTGCCATTTTGATTGTATTACCCAATTGGGCTATATGCTGGAATTTTGATCAATGTAACAATTTCGACTATGATTAATATTATTTGTATATAGTAGACACTACTATAATATAAATGACATTTGATATGTAATGTTTTGGTTATCGTAAGGTAAATACATGTCCGTGTTTATGTGTGGACTTGTCTTACGAGACACTTTTGTTTTGAAAACTAAAGAAAAGTTTTGGTAATTTAATAAATTCAGTTGAATGTGTTTCTGACGCTGGTTTACCAGACTGATCTGGGCGTTCTTCCCTTTCAATGCTCGGGTCAGATCGAGTATATTTACAGGTTCAGATTGGTGCTTTTGGAGCTTCAGCAGGAGAGCTAGAAACCTTCATTTCGTACACACGTATATGTTTAGATTATTGATTATCTGCTATGCTTTGTTTGTTGTTCTTATTATCAGCGATTGTGAGAACAGATTATTATAACTGTTCAGGCTAATAACGGTTGCTTGATTGTTGACTCTGATTGATGTGTATATATACAGTTTCTGTTTTGTAAAGATCATTGATATAATATTATATATTTTCCGCTGCGATGTGAGATTCCGTATTGTTCTGTTTGGTTCTATCTTCTCTCTTTCTTCTCTTTTCTTCTTCTCTCTTCTTTTCTTTCTCTTGACTTTCAGTCAGTCTGTGCTTTTTGGGTCGGACATGTGTGGTTTATCGTCGATTCAAAGGGTGTGGATTTACGGGTCGTCACACCTATAGGCTCTTCAATACACTCCAAACAACATGTCAAAACATCCAATGTTGGATTTTCATAGATTTTGACTTCAAAATATTAAAAATTGGAAAATACGCCAAACCAATTCAATTCAAAAGCAAATGAACAAGAAATAGATGTTAGGAATTCATACCTAACAACCATCAAAGGTATAGACATAGATGTGAGTTCAAGAACTCACCTTTAAACTCAAAAACAAAGAATGAGAAGCTCTAAAACAAAGCAAAACCGATTCCTCTTCAATAAGACCTCAGGAATCCTCAATCTATTTATCAAATGAAATGAATTTCCTAAGTTAGCGTTTAGGAATTTCTGAAAATTAAAGAGAGATTGAGATGGAGAAGATGAAGAGGATGTTTACCTAAGCTTCTCTTTGATTTTGGAACTTGAATTTCCTAGTAAACTAGGGCTTAGAAAATTTGATTTTTTTTTCTTTTCCCCCATTTTTCTTTTAAGGCTTGAGGGTGTTAGGAAATGAAAATGAATAAAGAGGAGAGAGTGGAGTGGGATGTATGTGGTAAGGGGTTTGGGTTCACTTATTGGGTTAGTGGACTTACAACCCAAAGCCCAAACAAAATACCAAAATCCTAATCAACTCCAAACATGTCGATGTTTATACTCAAAAAGGTTGTAAACGCCATTTTGAACTCAATGAATGTAATCTCGAGTCCTAATTCGACTGTTTAAAAAAAGTAGCATTTCAGACTCTAATCCGACTAATGATGCTATATTTAAATAATCATTTAAATATACAATCGTAAAATATCCGGGTTGTTACATAAGGAGTTTCACTCCACTCCTTTAAGGGGTCATGCAGAAGTTAAGAAAACCAAACATAGACTTAAACAAGTATTCTATTGGAAGGGAATGAAAATAGATGTGGCAGGATTTATCAAAGAATGTGATACTTGTAAGCATAACAAACATGAGAACATACCAGTGCCTGGATTACTGCAATCTCTGCCCATACCAACAAGGGTTTGGAGTGACATATCAATGGACTTCATCATTGGCCTTCCAAGTAGTCAAAAATATACTACTATCTATGCAGTGGTTGACAGGCTTACCAAATACTCTCATTTTTTCCCTCTTGAACACCCTTTTACTACCAAAGATGTAGCTATAATGTTTTCTAATAGCGTCTTCCAGCACCATGGCATGCTACAAAGCATAGTGAGTGATTGAGATGCAATTTTTATAAATACATTTTGGCAAGAACTTTTCAAGCTACATGGATGCACACTTAAATCAAGCTCAGCTTATGATCCCCAATCTGATGGGCAAACCGAGGCCATAATCAAGATTCTAGAGGGATATCTTTGATGCTTTGTATGTCATAAGCCAAAATAATAGTCACAATGGCTAGCACCAGCAAAATACTGGTACAACACTAATTGACATAGTTCTACAAACACTACCCCCTTTACCGCTTTGTATATTATCCCACCACCAACACTATTATCATATATTCCTAACACGGCTTAGAGCATCTCCAGTGGGTAGAATTCAGTTTGTAATATTAAGGTTTTCTCCCCCAGCCGTCAATTTATCTCGTAATATTAAGGGTTATATTCAAAATCCGATTACGGATTCTGAATTGGGCTTTGGCGCCCAAGCCCCCTTCTAATAAACCCCAAACCCCCAATGGATATAATCAACTTCTTTTTTTACCCCCAACGGCTATAAACGGTCAAATTTTGAATTACAACAGCTATGAACGGTCATATTTTGAATTGCAACGGCTATAAATGGTCATATTTATGATTTCATTATATATATTGGACTAATTTTGAGATTATAGAACACACATCTCTTCTACTACTAAAATTATATTCTCGATTTCATAATATTGAAAGTATGTCTCATCCGTTTCAATCATATATCGAAGTGATGAATATGGATAACTGAGATTTTGATTTCCAACCCATTCAAAATGTTCATCCCCAAACAGCTTCCCCTCTATCCTTCCATTCTTCTGCTTCATGAACTGGAGATGAAGACAAAGATCTGTGTTATATCTACTACTATTTTTCTAATGACTCGGTCAAGGGAAATGATCAAAGTGGAGAGGCGTTTTAGGGGAAAGTTATGACTGTGTACAATAAAAAGCATGTTGAAAAGACTAGGTCAATGTCTATAATTACCGGTCGATTTGGAAAGATTAATCGACAAACGCAGTTCTATGAATCTCAAATTCAGAAAATAAGAACAGCAAATCCAAGTGGAATGGGTGGCAAAGCTGAATTGGTAACGTTTTGAAAAATATCAATTTCTAATTATATTTATATTTTATCAATTTGTTTTTATGTTTTTTCAAAAGAGAATGGCGAACGATCAATTCTTCAAAAAGTTTCCAAGAGAAATGGTGCAAAGAAACCGCATTACTATCAGTTTGCAGATTGTTATGAATTGCTTGTTAGTCGTCAAAAATGGAGCTCGAATAACGCAAACGGCTTAAGAGATGTCCAGTCGAAGTCAAAGGGCAAGAAAAAGCAAGTCAAACTAATCATAGTTCTAGCCCAGGTGATCCTTCTCATATGGATTCTAATTTATGCCGTGATAACGAAGTTGAAAAAGCAGTGTCGAATTTGATGAAGATGCTAGACCGATGGGGCAGCAAGCAGCTAAGAAGAAAATTACTGTTCAATCCCAAATCAATTCTTGTTTAGCACTAATGCATGAAAAACATGCGAGGGAAAATGCAGAACGTCAAAGAGGTATTACAGAAAAGCTTGTTGTATTAGAAAAATTGGCCGAGAGAGAGAAGGGCATGTTTGAGATAGAGCGGCAATGTCAAGAGACCTTAGTAATGGAAAAAGATGTCACGGGAATGGATCCACTGACAATGTAGTATTAGATGGAATACAAACAACACATTATTGAGAGAGAATCGGGAACGAAACATATGTAGTTGAAATATTCATGTACTATTTTTAGCTATTGTAGTTGAAATATTCATGTATCTTCAGTTATTGTTTTCAATCATATATTATTTTTAGGTTTGAAATATTAAATGGTATATCATTTTTTTCGATGCATTCTTTAATTAACATTATAGCTTTACTTCACCAAACAAAAAAGCTATTACAAACACCATAATCATAGCATGCTACACTTCATTACACAAGTAAAAAAGCAAACAAATGTAATTAAACAAAGATCCACCATCATGAACTACTGATTTCTATAAGATTTCCAAATATGCCCCATTAAATCCTTTTGGAGCCTATTATGAATAGCTGCATTACGATATACTTCATGATGATCGACATGGATTACGTACTATCCTTAGATTCATAACATGGCAGTGCGGAACAATTCAGGGGGGTTGTCTAGCCCCATCATACTCGAAATCAGGATAGTCCATACCTTGTTCATCTTCAATGATCATGGTATGAAGAATTATATAACAGAACATGTAACGACCCATAATTTTTATTGATTAAAATTTGATTATTTAATTAATTTTAAATATTAATAAGTGAAATTTATAAGTGAATGAATTTTATTTCGAATAATTGGATTTAATTGAATAATTAAATCAATAAATTAATATGTGAAATTACAGAAATAATTGAAAATTTGGTTAAATATAATTGAAAATGATTTGTAATATTTTATTTTATCATGTTGAAGTTAGAATAATATTTTAGAACTTTTAAAATCGAATTAAAAGTTTATTTGTGAAAATTGAATATTTTAATATTTAATCAACTAGTGAAATTAGCCAATTTTTGAACAGTCTCAGAATTGGACGAAACCAGTTCCATTGGATCCGTAATAGTTAGTTATTACCGGATTTCAATTTTCGTAGCAATCGGAGTTATCGTTTGATCGTAGCAGCTCGAAATGCATCGAAATTGTTTCAATATTAATTTGGCGAGTTAATATAGACATTTTTCAAAAAAGTCTCGGATTTTGACGAAACCAGTTTCATCGGATCCGTAATGTGATATTATTATATGGTTTCAAATTTCGTGTCAATTGGATTTACCGTTTGCCCGGTGCAAGCTAAAACGCCTAGAAAATCGTTTAATCGGTTTAATTTTAAATCGAACGTTTATTGCCATAACTCGCACAGATGTCCGAATTAGCTTCCGAAACCTGTTTCATTGTGTCCGGAACACGGGGTAAACCCTAGAAACGCTGGTCACTGCGCGTAAATCGGAGTTTGGAAATTCCGGGATGAATAATGTCGTTTTATTTCCTATAAATAGCCCACCATCACAAAAAAAAAATAACCTAACCCTAATTTGCAATGCACAGCCGCCACCCCCTCATCAATGGCCAAAATGTTCTTTCGTTTTCCCCCATTTTTCTCTTCATCCACTCAATAATTTCAAAAACCCTCAACTAGAGAATCGTAGAGCACATCGAGATCTTCGTATTCAACGGGTATGATCGCGAATGGAGTTGTATGTTGTGAGATACGGGGCTGCATTCGTGTTCGTTTTAGGCACGATTTCCCATGCATGCAGAGGGCCGAGTTCAACCAGGCTCCAGCCGAGTGTCGTGCTCGAGATGCTCTTCAACGTGGTGGTTCCTGATCGCGTTGGAAGTTGTTGTGGTGGGCGACAAATTTAACCCTAAGTGTGATGGTTGGGTTCGTGTGCGTCTTGATGACCTGGGGATGGAGTTACGTGAGTTTGGGGGAGAAAGCATGCACGGTTCAGATGCAAAGGGCTAGGATCCAACGGCATAGATTTAGCTAGGTTTAAAATTTTATAATTAAGTTGTAAATTTAGATATAAAAATCGTGTAAAACTTGATAACTTTTTCATACGAGGTCGAAAACGCGCGAAACCAGTTGCGTTGGAATCGTATGGACGAGCACTACGCTATGGAATTAGTTTGGAGTCGTTTGGAGTTAGTGAGAATTTCGGGTAAAATTAAACATCCGTTTAATTTTATTCGAAATAAATCGCTAAAACGAAATTGAAATCAAGGTGAGAACTTCTCACTCAATCGAATCAGTTTCGATTTTAATTTTAAATAGTTATATTTAAAATATTTGAATGCATGTTTGAATGATGATTGTTATCTATTGACTGTTAAAATTGACATTATGCGCCGTTAGTAAGCGGATGTTATTTATTAAAAACATATACCGCGAATATTTCATAAATAGTGAAATTGGTGTTATATATAATAGCAATATATATATATATATATATATTGGCATATGTATATATTGCAGTTGTTGATTTCCTGCATTTTTTAGCGGATGAGATCCTATTGCGCCGTTTATTAAGCAGATAATATTTTAAATCCCATATACCGCGATAATTCCGTACTGGAGGGGAATTGGTATTGTGCTAATGTTTGTGGATCCAGGAAAACAGGTTGGAGGGATCCAACTGGATTCCTCAACAGTATTTATTTGATTATGGATATTTTGATATTCGTTGATTATCATATACGATATATGATGTCGTTGTTGTCGTGATTGACTATTTGGTGTGTAGCACCATTGGGCCAAATTTTGGAATTTTAAAATGATTTTTAAAGTGATTTTTTTGAAAAGTATACTTTATATAAAAAAAATGAATTGATCCATTTTAAATAAATAAACGATATAATTTTTAATGTTATAAAAATTATGATTTTTGAGAAATATAGTTAAAAGCTGATTTTTGAAAATATGGGGTTAATGATTTTATAAAATAGTTTAAATTGGGATATTGGGATTTATTATAAAAAGTTTAAAAATAGGATTTATAGAATTTGATTATTTTATAAATCAGAAAATGATGAAATTATAAAAGATTTATAAATTGATATATGTAAATTAAAACTTTGGAATTATAAATCGAGGTTTTATAAGTGTTAGAATGAATTGTGAATAAATTTCATAAATGAATGAAATTTATAGGATTATAAATGGTGAAGTTATAAATGAAATTTATAAATAGTAAGATTTATAAATTTTGTGAAGTTATTAAAGAATATATTTGGGTAAATAATTGAATCTTATAAGTTATAAGATTTATAATTATGAAGTTCAAAGGAACGATTTTTGCAAACAAATAAATTATAGGTATTTAACTTATAATATGAACCTTTGGTATATAATTGAGTTATGAATTGAATATAGGGTAATAAAGGAATTTATAAACATTGTTTTATAAATTCGCAACGACTTATTTTGATAAGTTAATTTTTATAACTTACTTATGGAGTTATATTCACGTTTTTGAATAGTGAATAATCCTTTAAAATAAAGTGTATAGAAATGATGAAATTTGTTAACGAAGTATATTCACGTTTTTGAATAGTGAATAATACGTTAAAGGAATTGTTTTGAATGCGATGTTTTAAATAGAATTAAAACGATCTAAGGATGTTTTTAAATGTGTTGAGATTCGAAACCATAGATTTCAACATTCATTGTTGAAATAGACGTTTTCGAAAAATAAAGGGAAATGGTAGACTATAACACTGTTGTTATAGTAAATGATTTCCGAAAGGAAATGTGTTGTATAGTATTGGGATTTATATATCTATTTTAATATCGAATCCTTATACTAGTGATTTTGGGTTGTCGTAACGATGTTTTACGCAAAATTCGTTTTGACCCTAATAAATATGGTTAAACGAATGATTTCCTTATAGAATGAAATATATACTAAATTTTGATTTAAGTATATTGAATATTTTCCAAGTATAGAAAATAAATAAAATTTGTGAATTACTTATGAATAAATAAGTAAGGAAATGTTTTCCCAATGTGAAATAAAACGTTTTGAGAATTTATCCTTTTTGAAGATAAATTGAAATGAATAATTGAAATCGAATATTCATAAATATTTTGGAAATATAAATTCATTAAGGAATTTATAAATGAAAAGGGGAATTTGTTTGAAAATAAATGTTGATTTATTTTTGAAGTGTGAAAACTATATATCTAGTAAAGATATTTTTGGGGAATAAATAATTGGAAAATTACTTGGAATCTGGTGATGTTGTGCATTTCCATTAATAGTTCAATAACCGACTATAAATATTTACCTTTGAATGGGTATTTGTTGGGATTGCTTGAATTTGAATGCACACTTATTTTTAAAATTATTGCGCTCGTTATTCGGATTACCCATTCCGAATAGTGATACGACGTAATGGATAGCATTGATGACCGGTGTTGAAGACCGGATATTTTTGAAAGCGAAAGGACAACTCGTCGAATGTCTTTGCATCGAATGGTCCCCGGTATAGAGACTCCATATGTGATGGGAAGTCCTAACGTGATTAGTGAATATCCGGATTGCAAGGACTTCTTTGTAAGTGCCTTCGGTTCTGTTCGAGCCCGGAACAGACTTGTATGGATTGTATGTCTGACATTACAAATTGAGATATAAAGCCGATTTCTTTCAAATATATTTCTGTTGGTGGTGGAGAATTTATTCTCTTAGCTTAACACCCTTCTCAGAGACGTACGAGCTCAAAGGTTATGTAGTTGAAGGTTATCAGCGATATATTCCCAATTTGGTAATGTGACATGCTGAATGTTGCTGTGAAATGATCATTGTGTTGATCATTTGTGATAGGATCATTTGTTTGATCGTTTATCTTTGTGATCATTTCTATGATCATTTGTTGACCCAAAGCACGGCTTTTATATAAAGTGTGTTTTTATGGACGAGACTTCGTCGAGCCTCACACCCCGGAAATGGTCAAAACGGGAAAGATGCGGCAAGGTTATGAGGGGTAGCACCCTTTAGGGTATGTGCATTTCCTTCTAGAAAAGGGTGGTATCATGGTATGGAGCCCAGATACTTACTCATGTTGAAACACTTTATTTATGATTGTGTGATGATGGTGACGAGCGCTCGGTTAAAAGTCCCAAAGGACCGGGGGATGGCATATTCGGTCAGTTGTTACTCAGTTAGGGGTAACCCGGCCTTGTGTTGGCAGAGATCCGGTTTGGTTCTCGGGGATGTCCTTCCAGAGGCATTCTCATGTGGCAATGGGAAGTTCCTTGGCCTGACCATTTGTTGGAAATCCAATTCCCAATACAAAACCCTGTACGGTTTTAGTTGTAGAACCTGCCATTTACTTATGGTGGTCACCACTATTTAGATGGTAGCTATAGTAGGCATACGATAATGGTCGTATGTTGGCTAAGATTTATATTCTACTTTCGAAATAATTTTTCCTAGACTATGCACTAGTAATAATATCAAATGTTCTTTTTAATGCGTATCAAGCATCTTTGACTATCATAAGGAGAAATCTCCTCCGATTCTGCGTTTGCATTGTGTATGTGTGCGGGAGGCCTTATGGTAGTCTCATTTTTTAAAAGCATTGCGAATTGACTTTAAAAATATTCCTCTATTTTGATTTTAAAGACAAATAAACTGTTTTGAGTTCTCGCACCAGTCACATGACTGACTCGGGTTTATTGTTTTCCTTCCTAAGCTCTGGGTGCCCATCAATTTCCACACGGGCAGTCAAGAGTTAAGGTTTATCAGGATATTATGGAGTTGCTGGAGGCAAGCTGGATGGCATGGCGTATTATTAGTATATAGTATTTCTTTTCCGCTGTTTGTTGTTGTTGTACACTCTGATGATATGATGTAATAAAATGTGATGTAATGTAATAACTGATATAGTTCTTTGTTTAAAGATTATTCATTTATCTATTATATGTTGTTCCGCTGCGAATTGTGATATTCTGATGTTGTTCTGTTGTTTCCTTTTTGTTCTGTCTCGTTCTATTTTCTTTTTCCTCTATTCTCTTATGTTCTTCCCTCTCTATTTTCTACTATCTTCTTATCTCTTCTTCTGTCTCTTTCTTCTTCTTAAAACCCTAACTATTTGGTTTTTCGGCAACGAAAAATCGAGTACGTTACAATGTGGTATCAGAGCATATGGTTAAGCGACAACCATGGTTCTGTTGGGTATTACTCCTTAGAGATAGAGTCAGTAGTACTCTAGAATGAGTTTGAGTGTAATAATAGCTATGAGAGCGTATTTTTTAGTGAATATAAAATTGTTTTATATTGTGATGATTGGGTTGTTGAGTGGTTTATGAACCTTCGTCGGCGCAGCCTCGAAACTGAATCGAAGGGGTTTCTAAACACTTGAATAGAACAATTCGGCACAATATTGTTTTAAATTGGGTAAATGAAATAATTTTACCTTGATTATATTTTTATATATAAAAGAATAATTTTTCAGAATTATTAAAGTGTATATAAGTAGATTGTTTGGTTGTTTGAATAATCTAAATAAAAGAATAATTGTATAAGCAAAATAATTATAAGAATTGAATTATAATTAAAGTAATTTACAATTGTGAAATAAACTTATATATATATATAAGAAGTGAAACTATATGAATATATTTATGAATATGAGTAGTAAATAAAAATGAATTTAAAGTTAAATGGAAATTTACTTAAAATTGGAAGCTGAATTGATTTATAAGTGGGAATTTAAGCTAAGTAAAACCAAGTGATGTTTATAAAATGAAGTATAACTTAAGAGATGTTGAATGAAGTTGATATTGATATCAAAGTAAATTAATAAAGGTTAATGATAAATGTGAACTTAAGTTATATATATGAAATTCAACTTTAGTAATTGAATTGAATGAATGGATTGAATGTAAATCAATTGAATGTGAATTAAGTTGATATGAAATAATGAATATAAGTGTTAATTCATTAAAATCTAATGTTATTGAAAGTTGAATAGTTGAATGAAAATCAATTTAATTAAACCAATTGAAAGTAAAGGTGTTAAACCAAATTGAATAAATATAAGCAAAGGAATTTGGTTGTAATAGATATACATTGGTTGTTATATGATTGTTAGTTGATTGTATATAATTCATTATGTGTTAATGAAATTGAATTAATGAAATTGGAAGCTAAAGTAATTGAAATTCAATTGGAACTTAAGTGAATCTTAAATAGAATTGAATTTGATTTGGAAGTGAACCAACTTGAATATGAATTAGTGAATATAAACTAATTGAAAATGAATGTTAGTAAGAACATCCACTGTTAAAAAATCAAATGTGATTAAATTGAAAACCATTTCATTAAATATTAATGAGAAATAAATTATATTGATTTGGTAGTTGCATTTATTTCTATTGAATGCATTGCTATGTTGGCACATGTAGTTATTGTGTTGCTATATGTTGTATATCGATACTATTGTCTATATACGTGTTCCTCATGTTGTTTGTTGAGTGTTTAGTAGGTGCGGATCGCGTTGGCTTCGCATTTGGAGCTCGCTTTCGCGCTATATTAGCCGTATTTGCTTGCTAATAAAATATAAGGTACGTATCTCGGATTAAGTATCGTACTTTTACATTTTTTCCCTGCGGGATGCCTCATTACTTGATGAGATGTATATTTGTGATATATATACTGTCATTTTTTTTCGGGATCGAGCCGCGCAAAGGAGACTATGGCGAAATTTTCCGAAAATTTAAGGCGTTAGAAAAAATTTGAGAAAATTGGAAAATTTTGAAAACTATAATTTTGATTTGGAATTGAAAGTTAAACAATAGTAGTTTTTTTTTTGAAAAGATAACTAAATATGATTTGAAAACTTAGTAAAGATTTGTAAGAAGTTTAACTACGGATTTTGGAAAGTTGATAGATTCTGTAACTTTTCTTACTTGATAATTTCGAGGACGAAATTCTTTTAAGGGGGAAAGTATGTAACGACCCAGAATTTTTATTAATTAAAATTTGAATATTTAATTAATTTTAAATATTAATAAGTGAAATTTATAAGTGAATGAATTTTATTTCGAATAATTGGATTTAATTGAATAATTAAATCAATAAATTAATATGTGAAATTACAGAAATAATTGAAAATTTGGTTAAATATAATTGAAAATGATTTGTAAAATTTTATTTTATCATGTTGAAGTTAAAATGATATTTTAGAACTTTTAAAATCGAATTAAAAGTTTAATTGTGAAAATTGAATATTTTAATATTTAATCAACTAGTGAAATTAGCCAATTTTTGAACAGTCTCAGAATTGGACAAAACTAGTTCCATTGGATCCGTAATAGTTAGTTATTATCGGATTTCAATTTTCGTAACAATCGGAGTTATCGTTTGATCGTAGCAGCTCGAAACGCATCGAAATTGTTTTAATATTAATTTGGCGAGTTAAAATAGCCATTTTTCAAAAAAGTCTCGTATTTCGACGAAACCAGTTTCATCGGATCCGTAATGTGATATTATTGTATGGTTTCAAATTTCGTGTCAATTGGATTTACCGTTTGCCCGGTGCAAGCTAAAACGCCTAGAAAATCGTTTAATCGGTTTAATTTTAAATCGAACGTTTATTGCCATAACTCGCACAGATGTCCGAATTAGCTTCCGAAACCTGTTCCATTGTGTCTGGAACGCGGGGTAAACCCTAGAAACGCTGGTCACTGCGTGTAAATCGGAGTTTGGAAATTCCGGGATGAATAGTGTCGTTTTATTTCCTTTAAATAGCCCACCATCACAAAAATAAAAAAAATAAAAATAACCTAACCCTAATTTGCAATGCACAGCCGCCACCCCCTCATCAATGGCCGAAATGTTCTTTCGTTTCCCCCATTCTTCTCTTCATCCACTCAATAATTTCAAAAACCCTCAACTAGAGATCGTAGAGCACATCGAGATCTTCGTATTCAACGGGTATGATCGCGAATGGAGTTGTATGTTGTGAGATACGGGGCCGCATTCGTGTTCGTTTTAGGCACGATTTCCCATGCATGCAGAGGACCGAGTTCAACCAGGCTCCAGCCGAGTGTCGTGCTCGAGATGCTCTTCAACGTGGTGGTTCCTGATCGCGTTGGAAGTTGTTGTGGTGGGCGACAAATTTAACCCAAAGTGTGATGGTTGGGTTAGTGCGCATCTTGATGACCTGGGGATGTAGTTACGTGAGTTTGGGGGAGAATGCACGCCCGGTTCAGATGCAATGGGCTAGGATCCAACGGCATAGATTTAGCTAGATTTAAAATTTTATAATTAAGTTGTAAATTTAGATATAAAAATCGTGTAAAACTTGTAAAAATCATAACTTTTTCATACGAGGTCGAAAACGCGCGAAACTAGTTGCGTTGGAATCGTATGGACGAGCACTACGCTATGGAATTGGATTGGAGTTGTTGGAGTTAGTGAAAATTTCGGGTAAAATTAAACATCCGTTTAATTTTATTCGAAATAAATCGCTAAAACGAAATTGAAATCAAGGTGAGAACTTCTCACTCAATCGAATCAGTTTCGATTTTAATTTTAAATAGTTATATTTAAAATATTTGAATGCATGTTTGAATGATGATTGTTATCTATCGATTGTTAAAATAGACATTATGCACCGTTAGTAAGCGGATGTTATTTATTAAAAACATATACCGCGAATATTTCATAAACAGTGAAATTGGTTTTATATATAATAGCAATATATATATATTGGCATATGTATATATTGCAGTTGTTGATTTCCCGCATTTTTTAGCGGATGAGACCCTATTGCGCCGTCTATTAAGCGGATAATATTTTAAATCCCATATACGGCGATAATTCCGTACTGGAGCGGAATTGGTATTGTGCTAATGTTTATGGATGCAGGAAAACAGGTTGGAGGGATCCAACTGGATTCCTCAACAGTATTTATTTGATTATGGATATTTTGATATTCGTTGATTATCATATACGATATATGATGTCGTTGTTGTCGTGATTGACTATTTGGTGTGTAGCATCATTGGGCCAAATTTGGAATTTTAAAATGATTTTTAAAGTGATTTTTTTGAAAAGTATACTTTATAAAAAAAAATTTGAATTGATCCATTTTAAATAAATAAATGATATAATTTTTAATGTTATAAAAATTATGATTTTTGAGAAATATAGTTAAAAGCTGATTTTTGAAAATATGGGGTTAATGATTTTATAAAATAGTTTAAATTGGGATATTGGGATTTATTATAAAAAGTTTAAAAATAGGATTTATAGAATTTGATTATTTTATAAATCAGAAAATGATGAAATTATAAAAGATTTATAAATTGATATTTGTAAATTAAAACTTTGGAATTATAAATCGAGGTTTTATAAGTGTTAGAATGAATTGTGAATAAATTTCATAAATGAATGAAATTTATAGGATTATAAATGACGAAGTTATAAATGAAATTTATAAATAGTAAGATTTATAAATTTTGTGAAGTTATTAAAGAATATATTTGGGTAAATAATTGAATCTTATAAGTTATAAGATTTATAATTATGAAGTTCAAAGGAACGATTTTTGCAAACAAATAAATTATAGGTATTTAACTTATAATATGAACCTTTGGTATATAATTGAGTTATGAATTGAATATAGGGTAATAAAGGAATTTATAAACATTGTTTTATAAATTCGCAACGACTTATTTTGATAAGTTAATTTTTATAACTTACTTATGGAGTTATATTCACGTTTTTGAATAATGAATAATCCTTTAAAATAAAGTGTATAGAAATGATGAAATTTGTTAACGAAGTATATTCACGTTTTTGAATAGTGAATAATACGTTAAAGGAATTGTTTTGAATGCGATGTTTTAAATAGAATTAAAACGATCTAAGGATGTTTTTAAATGTGTTGAGATTCGAAACCATAGATTTCAACATTCATTGTTGAAATAGACGTTTTCGAAAATAAAGGGAAATGGTAGACTATAACACTGTTGTTATAGTAAATGATTTCCGAAAGGAAATGTGCTGTATAGTATTGGGATTTATATATCTATTTTAATTTCGAATCCCTATACTAGTGATTTTGGGTTGTCGTAACGATGTTTTACGCAACATTCGTTTTGGCCCTAATAAATATGGTTAAACGAATGATTTCCTTATAGAATGAAATAAATACTAAATTTTGATTTAAGTATATTGAATATTTTCCAAGTATAGAAAATAAATAAAATTTGTGAATTACTTATGAATAAATAAGTGAGGAAATGTTTTCCCAATGTGAAATAAAACGTTTTGAGAATTTATCCTTTTTGAAGATAAATTGAAATGAATAATTGAAATCGAATATTCATAAATATTTCGGAAATATAAATTCATTAAGGAATTTATAAATGAAAAGGGGAATTTGTTTGAAAATAAATGTTGATTTATTTTTGAAGTGTGAAAACTATATATCTAGTAAAGATATTTTTGGGGAATAAATAATTTGGAAAATTACTTGGAATCTGGTGATGTTGTGCATATCCATTGATAGTTCAATAACCGACTATAAATATTTACCTTTGAATGGGTATTTGTTGGGATTGCTTGAATTTGAATGCACACTTATTTTTAAAATTATTGCGCTCGTTATTCGGATTACCCATTCCGAATAGTGATACGACGTAATGGATAGCATTGATGACCGGTGTTGAAGACCGGATATTTTTGAAAGCGAAAGGACAACTCGTCGAATGTCTTTGCATCGAATGGTCCCCGGTATAGAGACTCCATATGTGATGGGAAGTCCTAACGTGATTAGTGAATATCCGGATTGCAAGGACTTCTTTGTAAGTGCCTTCGGTTCTGTTCGAGCCCGGAACAGACTTGTATGGATTGTATGTCTGACATTACAAATTGAGATATAAAGCCGATTTCTTTCAAATATATTTCTGTTGGTGGCGGAGAATTTATTCTCTTAGCTTAACACCCTTCTCTGAGACGTACGAGCTCAGAGGTTATGTAGTTGAAGGTTATCAACGATATATTCCCAATTTGGTAATGTGACTTGCTGAGTGTTGCTGTGAAATGATCATTGTGTTGATCATTTGTGATAGGATCATTTGTTTGATTGTTTATCTTTGTGATCATTTCTATGATCATTTGTTGACCCAAAGCACGGCTTTTGTATAAAGTGTGTTTTTGTGGACGAGACTTCGTCGAGCCTCACACCCCGGAAATGATCAAAACAGGAAAGATGCGGCAAGGTTATGAGGGGTAGCGCCCTTTAGGGTAGGTGCATTTCCTTCTGGAAAAGGGTGGTATCATGGTATGGAGCCCAGATACTTACTCATGTTGAAACACTTTATTTATGATTGTGTGATGATGGTGACGAGCGCTCGGTTAAAGGTCCCAAAGGACTGGGGGATGGCATATTCGGTCAGTTGTTACTCAGTTAGGGGTAACCCGGCCTTGTGTTGGCAGAGATCCGGTTTGGTTCTCGGGGATATCCTTCCAGAGGCATTCTCATGTGGCAATGGGAAGTTCCTTGGCCTGACCATTTGTTGGAAATCCAATTCCCAATACGAAACCATGTACGGTTTTAGTTGTAGAACCTGCCATTTACTTATGGTGGTCACCACTGTTTAGATGGTAGCTATAGTAGGCATACGATAATGGTCGTATGTTGGCTAAGATTTATATTCTACTTTCGAAATAATTTTTCCTACACTATGCACTAGTAATAATATCAAATGTTCTTTTTAATGCGTATCAAGCATCTTTGACTATCATAAGGAGAAATCTCCTCCGATTCTGCATTTGCATTGTGTGTGTGTGCGGGAGGCCTTATGGTAGTCTCGTTTTTTAAAAGCATTGCGAATTGACTTTAAAAATATTCCTCTATTTTGATTTTAAAGATAAATAAACTGTTTTGAGTTCTCACACCAGTCACATAACTGACTCGGAGTTTATTGTTTTCCTTCCTAAACTATGGGTGCCCACCAATTTCCACACGGGCAGTCAAGAGTTAAGGTTTATCAGGATATTCTGGAGTTGCTGGAGTCAAGCTGGATGGCATGGCGTATTATTAGTATATAGTATTTCTTTTCCGCTGTTTGTTGTTGTTGTACACTCTGATGATATGATGTAATAAAATGTGATGTAATGTAATAACTGATATAGTTCTTTGTTTAAAGATTATTCATTTATCTATTATATGTTGTTCCGCTGCGATTTGTGAGATTCTGATGTTGTTCTGTTGTTTCCTTTTTGTTCTGTCCCGTTCTATTTTCTTTTCCCTCTATTCTCTTATGTTCTTCCCTCTCTATTTTCTACTATCTTCTTATCTCTTCTTCTGTCTCTTTCTTCTTCTTAAAACCCTAACTATTCGGTTTTTCGGCAACGAAAAATCGAGTACGTTACAGAACATAATTGTAGTCATTTTTGATCTCTTCCATAATCTACATGGATTACCGACTATTGCAAATCTTGACTAAAGGACCCCAAATGTAACGACCTAGAATTTTTGTTAATTAAAGTTCGAATATTTAATTGAATTTAAATATTAATAAGTACAATTTGTAAGTTAAATAATTTATTTTTCGAATATCTGGATTTAAATTGGATAATTAAATCGATAATTTAATATTTCAAATTACAGAAATAATTGAATAACGGGTTTAATATGATTGAAAATGATTTGAAATTTTTTATTTTATCATATTTGGGTTATAGTGATGTTATAGCACTTTTAAAATTTAATTTAAAGTTAATTTGTGAAAATTGAATATTTTAATATTTAATTGACGAGTAAAAATAGCCATTTTTCAAACAGTGTCGGATTTCGACGAAATCATTTTCATCGGATTCGTAATGTGATATTATTATAAGATTTCAAATTTCGTGTCAGTCGAATTTATCATTTGTCCGGGGCAAGCCAAAACGCCTAGAAATTTGCTTAATCGGTTTAATTTAAAATTGATCGTTTATTTTCGTAACTTGCACATACGATCGAATTAGCCTCCGAAACACGTTTCATTGTTTCGGAACGCGGCATAAACCCTAGAAACGCCAGCCGACACGCTTCGTTCGGAGTTCGGAAAATTTCGAGCGAATAGTAATTTGGCAATTTTCTATATAAGGACCTCACTATCTCTAAATTGCAGAAACCTAATTCTACAAACCCTAGCCGTCATTTTACTATACACGGCCAGAATTAATCCGTTTCCTCCTTGATTTCTTCCAACCTAAAAATTATTACGCTTCTACTTCAACTAGAACATTGTAGAGCTCTTCGAGCTCGACAAATCCAACGGTCAAGATCGAGATTCAAGCTACGGATTGACGGCAAATGGAGCTTGAAGGTAGCGACTTCTCTCACGTTTTTATGGCAGTAGATGGAGCTGAGCTCGACGCTATTCACGGTGGAGGTGGAGTTCGCGAAGACCTTCGATTTGGTGGTGGAGTGATGGGGTCTGGACGTCGTTGGAGGGCGCGACCTTGGAGGATTCGAACGTGGTAAATGGGTCTCGTACACGTTTTTTCACCTGGAGGAAGACAAAGATGGACGACCTGATGATGAAGCTTGAATTTGCACGGCCAGGATGGAAGGTTTAAAATAAAAAAAAAGAAATGTATATTTATGTATATTTTAATTCGTGTAAACTTTAAAAAGCTGTAACTTTTTCATACGAGATCGAAAAATGACGAAATGACTTGCGTTGGCTTCGATTTAACGAGCACTACGTAATGGAATTGGATTGGAGTCGATTGGAGTCAGTGAGAATTTTGGATAAAATTAAACGCGTGTTTAATTTTATTCGAAACAAAACGCTACAACCGTTATTGAAACCAAGGTGAGAACTTCTCACTCAATCGACATTGTTTCGATTTAAATTTTAAATAGTTAGATTTAAAATTGTTGATTGTATGCCTGGATGATAAATTATAATCTATTGATTGTTAAAATAGACACTATACGCCGTCTATTAAGCGGATGTTATTTATTAAAAACATATACCGTGAATATTTCACTGCAAAGTGAAATTGGTATTATTTGTGTACTTGGAGTTGATTTCCCGCATTATATAGCAAATAAGACCCTATTGCACCGTATAATAGCGGATAATATTTTATAAATCCTATATACCGTGATATTCCATATTGGAACGGAATTGGTATTGTGCTAACGTCCGTGGATGCAGGGAAACAGGTTGGAGGGATCCAACTGGATTCCTCACCAGTATTTATTTGATTACAGATATTTTGATATGTGTTGATTATCATATACTGATATATGATGTCTTTGTTGTCGGGAATGACTATTTGGTGCTGTTGCATCATCGGATCCATTTTTGATGTTTAAAAATAACCATTTTGATTTTAAAGGGATTTTTAAAGTGATTTTTGAAATTATATGCTTTATTAAAATTTTGAATTGATTCATCTTAAATAAGATAAACGTTAAAATTTTAAAGTTATAAAAATTATGATTTTTGTGAAATGTAACCAAAGTGTGATTTTTGAAATAAATAGTTGATTGATTTATAAAATGGGTTAAATTGAGACTTTTGAATTATTATGAACGATTTATATAAAAGATGTACAAAATTGATAATTATAAATTTAAAATATTGGAATTATAAAACGAGATTTTTTTAAGTGTTAAAATGAAAAAAAAATGGATTTCATAAGCGAACGAAATTTATAGACTTATAAATTGTGAAGTTATAAAATGAATAGATGTTGTAAAATAAAAGATTTCAAGTAGTTAACTTATAAATCGGGTTTTGGCATTTTAATTGAGATTTTTGATGAAGTATAAATGGTTTATAGATAAGATTTTATAAAATATATATTTCATAAATTGAAATAATGGAATTTTAAAAGGAGTTCTGTTAGTGTTGAAAACAAGGTTATAAATGAATCTTATAAGTAATAAGATTTATATTTTGTGAAGTTTTGAAAGAACGATTTTTGTAAATAAATGAATCATAAGTACTTAACTTATAATATGGATTTTTGGTATTTAATTGAGTTATATAAATTGAATTGGATTAATAAAGGAGATTTATAAATGGAAGTTTTATAAATAGTAATGGAATTTATAAACATTTTTTGTAAATTCGAAATCAATAGAATTTGATAAATTAAACATAGAAGTTATTAAAGGAGATATATTCGTGATTTTGGACGGCGAATTATCCTTTAAGTTAAACAATGTAATAATAAGAGTTTGGTTGGGAATTTTATCCACGATTTTGGACAGTGGATAATCCTTTAATAAATGTGTAGAAACATTGAATTGGGTAAATAAAGTATATTCACGATTTTTTGACTGTGAATATATTATGAAATAAATGGATAAGTTTTTTGGGAAGTGATATTATGAAATGAAGTTAATGGTTTTAAAGACGTTTTAAAATGCATTAAGTATCGAATACATAGATTTCAACATTCATTGTTGAAATAGACGTTTTCAAAAATAAGGAAATGGTGGACTATAACACTGTTGTTATAGTAAATGATTTCCGAAAGGAAATGTTTTATATAGTATTAGGATTTATATATCTATGTAAATTTCGAATCCCTATACTAGTGATTTTGGGTTGTCGTAACGATGTTTTACGCAACATTCGTTTTGACCCAAATAAATGTGTTTAAAAGAATGTTTTCCTTAAAAGAATAGAATATATACTTAACTGTGATTTAAGTATATCGAATATTTTCAAATGTAGAAAATAAATAGATTTGTGAAATACTTATTATTAAATAAGTATGGAAATGTTTTTCCAATATGAAATGAAACGTTTTGAGAATTTATCTTTTGAAGATAAATTGAAAATGAATATTTGAAATCGATTTAAAAATCGTATATTCATAGATATTTTGGAAATATAAATTCACTATGGAATTTATAAAAGAAAGGGAAATCTGTTTAAAAATGAACGTTGATTTTTTTTGAATTATGAAAAAAATATATATCCTGTAAAGATATTTTTGGAAAATAAATCGTTTGGGAAATTATTTGGAATCTGGTGATGTTGTGCATATCTATTGATAGTTAAATAACCGACTATCAATATTTACCTTTAAATAGGTATTTGTTGTGATTTGATTGAAATTGAATGCTACACTTATTTTAAAATAAGCGCTCAGTATTCGGGTTAGCCGGGGAAGGACTTTGGAGTCGTATAACCCATTCCGAATAATGATATGTCGTTATGAATAGCATTCGAAGACCGGTGTTGAAGACCGGGTATTTATGAAAACGATAGGATGATCTATCGATTGTCTCTGCATCGCTAGCTACGGTATGGAGATTTCCTTTGTGATGGGAAGTTTTATCGGGATTGTGAATACCCGAATTGCAAGGACTTCTTTGGAAGTGCCTTCGGTTCTGTTCGAACCCAGAACATACTTGTATGGTTACGTGTCTGACATTACATGTTGAGATATAAAGCAGATTTCTTTCAAATACATTTCTGTTGGTGGTGGAGAATTTATTCTCTCAGCTTAACACCCTTCTCTGAGACGTACGAGCTCAGAGGTTATGTAGTTGAAGGTTATCGGCGATATATTCCCAATTTGGTAATGTGGCATGCTGAGTGTTGCTATGTGATGATTATTTATTGATCATTTGTTGATCAAAGCATGGCTTTGTATAAAACGTAGCTTTGTGGACGAGACTTCGTCAGACATCACTCCCCGGAAATGGTCAAAACAGGAATATGCGGCAAGGTTATGAAGGTTGCGCCCTTTAGGGTATGTCATTTCCTTCTGGAAAAGGGTGGTATCATGGTATGGAGCCCAGATGCTTACTCGTGTTGGTACACTATATCTATTACTGTGTGGTGTTGTTGGAATCGAGCGCTCGGATAAAGGTCCCAAAGGACGGGGGGATGACATACTCGAGTAGTAGTTACCTAGTTACAGAGGTAACCCGGCCTTGTGTTGGCAGAGATCCGGTTGGGTTCTCGGGACGTCCATCCAGAGGCGATCCCATTGGCAGTAGGAAGTTCCTTAGACTGACCATTTGTTGGAAATCCAAACAAAACAATACGATCTTGTACGGTTTTAGTTGTAGAACCTACCATTCACTTATGGTGGTCACCACTATTTGGATGGTAGCTATAGTAGGCATAAGTGCGGAATGCCTATGCTGGCTAAGATTTATATTATACTTTCGAAATGTTATTTTCACTATGCACTAATAATAATATTAAAAAAGATTTGATTTTGCGTATCAAGCATTTTGACTATCATAAGGAGAAATCTCCTCCGATTCTGCGTTTGCATTGTGCGTGTGTGTGCGGGAGGCCTTATGGTAGTCTCATTTTCCAAAAAGCATTGTGAATCTATTTTTAAATATTCCTTTGTTTGTTTTTAAAGATAAACTGTTTTAAGTTCTCACACTAGTCCTATGACTGACTCGGAGTTTATTGTTTACCTTCCTAAGCTCTGGGTGCCCACCAATTTCCACATGGGCAGTCTAGAGTCAGGATATCAGGTCATTCTGGAATTCGGGAGTTGCTGTAGAGATTTGAAGGCAAGCTGGATGGCATGGCGTATCCACTAGTATATAGTATTTCTTTTCCGCTGTTTGTTGTTGTACACTCTGATGATAATGTAATGTAAAGTGATGTAATGTAATAACTGATATAGTTTTTTGTTTTAAAGATTATTTATTTATCTATTATATGTTGTTCCGCTGCAATTGTGAGATTCTGATATTGTTTTCTGTTCTTTTCTTTCTCTCTTCTTCTATCTCTTCTTCTTTAACCCTAACTATTCGGTTTTCCGGCATTGGATTATGCGGCAGTTGATACAGTGGATGTATTAGTGTCGATTTTCGAGCGACGAAAACTCGAGTACGTTGCATTTTGGTATCAGAGCATATGGTTAAGCGACAACCATGGCCCTGTTGGGTGTTACTCATTAGAGATAGAGTCAGTAGTATTCTAGAATGAGTGTGAGTGTAATAATAGATATGAGCGCGTATTTGTTAGTGAATATAAAATGTTTTATATTGTGATGATTGGTTTGTTGAATGGTATATGGATTCTGGTCGGTATAGTCTGTACAACTCTATCGATAGGTGTCTCTAAACACTTATACAGAACAAATCGACACAATATTGATTTTAAATTGGGTAAATGAAATAATTTTGCCTTGATTATATTTTTATATATGAAGGAAATAATTTTTCTGGAATTATTAAAGTGTATGTAATTAATTGCTTGGTTGAAAATATAAGAATATATATAAGTCAATTAAAAGTTGTTTGAATAAGTTAAATAAAAACAACAGTTGTAAAAGAATAATTGCATAAACAAATAAATTAAAAAGGGTGAAGTTATAATTGACATGATCTACAATTGTAAATAATCTTATATATAAGAAGTGAAATCATATAAGGAAAAGATTTATAAATGTGATTTATAAAATAAAAGGAATTTTTTTGAAAGAATTTAAAAGCACTGAATTCACTATTGTCACTGGAAAATAATAAGGGTGATGACTGCAGCATCATCAGTATCATTTTCGAGTTTCTGTGTGATGCATTTGCTACCATAGTAAATTGAAATTGAAGTTTGGTTGTGATAAACAAATTTGAAAATTTAAAATCCAAGTAGTAATTGTTGAATATAAGTAAAATGTGTTTTGAACTTATAATATGAATAATAAATTTAGCTTTGGATAAGTTAATGGATTTGGAAGTTAAATAAATAAGTTGTATAACTTATTAAATGTGAAAGGATAAGTAAAACCAATTATTAAAGTGGTTAAACAGTTTTGTTAAGCAAAATGAGATGGAATTTGAATAAGTGATGGAAGTTAAATAGAATTTACTGTAGAATTGAAATCTAAATTGGATTTAGAAATGGAAATTTAAGTTAAGTTAAACAAATGATGTTGAAATGGAATATAACTTAAGTAATGTTGAATGAAGTTGATTTTGGTATCGAAGTAAATTAACGGAGTGAATTAATGAAATGAAGTCATTAAGAATGTAAACTTGAGTTATATGAATGAAATTCAACTTGAAATGTTAAATAAATTAGCCATTGAATTAATGAATGAATAGAATGTAAATCAATTGAATGTAAATAGAATTGATATAGAATAAGGAATGCAAGTGTTAATTCATAAAAAGCTAATGAAATTGGTAAATGAATAATTGAATGAAAGTCAATTAAATGTTAAACCAATTGAAATAAAAAAAAAGTGATGAACCAAATTGAATGAATATAAGTAATGTAAATTAATTTGGTTGTATGGATATACATTGATTGTTAGATTGTTGTTAGTTGATCGTATCAAAATCCATATGAAATTGAATTAATAAAATTTAAAGCCAAAGTAATTGGATCCAAATCGGAAGTAAATGGATATGAACCGAATTTGATTTAAATTGGAAGTGAACTAATGTGAATGTAAATTAGTAAATGCAAACTAATTGAAATTGGATATAAAAGAATGTTAGTAAAATCCAATGTAAACGAATCAAATATGATTTAACTTGAAAACCAATTCAATGAATATTAATGAAAAGTGAATGTATATTGATTTGGTTATGAATTGATTTGGATAGACATTGATTTGTTCGATGTTAGTTGGATGATAGTTGTTTGATGGTTACATTTGTTGTTTTGTTGCATTGCTATGTTGGCACATGTAATTGTTACGTTGCTATATGCTATATATTGATTTTTTTCATTTATACATGTTTCTCATTGTTTGTTGAGTGTTTAGTAGGTGCGGATTGCGCTTGCGCATTCGGAGCTCGCTTTCGCGCTATATTAGCCGTATATGCTCGCTGATAATATAAAAGGTACGCCTACGCAATAAAAATAGAAATATGAACTGTTTTTTTTTCCGACCGGGTGGGTCGATGTATACATATATATATATCAGTTGTGATCCTACTACGATCGAACCGCGCAAAGGAGATGCTGGCGAATTTTTTTGAAAATTTAAGGCGTTAGAATATTTTTGAGAAATTTGAAAATTTAGAAAACTAAGCTTGGATTCAGAAAACTAGTGGAGATTTTGTAAGAAGTTTAACTATTGAATTTTGGAAAAGTTAAACACTTAAGAGATTTGTAAAATCTAAATTGAACGGTTTGTTTTGAAAAATTAATGGATTTTGTAACTTTTTCTTACTTGGTAATTTCGAGGACGAAATTCTTTTAAGGGGCAAAATTTGTAACGATCCAGAATTTCTGTTAATTAAAATTCGAATATTTAATTGAATTTAAATATTAATAAGTACAATTTGTAAGTTGAATAATTTATTTTTCGAATATCTGGATTTAAATTGGATAATTAAATCGATAATTTAATATTTCAAATTACAGAAACAATTGAATAACGGGTTTAATATGATTGAAAATGATTTGTAAAATTTTATTTTATCATATTGGGGTTATAGTGATGTTATAGAACTTTTAAATTTTAATTTAAAGTTAATTTGTGAAAATTGAATATTTTAATATTTAATTGACGAGTAAAAATAGCCATTTTTCAAACAGTGTCGGATTTCGACGAAACTAATTTTATCGGATCCGTAATGTGATATTATTATAGGATTTCAAATTTCGTGTCAATCGGAATTATCGTTTGTCCGGGGCAAGCCAAAATGCCTAGAAATTTGCTTAATTGGTTTAATTTAAAATTGATCGTTTATTTCTGTAACTTGCACATACGATCGAATTAGCCACCGAAACATGTTCCATTGTGTTCGGAACGCGGGATAAACCCTAGAAACGCCAGCCGACACGCTTCGTTTGGAGTTCGGAAAATTTTGAGTGAATAGTAATTTGGCAATTTTCTATATAAGGACCTCACTATCTCTAAATTGCAGAAACCTAATTCTACAAAACCTTGCCGTCATTTTACTGTACACGGCCAGAATTTAATTTTGTTTCCTCCTCGATTTCTTCCAATCTACAAATTATTACGCTTCGACTTCAACTAGAACATTGTAGAGCTCTTCGAGCTCGACAAATCCAACGGTCAAGATCGAGATTCAAGCTACTGATTGACGCAAATGGTGCTTGAAGGAAGCGACTTCTCTCACGTTTTTATGGCAGTAGATGGAGCCGAGCTCGATGCTCTTCACGGTGGAGGTGGAGTTCGCGAAGACCTTCGATTTGGTGGTGGAGTGATGGAGTCTGGACGTCGTTGGAGGGCGCGACCTTGGAAGATTCGAACGTGGTAAATTGGTCTCATACGCATTTTTTCACCTGGAGGAAGACAAAGATGGACGGCCTGATGATGAAGCTCGAATTTGCACGGCCAAGATGGAAGGTTTAAAATAAAAAAAAAAAGAAATGTATATTTTAATTCGTGTAAACTTTAAAAAGCTGTAATTTTTTCGTACGAGATCGAAAAATGACGAAACGACTTGCGTTGGCTTTGTTTTGACGAGCACTACGCATTGGAATTGGATTAGAGTCGATTGGAGTCAGTGAGAATTTTGGGTAAAATTAAACGCGTGTTTAATTTTATTCGAAATAATACGCTACAACCGTTATTGAAACCAAAGTGAGAACTTCTCACTCAATCGACATTGTTTCGGTTTAAATTTTAAATAGTTAGATTTAAAATTATTGATTGTATGCCTGGATGATAAATTATTATCTATTGATTGTTAAAATAGACACTATATGCCGTCTATTAAGCGGATGTTATTTATTAAAAACATATACCGCGATTCTTTCACTACAAAGTGAAATTGGTATTATTTATGTACTTGGAGTTGATTTCCCGCATTATATAGCGGATGAGACCCTATTGCACCGTATAATAACGGATAATATTTTATAAATCCTATATACCACGATATTCCGTATTGGAACGGAATTGGTATTGTGCTAACGTCTGTGGATGCAGGGAAACAGGTTGGAGGGATCCAACTTGATTCCTCACCAGTATTTATTTGATTTCAGATATTTTGATATGTGTTGATTATCATATACTGATATATGATGTCTTTGTTGTCGTGATTGACTATTTGGTTTTGTTGCATCATCGGATCCGTTTTTGAAGTTTAAAAATAACGATTTTGATTTTAAAAGGATTTTTAAAGTGATTTTGAAATTATACGTTTTATTAAAATTTTGATTGATTCATCCTAAATAAAATAAACGTTAAAATTTTAAAGTTATAAAAATTATGATTCTTGTGAACTGTAACCAAAGTGTGATTTTTGAAATAAATAGTTGATTGATTTATAAAATGGGTTAAATTGGGATTTTTAAATTATTATGAACGATTTATATAAAAGATGTACAAAATTGATATTTATAAATTTAAAATATTGGAATTATAAAACGAGTTTTTTTTAAGTGTTAAAAAAAAATGGATTTCATAAGTGAACGAAATTTGTAGACTTATAAATTGTGAAGTTATAAAATGAATAGATTTTGTAAAATAAAAGATTTTAAGTAATTAGCTTATAAATCGGGTTTTGGCATTTTAATTGAGATTTTTGATGAAGTATAAACGGTTTATAGATAAGATTTATAAAATATATATTTTATAAATCGAAATAATGGAATTTTAAAAGGAGTTCTGTTAATGTTGAAAACAAGGTTATAAATGAATCTTATAAGTAATAAGATTTATAATTTGTGAAGTTTTGAAAGAACGATTTTTGTAAATAAATGAATCATAAGTACTTAACTTATAATATGGACTCTTGGTATATAATTGAGTTATATAAATTGAATTGGATTAATAAAGGAGATTTATAAATCGAAGTTTTATAAATAGTAATGGAATTTATAAACATTGTTTGTAAATTAGAAATCAATTGAATTTGACAAATTAAATATAGAAGTTATTAAAGGAGATATATTCGTGATTTTGGACAGCGAATTATCCTTTAAGTTAAATGATGTAATAATAAGAGTTTGGCTGGTAATTTTATCCACGATTTTGGACAGTGGATAATCCTTTAATAAATGTGTAGAAACATTTAATTGGGTAAATAAAGTATATTCACGATTTTTTGACCGTGAATATATTATGAAATAAATGGATATGTTTTTTGGGAAGTGATATTATGAAATGAAGTTAATGGTTTTAAAGACGTTTTAAAATGCATTAAGTATCGAATACATAGATTTCAACATACATTGTTGAAATAGACGTTTTTGAGAAATAAGGAAATGGTGGACTATAACACTGTTGTTATAGTAAATGATTTCCGAAAGGAAATGTTTTATATAGTATTGGGATTTATATATCTATCTAAATTTCGAATCCCTATACTAGTGATTTTAGATTGTCGTAACGATGTTTTACGCAACATTCGTTTTGACCCAAATAAATGTGTTTAAAAAAATGTTTTCCTTAAAAGAATAGAATATATACTTAACTGTGATTTATGTATATCGAATATTTTCAAATGCTGAAAATAAATAGATTTGTGAAATACTTATTATTAAATAAGTATGGAAATGTTTTTCCAATATGAAATGAAACGTTTTGAGAATTTATCTTTTAAAGATAAATTGAAAATGAATATTTGAAATCGATTTGAAAATCGTATATTCATAGATATTTTGGAAATATAAATTCACTATGGAATTTATAAAAGAAAGGGAAATTTGTTGAAAAATGAACGTTGATTTATTTTTGAATTATGGAAAATATATATATCTTGTAAAGATATTTTTGGAAAATAAATAATTTGGGAAATTATTTGGAATCTGGTGATGTTATGCATATATATTGATAGTTAAATAACCGACTATCAATATTTATCTTTAACTAGGTATTTGTTGTGATTTGATTGAAACTGAATGCTACACTTATTTTAAAATAGGCGCTCAGTATTCGGGTTAGTCGGGAAAGGACTTTGGAGTCGTATAACCCATTCCGAATAATGATATGTCTTTATGAATAGCATTCGAAGACTGGTGTGGAAGACCGGGTATTTATGAAAACGATAGGATGACCTATCGATTGTCTCTGCATCGCTAGCTACGGTATGGAGATTTCCTTTGTGATGGGAAGTTTTATCGGGATTGTGAATACCCGGATTGCAAGGACTTCTTTGGAAGTGCCTTCGGTTATGTTCGAGCCCGGAACAGACTTGTATGGTTACGTGTCTGACATTACATTTTGAGATATAAAGCAGATTTCTTTCAAATACATTTCTGTTGGTGGCGGAGAATTTATTCTCTTAGCTTAACACCCTTCTCTGAGACGTATGAGCTCAGAGGTTATGTAGTTGAAGGTTATCAGCGATATATTCCCAATTTGGTGATGTGGCATGTTGAGTCTTTCTGTGTGATGATTATTTATTGGTCATTTGTTGATCAAAGGGTGGCTTTGAATAAAGCGTAGCTTTGTGGACGAGACTTCATCAGACCTCACTCCCCGGAAATGGTCAAAACAGGAATATGCGGCAAGGTTATGAGGGTCGTGCCCTTTCGGGTATGTCATTTCCTTCTGGAAAAAGGTTGTATCATGGTATGGAGCCTAGATGCTTACTCGTGTTGATACACAATATCTATTACTGTGTTGTGTGGTTGGAATCGAGCGCTCGGATAAAGGTCCCAAAGGACCGGGGGATGACATACTCGAGTAGTAGTTACCTAGTTACAGAGGTAACCCGGCCTTGTGTTGGCAGAGATCCGGTTAGGTTCTCGAGACGTCCATCCAGAGGCGATCCTATTGGCAGTAGGAAGTTCCTTAGCCTGACCATTTGTTGGAAATCCAAACAAAACAATACGATCTTGTACGGTTTTAGTTGTAGAACCTATCATTCACTTATGGTGGTCACCACTGTTTGGATGGTAGCTATAGTAGGCACAAGTGCGGAATGCCTATGCTGGCTAAGATTTATATTATACTTTCGAAATGTTATCTGCACTATGCACTAATAATAATATCAAAAATGATTTGGTTTTGCGTATCAAGCATCTTTGACTATCATAAGGGGAAATCTCCTCCGATTCTGCGTTTGCATTGTGTGTATGTGCGGGAGGCCTTATGGTAGTCTCATTTTCAAAAAAGCATTGCGAATCTGTTTTAAAGTATTCCTTTGTTTGTTTTTAAAGATAAACTGTTTTAAGTTCTCACACCAGTCCCATGACTGACTCGGAGTTTATTGTTTACCTTCCTAAACTCTGGGTGCACACCAATTTCCACACGGGCAGTCTAGAGTCAGGATATCAGGTCATTCTGGAATTCGGGAGTTGCTGTAGAGATTTGAAGGCAAGATGGATGACATGGCGTATCCACTAGCATATAGTATTTCTTTTCCGCCGTTTGTTGTTGTACACTTTGATGATAATGTAATGTAAAGTGATGTAATAACTGATATAGTTTTTTGTTTTAAAGATTATTCATTTATCTATTATATGTTGTTCCGCTGCGATTGTGAGATTCTGATATTGTTTTCTGTTCTTTTCTTTCTCTCTTCTTCTACCTCTTCTTCTTTAACCCTAACTATTCGGTTTTCCGGCATTCGATTATGCGGCAGTTGATACAGTGGATGTATTAATGTCGATTTTCGAGCGACGAAAACTCGAGTACGTTACACCAAACGTCCTTCCTTTGTCCTTCCTGCATTGCAGCAAATTGTTTCTGTTGTGCCATCATTGGGTTTGCAAATGTCTTTACAATTGTGCTCCATTTAGGATAAATTCCATCTCCTAGATAGTATCCATGCTCATATGTGTTATGACCAAGAGTAAATGATACAGGAGTTGACTTACCTCGTGCCAAATCATTAAACCAATGAGATCATTCGACAACATTTAAGTCATTAAGAGAACCAGGCATTCCAAAGAAAGCATGCCAAATCCACAAATCATGAGAGGCAATTGCTTCTAAGATGATAGTTGGGTTTTTTTTCTTTGCCGTTATATGCTCCATAAAAAGCTTTAGGACAGTTCTTCCACTCCCAATGTAGACAATCTAGACTTCCAAGCATGCCAGGCCAGCCTCTACTTTCATACATTTCATGCAATCGCGTTACATCTGCCTCGTTTGGAGACCGAAGATATTCAGTCCCATAAAAGTCCACAACCGATTGGCAGAAGTGATCTAGGTTTTCCAATGCCGTACTCTATGAAATACGATATGCGTCGTCAAGTGCATTAGCGGGTGTACGATATGCTAACATCCTCAAAGCCGCAGTCATCTTTTGATGCCCACTTAAACCTAGTTTTTTTGCAGCGTCCTGCTTGTAAACAAAGTAATTATTATTTTGCCGAAAACTTTCAAGAATTCTTAAAAACAATGGACGACTCATTCTAAATCGGCGTTTAAACATCTCAGGACCATAAGTTGGATCACGAGCAAAGTAATCTTGCAAAAGTGTTTTGTGAAATGCTTCCTGTTTACGGATGATGTATTTTCGACCCACGATCGAGCCACCATTTTTTCCAGAAGTTGAACCGTATGCTTCACGGTAGATCTCCATTAGTTCTTCTTCCTCTTGTTGATGTGCTAACGTGTACACTTCTTCATCAAAGTCGCTATCGCATATCAATATAGCTTTTAGTAAATTTCCAAACATTGTTTTCAGGAGAGTTCTTTGATTTTTGAATGTTTGTGTTAGATTGAGAGATCCATATTGTTATAAGGGGTAATGTTTTGGAGACACCTTGGCAGTGTGTAGTCAAATTACATACTGTACCTACATTCAGTTGTTGGCCAATAGTCCTTTCTTTGTTGAGTGTAGACAAAGTGGCTCAGTGTGTAGTCAAATCACATATTGTAGCCACATTCATTTGTCGGCCAATATTCCATTCTTTCTTGAGTGGAGACAAGATGACTCAATGTGCATTCAATTCAAATATTATAGCCACGTTCATTTGTTGGCCAATATTCCTTTCTTTCTTGAGTGGAAGAAAGTGGCTCAGTGTGGAGTCAAATCACATAATGTAGCCATGTTTATTTGTCGGCCAATATTCCTTTCTTTCTTGAGTGGAGACAAGGTGGCTCAGTGTGTAGTCAAATCAAAAAATGTAGCCACGTTCCAATGCTAGCCACAGCTGCTTTCTTTATTGAGTGAACATCTAGTGTGTGTGTATATAAACACATTATCGTTATCTGTTTAAGACATTAAAAACTTAACATAATTCAAAAACAATGTCCAACTTGACATTTTCGTCGCATGAATTGAAGCTGCTTATGCAGTACTACATACAAACCGATGAGATGTGCGACGATTAGGAGATAATGGTAATTCATTTTTAGGACACTCGAGCTCAACTTTACAACAACGACGTGGGCTGTCGAGTTAGATGTACAGCTCAAGAGGTTAGGACTACATACAGAAACTTCACTAGGGCATGCATGCGTTACACAAAGGTTATTAATGAGGTTATATCCGAAAATGTGTTTGAGACTACACGTTCGACTTTTGACAGTCGATACAATTTAAAATACTACACTGCGTTCATTGGCCATGATGCACACATCATACATCAAAATTGGGTAGAAAGATTTGGATGGCCATTATGTAACGGTATAACTAGTTGGTTATGTAATGGTCGGTAATGTATTATTAACTTGGAGATGTCTCAATGTGTAGTTGGTTAAGTAATATTGTGTTGTATGAAGAATCCTTTAATGTTTAGACAGCTTTCTGAATTGTCATTTCAAATAATATTGCCTATTGTTGTTGTCAGCTCAAAATGTAATGGTATCACATCAAATAAAGAGACCTATTTGTTTATATATGTGCCTCCTGAACTCCTTCTTCTTCATTCATAATCATCTTCTTCTTCACTCACAACAACTTCTTCTTCAACACAATGCCTTCTTGGCCTTCTTCTATCGATTCGGATGCAGGCTACGTGCCTACGGAGAGCCAACATACTGATGAGGATTGGCTTTTTAATTATCAAGGCCAACACTGTGAAGATGTCCACAGTCAGTTTCCAGATCTTGACCAGCTGAGACATCAGGTGTGGTTGAACTACCATACGAACAACAGGTTGTTCAACAGGCATATGAACAACCTGATAACCAGGTTCAAGTTGTTCGACCTCCGTATACATGATGTTAACCACGTTCCACTAGTTCAACCTCCCATTGAGCGAAAAGTTGAATCGTACCCACTTTGTTGTCAATGCGGACATAGGGTTGAAGTCGTAGTACGTGTAGATGGAGAAAATATTGGTCATCGAATCCAACTATGTCAATTTTGATCGAATGGTTGCAACTACGCGGGATGGTTGGATGATCCTTTATGTCCAAGAGGCATAACATATGCAAACGAGTTAGAACAGGAAATAAGACGTTTTAGACTTTCTTTACAGGAGTTGCAATTTAATCGTCGCTTGTAGTTTTTTCATGTTTGTGTTCTATTATTTATGTGTTGTATTTTATCAGTGTACTATGTTCGTATGTCTGCAATTGTAATGTCATTAGTAGTTTCTTTCTGTTTGTATGTCACAAGTAGGTTAATTTATAGTGTACCATGTTTGTATGTCTGCAATTATAATTGATTTATCTATTACTTTGATGAATTAATGGTTTAAACATTGTCGTCCTAATTCAAGGAAAGTGAAATTAGATAAACAAATAGAATTCACACTATACTCAAACAATAATATAAGTACATAAGCAATAAGTACTACTGTCCATAAAGTAAAAGCTATGCAACTACAAGGATGTAACATCATCATCCCTATCATCACCATCCTCCCTCTCGTCTTCATCCTCCCCATCATCCTTATCCTCATCGTCTTCATCCCAATCGTTATCATCCCCATACTCCTCATCTACACCACAAGTTTCATACCTACTGGGACCAACATCACCTCCGCCTGGTGGTTCGAAAGGCTCATATATAACAAGTCTAACTGATAACTAATCAATCTACGCCTCTAGCATTTGTGTATGCTGTATGTATATCATGCATGGCGTGAGTATGCGCAAGAGTCATATCGCGAAACACAACAAGTGAAACTCTAGCCTGATCCAATCTAGTTGTATACTGAATAAAGATGAAATTTTACATCGATAAGAAACTAAGCATAAAATAAAGAAAAAATGGTAATAAGCAACAAACGTACCTCATACGGAGGATATAACCCGACTGAAGGCACACCAGGATAGTCGGGGTGCTTTGGAAAGACCAAGGGCTGCTCAATCAGAGTACCTGTGACGTCATATGCTCTAAAAGTAATATCAGGCTCCAATTGCATCGGAGTCTGGGAGAACTGTAACCGAGTCAAATGAAACCTATGGTACCTGAACTCTGCCGGCTGTAATATGAGGTCATATATGATTAGAGTTGACCTCACAAACATAATCTGCTAGTATGAATCTACGGGGTGCTACTCTGGCCCAATAAGCATCGCAATCTCCATCGATGAAGAATGTACTACTATCCACCCACCTAGCCTGTGCAGAGCATCCAAGTACTGATCTCCAAATCATCCTATGTCTACCAAATATGTCCTCACATGATTAAGGATTAGATGGCATAGGATAATCACCCGTGATCTGATAAGCACATCTCTCTTCCAAATACCAAATAAGCATAAATGCAGGTGTATGCAAAGCCACCCTGTGTTTGGATAATGAATATGCAACTATCAAGGAATGGTCGTCTATCATAAGACTTGCATTTGCTAGGCGAGACCAATGTGAGGCCCAAGGAGTCTGTATGATGTTACCCCGACTAAGCATGTCAAGCTATGACCTAGCCTCCATCAAGTCATGTCGTTCACCTAAGGGAACATGATGCACGTACTGAATAGTCTCTCATCGTCTCATCCTAGGGAAGTAGTGCTCAACAGCTTGACTAGCCATGTCCTAGATGCGGGGATGCATGTTTGTCATGTACTCGTAGTACCATAATGATAAAATGTATCAAAATGCATGCATTTGTTTGACATCGTCAAGTGTAAATGAATCTAAAGCGGTATAAAGGGTGCCCAAATCGTTGTGCCCCAATCAATAGTATGAAGCTGGTCTAATTTGGCAAGAGATGCTAGATAGCCTAGTCGAACCGTACCTTTTTGGTTCGAAAAAAAGGTCGAACCAAACAAGTACATCAGAAATGCGTTAGTAACTGCATCCATCATATATGCTCTATCTATATATGTGGTGATGTACTGCTGTAGGTAAGTCAACTTAACAGAACCACTGGTAACATAGCTAACATTTATAAGTGTTATAAATACAGTAAATGGATTGGGGGACTCGTATAAATCATCAAATGGAAATGGTCGAAGGCCATGTTGTCCGATCTCAATGGCAGTGAACATGTAGAAATCAACCGGGGTAATACTAGGCTCAAAATCTAAAATGTACAATGTATGTGTCGTAGGCCACCACCTCTCAGCTAATGCCTGAATGAGAGGTCGATCAAAGGACTAGACATGCCTAATCGATAAAAACAGACCAAAAGGGCTAAGCCTGTAGCCTCTCTATAATAGGATGGGGAAGAGAGAGTCTTAAAACTGGGTAATGCACTTTGCCTAACTACCAGGACAATGAATATAATGGTCCTATAGATAATTTATGAATCAATAATTTTAGATATACTGACAGTTATTTAATATGGTTATGTGATGTACATATAAAAATATAAAAAATATTATTGTGTAAATTATACCTGTACCGTGGTCAAAGCGGTTTCGGCTCTATGCCGATAACCATCTGTAAGATCATGTAGTATACGTAGATCATCCAATGATACTCGTAGTGCCGGAGGAATGTGTAATGTTCTTGCTTGTTCCGCTGGATGCTTGTGAACCGTTCTTTTGGCGATTTTAGTTGGACGTGGCGGTATTTCGTTTAAATTTTCTATTTAAAAAAATTAAAAAGTGAAAATTTAAAGAGAAGGGGGAGGGGACCGGGGTATAAAAGGTGGGGCTGGCGTCCATTAGATGGGCGCCAGGCCACTGGACTTTCTAGCCCAGTTAAGGGCTGAATATTCAACCCCTAACCCTTTGGAAATGCCCGTAGGTACTACGAGTGGAGAAAGAGTTATATACTAGGGACTTGGTACTACAGCTATTTAAAGACAGATTAGCTTTAAATCAGGAGAGGATGAAGAAGTTCACCGATGCAAATAGGTAAAAGAGGCCGTTTAATGTTGGTGACAAGGTTTATCTCAACCCTATAGGCAAATTACAGTCAGCAGCATGAAGACTATCAAGCTCTCGCCAAAAATCTCTGGACTATATCGAATTATACAAAGGATAGGTGAAGTGGCATATAAATTAGAGTTACCACCACAAGTTAAAATTCACCCAATTTTCCATGTCTCACAACTCAACAAAAAATTAAACAGAGGAATAATTATACAGTAGGATGCTCCAACCTTCATTGAAGAAATTATTGATGAACCTAAAGCTACTTTAGACAGAATAATTTTTTCAAAACAATTTTGTATCGTCACCCAAGTGCGTGTGAAATGGAAGCAGTGGTCAAAGGCTAAGTCGACTTGGGAGAATTACTTGGATCTGGTTATGAAATTTCCTGCGTTTGACCTTAAGACAAGGTCAAATTATGAAGGGAATAGGGGTGTTAGGCATGGGGAAACAGGATCGAACATGTTAGAGAAAATGAAACCGATAATTCAACGAACACCTGGCAACTTCAAGTAGATACAGGCAAAAATACAAACACCATGGTACCCGTGTCTTCCACAACCACCGCCGATGATCTAAGATGAGAGGTGGCCAACTATCAACACAAATCTGATGAGCTAGGCGAGATGATTACTTCTTTAGCAGTCACCAATTCCAAATATAGCTAGGGTGGCTGTGCACGTGCAGGGGCGGAGCCCCCTTGCATATGGGTAGGCACGTGCCTACCCCAGTATCTGGAGAGAAAAAACGATTTGCATTCAAAACTTTCTGTAGTATTTTCCGAAGAAAAAGCTTGTGCTATTGGAGGTAAGTTGTCTGATAAAATGCTTGAACGGAAATGGACATAAAAGCAATGCTTTGGAGCCATTCTCTGTTTATCCATTACTTCATGCAACTCAGGATGAATTCCATGTTTATCTATCAATACATCTATTTACCTAACTTAGGTTCAATCTGAACAACAGAAACTGTAATCATAAACAGAGACTTAGGATGCTTCAGTGATTGACATGTAATTTGCATTGGTAGATCATCTATATTTATTTTATAACATAACATATGTGAAATTCACATTAGATCAAAACACGAAGAAACATAACTATTCAAATAGTAGTTAAAAATATAATTCGTCGACTGCCGTCTCTGAACCCCTGCCTTTTTAATTGTGCCACCGCCAGCTTCCAATCCTGGCTACGCCACTGTGCACGTGCACGTCCAATCATATATAATCATAATATAATCATAAGGAATAAAGTTAATCTGAGTTATTCGGGCCTAAAATATGAAACCTGCGGTATATACTCATGATGTAATCGTTGTATCAGATGCCCAGTAACCTCCATAAACTAGTGTGTAACCCGTGCGTTGCACACTGTAATATTGTTAAAAAATAGTATTTTTATTTTAATTATCGCTAAAAATATATTCTATGATGTAATACATGATAAATTTATTGTGATATATTAATCATAAACTAAAATGCCTTGCGACGCTCAAATATAAAGTTGAGGGTTCAATATTCGCTAACCACATATCTCTGTAAAAATTAATATCCTAAATAAAGAAAATTATAAATTAAATTTTTTAATAATATATATATGTTAATAATTTATGTTATTGATATATATATTTTATATGTATGAGTGAATAAGTAACTTCACCATTTTATTAATATGATTGTTGTATATATATTGAATTGTCATCTTTTTAAAGGATTTATAAATTGATTAATGAACATTAAATAATTGAATTTATTTGAACAATTTGAATTAATGGTCAACGTAAATAATTAAATATATGAAGATAAATGTAAAAAAGGTTGAAGAAAATTGAGAAGAGCTTTGTACAAATTTTCAATTGAAAAAAGCATAGATCTTATGGTTAGTTTATCTACATGTGAACTTTTGTTTTTGAATTAGGCATGTAAACTTTTATTTATTATTAAGTTTTCACTTTTAAGCAATTTTATCCCTGCAGTTAATCATGAATTTTATGTTCTTATAAGAGGGTCATATTTACAACTTTGATAATTGCAAAATAATGTTATGTAGCATTTAGTTGAGTTGTGAGTTGGGTATAATTTGATAACGCATTGAAAGTGAGAATGTTTATATAATCTATTTTTTATTGATGTAATCTGTACGTTCACATCGTAATATTGTAAAATATAAATTTATCTTTTAAAGGTTGTTAAAAATGAAATTATGTTATGTAATGTACGGTTATTTTTTGGGATAATTGAATTAGAACTCCACAAGAGTTATTATTATTTATGTAAGTATACATTTATGTAATATGATTTAATTATTTTCATATATTTGAATAAAGAAGAAATAATTTTATCATTTTTCTCCTTTTGCGAAAATTGTATATATTAAAATCCTCATATTTTTAGGATTTATTAGATGGATTAATAAATATTAGTTAATCATATTTATTTAAATAGTTTAAATTTAAGACTACACAATTAGTTAAATATATGGACTTGAATGTAAAATATTAGAAGATAATTGAGAATGGTTTGTAATTAATTCTAAAAATTAAAAATTTTAGATATTTGAAGTTAATAGAATTTTACAGTGTAATGTATGATAAATTCATTTGGTAAATAAATTATAAAATAAATTTATTATTGTCTTTAATTTGTATAATTTATGTTATGTGATTTATATATATATTTGCATCTAAATGATTTTTTATACCAATTTGTTGATGCACCTATAGTATATATATTGAAATTTTCATCTTTTAGAATTTATTAATAAATATTAGTTGACTAAGTTGATTAATTGGTTTAAATTTTGGATAATGTAATTAATTTAAATGTGAGGACTATAATGAAAAATTTCATGAAAGAGCCGTGGAAGATTTGTAAATAATTGTAAATTCTTTTAGAAGTGGGTATTTGAATGTTAAAGAGTGTGAAAAGTTTAATATTTTAATTGTAAAGTGGTAAATAATAGGATTTTGAAAATAAAATATCTACTTATAGAGAAGGAGAATATGCATAATTCCTAAAAGTAGGGAGAGAATTTTAAACTCTTCCGCTTTACTATTATTTAATAGATGGGCAGATGGATCAAATTGTGAAGGCATTTAGTTTGTGTGTTAATAAAAACTATTTCCTTTATTTCTGAAAATCTGTTGTTTTCTCCTTCTTCCATTTTCTATCTAAAACTACTTCTTATTTGCTTTAAATGGTGTTACTTCTTCACTACACAACTCTTCTCTCAAAGCCTTTCTTGAAAACCACTCTGAAACCTCTCTGCACCTCTAAACCACCACCAAAGTTCCAGAAATCTAGTCCATGTTAAGCAGATACATGAAGAACCCAAGGAGCTTAACATAGATCCAACGATGAGTTGGATAAGTAATCTTCTTTCGCTGCGGAGAATCTTCCCACAAAGCAAAAGAATGTAAAGACCCTATAAAATGCTTTAATTGCGGTACGGTAGGACTCAAGCGAGCAACTTGCAGTACTTTCACAAAACCACTCGGGCTTGAAGGACGCCACATCATTGGCAAGAGGAAAACATGGTTTCTGATTCGTTCACAAATATATGCTACTAAAATGGGTTCTTCTAGATGGACTATGGCTTAACAAAGACACATAAATTGGATACTTGGAAGATTTGTTCCAACATTTTAGTGCAGTCTATTGATCAGTAAATAAGGCAGATAGATCGACGTTAGAATCTCCTCTAGACGTAAGTGGCAAGTCATCCCTCAAAGCAGGAAAAAGTAGAAACAATGAAGACAATAGATGCATATATCATGCTCGAGAGAATGCTACTAAAGTCTTTAAATGGGAAAGCTTCTGATAATCAGCTTCAAATCCTATTTGCCTCGATCTAGTTATCCGATATTTTGATCAACAATCGCTAGTATTTCCACTTCGGGATAAGGTAAGCTCCAAAGTTTATCCTAGAGTGTTGGTGTATTTTGGGTTGAAGGTTGTTTGCGGTATCGGATGTGTTGTTGCGGGTTGGCCTAAATTGGTTTCAGAGTGGGAGTTCTTTGTGGATTGATGGCAGGAAGATGAATGTAGGATGGCTGAAGTAGTAGATGTTGCGGTGAGGAGGAGTTGAAGGTCGCAGTGTGTGTTTTTGATTGCGGTTCAGGTTCGTGTTGGAGTTTGGTGGTTCTGTTTTGCGGTTATGGCAGGTTGGTTTGTGTGGTAGGTTCGGTGAAGGAGGAAGGGGTTGGGGTGAGGGTTGGTGACAGTGCCGGCCCTACCATAGTTGTTGCCCTAGGCAAAATGTAAAAAAAAATGGGTAGAAAAAAATATAAATTAAAGAAAAGACAGTCATAGGAATTGAACCCGTTGATAAGAATACAAGCTAGACTTTAAACCATTGAACTACATGGTGCTTCTTTAAGTAGTTGCCCTTCTACTTTAACTAATATAAAATTTTTAAAGTGTCCGATACTTTTTGTTGCCCTCTCTGCCACCTCCGGTGGTGTTTCCCTAGATGAATGTCTCGGTTGCCTTACCTATGGGCCGGCCCTGGTTGGTGAAGGCTGCGGATCAGGTGATTGAAGTTGCCGAGGATTTATGGATTTTTGTGTTGATGAAATGGAGGGGTACTATAGTCCACTACTGTAGCAGGAGGAATTGAGATGCAAGTTAATGGCCTTAACCATTTGCAATGGTGCAGAGAATTTGTAGTATAGCTGTTGTGATGCTTGAGTTAATAGTCCTTGAATTTGATTGATAAGTTTGTTGTGGGTTCAGGTCCAGATCTTTTTATGGAGACATTGAGTAAGTAAAACATGTATTTTACTTAAAATATATGCATTTGCATTTTTATTTTATTATACGATTTTACAAATTATATAGTTATATATGTATTCACCTTGCAACGCTTTGTTGGAATATAAACTTGATTTATTGAATTACGTTTTCTTTGTAATCAAGTAAAAGAGTTTCTAGAATTACGTTTTCTTTGTAATCAAGTAAGGGCGTTTCTAGAATTACGTTTTCTTTGTAATCAAGTAAAGGCATTTCTAGAATTACGTTTTCTTTGTAATCAAGTAAAAGAAATTCTAGAATGATCTATTAGGGACTATAAATAGAGGAGCTCTCCCCTCATTTGTACTGAAGCAATCAAGCAAAAGGAAAAATAATATTAAAGCATTATTTGTGAGAACAAGTTTCTTCTCTTTGTGTGTGAGTTGTGTGGATTAGTGGGAACAAGTTTCTTCTCTCTAGTCTCCAACCTTTTTTTTAAATATATACTTCAACAAAGTGGTATCCGAGCGAGGTTTAGGGATGACTTCCAAGAATATGTTGCAACCTCAACTTCCTCGTTTAATGGGAAAGAATTACAATCAATGGAGCGTTCAAATGAAGGTCTTGTATGGCTCTCAAGATCTTTGGGAGATTGTGGAAAATGGATATGAAGAACCGGAGAATCAAGCAACACTTTCAACACAACGATTGAATACTTTGAAAGAGATTCGAAAGAAGGACAAGAAGGCTCTTTATTTTATCTATCAAGCAGTAAATGAAGCAATTTTTGAAAGGATCTCTTCGGCATCAACATCAAAGGAGGCATGGGAAACCCTCAACAAGGCGTAAAAAGGTGAAGAAAAGTTAAAGATGGTAAGACTTCAAGCTCTAAGAGGTGAGTTTGATTTACTCAAAATGAAAGAAAGTGAATCGGTGGAGGAATTTTATAATAGAACTATTTCTATTGCTAATCAACTTCGAATCAATGGTGAAGAAATTTCGGATAAAAGAATTATTGAAAAAATTCTTCGAAGTATGACAAGGAAATTTGAGCATGTTATTGTTGCTATTGAAGAATCAAAAGATTTGAATACTTTCTCTCTTGAAGAATTGTTGGGCTCACTACAATCTCATGAGCTTCGCATCAAATAATTTGATTTCTCTCCTTCCGAGCAAGATTTTCAAATTCGAGACACCAACCGTGGTGGTTTTAGAGGAAGAGGTGGAAGATCAGCCCATGGTAGAGGACAATGAAGAGGCCAAATTCAAAGTGAAAATTCAAGCCCATCTCAAGGAGGAAGAGGAAGAGGTCGTGGAGGATACAGTGGAAGAAGAATATGTAACTCTTATAATATTCAATATCATTATTATCATAAATATGGGCATATGAAAAAGGATTGTTTTAAAAGAATTAATGATGATTAACATAATTCTAATTTTCTACATGAGAATTTGGAGGCACAAGATGAAAGTATGCTTCTTGCTTGTAATGTTCAAGAAGCTTCTTTTGATGATATATGGTATATTGATAGTGATTGTAGTAACCACATGACCGGAAATAAAAGTTGCTTTGTGAATTTTGATGAAAGTGTCCAACGAGAAGTCAAGACAGGTGATAACAAAAGGCTCATTGTCAAAGGCAGTGGCGATATTCCGATACGGACAAAGCAAGGTATAAATTATATTTCTAATGTTTATTATGTTCCCGATATTAACACAATCTTTTGAGTGTTTGGCAACTTTTAAAGAAGGGACATAATGTGAATTTCAAAAATGATTTATGTGAGATCAAAGACAAAACTAGTGTTCTTATTGCAAAAGTGAAGATGACACCAACAAAAATGTTTCCGTTGAAAATTAAAAATAAAGCATTTCCATGTTTTGCTAATATTGTTAATGACAAGTCATGGCTTTGGCATCTTCGTTATAATCACTTGAGTTTGAGCACTCTATCCACGATTTGCAAAGATCATATGGTGAGAGGCATCCCAAAGATTAGCAAACAAGTTCAAGTATGTGAAAGTTGTGTTTTTGGCAAGCACCATCGAGATCCCTTTCCAAAAGAAAAGGCATGGCGAGCAAGGAATCCTTTGGAGCTAGTGCATTCGGATTTATGTGGACCTATGCGCACAAACTCTCTTGGAGGTAATCTGTATTTTCTCACTTGTATTGATGACTATAGTCGCAAGATGTGGATTTACTTTCCTCAAAAAAAAATCTCAAGTATTTGAAGTATTCAAGAATTTTAAAGCACTTGTGGAGAAGCAAAGTGGTTTTTCTATAAAGACACTCTGATCCGATCGTGATGGAGAATATATGGCGGAAGAATTCGAAAATTTCTTAAAGGATCATGACATTCATCATCAACTAACGGTCTGCTCAATCCCTCAACAAAATAGGGTGGCCGAAAGAAAGAACCTTATCATCATGGAACATGTTCGAAGTATGTTGAAGACAAAAGGATTGCCTAAAATATTTTGGGCCGAAGCTGTAGCATGTGCATGCTATGTTCTCAACTGTGCAGCAACTAAAAGTGTTCAAGGAAAGACTCCACAAGAAGCATGGAGCGGTCACAAGCCATGTGTCTCCCATTTCCAGAATTTTTGAAAGCATTTGTTACTCTCATGTGCCGGATGAAAAGAGAGGAAAACTTGATGACAAATCTGAAAAGTGCATCTTTGTTGGCTATAGTGAAAGATCCAAGGCATATAAATTATATAACCCCATCATAAAGAAGACTATTATTAGTCATGATGTAATTTTCAATGAGGAAGAAGCATGGGAATGGAAAAGTGAGAAAAAGAGTACAAGTATCTTGCTTGATAATGATGCATTTGAGCCAATTGAAGAAGAAGGTTCGACTCCACCTACTCCACCATCTAATTCTTCTCCAAGCTCATCATCTTCAAGTTCAGAATCAACACCTAGAAGGACAAGACCTCTTGCGGAGATTTATGGAGAAACAAGAAGAATTTTAGAAGATGAATTTGCTGATTTTTCTTTATATGCAACTGCGGATCCAGTTGATTTTGAAGAAGCCGCCAAGGAAGACAAATGGAGACAAACCATGGATCAAGAAATTGATGCAATTGAAAGGAACCAAACATGGGAGTTGGTTGAAGTACCTGAAGGGAAGAAACCCATTGGAGTCAAATGGGTTTACAAGACAAAGTTGAATGCACAAGGTGAAGTTGAAAAACATAAGGCATGATTAGTTGTGAAAGGCTATAAGCAAAAGTATGGTGTTGATTACAAAGAAAGTCCACTTATATATTATGATAGCAATTCTGCTATAGCACTCACCGAAAATCCAGTTTTTCATGGGAGGAGCAAGCATATAAGAATCAAGTATCATTTCATTCGAGACTTGGTTGGGAAAGGAGAAGTAGTTGTCAAGCATTGCAAGATGCAAGATCAAATTGCCGATATTTTAACGAAGCCTTTGAAGTTGGAGATTTTCAAGGAGTTGAAGAAGAAACTTGGTGTGCATAAAAGTTTAGCTCAAAGGGAGGCAAATCAAGTTTAAAGGGGGGTGTTGGAATATAAACTTGATTTATTGAATTATGTTTTCTTTGTAATCAAGTAAAGGCGTTTCTAGAATTACGTTTTCTTTGTAATCAAGTAAAGGCGTTTCTAGAATTACGTTTTCTCTGTAATCAAGTAAAAGTAATTCTAGAATGATCTATTAGGGACTATAAATAGAGGAGCTCTCCCCTCATTTGTACTGAAGCAATCAAGCAAAAGGAAAAATAATATTAAGCATTATTTGTGAGAACAAGTTTCTTCTCTTTGTGTGTGAGGTTTGTGGATTAGTGAGAACAAGTTTCTTCTCTCTAGTCTCCAACCTTTTTTAAATATATATTTCAACACGCTTAATATATAAGAATTTATAAATTTGGCTATTTCGCAGACTTCATAAAAGCCCAAGTGAAATCACCATTCTAGTAATGATCATGATTTATTTCAACTCATTCTAAAAGTTCAGAATATAGGTTTTTTTGATAATTTTGTAGCATGGCATCCATATGGAGAGCTCTGATATCTTATTGAAAAAGATATATTGTTGAAGCTGAAAGAATACATAACAAATTAATAGTTCAAGACAAAATTTTTATACACACACATACATATATACATATATATACATATAGGTTTTTCTTAACATATATGCACCTTCTTAATATCATTCGACATAACCAGGTAAAACTAGGTACACACATTCTGATCAAACAAAGAAACTGTAGGAATCACCAAAACTGACATGAACCCATGCATGAAATCAATGAACCAATCTTGTACACTACTATTTTTTCCAAGCAAGCTCCCACTTCCATCTATGAGCATAAATCATTAAGCATGGCTATACCCTACCCGACCTTTCTAGGTTTATCATGAAAACTATCACTGAAGCTCGGTATGAAGCATGAAAGTGCATATACAGAAATCTAGCATTAAGTTATGTATTAACTTACAGTATTGCATCTTCCTTGGTTGGTGAATAGAGAAGATAGAAGGTGGAAGCCAGAACTGTCCCTGTTAGTAAAAGGTTTGCTAAGCGTTTCATGCTTTGAAATGTTTGAGAGATTACACTAAATCCCTTCCTGATGTGATTTGGATCTGATGCTTTTGGCAGAATGAGGAAACATGGAATAGTCGATATTGAAATTTTCAATTGTAGATAAGTTGTAGTTGTGGCATACTACAACCTTCAACGCCAGTTGTAGTTTAGGAATATTGCAACGGTCAGTGTTAGTTGTAAATTTCAACGGTTTATTACAACTTCGCATATGACGATGGTTGCAGACCCGTTGTGAAACACCTATCCGTTGTGAAACACCTATTACAACTGACATTGCATTTGTAAAATGGTTATTTTATTGTAGTGGGTTTGATATATTTATGGAGTTATGGATTTTTAGTCAAGAGTTATGACTCGGTCCTTAACTGATCGAAAAGGCATACTTTTGCATATATGGACTCAGAGCCTGAGGCCACTTCCATTGTGTTCGAAACGATGCTTCTGAGTCTTTCGATTATAAAAATTGAGGTGTTTATCTATTATTTTATTTTGTTATCTATTATGTACTCAATCAAGTGTATACATTATAGATCTTGCAATCACTAAAGATAAATGATTATTTGCATTGATCAATGGTTATGATTAGTGCCAATTCCTTTAGACTTGTAGTGAATTTACACCAGAACTACGTATGATGTGGATTTTTGACTCGAAGGTTTATCCAACTATATTTTTATTGGACTTGCTCCCCCTCTCTCTTCCTTTTGACGTATATTTTGCTCGAGTATCTATCTTCCTAGGTAACTACAAAAATAAGTTCTTTTTTTTGGATGCGGTTATCCAAAACTGAAATTTTAGAGAAATTTTGATCTGGTCAATCCTGAAACCAGATCAGAATGGCAGGGATTCTAGTATGCTCGTCGGGATTCATATCATGATTTCATGTGACATATATGGCGAAATGTAAGAAAAGTTGGTTTGATTTCTTTTGTAACTTTTTGTGTTAGAGTATTGAGTAGAAAATGTGGGGCATTTTTGGGAATTTGAAAAACTGTTTTTAGTTTTTGAAAAACATCTGTTTGGCGGGAGGTGTCTTTTCGAACAGAAATCCTGTTACATCCATATTTTTCAAACGTTGTCAAAAGGAGAAGTAAACACCGAGCCAAAAGAACTGCTCCCTCAATAGGAGTGTAACTATGAAAAGGAAGCGAGAGCAAAATCCAGATAATACTGCACCAAAGCTTAAGACAGTGACAAAACATAAGGACCGTGTCCTTCCATAGAGTATAACTTCGACCCTATAACACTAGGTCGAAAATTCGAGATAGCCATGAAGTATAGGGACTGACCTGTAATCCTAACACTCACTTTAATGGGCAGAACTGTGGCACAACCTTCAAGTGTCAAATATGAAGGTCGTGCTGCGGTTTCAAAAGGTAAGCCTTAATAAGTTGGAACTGCGACACAATCTTTAAGTAATAACAAGATATAGAGATCGTGTTGCGGCCCCAAAATCAATACCAATAATATAAAATTGTGCAACAATCCTTAAAGCAACTATATGCAATAGGGATTCGCCGCAATCTTAAATTAACATTAAAGTGGCAGAGCTGCGCCGCAATCTTATATTAGTATTGAAGTAATAAGGATGCGCCCCAATCCTGATTTGACACTAAAATGATAGAACAACGCATCAATTCCAAAGAAATACTACCTAACAAATGAAAAGATTCGAAAGGAGAAATGTAGCAACAAGCCACCTACGTACACAGACAAAACCATAGTTGAAGCTGCCCCAACATAGAAGGAATGCATGGTTGTACACGCTATAGAACTTTGCTACCGAAAAGTGGATCAATAGAAACCACCCTTCATAATTAAATAAGAGAGCAACATTACACAGAGTTTGGACTACGCTAGCACTCCAAAAGCCACATGGCACTGCTCCATCCAAAACTATAGCAAAGCACAACGAAAAGAGTAATTAAAGTCAAACTGTATAACTCAATAAATAGGATCGTGCCACCATATAGAAGTCTAGCCACATTACCAGAACCCATTACAAGAAAAAGACCATTTTATGGCACTAAATAAATGTTGTTAATGTATTTTGACAATGTTTATTATAACGTTTTTGTATTCATAGTTGTTAAAAAGAGGTATCTTTTACAACATTATCTATAAGCTGCGACAATGTTGTAAAAAATATATTTATAACACGTTATGAATATTGTAGAATTACCCACAAATAACTGAAAATTCGTTAGTAACATTTTCCAATGGTTACAAAATAGTCATTTACAACACATTTCAAAAATCATGATAAACCTTTTCCTGATAACATCTTTATGTTGCATACTTACTTTTGTTAATGGTTTCCAGCCATCATCAACTCAATTTCAACAATGTTATTTACTTGTCGTTATAATTGTATTTGCATCATTTGATCAGAACAATGCATTACTGTTATACAACTATTTTCTAATGTAGTATTTTGCAATTTCAATCATGTTTATTCAATGTTGCAAATAACGTTCGCATCTCGTTTAATAAGAGTTTTCTATTACATTCATACAACCTTTTTCGAACGTAGTGTTTAACATTGCAGTCATGTTTATTCTACATTGTATATACAAATTAGACAATGTAGTTTAACTATTACTAAAACTTCATTAATGTCATTTGTTAAACATTGCAAAGTTGATTTTGTACGACTATCTTTAATTGTTGTATTTAGTATTATCACTACAATAACAAACTGTTATAAATGATTTTCATCAATGGTGTTCTAATGCAATTTAAGACACATTTAATTCATATAATGGACGTTGCAGATAAGTATTGTGCAATGACTGTCAGATATTGCAAGTAAAACTTGAAAATATTTATAATTTTAACAATATATGAAAATGAATTAATTCACTGATTTCTGAAAGATACAAGTACATAATATTAAGAACAATCCAAGAACATAGTTCGTTAAAAAACATCATATAGTTCCAAATCAAAAGGTATTTAACATCAAGATGACTTGGTACATGGTTGTAACTTAAAAGACTAATATTGTGCAGACTGGATTCATAAGATAACTTAATGCAGAGAATGCAACTACATTGACTTTTACATGTAGAGAGCAACAACTCAAAACTCAGATGCGGTGGTTTCCAAGGAGTTCAACTCTTCTGTCCCCCTGTTCGACGGAAAAACCACAGCCATCCATCATAACAAATTGATTAATTAGTGGGATCCACCAATTTATATCGATGGCTAATGATACAGGATGAAGGGTTGAGATTTATGTGGCACATGGTGACGGAAAAGTGGGAGACAGAGGATTTGAGGTGGTCTCGAAAAGTAGCTTCTACTCCTGCATTACGTGCAACATAGAAATTAGTTGAATGCTAACAGTCGTAGTGTACTACAAGATACAAAAAAAAGTGAGGTAAATTAGCAATCCATCAAAAAAATAAAGGAATAATTATCGCAATGTGTACCGGTGTTAGTTATTAAAGATACAATAGGAGAAACAAGTTGCATTCATGAAGACTATCTGCACTGCAAGGATTATGATAAGTTTTACAAATGTCAGCATTTTCTAAAGCAACTAAATCAACGGTTCAGCCATTTTTGTAAGTAGCAATCATCATAAAAGGACAATCAATGTAATACTTATATTAATATCCCATAAATAAATATATGGCATGATCCTCCATTACAGTCTCTTAATGAGGCCACGATTTCGATACCCATCTACCCTACTCTCTCAATGTGGGAGGTTGTGTTTGCTGTCAAATCCAACTAAACACGGTTGGAAAACAATGGCTTTCTGCTGGGCTAGCTAACCTTCCATTCCTGACTCTGGTCGGACTAGCTGGATTGGGGCTCTGCTCTTTTGATTGCGATTTTTTTTAAATATCTCGTAACGAAATGATACAATTCGCTGTACTTGATTAAATTCAGAGTTGTTGATTACTGTTATAAATAAATATAATCCATGCAAGTCATATATTTAACATTAAATGCTCAAAAAAATGCATAATTCCTATTTACCAAAAAAGTTATATCTTCTATAGTTTCTCAATTATTTATTTCTATCAAAGCGCATTCTAAGTTGTAAATCCTATTACACAGGCATGACCCTCTGTTACAGTCAAACGTCCACTTACCCAAAACCAATATCTTGTCTTTGATACTCTCAAATAATGGTTTAACTATATTAGCATATATCCAAGGAAACATTCACATACTGCAAATTTGAATAGAATTCCAGTTTAGCACATGCTGTGAAACAAATATAATGTAACTGAGAATATTTTTCATCAAAAAATGTGATCGAGAATTAGCATGCACAAAATCTCATAACAAAAATATAAAAAAAAACCTATCATTTTAAAACTAAAATGCTAAGCATGCAGGTCATGTTCCGTTTATATGTCATGTTTAAGTTTATACGTAAGTTATGTTCCATTGTATGCCACAGCACCGTATGTTGTAGCTCTTAGCTCAAAAATACAGTGTTGCAGTGCTTAGCATCAGCTGCACTGCAGTGCTTAGCAGAGATGTTGTGCTGCTGTAGCACACCAGAGAGGTTGTTGTCTATACTGCAACAACATTGTTTGGTACACATAATTGCAATTTTTTTATGTCATTGGCTGTTAGAAAGAGAATGTTTGTTCGTAAGAATCCTCTGAGAGCTCCAGTGAAACCAGGACGTGTTCCTACATGGCCTGGGCTTGGAAGTAATTTAGTACCATGCATGGTATGTTCATTTCTATTTATAATGTGGATATACATATGTCCAAGTAAAAAACAATTTCCTTTAGAGAAAAACTCTGGATATTTAAGTATTAATATATGTCTCACATAGGACTAGAAATGATTTAATTCATTATACTCTGCCACCCCTAAGCAATTATAATGTGATATGCATGGCTTGATTTTACCAAGGGTAGGATGATGAAGTTGCAACCAGATGGATGTGTGCCAATGTGAGAGCTGTTATTCATGCCCGTCTGGTAAAAGTAAACTATATATATTGTCACTGATACCATTATATACAAATTTGGATCTTAATGTGGTATGTTTCTTATCTTTAGAAAAAGAGGTTGAGTGGTTTCTATGTAGCAGAAATATCAACTTTCCTTATGATGCTGGAATCAAGACCAAGTATCATGAAAACCTCACACTCGAGGGATATCGTGTATTATGTTTGATCGTGATAAATATGAAAATCTTTGTGTTTGAATGTTATATATTATCATCATCACCTATTTGGCATTGACAGAATGTCATATACATAATAACATTGTGATTATGGGAACGCAATGCAGCAAAAGTGCTATAAAAATTTAAGGAAATGTCACCGTTATCTTTTGGGAGATTCTGGAAATTTCATTTTTAAAACTTCATAGTTATGTCATTGCAAAATATTCGGTAAGAATTATCGTCGGAAATATAATGTTGTCGAGAAGTCGTCGAGAACACCCTGACAGATGAATGTTATTGGAATTTTTTTCTCATGTGTGTTTTGGAGACATTAATTTGTTGGAGGAATGTTTATAAAACAGTTATTCGCCACTTTGCGATGATAACTTATCGCCAAAATTTCTGCAATTTTTTCATAATGGCAATGGTTATATATATACATATTTTTATAATTAGAGTTGTACTTTATTCAAGCAGAGCACTCATGATAGTGATTCTGTATTAACACAAACTCGAAGGTAACTTTTATGAAGTTGATTTAACTTTACACTATTGTAGAGGTACGAACTATAAACATATGTTGTATAACGGAAACCTTCGCCTTATGATTCAATTATGATAATTGTTCAAGTAGATAAATCGGTGTTGGTAAAGCTGTATCCTTTGGAAGAAGTTGAACAACATCATCTGCATTACAATATCTATTAACTTTATTAAATGTGATGTACTTTACAATATGAAACATATTAAATTCAAAATATTTTACAATAAAACTAAAATATGTTGAGGTTGTCCAACATATTGTTTTTTATAATATTTGCAGTTTGTTGTCTTCATTAAGACCTTTAACAGTACCATATAAAATTTGTAAAACATTTTTATGACAATTTAATAATATGTTATTGAAATATGAGTGTTAGTATCAAAATGCGGCACTAACACCTAAAGGATTATGTAGAGAATGAAATTAAAGAAAAAGTAAATTAAAATGAGCAAAAAATAACAATGCACGTTTATAGTGGTTCGGCCAATCGTTGCCTACTTTCACTTAAGATTTTTATTAATGATATAGTTGTTTTACAAGTGCTGTTCTTATGGATCGGTACCACTCGATAGCAAACTACAAGAAATGTGTAAAAGATTGCTAAAGTGCTTCCCCAAAATGATGCCCATCCATGCTTATTTATAGCTATAGGTTGCCGAGAAAGGCTCCAGCATGTCCTCCTCCACTTATCCATGATCTCTAGGTGGTCACTCAAGAAGAAACATGGCCACGTCAACAGGTAGCTATGGATCGATATCGATCAATAAGATCTTATTATGGAGTCTTCTAACCACTTTGATGAAGTAATATATCATTAGCTTTGTGTTTCCAAACTTGTTTGTATGGATATGAGCTTGTTTCTGAGTCCAAATAATGGATCGTTGGAGGAGTAGAGTTGCTAATTTCTAGTGCTTGAGACGTTTGATAGCACATGATAGGTGATCAATCTATGGAGCTTGGAATAGGCTTCTGGCATGAAGACTAGGTAGCATGAGGAAAATGAAATGATTCTGAGGAGATCCTATGGATTGGTATTAATCCATCAGATTGATGGATTGGGTTGTAGAACATTGGATTTGTCTTGTCATTGTCTTGTGATCTTGATTATACTTGGGTTTTGGACTTTACGGCTATCTATCTGGGCCTTTTACTATGATAACTTTCAAGTTATATTCATCAAGTCAATGTAGATACTGTCTGGTCAAAAGGTGGGATAACACTAGCCCTTCGAAGTACATCTTGTTGGAAACACGACGTGCTTTGAATCGAGACAAGTTGGGATTTCCATATCAGAATCCAATCCATGCTTCGAATAGCTGTTATCTTTTCTTCAAACCCTTTTGGTGAAGTTTGTGTCTATAGTCATTCATTACGATGCTTCGCTGGCACCTGAGACTATAAAAACCATAATGTGCTCTCATGATTTGTTATACTGAGCTTGGTGATCTCCAACCAATTTATTTTTTGGATTTTTCAGGTTTGAATCTGGTTTTGTTCGATTCTAGTTATTGAATTTTAAGTATATACATTGTGCTTTGATTTTCCATCATGCCCTGGTTCTATAAACACACGATCTCATGTGAAACACTAGATATATATATATATATATATATGCACGTATGTATATATTTTTTATTTTTTATTCTTAAATGACGATTCGATCGGTACCTTTCCATGGGTGTGGACCAGTATCGATCCAAGGCCTGAGAGATAGGCGATTTTGATGCCTATTTTCCTAGATCGACGGCTATATATTTGAGCCACCACTGGTTTTCTCTTTACATTATTTCATGCAATCGATACAAAAATTTGCTCTTCCATTAAAGTGCCTTGCTTTCGAATCAAACCGACGCTGTCTTGCACCAGAATGACTGCTGCCCTTTGAACCACCATCTCCAAACTCCGATCGCCACCCGCTTCGTGTCATTTGAACTCGAGCCAAAGTCTCAAGCTCAATCCATCATTTTGACCTGCTTATTGCTTGTTTACTTGATTTTTGACATCTTTAAGTAGGTGATGATGGAGATGGACAAAGTTGGAAGGCATCGTGCGGGCGGCCATGGCTTGGAATAAGGGACGAGATGAAGGAGGAGACCAAAATTTCCCCTAGGGATTAGATAGGTATCGATCCAACTCTTGCTGAATTTGGTGAACTCCAAGTTCTTTTGTGAACTTTGCGTTATGCACAAATGATTTGTGTTCAACTTTATCTCCTTGGTTTTAAAGCATTCCCAAAGCATGGTCGACGACCAAATATCCATTAAGACAGTTAGTGATGATGGTCACTTCGGATGAACTCCAGACTTTTAAATGAACTATTGTACCATATTGGAAATCAGCACTACACAACACTAAACAACACTGCACTACACTAAGCTTTCACTTTAGCACGAGGCATAACTTTTAATCAATCTAATATCGATTGTTTGTTGAGTTTTGATAGCAATGGGTCATAGACTTTCCGAGCATCTCTCAGCTTAAGCTGTAGGTCCAACAGCTGTCAGACATATCGGATCAAATACCATGTCAAGCTCAACTACGGTTCCACTTGACCAGAAAAGTCTAGTACGACCTATATCTCAACCAGAAAATCCACAAGAATAATAGCCTATTGTGAAAGTTCCAATAGAGCATATAGAAGGCCCAGAAGTTAAACCTACCCCTGATGCTCTTGATGACATGGTTATATTAGATGATCCAGCTGATTCCTTTGCTTCTAGGATCAAGGAAGGATCTCTTAAGAGAATTTGCGATAAACACAGTATCCCATTTGAGGACGTATTAGTTCCAACATGCCTTCAGAGACCATATCATTCACCAGATGGGTATACAACATGTAGTAGGTATATGTGCTTGGTAGGGGACGTCCCACCATTTAATCAGTCCATCCAATGAGTTCTACATATTATGAGACTAGCTCGTGCACTACTCTATCCAAACAGTTATGCCTTCTTTCATATTCCATTCATTATATTTTCTCTCCATTTTGACCGGGTCTCCGATATCAAGAGATCTGACATCTGTTTAGTTTCAAGCGTCGTAACGAAAATCCCTCCTTCATCTTCTAAGAGCCATCCAGGTGTTTTTGAATTATAGTTAACACTTGGAATAAATTAAGATATTTCAAGGAAGATTTTTTTTGTTCGTGGTCCTCCTAGTTTTGCACAACGATGGTAGTCTCCCTATAAGTCCCATTTCTATCCTTTTCGAACAAGTTTAGGTCCACATTTCAATTATTGCTCAATGTCATTTTCGCTCTTTGTAGATGTACCACGTAGACCTACTAATTCAGCTTCGGCAAAGACTATCCGACAGCTTCATTAAGTCCCAAAAGAAGAGAGAGAGAGAGGCCAAGATGCTACTCAATGATGAGAATCTGTATGCCTACGTGTTGTTAGAATTTGATCATAGTGTTGGTGTTGCTTCGAAAACCACCGGCCGTGATAAGGACGATTCTTCGTCCGAAGGTGATGGAGGCCACTCGGTCGTGCCCCAGTTTAAAGACCAGTGATCAAGATTGGCCACGTTCAAGAGCACGCTGAAGAATGTGAAATCGGAGGTGAAGGTAAAGGAGTAAGAGAACATAGTAAAGAAGGGGAAAGTGACGATGATGAGCAACCTCTTCATAGAAAAAGTCGTAAGATTTGACTTTAAAAGAAAAAGGCTTTGATTCCGCCTTCGCCATCTACTTTTTATTTGAGGATCCCATATAGATTTATGAAGACATGTATGCTAGTTTAGGGCCAATTTTGGATGGACTCCCTTCTTTTTGCCAATATAATCCTTAGGATGTTGGATCTCCTCTTCGTTTCGAAGACGTGCCTTTAACTAATGCCGGAAGGATTACCCTTGTCAGCAAAATTAAGACTCACGGTCCATCGGAGGGACATTAGGACACTTGCATACACATGCACGTGCGCTGCACTTTAATCAGCTTGTTTTGTGTTTTTAATCCGGTCAAGGCTAACCATCCTTATTTCATTTGCAGACTCGATGGATTGACGTGGATTGTAACGACATTCAAGATCAAATGGTGTATCAACCGAGGAGCAAACCAACCACGCGACCTCACAAGTCTAGCCACAATTTTGATTCTATCTAGTGTTCAAGTCGTGACCATGGAAATAGAAATTAAGATTATAGGTCACTTGACTCGATGTCGAGGCGTCGGTGTAGGTCCAGGTCACCCCATTCTAGGGGTTTGGAAAAAAATTCTTGTCTCTGTGATGACATTATTTGTGATGACCCTTCTCTACTTCTCTCTTTGCTAAACAAATAGCGCCGTCACATACTTATTAGCACTCATAGCATCCCTCAGAATCCATTGCCTCCAATGCCTCCTGATATAAAGCTGAAAAGATGCCCATCGAGAAGTCTGTAGAATAACCAGTTATAGAAGCGGATCGGTCGATCACTTTCAACCACCAGATAGCTGAGTTACAATGCCGCTTCCCAAAGATTAACTTCAAAGTTTGCAAGTTCATTTTGAACTTAAAAGATATTCCTATGCATATCCAGAATGAGACAGTTGCATATGTCAGCGACGATTATGCTCGGTATTTCATTTGGAGAAGCCTACTTGAGACGATCTCAGAATACACAAAAGGTTTAGAGGCCGATATAGTAGGGATGAAACTCACAGTGAACCAGTATGATGAGACTATCACTGATCTTGAAATGGAGGTTACCAAGCTAAAAAAGGCCAAGGAGGATACTTATTAGAAAATTAAACACCTAAATGCAGCGATCGAGCAAGAAAGAAAAAATCACTTAAATCAAGTTGAAGCTGTTCATCACAAGAATCATGAGCTGGCTGAAGAAGTGAAAGAGATGAAGGCATAGCTTGAAAAGGAAAATAAAGAGAAGGACAAGGCTCTTCAGACTACTCATTACTATTGCAAAGAATTACTCGACGCTCACAAAGAAAGAGATGATGTGTTAGAGAAGGCCAAGAATGTTGATGAATTAGTGGCCACTGCTGAGAGAAAGACTGATGAATTATTGGTAGCCGTGGAGAGGTGGATTAAGGATAGCTTCTATCCTCTTATCACCAATTACAACACCAATGCCCTCAAGTTTCGAGGCTTGGAGTGGCTCGGCAAAAGTTGTCTGTGGGCCCTAGCGATGGTATGGGAGAAGATTGTGCGAGATGAGCAAGAAAATTTTGAAGGAGGGTGAAGTGGATTTAGTAGAGCTAGAGAAAGAGCTCCTGAGTGTAAAGGAATTCATAGCCTCAGAGCCGATGAGCACATTTTACACTTAGGGTAGGTTGCTATCATTCAAAAAGATCAAGCCAACGGCACTAGCACTACTCCTCAAGATACCGCTATAGGCATCACTTTTGGGCCTACAACTGCTTCGATCACTCCATCAGATCCTATGTATAATCCAAATGCACCGCAACTTCACAAGCCCAACATGCTATCTTCTACTCAGAAGGGAAATTCGAATGGTACACCTAGCCATACTGTGCCTTAATCCGGTGGAGGTATATTGTTGACATCACCAATATTTGAGATAACATACATGATGCTAGTTAACATCACTAATCGCTCATTTCATCCTTTTCAAATTTTATGCCAGCCCGTGATCTTGAATCTTCTCCAGGAGAGCTCTCGACCTAGGTCATAAGCAATGACAACCAATTCAACGGTCGTGACTATCTCCAGGATGATTATGAGAATCCTTGTTAGCGAGGCCCCTGGTTCGAACATGATAATGATCAACACATTACAAGATAAAGGACTTTGTGACTTTTAGGAAACACATGTAGATGACGATATTGAGACCATTGGAATGCTCAATCTTGGACAGGGGCTCTCGATGTGCGAACTTGTTGAAGAATATCTCAAGTCGGCTATGGAGATCAAACGAGAGACATTTGATCTCCCTCCTCCGTTATCCATCGCCTTACCTTACAAGACCATCTTTGCCTTGATCATGCGGCCTATGGCCGGCAACACTAAGAACGTGCACGTTACTCAAAGCATTCTAAGCACTCATAGTACCTAGAGAGCTACCTATAGTTTGCCTTCGAAGGTAAAGGAAGAATAGGAAGGATAAGAAAGAAACTTGAGGGATCCATTGTGCCATCCTCGATAGATGAAAAGAAAGAGAGGAAAGAGAAGAGAAGGAGGGACAAGAAGTGAACATTTATCTTCTTCATGTTTTAGTTGTATAGCGGTACTTAGGAACTTTTTGACTTTTTTTTGGCCGGTGTTGTGCGGATTCGGCCCCCACCTTTTCTTTTTAGTCTAGATGTTAACGACAATTGTACATATTTTCCAAGTACCATAATATAGACTTTTTGGTTTTGTTCAAGTCTTATATGAATTTGCCCAAGTATTTGAGAAATGCGCTTTACATTCACTGTGTTTGTGATCCACTTCTCGTCTTCTTCATCAGACTAAGTCGTTGGTCAATTTCATCGCTTGTGAGTCAAGAATGACCTTTCAGATGTCTATCCGCACATGACCATGTTCAACTCCGGAACTTGGTCAAATTCCAATTTCTTTAGAGGTTAACTTAACATATATTTCAAGGATGTTTCGAGTGCGGTCGTGTCTATCCCTGGGCATCAATCGATGTAATTCACCTTTGGATAGTTCTATGGGTATCCTTTTTTAAAGTGCATGCTCTGACTATGTCGAAATCTGGGTGTCAGTTATAGTTAACCACTCAAGATAGTGGTTTAAACATCCTTATACGGACATTTATCTTTGATCGCGCCCGACTCCGGGCATTGATCGAAGTTCGCAGTTGAGATCCTGCCTATATCTAGGCATAGACCTTTTGTCTTGCCTACTCTAGGCAAAGCATAGACGCTCTGCCAAACTCTGGGCAAAAGCAGTAGAGGAAAACTATCTCTTTCAGCCTTTGAATATTTATACTCCTACCCCAAGACACGAGTTGGATCAGTTGTTCGACATCATCTTCAGATGCCAAGTGTGGTTGAGCCTCTTGCGTCCGATCATGGACTACAGAAGCTTTGTCGAAACCTATCTTTGGGTACATACAAACCTGCATTTTGCACATGCAAATTTATTTAAGTATAACACTGATGCAATGTTAAGTCAAGCATGGATAGATTTATAAGCTCCGGAAGTCCTTCCTTTTATTAAACATTAGAAATGACAATTTCTCCCTGATTGTATGACAAATATGTACAAATTTACATTCAAGTGAAATAACATCATAAGTGTTCGCTGTTCCACACCTGTGGGTGTGAGATTCCGTCAACCGTTGCCAGCTTGAATGTGTCATCTCCAAGCTTCTGTTCAATTACGTATGGACCTTCCCAAGTTAGGCCAGGTTACCAGGGCTATGGAATATTCATTTAAGAACGAGGTCACCAATGTCAAAGGTTCGAGACCTAACCTTGGAATTACAGTATTAGGCGACTCGGTTACGGTGTGCAGCTTCTCTCAATTCGGCTTCGTCATGCGTCTCATCGATCATATCAAGAGACTCCGGTAGGAGTTCCGCATTCATTCATGGATTATAGCGAGTCACTTGATGAGAAGGCACTTTAATTTCAACCAGGATCATAGCCTTTGATCCGTAAATTAAGGCGAATAGAAAATAGCTACTCGTTGAAGTATGAGTCGTTTGATAAGCCTAAAGTGCTAATGGAAGTTCATCGACCCACTTTCCATTAGCCTTCTCCAATAGCTTCTTAAGAATGGACTTGATAATCTTATTCACTACTTCAAACTCTGGGGGTGCACTGCCACAACAAACCTCTTCTCAATGCATTGCCTGCGACCGAAGTCTTTGACTTCGACATTGCCAAATTGGGTCTTGTTATTGGAAATAATCATTTATGTAACCCAAAAATGACATATGATGTTTCTAACTATCAAGTTGATTACTTCCTTTCTAGTGATTGTGGCTAATGGCTCCAGTTTAGCCCATTTGGTGAAGTCACCAACTGCTATGATGGCATACTTTGCACCACCTACGGATATTGGCAACACACCAATGATATCAGTTCCCCGGACCGTAAATAGCCAAGGACTTACCATTTGAGTGATCTTCGTTGGTGGGGCTCTTAGTATCTTGGCGAATCTTTAGCACCTATCACACTTTCTAGTGCAATCAGCTGCATCTCAGTTGATAAATGACCAGAAATAACCATAGCAAAGGATCTTCTTCGCTAGGTTTTACACCCTAGTGTGGTCTCCACAGGCCCCTTCACGAACTTCTTTCTAAACTCACATGGCTTCATCGTCGACGATACACCGAAGCATAGGGACTGAGAATCCTTTTATGTAGATTACTTTTTCTTACATGATGAGTCTTGCAGCTTTACTGAGGAGTTGGTGTTGTTCGTTCTACCTTGCAGAAGGATTCCTCTTTGTAGATGGTTCTTTATCAGAGTCATCCATGATTCCTTCTCATGTTTAGCCTCCAAGATTCAATCAACATCTATTCGGTCGATGATCGGAGCTGATTGTACTTTCACCAGAACCAAACCCATAAGCTACGCATCTCCGAAATTGGCCAACTTAGCCAACGAGGTTGCCTTCGCATTCTCCTCTTTTGGTATATGCATTACAGTGTAATATTCAATATCACTAAGCAACTCATGGTCTCAATTTAAATAAGGAGTTAGCCTCACTCCTTTTGCCTGAAACTCTTTCCGCACTTGACATACACCAGTTGGAAATTGCAGAAAATTTGTAAAGTATTTACCCCTAGTTCCTTGGAAATCTTGAGTCATGCAATCAAGGCCTCATATTCTGCTTCATTGTTCATTGTGGGAAAATCGAGTTTTAGGGCATTACAGATCGGGTGTTCTTTGGGAGTCACCAGAACGACTCCAGCACCAGAATATTGTTCAATAGATACATCATCCATGTACATCTTCCATCTGTCATTTTGCTCTCCACTGCTCTCCTAAGTGTCATCTCGCTTGGTGTATTCAGCAATAAAATATGCTAAGTCTTCTCCTTGGATCGCTCTTCTAGTGTGATAGGTTATGTCATACTGGCTTAATTCAATGATTAATTTCAGCATTCCAGAAATCTCTGGTGGTTGCAAGACCTGTCTCAAAGGCTGGTCGGTAAAAACTTTGATCGGTGAGCCTAAAAGTAAGGGTGGAACTTCCTTGAAGTGACCCATAGGCAGCATGTGAACTTTTACAGCTTTGGGTGGTTTCTTTTTGCTCATGTCAAACATTTACTAATGTAGTACACTGGCCGCAGGATTCGAGACTCTTTACGTACGAGTGCAGCGCTTAAAGCATGCATTGACACTGCTAATGCCAGATAAATAAACAAGTCCTCGTCATCTACTAGGAGGTCTCTCTAAGTGATCCACCAGAGCCTAGAATGCGTCTATACATTCCGGCGTCCAAGCAAAATTCCTCTTCCCTTTCTTAATTACATCGAAGAATGGGATGCATTTAAGTGGCTCTGGAAATGAATCAACTCGGTGTGGTGACCTTCCGATTCAAGCTTTGAACGTCTATGATCATTTCCAGTTGGATGTTCTTCAGTGCTTCAGTCTCCCCATATTAGCTTTGATTCCATGGGTGTTTATGATGAAGCCTATGAATTTCCCCAATGCAACGCCAAATGAGATTTTAAAGGGTTAAGCTTCATTCCATATTTTTGGAGAACACTGAACATCTACGCTAGATCATCGACATGGTTCTCCAACACTGTGACTTTAAGGGAATGTCGTCCACATAAACTTCCATTGGGCGCCAAATCTGATCTTTAAACATCTTGTTGACCAACCTCTAGTAAGTCGCTCCGGCTCTAGTACACAACCCTCTTGTTGACCAAACATCTTGTTGACCAACCTCTAGTAGAGTCCCAGATCAGTTATGAAGTTGATGTGTTCCTTGTCTGATACATGCATGGGTATCTAATTGTATCTAGAATTTTCATCCATGAATGATAGCAATTCGTGTCCGGCTGTGGAGTCCAGCAGCTGATCAATGCTAAACAATGGGAAGCTATCCTTTGGGCTAGCCATATTCAGGTCAGAATAGTCGACGCGTGTCCTCCACTTTCCATTTGACTTTTTCACTAAAAACAGATTTGATACCCATTCCGGGTACAAGGCATCACGGATTAAGCCATTATCTTTCAACTTCTCCACTTCTTCTTTGAGCGCAGCGGATCTCTTTGGACCCAGGCTACAAAATTTCTGTTTTATAGGAATACATTTTGGATTTACATTTAATGTGTGGCTCGTAACCTCCGATAATATTCCACACATGTCTAAGTGAGTCTAGGTGAACACATCCAGGTTTTTCTAAAGTAAACCAACCAACTCTTTCATCACTCTCATTCTAAGCAGCGATCTGATCTTCATGACCCGTGTAGGATCATCCTGGCTGATGGGGATGTTTATCTTTAACACGGCTAGTGCAACCCTTCCATCTTTCAGCTCTTTCCTCGGATCCATATCCTTATGGAACCAACTATGCAGCCCTTCCAGGGCTATGATAGTGGTTGTTATGCGTCTAGAGCCTTGATGTAGGGAGTCATCTCTGAACCCTTTCATTTTTCTCTTTGGCTCGCCATTTTTTGCTCAGCGACATAACACTCGTGACTAATCCCCTGATCTCATTGAACAATCCATACACCATTCCTGGTCAGGATTTCATTGTTGAGAACCATAGAGCGATGGCCGCTCTAAATTCAACAAGGGTCGGTCGACCCAAAAAAGCAGTATAGGCAAAATAAATATCCAACACAATAAAAGGCACGATCCATACTCTCTTACTGTCGCTCTCTTCAAGTAACATCAGTAGACCCATGCATCCCATTGGCTCAATAGCCATCCTGTTAAATCCCTGCATCCGAGATTTACACGGCTTTAAGTACTTTGCCTCTAGAAGCATCTAGTCATAGGCTCCTTTAAATAGAATGTTGACTGAACTCCCATAGTCAACCAAAACCTTCTCACCACAGTAGAGCCAATTATGGCCGAAATACCAAGAGAATCTATATTTGAGGATTCTACCCCATCAGAATCTGGATTGTGGAAAACAATATCATTAGTCACACTCTTGAGCTGCCTCACTAGAGTGCCAACTTCAATGGCAAAACAACTATCATTCACTGCATGCTTTAACGCACCAACATTCCGCTCCATCTCGTTCTGACTCTTCTCAGTTGGATGCGATCCACCGATTATAGTATTTATCACTAAACATTTCTCAATACGCCTGGGTTCATCAACACCAAGCCCATCTTACCCCTACTAGGGGTTAGAAGTTTCTTTGTCACCACCCTATGTGGCTTGAGCAAACTGTTGTTATTTCTTCTTTCGAATTACCTCATCAATCACATCACACAAATGCCTGCATTTATTAGTGTTGTGACCATGCATCTCATGAACTATACAGAGCTCGCCAGATTTCTTTCCTTTCGTAGTCGACTCTTTGGGAATCAGCTTCTTGTACTGCTCTTTTCTATGAGTAGCTGAATAAATGTTTTTAATTGAATTATTCAGTGCACTGTAGTTATCAAACTTTAGGATTCTCAAACATCTCCTCGAATCCAACTTCTTATCCTAAGCTCCACTGTTCTCTTCTTGTCCACCACTCTGGTTCTCCATATTGACATCAACATTTTCGGAACTCCCTCCGTTCACAGCAACATTATTATGTATTATTTCTACCAATTGTCTAACACTAGTCTTCCTGGCGGTTGTATTTGGCTCCTCTAAGCTCAAAAAATGATTCGACTTTCTATAAAATATATCCATCATTGGTAGGGGTTTCATCTTTATCCACCTCCCATAATTGGTCTTGGGATGAATCCACCTGATCAATGCCATCAATATGATATCCCCCTAAGCATTTCTCACTTCTATCATTGTAGTATGAAATCTGTGCAAGAAATCATTCAAAGGCTCTCCCAATCCCCGAAAGAGGTTTGAATGTGACATAACATCCTTCGGACGGGTTGTATGTATACAAAAAATTTCGATGAATTTTTCGAGTCAACTGATCGAAGGACGATATGGATCTTTCGATAACTGGGTGAATAACATCGTTGCTACTCTTTCTAGGAAAATTAGGAAACAACGACATCGCACAACATCGGTAGCCCTGGTGGAATCCATATGGCAGTAATACTTCATCAAATGTTGCCTCAAATTCGTCTTTCCATTGTACAATGGCATCGTTGGCATCACAAACCTTCGTGGGTATTCCTCATGCAAAATATCCTCCATGAATGGATTCCAGCTTAAGGAGGAACCCCACTCATCATTATTCTGATGCTAGTTCTCATTGATAAGTTTTCTGACCATTTTAGTTAAAGCGGGTTTAGGTGGATCTACTGAACGATGGTAAAATTAATCAGCCCTAAGTGTTTGGCCCGACAAACGATCTCGGTTAGTCTCCTGATATTATGGTTCCCTTCCAAGAGTACTGTTCGTTCGGTAGTTCCATGTACATAGTCTCTTCATGGAAAATCTGCAGCAGCCGCATGACCTCCAACATTTTGGTCGTTCGCAACATGTCTAAAAGCCAAACCAGCAACGTCACCCTAGAGTCTACCACTCATGCCTACATTGGATGGTTCGGTACCAATCCCTCTTGATGGATAGGTACCGATCCATAGGCCTTGGTCGTGGCTTGGTCCTGCCTTTATTTCGACTCTAGGCTTCCTTCATAGGCATCTTTTGCTTCTTGTTCCTCCATCTTTGCTGCAATGATGGCGAACTATTAGATTCCAAGCCAAAAGGTGTTTTGTCCCTTCTGCTTCTCTTGAGGTCGTTGGTAAGTTGGTTCGATAAGTCCAAGCTCTTCTTTAACTGCACATTCAACTCATTGTGGCTTTCCTAAAGCTTGTCTTTCATTCGTTTCATCATGTGGGCCATTTTAACTCTGGTGATCACATCAGCTGGGTTCTCAACATCCGTAGTGGTTGACTGTGCAACTTCTTGACTTTCTGCGGATCGTTCTCCTCAACATCTTCAGCAGCACACGAAATGGTAGAGCGGTCTCTTTTGGGTGCCATAGTAGCAAGCACTTGTGTAGTTTCTTGAAAATCTAAGTAGTTGAGAATTCCAAAAATGATGAAAAATAGATATATCTCTCAGATATATACAATCCAATAGTATACGACTGATCCAAACAGGTCTGAGAATCACTCTCAATGAAAGCATCAAAATGTTAGTAGAAGAATGTGGCACTAACACTTAAGAGATTATTTAGAGAATGAAATTGAAGAAAAACAAATCAAAATGAGCAAAAGTAGAACAATGGTAGCGGTTCAGCTAATCTTTGTCTATGTCCACTTGAGATTTTTGTTGATGATATAGTTGTTTTAGAAGTGTTGTTCCTATGTTTCGGCACCAATCGATAGCCAATTACAAGAAATGTGTAAAAGATTTCTAAAGAGTAAAAAATCCTCAAAATGATGCCCTTCCATGCCTATTTATAGCTGTAGGTTGCTAGGAAAGGCTCCAGCACATCCTTCTCCACGTTCTCTATGATCCCTCGATAGTTACTCTGGAAGAAACGTAGCCATGTCGGTATGCAGCTATGGATCGGTATCCATCCATAGGCATGGATCGGTATCGATGCATAAGATCTTCCTATGGAGTCTTCTAACCATTTGGGATGAAGCAATGTATCGTTAGCTTTGTATTTCCAAACTTATTTGTATGTTTATGAGCTTATTTCTGAGTCTAAATGATGCATCGATGGAGAAGTAAAGTTGCTGATTTCTAGTGCTTGAGATGTTCGATAGCAAATTATAGGCGATCAATCTATGGAGCTTGGAATAGGCTTTTGGCATCAAGACTAGGTAGTGTGAATAAGATGAAATGATTATTAGGAGATCCAATGGATCGGTACCAATCCATAGCTATTAATCGGTACCTATCCATCAAATTAATGCATCGGGTTATAGAACTTTTGGATTTATCTTGTCTTTATCTTGTGATATTGGTTGTAATTAGTTTTCAGAATTTATAGATATTTCTCCTAGCCTTCTACCATGGTAGCTTTCAAGTTCTATTCGTCAAGTTAATCTAGATACTAGCTGGTCAAAAGGTGGGATAACAATGAGCGTTAACAATATCAACCAAAAATTGTTAAATATAATGTCGGTAACAATGTAAATAAACATTTTCCTAAATATGAAGTATGATAATAGCAGGTAGATGTTGTAAAATGAAAAATAAGTAGAATTTGCAATTGTTTTAATTATTGTCTAACTTCGAGTTAGCAACATTTGTTAATTTTTTCTGAATATTATAAATTTACAATGTTTAAATACATCATTTTATTTACTTATTTTTATAACATTGCATATATTTTGTGAAGAAATGAGTATACTACAATGTAACAAGGTCATTATTAAAAATTCTTTTCTATGGCGGTTTAAAAAAACATTGTAGATATTTTTTATTTTACAACATTTTTCTTAAATGTTGTGAAAGATATAAATTTTTTACAACACTTTGATGAAATATTGTTAAATCAATATTGTATGGTATTTTTATTGTAACAACCCAACATAATTTGTCTTAGCAATAATCCAGACTGTAGCTTCGCTCCTATAGAAACAAAGCTGCGAAGAAAGGCCAATGCTGCTCAACTCCCATAGTCTCAAATAGATAAAAATCCATATTGAATCATGGCTTATTATAATTTGGATTTTCCTCTTAAATTTCAAGATTCCCACCAAATTTCACCATCCATCGACCCTAATTAAAGTTTTCCATCGAAGTCCATGTTAGCAATCCGTGTACAACAAATCAGCAATAAGGATGATTGACACGTTGCATAATCAAAAGGGAAGGAATCAAAGAAGCGGAAGATGGACATTAGCAACCAATATGAATCTTTATGGACTATAAATAAATACGGCAGCGCAACATAAAATGGGACTTTTACTTTACTCTTTTTGGGCACATAAATCAAAAATCACACTTTCTCCCATATTATTTATCTAACAATCAAAGGAGAAGAAATTGACATTTTGCCCATGGTTGTTGGATTCATTAACATCCAAACTATGTAAATTCTTTGTATCCTTTATTGCTTTTAGTACATAAATAAATCCTCTGTAATTAAGTAAGCATTAAAATGACATAACTACCTCCTTTAAAGGAAATCTTAATGTTACTTAATTTTGTTGATTAAAAATCACAAAACCATTCAACATCGTGATTACTTCAAAAATATTTAGGTGCTTTTGAGATGAATGATCTCATTAACATTTTTGGCGCTAGAAAGAGGTGATTTCCCTCTCTAGTAAAACTTATATGCATTTTCCTTAAACATCATGAATCATGTTCATTCCAACACTCCTTCTAACTAAGAACAACTTCATCTGACCTAAAAGAACCAAAAGGCCACTCCTCACCTCTATGACCCAAACTGAGGAATAAGCTTCTATAGAGCTACCCTTTGATCCTATCTTAGCCGCTCTTCAAGCCTTCATAAACCAAATAAGCTTATGCATGGATGGACTAGAGAGGTTTATGGCCCAATACCTTGTAGGAAATACAGATTACAGATCTTAAGGCTGGATTAACACTAGAGGGGTGCTGAATAATGTTTAATGTATTTTAATGAAATTTTGAAGTCTTTTCAACTTAAACACATACGGATGCAATTTCGAAAATATAGAGACAATCACAGAATTAGATACAGATGCAAATAGTAAATAAAACAGTAAAGGAAAGAACACATTGGAATTTTATACTGGTTCGGAGTTGCCTACACTCAGTCTCACACAATTTCTTGTGCAGATTTCTTTTCAAATATAATATCGATATTACAACCTTGATTTCATGGCCAAGAGATACACTCTCCTGTCTTCGAGTCCAGGGAAAACTCTCTTAATTTAACCAGGCTACAAGATCACCTAATTGATTTATGGGCTATAATCACACCCAATTGATTTACAGGCCACAATCACACCGTTTTCAATATCACTTTGATAGATAGAGAGACCGATATACTTCTTTGATTACAAATGATCCTATAACTCTAAATAGCACTGAGATCTTTGAGAGAGAGTGACAACGAATCAAACTAGAGATGACCGAGTTTGATTCACTTAGGATTTCGGCAGAATTTTGTTAAAGCATTCGAAATATAAGAAAATATTTGAGTGGAGAAGGAGTGAAGAAAATGAAGAAAAACTAACTCAAAATTAGTTGAAAACAACTAGTATTTATAAAGAACAACAGTCATTTCCATTCTTGAAAGGTTATGACGAATAGTCACTTCTTTTGAAAATTTAAAATTTGAATTCTACGGTCACCATGTTGACATCCGGGGTTCGGGGATGTCGACATGCCTATGTGTATTTTGAAAAATGATTTTGTTTTTAAAATGATTTCTTTTCTAAAACTTGTCAAAACAATTTCTAAACTTTGTAAACCATTTTGAATATGGTTTAAACTTATAAAAGAGATTTAAAAGGTAATCTTAAAAATATTTAATCTATAATTGTTACCGGAATACGTGTCCCGGCTACAAAGCGATAGTTCCAAAGGCTATGATCAGATAACTCGAGTCATAATAGGACTGGATGTGAGAGGCTCGATGTGACTTCATCGGCCTGTATATGTGGTTCGGTGATGGACGTTAGGCCTGCCTGGGTCGGTCTAAGCAGTTCGGTCAAGATATTCATGGTGAGGTGGCTCGACATGAATGGCTCGACAGGGATGATTTGGCACGAAGTGGTTTGGCCCAGATAGCTCGGTATAATTGTGGCTCGGCATGCATGTGTGGCTCGACATTTTGTGTATCGGCCTTCGAAAGATGGGTACATCTGGCCCGGCGCTTAGTGGTTTGGCCTTAGGGGGATTGTTTCAAGTGGCTCGACCACGTTGGTCCGACCTTGGCGGGTCGGTCAAGATAAATTAAGTAGAAATGGGTCGGCCATTGTAGCTAGGTCAGGGTGATACGAATGGCATTCTTTTGCTTCGACTCAAACCACCACTTGCTTCGAGTTACGTGAGAACAAACTTCAAGTCACTCGCAAGAAAACCTGAGCTCGGCCAAAGTGGGTCAGCAACCACCGTTCGGCGTTGGAAGGTCGGTGTATAGGAGTTGTCAACTGTGGGCCGAAGTGTTTTGGTCATAGGCCTACACAGGAGAACCAGGCTATCTTTGTTTATAAATAGAAGGGCAGGGGTACAGTTGAAGGGATCTTTTTTCGGGAACTCCAGAGATACTCTGCTATTTTTCTGGTACTTACTTCTTTTCTGTTCAAACTTGCATGCAAGCTATTTGTTTACGAATTGTATATGTACTCAAGTAATTGGAAAAGTAATAAAGATCATATTCAAAGTGGACGTAGGCAATTATGACGAACAATTATAAATCTGGTGTTTCCTTTTTATGTTAATTTTTGCATTCAATTGTGTTATTTCTCTGTAATTTACTTCTTCATTAATCTCTCTACATAACTCTATTCAAGGGTGTTAGTGACCAATTTTGGTGCTTTCACTAAGAACGTGCATTCTTAGGCTGTTATGATCTACTTTGTCACTACTGGATTGAAGAAATCCCCCGAAGGAGATCCGAGTTCATTCTCAAGAGTTCATAGATTCTATTCAGAGTTCCGAAAGATAGCTCTAAGATGGGAAGACCACGTACCACATTAGCCTCCCACAATGCGGATGTTAATAAGACCGCCAGCGTTCAACAAATGGGACTCAACAATCAACTAGCTAATCCAAGTGCAGGGACCACCATCATCCTAAACCAATCAGAAGTTGTCACGAGGGAAGAGTTCAATGAGCTGATGAAAGAACTCGTGGAAAGTAGGAGACGGCTCAACGAGTAAATTCAAAAAAAATGCCAACCCCATGACCCAGATCGCTCAGCACCAGCATCAGAATGTTAGGAGAAGCCCCGCTTCCTACTCATCATCTGACAGCTCCGCTTCGTCGAATGAATATCTCAGGCGTAGACGCCATAGGATTGAAACGGCACAAACAGGTGCAGCAGAGCAATCCAACAGAAATGACATGGGTCCCCTACCTGGGACCATGGCCCCTCACGTACACCTAGGAAATCGCACTCAAGTTGGAGTGGGAAACTTAGGATCTAGAGCACGAGTGGAAGCTGGTCCACCACCTCGCCAGGGTCGTAGCGAAGCGGGACCCCAAGTCATGCACTTGGGACATCACCTACCGAGAAGGCACCAGCCGGAACGATCATGCAGAATGGATTCCAATTTGCCACCTCCCATCCACACCTTAGATTTATCAGCTATGGTCAGACAACTGATGAGGGAAAATTTGGGCTTATCCTACGATGATTAGGGCATATCTAGGAGCTAAACTCCATTCACAGATACCATCATACAGGCTGAATACCCTCAGAAGTTCAATATGCCTACTATTCCAGCTTATGAAGGGAAGACTGATCCCTGACAACATATAATGAGATATGAGTGGATGATGGACTTGGCTAGGGCGAATGATGCGACCAAATGCAGATGTTTCCCAATAACCTTATCCGAAATCGCTACCAGTGGTTCACCAGACTTCCCCCACGATTGATCTCCAGGTTTGATGAGTTAGCGACCAAATTTGTGGAGTAGTTTAGGATCCATGCCACTCTCCCAAAGGACGTGATGTCTTTATCCAGTGTGATCCAGGCTCCAGGGGAGTCGTCAAAGGATTATTTGCAAAAATTTCACGTTGCTGCTACCGAAGTTAACAATCTGAATGACCGTGCTATCCTTATGGCCCTGATGCAAGCAGTAGATCTGGACTCAGTGTTTGGTGATTGGCTGCTAGGGAAACCACCGACTACCCTAGAATGCTTTTATTCAAAGACGAACCAATTCATGAGAATGAAAGAGGCCAGGTGGTCAAGACGAGGCTGTGCACCTAGGTCCAACAAGGAAGTTGTGCAAAACAACATTGAGGTAAAGCAATCTGGCGAAAAATCTAGTAAGGTCCAAGTCAATGTTCAAGTTAAGCCGGAGCAGTCTAAAGGATCCAGAGGAGGAAATTTTGGATGAGAGTGGGAAGCAGGAAAGTGGAAACCAAGAGTCCCAACCTATGGCGAATACACTCCTCTTAACACATCTCTGGAGAATATCTATTTATCAACTTGTAACACATTCCAATACCGAAATCCATGCCTAAAGGAATCAACTGAGGAACAAAAGCAGACTAGAAAGTATTATCGATTTCATGAGATCTATGGGCACAATACTGAGGAGTGTAGGCTCCTCCATGATGCTATAGGAAAACTGATTCTCTAGAATAAGTTACAGCATTTTTTAAGAATCCACAGGAAGGCCGACAGAGGACATCTGACCCCAATCACGGGCAAGCTTTAGATCGACTTAAGGAACCCGCTCGGACCGAAGGAAGGCTGGTCATAAACATGATAATCAGTGAACCTCATCCGGTAGACAAGAGTTGGCAGGAAATGGAATGCTATGCCAGTTCCTTGAAGCATGCGGACTTCAAATGCTGCTCAAATACTAAAGACGCGACCCCAGCAAAATGTAGCAAACGATGACGGATGATATTTTATTAAGGAGCAGGGATGCTGATCGGGTGGAGGCCCCTACTATCGACCCGATGGTTATCACAGCTACGATTGGACCGACGCTTATGAGAAGGATACCGATTGATTGTTGGAGTTCTGTCAATATTATCTTCAAAAAGGCATATGACTAAATGAAGATGGAGGCGAATGATCTGAAATCATCTAAAGCCCGCATTCATGGCTTTAATGACGTAGCCACTGATGCAATTAGTTTTGTTGAATTGCCAGTTGAGCTAGGGGAAAGTGAACGTAGGAGGGTACGGATCCTATCGTTCATTGTTTCGGATGTTGATTCCCCGTATAATATTTTTTTGGTCGACCGGCCCCGGTGGAATTTATGGTAGCTTTGGCCCCATGGTGTTTAATCCTGAAATTTCCAAAAGATAGAGGAGTTAGTGTAGTGCATGGCGATCAAGCGACTGGTCGTTCGTATTATGTGACTGACTGAGAGAGGCCCAATAGAAGGAGAAGGGAAAGGGTGTGGACAACTCTGTCCACATCCGAGCTGTTGAAAATTGACAAGTAATGCCCAAGCCTTGGCTTGGACAACGGGGTCGGATCTATAGAGACATAGATCCTAGAGATGACGATGAAGGACCCAACGAGGTTAAGATAGCAAAGGCTGAACTGATGATTGACATTCTAGTTAGCCATGATGACCCATCACGAGTGCTTAAGATTGGATCACAACTCGTCCTCTCAATGATGGAAGATCTTACCGATTTCCTTCGAGAGAATCTAGATGTTTTCGCTTGGACCTTTTCCGATATGTGTGGGATTTCTCCAGCCATCGCTAGTCATATGTTGAACATTGACCCAAAGTATGTGACAGTGAAGCAAAAATGGAGAGCACTGGATCTGGAGAGGTCCGCCGCTCTCCGAGAGGAGGTGGATAAACTCAAGGCCAATGGGTTCGTCCGTGACGCCCTTTATCCTGAATGGGTATCTAATCCCATAATGGCGAGGAAGGCAAATGGGAAGTGGAGAACCTATGTTGATTAGTCAGACCTTAACATGGAATGCCCTAAGCATAGTTTTCCTTTGCCCAGAATTGATCAGCTGGTTGACTCGACAAAAGGACATGAATTATTATCATTTATGGATGCGTATTCATGATACAATCAGATCCCTATGCACATTCCAGATCAGGAGACCAGTTTTGTCATGGACATTGGACTGTACTGTTATGTAGTGATGCCTTTCGTATTGAAGAACGTGGGGGCAACTTATCAACCTTTGGTGAATCAGATGTTTAAAGATGTGACGACCGCCCATGACTCCTGCACAAAAACAAGGGAATGGTGCGCTGAAAGATGTGCCAGGAAGCCACGGACGATAGTCAGGGTAAGATAAAACAGAAAACTCTATCGTATTACTCACAGCGCATGGACAAAATACAATAGAAAGTATACATAGTGAAGCTCTATAGAACAGGAGTCTCGTCATATAAACTCATAATAGTTTTATACAATCATCTGAATAGTCAATACATCAAGCCTCACTACATAACACTCAGAGTATCAAAGCAAACAGCGGAACATCCAGTACATATAGTAAGAAGACAATATGCAAAATCCTCCAGCTCGTCTTCGTCATCAACAACGTTGGTAGCCAAGAACAGCACCTGTCACCTGCTACCTAGTCTGCCCATCCCAACATGGATGAACAGCCCAAGGTAATAAGAGTTAAACATAAAACCTTGAGTCAGACAAAAGTCTTAGTGTGCAGTAAATCAGCTATCAAACATACCAAAAGAGCATAAAGGGTAAAACGAATAGGAACCCAACCATCCCACTCCACCTCTTTCTACAGTGATAGCCCCCAGACACACTAGGCAGAAGTAAACATAGCAACTCAGACATTCAAAGCAAAGTAATTATCACTCGAGTCAAGGTCGATGTTTTCCAAGTACAAACCCCCAAGGCCTAAACCAAGATCAGATAAGCATTCTGAAAAACATCGCTCTTGACCCAAGCGACGATACAACCAAACATCCAAACATCCATAACTCTGGCTATCACTGTTATCATTTCCTTGATTTCACCGTTAATTGAATGACCACCTGCCAAGGGCTAATGGTAACCCCGGTTCTAGACATAACTTCGCACGTCGTCGCAGCCCGTGCCTAGGACTATCGAATCTGCCCAGAGTACTAGCACATCATCGTGACCCGTGCTTGGAACGTCATCGTGACCCGTCCCAACGTACACTTTCTTTGAGCATTCTAGAACCTTCGACAACGATGAAATCTCAGCCTTCTAGTCGTCATCCTCGACGACTATTCCCATACTAGCTCAAGCACCTCTCAAGCTAACCATTATCCACAAACCCAGACCACAACACCGAGTTATCAACGTGCTTGGGATGATCCCGTCTGGATTAAACCAAGGCTTTCTCACATCATGCTTTGCTTCATCACATCATAGCAAAGTCCCATCTCAACATCATGTTTTGCCTCATCGCATCATGGCAAAGTCCCATCTCAACGTCATCATCAAATCTATTCATATGAGCTCCAACATCCACTTCATATGCCATAAGCAGCTTTCCTTATTCAAGAGCCTTTCCACTTAGCTTTTGAATCATCTTCGACCAATTTGTCCAAATCAAGTTATCAATCAACTAATCCATCAAATCAAACATTAATCCAAGTAATCAATCATTCAAACAAGATCTAAATAAACAATTACAACAATAATGGCAATTTCGTAAATAAAGAGTCCAAATCTAATATGCATTCTAACAAGCATGAATTATGAACAATATCTCTACAACTTGATGAATGAACTTGCATAAGTGAACATGTAGTAAAATAGATGTCAAATCATCATGAACAATAGATCTACATGCAGACTTAAGAAAAATGCACGAAATCACTCTCTTTAACGCATAAACAAACCACCGATCCAATATACTCCTTTGGGTCCGTGTGAGAGATAACCACCACTCACCGAATCACCTAAACACCTCAAAAACAACCAACTCCAGATCTGGACAGCAAAGAATCAAGCTTGATCCTCCAAAGCTCCGCTTCAAACGATGAAATCTCTCTTCAATGGATGGGGATCTTCAACTTTGGCTCTTGAATCTTCGATTTGATCTTCAATTTAGATGGAAGGAATCACTAGATTAGAGTGGATAAAAGAAGTGAAGAAGTGTTGTAGTCGAGCTCTCAAAATGGCAGCACTTCGTCGCTTCAAAATCCGGTGCCAAAAAGTGAACCAAACCCCTCTATTTACAGGCTGATTCCTTAACCCGTACCCCCTTAAGTCGGTCACGACTCATCATACCTATAAGTCGTCCACGACTTAACAGCCCACAGCCTACGACTCAATGCACATGCCGACCTAACGACTTCATTTCCCACGTGACTCAACGGCTCATGCCTTAACATGGCTCAAATCAAACACAGCTCAACGCGGCTCACAGCTCACGACTTAACCCTTGCCGACCCAACCAACTCAACTACCTACGAATTAGCGACTTAGCAATCCTACGACCCAACGACCTAACCTTATACATGACCTAACACCCACACACGACCTAAGCCTTAACTCCTTAAGTCGCTAACCACTAGGTCGTAACTCCCTCCTCAAGCCGTTAGTCCCTTAGGTCGGTCCAATCCAATAACTCGCTAACCCCTCAGTCGTTAGCTCCACTAAGTCGGTCAATCCCTTAACTCGGCAACTATCCTTAAACCGATAACTCCTATAAGTCGCTACCTACCTTAAGTCGGCCACACCTTAACTCGGCCAAACCCTTAAGTCATTACGCTCCTTAAGTCGGCCAATAAATAAGCTTCTATACGACTCAACCTCAACACGACTTATCTCCTACATGACTCAAGCTCCAAATGACTTAAACTCTGAACGACTTAACAATTCTAACAACCCAATACCAACAGTTCCACGATCTTTCGATCCGTAAAAATACGGGTCGTTACATTCTCTCCCCCTTAGGAATTTCGCCCCCAAAATTCCAAACAAACAAGAGCAATCAAAACTATTCTGCATGCCTACCATCCATAGCAATCAACAAACCATGCATCCAATTACTAGCCTAGCATGCAGAATTCTAAGAGTAGAACAAGTTACAAATTCATGAGATGTCACGACACCTTAGGGCCATACCTCGAAGAGTTCGGGATGAGCTGCTTTCATCCTCTCTTCCTCCTCCCATGTACAGTCGTTAACATCATCACTCCATTGTATCTTGAGCAACCTAACCGACTTCCTCCTAAGCTATTTCGTGTCAGTTTCCACAACACGAAGCGGCTTACGAGGTCTTCTAACAACTGGATCAACTTCTAAATCTTCATAGCTATCAGCAGAAACCACCGTGTTCGAGTCGTGCACATACTTCTGTAGATAAGATACATGAAAAACATTGTGCACACCCGCCATCTTTTCTGGTAACTCCAATCTATAGGCGAGCTTTCCAATTCGCTCGATGATCGGGAAGGGTCCAACAAATCTTGGAGTCAATTTTCCTTTCTTCCCGAATCGAATAACATTCTTCAGAGGAGAAATCTTCACAAAGACCGTATCACCTACGTTGAATTCCAAATCCTTACGACGCTTATCGGCATAGCTTTTCTGACGATCTTGGGCTGCCTTCATTCGTCGCCGAATGATCTCTATACAATCCGAAGCCTGTCGAATCATCTCTGGCCCAAGTATCAGCTTTTCTCCAGTTTCTAACCAACATGTCGGAGAGTTACACGGTCTTCCATACAGTGCCTCAGATGGTGCCATACCAATACTTGACTGGTAACTGTTATTATATGCATATTCCACCAAATGAAGATGATCTTCCCATGATCCTCCGAAGTCCAAAACACACGCTCTGAGGAGATCTTCCAAAACTCGGTTGATTCTCTCGGTCTGACCATCTGTTTGAGGGTGATAAGCTGTACTCAAACACAACTCGGTTCCCAAAACTTCCTGGAAGCTCTTCCAAAATCCACTAGTGAACAATGGGTCTCGATCGCTCACTATACTCTTCGGAATACCATGGAATCGAACTATCCACTTAACATACAACTCAGCCAACTTCGATGCAGTCCTAGTTGATCGGACAGGAATGAATCTTGCACTCTTAGTCAAACGATCTACAATGACCCAAATCCCTTCATTCCCTGCCCTGGTTCTTGGTAGACCATCGATAAAATCCATCGATATCTGCTCCCACTTCCATGTAGGAACCTCTAATGGCTGAAGCAATCCACTGGGCTTCTTCTGCTCGGCTTTTACCAACTGGCAGTTCATACATTTGGAAATAAAATTTCCAACATCCTTCTTCATACCTTCCCAGTAGTAGGTTCTCTTCATATCCCGATACATCTTATTTCCACCTGGATGAATTGTCAACTTCGAGTGATGACTTTCCCTCAGAACTTCATCTCTCAATTCATCTATATCGGGAACAACTAGTCGTCCTTGTTTCCGAAGCCAACCCTCTCGATCGACTTCGAATCCTTTATCCTTCTCTGGATCCAATTCGGATTTCAAATCACGGATAATCTTGACAAGCTTATCGTCTTGCTTTTGGCTCTCACCAATTCTCTCCATAAGAGTAGGTCTTATCGATAAGTTTGCCAACATCTCAGGTTCCAATTCACATCTAGGCCTGAAGTCAAATCCAGCCAAATACTCAAGGATCTTCCATTCTGAAAACATGGCTCCCAATCCTGCATGTCTTCGACTTAACGCATCAGCCACTACGTTACCCTTTCCCGGAGTATAGGCTATATCAAAATCATATGATGCCAAAAACTCTAGCCATCGTTGCTGCCGAAGATTCAAATCCTTTTGGGAGAAAAGATACTTCAATGACTTATGATCCGTAAACAACTAGAATCGAAATCCCAATAGATAATGTCTCCACATCTTCAGAGCAAAAACAATCGCTGCTAACTCCAAATCATGAGTCGGGTAATTCCTTTCATGCGGCTTCAGTTGTCGACTTGCATACGCAACAACTTTATCCTTTTGCATCAGCACTGCTCCAAGTCCAGTACTCATGCATCGGTGTAAACCACCATCTCATCATTCCCACTTGGAATAGTCAAAACAGGAGCACTTGTCAGTCGCTCTTTCAGGATTCCAAAAGCTTGCTCACACTTATCATCCCATCTGAACACTTGGTTCTTTTTCGTCAATCCTGTTAACGGTGCATCTATCTTGGAAAAGTCTTTGATAAATCGACGATAATATCCTGCTAATCCAAGAAAACTCCTCACATCAGATGCATTCTTAGGTCTAACCCAATCCTGGATTGTTGCCACCTTGGCGGGATTAACCGCTATTCCATTTCCAGAGATAACATGGCCTAAGAACCTCACTTCACTCTTCCAGAAGTGACACTTCGAAAACTTAGCCTTCAGCTGATGTTTCCGCAAGATTTCCAAAACAATACACAAGTGCGTCTTGTGCTCTTCTTCATTTCTGGAATAAATCAGAATATCATCCACGAACACAAGTATGAACTTGTTCAACTGATCTCTGAACACTCTATTCATAAGATCTACAAAATATGCTGGTGCATTGGTCAAACCAAACGGCATTACCAGCCACTCATAAAAACCGGATGGTGTCCTGAAAGCAATCTTCGGCACACTATCCTTCGCCACTCTTAACTGGTGAAATCCCGTTCCCAAATCCATCTGAGAAAACACCTTAGCTTCGTGAAGCTGGTCAAACAAGTCATCTATTCTCGGCAACGGATACTTGTTCTTCTTAGTCGCTTTATTCAGCTCACGATAATCCACACACAACCTCAACGATCCATCCGCTTTGGTTGCGAACACAACTGGTGCACCCCATTCGGGCACACTTCGCCGAATGAATCCTTTATGTAAAAGGTCATCAACCTGCACCTTCAACTCTTGTTGTTCTCTAGGCGCCATACGCCTAAGAGGCATCACAACGGGTCTGGCTCCCTCAACTAGATTGATACGAAACTCGATCTCCCTATGCGGCGGTAATCCTTTGACTTCGTCAAAGACATCCTCAAATCCATTCACAACCGGCATTGATGACAGTCCATCCCGTGGAACAACCAGCGAATACATGAAGCTCATGAAGACGCCTTCTTCATGCTTACATCGTATCACAACCTTTCGCCCTTCCACATTCCCGACTGTCACCTCCAGTTTCTCACAATCAACCTTTGCCGCATACTTCCTAAGCCAGTCCATACCCAAAATAATTCCGAACCCCGCAAAGTTCAGAACAAAGCAATCACAAACAAAAGAGCAATCATGACTCGATACAACTAGACCACGACATATCATACACAAACAAGACGAACCCCCAACTGGATTAGTCACAACCAATGGTCTATCAACCATATCCGGTTCCAAACCCAACCAGCCTACAAGATCATTACAAACAAACGAATGCGACGTCCTAGTATCAAATAACACTCTTACTGGAACACCACACATGGAAAGAGTACCTTGAACCACCACACTCTTCCCCTTCTCTTCAGCAGTAGGAGCTTTCAAAGACGACGGAATAGCCCCCAAAGCATAAGCTTGCACAATCTGTTTGTCCTTCCTCGGTTCTGGACAATCCTTCCTGAAATGCCCTGGCTGGTTGCAGTTGTGGCATTTCGCCGGCGCCTTTGGATTCTTACAATCCCTGGAGAGATGGCCCTTATGCTGGCAATTGTAGCAAGTCACTTCGCCCTTCGGCTTCTTCTGGCCATCCTTACCCTTCTGTTGCTGCTGCTTCCTCTTCTTGTTTCCACCCTGCTGTGGCTTAGACCCTTCCTTGGTTACAGCAACAACAGATCCTTCTTTAGGAAACAGATTCTCATGCCTGAGAGCTTTCTCCACAAGCTTCTCAAATGGGTCATCCAAATGATCCACCAACTGCCTCCCAAGATAAGTGTCCAAGCCTGTCACAAACTTCTCATTCTTCCGATAAGGGGAGTCAATATACGACCGAGCATACTTGGAAAGAGCTTCAAACTCAGAAACATACTCAAGAACTGGTCTTCCACCTTGCTTGAGTTCCACAAACTTCTTAAACAGAACAGATTTTTGAGCCGTAGAGATGAACTTGGCTTCAAATCTGACTTGGAATTGTTCCCAAGTAATCTCTTCCTCTGGAGTATCAATGGTGATAGAGTTCCACCAATCCGAAGCTCTCCCTTGAAGCTACCTTGATGCAAACTTCCTCTTAGTTGCATCCTCAATTCCCAAATCACCAAAGATCCTTCTACAAGCATCTATCCATCTCTAGACTTCTATGGTTGATTCTGTTCCCAAGAAAACCTTTCCTCCAAGAGCAGTATAATCTTTACACAACTTAGAAAATCCACTGGTCTTGGAGCTTGAACTTGAACCCAAACTTCTACTGATGGTCCTGAAGTTTGTATCCTTCTCATGATTGAAGTCATCATAGCTTCAAACATCGCAGCATAATCAGTAGCTCCCCCAACAGCACAGCTTTCCCTAGCAGCTTGTCTCTCACTTCGACTCATCCTTAATATCTACACAAAGGAATGATTTACAACACCTTGAGAAACAACTACATAAGGAGTTCAAATCCTTCTAAACTACTATATTATATATAGTAATCATCCATCAAAATACAATTACGTCTCTCATACGTAATTACGTCAGCGAGCGTTGGCTAAAATCGATTAACCAAAGCTCTGATACCAAATGTGACGACCGCCCATGACTCCCGCACAAAAACAAGGGAATGGTGCGCTGAAAGGTGTGCCAGGAAGCCACGGACGATAGTCAGGGTAAGATAAAACAGAAAACTCTATCGTATTACTCACAGCGCATGGACAAAATACAATAGAAGTATACATAGTGAAGCTCTATAGAATAGGAGTCTCATCATATAAACTCATAATAGTTTTATACAATCATCTGAATAGTCAATACATTAAGCCTCACTACATAACACTCAGAGTATCAAAGCAAACAGCGGAACATCCAGTACATATAGTAAGAAGACAATATGCAAAAGCCTCCAGCTCGTCTTCGTCATCAACAACGTTGGTAGCCAAGAACAGCACCTGTCACCTGCTACCTAGTCTGCCCATCCCAACATGGATGAACAGCCCAAGGTAATAAGAGTTAAACATAAAACCTTGAGTCAGACAAAAGTCTTAGTGAGCAGTAAATCAGCTATCAAACATACCAAAAGAGCATAAAGGGTAAAAGGAATAGGAACCCAACCATCCCACTCCACCTCTTTCTACAGTGATAGCCCCCAGACACACTAAGCAGAAGTAAACATAGCAACTCAGACATTCAAAGCAAAGTAATTATCACTCGAGTCAAGGTCGGTGTTTTCCAAGTACAAACCCCCAAGGCCTAAACCAAGATCAGATAAGCATTCTGAAAAACATCGCTCTTGACCCAAGCGACGATACAACCAAACATCCAAACATCCATAACTCTGGCTATCACTGTTATCATTTCCTTGATTTCACCGTTAATTGAATGACCACCTGCCAAGGGCTAATGGTAACCCCGGTTCTAGACATAACTCCACACGTCGTCGCAGCCCGTGCCTAGGACTTTCGAATCTGCCCAGAGTACTAGCACGTCATCGTGACCCGTGCTTGGAACGTCATCGTGACCCGTCCCAACGTACACTTTCTTTGAGCATTCCAGAACCTTCGACAATGATGAAATCTCAGCCTTCTAGTCGTCATCCTCGATGACTATTCCCATACTAGCTCAAGCACCTCTCAAGCTAACCATTATCCACAAACCCAGACCACAACACCGAGTTATCAACGTGCTTGGGATGATCCCGTCTGGATTAAACCAAGGCTTTCTCACATCATGCTTTGCTTCATCACATCATAGCAAAGTCCCATCTCAACGTCATGGTTTGCCTCATCGCATCATGGCAAAGTCCCATCTCAACGTCATCATCAAATCTATTCATATGAGCTCCAACATCCACTTCATATGCCACAAGCAGCTTTCCTTATTCAAGAGCCTTTCCACTTAGCTTTTGAATCATCTTCGACCAACTTGTCCAAATCAAGTTATCAATCAACTAATCCATCAAATCAAACATTAATCCAAGTAATCAATCATTCAAACAAGATCTAAATAAACAATTACAACAATAATGGCAATTTTGTAAATAAAGAGTCCAAATCTAACATGCATTCTAACAAGCATGAATTATGAACAATATCTCTACAACTTGATGAATGAACTTGCATAAGTGAACATGTAGTAAAATAGATGTCAAATCATCATGAACAATAGATCTACATGCAGACTTAAGAAAAATGCACGAAATCACTCTCTTTAACACATAAACAAACCACCGATCCAATATACTCCTTTGGGTCCGTGTGAGAGATAAACACCATTCACCGAATCACCTAAACACCTCAAAAACAACCAACTCCAGATCTGGACAGCAAAGAATCAAGCTTGATCCTCCAAAGCTCCGCTTCAAACGATGAAATCTCTCTTCAATGGATGGAGATCTTCAACTTTGGCTCTTGGAACTTCGATTTGATCTTCAATTTAGATGGAAGGAATCACTAGATTAGAGTGGATAAAAGAAGTGAAGAAGTGTTGTAGTCGAGCTCTCAAAATGGCAGCACTTCGTCGCTTCAAAATCCGGTGCCAAAAAGTGAACCAAACCCCTCTATTTATAGGCTGATTCCTTAACCCGTACCCCCTTAAGTCGGTCACGACTCATCACACCTATAAATCATCCACGACTTAACAGCCCACAGCCTATGACTCAATACACATGCCGACCTAACGACTCCAGTCCCACGCGACTCAACGGCTCATGCCTTAACACGGCTCAACACAAACACAGCTCAACACGGCTCACAGCTCACGACTTAACCCTTGCCGACCCAACCAACTCAACTACCTACGACTTAGCGACTTAGCAATCCTACGACCCAACGACCTAACCTTATACATGACCTAACACCCACACACGACCTAAGCCTTGACTCCTTAAGTCGCTAACCACTAGGTCGTAACTCCCTCCTCAAGCCGTTAGTCCCTTAGGTTGGTCCAATCCAATAACTCGCTAACCCCTAAGTCGTTAGCTCCACTAAGTCGGTCAATCCCTTAACTCAGCAACCATCCTTAAACCGATAACTCCTATAAGTCGCTACCTACCTTAGGTCGGCCACACCTTAACTCGGCCAAACCCTTAAGTCATCTATGCTCCTTAAGTCGGCCAAGAAATAAGCTTCCATACGACTCAACCTCAACACGACTTATCTCCTACACGACTCAAGCTCCAAATGACTTAAACTCTGAACGACTTAACAATTCTAACAACCCAATGCCAACAGTTCCACGATCTTTTGATCCGTAAAAATACGGGTCATTACAAAAGACCTGATTGGTAGAACAATGGAAGTCTATGTGAATGACATGCTCCAAAAGTCACGACAGTCAAACTACCATATTTGAGGCTTAGTGGAGATGTTTGATATACTCAGGTATTATGTAATGAAAATCAATCCATTGAAATGTTCCTTCGATGTTGCGTTAGGAAAGTTTTTGGGTTTTATTGTCAATGCACGAGGAATCGAAGCCAACCCCAAAAAGATTCAGGCTATTCAAGACATATAGGCGCCCAGGACTATAAAGCAAGTAAAAAGCCTGAATGGAAAAGTCACCCCGTTGGGTTGATTTATATCCAAAGCGACCGACAAGTGTATTACTTTCTTCGATGTGATAAGGAAAGGGAATAATTTTTTTTAATGGATTCCGAACTGTGAGGATGCTTTACGAGCTCTGGTGACACACTTGGAGAGGCCCTCGGTTCTGTCAAGGCCTGTAGATCATGAGGAGTTCTATGTTTATTTGGCTGTATCTCAGCATGCCATCAGTGCGGCTTTGATTCATGATGAGGATCGAATTCAAAAGCCAGTATACTATGTTAGTAAGCATTTAACGGGGGTAGAGAGAAATTACCCTAAGATTAAGAAGCTAGCCTACTGCCTGGTGATCGCATCACGCTAGCTCTGTCCGTACTTTCAGGCACATCCGGTCAGTGTTTATACCGATCAACGTCTACGGCAGGTGCTCCAGCGACCAGAGACTTCTGGAAGGTTACTTAAATGGAACATTGAGCTGAGTCAATTCGACATTACTTACCTGCCATAGAGGGCTATCCAAAGGAAAGCGCTAGCAGATTTCATTGTAGAATTCACCATATCAAACGAGCCAAGTAGTGGCGACGTAGTTCCCGCCATTCGATGGAAGCTATACACCGATGGAGCATCTAACGACCATTGTTCTAGGGCTGGTGTTATTCTTATGACTCCTGAGAAACGATTGATTTGTTATGTTTTGAAACTTGGTTATCCCGCTATGAACAATGAGGCAGAGTATGAAGCGTTGATTGCTAGCTTGAAACTTACCAAGGAACTTGGAGTAAAATTGGTTGAAATCTTTTGTGACTCACAATTGGTGGTGTACCAAATATAGGGAGACTATCAGGCAAAGGGGCAAAGGCTTGCCCCATACCTTGCTCGGGTTCAAGAACTGTTGGCGGACCTTGAATATTATGATATTTCGCATATTCTGCATGAACAAAATGGGGAATCCGACTCATTAGCTAAATTTGCAATTACTGGTGATGCATAATAGATGGGCTTGGTTCCCTCGAACCTTACATGCCTTGAGTATGGATAATATGGAAGTAGATTTTATGTTAAGTACGAAAACTAAAAGGGAGTCATGGATGACCCCATTAATAAAATACCTGCTATATGGAACCTTACCCGATAGAAAGAACGAGAGACGACAAAACATTTGCAAGGCCTCGTGGAATATAATGCAGGATAGAATAATGTATCGGAAAGGATTTTCAGTTCCCTTACTCAAGTGCATCGCCCACGATGAGATAAAGCTGGTCTTAAAAGAAGTTCATGAAGGAGAATGCAGTGACTATACTGGGGGGCCGACGCTTGCCAAAAAGATCCTCCACTATGGATACTATTGGCCAACCGTGAATCAGGATGCCACAGACTATGTAAGGAGATGCGACAAATGTCAAAAGTACGCAAAGATCCTGAGAGCACTGCCGACGAAACTCACACAAATGGTTAGTCCATGGCCATTTGCAATATGGAGGATCGATATAATCGGCTCCTTGCCAATCTCCAAAGTTGGTGCGAAATATGCAATTGTCGTGGTCGATTATTTCACCAAGTGGGCAGAAGCGGAGCCTTAGGTACGATCACCACCAAAAAGGTCATTAATTTTGTTGTGTGAAACATTATAGGCCGCTTTGGCCTCTCACGAACTATCATTACTGACAACATAACTCAATTTGAGAGTAGAGAGTTCAAAGAATTCTGCCAAAAATATTGCATTGAGAAAAGGTTTGCAGCAGTCGCTCATCCCAAAGCAAATGGACAAGTTGAAGCCGTAAATAAGATAATCAAGTCCATATTGAAAAAGCGTTTGGAGAAGGCTAGAGGCAAGTGGGTGGATGAACTTTTTACAGCACTCTAGGCCTACAGAACCACCCACAAGTCCGCGACTGGCCACACTCTATTCACCTTGGCGTATGGAACTGAAGCTGTTATATCGGTGGAACTTGAAGTTTCCTTTCACCGGGTGACTCATTATGATCCTAGGATGAATTGGGATCTCTTACTGGAATCGTTGGACTTTGTCGACGAGAAATGCAGAGAAGCCGATTTAAGGGTGGCTGCATATCGGCACCGAGTCATTCGATATTATATTGAAAAAGTTCGACTGAAAACCTTCAATGTGGGTGACCTAGTTTTGAAGCGTGTTTTTCCAGGCCATCGTATATGAATCCCATATGGGAATGTCCTTTCGTCATCGAACATAAGCTTGGAGAAGAAACCTTCAGGCTAGCGACTGTTGATGGTGTGACACTCCCCAGAGCATGAAATAGCCAGTATTTGTGCCATTGTTACACTTAGTCCATTTCTTTTGCATTTTAGTAGCAATTGTTCCAGTAAATGTTTCTTTTGTTGTTGTTCTCGGTTTCCGACATGTAATAAGAAAATTTAGTTTGTCATTATTTTCTACAATCAATAAGGGCTTGAAGCTGTTTTCATATGAGCTATTAGTGTTTTGTATTTTTTAATTTCATGGCAAAATAGAATTGCATTAATCTGTCTGGCGTATGAACGTACGCACAAAACTAAAAGTCGATCGGCTAATGATTCGAAAATCTCTAAGTCCTCGGAGCGTGGACTAGAGTATTCTGAGTCCCCGGAGTGTGGACTAGAGTATAAACGATTCGAAAATCTCTAAGTCTTCGGAGCGCGGATTAGAGTACTCTGAGTCCTCGGAGTGCGGACCGGAGTATAAACAATTCAAAAAATCTCTAAGTCCTTTGAGGGCGGACTAGAGTACTCCGGGTCCCTAGAGTGCAGACCAGAGTATAAATGATTCAAAAATCACTAAGTCCCCGGAGCGCAGACTAGAGTACTCTGGGTCCCTGGTGTGCGGACCAGATTATAAATGATTCAAAAAATCTCTAAGTCGCCGGAGTGTGGACTAGAGTACTCGGAGTCTCCGGAGTGCGGATTAGAGTATAAACGATTCAAAAATCTCTAAGTCTTCGAAGCGCGGACTAGAGTACTCGGAGTCCTCGGAGTGCGGACTAGAGTATAAACGATTCAAAAATATCTTAGTTCCCGAAGCGCGGAATAGAGTACTCGGAGTCCTCGGAGTGCGGACTAGAGTATAAACGATTCAAAATCCTCTAAGTCCCCGGAGCGTGGACTAGAGTACTACGAGTCCCGAAGTGCGGACTAGAGTATAAGCGATTCAAAAAATCTCTAGGTCCCCAAAGCGTGGACTTGAGTACTCCGAGTCCTCGAAGTGTGGACTAGAGTATAAACGATTCAACAAATCTCTAAGTCCCCGCAGTGCGGGCTTGGGTATAAATAATTCAAAAATCTCCAAGTCATGAGAAAGCGGACTGGAGCTTACGTAACTTACAAGACTCTGAATCTCAATTACAAGTTAGGTGATAAGCTAAATAATGAGAGTCTGTGAATACAAAAGAAATAAAATTGTAATTACTGATAAAAAAATTAAGTTCCATTACAACTTCTCCGAAGTCCGAAGCCAGAGTCTATCCACGATGACTATAAAAAAAAGAAACAACTACATGATTTAGGTTTATTTAAGCTGAGCGAGGTATGACCAGAAGATGGCTACGTCTTTGACTTTTTCTCCTTCTTCAGTTTCTTCGAAGGCTCCTCAGCCGAACGTTTTCTCCTAGACCCCTTTCTTTCCAACAAGGTGGTATCCGAGGAAGGAAGTGGGACCTCCAAAGGTGTGGTCCCACCGGGGAGATTGACCTTTAAGGGCCTATTTAGAGGGTCATCGAGTTCCACCACCTGAGGTTCAATCTTAACTTCGGTTTTCTTTTTCTCTACTTCCTTGATTATATCCTTCATGCTAAGCTTCGAAGTATGTTTGAAAGTGCCTGTCATTTTGACCTCGTTATATTCATCCACGGGTGAGGGATTCTCAAGTTTATCCTCATCTAGTGCCCAAATCACTTGAGCATTAGGTCCACGGGTGTCCCTAGTGTGAAGTGCCTCTACCACTTTCTCTTCCCCCTTCGTGGCAACATCGCTCCTTGGAATCAGTTTGGGATCAGAATGGCCTACATGAAGTCATGAAAGATAAATGTTAGAATACATCTGTTACTCGCCAAAAGCAATGGTTTCTTGAACTTTAGAAGGAAAAACTACATACCGGCTTCCAGTTGACTCTCAGCCGTCTTGGGAGTATCACCCTCCAGAATAAGAGATAGAATGTGAATACCAAGCCCGGGCTTCTTCGGGTCATAACCAACATGCTGCTCTGGAGGCCCAAGTGACGAGCCATCGGCCGACTGAACGGGAGGAGGAACTGAGGATTCGGTGCCGGACAGGCCAGCAATGCCATCCTTACCCTTTGATGATAAGAAGTCTCTTTCAAAGAGGGCTTTGGCCGTGGATAAGTCTGAAGGCTCGTTTCCTCAAAGCACCTCCCTCACAAGTGCTTCTTTATCAACCTCTTCGATACCCAGCTCAACTCTTTTAATTTTTGTCAAAGTATCCCACGCTTCGACCAATGATTCGAGGTAACCATCGCCTAGAAAAGATAGGTCATGGTTCATGAGAACTTGTGCATTATACTCGACAATGAGCGGATCAAATAAGCACTTAATATCTTCTCTGCTGGCCTCAGTAGCTGCCTTAAGATGAGAGTCGACTTCTGTGAGCGCCATTTTCTTACCCTCCTCGCGAGCTGCCTCCTTTAGCACTTCAACCTTGGAAAGTTCCTCATCGAGTTTTGTCTTTAGGAGTCATGTTGCAACAACTTCATTGCCATATCGTTCTGACTCTTCCTGCACAGCAATTTTCTCTTTTTTCTCTTTGAAGAGCAGCTCATCCAGCTCTTTAACCCGTCAAGCAAGAATAACTTTCTCTTTTTGAGCTAGAGCACATCTGCGTTGGATTGCTTCGTCTATTTCTTACTTGTGATTGGACTCCAAGCGACTAACTGCCTCGGCCGTATTTTTAGCATTTTTCTATGCGGCCTCAGTTGATATTTCTATGAGGATAGCTCTCCATCCTAGGCTTTAATGATATCTTTGTCATGAATGGCTTCGCGTTTCAGGCGATCAATTTCGTGTTGATGTTCCATGGAAACCATTGAAACTTTCCCCACCAAGTGTACGAACGCATCATGCTGAACATAAACATCGTTGTTGCAGGCAATGGCGCTTTGTTTGACATGTCCGGGGATATGATGAATCGTAGGGAGAAATTTCAATCCATCGAAGCATATCTCTGGGAATGTAGCCTTAAGCTCAGCTAATTTTTCTGCTGTCGATGGATCGTGTGCGGAGGCTGGAGGAGTCTGCCAAGCCGGAGTCATAGATTTCCTATAGGGCTCATGGGATTGCTTAGTACTCAAAGAGCCAGAATGTTGGTTGCGAGGAACTTCAGAATGAGATCTCTTTTGAGCATTCTTCTCCCTACTATGCTCCGGTGACGGGGAGGATCACTTGGATATGAAGAATGGCAATAAGTTCTCCTTCTAGAAGATGACGACTCTTTGGGATGATAATCTCAGTCACCACCGTCATCCCTGATCCGGAGTCCCTGCTGGAATGATAAAAGACGAAAGATCTACGAAGGCGGTCAATGCCATGTGTGCGCCCATGTCGCCTGCACATAAAGCCAAACGAGAACAAGTTAGTAGGAATCAAGCGATGAGTGAAATTCAAATGTGAAGTGGAGTGTAAGTGTTTGTGTGTGTCCTAGTGTATCCCCCACGATGAACCAGTGTTTTTCGCTTTACTTATTGGAGTTTTCTATCCTTGATGACGAGCCTGAACACCTTTATCACTTCTCGCGGGCGAATTAAGTTCCATAGCCTCAGGGTTATTGTAGTCGTAATTTAGTATGTCGTCAGGGATGGTCAGGTCAGATAGACCCTTTAGTGAACCCTTTAATTTTGAGGAGATGACTTCTTCTCAATTGGATTTATTGTAACCTGTGAGGTTCCGCCCACTATTTTCTTTTATAGCTTATAAGCTAGACTCTTTTTCCTCTTTGAAGGGGGAGGCAGTTCGTCGATGTCTGGTGCATTAGCTACTAGAGCAAAGTCGAAACTTATATTCTCGTCAATCGCTTCTGGCACCTTGGTTTCTTTGATTTCACCATCCTGAGTTGTATCGGGGGCCCTTCCTACAGGGGCAGTGAAGGTTCGGCCTGCTCTTTTCCTTTTTCCACAGCGGATCAGGTTGTTGTAGCGCCGATTGGAAGGCTAGTTCGACGGCCATCCTCCAATAATCCAAACTTCGAAAGCGGTTCATTGGAAATAACAGATTTAATGTCCCGGTCTCTCATGAGAATAGCTCGAATGGCCTCGATGGCCTCAGAATACCCAACACCTTCAGGTCGTGGGCGGATATCTATAAGAGTCGAAAAAAGTTCAGAAAGGATGCACTTCGAGCCTTAGACAAATATTAGTCTAAAAATGAAACTTACTCCCTTCCAGCCATCTTCCCGCAAAACCCGGGGGGGGGGGCAGCATACGTAAAACCACTCTTGTTTATACTGAGAAAATTTACTCCACGCACCCATCAGAATCTAGCATTTGGAGTTTGGCTCGAGAAATATAAAGGATGTATTATCGAAACGTCTCTTGAAGTAATAAATATAACGGATGTCCTCGGGAGTAGGGAGTCTGAATAAGGTGCTCATAAAAAGGATGCGGGTACCATGAATAAACACATGGCTATTAGAGTGTGGCTGTGCTAGAGCAATCCCAATATAGCGCAACACTTCAGGGAGGAATGAATTTGAAGGTGGCACACTTCCGGCCTAGCACATAAATTTGTTGCATGCAGTATATCAAACTGGGGACAGGTGAGGCCGATCTTGTCCTGACGGAACCAAAACGTCATCAAAGGGGATTCCATGAATTGAGCACAACCGAGGAAGAGCGGCTTCACCTATTTTTAAGGCTTCTCAATAAATGGGGTTATCCAGAATGATAGATCCGTCTACGGCATCAGGAGCAGGGCCTGAAACTACGACAAGTGGATCCAGAATGCCAGCTGTGGAGGTTGATGGTGGATTCAAGGTTCCCACTACCTCCTGCCGAGAACATAGCTCAGGCTTGTCAGAAATAGTGGCAGAGCTTGATTTTTTGGACCTCTTCATCAAGCTTTTAGTATGGATAGATACCTGTTCAAACTATACTTGAAAGACAATCGATATCAGATATAACGACTGTGTATTTTCCCATGTGGTGTGTGAACTAGTGCGACGACTCAAACATGAGTGCAGAGAAGCTAAAGTTTTAAACACAAGTGTGGTGTAATAGAACTTTAAGTTGTTGTCCTTGGAGATCGTCATCACTGATCGTCTCCAGCGGTTTATCATATGACCGGCAGTAGAAGTCATGAAATCAAACATTGGCATTACAGAGTGTGGAGGCCGTTATTCGCATTTATTGGGTTAAATTTGCATTTAAGATTGTTCAAACTATGGGTAGTTAGTTCAAATTGGGTCCATTGGCTTGTATGCTTTATTACTTGTCATTGTCCATTATGCTATGCTTGGTTGTGGAGGTAAGTTGTCCAAATGTATGCTATGTTCAAGGTAAGGTTATTTTAGTTGCCAATGCAGATCACGATTCCCAATACCGGCCATCTTTCTAAACCAAAATACCATGCCACACTATCCCGTTCGGTATCGACCCACTCTCCTCCAAACTACAGAACAACCCTTTAAATCTATACCGACCTATTCACTCTCTATCTCCTTCCCTAATTACCGACCCAGCCTCTCAAAGAGAAAAAGTGTATATATGAATATATTCATTTGCACATATAATGTTAGGAAAATCCACCATAATTCGACCTTCGAGAGGTTGCATACACCCAGCTTTTGAAAAGTTAAAAACAGGATTTGAACGACAGGTGATTATCATTCTGAATGAGATAGCTTCTGAAAGCAAGGATTGATTGCTGATTCAAAGCGCATCGTGTTGATTCATATGACGTAGTTTAGGGGGGGCAAATTTTACCCGAATACGTGACCCGGCCACAAGGCGATAGTTGCAGAGGCTATGATCAGATAACTTGAGTCATGATAGGACTTGAAGTGTGAGGCTCGATGTGACTTCGTCGGCATGTATATGTGGTTCAGTGATGGACGTTCGACCTGCTTGGGTCGGTCTGAGCCATTCGGTCAAGATATTCAAGGAGAGGTGGCTCGGCATGAATGGCTCGGTAAGGATGATTTGGCATGAAGTGGTTTGGCCTAGGTAGCTCGGTATAACTGTGGTTCGGCATGCATGTGTGCCCGACATTTTATGGGTCGGCCTCAGAAAGATGCGTTCATCTGGCCCGGTGCTTAATGGTTCAACCTTAGGGGGATTGTTTCAAGTGGATCGGCCATGTTGGTCCGGCCTCGGCGGGTCGGTTAAGCTAAATGAAGTAGAAGTGGTTCGGCCATAGTAGCTAGGTCAGGGTGATATGACTGGCATTATTTTGCTTCGACTCAAACCACCACTTGCTTAGTTACGTGAGAACAAACTTCAAGTCACTCGCAAGAAAACCTGAGCTCGGTCGAAGTGGGTCGGCGACCACTGTTCGGCATTGGAGGGTCGGTGTCCTTAGGGTCGGTGTACAGGAGTTGTCAGCTGTGGGCCGAAATGTCTTGATCATGGGCCGGCGCAGGAGAACCAGCCTATCTTCGTCTATAAATAGAGGAGCGGGGTTACAGTTGAAGGGACCTTTTTTCGAGAACTCCATAGATACCCTGCTATTTTTTTGGTACTCACTTTTTTTCTGTTCAAACTTGCATGCAAGTTGTTTGTTTACGGATTGTATCTATACTCAAGTATTTGGAAAAGTAATAAAGATCATATTCAAGTGGACGTAGGAAATTACGCTGAACCATTATAAATCTGGTATTTCCTTTTTCTGTTAATTTTTGCATTTAATTGCGTTATTTCTCTTTTTTAATTTACTTTCTTCATTAATCTCTCTACACAACTCTATTCAAGGGTGTCAGTGACCAATTTTGGTGCTAACAATAATATAAAAGTAATATTAAAAACTCAGTATAGATGTATTTTTGAAATTTAAAGCTATAATATTAAAACGGGGAGATAGTTTAAAAACAAGATATGATTTTTAAATCAAAATATAAAAGATGGTAAGAATAGTTTATGGCTAAACTATTCAAATAGAGTGAGATGACTTTTAAAAAGATAGTTTTCGGAAAAATAGTTAAAATAAATCATTTTGAAAATTTCGTGGATTCCATTACACTAGAGAAGGTCATGGGTTCCATCCCACTAAAGAGGTTGTGGGTTCCATTCCACTATTAAAGCGAGAAGATGGATTTCATTCCATAATTAAAATCCGAATAATGATTTTTGTGCTATTATGAAGTTTTAACATAAATCTAAACACTACTACTTATCTTGATATCTTGAACTCTTGAAATATTGAAATCTTGAACTCTTGATATCTTGACTCTTGATACTCATGAGTCTTCCATCTTGGTTTCTTCAATCTTGAATTCGTCAGTCTTTAATTTCTATACTCGGTCTTGAATCTTTATAATGTACGGTCTTCATTCTCAGTACCTATATATATATATATATCCTGCATATACATATATATGTAGACAAAGATTTTGGTATTTATATTTCGTAACAATTCCTAAGGTTGTTGTCCTCAAAACAATCATCTCAAGAACTAACAATCTCCCCCTTTTTGATAATGACACCTTTGTTTATAAAATCTACTCCACAAAACTCTGATTCTACTCAAACTCCCCATACTCCAACAACTCTCCCTTAACCTACTAACTTCCCTTTAATCTAAGACTATCTAACTTATTTTATAATTCTCCCCCTTTATCATCAACAAAAACTAATCCTAAACTACATAACTCCCATAAATCTTCTACTATAGCACTATATAAGACAATAATATAGTATAGTAGAATATAAATGAGATAGATAATAATATGAGTAAAATATAGTAAGGTAATTGTGAGAGATATGAAAATTTCAAACATAATCAATCGATTTATTTATCAAACCACACCATTTCAATCATATATTACATACCATGTTCAAATCAATTCAAACAATTCAAATTAAGTCAAATCAAACCAAATCAAATCAATGTAGATCAAACCAATCAAACATTCATACATTCAAAAATTTAAGCGAACAATTTCAACCAATGTAATTTAAATGCGTACCTATTTTTAGATCCATATTTCCGAGATCATCAGATTCGTGAATAGCAATAAAGCACATATTTGAATTTTTCGTCTCTTGATCTTCATCACTTATGGATGAGTCTGAATCGTCTAGTGTAGTAGTATACGCTCTCTTCCTTTTCTTTGACGAATCATTACTTGGAGGAAATTTCTGCTTATCCGGATGCTGATAATCTCTTTTTAAGTTGCCTGGCTCATCACAATTGTAGCATCTGACGTTGTTGAGAGTCTCATTATTATTTCCAAAATTCTTGTGATAATTTTTTGTTGTTGTTCATCTTTTTGTATTTCAAAAACTTTCTAAAATTCCTTGTCATCAAGGCTATTTCTTCATCGTCGTCACTGTTTGAGTCCAAACTGTCACGACCGAAATCCAACATTCAAAAATCGACATCAAATACCTCACTTGTATTCGACTGCCGGAGATTCAAACGTTGAACACCAGTTCGGATAGAGCTTATAACAACATTAGATGAAAATACACAGCGGAAAGAAAATGAATATCATTAATCATAGCATAGATACAACATCATCTCAATGTTTGATTACAAAAAATAACCACCATCATCAGAGTGATACATATATGATACAACAACAAAATGATAACTTCACAGCGGAACACAAACAACAGGGATTCATATAGTTTTCCATCATACTTCAACTTCAATAAAGTCTACCGAAACTCCTAAACACCTTTTAGATCCAAAAGACTTCAAAAGATCTCCAAGCCAAAGTCTTCCAAATCCAATAGCTTCCAACAGACTTCTACTATTCAAGCTAGCTTCAAAACACATATAACATGCTTTTAGGTTGCCCGTGTGGAAATTATGGGCACCCAGAGTTTAGGAAGGGAACAATAAACTCCGGGTCAGTCATGAGATTGGTACGAGTAAACAAAAATATTTGTTTGTACAAAAACAGTTTATAAAAGAAATGCGATATGCTTTTGGAAAATGAAACTACCATAAGACCTCCCGCCACGCAGACAATGCAATCGCAGAATTGGAGGAGATTTCTTCTTATGAAAGTCAAACATTCTTGATACGAGAAAATTCTTTGATCTTATTACTAGTGCATAGTGCAAAAAAACATTTCAAAAGTATAATATTAATCTTAGCCATCATAAACATTCGTACTATGCCTACTATAGCTACCATCTAAACAGTGGTGACCAACATAAGTAAATGGCAGGTTATTCAACTAAAAGCGTAAAGGGCTCGTATTGGATGATTAGATTTCCAACAATGGTCAGGCAAAGGAACTTCCTACACCGAATGGGTACGTCTCTGGAGGGATGACCCCAAGAACCTAATCGGATCTCCGCCAACACAAGGCTGGGTTACCTCTTTAACTAGGTAACTACTAACACGAGTATACCATCCCCCGGTCATTACCGACCTTTAACCGAGGCGACTCTTAACCAACAACCACAAAGCAATAAATTTGCAGCAACCACATAAGTCAAGTATCTGGGCTCCATACCATGATACCACTTCTAATCCAGAAGAAAATGGTCATACCCTCAAGGGGCGCTACCCCCAAATAACCTTGCTGCAACAATTCCTGTTTCAACCATTACCGGGTTGTGAGGTTCGACAAAGTCTCGTCCACAAGGCTACGCTTTTCAAAAAATCCATGCTTTGGTCAACAAATGATTAGCAGCACTCAGCATGCCACGCTACCAAGTTGGGAGTATATCACTAATAACCATCAACTACATAACCTCTGAGCTCGTACGTCTCGGAGAAGGGTCTTAAGCTAAGAGAATAAATTCTTCGCCAACAATAGAAATGTATTTGAAAGAAATCATCTTTATATCTCAAAGTGTAATGTCAGACATACAACCATACAAGTTTTTTCTAGCTTCGAACGGAACCGAAGTCACTTCCAAAGAAGACCTTGCAATCCGGGCATCCACAATCCCGATCGGACTCACCATCACATAATGAGATCTTTATACCAGAGCAACTCAATGCATGGTCATTCGATAGTTTATCCTATCGTTCTCGAAGACACCCAGTCTTCACCACCGTCTTCAAATGCTATCCATTTCGTCGTATCACATATTCGAAATGGGTTATATGACACAAAGTCCTCTTCCGGCTAAGCCGAATGGTGAGCGTTTAGTTCAAAAACACGTGGATATATCAATCACAAAGATTCATCATTAATACTCGATGTGGGTTTCGGATAACCAACTGGAATCCGAATCTCTGTCGCATCGAAATTCAAGTTCCGTTTTACGGGTCAATGGGTTTTCACATTCACACAGAAATAAATTCATCACAAATATCACAGCTCAGCACAAAGCAATTCATATCACATAGTATCACAGTCACATATCAAAGATATCAATCCAATACACATCATTCAATAATAATCAATCATCTACAATTAAGATGAATTAATCGTGTGATTTAAATTAACTAACCATATAATTACATTCATTAATTATCTTTAATCAATGATTAATTATCCTTAATTATAAATTAATATCTTAATCACCTTCATTAATTAATTATTCCTTAATTAATTACCTTAATTCATTAATCCTTAATTATAAATTGATTAACCTTTTTAATTAATAATAATTAAATTTAAATAATTATTCTTTAATTATTAAGTAATTATAAATCATTAATTTTTTAATTATCATTAACAATATAAATTATTTTAACTTTTAAGTTAAGAATTTAAAAACATTGGATTAACTTCTTAATCACTTTGTTAAGTTTTTATTTAAAACAAACACTTTTAAAAATATAAGTTTAAAACATCTTAAACTTAATTAATCTAAAATATTTTATTTTAAAACCTTTAATTACATAATAAACGTAACAACAATCATCAATATAAAAAGAATACTTTTAGAAATTAAGTTAACTTAGATTGTTAAAGTTTTTTTTAAAAAAAACTGGAAATTATTAAACCCGAGTTCAACTTCGAGTGTTACCCGAGACCATTTCCTGTTTGCTTCGAGTTTTTCCAAAATCAACCCGTATGCCTTTATTTTTCAAACTTAAATTTTTTTTTGTTTAAGTATTTACCCCGCGCACACATGAATTCACTCGAGCTAAGACTCAAGCCAGCATATGAACCTCCCGAAGGCCACTTCGCGACATCCACCCCTCCTTCCTCTACCAAGCTACCTGATACAAATCAGGCCTCGTGCACATGCACAATCGAAATGGCCACCTTCGGTCGAAGCTCTGGCCATCGACAAGTCAGTGACAACCTTCCCAAAACACCAAACCACCCAGAAGTCAGAAACCACGATGAATTCGCAACCGAGTAGCCTGACCCAACCTGGAACACAAGTTCGACTAACCAATCCTCCTCGTGTCGATGACACAGACCACCAGAGTCCATGCACCCTCGTCCAGAGCTCCTCCTATCAACCATGCACCACCACCAATTGTCCTGGTCTAGTCCGATGCAACGTCGACGTTGTAGTTGGTCAATTTCCGACCAATACCAAACCGTAAGCTCAAACCGTAGATGAACCACGTTTGGGCACCACGATGATCGAAAATTTTTCCAAGCATTTTTCTCAACCTCACCGACCATCATACAAGCTTCAACTTCAATCACGACACCCCTAATGCCAACGATCACCAAAATTCGCCAAAAATCCCAATATCGTTCAATTTCGATTTTCTCGATCGATAATTCATTAAAAATCTCGATTTTTCTTTCAAAAATCATTATCTTCGATGGCATTTCAGATGGTATACCTGATTCTAGGATTTATGATGTTTGAAATTTAACATAATTTGAATTGTGCCTGTATTTTCCAATTTCCAGAAACACTTTAATTTATTTTTGCTTAAACCTATTTTTAAAACTTAAATCATGTTTAAATAAGCAACTTCTGTTTGAATTCTAAAGTCTAATAATGATTGAAGAAGAAGAAATCGAATTTTGAACAAGTTTGTATTCCTGTAAACCTAGAACAGAGGGTTCATGCCTGTAACATGCATAATCATCTTAGCAAACACACATATATCTTTGTATGCATGTAAGAACTTTACAATTTTTACTTCAAAACATGATTCAAACAACAGGTAGAATCCAGATTTAAAAAGTTTACTCGCCTGTGAATTTTGAAAAAAGAGAAGAAGTATGTGTTGTCAAATTTGAAGACTGGAAGAAAGATTTTTATTATTGAACTTTATCTGGGCTTGATCTTGAAGTCCTTGTTTTGCTGAGTTGAATTTTAGTTTTACAGTGCTTGAGTTTGAATTTGTTTAATCACTTGATGACTTTGTTGTGTTGTTTGTTTACAGACTTGGTTGATTGCTTGCGATCTTTTATTTGAATTTCTTTACTGGTTCAAAGATTGAAGAAGCGTTTTTGTTTAGACTTGGTTTGAAATGTTTTCTGGTTTCTTCCTTTTTTCTTTGTTTAGGTTTTAAAATTTTAACAGGCTTTGTCTTCGAAAATGAAGGTAAAAGAACTTAGAAGGAAGGAGATGTAGTGTTTTTATAGGTTTGTTTCTATTTTAATTAATTTTCTTAAAAACAAATTCAATAAAATGATGCTTGTTAACAAATTGATAAGATTACTACACTTGTAAAACAACTTGTTACACGAATCACACTTGTTAATATTTTTGTTAAAATTTAACACTTGTATTATGCATGCATAAAGATTTAAATAAATTTTTATATTACTTTTTCTTATTTATATAATTACATTCCTTTGTTATATTTATACAACTTTTAAACGAAGATGTTTTAATACTAATTTATACATTAATAAAATTATACATATATATTAATATTTTAAATCCAAATATTTTTAAAATATTTTATTTTTTGAATTCAAATTCAAATTCAAATTAAAATCTATTCATAAATATATCTATAAACTAACTCTTATTTTATTTGTTTTGAAAAATTCAAATTAGTTTCCAAAATTCAAATAAATTACTAATTTTAAATTGATATAATTTGGGGACGTTACACGAACCATCTATTATTGCATTAAACGCTATCGATTTCTTTTCTGAGACTTTGCTTTCTCTTTTCCCTTGCATTTATACTTCAAACGACATCAAATTCCCAATTAATTCTTCAATTTTCAGTGTACTGATATCATTAGCCTCTTCAATTGCTAGAGTCTTCTGATACCATTTCGAAGTGAGTGAATTCAAAAATTTTCTAACTTGATCTTCTTTGAAAAGGTTCTTTCCTAATGCAATTAGTGAATGCACAATGTCTTGAAACCGACTGTACATGTCTGAAATGGACTCATTTGGATTCATCTTTAATAATTGAAACTGATTGGTCAAGATGGATATTTTGGTCTGTTTAATTTTTCTTGTTCCTTCAACTTGCAAAGTTTTCTAGATCTCATATGCAGACTTACAGAAAGACGCTCTATTAAACTCATTTCTATCAAGTGAACAAAATAGAATATTCATAGCTTTGGAATTGTTTTATGCAATGGTCTTTTTCTTAGCAATCCATTGTGCAAAATTTGTTGTGGGTTCAATGTACTTAGTTTGTGTGATATTCCAAGTGTCTAATCCTATTGATTGTAAATAGATTTTCATCCTACATGCCCAATATGCATAGTTACTGCCATTAAAAAGTGGTGGTCTAGAAGTAGACCGACCCTCAACAAATGAACTAGTGATAGTGTTGACATTACCAATGTTGGCAGCTAATTGAAAATTTTTCAAAGACCAAATTATGTAAACTTTGAAAACCAATGCTCTGATACCAAATGTAGGAAATGCGGATTATGGGTCTTAAGGCTGGATTAACACGAAAGGCGGATGAATAGTGTTTAATGGATTTTATGGAATTTTTGAAGTCTTTTCAAATTAAACACATACAGATGCAATTTCACAAACACAGAGACAATCATAGAATCAGACACAGTTGTAAATAGTAAATAAAAGCAGTAAAGGAAAGAACACATCAGAATCTTATACAAGTTCAGAGTTACCCTACATCCAGTCCCATATAATTTCTTGTGTAGATTTCTTTCCATATATAATGTAGATATTACAACCTCGATTTCAAGTCCATGAGATACACCCTCCTGTCATCGAGTCCATGGAAAACTCTCTTGATTTAGCTAGGCTACAAGGTCACCTAATTGATTTACATACCACAATCACACCGTTTCCAATATCACTTTGACAAATAGAGAGAATCGATATACTTCTTTGATTACAAATGATCTTATAACTCTGAATAGCACTAAGATCGCTGAGGGAGAATGACTGAGAATCAAACTAGAGATGATCGAGTTTGATTCACTTAGGATTTCAGTAGAATTTTGTTAAAGCATTTGAAATATAAGAAAATATTTGAGTGGAGAAGTAGTAAAGAAAATAAAGAAAAACTAACTTAAAATTCTTTGAAAACAACTGGTATTTATAGGAGAACGACGGTCACGTCCATTCGCGAAAGGTTATGATGGATAAACACTTCTTTTGAAAGTTTGAAATTTGAATTCTATGGTCAAAATGTCGACATGGGGGGGTGGGGGATGTCAACATGCCTATGTGTATTTTGAAAATTGATTTTGTTTTTAAAATGATTTCTATTCTAAAACTTGTCAAAACAAGTTTTAAACTTTGTAAACCATTTTGAATATAGTTTAAATTTATAAAGGAGATTTATAAGATAATCTTAAAAATTTATAATCTATAATGTAAAAATAATATTAAAACTCAGTATAGATATATTTTTGAAATTTAAAGCTATAATATTAAAACCAGGAGAGTTTAAAAACAAGAGATGATTTTGAAATCAAAATATAAAAATGGTTAGAATAGTTTAAGGCTAAAATATTCAAATAGAGAGAGATGACTTTTAAAAAGATAGTTTTTGGAAAAATAGTTAAAATAAATCATTTTGAAAATTTCATGGATTCCATTCCACTAGATAAGGTCGTGGGTTCCATCCTACTATTAAAGCGAGAAGGTGGATACCATTCCACAATTAAAATCCGAATAAAGATTTTAGTGCTATTACGAAGTTTTAATATTAATCTAGACACTATTACTTATCTTGATATCATGCACTATTGAAATATTAAAATCTTGAACTCTTGATATCTTAAACTCTTGATACTCATGAGTCTTTAGTCTTGGTTTCTTCAATCTTGAATTCGTTAGTCTTGAATCTCTATACTCAATCTTGAATCTTTACACTGTACAGTCTTCATTCTCAATACCTATATATGCTGCATATACATACATACATACATATATATATATATAGACAAAGATATTAGTATTTATATTTTATAACAAGTCCTAAGGTTGTTGTCATCAAAACCATCATCTCAAGAACTAACATACCCTACCCTTAAAACAATCCCTCCTCAACCTTCCACAGCTCATCACCATCATTCACTGACTACACTGACTATATAGCACGTGAGCGATAACGGTAATCTTAGAAATGAGAACGGTAATGCTACTTTAAAAAAAATACCAGGATTAAAGGAAAAATTCAAATCAATCCCAAAATCAAATCGAAGTGTGCGAACATTAACCCATTACTATTAAAAAAGAAAGCACAAACTACACCCGATGATGATCATAATGATGTCACATCACTCTAAAAGGGTGGCTTATCTCAAGTAGATCCCAAGGAGGGCAAGATCCGTTAATTGAAAGCTTTAATAAAGTAGCTGGCAAAGCTTTGCCAACAAAACAAAAGAGAGGAAATAAGGAAAGAGGCTTCTTCCCTATTTAGTGAAACAATTATAGAGGCAGATTTCCTTGATAGCTTCAAGCCCCATTGATCGACAAATTCGACATAATTACTAACCCAGACGGCCATGTTTGCAATTTTAAGTACTATATAGACATTCCAAAGGTGGTACGATGGCTAGGTGAACGATCTTTCTAGTATATCTAGCTAGGGCAGCTTCTAAATGGTTTAGGAGGTATGGACTAAAGAAGGTCTGTTCTTGGCCACAACTAGCTGTAGAGTTTTAAAGACCGTCCAACACTGTGAGATAGGCTTCCCCAAACTTAAATACCATGTCCTATGTGAAGCAGGGTGAAAATCTGAGCTTACACAACTTCACAAAATGCTTCAAATCAAAAGTGCTTCGAATTGGGGTACTACTAATTGTAGCGCATGCTGGAATAAGAAGGAACACTGCCACGTGGGATCCGAATAGCAGAAAGCCGTGCTACATCATGAAAGCTTTCTACGGAAGGGCTAACAGCTACATATAAAGGGAACAAGCTAGAGCCGTAGAATTACCTTCATTTGAGAGAACTTATACTCCTCAAAATGAGAAAAAGTAGGGGCTGAAGGATATCATCCACCTGTAAAGCGTAGAGAGAATTTAACTTCATCATTAAAACCTCCCGTACCAATACACCTGGTCGGATATATGAGATGACCAGAACGGAACTGGCCTATAACGTCCTAAACAAAGGGAAGAAGCTGGAGCAGAATAGGGAGGGATTATATGGTCACTTCCATAGAGCCAATGACCGCCATACTGATAGCTACTGGCACTTGAGGAACGAAATCGAGTGATTGATTCAAAAGATATATTTAGGCAACTATCACAAAGAGACTAATGGGGAGAACCGAGAATTTCTCTGCTTATCCAAATAAAGGTCTAGATGGAAACCTCTCCGACTCATAGCCTTGATCCACGAAGGACCACACTTTGCTTGGAAAAGCAAGAAAGCACATGAGCAGTATGTACAAGGGGCTAAAGTAGAGCAAAGAACCATATTCAATGTAAAGCAAAAGCCTGCTCATGACATAATCTTCACTACTACTGACGCCGCTGGAATAGTTTTCCCACTTCAAGACCTATTGATAGTTAAGGTGCAGATCTCAAACTCACTATAGAGAAAATCTTTTGGACTCAAGAAGCTCTATTTACATCATTTTCAAATCTGCATTCGATAGGATGAAGCTTTTAGAAGAATACTGAAACCAGGCCTCGAACTAATTTATGTCTTTAATAATACTACGAAAGTCCATATCAAGTCAGCAAGTCTTCTCATCACCGTTGGGAATGCCCCTCTTCACAAGTCATTCTGCACAAATTGATCAACCGTCTCCATACAATGCATTTTTGGGAAAGCCTGCACTAATTAATAAGGAAGCAGTAATTTCTCAAAAATATTTTCTTATGAAATTTCATACGACTGTTAAAATAGGATCGATTAGGGGAACAATTGTTAGCTACAGAATTGTACAACGTAAATCTTAATTTTAGCAATAGAATTGTTTGAAACTATTTTGTCCTCTCTTCTAAAAATTATGGTGAAAGTAATGAAAAAGGAATCAAGCAAGTTCAAGAACTGCATTGGTACAGAGTACCAAGATTGATGTTGAAATAGGTCACTCTATGAACACAACATCAATGAAAAAAGAAAATGAGGGGTATATACACATGATTGGCACATATGAGTATAACTCGATCTATGTATAGTATTTTTCCAAAGAAATTCAAAGATAGGATTTCTCTGCTATGTCCTAACTTGAAGAAAAATAAGAAGGTAAAATAGATTTAGAGTAGGGTAACAAGGAGAGAGTTGAAGCCATTAGATGATCTTGAAGATATATAGATAGATCCCAAAGATCCCTCAAAGGTTCTAAGGATAGGAAAAAACCTCAGCGTAAAAGCCAGAACAGAATCAATAGATGTCCTCAAGAGGTTAGCAGATGTTTTTGCTTGGGCACATTCAGACATGGTAGGGATAGATCCAACTATCATCTGCCATGCACTCAATGTCCATCCTAATGCTCATCCTGTTTGGAAATATTACAAAACTCTAGATCAAGAATGGTACAATGCTCTACATAAAGAAATTAAGAAGCTGAAGGCAGATGGGTTCATCAGGGAATTGTTTTACCCAAAGTGGATCACCAACCATATTCTTATGAATAGGTCTAATGGAAAATGGAGAGCTTGCATAGACTACACCAACCTTAACAAGGCCTACCTAAAGGATAGCTTTCCTCTACCTTGAATTGACCAGTTGGTAGATGAAGCTACTGGACATGAACTGCTTTCGTTCATGGATGCATATTCTGTTTACAACCAGATAGCTATGCTTGAGCTAGATCAGGAGCACACTAGTTTTGTGATGACAAAGGCTATCACTACAAGAAAATGGTTTATTGATGGCGTACGAAGATTGTATGGTAAGGAGACTTGCAATCGTTGACTATTCAGTAGTACGGTCACGCTATTGATTAAAAAGGAAACGTTCGTGCCTATGTGTTTTACTCTCCCTCTCATATTTCAGTCTCTGCCACGTGAATATCCCATTTCAACCTCCACTTCCAAATTAAGCCCTAAATTAATCATTAGTTTAAAATCCCCTTACTCGCCATTCCTTAACTTCGCTGCTTGTTGCTGCTCCGAGTCGTAATCTCTTGCCAAGCCGCCTACAAGATTAATCACGTTTCCCTTTCCTTCATGGTATCGATGTCGCCAACACTCCTCTGCACCGCGACCACCAAAAACTCATTTGCACGCCCATGTCGATCATCGCAATCGTGAGCACAATTCATATATATATATATATATATATATATATATATATATATATATATATATATCGCAATTTTTAATTCCAAGAATACAGATTAGGGATTAAATTGGATTTAGGTGTAATTCGTTTGAGAATTGGATTTAGGTGTAAATTCATATGTATCTTGACATTTTTTTTATTTCATCATAGTTTGAGTAATTTTTTCCAACAAGAATTTTGATTGAGGTTTGAATCATATTGTAAGAATTAAATCATAATTGATTTGGAAAGATTTGACTTGAAATGGGATCAAATTTTTAGATTATTAATATTGATGATCTGTAGTAGGTCATGTTCTCCCTTTATTGTTTCCCTTTATTGTTTCAGCTGTCTCACAATGACTTATTGAGTACACTTCATTGCTATTTCTCCCTTTACACAAGTAATCCTGAAATATTTGTCTTAGTTTCTTTTTGTATAATCTTGTCTTCTTCTGTTATTCAGGATCATGAGTACAGGGCTCAATTTCAAATAGGAAACAATGCATATTATGGTGGTAATTATATCCAAGTAAGAAATCATCTTCATACTCGTAGTATAAAATTTTTACACCATCAATAGGATTTTTGTACACAACATGCAGTAAGAAGAAATACACATAATATGTGCATATAAGTGCTGCACTGCAAACATTTGTACTGCAATAAAAAAGGGTACAATCACTACCGCTGCCGTCACAATCACTACCTCTATCTACCATATATTGGCTTTGCATCAAAAGGTACCAACGCTGACAGCATCGATCACCTCTCCCAAAATAAAAAATATAATAAACCTAGTTTTTCTGTTGTTAATTAAAGTCCTAATTGGAATCACCATAGGTAGCTTTTGGTCAAACGTCGATATCAGTAAACTCCTCTCACCAGCCCGCATCCATTATCAAACCGAAATCATTGATCATTGTTTGCTGATGCTTCAGTTTTTTATAATATAAATGTGAAATGTGAGGATGCCGAGAACTTTTTTGTTACTGATTTTTGAGGATGCAACCACATAACCTTTATTGGATTTTCGCTGTTTCTTTTCCTAAATATCACTTAAAATGCTAGTAGTGATATATTGGCTGAAATTTATCAATGTCTCACTTTGATATTCATTATAATAAGTGGATAATTTTGTGAGATATTGGTTATCATCTTTATTAATGAGAATGAAAAAGGTGTAGCATATTTGTTTTGTCATCTCATAATAAACGACAGTGATTTAATTAATGAATCCACCATCAGTACGCTCTTTTTTCTAAATCATATTCTTGTTCATCCTACTTTGTTCTTCAGACTGTTTAGCCTTCTGCTCCACGTGATTCTAGTTCTTTGAATTTCAAGAGCCTGATTTCTATATGGACTTTTTTACTAATGTAAAACATTTTACATATTGTCCTTAAATTCTTCTTTTATCTTTCTAATTATTTGCAATCTGTTTTAACTTCTTGTAATATAGCAACAACAATTGAATAATGTAGTTATGCTGTGGAAGTTTTTTGTTCAAACATATCTTTATTGTATACGCATCTCATGATATACATGTCATATCATCATAGCACTGACTACTAATCAAGCTCTAATTATTTTTCTTTTTCATTTCATTACAGAGAATCACACAAAACTTGTCTTTGGGAACTAATTTCTTTTGGCTTGCTCATCAGAGAAAATCTGGTTTAGGATTTGCTGGTTGATACAACACAGAGAAGATGGTACTATTTTCTTATTTTTGTTGTTTATACCAGAATCTTGTACTGTATGAATTGCCATTTGAACGTAGCGAGACTTGAATTCGTGCTTGCTATACTACCATATTACTAAACATATCTTCTGATATATTGTAAATGTTTTATGGTATTTCGTTAAGTCGGGGATACTACACGACTGCACTAGAACCGTGGGTCTACGGTGTTAAGATATTTGCAAGAAATTCGACCAACGAATTGCTATGCATTTTATGCTTACCATATGTGAAAATTTATTAGACTTGTAATACTTTTCCTTCTCTGCTTATTAGTTTGTGGAATAAAAATATGATGTATTACCAACCTTAGATCGGAGCCGATCTAACGCCATCCCAAACCCCTCCGAGCTAACTTCCCCCGACCTAAATTGCAGCCGATCCAAATATCTCCGATCCAAACCCCCCGACCTAACTCTCGCCGATCCAACTACCTCCGACCTATGTGCCTCCGACCCAATTCCCTCAGCTAACTTTCCCCAATCGCAGCCGACCCAAATACCTCCGATCCAACATCCCCAATCCAATATTCCTCCGACCTGACCTGGCCTCCGCCATACGCGCGCGAAACCCGATCCATCCTCGCCTCATAACCAACCTAAACCATCCGTTATTCGCGAGCTAGGATTTTGAAGAGAAAGTCGCAAACAATTTTAGTCTATTACTACAGCAAAGGGATAAGTCGCGAATGATTTTAGTTAAGTCGCGAACCGGAGCCGAGTTAGCATGAAATCCCTGCAATAATTTTAAGTCGAAGCCGAGTTAAATGTGCCGAGATTAACTAAGTCGGTACCGGTTTAAAATTAGGTCGCGTGAAATTTGAGTTGCCGCCTTGAACCATTACCGAGTTATTTTTAAAAACGCGAAAAGGAGCCGAGTCACTGTGTTTTGCTTCTTTTTCTTTAAGTCGTGTACTGTTTGTGTTGTAACTTTTTCAATTGAGTGTTGAGTTGTACGCCTATAAATAGGCAAGCAGTGTCATTTGTAAAGGTGGTTGATTTTTTTGAATAAAATTCTCTTTGATTGCTTTGTGCTTTCTTTAATTGGTAGTTGAGTGTGATCTCCTATCTCCTCGTTCGGATAATCGAGTGCGCTCGATTCAACGTTCGTAGAAGCCGATTCACGGAATCTAGTGCGCTAGATCAACGTCCGAAGAATCGTAGATCTTTGTTTCTCGGTATCGTGCGCGATCAACGAGACGAAGATAGCTAGAATCCAGTATCTTTGGATCAACGGATTTGGGCCATTCAGTATTCATCAATTCACCAATTGCTACATTCACCGATTGAAGTTTGTTTTCGAATCATCCGCTGCGTCAGTTTGGTATCAGAGCTAGATTGCAAGGAGTTTGCATCATTTGGAGACTTGGGTTTCGAGAAATTGAAGTTTGAAGATCGGATTTGCCATTGTTGAAGAATTTGGTGTTCATCGTGTACATCGTGAAATTACGACAAGTTGGAAATTTCGATCTATTTTACTTTGGATCAGAGTTCGAAAGGTGTTTGAAAATTTATTTTTTTGAAGTTTGTTTGAAGTTTAATCATGCCTCCGAGACGAGCTCAAAGACATCGCAATATTAATGCCTTGTATGGAAGAGAAGAGGCTGACGAAATGGAGCAACGAATTAACGAAAGTTTCACTGAAAAGTTGAATGATGGAATTGGTCGATTAGAGAGAATGATGCTTGAAATGAATCAAAATCGAAGAAGAGTTTCGCCAGAATCAGACCATGGGGGAAGTAGAGCTTCGATCCATTCAGATCGAGAGAGAAGAGAAGAGCAAGATCATCGAAGTGTTGACAACCGTAATAGAAATGTTGAACGACGGAATGGTAGTAGAGATGTTGGAGGACGAGATCGACAACGTTATACATCAGACTTTGATGAGGAGTTTGATGGTGAAAGAGGAAGTGTTCATTTCAGAGATAGAGATCAGGGACAACGTCAATATCGGGTTATTGATGATGATCGACGATGGGAATCGGGAATGAAGATGGAGATTCCAGAATTTAAAGGCGGAATGGTTGCAGAAGAATTCTTGGATTGGTTATCTAATGTTGAAGAAATCTTTGATTTCAAGGAAGTGCCGGAGAATCGTCGAGTAAAGTTGGTTGCTACTAGGTTGAGAGGGAGAGCTTTGGCGTGGTGGCAGCAAACCAAACTTACACGAGAACGGATGGGGAAGTCAAAGATTGAGTCTTGGGAGAAGATGAAGAAATTGATGAGAGCTACATTTTTACCATACAACTATCAATCTCTTATGTACCAAAGGTTGCAGAATCTACGGCAGGGGACGAAATCAGTAAATGACTATGCTGATGAATTCTATCAACTGATTGCTCGAAATGACATTATGGAGACAGATGAACAGTTGACTGCTAGGTTTGTTGGAGGATTGCGAATGCAGATCCAGGATATGGTTAATATGTTTGATCCGAGATCTGTGGCTGAAGCGCACCAGAAAGCGTTGGCTTGGGAGAAGCAGGGAAGACGAGGAGGTGGTGTGTTTACAAATTCCAATATTCAAAGCAGAGGTGTTAATGGGAGTTCCAGTGTTTCTAAAGCTGTCAGTAAACCAGTTGTGAAGGAGAATGAAAAGGCGAAGGTCAACAGCAGTTTCAAATGTTACAATTGCCAGGAAGTGGGCCACAAGAGCAACGAATGTCCAAAACCAAAGAAGCGAACTATGATTGCTGAGATTGAAGATGAGGATGTGGGTGAAGATGATTCTAGTCCAGTTGAGGAGAATGAACAGGATATCGCATCGGGAGACGAAGGCTGTAATCTAATGATGAGGAGGTCTTGTTTAACACCAAAGCAAGAGGATGAAGCTAGTTGGTTGAGAAGTAACATTTTTCAGTCGACATGCACTATATTGGGGAAAGTATGTAAGTTTGTGATAGATGCAGGAAGCTGTGACAATATTATTTCAACTGAAGCAGTGAGGAAACTGAAATTGAAGACGGAGAGACACCCTAATCCTTATAAATTAGCGTGGCTGAGAAAAGGAGGAGAAGTGAAGGTTGATAAACGAGTTCGAGTACCCTTTTCTATTGGGAAGAAATATAAAGACGAGATTTGGTGTGATGTAGTTGAGATGGATGTTTGTCATTTGCTTTTGGGTAGACCGTGGCAGTATGATCGAGCAGTGCAGCATGACGGTCGGACCAATAGTTACAGTTTTATGTTCGAAGGTGTTAAAATCATTTTAGTGCCAAAGAAGAGACAGCACGGAGAAAACAAATCTGAGGAGATTGAGGAGTTGAAAACGTTATTGACATTGAAAGAATTCGTTGAAGAAGTAGAAGAGAGTCCTGAAGTGTTTTTGTTAATTGGACATGAAACTACTGAATCCGTGGAAATTCCAGAAGAAGTGAAGCCGTTATTGGAAGAATTCAGTGATGTGTTTCCTGAAGAGCTACCGAAGGAATTGCCACCGTTGAGAGACATACAACATCAAATTGATCTAGTGCCAGGTGCTGTTTTACCGCATAGGCCACATTATCGTATGAGTCCGAAAGAACACGAGGAGTTGAGAAGGCAAGTGGAAGAGTTGTTAGAGCAAGGACGTGTACAGGAAAGTTTAAGTCCATGTGCTGTGCCAGCATTGTTAGTACCAAAGAAGGACGGGACGTGGAGGATGTGCACTGATAGTCGAGCCTTGAATAAGATTACTGTAAGATATAGATTTCCTATGCCAAGGTTTGATGATTTGATTGACCAGTTGAGCGGAGCTGTTGTGTTTTCCAAGATTGACCTGAAGAGTGGATACCATCAGATTCGTATTAGACCGGGTGATGAGTGGAAAACTGCTTTTAAAACCAGGGAAGGTTTATACGAATGGTTGGTTATGCCGTTTGGCTTGTCAAACGCTCCTAGTACGTTTATGAGAGTGATGAACCAGATTTTTAGACCATTTGTTGGGAAGTTCGTGGTTGTTTATTTTGATGATATTCTGATTTATAGTGGGAATATGGAAGAGCACATCCAGCATTTGCGAGAAGTGTTGATAATTCTACGACGAGAGCAGTTTTATGCAGCAACAAAGAAGTGTGTGTTTATGACGAGCAGTGTTTTGTTCTTGGGGTATGTTCTGTCAAAGGAAGGTATTCAAGTGGATGAGAATAAAATAGAAGCTGTCAGAAGTTGGCCACAACCGAAGACAATTACTGAAGTTCGAAGTTTTCATGGATTGGTTTCGTTTTATCGAAGATTCATTCCACATTTTAGCAGTGTTATGGCACCAGTAACCGATTGTATGAAAGGAAAGAAGTTTATATGGTCAGAGGAAGCAGGAGTTGCTTTTGAGAAGATTAAGACACTCTTGACGACAGCACCGATTCTAGTACTGCCGAATTTTCAGTTGTTATTTGAATTGCATACTGATGCTTCGAAGGTGGGAATTGGTGGAGTATTGAGCCAGAATGGGAGACCAGTCGCTTATTTCAGTGAAAAGTTATCAGGAGCAAAGTTGAGATATAGTACTTACGATATGGAATTTTATGCTGTTGTACAAGCTGTGAAACACTGGAGACATTACTTGTTTCAGAAAGAATTTGTCTTATACACTGATCATGAGGCGTTAAAGCACTTACAGGGACAGGACAAGATTTCAGCGAGACATGCATCATGGATTGCCTATTTACAGCAATTTACTTTTGTCGTTAAGCACAAATCAGGGGTAACAAACCGTGTGGCGGACGCTTTGAGCAGAAGGAATCATTTATTGACAACACTGAAAGTTGAAGTGACGGGATTCGAGTTATTGCCAGAGTTGATTGAAGAAGATCCTTACTTTGCAAAGTTTGTTGAAAAAGTTAAGGATGGGAATACTGATGAATTTGTGATGGTAGATGGTTTTCTGTTTAAAGGAAATCGTTTATGTATACCAGATTGTAGCTTGAGAATGAAGATTATCAAAGAATTGCACGAGGAAGGACATGTGGGCCGTGATCGTACCTTACAGCTGATCTCACAATCTTATTTTTGGCCGTCAATGAGGAAAGAGGTCGAGAGATTTGTGGAGAGATGTCATACATGCCAGGTTTCAAAGGGAACAGCGACCAATGCGGGGTTGTATATGCCATTACCTGTACCGACTAAGCCTTGGGTTGATTTGAGTATGGATTTTGTTTTGGGATTGCCTAGAACTCAAAGAGGAAACGATTCCATTTATGTGGTGGTTGATCGATTTTCAAAAATGGCACACTTTATAGCCTGTAAGAAGACAGCGGATGCAGTTCGAGTTGCTCAGTTATTTTTCAAAGAAATCTATCGACTTCATGGGTTACCAGAGTCTATTGTGTCGGATAGAGATACTCGATTTCTGAGTCACTTTTGGCTGAGTTTGTGGAAGATGGTTGGAACGAAGCTGAATTTTAGTAGCGCGTATCATCCACAGACAGATGGGCAGACAGAAGTGGTTAATAGATCGTTGGGAAATTTGTTACGATGTCTTGTGAAAGATAATTTGAAGAGTTGGGATATGAAGTTGAGCCAAGCTGAATTTTCTCACAACCATGCAAATAACCGAAGTACAGGGTTCAGTCCATTCCAGATTGTATATTCAAGTTTACCAAAGGGACCGTTGGACTTGGTAGTAGTACCATGCCAGAAAGGAGTTGTTAAACGGGCTGTTGATTTTGTTGATGGGTTGACAGAATGCCATAGAATCGTTCAGGAACGATTGGAGAAGTCAAATGAAAGGTATAAACATATGGCGGATAAGAAACGGAGAAATGTTGTTTTCAAAGAAGGTGATTTTGTTTATGCAGTGTTGACGAAAGATCGTTTTCCAGTGGGAACTTACAACAAGTTGAAAGCACGAAAAATTGGTCCAGTAGAAATTTTGAAAAGGATCAATGATAATGCATATCGATTAAGATTACCGGAAAATATTCATACTTCTGATGTTTTCAATATCAAACACTTGGTTCCGTATTATGGGGAGGAACTTGATGAAGTTGACAAGAGTGTGAATTCGAGGACGAATTCCTTCCAACAAGGGGAGGATGATGTATTACCAACCTTAGATCGGAGCCGATCTAACGCCATCCCAAACCCCTCCGAGCTAACTTCCCCCGACCTAAATTGCAGCCGATCCAAATATCTCCGATCCAAACCCCCCGACCTAACTCTCGCCGATCCAACTACCTCCGACCTATGTGCCTCCGACCCAATTCCCTCAGCTAACTTTCCCCAATCGCAGCCGACCCAAATACCTCCGATCCAACATCCCCAATCCAATATTCCTCCGACCTGACCTGGCCTCCGCCATACGCGCGCGAAACCCGATCCATCCTCGCCTCATAACCAACCTAAACCATCCGTTATTCGCGAGCTAGGATTTTGAAGAGAAAGTCGCAAACAATTTTAGTCTATTACTACAGCAAAGGGATAAGTCGCGAATGATTTTAGTTAAGTCGCGAACCGGAGCCGAGTTAGCATGAAATCCCTGCAATAATTTTAAGTCGAAGCCGAGTTAAATGTGCCGAGATTAACTAAGTCGGTACCGGTTTAAAATTAGGTCGCGTGAAATTTGAGTTGCCGCCTTGAACCATTACCGAGTTATTTTTAAAAACGCGAAAAGGAGCCGAGTCACTGTGTTTTGCTTCTTTTTCTTTAAGTCGTGTACTGTTTGTGTTGTAACTTTTTCAATTGAGTGTTGAGTTGTACGCCTATAAATAGGCAAGCAGTGTCATTTGTAAAGGTGGTTGATTTTTTTGAATAAAATTCTCTTTGATTGCTTTGTGCTTTCTTTAATTGGTAGTTGAGTGTGATCTCCTATCTCCTCGTTCGGATAATCGAGTGCGCTCGATTCAACGTTCGTAGAAGCCGATTCACGGAATCTAGTGCGCTAGATCAACGTCCGAAGAATCGTAGATCTTTGTTTCTCGGTATCGTGCGCGATCAACGAGACGAAGATAGCTAGAATCCAGTATCTTTGGATCAACGGATTTGGGCCATTCAGTATTCATCAATTCACCAATTGCTACATTCACCGATTGAAGTTTGTTTTCGAATCATCCGCTGCGTCAAAATATGAAGAGAGTGTTTCCATCTTATGCAAAGATCATTCTGTGCAGGCAAACACAGATTATTTCATACCCTATTCATCTTCATCAAATAGCATCGGTGAGTATAATTCTTCACTATTTTTTTAGCAACTTGTTACATAGTTCACTGGTCATCAACCATTTCAAAATTCAAAAGTTTATTTAAAAACAGCAACCTTATACCATGAGAACAGGCTAGCACACACCTTTTAGAGTAATGCATTTGAGTCTATATAATATAATCATTCTCTTTAACACTTAAGTAATATAATATGTGTCTCATATGAGTTACACTACCTTAGTAATATATGATGTAATCTCTTTAAAATTTGTTACTTTTTTCTAGAAATTATTGATTATTGTTGGAGAGGATGTAGTCCATCATCGTCTTGTGTGTAACAAATATCAGTTTCTAAGTTTGCATTGCATGTACATAAGTAATAGATTGGTTGATCGATACATTGTTTCATTATCGTATATATCATCTATCTGAATTGGTTGTTGGTGTCAAAAAATCACAATTCTATGTGGGTAACCATTCATTTTTAACAATTTTGTTATTACGATAATATTTTACAACCGCTTTCTGAAAAATATAATAGGGTTGACTGGGTTAGATTTTGGTCCTTTTTTGCCGAACAAAAGCTTGTTTTGGAGATACAGTTCAAAGACAAAAATAAGAATACCGAGAATAAGAAGAGGTTAAGGAAGGCTTATATGGACTCTAAGAATGATCAAACAATGATTATGTAAGGACCACATAGAAACCTGCAAATTGGAATAATTGGATTCTACATGTGAGCCTTTAATTATCATTGCCCTTAACAGTATCATTAACTTATGTGTATCACGTTCGAGGGATATATTCGAAATTGCAGATATTATCTCCCCCATTTATAATTGTTTTATTTTGAATTAGAATACACTAAATTTAACATGTATGCATAAACTACTACTGTTTTGAAAGTATTTGTACAATAGTATAGAACCATATTTAAGCTTTAAATTTATAGTATAAAATAAAGTTAAATACAACTCTCTATCCTGAAAAATATTTTCTTCTTTTTGAAACTTTTGTCAATCAGTTTATGTCTAATTGTAGCGAAGAATACTGATCATGATCATTATTTGGTGATAACAATTCTATGCATAAATGTGATGAATGTATATGTGCTAAATGATTATTGGAATCTTTTTACACCAGGGATGAATATTTGTCAAAATTGATGGGTATTGATGAGTTTACTTTAATTATTTCCTTTTCTAACTGAATGAATGTTAGCTAAATGAAATTGACAGTGTAAATAAGATAAGTAAACCCATCAAGTGGCTTCACCTACTATTCATCTTGCTCTCTTGATCATTTTGTGCTTGTTGTACTTGTTGTGATATCTTACAGCCCTTGCTCATGTTTGCTTGCTTGTCATATCTATCTTGCTTATTGCCTTTTATGCGCGAAGCAGATGCCATTATATTAGTTGTTTTGCTTCACACATATAAAATGCATGCCCTAAGCACTAATTGTTTGGTCATGCACGTGCCATTGCACCTCCTATGTAATAACATAGCCATTGTTGCATATAATTCAAAATATTTTAGACTAAATATTATTGCATATAATCTCTTCTCCTACACAACTCACCAAATCCTTGCAGCAAAACCTCACATCAGACTGCAAAACTCCACCATCAGTCTACCATCGGTCCGCATTATACCTTTTGTGGAAAAAAACACAAGATTGAAAACAGAATATTGAAAATACCGGGGCGCAAAATTACTGTCGAAGCCCGTGAATATTATTGGTGGTAGAATGCTGCTATAAAAGCCTCATTTTCTCTACCGTTTCAATTTTTGCTGAAGCCATAGTCTTGCCGCCATTAAACAACAAGGAGCCTCACAATCATGGTTAGCTTTTCGAAACCCTAACCTCAATCGTAATTTTGTAACTAATTTATTGTCCTTATGGTAGGGAACTGATCTCGTCGCTGGTAGCAGGAGTAAGAAGACAAAGCACACGGCGCCGAAATCTAACTATGTCTACCTAAAGTTACTTGTCAAGATTTGACTTTAATTTAGTATAGCTAATTTATTGTAATACGACATTTTCTTTGATTTATTTGGTTATATGAGCAGCTTTATAATTTTTGGTAAGAAGAACTGGAAGCAAATTCAATGTCGTTATTTTGAAGAGGCTTACTATGAGCAGGACTAATCGTCCACCCATTTCTATGAGGAGATTGATTACTTTCATGAAAGGAAAGTTCAGTTTCTGAGTTATTATGATGTTTAGTGAAATGTGAAATTATAGTATAAACTCTAAAATTTGTTGGGATATAACTATGAAGTCCTAATGTGAAGTATTATTGCGTAAAATGCAAGTACGAGGTAGTATTTATTATTGTATCATGGCATTATGAGATTTTGAAAAGACAATTGTACAATGCTTACTCTAATTTTAAGCAGTATGTCCGACTGAATATTGTGATGTATCCAGGCCCGGCCCATAAGGCTTTTGAATTGGGCAACCCACCTTAGGGGGCAACGGGAAAATGGAAAGTTAATTATATTAGTTATCCTGTAGATAATTTTATGCTATCCAAATTTTCAAAAATAGTGTTTGATCAATTGGTTTAGAGGCTTTCTTTATTGATGCATTGATGCGTGTTCAATTCCTAGCTGTAGCTAAATTTCGGATGTTTTACCCAAAATTTTCCGATTTTTCTTCATCTAGGCTTTAATTTAGCCTAGGGCAACATAGTTCAATGGGCCGGCCCTGGACGTATCTGTTATCTACAATTTAGAAGTTGAAAAGCGCAAAAGTAGTATAGTCGGCAAGCCTGAGTTATCATCTTGATCTAGATAGTCTTTAAGAGGCATTGCCGCATTTCAAGTTGTAGATGTTCTCAATTCACACAATAGGCTTTTTTATAATTATGGAAATTATAATGCTTTCAAGTGCATCCGACTCCCTTTTTTCTATGGCTTACGGTTACACTTGTTGCCTTGTCTTGCTAATATTCTTTTAACCTTAATTTATTTTGTAAGCTGCCTTTGTTAACCGATGATTACTTACAACCATTAGTTTTCATTTTTGGTAGTATAGAATGCCTGAGGCTTATGATCAAGATGGAACTGTAAATCAAGTGAAAAGATTTTCTGCTTCTGCACAACGTTACAAGTAAAACATTTTTGGTCTGCAATTTTTGTGGTGGTCCAACTAATTTTTTTTCTTTTCTTTTCTAAGTACTATGGTATGTTAATTGCAGTAATTTTTTTATTTTTAGTTAAATTCATCTAGTGACTCTGCTGCTGGAGAGAAGATGAACCCATTTGTCGGACAAGAAGCATGGGAAGAACATCAAATCAATACAATATTATCACTTTTAACATCATATATTTTTCATACATTACAGTGCTAAAATATTATGGCAATTTTGTTTGATTTTATTTTGAGTGTAGGAAAGGCAACTATGAAGTTTGGTTCATAGAATAAAAAGCAAGAAGATGATGATTTTCAGTAAGTAAAAGCTTCCTTACTTAACTCACTGCCATCAAGCTTTGTTTAATGACATTGTACATGTATTAGTACACTTTTAAACATAATAATTATTGCCTCTTCAACCAGTAGACTGCACCCTTAAGCTCTATCATCATCAGACACCATGTATATCATCTATCATATTTTAGCAATCAAAATAACCTGCCATTGATTTTCATATGTAACCTAAGCTTATTCTATGCTTGTTATCTGTAATCTTAGGTACGTATTCGATGATGGTATTGATTTTATTAAGGCATCAGCGATGGACGGCACCAAGGCAAGTTGAACGATGACTTGTCTTCAGTTGTAGTTTTATATGTATATGATACTAATAAGCATATTGAAAACTCACTTGCCCTACTTTCACTGTAGCAGAATAAAGATGAGATGATGACCATTGAGAGCCGTGAAAGATTCTATTTAAAAATCTGAATTATAGATAATAGAAGTAAGATAAACTTGCTGGTTTTGGTAATAAATTCCCATCTTTTAGATGTTTTCTCTTTTGTATATATCTTCTAGTTATCTATTTGTTGATGATCAAACAAAGCCCTCTGACAATTTTTGGATGTTTATTCAAGATGATAGAAAACTTTACCTACTTAGTGTGATGAATATTTAGTGTTTGCATTATGAATCCGATTCAACTTTGTGTACACTTTTTTAATGAATTGATTCTCAAGCATTACTTTTGCTTTACATGTAGATAGAAGACTGTGATGCAAAAAAAGATTGCAACAAGTTATGCATCGAAGTTATTTTTGCTGCTAGAACTACTTTTTGGTTTTAACGTATGTACTACTTGCTTTTGTTTTGCTATTGTTACTAGTTCTATATTTTGTTTTTGAAGTACTGATGACAAACTATTTATGTTTGGTGTAAGAATATTGTGTATTTTGATTATGAAATTTCATATGTTGGTTATCTAGTCCAAAATGTGGTATTGATATAATATGTTGATTTTGAAATATGATATTGATATAATATGCTGATTTTGAAATGCGGTATATATGCACATTGTGGCGGATGTTTACTGAAATGGAATTAAAACATTCCACGGTGTTTTTTAAATGTAGTTAAAACATTCCACAGCGTTTTTTACATGCAGCTAAAACATTCCACAACGTTTTTTAAACGCAGTTAAAACATTCCACGGCGTTTTTAAAACGCAGTTGAAAGTTTTAACAGCGTTTTAAAAATGCCGTAAATTGTATCTAAAAACATAAAGCACGATCTATCGCCACAACGAAACACTGTAAATAAATATCACAACATTGAAAAAATGCTATAAAATCTTATCTTAGCACGAAACAAACGCTAAGAAAGATCTCTAACTACACCCAACCAAATGCTGTTAAAAGATTTCATGACACCAGGGAAACGCTGTTAAAAAGGACATTTAACAGCGTTTATTTCTTGTCATTGTATATCCCTGACATATAACTGCATGTCGATATACATCGTACATAAAAACGTTGTTTAAAGCCTTTACAGCATTTTTAAAATGCCTTTAAAGGTCATGTTTGTTGTAGTACATACTACTACAAGGTCATGCTGTTCGGAGTCAAAAACATTGGAGCAACCTATCAAAAGTTAGTCAATATGATATTCTCAGATCAGATTGGTAAGAATGCAGAAGTATACGTAGATGACATGCTAGTTAAGTCAAAAGCAACACCAAGTCGTGTGCAGGATTTAAAGGAAACCGCTGCAGATCCGAGGCAATATAACGTTAAGTTAAATTCATTGAAGTGTACTTTTATCATTCGGTTAGGGAAATTCCTAGGGTACACAATAAGCGCTCGTGACATTGAAGCAAACCTAGAGCAAATTGATGCCATAAGAAAGATGGAAGTCCCAGAAAAGCTAAAAGATATCATAAGCCTAGATGGCAAGGTGGCCACTCTTAGCGGATTCATTTCCAAAGCAACTGACAAATACATACCATTTTTATGAACAAGTGAAAAAATGAAGAAATTTTGAATGGACCGAGGAATGCAAAATCATGTTCCAAAATTTGAAGGACCATTTGATCGGTACTCCCATCCTCTCAATACCGGTAACATTTAAGGACTTAGCCTAATATGTAGAACTAAGTATTAATTAGTGGTTCGAGAAGATAAAGGAACCCAAATGCCTATATACTTCACAAGAAAGAATTTGTTTGGATAGGGCTTAACTATTCAGTCATTGAAAAGTTAGCCATAATTTCAGGCTCATCCCATCAAAGTCCTCACAGACAGAATGCAAAGGCAAATACTATATACGTCAGAGACAATGGGTCTCTTGCTGAAATAGGCGATGGAGCTCGGTCAGTATGATATCTCCTACTGTCCAAGAAAAGTAACCAAAGGGCAAGAGTTAGTAGATTTCATCATGGAATGCACGCTACCCACTGAGCCACAATTCAAAGTAGAGGAGCCCGCTCCACGGTTCTGACAATTATTTATGGATGGAACATCGAATGAAATAGGGGGTAGAAATTGGATATGTTCTGATCACCGTAGATGAGAAGAAACTATATAGGTAATTTGCAGCTAAGATTTAAAGCTAGTGACATGGAAGAATATTAGTTCTCTTCCCAAGTTTAAGGATGGCTCGGGTAATGAAAGTAACCCAAATTAATATTTAAATTGATTCCCAACTAGTTGTAATCAAGCGCGGAGAAATTATCAAACGAAAGAGCCGACCTTAGCCTGATATGTAGAACTGTCCAAAATGTTGCTAAAGTAGTACGATCAATTTTATACAGAGCAAATCCTATATGAGTACAATTCTTCTATGGACTCACTAGCCAAACTTGCCAGCACTAAGGTATCAGAGTAAATGAAAGCAATCCCAATAGGACATAAAGCTAAACCAAGCATTACTAAGGTCAGCCAAATACTGGTCCTGACTAGAGCGCAACAAGATACCATCCAGGAAGTTCGGAATCAAGAAACAGCTGAAAATCAAGAGAACTCCTCAATTGCGCCTACCCCCATCAGATATAGGAAAACTCGTGGATGACCGTTATCAAACAATTCATGATAAGCAGAGTCCTATCTATAAATAAGAATGAAGCCCGTAAAATAAGATGCCAAGTTCTGTATTTTTCCTTCTTTGATGGCATATTATGCAAGAGAGGGTACTCTACCCCATATCTTAGATGTGTTTCCAAAGAAGAAGGAACACAAATCTTTAGCGAAGTACATGAAGCCCAATTAATAAATGTTAAGATTTGCATCTAATGTTTACATTAACATAAATTATGAATACTTATTTACTTCCATGCCCAATTTATTTACTTATACTCTTTCTTAATTAGATTTAATTTCATTGTGAGCCCTTAATTAAAATTTATATTTAATATTAATATTCATACTAAATGCCCATTTTAATGTTAAATTATTAACATTTACTTCCTCGGTTTGTTCAGAGTTGTTTCCGATCTGAAAACTTCAAACGTTAAGTAACTTTTTGTTGGAACTCCGATCGTAAAATTTTATATATATAAATTGATCAGAAAATTACTACGAACCTAATGGTGTAAGTTTCGTAGCCAAGTAAAGAAGTTACAAAAATCTATTTTTTGGCTTTAATAATTACTTAGTAAGAAATTTCCTTTTTTTGTGGGGTATTACATTTGAAATTATAGAACTTGCCTTTTCGTACAATTGATTCACTCCTTCTCTTCTTCTCCTTTATTTTTCGGCCCTTCTTTGATATATATATATATATATATATATATATACATACATACATATATAATATTTTTATAATTTCTAGAAATAGTGAAGAAAAGAAAATGGTAGAGCTCCGCTACTCTAATTAGAAAATATTATAAGAAAATTGAGGGGCTAGACCAGTAATTATAGATGCTCGGATCAATCCTATCTGTTTGATTTAAATTAATTAAATCCAGGCCATTATGCAGAGGTTCAACCCTAGCCGCCACTAATTTAACCAAATAATATACTCCGAGTGGGTTTATCGCTAGTGGTCGCCCGGCCTAAGGAGGGGCTTGACCGGTGGGGTCCATGTGGTTATTATTCTTTATTTTTTAACTCCTTTTTATTTATTTTTGATTTGAAACTTCAAACGCTCAAAACTTCTTCGTTTGAGCTCTGATCGCAAAACTATATATATGAAAGTTGTTCAGAACATCGCCACGAATGTAATAGTGTATCTTTCATGTGCGATATTCTGGCATTTGGAAAATTCTCACTTTTAGCCTTATTATTAGTTAATAAATTTATCATTAATTTTTGCAGGGTTTTACATGCCCCTAGTAGTTATGAGTAATACACTGTCCAATATTTGCAATGTTACGTACTCTAGTCTCAACGAATGCATCGATATCAAAGTCTTGATACATCTTGATTAAGAATATTTAAAATGATATGTTTATTTTATTATGATAAATCACTCATGGTCATAATGCATAATGATTAATATCACAAAATGTAACGATCCGGGGATTTCGACCCACGAAAATAAACATTTATACATTCACTATATAATCTGCTGAATATTCAAGTATTGGAAATGCCAGACCATTAGGGGTAAGAAGAAGAAAAGGTAGAAGAAAATAGAAAACAACAACATCAGAGTCTCACAATCACAGCAGAATAAAATATAATATATAATAACATATTTTAAATATAAAGTAATCTGTAACTGGTAAATACTTACAACCATCAAAGTACAATACATTAATCAATCTGGACAATTTAATAACTTGTCCTGACACATCAAAATTATAATCAAGTACAGAAGTACGTCTTTGCCATCCAGCTCATCTCTTGAGCTCCATAGCATCCTATCCTGAATCTGCAATACTCGGTCTGACCTCGAGCATTATAATAAAATAACACCCGAGCCAATCTGGAAAACCAGTGTGGGAAAACACACTCAATTTGGATTTTTTTTCCAAACCCTTTGAAAAACAAAGGTATCTCGTGAGACCACGTCACACATAAACATGCCGGGTTTTTACCTTACGATAACCAAAACACTTTTATCAAAATCGTCTGATATTATAATAGTGTCTAAAACAAGTAAATAGAAAATAGCTGAAATGCTTGCATCTCACGTTTCAGCATAGTTGGGCACAATCAAAACCGTACGGCGCTTATTGGAGAATGGATTCCATACAATGGCTAGGTATTGGGGTAACACCTATCATAGTACACTTCTAGAAACATGTACCGAGGACTTCGCCGGGATCCCCTACAACATAAGAACGATCCGATCCCTAACCTGGATAAAACCGAATATGTTATCATCTCAGGTTTTCCCACCCTTACCGAGAGCTCTTTCGCATGCTACAGTATCCATAATATAATATATCCGAGGTTATCTAGAAAGGTGATAACATACCCTAATTAGGAATGACCCACTTAGCCTTACTGCATACCCCTTGATATTCCGCCATATCGGTTGATGAGGCAAGAGGCTACGATTACCTTTTAAGGATAATTTCACTTAGAATACTCATCTTCCTCCAATGACGATGTTCTGATAGCATTCATCCATACAAGTTGTCCTGGGTATGGACAAATTGAACCACCGTCTTCATCATCTTTAAGGTATTTATTCTTAACGTTCAAACCGGATCGAAGTCGGATAATTAAACCTGATCTTGGTCTCTTCGAAACGATCAGTGATTTTGGCCAAACTTGATAGTTGATTATTTAACGATCAATAAGTCATTCATAACAATCACCTGGCCTTATATAATTTTTTTCCAAAATTTATTCTAAGATATCTTTATAAGATATATTCCAAATCTTCTTTCATATTTCAATTATTTGGAAACAAATTCAATTTCTTAATCCTAACAAGATATTTTCCAAGCCATCTCGTCCTTTCAATCACTTAGAAAAATATTTAAATATATTTTCTAAATTCCTTACTTCAACACTTAGAAAGGTTCCATCCATCTCTCTTTTTCTCAAAAATCCTTCCCAACTTATATTATAATTTCCTTAACCCATTTATAACAGATTCTACGAGTTCCAGATTCCTTAATTAAATTCCTTTAATCAAAATTATATATATACTTACCCCACCGAAATGAGTATATCCACAAACCATTTCTTTTAAAAATATTTGAACTTCTAAAGTGAATACAGAAAAGTACCACGCAGTATCAACCATGGATTCACAGTTTGATGGTTACATTTCTATCCCAGAGAAATCCATGTCTTAGCTGCAGATAGTCTCTGCGTCTGATTTCGCCATGAAAGCATATCATTACTTTTCGAAAACTTTATTTTTTTTTTTTTTAAATAATGTTTATAAAGTTTCTATAAAAAATTCCCCAAGTTTTAACTTATGCAAAACCTTTAAATATAAGTTAATATATAAACTCTCTTAATATTGGATCATTTGTCTTAAAATAATAATACTAGTTAACTCTTAAATAATAATTGACTTAATATCACTCGTTATAACTAACTTAATTAATAATTAAATATACTTCAACCTTTAAAACAACTTAATAATTACTTTTCTTTTCTAAAATATTTTAAACACTTTTTATATTACCTAGTTAATATTTTAAATCCTCCTTTACAACAACTCAGCTTTCCGATACTATGTATCTTCCAACTCCAATATGGCCAATCCAATATCTATAAACCTCTCTTGATCTATCACAAATTTATTTACGTCCCAATTCCATAAATCCCTTTTTCACCCTTTTAAAATAACCTATTATTTGTTTTTAAATCGATTTACCCATTTCAATATAAATTATCGTTGTGAATTTTATGTCTTCCATCTATCACCTGATAATTTTCTCACTTTTATTTATAAACATTGTTATAAATCTCACGGTCTCATTTTCCGTTTATAACGGTTTATTATCACTTAAATTCCAGTATATGTTTATTTCTAATTTAATTTTCTCAAATAACCCAACCAATATACAAAGAAAATCTCGATGTACTTCTACTCCGTAATTTAGAAATCTTATATAAGATCCAACATAACCACCTTTATGCTTCTTTCCAAATTTATTTCCATTCTTCCCATTTATTAAAAATCTAGTTTAAAAAAAAAATCCTTTATGTTTAAAACGAGTATCCATTAAGAATTTAATTTTTTTTAGAGTCATATATATATATACACACATATAATACTCCAAAATCTCTACTTACCATATTCCAAAATAGTTAAATTTTAATTTAGAGTTAACTATTTATTTTTCTCAAATTCGTTCCTTTAATTAATCAATAATTCTCTATGAATATCTTACTTCCAAATTTTATTTAATTTATTTTTCCAATTTAAAAACATGTATTATCGGTATTTTAAAATACCAAATCTAGGCCAAACAACCAAAATATCTAATCAATTTCAAATCACACACTAATCTATCATAGACTATTTAAACAAATCATATATCACTATATATGTTAAATCAATCATAAAAATACCGATCCCGCTTTGAGGCGGGATATCATGGTATATAGGGTCATCTGCTATTATGCGGGGCACGTAGGGTGTCATCCGCTCCAATCGGTGGAAAATAATCCAACTACTAATATATATACTACATATATATAATATCAGTCAACAGATAATAATTTATAAAGCAACCAGGAATCAAATAATAAATCTTAACTATTGTTAAAATAATTTGATAATCCAAATAAGTGAGAATTTTCTCACCTTGATTTTTATTTGCAATCTGTTCCGGCTTTAAATTAAATTGAACATCATTCAATTTAAATTCCACTTGCCTCCAAAAATCTCCAAACAAATTCCAGATTGTAATATGCGATTTTTGGTACCTCATAAGCAAATTTTTATTAATTTTATTGGCTAACTCGATATAAATTTTTAATTGATTCACCAACTATGAAATTTAAATTTTAACACAGAGAATACCTCACCACACACGCGAATCATCGAGACCCTAGCCCTCGACCTGCTGCCTCCCATCACCATTCGCCGCACAGACATCCACCTCATTGATGCGCTCCAGGCAAGCCACCTCCTTATCCCTTAGCCCCAACTTTTCTGCACATCCCATGCCCAATTGTGGCTCCACATTCCCCCACTAGAGCTTTTCCCAAGCACATCACACATCACCAAATCTCTAATCCAATCCCCTATCGCGACTTCCTCCATGGACGAACAACTACCAGAGAGCGCCGGGCCTCGACCTCCTCCCTCATTCTCCACCGTAGGCTCATGGGTGCGTTCAGTGCTACATCGCGATTCCCACAACCTAATCACGACTCCTCGACCCCGCCTACCCCATACCACGTAGATGTGCTCGAGCCACTATCTTCTAGAGTCGCCGCGACTTCGATTCCCCTCTTCCTTCATGTGCGAGCCCAAAGTCTAGAGCAAGCAAAAATTCGAACCATTCGCCTCTTTTTTTCTCTTAATTTATTATTAAACGAATGATATTTCGTTTGCCGTGATGGTTTGAAAAGGAGAGATGGGAACGTGATTTAAACGTGAACGGAAGGGTTGCGTGTTATATGGAGATGGGTGGCATGTTGTTTAAAGGCAAGATGACCTTTGATTTTGATTTATTTATAAATTTTGAATATTGAAATTACGTCGTTATACATATCTTGAAATTTTAAACCCTATAGAGTCGTCCCGCCTAGCGTTTATAATGTTATACCGCTATTTCGAACCTAATGGAACAATTTATGGGTCCTAATTCGATTGTATGGAGAAGATAGCTTTTGAAATCGACCATTTAAATTAACTTAGATTAAATTATTTCTAGACCTTTTCAAATCGTACGATCAAATGAAAACTCCAAATGCTAAGTAATTTGAAATCCGATAATAATAAATAATTACGGATCCAATGGAACAAGTTTCGTCAAATTCCAAGACGGTGCCCCGGATCGCTATTTTTAAATGTTAATTTGAACAAGCTATTTTTAAAATTGAACAAATTACTTTTAAATCCAATTTTAAAACTTTTAATATTTTTGTGACGACTTGGAATTTTTGGATATTTGAAATTGGAATATTTAATTGATTTTAAATATTCAAAGGGTTAATTTTAACTTAAAATTTCAAATATCTCCATTTATTGGATAATTAAATTATTGAATTAAACTATCGGAAATTGGTTAAAAATATGGAATCATGGTTTTTCAAGGATGTTAAAAATAATTTCAAGGCTTGTAAAATTCATATTGATAATTCTAAAGATAATGGAAGTTTTAAATTTGAGTTTGAAAGTGTTTTGTTTAGTTTTAGAATTTTATTGTTTAAATCGATATTTAAAGTAGTCTTCCAAGGCGCAGTCTCGGATTCCGACGAAACAAGTTCCATTGGATCTGTAATTGTGTATTATTATCGGATTTTAAATTTCGTAGTGTTTGGAGTTGTCATATGATCGTATGGTAGAAAAATACGCTGAAATCTATATAGAAAATTCAATATAAATATTGGGTCCAAAAAGCTATCTTCACTACACGATTGAATTAGGAATCGAAACCTTTTCCATTGCGTTCGGAATAGGGGCATAACATTATAAACGCCTAGCGGCATGCCTCAATAGGAGGTCGGGATTTTTAGCTCGATTTCAAGACTTTTGAATTCAAATTAAAATTAAAATATTATATTGTGACCAGTCAAAAACAAATCACTGTAGCTTGTGATTCAACACGTATCTTGCCCTTTCAAGCATGTGTCTTCCCTGAGGACATGTGTGTTCATTTGAAAATTAATGGCAGAGCAGTAAACAAAATCCAAACCAAATCAATTCGTGTTACCCTCGTTTGTTACGGCCGATTTTTTTCCCACTTCTCAAACGAAAACCCCTTCCTTGTTCGAAATCAATTCATTTAACAAAAGTAATGGCAACATGCATATGCGAATCCAACGGAGATAGGATGAGATTCGATCTCGTTCAAATCGAATTCAAACCAAATCGAACCGGAATTCAGGCTCGTTCGATCGGTCGAGCACACGTGTGCGTGGAATAGGGCAAAGCCGCGAGTTTGAGGGAAGGCTGGGTAGGGTTCGGCGCTTGATGGTGGCGAATTCTTCGTGTACTCGGAGGTGACGCAGTGAGTCAAGGCATCTCGCGTTCATCATTTGGCTTTGGGGTTGCGAGCGAAGCCGAAGTTGAACCTATGGTTTCAATCTATGCTGATAGGTATTTGCAGTTTATTGTTATTCCTCGTTTTTTTCAATTTAAAATTTAATAACATATGTATACACTATACAGAGAAAGGAATTTACTGCTTTATAAAATATATATGTTGGATAGTAAAGATATATAGTGAGATATACGTAGATTTTTAAATTTAAATTACAGAAGAAAATTTTTGTTTTGATGTTTTCAAAAGGAAATATACAGTGAGTATATCAGCTGTTTTTAATTTAATACATATATATACAGGGTTTGCAAAACATAGAAATTTTATATTTCTGAACAGTAGATAAAATTATATTTTTTTTAAAAACCTATTTAGATTATTTTTATAAGTATATATATATATGTAGTTCAAAAGAAAATAATGTATTTAGGATGATTAATTTATTTAATAAACTTATTAAATTTAGTTACTAAAAATATTTATTATAGGAAAATTAGTTTAAAATTAAATCATTATTTAACTTAAATTAATAAATGATAATTAATTTGTTTGATTTTTTAAAATTGTTAATAAAATCGTATAATGTATATACAGGGTATAAAATTGTGGGAATAAGCTGGATTGGATCGGATTGCTAATAAAATCAAAGGTGAGTTAATCTTACTCATTTGGATTACTTTTAAATTTAAATAGTTAAATTTGAATTATTGGTTGTTTGCTTGAATTGATAATTTATTATCATCTTGGATGTGATATATTATATATATATATATAGTGTGTGTGTGTGTACATATATATATATATATATATATATATATATATATATATATATATATTGGAGTGATTGATTTCCTGCATTATATAGTGGATGAGACCCTATGTGCCCCGCATAATAGCGGACCGTGATATCCCCCTCGAAGTGGGATTGGTATTTTCATATCGTGCTAACATCTATGGATGCAGGGAAACAAGTTGGAGGGATCCAACTGGATTCCTCAAAACGTTGAATTTATTTTATATTCAGCGATGTGATTTATTTGATGATCTGTGATAGATCATATTAATTATATTGGGGATTGAAATTATTGAATGCAATGCTTGGCTAAATATAGATGGGTATTTTGAGAAATGGAAAAATGTATATATTAAGTTTGGATTTTTTAAAGGAAATGAAAAGAAAATTCTTAAGTAAATAATTATTGGGAATTGGATAAATCGAATAATAAACTTTTAAGGGAATTTAAAACCAGGAACTCGGTTTGAAATCAATTTAGCATTTTGAAAACTGTGATTTAAAGGAAAATGAGAAATGGAAATTTGTAAACTGGGTTATAAATGAAGTGGAATATTTATCAGTGGATAAATTCGAAAGTATAAATTATGGTGGAATTTATAAGAAAAGTGCAATTCATTTTAAAAATAAAAGGTGATTTTATTTTTAGAAAGTTTGAAAGTATATTTTTCCTGGAAAACAAAGTACATTTTCAAACAAAAGAATTCAAAGTATAAACTAGAAGTTTAAAAAAATTATTTTTAGCATGTTTTAGAAAATTTATTATTTTAATTATTTTTAAGAGAAAAGTAAATATTTATTTAAGTTAGTTATGGTAGTTAATTATTTTTTTAAAGGTAAATTAGTATTATGATCTTTAAAAAGGAATTTTAACATAAATATTGATATAATAACTTTATTTTAAAGGAAATTTTGGTTTAAGTTTTACTCAGAAACTCTTATAAATTTCTTAAGTATTATTTTTGTTTAAGTAATTTTAGTAGCATTAATGTAAATAATTTAAGCATATATTTTTGAAAGTGATTATAAGGAGATTGAAATGTGTTTTAAAAATAAAAAGTGGTTTTATTTTTAAAGCTTTGAAAGAAATTTACGGGATTGGGACATAAATTAAACCGGAATAAATCAAGCAGGATTTATAAGTGATTAGATGGCTATTTTTTTAATGGAAGTGTATTTCCCTGAAAAGCCAAGTATATTTTCAGAAGAAGATTTCAAAGTATAAGTTAAAGGTTTAAAGTTGTTTTAAAAAGAATATTTTTAGAGAAATTATTATTTAATGGTTTTAAAAATTTTAAAAGTAAATATTTATTAAGTTAATTATATAAGTAAATTATTTTAAAGGTTTAACTAGTATTATGATTAAAAGATAATTATTTAATATTTATACCTTATAGAATGACTTTTATTTTAAACTTAGTTTTGGCTTAAGTTTTTACATGAGAAATTATTTCATAACTAGTATTTTAAATAAAATATTTTAAGTAGTTTTATTTTAAGTGTTTTGAAGTATATATTTTTGGATAAAGTGATTTAAATTATTTAAAAATCTAAAGTATTAGGACTTGGTGATTTTCAGTGGAAATAAAACAATTAGGTGGGAATTTATTCCGCGAGAGAAAAGGTGATTTGAAAACTATTTCAAAGGGTTGTAGTGTAGAAAAATATCTTGTGAAGATATTTTGAAATAAATAATTTGGGAAATTATTAAGACCTGATGGTTGTTGTGGATGTTATATGATAGTTAAATAACCGAGTATCAATATTGGCCTATGTGCTGATCGTTTCGAAGACACTGGGATTGGGATTAATTTGCCGAAAACCACTTCGATCCGGTTTGAATGTTATCATGAGGAAGACAAGAGCTTGGAGATGAAGATGGAGCAGTGAAGTGCAAGGGCTAATCGCTACTAATCCCGAGGGTGATTCCAAAATGGATGTAGTAGGTGTAGTGCCTTTGGTTCCGTTCGGACCGGAAACGGATTGTATGGACGAATGCTATCAGAACATCGTCAGGAGGGCGATGAGCATTCTAAGTGTATATGTGCTAAAAAGGTCACGCGTAGCCTCGAGCCTCATCAACTGGGAATGGCTAAAACAGGGGCGGTGCAGCAAGGCTAAGTGGCTAGCAACCAATTAGGGTAAGGTCATCCCTGTCAAGATGTCCCTTTTATTCAGTTGTGTGGGAAGTTGCTGATCCCAACCTCGGGGTGATCTTATTCGGACTATCCAGTAAGGGGTAGCTCCGGTCTTATGTTGTAGGGGATCAGGGTGGATCCTCGGTACACTGATCTAGACCAGGTACTATGATGGGCGGTACCCCAGTAGCACTTCCATTGTATGGAATCCAATCTCTAATAAGCGCCTATACGGTTTTGATTGTGCCCAACTATTGCTGAAACGTGAGATGCAAGCATTTCAGCTAGATTCTATTTTACTTTCTATAGACACTATTATAATATCAAACGGATTTGATGAAAAATGTTTTGGTTATCGTAAGGTAAAAACCCGGCATGTTTATTTATGGCGTGATCTTACGAGATACCTTTGATTTCAAAGGATTTTGAAAACTTTAATAATCCAATTGAGTGTGTTTTCTTACGCTGGTATTACAGACTGACTCGGGTGTTGTTTCGCTATAATGCTCGGGTCAGACAGAGTATTATAGAGTACAGATTCTGCATGGACGGCTATGGAGCTCAAGGGATGTGCTGGATGGCGAGACATATCACACGTATCTGTCTTATTTCCGCTGTGTTTGGTATGATGTATAGTCAGTATTGTGAGGACAAGTTACTATAACTGTTCAAGTGTTTGCTATTGATTGGTTATACTCTGATGATGTAATGTACAAAACAGATATAGTTCTTTTTGTATAAAGATCAGTCATTTATCTATTATATATTGTTCCGCTGCGATTGTGAGATTCTGTTTTTGTTTTGTTTTTCTCTTCTTCTACCTCCTTCTTCTTTCCCTTACGGACTGGTTTTCCGGCACTTGATTGTTCGGCATTTGATACAGTGGACGTATTGATGTTGATTTTCGGGCGTCTAAAAATCGGGTCGTTACAATCTTCATTGTTATTAATCTAAATTTTACAAGCCTTTAAATTATTTTTATCAAGCTTAAAACTCAAGATACAAAAATTTAACCAATATTCAATTATTAAATTCAATAATTAAGTTATCCAATAAAATGCTATATTTTAAATTCTGAATTTATTTTATAAATGAAAAACCAAATTTTTATATTAAAAATCAATCTATAATTCAAATTCAATTTTTAAAACCATTTAAATATTCCAAATCAAACGTTGAAAAAAATCTGGGTCATTACATTCCTCCCCCCTTAAAAGAATTTCTTCCTCGAAATTGCTAAGCAGGAAGAATGCTCCAAACCCATTAACCAATCAAAACCCACTTAATGTAAATTCGATATTTCATTTTCCTAATCCTTTAGTTCCAACCAAACAATTAGTTATCCATGTTAAACCAAAATTCTTTATTTTGATTATAAATTCGGAATTAATTTCCGTTAACAAAAAAAATTTCCAAATTTTTTTAAATTTTTTCTAACACCCTAAATTTCCGAATTTTTTTTGTAGAGTCTCCCTTGTACGGAGAGCCTTTTGCAATATGACAAGAGAGATAAATATACATACATTAACCCAAACAGTCGGAAAACAAAATATATATCAATATTTTATATTTTTGCAGTATTTAGTCCGAAAACTTACCTTCTTTTAGCATTTTAAGCAAGCAGCTTATTTTATTTTGCAATTCGTGCAATCAAAGTCAAGCAAAGCAGCTCCAGGTACCTGTTCTTACTCAATTTAAACACGTAAGTACCAAAATATATGAAATTCCATGACATTTCATTTATTTAACTAGTGCAAACCCATAAGTTTCACAAACTGGCATGCTAAGCAAATATTCATAAGCAATTTCAATATTCCAATACTAATTTAACTGCTTTCACTTGATTTTCATACCATTTCATTCAACTTGGAATGACTTACAACAAAATTATTTTCGTTCAATTCGCTTTTAAACCAAACAAATTCATACTATTCCAAATTCATTAAAAATCAATTTATTCTCTCCTTATTAATGCACAGAATTTTATTTACTTCCGTTTACATCAAACGACAATTTTTCTACGCAAATTCGATGATTTTTTTCAAATAAACAATTACTTAAGCTTATAGCTATTTTAAATTGATTCCAAATCAATTTATACTTAATTCTATTCCATTTTAAATTGACTCTCAATCCATTTAATTACATCCCATTCATATTCACATTCATCACATTCAAATATGTTTTATTTAAACCTGTAATCATTCCATGCTATTTTATTTAATGGCCATTTTACAAATTTATTTAAGCAAGGCTTCCATTCAAATATTTACTTCATTTATTTATTTCTAAATAATTCACTATATAACTTAATCTTATTTCCTTTGCAACCAAATTCCGTTTCAAATTTTTGTTGATTTTTATTCAATTCATTTTCATACCTATTTCTTATTTATTTAATTAGTACATTCATTTATTCCATTTCAATTCTAACTCCCGTATTCGAATTCATTCTTGAATTCTACTAAAATAATATCCAGGGCCATATTCAATTTATTTGTACTCCAATTGGATTTATTTGCAAATCAAAGCATTTCTATTTCAATTCAATTCCATTTTATTTGGCAACATTTCAATTTATAATTAATTCGCTTATAATTAAGTCAAACTTTATTTATAACTCCAGTTTCATTTCAAATATCCATTTTTAATTTTCAATCCAATTTTATTCAACCAAGTTAGGTTCCATTACCATATTCCATTTACTAATTAATTATCTAATTAGTTCACTTCCAATTTATAATTCAATATTTGATTTTTGTTACACTTTATTTAATTCTTTGAGTTCAATTTACAATTCAAGTTTGGGTTTTTATCTCATTTCCAAAATATCAAACTATTTTTATTTTTGGTTTTCTATTCCACTCGTCAATTTTATAAGCCACGCAACTTGTTTTTCCCATCTCTATCATTTCTATTCTCGAATATATTCACTTGTCATTTTTAACTCGAGATCTACATCACTTAATAGCTTAATATGTACTTTAACTTCATTAATCACAAATTCTATAAGTCTTTGAAATTTATTTATTCCAATTCAATTTTTTATTTAACTTAACTTACGTTAAATTTAAACTCTATACCATTCTTTTTTTAAGTAAAAGTTCAATTCAAATTCAACTCAATATCCTTTAAAATTCAATTCAATTTTATTTCTCGATTCAATTATATTTTATTTTTCAATTCAATTCATTCACATCCTAATTTAATTCATTTAACTAGTCTACTTTACTAACTTATTCCATTTGAATCACAGTTAATTAAATTTATAAAGTTTAATTCATCCAACTTAATCTAAGTTAAATTCCTTTTTAACCTTTTCACTTTTAATTTGAATTCCGAAATTCAATTTCCATATTTTTCTTCAAAATCATTCACCATTTATAAGTTCATAACTATTTTTCTAATTATCTCTAAATTATTTAAATAAGGATTCTAGAATTTTTTAAATGCTCGATACTATTTCAAATCATTTTGAAATCACAAATATCTCAAAATCACACTCTTTAAATTTAAACCAACCCGGGTTTTTATCCAAGACAAATTTCCTTCGGAATTTCCAAAACAAAGCTTGTTTTTCCTCAAAATAATCCAAATACAATGACCCCGGCGGTAATTCATCACTTAGAAACTAGAAAATGAACACCGATAATGTCGCGATCATCATCGAAATTATTTCCCAACGACCGAAGCGATTTCAGTGCTATTATCACCTTCGAAAATCCATTTAAAAAAAATTCTATTCAAAAATATTCCAATAATATTACTATTATTCATTTCCAAAAAAAATATTTTCAAAATAATACCATCCTATAACACTTCTGAAATCATTTCCAAATCTCCGGGATTTAATTTTTTTCAAACTCTAGTTTTAATCAAGTCTCAGCATTTAACTCAATTGTATAATCCATATTTCTATGATGTTTATTTGGTTATACGAACTATTTATAATCTAGTTTTGATTATAAAATTATCATCCAAACACTCAAAATATACCATAATAATTTCTAAAAATGATTTCCTTTATATAAAAGTATAATTTGGGTAAAATTATTTGATTTACCCGCTTCAAAACCATACTGTGTCAGTTTATCGTGTTCAAATGTTTAGAAACTCCTATCGAATTAGTGGCACCCCACTATTCGACCGGAATTTATAAGCCACTCAACCAATAAGTCAACACAATATAAAACAATGTATGTTCACTAACAAATATGCGCTCATATCTATTAATACGCTCAAACTCATTCTAGAGTACTACTGAGTCTATCTCTAATGAGTAATCCCCAACAGAACCAAGGTTCTCGCTTAACCTTCAACTCTGATACCAAATGTAACGAACCGGGATTTCCGACCCTCGAAAATTGACATTTATACATTCATTATATAACCTATCGAATATTCAAGTGTCGAAAATGTCAGATCATTAGGGGTAAGAAGAAGAAAAGGTAGAAGAAAATAGAAAACAACAACATCAGAGTCTCGCAACCTTAGCGGAACAAAATATAATACATAATAACAGATTTTAAATACAAAGGAATCTGTAACTGTTATATACTTACAACCATCAGAGTACAATAGACATTAATCAATCTGTACAATTTAACAACTTGTCCTTATACAACGGAATTATAATTAAGTACGGAAGTACACCTTTGCCATCCAGCTCATCTCTTGAGCTCCTTAGCATCTTATCCTGAATCTGTAATACTCGGTCTGACCCCAGCATTATAATAAAACAAAACCGGAGTTAGTCTGAGAAACCAGCATGCGAAAACACACTCAATTTGGATTATTATATTTTTTTCCAAACCCTTTGAAAAAAAGGTATCTCGTAAGACCACGTCACACATAAACATGTCGGGTTTTTACCTTACGATAACCAAAACACTTTTATCAAAATCATTTGATATTATAATAGTGTCTAAAACAAGTAAATAGAAAATAGCTGAAATGCTTGCATCTCACGTTTCAGCATAGTTGGGCACAATCAAAAGCGTATGATGCTTCCATACAATGGCTAGGCACTGGGGTACTACCTATCATAGTGCACTTCAAAAAACATGTACCGAGGACCATGCTGGGATCTCCTACAACACAAGACCGGTCCTATCCCTAACATAAATAAAACTGAATATGTTACCATCCCAGGTGTACCGAGAGCTCTTTTGCATGCAACCGTATCCAAAATATAATATATCTGAGGTTATCTAGAAAGGTGATAACATACCCTAATTGGGAATGAACCACTTAGCCTTGCTGCATACCCCTAGATCTTCATCCATTCTGGTCGATTAGGCTAGAGGCTACAATTACCTTTCAAGGATAATTTCACTTAAAATGCTCATCGTCCTCCAATGATGATTTTATGATAGCTTTCATCCGTACAAGTTGTTCTTGGTCTGGACAAACCGAATCACCGTCTTCATAATCTTTACAGTATTCATTCGTAACATTCAAACCAGATCGAAGTGGTTTTGGATAATTAAACCCGATCTCGGTCTCTTCGAAATGATCAGCGATTTTGGCCAAACTTGGTAGTCGGTTATTTATCTATCAATAAGTCATCCACAACAATCACCAGGACTTATATAATTTTTTTCCAAAATTTATTCCAAGGTATCTTTATAAGATATATTCCAAATCTTCTTTCATATTTCAATTATTTGGAAACAAATTCAATTTTTTCATCCTAAAAGGATATTTTCCAAGCCATCTCTTCCTTTTAATCACTTAGAAAAATATTTAAATATATTTTCTAAATTCCTTACTTCAACACTTAGGAAGGTTCCATCCATCTCTCTTTTTCTCAAAAATCCTTCCCAATTTATATTATAATTTCCTTAACCCGTCTATAACAGATTCTACGAGTTCCGTGTTCCTTAATTAAATTCCTTTATTCATATATATATATATATATATATATATATATATATATATATATATATGAATATGGAAAAGTACCATGCGGTATCAACCAAGGATTCACAGTTCGATGGTTACGTCTCTGTCGCAGAGAAATTCAAGTCTTAACTACAGACAGTCTCTGCCTCTGATTTCGCCATGAAAGCATACCATTACATTTCGAAAACTTTATTTAACATTTTTCTAAAAATAATGCTTATAAAGTTTCTATAAAAAAAATTCACAAGTTTTAACTTAGGCAAAAATTTTAAATATAAGTTAATATGTAAGCTATCTTAATATTGAATTATTTGTCTTAAAATAATAATACTGGTTACCTCTTAAATAATAATTAACTTAATATCACTCGTTATAACTAACTTAATTGATAATTAAATATACTTCAGCCTTTAAAACAATTTAATAATCACTTTTCATTTCTAAAATATTTTAAACACTTTTTATATTACCTAATTAATATCTTAAATCCTCCTTTACAACAACTCAGCTTTCCGATACTATGTATCTTCCAACTCCAATATGGCCAATCCAATATTTATAAACCTCTCTCGATCCATCACCAATTTATTTACGTCCCAATTCAGTAAATCCCTTTTTCACCCTTTTAAAAATAAACTATTGTTTATTTTTAAATCAATTTACCCATCTCAATATAAATTCTCACTGTGAATTTTATATCCTCCATCTATCACCCGATAATTTTCTTACTTTTATGTATAAATGTTGTTATAAATCTCACGGTCTAATTTTCCGTTTACAACAGTTTATTATCACTTAAATTCCACTATAGGTTTATTTCTAATTTAATTTTCTTAAATAACCCTACCAATATGCAAGCAAATACTCGATTTACTTCTACTCCATAATATAGAAATCTTATCTAAGATCCAGCATAACCACCTTTATGCTTGTTTCCAAAAAAAAATTCCATTCTTCCCATTTATTAAAAATCTTGTTTTATAAAAATCCTTTATGTTTAAAACGAGTATCCATTGGGAATTTTTTTTAAATCCTATATATATATATATATAAATTACTCCGAAATCTCTACTTACCATATTCCAAAATAGTTAAATATTAATTTAGAGTTAACTATTTATTTTTCTCAAATTCATTCCTTTAATTAATCAATAATTCTCTATAAATATCTTACTTCCAAATTTTCTTTAATTTAATTTTCCAATTCAAAAAACATATATTATCGGTATTTTAGAACACAAAATCTAGGCCAAAAAACCGCAGTATCCAATCAGTTTCAAATCACACAAAAATCTATCATAGACGATTTAAATAAATCATATATCCGTATACATGTTAAATCAATCATAAAAGTACCAATCTCGCTTTGAGGCAGGATATCGTAGTATATAAGGTCATCCGCTATTATGCCGGACGCATAGGGTCTCATCCACTCCAATCGGTAGGAAATAAATCCAACTACTAATATATATCCTACTATATATATAATATCGGTCAATGGATAGTAATTTATAAATCAACCAAGCATCAAATAATAATATTAACTATTGTTAAAATTAATTTGATAATCCAAATGAGTGAGAATTTTCTCACCTTGATTTTTATTTGGATTCCATTCCAATTTTAAATTAAATTGAACATCGTTCAATTAAAATTCCACTTGCCTTCAAAAATCCCCAAACAAATGATTGTGATATGCGATTTTTTGTACCTCGTAGGCATATTTTTGTTAATTTTATTAGCTGACTCGATATAAATTTTTAATTGATTCGCCAACTATGAAATTTAAATTTTAGCATCACGCGAATCATCGAGACCCTAGCCCTCGACCTGTTGCTTCCCATCACCATTCGCTGCCCAAACATCCACCGCCTTGTCCATCGGCCCCCAACTTCGCCGCCCATCCCCATGCCCAATTGCGGCTCCATGTTCCCCCACTAGAGCTTCGGCCACGCACCGCATACGTTACCAAATCGCTAATCCAATCCCCCATCGCGACTTCCTCCATTGATGAACCACTACCACAGAGCGTCGTGCCTCGACCTTCTCCCCTAATCTCCTCCGCAGCCTCATGCGCACGTCCAATGCTACATCGCGATTCCCACAACCTAATCACGACTCCTCGACCCCGCCTACCCCTTCCCACGTTGCTACATTCAAGCCACCATCTTTTAGAGTTGTCGCGACTTCGATTCCCCTCTTCCTTCTTGTGCGAGCCCAATGTCAAGAGCAAGCACAAATTCGAACCATTCGCCTCTTTTTTTCTTCTTGATTTGTTATTAAAAGAATGAGTTTTCGTTTGCTATAATGGTTTGAAAAGGAGAGATGGGAACAGGATTTAAACATGAAAGGAAGGTTGCATGTTATACGAAGAAGGGCGGTGTGCGTTTTAGTGGCAAGATGACCTTTGATTTTGATTTATTTGTTAATTTTTAATATTGAAATTACCTCGTTATACATATCTTGAAATTTTAACCTCTACGGGTCGTGTCGCCAGGCGTTTATAATGTTATACCGCTATTCCAAACCTAATGGAACAAGTTCTGGGTCCTAATTCGATCGTATGGAGAATATAGCTTTTTAAATCGACCATTTAAATTTACTTCGATTAAATTATTTCTAGGCGTTTTCAAATCGTACGATCAAACATTAATTCCAAATTCTACAAAATTTGAAATCTGATAATAATACAATATTACAGATCCAATGGAATTGGTTTCGTCAAATTCTGAGACTGTGCCCTGAATCGCTATTTTTAAATGTCGATTTAACAAGCTATTTTTAAAATTGAACAGATCACTTTTAAATGCAATTTTACAACTTTTAATATCTTCATTATTATTAACCTAAATTTAGAAGCCTTTAATTTATATTTATCAAGCTTAAAACTCAAGATACAAAAATTTAACCAATATTCAATTACTAAATTCAATAATTAAGTTATCCAATAAATCGCTATATTTTAAATTTTGAATTAATTTTATAAATGAAAAACCAAATTTTGAAATCAAAGTCAATCTATAAATCAAATTCAATTTTTAAAACCATTTAAATATTCCAAATCAGACGTCAAAAAAAAATCTGGGTCGTTACATTCCTCCCCCCTTAAAAGAATTTCTTCCTCGAAATTGCTAAGCAGGAAGACTTTTCCAAACCCATTAACCTATCAAAACCCACTTAGTGTAAATTCAATATTTCATTTTCCTAATCCTTTAGTTCCAACCAAACAATTAGTTTTCCATCCTAAACCAAAATCCTTTATTTCGATTATAAATTCGGAATTAATTTCTTTTTCCAACAACCTAAATTTCTGAATTTTTTTGGTAGATTCTCCCTTGTACAGGGAGCCTTTCACAATATGACAAGAGAGATAAATATATATACATCAACCCAAACGGTCGAAAAAAAATATCAATATTTTATATTTTTGCAGTATTTAATCCGAAAACGTACCTTATTTTTGCATTTTAAGGAAGCGACTTATTTTATTTTGCAATTCGTGCAATCAAAGTCACGCAAAATAGCTCCTGGTACCTATACTTACTCAATTTAAACACGTAAGTACCAAAATATATGAAATTCCATGACATTTCATTTATTTAACTAGTGAAAACCTATAAGTTTCACAAACTAGCATGCTAAGAAAATATTCATAAGAAATTTCAATGTTCCAATACTAATTTAATTGCTTTCACTTGATTTTCATACCATTTTATTCAACTCAGAATGACTTACAACAAAATTATTTGCATTCGATTCGTTTTTAAACCAAACAAACTCATACCATTTCAAATTGATTAAAAATCAATTTATTCTCTTTCTATTAATTCACAGAATTTATTTACTTCCATTTACGTCAAACGACGATTTTTCTGTGCAAATTCGACGATATTTATTCAAATAAACAATCACTTATGCTTATAGCTAATTTAAATTAATTCCAAATCAATTTATATTTAATTCTATTCCATTGTAAATTGACTCTCAATCCATTCAATTACATCCCATTCATATTCACATTCATCACATTCAAATCTATTTTGTTTAAACTCGGAATCACTCCATGCTATTTTATTTAATAGCCATTTTACAAATTTATTTAAGCCAGGCTTCCATTTAAATATTTACTTAAGTTAATTTATTTATTTCTAACTAATTCACTCTATAACTTAAGTTTATTTCCTTTGCAACCAAATCCCATTTCAAATTTTTGATTTGATTTTTATTCAATCAAATTTCATACCAATTTTAATTTATTTAATTAGTACATTCCCTTATTCCATTTCAATTCTAACTCCCGTATTCGAATTCATTCTTGAATTTTATTAAAATAATATCCAAGGTCATATTCAATTTGTTCATACTCGAATTGCATTTATTTGCAACTCAAAGCATTTCTTTTAAAATTCAATTCCTTTTTATTTGACAGCATTTTAATTTATAATTAATTCGCTTATAATTAAGTTGAACTTTATTTATAACTCTAGTTTCATTTCAAAAATCCATTTTTAATTTCAATCCAATTTTATTCAATCAAGTTTGGTTCCATTACCATATTCCATTTACTAACTAATTATCTAATTAGTTCACTTCCAATTTATAATTCAATATTTGATTTTTATTACACTTAATTTAATTATTTGAGTTCAATTTTATTTACAATTCAAGTTTGGGTTTTTATTTCATTACCAAAATATCAAACTATTTTTATTTTTGGTTTTAAATTCCACTCTTCAATTTATAAGCCACACAACATATTTTTCCCATCTCCAGCATTTCTTTACTCGAATATATTCACTTTTCATTTTTAACTCGAGATCTACATCACTTAATAGCTTTGTTAATGCTAAAATTTGAACGCTAACACCCCGGTGTGTAAAGTGTAGTTGTGGAAGCACCACCCGATGATTCGGGAACAGAGTATAAGCAGAGAACCGCATAAAAAAGCAGTAAATAACAACGATTTTATAGTGGTTCGGCTCAATAGTTTGCCTACGTCCACTTTGAATATCTTTATTGATGATTTCGTTACAAGTTGATACAATTCTTCCCAAGTACAATACACTTTGAACTACTAAACACTTTGAACGAGTAGCTTAAACTTCATTGTAAGTGAAAGTCCTCAAATCCATGTCGGATGCATGAGATTTCTTCTTGAAGTTGTTGATAGCGTTCTACGTGTCTTGAAAGCTTTGAGTGTTGAGTTGGTTTGGAATGTAGCAGAGTATCGGTGCTTGGAAAGAATGAGCCAAAAAGTCCTTTGACCGTTGGAGGTGGTTGCGTATTTATAGGTGTGATTCTGGGCAGTAGTTTTTCTCTCAAGTCATGAGTCGTGCACGACTCATGGAGAGTCGTAAGTCGCGCTCGACTCAGGGTTCAAGAGTCAGCAGGCAGTGGGGTAAGTGAAGTGGTCTGAGCTTTTCTTCGTTCATCTGGATACAAGTCCTAACTCGTTCGCGAGTTAAGAGGTCACGGTTTAAAGTGAGGCAGCACTAAAATCTTGGCTCTGCCGTTTTAAGTCGTGTACGACTTAAACTAGGTCGTAAGTCGCCGACGAGTCATCTTATTGCGGCATGGTATTGAACTTGTCCTCTAAGTCTTAGGTCGTAACGACTTTAAGTCGTGGACTTTCTTAAGTCGTGACATTCCCTAAGTCGCTTAGGTCTTAATCCTGTTAGGTCGTTAGCTCCTTAACTCGTAAGCTTTCCCTGAGACATGACATATCTTAAGTCGCAGAGGCTTTAAGTCGCGGATTTCTCTGAGATGTGAGTCGCTTTGTTTGCCTAAGTCGTTTATGACTCATGCTAGGTCGTAAGTCATAGACAGCTTTAGGTCGTTAACTTATTTCCTTCTTGAGTAGTGCCATCTCTTAAGCCGTAGACTTCCTTAAGTCGTCTGGACCTTAACTCGTTAAGTCGTGGAGACCCTAAGTCGTGTACCCTCCTTGATCCATTGAGTCGCTGTCTCCCTTGAGTCGTTGAGTCGGCCATTTCTTTAACACGTTAAACTGTTAGGTCGTACTATTCATAAGTCGTTCATGCTTTGTCTTGTTAAATCGTCATGCATCTTAAGTCGTGAGGTTTGCTAAGCCGTAGACTTCTCTTGATCTGTTAAGTATCTTATGTCGTAAATCGTCCCAAGCCTTAACTCGTTGTGTTAACGGGGTTAAGATTTGCCCCTCGAAGCACACGCCTAAGTCGTAGGTCGTGTGCTTCGACTTGCCTTAACTCGCTTGTGCTGTTTCAAGTTCCGCTGTCTTGGTGTATAAAAGACTTGAGTCTTTTCTCTTATTTCTTTCTGCTCATTATCAATCTCCTATGTCGTATCCGCCATTAGCATCTCTCCGAGCTTCCTGCGGCGATCCTGACTTGATTTACTTCCAACCACCTTTAGCTTCACATCACGTAAGCAATTTTCCCATTTTCCAATCGCTGATCATCATTGTCAATCTTTGAGCCTTGTCTTCCGTCTCTGATTCCCCCCTTTAACCGTGCGAGTATTGTTGCATTGGTCGTCGAAGAACTCAAAGTTTGTTTGATTTGACTTAAGACGACTCGTGATTTGTGGCGATTCGGTGGTGTGGCAGAACTGGGGTTGTTGTCGATTGAGAGGTTATTGGGCTAATGGGTCAAGAGGATGAGGAGTTTCTGATTGGATGGGGGGTTTGTCGATTGGGTGAAGTGAGATACTAAATTGGATACGACCCAGCATTTTTGGGCAAGTTATAACCTTCCGCGACTTAACGAGATACGACATGAGCTTTGAGTCGCAGCCGATCTAGGACTTAGAGAAATTCCCATTTCTTTGAACCGAATCCCTTCCTCCTTACCATGCTTTACGACTTATAGGACCAACGATTTTAAGGAGCCAACGACTTAACTTGCAGGAAATTTTTAAGTCATGGGCGACTTAACCTTTAGGTCGTGGACGACTTATCCCTTAGGTCGTGGACCACTCAGCACATGGACAATCTTTTACTGCCGAATTGTTTCCTAAGCAAATTTCATCCCTCTGTTAGGTTGTGAACGACTTAGGGCTTAAAGGATTTTTGGACTGTGACTAAATGGCTTGAACAAAAATTTGTAAACTTCAAGATGTCGACAAAACTTGATTGTACTTCCAATTTGAATTGCCAGAATATACTGCTCGAACTTTGTTGCATTTCTTTACAGATTATTCTAACTTTAATGCTATCAACCTGTTGAACACAACACTTGCAGAAAAATGGGACAAATATACTGCCATCGACTGCCCACGTCAAATGACAGATTAGTTAATAACAGATAATTAACTCAAATAAATTGTGTGAACGAAGTGCTTTCATCAATTTCAAGTAAAATATTAAAGCAACACTGAAATAGTCAATTGAAACTGACCAGCCTGCACTAATATTATGCTTGAACTTTATATTAACAAGTTCTGAAATTTTGTAATCGATCAATCATCGACTAGTTTAATTCCAGTTATATTTACTTGCTATTTTTATTAGTTTTGCACGACACTTCACACTTTTAGGAAACGTGCACCTTCACATTTGAATATCCAGTTGCTTGTGTAGAATGACTTCTCAGGAAGAAGATACAACGGTTCAGACTGGAGAGGCAACTGTTATTCCGGCTCCACTAGTCAATCCTCCCGAAAGAGCCATTTCTACTTTATCGTACAAAGTTTTTCTCCAATTGTGCGCTCAGTTTGGCATTGCTGAATCAGATGCCATTCTTTCGGAGAGAAGTAACACTGCTGACATAGCACCCCTTGGCTTTGTAACGGTCAATCGACAAATGTGCCTGAGTGGGGGCGTTCCTCCTTTCAATGATTTTCTCCAACAACTTCTTCGTCAATTGGCCATCGCCCCATCCCAATTACACCCCAATGGTTATGCCATTTTAATGGGGTTGTGTGTACTGTTCAGGAGGACGCTTGATCGATTCCCAAGCTTTGACGAGATTTGCTTCCTATGCTCTTTCACCAGGACTAAAGATCACCCCTCTATTACTGTCGTGAGAAGTGCTCGAAATCGTAAATTGATCATCGGTCTTCCTGACAGCGCTCAAGGGTTTTTGACTCAATTTTTCTATGTCCGTTGCCCCCCGGGGTTTTATGCTGTGTGGAGAGAAGGAAGTAGGATCATCTACCTTTTGCTCCTCTATACTCTGAATTTTTTGAAGTTCAAATTTCCAAGTGTTAACTTCATCATCATTTTTTTTATTTCAGCGCTCCCCCCTCCTTGTAAAGATCCCAGTCACAAGCCAACTCTGGAGAGGCTTGTAGCTGTTCCGGTTGAAGAGCGGGACATGAAATTTTTGCTGAATGACGAATTCCTTCACCAGTTCGGACTTCTTCACCCTTCTCGCTCCACACACCCCTGCGAGGTTCCAGACTCCCCACCGAAAGCATCATATGCCCTGGTTTCTATAGACACATCCATACTAAAATGACCTGCTCCTGAGGCTTTGCTAGTGAAGTGCTCCACTTCTGTTGATGTTGCGGGGCCATCTGTCGAACTTGCCCCAGTTATTGAGGAAGAAGAGCCCCAGGGATCTCCTCGACTGTCACAGAAATCTGGTGAAGAGGCCGGAAAAACTAGCCTTGCCAAGCAGAGCAGGGACGATACTTTCGAAGGGCTGAGTGACCTCTTTGCCACCTCGCAAGAGATCTTTAAAGATGATCCTATCACTACCGGGGTTTCTTCTTCATTAGTTGAAGCGACTTCTATCCTGCAACAGACTCCGTCGACTCAAGAGTTGACGCTAACTATTACACCCACAACCACTCCTCAATTAAAGAGTGGTTCGTAGTTTGATGCGCGTAGTTTGCACGTCACACACACTCAGAATTTTTTCGGCACTTTTATGCGTCTGACTTTTTGTACTTTGAAGAATTCTAAGATTTAGCTCTTTTTTATTTCAGATCCTCCGATGGGGCGCAGCGGATCCTACTATGATGATTTCCAGCGCTACGGGAGGCGTAGCCAGTATGATTATAGGCGTTACCTCCCCTCTTACAGAGAATCTGATGAAGAAAGAGCCGCTCGAAAGGCTCAAGAAAAGAGGGCTCAAGAGGAGCGTTATGAAAGAAGAGAGAGGGAAGAGTGCCACGATACTTCGCTGAGAGGCGAGGATTCCCATAAAAGAAAATCCCATGATGACAGAGGAAAAAGTCATATGGTTGAAGATTCGAGCAAGAGAGCCCAACATGGTGAGAAGCACACCTCTACAACTCCTGAAAAGGTTACTGCCCCTGCCTCGCTTGATATTCCTTCCGGCTCTCCCGCTCTCGGGAAGACAGACATCCAAACAATAATTAGCAGGCCCAAATTCCAAGTCGGACCGGGTCCGGCCACTTTGCAGAGTCGGTTTCCACAGTGGTGTCTGAAGGGAGTAAGGTTTGATCTTGACTTGGTCCCCATTGACAAGTCTGTTATGTTACGAAACCTCGATGCCGTCAAGCTTGATATTGAGAGGATGTCGAACTGGCAAAACCTTGTTGACGAGCTCCAAAGGGTTAATCGTGCGAACATAGAGGCCATGCTCACTATGGAAAACGATAAAGCCGAGTGGAAAAAAGTTCTTGAGCAACATGACACTGAGATGAGGAGCATTGCTTCTTACAATGAAGAGCTTGAAGCAAAAGTTGAAGAACTGAAACAAGAGCTTGCTGCTTCCTCTACTTCCTATTCTCAAAAAGAAGAAGTGCTCCTAAAACAAGTGAGAGATGCTCATGCTAGCCAAAGGGATGCCGAAGACAGGCTTGAAGTACAGAAAAGAATTAGTGAGGGCTATGTTGCTGATATTGAGGAGCTTCGGAAGAAAAATAGCTCCCAAGAGGCGGAGATTCAAATGCTTAAGCTTCAACTTTCTAAAGCTGAAATGGAGCGTGATGAGGCCGTTGCCGGCAAAATTGCAGCTGAAGAATCTCACGAGGCGACGAGGACCAACATCAGCTCAACGTTATTTGATTTCTACCTGCATAGCATCTTGGGGCGCGATAGCCTCGCCTTTCTAGGCCCCAAGTATGAAATTACTCTTGCTGAAGTTTGGGAGGCCGCACTCGATATGCTCGGTGGTAACGGCGCTGGCTATGCCGAGTCGGCTCTTGAGGAGCATTATCTTGATGATGATGCTCGTGCCGCTCTCGCCAGGGGGAGAGAACAGCTTGCAAAATTAAGGCCCGAAACAGTGGCAGGAGAATATTCAGGAAAAATCATCTCAACTGCTCCAATTCAACCTTCTCCTTCAGCCGAAATTGACATTATCGGTTCTAGTTCTCATTCCCCATCTCCTACTAAAGTTACTACCGAGATCACAAGCATACAAGGTGGAGATGAAGGCGGCGAGAGTGCTGAGGCACAGGCTTACGAAGTTGACGTCAGGGAATCGACTTCTGCAGGTAACCCTACTGACAATCTTGCCCAAGTAGACTGCACATCTGTTTCTTACGAGCTTGATGAGCTTTTTGACTACTTCTTGAATCTCGACGAGCCTTTGTCTCCTCTTTTTATGGGAATTACTGACATTTTTGACTTTTCCTTTGTAGAGAAAGCGCCGAGCGTCATTCAAACTTCTTCACCTCCAGCTACTGTTCCTCTGCCTTCCCCAATCACTCCTACTCTTCACCCGGGATCACAGGAAGAAATAATAGGTGCCCTCCGGGGCTTGGATGACCAAGCTGCTTCACAAGAGCAAAAGGACGAAGGATTTGAGGGAGGTGAGATATCCCCGGAGCGGACTCCTTCTGATGACATAATTTTGTCTAAACTTGTTACTCCAGGAAGTGAATCTTCTACAAAGAGGAGAAAGAAGCACGGAACATCAAAGAGGAGGAGGAAGAGTATTACTGCTACTGAAGAGGAACCGGAAGTTGAACCAGCTGTACCTCCCTCTCCTTCTTCCCTCATGCCTATAGATCGACCCGAGAAGCTAACCATCCGACCGGGTAAAGGGTCCAAGGGTGGCAAGAAGAAATGAAGATTCCAGTTTTTAGCTTTTTCGTTTTTTGGATGTATTGGTCGGGGATTGTGCGGGTACCGGCCCCCAGCTTTTCTTTTGCTTTTTACTTTGGAACCTGCACCTGTATAAAATTCTAATAGTGTTGAATAAAATGATTCTTTTCCTTTGTACAAACTTATGTCTGTATCTGAGAATGCATTTATTATTCATTTTTGTACAAGTTTCTTTGTACGATATTGCAGTGAGCTTGTGGTATATATTGTTCGAGCGCAATTTTACCGATGTAGTTATGCCATGCTGCCCCTATAACATAAGCCCATTGTAATATTTTATTTTATGAGGAACTTGTGCTTTTATTTTTTAGAGAATAATTATTCCACATTTGGAGGAATATTATTTCATTAAAAAATAGAGCACAAATAAGTTTCTATGCTTCATCCTTCGAAGATATCAATTTTTATTTTGTGCGTATACACATTTTACTGAATGAAATCTTCTATGTGGTAAAGTGGGTATTTGCAAGGTACTTCAACTTCTTTTTGAGGAAGAGAATTTTCTAGAATAAGTAATTCATTCTTCCTTTGAGAGTTAAAGTGTGCTTTTGATGAGGATTTTTTTTTTACTTGCCACAGTAAAGGGCTTCTTGATTTTTGTTTCTTTGAAAAGTTGCACCTTCAGGGAAGACTTTTTCACGTTTCAACGCCTGGAAGTTTTATTTCAATCTTAGTGAAACGTGTGCCTCCGAAGAGGTCTTTCTGCTTGATTGTGCCTCCGGGAGGAGGTCTTTTCATTTCTGCCTCTGGGAAGAGGTCTTTCTGTCTTATTGTGCCTTTGGGAAGAGGTCTTTTCGAAACGGGCCTCCGAAGAGAGCTTTTATTTTGTTTTGCATTTCAACTCTGGTGAAGTGAAACTCCGAAGAGCGGTTGTAACACTTCAACTCCTGGTGAAATGGGCCTCCGAAGAGGGCTTTTATTTTGTTTTGCATTTCAACTCTGGTGAAGTGAAACTCCGAAGAGCGGTTGTCGCACTTCAACTCCTGGTGAAATGGGCCTCCGAAGAGGGCTTTTATTTTGTTTTGCATTTCAACTTTGGTGAAGTGAAACTCCGAAGAGCGGCTGTTGCACTTCAACTCCTGGTGAAATGTGCCTCCGAAGATTGCCTGGAAGTTACTCTCTCATGGTTGGAGGGTCGTGACTCCTCCAATCTTTTTTATTGAGTAGAGAACTTTCTTTTTTGCGGCGTATGCCTCGTTAGAGGTCTTTATCCTCCGAAGAGTTGTGCCTCCGAAGAGGACTTGTGCCTATGAAGAGGGCTTTAGTTGTTCCTTGTCCACTTGCTTATGCCTTTTTAGCGATCCTCTATTTTTTCTTTTCAAGCTCGCACTCCCTTCTCTTACAAGTAGTTTGTTTAATCCAAAGAAGTGTACTTCATTGCTAGGCCAGTTCGCGAGAATGGGCATAAGCTTCTTAATTGGATGTTTGTTTGTTCAAACTTCTCAATTTATTAGCTAGAGCCCGTTTTCGGCGAAATCATTGGCCGTTCAATTGAAGCACTTCTTATCTAGGATTTAAATTCGGGGCTTTCGAGACTTGGAATTTGTTCGTTGAATGATAACAAGAATCACTTGGTCTTGTAATGTGCAAGTTTTATTTTCGTTGCCTGCAAAAATTTAAATCGACATTTCAGCAATACATTTAATGTACTTTTCATATCGAAAATAAAGCAAACATGTAATAATAATAAGGAACACAAGATTTATAGTGGTTCGGCCAAGAATTTGGGCCTACATCCACTTTATAGTCTCTCATTATTCACTTGCATCAGTTTTACAATTGCTTTCAATTACAAGAATCATACATTCATAATTCTTTTTACAATATTTCAACAAAGATATCAAGTAAAGTATGGACGCAAGTGATTGCTGTTCCAAGCCCTTGGAATTTGATCTCCTTCGACAGTAGCGAGTTCGAATGTGCCGTCAAGAAGCTTCTGACCTATGACATATGGTCCTTCCCAATTAGGCCCAAACACACATGTCGCTGCCATGATTCTCTTCAGGACTAGATCTCCAATCTCAAAGCTGCGTTGGCGAACTTTGGAATTGAAATGTCTGGCTATCTTTTGTTGATGAGCTGCGATTCTGAGCTCAGCCTCTTCTCTTTTTTCATCAAGGAGATCTAGTGCCTCAAGATGTAGTTTTTCATTCTCCGCTTGATTGAAATGGATTCTTCTATGTGAAGGGACCTCTGTTTCTACCGGAATCATTGCTTCTAACCCGTATGCCAATGAAAACGGAGTATGCCCTGTCGCAGTTTTGTGGGTAGTTCTGTATGCCCATAGTGCTAGTGGTAGCTTATCGACCCAACCACCCTTTGCTCTTTCGGGTTGCTTCTTGATGGTTGTCTTGATAATTTTGTTTACTGCTTCCACCTGCCCGTTTGCCTACGGATGAGCTACTGCTGAGAAGCTTTTCCGGATTTTGAATCGTTTGCAAAAATCTTGGAATTCTTCACTTTCGAACTGAGTACCATTGTCTGTAATTATCTTTTGAGGCACACCATACCTGCAAATGATACTTTTAGTCACAAAACTTATCATCTTTTTAGAGGTGATAGTAGCCAGTGGTTCAGCTTCTGCCCATTTAGTAAAATAATCTACAGCAACAATGGCATATTTGATTCCAGATTTGGCAGTTGGTAACGGTCCTACAAGGTCTATCCCCCATATTGCAAACGGCCATGGACTGACCATCTGTGTGAGTTCAGTAGAAGGTGCTCTAGGAATTTTGGCGAATCTTTGGCATCTGTCACATTTTCGGGAATAGTCTGCTGCATCTCGATTAATTTCTGGCCAAAAATATCCGTATCGGAGAATCTTCTTTGCTAAAGTTTGACCACCTAAATGATCACCACATTCTCCTCCATGTACCTCAGCTAGGATTGTTTTGGACTTTTCCCCGGATACACATCGAAGTAACGGCATTGAGAATCCCCGTCTGTATAATTGGCCATCCTGGACTATATAGCGAGAGGCTTTCCTCGGTAGCTTCTTTCGTTCTTTTGAATTTTCCGGTAAAGAGCCATTGAGCAGATATTCTGTTATTGGAGTCATCCATGATTCTTGCTCTTGAGACACGCTCATGATCCAATCAATATCCATCTCATCGATGCTTGGAGCCGACAGGACTTCCACTGGAGTCAACCCCAGAAATTGAGCTTCGCCTGTGCTAGAGTACTTTGCGAGAGAATCTGCTTTCGTGTTTTCTTCTCGAGGAATATGGCTTATTGTGTAATGATCGAAGTCACACAGGAGTTCCCAAGTCTTTAACAAGTAAGCAGGCAGATTTCCCCCTTTTGCTTGGAATTCCTTCTTGACTTGGTATACAATAAGCTGAGAATCACTAAAGATCTGTAATGCTCGGATGTTTAGTTCTTTAGCAATTCTCAAGCCAGCGATAAGAGCTTCGTATTCTGCTTCATTGTTCTTTGAAGGAAATTCCAATCTCAGTGCACAGCATAATGACCGACCTTCAGGGGTCTCAAATACAACTTCGGCTCCAGAATAGTAGTCATTTCTTGCGCCATCAACATATAACCTCCATTGGATTGAGGAATCATCGATCGTTTCCTCCTCACTGTTACCCTTAACTGTGAATTCTACGATGAAATCCGCTAAAGCTTGTCCGTTGATTGCTTTTCGGGGATGATAAGTGATGTCATATTGACTGAGTTCAATGTTCCACTTTAGAAGACGACTCGAAGTCTCAGGGCGAAACAGGACTTGCTTTAAAGGTTGATCAGTGAGAACTCTGATAGGATGAGCTTGGAAATATTGCCTTAACTTCCTTGATGCAATCAGTACGCAATAGGCGAGTTTTTCCAGCTTGGAGTAATTCATCTCTGCCCCAGTGAGTCTTTTGCTGATATAGTAAACTGGATGTTGAATCCTCTTGTCTTCTCGTATCAGTGCTGCACTTAAAGCATGAGATGATACTGCCAAGTATATAAGAAGATCCTCACCATCGCTGGGCCTAGAAAGTATTGGAGGCGTTTCCATATGGCGAATCAATTCATCAAAGGCTTTTTGGCATTCGGGAGTCCAATCAAAGTTTTTCTTTCCTTTCTTTAGAGCATTAAAGAATGGGATACATTTATCAGTAGCTTTGGAAATGAACCGACTCAAGGCGGCGACCTTTCCGTTGAGACTTTGCAATTCTTTCTTTGTTCTAGGAGCTTTGACTTCTTTTAAGGCGGTAATTTGGGCTGGACTAGCTTCAATGCCCCTAGCGCTCACGATAAAACCTAAGAACTTTTCGGACTCCACTCCAAATGAACACTTTAAAGGGTTAAGCTTCATTCCGTATTTTCGAAGGACCGCAAACATGTCTGCTAAGTGTTCTATGTGATCCACTGCTTTCTTAGACTTTACTAACATGCCGTCGACGTAGACTTCCATAGTCTTGCCCAATTGTGGTTTGAACATAGCATTAACAAGTCTTTGGTAGGTTGCCCCGGCATTCTTCAGCCCGAAGGGCATAACTCTGTAGCAGGAAAGACCAACATCGGTGATAAAGCTCGTGTCCTCCTGATCTGGCTCATGCATCATGATCTGGTTATATCCGGAGTACGCATCCATAAAAGATAACAATTCATGTCCCGCCGTTCCGTCTACCAGTTGATCGATCCTGGGTAACGAGAAGCAGTCTTTGGGGCAGGCCTTGTTTAGATCTGAAAAATCGATGCACACTCTCCATTTTCCGTTGGCTTTCTTAACCAGCACTGGATTCGAAACCCCATTCGGATAGGTAGATTCTTTGATAAAGTTATTCTCCATGAGCCGATCAACTTCTTCTTTTAATGCTGCTGACCTTTCTGGACCTTGAGTTCTCCTTTTCTGTTTCACAGGTGTAAATTTTGGATTAATATTCAGAGCGTTTACTGCAACTTCTGGGGATATTCCGAACATATCGGCATGAGTCCAAGCAAAAACATCCAAATTTGCTTTTAAAAAAGATATTAAGATATTCTGAATTGACACATTAAGTTGTGAACCCACATTCAACACCTTGTTTGGGTCCTTTGGGTCAACAGGTACTGGTACTGTCGTTTCCACTGGTACCACTCTATTCTCCCCTATACTGGCTTTTCTAGGATCCATCTCTTTTCGTGCTCCGCTGTGCTCGCTAGTGCAGGGTCCGCCCTGTAATTGCTACAAGGCTGGTTCTTTGATGCAGACTGGGGTTGCCGCATCCTTTCCCATTTCTCTTTTCCTTTCCTCTCGCAGCTCTGTCAGATAACACTCCCACCCAGCATTTTGATCCCCTTTTATAACTCCCACTCCATTGTCTGTGGGGAATTTAATGGTGAGGCACCATGGGCCAGAACAGCTTTGAACGCTGCGAGAGTTGGACGGCCAAGGAAAGCATTATAAGCAGAAAATTCGTCGACAATCACAAAAGTTTGCTTGCGGAATACTTTTCTTTCTCCCTCTCCAAGTTCTACAAGCAAATCAATGGTTCCTATCGGTTGTTTTGGCTCCCCAGTGAAGCCAGCGATTTTCTGCGACGAGGCTTGCACATCAGCCATAGGGATCTTCATTTGGTCGAATGTTTCCTTGAAGAGGATATTGCAGGATGCGCCACAATCAATGAGAACTCTTCTGACAATAGCTGGCCCGATACCAGCCGAGATGACTAAGGGATCCAAGGTAGGAGCTTCAACACCTGTGGAATCTTTGGCTCTGAACACAATATCGTCATTGAAAGTTCTTTGTTGTTTCAGGGGCGTAGCATCTTCCAAAACAAAGACATCTTCTTCGGCCGGTACATATTTCAAAGCCCGGGTCTACCTTTCCATCTCACCCCAGCTCTTGCCTGCTGGGTGAGGTCCTCCCGTAATGACATTGATAACAGCCCTTCCGGATTCATGCCCTGCAGCCTTCTCACTTGTCCTGGGTTGATGAACGGAGCTCGTTGCCCCTGACTAGACGAAGCAGGATTGCTGCTATTCTTTTCCACAAATTGCTGCAGCTTGTTTTCCCTTATCAACTCTTCAATCAAATTTTTCAACTGGCGGCATTCATCGGTATCATGACCGGGTTGATTATGGAAGCGGCAAAACTTCCCGCTTTGTACTGCTTTTTTCCCAGTTCTCAGAATGGAAGGTTTAGGGTAATCAACAGAATCTTTAGTGGCAAGATAAATACGCTCCGGCGTATCTGATAAAGGAGTATATTCCGATGACTTGAAGGAACGAGGCTTCTTCAGATTTTTCTGTTTCTTCCCATCGTTATTTTCCCTTTTCTGTCCTACAGATTCATTCTTGCATGGAGCAGCAATGTTATCTTCAGCTTTTTCCAATACTGCCTTTACTGGTACAGGACGACTTTCCAGGCGTATGAACTCATCTGCTTTCTTGTAGAATTTTTCAAGGGAATTTGGTTCCTTCATGTTAAGCCATTTTCCAAATTCGCTCGACTTGTCGATGGCCCTCATCAGATAGGTCAAGATCATCCGTGGTTCTGCATTGTCTACCTCGGCCAGTGCTATATTAAAACGATTCAAGAAAGATCTGATAGTTTCCCTTGGATTCTGTTCTAAACTTGACAACGACATGATATCTTTGGCTTTTGAAGCATATAGTCTGAACTACTCCTTGAATTTCCGGGTTAGGTCAGAAAACTGATCTATAGACCGAATTGGTAGCTTGGTGAACCAAAGCAGAGCTACACCTTCCAAATATATAGGAAAATATCGGCACTTTATTTCATCAGAAGCTCTGGCACCTGTCATGTGCCAATCATACTTATACAAGAATTTGTTCGGATCACTTGTTCCCTTGTAAGCTGGGATAGTTGGAGGGACGAACTTCCTTGGGAACTCAGCCTTTAAGATCCTTTCGGTAAACGGGGTTTTACTTGGAGCGAAACCCCATTCTTTCTCGTCTTCATTCCTTTGCATGCTTTCTTTCATGATTTGTCAAACCATTTCAGAAAGATACCCCTCATCATTTCGAGCTTTAGATCCACCAACTTCAGGAAATGTCCGCTCAAAGGGGCTGGCAGCCCTCTTAGAAATGTTTCTTTCTTCAGTGTCATGAATGTTGCCAGCAAAGTTCCTTTCATTACCCGTTGGTTGATGGTTTACCCCAAGCAAATCATTCAACTTATTCAAAATTAGGGCATTTTGGGCATTCTGAGCCTCCAATTGTGCACTTTGTGCATTTATCTGCTGGTTCAGCCCTAAGATTACAGCATCCAACTCCGCTTTTGTGACCCCAACAGGTGGAGGGGCTTGATTAGGTACTGGGGAAGTGGAGGTTCCCTCTTGAACATTTCCGGATCTAACCGATCTACTCCTTCTCCCCGGAGCCATGATTTCAGAAAAACTTCTAGTCTTCAGAGAAATTACTTCAACAAACTTTCGTGGAGCAATGATGATAATTTGCCTGAGTTCAGCTCTCAGTGAAAGCACCAAAAATGTTAACGCTAAAATTTGAACGCTAACACCCCGGTGTGTAAAGTGTAGTTGTGAAAGCACCACCCGATGATTCGGGAACAGAGTATAAGCAGAGAACCACAGAAAAAAGCAGTAAATAACAACGATTTTATATTGGTTCGACTCAATAATTTGCCTACGTCCACTCTGAATATCTTTATTGATGATTTCGTTACAAGTTGATACAATTCTTCCCAAGTACAATACACTTTGAACTACTAAACACTTTGAACGAGTAGCTTAAACTTCATTGTAAGTGAAAGTCCTCAAATCCATGTCGGATGCATGAGATTTCTTCTTGAAGTTGTTGATAGCGTTCTATGTGTCTTGAAAGCTTTGAGTGTTGAGTTGGTTAGGAATGTAGCAGAGTATCGTTGCTTGGAAAGAATGAGCCAAAAAGTCCTTTGAACGTTGGAGGTGGTTGCGTATTTATAGGTGTGATTCTGGGCAGTAGTTTTTCTCTCAAGTCATGAGTCGTGCACGACTCATGGAGAGTCGTAAGTCGCGCTCGACTCAGGGTTCAAGAGTCAGCAGGCAGTGGGGTAAGTGAAGTGGTTCTGAGCTTTTCTTCGTTCATCTGGATACAAGTCCTAACTCGTTCACGAGTTAAGAGGTCACGGTTTAAAGTGAGGCAGCACTAAAATCTTGGCTCTGCGATTTTAAGTCGTGTACGAGTTAAACTAGGTTGTAAGTCGTCGACGAGTCATCTTATTGTGGCATGGTATTGAACTTGTCCTCTAAGTCTTAGGTCGTAACGTCTTTAAGTCGTGGACTTTCTTAAGTCGTGACATTCCCTAAGTCGCTTAGGTCTTAATCCTGTTAGGTCGTTAGCTCCTTAACTCGTAAGCTTTCCCTAAGACATGACATATCTTAAGTCGCAGAGGCTTTAAGTCGCGGATTTCTCTGAGATGTGAGTCGCTTTGTTTGCCTAAGTCGTTTACGACTCATGCTAGGTCGTAAGTCATAGACAGCTTTAGGTCGTTAACTTATTTCCTTCTTGAGTCGTGCCATCTCTTAAGCCGTAGACTTCCTTAAGTCGTCTGGACCTTAACTCGTTAGGTCGTGGAGACCCTAAGTCGTGTACACTCCTTGATCCATTGAGTCGCTGTCTCCCTTGAGTCGTTGAGTCGGCCATTTCTTTAACACGTTAAACTATTAGGTCGTACTATTCATAAGTCGTTCATGCTTTGTCTTGTTAAATCGTCACGCATCTTAAGTCGTGAGGTTTGCTAAGCCATAGATTTCTCTTGATCCGTTAAGTATCTTATGTCGTAAATCGTCCCAGGCCTTAACTCGTTGTCTTAACGGGTTAACAAGCTTAATATGTACTTTAACTTCATTAATCACAAATTCTATAAGGCTTTGAAATTTATTTATTCCAATTCAACTTTTTTTTAACTTAACTTACATTAAATTTAAACTCTATACCATTCTTTTTTCAAGTAAGAATTCAATTCAAATTCAACTCAATATCCTTTAAAATTCAATTCAATTTTATTTCTCGATTCAATTAAATTTTATTTTTCAATTCAATTCATTCACATCCTTATTTAATTCATTTAATTAGTCTGCTTTACTAATTTATTCCATTCAAATCACAGTCAGTCAAATTTCTAAAGTTAATTTCCTTCAACTTAATCTAAGTTAAGTTCCTTTTCACTTTTAATTTGAATTCCAAAATTCAATTTCCATATTTTTCTTCAAAATCATTCACCATTTATAAGTTCATAACTATTTTTCTGATTATCTCTAAATTATTTAAATAAGGATTCTAGAATTTTTTTAACACTCGGTACCTATTTCAAAATATTTTGAAATCACAAATATCTCAAAATCACACTCTTTAAGTTTAAACAAACGCTGGTTTTTATCCAAGATAAATTTCCTTTGGAATTTCGAAAACAAAGCTTGTTTTTCCTTAAAATAATCCAAAAACAACGACCACGGCAACAATCCATCACTTAGAAACTCGAAAATGAATACCGATGATGTCGCAATCATCATCGAATATATTTTCCAATGACCGAAGCGCTTTCAGTGTTATTATCGCCTCAAAAATCCATTTAAATTTTTTATCCAAAAGTATTCCAATAGTATTACTGTTATTCATTTCTAAAAAAATATTTTCAAAATAATACGATCCCATAACACTTCTGAAATCATTTCCAAACATCCAGGATTTAATTTTTTTCAAACTCTTGTTTTAATCAAGTCTTAGCATTTAACTCAATTGTATAATCCATATTTCTACGATGTTTATTTGGTTATATAAACTATTCAAAATCTAGTTTTGATTATAATATTATCATCCAAACACTCCAAATGTACCATGATAATTTCTAAAAATTATTTCCTTTATGTAAAAATATAATTGGGGTAAAATTATTCCATTTACCCGCTTTAAAACCATACTGTGTCAATTTATCGTGTTCAAATGTTTAGAAACTCCTATCGAATTAGTGGCATCCCACTATTCGATCGAAATTTATAAGCCACTCAACCAATAAGTCAAACAATATAAAACAATTTATATTCATTAACAAATACGCGCTCATATCTATTAATATGCTCAAACTCATTCTAGAGTACTGCTGACTCTATCTCTAATGAGTAATCCCCAACAGAACTAAGGTTCTCGCTTAACCAACAGCTCCGATACCAAATGTAACGAACCGAGGTTTTCGACCCTCGAAAATTGACATTTATACATTCATTATATAACCTGCCAAATAATCAAGTGTCGGAAATCCCAGATCATTAGGGGTAAGAAAATGAAAAGGTAGAAGAAAATAGAAAACAAAAACATCAGAGTCTCACAATTGCAACGGAACAAAATATAATATATAATAACAAAATTTAAACAAAAAGGAATCTGTAACTGTTATGTACTTACAACGATCAGAGTACAGTAGACATTAATTAATCTGTACAATTTAATAACTTGTCCTTACACAGCGGTATTATAATCAAGTACGAAAGTACGCCTTTGCCATCCAGCTCATCTCTTGACCCGAGCATTATAATAAAACTACACCTAAGTCAGTCTGAAAAACCAGTGTGAGAAAACACACTCAATTTGGATTATTATATTTTTTTCCAAACCCTTTGAAAAACAAAGGTATCTCGTAAGACCACGTCACACATAAACATGTCGGGTTTTTACCTTACGAAAACCAAAACACTTTTATCAAAATCGTTTGATATATAATAGTGTCTAAAACAAGTAAATAGAAAATAGCTGAAATGCTTGCATCTCACGTTTCAGCATAGTTGGGCACAACCAAAACCGTATGACGCTTACTAGAGAATGGATTCCATACAATGGCTAGGTACTGGGGTACTACCTATCACAGTACACTTCTAAAAACATGTACCGAGGACCACGCCGGGATCTTCTACAACACAAGACCGGTCCTATCCCTAACTAAATAAAAACGAATATGTTATCACACCGGGTGTTCCCACCCTTACCGAGAGCTCTTTCGCATGCAACCGTATCCATAATATAATATATCTAAGGTTATCTGGAAAGGTGATAGCATACCCTAATTGGGAATGACCCACTTAGCCTTGTTGCATACCCTTTGATCTTCAACCATTCCGGTCGATGAGGCTAGAGGCTACGATTACCTTTCAAGGATAATTTCACTTAGAATGCTCATCGTCCTCAAATGATGATGTTCTGATAGCATTCATCCATACAAGTTATCCTGGGTCTGGACAAACCGAATCACCGTCTTCATCGTCTTTACGGTATTCATTCGTAACATACAAACCGGATCGAAGTGGTTTCGGATAATTAAACCTGATCCCGGTCTCTTCGAAACGACCAGCGATTTTGTCCAAACTTGATTTTAACTAACACAATCTAATATAATAAAATTAATTTTAGATGCTTATATGTACTTTGAAATAATTCTTAGTTAATTGCTATGAATTAATTTTGAAATATATATATATATATATATATATATATATATATATTGTTCTTAAACTATAAGTAATATACATATATATGTACACACTATTATAATTGTTTTTATATTATATAATGTTTTAACGGATTATATATATAACATAAATAAATACAAGTAATTATTTTGTTAAGAATGTTTTTAAATTGCTCTCGGCTATACCAGGCTATACATGTGTAATTTTAATGTTTACCTATTTATTTATTATGTTTTGTTCAGAATTATATAAATAAAATAAAAAAATTCAAAATATGAAAATTATTTTAAGTAATTACGCTTTGTATTATAGTAATTACAAATATATAATATAATTTTAAATGTATTTATTTCATATATATTTATATTTATATATGTATGTATATGTATATATATTCGTACATAAATTTGAACAAAGTAATGAATTTATCTATTTTAAATAATCTAATTTAAATAATCTAATTTAAATATTATATATATACTAATTGTTCTAAATCTGAATACTATACATGTTTTTATGTGTATATATATGAAATAAAAACTTACATTGTGCATTTATTTATATTGTATTAGTTCATCCATTCTTTATAAATAATTTTGTATTGTAATAAAGAAATACAAAATGTTTCTTAATCTAGCTATGAGCTTTATGGTACACACACACACACACATATAAATAGAGCAGCATTCCATCGTACCCTTGTTTGGCAACACCCTAATTCCCTTTATTTTCAACCATAAGTTTCCACTTAAATAATGGTTTGAGTGAGGAAAGAGTTAGTGGGAAGAGAGAGAAATAGAAACTTGGGGTGGATATCGAGGGCTATAGGGGTGCTGCATTGTTTGGGGGTGCATTTGAATACTCTATATATATATATATATATTAAAAACATTCTTTTAGGCAAGCATATATACATATACAAACATATGGTGATAGCACTAATATATGTAGATTCGTGATATTTAATTTCCAACTAAAAAATATATGGCTTGTTGATTAATATATATAATGTAAAATTTAAATGAGAATATACCTCTGCATATTTCTTAGTTGATAGAAATTAGGTGATAGAAATTGCACAATTACATAGTGCTTATTTTTCTGGTCAAGGTAGAATATCCACTTACCTGAATTGGGCGTCACATGAGCGAGATATTATAGTTTTATTTAAATGGGTCTGGTTTGGGGCTGTGTTGGGCCAGGCCCATAATTTGGATTCAAATAAGAGATGACGGTTCAGTTTTTCCTCCTAAAAGTCTATTTAAAATATACATACATTTTAGTTTCTCATTTTCAAATCTCCCATTTCTGAAAACGCCTGATTCCATCTTCTCCGTCCTTCCCTCATTCAAACACCAAGTTATCAATTCTTAACACAATTTAACAAGAGAAGTTGCATTGGGTTCGTAGCAAGATTCTCTCTCATCTAGAGTTGGAATTGGAGGTGATTGCAGAGGTTTACATTTTCAAAAAATTCAGGACAATGGGCGAATATCAGTTTCTTTGGCTTAGAATGTTGAATCACTAGTTTTGATTTATGACAAATCAGTTCAGAGGCCAAGAAAAGAATTTACATTCATACATAACAAAAAGAAGACAACATAGGATCAAGGCTACAACTCTATGCTTAAAGTAACTGTTATTTGTGTCGAGTCTTAGTTATAAGTTAAAATCAATCCTCAAGTTTTCAACGTTTTCAATTTTTTTTAAAAAAGAAATTCACTATGCAAAATATGCACAGCCAGTTGACTGACTGGTTTTGCCAGTCGACTGACTGTGCATATGCACAGTCGTGAACACTTTTAAATTTTAAAACGTACATTCTTTTTTTAAATTTCAAATATCAGTCGATTGACCAAAATTTCCAATCGACTGAACCGGCTTCAACTGCAAAATTTCTGAATAGACATCTTCTTCCATGAAGAGTTGCAACCCATCAAAAGTTGTCTCTCTTGGCTGAAACTCTTCACCAAGGGTTGCAGCTTTCTGATAATTATATATAGGAGTTCTCTCTTCTTCATAAATCACTAATTTCTAATTCTAACTCTCTATTTCTCTCTTGTGATTATTCTAAGTGCTATCATACTTTCAATTGCTTTGAATTTTTGAGTCATACTCTATGTACTTTGATTCTTAGCAATATTCTTCCTTCTCAAATCTTCACATACTACTTATATACTTGAGGAATTGATTATAGGAAGTTTGTAATCTTAATTGACAAATCAGTGTTATCAAGAACACACTTAGTCAACTACTTTCATAATTTGTCAAAGACCTGTTCTGCTGCTCAGGCAAAGGAAAGTCCTCTTCTGCTGCTGAGGCAAAAATCCTATTCTACTGCTCAGGTGTCTGTTCCACTGCTCAGACCTATTTTTCCGGGTTAAGTGAGGGTATTGTTAGTTAACGCCAGAAGTTAGTCTGGGACTGGACGTAGGATGGTGCTCCGAACCAGTATAAAATATCTGGTGTCATTTTACTATACTGCTTTTATACTCCACACTATTTACTATCTATACTCTGCATTACTGTTTATCCATATTATATGGTCCTATATACTCTCATTTGGTATCAGAGCAAGGCATCATATAACCGTTACAAAGTTATCTGATATCCTGCTAATATGGAAAATAACACCAGCACTTCCACTAACACTGTCACTAACACTAGTTTTGTTGAAGGTCAATCCACTGCACGACCTCCGTTCTTTAATGGTTTAAACTATAATTATTGGTCTACTCGTATGAGAATCTACATGCAATCTAATAGTTTTGAATCATGGAATATCACTCAAAATGAATATACTCTTCCTACTGGAGAGTATTCCACTTGGTCAAACACACAAAAACTGGATGCCACTGCCAATGCTAAAGCTATGAACATGTTATTCTGTGCATTAGATAGAAATGAATTTAATTGTGTTAGCGTGTGTCAAACTGTTTATGAAATATGGAGAACACTTAAAATTACTCATGAAGGAACTAACAAAGTCAAACAAAGCAAATTCTCCATGCTCAAAAATCAGTTTCATAACTTTAGAATGAAACAATATGAAACCATCAATGATATGTACTCTAGATTTCAAGATATTTATCATTCATTATTAGGATTAGGTGAGAAGTACAGTGATTTTGATATTGTATCAAAAATCCTAAACTCTTTGACGGATGAATGGGAAAGAAAATTCTTGGTTATTGAAGAAGCTAATGACCTCTCTACCATAAAACCAGAAGAGTTAATAGGAAATCTAATATCCTATGAAGTAAATTTACAGGCAAAGCGAGTACAAGCACAAGACAAAAAGAACATAGCTTTCCATGCTGAAGAAGAAAAGGATGAAGATTCGGATGAAGAAGATTTAGCATTTATTGCTAAAAATTTCAAAAAATTCTTGAAATGCCGAAAAACTAACAAAAATAATGGAAAAAAGAACTTTCCAATCAAACCATCATCTTCAGTTCTAGAATGTTATAATTGTCATAAGAAAGGTCACATTTAGAAGGAATGCCCAGAGTTAAAGAAAAAATATGTCAAGGGCAGAAAAGACAAGAAAAAGAAAGCATTCTCAGTAACTTGGGATGACTCAGATACTTCTTCATCAGAAAACAGTAGTGATAGTGAAAACGAGCAAGCTAATGTCTGCTTCATGGCTACTGAAAATGAGATTAGTGATTTTACTTTTGATGATATGATTGAGATAAATTCGGAACTAATTAATACTTTGAAAAATCTCAAAAGAAAATATAAAGAGTCTCGTGAACTTCAGAACAAAGCAGAATTCGAAAGAGATATGCTTAAAGATGAGAAAAAAATACTAGAGGAAGAACTTGAAAAATTACAAGAATCATTCTCTAATATCAATTCTCAACTCACTCTTTTGAGTCAAGAAATTGAAACTCAAAAAGAAAAGAATGACGCTTTTGTTTCTGAAAAGAACTAAAAACAAAAGTAAAATTGATAGAATTGGATAATACTAGTCTTAAAACTAAGTTAGAAAACATTACTAAAAATGTCTGAAATTTTAATAAAGGAAGAGAAACTTTATCAAAAATTATTGATAGCTCTTAATCTATCTCAAGTAAGAAAGGATTAGGATATGTTAAGAAAACAACTGCTCCTCCTAGAAAGAAAATTAGGAGAAATGTTAATCCTACTAAAATACAAACAAAAAAATCCTTTCTCAAAATGTATAAAAATATGGGTTCCCAAAGCAAACAACAATTTAATTAGGAAGAAATATATAAACACTTTTCTTAAACTGTTCATAAAAATAAGGATTACATTTTTAAATGGGATACTGAGCCCTCTTGTGTTTGGTTTCCTAAGATTTAACTCTTAGGACCCTATCAAAAAGTGGGTACCAATATTATCATTTATTTTTTGTAGGTCCCACTCAAGAAAAGAGGAAAATGTATACTCGATGGTGGTTGCTCAAAACACATGACATGAGACAAAAATATGTTATCAAACATTATTTACTCAGATTGAGGCTCTGTCACATTTGGATACAACTCCAAGGGATATATCGTCGGCAAAGGCGATGTGGGAAACAATGGTATTTCAAAATTACCTCTTATTTCAAATGTTTTACTCGTCAAAAAATTCAAACATAATTTACTTAGTATCAGCCAATTGTGTGACAAATGATTCAAAATCACTTTTTCTGAAAACAAATGTAGTATTTTTGATCAAAATCAAAATCTTATTTTTGAAGGATATAGAGACAGAAATATCTATGTTTTAAATATGAAAATAAATCATAATTCAGATATGTGTTTAATAGCTAATGAAAATGATCCTTGGTTATGGCACAAACGTTTCTGTCATATTAATTTTCAAACAATAAATAAGCTCTCTAAAAATGATTTAGTAAAAGGTCTACCTAAAATGAATTTTAAAATAGAAAATATTTGTGATGCTTGTCAATTAGAAAAATTAACAAAATCATCTTTTAGATCTAAAAAGGTTATTTCAACTTTACAACCACTTGAATTACTACATATGGATTTGTTTGGACCAACACAAGTACAATCCATCAATCACAGTAGATATGTGTTTGTGATTGTTGATGATTTTTCTAGATATACTTGGACTATTTTTATGAAAAATAAAAGTGATACATTTGATAATTTTAAAACTTTTGTCAAAATAATTTAGAACTTTAAAAATTTAAAAATAAAAAATATGAGAAGTGATCATGCAGGTGAATTCGAAAACGAAGCCTTTGAACACTTCTGCAAGAAAAAGGGAATATTCCATAATTTTTTGTTTCCTAGAACTCCACAACAAAATGGGGTTGTAGAACGTAAAAATAGAACCTTACAAGAATGTGCAAGGACTTTATTAAATGGAAGTACGTTACCGGAACATTTTTGGGCTGAAGCAGTTGCAACAGCTTGTTATGTTTTGAATCGTGTTTCTATTCAATCACTAACTAAGGATACTCCTTATGAACTTTTTAATGGACGAAAACCAAATATTTCTTATTTTAGAGTTTTCGGTTCAAAATGTTTTATTTTAAACACAAAAGATCAGCTTGATAAATTTGATCCAAAATCCGGTGAAGGAATCTTTTTAGGATATTCGGATCGAAGCAAAGCTTATCGAATTTATAATAAAAGAACAAATATTATCGAAGAAACACTTCATGTATCTTTCGATGAAAATTTTAAACCGGTTCAAATAATAAGAGATGGTGAAGATTTTCCTGAAAATAGCTCTAATACAGAAACTACAACTTTTGAAAATTATGAAAACATTGCTGACAATAATAGTGCATTAAGATCTCCACCTTGAGTATTAAGAGATCATCCCTCTGTTAATGTTATTGGAGAACTAAACTCGTCTGTTAGAGCAAGAAGTCAATTAAATCAAATGGGTCATGTTGCCTTCCTTTCTCATATTGAACCTAAAAATATTAAAGAAGCATCTACTGATGAAAATTGGTTAATTGCTATGCAAGAAGTGCTAAACCAATTCGAAAGAAATGACGTCTGGGATTTAGTTCCACGGCCTAGTGATCAATCAGTTATTGGTACAAAATGGATTTTTAAAAATAAAGCAGATGAACAAGGAAATATTACTAGAAATAAAGCTAGATTAGTTGCTCAAGGCTATAATCAGGAAGAAGGAATTGACTATGAAGAAACGTTTGCTCCAGTCGCTAGACAAAAAGCAATACGAATCTTACTAGCATTTGCATGTTTTCATAATTTTAAATTATATCAAATGGATGTCAAAAGTGCTTTTTTAAATGGTTTCATAAAATAAAATATTTATGTTGAACAACCTCCATTATTCATACATGAAAAATTTCCTGACCATGTTTATAATCTCAAAAAGGCTTTATACAGTTTAAAACAAGCACCCCGTGCTTGGTACGATCTTCTTAAAAATTATTTAATAAATTCTGGTTTCGAAATTGGAAAGGTTGATCAAACTCTTTTTATTAAAAGAAATAAGCATGATATTTTAATTATTCAAATATACGTTGATGATATAATTTTTGGCTCTACAAATGAGAAACTGTGTCAAGAGTTTTCTAAGATAATGACCAATGAATTTGAGATGTCTCATATGGGTGAGTTAAATTATTTTCTTGGTTTACAAATAAAACAACTTGAAAATGGTACCTTTATTAATCAAGAAAAATATTGTAACAATTTAATTAAACGCTTTGGCATGGAAAATACTTCTACCAAACCAACTCCTATGAGCACAACCATACATCTTGATAAAGATGAAAATGGCAAAAGTACTGACCAAAAATTATACCGAAGTATGATTGGATCGTTACTATATTTGACAGTCAGTAGACCTGACAAAATGATGAGTGTCTGTTTGTGTGCAAGATTTCAAGCAGATCCCAAAGAATCACATTTACGAGCAGTGAAACGCATACTACGGTATCTTAACAAAACCAAGGACTTTGGACTATTCTATCCAAAAGAATGTCCTTTTGAATTAGTATCCTATAGTGATGCTAATTTTGGAGGAAGCCGGACAGATAGAAAAAGTACAAGCGGGACTTGTCACTTCATTTGACGGTCTCTTGTCTCTTGGTTTAGTAAGAAACAAAGTTGTGTTTCATTATCGACTTGTGAAGAAGAATATATTTCTGCAGCTCTGGCATGTGCTCAAGTCATTTACATGCAACAAACACTTCAAGATTTTGGTTTTAATTTAAATAAATCAACAATTTATTGTGATAATTCTAGTGCAATTAATTTATCTAAAAATCCTGTTAATCACTCACGAACAAAACACATTGACATTCGTCATCATTTTCTTCGTGATAATATTGAAAAAGATTTGATAAATCTAGAATTTGTTTCCACTGATAAACAATTGGCAGATATATTTACAAAACCTTTAAACGAAAATACTTTCATTAATTTAAGACGAGAACTTGGCATTATTTCTCTTAAAAATTTATAGATTTTATACATACTATCTATATTAATTTTTTATTTTTCACATTTTTTAAAAAATTTTTTTTTTATATATGTCTACACACACGCATATATATATATATATATATATTCACTCAAATTTTTATCGAAATAAAAATAAAAAATTTATGATTTCTAGCAAGACTTGAACTCATAACCTCTCCTATATGTTCACATACTTCTACAGCTTGAGCTATAAGTATTTCTTGTCTCACCTAGAAGTTTGGTTTTATTTGTTCTGATTTTTTTTACAAAAATAAAATAACATAGCCACCAGGATTTGAACTCGGGTCTTCCAGCTGATAGTTCAATGGATTACCAGCTGAGCTATGCACGTTTTTTCTGCTGAACCACATGTTTTCATTCATTTTAAACCGTTTATTTTTAATTTTCATCCACTATTTTGATCTTTGGTTATTAACCAATGATTGCTTATAACCATTCATTCTAAACTCGATTGCAACTATATAAATCGCTCTCTTCACATTTCTTATTCACATTAAAATTTATTTCAAACAAGCTTTGCAAATTCAAGCTCCTCGGCAATGGACTCTCAAAACTCTTATGATTCATCAAATTCAAAACTGTCCTTTGCTACTCCAACTTCCTCTAGTAGCTATAACTCATCCAGCAGTTCAACACCTTCATTGCCAATCCCTACCCCTGTTCATGAAACGGGAAGACATCACACTAGATTTTCACCTTAACCAAAGAAGTGTAGAAGATCTTTGTTCCTTTCACCAAAAACTAAAGAGAAAATTGATGAAATACATCATTATCGACAGGACCAAGTTAATCTACAAAGAGAAATGTTCTATGAACAGCGAATGAATTCAAATCGCCTTAGTCTTATTGAATCAATCGCTTTTAAATTTTGTGGAAAATTGGCTAAGAATGATGGTGTTCAACCTTCATCATCCCATCAGCCAAGCTCTTCTGGATGGAACAAATGGGAACAAACTTCACCTCAACATCAGGCATCTCCAAATTCATGGGAACGCCAAAATTATTGGTCGCCTTTACAACCTTATGTTGAGAATACAAAAGTTGAACCACAAGAATCATCTCCTAAGACCCCTAAATAATAATCGATTCTTGTGTATCATTATTCCTAAATATTTGTATTTGGAATTTGTATTTGTTTCTTTAATAAATTTTTTTTTTAGGCCTTACAGCATTATTTACTCCCAGTCGGTCGATTGGAAATTTAAGTCAGTCGACTGATGTCAGGGTCTCCAAACTCTCAGGAAACCATTCAGTCGACTGACCTAAATAATCAGTCGACTGACTATGCACTTCATTTAAAATTTTATGTATACCAGTCGACTGGTTTATTGTTCCAGTCGACTGGCTGTACGAGTTACCCTTTGTCTTCCCTATTTACTTTCCTTCCTTTCCATTTTTTACTTCACTCCTCTCAGTTTTTTACCCAAATTTTTCGCCCACAAACCCTAGAAACCTAATTCCACTCAATTTCTTCATAAAAAATTATTCAAATGGCTCCTCCAAAACGTCAAAGGCAAGGCTCTTCATCCATCGATCCCACCGATGCTCAAATCGCACAATGGTTATATAATGATGTGGCAGTAACAAGATGGCACAAGATGAAAAATTCAAGGATATTTGAGGGTTCATTCATGGTTTATAGCGACTTCGTGGCTTATGGACTACAAGAACTAATGCGTAGATCCGGATTGGAGTCTCTACTTGATTTGAATTCAAATTCTCACAAGATCAATCACCTAATGGTAAAATTATTCTATGCCAATTTAAATCTACCTCATCAACGTCCATCAAACACAAATGATTGTGTTTGGAGTTTAGTATGTGGAAAACAAGTATTTTTTCCTTTAGATCGAATGGCACAAATTCTTCAAACTCCTAGTCATGGAATTCCACTTGATGATGTCGAATGTAATATTCGACAAAGGGATCGAATTAGCCATATGTTCATGGGAGATAACATGACGAAACTGAAATCTAGTCTCCTTCGTCCAAAAGTGAGAGTTGTTCACAAAGCTCTCATGAGGAGTATATTACTAAGAACTGGGTCATATGAACTAATCTACCCAGAAAACTTCAAAGCTCTATATGCGGTTTGGGGAGGAATTCAGGTAAATTGGCTACGAAGAATATTGGACGAGTTTCTCACTTTCAACCATGGTAATATGAGAACAATTTATTTCGGAGAGTATATCATGCGATTGCTTTTAAATGTGGGTACTCCTCAACTGGAATCTGAAACTTCTTCCGTTGGAGTTATCAATAATCGCACATTAACCTCATGAAACTACCATCAGCTCCACCAACTTTTACCTCCTTTGAAGAATGGCATCCACAACAACATCAACGTCAATCAGGCGGGCCAGTTATTCGAGAACATATTTCTCATCCCGAAGAAGACGAAGAAATTCGTCTTGCAACTTCAGCTAGTTTACGAGAATCCGTTGAAATTCTTTCTAAGAATCAACAAATATTAGGATCTCGTTTGAAGAAAATGGATAAAAAATTGGACAAAGTAAAAGGATTCTTCTCTATTCTTTGGGATGCAATTTCATGTTCCACTTCCACAACTGCCTCTTCCATAGCTCATGGTAAACGATCAGAAACAAGGTTTACATGGTCAACTTCTTAAGAACATACTGGTAGTGATACTAGTGGCACAGGCATTGGTGCTCATGGAACTTCTAGGCCCGGAAAAGAACCTGCACCAGAGGAAGATTTCGATTGACATCTTGATGAGTAGGTTTTTGTGATGAGTAAGTAGGGTATGCATTATCTATCTGTAGTTTTTAATTCGAACATATTTGAATCTTATCTTAAAACTCGTAATTTATTTAAATATTGAGACTTGTACTAAATAGTCTCGCTTTTATTTCTTTTTTCTCTTTACATTTATATATTATGTTGTGTCTCCTTTTTGTTGATGACAAAGGGGGAGAAAAGTATGTGCACTAACATATTTGATGAAGGAAAAAGATATCATACATTCAGGGGGAGAAAAAAAAAGAAAGCATTCTCAGAAAATATATACAGGTTGTCATCAATCAAAAAGAAGGAGAATGTTGAATCACTAGTTTTTATTCATGACAAATCAGTTCAGAGGCCAAGAAAAGAATTTACATTCATACATAACAAAAAGAAGACAACAGAGGATCAAGGCTACAACTCTATGCTTAAAGTAACTATTATTTGTGTTGAGTCTTAGTTATATGTTAAAATCAATCCTCAAGTTTTCAACGTTTTTAATTTTTTTTTAAAAAGAAATTCACTGTGCAAAATATGCACAGCCAGTCGACTGACTGGTTATGCCAGTCGACTGACTGTGCATATGCACAGTCGTGAACACTTTTAAATTTTAAAACGTACATTCTTTTTTTAAATTTCAAATATTAGTCGACTGACCACAATTTCCAGTCGACTGAACCGACTTCAACTGCAAAATTTCTGAATAGACATCTTCTTCCATGAAGAGTTGCAACCCACCAAAAGTTGTCTCTCTTGGCTGAAACTCTTCACCAAAGGTTGCAGCTTTCTGATAATTATATATAGGAGTTCTCTCTCCTTCATAAATCACTAATTTCTAATTCTAACTCTCTATTTCTCTATTGTGATTATTCTAAGCGCTCTCATACTTTTAATTGCTTTGAATTTTTGAGTCATACTCTATATACTTTGATTCTTAGCAATATTCTTCCTTCTCAAATCTTCACATACTACTTATATACTTGAGGAATTGATTATATGAAGTTTGTAATCTTAATTGACAAATTAGTGTTATCAAGAACACACTTAGTCAACTACTTTCATAATTTGTTAAAGACCTGTTCTGCAGCTCAGGCAAGGGAAAGTCCTCTTCTGCTGCTGAGGCAAAAATCATGTTCTGCTGCTCAGGTGTCTGTTCCGCTGCTAAGACCTATTCCTCCGGGTTAAGTGAGGGTATTGTTAGTTAAAGACAGAAGTTAGTCTGGGACTGGACGTAGGACGGTGCTCCGAACCAGTATAAAATATCTGGTGTCATTTTACTGTACTGCTTTTATATTCCGCACTATTTACTATCTACACTCTGCATTACTATTTATCCATATTGTACGGTCCTATATACTCTCATGGAATTGGTGAGTGTGGTTTCACCAATCTCGATATAATGTTTTGATATTGATATAAACTAGTTTCAGGCTAATTTAGGATATGAATTTGACATGTATAAACTTGACTGTAGGGTTAAAAATAGAAGTATAAAAAACATAGTTTATATTAGAAAAGCAAATTTAATAAATTTGACACCAAATTTTCTATTGAAACTTGATATAATTCTTTATTAATGTATATGTACATGTTACGGCCTTAGGAATCCAAAGAATATTGTGTATATGTGAAGTATATCCTCAAGAATAATCATAAACAAGAATAAACAAAATCAGTAAACTAAAATATAAAATGCAGAAACAAAACCGCATCTTTGAAATATTCACTAATGCACCGATGGAATTCCAACAGTCAATCTACGAACACCAAAATTTGGGATTCCAAGCATTTTAATTGCTAGGCTAACACGTGCATAGTTTCGATACTTCATGTATTCATTCTTGAGCATTATCTAGACACTTCTTTAATTTGGTTAGTTGTTGTTTGGATGTATAGATCGATAGTAAAGTTTTCATATAGATGTAGTATATATGGTTTGGAATGGTTATTGAATACTCGAGATATGCATGGTAAGTAGTTGATGAAGGTGAGGTGCAACAGTATAGTATGTATTTTTTGCAACTGGGTGAGTAGTAAGATAAGATCGAAACAATGAATTGAGATTGTGATGTGTACGACAAAGGATTATATAGTTCGATGTGAAATATAAATATATTTTGGTGATACAAACAATTGAATCTTGTAGCGCACGCGGTGGGTCCTTGATTTACGGCATTGACATGACGCTGTTCTGTAGCGCATAGAGGTCGGCCCATAAGCGTTGATGTGAACAATAGTTGACCTGTAGCGCATATAGCGGGACCAGGCATGAGTCAAATTCATGAAAATCCTTTACTGCACATGACTATACTAGATAGTTGTAGATGTGTAATCCTTTACTGCAAGTGGAGAGATCGAATTACGCTTGGGGTTATTTATATTGTATAATATCATTCTGTAGCGCAGCATAGGCGAGTCCAAAAGATATTATACTTGGATTTATATCGTGTTTACATCATTTTCATAGTAATGTACCTTTATTAGGTTTGCCTTACTCACGTAGACATATGTCTAACCCACTCCTATATTTTCTCTCTATATTGATCAGGTTAAAGGAGTTTGGATACGTGAAGGACCTGGAGACGATATCTGTATATATTGTAAATATTGTACATAGGTTTTGTTTAAATAATTTATAACAAGAGACAAGATGTGACAATGTGTGGATTTGATTTAGATTGACTTGTACAAACTTATGTTATGGTGTCAAATTACATAGTTAAAAATATATTTGTGTATTATGATATATTATGTGACCATTCGCTGTGAGACTCTAAAATTTATTAGTTAATTTATTTTTTATCTTGTGCTCTCTCTGTGTATATCATATGTATTGCCTTCCAACGATTCTTTGTTTTGGGAAATCGGTATGTAGTTACGAAACTCTAAAAAGGTGAGTTGTTACATTTGGTAGTAGTGCATGGTTATAGGATTAGGGACGTATTGAGACGACAATTTATATCATATTCTAGTCTACGATTATCAAGATATCCGTTGAGGACTTGCCAACGAATCCCACTTATAGATAATTGAAGCATGAATAACTAAGACGAAGCTGGAACGAGGGATAATGTTGGTAGATTTAATATCGGAGCAGGTGTCGGTACTCAAGTGGATGTCCTCGAGATTCCTGGCATGAACATGCCCATTTTTTTCTATAGGTATCTCCAAGAAATTATTCATATTAGTACTACCACCACTTCCACCGAACCAGTTTCTATGCTTAAAACTGTGGTTGTTGTTCCACCACCAAATGTTGGCTTCCCGAAGCTCTGTAAAGATTTTTCAACTTAATAGGAAGCCGTGTATCGAGAATGAATCATATGCACCAACTAAGACATGGCAAAGTAAATGTGAGAAGATGTTCGATTTATTGAGAATAAGTGACATAAGTAAGAGGCAGCTGGTATTTTGGTATCTACAAGAAGTGGCAGCGAATTGGTGGGAGATTGTTATAGCCAAGACAGAGGAGAGTAACATTACTTGGGAGATATTCAAAATATATTAGAGACAAAATTCTTTTCTGGAGCTGAGAAGATAATATTATTGGAGGAATTTATTCTGCTTAAGCTAGGAGACATGACCATGAAGGAGTATGTGAACAAATTTAACTAGTTAGGGAAGTTCAAATTTGAATTAATTAATACCTTGGAGAAGAAGACTGAGAAATTTGCTAAGGGATGAATTTCACACAAAAAGTATTAGCCTTGAAATTAATACCATTAGGGGCGACTTTTCAAAAACTGGTTGAGGATGCTTTGTGGAATAAAATGGGTGGAAATGTGAATAAGTAGCAAGTATCATGTATAGATCATAACGAGCGTAAGGGTAAAGGACCGTAAGGTGCAGAATAAGAAGTAGTTTACCGTATGTAGAAGATGTTGTAAGATTAGGTATGTTGCCAAGAATTTTAGGTTGAACGTTCAAAAGGGAATGAAGTGTCATCGGTATGGAAAGATGGGACATTTGGAAAAGGATTATAGGTCGAAACCATCACGACGGCAAGGATAGTCAGCATAATACGAATGGTTGAAGAGGATTAAGTGCTTTAACTGTATGTAGATAGAACATTATAAGGTGAATTTCCTAGCATTATAGAAGGAGGGTCAGCCTATTAAGGCATGTGCATTGGAAGTTGTACCCAATGCCAGTATTCCACTAATAACCCAAGAGAAAGGGAAATCAATCATCGAAGGAGTGTTATTACTATTTATTTACCTACAATAGTTTTATTTAATACCGGTGAATCGCATTCATTTCATAGCCAATGCACTAGTGAAAAGATTAGGAATAATCCCTGATATTGTGCATGAGATTGTTACAGTATTGAATTCTACTGAGTGATCGACGCACTTATTTGCTATCTGCCATTAGCTTAAGTTGGTTATAATCATGTAGAATTAAATTGTAATATGTATGTGCTTATATTTGTAGGATATAGATTAGATTGTGATAGGAGGATTGTTCATTTGAGTTGTTATAGGTAATGTGATTTGGTAGCTTTGTGCGAGCCAGATGTTTCCATAATGAAGTCTTATTTATATTTGTTAGACATATCATAAGATGAGTCAGCATCTATTTTCTTAGTTAAAGATTTTCTAGACGTATTCGTTGAGGAATCTAGAATTCTGCCCCATAGAGAAATTGAGTTTAGGATTGATCGCAAGAAAGATGCTAGACTATGGTGATGAATTTAAGATATAGGGCTCTAAAGAAAAGGAGAGAATTGGACAAACAAGTTTCAAAGTTATTATATAAAGGATTCATTGGGCGAAGTATTTTGGAGTAGGGATCACCTGTCATTTGCACTATCAAGGAAAACGGTTCCTTCAGGCTATGCGTCAATTATCGAGAGTTGAACAAGCTGATGAAGAAATCATTGCCTTGTATTGACAACCTCTTCGATCAACTTGTCGGGGAAAGAGTTTTCTCACAGCCTGACCTTGCTATAGGATTTCATTAGTTGGGAGTTGTAGATGACAGTATTTTTGAATGGCTTTTGATACACAAGATAGGCTATTGGAGTGGGTTTTGATGTCTTTGGTCTGACAAATGCCCCATTTTATCCTTTTGATTTGATGAGTAGGGTCTTTAAAATGTAACTGAATAAATTTGTAGTTGTATTTATTGATGATATCATAGTATTTTCTAGAGACGAGAAGGAGCATGAGTTGCATTTAAGAGAAATACTAGATGTACTAAGAAGGAATCAGTTGAAAGTGAAACTTTTGAAATGTCATTTTGGGGGAGTGAGGTCCGATTTCATAACTATATTGATAGAGTTTGTAAACATCATTCAAATTACAACTTACATTCAAAGCCTAATGGTCTTTATGTAATATATTTTAGTCCTACTGTAGACAACAACAAAATTCTCAGAATTGGCCCATTTACATTTGATGCAAGAGCAGCATTGTCAAGGTGCTCGCATAGACATTGTAAGGCCAGGACTTAAAACCCGAGACGTCAGCTTGGGACTTTTTTTGCTTGTTGAAGCATTGCTCATGCTTGAGGCATTTTATACGACAAAATTAAACTTCCATGGCAACGAACAGTGGCTTATAATGGTGTGTTGAGGCAAACTTCCATAGTTGTGGCCTTTTAGGGAATAAAAATGTTCAAATGCTACCTCATTTTGGAAAGCGATAAAAAATTTCAGGTTCCCTATATATCATGTCTAAAGCAGTGTTTTCATGACTGGATCCAAATACGGTCTAATTTGGAATAACCTGGACTGTTGGTCGCTTTGGTTCAGAACTCTATCAATTGTTAGTCGTGCATGAACCATAAGTTGGACTTTCGAACACGTAGTCCAACCTTCCATTTAACCTTATTAAATTATGGTTTTTTTCCTCCTTCTCTCTCGCCATGTCATTTTCTATCATTTTAGTCATCTAGACTGTTTTGAAAAAAGTAAATAAATTTATATTCCAAAATTCATGATTGCCCCCAAAATCTAAACAATGGTCGCTAATGAATGTGAATTAAACAAAATTGATTATTGAATTGTTAAGCTTTATGAATATTAAATAGCATATTGAATAGGATATATGGTTTAATTTATTTGCAGTTTTATAGTTGTGTATTGGTTATAATATTTGTTTATGGATACAAACAAAAGTATTTACATTTGCTATTGCTTTATTGGTAAATAAAACCAAAAATGAGATTTGATAAGCCTACAACCCTTAAATTAGCTATTTGACACGAAAAAAGAAGAGAAATTTTGGCATACGTCCTTATAATTATAAAAAATTAGTCTTAGGTCCCATTCAATTTTCTTTTGTAAATTACATCCCTATTTCAAAAAAAAGATGAAATTTAAAAGGGTACTTAGATAATGTTACCAACTCTAGCATGCGCTCTTAGGATATATGTCCATGACTCATAACTGCCGTAGTATATGACGTAGCAGCCACTTTTAAATTTGAAAATGCAAGAAGTAAAAAAAAAAAAAAAAGATGAGAAAAACAGTTTTTAAAAGGAATGGATGTAAAACAGATAAGTTTAGAAGAAGAAAACATGTCCCTAATTTCTGCAAAAAAGAAAGTTAGTTTACGTGATGCAAAAAAGAAAAGCATTCCTTACAAATCTGAAGGCAACACTATAAAAATCACTAAAACTAATCGGATTGGTAAGTTAGTTTACGTGACAAGCAAAATTATAACATAAATTTGGTAAGAAAATCAAATAATTTTATGCATCATGAAGAGAATTTTTATTTGAATAAAAGACAGTATATTATGATTCTCAGTGTGGCTACCAAAAAGGGATGGGTAAATAGAGAGGCTTAAATATCTTAAAGGTTGTTTGAAGATCTTATTTTAGGGGAAAAAAGGCAACCCGAAGTTTGAGGCACATATTTTGGTAAACCCGCTTAGAGCATCTGTAGTAGCCTGAATTTGCGAGAAAATGGAGGAAACTTCCTTTATTTGGCTTCCTCACATTCCAACGACATGGATTTAGGTGTGAGGAAGAAGGAAAATTGGGAGTTTCTCCCATTTTATTTTTTAAACGTAATGTTTAATGGTTTTCTGAAAATCATTTATGTCCTAAACGGTTTTCAAAAAACTATTTAAGAAGAAAGTAAGGGGTTTCTGAAACCCATTTATCTTTATAAACGGTGTTCATAACACCGTTTAGAGATTTTTTCTTTTTAATGGGCATAATTTCTCGCACTTCCTGCTGGAACAGTGGAAGAAATCCACATTTATTTTATTCTTCCTCCTCTCAAAAATTGGCACCCGCATGGAGATGCTTTCATAGTAACAAAGTTTGTGATTTTATTTGTTACAAACATGGCTCATAAGTTCATGTACACAAAGTCAGTTTAACGCATAAAATAATATTTTGATAGTCTATATTTCATAAGGATATATGACAGTGGAGGTACCTCGGGTTATTGATATTCATTACTAGGGAAATGGTTTTCATTTCAAAAGCTATATATCACATACTACATATCGGTAAGTTAATATTGCCTTGTTATTTGTAAATAAAATAGGCAACCTTTTCATGTGGGAACTTATTAATTTATGTTTATCATAATTCGGCAGTCAGAATAAAACATTGTTAATTTGAATTTAAAAATCCTAACATCTAATTTCTTAAAACTAGTATATTTCTTAAAACTAGTATATTTCCACCATTGTCCACTCTAGCTGAACCTTACAAATCCTTTATCGCACCTTCGCTTCTTTGCTCACCTGCACCTCCTTGCCTTTGCACTGTTGCATCTCTGGATGCCAAATTTTCGTATTATCTTGATTTCGTTTAGGTAATTTTTTGTTTTGAAAGAAAGGTAATGTTGGAATTTAAGATGTAAATTATTAGTTTATAAAACTACAACATTCAATTTTTACAGTATAAGGAGATAAGATGTTTACCTTAATAATTCTTAATCCTTCCATTATTTTGCCAATAACTATATCCATTTATCTTATCATGTTCAACTGGAAATTATTTGCATATAAATGGCATCCAACTTACATAATACAAAATTTATATTGTAATAATGTAAAATCGTCCTTTTAAACCTTTTTATATGTAAAGAAATTATCATTTTACACAAAAATAATACTATTGACGTCAAATGAGATTGTATCAACCCGCCCTTTCGATCCTCGGAAGTCGACACTAATACATCCATGGTATTCCCATGCCGAGCCAATTGCCAGAAAGATAGATTGTTAGGGAAAAGGAAAGAAAACATATAATAGAATCTCATATTGTGACGAGTAACATATATTATGAAACAAATCTTTACAACAGAAAGAAAACCGTAATATACATACATCAAATCAGAGTACACTAATCTATCATCAGCATGGATAGTTATAACAAGCTGTCCTCAAACATGCTGATACATATAAACAATCAATACAGTGGAAATAAAATATACGTAAATACGTCTTGGAGGCATCTAGCTCGTCTTTTGAAGCTCCCATGCATCTAAACTAGATCTGTAAATATTCTCGGTCCCACTCGAACATTACCAAAAAATAACGTCTGAATCAATCTGCTAAACTAGCATGAGAAAACGCACCTTAAATGGATTTAATGTGATAAAACCTTTCAAGATAAAGGTATCTCGTAAAACCATGCTTCACATAAACACGGATGGGTTTTTACTTTACGATAATCAAAACCTTTTTGTAGAAAATTTTCTGATTTTATAACAATGTTTAGGGTTTAAAATAAATAATGAATCATAGTCAAAATTATTACATTAATTAAATTCCAGCTTAATAGGTATACAACTAAGTCTGAATGACACTTATTGGAGAATGGATTTCATCAATGGCAAGGTAAGGATCTACTTTTCGTACCATACACCTCTAGATAAAATGCATCGTGGCTGTTTTAGATTGCACCTCTGCAACTAAAGACCGGTCTACTCCTAAATGGATAGTACTGAAAATGATCACCCCTAGGTTGCTGGCCGACAACCATACCGAGTCTCATACATACATAAATCCGTGTGTGTGTATGCGCGTCTATATATATATCCAATCTAGATCAGGTGATGATCATACTATAATGGAAGCGACCCACAAAGCTCGGTAGCTAGTCCCTGCTTTAGTCATTTACCGGATGTGAGGCTTGATCCTATGTTTACCTTTTATATAGCAATCCCACTAGGAATGCTAACATTGCCTTATGGCAACAATGCAATACCAGCATTCGTCTATGCAAGTTGTTCAGGATATGAACAAACCAAATGCACTACTTCTACTACATTTATTTTAGAATCATCCTCAGGATTAGTAGCAAGTAACCTTTGCAGTTCAAAGAGCTTCGTTTTCCATTATCTTTCATATATTTTAGATTCGAACGCTTATGTCGGTTCGAAGTTGTTTTCAGATAATATATCTAATTCCGGTAACTCTGAACTGACCACAATAACTTTAAACCAGGCCAACAATTGGTAGTTGATTATTTAACTATCAAATAGTCAAACAATTCAACTAGAGATTTAATTCCGTAAGTAAAATAACACTGGTTAAGCACCAAGCAACCCTATGCCCCTTTTGCTAATTATTTCATTCATTAAACAACATTGTAAATTCTTGTACAAAAATACTTTTACAAAGATATTTTTCGCAAAACCTTCCATATGTTTTTCTACACTTTGGAAATACTCATATACTTATCTCATCTGTATAAGTATATTTACGAAACGCTTATAAAAGATTCCATTTCCAAAAACAAACCCATAGTTAGGTGAAAACCAGTGTCATTTAAAAACAAAGATAACAATAGCCCAAATTACTATTTCTTCAGTGTTAAGTATGGAAAAGAATGTTCCAAACCACCATAATTAAGAAGGTCAGTTAGGAAAATCAAACCTCTATTAAATAAACTTTTTTATAAAATTCCTCCATGAAACTCCTTATAATTACAACTCCTTTTATGAAATATTATTTATGAAATCGTTTATAAATATTTAAATCATAATTATAACCCCATTTTACAATTCTCCAAATTCCATTAATAACTCCTTTGTGAAACTCCTTTTTATTTTTTTATATTATAAACCCCTTTTATAAAACTTTCTTTTATAGAACATAACTTAAAAAACTCATTTTATAATTTTCCAATTTATTTGTAACTCTTTTATAAAAATCCAAATTCCTTTTCCAAATTTCTACATAAATTTCAAACCCCTTTCTATAACCAAACATCGAATATAATCCAAACACGTATATTAAGTAAATTCACAGCTGGAATTAATTATTCCAATCTATCAAAATGATATTGATTTCCTTTCTATAGGATGTTATTTATAAATCCATTCTTTTATTTATAGACACTATTTATAAGGCTATCATCCATTTCTAAAATAATATTTATATATCTATCCCTTTATACAATAATTATTAAAACATTTACTTATATATATATATATATATATATATATATATATATATATATATTATAAAGTATAAATAAGGAAGTTGAAATAAAGATAGAGAGTTTCTAAAACTCTTTTTAAATAAAATATCATTGAAATTCCAAAAATTCAAATTCATTATTATTTTCCAAAATGAAACCGTTTTCAAATCAAACAGCACTTAAATAATATTTCCAAGACACTATATCGAGGACAATAGTTAGTATAGCACTTAACTGATGCTATTGAAACGATTTTTATAAAAAAGGTTCAATTTTTGACATATGTTTGTGTCACATCCAATATGGCCAAACAATCAAATTTTGACATTTAACAATCTATATAACGGTATGACTAAAATAAACCAATGGTTATATAACAGGAAATTAAAAATAGCAATATCGAGAAATCTTGATTTATCTACTAAATTCCTGTATTTCAAATTTAAATGTCAATCGCTTTTCAAAAGCGGATATTTAGCCAAATCAACCAAAAATTCACCCAAACATAAATAGTAAATTTTATATACTTACATCATACTGATTATCCAAAAAGACGAGTTATACTCACCGAAATTCCAATTGGCGCCAAAGCGTTCCGGTTTGAACTAAAATTGAATGAGGTTTGATTTTAGCCTAAATTTTTGCTAACTTCAAATTCAACCGAACCGACTCCATTGCGTAGCCTTTACTATTATGAGCACAATGCAAAAAGTTTCATCTCGATTGGACCTTGTATGAGAAAGTTATTGCATTTATAAGTTCTTGAATTAATTAAATAATTTTAAATTAGCTAATTGCAATTTAAACTATGACTTACCCTCTAAAACCCTTCTTCCTCTTTCATAATCTCTCCCGCCTAAACCAATAAGCAGCCCACCCTTGACCGAAGCTACTCACCACCCTACCGTGAGCTATGAATGCCGAAAACCACCATTGTCTCGGCCAAACGTCTCCTCTTCAAATTCTCCATCCACCAGACCCCATCATCTGGAGCCCGTAGCTCCCTCCAAGATCGCGACAAGGCCTTGCTCCCTCCACTCATCAGGTAAAGTTCTCCTACAGGGAACCGCAATGTAGATTTTTCGACCACTGCATGGACGGTGTTATTTCCATATTATATGTGTGTGTGTGCAATGACATCTTATTATGTTTGTACCATTGAGATCATTATGTGTAAAACAGATCATTATGTGGCTAAATGGCCATGCCGCCTCGGTTTCAAACTGAGGCCTGGTTTGCCTCAGTCTCAAATTATGGCCATGTGCACCTTAGTAAAAAACAGAGGCCACGCGGCCTCAATTTCAAACCGAGGACATGCCGGCCTTAGTTTCAGACTAAGGTCCAGTTCGCCTCAGTTTCAAACTAAGGCCATGCGAGCCTCAATTTCAAACTAAGGTCATGCATGCCTAAGTTTAAAATTAAGGCAGGCCTTGTTCGCCTTAGTTTAAAACTAAGGCCATGCGCGCCTCAGTCTCAAACTAAGGCCTGGTTCACCTCGGTTTCAAACCGAGATCATGCGTGCCTCGGTTTTACTAAGGCAGGCCTTGTTCGCTTGAGTTTAAAACTGAGGCCATGCATGTCTCAATTTAAAACTAAGGCCATGCACGTCTCATTTTTAAACCGAGGCCTGGTTCGCCTCATTTTCAAACTAAGGCTATGGGTGCCTCAGCTTCAACCTGAGGCCACGCGACCTCAATTTCAAACTGAGGTCATGCTGGACTTAGTTTCAAACTGAAGCCATGCGCCTATAAGTTTCAATCTGAGGCTGGTTCGCCTCAGTTTTAAAATGAGGCCATGCCGCAATGCCCGCCTCTGTTTGAAACTGAGGCCAAGCCCGCCTCAGTTTCAAATTGAGGTCAGTTTCACCTTAATTTTAAACTAAGGCATGGTTTCTGAGCCTTAATTTAAAACTGAGGCCCAGTTGCCTTAACTTTAAACTGAGGCCGGTATGCATATATGAAGTACTTAATTTCAAATTTGCGTCCTTGCATTTTTGCTTGTTTTATTTAATGGCTTTTATTGTTAAATCATATGCTATCACCTTGTTTATTATTTGTCATTCTTTTTAGTATAAATTTAAATTTAATATGATATTGAATCCATGTAGGTACTTATAAAAGAAGAAAAAGAAAAAAAGAAATTGGATGGTGGTTCTAGTTGTAGTGGTTAAGTAGAAGATCTTAAAAATGATCCAATTGTGGAAGTTTTTGGTTCTAGTAGAAAGAAAAATTATTGTCGAGTGGTTAGTTCTACTTCTTCTATGAAACAAGTAAAGATGACTCAAGCGATAAAAGCTATTGCTGAAAAAATTCAAGTCGTGGATTTGTCTGTTTGGAAATTGGAGATAGAAAGGCAAGTAACTAATCAAGTTAATGATGTCATCAAATCAATTACTTCAACTTCTATGAAATTTATAAATAATTTGCAAGAAAACATGTTGCAAGTGTTGTGGTGACTCCACATATGGAAGGTGCTTCTTGATAGAGTTAGGGGTATGCCATAGGGGCAATTATGTAATTTGTTAGATATATCTAACTCGTTGACCAATTTTATTTGAAATAAAAGTATTTTCTTTCTATTATATACCTGATATAATGTGCTTGTATTAATTAATCAATTAAACTAAAAGTATATTTAATAGAAAATCCACAAATGGTATGTTTTATGATAGTGGTTACAAAGTCTTGTAAATGTGAGCAATTTATCACAATGAAACAAATATACCATTTTAAATGTTCCCAGTCAAGATGCATCGAGACTGGATATCGATGTATCCGTTGAGACTAGAGCATGTAACGCTCTCCAAATGTTGGGCAGTGTATTACTCATGACTTTTGGGGGCACTAAGGGGTTATGTACTGATAGTAATTGGATAACCATGGAATGACTCGATAGATAGTTTTCTGTTGGTTAATATAACTATGGTCAAGCAGAGAACATCGATGTGACTAATTTAAACAGTTCTCTCGACTTGAGAATACTGTTGATCTTTAATGTGGAAGCTTCGCTTTGATTATAGTTAAATCAAGGCACGGCGTCCATCGAACGACTATAGTTGGGACGACTTGAAGCATTGGAAGTGAAACACTATTCTAGAAAGGATTTGTCTCCTCAGTTATATGAGGTTAGTATCACGGTCAACTGAAGTCAACTCAAAGTCAAAGTCTTTGACCATAGCATTTCGGTTAATAATAATTATTGTTATTGAACCTAGGACTCTGTATTTGGACTATGAAGTTGAATGTGGATGATATTGAAATTTTGACCATTACAAATTACATAAATCCAAAGTGATATAGTTTTGACGAAGAGAACTGTTGTAAATAATTGTCACTATTAGGTACCGCTTAAAATAAGTAAAAGTGAATTTTTACCAAAAGATGTACAGGTGATAAATTCGGCCAAAATACCACACCATCTGCTAAGTGACACGTGAATTTTAATATTCGAATAGTTTGATATTAATCGTTGATTGAATTTACATTTACGAGTCGCATAACCGTAATGATGAATTCTCTGAAAAACCACATGATTTAATAAATTTATAAAATGTTGTAAATTGGTTAAATTAATTAATATTTAAGAAATATTAATTCTTATTTATTTGATGTTGGAAAAAAATTGTAGTTATTTTAATGCATTTACAAAACTTATATCTGCGCGCATTGATATACGATATCAATGTAATTTAAAAATAACTGCACGAAATGATTTATGAAAATTTTATGTCATTTGATGACATACGTATAAAGAAAGAATTGGGAAGAGAGAAACAATCAAGGGAATTAATTAGGGAAGTTTTAATTAAAGAATGGAAAAAGTTTCATTCTTTCAAATAAAACATATTCTCTAATCCACTTTGCGGACAATTTCATTCTTTCTAATTCACTTTCTCTCTCTCTCTCTCTCTCTCTCTCTCTCTCTCTCTTCTAACTTTTCATGGCGGAAACAAAAAAAGAAAAACAAATTTCCAAAAGCTTTCAACTCTAAATAAAAGATCAAATAAAATAAAACAAAAGTGGTTCATCCATCTTTTGCAAAGGTAGGATGGAACTTGAAGATCTGAGAAGATATCATCATTCAAGCTGTGATTTCTAGGTAACATCCTAAGGTGATTCAATTGGACATAAAAGGATTCTTCATTCAAGGTGCAAATCAAAGACAACATCAACAATGTGTTTTTTAAGGATTGGGTATCAAGGCATGTCATCTTCTCTATATAGATAGTGATTTTGCAAGATTTGATCGAAATTTAATTTGACTTTCATAATTTGTATGATGTCTTACTGTCTTGCTTAACTAAAAATTTATTTATGAATATTGAATTATTTGTTGAATTATATAATTGAGTTTTCATTTGATAGATCAAAATTAAATCTGTTTACGTTTTAAAACAATATTTAAGTGTAGATCTATGTTTTTAAACATTCTTAATAAAGCGTGATTCTTCAGACATGAATGTTTACATGTTCGAATTATTTAGCTACCTTTCTTTACTTTGTTAAATTGAAACAAGATCTATATATTTTAAAATACAATGTTTTATTTTAATTCTATATTTTAACATTTAATTTAAATTCCATTTCTTTAACTTTGGAAATTTACGATTTCATGTTGAATGATTGAATTATATTTGAAGTTAAAAATGAAATTCATATGGAATCAATACAATGTTTTAATTGTAGATCTATGTTTTAATCTTTCATAAAAAAGTGTAAAGTTTTTTGAATGTTAATATATGTATGTATGTAAGTGTGCGTGTATTACTTGCACTTTTTTTTGCATTAGATATTTACATATGAATAAAGGAATTTTAACTAGAAATCAAAGTTTTGAAATTGACTGTAATAACTACCTAATTAATATTATTAGAAAGCTTTAATTAAATTCCATATATACATATTTGGATCTATTTGTATGTGTTCATATAAAATTTATTTTTCTTTACATATATTGTTATAGTATGAAATCATTTTTTTATTTAAGAGAATAATGTATACATACAATTCATTGTTTACCTTATCGATTCTTACAAATTTGTATCTATTGGTTGTCGTTAATATGTTGCATTGATTAAGTTTCGTAAAAGGGAAACTGTATCAATCACCCTTGTCATCCCTTATTTATTTTCATTTCAATTCCTATGTAATAACCATTCAAATTATTCTTGTTTATTTTGTGTATACATATCAATTACCACTGACTATGCACACTTCCTATATGCTGCACTTGCACAATATTTACTGTGAATATATTTACAATTCATGTCATATTTAGATTAGTTATTAATGTTATTTTATTAATCAATTATTTAATTTAATTAAGAGAAGGAAATTAAAAGTTTCATTCTCTAACTAAATGTATGATCCCTCATTAATTGAATAATTTAAGAGAAAGAAAATGAAAAGTTTCATTCTTTAAATAAATTTACGCCCCCTCATTAATTAAATAAGTTTAGAGAAAGGAAATGAAGTATTCCTTCTCTGAATAAATTTGAAAAGTAAATGTTACTTAAAAAATGTTACTTACAAATTTGTATATAAGAGTATATTTGATATACTCTAACTTACATACACATTAAATTAAAGTGAAACTATATTTATGAAGTTAAATAAAATATTAATTTTATTTAAAAGAAAATTGAAAAAGTTTCAAATGAATTTAGACTTCATAGGCCCATTAAAGATTCAAAATGGCTAAAAAATTAAATTCACCATGTTTCTTCCGCTGCAGGCTGGGCCAGTTTCTTCAATGGTATCAGAGCCTAATAGCATGTGCAGTTTAAATTAGCCATGTTAGGGTTTACATATAAACTTGCGCACTTAGTATGGTGTCTAGGAAGGTGATATCTAGGATTGAAATTGGGTAATCAAGTACCTTGTCCTACCTGGTTACCTGCCTGACCTGAAAGATGGAGAAAGCCCAAAGGTTACCCCTAATAGAAAAGGCCCAATTTGATTTGGGCCTTGGGCTAATTTTCAAATAGTTTTGAAAATTAAGACATTTTGTGGTTTTCCAAAGAAAAACGATTCTTTGCATTGATTGGCGGCTATGGTCATTGCCAACTCCTTTTGTCATGCGGTCAACTCTTTTTGTCTTGAATTCAGACCTCGAACTATGCAAATGTTGCACAAGAAACATGCATTTTCATACTAGTTATATGTGATTCCATTTTAATTCGACGTTATTGTAATCTATGTTATAGATTAAAGTATGATATTAAAAAGAAGTCTAAATAATTGGTAGTCATGGCGCTAAAAGGAATACAGTGATTTTCGATGGCTCCAAGCCATCGACGGCCGTTGGGAGCCGTCAGTATAGAGATAATGGCTTTCGTCTTCTTTCGAGGGAAAATCGAAGTTTTTTCGACAGCTTCCAATGGCAATTTCGACGGCCTTTCCGACGGTTAAGACGTCCACGTGGCTTGAAAAATCGTCGGAAAACCATTTGGAGCCGTCGGGAGCCGTCATTGGTTTTTGGTCAATAAGCCGTCGGAAACTATCGGCAGCCGTCGAAAATCGTCGAAAATCATCGCTGATTTTTGGTTAATATGCTGTCGCAAACCATCGGCAGCCATCAGAAATCTGGGTGAATTTTTTATATTACAGCATCCATTCGAGTTCCAAACAGCACATCAATATCAATATATATCACAACATATCAAAATCAATATGTACCATATATATATAAGCAAAATTCAATACCAATATCAATAACAATATAAAATTCAAACATTACCATCAATATAAAACAAACCGTCCATCATCAATCTTACATACCCAACAGCAATATGTACATCCAACATCAATATACAACATATACAACGTTTAAAATTCCAACCAAACACATCAGTCTAACAATCAACCTCACAAATCTACATCAAACACAACTTGTCCACAAATCAACCACACCATTTCTTATTGTGTATATATATATACACAAGTTTCAAAAACAAACACTGGAAAACATACCTCATGACTCGTCGTCAGCTTCGAAACCACCAGACAAAGGGAATGCTCCATGTTGCTCCATTTACTTGGCCAAACGCTGGATTAGTTGCTCCATTTGCGTTGCTTAGAGGCGGTCCTGCTCCTGTCGCTCTGCACTCTCCTTTCAAAGCTCATTAATCTCAGCTTTGCCCTAAGCCTTTTGATAAGCCTTTTGTAAGGATCGAACCTACAAAACAAGTCAAAATATGTTTAAGTTGATTATGTAACTTTTATAAAAATTAAGCAATTTTTATAACTTAGTTAATTTTTTAAATTACCTCTTAATTGCCATAGCCATATCGCCTATTTCATTGTGTCAGGTCCTTGACGGAGTCGAAGATAATGTCCTCCTCATCAGGGGTCAATTGATCATGTCCCGATTGCTCAAGCATCTGCGCGCGTGCTTGCATAAATCTTTTCGACTTGCATAAGTCTTTCCTTTAACATTCCGAACTTTGTTAAACACATTATCGAACACATTTTTCTGTTGTACATCACGTCGATATTATGACGAATTAGGAAATTTTTCAATAAGGCAATTCCCAAAATATACTTTGTTTGCACCAATTATGAATCGTCGATTTACCTTGAATTTCAATTTGTCCGTCAGTTTTATGTATCTTTGGATAATCCTTTACATGGTTATAAATATCTTCGCTTGACCAAATAGTTGGCCATCTCAAGGTCTCAAGTCTATTGCTTGTAAAAAAAATTATCTTTTCTAAAGGGATGATTAATATGCAGAAAACACCGATGACAGTCAAACCATGAAATTTTCTTCCTATGCAGTAAATAAAATGCTCGTGTTTCTTCCATGCAATAAGGACAAGCTAGACAACTAGCCATACTCCAACCCGAAAGCATTGCATACGTAGAAGATTCGCTTATAGTCCATAGTAGAGAAGCGAACATATGAAAATTCTTTTTTTTTTGAAATGTCGTACGTTTCAACACCTTCATACCACAATGTCTTCAACTCTTCAATCAATGGTTGTGAATATATGTCGGTTCTTTATGTCGGATCATTAGGGCCAGGGATGACAACAGTGGGAAACATATATAGAGTTTTCATACACATCCATGAAGGTAAATTGTAAGGTGTAATGATTATAGGCAAAGATGAATATTTTGAACCAAACTAAGAGAACGGTGAAAATCCATCCGACATAACCCAAGTCTAACGTTACGACTCTCCGCTGCGAAAGCATGGTATGCCTTATCCAAATACTTTCATGCTTCTCCATCAGCTGGGTGCGTTAACGTATTTTCTTCCTTTGTTCTCACACAGTGCCATCTCATATGATGCACAGTTATAGAACACGCATATAACCATTGAAGCCTACGAGTGATGGGTAAGTAATGCATACACTTGTACGAAACTTCCTTTCCCTTCTTTTTTCTTGGTTTGTATCATTCCTGAATACATATTTCACAATCCTAAGATTGATGTCTTCTTTCCAAAACAAGATGCAACCATTTAAACATGTATCTATTTGTTAATACGGAAAAACCAGAAGCAGATATATGTTTTTCACGTCATAATGATTATTTTCACACATTAAATTATCGGGTAGCATATGTCATTTTACAACTTGTACTATAGCAGCAAACCATCAACTTCAATAGTAGAGAACATTGAACATGCTGCATTTTCAACCATATCTTCTATGAAATTCATTGGAACAATTTCATTATCCATCTCCTCCTCCGAATGTATAAGATTAGGCGCTATAAGTTCTCCATAACAATCCCACACCAAACAATTCGGCATGCAACCATATTGGCGCACATGAACGACTACTATATCCAGTATCAAATGCTTAAATAATTTGCACCTACTACATGGACAATGAATTTCTTCGTCATTTCCATTATTACTTAAAGCGAATTCAATACAGACGTGTACACCATTTTGAAAAATGTTCACTTATTGAGCCTCCAATTTCTCTTCTTTTTTGGTAAATCCAGCTCCGATCGATAAAATAATTGACCATTTTTCCTACATTAAAACATAACAACATATTAATCATTTACGTATTGACATTTTATTTTTCTATTAAATCGTACATTTAAATTTTCACAATTACATAATATTATTCAATTTAATTTTGTTTTCAAACGGATTTACATAAATTATATGAATATAATCTTAAGTTTTTAGGTTATTGTTTTACACTTTGATGGTTGATCATCCTACTTTTGATTACAAACACAGTAGTAATTATATTTTGTATATCATTTCACTTTAAACAATTTAACAAAATTTCGACAGCACTTTCCCTTTCTTCCCTATATCGTACACATATGCATGTACATAGGAAACAAAAAGAAAGTGTTGTCTAAATTTTGTGAACCGTTTAAAATGAAATGATTTGCAAATTATATTTACTTTATTATGTTTATAACTTGTCCAATACAGTGACAAATCTGACAAATATTATATCAGATGAATATAAATGTCCGTTCAATGATAAAAACGAGTATCCATATAACGACCTTATACAATACTTATCAAACGGGGACAAAAACTTTCTAAGGAATTTATAAAATGTAAAGCGTATTATACAAAAGAAAAATCAATAATTTATTTACATCTAAGAAACACATACACTAAATCATCGTTTTCGTCATCTCAAAAATGCATATACTAAATCCTGAGCATCGCCTCTAATTAATCAAAACTAGCCCTAATGCGTGTATGCACTAATTAATCGACACATATACACCAATTAATGCACAAATACACTAAACAAATTATTTTTCTCAACATTTAAATGATAAGGAATTTTAATAACAATATAAATAGTACTCAATAGGGTATAATAAAAATTCAATGGGGTATTATAAACAACTATAACAACAAAATAACCCTAATTTACCAAACCTAAATTAAATAGGGTTTATAAGTTAAACCTTCGTGAAGAGCAATAGCTAATGGAAAGACTTGAAAATTAAAGATGGAGATAGTCTTGGAGACATGAAGGCTCGCTGACGGCGTGGAGGAGGTGAAGGAGGTGGTGGAGGTGAGATTTGAGGAGGAAATTTGGGTTTTAAATAATGAAGAAGAAGTGTCGGCCTGGGCTGAAGTATTCGCGACTTTTCGACAACTTCCGACGGCCACTGACGGGTATTTTTTACAACGGCTTCTGATGGCTGCGGGCCTCTGAGACTCAAATTGTGCCTATGGGATTTTAGGCTAATCCAGTATTAAGGAAAACATACAAGAAAAAACCAGTGAGCTATTAGTATTGACCTGATCACAGGCTATAGCACAAGGAATGGAGGAAACGAATCAGAAAAGGCCTAGTGAAGAATCAACGGCTCCAATAATGGAAGAATACTATGAAATACTTGGATGGCCTCGATTATGAGTTATATTGTCAATGTAACACTACCTACAGATAGAAAGAGGCACGAAAGTTAAAGGGGCAAACCCAATGCTTTACCATTGCAGGTGGAGTTCTATAAAAGAAAGGATATGCCCTTCCCTATTTGCGATGTGTAAAACCCGAGAGCATATTAAAGATATTAAGGGAATCCCTGAAGGACTTTGTGGAGATCATTCCAGTGGGATCAAATTAGCTAAAAAGATAATGAGACAAGGATTTTACCAGCCACGGTTAACCAACCAAGCAATCGAGTATTATAAAGATGTGAAAAGTGCCAACACTACTCGAAGATACCATGACATCCTCCGAGTCAACTAACTCCCATTACCAGCCCATGGCCATTTGATGTTTGGGGAATCAATTTAATTTGACCGCTTCCAATTCTCTAAAGGTAGGGCAAAGTATGCCATAGTGGCAATTGATTACTTTACAAAATGGGTCGAAGCAGAACCACTTCCAAAGATCACCTCAGGAAAAGTGTAAATATTTTTCATTAAGAATATTGTCATAAGGTTGGGATACCCAACAAAATAATTTTCGACAATGGAACCCAATTTGAAAATGAAGAATTTTCACGATTTTGCCATAAGAATGGAATCATAAATAACTTCTCTTCTATCGCTCACCCAAAAGCCAATGGAGTCGTTGAGGCTGCCACCAAGACAATAAGGAAAATCTTGAAAAAGAGACAAAATAAAGAAAATGGGAATTGGGTAGATCAATTACTCCCAGTTTTGTGGGCTTACAGAACATCCACTAGAACTACAACAGGTCATAACCCGTATTCACTAACATATGGTTATGCAACACTGCTACTGATAGAAATTGAGGTAACTTCTCATCGGAGGATTGCCTACACTTTCAACACAAATCAAGAATTAAAAAAGGAATCAATTCAATTGATTCACGATTTGAGAGATCAAGCAGCCTTAAGAATGGCTGAACACCAAAGGAGAATATCAGAGTATTATAACTCAAAGGTGAAAACAAGGTCATTCAGACAAGGAAATTTAGTACTTAGAAGAGTAATAGCCGATACAAGAAACCCCTCGGATGGGACATCGAGACCAAATTAGGAAGGTCCACTAATAATTCTCAAGGAAATCTCCCTAGAGGCTTAAATGTTATGCCATCCTAATGGTAATATAGCACCGAGAACTTGGAATGCAGAACATTTGAAGCCGTATTTTCCAACCCTAGAGGAATAAAGCATTTTCAAGGATGTCTCTACTATAATTCACTAAGAAAAGTCTACATGGTTGGAAGTAAAATTCTACTTAAACTTGAACTACCTAAAATGGTAGGCTACCAATAATGGCAGAAAGCCCTTGGTCACGCCAATATAGCTAGGTCAAGGAACCTCCAGGAGGGAGGGCGTAAGCCTTTAGCCTCGCAAAAGTCAGAAATGGCCATGTTAAAGTAGCATACGCCCTTATCTGCGTTACGCTATGGCCAGGATAAGGCACCTTCTAGAGGGAGGATGGCCAATCCCTTGGTCCTGCCATGCTATGGCCTGGCCAAGGTACCAAACAAGCCCTTAGTTGCGTCATGCTATGGCCAAGTTAAGGCGCCACCTGGAGGGAGCACCGGTAAGTCCTATGGCCCTGCTTGAGAATAAGCTAGCCGAGCTCACTAGAAACCCGAATGAAATATCCGGCGGACTAAGAAAGTCCCTACTTGAAATGGGCAACTGCCAAATATCGGCACCGCCAAAAATGGCAACTGCTTAAACAAGCACAAGAATTGGACGAAAGAGTCCTTACCTAAAATAGGCTAAAATAAACGAATAAAGAAACTCAGACCCAAGAATAAAAAATCATGCAAAATATCATACAAGCCCGGAGATGGCGCACTCGATAAGAGAATCAGAAAGAATTCATTAACTTCTTCTCATAAGCATCTACCAGATTGGTATTCTAGACTTCAATTACTTATTACCAAATTGGTATTCTAGACTTCTATTACTTATTACCAGATTGGTATTCTGGGCTTCTATCGTTACCAGAAATGGTATTTTGGTCTTCAATTACTTACCACCAGAAATGGTATTCTGGTCTTCTATTACTTATTACTTGAAATGGTATTTTGGTCTTCTATTATCAATTACCAGAAGTGGTATTCTGGTTTTCTATTATTAAATACCAGGAATGGGTACTCTGGTCATCTATTACTTATTACCGAAAAAGGTTTTCTAGACTTCCATTACCAATGCCAAATTGGACATTCTGGCCTTCTATTACTTATTACCAGCTATGGATTTCTGGTCTTCCATTATTTATTATCAAATGTGAATTTTCGGTTTTCTACTGCTTATCGCCAAAGATGGCCTTATGATCTTTTATTATTGAATGAAAAAACAAGTCAACTGAACCTCAAATGTTTACAATCAAAGATAATCTTCTGGACCTTCATATCATAATGGATGATCTGATTGATATTTTGATCCTCTCTCAGTATTACCAGATTGATATGAGGTTTTAGCTTTCTATTATAATGATTAATATGATTCTGGTCTTCCTATTATTATTTGATGCGATATTTTCAGCCTTTATTGTCGCAAGATATGAACTTCTAAATTTTCTATATATAGCCTTCAACAATTCTATTAATAAGAAAACCGATAAATACCGACCATCAAGACCCAAATATGGGACTTCAAATACTTATGATCATTACAGGTTCGAATGTATAAAAGATAAATCTTCCCCTGAAATAAAATCGGATTTAAAGGTCGAACAAACTTAAAAGGTACTTGTAGAATGAACTAACCATGCGAATGTTATTATATATAATGCAGGAATATAGGGGCAATTTGGCAACCATGGAATTTCTGTCCTAAAGAACAAAAGCCTTCTTTATAGAAAGGGGGCTAAATGTTAACTATAAAATAAGAAAAAAGATTAATAAGGCCTTTCGGAGAGCTTCTGCATGAATAAAGAGCAACAAGTTAAGTCACCTTTCGACGGTGTCAAAAGGATTGTTCAATGCAAGTACAGAGAAGCACATAAGAACCTTGGTGCAAACCTTCCGCTAACATGAAATAAAGAATTACTAAGGCACAACGAAGCAGCTAGGTACAGAACTGCCAAGCACCTTCCAGCTAGGATAGAAGAATAGTCCCACAACCAATATCGTAAAACAAAGACTTAAGTAAAGAAATTCAGACCAGACCTTTCGAAGGAGTCGAAGAAATGCAGACAACGCTGTACAGCAGCCCCAGACCTTTCGAAGGAGTCGAAAGGTTTTATCTCTCCACATTCAAGGAGTTCTTACCTTCCACAGGAGGTGGAGAAGTCAAAACAAGAGAAGGTGACTCTATAATGACCTTTTCGAAAGCATATCAAGCCTTTCCAACCGGTTGGAACATATACAAAATACCTTTCGACAATGTCGAAAGGTTTATGTAGAAAGTAGCACTCATAAGTTAACAGATAATGAAAGACAACCTTTCGACATCATTGAAGAAGACCAACCTTCTGACAAGATCGAAAGGTTCACAATAAACAAGAGAAGCACAACCTTTCGACAACGTCGAAAGGATCACAACAACCAAAAGAAGAGCAATCTTCTAACAAGGTCGAAAGGTTCGTAACAGTATAAAGAAGACAAACCCTTCAATAAAGGCAGAAGGATCATGGAGGCATGAGAATAACAAACATTCCAATAAAGGCGGTAGGTTCATAATAGTAGATGAAAAAGCAAATCTTTCGATGAAGATGAAGGGTTTAAGGCAACATATAAAAGGGAGACCTTCCGACCCAGTAGAGAGGATGAAGTCAGAAGGAGGTCGTCTACACCTATAAATAAGCCCTAAGTGGTCCAGCTTTGGGGACCAGATTTTCTCACTCTGCTCTTATTCTATAATTTCTGCTCCCGCTTACTACATTTGTAACCCTAATTTAGAAATTAAACGAGGGATTTGCCTCTTAAACTTTGTAACAAACATCATTATGAGGAAATAAAGAGGATAATGGCTTGTGATCAACTTTGAATTTGGGGATGATCATGATCAGGCGTTAATTCAACATTAATGGCTGATCATATATGATTTATTTCTTACTTTCTTTGTTTATTTTGAGTATATGTCATAGAACTATCATAGGATATATTCATGAGTTTTATTTTCTTAGTTTTATAATTTCAGCTACAAAGAGGGAAATACAACTTGTGAAATACAATATCAGATCCTTAATACGGTTTCGTGACACATTATATCAGCTCTTTATGGCATTAGTAATCCTTTCGAAGGGATTCCATGAAAGGATTGTCAACCCAAGAGGTTGAAAGCAATAAAGAAATATGGAATAGAGCAAGCATCCCTTTTCGATAAGGTCAAATGGTTTTGAATACAACCTTTCGGCGTGATCAAAAAGAGGTAAAAAGTATTGATGAATTATTACTTTCAACCCCCATGGAAGATGACACCTAATTGAATGATAGAGTTGAAAATTATATGAATGTGAATAGCTTCAAGAGGCAATTATTAATAAGAAAATCTAGTTAAAAGGTTGGGATGGCCTCATAAGTCTTTTGATTGGTCTGATAACCTTTTATTGACCTCACAAACTTTTCGACAAGGTCGAAAGGTTCGATAACCTTTTTACTGACCTCATAAACCTTTTGATGAGGTCAAAAGGTCTGATAGCCTTTTTACTGACCTCGTAAACCTTTCGACAAGGTCTAAAGGTCTGATAACCTTAACCTATTACTATTCCAACTAAATCGAAAGGTTGGAGCGGAACCCTAACCCTTTGACTTGGTTGATGGGTTAGCTATTCTCCCACCATATTATCTAAGCCAATAAAGTCAGGGACAGTTTCCTCAACCTTTTTGATAGTGTCGAAAGGTTTAGTAATTTATCTCTCTTTTCGATTAGATCATCCTAATCGAAAGTCAAAGCTATCACCTCAGATGCTTTTGACTTGCTCATTCTATTCGAAAGGTATGTCCTCAATGACATGATTTACCTCAACCATACGATTGATTCCATATAAAATAATCTAATATCAAGCATTGAGGATGTTGATAAGATTTCTTGCTAACATTTTTGGCGCTAGAAGGAGGACCTGAACCTTCGACCTTGTTATCTTAACACAATTATTTATGGAAACTTGATTTGTTGTAGGAAAATGAAATCAAAAAGGCTTTCCACCTTAGACATAAGGGCCGAACATGCAACTTCACTAGAAGAAAATGTTTCACCGTCTTTCAATCCTAGGAACAGGAATAAGGGAAGTCTTCCGCACCGGCTCAACTATCTCTACAATTGGCTCCAACTCAGAATCTTCAGCCCGAGGATCATATTGCTAAAATCGCATATTTAGAGTGGCAAAAGGCAGAAATGAAGAATCTTCTAAATGAAGTCTTATCCCACAAGTTATCCATGAAAGCTGTCACAGCAGGATAGGAAGTTGTCTCTCCAAGGAGAAACATGAAAATCAACACTAATGCCGTGAAAAGAAAAATAACATTTCCCGGTTCAAGAAGAGGGATCGTCTCCCACTAAAGGCAAACTATCAAGGAAGGATCCAAGACGAAGATCAGGACTATTCTACAAGCAGTAACTCAAATGGCTACAAACCAAATAAGAAGGTATAATTAAGTAATGAAGCTTACCTCAAAGATATGGCAGAGAAGGTCATGAAGGATCTGTTGAATATTAAGTGTAAAAGAACAGCAGACGAGAGGATGAATGATAATGAGATGGTTGCCCTTTCATTAATGATATAATGTCAGCACCTATTCCCTCTCACGTGAAGGTCCCTACAATGAAAAACCATGGCACATCTGATCCCGATGACCATTTGATGGCATTTAATAGTCAAATGGATTTATACAATGCTTCCGGTGCCATTAGGCGCTGCCTTTTTTCAATCATCCTTCAAGGAGTTGCTGCCAAGTAGTACCGGCAGTACCGTGAGAACACAATTTATTTTTGAAAACAATTCTCTTATGAGTTTTCGTCTTAGTTTTGCATTTGTAAAGACCCATCAATTGATTATGCAGTGCTTGCCAATATAAGATAGAATCATGATGAGTCATTGGGAGATTACTTGAAGAGGTTTAACGCTGAAGCTTTGAAAGCCAAGGGAATTAACGATAGGGATAATCTTATTGCGGTTCATTCAGGTCTTATAGTCAATTCTCCTTTCTGGATGGAATTATTCATTCATGGTTGCCGAGACTAGCAAGACTTTCATTGTCAGGCCGATAAATTTATCTTAATGGATGAATTGTACTATTACAAGAAGAAGTCTGCTTAGAGGAAGGACATTGGAAAATTCTACTTGAAAAGGGTTTACAAAAAGTCTAGGTGGGAAGATGTTAATGCTAACGCGGTGGCGTTAAGACCGATCTCCTAAATTTTTGTTATGATTCAGGACAAGATTAATTTCCTAACCTTGTTCAAAGCTTGAAATTATCTAGAGCAAAAGAAAGGAGATAACTACTGTACTTATCATAAGGCAAATAGCTATGGGACCAATGAGTGTAAAGTGCTAGGAGGGATAATTCAAAAACTAATTCGAGAAGGAAAGCTAAAGGAGTTTGTAAAAAACCCACAACAGGCTTCCTTGCCATAGACCGAGATAAGAAAACCTATAGGTACCACTGTTAATGTGATTGAAGATGAAGATCCATTGAACTTTAGTCCACCCCAAAACAAAATTGACATTATATATGGCGGACTACATCCTGCAGGCAGGAGTCAGAATGCCAGGACTTGATACGTTCATGAAGCTAGGAAGGGTGTGTTTTCTGTGCAAGAAGAACCACCGCTCAAAAATCTAAAGTATAATATCAACATGCACGCGTTGGTGATCAATCCCCATGAGTTGAGAAGAGGAATCCATCATCTCCACAATGACCCATTGATGATTACCGCTCAAACAGGATCCTCAATGGTGACAAAGATCCTGATCGGTAATTGAAGCATTGTAAATGTGATCTTTCGACATGCATTCGATCAAATGGGATCTCTAAAGACAAACTTGAGCCTAGTCCTGAACCCATCTTCGGGTTCAAAAACAAAGGAACAACTCCATTAGGATAAGTGAAGCTCTTGGTACAGCTGGGACACCCTCTATGTTCTCATGTTTTTGAAACAACTTTTGTAATCATAGACTAGCGATTATTTTACTACGCATTCTTGGATGTCTGGCACTGGATGAAGTGGATGCTTTTATATCACCCAAATATCTGATGCTCAAATTCCTTACTAAGAATGGCTGGAGAATTATCTGAGGCAAGCAATTTGCCTTATGGGAAATGTACTTCACAAGTTTGGAACAATATAACAGGCAGTTTACTTCTTACTTTGATTCTTCGATTACTTTAAAGCCTTTGGATGATGGGTTTCAACATCCATCATTTGAAGCGAAGAAAAAATCTAATAGAACTAACAAGTTTATTGCTAAAAGATGTTTTGTAGTTTATGGAAAGAGAAAGAGAATGGATACCAATTCAATATAGGAAAGTGAAATTATTATTGAGCTAGATTGCTGAGGAGAGGTTGAAAGAGTTAAGCCGATTGAGAAAACCGAGGAAGTTCCAATAGATTCTACCAAAATAGTCAGAGTGGGGAAAGATCTCGAGGAACGCTTAAAATCAGAATTGGTGGTAACTTAAAAACCAATAAGGATATTTTTGCTTAGAACCACTCTGACATGATTGGAATTGACCCTGTAATCACGAGTCAGGCCTTGAACGTCAATCCAAGCGTTCCTCTGGTTAGGCAAAAGAAGAGGCAATTTGATAAGGTTAGGACCAACGCCTTAAAGGAAGAAGTCAAGAAATTTCAACAAAATAGGTTTATCCGAGAAGTCTTCTACCCCAATTGGTTGCCAAATCCATTTTTGGTAAATAAATCTAATGGGAAGTGGAAAACTTGCATGGATTATACGGATCCGAACAAAGCTTGCCCAAAGGACTGTTATCCTAGGCCAAGGATAGACCAATTGGTTGACGCAACTAGTGGACATAAGTTGCTGTCCTTGATGGATGCATACTCCGGATAAAATCAAAACCATATTTTTAAACCTGATAAGGAGCATGCCAGCTTCATTATAGATGAACCTATTGTTACAAAGTTATGCCATTCGGATTGAAAAATGTCGGAGTAACTTACCAAAAATTGGTTAATCAGATGTTTAAAGATCTAATCAAAAAACGTAAGGAAGTTTACGTCGATGACATGTTGGTAAAATCCCAAGAGGCAAAGGATCATCTTGAAGATTTGGATAAATTGTTCAAAGTACTTCGAAAGTATCAAATGAAACTCAGCCCTAGAAAATGCAATTTTGGAGTTCATTCTGGAAAATTCTTAGGCTATACTATAAGTGCATAAGGAATTGAGGCTAGTTCGGAATAGATTGAGGCCATAAAGGAAATGGCAGAGCCCAAGACAAGTAAAGATGTTATGAGTTTGAACGGAAAGGTAGTAGCGCTAAGTAGTTTATTTGAAAGGCCACCGATAAGTGCATCCCATTCTTTGAGGTGATAAAGAAGAAGAAAAATTTCGAATGGGATGAGGATTGCAAAAAGGCATTTCAAAAGTTGAATTGTATTTGGAATAACCTCTTATATTATCTAGCCCCGAAGATGCGAAGGATATATTCTTATATATGGAAATTTTGGAACATGCGGTAAGTTCAGTATTGATCAGGAAAACCAAGGAATTGCAACCACCGGTTTATTATGTAAGTAGAAGGATGAAGGATGCTGAAATCTGATATCTGGTTATTGAGAAACTAGCACACTGTTTAATTCTCACAGCCCAAAAGTTAAGACCTTGCTTTGAAGAATACTCAGTGAAGGTATTGACCAACTTTCCATTGAAATAAGTCTTTAGTAAACCTAAAACTTCTAGCAGGCTGATTAAGTAGGGAATTAAGCTAAGTCAATATGATATAGAATATCAACCCAAAGCGGCTATAAAGGGAAAAGCATTGGCTGATTTCATTAACGAATGTACGGGTTTCATTTCAGAGCAATCCACAAAGGAAAAAGACATAAAACCCAAGTGGTAGTTAATTGTGGATGGTGCCTCAAATGAACAAGGGGCAGGAGCAGGATACGTAATAATCACCCCTGATGGACACAAACTGCATATGCTACAAAATTGGTGTTTCAGCAACTAATAACTCGGCAGAGTATGAATCTATGGTCGCAGGATTGACCTTTGCTTTACAACTCAAAATATCGAGGATTCAAGTGTTCAGCGATACCTAATTAACGGTTAACCAAATCAAGCAAGTATACCTGACAAAAGTTCCCAAAATCAGCCAGTATGTCAAGAAGGTATTAAAAATGCTCAGACTTTTCGAAGATTTCTCCGTACACCAAATACCAAGGGGAAACAATTCCCAGGCAGACTCATTAGCTAAGTTGGCAAGTTCAAGAGGGTCCCCTGAGACTTGAATTGTGCTTGTGGGATTTCAGGATAATCCCAGTATTGAGGAAAACAAACAAGAAAAAACTAATGAGCTACTAGCATAGACCCGATCATGGGCTATTGCACAAGGAATGAGGTAAACGAATCAGGAAAGGCCCAGTGAAGAATCCTCCGCTCCAATAATGGAAGAATACTATGAAAGTACTTGGATGGCCCCGATTATGAGGTATATTGTCAATGGGACACTACCTATAGATAGAACATAGGCACGAAAGTTAAAGAGGAAAGCCTAATGTTTTACCATTGTAGATGGAGTTCTATACAAGAAAGGATATGCCCTTTCCTATTTGCGATGTGTAAAACCCAAAAGTGGATTATAGATGTTAAGAGAAGCCCATGAAGGACTTTGTGGAAATCATTCCAGTGGGATCAAATTACCCAAAAAGATAATAAGACAAGGATTTTACTGGCCACATTTAACCAACCAAGCAATCGAGTATGTTAAAAGATGTGAAAAGTGCTTATGCTACTCGAAGATACCATGACTTCCTCCGAGTCAATTAACCCCCATTACCAACCCATAATCATTTGATGCTTAGAGAACCGATCTAATTGGACTGCTTCTGATCTCCAAAGGTTGGGAAAAGTGTGTTGTAGTGGCAATTGATTACTTCACAAAATGGGTCAAAGCAGAACCACTTCCAAATATCACTTTTAGGAAAGTGTTAAGATTTGTCATTAAGAACATTATCACAAGGTTTGGGATACCCAACAAGATAATATTCGACAATGGAACCCAATTCGGAAGTGAAGAATTTTCATGATTTTGCCATAAGAATGGAATCATAAAAGGCTTCTCTTCCGTTGCTCACCAAAACCAATGGAGTCGTTGAGGATGCCAATAAGACAATAAAGACAATCTTGAAAAAAGACTAAATCAAGCAAAAGGGAATTGGGTAGAAGAATTAACCCTAGTTTTGTGGGCTTACAGAACATCCACTAGAACTACAACGGGTCATACTCCGTATTCACTATGATACGGTTTTGAAGCAATGCTACTGGTAGAAATTGAGGTACCTTCTCATCGGAGGATTGCCTACCACTTCAACCCAAATCAAGAATTAATAAAGGAATAACTTGACTTGATTCATGAATTGAGAGATCAAATAGCCTTAAGAACAACTGAATACCAAAGGAGAATATGAAAGTATTATAACTCAACGGTGAAAACAAGGTCATTCAGACAAGGAGATTTAGTACATAGAAGAGTAATGGGCAATACAAGGAACCCCTCAGATAGGACATTGGGACCAAACTGGGAAGGTCCACTAATAATTTTCAAGGAAATCTCCCAAGGGGCCTGCAAGTTATGCCATCCTGATGGTAATATAGTACCGAGAACTTAGAACGCAAAACATTTTGAAACCATATTTTACAACTCTGGATGAATAAAGAATTTTCTAGAATGTCTTACTATGATTCACTAAGAAAAGTCTACATTGTAGGGTGTAAAATTCTCTTTAAACTTGGACTACCTAAAATGGTAAGCTAATAATAGTGGTAGAAAGCCCTTGGTCACGCCAAGATGGTCTGGTCAAGGCACCAGGGATGGCGTAATCCTTTAGCTTCCCCAAAGTACGAAATGGCCAGGTTAAAGCAGCATAAGCCATAATCCACATCACATTATGGCCAGGATAAGGTGCCTCTTGAAGGGAGGACGGGTAATCCCTTGGTCCTGCCATGCTATAGCCTGGTCAAGGTACCGAACAAGCCCTTAGTCGCGTCACGCTATGGCCAGTTTAAGGCGCCTCCTTGAGGGAGATCAAGTAAGTCCATGGGCCCTGCTTGAGAATAAGCTAGCCGAGCACACTGGAAACCCGAATGAAATGTCCGATGGACTAAGAAAAGTCCCTGCTTGAAATGGGCAACCGCCAGAAATCGGCACCACCTAAAATGGAAACTGGTTAAATAAGCACAAGAATTGGACAAAAGAGTCCCTACCTAATTTAGGTCAAAACAAATGAATAGTGAAAGTCAAGCCCGAGAAGGAAAAATCATGCAAAATGTCATAAAAAGCCTAGAGATGGCGCACTCGATAAGAGAATCAGAAAGAATTCATTGACTTCTTCTCACAAACATCTGCCAAATTAGTATTCTGGACATCTATTACTTATTACCAAATTGGCATTCTGGACTTTTATTACTTATTACCATAAATGGTATTCTAGTCTTCCATTACTTAACACCAGAAATGGTATTCAGGTCTTCTATTACTTATTACCAGAAATGGTATTCTAGTCTTCTATTATCAATTACCAGAGGTGGTATTCTAGTTTTCTATTATTAAATACCAGGAATGGGTACTCTGTTCATCTATTACTTGGTACCTAAAATGGTTTTTTGGACTTCCATTATCAATGCCTAATTGGACATTTCTATTACTTACTACTAGCTATGGATATCTGGTCTTCCATTATTTATTATCTGATGTGGATTTCTGGTTTTCCACTGCTTATGCCAAAGATGGTCTTATGATATTTTATAATTAAATTACAAAACAAGTCATATAAACCTCTAACGTTTACAATCAAAGATAATCCCCTGGACCTTCATATCAGAATGGATGATCTAATTGATATTTTGATCCTCTCTCAATATTACCAGATTGATATGAGGTTTTAGCTTTTTATTATAGTGATTAATATGATTCTGGTCTTCCTATTACTATTTGGTGCAGTATTTTTGGCCTTTATTGTTGCAAGATATGAACATATAAATTTTCTATGTATAGTCTTCAGACATTCTATTGATAAGAAAAACCGATAAATATCGACCATCAAGACCCAAATATGGGACCTCAAATACTTATGATCATTACTGGTTTTGGATGTTTAAAAGTTGAATCTTCCACTAAAATAAAATCGGATTTAAAGATCGACCAAACTGAAAAGTTAATTGTAGTATGAAATAACCATGCGAATGTTATTAGATATATTGCAGGAATACAGGGGAAATTTGGCAATCCTGGAATTTTTGTCCTAAAGAACAAAAGCCTTCTTCATACAAGGAGGGGATAAATGTTAACCATAAAATTTGAATAAAGATAAAGTAGGCCTTTCAAAGAACTTCTGCACGAATAAAGAGTAACTGGTAAAGTCATCTTTCGACAGTGTCTAAAGGATTATTCAATGCAAGTAAAGAGAAGCACATAAGAACCTTGGAGCAAACCTTCCGCAAACATGAAATAAAGAATTATTAAGGTACAATGAAGCAGCTAGGTATAGAAATGCCAAGCGCCTTCCAACTAGGATAGAAGAATAATCCCACATCCATAATCATAAAATAAAGACTAATTAAAGAAGTTCAGATTAGACCTTTTGGAGGAGTCGAAGAGATGCAGTCAACGGCGTAAAGCAGCCCCAGACCTTTTGAAGGATTTGAAAGATTTTATCTCTCAACATTCAAAGAGTGCTTACCCTTCGAAGGAGGTAGAGGAGTCAAAGCAAGAGCATGCAACTCTGTAATGACCTTTTCGAAAGCATAGCAAGCCTTTCCAATAAGTTGGTACATATACAAAATACCTTTCGACAATGTCGAAAGGTTTATGAAGAAAGCAGCACTTACAAGTCAACAAAGAATGAAAGACAACCTTTCGACATCATAAAAGAAGAGCAACCTTCCAACAAGGTCAAAAGGTTCGCAATAAACAAGAGAAGAACAACCTTTCGACAACGTCGAAAAGCTCACAATTACCAAAAGGAGACAACCTTCCAGCAAGGTTGAAAGGTTCATAACAGTATAAAGAAGACAAACCCTTCAATAAAGGAGGAAGGTTCATGGAGTCATGAGAATAACAAACCTCCCGACAAAGGTGCAAGGTTCATAATAGTAGATGAAAAAGCAAACCTTTCGATGAAGATGAAGAGTTTAAGGTGACATATAAAAGAGAGACCTTCGACCCAGTTGAGAGCACGAAGTCGAAAGGAGGGTCGTCTGCATCTATAAGTAAGACTTAAGGGGCCCAGCTTTGGGGATCGAATTTTCTTAATCTGCTCTCATTCTACAACTTCTGCTCCCATTTACTATGTTTGTAACCCTATTTTAGAAATTAAATTGGGGATTTGCCTATTAAACTTTGTATCAAACTTCATTATGAGAAAATGAAAAGGACGATGGCTTGTGATCAACTTTGAATTTGGGGAAGATCATGATCAGACGTTAATTCAACATTAACGGTTGATTATATATTATTTATTTCTTACTTTCTTCGTTCATTCCGAGTATATGTCCAAGCTCCATAGATTGATCACCTATCATTTGATATTGAACAACTCAAGCATGATAAATCCGCAACTCTACTCCTCCAATGATCCATCATTTGGACTCGGAAAAAAGCTCATAACCGTACAAACAAGTTTGGAAACACAAAGCTAATGATATATTGCTTCATCAAAGTGGTTAGAAGACTCTATAAGAAGATATTATGGATCAATATCGATCCATAGCTGCCTGCTGACATGGCCATGTTTCTTCTTAGGTAACCACCTAGATATCGTGGAGAACGTGGAGGAGGACGTGCTGGAGCCTTTCTCGGCGACCTATAGCTATAAATAGACATGGAGGGGCAACATTTTAGGGATCTTTTAGCTCTCTGGCAATCTTTTACACATTTCTTCGAATTAGCTATCGAGTGGTACCGAACCATAAGAACAACAGTCGTAAAACAACTATATCATCAATAAAAATATTAAGTGGATGTAGGCAACGATTGGCCGAACCACTATAAACGTGCGTTGTTATGTTTTTGCTCATTTTAATTTTCTTTTTCTTTAATTTCATTCTGTACATAATCCCTCGGGTGTTAATGCCACATTTTGGTACTAACACTCGTATTTTAATAGTATATATATTTTTTAGGAAAGCTAAGCTGGGTTTTATAGGACCCCTACTAGTTTATTACAATAACAATAAAAGAGAAAATGCTTTGTAACATGCTACGAAACACATAGATCAGAAGAGAGAGCAAACAAAGGGAGGAAACATATACAAAACAAAATAAAGATAAACAAAATACAACAATTATCCCCAGGCCACAATTGTACTAGCCGAATAGCTGAAGGAAATATTCCTTATACCATATTTAATTGTAAGCATAATGTCATTCCATAAAAGAATATCATTATTAACCACACTCCTAAAAACTCTTTCATTCCTTTACTTCCATATAACGGCCAAAAATTTCTTTAAGGTCAACAACAACAACACCCATTCATCAGTCTTCCATCTAATAGCCTTATAGATATGATACCTTCAATGTTGCGAGTTCTAGACATATTGGTTCTTCCCATCATGAGCATAAGCCTTTCCCAGAAAGGAAAAATGTTGATAAAATAGAAGAACAAATGAATGTTTGATTAAGTCTCATCATTACAATGCTCACATTTACTATCAATCTGGATGCCTTGATTCAGAAGCTTCTCCTTGGTGTTTAGAGCATTTCTCAACACTTTCCATAGGAGCGGGTTATCACCTTCTCTGCAACCCATGTTCCAGACTTTTTTATTCCACACAAATGGGTGAATTTCTGCATACTTGATCAGATTTTTGTAAACCAAAGAGACAGAATGCTTGTGGAGATCAAGCGACCACACCACCTTATCCACATTAACAGAAGGATAGTGTTGCAGCTTGATTTCCAACCAAAGATGTATTATGGTATAATTACTTGAATAAGGAAGGTTGACACGACCATCATAGATGTAATCACTTGCTTTTGCTGCCAGAGGAATCCTAGACTGGTTTTTGGATTGTATGTTAAGATGTTAACAAGTATTAAGCCCTGTCTAATCCATGGATCATGCCAAAAGATGGCTTGGCCATTAGGAGAGGGGAGGATTCTGATGAATGGCAAGAATCACTCTCTTAACTTAAGAATAGATCTCCATACCTAACTACAAGCCTGAGGAACAGCTATCATCCAAAAAAATATATTTCTAAGGCAATGTTTAGTAGTCCGTTGAACCTAGAGGTTGTTGTTATTGCATATAAGGCTGTAAAAATGTGTACTGAAGGCAGCTTTATTCCAAGCAGATAAATCCAAGATGCCTAATCTACCATATTTCTTCCTCATTTCAAGCTTGTAAAAACTAATAGGTTTCAGTCTGGAAGAATGTGGACAACCAGTCCAGAGGAAATTATACGTAGATCTCTTGATCATCAATATTAATTTCTTAGGAAATAAGACTATCCTGCATCAATAGGGAGAAAGAGATTGGAGAAGTGATTTGATAAGAGTTAACCTTCCTGCTTGTGATAAATTTCTGTTTGAATAGTAAGACATAACCTTAGTAATCTTTTCATATAGGCCCAAGCAATGATTAGTTGTTATTCTAGAAGACACAAGTGGGATACCAAGGTAAGAAGAGGAGTCATTAGCATCAGAAAGATGAAAAATGCATCTAATGCATTTAGCTTGAAGATAAGGCAATCCAGCAATGAGAATGCTAGATTTTGCATAATTAATGGACATTCCCGAGAATTTATGAAAGGTGTCCAAGACAGAGGTAATTCCAGATATGGATTGAGGAGAGGCTTTGGTGAAGATGATCAAGTCATCTAAAAACATGAGAGATGAAATCATAAGCTTCTTACATCTGGGTTGTAGGTTTATACTATTGGATGCTATTCCTTTATTGATTAATCTAGTTAAAACCCCCGTTACCATTATAAATAAGTATGGGGATATAGGGTCCCCTATTTTAACCCTTGTTTACTTTTAAAATAGCATGTAGAAACTTCGTTATAACATAATGAGAAGTGCACCGAAGATAGGCAAGTGTATATCCATGCAGAGAAATGATTAGGGGATCTCATGGCAGCTAGGATTCTAGTTACTAAGGTCCACAGAAGGGAATCATACGCCTTCCTGATGTCTAGTTTAAGCAATTCTTTAGGGGAAATGCTAGTTCTACCATGGTCTTTAAGGATTTCATGAGTCACAAGAACATTATCAAGAATGCTTCTTCCATGGAGAAAAGCAGGCTGGTTTTGGGACATAAGGGAAGGAAGCACTTCTTTAAGCCTAGAAGCAATTATCTTAGTTATGCATTTGTAAATGATATTACAACATGCTATCGGCCTAAAGTCTGATACATAGTTTGGATGTTCCATTTTTGGGATAAGTATTAGGCAAGTAGCATTGATACCACTCAACATTTTGTTATTATTGAAGAAGCTTTTCACTGCCTTGCACACATCCTTCTTAATTATGTCCCAACAAGTAATGAAAAAATGTGCATTGAACCAATCTGGTCCACCACAAGCTTCTCTATTCACTCCAAGTATATTCTCTTTCACTTCATTGTCAGAAATGCCTGAGGATAAAGTGTCAGTTTGAATAGTAGAAAGGGTAGGCACGTCAAGGTTGTCAATTAGATCAAGTTGAGGGACAACCACCTCACTATTACCAATGAGGTTGGAGAAATCATCTAGAAATGCTTTGTCAACTTGATCGGGAGAATTTTCTTGATTACCATGGTGATCAGTGATAGAGTGGACGTGCATTTTTGCCTATTTAATTTTCAGACTATCATGATAGTAATTAGTATTTCTGTCCCCTATAATATTCCATTTCATTCTCAACTTTTTCTTCATCATTTCTTCCTCTATAGACAGAGCAGTCTGATATTGTTATTGGGATTCAAATTCTTCTTTCGCCACTTGGATGTTACCTGGGTTATTCATGGACAAGATCTGAGCTTAGGCAAGCTTTTTTTCTAAGGTTTTAGATAATAAGTCTCCTTTACCAAATTTGATAGCTGCACACCTACGAAGGGAATTCTTTAGAGTCTTCAACTTTTGTTGCAATATATACATAGGAGTACATAAAAGTTAACAGACCATGCAAGTTTAACAATATTCAAAAAGTCAGGGTCAACAGACCAAACATTAAAAAATTTGAAAGAGGACTTCCTTTTCATGGCTTCCCAGGAAAGAAGAAGGATTTGAGGAGAATGGTCAGAAAGAAGAGGAGGTGGAAGGAAAGAGTGGATGGAAGGCCAAGAGTGGAGGTGGCAAGATTGCAAAAAGTATGGTCAATTTTATTGAAGATTCTGAGGTTAGATCTGCTTTTATTGTTCCATGAAAATCTGTCACCATATAAAGGGATAGAAATAAGGTTGGATGAGCTGATAGCATAGTTAAGAGGAGAGATTTCCTTCAGAGAAACAGGATTATCGCCTATCCTATCCTCACAGCACAGTAGGCAGTTGAAGTCACCCATCACAATCCATGGGTGTGATTCTTGAGCAAGATGGGGGAGGTACTCAAGAAGGGATTGCCTGTTGGAAGGTTAGTTATCTGCATATAACACTTTTAGGTAGAAAGAAGAAGAAGTTGGGATGTGAAAGTGATGACTGTGGATGAACTATCTATGTGAATGAATAGGGGAAACACTGTAGGTTGAAAGGTTAGCGTGGATCAGGATTCTACCATACGGAGCTTTAGTAAGATTGCGGTGAAAGCTCCATGAGGGGTTGACCAGTCTAGCTACTCTACTGGTTAAGGCGGAATTTAGTTTAGATTCTAGAATGGCTATAAGGTGGATATTATGAGTGGAGATGATGTTTTTAACTTGGTTCAGTTTGATGTCAAGATGAGCACGTCAAATGTTCCACACACCCATGTTGTGTGACACTGATGATAAGTGTTATTTTCTTAGAGTTGTTTCTTCTTTCCCCTGATCACAAGGGAGTTTTTGGTTCCATTTTGAGGCAGAATGATAGTGGATGGAAGGATGTTAGATTCATTCATGTCATTTAAATTTTTGGGATTTTCCTTTTTATTTCTAGCACTTTTGTAGGAAGATGAGGTGGATGCTTTGTTATGGTGAGAGGGAGATTGGGAGGTGGATATAGATTTGTTGGATCTTTTTGTTATACGTCTAGTATACCAAAACAGAGAATAATCAAATATTAACTCGTCGCACAAGTTTATAACTCAGGTTTCCACTACACTGAAATTCTGTAGTAAATATTATAACAATATGAACGTTGTAAATGAATTACAACAACAGCGTTATACTATTTTGAATAAACAGTATAACAAAATAGAAGAAAGAATTGAGAATTCTAACTGGATAATGTCTGAGGCTCGTCGTAACGATTTCCTTAAGAATTTTATTTAAAATTCTCCCAAGATACAACAAACGTAATCTGCACGAGATTGTGATGTGTATGATCTTCTGTGTGATAGGACTGAAGATGATTTGAAGAGATGAAGGGATAGAAGAGATAGTTCGGTTTGGGAAAAAATGAGTGAGGAAAGTGATCAGGTTTCCTCCTTATTTATAGTCGAATTCCCAACTGCTGCATCCGTTGGAAAAAGCCGCATCTCTTCATTTGCAATGTCAAAAAAGCGTTACTGTTCGCAACAGTCACTTCCTTTCATTTGCAACGCTCCAGAGCTGTTGCTGTTTGCAACAGTCGCGTCCGTTCATTTGCAACGGTCCAGAAGTGTTGCTGTTTGCAACAGTCACTTACTTTTATTTGCAGTCGCGGCCGTTCATTTGCAACGGTCCAGAACTGTTGCTGTTTAAAACGTCGCATCTCTTCATCGTTCAAAAAACCTGCATCTATTCAAACAGTAAAACTGTTCACTTTTATTTACCAAAAATATAACCGGGTCGGGTCCGCTCATATTAGACCCGCACCCGACCCGGTTCGGTCGGTCGGACGGGCGGGCGGCGGCGCGCGCGTGTGTGTTAGTCCATGGCCATATAGGTCCTCCCCCTCGCACAAAATATACTTGACCCTAAGGGCCAATATAGGGGATGAGAGTATATAATATATACAAGAAAATGGACATATTTTTGGTGATGTGGGATATATCTCATTCACCATCTAAAAGGAATTCCAACAATCCCCCACATGAATGATGATATATCTCTCCCCCACACAAAGTGTAATATCACACAGTTCATATGAAAATAATGCTATATCGAGGATAAGTAGATATTTCACTTTGAACTTTCCCTAGTTAAAACTTATCGGATATACTTGGCTAATCAGTGAATTATTTCATCTTGAACCGTCAGCCGTTATTGTATAACCAGACAATAAGCATTACAAAGCATTATTTCCCTTCACATCCAATCTCTTGGTTGTGTTCATTTTGGTCCTGAACAATTTTTGGTTCTGCGAGTGTTTTTAGAGAATAAAATCCTTTGAATATTCTCATAGAGCCGACCCAGCTCACACTAACATAGGTGATCGCAACCATTAAGAGTATCCTACATATACCCCACTTGTTATTGTCAAGATATGGTCATCATTAAAAAACATAGTTTTAACCTTTAAACACCTCTGTAGGCATGCATTTATATTTTGCACCATAGGAATGGAGTTGGACTATGTCCACGTAAATGCATTACGTCTTGAGTTATTCAGAACTGGTTTGCCTATTGATCCTAGTCCGTGGGATCTCCAGTCGCTAGGATAGGTTTCCGTATAAGATAACTCTTGATGGTTTAGGCTTTCAAGCCCATTCCCCTCGATGCGCAGTCAATTTTCTCTCTTGATAAACCTTTAGTAAATGGATCCGCTAGGTTATCACTTGTTCTCACATAATCTATGGAAATAGTTCCATTTGAGAGTAACTGCCTAACTGTATTATGGCGTCGACGAATATGTCGTGACTTTCCATTATACACAAAGTTTTGCGCTCTGCTTAGCGCTGCTTGGTTATCACAGTGTATGCATATGGCCGGTATAGGTTTAGGCCAAAACGGAATATCTTCTAAAAAGTGACGAAGCCATTCTGCTTCTTCGCCTGCTTTATCTAATGCAATGAACTCTGATTCCATAGTGGATCGAGCTATGCATGTTTGCTTAGTAGATTTCCATGACACCACTGCCCCTGCTAGGGTAAAGACATAACCACTCGTTGATTTTGATTCCTCTGAATCTACAATCCAGTTTGCATCACTATATCCTTCTAAGACGGCAGGATATTTTCCATAATGTAAGGAATAGTTAGTGGTATTTTTTAAATATCCAAGCACTCTCATTAGTGCTTTCCAGTGTTCCTTCCCTGGATTGCTTGTATACCTGCTCAATCGACTTACTGCATAAGCTATATCTGGTCTTGTGCAATTCATGAGATACATAAGACATCCTATTACATGAGAATATTCCAGTTGCATTACACTCTCATTAGTGTTTTTGTGTAGTACTTCTGATGGATTAAAAGGTGTATTTACTCCTTTAATTTCAAAATTTTGAAATCTTTCAATCACTTTGTCTACATAGTGTGACTGAGACAATTCAATTCCATTAGGAGTTCTTATTATTTTGATTCCCAAAATAACGTCTGCAACTCCTAAGTCTTTCATATCGAAATTGCTAGTTAACATTTTCTTTATGGTCTCTATGACTTGAGTATTTGGACCAAATATTAGCATATCGTCTACATATAGACAAATCAGCACATATGATTGTCCAATTTGTTTATAATAAACACACTTATCGCATTCATTTATACGAAAACCATTTCTTATCATGACACTATCAAATTTTTCGTGCCGTTGTTTTGGAGCTTGTTTTAGTCCGTATAATGATTTTACTAATCTACAGACTTTATTTTCATTTCCTTTGGAAATAAATCCCTCATGTTGCTCCATGTAAATCTCCTCATCGAGATTTCCATTTAAGAATGCTGTTTTTACATCCATCTGATGAATCTCTAGATTATAGATGGATGCAATTGCTATTAACATTCTTATAGAGGTTATTCGTGTTACCGGCGAATACGTATCAAAAAAGTCTACTCCTTCTTTTTGACGATATCCTTTGGCTACTAATCTGGCTTTATACTTGTCGATAGAGCCATCTGCTTTCATTTTCTTCTTGAAAATCCATTTGCAGCCAATTGGTTTTATTCCTGGTGGAATATCAACAATTTCCCAAGTTTTATTACTTAGAATTGAATCAATCTCACTTTGGATTGCTTCTTTCCAACATGAGGATTCAGAAGATGACATTGCTTCCTTGTACGTTTAAGGTTCGTGTTCTAACATATAAGTTAAAAAATCCGAACCAAATGTTTTGGAAGTTCTTGCCCTTACGCTTCTTCTTGGTTCAACCTCCTCATTGTCCTGATGAGTTTCATCTTTACATGTCTCATCTCTGTTATCTCTTGTCCTTTTTGGGACAGGATTTCCATCGTTTCTTTTATGTGGGAACACATCTTCAAAGAACGAGGCATCTCTTGATCCCATGATTGTATTTACATGAATATCATTTATATCAGACTTGAAAACCAAAAATCTGTAGGCACTACTATTTTGGGCTGGCCCAAGATAATAACAATCTACTGTTTTTGGTCCAAGTTTGACTCTCTTGGGAGGCGGAACAGGAACTTTTGCCAAGCACCCCCACACTTTGAGGTATTTAAAGCTTGGTTTGTGTCCTTTCCATATCTCATATGGAATTGTTCCCGTTTTATTGTGAGGAACTTTGTTTAATATGTGATTAGACATATTTAAGGCTTCCCCCCACAAGTTCGTCGGTAGACCAGAAGTTAAAAGCATGGCAGTAATCATGTCTTTTAACGTTCTGTTCTTCCTCTCGGCTACACCATTTTGTTGTGGTGAATATGGAGCTGTTGTTTGATGAATTATACCATTTTTGGCACGGAACTGTTCAAATGGTGATTCATATTCTCCACCTCGATCAGATCTCAATATCTTGATCTTTTTATTTAACTGATTTTCTACCTCAGCCTTGCATTTTATAAACGCTGTTATTGCTTCATCTTTACTATTTAAAAGATATACATAGCAATATCGCGTATAATCGTCAATAAAAGTAATGAAATACTTTTTCCCACCTCTTGTAGGTAATGATTTAAAATCACATAAATCTGTATGTACCAAACCTAATGGTTCGGTGCTTCTGTTAACAGATTTAAATGGTTGTTTGACCATTTTTGCTTCTACACATGTCTCACATTTGTATTTTTTTATCTACTTGGAATTTTGGAATTAATCCCAAGTTTGATAATATTTTCATTTTACGGAAATTTATGTGTCCCAATCTATCATGCCAAAGTAAAATTTCGTGCTCAAGCAAATAAGAAACTTCAATTTTATTAATAGCACAATAAGAATACATAGTTTTATTGCCGATAACGGCTACATTTGCCTTAAATAGGCCATCACATAAATATCCCCTTCCTATATATATTCCAGCTTTGGACAGAACCATCTTGTCTGACTCAAATACCATCTTGAATCCCTTCTTTGATAGGACTGCTCCAGAGATGAGATTCTTGCGTATGTCTGGAACGTGGAGCACGTCATTCAACTTGACAGTTTTTCCAGAAGTAAACTTGAGGATTACTGTGCCACTGCCTTCGATCATGGAAACTGCAGAATTACCCATGTAGAGTTTTTCTTCATGATCGAATTTCTGATATGTAGAAAACATGGTTTTATCAGAACAAACATGACGAGTAGCGCCCATATCTACCCACCATTGGTTAGGATTCTGAACCAGATTGCATTCAGATACCACCGCCGAGAAGTTGGACTCGTCTACTTCCATGTTATCCACTATATTTGCCTCTTTATTGCGTTCCTTCTTGTGTCTGCAATCTTTAGCGGCATGTCCAACTTTTCCACAAACCCAACATTCGCCATTAAACTTCTTGGTTCATTTGTTGTCTTTTGATTTGTTGTCTTGAGCTTTCCTTTTCTTCTGGAAACTCTTCTTTTTGTTTTTGGTCTTCGACCCTTCAGCCACAAATGCCTCCTCGCTTGATTTTGTAACTGCACGGTTGTCTGCCTCAACTTTTAATCGGACTATGAGATCCTGCAAAGAGATTTGCTTCTTTTTATGCTTTAGATAATTGCAGTAATCTCTCCACGACAGCGGCAGTTTTCCCGTGATGGCTTCAACCAAAAATGATTCTCCAACCTTATGACCTTCCGCCTCGAGTTCATGAATGATGATTTGCAGTTCATGTAGTTGAGCGGTTACTGGTTTGGAGTCAACCATCTTGTAGTCCATGAATTTGTCTACAATAAATTTCTTAAGACTGATATTCTGCGTCTTGTATTTTGCGGTAAGTGCATTCCAGAGTTCTTTTGACGTCTTTAAAGGCTGATATACTTTGTATAGCACCTTGTCGAGACAATTCAGAATATAGTTTCTGCATAAAATATCGGAATGCTTCCATATATTCACCTCTGCTTCCTTGCCTGGTGCAGGAATCGGTTCCTCCTCATCGAGGTACTTTTGTAGACCGAGCGTGGTGAGATAAAACAACATCTGATTCTGCCATGTCAAGAAATCATCACCATCTCCCTTAAACGGTTCAGGTCTGTTGTGGGTAGTATTCCTTGAAAATTCTACGGTTGCCATCTCTGTTTTAGTAAGAAAACAGTAAAATTCTTAAGATGTTATACGTCTAGTATACCAAAACAGAGAATAATCAAATATAAACTCGTCGCACAAGTTTATAACTCAGATTTCCACTACACTGGAATTATGTAGTAAATATTATAACAATATGAACGTTGTAAATGAATTACAACAACAGCGTTATACTATTTTGAATAAACAGTATAACAAAATAGAAGAAAGAATAGAGAATTCTAACCGGATAATGTCTGAGGCTCGTCGTAACGATTTCCTTAAGAATTTTATTTAAAATTCTGCCAAGATACAACAAACGTAATCTGCACGAGATTGTGATTTGTATGATCTTCTGTGTGATAGGACTGAAGATGATTTGAAGAGATGAAGGGATAGAAGAGATAGTTTGGTTTGGAAAAAAAATGAGTGAGGAAAGTGATCAGGTTTCCTCCTTATTTATAGTCGAATTCCCAACTGCTGCATCCGTTGGAAAAAGCCGCATCTCTTCATTTGCAATGTCAAAAAAGCGTTACTGTTCGCAACAGTCACTTCCTTTCATTTGCAACGCTCCAGAACTGTTGCTGTTTGCAACAGTCGCGTCCTTTCATTTGCAACGGTCCAGAAGTGTTGCTGTTTGCAACTGTCACTTCCTTTTATTTGCAGTCGCGTCCGTTCATTTGCAACGGTCCAGAACTGTTGCTGTTTAAAACGTCGCATCTCTTCATCGTTCAAAAAACCTGCATCTATTCAAACAGTAAAACTGTTCACTTTTATTTACCAAAAATATAACCGGGTCGGGTCCGCTCATATTAGACCCGCACCCGACCCGGTTCGGTCGATCGGACGGGCGGGCGGCGGCGCGCGCGTGTGTGTTAGTCCATGGCCATATAGGTCCTCCCCCTCGCACAAAATATACTTGACCCTAAGGGCCAATATAGGGGATGAGAGTATATAATATATACAAGAAAATGGACATATTTTTGGTGATGTGGGATATATCTCATTCACCATCTAAAAGGAATTCCAACACTTTTTTCATGATTTGCGTATCTTTGTGGTCGAGGGATATGATTGTATGGGTTGGAAGGAGAGGTTAACTCATTAAGAACAATATCTTCCTTCCGATGGGATAGGATGTTGACTATAGCTTTTTGAGATATTTCAGATGTTGATCGGGGAATGCCAAAAGCAGTTTGATGTTTTTCTGAGGGTTTTTCATTGCAGATTGAAATTGTTTGACATGATTATCATTGTTTAGGGCACATGTATCGGGTACATCATTAAAAACATGCACAACAGATACTGCATTGATATTGTTATCCATGCATAAATGTTTCTCCTTAGTTTTCTTTAACATTGTTTCTTTTCCAAAATTTCCATAGCATTATCAAATCTCTCATCCACACACAATACCGAGAAAGGATTGGTGATGAAGCTGCATTCATCATTCTTACTTGGCATTATTGCTTCAGACTTCTCTTTTGTTTTATCCAAATGATTACTATCATCATCACCTTGCTATTCATCATTCTTGTCAATATCCTCGCCTTCATATTTCTCTTTATACTTTCTCAAAGTAACTACATTTCTTTTCCTATTCAGAGGTTTTCTACGATTTATCTTTTTCCATTGTTGAATTTTTTTCCCTCATATCCACCTAGGATCATTCATGTCCTTTTGAATTGTTACTCTAGTTTTTTCTTCACACTTCTTAGTTTTACTTTCACTTTCTTTATTTAGTTGTGATTCACATTTTTCAAATGTGTGCACAAACACTTTACAAGCAAGACATATATCAGGCTTCCAAAGGTAATTAAAATGTATCATTTGATCACTTCCATCTAGTAATTTGACAAGAAATCTATCTACCAATTCCTGGTCAAGCCTTACTTCAACCATACATTTTGCGTAATTAATTCTATCCATTTTTTCTATTGATTCATCCAAGCAAAGCAACTTGCCTAAACGAGAAGCCAACCAATTAATTCCAAGATGTGACCAATAGTAGATAGGAATATTTGATAATTGAATTCAAAAAGGGTTGATTAGCTTTGCCACACCCATTACCCAGTCCAGGAGACCATTCTTGAATTATAAATACCTTGTTTTTCATGATGATTGGGTCAGCTCTAAGGATTCAATCTTTACCTTCGGAGCAAGATAGTTGGAAAAGAAAAATGACCCCATCGAACTTAACCTTGACAGATCCTTTCAATTTCCAGATTTTCTTCGAGTTCTCCACCGCTGCTTTGAAGGAAAGTGGTTTGTCTAAAAAGAAGCCAACAATGAAGTCTTTCCAAGTAGCAGCTCCAGCTGCAATCACTTCTGGGGAAGGAGTTGGCATCTCCTATGACCTTCAATAGTATATTATTAAATTGTCAAAAGAATGTTTTACAACTTTTATATAGTATTGTTAAAGGTCTTAATGAAGACAACAAAATGTAAATATTATTAAAAAACAATATATTTGACAAGTTCAACTTGATGTTGTAATTTTTTTAACACATGATGTTTTCATATTGTAAAGTAAATCACATTTAATAAAGTTAATTGATATTGTAGAATATTTTACAAAGGATGGTTTATACTTGAATAGTTCATTATGCATTTCCGTGTTTCAACAACCTTTAAAGTTATCCATCCAAATCATAAATTTCGATAAGATATGCATCGTTAATATAATAATATACGTTTCAAAATCATAAATTTCTAAATCTTATTTTTTGCCATGGACCAATGTAATTTTAGTTGTATCAAAGTTATGCAGACGATGTAGTTCAACTTCTTCCAAAGGATACAGCGTTACCGACATTGATTTATCTACTTGAAAAAATTATCATAATTGAATCGTAAGGCGAAGGTTTCCGTTATACAACATCTATTTATAGTTTGTACCTCTACAATACTGTAAAGTTAAATCAACTTCACAAAAATTACCTTCGAGTTTTTGTTAATAAGGAATCATTGTCATTGGTGCTATGCTTGAATAAAGTACAACTCTTATTATCAAAAAAAAATATAACCACTGCCACTATGAAAAAATTATAGAAATTTTGGCGACAATTTATCGTTGCGAAGTGACGAATAACTGTTTTATCAACATTCCGACGACAAATTAACGTCTCTCAAACGCTCGTGACAAAAAAATCCAATAACACTCATTCGTCTGGGTATTCTCGATGACTTCTCGACAACATTCTATTTCCGATGATAATGCTTACCGAAAACCTTGCAACAACATAACTATGAAATTTTAAAAATGAAATTTATGGAGTTTCCCAAGAGATAGCGGTGACATCTTGATGTTTTTTTGTTTTTTAAGAGTCTGCATAATATTTGTTTTTTAAGTTACAACCATGTACCAAGGCATCTTGATGTTAAGTACCTTTTGAGTTGGAACTATACGGTGTTTTTTTAACAAACTATGTTGTTAGATTGTTCTTAATATTATGTACTTATATCTTCCAGAAATCAGTGAATTAATTCATTTTCATATATTGTTAAAATTATAAATATTGTCATGTTTTACTTGCAATATCTGACAATCATTGCATAATACTTATTTGCAACGTCTATTATATGAATTAATTGTGTCTTAAATTGCATTAGAACACCATTGTTGAAAATAATTTGTAATAATTTATAATTGTAGTGATAATACTAAATACAACAATTAAAGATAGTTGTACAAAATCAACTTTGCAATGTTTAACAAATGACATTAATGAATTTTTAGTAATAGTTAAACTACATTATCTAATTTGCAAATACAATGTAGGATAAACATGATTGCAATGTCAAACACTACGTTCGTAAAAGGTTGTATGAATGTAATAGAAAACTCTTATTAAACGAGATGCGAATGTTATTTGCAACTTTGAATAAACATGATTGAAATTCCAAAATACTACATTAGAAAATAGTTGTATAATTGTAATGCACAGTACTGATCAAATGAAGCAAATACTATTATAACAACAAGTAAATAACATTGTTGAAATTGAGTTTACGATGATTGGAAACCATTAACAAAAGTAAGTATGCAACATAAAGATGTTATCAAGAAAAGGTTTATCATGATTTTTGAAATGTGTTGTAAATGACTATTTTGTAACCATTGGAAAATGTTACTAAAGATTTTTCAATTATTTGTGGGTAATTCTACAATATTCATAACGTGTTATAAATATATTTTTTACAACATTGTCGCAACTTATAGATAATGTTGTAAAAGATACCCTCTTTTTAACAACTATGGATACGACAACGTTATGATAAACGTTGTCAAAATACATTCAACATTTATTTAGAGCTATAAAATGGTCTTTTTCTTGTAGTGGGTTCTGGTGATGTGGCTAGACTTCTATATAGTGGCACAATCATATTTATTGAGTTACACAGTTTGACTTTAATTACTCTTGTCGTTGTGCTTTGTTGTAGTTTTGGATGAAGCAGTGCAGTATGGCTTTTGGAGTGCTAGCATAGTCCAAACTTTGTATAATACTGCTCTCTTATTTAATTATGAAGGGTGGTTTTTATTGATCCACTTTTGGATAGCAAAGTTCTATAGCGTTTACAACCATGCAGTCCTTCTATGTTGGGGCAGCTTCAACTATGGTTTTGTCTGTGTACGTAGGTGGCTTGTTGCTACATTTCTCCCTCCGAATCTTTGCATTTGTTAGGTAGCATTTCTTCAGAATTGATGCATTATTCTGTCACTTCGGTGTCAAATCAGAATTGGAGCACATCCTTGTTACTTCAATATTAATATAAGATTGTGGCGCAGCCCTGCCACTTTAATGTTAGTTTAAAATTGCGGCGCATCCCTATTGCATATAGTTGATTTAAGGATTGTGCCACAATTTTATATTATTGATATTGATTTCCGCAACACGATCTCTATATCTTGTTACTACTTAGAGATTGTGTCGCGGTTCCAACTTATTAAGGCTTACTTTTTGAAACCGCAGCACGACCTTCATATTTGACACTTGAAGGTTGTGCCACAGTTCTGCCCATTGAAGTGAGTGTTAGGACTACAGGTCAGTCCATATTCTTTATGGCTATCTCGGGTTTTCGACGTAGTGTTGTAGGGTCGAAGTTATACTCAATGGAAAGGTACGGTCCTTATGTTTTATCACTGTCTTAAGGCTTTGGTGCAGTATTATCTGGATTTTGCTCTTGCTTCCTTTTCATAGTTATACTCCTATTGAGGGAGCAGTTGTTTTGGCTCGGTGTTTACTTCAATTCCCTTTGACAACATTTGAAAAATATGGATGTAACAGGATGTCTGTTCGAAAAGACACCTCCAACCAAACAGATTTTTTCAAAAACTAAAAACAGTTTTTCAGATTTCCAAAAATGCCACACATTTTCTGCTCAAAACTCTAACACAAAGAGTTACAAAAGAAATCAAACCAACTTTTCTTACATTTTGCTATATATGTCACATGAAATCACGATATGAATCCCGACGAGCGTACTAGAATCCCTGCCATTCTGATCTGGTTTCAGGATTGACCGGATCAAAATTTCTCTAAAATTTCGGTTTCGGATAACCGCATATAAAAAAGAACTTATTTTCGTTGTTACCTAGGATGATAAATACTCGAGAAAAATATTCGTTAAAGAAAGAGAGAAGGAGGGAAAGTCCAATAAAATTAAAGTTGGATAAACCTTCGAGTCAAAAATCCAAATCATACGTAGTTAAGGTGTAAATTCACTACAAGTCTAAAGTAATTGGCACTAACCATAATCATTGATCAATGCAGATAATCATTTATCTTTAGAGATTGCAAGATGTATAATGTGTACACTTGATTGAGTACATAATAGATAACAAAAGAAAATAATAGATAAACACCTCAATTTTTATAATCATAAGACTCGGAAGCATCATTTTGAACACAATGGAAGTGGCCTCAGGCTCTGAGTCCATATATGCAAAAGTATGACTTTTCGATCAGTTAAGGACCGAGTCAGAACTCTTGACTGAAAATCCATAACTCCATAAATATATCGAACCCACTACAACAAAATACCCATTTTACACGGGCAATGTCAGTTGTAATAGGTGTTTCACAACGGGCTTGCAATCGTCGTCATATGCGAAGTTGTAATAGACCGTTGAAATTTCCAACTGACACTGACCGTTGCAATATTCCTAAACTACAACTAGCGTTGAAGGTTGTAGTATGACTCAACTACAACTTATCCGCAATTGAAAATTTCAATATCGACGGCTATGTTTTTCCTCATTCTGCCAAAAGCATCAGATCAAAATCACATCAGGAAGGGATTTAGTGTAATCTCTCAAACATTTCAAAGCATGAAACACTTAGCAAACCTTTTACCAATAGGGACAGTTCCAGCTTCCACCTTCTATCTCCTCTATTCACTAAACAAGGAAGCTACAATACTGTAAGTTAATACATAACTTCATACTAGGTTTCTATATAGGCACATTCATGGTTCATACCGAGCTTCACTGATAGTTTTCATGACAAATCTAGAAAGGTCTGGTATGGTATAGCCATGCTTAATGATTTATGCTCATAGATGGAAGTGGGAGCTTGCTTGGAAAAAATAGTAGTGTACAAGATTGGTTCATTGATTTCATGCATGGGTACATGTCAGTTTCGGTGATTCCTACAGTTTCTTTGTTTGATCAAAATGTGTGTACCTAGTTTTACCTGGTTATGTCGGATGATGTTAAAAAGGTGCATATATGTTAAGAAAAACCTACATATATATATATTTCCAAATAGGTCTTGAACTATTAATTTGTTAAGTATTCTTTCAGCTTCAACAATGTATCTTTTTCAACAAGATATCAGAGCTCTCCATATGGATGCCATGCTACAAAATTATCAAAAAAAAACCTATATTTTGAACTTTTGGGATGAGTTGAAATAAATCATGATCATTACTAGAATGGTGATTTCACTTGGGATTTTATGAAGTCGGCGAAATAGCCAAATTTATAAATTTTATATATTAAGCGTTGCAAGGTGAATACATATATAACTATATAATTTGTAAAATCATATGATAAAATGAAAATGAAAATGCATATATTTTAAGTAAAATACATGTTTTACTTACCCAATGTCTCCATAAGATCTAGTCCTGAACCCACAACAAAGCTTATTGATCAAATTCAAGGACTATTAACTCAAGTATCACAACAGCTATACTACAAACTCTCTGCACCATTGCAATTGGTTACGACCATGAACTTGCATCTCAATTCCTCCTGCTACAGCACTGGACTATAGTGCCCCTCCATTTCATCAACACAAAACTCCATAAATCCTCGATAACTTCAATCACCTGATCCGCAGCCTTCACCAACCCTCAGCCCAACCCCTTCCTCCTTCACCGAACCTGCCAGAACTGCATATCAGAACCACCAAACTCCAACACGAACCTGAACCCAGGGCCGGCCCAAGGGTAACTAATGCCCTAGACGAAATATTTTTTATTCTTGCATTTTTGTTGCCCCATTTACATATATTATATGCAAAAAATCAAATACACTTTTAACAACAAAATTTAACATTAATCACAAAATATTGTTCATTGACTACAAAATATTGTTCAGGTAGTCATTTCAATTACATCTCAAAACAAATTGAAATCCGACATGATATCATAAAAATTAACATGCACTAACGGAAGCAACTTCTTCGTGCATTCTTCGAAGTAAACTCGTCTATTATCTCTTCACAATTAAGTTTATCCAAATACTCATTTTCAATTGAAATAATAGCTAATCCACTTAATCCCTCTTGTGACATAGTGGTTTGAAGATATGTTTTTATCAACTTAAATTTTGAAAAACTTCTTTCCGGAGAAGCAAATGTGACGGGGATAGTTAACAGAATTCGATAAGCAACCGAAGCATTTAAAAATCCACTAACATCATGGTAAGACCACCAAAAAATTAAGAATATCAATTGATCTAGTCACCCCCGATGGTAGAATATTTTTTAATTATCGAAGCTCAAAAAATAATTCTTTACCACAAATATCTTGTTCTTCATTGTGTCCCAAAAATCCTTCTAATTTCATGCAACGTCGCTTCAAATCTTTATCATTAATATTCCTAAATCTTGAGTTTAACAAATAGCCAAAAGTTTCTTCATAAAGTTTGAATTGCTCAAATCGATCTTTAAGTGAAGTCAAAGCTTGATCTATTATGAGAAGAAAATAAGTAACTCCAAAATTTTCTTTAGGAGATTGTCTATTGTCATTCTCAACGATATCTTCATCAAATTGCCTTTTTCTTTATACGACCCTCTTTTCAAGAAACTTTGGATCAATGCCAACTTCATCTGCAATTTCTTTTGCCTCCTTCATCATGGTTTCAAATCCTTCTTCTCTAAATTCTTCAAAAAATTCTACAAGCCCTTCAATTTTTTTAATTGCATCTTCAATATCAATCTCCTCTCGTTGAAGTATTTTACTTACTTGATTTATATTTTCTAATATTGTGTACCAAATACACAAACTAAATAAGAACTCAAAATTTACCAATGCATTTTGACACAGTCCTTTGGCCTCCATCATCACGGCATCATCTTTTGAATTATTTTCAATATCAATTAAAGCATCCCTTAGCTCAGAAGTTTGAGTTCTTATTGCTTTAACACTTTCAATATGGCTTTCTCAACGTGTTGCTGATAATGGTTGGGGAGTTAAACCCTTCACATAGCTTCGAAGTATTTCCCATCGTTTAACTGAACTAGAAAATAATGTATAAATTTTTTGCACATATGCGAAAAAATTCCTAGCTTTCATACATGATTTTTCCATATCACATAGAGCAAGGTTGAGACTATGGCACCCGCAAGAGATGTAAAAAGCTCTAGGATTTATATCAAGTACTCTTTTTTGTACATTTTGATGTTTACCAACATAAGATTTCGAATATATAATAATGTATACAATAGTCTTTATCAAGAATATGATAAATTTTAATTTAAAATTATACCTTTCATGTTTGAACCATTATCGTATCCTTGACCTCTCACATCATTAATATCAAGTTTGAGATCAACCAAAATATTTTTAAGTTCCATAAAAAGACCAAACCTAGATGTATCATCAACCGTTATGAAACTAAGAAAATATTCTTCTACTTTAATATCATTTACATCGTCAACATTCACACATCTAATGACAATGGACATTTGCTCCTTATGGCTCAAATCTGGAGTACAATCAAGGATAACAGAGAAGTACTTTGCTTTCTTTATTTTCATAAGCATTGTCACTTTGATCTTGTTAGCCAATAAACTTAGTATTTCATTTCGAGTTTTATGACTAAGATAATGATTATTAATTTCATTATTTTTCACCCGCTTAAGATGTTCTTCCATAATTGGATCAAACTTAGCTATGAATTCAATAAGTTGACAAAAAAGTCCATTATTCTTCTCATAAATCTTCTCATTTGATCCACGGAATGGTAAATTATTCCTGGAAAGTGTTTTGACAACACCAATTATCCACACAGTACTTTTTTCTAATGTTGCTTCTCTTGATCAATTTGAGCTTCCATAGCTTTATCAATTGTCACTTTCTGTTGAAGTCCTCTACAAATCGACCCATTTGATAACATTGACATTGTGCAATGGGTTACTTTCATGCTCTGTTAGCTTAGTAGATAAAATTTTCCAATCATTAATTCCTTCATCGACTAGTTTCGATGTGAATTGTGTACTCTTAAATAATTTGCAACAAAAACAATAAACTTTATCGTATTCATTTGAATACACAAGCCACTTCTGTTCATGCTCTTTTACAAGTGGATAGCCACCAATATAATTTTTAGAAGTAAAATGTCTGCCTTAACTTTATTTCTAGGAAATGCATCATTTTCTTTCAAAATCTTAATTGGACCACGTTGAATTAACATAATTCTTTTTTGCATCGGTAATTTTTCCCCATAAACCTGGATCATAGTTGATATCAACATCCTTCTCAAGATCAAATGTAACTACATCATCAACACCTTCATCAATAGCAATAACATCTACATCATTTGCACCCTCCATATGTTGATCTTCAATCTTTACTTCCACAATTTCATTTATAAGCTCATTTTCTTCGTGGATATCAGTATTAAAATCAATGTTCTCATTTTTCAATGTAGCTTCTCCAACTTGACTTGAATTTGAAGTTTGAGTTCTTTTATTCCTTGCTTCAAATAAATTCAAAATACAACCAGCTAATGATTTTGCTTCGTCATCTTTGCGTTGCTTTTTCTTCCTATTTTGAAATCGGGAATTTTGTTTTCGATTCCTGTCTCAATTTTAAATTCACCATAATATTTTCAATATATAAATACTAGCAACAATAAAACTAGTTTTTAATGATATCTTATTCATTCAAAAGTTAGCACATTTCATTTAATCAACCACAATTTCTGTCAATCGAAATTTAATTATTTATGTAATCAACGTATATTTATTAAATAAAGGAAATAATCTTTAAAACATAGAGAATTAAATTAACAGTGATGAAAGAATTTGTCGATTTTTCAATGAATAATAAACTGTTAATTTAAAATTTTAAAACCCTTACATTTTTGGTCTTCAAAGATCAAATCTAGCAACTTCACTCTTTCTCCTTCAGCAAAAGTTATTCCTGTTAATAAAAAAGTCAATGGAGACACAACATAGCATGAGTTGCATTGAATTTCATGATACAAATCAGTAAGTCACACAACATAGTATAAGTTATATGAATCAGCATGCATTTTTGAAAAAGAAAAAAGAAAAAAAATGCAAGCATACTTCTAATAATTTAACAATTAAAATTTCAGCTTTCATAGCATCATCATTATACTTTCAACATGCATAAGGAACTTCTGTTGTTTACAACATCTAATTATACACCTGATTGTCGAGATGGATAATGTGCCCTCCCTCATCAACTAATTTGTTCCTACCTCATCAACTAATTTGTTTACAGCATAATGTGCCCTCCCTCATCAACTAATTTGTTCCTACCTCTAGACTCTAGTTCACTCAATTTCAGCATGACAGCATCTAATCATATTCATACTCTTAATTCTTATTTTCCTATCTCGTCATCTAAAACTAATTTCAAATTAAAAAATTCGAACAAAAATTAGGGCTATGGAAATAGAATTATCTGATTGAATGAGGAGGCTACCTGATTGACGATCTCCGTCGCCGATTCCATGCGCGTGAGCTGAGAGGGAGGGCGTCTTTCTTCGTGAATCGTGAGCTGAGAGGCGGAGGGTTCAGAGCGACATTTTTTTGTTTCCCCAGTTCGTTTGCTGCCCTAGACATATGTCAAGGTTGCTTGGGCTTTGGGCGACTCTGCTTGAACCGCAACCAAAACACACACTACAACCTTCAACTTCTCCTCACCGCAACATCTACTACTTCAGCCATCCTACATTCATCTTCCTGCCATCAATCCACAAAGAACTCTCAATCTGAAACCAATTCAGGCCAACCCGCAACAACACATCTGATACCGCAAACAACCTTCAACCCAAAATACACCAACATTCTAGGATAAACTTTGGAGCTTACCTTATCCCGAAGTGGAAATATTAGCGATTGTTGATCAAAATATCGGATAACTAGATCGAGGCAAATAGGATTTGCAGCTGATTATCAGAAGCTTTCCTATTTAAAGACTTGAGTGGCATTCTCTCGAGCATGATATATGCATCTATTGTCTTTGTTGATTCTACTTTTTCATGCTTTGAGGGATGACTTGCTACTTACTTCTAGAGGATATTCTAACATCGATCTAGCTGCCTTATTTACTGATCAATAGACTACACTTAAATGGTGGAACAAATCTTCCAAGTATCCAATTTATGTGTCTTTGTTAAACCATAATCCATCTAGAAGAACTCATTTTAGTAGCACCCATTTTAGTATCATACATTTGTGAACGAATCAAAAACCTATCCTTTGTATAATTCGATATAGTCCATAGATTTTTGGCGAGAGCTTGATAGTCTTCATGTTGCTGACTGTAATTTGCCTATAGGGTTGTAGTTTGAGATAAACGTTATCACCAACATTAAACGGCCTCCCTGACCTTTTTGCATCAGTGAACTTCTTCATCCTCACCTGATTTAAAGCTAAGCTATCTTTAAATAGTTGTAGTACCAAGTCCCAATATAACTCTTGCTCCACTTGTGGTACATAAGGGCATCTCAGTGGGTTAAGGGCTAAATATTTAACCCTTAATTGGGCTATAAAGTCTAGTGGCCTGGCGCCCATTAAATGGGCGTCTGGCATTAGCCGCCCATTTAATGGGCGCCTGAACATCAGGCGCCCTTTAAATGGGCCCAACCCCCTTTTACCCCAGTGCCAACCCCCTCCCCCCAATTTCTCTCTAAATTTTCACTTTTAATTTTTTTAAATAGAAAATGTAAACGAAATGCCGCCATGTCCAACTAAAATTGGCATAAGAACGGTTCACAAGCATCCAACGGAACAAGCGGGACCATTACACATTACTCCGGCAGTAGGAGTATCACCAAATGATCTACGTATACTACATGATCTTCTAGATGGTTATCGGCACCGAGCCGAAACCGCTTTGACCATGGTACAGGTATAATTTACACAATAATATATTGTTTATTTTTATATGTACATCACATAACCATATTAAATAATTGTTAGTATATCCAAAATTATTGATTCGTAAATTATCTATAGGACCATTACATTCGTTGTCGTGGTAGTTGAGCAAAGTTCATTACCTAGTTTAAGACTTTCTTCCCCATCCTATTACAGAGAGGCTACAGGCTAGCCCTTTTTTTTTCTGTTTTTGTCAATTAGGCATGTCCAGTCCTTTGATCGACCTCTCATTCAAGCATTAGCTGAGAGATGGTGGCCTACTACACATACATTCCACATTTTAGATTTTGAGCTTAGTATTACCTTAGTTGATTTCTACATGTTCATTGATATTAAGATCGGACGACATGGCCTTTGACCATTTCCATTTGATGATTTATATGAGTCCCGAACCTATTTACTATATTTCTACCACTTATAAATGTTAGTTGCTTTACCAGTAGTTCTGTTAAGTTGACTTACCTACAGTAGTACATCACCATATATATAGATAGAGAAGATATGATGGATGCAATTACTAGAGCATTTCTACTGTACTTGTTTGGTTCGACCTTTTTTCCGAACTAAAAAGGTATGGTTCGACTAGGCTATCTTGCATCTCTTGGCAGATTAGACCAGCTTCATAATACTGATTGGGGCACGACGATTTTGGGCACCCTTTATACCGCTTTAGATTCATTTGCACTTGACGATGTCAAACAGATGCATGCTTTTTGGTACATTTTGCCATTATGGAACTACGAGTACACGACAAACATGCATTCTCGCATCCAAGACATGGCTAGTCACGCTGCTGAGCAGTACTTCCCTAGGATGAGACGATGGTGGTCTATTCAGTATGTGCATCATGTTCCCTTAGGTGTATGACATGACTTGATGGAGGCTAGGCCATAGCTTGACATGCTTAGTCGGGGTAACATCATACATACTCCTTGGGCCTCACATTGGACTCGCCTAGTAGATGTAGGTCTTATGATAGACGATCATCCCTTGATGGTTGCGTATTCATTATCTGGTGACAGGATGGCTTTGCATACACCTGCATTTAAAGCCATGAGGTATTTGAGAGAGAGATGTGCTTATCAGATCACGGGTGATCGTCGTATACCATCTGATCCTTTATCATGTGAGGACATGTTTGGTAGACATAGGGTGATTGGAGATAAGTACTTGGATGCTCTATGTCAGGCTAGGTGGGTGAATAGTAGTAAATTCTTCATCGATGGAGATTGCGATGCTTATTGGGCCAAAGTTGCACCTCGTAGATTTATACTACCAGATTATGTTCATAGGGTCAACTCTGATCATATAGGACGCCACATTGCAGCCGGTAGAGTTCAGGCACCGTAGGTTTCATTTGAGCCGGTCACAGTTCTCCCAGATTCTGATGTAGTTGGAGCCTGATATTACTTTTAAAGCATATGACGTCATAGGTACTTTGATTGAGTAGCGATTAGTCTTTCCAGCGCACCTCGACTATCCTGGTGTGCCTTCAGTCGGGTTATATCCTCTGTATGAGGTACGTTTGTTGCTTATTGATATTTTTACTTTATTTTATGCTTAGTTTCTTATCAATGTCAAATTTCATCTTTATGCAGTATATAGCTAAATTGTACCAGGCTAGAGTTTAACTTGGTGTGTTTTGCGATATGACTTTTGCGCATACTCACGCCATGCATGATATGTACATACAGCATACACAGAAGCTAGAGGTGTAGATTGATTAGTTATCGGCTGGACTTGCTATATATGAGCCTTTCGAACCACCAGGCGGAGGTGATGTTGGTCCCAGTGGATACGACACTAGTGGTGTAGATGAGGAGTATGGGGATGATAATGATGGGGATGACGACGACGACGATGAGGTGATGGGGAGGATGGGATGAGGGGGAGGATGGTGACGATGAGGATGATGATGATGATGATGGAGATGATGATGATGTTGAATCCTTGTAGTTGTATAGCTTTTAATTTATGGAAAGTAGTACTTATAGTTTATGTACTTATATTATTGTTTGAGTATAATGTGAATTCTATTTGTTTATTTAATTTCACTTTCCTTGAATTAGGATGACAATGTCTTAACCATTAATTCATCAAAGTAATAGATAAACTAATTACAATTGCAGACATATAAACATGGTACACTGATAAATTAACCTACTAGTGACATACAAACAGAAAGAAGCTACTAGTGACATTACAATTGTAGACATACAAACATGGTACACTGATAAATTAACCTACTAGTGACATACAAACAGAAAGAAACTACTAGTGACATTACAATTGCAGACGATTAAACTGCAACTCCTGTAAAGAAAGTCTAAGATGTCTTATCTCCTGTTCTAACTCGTTTGCATATGCTATGCCCCTTGGACATAAAGGATCAACCAACCATTCTGCGTAGTTGCAACCATTCGACCAGAATTGACATAGCTGGATTTGACGACCAATATTTCCTCTATCTGCACGTACTACGACTTCTACCCCATGTCCGCAGTGACAACAAACTGGGTACAATTCAACTTCTTGCTTAATGGGTGGTTGAACTAGTGGAACGGGGTTAACATCATGTGTATACGGAGGTTAAACAACTTGAACCTGGTTATCAGGTTGTTCATATGCCCGTTGAACAACCTGTTGTTCGTATGGTGGTTCTACCACCTCCTGAAGTCTCAGCTGGTCAAGATCTGGAAACTGACTGCAGACATCTACATATTGTTGGTCTTGATAATTGATAAGCCAATGCTCATCAGTATGTGGACTCTCCGTAGGCACGTAGCCTGCATCTGAATCGATAGAAAAAGACCAAGAAGGCATTGCGTTGAAGAAGAAGTTATTGTTGTGAGTGAAGAAGAAGATGATTATGAATGAAGAAGAAGGAGTTCAGTAGGCTCATATACAAACAAACAGGTCTCTTTATTTGATGTGATACCATTACTTTTTGAGATGACAACAACAATAGGCAATATTATTTGAAATGACAATTCACAAAGTTGTCTAAACATTAAAAGATTCTTTATACAACACAATATTAATTAACCAACTACACATTGAGACATCTCCAGGTTAATAATACATTACCGACCGTTACACAACCAACTAGATATACCGTTATATTAAGGTCATCCAAATCTTTCTAGCCAATTTGGACGTATAATGTATGCATCATGGCCAATGAACGGAGTGCAGTATTTTAAATTGTATCGACCATCAAAAGTTGAACGTGTAGTCTCGAACACATTTTCTGATATAACCTCATTAATAACCTTTGTGTAACTCGTGCATGCTCTAGTAAAGTTTTCGTATGTAGTCCTAACCTCTTGAGCTGTACGTCTAACTCGACAGCCCACGTCGTTGTTGTAAAGTTGAGCCCGAGTGTCCCAAAAATGAATTACCATTATCTCATGATCATTGCACATCTCATCAGTTTGTATGTAGTTCTGCATAAGCAACTTCAATTCATGCGATGAAAATGTCCAGTTGGACATCATTGTTTGAATTCTGTTAAGTTTTTAAATGTCTTAAACATATAACGATAATGTGTACATATATAATAGATGCTCCACTCAATAAAGAAAGCAGCTGTGGCTAGCAGTGGAACGTGGCTACAGTGTTTGATTTGACTGCACACTGAGCCACCTTGTCTCCACTCAAGAAAGAAAGGAATATTGGCCGGCAAAAAAACGTGGCTACGGTATGTGATTTGACTGCACACTGAGTCACCTTGTCTCCACTCAAGAAAGAAAGGAATATTGGCCAACAAATGAACGTGGCTACAGTATGTGATTTGAATGCACACTGAGCCATCTTGTCTCCACTCAAGAAAGAATGGAATATTGGCCGGCAAATGAGTGTGGCTACGGTATGTGATTTGAATGCACACTGAGCCACCTTGTCTCCACTCAACAAAGAAAGAACTATTGGCCAACAACTGAACGTGGGTACTATATGTGATTTGACTACACACTGCCAAGGTGTCTCCAAATCGTTACCTCTTATAACCATATGAATCTCATACTTATTCAACACAACTCAATCTGAAACAAAATTCACAAATCAAAGAACTCTCCTGAAAAACAATGTTTGGAAATTTACTGAAAGCTATATTGCTATGCGATAGAGACTCTAACGAAGAAGCGTACACGTTAGCACAACAACATGAGGAAGAGAAACTAATGGAGATCTACCGTGAAACATACGATTCAACTTCTGGAAAAAACGGTGGCTCGGTCGTGGCTCGGAAATACATCATCCGTAACCAGGAAGCATTTCACAAAACACTTATGCAAGATTACTTTGCTCGTGATCCAACGTATGGTCTAGAGATGTTTAGAAGACGATTCAGAATGAGTCGTCCATTGTTTTTAAGAACTCTTGAAAGTATTCAGCTGAATAATAATTACTTTTTTTACAAGTAAGATGCTGTAAAAAAACAAGGTTTAAGTGGGCATCAAAAGATGACCGAAGCTTTGAGGATGTTAGCACACTGTACAACCACTGATGCCCTTGACGACGCATATCGTATTTCAGAGAGTACGGCATTGGAAAACCTAGATCACTTCTGTCAATCGGTTGTGGAAATTTATGAGACTGAATATTTTTGTTCTCCAAATGAGGCAGATGTAAGGCGATTGCGTGAAATGCATGAAAGTAGAGGCTGGCCTGGCATTCTTGGAAGTTTAGATTGTATGCATTGGGAGTGAAGGAACTGTCCTAAAGTTTTTCATGGACCATATAACGGCAAAGAAAAAAACCAACTATCTTCTTAGAAGCAGTTGTCTCTCATGATTTGTGGATTTGGCTTGCTTTCTTTGGAATGCCTGGTCTCTTAACGACTTAAATGTTGCCGAAGATCTCATTTGTTTAATGATTTAGCGCAAGGTAAATCAACTCCTGTATAATTTACTCTTGGTCATAACACATATGAGCATGGATACTATCTAGAAGATGGAATTTATCCCAAAAGGAGCACGATTGTAAAAACATTTGCAAACCCAATGATAGCACAATAGAAACAATTTGCTACAATGCAGGAAGGATAAAGGAAGGACGTAGAAAGGGCGTTTGTGGTCCTTTAGTCAAGATTTGCAATAGTCAGTAATCCACGTAGATTATGGAAGTGATCAAAAATGACTACAATTATGTTTTGTTGTATAATTCTTCATAACATGATCATTGAAGATGAACGAGGTGTGCACTATCCCGATTTCAAGTATAATGGGGCTAGACAGTCCCCTGAATTGTTCCACACTGCCACATTACGAACCGAAGGATAATACGCAATTCATGACGATCATCATGAAGTATATCGTAGTGCGGCTATTCATAATAGGGTCCAAAAGGATTTAATGGGGAATATTTGGAATCCTTATGGAAATCAGTAGTTCATGATGGTGGATCTTTGTTTAATTACATTTGTTTGCCATTTTGTTTGTTTAACGAAGTGTAGCATGCTATGATTATGGTGTTTGTAATAGCATTTTTGTTTGGTGAAGTAAAGCTATATTGTTAACTAAAGAATGCATCGAAAAAACGATATACCATTGAATATTTCAAACCTAAAAATAATACACGATTGAAAACAATAACTTGAGATACATGAATATTTCAACTACAATGACTAAAAATAGTACATGAATATTTCAACTACATATGTTTCGTTCCTGATTTACTCTCAATAATGCGTTGTTTGTGTTCCATCCAATAATTATAAATGGATCCATTTGGTTGACATCTTTTTCCATTACTAAGGTCTCTTGACATTGCCGCTCTATCTCGAACCTGCCCTTCTCAATCTCGGCCAATTCTTTTAATATGGAAAGCTTTTCTATACTGTCTCTTTGACGTTCTGCATTTTCTCTCGCATGTTTTTCATGCATTAGTGCTAAATAAGAATCGATTTTGGATTGGACAGCAATTTTCTTCTTAGCTGCTCGCTGCCCCATCGGTCTAGTATCTTCACCAAATTCGGGTTCTGCTTCTTCAACTTCGTTATCTGGGCATAAATTACAATCCAGATAAGAAGAATCACTTGGGCTAGAACTATAATTAGTTTCACTTGCTTTTTTCTTGCCCTTTGACTTTGACTGGGCATCTCTTAAGCCTTTTGCGTTGTTTCAACTCCATTTTTGACGACTAACAAGCGAGTCATAACAATTTGCAAACTGATAGTAATGTGATTTCTTTGCACCATTTATCTTGGAAATAATTTGTGGAATTGATCATTCGTCATTCTCTTCTGAAAAAACAAAAAAAATTGATATTTTAACAATTTTTCAAAACATTACCAATTCAGCTTCGCCACCCATTCCACTTGAATTTTTTGTTCTTATTTTGTGAATTTGAGACTCATAGAACTGCGTTTGTCGATAAATCTTTCCAAATCGACCAGTAATTGCAGACATTGACCTAGTCTTTTCAACATGGTTTTTATTGTACGCGGTCAAAAATTCCCTCCAAAATGCCTCTCCACTTTGGTCATTTCCCTTGACCGAGTCGTTAGAAAAATAACAATAGATATAACATAGATCTTTGTCTTCATATCCAGTCCATGGAGCAGAAGAATGGAAGAATAAAGGGGGAGCAGTTTGGGGATGAACATTTTTAATGGGTTAAGAATCAAAATCTCAGTTATCCATATTAATCGTTTCGGTATATGATTGAAACGGATGAGACATACTTTCAATATTATGAAATTGAGATTATAATTTTAGTAGTAGAAGAGATGTGTGTTCTACAATCTCAAAAGTAGTCCAATATATATAATGAAATCAGAAATACGACCGTTTATAGCGTTGTAGTTCAAAATATGATCGTTCATAGCCATTGTAATTCAAAATTTGATCGTTTAAGCCATTGGGGGTGAAAAAGAAGTTGATTATAGCCATTGGGGGTTGGGGTTATTGGGAGGGGGCTTGGGCACCCATTTATTGGGCTCCCAAGCCCAATTCAGAATCCGTAATCGGATTCTGAATATAACCCTTAATATTACGAGATGAATTAACGGCTGAAGGAGAAAACCTTAATATTACATACTGAATTTTAACCACTGGAGATGCTCTAAGCCGTGTTAGGAATATATGATAATAGTGTTAGTGGTGGGATACCATACAAAGCGATAAAGGGGTAGTGTTTGTAGAACTGTGTCAATTAGTGTTGTACCGGTATTTTGCTGGTGCTAGCCATTGTGACCATTCTTTTGGCTTATGGAATACAAAGCATCAAAGATATCCCTTTGGGATCTTGTTTATGGACTCGGTTTGCCCATCAGATTGGGGATTGTAAGCTGAGCTTGATTTAAGTGTTCATCCATGAGCTTGAAAAGTTCTTGCCAAAATGTACTTATAAAAATTGCATCTCAATCAGTCACTATGCTTTGTAGCATGCCATGGTGCTGGAAGACCCTATTAAAAAACATTCTGGCTACATCTTTGGTTGTATAAGGGTGTTGAAGAGGAAAAAATAAGAGTATTTGGTAAGCCTATCAACCACTGCATAGATAGTAGTATATTTGTGACTACTTGGAAGGCCTATGGTGAAGTCCATTGATATGTCACTCCAAACCCTTTTTGGCATGGGCAGAGGTTGCAGTAACCTAGGCATTGGTATGTTCTCATGTTTGTTACGTTGATAAGTATCACATTCTTTGATAAAGCCTGCCATATCTTTTTTTATTCCCTTCCAATAGAATACTTGTTTAAGTCTATGTTTGGTTTTACTAACTCCTGTGTGACCCCTTAAAGGAGTGGAGTGAAACTCCTTAAGTATGATCGCAAGTAACTCCCTGTAATTGAAATCTACATATATTCTTTTTTTATAGAACATAACACCATAATTTATCTTATATTTATCCAAGTTGAGCTTTCCTTCTATAATCTTTTATTGCATTTCCTTGTAATATTCAGAGTGTAGCTTGTACTTTTTTAGTTCAGGTAGCCAGCTGCTCTCAATGTAGATAAAGATAAACAATACATGGATAATGAAGCCAAGTCTTGTTCCTCTGGCAACCTAGGAAATTAATATTCTACAGTGTTTTCTTTACCTTTTTTATATTCAACCTTGTAGTCAAATCAATGTATCTTAGCTACCCATTTTCCTTGAATTCTTGTTGTTAATCTTTGCGACAAAAAATGTCTTAAACTTTGATGGTCAGCTTTTATGATGAACCTCCTTCCAATTAAGTACCGAGACCATTTTTGGTAGCTTTTAAGGCCAATGACTCCTTTTCATAGGTGGATAGTTGTTGATATTTTCCATTCAAGGCTTGACTAAGATAAGCTATAGGTTTGCCATCCGGCGTTAGAATAGCTTGAATTCCCACTCTACTAGCATCACACTCAATGGTAAAATCCTTTTTGAAGTTTGGCGTATTAAGTATTGGTGGCTTTATCAAGCATTGTTTGAGTTTTTTGAAGGCTTTTGTGGCTTGCTCATTCCATTTGTATGCATTATTCCTGAGTAACTCTGTCAATGGTTTGGCAATCGTCCCATAATTTTTAATAAATTTCCTATAATATCCTATGAGTCCAAGGAAGCCCCTCAATCCTTTAATGTTCTTTCGTTGTGGCCACAGTTTGATTGCCTTAACCTTATCTAGTTCCACATTTATACCATCCTTTGAGATGACATGTCACAAGTATGTTCCTGGACTCTCAGCAAATTTACACTTTGTAAGTATGATGACCAACTGACTACGTTCCAGCACATGCAAGGTAAGTCTATTGTGCCACATATGCTCAGACCAGGTCTGGCTATAGATTAGGATATCATCAAAAAATACAAGCATAAATTTTATTAAATATGTCTTAAATATATCATTCATCAAAGCCTGGAAAGTTGATGGTGCATTTCAAAGTCGAAAGGGCGTTATAATAAATTCATAATGTCCGTTGTGTTTTAAAAGTAATCTTGTGAATATCAGAGGTGTGCATACAAATTTGTTGATAGCCAGATCTTAAATCAAGTTTGGTATAATGAATTGAACAATGTAATTCATCTAGTAAATCATCAACTAAAGGAACTAAAAACTTATCTTTAATTATTTGCTATTGAGTGACATGTAATCCACGCACGTTCTCCATGTTCCATCATTCTTTCTGACAATGATTACAAGTAATGAGTATTCACTGGTGCTAGGCTGGACAATCCCAGATTCCAACATTTTCTTGATGAGCTTTCCAAGTTAATTTTTATATAATAGAGTACGTGTAGGGTCTAAGGCAAAAAGGCTTAACATTTGGTAAGAGTGGTATTTTGTGGTCACAATTTCTCTTTGGTAGCACTAGTAACAGAAGGATATTGTTGTGGTATGGCTTGAACTTCAGGGTGTATCTTTTAAGTTGTGCAACAGGCCATAGGAGCATGCAATTCTTTATAGTACAAGAGAAAAGTGAGTTGTCCTTTCGTACACTCCTTTGATATGTCTTCATGACAAATTACTTTACTGCTATCTTTCATGCCTTTCCATATATGATTTTGTCCTTGGAATTGGAATTTCACCTGTAGCTCAGCAAAGCTAAAGGACACATCTTCTAGTTCTTTTATCCATTAACCCTTAATACTATCTAACGTTCCTCTAATGGTATTACTAATAAATCAATTGGCATTATGCATCCTTGGAATTTAAAAATAATTCCTTTGCAAATTCCTTTCCCTTGAATTTTTTTACCATTTGCTATTTGTACTGAGTATTCCATGGTGTCTTGGACAGTTAAATTTAACCATTTTGATAACTCGGTATTTATGAAGTTATGTGTGACGACCCTGAATTTTTAACATTTAAAATTGAAAATATTTAATTGATTTTAAATATTTGAAGGATAGTTTAACTTGAATTTCAAATGCCAATATGAATTTGGCGATTAAATTTTTGAATTTATTATATTGAAAGTTGGGTCAAAATTTTGAATCTTCAATTTTAAGCCGATTTAAAAATATTTCAAAGACTAGTAACATTCATATTGATAATACTGAAGATAATAGAAGCTTCAGAATTGAATTTGGAAATGCCTTATTCAGTTTTGAAATTTTATCGTTTCTATCGATATTTAAAAATAGCCTTCCGAGGCACCGTCTCGGAATTCGACGAAACCAGTTCCATTGGGTCCGTAATATTGAATTATTATCGGATTTTAAATTTTGTATTGATCGGAGTTGTTGTGTGAGCGTACGTTAAGTAAACACGTTGAAGTTTATATCGAATTCAATTTAAATTTAAATTTGAATTTGGTCAACATCAGTTGAAATTATATCTACATCAGTACTTTGCCTTCCCCATCAAAACACTGTAGCTAGGTAAAGCAAGCACGTTAATTTCAAATCATGCTCCCCTTTTTAGAACATCAAGTGATTGTCAAAAGCACGTTACTGAGAAAATGAATAAAAGTGGAATCATCATTCCCCTTCCTTTTATAAATCAATAGCAGATTCGAAAGCTTCAGGGAAAATAATAATGGCCGAAGCCTCGTTTGAAAATTTTAAAATCAAAATTGGGTCGAACGGAAAAAAATAGCTTCACTTCCTTTCTTCTTCAGCTTAACAAACGAAATCAAAAGATAAGAGAGATCGCTGCCTTCAATCCATAAATCGCGAACGTGGAGGGGGTTTCGCGGTCAACTGGGAGGCCATGGCATAGCAACAGGAAGTTCGAATCGAATTTGATTTCGATTTGATTCGCGAGCTTGATGACTAGGTTAGGGGAATCAAATCGCGGCGGAAAGCTCGATCAAGCGGTGAAGCACAGCATCGTGGCAGAGGCGGAGCACGATGAAGCTGAAGTGGATCTAGGGGCGCGTGTAGTTGGAAGTAACGGCGACTCGTGGGTTTGACGACCGAAAATTATTCGCGCGTGCGCCGATGATGGGTTCAATCTGGGCGGCATCGAGCTTTGCGATGTTTGGAGGTGGGGCGCAAGAGCAACTTTGAGGTCAAGTCGTGAATCTGGAGTTGGGTTTGAGCGAAGTGGTGTTTTTTCTGGTAATTTTTTAGCTTAAATTTTTTTTCCTGCTTAATCTAATCTCAGTTTAGGAAAATATGCTAAGTATAAAACATATGATTTTTTTTTACAGTAAAGATATAGGATTTGTTTTAATTAGGTTTATATGTATATAAAGGTTAAAGATTTTAGATTTATAGTAAAGTGTATGTAGACTGTTTATTTTTTTTTTAATTTAAATTTAATAAGTATATACATATTGATTGAAATATATATATATATATAAAGTTAAAATAGGAAACTTTTTGGAAAAAAATACAGATATGCATATATAGTTAAAATTTATATTTTTAGACTTATATATATATATATACATATTATTTTTATGTAGTTTAAAGATAAAAATTAAATAAACATATACGCATTTTAAATTCACTAATTTATTTTAAAACAATGTACTAAGACGATTAAATTTGTTTAACTAGGTTAGTTAATTATTTTATTTATTATAGGAAATTAATTTAAAACCAAATTATTAGTTAAATAAATTTATTGAATGGAAATTGATTTTGGATTACTTCGAATATTAATAAAACGTATAATTGTTTATACAAGGTCAATATTTGAATGGAAACAAATTGGAAAAGAAAATGGATTGCGTGCATAATCCAAGGTGAGATATTCTCACTCAAATAAAGGGCTTTGTTTAATTTTAAATAGTTAAATTTAAAATTGTTGATTGTGTTGATTGTTCGCTTGGATGATAATTTATTATCAGTGTTTTGAAATAGACCCTATACGCCGCATAATAGCGGAGGTTATTATATTAAACCCATATACCGCGATATTCCACCTTGAAGTGGAATTGGTATTATATATGTATTTGGAGTTGATTTCCCGCATTATATAGCGGATGAGACCCTATTGCGCCGCATAATAGCGGATAATATTTTATAAATCCCATATACCGCGATATTCCACCTCGAAGAGGAATTGTTATTTAATTGTTGTGCTAATATCTGTGGATGCAGGGAAACAGGTTGGAGGGATCCAACTGGATTCCTCACAAATAGTAATTTTATTTATATTATGTGATATATCTCATTGATAAATTTGTTTTGTCTATGAATCTGTGCATATAGATAAGCGTTATGGGTTATACCGCTTATCGATGTTAATATGATTGAATTTGTGATGGTTGATGTTGTGCACTATTGTGTTAAACCCCTGGACTACACCTATACACATACAATTATGGATTGCACGTTGAAATTGGTTAAGTCACGGTTCTTTTTGAAATAATCTTAGAATTCAATTTTTGAATCCAAATGGCTTTGGAGATAAATCGGATTTAAAGTGGAAAACACTTTTGAAAAGGGATTTCAAATTGAAGAGTTGTTTTTGAATAACTTAATTTAGTTTTGAAATTTGATTTAAATATGAATTAAAAATTTGAAATTGAATCCTATGTTGTGGCTTATGATTTTAAAAAAATGGTTTTATAAATTTACATAAATTTAAACCATTTTAGAAAGTGTTGCTTTAGGAATTTGAATTAACCCAAAGATTTTAACTTGTATAAATGAAATCAAATTTTTCCGAAATATAAACTTTTTGTTCTCAAACGATATAAGTTTCATATATGAAATGAATTTTCAATTTGTGTCGAAGGATTGCAAGTTTGAAATGAAATTGTAAATAGTTTGGAAAAACTATGAATTAACCTTTGTGAAGACGATTAAATCTTTTTTTGAAATCAAAGAGGATTTTAAATGATATATCTTCCATATACAAGATTTAAATTGGAATTTGAAAGTCATGAATTAAATCTTTAATTGAAAGATTGGATAGTTAATCCAATTGGAAATGGAAATTGTGGAAATTGTTTTGAAATCCTTAAATGAATCTTTGGAAACGAATTTTGAAAGCTATAAGTTAAATTTTTATTTAAAGATTTAACGAGTTAATTGAAATGGAAATTGTTTTGAAATCCATAAATGGATCTTTGTGAACGGGGTGAACTTTGTGAATTAAATCTTTTGTTTAAAAGATTAAAGTGCGGAAATTGTTTAAACCATTGAAGGTTGTTGAAATGAATCTTTTTAATTAAAAGATTGGAAATGGTAATTTGTTTTAACCATTCGAATGAAAGGTTTTGGCCTTTAAGCTGTGATTTAACTAAGACCCTAGTATCCATATGATTTTTAATATTGCGCTCATTATTCGGTTTAGCCGGGGAAGGACCTTTGTGTCATATAACCCATTCCCAATAGTGATACAATGTACATGGATAGCACTGAAGACCAGTGGTGAAGACCGGGTATTTGCGAGAATGATAGGATAACCTGTCGATTGACTCTGCACTGAGTTGCTCCGGTATAGAGTTCTCCATATGTGCTGGGAAATCTGATCGGGATTGTGGATACCCGAATTGTAAGGGCTTCTTCGGAAGTGCGTTCGGTTCTGTTCGAACCCGGAACTGACTTGTATGGTTGTATGTATGACACTACACTTTGAGATATAAAGCAGATTTCTTTCAAATACATATCTGTGGTGACAGAGAATTTATTCTCTTAGCTTAACACCCTTCTCTGAGATGTATGAGCTCAAAGGTTATGTAGTTGAAGGTTATCAGCGATATACTCCCAATTTGGTAGTGTGGCAAGCTGAGTTATGTTGATCATTTGTGATCAAACCATGGCTTTGTGAAAAGCATAGCTTTGTGGACGTGACTTCGTCGAGCCTCACAAACCGGTAATGATCGAAATAGGAAAAATGCGGCAAGATTTCAGGGGTAGCTTCTCTAGGGCATGACCATTACTTTTGGAAAAGGGTAGTATCATGGTATGGAGCCCAGATACTTACTCATGTGGATACAGTATATTTATTACTGTGTGATGTTGTTGGTGACGAGCGCTCGGATAAAGGTCCTTAAGGACCGGGGTTGGCATATCTTTAGGTTTATTACTCCCCAGGAAGGGGGTAGCCGGCCTTGTTGGCAGAGAGCTGGGTAAGTTCTCGGGGCGTCGTTCCAGAGGCGTTCCCATGTGGCAATAGGAAGTTCCTTAGCCTGACCATTTGTTGGAAATCCATTCATCAATACGAGCCTTGTACGGTTTTAGCTGTATAACCTTCCATTCACTTATGGTGGCGCCCCAATGTTTGGATGATAGGTATAGTAGGCATAGTTCAGAATGTCTTTGTTGGCTAAGATTTATATTGTACTTTCGAAATGTTTTCTGCACTTCGCACTTATAGTAATAATATCGAAAAGAATCTGCATATCAAGCATGTTTGACTATCATAAGAAGAAATCTCCTCCAATTCTGTGATTGCATTGTGTGTGTGGTGGGAGGTCTTATGTTAGTTACATTTTCCAAAAGCATTGCAGGATTCAAATTTTAAATCCTCTATTGTTTGTTTTAAGATAAAATGGTTTTAAGATCTCACACCAGTCCCACGACTGACCTGGAGTTTAATGTTCCCTTTCGAAACTCTGGGTGCCCACCAATTTCCACACAGGCAGCCTAGAGTCAGGTTATCAGGTCATCCTGGAATTCAGGAGTTGCTGTGGAGATCAGGAGCAAGCTGGATGGCAAAGCGTATTACTAGTATATGTTATATTTCTTTTCCACTTTTTGTTGTTGTAAACTATGTTAATGTAATGTGAAAAAAATGTAATAGCTGATATAGTTCTTTGTTGTAAAGATATTCATTTATTTATTATGTATTGTCCGCTGCGAAAATGTGAGATTCTGTTATTGTTTCCTTTTCTTCTATCTACTACCTCTTCTTCTTTAACCCTAACGGTACGGTTTTCCGGCATTCGACTGTTCGGCATTCGATATAGTGGACGTACTGATGTCGATTTTCGAGCGTCGAAAAATCGTGTCGTTACATGTGGCATCGGAGCTTTTGGTTAAGTGACAACCTTGGCTCTGTTGGGTGTTACTCATTAGAGATAGAGTCAGTAGTACTCTAGAATGATTTTGAGTGTAATAATAGATATGAGCGCGTATTTTATTAGTGAATATAAATTGTTTTATATTGTGTTGACTTATCGGTTGAGTGTTTATAGATTCTGGTCGGTGCAGTCTAGCTAACTGTGTCGATATGAGTTTCTAAACTCTTAAACAAGATAAATTGACACAGTATTGTTTTTAAAATAGGGTAAATGATATAATTTTACCCAAAACTATTTTCGTAGATAAAAGAAAGAATTTTCCATAAATTATTATAGTACATGGATGCTTGGATGTTAGGAATTGATAATATTAAAGTTATTACCACTGATTATTGAATAGGAAATTGAAATCGTAACTCCAAAGTTAAGAAATAAATTCAAATACAAATGGAATTTGAGAATATAAATTGTAAATGTGATTTATAATTTGAAATGGAATTCCAGGGAAATGTTTTGAAAAGAATTTGAAAATTTTGGAGATTTGGAAAAGATTAAATTCCTTTTGAGTTTGAAAATGGGTTTCAAGGGTTTAGAAAAATGTTTTGAAGGGATAAAAGCTCTAAACTCTTTTCGGTCGCTGGAAAATAATTCCGTTGATGATCGCGACATCATCGGTGTTCATTTTCGGGTTTCCAGGAGAGGAATTGCTGCCAAGTTGTTTTAAATTAAAGTTGTTTGGAAATTTGGATTTCGTTTTGGAAATTCAAAAGATAATTTGAATTGATTTCAGAAATGATTTTGAAACGTTGAAAAGACTCTGGAATCTTATTTAAAATATTTATGGGAATAATAAATGAGTTGATAACTTATACAATTTGAATTTTGATAGAATAAATTTAACTTAAAGGATGGAGTTAAATTAAAGTAAGTATAAGTGAATCAATTTAATAAAGTGAATTTGAAGAAAAGTCTAAGGAGGCTAAGTGAAATGATTACTTAAAGAAAATTTATTAAGTTAAAAATAAATTTGGGGTAGTAACAAATGAATTGGAATTGAGTTTGAATTATGAAAATAAAATTGTGAATAAATAAATAAATTTGCAATTGCAAGTAATGAAAGTGAATTGAATGTTGAAATTCATTTCGAATTTGTAAGTAAATAGAATTGAATTGGAATTGGATTTGAGTTATGATAAACTAAGTGAAGTATTAAAGTAAATTTGTAAGTGAAACTAATTGATGAATGACCAAATGGGTAAAGTTAAAATAAATTGAATCTAATATTTATAGTTGAAAGTAAATTGAATTCATATAGAATGGGAAATCCAGTTTAATATAAGTGGTTATAAACCAAAATAGTGAATTGAAAATAAATTTTGGGAATGAACAAAAGAATAAAACTGGAATTGAAACTGAATATTGAAAATCAATTTGAATTGTGTCAAATAAGATGAAGTTTTAAAATTAATTCGAAGTGAACTAAAGTTAATAAAGGTGGAAATAAAATAAATTGGAATTTTTAATGAATTAGTAAATAAAACTAATTTAAAATAATGCTATGAATCAGTTGCGAACAAAAGATAATTGATAAAATTCAATATTCAGAAGTTAAACGGAATCCAAATTAATTGAAATTGTGAATTGAATTCAAATGAAATTGAAATGCCAAATTGAATGAAAATGGATATATAACTTCAATAGTAAAATAAAGATGATATAAGAAGTAAGTATCGACATTTTGTAATAAAATGTGCATAATGATATTTGAATATTGTAATTGGATGTTATGGCTAGCAGGATATACAGGTGTATTAAAGGAAATAGAATTGGAATTTTGATTTCGAAGATAAATTTGAATTGCTCGGAAAAGGTATGTATTTGAATTTCAATATGAAATTTGATGATTTTCTTGTCCAGCTGCTTGGCTTTTTCATTTTCTTTTTGAATCTGAGAGGCCATGGTGCCATTTTGTAGTTGTACCGAGCTAGCCGCGTAAAGGAGACGCTGGCGAAATATTTCGAAAATTTAGAGTGTTAGAAAAATTTTGAGAAAATTTTGAAAGTTTGAAATTTGAATTGTGAAGTAAACAATATTGTTGGAAGCTATAAAAGATTTTGGAAAGCTAGTTGAAATGATAATGGATCTTAAATAAAAAGATTTTGGTAAGTTGATAAAACTGTTTAGTTTTGGAAAGATAGCGAACGGGTTAAGGATCATTTGTCTTAACTTGTAATTTCGGGACGAAATTCTTTTAAGGGGGGAAGTCTGTGACGACCCTGAATTTTTAACATTTGAAATTGAAAATAATTAATTGATTTTAAATATATGAAGGATAGTTTAACTTGAATTTCAAATATTAATATGAATTCGGCGATTAAATTTTTGAATTTAATATATTGAAAGTTGGGTCAAAATTCTAAATCTTTAGTTTTAAGATGATTTGAAACTATTTCAAAGACTAGTAATATTCATATTGATAATACTGAAGACAATATAAGCTTCAGAATTGAATTTGGAAATGCCTTATTCAGTTTTGAAATTTTATCGTTTCAATCGATATTTAAAAATAGCCTTCCGAGGCACCGTCTTCGAATTCGACAAAACCAGTTCCATTGGGTCCGTAATATTGAATTATTTTCGGATTTTAAATTTCGTATTGATCGGAGTTGTTGTGTGAGCGTAAGTTAAGTAAACGCATTGAAATTTATATCGAATTCAATTTAACTTTAAATTTGTATTTGGTCAACATCAGTTGAAATTATATCCACATCAGTACTTTGCATTCCCCATCAAAACACTGTAGCTAGGTAATGCAAACACGTTAATTTCAATTCGTGCTCCCCCTTTTTAGAACATCAAGTGATTGTCAAAAGCACGTTACTGAGAAAATAAATAAAAGTGGAATCATCGTTCCCTTTCCCTTTATAAAATCAATAGCAGATTCGAAAGCTTCAGGGAAAATAATAATGGCCGAAGCCTCGTTTGAAAATTTTAAAAACAAAATTGGGTCGAACGAAAAAAAATAGCTTCACTTCCTTTCTTTCTTCAGCTTAACGAACGAAATCAAAAGATAAGAGAGATCGCTGCCTTCAATCCATAAATCCTGAACGTGGAGGGGGTTTCGCGGTCAACTGGGAGGCCGCGGCATAGCAACAGGAAGTTTGAATCGAATTCGATTTCGATTTGATTCACGAGCTTGATGGCTAGGGCAGGGGAATCAAATCGTGGCGGCAAGCTCGATCAAGCGGTGAAGCACGGTATCGTGGCAGAGGCGGAGCACGATGAAGCGGAAGTGGATCTGGGGGCGCGCGTCGCTGGAAGTAACGACGACTCGTGGGTTTGACGACCGAAAATTATTCTCGCGTTCGCCGATGATGGGTTCAATTTGGGCGGCATCGAGCTTTGCGATGTCTGGTGGTGGGGCACAAGAGCAACGTTGAGGTCAAGTCGTGAATCTGGAGTTGGGTTTGAGCAAAGTGGGGTTTTTACTTGTAATTGTTTAGCTTAATTTTTTTTCTGCTTAATCTAATCTTACTTTAGGAAAATATGCTAAGTATAAAACAGATGATTTTTTTTTACAGTAAAGATATAGGATTTGTTTTAATTAGGTTTATATGTATATAAAGGTTAAAGATTTTAGATTTACAGTAAAATGTATATAACTGTTTATTTTTTTTTATTTTTTTTTAATTTAAATTTAATAAGTATATACATATTGATTGAAATCTATATATATAAAGTTAAAACAGGAAACTTTTTGGAAAAAAATGCAGATATGCATATATAGTTAAAATTTATATTTTTAGCCTTATATATATATATATATATATTATTTTTATGTAGTTTAAAGATAAAAATTAAATAAACATATACGCATTTTAAATTCACTAATTTATTTTAAAACAATGTACTAAGACGATTAAATTTGTTTAACTAGGTTAGTTAATTATTTTATTTATTATAGGAAATTAATTTAAAACCAAATTATTAGTTAAATAAATTTATTGAATGGAAATTTATTTTGGAATACTTCGAATATTAATAAAACGTATAATTGTTTATACAAGGTCAATAATTGAATGGTAACAAACTGGAATAGAAAATGGATTGCGTGCGTAATCCAAGGTGAGATCTTCTCACTCAAATAACGGGCTTTGTTTAATTTTAAATGCTTAAATTTAAAATTGTTGATTGTTTTGATTGTTGGCTTGGATGATAATTTATTATCAGTGTTTTGAAATAGACCCTATACGCCGCATAATAGCGGAGGTTATTATATTAAACCCATATACCGCGATGTTCCACCTTGAAGTGGAATTGGTATTATATATGTATTTGGAGTTGATTTCCCGCATTATATAGCGGATGAGACCCTATTGCGCCGCATAATAGCGGATGATATTTTATAAATCCCATATACCGTGATATTCCACCTCGAAGTGGAATTGGTATTTATATGTTGTGCTAATATCTGTGGATGCAGGGAAACAGGTTGGAGGGATCCAACTGGATTCCTCACAAATAGTAACTTTATTTATATTATGTGATATATCTCGTTGATAAATTTGTTTTATCTATGAATCTGTGCATATAGATAAGCGTTATGGGTTATACCGCTTATCGATGTTAATATGATTGAATTTGTGATGGTTGATGTTGTGCACTATTGTGTTAAACCCCTGGACTACACCTATACACATACAATTATGGATTGCACGTTGAAATTGGTTAAGTCACAGTTCTTTTTGAAATAATCTTAGAATTGAATTTTTGAATCCAAATGGCTTTGGAGATAAATCGGATTTAAAGTGGAAAACACTTTTGAAAAGGGATTTCAAATTGAAGAGTTGTTTTTGAATAACTTAATTTATTTTTGAAATTTGATTTAAATATGAATTAAAAATTTGAAATTGAATCCTATGTTGTGGCTTATGATTTTAAAAAAAATGGTTTTATAAATTTACATAAATTTAAACCATTTTAGAACGTGTTGCTTTAGGAATTTGAATTAACCCAAAGATTTTAACTTGGATAAATGAAATCGGATTTTTCTGAAATATAAACTTTTTGTTCTCAAACGATATAAGTTTCATATATGAAATGAATTTTCAATTTGTGTCGAAGGATTTCAAGTTTGAAATGAAATTGTAAATAGTTTGGAAAAACTATGAATTAACCTTTGTGAAGACGATTAAATCTTGTTTTGAAATCAAAGAGGATTTTAAATGATATATCTTCCATATACAAGATTTAAATTGGAATTTGAAAGTCATGAATTAAATCTTTAATTGAAAGATTGGATAGTTAATCCAATTGGAAATGGAAATTGTGGAAATTGTTTCGAAATCCTTGAATGAATCTTTGGAAACGAATTTTGAAACCTATAAGTTAAATTTTTATTTAAAGATTTAACGAGTTAATTGAAATGGAAATTGTTTTGAAATCCATAAATGGATCTTTGTGAACGGGGTGAACTTTGTGAATTAAATCTTTTGTTTAAAAGATTAAAGTGCGGAAATTGTTTAAACCATTGAAGGTTGTTGAAATGAATCTTTTTAATTAAAAGATTGGAAATGGTAAAAATTTTTAACCATTCGAATGAAAGGTTTTGGCCTTTAAGCTATGATTTAACTGAGACCCCAGTATCCATATGATTTTTAATATTGCGCTCATTATTCGGTTTAGCCGGGGAAGGACCTTTGTGTCATATAACCCATTCCCAATAGTGATACAATGTACATGGATAGCACTGAAGACCAGTGGTGAAGACCGGGTATTTGCGAGAATGATAGGATAACCTGTCGATTGACTCTGCACTAAGTTGCTCCGGTATAGAGTTCTCCATATGTGATGGAAAATCTGATCGGGATTGTGCATACCCGAATTGTAAGGACTTCTTCGGAAGTGCCTTCGGTTCTGTTCGAACCCGGAACAGACTTGTATGGTTGTATGTATGACACTACACTTTGAGATATAAAGCAGATTTCTTTCAAATACATATCTGTGGTGACGGAGAATTTATTCTCTTAGCTTAACACCCTTCTTTGAGATGTATGAGCTCAAAGGTTATGTAGTTGAAGGTTATCGGCGATATACTCCCAATTTGGTAGTGTGGCAAGCTGAGTTATGTTGATCATTTGTGATCAAATAACGGCTTTGTGAAAAGTATAGCTTTGTGGATGTGACTTCGTCGAGCCTCACGAACCGGTAATGATCGAAATAGGAAAAATGCGGCAAGATTTCAGGGGTAGCTTCTCTAGGGCATGACCATTACTTTTGGAAAAGGGTAGTATCATGGTATGGAGCCCAAATACTTACTCATGTGGACACACTATATTTATTACTGTGTGATGTTGTTGGTGACGAGCGCTCGGATAAAGGCCCTTAAGGACCGGGGTTGGCATATCTTTAGGTTTATTACTCCCCAGGAAGGGGGTAGCCGGCCTTGTTGGCAGAGAGCTGGGTAAGTTCTCGGGGCGTCGCTCCAGAGGCGTTCCCATGTGGCAATAGGAAGTTCCTTAGCCTGACCATTTGTTGGAAATCCATTCATCAATACGAGCCTTGTACGGTTTTAGTTGTATAACCTGCCATTCACTTATGGTGGCGCCCCACTGTTTGGATGATAGCTATAGTAGGCATAGTTCAGAATGTCTATGTTGGCTAAGATTTATATTGTACTTTCGAAATATTTTCTGCACTTCGCACTTATAGTAATAATATCGAAAAGAATCTGCATATCAAGCATGTTTGACTATCATAAGAAGAAATCTCCTCCAATTCTGTGATTGCATTGTGTGTGTGGCGGGAGGTCTTATGTTAGTTACATTTTCCAAAAGCATTGCGGGATTCAAATTTTAAATCCTCTGTTGTTTGTTTTATGATAAAATTGTTTTAAGATCTCACACCAGTCCCACGACTGACCTGGAGTTTACTGTTCCCTTTCGAAACTCTGGGTGCCCACCAATTTCCACACAGGCAGCCTAGAGTCAGGTTATCAGGTCATTCTGGAATTCAAGAGTTGCTGTGGAGATCAGGAGCAAGCTGGATGGCAAAGCGTATTACTAGTATATGTTGTATTTCTTTTCCACGGTTTGTTGTTGTAAACTATGTTAATGTAATGTGAAAAAAATGTAATAACTGATATAGTTCTTTGTTGTAAAGATATTCATTTATTTATTATGTATTGTCCGCTGCGAAAATGTGAGATTCTGTTATTGTTTCCTTTTCTTCTATCTACTATCTCTTCTTCTTTAACCCTAACGGTTTGGTTTTCCGGCATTGGACTGTTCGGCATTCGATATAGTGGACGTATTGATGTCGATTTTCAAGCGTCGAAAAATCGTGTCGTTACATGTGGCATCGGAGCTTTTGGTTAAGTGACAACCTTGGCTCTGTTGGGTGTTACTCATTAGAGATAGAGTCAGTAGTACTCTAGAATGATTTTGAGTGTAATAATAGATATGAGCGCGTATTTGTTAGTGAATATAAATTGTTTTATATTGTGTTGACTTATCGGTTGAGTGTTTATAGATTATGGTCGGTGCAGTCTAGCTAACTGTGTCGATAGGAGTTTCTAAACTCTTAAACAAGATAAATTGACACGGTATTGTTTTTAAAATAGGGTAAATGAAATAATTTTACCCTAAACTATTTTCGTAGATAAAAGAAAGAATTTTCCATAAATTATTATAGTACATGGATGCTTGGATGTTAGGAATTGATAATATTAAAGTTATTACCATTGATTATTGAATAGGAAATTGAAATCGTAACTCCAAAGTTAAGAAATAAATTCAAATACAAATGGAATTTGAGAATATAAATTGTAAATGTGATTTATAATTTGAAATGGAATTCCTGGGAAATGTTTTGAAAAGAATTTGAAAATTTTGGAGATTTGGAAAAGATTTAATTCCTTTTGAGTTTGAAAATGGGTTTCAAGGGTTTGGAAAAATGTTTTGAAGGGATAAAAGCTCTAAACTCTTTTCGGTCGCTGGAAAATAATTCCGTTGATGATCGCGACATCATCGGTGTTCATTTTCGGGTTTCCAGAAGAGGAATTGCTGCCAAGTTGTTTTAAATTAAAGTTGTTTGGAAATTTGGGCTTTGTTTTGGAAATTCAAAAGATAATTTGAATTGATTTCAGAAATGATTTTGAAACGTTGAAAAGACTCTGGAATCTTATTTAAAATATTTATGGGAATAATAAATGAGTTGATAACTTATACAATTTGAATTTTGATAGAATAAATTTAACTTAAAGGATGGAGTTAAATTAAAGTAAGTATAAGTGAATCAATTTAATAAAGTGAATTTGAAGAAAAGTCTAAGGAGGCTAAGTGAAATGATTACTTAAAGAAAATTTATTAAGTTAAAAATAAATTTGGGGTAGTAACAAATGAATTGGAATTGAGTTTGAATTATGAAAATAAAATTGTGAATAAATAAATAAATTTGCAATTGCAAGTAATGAAAGTGAATTGAATGTTGAAATTCATTTCGAATTCGTAAGTAAATAGAATTGAATTGGAATTGGATTTGAGTTATGATAAACTAAGTGAAGTATTAAAGTAAATTTGTAAGTGAAACTAATTGATGAATGACCAAATGGGTAAAGTTAAAATAAATTGAATCTAATATTTATAGATGAAAGTAAATTGAATTCATATAGAATGGGAAATCCAGTTTAATATAAGTGGTTATAAACCAGAATAGTGAATTGAAAATAAATTTTGGGAATGAACAAAAGAATAAAACTGGAATTGAAACTGAATATTGAAAATCAATTTGAATTATGTGAAATAAGATGAAGTTTTAAAATTAATTCGAAGTGAACTAAAGTTAATAAAGGTGGAAATAAAATAAATTGGAATTTTTAATGAATTAGTAAATAAAACTAATTTAAAATAATGCTATGAATCAGTTGTGAATAAAAGATAATTGATAAAATTCAATATTCATAAGTTAAACAGAATCCAAATTAATTGAAATTGTGAATTGAATTCAAATGAAATTGAAATGCAAAATTGAATGAAAATGGATATATAACTTCAATAGTAAAATAAAGATGATATAAGAAGTAAGTATCGACATTTTGTAATAAAATGTGCAAAATGATATTTGAATATTGTAATTGGATGTTATGGCTAGCAGGATATACAGGTGTATTAAAGGAAATAGAATTGGAATTTTGATTTCGAAGATAAATTTGAATAAAATTTTGAGAAAATTTTGAAAGTTTGAAATTTGAATTTAAATTTGAATTGTGAAGTAAACAATATTGTTGGAAGCTATAAAGATTTTGGAAAGCTAGTTGAAATGATAATGGATCTTCAATAAAAAGATTTTGGTAAGTTGATAAAACTGTTTAGTTTTGGAAAGATAGCGAACGGGTTAAGGATCATTTTTCTTAACTTGTAATTTCGGGACGAAATTCTTTTAAGGGGGGAAGTCTGTGACGACCCTGAATTTTTAACATTTGAAATTGAAAATAATTAATTGATTTTAAATATTTGAAGGATAGTTTAACTTGAATTTCAAATGTTAATATGAATTTGGCAATTAAATTTTTGAATTTAATATATTGAAAGTTGGGTCAAAATTTTAAATCTTTAGTTTTAAGCTGATTTGAAACTATTTCAAAGACTAGTAATATTCATATTGATAATACTGAAGATAATAGAAGCTTCAGAATTGAATTTGGAAATTCCTTATTCAGTTTTGAAATTTTATCGTTTCAATCGATATTTAAAAATAGCCTTCCGAGGCACCGTCTTCGAATTCGACGAAACCAGTTCCATTGGGTCCGTAATATTGAATTATTTTCGGATTTTAAATTTCGTATTGATCGGAGTTGTTGTGTGAGCGTACGTTAAGTAAATGCGTTGAAATTTATATCGAATTCAATTTAACTTTAAATTTGTATTTGGTCAACATCAGTTGAAATTATATCCACATCAGTACTTTGCCTTCCCCATCAAAACACTGTAGCTAGGTAATGCAAACACGTTAATTTCAATTCGTGCTCCCCCTTTTTAGAACATCAAGTGATTGTCAAAAGCACGTTACTGAGAAAATAAATAAAAGTGGAATCATCGTTCCCTTTCCCTTTATAAAATCAATAGCAGATTCGAAAGCTTCAGGGAAAATAATAATGGCCGAAGCCTCGTTTGAAAAATTTAAAAACAAAATTGGGTCGAACGAAAAAAAATAGCTTCACTTCCTTTCTTTCTTCATCTTAAAGAACGAAATCAAAAGATAAGAGAGATCGCTGCCTTCAATCCATAAATCCTGAACGTGGAGGGGGTTTCGCGGTCAACTGGGAGGCCGCGGCATAGCAACAGGAAGTTCGAATCGAATTCGATTTCGATTTGATTCGCGAGCTTGATGGCTAGGGTAGGGGAATCAAATCGCGGCGGCAAGCTCGATCAAGCGGTGAAGCACGGTATCCTGGCAGAGGCGGAGCACGATGAAGCGGAAGTGGATCTCGGGGCGCGCGTAGCTGGAAGTAACGGCGACTCGTGGGTTTGACGACCGAAAATTATTCTCGCGTTCGCTGATGATGGGTTCAATTTGGGCGGCATCGAGCTTTGTGATGTCTGGAGGTGGGGCGCAAGAGCAACGTTGAGGTCAAGTCATGAATCTGGAGTTGGGTTTGAGCGAAGTGGGGTTTTTACTGGTTATTGTTTAGCTTAATTTTTTTTTCTGCTTAATCTAATCTTACTTTAGGAAAATATGCTAAGTATAAAACAGATGATTTTTTTTACAGTAAAGATATAGGATTTGTTTTAGTTAGGTTTATATGTATATAAAGGTTAAAGATTTTAGATTTACAGTAAAATGTATATAGACTGTTTATTTTTATTTTTTTTAATTTAAATTTAATAAGTATATACATATTGATTGAAATCTATATATATAAAGTTAAAACAGGAAACTTTTTGGAAAAAAATGCAGATATGCATATATAGTTAAAATTTATATTTTTAGACTTATATATATATATATATATTATTTTTATGTAGTTTAAAGATAACAATTAAATAAACATATACGCATTTTAAATTCACTAATTTATTTTAAAACAATGTACTAAGACAATTAAATTTGTTTAACTAGGTTAGTTAATTATTTTATTTATTATTGGAAATTAATTTAAAACCAAATTATTAGTTAAATAAATTTATTGAATGGAAATTTATTTTGGAATACTTCGAATATTAATAAAACGTATAATTGTTTATACAAGGTCAATAATTGAATGGTAACAAACTGGAATAGAAAATGGATTGCGTGCGTAATCCAAGGTGAGATCTTCTCACTCAAATAAAGGGCTTTGTTTAATTTTAAATGCTTAAATTTAAAATTGTTGATTGTGTTGATTGTTGGCTTGATGATAATTTATTATCAGTGTTATGAAATAGACCCTATACGCCGCATAATAGCGGAGGTTATTATATTAAACCCATATACCGCGATATTCCACCTTGAAGTGGAATTGGTATTATATATGTATTTGGAGTTGATTTGCCGCATTATATAGCGGATGAGACCCTATTGCGCCGCATAATAGCGGATGATATTTTATAAATCCTACATACCGCGATATTCCACCTCGAAGTGGAATTGGTATTTAATTGTTGTGCTAATATCTGTGGATGCAGGGAAACAGGTTGGAGGGATCCAACTGGATTCCTCACAAATAGTAATTTTATTTATATTAATTGATATATCTCATTGATAAATTTGTTTTATCTATGAAACTGTGCATATAGATAAGCGTTATGGGTTATACCGCTTATGGATGTTAATATGATTGAATTTGTGATGGTTGATGTTGTGCACTATTGTGTTAAACCCCTGGACTACAACATACACACACAATTATGGATTGCACGTGGAAATTGGTTAAGTCACGGTTCTTTTTGAAATAATCTTGGAATTGAATTTTTGAATCCAAATGGCTTTGGAGATAAATCGGATTTAAAGTGGAGAACACTTTTGAAAAGGGATTTCGAAATGAAGAGTTGTTTTTGAATAACTTAATTTAGTTTTGAAATTTGATTTAAATATGAATTAAAAATTTGAAATTGAATCCTATGTTGAGGCTTATGATTTTAAAAAAATGGTTATATAAATTTACATAAATTTAAACCATTTTAGAAAGTGTTGCTTTAGGAATTTTCATTAACCCAAAGATTTTAACTTGTACAAATGAAATCGGATTTTTCCGAAATATAAACTTTTTGTTTTCAAACGATATAAGTTTCATATAAGAAATGAATTTCCAATTTGTGTCGAAGGATTTCAAGTTTGAAATGAAATTGTAAATAGTTTGGAAAACTATGAATTAACCTTTGTGAAGACGATTAAATCTTGTTTTGAAATCAAAGAGGATTTTAAATGATATATCTTCCATATACAAGATTTAAATTGAAATTTGAAAGTCATGAATTAAATCTTTAATTGAAAGATTAGATAGTTAATCCAATTGGAAATGGAAATTATGGAAATTGTTTTGAAATCTTTGAATGAATCTTTGGAAACGAATTTTGAAAGCTATAAGTTAAATTTTGATTTAAAGATTTAACGAGTTAATTGAAATGGAAATTGTTTTGAAATCCATAAATGGATCTTTGTGAATGGGGTGAACTTTGTGAATTAAATCTTTTGTTTAAAAGATTAAAGGGTGGAAATTTTTTAAAACCGTTGAAGGTTGTTGAAATGAATCTTTTTAATTAAAAGATTGGAAATGGTAATTTGTTTTAACCATTCGAATGAAAGGTTTTGGGCTTTAAGTTGTGATTTAACTAAGACCCCAGTATCCATATGATTTTTAATATTGCGCTCATTATTCGGTTTAGCCAAGGAAGGACCTTTGTGTCATATAACCCATTTCGAATAGTGATACGACATATATGGATAGCACTGAAGACCGGTGGTGAAGACCGGGTATTTGCGAGAATGATAGGATAACCTATCGATTGACTCTGCACTGAGTTGCTCCGGTATAGGGTTCTCCATATGTGATGGGAAGTCCGATCGGGATTGTGGATACCCGGACTGTAAGGGCTTCTTCGGAAGTGCCTTCGGTTCTGTTCGAACCCGGAACAGACTTGTATGGTTGTATGTCTGACACTACACTTTGAGATATAAAGCAGATTTCTTTCAAATACATATATGTGGCGACAGAGAATTTATTCTCTTAGCTTAACATCCTTCTCTGAGACGTACGAGCTCAGAGGTTATGTAGTTGAAGATTATCAGCGATATACTCCCAATTTGGTAGTGTGGCATGCTGAGTTATGTTGATCATTTGTGATCAAAGCATGGCTTTGTGAAAAGCATAGCTTTGTGGACGTGACTTCGTCGAGCCTCACAAACCGGTAATAGTCGAAACAGGAAAAATGCAGCAAGGTTCAGGGGTAGCTCCTCTAGGGTATGACCATTCCTTCTGGAAAAGGGTAGTATCATGGTATGGAGCCCAGATACTTACTCCTCGGGAAGGGGGTAGCCGGCCTTGTTGGCAGAGAGCTGGGTAAGTTCTCGGGGCGTCGCTCCAGAGGTGTTCCCATGGCAATAGGAAGTTCTTTAGCATGACCATTTATTGGAAATCCATTCATCAATACGAGCCTTGTATGGTTTTAGTTGTATAACCTGCCATTCACTTATGGTGGCGCCCCACTGTTTGGATGGTAGCTATAGTAGGCATAGTTCGGAATGTCTATGTTGGCTAAGATTTATATTATACTTTCGAAATGTTTTCTGCACTTCGCACTTATAGTAATAATATCGAAAAGAATCTGCGTATCAAGCATGTTTGACTACCATAAGAAGAAATCTCCTCCAATTCTGCGATTGCATTGTGTGTGTGGTGGGAAGTCTTATGGTAGTTACATTTTCCAAAAGCATTGCGGGATTCAAATTTTAAATCCTTTGTTGTTTGTTTTAAGATAAAATTGTTTTAAGATCTCACACCAGTCCCACGACTGACCTGAAGTTTATTGTTCCCTTTCTAAACCTTGGGTGCCCACCAGTTTCCACAATGGCAGCCTAGAGTCAGGTTATCAGATCATTCTGGAATTTAGGAGTTGCTGTGGAGATTAGGAGCAAGCTGGATGGCGAAGCGTATTACTAGTATATGTTATATTTCTTTTCCACTGTTTGTTTTTGTAAACTCTTTTAATGTAATGTGAAAAAAATGTAATAACTGATATAATTCTTTGTTGTAAAGATATTCATTTATTTATTATGTGTTGTCCGCTGCGAAAATGTGAGATTCTGTTGCTGTTTCCTTTTCTTCTATCTTCTACCTCTTCTTCTTTAACCCTAACGGTTCGGTTTTTCGGCATTCGACTATTCGGCATTCGATACAGTGGACGTATTGATGTCGATTTTTGAGCGTCGAAAAATCGTGTTGTTACATTATGTGTAGACCTTGGGGCTATCAATACAGTGATTGATTCACCATTAATTAAGCCTTGCACTCTTATGGTGTATAGGGTGGGAATTCTACACATGGAATTAAAGGCAATGGCATAAGACTCCTCCTTATTTCCCTTACGCATAGTAGGGTCCTCACTGACTTCTTTTTTTTCTAGTACATTTTTATCTTTTGGTTTAATATCTTCTTCATCATGTAGAGGCATAACACCTTCCTTAATATACACTTTTGGCAAAATCTTCTTTGGAGTTCCTTTCTGTTTACTTATCTTTACTTGTTTTGTGTTGTAGATTGTTTCTCAATGAACTACTAAGCTTGCATTTCTTTTCACTATCTCTTTTGCATTCGAATACTTTGCAAGACTTTTTGCCTCCCTAAAATCAACAGGGTACTCTATTTCTTCTTTGAGACCATCAATGAACTTCTTTAACATGTATTTATCTGGTAGGGCGTCACACAATCCTTGCAGTTGTTCAAATTCGGCTAGGTAAGCTTGGGCATTGGAGGTTTGTTTAAGGTTGGATATTACCCAATAGGGTCTTTGAAGATTTTTTGGTGCAAATCTTGCTAATAACTCTTTCTTATATATCACCCATCATTCATAATTCTTAACCTTTTTGTAAGCCATCTGAACCATAAATGGGCTTCTCCCTTAAGATGAAAAAAAATATGTGGGTACCCATTCTATCTCTAGCGTATTGTGTTAGTGGAAAAGATGCTATACTTGACTGATCTACTCTATCACACCACTTTCTCCATCATACGTAGGAAATTCTAACTTGATGGTATTTTGGAGGAGTTTTGGTGATTGATTAGAGTTTGGTGTGGTGTGGCCCGGTGAACTTGATAGGACACCAGCCATGTTTTTTGACGCATCATTAGGAAGATAATGGGTGTATTTTGAAGGGTCGGTGTGATTTTGATGATAGGTTTCAGAGAGGGAAGATTCTTGATTTGGTTTTGGTAAATTTCGGTGAGTAGGAACATTCTGTTTTGGGCTGATTCTCAAGCTCCTTCAATTCCTTTGCTATGCTATTAAGGACTCCATTCACGCCATCCATCTTGACGTTAAGATCTTGAGTTGTTTCATGCAAAGTTTGGTTGCACTCTTGGAGTTACTTGATGGAAAATGCAATCTTGATGTTAATTTGCTCATGTCTTAACTCTTCAGGTGATTGATCATGTGGTTCTAAGGGTTTCTTAATGGATCTAGTTAACATGGATCGGATTTTCGAAACTTTTGGTGGTAGTTTAAAGGTGCAAGTAAATTTCAAAGTGGTTTTCAGAAAAGGATTTAGAAGGAAAGTTATGCAGTGAAGAAGTTAACAATAGTTAAAGGAAATAAGAAGATGTTTTAGATAGAAAAGGGAAAAGAATTACAGGAGAAAGCAACAGATTTTCAGAAATAAAGGAATAGTTTTTATTAACTCACAAACTCAATGCCTTTACAATTTGATCCTTTTGCCTATTTATAGAGGTTATTGGGCATCTAATACAATGGTTATATCATGAATGTATACAGCTGGTTTTGAATTTTAAGGCCAAAAAACTTGGATTAACCTTATTCCTTATGATCTTGTGCACACACGCACAGCCTGTGCACAAGCACAACCACTCTAGCTATCTTTGGAACTAGTGACTATTGCAGAAGTAATCATCTCGCCTAGCTCATTAGATTTCTATTGATAGTGGGCAACCTATCATTCTAGATCATCGACGGTGGCTGTGGAAGCCACGGCTACCATGGTGTTTTTATTTCTGCATATGTCTACTTGAAGCTGCCAAGTGTTCTTGAATTGTCGGTTTCATCTTCTCTCTTCTCCAACATATTCGGTCATGCTTCCCAAGCCTAACAATCCACGGAATGTTGACTAGTAAGGGATAAAATTCAACTAAAGTGGGTTGAGGGATTATCGAGCAAATGACGATAGTTTTGAGGCGCAAGTTTGTCTAAGAGGAGGAAGAGTTTGGGATCAATTTTAATTTAGGAAAGGAAGAGTTTGGAGGAGGCCTGCTTTAGGGTATAGATCATTAGGCAACGAATCCAATGCATGAATTTTAATCCAATTTTTCACTAATACCCCCCTATATTTCATGCCTTTGTTGCCAAGATTTCACGGGTTGCCGCCAAGTTTTCGTGAGTCATGTTCTAATTTTCACCAAAATTTGTAAAATTAAATATTATAGCTTAGAAATAATGGGTGAAATTTTATTTTAAACATGTTATGTTCTGGAAAATTAATTTTTATTAAAATATTTAATATTACTTCTTAAATATTATTAATTATCAATTATTACTTCTTAGTTATAATTGAATACTAATTATTTATATCTAATTATGTATAGGAAAATAGGCACAAGGACAACTTAGAAAAAAGTTTAGGTTGAAAGACAAAGCTAGTTATAACTAGCATTTTGTATAGTGTAAAAGTTGAATATAATGCTAATTATAACTAGCATATGTCCTTCGGCCTAAAATCAAACTTGGTGTCCTTCGGCTTAATTTTTTTGAAAGTTTGTCATTTTCCCTAATTCCCTCTTTATCATTTTCCCTAATTCCGTCTATATCAGGAAAATAGGTACAAGGACAAACATAGAAAAACGTTTAAGCTGAAGGACAACAAGTTTGTTTTTTTAGGCTAAAGGACGATGCTAGTTATAACTAGCATTTTATATAGTGTAAAACTGAATATAATTCTAGATATAACTAGCATTTTGTATAGTGTAAAAGTTGAATATAATGCTAATTATAACTAGCATTTGTCCTTCGGCCTAAAAATGAAACTTTGTATCCTTCGGCTTAATTTTTTTGAAAGTTTGTCATTTTCCCTAATTTCCTTTATTTTGTATATGTTGCCACTTATTAATTATTAAATATTTAATAATAATTATTAATTATTACTAATTTGCAAGGTTATTATTGAATATTATATATTAATTTTCTTAAATATTAATAATGTTATTAATTATTAAATATTAATTATTATTATTTAATAGGCCTCTATTACAACTAGTAAAAACATAGCAGTGGAAAATAAGTTGATACAACTTTTCGAAAAAACATTGTAATTATTGATTATTAACTATCAAAAATTAATTACTAAATATTAATTATTATTTCATAGTAATTAATATTAATTATTAATTATTAATATTTAATAATAATTATTATTGATTATTTGTTATATTAATTATTAATCATTGAATAGTAACTATTATTATTAATTATTACTTCTAACTATTTCATATTTCAAATTAATTATTAATTTTATTTAACAGTAATAATTATTTATTACTAATTATTTAATTATTAAGTATTATTATTTAATTATAATTATTAATTGATTATTACAATAGGCAAACAGAAACGGTTGTAATAGGCTTCTATTACAATTGACAAAATAAAAGAGTTGCTACAAGTACGCATCTTTCGCAACTGGTAAAAAAGAAAGGTTGTAATATGCATCTATTATAATTGAAAAAATAAAAGAATTGTTGAAAATAAGGTTATTACAAATTTCTAAAGAAAAAGGTTGTAAAAATCCTTTATTACAACTGGCATTTTATGGCCGGTGTAAAATTACAATTGTAATAGGGTCTTTCTGTTGTAGTAACCTCTTATATTTAAAAGATTTGGAAACGACATTCCAAGTACAATGAAAAAGGTCTCTTGACCTAATTTGTTCATATGAAAAGTTATATTCTAGGTCATTTATCAATTGACTTCCAGCACATAACTCAAAAAACTCAAAATGTACACGATTACACAAACTTAGCATATAAAAATATAAAATGAATATGATGCAGCTCTGTTACCCAGGAAAACAAGTAGTTTTTGGAGAAATTTTTTAACTCCCATGGGTCAATGCTGAATGCCTAAACAAACTATTTTAAAAGCAAGTAGAAGATATGAAACCCACTTTAGTTTTTTACAACAAAAGATGGCCTCATTCTCTTAGTTGACCATAACTACAAGTAATTCATGCTATATCTTTTATTCTTGTATTATGAAAGTGCAAATATACTATTTAATTTAACTATATCCCTTAATAAATTTCCCTATTTAGTATATCAATTGCTTTGCGTATCATGATAAACTGTATAACATAGCCATTGTGTAAGGTTTTCTACTGTTAAATATGCAAGGCTAACATGCACTTTGCATTAAATTTGTTTTTAAATTCAGGCAGAAATGAAGCTGCGCTTTATGTATTGTCCCTTGCAGTGTTGTGATGTTTTTAGTACCGCAATGTTACTAGTATATGTCACTTTGAACTTTCCACCATTTTCAATGGCCTTAAAATATGATCTTTAATTATTCTAACCTATGCAATGCTAATTGCTATGTAATGACGGCATCTATATGTCATTATCAATATCGGTTTTTTATTTTTTTTTATTTCTAAAATAAATAAATAAGGCTGGCTCTAGGCTACACATGGCGATAGTTGAGCATGTCATAATGCCTGTCGAAACCATTGTCTAGCTCAAAATTTTCTATACTTTGTTGCATTAAGGGGCAGAGAAGTGAACAGGTACTACCTTATTGTCCTGTATAACAAATTTTACAATCATCAGCTGTATTCGCTGATAGGCATAGACATAGTGAAAGCACAACGTTTCTAATGTGCATGATTTATGATAGTATATGTAGTAATTATGAACCCTCTCTGGTAAAAATGTATGAAATGGTTCCACAAAAAATCAAACTAGCTTCGGTTATATTTCCGTATATAGTTCGTGTTCATCTAAAAATCATGATCCGAAATTCCGCCTGCATACCAAAATCCTAGCCATTCTATCTGGTTTCACCGTTAATCGGATCATAATTTCCCGAAAAATTGGGTTCCGGGCGATGGTATTAGAAAAGAGAAAAACCGATTTGGCGTAATTACCTGAGAAGTAGATAATCCAACAATAGATTTGATGAATGAAGAGAGAAAGCGGAGGCAACTAATTAGGTTTTCTTTACATTATGTGGAGCAGTGAAACACTTTACACTGGCCATTGCTTAAGAGATTTGTTTGAGACATTTTTAGGTTATTATCTTTTGAGATCGAGGGCTGTAGGCTACAAAGAGTCATGGTAATAGAAAAGGCTAATTCTATTTAAACACGTAAAGCTGCTGAGTAGCCCCCAAGAAAAATGAAAAAACCATTATACCCATGTTTTTGCTGAGTATACCTATCTTTTTATTAATATTTTCCCTTTATAATCTTAATTAGTAAAAAATAGTCCTTAAAAAAAATTCAGTGTATGAAAACCTTTCTAGCTGCAAGAATTTTTTTTAATCCACACATCATAGGTACATGATTGTCCTACATATCACGCATTTCTACTGTGTGGTTTTCAACTCAATCACTCAATTGTTCTTCTGCAAATTATGCACTTTCGAATTAAAAAAAATCAAAACAACGTAAAATTCATGTTGTACGTCTTTTGATTTCATTAGATTTGAATTATCACCATCATAATCAATTGGTTCAAGCATAATATTTGAGAAATATCTAAAATTATACTATTAAGGTTTATTGGATAAGATGAATGGAAGAAGGAAAAATATGATGAGAGGTAAAAAGATGGATGAATAGCATAAGGACAATTTTGTCTTGAATTTTTTCAAAATCTTGGAGGGGCTACACAGTACATTTACGTGTTTAAATGTATTAACCAATGTGAAATTGAGTTTTACTGTTTGAGAGGTTGGGTTTTGAGCCTGTTGTTGGATTAAGGCTACTAATGAATTAGGCTTTTATATTGCTTACTTATATTTTGGACCACACAATTCAATCCTGTTTAGAAAAGACTTTAACATACCCATAAGGTTGATAGCTGCTTTCAAAGTAAGTGGATTTTGGTTAACTAAAATATGAAGATATACGATTCCAATTTTTGTTACATGGTAGTCTACTTAACATACACTAGATACAACTTCCCTGTCTAAAAGTCCAAAATGAAAATATGGCGAGATTGGTAGAAGTTCATAAAGCTTTCAAAGTAATATAAATAGGAGTCGGGACTTGATCAAAACTTTCGAATTTTTGAAACTAAGTGGAGCTGTCAAAATTTCTAGATAGTCGAAACAGAACTGAAAAACTGGTACAGTGCAAAAATATTTATATTTTAAAATGATTAGCTAATCAACTTCCTATTGTTATGAAAACCAAATAATATAAGATCGCAAAAAAATTAACTATCATTTTACGTAACAAAATATGAATATCATTTAACTATAAAGTCTCTAAATGACACGCTTCTTATTAATTCATGGTCTCTTTACAAAACAAAAACAATTTTGGTAATGATTTTTTCTCATTTTACAAACGTAATGCATTGCTAATGGCATCTCGTTTTCCTTTTCCTACTGCCATTTCTAAAGAATAATATAAAATTTTACACCACACTCTTCATAATACCAACATTTTTAGGGCTGCCAACATGTATGTTTCAGCACTCCAACGTGTTCCCATATACACATGCTTTATTGTCTCTAAAGACGTCACCTGATGAAGCTTCTAATGTTTTAGAATCCCGATTGAGCATCGCTTTCATTGCCTTACTGAATGAGGTAATACATGGTCTTGGCAACACTTACTTATAACAAAAGGAATTCACATTGCTACATCTCATCAATTCCACATATTTACCACGTTATATGCCATATTTCTTCCAATGTGAGACTTACTCGTTCAATCCAGGCACTCTCAAATGCTAGCCACACCTAGCAAATCTCAACCTTGGTGAGCATTTCCTCTAACCTTCATTTTGGAGCATACTGAAGAAGCTCTACAGTTGGCTAGGCTGCTTCCACTTCTTTATGCAGTTATCTACATTACTAAATCTCCACCTTAAGGAGAATACTTTCCACTCAAGCCATCTTGGAGATGATGATTCCTCAACGTAGGGAGAGTGGGTTGCGTATCCATATGTCCTCTTCTAGTAGTGGGTTACATTGGTTAATCATGTTTCCGCCTTGACGATTCATTTTTCTTTAATCAAACCTTTAATGGAGTTCAGCTTCGGTCACTCTCGCATCGTCTAATGGTCCCTTATACCATCGGCTCTAATACCATGTTGAGTTTTGGCACTCCGTCTTGTCCACATGTACACATACTTCATTGTGTATGATGGCTCAACCTAATGAAGCTTTCAATGTATCGGCATCTCGATTGAACATCCCTTTCGTCGCCTTTCAGAACGAGCACATTCATGGTCTTGAAAACACTTGAGTTGTAACAAAAGGAATTCCCAAATATAGAGGACCTCTAGAAGGACCTCCGGGATATCCATCCATCTATTATATTTTTTTAGAAACTCCCTGATACAGAGGACCTTTGAGAGGGACAGCGGACCAACCAACTCCAGGAGGGTTTAATTTATGCATGTCTGTTTCAACTTATGACACGTATAACCCTCGGGGTGCTTTTTTTAACGAGAAGTGTGTACAAGGCAGAGCTCGAACCTGGACTGTTACCAGACCTAGGCACCCCTTTTCCATCGTGTTACACATATTTATTTTATTATATGAAAGCTCAGTTTAAATTCGTATGCCACTTCGTTTTTAGTTTTCTCAAAAATCTCATGTATTGTCATGTGTCCCTTTAATTTAATTGTCCAAAGCTTTTCTTTACTTTTTATTATTATCATCATTTTTTAAAGAGATACTAATAGACTCATTGATTTTCTATAACTTATCTTCCTATCATACTTTTTCTCATATCAACTCTTACCCATGGTTGAATAAGAATGATTCTTCAATTTTTCCAAATTACAAAATCCTAATTTCATCCATTCTCTTTATTCAGCGATAGTTTAGTCACCATTTTTTCTATTCTCTTATCACTATAATTTAATAATAAGGAAACATCTTCACTTACCATTGTTGTAAAACTCATATGAAGATGACGTAAGTCACGATATTGGACATCTATATAAGAAAATTCAAAGGCACTGTTAAAATAAGTATGCAATTAGTATTTTTCTCTAAAATATTTCTGTATATGGCTTCGAAAATGCCTTCAATTTTTTTTAGAAAGTGGAGTATGGATCAAAAGATAAAACTCCTATGTTATAAGGTAATTTCTCTTACAAGTTTACTTCTTCAACATTTCTGTTGCATTATAATTATTAACAATTTTTAAGTAATGGAAATCATTTATCCAGAAAGAAAAAGGAAATATTATAGGCTTTGGGCATTGAATTAGTATGCAAAATATTCCTGATGAATCAACACATTTATTAACATGCATTGGTAATTTCATGCTTGGTATGATTATGTAGAACAATGAGGCTAATATTCATGTGCTCCATAATAATATTAGTTGATACCACAAAACATTTTTTCATTATTTTGATTTTAGCGTGCAGATTTAGCTTCCAAATCTATTAGTAATTCCAAATCAATGTGATATTTATGTTAATTTCAACTTAATACTATAAAGGATTTAATGTTTTTAATGGTAAGAAAATTGTAAATTGTTCCTAATGTACCTATGTGTCTACTGCATTTTTTCAACAGCTAACATCTTTCAAATTGATGAAATTCCTAAATTAAGTGTGATTTCTTTGCATACCATGCTTTCCTAATCATTTCCACTTAATTTTAAAAATAAATGATTTTTTGGTGTTAAGTATCAGTAATTGAAAAGGAGGAAGAATGGAAGCATTTAGAATTATAAATGTGATATTGAGATGCACTGTCTAATATAATTGTATAGTACTTACAGCATAATTATGTGATCTAGAGTTTGGGCATTTAGCATCTAAAGTATCCTTGCTAAATTAATTCATTTATTAGTATATTTTAGTATTGTTATGACTAGTATGATTTTACATGATAATGAGATTAATATTCATATACTTAGACATTGATTTTCACTTACGGTACGAAATATTATATAAATTTTGTGTGTAAACTTTGCTTTGAATGAATTAGTGTCTGCATATTATTGTTCTATTTACGTTAGTTTAATTTACTACATAGAAAAATATAATGTTAATGGTGGAAAGGAAACTAAAATAATTTCTTATTGTAGCCATATGTGTATTTCTTTTAAATTAGAAATAAACTTAGAATTGAAGAAAAAAACAATCTTTCCTTTTTTAAGACCTTCGTTGTCACATTATCAAACTCTCACTTAGGATTTATATTTTCATGATATAGATTTGGAAGAATGTTGGAGTAACAAATTTTAGAAAGAAGATAATAATTTAAATAGAAATCGAATGAGAAAAAACAACTGCCTTCCTAAAAAGATTTTCTTTATATTACATCTTTACCTTATCTTTGTTCCAATCATAATGCTTTAAATAATACTTAAATTTCTTAGTAATACAGATATTAGCTATTTATTTTTCTAGAATTTTGTTAAATTATTTGCTCTTTTGTGGTTTTAGAATTTTTCAAATTATTTCGCTATTATGGAACAAGATTGTCCATATTTAAATGTAAAACGGTTGGTAAGAATTAATAAACATTGTGACTAATATTAAGCATGCTGCTAAAAGCACCCATAAACCTTCTTTTTAATGTCATAACTAAAAAATACCACAACTTAACATTACATTCACTTATTAATACCATGCTCCATTCTATAAGCTACCATCATCTCATCTCATTCATTTCATTTCTTAACTTAAATTTGAGAACTGCAATTCCTTTAAAAACTTTTAATTCTAAATCAAGAGATGAGTAAACCATCTGAATCAACCAGAAGAGCATCAACATCATAGTGCATTAAAAACCATAAGAAAACTCTTAATCATAAATAAAGTGATGAGAAAAACATCCAAACTCTTCCAGAAGCAGTTCCCCACATATTAATTTTTAAAATTAAGTTATCCATATTTTAATTTTAATTTTAATTTCTATGTTAATCAGTTAGGATGAGTGTTGAAGTAAATTTTGATTGGTACCTGATAGTGAATTTATGTTAGGTTTTGATTAGCATTCGATGTAATTTTGATTGTTATGAACCTTTAAGGATCATGTTCTTGTACTAAATGATAACATATGGAGATGGATCTAGGAAGGGAGTTGAAATATGAACTTCGACGATGTGGAGATTACTAAACATGGTATTATGAAGTAGGTAATTTTATTAATTTTTAATAAAATAATTATTGTATTATGAAGAGGGTTTGTGGGTGCTTTTAGCAGCATACAATATTAAAATCATAAATTTTATAAAGATATTTTAAAATAAGATATCATAAGAGAATTAAGGAGAAAAATAATACTAGAATTAACTAGTGCCTTTAAAGTTCTTTTGTTTTACTATTATTTAATATATAGATATAGTGAAGTGCAAACTGCGGCTCTTGGATTCCAAATCCTTTATTTCCCATTTTCTCTCATAAAATTATATATCACCCACTTTAAGCAATTATTTTTTGTAGTATTGTTACTTACCTTTTGTATATTATAAAACTTACAACAGCCTTTCATGTTCATATCTCTACTTATTATCCATTCAAATAAATGGCAATCCACCTAAATTAAATTGAATTTTCTCAATCGGTAAAATAATCTATCTTATTACATAAAAATTTCAGTATCTTTATCTGGCAAATTAATGAATTATAATTACTTGGATTTATTTCAATGTGAATTTAATTATTTAAATATTTAGACTTGAATGAAAATAATATGGTAGCAATAATGAGAACTTTGTAAATAATCACTTATATTAGAAAAATGTAGGTATTTTTATCAGAAACCTGTGGAATAAACTAATAAAAAGTTATAAATCATTATTAAAATGAGTACATAAAATATTTGGAAAAAATATGTTAGAAACAAAAACGGGGGAGAAAACTTCTAGAATCAATGATAGGTGTGGAAACTTCCTCTGTTTTATATTTACTTATTCATTTGATAATTTACTGCGATAAATGAATTATAAATTTGTATGTATAATTTTTGTTATGTTGTTCATTATTTACTCAGATCAAGAATTAAATTTTTTTTCCATTTTTATCAATAAAAATATGGTATTCATGTTTAGATGGTTTTTTTAGGATTTGTTAACAAATTAACAAATATTAACTAATTGATTTATTTAAATAATTTAAATTTAAGACATTTAATTAATTTAAATGTATAGACGTGATGATTTATTTAAATAATTTAATTCTAAAAAATCTAATTAGTTAAAATAAATGCAGATAATGAGAAATGACTAGAAACAACATCATAGAAATTATTAGCTACAGAAATTAGAAAACGTAAGTGTTTGAAATTGGGTAAATGAAATAATTTTACCTAGATTATATTTTATATATAAAGGATAATTTTCAAAAATTATAAGGTGTGTTAGCTTGTTAGAGAATGACAATATTCGATTATTATAGTTTATTGTTGATTAGTTGTTCTTAGATAGTGTATGAGAATTTGTTGTCTTGGTTGAATTAAATACGAACACATTGTGATTTCCGTTTTACAGTTTGACTATAAGGCGTTCGGTGATAAGGTCGGATTAAAATTTTAATTTTAATAAAGGTTTTTTATTCGATCAATACAAAGATAAACAGTTGTGAAATGATCTTGTATAAGAAGTTAAAGTATATAAGTATGATTTATAAATATAGTTTATAAATAAGGATTGAAATTAAGAATTTGATAATTAAAATTCTGGTGTTTCGGAAATTGGTTTTTTCAAAAAAATTAGGAAAGATAATAATAGTATTGCTTGGAAGTATATATGAATAGAAATATTTTAAAAAGAATTTTAATAGAGATAAGAAAGCACTGAACTCACCTGGTCGCGGGGAAATAATTCTAGTGACAACTGCAGCATCATCGATGTTGATTTTTGAGTTTCTAAGTGAGGAAATGCTACCATAGTGATTTACCATAGAAGTTGTTTTGGTAAAGCAATTTTTTAAAATTCTGAAAGTAAGATTAAATAACATACATTTCCTTTATATATATATATATATGTATATATATATATATATAAAGGAAATGTATGTTATTTTTATTTGAAAACGATTTGAAATAAAACAGGGTGTTTAAATCCTAAAATTTTAAGTTAAGTAATATTTTTAGACTCTTGTATTCTGTCCATTAGGCTAGTTTTTTTGTGCATCTTGTTCGGAGACATTTTTGGGAAATTTTCATTTATTAAAACGAAATGGAATTTTCGACGATTTTGGACAGTCGAAACTTCCGAGTTACTATAAATTAAAGTTAAATGTTATTGAGCAAATATAAGAAAATAAGTTTTATAACTTAAAATTTTGAGAAGATAGTGAATCAAACATATTTTAAATTTGTTGAATATCCTGGCTAAGTAAAACAAAGCAAAATTTGTGTATATACTCCTAGGACGTAAAAGAGTATTGTATGATTCTGAGCTTGAGTTAAGAAAATGAAATTTAAATTAACTAAGGTTAAATGAAATGGTGTGTGAATGAATTTTATTATTAAAATAAATACTATTGGGAAATTAATTGTGATTTAAAATGAATGTGAATAAAAATAATAATTGGTGGAATTAAGAAAATCCAATAAAATAAATATGTAATTTGCACGCAGATCATTTTATTAGCATAACCGTCTTGATCTAAATTCAAGTACACGGTTTCGAGGTAATTACACCGATCCGAGTAGGATATTTCACTCGATTCTTGACGGAGAACACTGGATATGGATTTTTGATTTCACTTTGAAGTTTTCTATCATAGTTGGTGGCTATGTAAAGAGAACAGAGGTTTCTAATCAAGAAAACGGATTGGATTCTCATCTAGAGTGGTCGAGTGAGTGATATTAGTTCGAAAGTTAAATTTGTGCGATCGAGAAAGTAATCAGATTTGATATTGCGTACGGATGATATATGTGCATCTTACGGGCTTTATTATAATTATATGCTTTTGTTATTAGAAATGCAAGTTATATGGTTTGATGGCAATTGCATGTGAGATGCAGGTTCATGGAAGCAAAGGCTAGTTGATGCTTTTGGTTTCATGAGTAGATTTAGGTTTCCCGACTAATAGGTACATTTTTATGTTATTGTTTTGGTTTGATGGTTTTATGCCCCAGATATGGGAGACCACTTCGCTTTTGTTTTTTTGTAGCTATAGACCCTTTGGGACGAGTTGTGGTTTTTTCGATCGAGTCACGCAAAGAAACGCTGTCAATATTTTATGTAACTTTAAAAGAATTAGGAATTTAGTAATCCTTTCAACTAATTGATTTTGAAAAGTTTAAGGTTTGGAGGCATTTTTCTTAGTTTGGGAATTTCGAGGACGAAATTCTTTTAAGGAGGGAAGAATGAAACAACCCGGAATTTTGGTCGTTGAATTTTAAATATTTAATTAATTTTAAATATTGAATTGGTTTTTAAAGTTTAAAACTTGAATTCAAGTATAGAGATTATTTAGGCATTTGAATTATGAATTAGACACTTGAATGTTGATTTAAATATCAGGATTTTAAATTGAATATTTATTTAATGGATTTAATGGTCTTATTTGTAACAGCCCGCAAATCCGTACCCCTTGAGTCAACACTATTCTACCTAAATCAACTCAAGTTGTACAGAAATACGAACCATTTGGGTTTAAGAAGAAGAGGTAGAAGAAGAGAAAACAAAATCAACATCAGAATCTAACCATCGCAGCGAAATAAAATATAATAGAGAATTAATAATCTTTACTCAAAATCAAATATATCAGTTTACATATATTACATCATCAGAGTACATCAGTCACAGCTCACATCAATAACATACAATGAGTACACAACAACTCAACACAGCGGAAATATATATATACAAGTACGAGAATACGTATCGTCATCCAGCTCGTCTCCTGAGCTCCACAGCATCATATCCTGTATCCTATAATACTCGGTCTGACCCGAGCATTACAGTTAAATAATACCCGAGTCAGTCTGGAATACCAGCGTGAGAAAATCACACCCAATTGATTATTAAAGTTTCAAAATCCTTTGAAAACAAAAGCATCTCGTAAGACCACGCCACAAATAAACATGTCGGGTTTTTACCTTACGATAGCTAAAACAATTTTTATAGAAATCCTCTGATATTATAATAGGGTCTATATACAAATACTTATAAAATAGCCGAAATTGTTACATGATTAAATTCCAGCTACTAGCCACAGAGTGGGTAATACAAACAAAACTCGCAAAAGGCTCGTAGGGAGAATGGATTTCCAACAATGACTAGGCACTGGGGTACCACCTGTCACAGTACGGGGCCTAGATCACCGTACCGAGGACTACTCCCTTCATCCCCTGCAACACAAGGCCGGAACCATTCCTTACTGAACAGTCCCGAACAAGATAAACCCCGTGGTTGGCGCGACCAACCACCCACTAAGCCGAAATATATATAAGGGACATCTAGACAGGGGAATTATCTTGTCCTGCTTGGGCATGACCCACCTAACCTTGCTGCATATCCCCTGATTTTCAGTCATTCCCATTTGATGAGGCTTGAGGCTAAGCGTTACCTTTAGAACGTTTCACTTAGAATGCCCATCGTCCACCTGACGATGTTTCGCAAGCATTCGTCCATACAAGTCCGTCCCGGGTTCGAACGGAACCGAAGGCACTATTCCTACTACATCCATTTTGGAAATATCCTCAGGATTAGTAGCGACTAGCCCTTGCACTTCAATGCTCCATCTTCGAATCCAAAACGTTTACACGAAACGTACAAACCGAATCGAAGTGGTTTTCGAGAAATTAATCTCGATCCCGGTCTCTTCGAAACGATCAACGCATTGTCCAATATTGATAGTCGGTTATTTAACTATCAATTAATATTCACAAACATCCATCAAACAATAAATAATTTCTCAAATTATTTATTTATCTCAAATATATCTTCACAAGATATATTTCTATTTTCAAACCTTTGAAAACAGTTTTCAAAACATCTTTCTTTTAGAAATAAACCTTCCCAAATGTTTTCTATCTCCTCTGAAATCACCAAGCACAAAAATAGATTTTAAAATAATTTAAAACATTTTGCTTTGAAATATAAACTTTAAAATACTTAGGATAAAACTACTTAAATAATTTGTTAAAATTACATACTATATGAATTTAAGAAAATAAGGTCACTTTATAAAATATAAAACCAGGTTTTCACTTTTAAAACAAATACTAAGTCACTTATAAATAATTAATGCTATAATATATTAAAGGAAATACTTGCTTTAGAAATTAAATATTAGGAATAATGAATTTTACAAAACTTGCTTTCTTTAAAAACAACTTTAAAGCATTTAATTTATATTTACAAATTTACTTTTAAAAACGTGTACTTGGTCATCCAGAGAGAATTCCAACTTCAAGCACTTAAATCAATTTCCCGAATTGATTTCCAATTTATTCGATTTGAAATAAATTTCTTTACTTGCTCGGTTTATTTCAAAATTCATTAATTATGGATTTATTATTATTGTCATTATCTTCCGTTTGATTTTAAATCTCTTAACTGAATATACAAATTTTCAGATTTTCCAATTACTTCTTTATTCCTTCCAAAAATTTAAATCTTGAATTTTCAATAAATGTTTTGTTATTTTAAATAATAACTTACAGTTTAAAATTCATTGACTTCTTGTCATTCAACATTTCCTTTCTATAATCTAGCTTTGTTTATTAAAATTTTAAAGTCCCTTTATTTTATTTTTCTCATTCATTCTTAAACTTATTCAAATTTTCTATAATTATTTTCTTACAAATTACTCCTTTTATTTACCTCCCCAAAATCTAATTTATAAATATTGTTGATAGTCCATTATACACGATTATATTCAATCGAACCAAAGCATTCAATCTTTCAATAAAGTTCATCAAAGGATATCACATAATCACAACAGAGGGAATTAAATAATTTAAAATAAATGTTGAGAGATCCAGTTGAATCCCTCCAACCTGTTTTCCCTGCATCCACAAACGTTAGCACAATATAACATATCAAGTCCAAATATCATAATATATCACATCATTTCATTCAAACAATTTTTTAAATTTAAACATTTTAAATTTAAATTTAAACTGAGTGAGATTAACTCACCTTTGACTACGCATACACCCATTCCAATCCGGCATGTTTTCTTTTAAGATCCCAAACCTTGAATAAACATTATACAATTTAATTATTAATATCTGAATCAGTCTTACAATTAATTCCCAATTTACAATTTAATTAACCCATAATTAAATTAAACTAATTTAAAATTTTCTTTTTCATTTTGAGACCACCTATATATTTTATAAAAACAAAATTATAGATTTTCAAAGATCTATCTTTTACATAAATCCCCTTTTATTTATTTATTTTATTTATTTTTTATTTTTTTTAAAACTCTATATCTAAACCTTGTATATATATAGTATTTTCCCTGCATAACATGTGTAAGATTAGATTTAAGTTTCCGAAAATAATTTGTTAATATATATTCACCTTGCTGCATTATATTTTTTTTCTTTTTCTAATTCATATATATAAATATATTTATATATTAAATTAAACTGAATGAAGAAGGGAACTAGTTGCAACTTACTGCAATTATTATTTTTAAGTTCATTCATCTTTCTTTTTTTTCAATCAATAAACATACTGAATTAGATTAAAGATAAAATTCATATACCTTACGGCCGAAACCACCTCAACTTCGAAACGCCTCCTTGTGCTTCACGCGACAAAGCACTGTCTGAACCTTCAAGCACCATCGAACGCGAACCTCCATTGACTTCCCGAGACTCGAGAATGTCGCGATTCATGACTGAACGAGACGAGCGACTCGCCCCTCTTCGCCTTGCGCCCTAGCTTCAGCTCGTGGCCACTGAGGATGCTCGATGAAACTGATCAATAGCTCGCACCTTATTAGACTCAAGATGAGCACGATTCTTAGGGTTTAGGTTAATTTGGTTTTCTATTGGGGAAATACGGCTTCGGCCATTTTTAAGATTTTTTTTTTTTTTTTTTTTTTTAACACTGAGGTTTCGGTGTGGAAAGAAGAAAAAGGGGTTCGGCCCTATTGAGTTGCCCTCTTTTTTTTTTAACGTGACTTAAAGCTTCCCCTTGAAGCTTCCCCCTTTATTTCTTTATTATTATTATTATTATTATTATTCGAGCATTTTGATTGTTGATTGACGGCTTAGAATTGGAAACGTATGTGATTAAATGACAGGAAGATGGCGTATACCAGAAGCTTGATTACTAAATTAAATTAAATTTCATCAAATTATTACCAATTAACTTTTCAGCGTGTTTATATATCTTACGCTCACACATCAACTCCAAAAGCTACGAAAATTGAAATCCGATAAAAAAATTCAATATTACGGACTCAATGGAACTGGTTTCATCGAGTTCCGAGACTGTGCCTCGGACGGCTATTTTTAAATTCAATTTAAACGATATAAATTTCAAAACTCAACAAAACACTACCAAATTTAATTCCAACACCTTTTCTATCCTCAGTGTTATCAATATAAATTTTATAAGCCTTCAAATTATTTTTAACAAGCTTAAAATTCCAGGTTCAATATTTTATCCAACTTCAAATAATTTAATTCAATAATTTAATTATCAAATAATTGGTGATATTTGAATTTAAATTAAAAGCTAACTTTTAAATATCCAAAATCCATTGAATATCCCAATTTTAAATACTCAAAAATTCCGGGTTGTCACATTATTTAAGTCCATTTAAATTAATAAATAATAATAATAGTGAATTTCTTTTGTAAACTCATTTGAAACAATAAACGGACTCGATTTTTATTGACGTATTTTTCATTTAATTTATTTGATTTTTCCATAAATTTAAATTTGGAAATTCTTTTAATTTTCATTGGATGATTTTTCGACAAACGGCGGTGCTTTTATGATTTTATGGAATTAGTAAACCAGTATATACTATTATTGTTTTGGGATCGCGACACTGTTTTGAGCGCGATCGTATTTTTATTTTATAGTTCATTGTTCATACGCGAACAAAAATCCGTGCGGCTAGATGCCGGAAATCGCAGATTAAATATTAGTCAAACACTTAAGCAAAATCACTCAACACACCACTTCTCTTTTCGCTCTTTTCCATTGTTCCATCAAAGCCGACAAAACAAAAGAAATTGGAAACTTTAAAAACCAAATTCTCATGTTTTACTTAATGAAATTTCTAAAACTAGTTTCCTTGAGCTCATCTTGCCTAGATCTACATTTCTATACCCGTTTCGGGGTTTGCAGCCGTGATTCATGAAGCTCGACAGTTTGACGTGAGGGAAAATAGAGGGTTGCTTTTGGCTTAGGGTGTCGAAGACCATCTATTGGCCGAAAATTCTGGAGTGTGATGCCCTATGGGAGAATGCAACCTGATATGTGGGGGGGGCATGGTCATGTTGCGATTTTGGAGGGAGGTGCGGGCTTGGGATAATGGGGTCCAGTGGATGGAGAATTCGAAGAGGAGACGTTTGGCAGAGAAAGTGGTGGTTTTCGACGTTCGTAGCTCATGGTAGGGTGGTGAGAAGCTTCGACCATGGGTATGAGAGATTATGAAAGAGGAAGAAGGGTTTTAAAGGGTAAATCAAAGTTTAAATTGCAATTAGCTAATTTAAAATTATTTAATTAATTTAAGAACTTATACATGCAATAACTTTCTAATACGAGGTCCAATCGAGACGAATCTTTTTGCATTGCGCTTGTAATGCTAAATGCTACATGATGGAGTTGGTTTGGTTGAATTTGAAGGTAGTGAAAATTTGGGCTAAAATGGAATGTTGTTCAATTTTAGTTCAAACCGAAACACTTCGGTGCCAACTCGAATTTCGGTGGGTATAACTCACATTTTGGATAATCGGTATGATGTATAGTGGATAAAATCTGCTATTTTTGTTTGGATGAATTTATGGTTGATTTGGTTAAATATTCTCTTTTGAAAAGTGATTGACATTTAAATTTGAAATACAGGAATTTAGTAGAGAAATCCAGATTTCTCAATATTGCTATTTTTAATTTCCTGTTATATATCCATTGATTTATTTCAGTCGTACCATTATATAGATTGTTAAATGTCGAAATTTGATTATATGGCAATATTAGATGTGACACTGACATATGTTAAAAATTAAACCATTTTATATAAAATCATAGCAATACATCGGTTAAGTGTTATAGTAACTATTGTCCTCAATATAGTATTTTGGAAATACTATTAAGTGCTGTTTGATTTGAAACCAATTTCGTTTTGAAAAACAATATTGAATGTGACTTTTTGGAATTTCTATGACATTTTATTCAAAAAGAGTTTTAGGACCTCTCGTTTTTATTTTAACTTCCTATTTGTTCTTTCTAATATATATATATATATATATATATATATATATAAGTAAGTAAACGTTCTAATAATTATTTTGGAACCACCGGTCCTTATAGAAAATTGTTGTAGTAATAAATGTATATTTTCAAAAAGGAATTAAAAAGGTTTATCTTTTATTTAAAAGGGATTTTCCATTTAGAAAAAGAAAGAAATATTTGGAATAAATGTTTGAGAATAGTCGCACAAAATGTTGTATAAATAGATAGATTTATAAATATTATTTTCTAAATAGAGGATAGTCTTATAAATAGTGTTTGTAAATAAATGAATGGTTTTATTAATGACATCCTATAGAAAGGAAATCAATATCATTTTGAAAGATTAGAATAATTGATTCAAGTTGTGAATTTACTTAATATATGAAAATGATGAGTTTTATAATTATTTTTGGTGTTTGTTTTATATTGGGGTTTGGATAATTTTTGGTGTTTGGTTGTAAGAAGGGGTTTGAAATTTGGAAAAGGAATTTTATAAATGAGGACTTTTATAAAAAAGTAAGTATAATTTGGAAATTTATAAAATGAGTTTTGTAAGTGATGTTTTATAGAAGAAAGTTTTGTAAAAGGGGTTAATAACAAAAAAATGAAAAAGATTTTTACAAAGGAGTTATTAAAGAAATTTGGGATTTATAAAAGGGGGCTATAATTATGTTTTAAATATTTATAGACGAATTTATAAATAATATTTAATAAAAGGAGTTGTAATAATAAGGAGTTTTATAGAGGAATTTTATGAAAAAGTTTATTTAATAGAGGTTTGATTTCCTTAACTGACCTTCTTAATTATGGTGGTATGGAATATTCTTTTTCCGTACTTAATACCGATGAAATAGTATTTTGGGTTAACGTTGTCTCTGTTTTTAAATGACATTGGTTTTAACCCAACTATGGGTGTGTTTTTGGAAGTGGAATCTTTCATACGCGTTTCGTGAATATACTTGTAAAAGTATATGAATATTTCCAAAGTATTGAAAAGTATAGAGAAGGTATTGTGAAAAATATCTTTGTAAAAGTATTTTTGTACAAGAATTTACAAAGTTGTATTAATGAATGAAATAGTTAGTTAAAGAGGCTTAGTGTTGCTTGGTGCTTAACCAGTGTTATTTTACTTATGGAATTAAATCTATGGTTGAACGCTTTGATTATTTGATAGTTTAAATAACCAACTATCAAATGTTGGCTTGGTTTAAAACTATCACTTTCGGTTCGGAGAGACCGAAATTATATATATTATCTGAAATCCACTTCGAACTGGCATAAGCGTTCGAATCTAAGATATCTGAAAGACAATGGAAAACAGAGCTCTTTGAAGTGCAAGGGCTACTTGCTCCTAATCCTAAGAGCGATCCCAATATATATGTAGTAGAAAAAGTGTCTTTGGTATGTTCATATCTTGAATAAATTGTATGGATGCATGTTCGTATTGCATTTTTGTCGGAGGGCAATATTAGCATTCCTTGTGGGATTGCCATATAAAGATAAACATAGGCTCAAGCCTCACATCTGATAAATGACTAAAGCAAGGACGTGCCACAGTGCCATGTGGGTCGCTCCCATTAGGGTATGATCATCACCTTATCTAGATATGCTATGAGACTTGGTACACTTGCCGACCAGCAACTAGGGGTGATCATTGTTTAACGGCAAATTATCTATATAGTTAGAAAATAGCTGAATTTTTTAATTAAAATTAACCGAAAGCGCATGGCATACAATCTTAGTATGTGGCGAGTATGGGTCGAACCGTAGAGAATTGTATTGATTTTAAAATTCTACTCAATCAAATTAAACCAAGATTTGAAGTTGTGTGAAGCTAAAAATTACTAAAAATTAACAAAAACTAAAAGTGGATAAAAATATGAGAACAGAAGGCAATTTAGAGGTAATTTCCTTCTCATTATCACATAAATCAACAGAATGAAATTATGATCTCTCTTTTGGTCATAAGTGAATTTAGTAGATATTTTTATTATAAATATGACCTATTTCTGCTATTAATTAGTCCAACATAAACTGTCAAACTTTAACATACCCACTAAACCACTTATTAACTCGCATGAAAATGACAAATGAAGTTGAAAATAAAATCTATTCTAAGCATGATCTATTTACTATTGATTAGTAATATAGATTATAAAATTATGATTCTCAAATCCACTTCATTACCAACATCATATGTCGATGAAGAGATAATTTGTGTTTATTTTTGTTCAAGCATAGCCTATTTGGTGTCAACAACATAGACTATCAAATTCAAAGCTATAGCATCAAAATTAAACCACATCAAATATTGTCATTAACACAAAAGTGACCGAAAATTTGCAAATATGTTGACTCTACATGATTAAGAGAGCTTCATTACTCCTAAATCGAAAAGGTTTAGCTTCTCATATTTGTTATCATATCAACAAATGTAAATTGCAACATAGAAAAAAAAGAAGGGGAAAACGAGAGCTAACTAATTTTGCATGAAATAAATCTACTCTACTTGCAAGAAACAAAACTACACTAATTTCGTTAAATAAAGAACGAGAATTAAAAGCGCATGAAATTAAATTGCATAAAAAGAAAATTACATGAAAGAAGGCTAAGAAACAATTAAAAGGAAATATAGTTTTATTTTTTATTTTTGAGCCTAAAACTAAACTCACTAAGGAGAAGGCTAAGAGCTAATTACATGAAACATAAGAGGTACTTATACATATTTTGAAACTCATTAATATTTTGGGGGACTACCCAAATTTCCCTTGAGGAAGAGTGGCCTCCAAGTTGTCATTAGCATGAGCATAATCCACTATTAGATGTGCTTGTAATTTTAATGGCCACTAACATATGCATTAGCTCCTAATTGTACATCATGGTAAGTGGGTACGTGGGGTCCTCCATGATTTCATGAATTGATTTGCTTTTATCTTCGTTTGCCTTATAATTCTTGTGCATGCATACTTCGATGAAGCCCTCTTCATATTTCCATTCAATTTCTACAAATAAAAATAAAATTCACAAATGAATATTCTCAAAGTTAATACATGCACAAAATAGCCATTTTGCCCATATATGAAGATGAATAAATGATGATTTGAAAATAATTAAAATTTTGGTTTAAACATGTCAAAATACTCTTACGCTCATTTATTTAATTAAATTAGATTAAATGTGGAAGTAAAAATATGCACATTTACGTGCATATCAACCATTTTCGGTACTATCCATTTAATGGTAGGGTGGTCTTGAGTAGTAGAGGCGCAAATTAATGCAGCCTCGGTACATTTTATCTAAAGGTGTACTGTACGGAAAGTAGACCCTTACCTTTTCATTGATGGAATCCATTCTTCAATAAAGTGTCGTTTGAACTTAGTTGTAAACCTATTATGATGGAATTTAATTAATGTAACAATTTCGACTATGATTCATTATTTATTTTAAACCCCAGACATTATTATTAAATCAGAAGATTTTCTATAGAGATGTGTTGATCATCGTAAGGTAAAAACCCATTCGTGTTTATACGCGATTTTTTTTATGGGATACCGTTAGTTCGAAAGGTTTTACAACATTAAAATCAATTTGAGTTGTGTTTTCTCACACTTGTTTAGCAGGCTGATCTGATGTTATTTTCTAGTAATGTTCGTGTGATATGACGACCCGGGTTTCACCGCCTGAAAATCGACAACCAATACATCACCCGTATTCAAATGCCGGAGATTTAAACATTGAGTCTGATTCGCCAGAGCTTATAACACATTAGGTGAAAACAACACAACGGAAACAAAGAAGAATTTTATTGATACACAACAATTGATTACAACAATGAAACAATATGAAGTGATCAACACTATCAGAGATATATACAACAGCGGAATACAAAGCAGCAGAAAACAACAGAAACAGTAGCGGAAAGATAATATCTTCAAGAGAGAGAGAAAGAGAGAATCCAATACTGCATCTCCAAAGCTCCAAAGATCTCCAAGCAAAAACTCAAACCACAAACATGCTGCAATATAGCACAATGCGATCCCCAAATCCAAAGACTTCTAAAATCTACATCTACTATCTGAACTAGCTCCACAACCTACTGATAATCTGACTCTAGGCTGCCCATGTGGAAAATTATGGGCACCCAGAGTTTAGAAAGGGAACAATAAACTCCAGATCAGTCATGGGACTGGTTTGAGCAAACAAAAATAGTTGTTTGAACAAAAAAAACAAAAAGAAATCCGCTATACTTTTTGGAAAATGAAATTACCATAAGGCCTTCCGCCACACACACAATGCAATCGCACACTTGGAAAAGATTTTTCCTTATGATAGTCAAACATGCTTGATACGAAAAAATCCTTTTGATATTATTATTAGTGCATAGTGTAGAAAATATTTCGAAAGCATAATATTAATCTTAGCCAACATACGTACCATTATAGTATGCCTACTATAGCTACCATGTTAGATGGCAGGTTCTACAACTAAAACGGTACAGGGCTCGTATTGAGTGATTGGATTTACAACAAATGATCAAGGCTAAGGAACTTCCTTACCGAATGGGTACGCCTCTGGAGGGACGCCCCTAGAACTAGCCGGATCTCTGCCAACACAAGGTCGGGTTACCTCTGTAACTAAGTAACTAACTATCACAAGTATGCCATCCCCCGGTCGTAACTGACCTTTATCCTGGGATTCACCAACAAATTCCAACAACCACATAAGTTAAATATCTGGGCTCCATACCATGATACCACTATTTATCCAGAAGGAAATGCACATACCCTAAGGGGCGCGACCCCCGTAACCTTGCCGCATCCTTCCTGTTCCAACCATTTTCGGGGTGTGAGGGTCGATGAAGTCTCTTCCCACAAAGCTATGCTTTTCACAAAAACCATGCTTCGATCAACCAATGATCAGCACTTAGCATGCCACATTACCAAATTGGGAATATATCACTAGTAACAATCAACAACATAACCTATGAGCTCGTATGTCTCAGAGAAGGGTGTTAAGCTAAGTGAATAAATTCTCCGCCACCAAACAGAAATGTATTTGATAAAAACTAGCTTTACATCTCAAAGTGTAACGTCAGACATACATCCATACAAGTCCATCCTGGGTCGGAATGGAACCGAAGGCACTTCGAAAGAAGTCTTTGCAAATCCGGATATCCCCAATCACGTCCAGACTCCCTATCACATAGGGAAATCTCTATACCTGGGCCACTTGGTACAGAGACATTCGTCAGGTAATCCTTTCGTTTTGTAAAATGCCAGGTCTTCAACCACCGTCTTCAAATGCTATCCAATTCGTCGTATCATTATTCGGAATGAGTTTTCTGACATAAAGTCCTCTCCCGGCTTAACCGAATAATGATCGCTTATTTAAAACATATGGATACATTCGGATCTTAGTTAAGTCACAACATTTAGCCCAAAACCTTTCCTTTTGAATGGTTTAAACAAATTTCCATTTTTAATCTTTTAAATAAAAGATTTATCTGTAAGATCCTCTTCAATTTGAAAACAACGTTCACCAAGCTTTAACAAAGATTCATTCATAGCTTTCAAAACTATTTCCATTTCAAACTTGATTTACCCATTACTCAAAATCCTTTCAACAAAAACTAGAACTTCTTTCTTTATGTGAAAGCTATTATCATTTGAAAATAAAGGTCTTTCGTTTCTGGAAAATCTGATTAAATTTGCTCAAGTTATAAACCTTTTAAAGTATAAATCGAAAAATCAGCGAACGGCCGCACTCTCGGCAAGTTCTATTTGAGTTAAATTTAAATTCCCAAAATAATTTATATAAAATACTTTTAAAATTATATAACCTGTATAATCCTTTTAAAACATAGTTTCTAAAATTTCAAATTTCCAAAATTAAATAAATATCCAAAATAATTTAATTTCAAAATATTCTTTTCAAAAGTTTTTCATATTCAACTCAATTCCACTTCCTAACCATTTTCGATTCAACGTTCAACTTTTAAATTCTTTTCACCATTTTGAATAAAATAGTATTAAATTCAAAATACATGTGACTTAACCAATTTTCCTTAAAATCCATATTTGTGTGCGTGTGTTTTGTATAAGGGTTCTACAGGCAACAATAAAATATCAACTATTATAAATTCAAGCACAACTATATCAATAAGTGGTATAATCCTATAACGCTTATCTTCCATTAACAGATAAACAAGTAAATTCATAATAGATAAATAAATCACAGTTCACGGCTCAATTTAAAGCAATTCATATATCAGAACATCACATATCAGAGATATCAAACAATCCAAGCATTCAATACAATAACCATCCATAAGCAAGATTAATTAATTATTCAATTCCTAACTAATTCAATCTAATCTCCAATTAAATTAATTACTTAAATTTTCCTTTAAATCCTGCTTAATTAACATTAACAAATTATAAACCATTTGTTATTACTTTAATTAATTAATGAAATTAATTAATCAATCCCTTAATTACTTACATTAATTAGTTATCCTTTAATTAATCATAAATAAATTAACCTTAAGTTAATTACATAATTAATTAATCCTTTAATTAATTAACCTTTAATTATTAAGTAATTAACCTTTAATTACTTGATTATCCTTTAAGTAGTTATCCATTAATTAATCACCTTGATAATGACATTTAAGTAATTAATTATCCTTTAATTACTTACATAAATTAACCTTTAATTAATTACATTGATTAATTATCTTTTAATTAATCATATTAACAAATTATCCATTAATTAAATCGTATTAATTTTAATTAATCACATTAATTAATTATCCATTAAGTAATTAATTCTTTACATTGAGTAATTATCCTTTTAATTACTTCTATTAAATAATTATTTCTAATTACTTTCATCATGTAATTGTCCTTGATTACTTACACTAAGTAATTATACTTTATTAATTATATTAATTAATTGTTCCTTAAGTAATTATCCATTAATTACTTACACTAAGTAATTATTCTTTAATCACTCTCATTAAGTAATTATCCTTTATTACTTATATCAATTAACTAACCCTTTAATTAATTATCTTAATTAATTAATCCTTTAAATTAATTAACACGTTAATTACATTCATTCATTATCCTCTAATTACTTTTATTAAGTAATTGTCTTTTAATCACTTTCATTAATCACATCCCTTTATTTGAAAACAATTAGAGATTTTTGACCCAATATTTAATTTATCCAAATCAAAACAATTTAATTTTTCAAAAATATTTGCTTTTATAATCTATACATTTTGCTTTAGAACTTGGTTAATATTACTTTGGAAACTTGTTTATCTACTTTAATTTCCCAACTTTTAGAACTTTAAAACTTTAAACTTTAAAACTTTAAAACTTGGTACATGTTTCTTTATAATTTAAAAACTTGGTTATTCTTTTACTTTATCTTTTAAAACCTGGTTCAAGTTTTCTTTTAAACATTTAAAACCTGGTACAAATTACTTTAGATTTTAAAACCTGAACATAGTTTACTTTTTAAATTTTAAAAACCTGTTATGATTTAAAACCCGGGCCAATTAACAAAATTCCCGATCTCATTCCCGAGTTACTCGCGATCTCGATTTACTTTGAGATAAACCCACAACGACTTCGAGTCGAACCCGAGATAGCCTCATCTTCCCCAAATTGATTAATAACCCAGACACCTAAGTGCACATGTGCACGTGCACCGATGATCGCCGACCCTCCGATCCTCGCCGAGATCACCCGCAAGTACCCGACGATCACCTCCCCCAAACAACCACCTAGTTCGACGATTACACCGGGAAACCAAAATCGAGCATCTCGATTTCAACCTGAAACCCAATCCCAACGACAAAATCACCTCGCCCCATCAATTTCGTCCACCGGAATCCACGCCATCAGGCCCAAGCTTCGCCATGCCACCATGCTTCGAATTCCCTTGATCCAAACCAATCCGATGCTCCTATGTCGATGCTATTGCTTCGAGAACGACACCGACCAAACCCAGGCCTTAAACCCTACTACCTCGCCGATCAACTTCCGCGGTGATCAATAAATTCTGTGATCATTTTTGCCGAGATCGTCAACCTCCAAGTAAGCTTCAGCCACAATCTTGACTTCCCTACCTCCGCCGATCATCGTGAATCGATGAAAAACTTAATCTCGTTCATCACAAGATATCTCGACAATGACAAACTTAAAAATCATGAAACGATTATTAAAATTCATGATTTCTAATACGAATCAAGTTGTAGAATCCAAACAAGAAATCATGATCCTTGATTTTTGACTTGAAAATGATTCTTACTGTAATTTATTATTTTCGACATAATTACTTAATTTAAACACTTGAATTTATTTTTAAAAATGAAGTTATAATCTTACAATCATTATTCATTTGAAGGTCGAAGCCTAAAATCAATTACAGGGGAAGATATGAATTTTCCAATATGTTTTTTCTTGATTCTATTGATATGATAGAGGTTAATATCCATATACAGACATGCATACCGTCATATATATACACACACACACACACACAAAAACATACAGGCATACTAATATTTATACAAACATCTTTTCTCACAACAGCTTAAAGTATTAATCATAAATCAAGATATAACAACAAATTCAAATTTAAAATGGTAGTTTACCCACTGTGTTTTGAAACAGAGAGACAATTCTTTGATTTTGAACAGGAAACTAGGATTAAATCTACTTTGCTTGTTTGATTGCTTCAGGTTGAATTAGTTATTGTTGAATTTGATTTGCCACATGATTTTGAAACTGATCTTTGATCTTTTCTTTTCTTGAATTTGTGCAGGTTTTTGAAGATGTTGTTTGTATAATTTTCTTTAGTGTTGATTTTCTGGTTTTTCTTTTTAGTTTTGGAAATGAAAGAAAGAATTTGAGAAAGGAGGAATGAATATGTTTTGAACAGAAAACAACCTGGTTCCTCTCTTAATACCTATTATTTATAAAATATTTTTAAAGAAAATTTGTTTTCCACTTGTAATATCAAGTTATACTTTGTTTACACTTGTTAATGCATTTTTTTAATATCCTACAAATGTCAATTTTCGTGCCTTAAATGTTTTAATATGTTTATATAATTTATATATTACATCTTTAATTGTTTTCATATATACAAATTATACTATTTACTTTTTAGTTAAAAATATATATATAGTTTCATATATTTATTAATATATGTATTATGTTTATATAATTTTACCCATTATGTTCTTATATTTATAAATATGCAACTACTTTCATCTCATTTTAAATTTTAAAAGGAACTATATTAAATCTTATTAAGGCTTTTTATGTATCCTTGTCTTTTATATTTTTCAATTTTAGATAAATACATTTCTTTTTATCAATTTATGTTTTATATTTATATATATATACAAACTTTATTTATTCATATATATAAAATCAGCACATATTTTATTTATTTTTGGAAAATTTCAAATTAATTCACAAATTAATTCTAAAAATTATATTAATTAATAAATTAAATTAAACTTTAAAAACGGGATCGTTACAGATTCCCCACTTAAGAAAATTTCGTCCCCGAAATTTGTTAGACAGGGAGACAACAAAGAACAGATGAACACACAAAAAGATAGAGAAATGGATTACCATATCAAACTGAAATATGTATTCTATATTTGGTACAAATCATAATATCATCAATAAATACGAGAACAAACTTATTCTATACTACACGAGATACTCGGGTCATCAGGTCTACGAAATATGCATGGGCATTGGTTAGTTCGAAGGGCATAACTAACCATTCGTAGAATGTATCGGGACCCCAAAAGAACAGCCAAACGGATACAATTTTCCGCAATTTTCAGCTGATGGAATCCTAGTGCACATCTAGATGGTGCTCGTTTCTTTTCCAAGATGGACCTAGCCCATGCTACATGTCGGAATACCCTAAAGTATACACTAGCTTGCCCCTCTTCGGACTTGGATCCACACAAGAAATCACAACAAAATTCTCAAATTTGGTTTTGACCGAAATTGTTTTATTAATACAATCTAATTTAGCTTCATATTTTGTTAATCAATTCATTCAAAATAATTTTTCAAATTCATTAGAGTCAAGAACGAAAAGGCTGATAGGAAAATGATGATGAGGATACGAAATAGGAACTTTTCTATGACGTAAACAAAGATTTGCAGGGCCACCACCATACCAAAGCTTCTTCCTAGAGCTGCCACGAAGCCATCAAAGAATTTAAATTGGATGATGATCAAAAGAGGTTGATAGGAAAAGCTATTCCCGTTGTTGCAGGGTCTCGTCCATTTGTAGTGGTACTCTCATGTCCCCTACCTCGTCCTCTTCATGCACTCATTCTCACTATCAGTGAATAGTAAGAGGATTGACTGAGGCATACAGACAAGATATCTTAGGGAATATACTCATTCTAGGGTATTTCTAACCCTATCTCTAAAGAGTCACCTAATGCGCTATACTCCAAAGCTAAAGTTCTTACTCAACCTTTAGCTCTGATACCAAATGTGATGACCCGGGTTTCACTAACCAAAAATTGACATCCATACATCACCCGTATTCGAATGCCGGAGATTCATACGTTGAGTCTGGTTTGCCGGAGCTTTAACACATTAGGTGAAAACAACACAGCGGAAACAAAGAAGAATTTTATTGATACACAACAATTGATTACAACAATGATACAATATGAAGTGATCAATATTATCAGAGACATATACAACAGTAGAATACCAAATAGTAGAAAACAACAGCAACGGTTGCGGAAAGATAATATCTTCAAGAGAGAGAGAAAGAGAGAATCCAACACTATATCTACAAAGCTCCAAAGATCTCCAAGCAAAAACTCAAACCACAAACATGCTGCAATATAGCACAATGCGATCCCCAAATCCAAAGACTTCCAAAATCTACATCTACTATCTGAACTAGCTCCACAACCTACTGATAACCTGACTCTAGGCTGCCCGTGTAGAAAATTATAGGCACCTAGAGTTTAAGAAGGGAACAATAAACTCCAGGTCAGTCATGGGACTGGTGTGAGCAAACAAAAACAAACAAAAAGAAATAATAAAAAATCCACTATGCTTTTTGGAAAATGAAACTACCATAAGGTCTCCCGCCACACAAACAATGCAATCGCACACTTAGGGAAGATTTCTCCTTATGATAGTCAAACAAGCTTGATACGCGAAAATCCTTTTGATATTATTATTATTCATAGTGTAGAAAACATTTCGAAAGTATAATATTAATCTTAGCCAGTATACGTACCATTATAGTATGAATACTATAGCTACCATGTTAGATGGAAGGTTCTACAACTAAAACCGCACAGGGCTCATATTGAGTGATTGGATTTCCAACAAATGGTCAAGGCTAAGGAACTTCCATACCGAATGGGTATGCCTTTGAAGGGACGCCTCGAGAACCTAATTGGATCTCTACCAACACAAGGTCGGGTTACCTCTGTAACTAGGTAACTAACTGTCATGAGTATGCCATCCTCCGGTCATAACCGACCTTTATCTCGGGATTCACCGGCAAATTCCAACAACCACATGAGTTAAATATTTGGGCTCCATACCATGATACCACTTTTTATCCATAAGGAAATGCACATACCCTAAGGGGCGCGACCCCCAATACCTTGCCGCATCTGTCCTGTTTCGACTATTTCCGGGGTATGAGGTTCGATGAAGTCTCGTCCCACAAAGCTGCGCTTTTCACAAAAACCATGCTTCGATCAACCAATGATCATCACTTAGCATGCCACATTACCGAATTGGGAATATATCACTAGTAACCATCAACTACATAACCTCTGAGCTCGTATGTCTCAGAGAAGGGTGTTATGCTAAGAGAATAAATTCTCCGCCATCAAACAGAAATGTATTTGATAGAAACCAGCTTTACATCTCAAAGTGTAACGTCAGACATACATCCATACAAGTCCATCCTGGGTCTGATTGGAACCGAAGACACTTCAAAAGAAGTCCTTACAAATCCGAATATCCCCAATCACGTCCGGACTCCCCATCACATAGGGAAATCTCTATAACGGGGTCACTCGGTGTAGAGACATTCGACAGGTAATCCTTTCGTTTTCGAAAATACCAGGTCTTCAACCACCGTCTTCAAATGCTATCCATTTCATCGTATCATTATTCGAAATGGGTTTTTTGACATAAAGTCCTCTCCCGTCTTAACCGAATAATGAGCGCTTACTTAAAATATAAGGATACATTCGGATCTTAGTTAAGTCACAATTTTTAGCCCAAAACCTTTCCTTTTGAATGGTTTAAACAAATTTCCATTTTTAATCTTCTAAACAAAAGATTTATCTGTGAGATCCTCTTTAATTTGAAAACAAGGTTCACCAATCTTTAACAAAGATTCATTCATAGCTTTCAAAACTATTTCCATTTCAAACTTGATTTACCCACAACTGGAAATCCTTTCAACAAAAACGGGAACTTCTTTCTTTATGTGAAAGCTATTATCATTTGAAAACAAAGGTCCTTCGTTTCTGGAAAATCCGATTGAATTTTCTCAAGTTATAAACTTTTTAAATTATAAATCAAAAAATCAGCAAACTGCCGTACTCTCGGCAATTTCTATTTGAGTTAAATTTAAATTCGCAAAATATTTCATATATACTTTTGAAATTATATAACTTGTATAATCCTTTTTAAACATAGTTTCCAAAATTTCAAATTTCCAAAATTAAATAAATATCCAAAATAATTTAATTTCAAAACTTCCTTTTCAAAAGTTTTTCATATTCAACTCAATTTCACTTCCAAACCATTTTGGATTCAACGTTCAACTTTTAAATTCATTTCACCATTTTGAATAAAATAATATTAAATTCAAAATACCTGTGACTTAACCAATTTCCCGTGAAATCCATATTTGTGTGTGTGTATTTTGTCTAGGGGTTCTACAGGCAACAATAAAATATCAACCATCATAAATTCAAGCACAACAATATCAATAAGCGGTATAATCCTATAACGCTTATCTTCCATTCACAGATAAACAAGTAAGTTCATCACAGATAAATAAATCACAGTTCATAGCTCAATTCAAAGCAATTCATATCATAGAACATCATATATCAGAGATATCAAACAATCCAAGCATTCAATAAAATAATCATCCGTAAGCAAGATTAATTAATTGTACAATTCCTAACTAATTCAATCTAATCTCCAATTAAATTAATTACTTAAATTTTCTTTAAATCCTGCTTAATTAACATTAACAAATTATAAACCATTTGTTATTACTTTAATTAATTAATGAAATTAATTAATCAATCCCTTAATTACTTACATTAATTAATTATTCCTTAATTAATCATAAATAAATTAACCTTAAGTTAATTACACGATTAATTAATCCTTTAATTAATTACATAAATTAATTAACCTTTAATTATTAAGTAATTAACCTTTAATTACTTGATTATCCTTTAAGTAATTATCCATTAATTAATCACCATGATTAATGACATTTAAGTAATTAATTATCCTTTAATTACTTACATAAATTAACCTTTAATTATGTACATTGATTAATTATCTTTTAATTAATCACATTAACAAATTATCCATTAATTAAATCACATTAATAAATTAATCACATTAATTAATTATCCATTAAGTAATTAATTCTTTACATTGAGTAATTATCCTTTTAATTGCTTTTATTAAGTAATTATTCCTAATTACTTTCACTAAGTAATTATCCTTAATTACTTACACTAAGTAATTATACTTTATTAATTAAATTAATTGTTCCTTAAGTAATTATCCATTAATTACTTACATAAGTAATTATCCTTTAATCACTCTCATTAAGTAATTTTCCTTAATTACTTATATCAATTAACCAACTCTTTAATTAATTATATTAATTAATTAATCCTTTAAATTAATTAATAATTTAATTAATTACATTCATTCATTATCATCTAGTTACTTTTATTAAGTAATTATCTTTTAATCACTTTCATTAATCACATCCCTTTATTTGAAAACAATTAGAGATTATTAACCCAATATTTAATTTATCCAAATCAAAACAATTTAATTTTTCAAAAATATTTGCATTTATAATCCATACATTTTGCTTTAGAACTTGGTTAATATTACTTTGGAAACTTGTTTATCTACTTTAATTTCCCAATTTTTAAAACTTTAAAACTTTAAACTTTAAAATTTTAAAACTTGATACATGTTTTCTTTATAATTTAAAAACTTGGTTATGCTTTTACTTTACCTTTTAAAACCTGGTTCAAGTTTTCTTTTAAACATTTAAAACCTGGTACAAATTACTTCAGATTTTAAAACCTGAACATAATTTACTTTTGAAATTTTAAAAACCTGTTATTATTTAAAACCCGGGCCAATTAACAAAATTCCCGATCTCATTCCCGAGTTACTCGCGAACTCGATTTACTTCGAGATAAACCCATGACGACTTCGAGTCAAGCCACGTTAGCCTCATCTTCCCCAAATTGATCAACAACCCAAACACCTAAGTGCACATGTACACGTGCACCGATGATCGCTGACCCTCCGATCCTCGCCGAGATCACCCGCAAGTACCCGATGATCACCTCACCCCAAACAACCACCCAGTTCAACGATTACACCACGAAACCAAAATCAATCATCTTGATTTCAACTTGAAACCCAATCCCGACGACAAAATAATCTCGCCCCATCAATTCCGTCCACGGGAATCCACTCCATCAAGCCCAAAGCTTCGCCATGCCACCATGCTTCTATTTCCCTTGATCCAAACCAGTCCGATGCTCCCATGTCGATGCTATTGCTTCGAGAACGACGTCGACCAAACCCAGGCCTTAAACCCTACTACCTCATCAATCAACTTCCACGGTGATCGATAAATTCTGTGATCATTTTTGCCGAGATCGTCAACCTCCAAGCTAGCTTCAGCCACAATCCTGACTTCCCTGCCTCCGCCGATCATCGTGAATCAACGGAAAACTAAATCTCGTTCATCACGAGATATCTCGACAATGAAAAACTTAAAAATCATGAAACGATTATTAAAATTCATGATTTACTAATACGAATCAAGTTGTAGAATCCAAATAAGAAATCATAATCCTTGATTTTTGACTTGAAAATGATTCTTACTGTAATTTATTATTTTTGAAACAATTACTTAATTTAAACACTTGAATTTATTTTTAAAAATGAAGTTATAATCTTTCAATCATTATTCATTTAATGATCGAAGCCTAAAACCAATTACAGGGGAAGATATGAATTTTCCTGTATGTTGTTCTTGATTCTGTTGATATAACAGAGGTTAATATCCATATACAGACATGCATACCATCATATATACATGTATACACTGACATACAGGCATATTAATATTTATACAAACATCTTTTCTTACAACAACTTAAAGTATTAATCATAACACCAAGATATAACAACAAATTCAAATTTAAAATGGTAGTTTACCCGCTGTGTTTTGAAACAGAGAGACAGTTCTTTGATTTTGAACTGGAAACTAGGATTGAGTCTGTTTTGTTTCTTTGATTGCTTCAGGTTAAATTAGTTGTTGTTGAATTTGATTTGCCACATGATTTTGAAACTGATCTTTGATCTTTGCTTTACTTGAATTTGCTTCAGGTTTTTGATGATTTTGTTTGTATAATTTTCTTTAGTTTTGATTTTCTGGTTTTTCTTTTTAGTTTTGGAAATGAAAGAAAGAATTTGAGAAAGGATGAATGAATATGTTTTGAACAGAAAACAACCTGGTTCCTCTCCTAATACCTATTATTTATAAAATATTTTTAAAGAAAATTTGTTTGCCACTTGTAATATCAAGTTATACTTTATATACACTTGTTAATGCATGTTTTTAATATTCTACAAATGTCAATTTGCATGCCTTAAATGTTTTAATATGTTTATATAATTTTTATATTATATTTTTAAATGTTTTCATATATACAAATTATACTCTTTACTTTCTAGTTAAATATATATATATATATAGTTTCATATATTTATTAATATATGTATCATGTTTATATAATTTTAGCCATTACGTTCTTATATTTATAAATATACAACTACTTTTATCTCATGTTAAATTTTAAAAGGAAGTATATTAAATCTTATTAAGGCTTTTTATTTATCCTTATCTTTTATATTTTTAAATTTTAGATAAATACATTTCTTTTAATCAATTTATTTTTTATATTTATATATATACAAACTTTATTTATTCATATATATAAAATCAGCACATATTTTATTTATTTTTGGTAAATTTCAAATTAATTCACAAATTAATTCTAAAAATTATATTAATAAATAAATTAAATTTGACTTAAAAACGGGATTGTTACATGTGAGACCAAGAATATTTACAGATCTAGTTTGGATGCTTCGGAGCTTCAGAAGACGAGCTCGATGCCTCCAAGGCGTATTCACGTATATTTTATTTCCGCTGCGTTGATTGTTTGTATGTGTCTACATGAGTGAGGACAGCTTATTATAACTGTCCAAGCAGATGATAGATTAGTGTGCTCCGATTTGATGTATATATATTACAGTTTTCTTTCTCTTATAAAGATCTGTTTCATATTATATGTTGTTCGTCACAATGTGAGATTATGTTCTATCTTTTCTTTCTTTTTCTCCAACAATCCATCTTTCCGACACTTGGATGCTTGATATGCAAATACCGTGGATTATTAGTGTCAACTTCTGAGGATCGAAAGAGTGGACCGATACAGTCACATTTGACGTCAACGGTATTATTTTTATGTAAAATAATAATTTTATATTTTTTTATATAAAAAGGTTTAAAAAGGCGATTTTTTATTATAGAATTTTTTTAAGTCGGATGCCATTTATATGCAAATAAATTACCAACTGAACATGATAAGATAAATGGATATCGTTGTTGGCAAAATAATGGAAGGATTAAGCATTATTGTGGTAAACATCCTATCTCCTTGTACTGTAAAAATTGAATGTTGTATTTGTATAAACTAATAATTTACATCTTAAATTCCAAAATTACCTGTCTTTCGAAACAAAAAATAGAAGTAGTTAAATAAAATCAATATAATACAAAAATTTGGCATCTAGAGATACGACAGTGCAAAGGCAAGGAGGTGCGAGGGAGCAAAGAAGCAAAGGTGTGACAAAGGATTTGTGAAGTTCAGCTAGCGGATGACGGTGGAAATATACTGGTTTTAAGAAATTAGATGTTAGGATTTTTAAATTCAAGTTAACAATGTTCTACTCTGACTACCGAATTATGATAATCATAAATTAATAAGTTCCTACATGAAAAAGTTGCATATTTTATTTACAAATAACAAGGCAATATTAACTTAGCGATATGTAGTATGTGATATATGGTTTTTGAAATGAAAACCATTTACCTAGTAACAAATATCAATAACTTGAGGTATCTCCACTGTCAAAAATCCTTATGCAATATAGACTATCTAATTATTATTGTATGTGTTAAACTGACTTTATGTACATGAACTTACGAGTCATGTTTGTAACAAATAAAATTGCAAACTTTGTTGCAATGAGAGCATCTCCATGCAGATGTCAATTTTTGAGAGGAAAAAGAAAATAAACGTGGATTACTCCCACTATTCCAACGGCAAGTGGGAGAATTATGCCCATTAAAAAAAAAATCTATACACGGTGTTTTGAACACTGTTTATAAAAATAAATGGGCTTCAGAAGCTTTACTTCCTTCTTAAATGGTTTTCTGAAAACCGTTTAGGACATAAATGATTTTTAGAAAACTCTTAAACCTCATGTTTAAAAAATAAATTGAAATAAACTCCTAATTTTCTTCTTCCTCGCACCTAAATCCACGCTGTTGGAATGTGTGGAAGCCCAAAAAAAGGGTAGTTTCTTCCATTTTCGACCTAATTCAGACCGCTAGAGATGCTCTAAGCGGGTTTACTATGTAAATATGTTGCCTCGAACTTCAGGTCGCTAGTTTTTTCCTAAAAATAAGATCTTCAAACACACTTTAAGATATTTAAGCCTCTCTGTTTATCCCATCCCTTTTTTGTAACTACTCTGGAGAATCATAATAGACTGTCTTTTATTTAAATAAAAATTCTCTGCATGCTGCATAATATTATTTGATTTTGCTTGCCAAATTTATGTTTTAATTTTGCTTTTCACCTAAATTAACTTACCAATCCAATTAGTTTTAGTGATTTTAATAGTGTTGCCTTTAGATTTGGGGGAATGCTTTTAATATGATAATAATCATGTTGTGACTTTCTTTTTTGTGGAAATTAGGTACACGGTTTCTTTTTCTAAACTTATTTGTTTTACTTTCCTTTCTTTTAAAAACTGTTTTCTACATCACTTTTTTGAATTTTGTTTTAACTTCTCGCGTTTTTAAATTTAAAAGTGGCTGCTACGTCGTGTATTGCGTCGGTTAAGAGTCATGGACATATACCCTAAGAGCACATGCTAGAGTTGTTAAAATTATCTAAATACCGTTTTTAATTTCATTTTTTTTGAAATAAGGATGTAATTTATAAAAGAAAATTGAAAGAGACATAAGGCTAGTTTTTTATAATTATTAGGACGTATGTCACTTTTGTTTGTATCTATAAACAAATATTATGATAAATACACAACTATATATCTGCAAATAAATTAAAATTATATATCCTATTCAATATTTTGTTTAATATCCATACAGCTCAACAATTCAACAATAATTCACATTTAATAGCGACCATTGTTTAGATTTTGGCGCAACCAACATTTTTGGAATACAAGTTCAATGTAGACGATGAAATGAAAGAAAATGACATGGCGAGAGAGCAAGAGGGAAAAAACCACGATTTAATAAGTTAAATGGATGGTTGGATTACGTGTTCGAGAGTACAACTTATGGTTCATGCACCACTAAAAATTGATTGAGTTCCGAACCAAAGCGACAAACGGTCCAGGTTATTCTAAATTAGACCGCGGTTGAATCGAGTCATGAAAACACTGCTAGGTATAATATAGAAGGAACTTGAATTTTTTTATCGCTTTCCAAAATGAAGAAGCATTTGAACATTTTTATTCCCTAGAAAGTCTCAGCTATGGCAGCTTGCCTCAACAAGTCATTATAAGCCACTGTCCATTGCTATGAAAGTTAAATTTTGTTGTAGCATATGGTGTCTCAAGCATGAGCAACGCCTCAACAAGCAAAAAAGTTCCAAGATGACTTCTAGGAACAACTTCTATGCGAGCACTCTGATAACACTGCTCTTGCATTATACGTAAATGGTCCAATTCTGAGAATTTTGTTGTTGTCTACGGTAGGATTAAAATGTATTACATAATGACCATTAGGCTTTGAATGTAAGTTGTAAGTTAGAAGTCGAATAAGTTTACAAACTCTATCAATATAGTTCCGATTTCTGAAATTGCTGGTAAGATGGCCGTGGTCAGAAAACAAATGCAACAATAGTTTTGTAATCGGTTGATAGTTCGAAAGAAGGAGATGAGACAAAAAATAAGCTAAAAATAGACTGATTTTTTTTATCTTTATGCCTGATAAAATATTTTTAAATCTCTCAGACCTTCCAGCTTTATTGATTTGATAACCATCTTCACATAAAATAAAAAGAAACGCTGACTCATATTATTAACAACACGATAGCCATAAATGAAGGTAAAGTGCAAGTAAGTCACGAACGTTCAAGAGTGAGAAGACTGCCCATGACTACCCGTAACCCAGATTTTTTATTTTATTGCTTTAATATCATACTTTACTTTGTAACATGGAACACATATAACTAATATGAACATGCATGTTTTTCATGCAACATTTCCGAGTCAATCAACTTGAGCAAAAATTCAAGAAGACACATACGTAGTTCAGGGTCAGAATCCACAGTAAGACAAAAGGAGTTAACAGTGACCATAGCCATCAATCAACGCAAAGAATCATTTATCTTTGGAGAATTGCAAGACGTATTCAGTGTACAAGTACATAACAAATAATGAAGAAAATATAGAAAATGAAAAATATGTATTTTGTATGTTGCTTACAAAGAAAACATGCACATGCATGTGCACAATAACAGCACTAACATGGATAACTTGTTCATTCTGATAAAAATAGTAAATATGCATCTGTTCATTTTTCTACTTGCACATCACAAACGGTAAAACCATGCAATATCTAGTTACTCTTGAGAAATTCAACGTGTAACATCTTAGAAGTGTTGATACGCTATATTTTGATCAATGACAATGTGCTTCAACAAAAAGGAAGAGATATGTGCAAAGCTAAAGGAAGGACTATGAAGACCAAGGATATCATGAGTACTTATTACATATAGGTCTTAGTCTTAGTTTTATTGTTAAAATCTATCCTAAAGAAGCTTGCACAAACACAAGAACACATTTCATAAACTTAATATTTTAGTTAAGTGTCCACTGTGCAGAAACTACCAGTTCAGTCAACTGAACAGGAAATTTCAGTTGACTAAACCTGTTATAGAATTACAACATGCAACCAGTTCAGTCAACTGAACAGGAAATTTCAGTTGACTAAACCTGTTACAGAATTATAACATGCAACCAGTTCAGTCAACTGAATAGGAAATTTCAGTTGACTGAACCTGTTACACATACACAAACATGCACAGTTTCAGTCGACTGAAACATCCTGCTCAGTCGATTGAATTTGTTTCTGAAAATTTTACTTCACATTTTCAGTTGACTGAAATCCCTGCCCAGTCGACTGAATTCAAACCTACGAATTTTCCCTAAATAGACACCTTCTTCGTCCCAAGGGTTGCAACCATTCTCCAATGGAAATGGAAGCATCTCTTGTCTGCATCTCTAGCCAACAAATGCATCTCTTCTACAACTATATATACATGGTTCTAACATCTTCAATTAACCTATTTTCTTATGTTTTAATCTCACTACTTTCTTGAACATATTCTATAAAAGTTTTCAAAGCAATCACCAATCTATTGCTTGAATCTCTGTTTTGTTTATAACATTATTTAGCAATTCACATTTACTAAATCTTCACAAACACATTGCATACTCTCGAGGATAAGATTATAGGATATTGTACTACATTAGACTCATCACTATTGACAAGAACACAACAAGTCGAATATTGTTTTTAGTAATTGAGTTGAAGTCCTCTTCGGTAGTTGAGGCAAGAAATCCCGTTCGGGTAAGTTGTAAACCTATTCCTCCGGGTTAAGTGAGGGTTGTTATTTAGTATTCCTAAGAGGAGCTTAGGGACTGGACGTAGGACAAGAGGTCCGAACCAGTATAAAGTCTTGGTGTCCACTTTACCTATTGCTTACTGTTATTTACCTATACCATTCCACTATTCCATATTATACGATAATACCGCATAGCCTCTTTCAATTGGTATCAGAGCAAGGCCTTCCTATAACCATAACACCGATATTAGACATATTGATAATATAGAAAATAACGCAAGTACAAGCACAACAACTGCCTATAGTTCTACATTTGCAGAAGGACAATCTACCCAAAGACCTCCTCTATTCAATGGACTAAACTATAACTATTGGGCTACAAGGTTGAGGATTTATATATAAGCAACAAGTTTCGAAGCCTGGAATGCTACTCAAGCATAGTTCGTTGTACCCACGACTAATAATCCTACATGGACACAAACTCAGAAGAATGAAGCTAGTGCAAATGCCAAAGCTATGAATATGTTATTTTGCTCTTTGGATAGAAATGAGTTCAATCGTGTTAGCATTTGTACTTCTGCACATCAGATATGGGATACACTTAGAACCATACACGAAGGCACAAACAAGGTCAAACAAACAAAGATTTCCATGCTTAAGAACCAGTTCCAAAATTTTAGAATGCGACGGAATGAATCTGACAATGACATGTACTCGAGATTTCAAGACATTCATCATGCCTTAATAGGATTAGGAGAAAAGTTTACGGATTTTGATATTGTATCTAAGGTCCTAAATTCACTCACTGATGAATGGGAGAAAAAAGTATTAGAAATCGAGGAAGCAAACGATCTGTCTACAATGAAACCAGAAGAATTAATTGGAAACCTTATGTCTTATGAAGTTAACATGCAAGCTAAGAAAGATCAAGCAGAGGAAAGAAAAAATGTGGCTTTTCACGCAGAAAAGGAAGAATCGGAGTCCGAAGATGAGGATCTAGCATTTATTGCCAAAAATTTCAAGAAATTCTTAAAGTATAGAAAAGGAAATAAAAACGGTTTCAAAAAGAATTTCTTGAACAAACCTTCATCCTCAAATATTGAATGCTTCAATTGTCACAAGAAAGGACACATGCACAAGGATTGTCCAGAACAAATGAAAGAAAATCAGAAAAGCTTCAACAACAAAAACAAGAAGGAAAAACCTAAAAAGAAGGCGTTTTCTGTAACATGGGACGATTCAGATTCTTCTTCATCCGAAAATGATAGTGATAGCGACAATGAACAAGCAAATGTGTGCTTCATGGCTCAAGAATCTGAGGTCCCACTTAAGAAAAGAAAATGGATTTTGGATAGTCGTTGCTTTGTTTGACAATTATATACTTCTACAAATTATTACTTCCTTTTTATCGATGACAAAGGGGGAGAAAATTCTATGTCACTAACTTTGTTTTGTAGGAAAGATAGTGCATACATTCAGGGGGGGAAAGATAATTACATCTATACAAACATAGGTGTTGTCATCAATCAAAAAGGGGGAGAATGTTGATACGCTATATTTTGATCAACGACAATATGCTTCAACAAAAAGGAAGAGATGTGCAAAGCTAAAGGAAGGACTATGAAGACCAAGGATATCATGAGTACTTATTATATATAGGTCTTAGTCTTAGTTTTATTGTTAAAATCTATCCTCAAGAAGCTTGCACAAACACAAGAACACATTTTATAAACTTAATATTTTAGTTAAGTGTTCACTGTGCAAAAACTACCAGTTCAGTCAACTGAATAGGAAATTTCAGTTGACTAAACCTGTTATAGAATTATAACATGCAACCAGTTCAGTCAACTGAACAGGAAATTTCAGTTGACTAAACCTGTTACAGAATTACAACATGCAACCAGTTCAGTCAATTGAACAGGAAATTTCAGTTGACTGAACCTGTTACACATACAAAAACATGCACAGTTTCAGTCGACTGAAACACTCTGCTCAGTCGACTGAATTTGTTCCTGAAAATTTTACTTCACATTTTCAGTTGACTGAAATCCCTGCTCAGTCGACTGAATTCAAACCTGCGAATTTTCACTGAATAGACACCTTCTTCCTCCCAAGGGTTGCAACCATTCTCCAATGGAAATGGAAGCATCTCTTGTCTGCAACTCTAGCCAACAAATGCATCTCTTCTACAATTATATATACATGGTTCTAACATCTTAAATTAACTGATTTTCTTATGTTTTAATCTCACTACTTTCTTGAACATATTCTCTAAAAAATTTCAAAGAAGTCTCCAATCTATTGCTTGAATCTCTGTTTTGTTTATAACATTCTTTCGATTCATAGCAATTCACATTTCCTAAATCTTCACAAACACATTGCATACTCTCGAGGATAAGATTATAGGAATATTGTACTACATTAGACTCATCAGTGTTGACAAGAACACAACAAGTCGAATATTGTTTTTAGTAATTGAGTTGAAGTCCTCTTCGGTAGTTGAGGCAAGAAATCCCGTTCGGTTGTTCGGGTAAGTTGTAAACCTATTCCTCCGGGTTAAGTGAGGGTTGTTAGTTAGTATTCCTAAGAGGAGCTTAGGGACTGGACGTAGGACAAGAGGTCTGAACCAGTATAAAGTCTTGGTGTCCACTTTACTTATTGCTTATTGTTATTTACCTATACCATTCCACTATTCCACGTTATACGATCCTACCGCATAGACTCTTTCAAGAAGCTCTGTTCTGCATTAGGAAATGCTTTTGAGATTTCATCCTTCTTTCATCAAAACCATCGCCATAAACTATAATCACTGTTTCAAGAACTTTAGCATTGGCTGCAATGAGTTTGACAAAATCCAAATGGGCCCGTCTTCCAGGATAATTACTTACTCTTACATTTTTTAAATGATGGTTGACACAGTTAATGTCAGGCATCAGGTGAACATGACCACCATAATCATCGTCAATAAGAAAAGCACCATCTATATCGCTAACCTCATAATATACGTAATCACTAAAGGAAGTGTTATCTTTTATACAGACTTCTAAAGTTTCTAAGCAGGGGAAACACAGTAGAAAGTGTGGAACTGATTTTAGCTCATAAGCACGATTAAAATAGATCACTGCAATGTCCAAGGATCGTAAGGAAGGAATGTGTGTGATTTCACCGCTTATCTTTATGAACCTGTGAATATAATCGATGTCAAATTGATAATTCCCTAATTGGAGCATCGACATCTCCATGTCAATACCGCTCAGAACCTTGACCTTGGGTGTATTTAAAATCGTCACTCTGGAATTACCCCGTAAGTCATCATACTTGAACGTCTCGAGATTTGGAGCATCTTTAATAGTAAGATCATGATAATCCCAGCAGCCAAAATAGAATTTCTGTAAGCTCTCAGATTCAATGAGAACATTTTTTACGCCATGATAATCAGGGTGAATTGCCAGCTCGATAATCCGCCTTGAAGAAAGCAAGTTAACCAAAAATTCATACTTGATTTCGTGCTTGATTAAAGACAACTTCCTTAAATTAGGAAAGATATCCTTGTGGGCTGGTAATCGAGTAGGCATTGAACCATACTGCAAGTGGACATTAACAAGGGAATCACATTCTAAAACAAAGCAAGGAAGGTCGAAGCGTCCGATGTCGATTAGGAGATCACGGATGCCTTTTAGGGTTAGGGCTTTTAGGAGATTCACTACGGTTTCATGGTATTTATACCAATCACGTAGTACGAAATGGCAGATATGAATGGATCCAGGGAGAGGGTTCAGATTCCTCCTCACTAAGATAATCCATGCAAGGGGATCCTTCTTCAGAAAGACAATACATGCAAGATTGCTTGACGATGGATTCATCAGAAATTTTGATTGGAGAACGGAGCCACATATTGCGCCATCGTTTAGAAAGAATGGATGTCCTTGCTGATTCTTCCACATAGAGATTGGAAAGGATATTGCAGATTATATCATCAGGAAGCGCACTGATTCGATCTTTTCCACTGTCTTGCTTGTTCATTTGAGAGATTTAGCAAAGTTAACCTACCCAAAAAGATGTAGAACTAGATTTGAATTAATTTTAGGGATTAACAGACAGATGTATCAAGAGCTTGAACAACTAAATTAACTTGTAACTTAAATGTCAAATGTACATATAAAGGTCCTTCTTTTAAGCATATAAGCGTCTAAAAAATTACACATGGATCAATGCTACACTGCTATCCAATCAAACAAGTAGGGTTTGGGAGAATTTTTTTAGCTCCCATGGATCAATGTTCAATGCCCAGACAAACTATTTTGAAAACAGAAGATATGAAACTGTCTCCACTTTTTTAAAACAAAAGACAACCACATTCTCTTAGTTGACCAAAATTACAAGTAATTCATACTATATCTGTTATACGTGTATCATCAAAGTGCGAATACATTGTCTAATTTAACTATATTCCTCAATAAATTTCCCTGTTTACTATATATCAATTACGTTTTGTATATCATGATAAACTGTATAGCAGAGCCATTGTGCAAGGTTTTCTGCTTTTAAATATACTAGTTCAACATGCAATTTGCATTAAAAAAAATTAAAATTAAAATTCAGACAGAAAGGAAGGTGTGCTTTTATTTGTTGTCCCCTGCAGTGTTGTGATTTTTTCAGTACCACGATGATGTTACAGTATCTGTCACTTTGAACTTTCCATCATTTTCAATGGCCCTAATATGACCTTTATTTGCTCTAGCCTATGCAAAATTATCAATCCCTACAAGGCTAAAGTAACTACATATATTTACAAAATGGTGATTGACAAATTGTGTAATTCTTTCAACATCTACTTACTTCATATACATTAACATATTGTATTAGGAGTACTTAGCTTGATTCCTACTTTAGATGATATTGTCATAGTCATCAATCATATTAAGCCAAAGAAAATAATGCTGCTGATATATGAACATTCCTAGTACCATAGACCAAATAAATTAATGTGATCGTGATTTTCGAGCATTTACACTGGCAATAGAAGTTACCTATCACGCAGTGCTAATTGCTATGTAATGCCAGCACTATATGTCATTATCAAAATTAGTTTTTTTTTCTTTTTGTTTCTTCTTTTTTTCTTAACAGTAAATAAATGGGGCTAGCTATAGGCTACACTTGGTGACAATTGAGTAGGCAATAATGCCCGTCGATACCATTTTCCAGTTTAAAACTTTATATACTTCACTGCATTAAGAAAGAGAGAAGTGAACAGGCATCACTCTATTTTCCCATACAACAAATAACAAATTTTACAGTCAGCGGCGGTGTTCGCTTATAGGCGTAGACACAGTGAAAGAACAAGGTTTCTTATGTGCAAGATTGATGATGGTATAGGTAGTAACTCTGAGCCCTCTCCGCTAAACGTGTACAAACTGGTTCCAGAAAAAATCAAACAAGCTTTGCTTATATTTTTGTACACAGTTCATGTTCATATAGCAATCATGATCCAAAATTCCTGTTGCACACCAAAATCGTAGGCATTCTGTCTGGTTTCAGCGTTAATCGGAACAGAATTTCCCCAAAAATTGGGTTTCGGGCGATGGCATTAAAAAAAAAGCGAATTTGCATAATTACCGGAGAAGGTAGATAGTCCAACAAAAGATTTGAAGAAGGAAGAGAGAAAGAGGCGGCAACCAATTAGGTTTTCTTTACGTTTTGTGGAGCAGGGCAGTAGTTTATATTGGCCGATGCTTAAGAGAGGTGTTACATGGTAGTCTATTTAACATACACCAGATGCAACTTCCCTCCTTAAAAGTCCAAAAGAAAATACGGCCAAATTGGTAGATGTCCATAAAGTTTTCTAAGTGATAAAAACGGCAGTCGGAATATAATCAAAACTTTGGAATTTTTGAAACTATGCGGAATAGTCAAAATTTCTGGATAGTTGAAACAGAACTGAAAAACTGATATGATGCAAAAATATTTGTATATAAAAATGGTAGACTAATCAACTTCATACTGTTACGAAAATCAAATAATACAATATGGCTATAAAAATAATTATCATTTTACATAACAAAATACGAATCTCATTTAACTATAAAGTCTCTAAAATGATGCTCTTCTTACTGATTCACGGTCTCTTTACAAGAAAAATATTAGTGCAATTTTTTCTCCTTTTATAAATGTGGGTATTATAAAAACTTTCCCATAAACATAAATGTGAATGTGTTGTTTTCCAAAAAATCAAGGAAAGTAATTTCACTTTGGAATAACAATTTTTTGTAAACATTAAGAGAGACCATTGTCGCCTAACAACAAAATGACTTTTTCACTGAAATCATTTGTAGTATTGTCCTTGAATTTAAAATACTATAAAAGAGATAAACATGTGTGGACATACTTCAATTATTTTACAGTATTTATCACAAGTCTTATTTGGTTAAATCTAATTCAAAATTAGCAATTCAAATTGCAAATATTAGTTTACAAAATTCAGTGTTTTTTTGTCTAGGTCAAATAAAATATAAATCATATATGAAAAGTAAATACTAGGTTATACATGAAACCAATATGTCGTGGCCTCTTAGGTTCTCAGCTTCTAAAAGTATTGATATTTACAAAATACATTAAAAAAAAGTTTCTGCAATTATATTTTACTAAACCTAACGGTTGATAATTATCCTTTTCATATGTTATAAAACCATCTGATGTTTTCTGTCAAAAATATTGTGTACCGAGTCTTTATATTTTACTAAAATGCATTTTTTATCATTTTGTTTTTAAAGTTAATTCATTGTAATCCTGTCTCGATAGTCATAGTAAGATGTGTGACTCAACATACGTAAGCATTAAGCCTGCATATTTTACATCTTGCTTAATGAATTTACATTGTAATATAGTAAACTATTAGCATTCCTTAATAAAAATGGGAATAGAAATAGAAAAAATCTCTAGTTTCTAAAATTATCTGAAATTAGTTTAGGTTTTCTCCTTTAGACAGAGTAGAAACCCTTCTCTCCTCTCAAGAAAATTCCCCTTCCATTCCAAAAAAATAAACAACTTAGATAGACCTCTAGATATAGACTATTTCTCTCATATCGGATATTCTACAAAACGAAGATTTATTGTTGATGAAGAAGGATTTCAGTTAGTGCGGAACCGAAATAGGGCTATCTATGGCCTCAAAAGAAATGCTTATGAGGAGCCACCTGCTTCTTCCAATAACAATAGAGGATATTTGGAGAAAAGGAGGATTCCAATGATCCCTAAATTCCAGTATGGTACAACCACAGAATGAGAATCAAAATCTAAAGGTAAAAGAAGCTCGGTTACCATCTCATTAACCAATACTCGAGGCTTAAATACTTGAAAGGATATATTTACAAAGGAGCAAGAAAATGAAAGTTTCAATTTGAATCTCTGCAAGTTAGTCCTACACCACATACAGCTAAATCTTTGCCTAAAACTCTATAAAGAAAATATGGTCAAATTGATAGATGTCCTTAAAATTTTCAAAAGTTACAAAATCCATAGTTGGAACTTAATCAAAACATCAAAAAATTTAATTGAAGCCATTGCCAGAGTAGGAAGGAGTGGTGGGTGGTGGTGGAGGAGGTGGGATGGAGGGCATAAAGGTAATTCAACATCGGTCGTTTCAAGTGTAAGGGAGGTGGGGAGGGAGGAGGACAAGATGGTGGGTTGTTTAATTTAGCGGGAAATGTGTCGAGGAACTACCAATTTCCAACCACACCCTCCAGAGAAGGGTTTGAATGGAGCTGGGCTGCCATTAGACTTCTGGCCTTTTGATATTTAATGAGAGTTAAGCTTTCCGAGATGGATATAATTTTTTCGAGGTTAGTAGTTTTGATGTCGTATTGTACAAATACCTTTGTGTTGCTGTCTATGTTGCTGCTTGATTTTCAGTTGCATTTGTTAGTATGTCAAAATATTATGTTATATCATTTAAATCTTTTGTTATGATGAATTATAAGTTTAAGGATTTTTAAGTGGTTGTTACTTGTGCGCCAACTATGAAAACCGTGATAAAATATTTGTTCTTTTTTCACTTACAGCGAGTGTTGGATTATTTAGGATGGTTTTTCCACCAGTTATGTCTTCATAATGTCCGACATTCAGACCAAAATACTTTCGTCGTACGGTCAAAATATGAAAGAAAAATAAAAGATTATACGGTATCAATCTTAATTTTTAAAATTATAGTCGTTCGTCGACATTCAGACCTAAATCTTTCATTTGAAGGTCAAATAATTTTCAGACTCGACGAATTCAAACCATATATGCAATATTATGTATTTATTCGAATCGTATGATTGGATTAAAATGAACAGACTGAAAAAAATTAGATTTCATACAAGTTTTATATATGCTATATTATGTATTTAGTCGAATCGTATGATTGGATTAAAATGAACAGACTGAAAAAAAATTAGACTTCATACAAGTTTTTTTCATAGAAGTGGTTCTACCAATATACACCGAGTGTTATATAACTCCTCGAAAATAATATATTTTGAGTTTAATTTTTTTCCTTTCGTTTTTTTTTCGATTCTACCCATATGGATCGGATAAATACATTATAAAGTATACATCGCATGAATTTCATCTCTTTTGAATATCGTATTGGGCTTTGAATGGAGGCTCTAGTCCGAATGTAGATGAACGATTATAAATTTAACCATGATCGGCATCTTAAATTTATTTACTCTCTTATCTTATTTTGGAAGTAGGTCCCAAATGCTTTGGATCATCATAAGATCAAAAAAAAAATCTTCCGAATATTTTATTTTTTATGAATTTACAAGTTTAAATAAATTTAAAAATTCATAATCAGTTACACAATGTTTAAAAAAATATTTAGATTCATAAACTTATTATGCATCATAAATTTCACCGAAGTTGCATAATAAATGGACTGAAAGTTTCATAGATTGATTGTTTAAGTTCAATTTTCAATAAAATTAAATATCGAATTACATAACAAAACATTATCGAAAATACTAATTTATTTAATCACAAACCGTCATAAACTTAAATAATTGAATAAAACAATATCTTCTTTTATGTTTAGAAATTAAATTAGTATTTTTGAAAAAAATTAAATTTCTATAATTAATAACTTATAATAATATGATAAATTGAATTACACAAATAGTCAGCAATCAAAAGCCGTTGAAAATGTCTTAACAGGGACGTTGGCAATCGTAGTAACTGTCTATTGCTATTTGAGCCATTTCTAATAGTGTATAAAAAGGCATTTTTATACGTATGTACACCGCACTTGAGTGTAAAAAACTTAGAACATGGATTATGTGTACAACTTCATCTTTGTAAATTAAAACTATGATTTAAATACCTTTTTGTATGCAAGTAGAAATGCCCACCTATGTGTGCTTTAACCACTATGGGAATTTTCAATTGATATATTGTTTGTCTTCCTTCGAGAAACAATATTATTTCAATGATGATTTTTATTTGTACATATTAGGTATTAAAACTTTGATGATGCCGTTTATGATTCATGTCTTTAAATTGACTTGAAGTTAAAGTGCGAACAGTTTTATCTAAAACATTCTAGAGATCTAGCTTCACTATTAAACTTTGAGAAATTATGTACCAAACTCACAACACATACTCAACAATTCATAGAGTATTACGTCCATCCTTGTCGAAAGGTTTATGGGGTCAATAAAAGGTTATCAGACCTTTTGACCTTGTCAAAAGGTTTATGAGGTCAATAAAAAGGTTAATCGAACCTTTCAACCTTGTCGAAAAGTTTATGAGGTCAATAAAAGGTTATCAGAACTTTTGACCTTGTCAAAAGATTTATAAGGCCATCCCAACCTTTCGACTAGATTGTCATATTAATAATTGCCTCTTGAAGCTATTCACATTCATATAACTTTCAACTCTATCACTCAATCAAGTCTCATCTTCCTTGGAGGTTGAAAGTAATCATTTATCAATACAATTTACCTCTTTTCGATCACGCCTTAAAGTTGTATTCAAAACCTTTCAACCTTATCGGAAAGGGATGCTTACTCTATTCCATATTTCTTTATTGCTTTCAACCTCTCGGGTCGACAATCCTTTCGTGGAATCCCTTCGAAAGGATTACTGATGCCATAAAGAGCTAATATAATGCGTCACAAAACCGTATCAGGGATCTGATATTGTATTTCACAAGTTGTATTTCCCTCTATGTAGTTGAAATCATAAAATTAAGGAAATAAAACTCATGAATATATCCAATGAAGGTTCTATGAATAGGCTTCTGGCATGAAGACTAGGTAGCATAAGGAAAATGAAATCATTTTGAGGAGATCCTATGGATTGGTACCGATCCATCAGATTGATGGATCGAGTTGTAGAACTTTGGATTTGTCTTGTCTTTGTCTTGCGATCTTGGTTGTACTTGGTTTCTGGACTTTACGGCTATCTCTCTGGGACTTCTACCACGATAGCTTTCGAGTTATATTCGTCAAGTCAATGTAGATACTGTCTGGTCAAAAGGTGGGATAACACTTGCCCTCCAAAGTACATCTTGTTGGAAACATGATGTGCTTTGAATCGAGACAAGTTGGGAGACTCCAATCCATGCTTCCAATAGCTGTTATTGTTTTCTCAAACCTTTTCGGTGAAGTGTTGTGTCTATAGTCATTTGTTACGATGCTTCGCTGACCTGAGACTATAAAAACCATAGTTTGCTCTCATGATTTGTTATACTGAGCTTAGTGATCTCAAACCAGTTTCTTTGTTGGATTTTTCAGGTTTGAATCTGGTTTTGTTCGATTCCATTTGTTGAATTTTGAGTATGTACATTGTGCTCTGATTTTCCATCATGCCCTTGTTCCATGTACACACTGTCTCCTGTGAAACACTAGATACATACATATACATATACATATGTATATATTTTTTATTCTTAAATGACGATTCGATCGGCACCAATCCATGGAAGATCGGTATCGATCCATGGCTTGAGAGATAGGTGATTTTGATGCCTACTTTCCTGGATCGTTGGCTATATATTTGAGCCACCTCTGATTTTCTCTTCACTTTATTTCTTGTAGTCGATACAAAAATTTGCTCTTCCATTAAAGTGCCTTGCTTTCAAACCGAACCGACGCCGTCTTTCACCAGAACGACTGCTGTCCTTCGAACCACCTTCTCCACCTCCAAACTCCAATCGCCACCTGCTTCGTGTCATTTAAACTCAAACCAGAGTCTCAAGCTCAATCCATCATTTTGACTTGATTTAGCATTCAAATTGCTTGTTTACTTGATCCATGACATCTCTAGGTAGGTGATGATGGAGATGGATAGAGTTGGAAGGCATCATGCGGGCAGCCGTGGCTTGGAATGAGGGACGAGATGAAGGAGGAGATCAAAATTTCCCCAAGGGGTTAGATCGATACCGATCCAACCCTTGGTGAATTTCGTGAACTTCAAGTTGTTTTGTGAACTTTGCCTTATGGACAAATGATTTGTGTTGAACTTTATCTCCTTGGTTTTAAAGCATTCCCAAAGCATGGTCGATAGCTTAATGTCCGTCGGGACGATCAGCCATGATGGTCACTTCGGATGAACTCCGGACTTTTAAATGAACTACTGTACAATATTGGAAATCAGCACTGCACAACACTACACAACACTGCACTAGGCTTTCACTTTAGCATGGGGCACCACTTTTAATCAATCTAACATCATTTATGTGTTGAGTTTTGATAGCAATTGGTTATAGACGTTCCGAGCATCTCTCTGCTTAAGCTGTAGGTCCATCAGCTGTCAGACATATCGAATCAGATACCATGTCAAGCTCAACTATGGTTCCACTTGCACAACAAAGCTCTGGTATGGCTTGTACCTCAACCAGAAAATCCACAAGAAGAAAATCCTATTCTGAAAGTTCCAGTAGAGCATGTAAAAGGCCCGGAAGTTGAACCGCCTCCTGACACTCTTAATGACGCAGTTATATTATATGATCCAGCTGATTCCTTCACTTCTATGATCGAGCAAGGATCTCTCAAGAGAATTTATCGAGAATTTGCGATAAACACGTTATCCCATTTTAGGACGTATTAGTTCTGACATGCCATCCGAGATCACATCATCCACCAGATTGGTATACAGCATATAGTAGGTATATGTGCTTGGCAGGAGACATCCCACCATTTAATAAGTTCATCCAATGAGTTCTACATATTATGAGATTAGCTCCTGCATTACTCCATCCAAACATTACACCAAAAAAACCAATTTGCCACGGTTCTGGTCAGTGGCTAAGTAATTTTTCCACGGCTTTGTGAGTGGTAAAACTTTTGCCACGGCAATTGATATTAGCCACGGCTCGGAGCCGTGGCTGAATGAAATTTTGCCACGGTTTAGAACCATGGCTAACTTTTATAATCATTAAAATTAGCCACGACTCTAAGCCGTGCTGAATGAACTGAAGCACAAACAATATAAGTTGTAATATATCACCAGTAAAATTAGCCACGGCTCTGTATAAAAGCTTCAGACTACACAAGCAAGCTAGAATCATGAATAGCTCTACAGAGAGATATAACAACCAGAAACATCAGCACATACATTACCAATAAACTGAAGTACATTAGCATTTTACAAAGATCAAGTCACAATACTTGCACATGAAATAACTTGTTTTGCAAAGACTAACGTATCTGTACTAGTTCAAAATACAAATTCATATTTCTCATCTCCTTAAATCCCGCAAGACGATAATACAACATAATGCAGACAGTAAAAACAATAAAAAGGACATGCTTTAATTCATTCTTCCACTGATGCTCGTCTCCCTTTCTTCATTATGTGTCCTGCAAGCATCAAATGCACAAATTAAAACTTATTATTATTTTTATTATTATATTATATATGTGTGCGCCCTTTAAAAAAAGTGTGTGTGAAGGACACACTTACAGGAAGTGGTCAAAAAACAGGATATTCGAACTGATTTCGGGTTCGAAAAACATATATACAATACGTAGCATATACTCAGTTGCATATTTTTCTGATATTTCAAGAGTTCTACTATTGTACTCTCCACTATATTTAATCATCTTGCAACTATTGCATTATTTTTATTTGAAATTTCATCTTTGCTGCCTACAAAGTTTGAACATAGCTAATTGTCACAGCAGATTTAATGCATCTTACAGCCCCTATTTATATCTATAGGCAGCAGTTATAATTTTCCATGCCTAGTTTCACCTTTCGCATTCGGACCATTCGCTACTACAATTTTCTATATCTCCAATAACAGTAAAAATTTACCCAAGTAATTCATTAAGTGTAGTTTTATTTTTATTCTTCAATGTTGTTGCTATTGAGAATATTAATTTGTTTGGGCAGAACTGATTATGACTTTATAAGCGCAGCTAGACTTTTGTTACATTCTGCAAAAATCACTAGTAACTTTAAAAAAAAAATTGATTAACACTGGAAAAGGAAATTGCATTTAGGCAAACAGACAACATTACCAGCAATCCCTTTTCTGAAGTCATTATTTGCTATAAATTGAAACTTTCAATTCTGATCTTTCTTGTGCAGACTTCCTCTGACTTCAACTATAATGGCAGCATCATTCTTTGTAGGACTAACTACAACATTGATTCTATTTTGCATAACATTATCGCCAATACTAAATGATTGTGTTTGATACTACTACAATTTCGACTTGACCTTTAATAACAGTTTCAAATATATTTTTCCTAGTTATGAAGTTTCTAAAACAAACTGTTACACAAACATAATCATAGCTTTGAGTCTTAAAAAATACTCCTTTTTAGTTGGGAAATATGATAGATGAATACAGCCACGATTTCGAATCTTAGTTTTGGCAAATATAACTTTTCTTTTTTCTTCTTGAAATTTGTTTATGTTTTTTCTCATTAACAATACATATATCTTTAGAGATATTCTTTTGGAAAATATATTCTTAATATCAGTACTACATCTTTTTAAAATATTCATTTTGCACTGTTTTGTTTTATGCTCATACATTTACTATTATACTTATTTAACTCCGTATTTTCATGTTCAATATGTTTTGTATAAAAAATTATGTTGTGCATAACCAAGATTTGCTTTTTTTTTTAAGATTCATTATTATGCTAAACTAGTGGCGTGTACATACATATGTGTGTTTTTAAAAAAGAAATTAAAAAAAAAACTTGCAGCAGCTTATCTTATAAATCTGTCACTTGAGCATAAATATTTAACTCTTTCTTTTCCTTCAGGAAAACCTTTTCATTTTCCAAGTTTAGGCCTAGCTCTTTTATTAATGGTTTCTTCTTATTTCTATGCTTGTCAGTTTTGTAGAAGATTAATAGAATTCAAGTTATTTGGCCAAATTGTGTTTGCTTGGGACGTTGACATGGAGCAAGTACCGAAGAGGCTTGTCAGTTTCATGTCATTTATCACCTATGATCGTTAACTTGGCAAAGTACGCAAGAGGCTACTGGACCTAACATGATGTCATTTATCACTAAATAAGGATCCTTAAACTGGCGTATATCTGTGCACTTTAAGCATGTAGCGGTTTTATTGTGGTAAAGATGCAAAAAACTAAAAACTATAACGGGGATATATTGGACAATAGCGAAGGTATAAAAATGTTTATTAAGAATAAAATTGAATCTCCAAAGACGATTTATTCTCATTCTCACATCATTTGTGTAGGAAAAATAAACATTGTTCACTTCTAGTGTAGGAACAAACTCTAAAAACCAAGAACAAAGAACTGAACCACGCATTTTTTGCATAAGATACAAATATTAATGTTTTGACTTCCAAGTTTAACAACATTCATACATTTTTCGCAAAACTTCTAAGTCTGTAATCATGGTATAATAAAAATATAAACTAAAGATCGATGGTAAAGTTTAAATTACATGCATATTCAGGTGCAAGATACCTAAAAGTTCAAGCCAATCTAGTGTCAACAGAATAACATTTTCCATCAGCTGTGAGTCTAACAAGTCCAAAATCAGCTACCTTAGCTTCTATATCATCTCCAAGTAAAATATTGGAGGGCTTCAAATCTCTAATCTCTATGAATGAAACTTTGATGTGCCAAATTATGCAAATATTCAACTCGTCTAGCCACATCTAATGCACTACTCAGTCGTTTTTCCACTCAAACCAAGACTATATATAGAGCTGGACTCTTCCAGCAGGCAGGCATTTTCATTTGGACCATGCTTAAAGAGAAGGATAGCACAAAATTACAAGGACAAACAAATGTATTAGAGAGAGTTGAAATTTGATTTGCAGAGAGATCTTGGAATTGTATAAATTATTTGTAAATGAAGTGATGATTTTATCATATCACAATTTCATACATTTTGAGATACACAGCATATTGCATTTATACAGACAATCATGGGCTGAAGTTTGATTTAGGCCCAAAGTGAGAAAAATAAAAAATATAGGGTACGGTGCGGTTTTGTGCGAATGAGATACCGCACTCGTATCTCATAAGATAAAATATGCTCCGAGGGTTACAGCCGCATTTCATATCCTTTTCACTCTCCCCCTCAAACCAAAATCTAGGGTTCGCTGCATGCGAACAAATCCTCTCTACTATGCGAATTTGAGAAGAATTAAGAACATGCTTGAGTTTGTTGCTTAATTGAGAGCAGAAGACTTGATCTTTGACTCTGAATCTTGATAACCTCTGTTCTCCCTCTTTTTTCGTGTGATTTCGGTTTGAGATCCTGGAGATAGAGACAGTTGAGTTTGATTTCTAGCTGAGGAATTGTATCTTGAGGGTTGATTGAGTGTAAAATTCTCTCCTTTCTTCAAAACGAGACTTTGACTTGGAATTCTGATCTTTGACACAGATTCATGAGAGCTCCTTTCTCCACAAGGACTTTGATATGAAGTTCTAGTGTTTGAGATGTGTTCGGTGGAGGTACGGTCTTGATCTGTATCATGATTGAGGACATCCTTCACCTTTAGATTTTCTCTGAGCCTTATGAAGTTCCCGACTGTCAAGGCCTTGGTAAGAACATCTGCTCTTTGGTAAGTTCCAGGTATGTGATTGACAAGTAATTGACCTTTAAGTATCTGTTTTCGAACAAAGTAGATGTCAATTTCTATATGCTTTGTTCTTGAGTGTAGAACTGGATTGGCAGACATGTATACTATACTTTTATTATCACACCACAGTACCGGTTTGATGTTAGATTTGATCTTTAGTTCACTAAGTAAAGATTGAATCCACATAATTTCTACTATTGCACTAGCCACACTTCTGTATTCAGCTTCAGTACTGGATCTAGATATAGTTGATTGTTTTTTTGAGCACCGTGAAACTGGATTATCTCCAATGTATATACAGTACCCAGAAACGAATTTACTGTCATCATGATCTGTTGCCCAATCAGCATCAGAGAACCCTATCACATTAAGATTTTTGCATGCCTTTAGAGATAAGCCATAAGTTGCAGTTCCTTTTAGATATCTTAATATCCTCTTTACAGCCTTCCAGTGCTCATTAAGAGGTTCCTACATAAATTGATACATTTTGTTAACACTAAATGATATATCAGGTCTAATTATGGTTGCATATTGCAATGCTCCCACAACACTTCTATATTACTTGACATTAAGTATTGGTTTTCCCTTGTGTTTTGAGAGTTGGTGATTACAAATCATAGGTGTTGGTTGAGGAGTGGCTTCTGCCATATTTGACTTGTATAATATTTCATTGATGTACTTTCCCTGGCTTAAAATAATTTTTGATTTTGATTTTTTGATAACTTCTATGTCTAAAAAGTAATTTAGATCTCCAAGATCTTTGACAGAGAACTGGTTGTCTAGATACTGGACAAGTTTATTGATTGCTGCTTCATCGTTGCCTGTAATGAGTAAGTCATCAACATAAATTAGAATATATATGATAGATTCTTTATTGATTCAAATGAATAAGAAGTTGTCTGATTTTGTGGGCTGATAACCCAATCTAATAAGTGTGGCTTTTAGTTTCTCAATCAGACCCTTGGGGCCTATTTAAGACCATATATTGCCTTGTTTAATTTGCACACATAATTCAACTTTTGATTGTAACCCTATGGCTGTTCCATGTAGATTTCCTCTTGTAATATTCCATTTAGAAATGCATTATTGACATCCAACTGTCTGATTTTCCACTGTTTATGTAGAGCAATAGTGAAAATTATTTTGATAGTAGTTGGCTTAACCATAGGAGAAAATGTTTCATTGAAATCAAATCCATATTGTTGAGTATATCCTTTGGCTACAAATATGGCCTTATATCTACTAATAGTTCCATCTGCATTTTTCTTTAACTTGTAAGTCCACTTGCAGCCAACAATGTTTTTGTTGTTTGGAGAGCTGACTAAGTCCCAGGTTATATTTTTGATAAGAGCATTATACTCTTCATCCATAGCTGCTTTCCAATTATTTTCATTTATAGCTTGTTCAAAGTTCTCTGATTCTTTTGTTGTTCTAACAGCGGTGTAGAGTTTTGGTTTAAATATACCACTCTTGGATCTTGTGATCATTGGATGGCCAACCTGTGTACACTCAGGATTTGTTTGATTAGCATTGCTTCTGTCTTGATTCATTTGAGTATCTATAGACTCATTACTAGTTTGTTGGCTTTGATTATTTGAGTAGGTAGGAGACTGATTGTGATAGCTAAATTCATCTACTGGTTCGTAGCTTGACTGATCTGGCATAGTAAGTTGTGAATCACTAGCACCTGCAGTCCTCTCAGTCTCCTTCTATTTCCAAATTTTGTAATATACAGGGAAATCAGGTATAGATATCCTTGGATTATATACCTTATTGGATGTTTTCATGTATGAGCTGTCAAAGGGAAATACATGTTCATTGAAAACTACATGTCTGCTAATAAAAAGATTTCCCTTATTTTCCAGACACTTATACCCTTTTTGATTGGTAGGATAACCTAAGAATGTACATGGTTTTGATTTGAAATCTAATTTATTGGTATTGTACTGTCTTAAGTGAGGAAAACATAGACATCTAAATGGTTTTAAAGCATGATAGTCAGGTTTGGTACCAAATAACTTTTCTATAGGACTTACACCTTTTAGCACTCTTGTTGGCAATCTATTAATTAAGTATACAGCTGTGTTGAAAGAATCTCGCCAAAAATTTAGTGGTAAGGATGCTTGTGCTATAAGTATAAGTCCTGACTCCACAATATGTCTATGTTTCCTTTCTATCAAACCATTTTGCTCGGATGTATAAGGACATGTAGTTCTATGAATTATCCCCTTACTATTAAAGAAATTAGTGAGAGGTTTGAATTCAGTGCCCCGATCAATTTGCATAATTTTGACATGAAGACTTGTCTATTTTTCAACTAAAGTTATGAAATGCAGTACTGCATTGCATGTTTCAGATTTAGTTTTCAAGAAATAAATCCAAGTATGTCTAGAATATGCATCAATAAAGGATATGTAAAACCTATAACCATAATCAGAACACACTGGAGCAGGACCCCAAATATCCGTAGCAACTAACTCAAGAGGATTAGAGTATACAGTAGTAGAATCATTAAAGGCGAATTTGTAACTTTTGCCCATCTGGCAATAAGCACACATATATGGAGCAGAAATATTTTCAAAAGGATTTTTATTTTAACCAAGTACTTGTTTGACAACAGTTGCATTAGGGTGCCCCAGTTTGTAATGCCACAGATCAAAAGTACTTTTATTCTCTTTTGTTTGAGTGACCTCAGATAGATTACAACCATTTTGATGATTTACTGTACTAATGGAGTTAACAAAATTGTATATGTAAAGTCCATTATAAGCATCATCCTGCAAAAGAGTTTCATTGGTTAAAATGTCTTTTACTAAACAATACTTAGGAAAAAATTCAAAGAAAACATTGTTATCTCTTGCAAATTGAGAAACACTAATGAGATTCTTTTTAATCTTTGGAACCTTAATAAATTATTTAGGAATAACTGCCTTGCACCTTTGATACAGGCTTTACCAGCATGAGTTATTCTAATGGACTCACCATTGCCCATGTAAATTGACTGTTTACCTTTATACTCTTTATTTCCAAGATTAAGATTGTCAATATTGCTTGTTAAAATGATTAGTTTCCCCAGAATCTGGATACTGTAACGACCCACAAATCCGTACCCCTTGAGTCAACACTATTCTACAACAATTAACTCAAGTTGCACAGAAATACGAACCATTTGGGTTTAAGAAGAAGAGGTAGAAGAAGAGAAAACAAAATCAACATCAGAATCTAACCATCGCAGTGGAATAAAATATAATAGATAGTAAATAATCTTTACTCAAAATCAAATATATCTGTTTACATACATTACATCATCAGAATACATCAGTCACAACTCAACATCAATATCATACAATGGGTACACAACAACTCAACACAGCGGAATACGTATATAAATATACAAGTACGAGAGTACGTTTCGTCATCCAGCTCGTCTCCTGAGCTCCACAGCATCATATCCTGTATCCTATAATACTCGGTCTGACCCGAGCATTACAGTTAAATAACACCCGAGTCAGTCTGGATTACCAGCGTGAGAAAATCACACCCAATTTATTATTAAAGTTTCAAAATTCCTTTGAAAATAAAAGCATCTCGTAAGACCACCCCACAAATAAACATGTCGGGTTTTTACCTTACGATAGCTAAAACAATTTTATAGAAATCCTCTGATATTATAATAGGGTCTATACACAAGTACTTATAAAATAGCCGAAATTGTTACATTATTAAATTCCAGCTACTAGCCACAAAAGTGGGTAATACAAACAAAACTCGTACAAGGCTCGTAGGGAGAATGGATTACCAACTAATGACTAGGCACTGGGGTACCACCTGTCACAGTACGAGGCCTAGATCACCGTACCGAGGATTACTCCCTTCATCCCCTGCAACACAAGGCCGGAACCATCCCTTACTGGACAGTCCCGAGTGAGATCACCCCGCGGTTGGGATCAGCAACCGCACCACTAAGCCGAAAAATAAAAAGGGACATCTAGACTGGAATGACCTCACCCTGCTTGGGTGCTACCCACCTAACCTTGCTGCATATCCCCTGATTTTCAGTCATTCCCATTTGATGAGGCTTGAGGCTAAGCGTTACCTTTAGAACGTTTCACTTAGAATGCCCATCGCCCACCTGACGATGTTTCGCAAGCATTCGTCCATACAAGTCCGTCCCGGGTTCGAACGGAACCGAAGGCACTATTCCTACTACATCCATTTTGAAAATATCATCAGGATTAGTAGCGACTAGCCCTTGCACTTCACTGCTCCATCTTCGACTCCGAACACGTTTTTCGCACGAAACGTACAAACCGGATCGAAGTGGTTTTCGAGAAATAAATCTCGATCCCGGTTTCTTCGAAACGATCAACGCATTTGTCCAATATTGATAGTCGGTTATTTAACTATCAATTAATATTCACAAACATCCATCAACCAATAAATAATTTCCCAAACTATTTATTAATCCCAAAATATCTTCCCGAGATATATATTTCCAATTTTCAACCCCTTTTGAAAACAGTTTCAAAACCCGTTTTCCCTTCCCAGGGTACATTCCCAATTATTATTTCCATTGGAACGCCAAGTACAAACACTTAAGTTTAAAATAATTTAAAAACATTTTTTTTATAAAATATACTTATAACTTTTAAAATTATAACTTAAATATTTTATTAAAATAAATATACTAACAAAATATTTTGTATAAGACAATTTATAAAATATAAACTAAATTTCCTCTTTTAAACTCAATACCAAGTTAATTTATATAGTTATTTCAATAATAGATTTAGAAAAATATACTTGCTTTAAAAATTTAGATTTAGAAATAATAAACTTTCCAAAACCTGCTTTTTAAAACGATCTTAAAAACTTTAAATATTTTTGAAAACCATACTTGGCTATCCAGGGAAATCCTCTTCTGTTTCCCATTTCTTAAAAATAAATCACTATTTATTTTTAAACAAATACCCATTCCTTTAATAAATTCTTACCTTGAATTAATAAAATATCCACCGACATTTTATTTCACTTTATAGCCCAGTCATAAAGTCCCAAAATCTCTCTTCACTTTAAATTTAAATTTCAACACCTAAATCAATTTTACAATTGATTTCCATTTACTTTACCATGAAATAAATTCTCTTACTTCATTTATTTCAAAATTTATTAACTTTAGATTTAATTTCCAATTTATGTTTTAAAATCTTTAAACTGAAAAATACCAAATTCAGATTCCTCAATTTCCTTTCTTTACCTTTAAATTTAATCCTTACATTTAAAATAATGACTTTTATTCACTTAAGTTCCAGAATTTATTATTCCTTTGTTAATTCAATTTCCTCATATTCCATAGTTTGTTAGAGTTTATAAATCACTCTATTTTATTTAATTTTCACTTCATTATTCAATTTATTCCAATTTACTAGAATTATTTACTTAAAATTTTACTCTTTTATTACCTTTCAAAAATCCAATTCCATAGATTTTGGTAACTCTTTAAACTGAGTTATTCCATCCAACCATACTATCCAATATTCCAGTTATCCATAAAACAATCACAGGATATCAAATATTCATCACATAGAATATTAAATAATCTAATAAATTTAAGGAATCCAGTTGGATCCCTCCAACCTGTTTCCCTGCATCCACAAATGTTAGCACAGCATTATTTACTAATTTCAGAATATATCATTCTATAGCACATCAATCAATCAATTTCAACCATTCAAACAATTATTTAAATTTAATCATTTAAATTTAAATTTAAACTGAGTGAGATTAACTCACCTTTGCCCTTTTAATTTGCCACCATATCCATCTCGACTTGTTTTATTTCAGATTTCAACCTTTGAATAAACATCATATGATTTTATCAATATTTGAACTTACTGAAAATAAATTCCATTTATAAATGTGATTTAAATTAATTTTTTAACTAATTTATTTTATTTTTCTTCCTTAAAACTACTTATTTCAAAAAAAATAACCTGTACACATTAAATTCAAATAATATAAATTTCCTTTAGACTATGATTTTAAATTTAACCCAACTCTTTTTAAAAATTACCTTAAGTATCTAATAAAACATGAATAAGCAAATTAAACAAGTAAATCTTTATGCAGATCATATATCCCTATTTATTATTATTATGCTTTAAACCTATCATAAATATAATTATATACATTTCCAAATTAAAACTTGACCTCACTGTAAAAAAAAAAAAATTCTTTTAAATCCTCTGTTAAAACCTTGCATATTTTTATGTGATAAACATTTTATTTTTCAAAAACTCACCTATATATATGCACAGTTTTCTCCTTTTCTTCTTTTTTTTTCCACTTACTGTATAAATAAATATATAAAAACTACATAAGGAAGATACCTTCCTTCAACGACAGGCATGGTAACACCGGCCCCAAGAGAAACGCGACCTCCCTCTCAGCCATCACGATGATAAACTCGATCGAATCTCACGGTACGAAGCAGCAAACGCTTCCACGATCACGGCAACTTCTGTCAAATCACGATTCCCCCAATAGTCGCACTCTCCCAGAAAAACCCTTAGAAGCCCTTCAACGAAAAACACCCACGCCTTGTCGAACAGCAACTACAAACGAGCGCCTCCACCTCCTGCTCGCGACGAACCGGCCCGATTTCGATTCAAACTTAAGTGAATAGATTCGGCGACACTCACGATGAGGACTGCCATTTTTTTTTTCTTCGTTCCTCTTTTTCGAACGCATGACTCGGTTGGCGAGATTAATATGAATGGAGAAAAATATAGATGTGGACGATGCGTCTTTACTTGAGAAGGAGGGAGACGCGATTTTTAGCATAAAGACTTCGGCCATTATTTTTATTTTCCTTCTGATCGAATTATGATTTGAGAAGATGGAAAGGAAAGAAAATGGGTACGAAGGAGACACAACGGAGGCAGGATGTACGTATTGTCGGCTAAGAGAAAACAATTATATTTAATTTAAATCCAAATTCAAAATGTCTCGATAAAATTTCCAACGCGTTTTTATAACGTACGCTCACACAATCACTCCAATTACTACGAAATTTGAAACCCAATAATAATTCGAAATTACGTATCCAATGGAGCTGGTTTCGTCAAATTCCGAGACTGCGCCTCGGAAGGCTATTTTTAAATTCAGTTTAAACTATATATTTTTAAAAACTGAACAAAACATCTTTAAATTTGATTCTATCACTTTTATTATCTTCAGTATTATCAATACGAATTTTACAAGCCTTCAAATTATTTTTAACTGGCTTAAAATTCCAGATTCAATAATTTACCCAATTCTGATAATTAAATTCAACAATTAATTATCAAATGAATACTGATATTTGAAATTAAATTTAATAATTAACCTTTGAATATTTAAAATAAATTAAATATTCTGATTTCAAATGCTTAAAATTCTGGATCGTCACATCCCTTCCCCCTTAAAAGAATTTCGTCCCCGAAATTACTAATTAGGAAGAATGATCCATAACCCATTAACTATTTCCTCAAACCAAACAATTTTTAACAACTTAGCAAACAAATCTTTTTATCGAAGACACTCTAACTCTATCCTAGCCTTTTAAACTTATCCATAACCCTTAAACCATATTACATACTTACTTATCAATTCAAATCTTAAATTTGAATTCAAATTTTAAATTATCAAAATTTTCTCAAAAATTTTCTAACTCTCTAAATTTTCGAAAAATTTCGCCAGCGTCTCCTTTGCGCGGCTAGCTCGGTACAACTACAAAATGGCTCTACGGCCTCCTAAATCTCAAAAGAAAACAAAAGCCAAGTGGCTAGATCAAAAACCCAATCAAATTTCATATAGAAATTTTAAACACATACCTTTTTGTCGGGCCATTTAAATTTTATCTTCTGAAATCAAACATCAATTTCCTTCTGCTTTTAAATCACCTGTATATCCTGTTATAACAATAATGTCCATCCACAACATTCAAAATCATTTTGCATTTCTTTTACAAAAGTTTCAACATTTGCTTTATTTAAGCCCGTACGATGCCCACATATTATTCGTACGTAATACCAAATCTGATCGCTCACTCGATCACACAATTTCACTTTCGAACTAGTATCGTCCACCCGACTTCCTAGTGCGGACTCAGATCTGGTTTCTTGATCAGAAACCGTCATTCTCCTTGCATAGTCATAACTATGATAGAGAATTTCCAGAATCAATCAACAATCCATATCCAGGTTCGCCGTCGAAAATCGAGTGAAAAATCCTAACTCGGATCGATATAACTATCTCGAAAATCTGTGCTCGAATTCTGGATCAATATAGCTATGCGAATAAATAATATATGTACACCTTACGTAATTAGCCCAATTTATTTTTAGCTACACCAATTCTCTTTTTATTCACATTCCCAACTATCACTTTAACTACTTTACTGGAGTACAATCTATTTTATGATTTAAGTTTTGGATTTTATTCATTACCATTGCAAACAATTTTATTTAGCTTATTTATTTTACTTCCAAATTTTATAAGTCTCAACTTATTTATATTCATATTTTCATTTATTTACAATCAACCACATTCACATTTTACCTTTTACACTTTACTTCGGAATTTTACATTGGATTTAGTCAAGTATATTTTTATTATCCCATAACCATTTTAAACAAGATTCCAGAGTTTAAACAATTTTCCAGAATTTCAAAATCTCTTTGAAATCAACAACATCTCAAAATACTTTGGAAAATTCAATTATCTTTTTGAATTTCAAAACCCAGCCCAGTTCGCAAACCACTTCCAATTTAAAACAATTTGGTAGCAATTTCTCTTCTAGAAACTCGAAAATTAACATCGATGATGCTGCAGTCATCATTGACGTTATTTTCCAGCGACCGAAAGAGAATTAGATGCTTTTATCTCTTTAAAGTCCCTTTCAAATATTTTTAAATTCCAAATCTCTCCATATTCAATCCCAATTCAAAATATTCCCGAAATAATACCACTATTATTTCTCCAAAACTTTGAAACCATTTTCAAATCCAAGGAATTTAAACTTTTCCCAAATTTCCAAATTTGAAATTCATCCCGATTTATTTCAACATTGCTCTGGAAATCTTAATTTATCTCACTTTATACATTTCATTTATAATCTATATTTTCAAATTCCATTTTGTTATATAGATTTATTCTTCAACTTTGGTTATAAGTTTCAATTTCTTATTCAATTTTTACACAATAGCGTTAATAATTTAATATTATCCTTCCTTAACAATCAAGCATCCAAATACTATAATAATTTCTGAAAATTATTTCTTTCATATACAAAAATAATTTGGGTAAAATTATTTCATTTACCCTATTTTAAAACAATACTGTGTCGAATTGTTCTATTCAAGTGTTTAGAGATCCCTATCAATAACGTTAATTACTCGTATTGACCAGAATCCATAAATTACTCAATAAACCAATCGACACAATATAAAACCATTTTATATTCACTAACAAATACGCGCTCATATCTATTAATACACTCAAACTCATTATAGAGTACTACGGACTCTACTTGAGTAATTCCCACCAAAGCCTAGGTTGTCGCCAACCTAAGCTCTGATACCAACTGTAACGACCCGCAAATCCGTACCCCTTGAGTCAACACTATTCTACAACAATTAACTCAAGTTGCACAGAAATACGAACCATTTGGGTTTAATAAGAAGAGGTAGAAGAAGAGAAAACAAAATCAACATCAGAATCTAACCATCGCAGCGGAATAAAATATAATAGATAGTAAATAATCTTTACTCAAAATCAAATATATATGTTTACATACATTACATCATCAGAATACATCAGTCACAACTCAACATCAATATCATACAATGGGTACACAACAACTCAACACAACGGAATACGTATATAAATATACAAGTACGAGAGTACGTTTCGTCATCCAGCTCGTCTCCTGAGCTCCACAGCATCATATCCTGTATCCTATAATACTCGGTCTGACCCGAGCATTACAGTTAAATAACACCCGAGTCAGTCTGGATTACCAGCGTGAGAAAATCACACCCAATTTATTATTAAAGTTTCAAAATTCCTTTGAAAACAAAAACATCTCGTAAGACCACGCCACAAATAAACATGTCGGGTTTTTACCTTACGATAGCTAAAACAATTTTATAGAAATCCTCTGATATTATAATAGGGTCTATACACAAGTACTTATAAAATAGCCGAAATTGTTACATTATTAAATTCCAGCTACTAGCCACAAAAGTGGGTAATACAAACAAAACTCGTACAAGGCTCGTAGGGAGAATGGATTACCAACTAATGACTAGGCACTGGGGTACCACCTGTCACAGTACGAGGCCTAGATCACCGTACCGAGGATTACTCCCTTCATCCCCTGCAACACAAGGCCGGAACCATCCCTTACTGGACAGTCCCGAGTGAGATCACCCCGCGGTTAGGATCAGCAACCGCACCACTAAGCCGAAAAATAAAAAGGGACATCTAGACTGGAATGACCTCACCCTGCTTGGGTGCTACCCACCTAACCTTGCTGCATATCCCCTGATTTTCAGTCATTCCCATTTGATGAGGCTTGAGGCTAAGCGTTACCTTTAGAATGTTTCACTTAGAATGCCCATCGCCCACCTGACGATGTTTCGCAAGCATTCGTCCATACAAGTCCGTCCCGGGTTCGAACGGAACCGAAGGCACTATTCCTACTACATCCATTTTGAAAATATCCTCAGGATTAGTAGCGACTAGCCCTTGCACTTCACTGCTCCATCTTCGACTCCGAACACGTTTTTCGCACGAAACGTACAAACCGGATCGAAGTGGTTTTCGAGAAATAAATCTCGATCCCGGTTTCTTCGAAACGATCAACGCATTTGTCCAATATTGATAGTCGGTTATTTAACTATCAATTAATATTCACAAACATCCATCAACCAATAAATAATTTCCCAAACTATTTATTAATCCCAAAATATCTTCCCGAGATATATATTTCCAATTTTCAACCCCTTTTGAAAACAGTTTCAAAACCCGTTTTCCCTTCCCAGGGTACATTCCCAATTATTATTTCCATTGGAACACCAAGTACAAACACTTAAGTTTAAAATAATTTAAAAACATTTTTTTTATAAAATATACTTATAACTTTTAAAATTATAACTTAAATATTTTATTAAAATAAATATACTAACAAAATATTTTGTATAAGACAATTTATAAAATATAAACTAAATTTCCTCTTTTAAACTCAATACCAAGTTACTTTATATAGTTATTTCAATAATAGATTTAGAAAAATATACTTGCTTTAAAATTTTAGATTTAGAAATAATAAACTTTCCAAAACCTGCTTTTTAAAACGATCTTAAAAACTTTAAATATTTCTGAAAACCATACTTGGCTATCCAGGGAAATCCTCTTCTGTTTCCCATTTCTTAAAAATAAATCACTATTTATTTTTAAACAAATACCTATTCCTTTAATAAATTCTTACCTTGAATTAATAAAATATCCACCGACATTTTATTTCACTTTATAGCCCAGTCATAAAGTCCCAAAATCTCTCTTCACTTTTAATTTAAATTTCAACACCTAAATCAATTTTACAATTGATTTCCATTTACTTTACCATGAAATAAATTCTCTTACTTCATTTATTTCAAAATTTATTAACTTTAGATTTAATTTCCAATTTATGTTTTAAAATCTTTAAACTGAAAAATACCAAATTCAGATTCCTCAATTTTCTTTCTTTACCTTTAAATTTAATCCTTACATTTAAAATAATGACTTTTATTCACTTAAGTTCCAGAATTTATTATTCCTTTGTTAATTCAATTTCCTCATATTCCATAATTTGTTAGAGTTTATAAATCACTCTATTTTATTTAATTTTCACTTCATTATTCAATTTATTCCAATTTACTAGAATTATTTACTTAAAATTTTACTCTTTTATTACCTTTCAAAAATCCAATTCCATAGATTTTGGTAACTCTTTAAACTGAGTTATTCCATCCAACCATACTATCCAATATTCCAGTTATCCATAAAACAATCACAGGATATCAAATATTCATCACATAGAATATTAAATAATCTAATAAATTTGAGGAATCCAGTTGGATCCCTCCAACCTGTTTCCCTGCATCCACAAATGTTAGCACAGCATTATTTACTAATTTCAGAATATATCATTCTATAGCACATCAATCAATCAATTTCAACCATTCAAACAATTATTTAAATTTAATCATTTAAATTTAAATTTAAACTGAGTGAGATTAACTCACCTTTGCCCTTTTAATTTGCCACCATATCCATCTCGACTTGTTTTATTTCAGATTTCAACCTTTGAATAAACATCATATGATTTTATCAATATTTGAACTTACTGAAAATAAATTCCATTTATAAATGTGATTTAAATTAATTTTTTAACTAATTTATTTTATTTTTCTTCCTTAAAACTACTTATTTCAAAAAAAATAACCTGTACACATTAAATTCAAATAATATAAATTTCCTTTAGACTATGATTTTAAATTTAACCCAACTCTTTTTATAAATTACCTTAAGTATCTAATAAAACATGAATAAGCAAATTAAACAAGTAAATCTTTATGCAGATCATATATCCCTATTTATTATTATTATGCTTTAAACCTAATATAAATATAATTATATACATTTCCAAATTAAAACTTGACCTCACTGTAAAAAAAAAAAAAATTCTTTTAAATCCTCTGTTAAAACCTTGCATATTTTTATGTGATAAACATTTTATTTTTCAAAAACTCACCTATATATATGCACAGTTTTCTCCTTTTCTTCTTTTTTTTCCACTTACTGTATAAATAAATATATAAAAACTACATAAGGAAGATACCTTCCTTCAACGATAGGCATGGTAACACCGGCCCCAAGAGAAACGCGACCTCCCTCTCAGCCATCGCGATGATAAACTCGATCGAATCTCACGGTACGAAGCAGCAAACGCTTCCACGATCACAGCAACTTCTGTCAAATCACGATTCCCCCAATAGTCGCACTCTCCCAGAAAAACCCTTGGAAGCCCTTCAACGAAAAACACCCACGCCTTGTCGAACAGCAACTACAAACGAGCGCCTCCACCTCGTGCTCGCGACGAACCGGCTCGATTTCGATTCAAACTTAAGTGAATAGATTCGGCGACACTCACGATGAGGACTGCCATTTTTTTTTCTTCGTTCCTCTTTTTCGAACGCATGACTCGGTTGGCGAGATTAATATGAATGGAGAAAAATGTAGATCTGGACGATGCGTCTTTACTTGAGAAGGAGGGAGACGCGATTTTTAGCATAAAGACTTCGGCCATTATTTTTATTTTCCTTCTGATCGAATTATGATTTGAGAAGATGGAAAGGAAAGAAAATGGGTACGAAGGAGACACAACGGAGGCAGGATGTACGTATTGTCGGCTAAGAGAAAACAATTATATTTAATTTAAATCCAAATTCAAAATGTCTCGATAAAATTTCCAACGCGTTTTTATAACGTACGCTCACACAATCACTCCAATTACTACGAAATTTGAAACCCAATAATAATTCGATATTACGGATCCAATGGAGCTAGTTTCGTCGAATTCCGAGACTGCGCCTCGGAAGGCTATTTTTAAATTCAGTTTAAACTATCTATTTTTTAAAAACTGAACAAAACATCTTTAAATTCGATTCTATCACTTTTATTATCTTCAGTATTATCAATACGAATTTTACAAGCCTTCAAATTATTTTTAACTGGCTTAAAATTCCAGATTCAATAATGTACCCAATTCTGATAATTAAATTCAACAATTAATTATCAAATGAATACTGATATTTGAAATTAAATTTAATAATTAACCTTTGAATATTTAAAATAAATTAAATATTCTGATTTCAAATGCTTAAAATTCTGGATCGTCACAGATACCATGCTTCATCTTGAATGTGTTTTGGTTTAGCAATCTGATTTCTGCGCATTTCTGACTGCCCATTTGAGTCGTGTTGAAATTGTGCTAGATTTGCACTTGGATTACCATTCCTCTGATTGTTAGCATTCTACCCTGACACATAGCTTAAGTTTAATCTGAAGTAGCATTTAGCAGCTGCGTGACCAACTTTTTCACAGATTTGACATCTTAATTTATTGTTGTTATTCCATCTTGATCTGCCTCTTCCTCTTGTAGGTTGAATGTTTCTTTGTTGATTATGTTCCGACTTGTTGCTGTACTTGGTTTTTCCTTTGTAATTTGAGGCATAATTGACTGACATATCTGATTCATTGGATTTCTTGTATTCAATTCTTCCTTCATGAGCAAGGAGAATTGAGTGCACATCCTCAATTGAGGGTGTTATCCTTTGTGATGATATGACAGCCACTACAGCTTCATACTCTTCACTTAAACCACTTAAGATGATTAAAACTTGTTCAGAGTTAGGAATCTTGTGACCTGCTGCTTCAAGAAGATCACATAATGTTTTAATCTTTGTTAGATACTCTCCCATGGTTAGATTATCCTTTCTGATGCTATGTAATTGTCTCTTATGATGCATAATTTTTGCAGAAGATTGAGAATTAAAAATTCTCTCTACTTTTGACCAGATTCCGTTGGCTGTCTTGCTTCCAATGACTTGTGGCAGTAGTTTAACACTTACAGATGATAGCAGCCATGAGTAAACTAAGCTATCTTGTCTCTAATGTCTTATGAATTCTTCATTACTGACTGTTTTATTTTCTTGATCAGTTATGAACCTGGGTGGATCGGTAATGGTGCTAAGAAGGAACTCTTCGGACCATAGCCTCTAATGGCAGTCTCCACTTGAACTTTCCATAGAAAATAGTTATCTTCTTCAAGATGTGCAGTGATCAGTTGATTCCGTGGACTTATCACAGTCATTATGAGACTTTTAGTGGCAGTCTGACATGAGCTAGATGAAGTACTTGATGTGGCAGAGCTATCGTTATCTCCTGCCATGATATCTTGAAAGAAATATGCTCAAGAAATGAAGCAGAAGTACTTACGGAGTCAGGAGAAATCCAGTTAGGAGAAAAGAAACAGTTTAGTTACAATCAGAATTCAAGTGATGAGACTTGACTAATGAGTTCTTGGCGAGGTAACAACTTTCTTTATGGTTTCTTGATGATTTTCTTGACTCTGATGATGAGTTTTCTGATGAACTTTGTCCTAATTTGCTTGAAATCTATTCGGTTGCAACAAAGATCTATGATCTTCAGGTATGGCAGTGACTTTTACTCAGATGATGAGAACTCTCTGATGAGTGGACTGAATATCAGATGATGATATTATATTTGATGATAATTCAGATCAAAGAAGCCAAATGAAATGTCGTTAGACGAGGATGGCTCCGATACCAAGTTGAAATTTGATTTGCAGAGAGATCTTGGAATTGTAGAAATTATTTGTAAATGAAGTGATGATTTTATTATTTCACAATTTCATACATTCTGAGATAAACAGCATATTGTATTTATACAGACAATCATGGGTGGCATGAAGTTTGATTTAGGCCCAAAGTGAGAAAAATAAAGAAAATAGGGTACGGTATAGTTTTGTATAAATGAGATACCGCACCCGTATCCCATAAGATAAAATATGCTCCAAGGGTTACAGCCGCATTTCATATTCTTTTCACTGAGAGATTGCATATATCTGATCAAAACAGAGAGCAGTGTACTAACATAATTTGAGAGAAGTGTCTAGTTCCAGTTATCAGCTTGATATATTTTCATCCTCCACGTAAACAGTACTTCCATAATTGCCAGTCGAGAATTTTAATGTTGTTTGAGTCTGAAATAAACATAAAAAATAACCATAGAGAAATAAATCACTAGTCTGAAACTAGGAGAAGTTAATTTTATGGTATCATTGTTAAGAGTGCAATTATACATAGTTCACTGGGAATTCTTATAATTCACTATACACACACACACACACACACATGCGTAATGCATTAATACAATACAAACATAAATATACAATAATAATAATTTGTATATAAACCATATTGACACTTTTAGGAAATCAATCTGCTTCCTTTTACATTGCTGAAATGCACCTCCTTGGTTTAAACCATTGAATTTTGATGTAATGGACCGGATTTTTGTGGGTGCATTTTTGCTTTGGTTTTAAACCCGAGCGGGTAATCAATAACCACATTCTTTTCTGTTTTTGAAGTTCCACCTGCTAAAATGTATGGTATTTTGAATTATTTACCATTTCTTTTTGTTAATTTTATTTATAAATACATACTTGTAACATTTCCATATGAATATCTTGGTGCAGAGGTATTCATTGTTTGGGAAGAACAGCATCTCTTCAAATGTTGTAAATGCATGGAACAAAACTGTTGATGCAACATTAGGGAATCTGGTTGCATATCTTAGCTCACGCAGATGGTAAGAGCATTAATAATCACTTTCCGGTTGTGTTGCCAACAGTCAACATTATTTTACCATGATACAATATTTTAATTTTATGTTTTCAGATGGCTGCGATGATATTATATAATGAATTGAATTATATGAGCAATTTTCCATGATTTTTGCTATTTGAATCGAACAAAAACTTCAATAAAGCTTATCCTTAACTCTTGAGATATCTGACAAAATATTAGACCTTTCAATGTTCTTTTTGTTAGGAAAACTTCTCAAAATTTATTTAATTGGGCTTATCCTTTTGTAGTATCCCCATCTGAAGACATCAAAAGCATGATGAAATCAATACTAGTTTTAGTACCACAATAAAGTAATTAGTTGCACACCATCATCGTGCGCGCGCACAGATAAATAATGTCTTTTCGTGATAAAAATTGCAAATGAGTGTTTGATATGAAATTGGGCCTCTTTTACATTTAAACTTGTACACACACACATATGGACAATTTATTAAGTAATTAGGAGCTAATGTGATCATCATGTCTATGTATTCATGTGTGTGGGGACACATACACATATATTTGCAAACAATAAAATTAGGAAAACATGAGATAATTATTTGTAATAAAATTTAAGTTTGTAAATTAAAGGATAGTTGTATATAAAGTGTATATATTTGCAAATAATAAAATTAGGAAAACATGAGATAATTTTCTCATAATTTTGATTAATGAAAATCAACAATCAAAGAATGAAAGATAAGAAGCTTCTTCATCCTAATATAATCCAAGTAAAATCTAACAAAGACGATCAGAATGAGTATGTCAAAAATATCATCTAAGATATCAATTTTAAGATTTGTTAGAAAGCTTGGAACAAAAATTGAATTTGTTGACTTTAGATGAAAACGTAGCAGTTTATGGTGGTATATTAAAGTAGTATGGATTCTAAAACAATAAATGTTCTTAGGAGGAACAGATTCAATTTTTTTGGTTAATAATTGTTATTGTAGTTCAAGATTCAAATAAACGACAATTATAATGGCATTTAAGCCAAACTTGATTGCGTTTGAAAACTACATGGAATTATATATATAGTAAGTTCTTTATTTCGTTTGTTGTTTTGTTGTACCGAGGACTTTATTGTTCACTCTTCCTATGACCGTCAAAGTCATAATTCCTAAAGTTGGGCATCCACCAAAAACCACTCCAAATATAAAATAAAAATCATAAAGATTTTTGGGCATGAGAATATCAGACAAGAAACCTAAATTGATTATAAAAGATGATGATAAGTAGGCTTGTGAGAAATCTGACCTACCATTATTAGTTAATGGTATAGGACAACGTTAAGAGTAGGCGTAGCTTCTTTAGTTTGTGCTCTAAACGCTGTTTTTCCATATTTATTTACCGTTGAATTATTGTTACTATTTGCTCGATTGTATCTTCCGTAGTCATTTTATAATAAAAACATACGTGTAAAGTGAAATAACTGCTTTTAAAAAAGATTAGCAATTTAAAAAATCAGATTAAGGAAATACAAAAGCTAGTTAAAACATACGTTTGGATTGAGATTTAGCTAAAAAAATCCTTGCCAACTAAAGTCAAAATATGCCAATTAGATTAATTCATGTGACCCTAAAGCAAAGACCATACTACACTATTTTGAGAAGGTTGGGAGGTAATGGTTGATTGAGACATAAACTGAAGAAGAAGAAAAGAATTGCACAAATTAACTAACAATAGTGTGAATAAGTTGTTATTATGAATTACCGAAGATTAAGCAGCACATGTTATTAATGAAGCCATGCATATTGGTAGATTTAGTTAAATTGATAACTCAAATACCTTAACCAACCATGAAAATTTATCAAAGCAAACTAATTGATAAAAGCTATATTGATGCAAAATATATCCAATAAATTAAGTAATAAGAAATATGTCAACCATGACAATGTATATTTAAACCACAAATATTTAAAATAAACGACAAGTCTTTTTAACCAAAGAAACATGACAAACATTATATTCTAAGCTATCCAATCAGTTGAGTCCTACTCCTAAACAAGGACAATTTTTCGATCAAGGCATCGGAAAAAAACAAAATATAGAAGCGGGCTTCAGCAAAAACTAATTGTCAAAATATGCCTTGTTTAGTTTTAACCTGCGCATTTATGGAATGCGCAAGTTATAAAAAAATTTTAAGTAGAGCTTGCGCAATACATAATGCGCAAGCATCAGTTTTAAGCTTGCGCACTTTTGGAATGTGCAAGCTCATTTTCGGACATCAAAACGATAGAGAGCCGAATCTGAGATTTATTTCTTCCCCTGTCTCAATTTTTAACAAAAAACCTCCCCATTCCCAACCTGAAACTCATTCTAAATCCAAATCTATTAACTCAAAAACATTGTTTTTGATCTATTCCTTCAATCAACACTAGATTAAGTATAAAAATATAAAATAGAAGCAAACTCTTCCTCTTCTTTGGTTAGAGATAATTATATTTTGATTGTAAATTGATTACTGCTTTAAAAATGATTGTTGTTGTTAATGGAAGAGGTAGTCATGATGATTTCGATGTCAACGTGCTTTAATTGTTGGTTTGTTTGTTGACAATGCAAAAGGATTTGAAGTATTCATATAGCCAAAATCCTAACTTTATATAAAAAAATTGTAGTCATAAACGTTTGTTGTTGTTTCTAGAATTGTCTCTCCCGAAAATAGAAATGTTCTCTATCTTCAAGAACACCATATGAGGCAAAGCGACACATTAATGGAGGTAAATGTTCGATACTGGTAAATGGGGGAATGCAAATATGAAGCACCAATTTTATTTTATTTTATACATTTCAGGGTGTTGAAACTGTGAAGATATGTGATCATTCAAGCAAGCTAAAGGAGATCGATTACAAAGATTCAAGATTGAAGTCGAATCTACGAATTTCCAGATTTTGGCAAGCTATGCAAATCGACTACATTCGGCTCGATCATTACCTTATTACCGCTTTATGCGATAGATGGAGGCTGGAAACAAATACGTTTCATATGAGAGTCGGGGAGATGCCAATGACTCTAGCGGATGTGCATTTCCTTTTCAGTCTTAAAGCAGACAGTCGTCCGGTATGTTTGCAAAATTTAGAAATCGATTACATTGAATTGGCTCATGACTTGCTTAGTATTTTTCCACCTAGAGAGGCGGTTAAGTCTAAAAGTGAATTATCAATGACTTTGTTTAAAAGTGAATTTTCTGAACCACTACCCGAAGGGGCGGCCGATTTAGATATACTTTGCCACACTCATACCGTGATATTGTATTTTTTGAGTTGTCGATTATTTTCCGATTATTCAAAAGGGAGATTAAGTTTGAAATTTTTACCTTTTTTTCGTGATTTGGCTAACTATGGTTATCATTCTTGGGGTAGTGCTGGAGTTCTGCAACATTGTTGCAACTATGGTCATGGTCGCATATTGCTATTAGACGACCATCTATTAGAATTCCTACCGACTTAGATTAGTATCTTTATTCGAGGCTAGGAGGAATTGTGCTAGAGTTGGCATGAGACGTCAAGAAATGTACAGTTTTACCATAATAAGTTGGATTTGTTGGCCAATGATGCGATTACATGGGAATCATATTCATTAGTGTATAAGTTTGGACATCCGAAAATTGAGTATGCGTTCGCCGGCTAAGAGCCGATTGCTTCTATTTTTAGACTTTGAGTTGTATGCACTCGATCGGGTTATGAGACAGTTTTCCTTTGATTATCAGCACATTCCCGATCATGTCGTCCCCCTTGACCATGAATCCACTAGCTTGATGGCATTTTTGGAGGAAAATATTGCTATTTGGCATTCAAGAATTGATCGTGCCGAACGAGCACGCAAGCCTCCGACACCTTTGAGCGAGTACGAGTATTGGTATTGGGGAATTACTCGTCGTTATATTCTTAAAAAATCAGCAAGGAAGTTGGTTGCGTACACTCCCCGTGCTCCTCTAGAACATAATGTGGTAAGTATTGTCATTTCAAAAAATTTATAGTTCAATTTTTATATCATATTAATGCATTGTTATGAGTCTTTTGACTTACGGTCTAGGTAAGCGGAATATACAGCGCTTTGGATGTGGTGGGCGAAATAGAAGGAAGTCATATGGAGCCGGACAAGGTCAAAAGCAAGTGCGTTGACCTACGACGAATACTTGACACGATTTTGGATCATCCTCATATTAAATCTTACTCCGCCGTCATGACAAAGAGCCCAGCTTGATTCCTGGCCTTTCAAACTTCTTTCAATCCATGCATTGGCATCTCGATTTACATCCTTCAATTGTTTTCGAAAATTATTATATTTTACGACCTCCGATGTCGTGGCACATGCGTATAATAAATTTTGTAGCTCATCCATACCAAACCCTGCTTTCTTGAAATTTTCTTTAGTATGACAGATAGAAAAGCGATGATGATGTTCAATTGGCCAAGCTTCTCTAAGCACACGTGGAATTCCTTTCATACGATCCGACATAAAGGTGATACGTCTAGCACGTACGGATGGAATATAATTACATATGCAACGAATAAACCAACTCCACGTTTGCTACGACTCTGTTTGTACAATAGCAAAAGCTAAAGGAAATAGCCCTTGATTTGCATCCATTCCAGTTGCTACTAGTAATGTACCTAAATACTTTCTGTATAAATGAGTGCCATCAATAGACAATACGGGTCGACAGTGGTCGAAGCTTTGAATAGAAGGTCTGAAAGCCCAAGAATCCTCATCAAAAATACCATGACCGTGAATAAGATCACATACGGTTCCGGGGTTGGTATGTTGTATGGCTCTAAGATATTTCGGCAATTCCGCCTATGATGATTCCCAATCGCCATAAATCATTGCAACAGCTTTCTACAGTCCTTACTAGGCTCGAAAATAACTCACTTTAAAATGAAACATGTTGGACATTGTCTCTTGAACAGTTCTTGCAGTCATGTTTGTTTCACCTTTAATCAATGAAAGTATTTTGCTGCATATAAACTTAGCAAATGCATGTCGATGGTTTGAGTTGATGGTTGCATTTAAACAAGTGCGATCGCCGCCATATAGTTATTTTCCACCAATTTGAATTTTTTCTTACCGAAAGGCTTGCATGAACTCGCCAAGGGAACGTTTCTTCCACATCACAGTGGATCGTGTGTTGATTTGCATGCGATTTCAGAACTTGAAACGAAACTGAACATTTAATTTCCCATTCACATAACTGTTCAACAAGTTTCTGCTTACTTTCAAAAATAAACACAACTCGCAGACCTTTCTCCACACATTCTCTTCCAAAAAAAGTCACGTCTAGTTGACAATTTTCCATTATTGATTTCACCATCATTGATGCCGTGTATAAATCATCGGCTAGAGCCTCTTCATATGTGATTTGTTCTTCTTCGGCATTTACATCATCATCCTCTTCAATGTCTGCATATATGATTGCATCATTGTTAACTTCCATTTGATGTATCCAAGTTCTATCCTCATCATCCGCACAAGCAACTTCCATGTCATCCAATTGCCCACAAATCTCGTGTGGAGTATCAACATGATAATCGGCACCATCATCATCACAATAAGTAAATGCATCTTTGACACTAGAAATACAAAAAACAAAGGTCATATATTTTGCATTAACGTAGGTCAAAATACAAGTACCAACGTATAATAGTACTCACTTTTCAAACGCTTGCGACTGATTTGGATTTATAGCGTTCTGCATCATATTTTGTTCCTGACTACAAGAGACTCCAGCCATTCCGCTGTAGCTATGAAGTAAGTTTGTAAACTCTCCACCTTGATGGCTTGAAAGATACGATGGATATGCCAACCATTGTGTTTCTTGTAATTGTGTGGTGTACATATACTCATCCCCAGAGATTACTTGCTCTTGTGTTTCAACCACATTTTCATATTCCACTCTCACTACGTAGATTTCTATAACTCTCATTCCAACTGAAAAGGTGAAGTTCAAATCATCGTCCTCTTCCAAATCAATAACAAATGCATCATCATCCCAAACCTATTTGACCACCAATTTTAAATCATATATCACAGGATTTTCTTTTGTCACTTCATATACCCTTTGTCTAAGCTCTTTGAAACTACAATGATTTTTTATTGTCGATCCTTTTAGCTTTCAGCCCACATATCCAGATTTATCTTCATCATCAACCAACAATTCGCCATCAAAGTAAAATATAGTCGGAACCTTTGACATTATCTACAAAATAAGTTCCATTACCACAGTCATAGTTTTTGTTCATTGACATAACTATAAACATCAATTTGATGAATTATTACATATTTTTCTAAGTAGATTTTGCTTCTGTAGGCAATCATGAACCAAAAGCAGTCAACGCAATCTTTAAAAAAAACCTAAACAAGCAAATCAGTATAATAACGTAACCAATATATTTCAAATGCATTTCAACAACATAATAAACTATGTACCTTGCACATGTTACGGGTTACAACAAATAGAAACATTTTCGCAACAACATATTACAAATACAATGGTTCAACATAAAATCCAAATATGACAACTTAACCAAGTCCCAAACATCTACCACATTCTAGGTCTTCCACTGTTTGTCCTTTGTTCTTCATTCACACTTTTCAAACGACTTATTTCGGCTTGCAGTTCGTGGGCATACTCAAGATCCCTTTCACATAGGGGTTGATCAATCCATTTAAAATAATTGCAATAATCATTTTCACGAGGATTCAATCTATTTTCGCTGTACAAACTACACCAAAAAAATCTTCGTCCAACATTCTTTTCCTTTCTGCAAACAACCACTACACAAATATCTCCGCAATAACAGTATGGAAATGGTCATGTCCCCTTGGCATGGATGGACCAATAGGATGTATAGGCGTCAGCAAATTTCCGTCAACTGTATGTTGATGACCGGGCATTTCCACAGAAACAACTTCACGTAAATGAGCGTGCAAGATCAATGATCCTAAATGGAATTTACATGGTACTGGTTCAAACTGTGTTTCCAAAATATGATCGACGTCAAAGTCAATATGACTTGAACTTGCAACTCCGATTTTCTCTTCAACCTCATCAAAATGTTTCATCAATGTATCATTGTCTATCTTCAATCATTAATGTCTACTATCATAATAAATAATGAACAATTAAGGTGTAAATTAGGGATTTCAATTTACTTCTACTTAAATTGGGTTTCCTAGTTTGTTAAACACTAAAACTAATTCAACAACAACACCATTGTCTAATAATTAACACTACTACCATCAATAACTCTTCATTTTCAACAACATCAACAATAGCAAAATTACATCTTAATTTTCAAAAACATTAATTATTACCTTTGTTTTATAACGATGAAGAAGATGATTCCATATATATTTTAGCAATTATTCGGTTAATAAGGTGATTGTGGATTTGGATATGGAAGAAAAATGGGTTTGGATTGGAAAATGGGGAGGGTTTGGGGAAGAAAGTAGAAATATTGATAAATGAACTCAATTCTGTGCTCTCTATCTATTTGATGCTCAAAAATAAGCTTGCACACTCCATAAATGTGCAAGCATTAAAATATAATTTGCGCATTAATGGAACGCGCAAGGTATAGTTAAAAAATTTAACACTTGCGCACTTCATATTTGCGCAAGTTCAAACCAAAACGAGGCCTAGTTTACTAGTTAGTTTTTTCTGAAGCTTAAAACCATAATATGATATTTGCTGAAGCCTAATGGCAAAAATTGTCCTCTAAACAATCAATATCCTAATTAATTAAATTTACAATGAAATATAAATAGGTCTAATAATAGAGACACCTTACTCAATATAATTAGTGTTCCTTATCACCACAAGTCCAGTATATAGTTGTTCGCCAAGAAGAAGACTCGTTTGGATCGTCATGAAGGAGTTAAAAGCTTTTGAATTTCGATAATGGTAATATGGTCTTCCCAACATTTGCTAAAAATAAACTAAATCTAAGGAACATAACTTAGTAATCTTGCCAAATACTTCATTCGCAAAAATAACAAGTAATAAACTACCCCAAATTTCAATCAAAATGCACGAAGCTTCCTCTTCTATCTTCATTCCACTATTCTTAACCTCGTTCACCAGCTAAGCACAAAATTTGTTCCTTGTTATGCAGAACAAAGTATGTAAACTCATTTTATATACTTATATTCTCGATTTAATTCTAGAGTTATATTAGAATCCTAGCTTAGAGACTGAAAACACTAAAAATCAAAGTATGGAATTTTAGATAAGGGTTTACTTAGCTTTCACGTAGAGGACTTAAGGTATTGCAATCGTTGTAGGTTGAGTTTGCCATACTCTAATTCTGCCATAGCAGCAGTTCAAGCAGCCATATTCTAAGCAGAACATGAGGTTATCATGAACAAAATCATTACAAGAATTCAAGAACAGGATCCTCTATGGTTCACAAGAGATGCTCAAATCTTGAGTTAAAAAGCGATACGGGTGTGAACATATTTCAGAAATTGATTTAGGGCATGCGTGTGGGAAAATTTTGGAATGGGGGCGCTGTTTTGAGAACAGTACATATTGTTATTTGAGTTGTATACGTACACCTGGAGGGTAAAAAAATGAGTGTAACTTTGCAACAATCGAAAGCCGTTGCAAAATTGCCACGGTCCATAACCGTTGTAATTTATTTTACCACGGCTCTAGACAGTGGTAAAATTGCCACGGCTCAAGACCGTGGTTAATTTTTCGAATGGGCGTGGCAAAATAGATAGTATGGTGTAGTGAAACAATTATGGCTTCCTTCGTAGTATGTTCATTATATTTGCTCGCCAGTTTGACCAGGTCTCTAGCATCAAGAGATCTGACATCTGTTCAGTTTCAAGCACCGTAAGGGAAATCCCTCCTTCATCTTCTAAGAGCCATCCAGGGTTTGTCGAATTAAAGTTAGCAGTTAGCATAAATTAAGCTATTTCAAGGAAGAATTCTTTTTTATTCGTTATCCTCATGATTTTGCACAACGATGACAGTCTACCTATAAATTATGTTTCTATCCTTTTCGAATAACTTCAGGTCCACTTTTCTGCTATTGATCAATGTCATTTTTGCACTTTGTAGATGTACTGCATAGACCTACTAATGCAACTTTGACAGAGACTATCCAATGGATTCATTTAATCCAAGAGGAAGAGAGAGAGGCCAAGACGTTGCTCAGCGATGAGAATCTGCGTGCCTACAACCTGTTAGATTTTGATCGTAGTGTTGGTGTTGCTCCAAAAATCACCAACGGCAATGAGGATGATTCTTCATCCGAAGATGATGGAGACCACTGGGTCGTGCCCCCAATTTAAAGTCCAGTGATCGAGACTGGCCACGTTCAAGAGCACATTAATGAGGGTGAAATCAGAGGTGAGGGTTAAGGAGTAGGAGAACATAGTAAAGAAGGGGAAAGCGACAATGATGAGCAACCTCTTCATAGAAGAAGTCATAAGATCAGACTTTCCAAGAAAAAGACTCGGATTCCGCCTTCGCTGTCTACTTTTGTATTTACGACTCCCATATTGACTTCCAAAGACATGTATGGTAGTTTAGGGCCAATTTTGGATGGGATCCCTTCTTTTCGCCAATATAAGCCTTAGGGATGTTGGATCTCTACCTCGTTTCGTCGAAGATGTGCCTTAAACTAAAGCAGGGAAGATTACCAATGTCAGCAAAATTAAGACTCACGGTTCATTGGGGGGACACTAGAACACATGCACCCACATGCGCGCATGCTGCACTTTAATATGCTTGTTTTGTGTTTTTAACTCAGTCAAGGCAAACCATCCTTGTTTCATTTGCAGACTCGATGGATTGACGTGGACTGTATAACGACATCCAAGATCAAATGGTGTATCAACCGAGGGACAAACCAAACGCGTGACCTAACAAGTTTAGCCACGACTCTAATTCTAGCCGGTGTTCAAGTCATGACCGTGGAAATAAAAAGAAAGATTATAGGACACATGACATGTCGTCAAGGCTTTATTTTAGGTCCAATATAAAGCTCCCTATTGAGAAGCCAGTAGAATAATCTGTTGTAGAAGAAGATCTGTCGATCGCTTCGAACCCTCAGATAGCTGAGTTACAACGTCGCTTTCTAAAGCTTAACTTTAAAGTTTGCAAGTTCGTTCTGAACTTAAAAAATATTCCTATGCATTTCCAGATCGAGGTAGTTGCTTATGTCAACGACGACTATGATCAGCATTTCATTTGGAGGAGCCTAGCTGAGATGATCTCAGAATACAACGAAGTTTTAGAGGCCAATTTCGTAGGGATGAAACTTACAATGAACCAACATGACGAGGCTATCACTCATCTGGACAAGGAGGTTAGCGAGCTAAAGAAGGCTAAGGAAGATACTGATTAGAAAAAGACATAAATGCAACGATTGAGCAAGAAAGAAAAAATCACTTAAATCAATTTGAAGTTGTTCATCATAAGAATCATGAGCTGGCCGAAGAAGTGAAAGAGCTGAAGGCATGACTCGAAAAAGAAAATAAAGAAAACGATGAAGCTCTATAGACTGCTAATAACTATTGCAAAGAATTACTCGGCGCTCGAAAAGAATGAGATGATGCATTAGAGAAGGCCAAGCATGTTGATGAATTGGTGACCACTGCTGAGAGAAAGACTAATGAATTAGTGGCAGCCGCAGGGAGGTGGATTAAGGATAGCTTTGATCCTCTTATCACCAATTACAACACCAACATCCTCAAGTTCTGAGACTTGGAGTGGCTTGGCATAATTTGTCCCTATGCCCTAGCGATGGCATGGAAGAAGATTGTGCGAGATGAGCGAGAACATTCTGAAGGAGGGAAAAGTGGATTTAGTAGAGCTAGAGAAAGATATCCTAAGTATAAAGGAAATCAAAGCGCTCGGAGCCGATGAGCTCATTTCACACCTAGGGTTGGCTGCTATCATTCAAAAGATCAAGCCAAAGGCTCTTGCACTACTCCTTAGGATATTGTTATAGGCATCAGTTTTGGGCCTCTAGCTACTTCGATCACTCCATCAAATCCTAGGTATAATCCGAATGCACCGCAACTTCACAAGCCCAACATGCTATCTCCAATTCAGGAGCGAAATTCGAATTGTACACCTAGCCATATTAATCTGGTAGAGGCATATCGTTGACATCACCTATATTTGAGAGAGCATACATGATGCCAGTCGACGTTACTAATATCTCATTTCATCCTTTTCAAATTTTTGGCTAGCCCATGATCTTGAGTCTTCTCCATGAGAGCTCCCGACATAGACCATAAGCAATGACGACTGATTCAATGGTCGTGACTATCTCCAGGATGATTCCAAGCATCCTTGTCAGCGAGGCTCCTAATTCGAATGCGCAAATGATCGACATGTTATAAGAGAAAGGACTTGGTGACTTCCAAGAAACACATGTAGATGACGATGTTGAGATCACCGAAATGCTCAATCTTGGACAGGGGCTCTTGATGAGCGAACTTGTTGAATAACATCTCAAGACAGTCGTGGGGATCAAACAAGAGATGTTGGATCTTCCTCCCCCATTATCCATTGCTTTACTTGGCAAAACCATCTTTGCTCTGATCATGATGCCTATGGCAGGCAGCACTAAGAACGTGCACGTTACTCAAAACATTCCAAGCACTCTAAGTACGTAGAGCGCTACCTATAGCTCACCTTCACAGGGTAAAGGAAGAAGAGGAAGGATAAGGAAGCAACCAGACTCTGGATGTTGATCAAAGTTCGCAGTTGAGATCCCGCCTATCTCTGGGTGTAGACTTTTTGTCTTGCCTACTCTAGGCAAAGTGTGGATGCTTTGCCAAACTCTGGGCACATGCAGTAGAGGTGAACTATCTCATTCAGCCTTTGAATATTTATACTCCTACACCCAAGTCATGGGTTAGAGGAGTTGTTCGACATCTATCTTCGGATGCCAAGTGTGGTTGAGCCTCTTGCGTCCGATCATGGACTCCATAAGCTTAGTCGGCACCTATCTCTAGGTACCTACAAACCTGCACTTTGCACATACAAATTTATTTAAGTATAACACTGTTCACAATGTTAAGTCAAGCACAGATAGATTTATAAGCTCCAGAAGTCATTCCTTTTATTAAACATTAGAAACGATAGATTCTTTCTAATTATAGGAGAAATATGTACAAATTTACATTCAAGTGAAATAACGTCGCAAGTGTTCACTATTCTACGTCTACGGGAGTGAGATCCTGTCTACCACTTCCAGCTTGAATGTGTCATCTCCTAGCTTATGTTCAATTGCATACGGACCTTCCCAAGTTAGGCCTAGGTTCCCAGGGCTAGCGAATATTCGTTTTGGAATGAGGTCGCCAATGTCAAAGGTTTGAGACCTAACCTAGGTATTACAGCATACGGAGACTCGGTTACGATGTGCAGCTACTCTCAACTCAGCTTAATCGTGCTTCTCATCGATCATATCGAGAGACTCCAGTAGGAGTTCCTCATTTGTTCATGGATTATAGTGAGTCACTTGATGACAAGGCACTTTAATTTCAACCAGGATCATAGCCTTAAATCCATAAGTTAGGGTGAATAGAGAATAACCACTCGCTAAAACATGAGTCGTTTGATAAGCCCAAAGTGCTAATGGAAGTTCATCGCCCACTTGCCTTTATCCTTCTCCAACCACTTCTTAAGAATGGACTTGATAATCTTATTCACCACTTCAACCTGTCCATTCGCTTGGGGGTACACTACCACATCAAACCTGTTCTTGATGCATTGCCTGCGACTAAAATCTTTGAATTTGGCACCATTGAAGTGGGTCTTGTTATTGGAAATAATCGTTTGTTGAACCCCAAAACAAAAGATGATGTTTATAACTACGATGTTGATTGCATTCTTTTCAGTGATTGTGGCTAATGGCTCCGGTTCAGCCCATTTGGTGAAGTAATCAATTGCGATAATGGCATACTTCGCACCACCTATGGATATTGGCAACACACCAATGATATCAGTTCCTCAGACCATAAATAGCTAGGGACTGACTATTTAAGTGATCTTTGTTGATGGGGCCTTAGTATCTTGGCGAATCTTTGGCACCTGCCATACTTTCTAGTGTAACCAGCTGCGTCTTGGTTGACAATTGACTAGAAATAACCATAGCGAAGGATCTTCTTTGATAGGGTTTACCCCCTAGTGTGGTCACCACATGCCCTTTCATGAACTTCTTTCAAGACTCGCTTGGCTTCATCGTCGATGCCATACCGAAGCAAAGGGACTGAGAATCCTTTTATGTAGAATACTCCTTCTTACATGATGAGTCTTATAGCTTTACAAAGGAGTTGTAGTCATTCGTTCTTCCTATCCAGAAGGATTCCTCTTTGTAGATGGTTCTTTGTTGGAGTCATCCACAACTCCTTCGCATGTTTTGCCTCCAAGATTCAATCGACATCCATCCGTTCGATGCTTGGAGCTGATTGTACTTCCACCGTAAATAGACCCATGAGCTATGCATCTTTGGAACTGGCCGACTTAGCCAGTGAATTGGCCTTTGCATTCTTCTCTTTGGGAATATGCATTATAGTGTAATATTCAATATCATTGAACAACTCATGGTCTCGATTTAGATAAGGAGTTAGCCTCGCTCCTTTTTCCCAAAACTCTTTCCGCAATTCACATACACCCGTTGGGAATTGCAGAAAATATGTAAAGTATTTACTCCTAGTTCCTTGTCAATCTTGAGTCATGCAATCAAGGCCTCGTATTCTACTTCATTATTCATTACGAGAAAACCTAGTTTTAGGACATTATAGATCGGATGTTCTTTGGGAGTCACCAGAACGACTCTAGCACCAGAACATTGTTCATTGGATGCACCATCTGTGTACATCTTCCATCTATCGTTTTTCTCTCCACTACTCTCCTAAGTGTCATCTTGCACAGTGTATTCAGCAATAAAATCTACCAATTCTTCTCCCTGGATCGCTCTCCTAGGGTGATTGGTTATGTCATACTAGCTTTATTCAATGTTTTATTTCAACAGTATTCCAGAAGTCTTAGGTAGTTGCAAGACCTATCCCAAAGGCTGGTCAGTAAGAACTTTGATTGGATGAGCCTAAAAGTAAGGGCGGAACTTCCGTGAAGCGATCAATAGGCAGCATGTGAACTTTTCCAGCTTCAGGTAGTTTATTTTTGCTCATGTCAACCATTTACTGATGTAGTACACTGGTCACTGGATTCAGGACTCTTCACGTACGAGTGCGGGGCTCAAAGCATGCACTGACATTGCCACTGTCGTATAAATAAACAAGTCCTCATCATCCAATGGCTTCGATAGAACAGGAGGTCTCTTTAAGTGATCCACTAGAGTCTGGAATGCATCTATACATTCCCGCATCCAAGAAAAATTCCTCTTCTCTTTATTAGTTACATCGAAGAAAGGGATGCATGTTTTAATGGCTTTGGAAATAAATCAACTCTGTGCGGTGACCATCCGATTCAAGCTTTGAATGTTTATGATCATTTCCAGGGATTGGATGTTCGTTGATGCTTCAATCTTCTCCATATTAGCTTTGATTCCATGGGTGTTTATGATGAAGCCTAAGAATTTTCTCGATGTAGCACCGAATAATAATTTCAAAGGGTTAAGTTGTATCTCATATTTTTGAAGAACACTGAACATCTCCACTAGATTATCGACATGGTTCCCCAATCACCTTGACTTCATGAGCATGCCATCCATATAAACTTCCATTGAGCACGTAATCTGATCTTTAAACATTTTGCTGACCAACCACTACTATGTCGCTCTGGCGTTCTTTAGTCCAAAGGGCATAACAAGATATCAGTAGAGTCCCAGATTAGTAATGAAGCTGGTGTGTTCCAACTCTGGTACATGCATGGGTATTTTATTGTATCCAGAATTTGCATTCATGAATGATTGCAATTTGTGTCCGGCTATAGAGTCCACCAACCGATCAATGCACGGGATTGGGAAGCTATCCTTTGGGCTAGCCTTATTTATGTTCAAATAGTTGACGCATGTCCTCCACTTTCCATTTGACTTTTCCACCAAAACCGGATTTGATACCCATTCCAGGTACAAGGCATCGCGGATGAAGCCCTTATCTTTCAACTTATCCACTTCTTCTTTAAGTGCAGTGGATGTTTTCGGACCCAAGCTATGGCATTTTTGTTTTACCGGAATGCATTTTGGATTTACATTTAATGCATGACTAATAACCTTCGATGATATTCCATACATGTCTGGGTGAGTCTAGGTGAATACATCCAAGTTCGCCCAAAGAAAACTAACCAACTCTTTCATCACTCTCATACTAAGCTGCGATACGATCTTCAAGGCATGTGTACAATCATCCTTGCTAATCGCGTTGTTGATTGTTAACATAACCGGTGCAGCCGTTCCATCTTCCGGCTCTTTCCTCAGATACATATCCTTATGGAACCAACTGTGCAGCCCAAGCCAGGACTAAGACGGTGGTTGTTGTCGTCTAGAGCCTTGATGTAGGAAGTCATCTCCACACCCTTTCCTTTTTCTCTTCGACTCGCCTTTTTCAACTCAGTGACATAACACTCGCAGCTAATCCCTTGATCTCATTGCACAATCCTTACACCATTCCCGGTTGGGAATTCCATCGTTAAGCACCAAGGAGCGATAGCCGCTCTAAATTCTTAAAGGTTCAGTCGACCAAAAAAAGCAGTATAGGCAGAATAAATATCCAACACAATAAAAGGCATGATCCATACTCTCTTATGATCGCCCTCTCTAAGTACCACCGGTAAATCCACACATCCTATTGTCTCAATAGCCATCTTGTTAAATCTTGGATCCAAGACTTACACGCCTTCAAGTCCTTTGCCTCTAGAAGCATCTAGTTATCGGTTCTTTTAAATAGAATGTTGACTAAACTACCATTGTGAACCAAAACCTTCCTCACCACTGCAGTGCCAATCATGGCCGAAATAACAAGAGGATCTATAGTCGGGGCCTCAATCCCATCAGCATCTCGATTGTAGAAAACAATATCATCAGTCACACTCTTGAGCTGCTTAGTCGGAGCACCAGCTTCAATGGTAAAAAACTATCGTTCACTACATGCTTTAACACATCAACATACCGCTCCATCTCGTTTTGACTCTTCTCAGTTGTATGCGGTCCACCAATTATAGTATTTGTCACTAAACGTTTCTCAAGATGCCTGGGTTCATCAACACCAGGCTCGGCTGGCCCCTGCTAGGCGTTAAAAGTTCCTTGCCCACCATCCTATGGGGATTGAACAAACTATTGTAGTTTCTTCTTTCGAATTAACTTGTCAATCACATCACACAAATGTCTGCATTTGTTAATGTTGTGGCCATGCATCTCATGAAATATACAGAACTTGCTAGGTCTCTTTTCTTTCTCAGTCGACTCCCTGGGAACCAGCTTCATGTACTGCTCTTTACCCTGAGTAGCCAAATAAATGTTTTCAATTGAATTATTCAATAGAGTGTAGTCATCAAACTTTGGATTCTCAGACGTCTCCTCGAATCCAACTTCTTATCCTGAGCTCCGCTATTCTTTCCTTGTCTACCACGCCGGTTCTCCTCATTGACATCAACATTTTCGAAACTTCTTCTGGACTGTTTCACAACAACATTACTCTATATTACTTCAACCAATTATCCATCACTCTTCTTTCTGGCAGTGGTATTTGGCTCCTTTAAGCACAAAAACTAATTCGGCTTTCTATAAAATATATCCATCGTTGGTAGGGGTTTCATCTTAAGATAAATCTGATTAATGCCATCAATATGATGTCCTCCTGAGCATTGCTCACTTCCATCATTGTAGTATGAAATCTATCCAAAAATCATTCAAAGGCTCTCCCAATCCCTGAAAGATTTTTGAATGTGACACAACATCCTTCGGACAGGTCGTATGTATACAAAATTGTTCGATGAACTTTCGATCCAACTGATCGAAGGGCGATATGGATCTTTCAACAGTTGGGTGAACAACGTTGTTGCTACTCCTAGGAAAATCAGGAAACAATGACATCGCAACATCTATAGCCCTGATGGAATCCATATGCCAGTCACACTTCATCAGATATTGCCTCAGATTCGTCTTTCCATTGTACGATGGCATCGTTGGCATCACAAAACTCCATGGGTATTCCTCATGCAAAATATCCTCCATGAACGGATTCCGACTCGAGGAGGAACCCCACTCATCATTAGTCCGATGTTGGTTCTCATTGATAAGTGTCCTGACCATTTCAGTCAAATTTGGTTTAGGTGGATCTATTGAACAATGATAAACATAATCTTCCCTGAGTGTTTGGCCTAACAATTTCTCTCGGTTAGTCTCCTGATACCTTTGTTCCCTTGACTCCGAGAGAACCGTTCGTTTAGTAGTTCCATGTACATAGTTTCTTTATGGAAAATCTACAGCTGCCGCGTGACCTCCAACGTTCTAGTCGTTCGGAACATGTCTAGAAGCCAAACCTGCAATGTCACCCTGGAGCCGACCACTCATGCCCACATTGGATGGTTTGATACTGATCCCTCTTGATGGATCGATATCGATCCATAGGCCTTGGCCGTAGCTTGGTCCTGCCTTTATTTCAACTCCTAGCTTCCTACCTGGGCATCTTTTGCTTCTTGTCCCTCTGCCTTTGCTTCAACGATGAGGGACTATTAGATTCCGAGCCAGAAGGTGTTTTGTCTCTTCTATTCTCCTGAGGTCATTGGTCAGTTGGTTCAACAAGTCCAAGGTTTGCTTCATCTATGTATTCAACTCATTACGGCTTTCTTGAATCTTGTCTTCCATCCGTACATCTTGTGGTCCATTTTAACTCTGGTGATCACATCAGCAGGGTTTTGAACATCTGTAGTGGTTGGCTGTGCAACCTCTTAACTTGCTAGGAATCAATCTCCTCAACATCTTCAGCAGCACGTGAAATGGTGGAACGGTCCCTATGGGGGCCACAATAGCAAGCACTTGGGTAGATTCTTGAAAATATGAGTAGTTGAGAATTCAAAAAATATGAATACTAGATCTATCCCTTGGATTTTTACAATCCAATAGTAGATGATTGATCCAAACAGGTTTCAGAATCGCTCTTAATGAAAGCACCAAAATGTTAGTACAAAAATGTGTCATTAACATCTAAGAGATTATTTAGAGAATGAAATTAAAGAAAAAGTAAATCAAAATGAGCAAAATTAGAACAACAAATGTTTATAGCGGTTCGGTTAATCGTTGTCTACGTCCATTTGAGATTATTATTGATGATATAGTTGTTTTAGAAGTGCTATTCTTATGGTTCGCTACCACTCGATAGCCAATTACAAGAAATGTGTAAAAGATTGCTGTAGAGCAAAAAGATCCTAAAAGTGATGCCCTTTCATGCCCTTTATAGCTATAGGTCACTAGGAAAGGTTCCAAGACATCCTTCCCCACGTGCTCCACGATCTCCTGATAGTTTCGCAAGAAGAAATGTGGTCATGTCAATAGGCAAATATAGATCGATACCCATCCATAGGCGTGGATCGGTACTGATCCATAAGATCTTCTTATGGAGTCTTCTAACCATATAGGGTGGAGCAATATACCGTTATCTTTGTATTTCCAAACTTATTTTTATGATTGCGAGCTTATTTCTGAGTCCAAATGATGCATTGATGGTGGAGTAAAGTTGCTGATTTCTAGTGCTTGAGACGTTAGATAGAAAATTATAGGTGATCAATCTATGGAGCTTGGAATAGGCTTCTAGCATCAAGACTAGGTAGCATAAGGAAATTGAAATGATTCTGAGGAGATCTTATGGATCGGTACCAATCCATAGCTATGGATCAGATTGATGCATCGGGTTGTAGAACTTTTGGATTTGTCTTGTCTTTATCTTGTGATCTTGGTTGTACTTAGTTTTCAGAATTTATGAATATTTCTCCAGGCCTTCTACCATGATAGCTTTCAAGTTCTATTCCTCAAGTCAATCTAGATACTACCTGGTCAAAAGGTGGGATAACAATGAGCATTAACAATATCAACCAAAAATTGTTAAATATAACGTCGGTAACAATGTAAAATAAACATTGTCCTAAACATGAATCGTGATAACAGTATGCAGATGCTGTAAAATGAAAAACATGTAGAATTTACAATCGTTTTTATTGTTATCTAACTTCGAGTTTACAACATTTGATAAATATTGCTGAATATTATAAATTAAAATATTTAAAATACATCGTTTTATTTACATATTTTAATAACATTACATATATTTTATGAAGAAACAAGTATACTACAATGTGAAAAGGTCATTATTAAAAATTATTTTCTACGACGGTTCAAACAAACATTGTAGATATTTTTTATTTTACAACATTTGTATAGAGAATGTCTTTTAGAAAAATCTATTACTGCATTTTTCTTAAATGTTATGAAAGATATAAAAAATTTACAACACTTAGATGAAATGTTGTTAAATCAATTTTGTAAAATGGTATTTTTGTTGTAATAACCCAACCTAAGTTGTTTTAGCAATAATCCAAACTATAGCTTCGTCTCCATAGGAACAAAGCTATGGGCAATGGCCAATGCCGCTCAACTCCCATAGTCTCAAATGGATAAAATCCATATCAAGTCATAGTTTTTCTAATTTTGATTTTCCGCTTAAATTTCAAGATTCCCACCCAATTTCAAAATCCATCGACCCAAATCAAAGTTTTCCACCGAAGACCATGTCAGCAGTCTGTGTACAGTAAATGAGCAAGACGAATGATCGACATGTTGCATAATCAAAAGGGCAGGAGTCAAAGGAGCGGAAGATGGACGTTAGCGGTCAATGTGAATCTTTATAGACTATAAATGAATGCGGCACCATAGCATAAAATGGGACTTTTACTTTACTCATTTTAGACACATAAATTGAAAAATCACACTTTCTGCCATTTTTATTTGTACTAAGAATCAAAGGAGAAGATATTGACATTTCGCCCATCGACATAGGATTCATTAACATCCGAACCATGTAAATTCTTTGTATCCTTTATTGCTTTCAGTACATTATTTTTATGTCTTTGATACTTGAATTGAAATGGATTGCTTCAATTAGTTGACAAAGACCACCCACGGTATTTCGAATATTTTTTCTCGTAATTAAGTAAGAATTAAAACAACATAACTACCTCCTTTGAAGGAAATTTTAATATTACTTAATTTTGTTGATTCATAATCACGAAACCATTCAGCATCGTGATTACTTCAATAATATTTAGGCATTTTCGAGATGAAAAATCTCATTAACATTTTTTGCGCTAGAAGGAAGGTGACTTCCCTCTCCAATAAAACTTATATGCGTTTACCTTAAACACCATGAATCATGCTGATTCCAACAGTCCTCCTAACTAAGAACAACTTCATTTGACCTAAAAGTACCAAAAGGCCGCTTCTCACCTCTACGACCCAAACCGAGGCATAAGGTTCTGTAGAGCCACCCGTTGATCCTATCCTAGCCGCTCCGCAAGCCTTCACAAACCAAATAAGCTAACGAATGGATGGACTAGAGAGGTCTATGGCCCAATACTCTACCCTTAAACCAATCTCTCCTTAACCTTCCATGACTCGTCGCTGTCATTCACTGACAACATTGACTATGTAACCCGTGAATTAAAATAGCAATCTTAGAAATGAGAATAGTGATACTGATTTAAAACAAACAAATACTGGGCTTAAAGGAAAAATTCAAATCGACTCCAAAATCAAATCAAAGCATGCAAACATAAACCCATTACTACTAAAAAAACAAGCAAGAACTGCCATCGATGATGATGATGTCACATCACTCTACAAGGGCGGCTCATCTCAAGTAGATCCCAAGGAGGGCAAGGTCCGTCAATTGAAAACTCGCATAAAGTAGTTGGAAAAACTTTGCCAATGAAACAACGGAGAGGAAGTAAGGAAAGAGGGTTCTACCCAATTTAGTGAAAAAATTATAGAGGCAGACTTCCTTGATAACTTCAAAGCCTAATCGGCCGACAAATTTGACTGAACTACTAACCCAGACGACCATATTTGCACTTTTAAGTACAATATGGACATTCCAAAGGTGGGCAGGATGGCTAGGTGCAAGATCTTCCCGGTATATCTAACTAAGGCAGCTTCCAAATGGTTCATGAGGTATGGATTAGAGAAGGTCTGTTCTTGGCCACAACTAGCTGTAGAATTTTAAAGACAGATCAACACAGTAAGAGAGGTTCCCCAAATGTGAATACTATGTCCCGTATGAAGCAAGGTGAAAATCAGAGCTTATGCAACTTCACAAAATGCTTCAATCGGAAGTTCTTCGGATTGGAGTACTACTAATGGCAGCGCATGCTGTAATAAGAAGGAACACTTGTTAGTCCTAGAGATGATGGTTTTGATGACAACAACCTTAGAATAAGATTATAAAATATAAATACTAACATTATAGTTTAGATATATATGTATATGCAGGATTTAACGATGCAAGTACCAAGAATGAAGACTGTATAGTATAGAGATTCAAGATATCAAGATTGAAGACTCATGAGTATCAAGAATATTAAGAGTTCAAGATTTCAATAATAAGTAATTTAATTAGGAATTTTGTTAAAACTCCTAGAAAAGCACCGGCATCTTAAAATCTAATTTATTAATGGAGTGGAATCCACTTCGAGCCTGTTAAAGGGATGGAACCCTAAGTAGGATGGAACCTACGAAAAATCTAGTGGAACATTGTTTTGTATCCACTAACTTTTGTTCAAATATTTTTACAAAATTATATTTTGTTTTCAAAATGATTTCAAAGCCTTCCTTTTAAAAGAATCAAAAACATCTATCCTAGTTTTAAATATTTTTAGCCTCAAAATAATCTTTATTTTCAAGATCAAATTATTCTTGGTTTTAAACTATCTTTTAATAATAATATATTTAACTTTTAATATTTATACTTTGATTTAAATATAAAATTATAGTGAAATTATATATATATATACCAAAATATTATTCTCTATATTTACTTATGAATTTTAACTATAGTTAAGTATTTTTATAGAGTTTAAAAAATAGTTTTAATACAAGATAGAAGTTATTTTCAAAGAAAAGCAAATTACCAAAAATACTTTAAGCATGTCGATACCCTCAAGTACCCTATGTCGACATGGTAGCAGTTTATTTCAAAATTTTGAATTTCAAAGTAAGTGTCTATTCGTCATATCCTTTCACGAATGGACATGGCTGTTGTTCTACTACAAATAGGGGTAGTTTTGAACTAATATGTATTCATGTTTTTTCTGATTTCATTGCTCTTCTTCTTCCACGTTTCTTTATACACATTTTTACCATTACTCTGCCAAAATCAACATTGAATCTAACTAGATCATCTCTGGTTTGATTCTCTATCACTATCTCAACAAGATCTCAGTGCTATTCAGAGTTACATGCTTCTTTGTAATAAACTAAGTGAGAAAAGGTGTGATTGTAGCATGTGAAATCAATCAAGTGAGAAAAGGTGTGATTGTAGCCTTGAAAATCAATTGGGTGAACTTGTTGCCCATGAAATCAAGTATCTCTACCCAGAGGATTGTGAATTTGGAGTGGTGTACCTCGTGGCCTTGAAATCGAGGGTGTAATTGTACAATTGCTTTTGAAAGGAAATCCGTACTTGTGTGCGGGACTGGATGTAGGGTAACTCCGAACCAGTATAAATCCGCTGTATTCTTTCATTTATTGCTTTTACTTTATTTCTGCATCTGTGTTTGTTTCTGTGATCATATCCGTGTCTAAATGTTGCATACATTTGTATTCAAATTAACGAAAACTCAAAAAGATTTAGCAATTCCTTTAAACAATATTCACCCCCCTCTATTATTAGTTCTAGCCTTAAGATCTGTATTCCGTATTTCTCACATTTGGTATCAAAGCAAGGTTTTCAAAGTTTCATAATATGATTTTTGAAAAAGTTTTCAAAATGGCTATGTTTAAAAAACTTGTTCATACTAGTTTAAAAATATTCTGATCATCATTGTCTCTTGAGCCTGCATATAATCAATATTCAAATTCAAGTTGTCTACCAAAATTATATGATGTGTAGGAAACATGCTTTATGGGTGTTGAGGAATCAATCCACAATGGATAAATTGTGCAGATCAAAAAGAATAAATGGATACTCGATAATGGATGCTCTCGACACATGACTGACAATCTAGATATGCTAAATGATATAATATACAAAGACGGAGGACTGATTAACTTTGGATACAATTCAAAAGGATATGTGATTGGCATCAGCAAAGTCGTTAACTCTGAAACTCCTATTATTACTAATGTTTTGCTAGTTAAGAATCTGAAACATAATCTGCTAAGTATTATACAACTTTGCGATAAAGGATATAAAATTGAATTTGAAAACGATAAGTGTCAAATTGAAGATAATAATTCAACCATAATATTTGAGGGAATTAGGAAAAATAATATTTATATTCTTAGTATGAAAGTCTCAAATGATAACTTATGTCTTTTGGCAAATACAAGTGACCCTTGGATTCGGCATAAGAGATTTGGACATTTGAATTTCAAACTCTTATCTAGACTGTCAAAACATGATCTGGTAAGAGATCTCCTTAAAATGAATTTTAAAGTAGATAGTTTATGTGATGCATGTCAATTAGGAAAACTTAGAAAAAGTTCCTTTAAATTAAAATATATGATTTCAACCTCAAAACCTCTTGAATTACTTCACCTTGATTTATTTGGTCCATCTCAAATTCTGTCAATAAATCATAGTAAATATGTTTTTGTAATTGTAGATGTTTATTCTAGATTTACATGGACAATATTTTTGAAACATAAAAGTGATACTTATGAATGTTTTAAGAACTTTAAAAAAGGATTCAAAATCAATTTTCTCTAAAAAATTATAACCATCTGTAATGATCATGGTGGTGAATTTGAAAATGAAAAGTTTGAGAAATTCTGCAATAAAAAGGGAATAACTCATAATTTTTCATTTCCAATAACTCGACAACAAAACGTGGTAGTAGAACGTAAAAATAGGACGATTCAAGAGTGTGCGAGAACTATGCTTTCAGATAGTAAGTTACTAAAGTATTTTTGGGCAGAAGCAATTGCTACCGCCTGTTATATTTTAAATAGAATTTTAATTAGACCTTTAACTAATAAGTCATTTTATGAACATCTTCACTCAAAGAAACCTAAGGTATCTTATTTTAGAATTTTTAGAAGTAAATTTTTTATTTTAAATACAAAAGATAACTTAGATAAATTTGATCCTAAATCCGACAAAGGTATATCTATCGGATATTCTAATAAAAGTAAAGCGTACAGAGTGTTTAGTTTAAGAACTAACACCATCGAAGAAACAATGCATGTTTCATTCGATGAAAATCTCAAATTTTTGAAATACAGACGATGAAGGGGATTTAATAACTCAAAATCAAGAGTCAACTGAAACTAATAATGAAATTAATCATCCTAATAAAAGAATTAAACTTTTAAAAGATCATCCTATAGAAAACATACTAGGAGATATGCAATCTGTTGTTACAAATAGAAATCAATTAAGTAAAATGAGCAATGTAGCCTTTATATCAACTATTGAACCCAAAAATCCAAAAGAAGCATCAACTGATGATTCATGGATTTTGGTTATGCAAGAAGAATTAAATCAATTTACTAGAAATGATGTTAGGGAACTTGTTCCTAGACCTGAAAATAAAACTATAATTGGAATTAAATGGGCTTATAAAAATAAAATGAATGAACAAGGAGAGGTTGTTAGAAATAAAGCACGGTTAGTCGCTCAAGGTTATTATCAAGAAGAACGAATAGATTTTGATGAAACCTTTGCTCCCGTAGCAAGATTAGAAGCCATTAGGATTCTACTTGCTTTCGAAAATCATAATAATTTCAAATTATATCAAATGGATGTTAAAAGTGCCTTTTTAAATGGATTTGTAAAAGAGGAAGTATATGTTGAACAACCACTACTTTTTGAAAATGAAAAAAATACAAAATCATGTTTACAAACTTAAGAAAGCTCTATATGGTCTAAAATAAGCTCCTAGAGCCTAGTATGATAGACTAAGATCTTACTTATTACAATCAAACTTTGAAATTGGTAAAGTAGATAATACTCTTTTTATTAAAAGAAATAAAAATGACATTCAATTAGTACAAGAATACGTAGATGATATCATTTTCGGATCAACTAATTTTGAAATGAATAAAGATTTTTCTGAAATAATGACAAAAGAGTTTGAGACGAGTCATATGAGTGAATTAAACTTCTTTCTAGGATTACAAATAAAACAATTAGATAATGGTATCTTTATTAATCAAGAAAAATATGCTAAAGACCTAGTTAGTAAATTTGGTTTGACTACTGCAAGTGGAAAACCCACTCTCATGGCAACCAACGAGTACCTAAATAAAGAAGATCTCTCAAAAGATGTAGATCAAAAATTATATAGAGGAATGATTGGATCACTACTCTATATCACTACTAGTAGACCTAATATCATGCATAGTGTTTGTCTCTGTGGAAGACATCAATCCCAACCTAAAGAGACCCACTTAAAAGCCGTAAAACGTATCATAAGATATGTTAAACACACCCTTGATTATGTCTTATTTTATCCTAAAAATGATTATTTTGACATAATATCTTACTGTGATGTTGACTATGCTGGTTTTAAATCAGACCGAAAAAATACAGGTGGAACTTGTCACTTTTTGGGGCATTTTCTGATTTCCTGGTTTAGTAAAAAGAAAAACACAGTTTCTTTATCAACAACTGAAGCAAAGTATATTTCTGCTGCCTTGGCTTGTTCTCAAGTAATATATATGCAACAAACTTTAAAAGATTTTTGTTTAAATATCTCAAAATCACCAATTTATTGTGATCATACTAGTGCAATAAATTTATCCAAAAATACTACTCATCATGCTCGAACTAAACATATTGATATCAGACATCATTTTCTCAGAGATAATATAAGTAAGGAAGTAATTACTCTCGATTATATCAATTCTGAGAATCAAATTGCTGTTATCTTAACAAAACCCTTAAATGAATCTATATTTACTAAATTAAGAAGAGAAACAGGCATTTGTTCAATAACTAAAATATAAAATATAAATAACAAAGTATAATTAAAAATTAAATCAAAATAAATCAAATAGTAAAAATATCAAGCACCATGTCGACATCCCCCTCTACCCATGTCGACATATTACGATATTTTATTTTTTAAATTTTTCCCACCAAAATTCAAATAAGTGGTTATATATTCTTCTTATTTCAAAATTTTGATCATTCTCTCTTGTCTTTCTCTGTTCTAACTTCTGAAAAAATTTAAACAATGGCCTCCTCTTCCACATTAAACAAAAATTCAACCTTTTCGTTTCCTTCTCCTTCTACTGGACCATTTCAACAAACTACACTAGCATGAGTGATGAAAATGGAGGATTCTTTGAAGGATGCACTACAACTTATGATTGAAATCCAAGTGGTGCAACTTGGAATGGCCAAAGAACAAGAACGCCAAGGCAAAATCCTTAGAAATTTGCAAAAGTTTCTAATGGACAATCACACTAATCCGATCTTGATTGATGAATAGTCTTCAGGAGATCAAGTGCAAGAGGGCAGCGAGGAAGAAGAAGAAGAAGCCTTCATGGAAGAAGAGCACGCTGTAGATGACGAAAAAGTCGTTTTCTTGGCGAAGTGTGCTTTGACAAGAATGGAAATCTAGTCGAACAACATGGAAATTTCTGTTTCCACTACCCAAATTGTTCGGTTCATAGATTTTCCATTTTCAAAGACACACATTAGTTTATTTTCTCTCTTTCCTATTGTTCTATGTTCTTTCTTATGTTCTCTATGAAAATGTAAATAAAACAATATATAATTAATAAATAATTTGTGTTCTTATATTTGATTTCTCACTATTATAAGTATTATCGTATATGAAATCATAGTTAGGATAGTTAGTAATGTAGGATTAAGTTTAGTTTTAGAATCAAGTGTTGATTATTTATGATAACACTATCATTATAATCACATGTCATAGAGTATTAGATTAAGTGGGAGTTATATAGTTTTGAGTTAATTTTTGTTGATGACAAAAGGAGAGAAGTATAAAATAGGATTGTTAGGCATAGATTAAGAGGGAGTTATTAGGGGAGTTATTAGGATAGAAGTAATATTTTATAAAAAAAGGTTGTCGTCATCAAAAAGGGGGAGATTGTTAGTCCTTGAGATGATGGTTTTGATGACAACAACCTTAGAATAAGATTATAAAATATAAATACTAATATTATAGTTTAGATATATATGTATATGCAGGAATTAACCATGCAGGTACCAAGAAAGAAGACTGTACAGTATAGAGATTCAAGATATCAAGACTGAAGACTTATGAGTACCATGAATATCAAGAGTTCAAGATTTCAATAATAAGTAATTTAATTAGGAATTTTGTTAAAACTCCTAGAAAAGCACTGGCATCTTAAAATCAAATTTATTCGTGGAATGGAATCCACGTCGAGACTGTTAAAGGGATGGAACCCTAAGTAGGATGGCACCTACGAAAAATCTAGTGGAACATTGTTTTGTATCCACTAACTTTTGTTCAAATATTTTTACAAAATTATATTTTGGTTTCAAAATGATTTCAAAGCCTTCCTTTTAAAAGAATCAAAAACATCTATCCTAGTTTTAAATATTTTTAGCCTCAAAATAATCTTTATTTTCAAGATCAAATTATTCTTGGTTTTAAACTATCTTTTAATAATAATATATTTAACTTTTAATATTTATACTTTGATTTAAATATAAAATTATAGTGAAATTATATATATATACCAAAATATTATTCTCTATATTTAATTATGAATTTTAACTATAGTTAAGTATATTTATAGAGTTTAAAAAATAGTTTTAATACAAGATAGAAGTTATTTTCAAAGAAAAGCAAATTACCAAAAATACTTTAAGCATGTCGATACCCTCAAGTACCCCAAGTCGACATGGTAGCAGTTTATTTCAAAATTTGAATTTCAAAGGAATTATCTATTCGTCATATCCTTTCACGAATGGACATGCCTGTAGTTCTACTATAAATAGGGGTACTTTTGAATGAATTTGTATTCATATTTTTTCTGATTTCACTCCTCTTCTTCTTCCACATTTCTTTATACACATTTTTACCATTACTCTACCGAAATCAACATTGAATCTAACTAGATCATCTCTGGTTTGATTCCCTATTACTATCTCAACAAGATCTCAGTGCTATTCAGAGTTATAGGCTTCTTTATAATAAAATAAGCACGAAAAGGTGCGATTGTAGCCTATGAAATCAATCAAGTGAGAAAAGGTGTGATTGTTGCCTTGAAAATCAATTGGGTGAACTTGTTGCCTGTGAGATCAAGTATCTCTACCCAGAGGATTGTGAATCTGGAGTGGTGTACCTTGTGTCCTTGAAATCGAGGGTGTAATTGTATAATTTCTTTTGAAAGGAAATCCGTACTTGTGTGCGGGCTGGATGTAGGGTAACACCGAACCAGTATAAGTGTTCTTTCCTTTATTGCTTTACTTTATTTCTACATCTGTGTTTGTTTCTATGATCATATCTGTATCTGAATATTGCATACATTTGTGTTCAAATTAACAAAAACTCAAAAAGATTTAGCAATTCCTTTAAACACTATTCACTCTCCCTCTAGTGTTAATTCTAGCCTTAAGATCCGTATTCCGCATTTCTCACAACACTGCCACGTGGGATAAGAATAGTAAAAAGTCGTACCATAACATGAAAACTTTCTATAAAAGGGCTACCAGCTACATATGTAGGGAAGAAGTTGGAGCCATAAAATTACCTTCATTTGAGAGAACTTCTACTCCTCACAGTAAGAAAAGGAGGAGGCAAAAGGATACCATCCACTTGTAAAGCATAGGGCGAATTTAAATTCATTGTGAAACCTCCCTCACCAATACACCTGGTCGGAGATATGAGATGATCAGAATTGAATTGGCCTACAATGCCCCAAACCAAGGGGAGAAGCCAGAGAAGAATAGGAAGGGATCATATTGTCACTTCCACAGAGCCAGCAACCACCATACCGATAGCTTCTGGCATTTGAGGATCGAAATCAAGTGATTGATTCAAAAGGGATACCTAGGAAACTATCAAATAGAAACTGTTAAATCCACTTTTTCTGCAAGGCCGTGATATCAAAAAATCGACCGAGAAGCCAATGATAGTTCGTCTCGTAGAACGGTCAACTCAACATCTCAACAAAGCAAGTTCTGTTGAATGGTTTTTCAGATAAGATCCCCTACGGAGGGGGGGTCCAGGGGGTGCCAACCCCCCAAGGTGAGGGTGCGGGGGCAACGCCACCGCTACGGTGTTCGACCTGACCGGTCAGGTCGCAGGGGTCCAAGGGGCAGCGCCTCCGGCGGGGTGCGGGGCAGCGCCCCGTCCAAAACGGTATACGACTTAAAGAATGGAGCGACCTATCTTCTACTCGAGGCCAGCGACTTACAACCTAGTGGTTTCAGTGACCTAAGAAGACCTCGCGACCTAAGAAGACCTCGCAACCTAAGACGTGACCAAGTTAAGCGACCTAGCGGCTTAACACATGAAGCGACCTAAAGTGGACCAAAGGTCAGTGACCTAACGGGTTAACCTATCAGCGACTTAAGGCATAAAGCGGCTCAACCGGGTTAACAAGCTAACAGGAAGCCACGACCTAACGACTTAAGAAGTGGACGACTAACGACTTAAGTACTTCACGACTTAAGAAGTGGACGACTTAACGACCTAAAGGTGGGACGACCTAACGACCTAAAGGTGGATGACTTAACGGCTTAAGTTCTCTGCGACCTAAAGAGTTAAAGCGGCAGCGACCTAATAGTTTCACAACCTATCTTAAGTCGTTCACGACCTAGTACTTGGTGAAAAGAGCTATGCCGCTTTCCCATAGGTCGCTAAGACCTACCCGCTAGTTCATATGGCCAAGGGCAGGCCAGTTAGGTCGTAGCTCGCATCTCCTTAGCTCGCCGACGACCTACGACCTACCTTAGGTCGCTCACGACCTAAGGCCCGTTTAGAAACTCCTATAAATACGGCCTGGGCTCCAAACATTAAAGGACTTTTGGCTTATTCTCCAAGGCGCCGATACTCTGTCATTCTCTCGACTCAAACAGCATTTCAAGCACTCCAAACACCAATGACGCTACAACAAACTTCAAAAGATTCTTCTACATCAAAGTTTGAGCTACTAGTCAAAAGTGTGTTGTAATCAATATGCATTGTAAAGAATTGTAATCAAATCATCAATAAAGGAATTTAAAGTGGACGTAGGCTCGATCTTAAGCCGAACCACTATAAAACTGTTGTCTTTTACTACTTTTCTGTGATTTCTCTGCTTATACTTTGTTCCCGTACCAACGGATGGTGCTTTCACTTAATCTCTATTTGCATCGGGGTGTTAGCGTCCAATTTTTACGTTAACAGAAACTAATAGGGAGAACCGAGAATCTCTCTCCATATCTAAATGAAGGTCTAGCTGGAAACCTCACCAACTCAAAGCCTCGATTCGTGGAGGACCACACTTCGTTAGGAAAAGGAAGAAAGCACATGAGCGGTATGTACAAGAGGCTAAAGTAGAAAAAAGAACCATATTCCATGTAAAGCAGAAGCCTGCTCATGACATAATCTTCGCTACTACTAACGCCGCTGGAATAGTTTTCTCACATCAAGACCCGTTGATAGTTATGGTGCAGATCTCAAACTCACCATGAAGAAAGTCTTTTGGACTCGGGAAGCTCTATTAACATCATTTTCAAATCTGCATTCGACAGGATGAAGCTTCTAGAAGAATATTGAAGCTAAGCCCCAAACCAATTTATGGCTTTAATAATACTACGACAGTCCATATCGGGTCAACACATCTTCACATCACCGCTGGGAATGCCCCTTTCCACAAATCGGTCTACACAAGCTTCCTAATCATTGATCAAGCGTCTCCATACAATGCATTTTTGGGAAGGCCTGCACTAATTGATAAGGAAACAGTAATTTATCAAAAATATTTCCTATTGAAATTTCATACGACTGTTGAAATAGGATCGACTAGTGGGAACAATTGTTAGATATAGAATTGTACAATGTAAATCATAATTCTAGCAATAAAACTGTTCAAAAATATTCTATTGTCTCTTCTAATAATTATGGTAAAAGTAACGAAAAAGGAATCAAGCAAGTTCCAAGAACTGCAGCGGTACAAAGTACAAAGATTGATGTTTAAATAGATCATTCTATGAACACAACATCTATGAGAAAGAAAATTCAGATGAGTATAACTCGGTTTATGTAGAGTATTTTTCCAAAGAAACTCAAAGACAAGATTTCTCTGCTACATCCCAACTTGAAGAAAAAGAAGAAAGTAAAATAGATTTGGGATTAAGGAAACAAGGAGAGAGAGATGAAGCCATTAGATGATCTCGAATATATATAGATAGATACCAAAGACCCCTCGTAGGTTCTCAGGATAGGAAAAAACCTCATCAAAGAAGTGAGAAAAGAATCGATGGACGTCCTCAAGAGATTAGCCGAAGTTTTTGCTTAGGCACATTCAGACATGGTAGGGATAGATCTAGCTATCATTTTCCATTCACTCAATGTCGATCCCAATGCTTATCCTATTAAAAAAAAGCACAAAACTCTAGATCGGAAATGGTACAACGCTCTACATGAAGAAATTAAGAAGCTGAAGACAAATAGGTTCATCGGGGAATTGTGTTACCGAATGTGGATCACCAACCCTATTTTTGTGAATATGTCTAACGAAAAATGGAGAACTTGCACAGACTACACCAACCTTAACAAGGCCTGTCCAAAGGATAGTTTCCTCTACTTAGAATTGACCAGTTGGTGGATGAAACTAGTGGACATGAACTGCCTTCGTTCATGGATGCATATTCAGGTTACAACCAGATAGCTATGGTTGAACCAGATCAGGAGTACACCAGTTTTGTGATGGGCAAAGGCTTATACTACTACAGGGTCATGCTGTTCGGAGTCAAAAATGCTGGAACAACCTATCAAAGTTAGTCAATATGATGTTCTCAGATCAGATTGGTAAGAATGCAGAAGTATACGTAGATGACATGCTAGTTAAGTCAAAAGCAGCACCAAGTCATGTGCAGGATTTAAAGAAAACTAGTGCAGATCCGAGGCAATATATTATGAAGTGAAATCGGTTGAAATGTACTTTTGTCATTCAGTTAGGGAAATTCCTGGGATACATAGTAAGTGCATGTGGCATTGAAGCAAACCTAAAGGAGATTGATGCCATAAGAAAGATGGAAGTCCTAGAAAAGCTAAAAGATATCATGAGCCTAAATGGAAAGGTAGCCGCTCTAAGCGGATTCATTTCCAAAGAAATCGATAAATGTATACCGTTTTATGACCAAGTGAAAAAGGGAAGTAATTTTGAATGGACCATGGAATGCAAAATCATGTTCCAAAATTTGAAGGATCGTTTGATCGGTACTCTCATCCTCTCAATACCAGTAACATGTGAGCAGTTATATGTGTATTTTGTTGCAATTGATAAAGTTGACAGTGTTGTAGTGGTTTGAGAAGATAAAGGAACCCAAATTCCTATATACTTCATAAGAAAGCACTTGTTTGGGTAGATCCTAAGTATTCAATCATTGAAAAGTTAGCGTACAACCTGCTCCTCATAATAAGAAAATTATAGCCATACTTTCGTCCCATCAAAGTCCTCACAGACAAACCATTGAAGCAAATACTCTATAAGCCAGAGACAATGGGTCACTTGCTAAAATAGGCGATGGCGCTCGGTCAGTAAGATATCTCCTACTATCCAAGAAAAGTAATCAAAGGGCAAGCGTAATAGATTTCATCGCGGAATGCATGCTACCAACTGAGCCGCAATTTGAATAGAGGAGCCTGCTTGTGGATGGAGCATCAAATGAATAGGGGGCAGAGATTGGATATGTTCTGATCACTACAAATGAGAAGAAACTATATGGGGCAATGCAACAAAGATTCAAAGCCAATATTATGGCAGGATATGAGGCTCTCTTCCCATGTTTAAGAATAGCTCGCGTAATGAAAGTAACCCATATTAAAATTCAAATTGATTCCTAACTAGTTGTAATCAAGTGCAGCGAAATTGCTAAACGGAAGAGCTGACCTTAGCCTAATATGTAGAACTATCCAAAAGGTTGTTGGATCAGTTTGATCAATTTGATATAGAGCAAATCCCAGAGCAATCCCATGTGAGAACAATTCTTCTGCGGACTCGTGAGCCAGACTTTCCAGCACTAAGGTAGCATAGGAAATGAAAGCAAACCTAATAGGACATCAAGCTGAACCAAGCATTACTAAGATTAGACAAATATTGATCCTGACTTGAGCACAACAAGCTAGGGTCCGGGATGTTCTGAATCAAGAAATGGTTGTAATTCAAGAGAACTCCTAAATTGTGCCTACCCCTCATCAGATAGAGGAAAACTCATGGATGATCCATATTAAACAATTCATGATAAGCAGAGTCCAACCTACAAATAAGAATGAAGCTTGAAAAATAAGATACCATTTTCCGTATATTTCCTTCTTTGATGGCATATTATGTAAGAGATGGTACTCCACCCTTATCTTAGATGTGTTTCCAAAGAAAAAGGAATACGAATCTTGAGCGAAGTACATAAAGGCCAATTAATCAAATGTTAATATTTGCATCTAATGTATACATTAACATAAATTATGTATACTTATTTACGTCCATGCCCAATTTATTTACTTATATTCTTTCTTAATTAGATTTAATTTGATTGAGCGCCTTTAATTAACATTTATATTTAAGATTAATATTTATACTTAATGCACATTTTTATGTTAAATTATTAACATTCACTTTCTTAGTTGGTTTGGAATTGTTTTCGATCCTAAAACTTCAAACGTTAATTACTTTTTCGTTTGAACTCTGATCGTAAAATTTTATATATAAAAATTGATCAAAAAATTGCCATGAACCAAATGGTGTAAGTTTCATAGCCAAGTTATGACGTTACAATCTTTTATTTTTTGGCTTTAATAATTACTTATTAAGTAATTTCCATTTTATTTTATGGGGTATTACATTTAGAATTATAGAATTTACCTTTTTCATATAATTGATTCACTCCTTTTCTTCTCCTTTATTTTTCTACCCTTCTCCGATATATATATATATATATATATATATATATATATATAATATTTTTATAATTTCTAGAAATAGCGTAGAAGAGAAAATTGTAGAGCTCTACTACTCTAATCAAAAAATATTAAAAGAAAATGAGCGGCTAGGCCTGTATTTATAGATGCTCGAATCAGTTCTATCTTTTCGATATAAATTAATTAAATTCGGGACATTAAGCCAAGGTTCAACCCTAGACATCACTAGTTTAATTGGTTGATCTATTCCTAGGGGGTTTATCGCCAGTTGTCAACAGGCCTAAGGAGGGGCTTGACTGGTGGGGTACATGTGGTTATTATTCTTTATTTTCTTTTTAACTTCTTTTTAGTTATTTTCAATTTGAAAACTTCAAATGCTCAAAGCATCTTCATTTGAGCTCTGACTATAAAACTATATATATGAAAGTTGTTCATAAAACTGCCAGGAATGCAATGGTGTATCTTTCTTGGTGACATTTTGGCGTTTGGAAAATTCCTACTTTTAGCCTTATTATTATTTAATAAATTTCACAACAATTTTTACAGGATTTTACATTACTCCAGTAGTCATGAGTAATACACCGCCCAATATTAGCAGGGTGTTACATACTCTAGTCTCAACGAATGCATCGATATCAAAGTCTTGATACGTCTTAATTAAGAATACTTAAAACGATGTGTTTATTTTATTATGATAAACCACTCATGGTCATAATGCATTATAATTACTATCGAAAAATATATTATTTTGTAGATTTTTTATTAAATATATTTTAAATTAAATTTATTAATTAATATAACATATTATATAAAGTATATATTAAAAAGAAACCATCTAAGTTTATATACACCTAACAGTTTAAAAACACATATTCCAAGTTAAAAGAATGTATAGGAACTTAGCATATTGCAGTTGAGTTGGTACTCGTATCTCCTACCAACGTTTATGTAAGCTTCATAGAAAAATTATTATATTAATCTTCGTATACGAACTTCTTAGAGCTAGGCCAACTCGCAAAAAAGTAATTGGGTAAATTTCAAAAAAAAATCCATTATTAGATCTTTATTGGGCGTATGTAACGACCCGCCTTTCATTCCATAAATAGACGCATCGTTAAGAAGAAAGAAAAGGATAGAAAAGAGAAAAGATAGAAAAGAAAGAACCAAACAGCATCAGAATCTCATAGCGGAACGAATAAATTATATTATATCACATAAAATATTACATAGTACATATACATCAGAGTTATACAGCTAATACAACACAAACTAGACAGTTATAAACACCTGTCTTGTTACTACAACTCAAGTACATCACAGAAAACAAATACAACACTACACAGCGGAACCACTATATATATCTACATGATCTTCTTGATTTGAATTGAACTTGTTGTTGAATTTACTGTTGTTTGGTTAAACCTTGGAGTTGAATTTTAAATTTGTTATTATGATCCACAGATCTTTGCAGCAGTTGATTTACAGTTTTGGATTGAATTTGCGGATGATCTTCATTATTACAAGACCTCAGTTTTGCAGATTTTAGATCAGATTTTGATTTTGATTTTTAACTTTCTTCTTAAGATCTGGTTTTCAGCTTTTTAGAAGAGGAAACGGGTTTGAACTAAAACACATTTATGAATAAAATGTTTTCAAAAATAATCTAGAAAATGCCACTTGTTATCTTAAGTTATTAGAATGTTTACAAGTGTATTTTCAAGAGTTAAATGTCTTACACATGTTAAAATTCAATATGAAAATAATTACTTAATTTTATAAATGTTTTTAAATTGATCGCTTATTTATATTAACTTGTTTTAAATTTTTTTGTTCCCATTTTAGCTTTAATATTTACATATATAAATTACCTTTATTAAGTACATTCTTTTATGTTTATTTGTATACTTTTAAAATATAATTTTCAAAGCTAAATTTTCAAGAAAGAAAATTTAAAAAGAAAAGGATTTGAATTAAATCTTATTTCAAAGTTTCATACTAAATTATTTATTTTAGTATATATAAACTAAATTTATTTCAAAAAACAATTTTTAAAAGGAAACAAATTAAACTTTTATTATAATACACTGTTTAAAGCTATTATATTTTTAAATAACATAAATATTTACTTTAATTACTTTTTGAAAATAAGATAGATTTTTAAATAAGCTATTGAAAAGTTACCATATTAAATTCAATCTGATCTTTCAAATTCACAATATATATACATATATAATATAATTTTAAAAATATTTTTATTAAATTTTAAATTGAAAACAACTTCCATTTCACAATGTATACTCACATATACCTTATAAAAAGAATATATTTTTAATTAGCTTAGAAAGATAAATTTTATCAATTAAATATATTATTAATTTTGAAAAGAAGAAAATTCCCAAATTAAATTATTAGTTTTGAAAATTTAACATTTATCAAATTAAACAATTATTAGTGTTTGAAAAGATAATTGGATTATTAAATCAATATTACACATTTTAAAATAATTATTAATGGAAATTATCAAATAAATATTGCCTAAATTTATGAGACATCACATTCCTTCCCCCTTAAAAGAATTTCGTCTTCGAAATTTAAAAACAAAGATAATTTAATAATCCCACACATATTTTAATTTTAAAACAGCAAGCATATGCTATCAACCATATACTAGCAATCATAGAAATCAATTCAAACAAACAACACTAACTATCCAGACAAAATCCTGGACAGAGCTTCCTAGAGTTTCCCAGGTGTAAACACCGGGATACTCGCTCTACTGAATCTAAACTAGCTACACAACTCAGATCTAGAGCTTCTACATCTAGATCTACAATCTGAACAGGATACCAGACCATAGACAAGTCATGTTCAACTTCCAAATCTCTCTAGAGTTGCTGGTTCTAAAACTAGTGATAGACCATACACGTACTCCCTCAGAAATACGTGAAATACAAAATGAATCCCAGCTATCCGAACTAGCAATTCAATCATGTAGATCAAACACTTAACCTTAAGAGCGTATAGAAAAATCCAATACACTTCTGAGCTAGCTTCCAGTCTTATCCAAATCATATTGCACTTCTGATCGGAGAAAACTTACCCAAAATCAAATCTCCGACTTCTAATTCTGAATTTCCTTTGACTCTTATCCACAAAACTCTCCTGCCGATTCTGGCCTGCCTTCAACCTTCTTGATCAATCCAAATCTTCGCATATGCCCACTGATCAAATCTGGATCAAGAAATAGATGATCTCCGGATCCTACTCAACAAGATGGTTCTTCCAAGATCCATCAAAATCCACCACTCAAACTCTACTACACAAACATCAGAAGACTTCAAACACACACCACCTATTCAGAAAAACAACATAACAGATGCACTAGATAACCAGGCCTTCAGATCCCGAATGAATTTCCTGTAGAAATCTTCTGATCCAAGTCAAACACAACTTCCAAGAAATCCAAGGTTGCTTTTATTTTGGAATAGCTGCCACCTTGCTTCCGTTGCACAACTCTGATCTAAAGAAGATGATAATGTTGTCGATGAACATAAGCATAGACTTGATCAACTCACCTCGGAAACATGTCCATCAAATTCCATAAAATCTTAGTGTCCTATCCGATTCGGTCACAAATACTTCAACAAAAATCCAGCCAGAAATCTAGATCCGATCAATCCCGACTGCTTAACCAGCCCTCTTTCTCTAGGAGCCTCCTTCTACTAGGCTGAACCACCAGTAAAGCTCCAAGAACTAAGTCGATATAGAACTCCATCTTTTGATGCGGATGCAAACCTTGACTCCATCGAAGACAACCGAAAAATCTCAAACCACTACGATAGGTCCTCATCCTCTAGAGATGCCTCAATCCAAAGCAAAGATTACTAAGAGAACTTCCGAACCATCGTAAGTCACTTTTGCGATTCTACCCAGTTCAGATTTCAAAGAAACTGTTCTCTCTTCACAAATCAGAACAGCTTAAGCCTTCTAAACCAAAAGAAGAAACTGATGGTCCACCTCACTACAAACATCATCCCAGATGAGCTTCCAGAAGAAATGGCAATCCTTCACCATCTGTCCAGCCTATTGACAAAAGAATCGCAAAGACTCCTGAACCATCAAAGAAACAAACCACTCAAATCCTTCCGGACTCCTCCTCTAGGATACTGCTAAGCCAAGAAATCCTCCTGACAGCACACTCAACACCTCCAAGCTGCTATTGCTGCCAAAGACTTTCTTATCCAAAAGCTCCTCGAATCACAAAGCTATATCAGCCAACTCCACAAAAGAGTCTTCAAGATGGCGGATATCTCAAGAAACTCGGCTTAAACCAAGCACAAACACCTTGCTGAACTGAGTCTCAAACTCCAATACAGACAAAACTCCTTCCTAAGGTTGCTAAGATACCATCACTGCTACAACACTCCGACTGATCCAAACTCTAGAAAATTCCCTCGCACGAGCGCAACCAAGCTTATATTCCAAAGATGGACTCCGAACCTTGAAAAGGTTTCCTTCAGAGATCGATGAAATCCATACACTATACAAAAAAGCTTACTAAGATGCCTAGTACTACGATGGCAGATACTCTTCCAATCATAATTACTCAGACTTCTCCCACTAGTGGTAGTCGTGCTATACACACCACTACCTCTCCTACCTCTAGAACTTATATTGGAAAACCCGAACAGGTAACCCAACAATAGGTGTGTGTGTATATGTATGTATGTAACCCAACAATAGGTGTGTGTGTATATGTATGTATATATATACACGCTTTCTCGGAAAAAAATTACTCCAAAGCCTAGGCATTCACTCAACCCAGCGCTCTGATACCACAATTGTAACGACCCGCCTTTCATTCCATAAAAAGACGCATCATGAAGAAGAAAGAAAGGGACAAAAAAGAAAAAAGATAGAAAAGAAAGAACCAAACAGCATCAGAATCTCACAGCATAACGAATAAATTATATTATATCACATATATAATTACATAATATCATAAACATCAGAGCTATATAGCTAATACAACACAAACTAGACAGTTATAAACATCTGTCTATTTACTATAACTCAATTACATCATAGAAGACAAATACAACACTACACAACGGAACCACTATATATATCTACACGCCGAAGCCTCCTGCTCCATATCTCCTCCAGAACAACACTTGGGTCAAACATGGGTCTGGTGTGAGTAAACGGGTTAAAGTTGCTTAACTTTGAAAAACCTTTAAAAACAAAGGTATCACACAAGACTCCCCACAAATAAACATGGGTAAGTTTTTACCTTACGCTAAACAAAACATTTTATAGGAAATCCAGTGATATTATAACAGGGTCTAGGGTTTTCAAGTAAAATACAGAAACAGCTGGAATGCTTACATCTCACGTTCCAACATAGTTAGGCACAATCAAAACGTACGGCGCTTATTAGAGATTGGATTCCATATAATGGCAGGGCTACTGGGTTACCGCCCGTCACAATACGGGGCCTAGATCACCGTACCGAGGATCCACCATAAATCCCCTGCAACACAAGGCCGGAGCCATCCCTTATTGGATAGTCCCGAACAACACAACCCCGCAAATGGCCGTCGCCAACTGCCCACACAGCCGAATAAAAAGGGACCTCTAGACAGGGGTAAATCTCGTCCTACGTGGGTGCAACCCACTTAGCCTTGCTACACCTTTCCTGTTTTAGCCATTCCCGGTTAATGAGGCTTGAAGCTACGATTACCTTTTTAGAGCACATCTATCTTAGAATGCTCATCGTCCACTTGACGATGTTCTGAAAGCATTCAATCCATAGAGTTTTAACGACGAAAGTCCTTACACCTCGAGTCTTCACTCTTCACTTGAGATTCACGACCTAACGTTTAATTTGGATCGATGTGGTTTTCGGAATTCCAAATTTGGAAACCCGATCCCGGTCTCATTGAAATCCAAAACGCCATCTTAATGTCCAAGTGATTTTAGTTTGAACAATTAATTCAATTTAAAACATTGAATTCACACAGCATTAATCACAGATAAATATCACACATTTATCACAGCTACAATCAATAACATATCATAGCACATCACAGATTTATTCAAACTATAAGCATCATTCAATTCAGCCATTCCACTCAATCAATAATCCACAAACAGGAATCATTAATCCATATTATAATTAATTTAATCGTCTTAAATTAAACTAATTATTTGAGAATTAATCACATAAACATGTTTAACTCAATCATTAATTAATTAATTACAAACCATTTAATTAATTAATCAACCTTTAATCACTTTATAAACCACTTAATTAATCTTTAATTAACAGATTAATTATCCTTTAATTATTCTCTTAAGTTAATCACCCTTGATTAATTATTACTTAATTACATTAAGTAATTAGCTTTTACATTAATTACACAAATTAATTAATCTTTAATCACTTAGTAATTAATCTTAATTACTTTCATTAAATAATTAATTATAATTAATTACATTAATCCTTAATTAATTGCATTAATTGATTATAACATAATCACTTCATTTTAATTATCTTATAATTAATCACATTTATTAATCAATTAAACCTTTAATTATTATCATTAATTAAATTAATTAATGATCCTCTAATTACCTTCATTAATTAATTATTCTTCCAATTACCTTTTAATAATTACTCTTTAACTTAATTACATTCATTAATCAACCCTGATTAATCACATTAGTAATTAACTTCCCTTAATTACTTATCAATTAAATCAACTCCTTGATTAATTAGATTAGTTAATCCTTTAATTACACTGAGTAATTATCACTTAATTACTTCCCTCAAGTAATTATCCTTTAATTACTTCCCATCAAGTAATTTCCCCTTTAATTAATTACATCCAGTAATTATTCATTAATTACTACACTATGTATTTATACTCCATTAAGTACATTAAGTAATTATACTTAATCCCATCATTAAGTAATTCTCTTTAATTAATTAAAATTAATTAATTAATTACAATTAACCATATTAACATAATTAATTACACCGAGTAATTAATTTCCTTTACTTACTTTATTAAGTAATTATCTTTAATAATCTTCTTAACATTAAGTAATTAACCCCTTAATTACTTATTACTTAATTATTTCTTAATTGATTAACCTAGATTAATCAAATATTAATTAAGTAATTAATTACACTTAATTAATTATACAAATTAATTTATCTTAATTTAATTGCCAAATTAAATATCTTAGTTAATTAAGTAGTTATACCATAATTACTTTAGTTAATAAACATGATTAAATTAAAATAAATCATTTATTTCATTAACTCTTAACTTCCATCTTAGAATAAATTTAAAATTTTAAAACTTGAATTTGATTTATACAAATCATCATCTTTAACTTATTAAAGTTAAATACCATTTTACCTTAAATCTTAATTATATTCCAACAATTATATTTAAGTTGAAAACATTTAAAAAAATAAAAATTTACTCTAATGTAATATTTATATAAATCAAAACAATTTTAAACAACATTTAAACTTTTAAAATCCATTACTTTTAAAACTTAAATTTGTCTAAACCTTGTTTCTAACTTTAAACATTTCATACTTTTAAAACGTTCAATGCTTTGCCTAAAAAAATTGCTTTGCGTTTAAAAAATTGAAATCATTTAAGTTTAAAAATCAGCACGAAGTTAAAATGCTGGAAACAAAACATCTGATAAATCAACAAATTCTCGAGGTAGGTGCGAGACAATCCTTGTGAAAACTCGAAGCAGCAAAATGTCGCAACTTCCCTTCACAGCTACCCCGAGACGAACACGAGGAGAGCGTGAAAACTCCCAAGCCAATACGTTCTTCCCCAAACCAAACTTCTTAGATGCATGAAACGTGCACGTTCACATGCACAACGACCACGATCGCCGACGACCCACTCTCCAGACTCCTACCAGTCGACTCTGACCTTAGCAACACCACACAACACCCAGAAATGAAAACGATTCGAAATAACAAAATCGAACAATCAGGTTGAAACATCAGCAACACTAGAGCTGGCCCACGTCATGGCGAACCTAACCCCCCACATGCGGTCGAACTATGTGCGCCACCATTGCCGTACGAACCCCCTGAACTTCGACGACCCAAAACAGCACAAAACCCTACCTCAACCAATTCTCATCATCACAGCCAATAGAAAATTCCAACAATATTTTTCCATCACTCTACCATACTCCAGCCTCCTCCGTACCAAAGCTCGAAGCTCCAGTCGACGCCGTTCAACGGCAATACACCAAAAACCCAAAATCGAGAAATTCACAAATTCTCGATCAAAACAATATTAAAAATCACAAGATTTTCACTAAAATTCATGATTCATTTAGATGATTCAGTCTATATAATTCAAAAGTGAAATTGTTGTTATTGATTTTTAACCAAAAACTCGATTTTACTGTAGTCCAAATATTTACAGTCTATTTATTAAATTTAATTACCTTAAACTATTTTTAAAAACAAGGTCATACTATTATTCACATTATATTTTCAGAATTCATCTAATGTGGAGCGTTTAAGAAGATAGGAATTAATTTGATAATGTTCAGTCTGTAACTAATAATAGAGCACATATATGAACATATACAGACATTCACACATATATCAAGCATTTTCATACATAAATTCAGATAAAATAAAGCATGCAAACAATATCATAACCCTATCACACAAGATCATCACATGAAAAACCTTCAAACTGTTTTCAAATAAGAGTTTACTCACCAAACTAGCAGAGCAGAGAACATTGTTTCTTGGAACTATTTTAATTTGCATTTTGAATTTGGAGTTTGACGATTGATTGCAGTTTTGATTCATGTTGTTGATCTTGTTGATTTGAGTTGAACTTGCTATTGTATTTACTGTTGTTTGAGTTAAATCTTGGAGTTGAATTTTGAATTTGCTGTTTTGATCCAGAGATCTATGCAGTGGTTGATTTACAGTTTTGGATTGAATTTGCTGATGATCTTCATTATTGCAAGACCTCGGTTTTGCAGATTTTTAATCAGATTTTGATTTTGATTTTAACTTTCTTCTTAAGATCTGGTTTTCAGCTTTTTAGAAAAGGAAAAGGGTTTGAACTAAAATACATTTATAAACAAAATGTTTTCAAAAATAATCTAGAAAATGCCACTTGTTATCTTAAGTTATTAGAATGTTTACAAGTGTATTTTCAAGAGTTAAATGCCTTACACATGTTACAATTCAATATTAAAATAATTACTTAATTTTATAAATGTTTTTAATTTGATCTCTTATTTATATTAACTTGTTTTAAATGTTTATTCCCATTTTAGCTTTAATGTTTACATATATAAATTACCTTTATTAAGTACATGCTTTTATGTTTATTTGTATACTTTTAAAATATAATTTTCAAAGCTAAATTTTCAAGAAAGAAAATTTAAAAAGAAAAGGATATTGAATTAAATCTTATTTCAAAGTTTCATACTAAATTATTGTATTTTAGTATATATAAACTAAATTTATTTCAAAAAACAATTTTTAAAAGGAAACAAATTAAACATTTATTATAATACACTATTTAAAGCTATTATATATTTAAATAACATAAATATATTTACTTTGATTACTTTTTGAAAATAAGATAGATTTTTAAATAAACTATTGAAAAGTTACCATTTTAAATTCAATCAAATCTTTCAAATTCATAATATATATACATGTATATAATATAAATTTGAAAATATTTTTATTAAATTTTGAATTGAAAACAAATTCCTTTTCACAATGTATACTCACATATACCTTATAAAAAGAATGTATTTTTAATTAGCTTAGAAAGATAAATTTTATCAATTAAATATATTATTAATTTTTAAAAGAAGAAAGTTCCAAAATTAAATTATTAGTTATGAAAATTTAACATTTATCAAATTAAACAATTAGTAGTTTTTGAAAAGATAGTTGGATTATTAAATCAATATTACACATTTTAAAATAATTATTAATGGAAATTATTAAATAAATATTGCCTAAATTTCTGTGACATCACAGCCTATACAGTCTAAATTCACTTAGAACTTTCTAGCTTTTCTTTCAAATAAAATCAATATTTTATTTAATTTCAAAATAATGTTTTATTTATTGTTGAATATGTATTGTATTATATGATATGCGTATCATATACACGTATGTGTCTATGTGCATGTGCAATATAAAAAGGTGTAGATGGTTCAACATGTCCGTAGATAGATACCCGGATTTACATCACAACAGATATGCTAAACCCTCTGTATACATGAGTGCTTTCAACATATATATGTATATGGAAGCTGTATATATATATATATATATATATAGTTTTATATAAATATTAATTGTAAAATATAAAGTATTATAAAATAATATATACACATTAACTAACACGGTTTAATATAATAAAATTAATTTTAAATGCTTATATGTACTTTGAAATAATTCTAAGTTAATTACGATAAATTAATTTTGAAATATATATATATATATACATTGTTTCCAAAAAATAAAGTAATATACATATACACACACACTATTATTGTTGTTCTTTATATTTTAAAAACCTACTTCGAAGAGTAGAGGCAGGTAATTCAGCTGTCCGCCATACTGTTCCCTCTTTTAATGCTAGCCTAATCTAGAGCATCAATCCCTTACCATCTAATTTTGGTTTATTAGGGACAGCCGCTCCAAGGCATAAGGGAAACACATCTCGGCATGGTAGGTCTCAAACCCACAACCTTCAAGAACTTTTTTCCATGGTTGCAAGGTAGTCCCAACCAGCCGAGCTATGCTCACGGACAATCTTCTTTATATTAAATAATGTTTTAATGATTTATATATATAGCATAAATAAATACATGCAATTATTTTTGTTAAGAATGTTTACGAATTTCTTTTGGCTATATTAGGCTATACGTATGTAATTTTATTGTTTACCTGTTTATTTATTAAGTTCTGTTCAGAATTATACAAATAAAATAAAAAAATTAATTTTAAAATACATTTTTTTAAGTGATTGCACTTTGTATATTGCAATAATTAAAAATATTAATAATTTCAAATATATTTATTTCATTTATATATATATTCGTACATAAATTTATTTGAACAAAGTAATGAATTTATCTATTTTAAATAATCTAATATAAATATTATATATAGTAATTGTTTTTAAATCTAAATACTATACATATTTTTATGTGAATATATATGAAATAAAAAATTACATTATGCATTTGTTAATATTGTATTAATTTATCCATTCTTTAAAAACAATTTTACAATATAATAATGAAATAAAAAATAATTTCTTAATCTGGCCATGAGCTTTATGGTGTGTGTGTGTTTGTGTGTTTGTGTATAGTAGCAATCCATGGTACCTTTGTTTGGAAGCACCCCAATTTCCATATACTTTTAGCTATAAGTTTCCATTTAAATAATGGTGTGAGTGGGGACAGAGTTAGTGGGAAGAAGGAGAAATGGAAACTTGGGGTGGATATCGGGGGTTGTAGGGGTGTTGCACTGTTTGGGTGTATTTGAATGCTCTCCGTATATATATTTAGAAAAAATAATCTTTTTAGGCAAGCATATATACATACATAAGCCATCCTATGTTGATAGCACTAATATATGCAGATTCATGATATTTAATTTCTAACTAAAACATATATGACTTAATGATTAATATATGCAATGTAAAAATTTAAAGTTGCACCATTACTTAGCTGTTTTTTTTGTCAAGATAGAGTATTCACTTGTCTGCAACGGACGTCATATAAGTGAGATATTATAGTTTTATTTCAGTGGGTTGGGTTTGGGGATGAGTTGGGCCAGGCCCATAATTTGAATTCAAATCGGAGATGATGATTCAATATTTCCTCCTAAAAAGTCTGTTTAAAATATACAAACATTTCAGTTTCTCATTTTCAAATCTCCCATTTTTGAAAACACCTGATTCCATCTTCTTCCTCCTTCCCTCATTCAAAGACCAAATTATCGATTTTTTATACAATTTAACAAGAAAAGTTGCATTGTGTTCGTAGCAAGATTCTCTCTCATCCAGAGTTGGAATTGGAGGTGATTAAGGAGGTTTACGTTTTTGTAAAGTTAGGGCAATAGGTGAATATGGGTTTCTTTGGCTTGGAATTGGTGAGTGTGGTCTCACCGATCTCGATGTAATTCTTTGATATTGATATAAAATGGTTAAGGGCTAATTTAGGATGTGAATTTGACATGTATAAACATGACTGTTGGGTTAAAAAAAGAAGTATAGAAAAAGAACATAGTTTATATTTAGAAAAGAAAATTTAATAAATGTGGCACCAAATTTCCTATTAAAACTTGATATAATACTGCACTAATGTATATATACGTGTTACCGCCTTAGGAACTCGAACAATATTGTGTATATATAAAGTATACCCTCAAGAATAATCAAAAACAAGAATAAACAAAATCAGTAAACTAAAATATAAAACGTTGAAACAAAATAGTGTTTTTGAAATATTCACCAATGCACCATTGGAATTCCAACAGTCGATCAATGAAAACCAAAATTTGGGATTCCAAGCATTTCAATTGCCAAGTTAACGTGCATCGCTTTGATACTTCATGTAGTGATTTTTTAGCATTATCTAGACATTTCTATGATTTGGTTAGTTGTTGCTTGGATATATAGATTGATTGTAAATTTGTCATATGGATATAGTTCATATGGTTTGGAATGGCTATTGAATACTCGAGACGTGTATGGTAAGTAGTTGACGAAGGCGAGGTGCGACAATAGAGTATTCATTTTTGGCAACTGGGTGATTAGTAAGATAAGATGGAAATAATGAAATGAGAATATGATGTGTATGAAAAAGGATTATATAGTCCGGTGAAATATAAACATATTTTGGCGACAAAAATAATTGAATCATGTAGCGCACGTGGCGAGTTCTTGATTCATGGTATTGACGTGGCGTTATTCTATAGCGCATTGAGGTTAGCCCATTAGCATTGATGTGGACAATAGTCGACCTATAGCGCATGTGGCATGACCAGGCATGAGTCAAATGCGTGATTATCCTTTGTTGCACGTGGCGAGACTGGATAGTCGTAGATGTGTAATCCTTTGCCACAAGTAGAAAGCCCGAATTATGCTCAGGGTTGTTTAGATTGTACAATATCATTCTATACTGCAACGTAGGCGAGTCTAGAAGATATTATACTTAGACTTAAATCGTGTTCATATCAATTTCACAGTAATATATCTTTATTAGATTTACCTCACTCTCGCAGACATATGACTAACCCACTCCTATATTTCCTCTCCATATTGATTAGGTTAAAGGAGTTTGGATATGTGAAGGACCTGGAGACGATATCTACATATATTGTAAATATTGTACATAGGTTTTGTATAGATAATCTATAACAAAAGACAAGATGTGACAGTGTGTGGATTTGATTTTGATGACTTGTACAAACTTATGTTATGGTATCAAATTATGTAATTATAAAATATACTTGCGTAATGATATATTATGTGACCATTCGCTGTGAGACTCTAAAAGTTATTGGTTAATTTAGTTTTTATCTCATGCCCTCTCTGTGTATATCATATGTATTATCTTCCAATGATTCTTTGTTTTGGGACTTCGTTGTATAGTTACAGAATTCTAAAAAGGCGAGTTGTTACATTTGGTAGCAGAGCATAGGTTATAGGATTAGGGATGTATTGAGACAACATAATAATATCCTATTCTAATTTATGATTACCTGGGTATCCATTGAGGACTTGCTAATGAATCTCATTTATAGACAACTAAAGCATGAATAACTCAGAGGAAGTTGGAACGAGGCCTAATGTTGGTAGATTTAATACTGGAGCAGGTGCCAGTACCCAGTGGATGTCCTCAAGATTCCTGGCATGTACATGCCCATTTCGTTCTGTAGGTATCTCCAAGCAACTACTAAGACTAGTATTACTACCAACTCCACCACACCAGTTGCTATGTTTAAAGCTGTGGTTGCTATTCCACCACCAAATCTTGACTTCTTGAAGTTCTACAAATATTTTGTAAACTTATGTGGGAAACCGTATACCGGGAATGAATCATATTCACCAACTAACACATGGCTAAGTACCTGTGAGAAGATATTCAATTTATTGGGAATAAGTGACACAAGTAAGAGGCAGCAAGTAGTTTTGTATCTACAGGAAGTAGCAACGAATTGGTGGGAGATTGTTATAACCGAGAAATAAGAGAGTATCATTCTTTGGTAAATATTCAAAAGGAAGTTTGAGACAAAATTCTTTTTTGGAGCTGAGAAGGTAATGTTATTGGAGGAGTTTATTCGGCTTAAGCCAGGAGACATGACCATAAAGGAGTATGTGAACAAATTTAACTAGTTAGGGAAGTTCAAATTTGAATTAATTACCTTGGAGAAGAAGGCTGAGAAATTTTCTAAGGGATTGAATTCCACACAAAAAGTAATAGGTTTGAATCTAATACCATTGTGGGCGACTTTTTAACAATTGGTTGAGGGTGCTTTGCGGAATGCTATAACTGTTTACTGTATGTACAAGATGTTGTAAGATTGGGCATATTGCTAAGAATTATAGGTTAAACCTTCAAAAGGGAACGAAGTGTCATCGGTATGGAAAGATGAGATACATGGAAAAGTATTGTAGGTCGAAACCATCTGAATAGTAAGGATGGTCAGCATAAAAGGAATGGTTGAAGTGGATTAAGTGTTATAATTGTGTCCAGATAGAACATTATGAGGTGAATTTCCTAGAATTACAGAAGGAGGGTCAGATTGTTAAGGAAAATGCTTGGAAGCTATATCCAGTGTCAGTATTCCGTCAGTAACCCAAGAGAAAGAGAAATCAGTTATCAAAGTTGTGTTATAACTATTTAATTTACCTATGAGAGTTTTATTTAATACCGGTGCATCACATTCATTCATAGCCAATGCATTAGCGAAAAGAATAGGAATAATCCCTGATATTATGCATGTGATTATTACTATATTGAGTCCTATTGGGGGATCGATACACTTATCTACTATTTTCCATGAGCTTAAGTTAGTTATAACCATGTAGAATTAAATTCTAATGCGTATGTGCTTATATTTGCAGGATATAAATTAGATTTTTATAAGAGGATTGTTCATTTGAGTTGTTGTAGGAAATGCCATTTGATAGTTTGTGCGAGCCAGACGTTTCCATAATGAAGTCTTATTTATATTTATTAGACATATCACAAGATGAGTTAGCTTCTACTTTCATATTTAAAGATTTTCCAGACGTATTCGCTGAGGAACCTAGACGTCTGCCCCATAGAGAAATTGAGTTTAGGAATGATCTGAAGAAAAATGCTAGACCAGTGGTGATGCTTTTAAGATATATGGCTCCAAAGAAAAGGAGAGAACTGGACAAACAAGTTTCAAGGTTATTTATAAACGATTCATTAGGCGAAGTATTTTGGAATGGGGAGCACTTGTCATTTTCACTATCAAGGCGGATGGTTCCCTGAGGTTATGCGTCGATTATTGAGAATTAAATAAGCCAATGAAGAAACCATTGCCTCGTATTGATTACCTCTTTGATCAACTTGTCGAGGCAAGAGTTTTCTCGCAGCTTGACCTTGCTATATGATTTCATTAGTTGAGAGTTGCAGATGGCAGTATTCTTAAGACTGCTTTTCGTATACCAAATAGGCTATTTGAGTGGGTTTTGATATCTTTGGGCTAACTAATGCCCCAGCCTATTGTTTTGATTTGATGAGTAACGTCTTTCAGAAGTAACTGAATAAATTTATAGTTGTATTTTTTGATGATATCCTAGTATTTTCTAGAGACGAGAAGGGGCATGAGTTGCATTTAAGAGAAATACTAGAAGTGCTAAGAAGGAACCAGTTGAAAGTGAAAATTTTGAAATGTCATTTTAGGGGAGTGAGGTCTGATTTCTAGAACATGTTGTATCTAGGAATGGGTTGGTGGTAGACCCAGTAAAGTGGCACCTTGTAAAGATTGGAAGGTTCCGAAGAATGCTTTAGAAGTACATAGCTTCTTGAGATTAGCCAGTTTCTATCAGAAGTTCATAACGGATTTTGCGAAGATATCTGCACCGTTGACGAAGCTTATGAAAAATATTTTGGTTTATGTTTATAGTGCCGAGTGTGATGAAGTATTCGTTTGGTTGAAAGAGATGTTGATAAGTGCACTTGTTTTAGTTATCTCCGATTGTACCAAACCATTGATCATTTATACCAATGCTTGCGGTACTTGTCTTGGTAATATTTGGATACAGGAAGGGTTGTTGCATATGGGAGCCGGCAGTTGAAGACACACGAAAAGAATTACTCTACACATGATTTGGAGTTAGCTACAATCGTATTTGCTTTGAATTAATGGAGACACTATTTACTTGGGGAGATATTTGAACTATATATAGATCATAAGTTGTTGAAGTATTTATTTTCGTAGGACTTAAAACCTGAGACAGCAGAGGTGGATGGAATTCTTAGCATCTTATAATTATTGTATTTCGTTTACCCTTGGGAAGGGTTATGTTGTGGCAATTGCATTGAGTAGGAATCATGCAACGTTGAGTACTATGATGTTAGAGATGAGGCGGGTTGAGTATACTTCTGGATTTGATTTTCGACTATTGATAGATACTACAATGGGATTATTGGAAACCTTAGAGGTTAAACCAACGAGAGTGGATAGGGTTGGTATGAATCAAAGTAAGGATGCAAAGTTGGTTGAGATTTTGAATCAGCTTGAGAAGGATGAGAAGTCAAGTCATTTGGAGCGATATGCAAAAGATGGGAAAGGATACTTGACAAAGGACAGAAGGTTTTGTGTACCAAAGTTGAAGGGGCTACTCAATAAAGTGTTAGAGGTGTGTCATCATTCTAGGATGATTATTCATCCTAGTGGTGATAAAATGTATAGGGATTTAAAAAGAGTTTATTAATGGCTAGAGATGAAAAGAGACGTAGTGAGGTATATGGCTAGATGTATAACTTGTCAAAGAGTTAAGGTAGAGTAGAGGAAATCGAGTGGATTACTGATGCCCTTGGAAGTTCCACGGTAGAAATGAGAAAGTGTTTCAATGGATTCTATAGATGGGTTTTCAAGTATTGGAAGAGGTAGTGAGAGTATTTGGGTTGTGGTGGATCGACTGATGAAGAGTATACATTTCATTCCTGTAAGGAGTACAAGAACGGCAACATCTTTAGCTACATTATATATATCAAGGAAGTGTGAGATTGCATGGTATGCGGACGAATATTATGAGTGACCGGGAACCACTTTTAATGAGTGAGTTCTAGAGGAGTCTACAAGATAGCTTGGGAAGAAAAAAGTTTGAGGACGACATATCACCCGTAGACGGACGAATAGACCGAGAGAGTTTATAGGGTGTTTGAAGATTTGTTAAGAGATTGCATTCTTGATTTTTGGAGCTGCTTGAGAAGGTCATTTTTCATTAGTGGGGTTCACATATAATAACAGTTATCCAACCAATACTGGGATGATACAATTTGAAGCATTGTATGGAAGGCCGTGTAAATCACCTTTATGTTGGTTGGAGTCAATAAATAAGGTGATACTTAAACCACAGATGATAAAGGATACGTTGGACAAGGTAGAGTTGATAGGTAAAGGACGAAGATGAAATATAGTATGCAGAAGTTGTACGCGGATAAATGGAAAAAGGAATTAGAATTCGAAGTTGCAGATCTAGTGTTTGTGAAAGTATCACCTCTTAAGCTTGTGATGAGGTTTGAAAGCTCAAACAAGTTGGAAACAAAGTTTGTTGTACTATTTAAGGTGTTAGAGCACATTAGAGGATTGGCTTATAGGGTGGAGCTATGTGAGAGAATGGCTCATAATGTATTACATGTGTCACATTTGTGAAAATGTGTACATGACTTGGCTACAGCTGTGGAGCCTAGTCAGTGGGAGGATATGGAGTTAGAAGTTAAAGCGAGTTCATCTAAATGAGCAACACAGATAGTGAAGCATCAAATTCGAAGGCAAAGGAATATTCTGATCAAGCTAGTGAAGGTGCAATGGGAAGATGATCCAGTAGAGAGTATGTGGGAGCATGAAGGAAGGATACGAGTTTCTCATCCTGACTCTTTATCGGTATGTTCTTTTGGTCGACAAAATTTAATAGGAATTAGATTTGGTTTCTTAGATTGGATGTTAAGGATTGGATGCTATAATTATAGATGCTATAATATATGCCATTTGGATATGTTACTAAATTTCCATTCATGTAGAACTGCCAGCACTAGGATTGCTACGCATCATGCCTACTATGCCATATCTCTACATTCATATAGGATGCATTTATCGCATTACTGCATTATGCTAGATTCATATCGGTTATCATGCTCACATTCATAATATATCTTGATTGGATGTCATTTTATGTATATACAACTCTGTACAAATGTGATGGTTGCTTTAATATAGATGATTGCTTTATACGATTAGTTGTACGCATGCACGAGTGATACGGGCGAGTAAAAAAGAGAATGATCATCTTTTACAATTTTTGTCCTTCAAAAATTCGAGGATGAAATTATTTTAAGGGGGAGAATGTAATACCTTGAAATTTTGTATATAACTAAAAAATGATTATAGCTAATAATAAATAAATTATGAATTTAATTGGAGCATAATTCGGTAAATTTTAATATAAGTTTAAAATAGTAATTTTTACAAGCGGTTGAATTAGATGACATAAGTCTTACTATTGTGTAGTTCTCATTTTTCTGGTCAAGATAGAATATTTACTTATCAGAATCTAATGTCATATGAGTGAGATATTGAAGATTTATTTAAGTGGGCTGGGTTTGGGGTTGAGTTGGGCCAAACTCATAATTTGAATTAAAATATGAGATAATGCTTCATTTATCCCTCCTAAAAATCCTTTTTAAAATATACGTACATTTCAGTTTCTCATTTTTGAAAACACCTGATTCCATATTCTTCCTCCTTCCCTCATCCAAACATCAAATCATCAATTCTTAATGAAATTTAATGAGACAAGTTGCACTAGGTTCGTAGAGAGATTTCTTATCATCTGGAGCAGGAATTGGAGATGATTACCGAGGTTTACATTTTTGGAAATTTGGAATAGCTGGTGAATTCGGGTTCTTTGGCTTGGAATTAGTGAGTGTGGTTTCTTCGATCTCGACATAATGGTTTGATATTGATATAAAATGGTTTATAGCTAATTTAGGATATGAATTTGACATGTATAAACTTGAATATAGGGTAAAAATTGAAGTACAAAAAAAGAACGTAGTTTAGCAAATTTGACACCAAAATACTTATTGAAACTTGATATAATTCAACATTAACGTATACATACGTGTTAGGGCCTTAGGAACTCGAAGAATGGTGTGTGTATATGAAGTATAACCTCAAGAATAATCCAAAGCAAGAATAAAATGAAATATGTAAAATAAAATATAAAATGAAAAAACAAAACTACGAATCTGAAATATTCACCAATGCACCAGCGAATGTCACCGAACGACCGGTGAACACCCAGATTTGGGATTTCAGGCATATTAATTTCCAAGTTAACCTGGGTCGCTTTGATACTTTGCGTGGTGATTTCTCAGGGTTATCTAGTCACTTCTATTAATTGGTTGGCTGTTGTTTGGATGTATAGATTGATATTAGAGTTAACATATGGATGTAGTACATGTGGGTTGGAAAGGTTGTTGAACACTTGAGGCGTGTATGGTGAGCAGTTGACAAAGGTGATATGAGACTTTAGAGTATGCAGTTTGGGAAACTGGGGAAATATGTAAGATCAGAACGGAAATGAAAAAATGAGAATGTGATGTGTACGACTTTGGATTCTATAGTTCGGTGAAATGTAAATATATAATTTGGTGATATGAATACTTGAATCTTGTACACACAGAGCACGTCCTTGATTCATGGTATTTACATGGCATTCTCCTATAGGTATAGAGGCTGGTCTAGAAGTGTTGATGTGGACAATTTTCATCCTGTAGTGCACGTGGAGGGACCAAATGTGAGTCCATTGCATGACTATCCTTTAACGCACGTGGTGAGGCCGGATAGTCATAGACGAGTAATCCTTTACCACAAGTGGCGAGATCGGATTACATTCAAGGTTATTTAGACAGTATAATATGGTTCTGTCATGCAGTGCAGGAAGATCTAGAAGGTATTATACTTAGACCTAAATTGCATTTATATCGCAGTCGCGGTAATATACCTGTGTTAGATTTTTCTCAATCACGTAGACATGTGTCTAGCCAACTCCTATATTTCTCTTTGTATTGTTTAGGTTAAAGGAGTTTGGGGACGTGAAGGACCTGGAGACAAGATCTGTATATATTGTAAACATTGTACGTAAGTGTTTCATGAATAATCGGCAACAAAAGACAAGACGTGATAGTTGTGGATTTGATTTAGGTTGAGTGGTATAGACTTACTGTTTAGCGACGGGTTTCCTATGAGTTAGAAAATCACCGATAAATTTTAAATAAAAATTACCACAAGCACACGGCATGCAATTCTAATACGTGGAGAATACGGGTCGATCCATTGGCAATTGTTATATTTTAAATTTCTCTTTAATCTAATTAAACCAAAGTTGAGAGTTGTTTAAGTTAGAAAATGAGAAAACTAACAAACTAGGAAAATAAAAGTGATAAAAGTATGAGAGTAGAAAGGCAATTTAGAGATAAGTCAACTTTCAAGATCACATGGTTCAACAAAACATGAAATTATGATCTCTCTTTTAAGGTCATTAGTGAGTAATTGATGTGTTTATCATAAGTATGACATATTTGTGCTATTAATTATCCCAACATAAGCCATCAAACTATAACGCTCCCCTTAAACCACTTACAAACTCTCATGAAAAATGACAATAAGTTGAAAATAAAATCTATTTTAAGCATGACTTATTAACTATTGATTAGAAATATAGACTATCAAATTTTGATTTAATTTCACTTCATTGCCATAATCATATTGATGAAGAGGCAATTTATGAGTAATGTGTTTAAGCATAACCTATTTGTTATGAATAACATAGACTATCAAATTCAACATGAAATAATAAATCAAACCAACATTCATTTTTTCAATAAGCACAAAAAGAGATCAATAATTATCAAATTATGTTGAAGCTACATGATTAGAGAGCTTCATTACCCCTAATTAAAGGGGTTTAGCCTCTCATATTGGTTATCAAATCAACAAATGTAGCATGCAACATAAAACAAAAAAAGAAAAATGAAAGCAATGTAAAAGAAGAGCTATTCTACTTGCATAGAATAAAAGATATCTACACTACTAACATGAAAGTAAATAAACAAGAAAATAACATGTGTTAAAATTGCATAAAAAAATTACATAAGAAGAAAATGGCTAAGTAGCCATGAAAATAAAAGAGAGCTTTACTTTATTTTAGCCTAAACTAAACTAAAGTGTTGGAAAGTGGGGTGGCTACAACACAATGTTGGATCTTAAGGCTATTCAGACACTAGAAGTAGTGAAATGTGTATTACCTACTTACTTATGAATATAAAACTGTATTTACTCAAATTGCAAACAGAACGAAGTAATCAAAGAATAAGTAAGTAATAAAGTAAAATGCAGTTATGTAAATAACACCCGGAATTTTATACTGGTTCGGATTAACCAATCCTACATCCAGTCCTGCACTCTATCGTGCAGAATTCCACTATAATCGCTTGCTTTCCACGGATGGCAAGAACACCTTTACAATCTTTGTTTCACGGGCTACAAGACACACCCTCTTGATTTTATAGGCAACAAGAACACCTTCTCCTTATCACCAACAACAAACTATGGCAAGTGGTTGTATCTTCAATACAGATTCTTGCAGATTCAGTACAATGATCTTATAGACCTCCAATGGCACTATATCTTTGAATTCTTTGAGTAATAGGATGAAATCAGAGAGAGAATGATATGAATTAAAGTACAACTCTCTGATATTGTGTGGCTTGCAAATCAGTGAAGAATTGGAGTGAAATAGTATCGATTTGCAAGGAGATTTGAAGAGTATGCAATGGATTCCTTTTGCAAATGTTTGGAGAAGGAGTAAGAGAAAATGAGAATTTGATGTTAAAATTCATTTTCAGAGGCCTTTATATAGTGGTTGAAGAGACGTGTCTTTTGGTGAAGAGGTGGAGGGAAATGTCTCTTCATTTAAAATTTGAAATTCTGAAAAACTGCTAGTATGTCGACATGCCCAAGTACCCCATGTCGACATGGGTGTGCTGCAAAATGAACAGCAACACTAAAACGTGTTGCAAATTTTCAGCATTTCAAATTACCTTATATTAGTGGATTTTTGTGATTCGGTTGAGGTCAATGGTTGATGATCTTCAAGTATAATTGCCATGAAATCTTTAACAAGATATTCTAAGGTCAACCAACTCCTCATCACTTCAAACACCTTTATTCTTCAGCATTCTTCTCTAATTAGCTTTTGTTCTTCAATTGCTCTGATCAACCTTCTTCTATAATTCATTTGCTTCCATTGTATTCTTGTTTATCTCTGTAAATGTCTCCATAATATATCTGATATGACTGCATAACTCGAAGTTATGTTAGTAGTAATATTTGTATGATTGTTGTCATCAAAATCAATACCTAGGGTATTAACAATCTCCCATTTTTTATGATGACAACCATATAAATATTTAAGAGATAAAATATAATATTTTTATATTTGACTCCCCCTAACAAACTTAGTATTTTGAATACTATTTTTTTTTGATTTAGCCTTGCGGGCGTATCCAAGTCCATGTTTATTCCTAGTGTGTTTAGATGCAGATAATAATTTTTCTAGATTATCCCTTCCTTTGTTAAATTTATCAACAATGCTTTTCATTTTGTCAAAATACTTATTACGGTTAAGAATAACATTGTCTACAGATGTTATTTTGTCATTAGATAAGTGATCTGTGACTTCATTGAAAGATTTTTTGATTTTAAGGATTCATTTTCACTTTTTAGTTTTTCGAAACTTCGAAGTGTCAAATCCTTTTCATCATTATACCCATTTAGACTTTCAATTTCATCTTTTAGACATTGTTTTTCTTTAGTTAACCTTTCATTAAATATTTTTAATCTATCTATCTCTGCTAAATTATTGTTGTACTCTTTCCTAAGTATTTTATATCCCTGATTCATATCAATCAAAACATTAGTAATTTCTTTATTAAAATTCCATACCTGGTCATCCTTTGCCATGAAGCACATGTTAGCGATTTCTGTTTCTGAATCACTATCACTTGACGATGTATCCGAATCATCCCATTTTTCATTGAGTGCTTGTTTCCTCTCCTTATTGAAAGTGTTTGACTTTGATTTCTTCAGTTTGGGACAGTCTCTTTTCAAATGGTCTGGTTTATCACATTCGAAACACTTAACAACATTTTCATTTCTAGAATTATTGTTGTTAGTTTTTCGAAGTTTGTTTGTTATCCAATACTTCAAGAATTTCTTAAACTTCTTGGTCATAAACTCGATATCATCATCAACAGCATCATCATCTAGTTCATCTTTGTTGATCATAGCATTCAGTGCTAGTGATTTCTTCTCATTTGCCTGATTCTCTTTTCTAATCTACAACTTTACTTCATAAGACATTAAGTTACCAATTAAATCTTCTATTTTTATAATACTAATATCATTGGCTTCTTCAATTGCTAGAGTCCTCTGATCCCATTCACTAGGAAGTGAATTCAAGATCTTTCTGACTTGGTCTTCTTCTGTAATTTTCTTTCCTAATGATATTAAGGCATGTACTATATCTTGAAATCTAGAATACATATCAGAAATAGACTCATTTGGTTTCATTTGAAAGAGTTGAAACTGTTAGTTAGCATAAATATCTTTGTTTGTTTTACTTTATTGGTGCCTTCATGTGTGACTTGAAGTGTTCACTAAATTTCATATGTAGAATTACAAATAGACACTCGATTAAATTCATTTCTACCTAAGGTGCAAAATAAAATGTTCATGGCCTTAGAGTTATTAAGTGCTTGTGTCATTTGGTCTAGTGTCCATTTTGAATATTCAGTTTAAGGTTCTATGTATTCTATTTGGGTAATGTTCCAAATATCCAAACCATTAGACTGCAAATAACATTTCATCCTACAAGCCCAATATGCATAACTACTGCCATCAAATAGAGAGGGTTTAGTGGTAGATTGTCCTTCTACAAAAGTGCTAAAAAATGCGTTACTAGTGTCAATAGCCATTTATACTTTTCAAAAACCAAGTTATGAATTTTTGAAAACCAAGGCTCTGATACCAAATTTTGGAAACAGGGGTGGCTACAACACAATGTTGGATCTTAAAGCTATTCAGACACTAGAAGTGGTGAAATGTGTATTACCTACTTATTTATGAATATAAAACTGTATTTACTCAAATTGCAAACAGAAAGAAGTAATCAGAGAATAAGTAAGTAATAAAGTAAAATGTAGTAATGTAAATAACACCCGGATTTTTATACTGGTTCGGATTAACCAATCCTACATCCAGTCCTGCACTCTATCTTGCAGAATTCCACTATAATCGCTTGCTTTCCACGGGTGGCAAGAACACCTTTACAATCTTGGTTTCACCGGCTATAAGACACACCCTCTTGATTTTACAGGCTACAAGAACACCTTGTTCTTATCACCAACAACAAACTATGGCAAGTGGTTGTATCTTCAATACAGATTCTTGCAGATTCGATACAATGATCCTATAGACCTCCAATGGCAATATATTTTTGAATTCTTTGAGGAATAGGATGAAATCGGAGAGAGAATGATGTGAATTAAAGTACAACTCTCTGATATTGTGTGGCTTGCAAATCAGTGAAGAATTGGAGTGAAATAGTATCGATTTGCAAGGAGATTTGAAGAGTATGCAATGGATTCCTTTTGCAAATGTTTGGAGAAGGAGTAAGAGAAAATGAGAATTTGATGTTAAAATCCGTTTTCAGAGGCCTTTATATAGTGGTTGAAGAGACGTGTCTTTTGGTGAAGAGGTGGAGGGAAATGTCTCTTCATTTAAAATTTGAAATTCTGAAAAACTGCTAGTATGTCGACATGCCCAAGTACCCCATGTCGACATGGGTGTGTTGCAAAATGAACAGCAACACTAAAACGTGTTGTAAATTTTCAGCATTTCAAATTACCTTATATTTGTGGATTTTTGTGATTCGGTTGAGGTCAATGGTTGATGATCTTCAAGTATAATTGTTATGAGATCTTTAACAAGATATTCTAAGGTTCAACCAACTCCTCATCACTTCAAACACCTTGATGCTTCAACATTCTTCTCTAATTGGGTTTTGCTCTTCAATTGCTCTGATCAACCTTCTTCTATAATTCATTTGCTTCCACTGTATCTTGTTTATCTCTGTAAATGTCTTCATAATATATCTGATATGACTGCATAACATGAAGATACGTTAGTAGTAATATTTATATGGTTGTTGTCATCAAAATCAATACCTAGGGTATTAACATAAAGAAGCTAAGAAGAAGAGAGGAAGGTTACATGAACATAAGGGGTATTTATACATATATGAAATCCTAATGCATATTTTTGGGAAATGCCCAAACTACCCCTCCAGAAAGTATGGTGGCCAAGTAATCATTGGCATTAAATAATTATCCATTAAGTGTGCATGAAGCTCTAATGGTCATTAACATGTGCATTTGCTCTAGTTTGTACATTAAGGTAGGTGGTGTCCTCAATAATACATGAAATAGATTATTTTCATCTTCATTTGTTTCTCTTCACTCTTGTGCATGCATATATCTTCATAAAACCACTTGCATTTGAATCCAAATTCCTACATATAACCATAGAAATTTCCAAGTAATTTTTCCCAAATTGATATATGCACAAAAATGACATTTAGCCCCTATATAAAGATGATTAGTGATGATTTGAAAATAATTTGAATTTTTGTTTAAACATGTTAATGTGAGAAATGCAGATTACGGATCTTAAGGCTAGACTTTACACTAGAGGGGAGGTGAATAGTGTTTATAAAGAATTGCAAAATCTTTTTGAGTTTATGTTAATTTATACACAGATGTATGCAATATACAAATATAGGTATGATCACAGACACAAACACAGATGCATAAATAAAATAAAAAGCAGTAAAGGAAAGAACACACCGGATTTTATACTGGTTCGGAGTTACCCTACATCCAGTCCCGCACACAAGTACGAATTTCTTTTCAAAAGCAATCTTTTACAATTACACCCTCGATTTCAAGGCTACGAGGTACCCTCCAGAATCACAATCCTTTGGGTAGAGATACTTGATTTTCCGGGCCACAAGTTCACCCACTTGATTTTACGGGCAACAAGTTCACCCAATTGATTTCCCAAGGCTACAATCACACCTTATCTCGCTTGATTGATTTTCAAGGCTACAATCACACCTTTTGTCGCTAAGTTGATTACAAAAAGGCTATAACTCTGAATAGCACTGAGGATCTTGTTGGGAGAGTGATAGAGAATCAAACTACGAATGATCGAGTTTGATTCAATGTTGATTTCGGCAGAGTAATGGTAAGAATATGTATTAAGAAAAGTGGAAGAAGAAAAGGAGTGAAAAACTAGAAAATCTGATGTTAAAATTCGTTGAAACTGACCCCTATTTATAGAAGAACAACAGTCATGTCGTGAACAGTTATGGCGAATAGACACTTCTTTTTAAATTTAAATTTTAAACTCAACTGACACCATGTCGATATGGTCACTATGAGTATGTCGACATCCCAAAGCATTTTTTGATAATTTGATTCTCTTTGAAAATAACCTTTATCTTATATTAAATACTTGATTATAGTTAAAATTCATAAGTAAATATAGAAAATAATATATGTAGAATTTTAACTATAATTTTATATTTAAATCTAAGTATAAATATTAAAAGTTAAATATATTATATTAAACGATAGTTTAAAATCAGCAGTGATTTGATCTTGAAATTAAAGATGATTTTGAGGCTAAAATTATTTAGAATTAGGATAGAGGTTTTTGATGCTTTTAAAAGGAAGGTTTTGAAATCATTTTGAAAACAAGATATAATTTTGAAAAATCATTTTGAATAAAAAGTTAGCGGATACAAAACAATGTTCCACTAGACTTTTCGTGGGTTCCATCCTACTTAGGGTTCCATCGCTTTAACAGGCTCGAAGTGGATTCCATTCCACAAATAAATTGGATTTTAAGATGCCAGTGCTTTTTTATGAGTTTTAATAAAATTTATAATTAAAGAATAAATTACTTGAATTCTTGAACTCTTGATAATCTTGATACTCGTGAGTTTTCAATCTTGATATCTTGAATTTCTATACTGTACAGTCTTCATTCTTTGTACCTGCATGGTTAAATCCTGCATATACGTATATATCTAAACTTATAATGTTAGTATTTATATTTTATAATCTATTCTAAGGTTGTTGTCATCAAAACCATCATCTCACGGACTAACAATCTCCCCCTTTTTATGATGATAACCTTTGTTATAAAATATTACTTCTGTCCTAATAACTCCCCCTAAAACTAATAACTCCCCCTTAATCTATGTCTAATTACCCTATTTTGTACTTCTCTCCCTTTGTCATCAACAAAAACAAACTCTATACTTTATAACTCCAAACTATATAACTCTCCCTAAATCTAATATTCTATGTGATTATAATGATAGTGTTATCATAAATAATCAACACTTAGATCTAATAATAAATCTAATCTTAAACTACTAACTATCTTAAGTATATAATAACCGTATAGTTATATGTATTAATAGGAAGAACTCATATAAGAACACAATTAATTTATTAATCATATAGTTATATGTACATTTTCGTTGTAAACGTAAGAAGGAATAAACAACAATGGTAAAGAAAGAAAAGAAACTAATTAGTGTTTTAGAACATAGGAGATCTATGAATCGAACAGTTTGGACAGTGGAACAGAAATTTCCACGTTGTTCGACAAGATTCTCATTCTTGTCTAAACATACTTCTCCAACACACATGACTTGGTCATCATCCTCCGCGTGCGCTTCTTTCATGGGTTCTTCTTCTTCTTCTTCGCTGGCCCATTGTTCTTGATTGAGTGAAGAATCTTCATCAATCAAGATAGGATTGGCTTGATTGTCCATTATGAATTTTTGCAAATTTATAAGAATCTTGCCTTGCCTCTCTTTTTCCTTTGCCATACGAAGTTGAATCACTTGAATTTCAGTCATCATCTGAAGTGCATCCTTTAGACAGTCCTCTATTTTAGTCACACGAGCGAGGGTAGTACGTTTAAATGGACCAGACGTAGGAGAGGTGAAAGAAAAGGTTGATTTTATGTTTGATTTGGAAGAGGAGGCCATTGATTATTTGATTTCAGAGAGAAGAACAGAGAGATAACAGAAAGGATGAATGAAATTTCGAAAATGTGAAGAATATATAACCAATTATTTTGAATTTTGGTGGGAAAATTTTCAAAAATAAAAATTTTGTATGTCGACATAGGGTAGAGGAGTATGTCGACATAGTCTTTGAATTTTTGCCTATTTAATTTATTTTGAATTAGTTTTAATTATACTTTTGTTTATTTATATTTTATATTTTAGTTATTGAACAAATACCTAATTCTCTTCTTAATTTAGTAAATATAGATTCATTTAATGGTTCTGTTAAGATATCAGCAATTTGATTCTCAGAATTGATATAATCTAGAGTGATTGCTTCCTTATATTATCTCTGACAAAATGATGTCTGATATCAATATGTTTAGTTCGAGCATGTTGAGTAGTATTTTTGGATAAATTTATCGCACCCGTATTATCACAATAAATTGGTGATTTTGAAAATTTTAAACCATAATTTTTTAAAGTTTGTTGCATATATATTACTTGTGAACAAGCCAAAGCAGCAGAAATATAATCTGCTTCAGTTGTTGATAAAGAAACTGTGTTTTGCTTTTTACTAAGCCAGGAAACCAGAGAATGCCCCAAAAAGTGACAAGTCCCACTTGTACTTTTTCGGTCCGATTTACAACCAGCATAGTCAGCATCACAATAAGATATTAAGTCAAAAGAATCATTTTTAGGGTAAAATAAACCATAATCAGATGTGTGTTTAACATATCTTATAATTCGTTTTACGTCTTTTAAGTGGGTCTCTTTAGGTTGGGATTGATATCTGGCACAGAGACAAACACTATGCATGATATCAGGTCTACTAACAGTAATATAGAGTAGTGATCTACTCATTCCTATATATAATTTCTGATCTACATCTTTCGAGAGATCTTCTATACTAAAGTACTCATTGGTTGCCGTGGAAGTGAGTTTTCTACTCGCAGTAGTCAAACCAAATTTACTAATTAGGTCTTTAGCATATTTTTCTTGACTAATGAAGATACCATTATCTAATTGTTTTATTTGTAATCCTAAAAAGAAATTTAATTCACCCATATGACTCATCTTAAACTCTTTTGTCATTAATTCAGAAAATTCTTTATTCATTTCAAAGTTAGTTGATCCAAAAATGATATCATCTACGTAAACTTGTACTAGTTGAATATCATTTTTATTTCTTTTAATAAAAATAGTATTATCTACTTTACCAATTTCAAAATTTGATTGTAATAGATAAGATCTTAGTCTATCATACCAGGCTCTAGGAGCTTGCTTTAGACCATATAAAGCTTTCTTAAATTTGTAAACATGATTTGGTAATTTATCATTTTCAAAAAGTGTTGGTTGTTCAACATATACTTCTTCTTTTTCAAATCCATTTAAAAAGGCACTTTTAACATCCATTTGAAATAATTTGAAATTATTACGATTTGCGAAAGCAAGTAGAATCCTAATGGCTTCCATCTTGCTATGGGAGCAAAGGTTTCATCAAAATCCATTCCTTCTTCTTAACAAAAACCTTGAGGAACTAATCGAGCTTTATTTCTAACTACCTCTCCTTGTTCATTCATTTTATTTTTATAAACTCATTTAGTTCCAATTATAGTTTTATTTTCAGGTCTAGGAATAAAATGCCAAACGTCATTTTTAGTAAATTTATTAATTCTTCTTGCATAGCCAAAATCCATGAATCATCAGTTGATGCTTCTTTTGGATTTTTGGGTTCAATGGTTGATATAAATGCTATATTACTCATTTGACTTAGTTGATTTCTAGTTTTAACAACAGATTGCATATCTCCCAGTATATTTTCTAAAGGATGATCTTTTAAAAGTTTAGTCCTTTTATTAAGATGATTAATTTCATTATTAGTTTCAATGATTCTTGATTTTGAGTGATTAAATCCTCTTCATCATTTGTATCTTAAATTTTTTTGAAATTTTCATCAAATGAAACATGCATTGTTTCTTCAATGGTGTTAGTTTTTAAATTAAACACTCTGTATGTTTTACTTCTATTAGAGTATCTGATAAAGATTCCTTTGTCGGATTTAGGATCAAATTTATCTAAATTATCTTTTGTATTTAAAATAAAGCATTTACTTCCAAAAATTCTGAAATAAGATGCCTTAGGTTTCTTTGAATAAAGAAGTTCATAAGATGTCTTATCAGTTAAAGGTCTAATTAAAATTCTATTTAAAATATAACAAGCAGTAGCAACTGCTTCTGCCCAAAAATTCTTTGGTAAATTACTATCTGAAAGCATAGTTCTCACACACTCTTGAATCGTCCTATTTTTACGTTCTACTACTCCGTTTTGTTGTGGAGTTCTTGAAAATGAAAAATTATGAGTTATTCCCTTTTTATTGCAGAATTCCTCAAACTTTTCATTTTCAAACACCTGATCACTTCGAATGGTTATAATTTTTAGAGAAAATTGATTTTTAATTCTTTTTGAAAAGTTCTTAAAACATTCAAAAGTATCACTTTTATATTTCAAAAATATTGTCCATGTAAATCTAGAATAATCATCTACAATTACAAAAACATATTTACTATGATGTATTGACAGAATTTGAGATGGACCAAATAAATCAAGATGAAGTAATTCAAGAGGTTTTGAAGTTGAAATCGTATCTTTTAATTTAGAGGAACTTTTTCTAAGTTTTCCTAATTGACATGCATCACATAAACTATCTACTTTAAAATTCATTTTTGGAAGACCTCTTATTAGATCATGTTTTGACAGTCTAGATAAGAGTTTGAAATTCAAATGCCCAAACCTCTTATGCCAAATCCAAGGGTCACTTGTATTTGCCAACAAACACAGGTTATCATTTGAAACTTTCATACTAAGAATATAAATATTCTTTTTCCTGACTCCCTCAAATATTATGATTGAATTATTATCTTCGATGTGACATTTATCTTTTTCAAATTTAATTTTATATCCTTTATCGCAAAGTTGACTTATATTTAGCAGATTATGTTTCAGATTCTTAACTAGCAAAACATTAGTAGTAGTAGGAGTTTCATAATTACCAACTTTGCCGATGCCAATCACATATCCTTTTGAATTGTCTCCAAAGTTAACCAGTCCTCCATCTTTCTATATAATATCATTCAGTATATCTAGATTGCCAGTCACGTGTCTAGAACATCCACTATCAAGTATCCATTTGTTCTTTCTGATCTGCACAATTTGTCCGTTGTGGATTGATTCCTCGACAACCATAAAGCATGATTCCTGCACATCAAATAATTTTGGTAGATAACTTGAATTTGAATATTGATTATATGCAGACTCATGAAACAATGATGGTTTGAATATTTCTAAACTAGTATTAACAAATATAGCCATTTTAAAAACTTTTTCAAAAATCAGATTATGAAACTTTGAAAACCTTGCTCTGATACCAATTGTGAGAAATGCGGATTACGGATCTTAAGGCTAGAGTTAACACCAGAGGGGGGTGAATAGTGTTTATAAAGAATTGCTAAATATTTTTGAGTTTATGTTGATTTATACACAAATGTATGCAATAGACAGATATAGATATGATCACGGAAACAAACACAGATGCAGAAATAAAATAAAAGGCGGTAAAGGAAAGAACACACCGGATTTTATACTGGTCCGGAGTTACCCTACATCCAATCCCGCACACAAGTACGGATTTCTTTTCAAAAGCAATCTTTTACAATTACACCCTCGATTTCAAGGCTATGAGGTACACCCTCCAGAATCACAATCCTCTGTGTAGAGATACTTGATTTTCCGGGCCATAAGTTCACCCACTTGATTTTACGGGCAACAAGTTCACCCAATTGATTTAACGGGCAACAAGTTCACCCAATTGATTTTCCAAGGCTACAATCATACCTTATCTCGCTTGATTGATTTTTAAGGCTACAATCACAACTTTTCTTACTAAGTTGATTACAAAAAGCCTATAACTCTGAATAGCACTGAGGATCTTGTTGAGAGAGTGATAGAGAATCAAACTACGAATGATCAAGTTCGATTCAATGTTGATTTCGATATGGTAATTGTAAGAATATGTATTAAGAAAAGCGGAAGAAGAAGAGGAGTGAAAAACCAAAAAATCTGATGTTAAAATTCGTTGAAACTGACCCCTATTTATAGATGAACAACAGTCATGCCGTGAAGAGTTATGGCGAATTGACACTTATTTTGAAATTTAAATTTTAAACACAACTGACACCATGTCGACATGGTCACCATGAGTATGTCGACATCCCAAAGCATTTTTTGATAATTTGATTCTCTTTGAAAATAACCTTTATTTATATTAAAACTATTTAAAACCTTATAAATATACTTGATTATAGTTAAAATTCATAAGTAAATATAGAAAATAATGTATGTAGAATTTGAACTATAATTTTATATTTAAATCTAAGTATAAATATTAAAATTTAAATATATTATATTAAAAGATAGTTTAAAATCAGGAGTAATTTGATCTTGAAATTAAGGATGATTTTGAGGCTAAAATTATTTAAAATCAGGATAGAGGTTTTTGATGCTTTCAAAAGGAAGGTTTTGAAATCATTTTGAAAACAATATATAATTTTGAAAAATCATTTTGAATAAAAAGTTAGCGGATACAAAACATTGTTCCACTAGATTTTTCGCAGGTTCAATCCTACTTAGGGTTCCATCCCTTTAACAGGTTCGAAGTGGATTCCATTCCACGAATAAATTGGATTTTAAGACGCCAGTGCTTTTCTATGAGTTTTAACAAAATTTCTAAATAAATTACTTGAATTCTTGAACTCTTCATAATCTTGATACTCACGAGTCTTCAATCTTGATATCTTGAATCTCTATACTGTACAGTCTTCATTCTTGGTACCTGCATGGTTAAATCCTTCATATACATATATATCTAAACTTACAATGTTAGTATTTATATTTTATAATCTATTCTAAGGTTGTTCTCATTAAAACCATCATCTCACGGACTAACAGTTAAAATACCCAATATGATCTTTTATTTAATTAAATTTGATAAAATATGGATGTAAAAATATGCACATTTAATTGCACATCAAATACCCCAACACTCACCTTCTTATTCGTCCTCGAATAGACTAAAAACTAAGACAAATCTGTTTTCGTAGAGAGCACGATTGCATTGAGCATATGCAACAAGCCGTTGAACCTCTAGGTGTCCCTGGTAGGACTAATGTTGTCTTCTGAGGGTTTTCAGCTGATACTACCCACAAAATCCAAATGCAATATGAAAATATTTACAAAATGCGAGATATAAAAACATAGTTGCAAATTTTTTGAATATATTCACATACGAAGAGTTTACTTTGAAATTAAAACAAATAAGTTAAATATGAATTTTGGTCATTATCTTAAAATTTTAAGCCATTAACTCGTCAAAATTTCCAACAAAAATCAAGTTATCATAGCAAATAGACTATAGTTTAACTCGTTGTTTCGGTCGATAACATAATGTAACTATGAAATGGATCCTTTAGTTGATTATCAAAGTTTTGCAAAGTGGTATTTTCATTTCTTTTCAATAACAAGTAAAAATAGTGAAGTTTTTCAAAGTGGTATTTTCGTTTCTTTTCAATAACAAGTTAAATCAAATAAGTAAAAATAGTGCTTGGATTTTAGCTGCTTACGCTCTCTTATTTTTGAAAAATTTATTGATATTAACAATAATTATATATGCCCAACTCAGGTAAACTGAGGCCAGATATACCACCCATGCACTGCCTTGCGGGCTTGTGTGAGGGGAATACAGAGCGTGGCAAGTGAACACACGAGTGTGAACACCTATCGACTATAGGTATTATTAGTAAAAGAATTTTTATATGCATACACCTAACTCAGGTAAACTGAGGACATATATACCGATCATCCACTGCCATTCGGGATTACATGAGAATGGTACAGAGTATGGCGAGTTTACACACAAGTGTGCATACCTATCGGCTGTAAGTGTTAATAATATAGAAACATATATACAACAAGATTTTTCTTTTCTTTTTTCATCTCTTTTTGTTTTTCAATTTTTTTGGAAAGAGAGAGTTTTACAATATCATCTTAGTACCATTTAACTTAGAAGATAAAAAATGTTATATCCTTTTCTTTTAAATCCACCACTTTTTAAAACAAAGATTTTCAATTATGATATATTTCATAATTAACACGTATGAATCTTCCTATATACTAGTTAAATCATAGTTACTTACAATCAAACCTAATTTGTATTTTTTTGAGACAAATAAATTTACAAAAATTTCAATTTAATAACCAAAACCCTCCTATAATGTTTGTTTAAAAGTAAATCAAAATGCTTAGAATTTTTTTGAGATTTTTTTCAGTTTTTTTTGAATTTTGAAAGGAAATGCAAAAAATAAGCTATGAAAAATCAAAAATGAAGATGAGACTCCCCTGACACTTGATATTGACTGTTTACCCACAGTCAGCCCACTTGGAAGGAGAAAAATAAAACAAAAACAAAAATAAAAGGATGACCTATATTTACATGAAAATTAACGGTATTTACACGAGATCAGGAAGTATATCATCCAAAAGTAATTGAAACGATCTTTCAAAGACCAATTCATTTGTCTCGTCAAGTATGTGAGACACAGCATAAGCTCGGAAAACCAAATCATAAAAGATTTCGAAATTGAATGTTAATTTGGGAAAACAGATGTCGTTTTATTGAAAATCATATGAATTGTTTTATTTTCAATGATTATTGGGGTTGATAGAACAATTGATTGAAATTCAAGTTTATTTTCACCAAATTGAAAGTTATGCTCATCATCAATAAATTTTTCTAAATTATTGAATTCAAAATTGAAATGATGATTCAAATCTTCCCCTTTAGAATTTAACAACTCATTTTCGAAAAGTCCAAAGAAATCGTGTTCATTGAATTTGTTTTCCTTTATTGAATTATCAACAACTTCATTGCATGTGTCAAGTTCAAAATCCAAAGTTGTTGTGCTCAAATTTTCAAACTTGGAAAAAGAAGAACGAATCTTAAAACTAGTTTCTTACCCTCAAAAGAATTGAAATTCGATTCAATTACGGATTTTTCAACAACTTCATTAAGTCTGTCGTTCTCAATTTCAAAAATTGTTATCTGAAAATCGTCAATTGTGGTAAAAGATATATTATTATTTGACCCGTCACACATTGAGATTTGATTTTGTTTTTCACGTTGTTTCAGATATGTTTCAAACAATAAATTCGTGTGATCGTCGTAAATTTCGTTCATTTGTTCAACAAAATCCAATTTATAATTATTAACTTGATGATTTTCCATTTGGACTTGTTGAGAACAAGAATCGTCCATTTTGATAAACGGTGGATTATCATTTGATTTTTCACACATTCGGCTTTGATTATGTTTCTCACAAATTTTATTATACGTTTCATGTAACAAATCTTCGTAATCTTCTACCATTTGCTCAACTAAATCAAATTCATGATTATTAATTTGAGAATTTTCAATTTGAATTTGTTGAGAATAAAAATTGTCAATTGCACCAAAATTGAAACTAGTCTCATTGCCAAAATCACTTGAAAATGGCTCACATCTCCATTGTGATTTTCAAATTTATTTTGGAGTTCGAAGTTGAATTGGCATGAGTTATAATCAAAATCATTAGAATTTGAAAGCAAATTCAAATTTTGATTATTTTGAAATGACTTGAGTTATTGCACAAATCGTTCATCCTTTGATTTTATAGTGTAACGAGTTCAAGAAAAGACGAAATGCTATTTTCAAGAGTTGTGGGTTGTTCATCATTTTGAAAATTTTGTTGTTTGAAATTCGAATTATTTACACCATAGTTGTCGTTAAAATATCCATAAGAATTTAGAGTGAAATTATATGGATTATATTGATTTTCACAACTAACGTAAAATTCATATAAGTAGGGAAACTGTGACATTTTCAAGAATGTTGTTTTTTTTGTATTTTTTACATATTTTTTTTACAAAGGAAAACTACTTACCAAAAGAATTTTTTTCCAAAAGGAAATTTGATTTTTGGATTTGTTTTTCACTTTTTTTGTTTTCGGAAAGGTTTTTATAAATATATTTGGATTTTTTATTTTTAAAAAAAACTAACTTAATTTTCTTTGTATTTTTGATTTTGATTGAAAAATAAATTTCAAAAGAATGAATTTAAAAAAGTACTAAGCTAAGAAATATTTAAAAAAAATTAGTTTTCGATTTTGAATTTTTTTAAATATGCATGAACTAATGCAACTAAACGAATGCAATGGTATAGTTACGAATTATTTATCCTAAATAGTTCCTAACCCAAAATTATATAACCATACTTTGTCTTAAATCAAGAAGATAGTTCTCAGCCACGTAACGGCAGCAGGATTTATCGGTGCATCATGAATCACCGTAGCAATGCAGCCGAAAGTTTAAGTACATTCAGAGGAACAGCCACTGTAATATTTATGAATCACCGTAATATTTAGAAATGGTTATTACTCTGCCATAACCTAGACACCAAGAAATTAATTTGTCGAAAAAGAAGAAATTGTCAATATGCAATTAAGTGTTATCGATTTCTAACCGTTATTATTAACAAATTCTAGGATGAAATGCAAAACAGAAATTAAACGTGCAATAACAATGCAACTACGAATGGATTTTTGTTTTTGGTTTTTTGTTTTTTTTTCAAAAAATGTGAGCAAACAACAATGCAAGGCAAATAAAAATAATAGATGGGGGTTAAAAACAGCAAAAAAAATTATAAGCAAGCAAGCAATTTATTTTTGGCAGCAGAGCGAAGCAAGTAGTTCTTCCTTTTGAATTTCTGCTTTTGCAAGCTGAAAAGAAATTAAACACAAACTGTCCACAGTTTTTTCTTTATATATCAAAGGAGTAGTCAAAACAGATGAAATCAAAAGAAACCAAACAAAACAAGATTTTTTTTCAGAAAACAAAATCAAAAGAAATACAACAAAGGAAAATGAAATAAATGAAGTTAGAAATTTGTTTGTTTTTTCTTTTTTTTTGTATATTTTGTATATAACAAAGAAGCTTAAAAAATGATATTTACACAATTGAAAAACACTTTGCTAGCACTTTTTTTTAACAGCTCATACAAGGCTCGGCCCGTGCTAAATAACATCAAAAAAGAAATAAAATCAAAACTGCAATGTTCTCTTCTGTAATAAAGAAGAAATATAATCAAAACCGAGTATCAAGACCTGTTGTTCAGTGAAAACAAAATCAAAGAGGATTTTTTTTAAAGGAAATCAACTTTGAAAATGAAATCGGTGTGCTTGGTAAATTTTTTTGTTCTTAGGTGCCGACATTGTTATTTGAAGAGGAAATGAGAAGTTGTGGTGATTTGGGGATTTCAGGTAGACGAATTGGGAAAGGTGATTGGGATTTGACTGTAGGGACCCGCGAAAATTGCGGGGGTGGGTTGTCGGTGTGTTGAACAGAGAGCAGTGATTCAGTTTTGGGTGCCACCAAAAAAAAAACTTGTTCAATGAGAGTTCAGATGGGTTTTGGGTGGCTATTCGATTTTGGGTTCGAAGTTGTTCGATACGGTGATGGTATTCGTGAGTGATTTTGAGATTGTGGCGTTTCGTGTAGAGGTGATGATGGTCGTGAACGGTGGTCTAACAGAGGTAGAGTTCGAATGATGCTTGGATGTTTATAGATGGGTTCAGGTTGTTGTATTGTGGTTCGAAGAGGTGGAGTCGTCGATTACTGTGATGATGTCGCCGATTGCTGTGATGGTGAAGGGATACTAGTGACAGGTTGAAGCTACTGATAGGCAGTTAGTATTTGTAAAAAGAAAGAAATTGGTAAAAAGAAAGAAATTTGTAAAAAGAATAGGAAACTTGTAAATTTATTGCAAAAAAATATTAATAAAAATGAAATAAATATTTTTCTTTTTCGAATTGTTTGTTTTTTTCAAGAAATTTTCCTCGATGACAGTTTTTAGGACTTTTTTTGATGTAGGATGGCCCGGTAATAATTTTCTCTAAAGAACAAATCATCGTTTTTTCTTTTCAGCCCACTTTCGCACGCTTCTTCTTCTTTCTTTCGATCAAATTTTTATCAGATTTTTCAATCGCGATCAAATATCTCTCGCAATAAAAATATCGATCTATTTCGTTCGGTTATTTGAATTTCGTCCTTCTGCTAATGGTAGTTCATCGATCATTTTTTCCTTCCGTGCGTTTTGTTGATCTCGCTCTTTTCATATTCGTATTGTGATCTTGTTTTTCTACAAATTGTATTAATTAGGTATGCTTATATTACTGTATTTTTTGTTGTTTTTCTGTTCAATTTAAAAAAAATTGGCCGTGATTTGTAATTGTGATCATTTTTACAATTGATATGCAGTGTTGTTGTTCTCATTGTTTATTCGTTCGTCTTTGGCAAATTGTGAAAGTAGCAGCACGTCTTTTATTATTATTCATTTTTTATGCAGTGTTGTATTTAATTTGCTTTTTTATTTTATTTATCTTGCATTTTCATGCATTAATATTGGGATGATTGGAAAAGTATTACTGCTTGGGTTGTATATAAATTTGTGATAGAGTGGAAAATATCATACTTTAGTTTCAGTTTTTGGGTATCATTTTTATTTTTTCTTATTATCATTTTTTTTATTATCAGTAACTAGGTATCAGTTTCGTATACGGTAGGTATCAGTTTTGTGAAATTGAATAATTAATGTTCTATATTGAACATATTTTTACTAATATATTTTTTTTGTAGTGGGGATAACAGTCTTCTTTGTTTGTTTGTGTTGAATAATAACACTTTTAGCGCTCGATTGTCTATCGATTGCTCTTTGTATGATTTGAAGAATGCGATATGTCGATGTTGGTCTCAATTAACACCTTCTTCTATTCAGATTTCTTACGTACTTGAGGACAAAGTTATTATGGTTGACACTGATTCTGATATTCAGAGCATAATTTGTTTTCAGTTATACAAGAAAAATTCTTTCTTTGGTTTTACTGTTAAGGTTAAGGGTTCTGAATTGGAATATGTTGATGGTGCTTCTATTTCAAGTTCATCTTATGTTCGTGCTTCTTCATCTTCTATTGTATCTGTCTGTTCAAATGTTGTTGTTAACAATAAAAGTTATTTAAAAGATATGTTGAGGAGAGGGTCGAAATTATGCATTTCTGATTTTGCAGGTTTTTGTTTTGGAGGAGCTGAGCATTTAAGAGAATTTTTGATGGCGTATCAACTTCAAAAAGGATATGAATTAGTATTTTTAAAGAATTGTGCTACAAGAGTTACAGTAATTTGCTCTTCATGTAAGGATGGTTGACTTTTCAAAGTCCATGCTTCTTGTGATTCTGGAGATTTGAAGAAGTTTTTTATTAGAAATATGGCTGATGATCATTCTTGTGGAGCTGGTGTTAGAAATGTGAATAATCCATATATATCTAGTTCGTTTGTTAAATCATTGATTATTGATGAGATCCATGATTGTCCTAGTAAAATGCCTAATGATATTATAGTTGATTTTAGAAGAGAATACAATGTTCAGTTGTCTTACGATTATGCTTATCATGGGAAACAACTTGCATTAATGGAGTTGCATGGTAATGATGCTTTGACTTATAATGATTTGAGTTGGTATTTGGAATCAGTGAAGAAGTCTCATCCAGATAGTTATGTTGAAATGGATGTTGATCCTTGTAGTAATGAATTTGAGAGGGTGGTTATTGCTTTTGGTGCTTGTTTACTTGGATTCAAGCATTGTCGTCCTATGATATTCTTAGATGCCACTCACTTGAAGGGACGTCATGGTGTGTTGATGGGTGCTACTGCAAAAAATGATGATCAAGGTATGTCTTTGTTTTTAGTTTTGATTTATTTGTATTGAGATCATAATAGTTGGCATTAGCATTAATATTAATTTGTTATCATAATTTGTATTATGTTGGTATCAGTTTTAAGATATATAGTTTACAGTTAACAGATTTGTAGTATTAGAATTTGCATTGTATTGAATTGTTAGTTTGTATTTGATATCATAATTTTATACTGGTTAGCATGAGATTAGTATCAGCTTGTGTATAATGTTAGTATCAGTTTCAAGTTTGTTAATATATGATATCAAATACAGTTGTGCAGTATTGGAATTTCCTTTGTATCATAATATATGTTAATGTTCGTTACTTTGTTGTGCTAGAATGAAGATTAATATGCATAACATGTCTATCAATATTTTAATAATGGTTGTATCAGGTTTTCGGTATCAGTTTTCTTACTGTTAGTATCAATTGTTTTAGATTTATGGTCATTATTAGTCTTACTTTTTTTACAAATTATTTTTTTATTTGCAGGTTTCTTCCCTTTATCTATGAGTGTTGTTTATATAGAAAATGTGGATAACTGGACATGGTTTTTGAACCATTTAAAGCAAATGCTTCAAGAAAATCGTGCTTTGGTTTTTATGTCAGATCGTCACAAAGGGTTGCTTTCAGGTGTTCGTGATGTTTTTCCTAGAGCTTATCATAGTTATTGTTATTTGCATATGGAACAAAATCTTCTTTCAGCTGTAAAAGCCAAAAATGCAAATGTGTCTATTGTTGATCTTTTCAAAATGTGTTCTAGAGCTTCTAATCTTTATGACTTTGAAGGCGCACATTCTAAGTTCTGTCAAATTGGTAGTGTTGCTGGTGTAAATTTTTAAAGGATAAGCCATTTGATAAGTGAGTGGATTTATTTTTTCCAGGGAAACGTTATGGTGAATATAGTTCTATTGTTGTAGAAAGTTTTAATAATTGGATTTTAGGTGAATGAGCATTGCCTATTACATTGTGTTTAGAAGGTATTCATGTTAAGGTTATGAAACAAATGGCTAAAAGGAGAGAAAATTGTCGTTTGTGGAAAACAACTCTTTGTCCTTCTATGGAGTTGCGTTTAGGTGAATTGATTGAAGAAGGATTTGGATGGGATGTATATACATCTTCTGATTTTTGTTTGAAGTGAAATCTCCAAACTCTCATTGTGTTGATTTGAAGGAACGTGTCTGTAGTTTCAACCAATGGAAAATTACAGGATTTCCTTGTGCTCATGCTATAAAGTGTTTGAACAAGTCTAAGTTGTCTGTATATGATTTTGTTGAGTATTATTTCACTGTTGATGCTTATCGCTGTTCTTATGCCAATGCTATAAATCATATTCCAAATTATGATAGGTCTATTGTTGATGGTAGTATTCAAGATGTTATCAAGCCACCAAAGGAGAAACGTGACGCTGATAGACCGTCAATTAAGCGCAAAGGAGGATTTTTATATTTTCAGAACAAACAAAATAGATGTGGCGAGTGCAAGCAATTTGGTCATAATAAACGGAATTGTCAAGCTTTGAAGAGGATATGATTTGATTTTACAATTTGAATTTGTACAGATTAATAAGTGGATATGTGACTTGTTTTGGTGCTTTACTGTCATTGAACCTTGTTATTAATTTGTATTCAGTATAGCATATTATCAAATTTATTTTAATTTCTGCTATTTAGTATAAGTGATAGTATCAGTTTTATTATTAGTTATATGTTTTTACAGTATCAGTTCTGGTATTTATTTATTTGTTTATTTATTCCAAACATTTGTTTTGATATTTGTTTGCATACTGTTTGTATCAGTTATCTAGTATCATTTTACACATTCTGTTTGTATAAAATACGGTATCATTTTTTCATTGTGTGATATCAGTTTTTGTTCAATTTTGTATATTTCACTTATTTATAATAAAGATGATAGCATAGTATATGGGATCTGATAATCATTGTGTAATTGATTGAACAAAATGATTGAATTGATACATGCTTTCTAGTGGTTGGAGATAATATTTGTTTGATTGGATATAAAGGACTTTAGTATCAGTTTTGGTTAGTTTTTAATATCAGTTTTGTGTATTATTATACGTGCTACAATTGACACTAGTACTAATAAATAATCATAATGATATGTTGTGTTAGACAAAACTGATACAAGCACTAATTGTTGTTTCATAAAGTATGTTGAGTGTCAGTTTTAGTAAAACTGATACTATTAGTTGTTAAAACTGATACCCAGTTACTGTTTTGTATTGATATATGATATAAAATCTTATAACATTATTATACAACTGGTAGCTGCATCATAAAACTGAAAATATTATGTAGGATCAATAGTTGCATGATTGAACATTCAATAAATAATTTTGTTATAATATAAAAAAAGGTAAAGAAAAGAACATCAACTACAACAAATCATTCCAAAAGATTATCATTGTTTTTACAAGTAAGATCAGCATTGTTTTAAGAGCAGAACATCATTACTTCACAATTTCCAAATTGCAATAGAACATCATTACTTCATAGGTATCAAATTTAATTGTGAAACAATACAATGATTTACTTTAACACACAAAATTCTCAATTTCTGCAACTTCTTCTTTGCTTGACAGGTTATCGGTTACATTTTTGCAAATTGTTTGATTTGCTTATTTATCTTTCTTCTTCCAAACTAGACATGAACTTGGCTAAGCTCTAGCAGTGCTCTTTGTCAGTCAATATCTCATGTGCAATTCTTGCTCTAGATTTCAGCATTTGTTCAGGGGCTATTTTTAGTGGTAACTGACTTTTGTTCAATGATATGATGAATATCATCATGTATATACCACAGTCAAGCCTGTTTAAAAGAATATTTGAAATATCAGTTTTGTGTATCTAGGTATTAGTTTAAAAGAAAATTTACAGTGTCAGTTTAACTGGCAGTAGGTATCATTTTGAACAACATAAACAACTTACGTGTCTGATCCTTGTTGTGCACATGGTATCTGATGCATTTCATTTGCCTTCAATTCCTTATCCTGTGTATTTTCTTTTTCCAAATTTCTTTCAGCATTTCTTCAATTTTATTTCTCTATTAAAAACAAAACAATACAAAATTAGTTAATGTTCGATTTGTTTAATTAAATTATTTTGCTTCATAACAAAAATATATCATACCAATATCATTGCCTGATTTAGACTGGAGTTGTTTCTTTCATTAGAATTTCTTCTAAGACGTCTAGAATCTAGATGACTCCATTGCATTGTTGGTTATGTCAAAGTTACTAGTGTCCAATGGTATTCACAATGCAATGGGAAATATATAGCATCTGTGTATTCATCATCCACAATTTGTTCAAGGAAAGGCAACACTAAAGATTTTATAATTCCATGTATATTGAAAACTATAGATAGCTGTTAAATAAAAAAATAAGTTAGAATTCAATATATATGTACCATTTATGATATTCTTGCATATTATAGTTTTATTTACAGTCATTATTGTTGTGAATGCATAGTTGTGCTCTTTCAGCCCACATTTAGATAAATACCAATCAATTATCTATATTAACAACAAGAAAATGTAAGTTTTGTTATTGGTGAAACAATATTCAATAATAATTAGTATCTTTGATTTCAATAATGGTAATATATATTACCAATTACAAGAAAAATAAGCATGTAATATGATCAAACAGCTTCTGGGTATCATTTTTGCACTAACTTAGTATCATTTTTGAACATGATATTAAATCAATTGCTAATAGAAAACAAAAGTATGAATTGATATCAACTACTACAATAAATTTGTCTTGCACTATTTTGGTATTTATTTTGTCATACATGACAGTTAATACACCATTCAAGTAATAGAATACCACTTTGTAATATATAGTACTAAGGTATCATTTTTGGTTATAAGTAGGTATCAGTTTTGGTATAAATAGCACTGGAAATAGCTACTAGACATTATTTTTTGTAATTATTTTTATTGGTAGCAGTATTATTATGCAAAAAAAAAGTGCATACTGATCCATGTGTGGCATTCTCTTTACGAAGTTGTTGTAGTACTTTTTTGTTATTGTACATCCTCCTCTAATTGTGTCTTTATCTGTCCATGCTATATCTCAGTTTTAAGAAAATAAGGCACGTATCAATTATACAATGTTACTTTAACCAGCAACATTAGTATATATCTTTGTAAACTTACTCATTTGATGAGGTCATAGCAAAGAAAGTTTTGATTGTATTTTGTTGTTCTATATTCAAGTATGCCAAAGTTTTGCTGCAGTGTCCTAGTCCTAAATTTGGTAGTGTTGGCTCTATTACTTGAATTGGCATTGGGATTGACTCTTTTGCACTTCCTTTTTCATCATTTTCATTTTCTTCTAGTTTTTCTTCATTTTCATTTTCTTCAGCTTTTTGTTTTTTTGCTGTTTTTTTCATTCTCTGACCATATTCAAAGCCGGGGCTTTCTTTTTTTTCCCTTTCTCTTGTTTTTATTCTTTTCACATAAGAAGCTTGCTTATGAACAGTTTGTTTCCTTTTCCGACCAGGAGGTTTTTCTGCTTTGTTTTCTTTGTCCTTTTCTGTTATTCCCTATTGCAATTGTTGTGTGATATTGAGATTGAAAGATGGAGGTGTTAAGTCTAGTGCAACTTTGCTCTCTTTAGTGGTATCTTCTTCCAATTTTTGAGCCTCTTTTATTTCCTTTTGTGCTGTTTTATCTTCATTTGTTTGCAACACTATTTCATTTGTTTTGTTCAATATGTCTTCACTTTTTTCTTTTATGTTCATATCTTTATCTTCATTTGGTTGGAGCACATTTTCATCCATTTGAGTTTCTGTTACAGTCTTCATGCATGTACTTTCTTTTCCACTTGTTTGGTGCACTTGTTTTGTATTAGTGTCAGCACTTGTTTGGTGCACTTTTTCAACATTAGACTCATCATTTCTGTCTTCATTCTCACCTTCATTGTTTTCAGTTGTGGATTTCTTTTCCCTGTTTTCTATTTCTGTTTCTTCATGCGCGTGTTCATTTAGGATGTTGTCATGTTCAACTTCCATTTGCTTATTTTCTAGTTCAACTTTTGAATTTTTCTTTTCATTTTCTTCCAGTCTTGATTTGAGTTCTTTCAGTTGTTCTTTCAATTTGAAATTTTCTTTTTCTACCTCTATCCTCAACTTCTTTTCTTTCTCTAATTTCTTCTTTGTTTTCTTACTTTCTTCTTCCATATCTTAAATGTGCATTTGCAAAACATTAAGGCTTACTAAATCTTCAAAACATTGTGTACTCTGTTCAGCACCTTCATTTTTTCTTTTTTTCCGTTGGTTATCTTTTCTTTTGTTGCTTGATTCTTCTTTTCTTGATGCTGTTTGGAGTAGCTTGTGTTCATGTGGAAGAATAGTGCTTATTTCTTTTATCTGTGTAATTGAAATAGTAATTTTGTTTTAAAATTTAAATGAAAATGTTTTATTATACTATTTTGTAACTTATAAGTTACAACTGACATTAATAAGTGATTAGTTTAATAGAAGAAAATAGAATAGTAATGAAATTGATACTATGTACACTTATAATTGATTGTGTACAGTGTTAAAAATGATACCAAGTATTATTGTATATTATAGCGGATACTGCGCAAAATGACAAGATGCACTATGTCGAGGACAAGATGTACTATGCCAAGGACACATTGATACTATGGAAACAAAAATTTAAAGGTACACATTGAAACTAATACTAATCAGAAGCTAAAGTGATACTGCAAAGAGGCATACTTGATATGTGCAGACACAAAAAATTATTGTATATGTTCAAACTGATACTATAGACGGAGAGAACATAAAATATAAACTGATACTCACTAGTGTAAGTAAGAATTAATTTTAACTTACACGGCCAACTTTTGTATCATTCAAAAATTGTTTCACAGTAATGTCTTTTAGTTTTCTTACATCCCATCGTGCAAATCTCGGTAAATCTTCAGCAAGTTGCCTTCTAGGTTGGATGAGGTTCATTTTCTCACAGATGCAATACTATAAACATTTAAAGATATAATTAGATAAGAATGTTGAATATAACATTTTTCTTCAACTAATAATATTCTGCATAACACATCTTACCAATGGAAGCATGGAACATCCAGACATGTTTCTTGGCTTGGAGACAAACTTTTTGACAAATTTACTAAAAATTTTCTCTATTGTTTCTGGCCATGAGATAGTTTGCATTGTTTCACTATCAATCAAATATCGTAGAATTTCCCATCTTAGTTTCTGTTGGTTGTTGGGAAGAAAAATGTCAATAGTATTTGCATTATTATCAATAAAGACGGATCTTCTTCATTTTCTTTTTTCCTTTTTGATATTTCTTGTTTTATTCTTCTTTTCACAACATTTCTTGTTATGTACGTACATGTGCTAAAGTTTCTAGTTGCACACTCCTTACTGTCTGGTGGAATGGTTTTCCCGTCAATTTTTTTATTGGTTCTATGTTTATTCCTTTAATGGCAGCCCAAACAGCAAGCTTATATCTTTGGCAGTGACCTTCATTTTGTCTTCCCCCAAGACGAAGGTATCAGTTTCCATACAGTAGTAGCTGTATAAAGCATCCAAGTTTTGTTGATGCTTTTTGCATTCTTTCATTGTTATTTTTTCTTCATAGATGACTTTGAAGAAGTTGTAAAAGGATGTCTTTTTTAAGATGTCAAATTGCTTTTTGGTCAGTCCATTTTTTTCTTTGACCAGTTTTAATATCTTGAAGACAGCTTGTAAGCCACATCTATAAGCAGTCTCTGGCTTAACATTTTTAGATTTTGCTATCTGTTTGTTTGTTTGTTTTGATGTTCTATGCATGGTTTTGTTAGATGGATTGACAAAATCATCATCATCCTATTTCATGAAAATGTGGCATTAAGTTGTTAGTGAAAAAAAAGCATTGAAACAAAACAATATATAACATGATATAGTGGTATCGGTTTTCTTAAACATGAGATAAAATATGGTATTTTTATCTAGCCAAAATTCGGTATCATTTTTGCTAAATGTAGGTATCAATTTTTAAAAAATTATGGTAGAAATACTTCTAAAACTGCTACATAATAATTTCTAAAGAAACATATTGCATGTATAATTTTTATGTTGCATTTGTGTTATCTTTGTTACAAATTACAATGAAATATAGGTATCAGTTTGTTATACAGTGGGTATCATTTTGTGAAATATAGGTATCATTTTATTGAAAAATTACAACATTGACATAAGAACTAAAACATTTTATACGGTGGGTACCATTTTGTAAGAACTTAGTATTAGTTTTCCTAGAAAAAAGATGGTGAAATAATTTGTAAGCTAAAATGAATCAGCTACACACCATTAGATAATAGGTATCACTATTGTAGGTTATTGGTATAAGTTTTTATGTGTGTGCTGGAATTAATTTTTCTAAATACAAATTATCACATTAATTCTAACTGATGTTCGGTATCGTATTTTCAATATATTAGTATCAATTTTGTAACAAATGGCAATTGTCTTCTAAGCTTTTTAACCAACTATTACTATCAATATATTAGTATCACTTTTTCAGCGAATCTATTTTTTAACCAACTAAGCTTTGTTTTCTACCAAACAAACTATAGGTATCACTTTTTGAACATGAAATTTTTAAAAACTGATATGGCTTGTAGTTTTACAGTGTTGGCTTGATCATCTTCATATTGTCCAACTGCTATTTGTTTTCCCTTATTTGTTTGTGCTTTTTCCTGTTAAACATATTAACACTATTAAAATACATCTAACGATTTAATAGTATCAGTTTAATAACTTGATGGTATTAGTTTCCTGTTGAAGTTCCTGCTGAATTATTTTGTCATTTTTCATCTTCGATCTTAATTCTCTTTTTGGCGTTTGTTGAACAGTTGATTTGTCACCAGGTGTTTTTTCCTGCGTTGCTTCTTCATTTTTCTGTAAAATAAGTTCAGTAGTATCATAATAAATCTACAATGGTTTTGTTGAGCTTCACTTCATAATATCATTTACCTTTTCTTCTGTTCTTGTTTCTCCATGTTTCCTTTTTGTTCTTCTTTCCCTTTTTTGCTGTATACCTTCTTCCAATCTTCTTTCTAATAATCTTAAATTTGAAAATTCCTGCTGTGTCCCTACTGCAAGTACGATATTTGCTTCATGAAGATTATCCGATAGAGTTGCTATGGTATCAAATTCTCATTTTAGGTTTTCAATTTCGGCTCGATTATCTGATTGAGGTTCTTTGTTGCCAGATTCGAACTGAAAATCAAAATGAAGTGCTACGGAATCAGGTTTTTGTCGAATATCAGATTGAGGGGATACGATATCAGATTCGTTCTCAAACTCTGCTTGTTTTTTATTTTTTGACGTATGCGATTGAGATGGAGGTAGCGATTTTGTTGTGATTTCGTCTGCCATTTTTTCTTAATTTTACTTTCCTGTTGTGAAGACGAGTGGATTTGAAAGTCGACCAGGAAGACATAAGATGGAAACGGAGAAATTTTTTAACATGCGAATGGGTTTTGGGCCTGTCCTTTTGAAGCAATTTGTTTGTGCGTGTCCTTATGAATAAAAAATTTAAATTATTTGTCCTTTAAAAAAATTTCCCTATGTTATTCTTGTATAAAACAGAAATGCAAATGCAATGCAAACTGAACAACAACAATCACACAATCAAAATGAGACCCAAAATCACACAAACACACAATTTTTTTTAAATGCGAATAAACAGAAAATAAAACAAACAATAGAATCAAACAAACTAATTTGAAGAATAGAAAATTAAAATCAAAACTATTCTCTTGCAACGGCGCCATAAACTTGTTTAACGACGGTTTTCCTATGAGTTAGAAACGTCGATAAATTTTAATTAAAAATTACCATAAGTCACGTCGTACAATTCTAGTATGTGGCGAGTACGGATCGATCCATAGGGAATTGCTAGATTTTAAATTCCTATTGAATCAAAATTAAACCAAAGTTGAGAGTTGTTTAAGCTAGGAATGAGAAAACTAACAAACTTGCAAATTAAAAGTGATAAAAAATATGAGAGTAGAAAAGCAATTTAGAGATAAATCAGCTCTTTAGATCGCACAGTTCAACAAAACATGAAATTATGACCTCTCTTTGTAGGTCATTAGTGAGTTTAGTTGATGTGTTTATCATAAGTATGACATAATTATGCTATTAATTAGCCCAACGTAGGTCATCAAACTATAACACACCTCTTAAACCACTTACTAACTCTCATGAAAAATGACAAAAAGTTGAAAATAAAATCTATTTTAAACATGGCCAATTAACTATTGATTAGAATACATGCATCATTGTCCCAGTAGTTAAGTGATTCGACTTTGGTGCAACAGGTCACAAGTTCGAAACTTGCGTAGCATGATTTGAACATATATTGACAAGCGATTTGTGATATGTTGTCCCAGTAACATGTTGTATCTAGGTATCATTTCAAAAAAAATTGATTAGAAATATAGACCATCAAATTTTGATTTAATTTCACTTCATTGCCATAATCATATTTAGATGAAGAGGCAATTTATGAATAAAGTGTAAGCGTAGCCTATTTGTTATGAACAACATAGACTATCAAATTCAACATGAAACAATAAATCACATCAACATTCATTTTTTCATTAACCATAAAAAGAGATCAATAATTATTAAATTACGTTGAAGCTACTTGATTAGAAAGCTTAATTACCCCTAAATTGAAGGGGTTTACCCTCTTATATTTGTTATCAAATAAACAAATATAGCATGCAACATAAAACAAAAAAGAAAAATGAAAGCAAAGTAAAAGAAGAGCTATTATACTTGCATAAAATAAAAGATATCTGCACTCCTAACATGAAAGTAAATAAACAAGAAAAAAACATGTATTAAAATTGCATAAAAATAATTACATAAGAAGAAAATGGCTATATAGCCATGAAAATAAACGAGAGCTTTGTTTTATTTGAGCCTAAACTAAACTAAAGAAGCTAAGAGGAAGAAGGTTGCATATGAACATAATGGGTATTTATGCATGTATGGAACCCTAATTCATATCTTCGGGGATTATCCAAACTACCCCTCTAGGAAGTATGGTGGCCAAGTAATCATTAGTATCAAATAAATATCCATTAAGTGTGCATGAATCTTTGATGGCCATTAGCATGTGCATTTGCTCTAATTTGTACATTAAGGTGGGTGGGTAGGTAGGGTCCTTCATGATACATGAAATGAATTATTTCCATCTTCATTTGTTTCTCTTCACTCCTATGCATGCATATATCTTCATGAAACCACTTGCATTTGAATCCAAATTCCTGCAAAATCATTCCAAGTAATTTTTCCCAAATTAACATATGCATACAAATAACCATTTTGCCTCTATATGAAGATGAATATGTGACGATTTGAAAATAATTAGAATTTTGGTTTAAACATGTTAAAACACCCTATATGGTCATTTATTTAATTAAATTGGATTAAATATGGAAGTAAAAATATGTACATTTACGCGCACATAACATACGTTATGGTATAAGATTATGTAATTATAAAATATATCTGTGTAGATATATTGTGTAACCATTCGCTGTAAGACTCTGAAAGTTATTAGTTAATTTAATTTTTATCTTATGCTCACTCTATGTGTATCATATGTATTATCTTCCAATGATTCTCATTTTGGGACTTCATTGTTTACTTAAGGGGTTCTGAAAGGGCGATTGTTAAAATAGCACACCCTATAATGCTGAATCTAAACTCCTTGAATTGAATTCTGTATCCAGAAGATGCTACCTTCTAAAATGCAGATACCATTACTAATGAATTGTGTTTAATTTGATGTTTTAAAGCATGATAATTTAAGATATGTGGAAGGAGGAGTGTTGGCCTGATATGATCTAGAGGAGAGGCAAAAGGTCTTAAAAAAATAAGTGTTAGAGAGCCTTAAATAGGTGAGATACCAAGGAGAAAAATATGGATCCAAACTTTTATTTTTCTTTAACATTTTCTACACTTTTTAATTCAAAGTCTAACCCCATCCTAACCATCACATGGCCGGCCTCATGTGCTCTCCTACAACCGGCTGTAGCAGCCCACCATATGGCCTCAAGATTATTTCAAGCTCGAACAATATTTTGCAGTTAAATCAACTTTGAAAGCATATTGATATCTTATATCGATTAGTATATTTATAACTATTATATATACACTTCTTAATATTTTTCAACATCAAATAAAATTTCGTAATTAATATTTCATAAATATCAATTTAATTAATTTTTGAAAAGTATAATTTAATTAAATCGGGTGGTAACATGCGTATTCAACTTTTTGGGTGTACGACTCTTAGGTGTAGATTGGGTTAGTAATTAATATTGAACAATTTAAATATTAATATTCATACATCGCTTGGAAGGTGGCATTCCATTATTGCCAAATTTATCGCTTACTTGACATTAGTAAAGTCCAATTTTATTTTATTAAGCAGTATCCAATAGTGATAATTATTTAAATCAATTCTCTTCGTTAACACTATATCACTTTGGACATATGGAATTTGGTAATGGTTAAAATTCCAGTATCATTCATATTCAACTCTATAATAAAACACGAAGTTATTTGTTCAGTAATAACAAAAATTTTAACCGAAATGCTATGGCTAGATGCTTTGACTTTGAGTTGACTTCGGCTAAATTTGATACTAGCCTCATATAACCGAGAAGACAAATCATCTCTTGAATATCGTTTACTTCCAATGCTACCTGTCGACCCGACTATAACCATTCGATGGACATCGTGCCATGATTTAACTATAGTCAAAGCGGTGTCTTCCACATTGAAGTTCTTCTGTATTCTCTAGTCAAGAGAACCAATTAATTTTTTCACATCGATATTTTCTATTAGACCTTAGTTATTATAACCAAAAGAAAACTATCGAGTGAGTCATTCCATAGTTATCCAATAACTATCGGTACATATCCACTTGGTCCCCCCATATAGTCATGAATAATGTACTGTCCAACATTTGGAGAGCGTTATGTAGTCTAATCTCAACAGATGTATCGATATCCAGTCTCGATACATCTTGACCAGTAATATTTAAAATGGTATGTTTAATTTCATTGTGATAAATTACTCACGGTTACAACACTTTGCAACTACTATCAAAAAACACATCGTTTGTGGATTTTCTATTAAATATACTTTTAATTTAACATAACACATTATATCAAGTATATAATAGAAATAAATCACATTTTGTTTCAAACAAATTGGTTATCAAGTTAGATATATGTAATAAATTACAAAAATGCACATAGGGCATACCCCTAATTTTATCAAAACCAACATAGTATTGCATCCATTTATGTGCTTTCCGTATAAAGAAAAAATGTGGTTTTTATCATCTTTAATGGAATAAGTCCAAAACATTTAGATTACGAAGCTAAAAGAATGCAACGGATTACAAATATATGGAAAACAATGAACCACATACATCAAGGGAAGAATCGTTGCCTTTCTAAGCAACCTTTCCATGTTGCCTTGCCAATAACTCATCAAAAGGTTGAAAAAAAAATGATATTCACGAACTATGGGATGATAAAGATCGAAAGCGATGGTGTAGTGAAGTCAACCGATTTGTTGGAGTTAGGCAGTTCGTCGACATCAGAGCCATGACCGTTAAATTATTTTAACATATTAGGTTTAGGAAGAACATTTGATTATAATAAAATTATGGTTACTAAGGGGGAAAGGAATAAGAAAGAATTGAATTATTTCTTTTTCGCCGAGAAAAATGACATTTCATTTTAAAATACATGTGGAAAATTATACTGATAAATAGGAGAGGGCTCAAAAGCTAAAAAAACATACTTAGTATTAATAGTATAATGTAGAATATGTTTTCTACTATGTTGATAACCCACTTGGTTTCACAAATATTAAAAGTTTGGTTCTGTTAGTTTTGTATGATAGTGATTTGCGTTGCTAGAAAACAATTACACAAATTTAAAATTTTGATCAAAAAATATGCAGATTTAAATTAGCCCACATAAAGATTGGTAATAAAAAAACATTATGATTTAGGACCACAAACATATATAGTTCTAATGCACATTTCATAAACTGCAATTGATATTTCAATATAAATGTATCCCACTTTATTTTTGCATGTATATTTAATAAACAATGATTAATTAAATCTTGGTTTTAAATATTGCAGATATAAATATACTACTGCATCACTTTGATTAAAATTGATACTAGAAGTTAAGCCAATAGTAATTATCATTTTATGTGAATCATTGTATTATTTCAAATTAAAACTTTAGTTTAGACCTTAGAATTATACAACGTTGTTCTAGTTTTTGATTTATTTGGTTGCCAAAAAAATTTGTTTTATTGTATATATTATTTATATTTTGACTTATTCTCTTTTGGATGATATGGGTATTGACGCTTAAAGGTGGTATATTTTCATCTACTCTTCTTTTTGGGTTCATCAGTAAGTGTTGTAAAATATTTTGGATGTCGCTTTCTTCAATTTAGGTAATTTTTATTTTTGATGTTTTTTAGTAAATAAAAGCATTATTTCTACGCAAAATATGAATAGGTCATGTTATTTTCAAAATTTAAATATGATAACTACAAATTTGTAACTAACAAAATATATTAGTTTATAAATGCAGTTTTGCTAACAAAAATAGCTATATCAGTCTAAACAAAGATAACCATCACATGTCTAAAAAGGTGGCTATCCCATGTTAGTTATCACATATTAAGATAGCTATTACATATCTAAATTAGAAATAGTTGTTGTAGGTTTAAGATGGCTATCGTGTATCTAAAGAAAATAGCTATTGCATGTTTTACATAGCTATTGCATATCTAAATTAAAAATAGCTATTGCATGTTTAAGATACATATTGCATGTCTAAATTAAAACATCTAGCATGTCAAAAATAGCTATTGAAAGTTTTTAAAAAAAGCTATGGTAAGTCTAAAATAAGATAGCTATCACATATCTAAGATAGCTATAGCTAATCTAAAATAAGATAGCTATCACAAGCTTCAAGTAAAATAGTTATCGTAGGTGTAAAATTGTTATCACATTTCCAAAATGTTGTTATCGCATTTCTAAAATTAATTTATTGGCTCTAGGATTATTTATCCAAAAATCCATCTATAGTTAATTCAAAATGGTTGGTGAAATATAAGATCAAAACTAATTCCACTTAAGAAAAATAAAAAATTCTCTTGTGTCACAAATGCCAAAAGTATAATCGATAAAATAGTGATGTAGGAAATCATGAAAAATCGCATTAGTTAGCATAAATTTACGAATTTCAAAAACGATAATAAGCAAAATGTTAAATGGGAGAAAGTAAATGATTTACAAGAATACTTGGAAATCTTATCCATTAGGTAGAGCCTTGATGCAACTGTTAGGTCACCCGCATGGTGACCTGGGTGTCCAGGTTCAAGTTCGAAAACAGTCGCTTCACAATGCGAGAGAAAGGATGGGTACATTAACGACCTCCTTAGATCCTATTATCGTGCGCGAGTCTCGTGCGCTAGGTTCCACATGGAAATCTTATCCATATTGGCATTGTTGTTAATAGATCTTCGTCCAATTTGATAGCGTGAGACAATTTTCTCATTATGATGAGTCTTCCATCAATAAAAAGTGGCCTTTTTCCGAACATCATCATAGTCCAATGATTTTTTGGACTTAGTTGGAAAATTACTTGTTTTCTCTTGAAAAGACAAACTCTTCCTAAGGTTTCCAAGATCTTAAAATATATGCCTGGTAATGCATGAAATATGGTCCAGCACTAACAACATATGTCAATATCGAATTATTCCGGTAGTTTTGGTTCTTTAGCAAACTTTTTTTTTTCGATTCCATATTTCTTATGCCTAATCTTGATTAAAGGATAAATTAGATTGAAATATTCATTTTTTTGTTCCCCTATAACTATATCCTTTTATGTTTTTAAGCCTTGAGTCTTGTTTAGTGAGATAGTACCCAAGCTTCTTTTACCATTATATTTTGATTCTCCTTTTGTGGTTGTACCATACTGGGACTTTGGGAGTTTTGGATTCTGATTCTTCTCCAAATATCCATTGTTGTTATTAAAAGAAGCCGGAGGCTCTCCGTGATCATTTCTGTTGTGGCCATTGGTAGCTCTTTTTCGGTTTCGCACTAACTTAAATCCTTCTTCAACAATAATAGAGCCTCCTTTGAAAGAAGATTTGATATGAGAGAAATGGTCTATATATAGAGATCTATTTAAGCTATTTTCGTCAGGAGCACAAGATAATTTTTCTTGAGAGGGGAGAGGGGTTTCTGCCATAGCTGCACGAGAAAATCTAAATTAATTAAAAAAAATTCCAAAAAATAGAGATTTTTTTCTATTTATATTCCCCTTTTAACAAGGAATACATATAATTTGTTGTATTACATTGTAGATTCAAGAAGCAAGATGAAAAATACATATGTAAGCTTAATGCTTACATATATTGAGTCACGCATATTACATTGACTATTGAGATAAGGTTATGATGAATTAACTTTAACAACATAATGTTAAAAATGCATTTTAGAAAAATATAAAGATTCGGTACAAATAATTTTTTTCATAGAAAACATGAGGTGATTTTATCACATAGGAAAAAGATAATTATCACATAACCGTTTGATTAGTAAAATATAATTGCTGAAACCTTTTTATGTATTTTTTAAATATGAATAATTTTTGAAAGCCAAGAACCTATGAGGCCATGACGCTCGGTTTCATGTATAACTTAGTATTTAGTATTCAAATATGATTTTCATTTTATTTGACAAGATATAATGCTAAATTCTATAAACTAATGTCTACAATTTGAGTTGCTAATTTCGAGTTAGATTTAACGAAATATGACTTGCAAAATAATGTAATGTAAAATAATTCAACTATTTCCACGCATGTTTATCTCTTATATAGTATTTTCAATTCAAGGATAATACTACAAACATTTATAGTGAACAGAGTCACTCTGATGTTAGGAAATAAGTGCACCTCTTAATGTTTACCAAAAGTTTTTATTCCAAAGTGGAAATATTTTCCTTGGTACTTAGCTTTTTGGAATACAACACATTCTATTTATTGGAAAGTTCATATAATACTTTTTTTTATGTAAAGATAAAAAATCATTACAGGAAATGTGTTTGTTTTTAAATTAATAAGAAGCGCGTCATTTTACAAACTTTATAGTTATATGAGATTCATATTTTGTTCTGTAAAGTGATAGTAATTTTATAGCCATCTTGTATTATTTGGTTTTCATAACAATAGAAAGTTCACTAGTCAATCATTTCAGCAAGCAAATATTTGTGCATCTATATCCGTTTCTCAAATTTGTTTCGACTGTCTAAAAATTTGGCGATTTGGCTTTTTTTTGAAAATTCAAATGTTTCGGTTAAGTTCCGACTACGAATTTTGTTTCTTTTGAAAACTTTATGAATTATGAACATCTATCAGTTTAGAGATATTTTCTTTGTAGACTTTTAGATGGGGATTCAGTTATATGTGGTGTAGGTTAAATAAGCTAGCTTGTATCTAAAATTTGAATCGTATATCTTGTTATATTTTTAGTTATTCATAATCCACTTGATTTGAAAGCAGTCATCAACCAACAATGCTATTTTGACCGAAGGAAAATCGGGTATTTTCTGAGACCGACGTGGATTATGGCGCCAAGCACACCACGTCCTCAATGTTTTCTTTTCTCTCTTTTTAATTTCTATTTAAAATTGTTTTTAACTTGTTCGCCTATTTTTTCCATTTGCTTTCTTCCATAATCTAAGAAATTGCAATTAGATCTTTTATCACAATTAGTGAAACATGTTTCCAGTACAGTTGGTTAACAAAGGTAATACAGTTCTTCTAACCATCTTCTTTTTTTCTCCAATTTTCTTTTCCTCCTCCTATTTTCTTTGTTTGACTTTTTTATGCAAGCCAGGTAGCTGTTCTAATTGTGCAAAGAATAACATCGCACTTTTCAACTATATATACTATTTTTTAATATATTATGTTCATATTCATCAACAGATTCTTACATTGTTGTACTACACTTAGTTTTTTCTGTTAGATAGACAATGCTAACCAAGTTATCATTTACGGTTTAAATTAGGCAATTATGTATACATAGTGACAACTGGATTAAATAATGATTGATGATCTAGTTCAGTGAATTACACACTCACGATCCTTTGAATCAAAAGATAACTTTTGAACTTTCTATTTCTATCATTATATATTGCCTCTCCTAAATCATTTTCGTTAAACCTTTATGTGCTACACTTTATATTTAGGTAACGAGTCCTCAAATTTGGATAAAGAGGCACTAAACAATGAAATTGACATATGTAATCCCATGGTTGTAAATGAAAATGTATCGACAATCTCAAATTATGTTGAGACAACAAATGAAAATTTAGTTGTACTTGAAAAAGAAGTTATTACGCCCCAAATAGGTATGAAATTTGATACTGCTGAAAAAGTTTTTCAATGCTTTCGAAATTATGAAAAACACAAGTGGTTTCCAACAAGGAAAAGGTTAAGTAAAAGAGATGATCATGGATGCTTAAGATATGTGATATTTGCTTATTGACGATGTAGGAAGCCTGATTATAGAACCGAAAACTTTTTAGTGCCTTAACCGACCAATGCAATAGGTTGCATGGAAAAACTTACATCTAGTTTGGGTCAAGATGGAAAGTGGCATACTAATAAGCCAATCCTCGGTCACAATCATGAGTTAAGTCTTGCAAAATATCGTTTTTTTCAATGTTATCGTCAAATTAATGAACATGTGAAAAGGCAACTCAAAGTTTGTGATATTGCGGCAATTGGACCTAAGAAATTTTTTAATGCAATAGTAGTAGAGTTAGGTGGACAGATGGTAGAAGTAGTGAGGCTTATAAAGAATTTGGTGATGTTGTCACTTTTGATACAACGTACATAATAAACAAGTATAACATGCCTTTTGCTCCATTTGTTAGGGTTAACCATTATGGAAATCAATTTTGCTCGGATGTGGGTTGATTTCTAGTGATACAACAAACAATTTTATATGGCTTTTTAGAACATTGTTTTCTTGTATGTCTGATGTTTCTCCTTAAGGATTAATTGCTGATCAAAACCAAGCAATGAAAAATGCAACAGAGTTAGCCTTCCCTAATACTACACTTCAACTAGGTTTATGGCATGTTATGAAAAAAATGCCAGAAAAATTCGAAAAACACAACGGATATGAGTCAATTAAATATAGTTTGCAAAAACTTGTATATGATACAAAGGACTCGAAGGAGTTTGAATAAAGTTGGTATAAAATGTTAGATAAGTTTGACTTGCATGAAAATACTTGGTTGGCTGAATTATATAAGGAAGGACATCATTGGGTGCCATGTTTTGTGACAGCAAAGTTCTATGCTGAAATGTCCACTGCACAAAGAAGAGAAAGTATTAACGCTTTTTTAACGGATACGTTAATGCTAAAACTACTTTGAAGCAATTTGTTGAGCAATATGGTCATGCAGTGAAAGCTAAAATAGAGAAGGAAAGAAAAGTGCATTTCAAGTCATTTTCACAAAATATTCGATGTGCAACTACATTTGATATAGAGAAGCAATTCTAAAGTGTTTATACGCTTAAGAAATTTAGAGAATTTGAAGTAGAATTAGTGGCCAAGTTGTATTGTGACATAGCTGAAAGTAGAGAAAGTTGCATGGGAATAGAGTTTGACATACAAGAAGATATGGTTATTGAAAATCATAGAAAACTAATGCGATTTAAAGTCCTTTTTGAAAAACATAAATGTGAAATTAGTTGTAGTTGTCATAAGTTTGAGTTTAGAGATATACTTTGCAGGCATGCACTTCTTGTGTTAACTAAAAATAATGTGGCCCTGACAAATATATTTTAGATAGACGGAGAAAAGATATTTTGACGTCTCATACAAGGATCCAAATCATTATGATGGTGCACAATTAACTGTCGAACAATATCGGTGTAGTAAGATGTGTAATGAATTTTCAAAAGTAGCAGACTTAGTTGCATAGGATGAAAAAGCTTTTAGCCATGTCATGGAGTGGATAGAAAACAACAAATCTAATTTGTATTCAAAAAGGTACAACAAACCACATAAATTACCAAGAGATGCGAACAAAGAGTGTACTACTGCAATCGGGGAATGTCTGAATGTGCACGATCCAATACGTAATAAAACGAAAGTGCGTACTCGCACAAATAGATTCAAGTCCACATGGAAATGAAGTCAACGAAAAATGGCTTGACGACTCCAACAAGTAGGAATACACAGGAGAGGCCAAGGTTTATGCATTGATGTTTGTTTATCCGTATGAAAATTGAATAATAACTTCACAGCTTCACAAATACATGTTTCTTGTATATTTCAATTAGCCTTTGAGATTTGTTACTGTGGAAGAAAATGATGTATTCTCGAATGATTATTTAATCAAAGTAATTATCCTTTTATACATTGGGAGATTCAAATAGTTATAAGATTGAACAAGTGAACAATAAACTTTATTTTAGTTCTAGTAGAAAAATTTATCTTTCCTTCCAATAATCATAATTGTGTTGGATCATAAGGTTTTGAATGTTGACAAGAGGCGAATGATCTTCACAAATCTACGACTTTGGCGAATCCGTGCTCATCATCTCAAATATGGTTCGTTTTGATTGAGTCTATATGTAGACAGTCAAGTATAGAATTTTGTTAAAATATATTCTCAAAGCATATCACTCACAAATTCATTCTACGAAACATGCATATCATTTATAAACTTTCATATATAATTAAAGTATTACGTGCACTGAAAATAAACAGTATTCAGTCAACTGAATACTATATATCAATCGGCCGATACTGAGTAAATATTTTTTTTAAAAAGCAGTCAGTCGACTAACACTGTGCATGTTTATGTGCACGTTTGAAATTAAGTCGACTGCCCAAGAAACTTCAGTCGACTGAATCTGTAACTGTCATTTATCTCCAAAAGACACTTCTTCTGATAAAAGGGTTTCTTCTTGCTGGAAGGTCACAACTCTTAGATTCTTGTAGATGTCTTTTTTCAGAATTCATATCACATCACACACTATATATACACTCAAGATTCATAGATTCAATTACTGAATTCTCTATTCTCTTTTGATATATTGCACCTAGCATTCTTGAGTTCAATATATACAAGCTCTCATACAATCATTGCTTATATATTCATTTCCATACCTTTCAAGCAAACGATACTTCCTATTCTTCATACACACACAAATATACACATCTACTCAGAGGATAAGATTATAGGAAAGATATGCTACAAGTGACAAAATCTGTGTTATTCAGAACACACAAAGTCAAGTTAAAATCCAGTTTGTTAGAAAGTCCTATTCTGCTTCTCAGGAGATCAAAGTCCTATTCGAATGCTAAGGCCGTAAAAGTCCTATTCGATTGCTCAAGCGGTGTAATACCTATTCCTCCGGATTAACTGATGGTTGCTAGTTTAAATCCATAAGAAGTCTAGGACTGAACGTAGAACGGGAGTTCGAACCAGTATAAAAATCTTTGGTGTCATTTACTTTACTGCTTTATCTATTTACTTAGTTAATATTCCACACAAGTAGTTAATTGAATAATATGTTTAAGTATTTATTTAAAATTTGTATTTTCAAATATAGAGTTTATAATGATTTTAATAAAATTCAGGTTGGAAAGAGAAGTAGAAATTGGTTTGAAATTGAGTTTATTTAAGAATTATACTCAAATAAGTCTGATTTGAAATTTATTAAATTTGAGGTTTTAAAGGATATGCTTTTATAACTTGATTTTGGTTCAAGGTGATTAAATGAATATTTCAAGTTTAAATAACAATGTCAGTGGGGTAACGCCCACCGTAGCATACAATGGTACATGTGTTCTGCTTTTACGGCCAGCTTCTCGACTGCACCAACCATACGGGACATGTAGGAGTAAGAATCATCCACTCGCTACCAAACCCAAATGTGAGAATCCCCTATTATGCTGCACCCACCAAGTGCATAAGCAGACACTTTCATTTGGTATCAGAGCAAGGCCATCATATATGTCTAACATAGTTATCCGATATTTTTAATATGGAAAACAACACCGGCACTGTTGTGAACTCTACCTTTCTAGAAGGACAGTCTACTGCACAGTCACCACTGTTTAACAGATTGAACTATAACTATAGGGCTACTAGAATGAGAATCTATATACAAGCAAACAGTTATGAAACCTTGAACATTATGCAATCTGAATACATTATTCCTACTACCGAATATTCAACATGGTGTAACACACAAAAACTAGATGTTACTGCAAATGCTAAAACTATGAATATGTTATATTGTGCATTATACAAAAATGAGTTCAATAGAATAAGCATGTGTAAATTTGCTCATGAAATTTGGCATACACTTAAAGTTACACATGAAGGTACTAACAAAGTCAAACAAAGTAAAATTTCTATGCTCAAAAATCAGTTCTCGGATTTTAAAATGAAGAAGGATAAGACTATAAATGAAATGTACTCTAGATTTCAAGATAAACACACACATATATCATTCTTTTATAGTATTAGGAGAAACTTACATATATTTTGATATTGTTTCAAAAATCCTCAACTCACTAACGGATGAGTGGAAGCGAAAAGTCTTAGCAATTGAAGAATCTAACGACATTTCGACCATAAAACTAGAAGAGTTGATTGGAAATCTAATGTCCTATGAAGTTGATCTCCAGGAAAAATGAGTACATGCTCAAGATAAGAAAAATATTGCATTCCAGGCAGAAAAGACGAATCAGATTAAGATGAAGAAGATATGCGTTCATTTCTAAAAATTTCAAAATGTTTTGAAATTTAGAAAGGGCAACAAATTTCGATATAAGAAGAACAACTCCAGCAACAATAACAACACCAACAAACCATCATCATCTGCTCTAGAGTGTTATGAATGTCACAAGAAAGGTCACATCAAGAAAGATTGTCCTGAGAAAAAGAAAGACAAGTATAAGCACAAAAAAGATAAATTCAAGAAGAAAGCTTTCTCTGTCACATGGGGCGATACAGAATCATCTTCATCATCATAAAGTGACTCGGATAGTGATTCAAAACAAGCCAATGTTTGCTTTATGGCCACAAAAGACGAGGTAAGTGATCTAACTTTTAATGACCTTTTGGGAATCAATTCAGAATTATTTGACAAACTAAAAGGAAAAAATAGAAAATACAAAGCTTGAAAAATTGAATAGGACTGAAATTGAAGTAGAAATGCCAAGAGATGAAAAGAAAACTTTAGAAGAAGAACTCCAAGTTATTCAAGAATCTTGTTCTAATATGTCATCCTAACTTTCTCTGCTAAGTCAAGAGATAGAAACTCAGAAAGAAAAGAATGATGTTTTATTAAGTGAAAATCATGACCTTAAAGCAAATATCAAGATTATAGAATTAGATAATTCTAGCTTTAGAACAAAGTTAGAAGATATTACTTAGTACGTTTCTAATTTTTATAAAGGTAGAGAAAATTTTTCCAAAATTATAGAAAATTCTCAAACAACTTCAAATAAAAGAGGACTAGGATATGAACAATCCTCTAAAAGTATTCCAAAGAAATAGAAGTCTTCATATAAAAGGAATAATTGAGTTGAAAAACCTAGTTCTAAAAATTCCAATTTTACTACTTCAATTAAAATTTGAGTTCCTAAAACAAATAATTCTTTGATAAGAAATAAGTATATAAAATCTTTTATAAAAACCGTTCATAAAACCAAAGATTTTATTTTCAAAAGGAATTCCGAACCTTCTTGGGTTTGGCTTCTTTAGACCTAACTCTTAGGATCCAAAATAAAAAGGTGGGTACTAATGTTAATTCTATGTTTTTCAGGTATCATCCAAAAAGAGAGGAAAATTGATACTAGACAGTGGTTGCTCAAGACATATAACAAGGAACAAAGGGGTGCCAACAAGCATAAACTACTTAGATGGAGGTTTTGTCACATTTGAAGATAATTCCAAAGGATATGTCATCGGTAAAGGCGATGTGAGAAATAACGGTATATCTATTTTATCTCTTATTATAGATGTCTTATTAGTTAAAAATTTGAAACACAACTTACTTAGATTAGCCAACTATTTGACAAAGGATTTAATATTTCCTTTTCTGAAAATATGTGTAGCATTTTTGATCAATCTTATCTTTGAAGGTTTTAGAGATAAAAATATATATGTTTTAAATATGAATATAAATCATAATACAAATATGTGTTTAATAGCCAAAGAAAATGATCCTTGGTTATGGCACAAAATATTCTGTCATATTAATTTCAAAATTATAAATAAATTATCTAAAAATAATTTAGTAAAAGTTTTACCAAAAATGAATTTTAAAGTAAACAATATTTGTGATACTTGTCAATTAGGAAATTATCAAAATTATCTTTTAAATCAAAGAAAAATATTTCTACTATACAACCATTAGAACTATTACATTTAGATCTGTTTGGTACAACTCAAATTCAATCTATAAATCATAGTAAATATGTATTTGTTATAGTAGATGATTTTTCAAGATATACTTGGAATATTTTCTTAAAAAATTAAAGTGATACCTTTGAAAATTTCAAAATTTTTGCAAAGAGAATTCATAATATCAAAAATTAAAAATATTAGAAGTGATCATGGAGGAGAATTTGAAAATGAAGCATTTGAACATTTTTTTAATAAAAAGGGAATTTATCATAATTTTTCTTTTCCTAAAACACTACCACAAAATTGAGTTGTAGAAAGGAAAAAAGAACATTACAAGAATGTGCAAGAACTTTGTTTAATGGAAATACATTACCAAAACATTTCTACGCAGAAGCTGTAGCTATTGCTTGCTATGTTCTAAATCATTTCTCCATCCGACTTTTAACAAAACACACTCCATATGAACTTTTTAATCATAGAAAACTAAACATTTCTTCTTTTAAAACTTTTGGTTCAAAATGTTTTATCTTAAATACAAAAGATCAACTTGGAAAATTCAATCCAAAATCCAATGAAGGAATCTTCATAGGGTACTCATATCGAAGCAAAGCTGATCAAATTAACAATAAAAGAATAAAAACAATCGAAGAAACACTTCTTGTTTCATTCGATGAGAATTTCAATTTTAATAAAAAATTTGAGGATAAAGAAAATATACCTAATACAGTCACAAATATGGTTACTCAAAATAATTTTGAAGCAGATGAACACATTATTTATAATTTTGAACAAAATGAAAACATCGATCATAATGAAAATGAATTGAGATCTCCTCCTAGGATTTTACGAGATCACCTAGTAGAAAATGTCATTGGAGAAATTGATTCACATGTTAGAACTAGAAATCAAATTAATTAAATGGGCAATGTAGCTTTTCTTTCTCAAATCGGACCTAAAAATACAAAAGAAGCATCTACTATTGACTATTAGATTATAGCTATGCAAGAAGATTTAAATCAATTAGAACGGAACAATGTTTGAGAACTAGTTCCTAGACCAAGTGATCAAACCATCATTGGTACTAAATGGGTCTTCAAACATAAATCAGATGAACACGGTAATATAACTAGGAATAAAGCTAGATTTAGTTGCACAAGGATATAATCAAGAAGAAGGAATTGGCTATGAAGAAATGTTTGCTCCTGTTGCACGACATGAAGCAATATGTATCTTACTGGCCTTTGCATGTTTTCGTAATTTCAAATTTTATCAAATGGACGTTAAAAGTGCTTTCTTAAATGGTTACATATGTTTGTACCAAAATTGGGTACAACACTCTTCGGAAGTTTTTAAAGAGATAAAAATGAAGAAATCAAATTCAAAATGAGGATTTTCTAACAAAAACTCCAAGTCACAAAAAAGTAAATTGCATAGAAGACAGTAATTTAGAGTGGTTCGGCGTATCGCCTATGTCCACTATGAAGTTTTGTCACTTTATTGCTCGATATTCGGGGAATACAACTTTTTATGCCAAAGTACAACAGATAGTAAGCCAAAATTCGAGATCAATGGCAGCAATGATGATATGGAGTGATTCTGGCGGCGTCCGGGCATACTTTGCATCTAAAAATTCTCTGATCCCCTTTCTGAATGACCAGGGGCACTATTTATAGGCGTAGGAGGCTGATATTTCGCTGAAAATCCGGTAGACCACTTCTGGCAAGTGAGGGGGCCCACATGCCCGGCCTCAGGAAATTTGGGCCCACTTCGGGATCGATTCGAACTCCCTTCGAAACGATCAAGAATTCATCCAATCGAGGTGAAATTTGGTGTGGACACTCTTCAACATGTATGTAAGCTCCTGTGAAAATTTCGTGGCATTTGGACTTGTAGATCTCGAGTTATGGTCGATTCGAAATTGCATTTCCGGTTGCTATGCTCCGTTTGAATCGATCTTGTTTGAATCGATTGCTTCGACTCGATGGCCTCACGCGCCTTCGTGATGACGTGGTGCGCATTTCCTGGGTCAATCCACTTTTCACTCCGAATCGACTGGGTCGACTCCATCATTTTCTCTACTTTGACTTAGTGGATTCGAGGGATACATTATCAAAGGGATTCGAACAGAAGCTCGTTCGTATCGATCATGGTGAGCTTTGGTCGATCAATACGAAGCTTGTTGTAGCAGGATGGATTCGAACTAAAGCAACTCCATGGATTCGAAACTTTTTAATCTTGAGGGATACGAATCAGGTAGACGTGAGGCTAATTCGCTCCTGATCGATGCAAATGCAAATGCAAATGGACATGAAGCAACCTGATGGATACGAACCATCGAGTCCAGATGGATACGAAGTGGAGCGACTTGATCGATTCGAAGTACTCCAAGCCGATGGATACGAAGAGGAATGACTCCATGGATTTGAAACACTACAACTCGATGGGTACGGAGTGGCTTTAGCTGGATGGATACGAACAGAACCTCTGTCTATGGATTCGAACTAGAGTGTAATCTATGGATTCGAACAAGGGCTATTTTCTCTATCTTGAATCGGTCATAGCTTGAGCACACGAATTTGGATTGGCTTGAAACTTGGAACATCGGCTTTCTTAGCTTTTCTTGTCATGTCGTATAAATTTTAGCTCGATCCGGACTCGAACAAAATTCACCGACATCCATATTAGACCTATGTATAACCGATCTTCAAGACGATATGTCCTTGGTTTCTAATCGAGTTCATGGTGTCACGGCCTTGCCAAAAAGCGGGATAACATTTTCCCCCCAAAGTACGTCTTGTGTAAACATGACGTGCTTTGAGAAATTGCAACCTTCACTCTGAACAGTCATTACTTTCTTGTCGGAAGTTGTAACCTTGCGTTGCCATGACAAGTTGTTGTATGGTAGAACTTAGCTGTGTGCTGCTGCAGTTGTTATTGTATGAATGTTCAATTTGAGTTGTTGTTAACTTTCTTGTATCGTATTTCCTATCGATTCTCTCCTGAACCGATGTGAAATTTGAGTTGTAACAACGTCCGTCAGTTGTTTTTAGGAAGTTCCTTCGTATCAATCCTCTCCTGAATCAATATAGAAGGTTGAAGGACCGACATCGTACTGGTGAATTTAGAATTCAATAGATACGTAATGCTTGTTCGTATCGATACACAGTGGGTGGAGTCGAACAAAAGCTTCGAATCGATAAAAATCTTTGTCTCCGGTTATAATGATCGTTCGCTTTGCATCGATGAAAATCTTTGGTGATGGATTCGAAAGCATCATTCGGCTCGATGCGATGGTGGGCCCTGATTCGTATCGATGACAATCGATGGATATGAGATGCTCGTTCGTATCGATAGGCCACGCATTGTTGTGAGTCGATGAACACTTCGAATCGGTGGGGTCGAATGCTCCTTAGGTTTTTTTTATCACCGTGCTTCGAATCATCTTGATGAAGTCAAAGTAATGGATTTGATCTGTGGTTTCATGCAGATACTTGCTGGAGTTCGAATCGACTATGGTGTTTAGGCTTATGGATTCGAACTCGCTTATTCGAATCGTTCAAAGTCTTCGCCCGTTGCTACCGGTCTTGTTCACCGGGATACGAATCGCCACAGGAACCCTATAAATACTGAGGCCTCATTCACTTTTTACTTTTACTTTTTATCTTTGTCTTCCTGCGCCTTCGAATCCATCTTGATCCTTCAAGAACAAGGCTGAACTACTCTTCCTTCCTTAGAGTCGAGGCAATATCCAACTCTTTCGGATCGATTCATACATTCAGGTAGTTGAAGCTTTACGGATCTGAAGATTCAAGAACAAACCTTTCCATCGTGTTTTGTTCGTTTCAATCTTGAATGAGTCCAAGTCGAAATCGAGTTGGCTGGTTGGAGAAGAAACATGGACGAGTCCTTCATATCGATCTGGGGTTATATCGATGGAGAAACGATAATCTGCCCCTAGTGTTCGTATCGATTGACGCTCCATCTGTGGGGATTCCGAGTCGAATTGATCGCGTGAATAGGGTCATCGTATCGATCCTTTGCGATCGGTACGTTGGAACTATCTGCCAACGATCGATTCGAACACCCTGCTTATGCAATCGATACGAACCTTGAGTCGATACCTCTGTTGGCGATGGATGCGAAGCTTGAGTCGCTGATCGATTCGAAGGGCTCCGGTTATCATCGATACGAACCGTATTGGTTCAAACGAGATCGATTTGAAGTACCGTCTCCTCGATCGATTCGAACACTTAAAATCCGGCTCGGATCGATTCGAAGTCATTTCTATGAATACAATTTTTCTCATATTTTGCGATGTGATTCCGACGAGCTTAATCTCTGCATATCTGGACTGAACTTTTATAGTGCATACTTGACTGCCCTTCGAAGCTCGTCGATGGAACTATAACTTAACACCGTGGCAACAAACTTTAGCTTGAATCAATCGCCCACATCGGGATGGTTTGGCGATGACGGTCAGCGACGACGGTCATCCCGACTGGATCTCTAATGTATTTGCTGTTTGCGAATTTTCTCTAACTCTGTAGAATTTTTCAAGTAGTTCACAACACTACACTGCACAACACACTTCACACTGGGAATGAACGGGTTTTCTATGTGCTTAATGTTGCTTTCTGATGAGTTAGTCAGTTATGAAATCTTCGAGCTCCCGACAGCAAGAGGTACAGAGTTCGCCCCCTCCTGCGCTTGAAATTCCTGATATTCCTACCAAAGTAATTGATCCGGCTCCGAACGAATTGTCGGACGCTTTATTTATCGAGAATCCTATTGACTCCGTCAAGTCTAATATTTTCGAATCTTTGCTGGGCCGAATATGTCTGAAACATAACCTTTCTCCGGATGATGTGTTGTTACCGGGTGCTGAGGACAGACCTCATAATCCTCCCGAAGGGTATACTGCCTTCTACCGTCATGCTTGTGCGGCTGGAACACTTTCTCCATTTAATCAGTACATCAGAGAGATGCTGTCATTTTTAGGAATTGCTCCCTCACAACTTCATCCTAACGGGAACGCATTGTTGAATAGTGCCTTTGTCATATTTATGCATTGTTTCTTTCGCCCGCCAAGGCCGACTGAGATTAGATACATATTTAATTTCAAGAGTAGGGGTGACAGCCCATCTTTTACCTTTCTGGAAGCAGTTAGAAATTGCCAGGTTGTGACTGGAGCTTGGACTAGACTTAGCTATTTCAAAGCCGAATGGTTCTTTGTTCGGTGCCCCCCAGGGTTCGCTAGGCGATGGCTGTCTAGACGTAAGTGTCGCAAGTCTTTCTTGAATAGCTATTCTTAACGCTTGCACTAATACTCTATCCTTCTTATAGCCATCATTTCGAGGCCCGACGGTGGATATTATAGAGGCATTGTCCGGAGCCTACAAGAGGTCCCGAGCGACCTAAGGCATATTGACTCGGTGTTAACTGACGACAACTTAAGGGCACTGGGTTTAATTGAAATGAACCAGAGCATTGTCATTGAGGGGTTGGCGAAACCGGGTTTGAAGAAAAGGAAGAAAAATGTGAAAAGAAAACCCAGCATAGTAATAAGAGAAGCGAGCGATGATGTAAGGACGCCCATAGATATTGAGCTAGCGGCTGATCTTTCCCGAATAGAACAAAAGCGGAAAGGCAAGGCTGCTGTCCCTAAATTTAAGAGACGAAAGTCTGTAGTTGTACCTCGTTCCATCCCTGGAATCACTATCTCTGACGCCGCTCCTTGTCAATCAGGAGATATCTTTAGAGGGCTGGATGATATTCCCATCCCAGAGTACGTATCTCTCTACCACGGGTCCGGGTTGGAAGAACTCCGGGAAGTGTTAGAAATAAGCGATCCTTTACCTATTAGTGAAATCGATATTTCTGGTTGGTCGGGGGTTTTGCACATTTGCATACACTTTCACAACACAACATGACTTCCACACACATCGTAGTGCCTTCACATGGTGCTTAATTGAGTTGTTTCTCTTTTGTAGGTGCTATGTCTGGCTGTCCATCTACATTGGATAAACTCCGAAGAGCGCATCATCCTTCGTCTTACTATGAATCTCGTCGTGTGGATTCCGATCGCGATCACGAATGTAGGTATTATGGGCAAGAACATCAAGCGAGGGACTATCCCCGAAGCTATTCAAGCCAGGAACGCTCAGACAGAGATCAGAGATACCGTTCACCTTCTCGCTCTCCTCCGCCACCCAGAAGCCATACACATGCATCTGAGTCTTTGCAACAGCAGCCGTCTACATAGATTTCGAGGCCTGAATCGGATCGTTCTAGGACTGAAATTGTTACGACCATAGATGTGGAGGAGGCTCCTATTGAACCATCCGGTGAAGGGGCTATCAGAATCACCCAACTGAAGAAAGACTTCTCGGAAATATGCTTTGACGCTTACATCTTCCCTCCTAACCTTAAAAGAATTCCTGAAGACGCTGTGAACACAGCACTCAGTTATACCCGCGACTTCTACGCCCAGTATAAGGAATGGTACAAGGCGGCCGTTAAAGCTTCAAAAGCAGCCTTGGACCGAGCTAAAATCATTGAGAAACTGGAAGCTGACTTGGCCCAGAACAATCGTATCGTCGAGATCCTTCAGTCTGAGGCGGACTCCTCTCGCAAGGCTGAATTTGAATCGTTGAAAAAGGTTGCTGAGACGCTAGTAGAGATGGAGAAAATGCAATAGGCGCATTGCGCCTTAGTAGAAGACTTGGGTCATCGATACAAAAATGTGGAGGCCGAGCGGGATGCGGTGGTTAGAGAACTAGAGGAGTTAAAGGCCAAGTTTGTCGACATAAGTAAGGAAAGGGGTGATGCCAATACGGCCGCCCAAGAGGCATGTGAGCAAGCCGTGTCTTTTCGGGCTCAGCGCGATGCAGCGGTCGCAAAGGTCAAGGTGATGGAAACGGAAGTGGAGGAGAAAATTCAGGCGGAGCGGTTCAAGATGGAGGTTGAGTTTGATGAACTCCTGGATACATATAATGCTAACATGCTAGAGCACAGAAATCTTGCATGGCTAGGAGATTACTCTATGCTTCGTCATAATGCCTGGAAAAAACTAGTAGAGAATAAGAAGACATCTTATCCGGATGAAACACTGGACGAGTTTGAACTTGAGTCACATCTACTCAGTGAGGAAGAGAGAAGGATTCTTCATGAAGCAATGATCTCTGTTGAGAAAGAAAGACTCAATATTCAGCAGACGGAGATCGGCGAGGGTTCGGGCGTTGCGCATCACAGCGAGATTATTGAAATTTCTATCCTGACCTCGTCTGAAGTTACTACCGCGGTTGATCCCCAAATCGTCCCTGCCTATAATTCGGATCAACCGGGATTATCTCCGGCTAAGACTGTTGTCTCGGAACCTGTTCAAACTCCGGGCCAAGCCAAGGAAGGTACTTCGAACACTTCCCTTGTGTCTTAAAATGACGATCTAGGAGTGAGTTATTTGACTGACTATCCTTCCTCCTCTTTGTTCAGTGATTGAAAGTGCTGCGCCTGCGCCTCCAGTACCTCCGGTCCTATATCCAACGCGGGGAGCTGTCGTTACCGAAGTAATTACAACTGCTGCCACGGCCGGCGACATTGGAGAGGGGAGCTCGATGTCATTTGATACTCAAATGATTGAGGAGCTTCTTGGTCATTCTCTTGAACCTTTTCCTGATCCTTCATTTGCAATGAACGGAGTCGCTCCAGCTTTTAGTTCTTTCATGTCGACCACCAGTGTATCCAGCGCAGCTCGGTTGTCTCGAGAAGAAGAGATTTTTGCTGAGATAAGCGCTGAGATGCCTGCGGTGACAACGGGAGGTAGTTTTAGAAGCGGCGTTGCCCCCATCAAGCTTATCTCCTCTAATGGTAATTTCTCCTGGCAGCACGGTGACCATCTCAAGTGTTGCTGCCCAGACACCTATCACAGCTGCCATACCTTTAGTTCGCCCTTCTAAGAGAATCTCTGTCCCTTCCAGCTCCGAGGAGGATGTGATATCATGCCGGATTCGGAGGATAAATCGAAGAAAGGCAAGAAATCTCGAAGGAAATCTGGTCGTGGGTCCAATGGCTCGACTCCAAAGAAGAAGCCTCGGAAAAAGAAGGATTGAGCTTCTTGACTTGTAATGCAGTTGTTAATAGCAGTTCTTTTACTTCTTCTTTCGTTCTTTCAGAGCCGGTCATAAGTGTGGATTCGGCCTCCCCTTAATTGAATTTTTTTGGTTTGCCATGTAATCAAACTCCTTCTTGTTAGTTGATGGAATGGGAAATTGTTCTTTTCTTTTGCTTAAGTATTGCATTGATTGGCTCATGATCACAGATGTCATAAGTCTTGAACACGCGTCCGCACTCTGGGGACTTAACACAACCTGTAATCATCAGTTTGGTTCACACTTTGGGAACCTATTAATTATCAATATTCATAACTTAGTTCGCACTCTGGGAAATTTTAAATCGATACTTGTACTCCTACTTTCATCTTGTGTACTTGGAGTTAAAATTCACACTCTAGTTCGCACTTCGGGGACTTGGAGTTATTGGTTGCACTTTAGTTCGCGCTCTGGGAACTTAGAGTCGGTGTTTATACTCCAATTCACACTCTGGGAATTTAGAGTTAGTGATTACGCTTCGATTCGCACTCCGAGAACCCTAATTTAGCGCTTATATTCCAATTCGCACTCTGGGAATTTGAAGTTGGTGATTATACCCTAGTTCGCATTTCGGGAACTTGGAGTTGATAATCATACTCTGATTCACGCTCTGGGAATCTTGATTTAATGTTTATATTCTCATTCGCACTCTGGAAATTTGGAGTTAGTGGTTGTACTCCGGTTCACACTCTGGGAACCTAGAGTTAATGTTTATAGTCCAATTCACACTCTGGGAATTCGGAGTTAGCCGACAGATGGTCAGTCACATCTGTTTAGGCTTTTAAGAAATTCATTCACACCGCGGGAACGACAGGCTTAACGGGATCGTGGATGGTCGAGTCACATCCACCCCTAATTAACAAGCAAGGTCGTTAGATGGACGGATCCATCTTCCTCTAACTTGGTTTGGATATGGCTGAAGTCGTTAGGTGGGCGGGTCCACCCTCTCGAGAGTCGTATTCATATGATTACACTCCAACTTACACTCCGGGAGTTTGGGGTTAATGTTTATACTCCGGTTCGCACTCTGGGAACCAAGAGTTGATGTTTATACTCCAATTCTCACTCTGGGAATTTGGAGATAGTGTTTATACTCCGGTTCGCACTCTGGGAACCAAGAGTTGATGTTTGTACTCCAATTCACGCTCTGGGAATTTGGAGTTAGAGGAAGGATTGTCGTGTATCAATCCTTGTAAATGTTGATGTAGTGTTCTGCCCCCGAGTTCGGGTTTCACTTAGTGAGTGACCGGTCGTATCACAGTCACTCCCTATTTGAATAAACCCCACCGCATGATGGAACTTAGCTCTCCGTGCATTGTGATACTGTACGTCGTATTCAATAACTCACAGCTCTGGCTCGAAGAGATGGCATTTTATTGCTGAAATGAAAGAAGCATGGCAAAATCAGTTGCCTTATTACAAATTCAAACTTTGAAATGCAAAAATAAAAAGCAAAGGAAGAAATTGACTAAAATAGATAAATAAAGCCTGTCATGTGTAGTAGCGACGGAGACTCTCGCTATTCCAGGCTCTCGGCAAAGTAAGACCGTCAACGGTCGACAACTTGAACGTGCCATCTCCGAGCTTTTGTGAAATCACATACGGCCCTTGCCAATTTGGTTTCATGTGCGAAGGGACCGGATAAATTCTCTTGAGTACGAGATCGCCGAGTTCAAAGGTACGCAGCCGGACCTTGGCATTGTATATTCGGGCGACTTGACTCCGATATGCGGCTGCCCTCAAATCAGCCTCTTTGAGCTTCTCATCGAATAGATCCAGAGATTCAGCAAGTAGTATGACATTCGTTTTCAAATCATACAGAGCCATAAGATAGAGAAAATGGAGTGTGTCCGGTTGCAGTTTTGTGAGTCGTCCGGTAAGCCCATAAAGCCATAGGAATTTCATCAACCCACTTGCCCCCGGCCTTTTCCAGTCATTTCTTCAAAATAGATTTGATAACCTTATTAACAGCTTCAACTTGACCATTCGCTTGAGGGTGCGCTACTACAGAGAATTTCTTATGGATGTGGAATCGTTGACAGAAATTCTAGAATTCAATACTGTCGAATTGGGCTCCATTATCGGTGATAATAGTATGCGGGAGACCAAACCGGCAGATGATGTTGTGTACTACGAAGTTGACTACTTTCTTTGTCGTAATTGTTGAAAGAGGTTCAGCTTCATCCCATTTGGTGAAGTAATCAGCTGCGACGATGGCGTACTTCGCGCCATCTTTAGCTAAAGGCAATGCACCAATTATATCAATCCCCCATATTGCAAACGGCCAAGGACTGACCATTTGGGTTATCTCAGTAGGTGGGGCTCTAGGAATCCGAGCGTGTTTTTGGCATTTATCACATTTTTGCATAGTCCGCAGCATCGCGATTAACAGTAGGCGAATGATATCCATATCGGAGTATTTTCTTGCAAGTGCTTGCCCCGCAGTGTGATCGCCGCATTCTCCTTCGTGTACATCGTGTAACACTCGTTTGACTTTGTCATGCGCGATACACCGGAGAAGAGGAATAGAATACCCCCTTCGATACATAACTCCATTCTGAATGACAAATCGTGAAGCTTTTCAGAGAACTTGTCTTTTCTCGCTTCGACGCTCAGGTAATATACCATGCTCAATGTAATCTCGATAGGGGATCATCCATGACTCCCTACTGGAAGTAGCTTCAAATGTGAAATCAGTCTCCATTTGATCAATGCTCGGAGAAGATAGAGTTTCAACAGGAACGAGCCCCAACTGTTGAGCTTTGCCCGTACTCGCCAACTTTGCCAACGAATCGGCCTTCTGATTATGCTCTCGGGGTATGTAGAAAATGGCATAATAATCAAACTGATCAAGCATCTCCCGGACTCGGGTTAGATAAGCAGCTAGTCTTCGATCTTTGGCCTGATATTCACCCCAAACCTGGCATACTATTAACTGGGAATCACAGTAAATTTCCACAGCGATGATTTTCTGATCACGGGCTAGCTTTAACCCGGTAAGTAGAGCTTCATATTCAGCATCATTGTTGGTTGCACAGAATTCGAACTTTAAAGCATAGCATATGGATCGGCCCTCGAGGGTTTCCAGCACTACCCCAGCTCCCGAGCACCGATCGTTGGACGCACCATTAGTGTACAACTTTCAGATGTATTCTGGAGATTTGCTAGTCTCAGGCAAGTCTTCAGGAACAGTGAATTCGGCTATAAAATCTTCCAAGACCTGACTGTGAATGGGCCTTCTCGGAGTATAAGTGATGTCAAATTGACTCAGTTCGATGTTCCATTTTAGTAACCTACCAGACGTCTCAGGCCGCGTGAGGACCTGTCGTAACGGCTGATTGGTGTACACAGTAATAGGATGAGCCTGAAAATACGGACGGAGCTTCCTCAAGGCGATGACTAGGCAATATGCCAACTTTTCCATCCTTGTATAATTTCTCTCGGCTCCGGTTAATCGTTTACTCACATAGTAGACCGGTTTCTACACTTGGTCTTCCTCCCGAACTAACGCAGCACTGATTGCATTTTCAGATACCGCCAGGTAGAGATATAACTGTTCATGGTCAATAGGCTTTGAAAGAATCGGCGTTGTGGAAAGATGTTGAACTAGTGATTGAAATGCGCCCTCGCATTCCGTAGTCCATTCGAAGTTTCGTTTCCCTTTTCGAATCAGATCGAAGAAGGGGATGCATTTGTCAGTTGATTTCGAGATGAACCTGCTCAGTGCAGCAACCTTCCCGTTAAGACTCTGTACCTGCTTTATGGTCCTTGGAGTTTGAAGATTTCTGATAGCCCAGATCTTTCCAGGGTTGGCCTTTATCCCTCGGGCGTTGACGATGAACCCAAGGAATTTCCCGGATGCGACTCCAAAATGACATTTTAGCGGATTAAGCTTCATCCCGTGTCTCCGATGGATATTGAACATTGACTCTAAGTCTTTGACGTGATCAGTGGAGTACCGCGATTTTACCACATGTCATCTACATAAACTTCCATAGTCTTTCCGATCTGGTCGGCGAACATCCGGTTGACTAAGCATTGATAAGTTGCTTCGACATTCTTTAATCCAAAAGGCATGACCTTGTAGCAGTATAGTCCCAGATCAGTTACGAAGCTCGTATGTTCTTGATCGGGCACATGCATGGGTATCTGATTGTAGCCTGAGTAAGCATCCATGAAAGATAGTAATTCGTGTCCGGCGGTTGGATCTACAAGTTGATCGATTCGGGGAAGTGGAAAGCTGTCTTTTGGGCAGGCTTTGTTCAAGTCAGAATAATCAATACATGTTCTCCATTTCCCATTTGGTTTCCGGACAAGGGCAGGGTTGGACACCCACTCCGGGTACAGAGCATCCCGGATAAACCCATTCGCCTTTAGCTTATCAACTTCTTCTTTGAGGGCGGCGGATCTCTCTGGATCCACACCGCGTCTTTTTTGTTTGACCGGATATACCGTTGGTCAATATTCAAGGTATGGCTTGCGATGTTCGGCGAGATTCCACACATATCAGAGTGCGTCCAGGCGAATACGTCGAGATTCATCCGGAGAAAATCAACCAATTCCTGTTGCGTTTCTTGGCTCAACTGAGATCCAACCTTCAACATTCTCAAGTCATCATCATCATCGCCATCGATTGGAACATCAATCGTCAGCTCAGCCGAGGAAGCTTGACTTTCTATAGATTCTTCTTTGTTTTCATTATCTCTCGGGTCAAGATCCCTTTGGAATTGGTTGTGGTGCCCGGGCCGAGGCCTAGGCACTAATTGTCAATTGTCCACAAAACGGACGTAGAGCGATTCCTCTACGCCCTTTCCTTTCTCTTCTCACTGCGCCCCGCGTAGCTCTACAACATAACAGGCTCTCCCAGCAGCCTAATCTCCCTGAATGACTCCAATCCCACGATCAGTAGGGAATTTCAAAGTTAAACACCACGGGGCAAGTGCTGCCCTAAATTCAGCAAGGGCCGGTCGACCCAAAAAGGCATTGTACGGAGAGTGGATATCTGAAACAACAAACTGTAACATTCGAACTCTTCGCACTCTCCAACTCCTAACTCCACTGGCAACTCCACCACTCCAGTGGGTATATTAGCACTTCCATTGAAGCCTTAGATTCTGGATTGACAAGGCTTTAAATCTTTGGCTTCCATCTTCATTTGATCATATGCTTTTTTAAACAAAATGTTTACCGAACTCCCACTGTCCACCAGGATCATCTTCATCCAAGCAGGACCAACCTGGGCAGATATGACTAGTGGGTCTATATTTGGGGCTTCGACCCTGTCAGCATCTCGGTTTCTAAATATGATGTCGTCTGCCATCGTTCTCTGTTGTTTGGCCGGAGCCCCTTCATCAAACGTACTGCAACTCTCGAAATCCACATGCCTAATCGAATTGGCATACGATTCCATTTCCCTCCAGCTTCGGTCTGTTGGATAGGGACCACCACTAACTGTATTAATAACCAATCTCCCGCCTGTATGAGCGGGCTCCTCCTGTCTCTCTTGGTTCTGCGCACAATTTTGGTTTGACGGGTCCACACCACCAGCCTGTGGCGCCCGCACGAATTGATCCAACTTCCTCTCCCTGATCAACTTTTCAATGAGGTCTTGCAAATGTCTACACTCATTGGTATTGTGTCCATAACTCTCATGGAATCTACAGAACTTCCCTGTTTGAATCTGTCTCTCCGACGATGGCTTCGGAGCAGGCTTCTTATACTGCATCGCATTACAAGTCTATAGGTACATGTTCTCCAGTGATGTGTTTAGTGGTGTGTATAGCTTTCAAACATTGGTGCCCTACGCCGCAGGCCACGATTCTGATCTTGCTGCTTATTTCTATTATCACCGTTTCTCGGCTGGATTTGCTTGTTTTGAATATTCAGTTGGACTTTTCCAGAGCTCTCCCTTGACTTTTTAACTGCCACGTTGCTTTGAATCCCTTCATTGCCGGGTCTCGCATCGTCCTGTTTCGTAGATTGTTTCGCATCCTCACGCCTTACGAATTGAGCGGCTTTGGAATAGAAATGATCCAACGATGCGGGAGGCTTCCCAGCTAGCCAATTTGCAAACTCAGAATCGGGGTCGATCCCCTTAGTCAATGCCATTAAGATCGAATTATCATTGGGGTTACTAATCTCTGCAAGCGGCATTGAACCTTTCCAAATATTGCCTAAGTGTCTCTCCTGGAGCTTATGTGACACTGGATAAGGTATTAACATCCTTTGGTCTAGCAACATGCATACGAAATTATTCAACAAATTTAGTAGCCAACTAGCCAAACGAAGAAATAGATCGGGGTGGCAATCGTGTAAACCACATCGTTGCAATGCCCCCTAGAGAAATGGGAAAACTTCTACACATCACCGCATCGTCACCTCTTGCGGCACTCATTGACCATTCATATTTCAGAATATGTTGATTAGGGTCGTAATTTCCTTCATACATCGGCAGCGTCGGCATTCTGAATCACCGATGGGGTTCAGCAAAAAGGATCTCGTCTGTGAACGGGGTATGACTTTGGGAGATTCCCCAATCATCATTCGTCAAGCCTTGACTCTCACGAATCATTTGGCGTATCATAGCCGGGAGATCTGGCATCGGAACATTCTGTGTACGATGGGCCAAGGTGTGGTCGGGTTCCACAGTGCGAGGTGGGATCGGGCGCTGTCGACGATACGTATCTCGCCTCCTTGGCTCGATGTCTTCTGGGACACATGGTTCTGGAGCATGTTCCTGTTGACGGTAGTTCTGACTGGAGTGATTTCGGGTATCAACTCCTATATCAACTGCAATGGCGGTGGCATGGTTATCTGTAGTGTATTGTGGAACAGTGCCTCCTCGAGAAGAGGGTCCAGTATGAAAACTGGCAGAAGGGCCAACTCTTATCTGTCCAACAGTTAATGCCTGCTGGTGACCAGCAGCATGTGCATAACTTCCGTCTAGCCTTTGGCGGTTTAGTTGATTAGTCAACTCAGCATTAGCACACAACTGCTCAGTTAACTGTTGCCGACTTTGGGTCAGTTCTTGAAGCAATGTCTGGAACTCTTGTCTTGTAACCGGACCTGATTGATATGTGTGTCCGGTAGCATCTTGGTTGGTTGATTGTAGCTATGTGGGATTTTGTCTATCCCGACCTTCCTGATCACCAACAATGGAGGTGGTTCTTGTGCTAACCATCTTGAGGGCTGAATTCTTTTCCTAGACTTTGTGCAAATCTGAATAGTATGGAAGGAATTCGAATCAGTGATCTGGATCTCTCTCTTAGATTTATACAATCCAATATCGATGACAGATCCAATGGGCAGGAGAAAATCTGGGTTTTCTCGGTGAAAGCACCAAAGTGTTTGTACCAAAATTGGGCACAACACTCTTCGAAAGTTTTTGAAGAGATAATAAATAAAGAAATCAAATTGAAAATGAGGATTATCTAACAAAAAATCCAAGTCACAGAAAAGTAAATTGCACATAAGACAGTAATTTAGAGTGGTTCGGCGTATCGCCTACGTCCACTATGAAGTTTTGTCACTTTATTGCTCGATATTCGGGGAATGCAACTTTTTATGCCAAAATACAGCAGATAGTAAGCCAAAATTCGAGATCAATGGCAGCAATAATGATATGGAGTGATTCTGGCGGCGTCTGGGCGTACTTTGCCTCTAAAAATTCTTTGATCCCCTTTCTGAATGAGCAGGGGCACCATTTATAGGCGTAGGAGGCTGATATTTCGCTGAAAATTCGGTAGACCACTTCTGGCACGTGAGGGGGGCCCACATGCCTGGCCTCAGGAAATTTGGGCCCACTTCGGGATCGATTCGAACTCCCTTCGAATCGATCAAGAATTCAACCAATCGAGGTGAAATTTGGTGTGGACACTCTTCAACATGTACGTAAGCTCCTGTGAAAATTTCGTGGCATTTGGACTTGTAGATCTCGAGTTATGGTCGATTCGAAATTGCATTTCCGGTTGCTACGCTCCGTTCGAATCGATCCTATTTAAATCGATTGCTTCAACTCGATGGCCTCACGTGCCTTCGTGATGACGTGGTGCGCATTTCTTGGGTCAATCCACTTTTCACTCCCAATCGACTGGGTCGACTCCATCATTTTCTCTACTTTGACTTAGTGGATTCGAGGGATACATTATCAAAGGGATTCGAACAGAAGCTCATTCGTATCGATCATGGTGAGCTTTGGTCGATCAATACGAAGCTTGTTGTAGCAGGATGGATTCGAACTAAAGCAACTCCATGGATTCGAAACTCTTTAATCTTGAGGGATATGAATCAGGTAGACGTGAGGCTAATTTGCTCCTGATCGATGCAAATGCAAATGGACACGAAGCAACCTGATGGATACGAACCATCGAGTCCAGATGATACGAAGTGGAGCGACTTGATCGATTCGAAGTACTCCAAGCCGATGGATACGAAGAGGAATGACTCCACGGATTCGAAACACTATAACTCGATGGGTAAGGAGTGGCTTCAGGTGGATGGATACGAACAGAACCCCTGTCTAGGATTCGAAGTAGAGTGTAATCTATGGATTCGAACAAGGGCTATTTTCTCTATCTTGAATCGGTCATAGCTTGAGCATAAGAATTCGGATTGGCTTGAAACTTGGAATATCGGCTTTCTTAGCTTTGCTTGTCATGTCGTATAAATTGTAGCTCGATCCAGACTCGGACAAAATTCACCGACATCCATATTATACCTATGTATAACCGATCTTCAAGACGAACTGTCCTTGATTTCTAGTCGAGTTCATGGTGTCACGACCTTGCCAAAAGGCAGGATAACAATATAAAAGAAAATGTGTTCGTTGAACAATCTCCATTATTCACACATGAAAAATATCCAGACCACGTTTATAAACATAAAAAAGCCTTATATGGACTAAAACAAGCATCTCGTGCTTGGTATGAACGTCTTAAGAGCTACCTAATAGATTCTGGTTTTGAAATTGGAAAGGTTGATCAAACTCTTTTTATTAAAATAACTAAAAAGGATATTTTAATTTTTCAAATTTATGTAGATGATATTATTTTTGGCTCTACAAATGAAAAATTATATCAGGAATTTTAAAAAATAATGATCAAAGAATTTGAAATGTCACATATGGAAGAATTATCTTATTTTCTTGGATTACAGATTAAACAAATAGAAAATGGAATTTTTATTAATCAAGAAAATATTGTAATAATCTAATTAAACGATTTAATAGGGAAAATTCTTTTGCTAAACCAACTCCAATGAGTACAATAGTTCATCTCGATAGAGATGAAGATGGAAAAAGTGTTGACCAAAAATTATACCAAAGTATAATTGGATTATTACTTTATCTAATCGCTAGTAGATCTGACATAATGATGAGTGTTTGTTTATGTTCTCAATTTCAAGCAAATCCTAAATAATCACATATGCCAGCAGTAAAACGTATATTACGTTATCTAAGCAAAACCAAAGATTTTGGACTTTTCTATCCGAAAGAATGTCCTTTCGAGTTAGTTTCATATAGTGATGCTTATTTTGGTGGATGTTGGATAGATCGGAAAAGTACTAGTGGGACTTGTCATTTCATTGGACAGTTTTTAGTCTCTTGGTTTAGCAAGAAACATAATTGTGTTTCGCTTTCGACTTGTGAGGTGGAATATATTTCTGCTACTTTAGCTTGTGCTCAAGTCATTTAGATGCCATAAACACTTCAAGATTTTAATGTTAATTTATCTAAATCAATAATTTTTTATGTGAATACTAGTGCTACAAACTTATCCAAAAATCCTGTAAATCACTCACGAACTAAACATATTGACATACGTCATCGTTTTCTTCGTGACAATATTGAAAAGGATCTAATCAGACTGGAATTTGTATATTATGAAAATCAATTGGCAGATATATTTACAAAACTTTTAACTGAAAATATATTTATAAAATTAAGAAGAGAATTAGGAATTGTATCCATAAAGGATTTATAATTGAAAATATAATATTTTTTTGAAGACTCGAACATGAAATCTCTTACTTGGAAGTCTAGTATTTTACCACAACACTACTCTTTTCTTATTAACTAAAGGATGTTTTCATTTGTTTACTATTTATTTTTTTACCTTACATTTTTTTAACCAAAGTTTTCTCTAGTTCTTATCAACTTAACCATCAATTATGTTTCTATTTATATATAACTCTTTCATATAAATACATGTCTTTTCAATGAAGTAAATACAAAATTATATGTTCTCCTTTCATTTAATCAAAATGTCTTTCCAGCTAAATTATGAATCCTCTGCCCTATCATATTCCTCTCCTAGTTCAAGATCGGAAAATTTACCTACTCTAACACCGATTTATGAACCAGTTCCTATTGTTCCACACTCTAACATCCACACTGGCCATACTCCTGTCGTAAAAAGAGCTAAACATTCTCTATTCTTTGACTTGCCATCTACAAAAGAAAAAATAGACGACATTTATCACTATCAACGAGAGACTCTCGAGTTACAACGAGAATTATAATACGAACAAAAGGTGAATGCAAAGCGGCTAAGCTTCCCTGAACAAGTGGCTCTTAAATTCTAAGGTTCATCGTCACACAACACGATCCATCATCCAACAGCTCCTTCAAGCTGTAATCCATTGGAACCATCACCTAAACGTCCACAATTATCTCTGAATTCTTAGGAACGTGGACAAGGCTGGTCACCATTACGATCTCTGCATGAGAATACAAAAGTGGAACCATAAGACTACCACACTCCTTCCTCTTCATCCAAATAATCTTGATTTTTTTAAAAATTATATATATATATATATATATATATATATATTACTAGTGTATATATTATATACATTAATTCTTGTTATTTAAACTTGTTGTTTATATTGCTCAAATCAATTTTTCTCAACAAGAGGTTCATTCTAAAAAATCAACTGCGCCAGTTGACTGAATCGACTAATTAGTCGACTGAAACTGTCTTCTAAATATTAGTTATTCTCTACAATCAGTCGATTGAATCTCCAATACCGTCGACTGAATTCAGCGTTTTCCAATTATAAATTCTCGGGATAAAACAGTCATTGACCCTAACTCTTCAGTCGACTGAATTTAGAAAAATATATTTTCAAATATAGTAACAGTCGACTGCCGATGAATATTTAGTCGACTGATACTGGGTACCTGACCTTTTACCCTCTTTCAGCCTCTACTTATTTACCGTTTAACTTTACCAAAATCATTTTTTATCATCAACCTTTTTAATTCACTGCCATTAAACTCTTCACATCTTTAAAATTCAACTAGAATTTCATCAATTTGACTAATTCTTGTCATTTCACACTCCCACTTAATCACCAAAACCCTAGCTATTCAAATGGCTCTTAAAAATAGACATTCTCAATCTTCAGCAACTTCTTCGGATTCACAAATTAGAGCATGGCTTCACAATGGAAAGGCAGTACAACGCTTTGAAAAGATACAAAAATCCAGAATTTTCGAAGGTTCTTTTATGAAATTCCCTGATTTTTCTTCTTATACTATTCAAGACTTAGCTCGTCGTAGCGGTTTGGAGCATCTCATTGATTTTGCGACAAATGAAAACAAGATTAATCACCTTCTTGTTAAACTTTTCTATGCCAACTTAAATCTAGATCACTACACAATTACAAATCCAGATGAATGCATTTGGACGGTAGTATGTGGTAAAAAGATTTTTCTTCCACTATGGTGACTTTCACAGATTTTGCAATGTCCCAATGAGGGTGACGAGCTCTCTGAGATTGTCGTAAACATGGATACCCGTGACTGAGTTAGTAATTTGTTCCTCTAAGATGATTTAACAGAATTAAAAGCAGTAGCACTTAGGCCAAAAGCTCGCATTGTGCATAGAGTGCTTATCCACACCATAAATCTTCGCACTGGAAGCTATGAGAAAGTCTATCCGCGTAATTTTCAATCCTTATACGCCATTTGGGGAAATAGACGAGTAAACTGGGAAAAGGTCATTCAAGATGAATTTCAAGCTTTTAACCAAGGACGAATGAGGATGATCTACTATGGCGCTTGCATCGTGCGCATTCACAAACATTTTGATGTTCCTTTTGTTGGTTCCGCATGTTCAAACATAGGTTCGTTGAATTCTAAAACCCTTAGTCTCATGAACCTACCAAAGAAATATCTTGGTCACACAATAATTACTTACGAACATTGACTTGAAAACCAAGCCGCGGGTCAACCTAAACCTTCCTCTCAATAAGCTCGTCAACAAACCTCACGTATGCAAGGATCTTCTTCATCGAAACCCCCTCGATCTACCCGAGAAATTTAAGACATTCACGAAATAGACCCTCAAGCACAGCTTGACAAAGCCGCGTCTACAATTGCTTGTAATCAAAGACTTCTCAAAAATCGTCTATCTCTTGTACAATCAACTATCTCTAGACTTGATAAAAATGTCTCAAAAGTCAATAAAAAGCTTAATTATATCAAGTCTTTCCTCAACAATATCTGGGATGCTATCACGTGCTCCCAATAATCTTCTACTTCCGCCCACATCCCAACATCTCAAGGAAAATGACCGGTAGAACATTTTACTTGGTCTACATCAAATGAGGAGTAGGAGGAAGCAGTTAAAGAGATAGGTGATGATTCAGATGATGAAGAAACTGAAGGTGACGAACAAAGTTCAAATGACGAAAGTCAAGGTGATGAATAAGCTTTTTTATCTCTCTCTGCATTATTGTTAGTCTTTGTTTTCTTATGAAATTCAATATTTGTCTAAAACTCTATGTGTTTCTATCTATATGTCATGTTATTTTATTATTCTCAAGGGGTGTGACTGTTTTGTTTCTATGTACTGTGCTAAGTTTCAGTTTCATATGTTTAAGTATTCCTGTACAATATTACTCGTACTTTCACTATCCTACACCTTGAGTACTCTCCCTTTTGTCGATGACAAAGGGGGAGTAAAACATCAATTGTTGCTTACAGAAATATAGCATATATTCAGGGAGGGATTTCAATGTAAAAAAAAGTTGCAAGCATATTACTCAGGGGGAGAAATATTTTAACAAAATCATGTCAAAGATCCACTCATAGCAAATAGAGTTGTCATCATCAAAAAGGGGGAGGAAGTTGGATCATAAGGTTTTGAATGCTGATAAGAGGCGAATGATCTTAACAAATCTACGGCTATGGCGAATCTAAGATCTCATCTCAAATATGGTTCATTTTGATTAAGTCTATATGTAGATAGTCAAGTATAGAATTTTGTTAAAATCTATCCTCAAATCACATCACTCACAAATTCATCCCACGAAACATGCATATTGTTTATAAACTTTCACATACACACACACACACACACACACACACACATATATATATATATATATATATATATATTTAAAGTATTACGTGCATTGAAAATAAACAGTATCCAGTTGACTGAATACTATATATCAGTCGACTGCTACTGAGTATAAATTAAAAAAAACAGCAATCGGTCGACTGAACTACTATAGTCAGTTGACTGACACTATGCATGTCTTTGTGCACGTTTAAAATTAAGTCGACTGCCCAAGCAAGTTCAGTCGACTGAGTGTGTAACTGTCATTTATCTCCAAAAGACACTTCTTTTGATCAAAGGGTTTCTTTTTGCTGGAAGGTCACAACTCTTAGATTCTAATAGATGTCATTTTTCAAAAGTCATATCACATCACACAATATATGTACACTCAGGATTCATAGATTCAATTATTCAATTCTCTACTCTCTTTTGATCTATAGCACTTAGCATTCTTGAGTTCAATATATACAAGCTCTCATACAATCATTGCTTATATATTCATTTCCATACTTTTAAAGCAATACTATACTTCCTATTCTTCATACACACACAAATATACACATCTACTCTGAGGATAAGATTATAGAAAGGGTGTAATACAAGTGACAAATCTGTGTTATTCAGAACACACAAAGTCAAGTTAAAATCCAATTTGTTAGAAAGTCCTGTTCGGTTGCTCAGGAGGTCAAAGTCCTATGCGGTTGCTTAGACGGTAAAAGTCATGTTCGGTTGCTCAGGCGGTGTAATACCTATTTCCTCTGGTTAAGTAAGGGTTGCTAGTTTAAATCTAGAAGGAGTTTGGGACTGGACGTAGAACGGGAGTTCGAACCAGTATAAAAATCTCTGGTGTCATTTACTTTCTTGTTTTATTTATTTACTCAGCTATTATTCCACATAAGTAGTTTATCCATATTACACGATCCTATAGCAGAGACACTTTCAAATTGCTATTTACACAAGGAAAGATGAAATCATCAGCAGCTATTTTATTTGACAAGTAATATAATGTATATGACTGTTATAGAAAAATGGTTTCAGCTTGCTAAAATTAACAATTTTCCTTTAAAATTTAAGGTCTCTTTATAAAAAAATATTGCTAGTAGGGCAACTTGTTTTAATCCGTATAGATGTTGACGTGCTTTTTCCAACATTTGAAATAAGAGCTGTAGCCTGTAGTCCCTTTTAACATTGTAAAGAAGAAAGAAACATATCATAGTCATATTGATATGGCATTGTTGGGGATTTTGCGGTTCTAGGTGAATTTGATGGCGATTGTGATGAATATAATGTTATACTTCCGACTTCAAGGATCTATGGAATAGATTCTTTCAGACAATAGTTCAACCCATCAGGTACAAACAGTTTATCGAACTATTGACTTTCAGGATTCAATGAAGCCCTATAACAGCGTAATCGGATTCAAAGTTTGTACGACTTTGATCTGACCAAGAACACTTTAGAACGGTTTCTAATGATGCAATTTGTAGAGAAAGAGATGAAGAGAAGAAGAAGAAACAAATCTGCAACGATCCAGCATTTGCAACACCTTCAGATGTTACAAAATACAGAGTAATTGGAAGTGCAGCGATTAGCAACACTTTGTTGGCATCGTAGATCTATGCAAGAAGAAGAAGAAGAGCACAGAGAAAAACTGTTTGAAACATGTTCTGGGCGTTGCTATTTATAGTGGTGGAGAGGTGTCTATTCGTCAAGCGTCACAACCGTTTGCAACGGTCGCGCCTATTCATTTTGTAACGGTTCACAACCATTACAAACGATCGCGTCCATTCATTTTGTAACGTTTCAGAAAACGTTACAAATTTCCCGCCATCAGTTCAAATTTAGAATTTTTGGTTCTAGGTCCTTAACCGGCTGAAATCTGGCCCTTTACTATTCACATATTATCCAAAAAAATCGGTTTGGTTCGGTCGGACGGACGGCGACGGCGCGTGTGTGGTGTCGCATGACTTCTCTCCTCATAACAAAGCAAACATGTGGGAGCCCCAAGGCCCCAACATCTACATGAGAAAACTATATTTATACAAATATAGTCCTCATTCTTCTAGCATGTGGGACTTTCTTCTTTTCTTCGTTTCTTCTTTCTTCTCCAAACAAAAACATAAAGCCCCCAAAGCAAGTTTGAAAATTTTATAACAATCTCCCCCTATTTTCAAAATAAATAAATAGGATGGCTGAATCACTAGAGTGACTTCCTACATACCCAAGTGGGATCAAGCCTATGTAGTTCTAAGATCAAATTTTGCATCATAGTGAAAACCAACACATAAATAAAAGGTATCTTTTGGATTTGAACCTTTACTTAGGTAAACCATTCAAAGCCTTATCGAGATTCTATGGTGAACGAATCTTGAACCAAGTATCCCTAATGATAAAACCGGAACAATCACACATGTTGATTTCCTTAGGTAAAGTGTTCAGTATTGCTCAGCACATTAATGGCCATGTGCTTAAATCCTGGTTCATGAGTCAACTTAGAAAGCGGTCTTACTTTCCTAGGAAACGGTTTGATTTCCATACTCATATAGGTAAGTCTCTTAAGGTGTTTCTACGATACACCTTTTAAGGTTTCTAGACTTATTAAGGATGTATATCCATCCTTTGTTCTTGCAGAATCCAACACTAAATATTATGGGATTATCAATTTAGTGTTCCATAATCATTCTCTTAACTTGTTGGTATCCATTCAACTTTGTCTATCTTTTTCAAGACATAAGTTAGGTTTCTGTTAAGGATGACCAACCTTTATTCACAGACCTTAGTCTCATTTCTTGTGACTTTATAGAAACCATTGCCTTTGGAAGACTCTTTGTAAGTGGGTCAGCAAAGTTTTTCTTCGTTTCTATGTAGCCAACAGTTATAACTCCTCTTTTGAATAACTGTCTCACCATTTGATGTCTTAGACTCACATGTGTAGACTTTCCATTATATGTCTTATTAGACACATTGTATATCTTTGCTTGATTGTCACAGTTAATCAAGACTACTGGAGATGGCTTCTTCCATAAAGGCATTTCCATTAATAAATTCCTAAGTCATTCCCCTTTTTTACATGCATCTGCTAGTGCAATCAATTCTGACAACATTGTTGAGTCAGAAATACAGGTCTGCTTCTTGGAAGCCCAAGACATAGCAGCGCCTCCTAATGTAAATATCCATCCAGTCGTAGACTTAGATTTGGATTCTACATTGTTCCAGGTTGCATCACTATATCCTTCTATTACAGCAGGATATCCTTTATAAGATAAACCATATTCAATGGTTCCTTTCAAATAAGCTAAAACTCTGAAAATAGCTTTCCAATGTTCGAAACGTGGATTACTCATAAATCGACACAATACGCTTATAGCATGTGCGATGTCTGGTCTAGTGCAATGCATAGCATACATAAGACTCTCAATAACAGTGGAATAATCTAGTTGAGAGATAGTACGTCCAGTGTTCTTTTCTAATTTAATACTATGATCTAAAGGAGCTAGTGCTGGTTTGTCATCGTAATGACCATATTATTGTAGGAATTTTTCTATGTAATGAGATTGAGTTAGTAATAACTCCCCTCTTTCCTAACAATTTTAATTCCCAAAATTACATCAGCCTCTCCTAGATCTTTCATATCGAATTTAGAAGACATAAACTTTTTAGTTTCGTTCACACAGGATATATTGGAACCAAATATCAGCATGTCATCAACGTATAAACATATTATAACAATACCATTGTATCCGATTTGCTATAGATACATTTATCAGCATCATTAACAATGAATCCATATGACAGTGCAACTTTATCAAACTTCTCATGCCATTGCATGAGAGCTTGCTTCAGACCATAAAGAGATTTCACTAATTTGCAAACTTTCTTTTCTTGGCTTGGGGTTTTGAAACCTTCAGGCTGTTCCATATATATCGCTTCTTCTAAATCTCCATTTAGAAAAGAAGTCTTTACATCCATTTGATGTATGACTAATTTATGAATTGATGCAAGTGCAATTAAACAGCGTATAGAAGATATGCGAGCAACTGGAGCATATGTATCAAAGTAATCTACTCCATGTCTTTGCTTATATCCCTTAACAACAAATCTGGCTTTAAACTTATCAATGGATCCATTTGTATTCAACTTGTTCTTGAATATCCATTTACATCCTATGGGTTTAGCACCAGGAGGTAAATCAGTTAAAACCCAAGTTTGGTTTAACAGGATGGAATTCATTTCATTATTGATAGCTTCTTTCCAGAAATTGGAATCTCTGAAACTCATAACCTCAGAATAAGTTTTGGGATCGTCATCGATGTTCATTACATATTTAGTCACATTAAGAACTTCGTCCTTACTGCCTTCTACAAAATATGTAATGAAGTCAGGACCATAGTCCTTCTCTATTCTTGCTCTTTTACTTCTTCGTGGTTCAGTACTATTATCTGGTACTGACACTTCCTTGATGTTTTGAGCAGGAGCATAATCATCGTCATTGATATCATTAGTCATACTAGGTTCTGGACTAGATGATCTCAATGGGATCTCAATAGTTTGATTTTTAAAAAATTCTACATCTACAGATTCTATAACTTCTAGGGTGTTAAGAATAAGGAATCTATAAGTTATACTATTAAGTGAATATCCTATGAAAATACATTTAAATGCTTTATTTCCTAACTTCGATCGTTTAGGGTCTGATTTTCTAACATATGCTAAGCAACCCTAAACTTTAAGTCTAGTTAGGTTAGGTTTCCTATTAAACCATAATTCATAAGGGGAAATATTATTCTTTTTAAGTGGTACTCTATTTAAAATATAACATGCAGATAACATAGCATCACCCCATAGGTTATAAGGTAAATTAGAACTTATGAGCATGACATTAACCATTTCTACTAAAGTTTTATTTTTCCTTTTAGCAACACCATTTTGTTGTGGTGTATATGGGGCAGTACATTGGTGAACTATACCTTGTTGTTTACAAAACAAGGTGAATTCATTTGAGAAATATTCACCACCACGATCTGAATGTAATATTTTAATTTTAACTCCTAATTGTGTTTCGACCTCTGCTTTGTAAATTTTGAATTTATCAAAAGTCTCATCTTTAGTTTTCATTAGATATACATTGCATATCTAGTATAATCATCAATGAATGTTATATAGTATTGGTTACCACCATAGGTGATATGTCTTTTTAAGTCATCCATATCACTATATACCAAATCAAGAAAACCGGTTTTCCTTTCTACGGATTTAAAGGATTTCCGGTGTATTTTTACTTGAACACATATTTCACATTTAGAGATGGTATCGAAATCACAATCAGAAATTAATCCTAATTTATTCATATTTCTAATGGATTTATAATTAACATGTCCTAATCTACCATGCCATAAATTAATAGAATCAACAATATAAACAGAAGATTTCTTTATTAGATTCAACTTAATCATGTCGTTACATGAGTATCCCTGTCCAATGAATTTACCATTCTTAGACAACACTAGCTTATCAGACTCATACACCATCTTAAATCCTCCTTTGTTAAGAAGGTATCCAGAGACCAAATTCTTACACATATTAGACACATAAAATAAATTGACTAATGTAAGAACTTTTCCATAGGCGAGAGGAAGTTCTATAGTGCCTTTTCCTAGAACTTTGCTTGGAACCTTATTTGCTCCAGTAACTTCATCGGCTTCTCCTTTATTTTCTTCCTAACTCTTGAAAAGATTACGGTCTTTGTAAATGTGAATGGTTGCTCCAGTATCGAACCACCAATCATTATCATTTCCACTAACAGAGTTCGCCTCTTGCACTACAGCCACAAGCGAGTCTTCGACCACATTCACTTTTTGTTGTTTCTTCCGCAGACGGCAGTCTCGGGCATAGTGGTCGAACTTGTTACAAAAATAACAAGCACCTTTCTTTTTGTTGTTGGTTTTGGAATGGTTTTTTTTCTTAAACTATGTCTCATTCTTTGGCTTTTATTTATCAGTAATTTCAACATTATTTGCCTTAGAATGGGACTCAGTTTACGGATTATCATCTAGATCGCGTTTACGAGAGTCTTCTTCAATACGAAGATGACACTGCAAACCGTCTAAATTATAATCCATTTCCGCATGCTTCATTTTTTCTTATAATCATTCCAACTATGCGGAAATCTAGAAATAATAACTCCAACAACAAAAGATTCAGGGAGATCAATTCCAGCATCTTTAAGTTGATTCACCAATAGGAAGATTTCGCTTACTTGTCTAATTATGGACTTATTGGTGACCATTTTGAAATCCATAAAATTAGAAGTAAGAAACTTTTTATTACTTGCCTTGGATATGCGGTACTTATTCTCCAGTGCAGTCCAGCGTGTCTTCGTTGTTTCCAAGGTCCTATGAACATTGTAGACTGGGGTAGATAGCGCATTCAGAATATGGCCTCTGCATAGGAAATCGTCCTCTTTGCGCTTTGCACGTTTTGACTTTAGAGCAGCATCATCTTTATCAGTTTCCTCCAGTATTTCTTCCAAGTTATCTTCCAAAATGTAGAACAACTCGACGGTGATCAAGAAAAATTTCATCGTCTCTTGCCAACGAGTGAAATTGTCGCCATCAAAACGCTCCAATCGAGTTAGATACTGATTCATAACTTGTAAAGCGCTCGAACCTTCCATGGTTGAAGAGTATTGTCTGAAATTTGTTGGGGATTTTGCGGTTCGATGCGAATTTGATGGTAATTCTGATGAAGATAATGTTGTACTTCCGTCTTCAAGGATCTATGAAATAGATTCTTTCAAATAATAGTTCAACCCACCAGGTACAAACGGATTATCGAACTATCGACTTTCAAGATTCAATGAAGCCCTATAACAGCGTAATCGGATTCAAAGTTTGTACGACTTTGATCCGACCAAGAACACTTTAGAACGGTTTCTGATGATGCAATTTGTAGAGAAAGAGATGAAGAGAAGAAGAAGAAACAAATCTGCAACGATCCAGCTTTTGCAACACCTTCAGATGTTGCAAAATATAGAGTAATTGGAAGTGCAGCGATTAACAACACTTCGTTGGCGTCGCAGATCTGTGCAAGAAGAAAAAGAAGAAGAGCATAGAGAAAAACTGTTTGAAACATGTTCTGAGCGTTGCTATTTATAGTGGTGGAGAGGTGTCTATTCGCCAAGCGTCATAACCAATGCAACGGTCGCGTCTATTCGTCTTGTAACGGTTCATAACTATTGCAAACGGTCGCGTCTATTTTCGGTTCTGGGTCCTTAACAAGCTGAAATCTGGTCCGTTACTGTTCACATATTATCCAAAAAATTCCGACCCGACTCGAACGCGGCGGTGCGCGTGTAGTGTTGCATGACTTCTCTCCTCACAACAAAGCAAACATGTGGGAGCCCCAAGGCCGCAACATCCACATGAGAAAACCATATTTATATTAATATAGTCTTCAATCTTCTAGCATGTGGGACTTTTTTATTTTCTTCTTTTCTTCTTTTTTCTTTCTCTTCCAAACAAAAACCCAAAGCCCCCAAAGCAAGTTTGAAAATTTTACAACAGGCATTATATTAGTTGTACTGTGAATTTTTGATAGGGACATGAACAATCATCATATATCTACTTTCCTCTGCTAAATAATTTTCTTATTTAGATATAAGTAGCACCTTGAAGCCAAAGGGGAACTAAAAAGGTGAATAAAAAAATAGCCATTATGCATTCTACTTACTACAAAGAAAATACCAATACAAAAATATTAAAATAGAGATAATCTGCATGTAGATTTAAGTTAATGATTTAACCCACTCCCAATTGTTTGGGTTGACTTGCTCACCTTTTTGACTAGCTTCTTTAGCTTCCACTGCCTTGCTATATGCATTATATTTCTAAATGAGTTAGTTATTTGAACATTACTTACTTGATGTCAATGTTGCATATTTAAACATTATGTGGTTATAATGGCTTGATTATGACACTTTAATGCACATTATATATATGTTAAATAAGATATACATTGAATTCAAATGAATTTTTTCCATTATGAAAAATTACTCTACTGACCTGTCGATTTCAAACCAACAGAAAAGGGTAAAAATGAGTGATGGTACTACAGCAGATGCTGGCAATAATTTTGACCTACGAATAGGGGTACCTTCAAAAGAAGAAAACGTTGTAGGAAGTGAAACCACAGCGCAACAAAACTTCTTTGTTCCGCCGATATATCAAAAGGTATAATTATTTTATCATATTCGAATGTTTAATTTTTTGGATAGGTTTTAAGGTTTGTATTGACTTTTAGTGTGTATGTAAGAGACACATGGATTTGATGTGGGGTTATGGAGCACCCATGCTATCAGGAACTATCTATTTCACTATATTAATAGTAGTTCATACAATCAGGTACACACCCAGTATGTTAACTGTGATAACCCAGAATTTGAATAACTGTTAGTTTGATAATTAACTGGGTAAATTAATAGAAGTACTGATTTGTTGAGAATAAACCAAATAAATTTGGTGATCTCTTAATATGATTATTTAAAATGGGAAAACTTAGTATCTTCAACTCAAATTTAATTTGTATTGAATTTGAATTGGTGATTTGTAAATATGAAATATTTATTTTACTTATGTTAATATAAAAGGGAAATGCATTAATTAATATAGGAAAGTGTAATATGTTATTTCAAATTAAATTTATATACATATTCACATATTAACTAACAAATTTAATTTGGCTTAATACATACATTAACAAATATATTAACTTGTAAATTTAATACTAATCACTTTAAATAAGACAAGTGTTGCATTCTTAAGCTTAATTGAACAAATGTTACTTTGATGTAATGCTCGGGTCAGACCGAGTATTACAGATTTTCAGGTAAGGACGTTCTGGAGCTCAGGAGGCGAGTTGGAGAGCAGGAACGTATGGAGAGCTTCTGATGCTAATATATTATAGTATTTGAAACCGATAGATTTATCTGTTCTGTGATTGTAAATTCTGTTGTAACTCTGATAACATAAAGTGTAATTTGACCAATACAGTTTCATGTATAACTATTTTATGTGATATTATATTTTATCCGCTGCGAATGTGAGTTTACGTGTTTCTTTTCTGTTCCTTTTCTTTCTCTTTCTCTTTCTTCTTTTTCACTAACTATTCGGAAATTTCGAGATCGAAATTTCCAAGTCGTTACATTTGGTATCAGAGCAGAAGGTTAAGCGAAAACCTTGGCTCTAGTGGGATTACTCATTAAGGATAGGGTAAGTGGTACCCTAGAATGAGTTGAGTGTGTATATATATGAGAGAGCGTACTTGTTATTTTCTTATATAAAGGTTTTTAAATGATTTCAAAAGTCGATGGCACTGATGCCTACAGGGGCATTTGGGTTATGCTGTGACGATAGTGTAACTCGATGTCGCTGCGATCTACTGTGGGGACCATAGCGGAAATCGTGTGGAGGATGAGTGTCAACGGTCTACACTTGATTTTGCCGGGAAGGCAACACAACATCGGTAGACTGGGATCTATGGTTAAGTGGAGTGGAGAAGTTTCATTTTTGGCAGCGAAAGTCGAGGGCGCTGATGCTTACAGTTATATGGGTTTTAGCTGTGATAGCTACGTAATCCCAGTTGTAGCTGCAATCTGTAGCGGGGTTCCATGGTGTAATCGTGTGGCGCGGAGGCCTACAGTTATCTATGGATTTTGTCGGGACGGCAACGTAATCATCGGGTTAACTGCGACCATGGATGGGGGTGATGATTTCCAGAGCATTCTCACCAAAGATATATCCTCTATTTAAAAAACTGTTTTCTATATTTTCAAATAAAATTATTTTCAAAGTATTTTCACTGGATGTTGAAAACGAGTCTGCCAAGCACTTGTAGATTTTTAGTTGTACCCATGATCAACGTATGACCGAATTTCTGTGAGAACGAGGACAGACTTATTGAGACATTGAGTTATAAAAGTATTTTTATTAAAACTATTACTGTAATACTATACAGGTTTAAAGTGTTTTAAAATGATCAAAGAATATTTAACTGGTTTTAAAATATTTAATAAAATCTAGGTTCGTTCCTTTTCGAGGACGAAAAGATTCAAAGGGGGAAGGAATGTGATAACCCGGAATTTGAATAACTGTTAGTTTGATAATTAACTGGGTAAATTAATAGAAGTACTGATTTGTTGAGAATAAAACAAATAAATTTGGTGATCTCTTAATATGATTATTTAAAATGGGAAAACTTAGTATCTTCAACTCAAATTTAATTTGTATTGAATTTGAATTGGTGATTTGTAAATATGAAATATTTATTTTACTTATGTTAATATAAAAGAGAAATGCATTAATTAATATAGGAAAGTGTAATATGTTATTTCAAATTAAATTTATATACATATTCACATATTAGCTAACAAATTTAATTTGGCTTAATACATACATTAACAAATATATTAACTTGTAAATTTAATACTAATCACTTTAAATATGACAAGTGTTGCATTCTTAAGCTTAATTAAACAAATGTTACTTTGATGTAATGCTCGGGTCAGACCGGGTATTACAGATTTTCAGGTAAGGACGTTCTGGAGCTCAGGAGACGAGTTGGAGAGCAGGAACGTATGAAGAGCTTCTGATGGTAATATATTATAGTATTTGAAACCGATAGATTTATCTGTTCTGTGATTGTAAATTCTGTTGTAACTCTGATAATATAAAGTGTAATTTGACCAATACAGTTTCATGTATAACTATTTTATGTGATATTATATTTTATCCGCTGCGAATGTGAGTTTACGTGTTTCTTTTCTGTTCCTTTTCTTTATCTTTCTTCTTTTTCACTAACTATTCGAAAATTTCGAGATCGAAATTTCCGGGTCGTTACATTAACAATGGTCAAATGAAATCAGCTAATCCATATTTTCACCTCCTTTTTCTTTATCAAATGCAATATGCAACTATTGGCTCACTTAAAAATTTAATTCCTGCACCACATATATATAATATGGTGAGTCTTTCAACAAAATAGTTTTATTTTCATGTGCCATTATAGAGTCTTATGCCATTCTTATATATAGCTTGCTTGTTTGTTCACATCGGTATACCATGAGAAAATGAAACATGGCAAAGAGGACAACATCTAAGCAAGCACCATTTATCCTTACTATCCTTGGATCTCATACAAGAACATATTTTGGGTAAAAATGGGATGTATAAACTGTTGTTCATTCTAAGGACGGCAATGGGGCGGGTTGGGGCAGGTTTTTTATGCCCCAGACCCGTCCCCGGTTTTTTAAATCCTGTCCTGGACCCGCCCCATAGACCTAGTGCGGGTCTGAACTTTCGCCCTGTACCCGAAACCTATGCGGGTTAAGGTAGACTCGCCCCGTCCCAAGACCCGGTGATACTTTGCATGTTTATTCAAAATTATGTGTTAATATAAATATATTTCACTACAAGAGAAACGGCTCTTTCCAACGGCGGGCTGCCGTTGGAGGCCGTTGGAAAGCCATTGGAGGCCGTTGGAAAAGCCGTTGGTATACACTTCAACGGCTTCCAACGACCTCCAACGGCAACAACGTGGTTATACCAACGTTTTCCAACGGCAAGTTTGCCAACGTGACAAATCCTGTTGACCAAATTACCGTTGGAAATCCATGGGAATTCGTTGGAATTTGCCGTTGGAAGCCGTTGGAAGCCCGGACATTTAGGCCGTTGGTCGCATTGGAAGCCGTTGGAAATCTGCGTATATTTTTTTTATAAAACTAACAGTGCTTGCTTCCAGCCACACACAACCACAATTATATCAAAACAGCTCCATTTCGAGCATATATATATAACAACTATATCAAAACATATCCAAACATATATATATATAACCAAATCATGCATATATTTCAACATAAACCAATATCCAAACATAACACAACATAACCAACATTCAAAAATCCAAACCAACATCAACAAATCCAAACCAACATCAACAACTCCAAACCAACATCCACAACCAAACCATCAGAATGTATCAAATCCAAATATGCACAGAAATCATCAGAATGTATCAAATTCTCACCAACTCCGAAATATACATGCCAATAACAAAACATACCTAAATCACTCCGCACCAGAGCCACCAGATGAAGGAGGCTGTCCATACTGTGCGATGAACTCCGTTATACGCTGGTTCATCTCCTCCGTCCTTATTTCATGCAGCAAATTGCGTTCCCGCATCTTGACAAGATCGGCTCGGAGCTGCGCAATCTCTTCCTTATCTTGAGCCTTTTGATATTCTCTTTGGGCTGTCTGAACCTGTAAACAAATTTAAATTATCAACTACACTAAAAAATTAGTATTAAAATAATTGCAAATTAACTAACCTATACATATTCACTAAAAAATTCATAAAACAAACTAAATCATGATAGTTCAAAATATGAATGGAATACACTAGTATAAGGATATTTACTAACTTAAACCCGAATTCAAGCCAATTAAAGAATTGATTAACACACACTAATTATTAACACACATATATGATTAACACACTAATTAATCAGAATAATTATTTTAAAATTTAACTTAAAATTATCGATTGGCTTCCATATCCGTAGCGTCTGCCGCGGGTCACTGGATCCATGACAGACTCAAAAATGGCATCCTCCTCATCGGGGGTCAAGTGAGCTCGTCAAGTAAAGCTGTCCCGCTTCCTGGAACTTTTGTTGTCATGCAAAATATAATTGAATTTAGTTAACGTTATTTCAATTAACTTGTAAGTTTTAGTTACTTATGTTATACTTACATAGGCAGCACGCGCTTTGTCATCGTGGTCCCAAGAGTAAGAAACTGCGCCGGAATCATCGACCTGAGTCAAGGCATGTGTATGGGTAAACACATCCCAATAACTAACAGGCCCCCCGCGTTGTCTCTTATGAAATATGCACGTATAAATATACATTATTTATATTTTAACAAATTAAAACTTAAAATAATTAACTATATATGTTATTTAATAATTATACCAAATCTTTCCGGTGATGCTGGAAAGACTTGGAACCACCTCTATGTGAACGTCTGCTTCCCGACATACCTATATGAAATCATAGTATAAAGAAAAGCAAGAGAAACATTGATTAATTTAATATGCAAATGGTGTCAGAATAATGAACATAGCGTAACATACATTATGGCGTAACATAAAAGAGACTATGTAATGCATATCATATAAAATTACTTTGGAAACGGAAAAAGGAAAAAAAATTACCTTCTCAAAATATTGATTAGTGATCAACCTCATCGCTTTCGGATTCAGACTCTTCTTCGCACTCTATATTTTGTTCCTCTATACTCTCAAATGCTTCAATTAATGCATTTGATTCATCGTTTAGAGGTCCAAAATCTATTTGATCGTCGGTTACTATTATTCCTCTATATTCCTCGATATCTGCTTGGTAAGCTTGTTATTCAGGAATATTTCGTTCATTAAATGTAAAACTTGGTTTGGTTTTAAAAACAGCCGACCAATCTATTTTATCTCTTCTTAAAGATAGGTAAGGAGCATAATAAACTTGAAGAGCTTGTTTGGCAAGTCCAAAAGGATCGTACTTATAATACCTCGAAGTATGTTTTATTTCTATAAGATTATATTTTGGATCCACGTTTATTCCAGAACCTGGAACGTTGCTGAACCAGTTGCATTTAAACAAAAATACTTCTTCTTCGGGTCGGGTGAAATATGTCAACTGCAAAATCTGGGTCATCATGCCATAAAGGTCATTTATGTGATCATTTGGATCATCACTACCATTGACAAATACACCCGTATTGTTAGTTGATTTTTCGACACCGTATTCTTTGGTATTAAATTTATATCCATTGACAAAGAATATTGGATATGTCTTGACTATCCATTTTGGTCACATAGCTAAATGTTTCAATCCTTCATCTACAACACAATTTGTTGTATCAAAAACGTAGTTAGAAAACCAAGCAGCAAATTCTTTACCGGTATCGTCGTTTGGATGTTGTGATTCGTAAATACTGCAATTATAGAACAAATGTTGCATTATGATTAAAATACATGTGTTCATATTTGTGTATACATATGTTTAGATGATATGCATGTGTAGACATATGTGTATATATATTACCTAATAAATGGTGCAACTTAGGCACAGTTGAGAAGAATGTACGTGTGTGCTACTTGATAATCTCTATCATCCAACCATACTTCCACATATTTACCAACAGGCCGACCAGTTTTTTAAAAAATAGATAAAGTCGCTTTACAATCATCTTCATCAATGCATACATCATTACGCGTAGCACTTTCAAATGATATGTTCACATGGTCACTGAAATAGTGAGAGGAAAAAAACGAAGCTTCTTCTTCGATGTACGATTTGCAAATCGAACCTTCAACTCGAGCTTTCTGTCTAACTTTTTTCTTTAGATGATTTAAATACCTAGCAAAAATTATTTTAAATTAACTTTTTATACATTCAATTAAACCAATATGTAATAAACTAAATATTAATATACCTTTCAAATGGATACATCCATCCATATTGCACAGGCCCTCGAAGACGTGCTTCAAACGAAAGATGAATAGGTAAATGCTCCATAACATTGAAAAAACCTGGAGGAAATATTTTTTCCAGTTTGCAAAGCAATATCGGGATTTCTTCCTTAAGTTTATATAGACGATCAACTTTTAATGTAGTTGAACATATCTCTTTATAAAACAGACTAAGTTCTGTTACAACAGTCCAAACTTTTATGGGCAAAAGTACTTTAAAAGCGACGGGTAACATATTTTCCATCATAACATGACAATCATGACTTTTCATCCCGCTAAGTTTATTGTTCTTATAGTCAACACATCTACGAAGATTAGATGATATGCCATCTAGGAATCTTAATCCTTCCACCCATTTTAAAAGTAATTTAACTTGATTATTGTCTAGCTCATAGCAAGCTTTTGGCTTTTTTGTGTCATTTGGTTTTATATGAAGCTCGGGACGATTACATATTACTTCGATATCACGTCTTGATTTCAAATCATCTTTCGTCTTCCCTTTAATATTCAAAATTGTATTAAACAGGTTATCAAACACGTTTTTCTCATTATACATCACGTCAATATTATGGCGAATCAAGAGATTTTTCCAATAAGGCAATTCCCAAAATATGCTCTATTTGCACCAGTTATGAATCGATGATTTACATTGAATTTCAATTTATTCTCCGGTTTCATGTATCTTTGGATAATCCTTTACAAGTTCATAAATTTCTTCGCTTGACCAAACTGTAGGTGGTCTCAAAGTTTCATGTCTATTAGCTGTAAAGTTTTTTTATCTCTTCTAAAAGGATGATTAATATGAAGAAAACATCGATGACAGTCAAACCACGAAACTTTCTTTCCATGAGGTAAAAAAATTGCTCGTGTTTCTTCCATGCAATAAGGACAAGCTAGACGACCGGTCGTACTCCAACCTGAAAGCATTGCATATGTAGGAAAATCGCTGATTTTCCGCAATAAAGAAGCATACATGCGAAAGTTCTTTTTTTGGAAAATATCATATGTCTCTACTCCCTCGTACCATAATTTTTTTAATTCATCAATCAATGGTTGTAAATAAATATCGATTCCTTGTGTCGGATCATCGGGACCAGGGACGACAACTGTAAGAAACATATATGGAGTTTTCATACACATCCAAGGAGGTAAATTATAAGGTGTGACAATTATAGGCCAAGACGAATATTTCGAACCAAATTGAGAGAATGGGGAAAATCCATCCGCACATAAACCAAGTCTAACATTACGAATTTCGGATGCAAAATCAGGATATTTCTGGTTAAAATGCTTCCATGCTTCTCCATTAGCTGGATGTGTTAACGTACCTTCTTCCTGTGTTCTCACACCGTGCCATCTCATATGTTGTGCAGTTACAGAAGATGCATATAACCTTTGAAGTCTTGGAGTAAATGGTAAATAATGCATACGCTTATATGGGACTTCCTTTCCCTTTTTCTTTCTTGGTTTGTATCTTTCCTGATTACATATTTTACAATTTCTAAGGTTGATATCTTCTTTCCAAAACAACATGAAACCCTTTAGACATGTATCTATTTTTTGATACGGTAAACCGAAAGCCGACATCAGTTTTTTTACTTCCTAATGATTTTCGCACATTAGATTATTAGGAGGCATATGTCGTTTCGCAGATTGTACAACAGCCGTAAATCCAGATTCTGTGAGGTTGTATTTGGATTTCATCGCAATGTATTCTGCAGTTACTGATAATTGGGTTCCGTTTGTGCAGCCTTCTCGCGGCATCTAACAAATCATATATATTTTTTGCCCCAATATTTGGTTCTTCTTCAGCATTACCATCGTCATTAGTTAATTGAGGAACATGAAACATTGAACGTGCAGCATCTTCAACCATATGTTCTACAAGATTTGTCGTACCAATTTCATTACTCACCACCTCCTCATCTTGTACAGGATTAGATGCTAACTGTTCCCCCATGACGATCCCAAATCAAATAGTTCGACACGAAACCGTGCTGACGCAAATGAACTCTAACCATTTGTGGTATCAAATGCTTTAACAGTTTGCATTTACTACATGGACAATGGATTTCTTTGTAGTTTCCGTTATTACGTAAAGCAAAATCCATAAATACGCTAACACCATTATTAAAATGTTCACTTGTTGAGCCTTCAGTATCGACCCTTCGTTTTTTGTACATTCAGCTCCGATCAGTAAAATAATTGTCCATTTACCTACGTATATAATTAAAAAGTACGATATAAATTTGCATTGACATTTTTTATTAAAACAATTTTATAAACATTCTTCTTCTTTTTGTTATATCTGTTAAAATAATACTTAAAGCTTATTTTGAAATGAACATTATATTCTATTTGAACAATTTCATTAGCAAATTTGATATTAATTGATCATTAATACTTTGTTGATGGGTCATCCTACCTCCCATTAAAAATACAATAACGTAATTAAATCGCATAAATCATTTCAATTTAAACGATTTAACAAAATTTCGACAGCACTTCGCTTTAGTTCCTTGAACAGTACACAATTGCGTGTACACAGGGAACATAAAGGGAAGCACTGCCGAAATTTTGCGAACTGTTTAAACTGAAATGATTTACGATATTTAATTACGTTATTGTTTTTGTAACTTGTCCAATACGGGGACAAATCCAACGAATACTGTATACGATGAATATAGATGTCCGTTCTGTTAAAAAAACGAATATCCACACAACGATCATATACAATACTTATCAGACGGGGCCAAAAACACTCTAAGGGTTTAAATTTTAAAATTAGCGATATAAAAGTTTAAATTTTATTTCCATAAAATTTAAACTTTTATATCAATAAACGATTTGTTGAATCAACGCATATATAATGATTTTTTCCTACAACAAAAAAAAATCCAGTGTGTGTGCGCAACGTATAAAATAAACAAACAATGTTATACATATAATCGCATCACAAATCACATCCGGTCGTGCACAAAATATATCACATATATATCGTATCATAACACGTCAAAAGTGAACAATTTATATGTCAATATCATCACTTTCTACGTACGCTTTTACGTAATTCAATCACCAATATAATAATAAGTGAGGTTCATGCTTAGCTTAGTAATAATTATTAAGTTTGAAACGAATTTAATAATAAACCTAATTTAACAAATCATAGTTAAACATGCAATAATTAGTTTAATAACAATAATTAAGGTCCAATACACTACATTACACAAACAATAGCACAATACATACACAAAAATTACCAATTTAACCTAAAATTAAAAATTTAACAAAATTAGGGTTTTAGCAAATAATACCTGATTTTGGAGGTTGTGAAGCTTGTAAACGAAGATGGGGATGCTAGAACGTGTAGAAAGGGATAAAATTGAGCTGGAAATATTTTAAGGGGGAAAAATTGGGGTTTTAGCTAGGTGTTATTTTCGGGTGGAAGGAGAATGAGGAAGAAGAAGATCGAGCTGCAGGTAAGTCGTGGATTTCCAACGGCGTGCAAGGGCCGCCAACGGCATTATTCCAACGGCTTCCAACGGCATGCGTTTTTTGTTATGAAAAAATTCTGGGAAAAATCTTGTCGTTGCTCGCCGTTGAAAGCCGTTGGTCAAGGGTCGTTGGCGGCCGTTGCCCCCCCCCCCCCCCCCCCGCCCCCCCCCCCCCTCTTGCTATAAACAATAATTCTTGTAGTGTTTATTCATTATATTTGTAGAAGGGATTGTCATTAAATGATACAATAAAATATAGATATCAATGTGTGTACAATTATAAAGTTAGATTATAAAAAGAAGGCGCATGATAACGGTTTAGGAAAAACATGTACATGTTATTATATAATTATTAGTGATACAACTTAATACCATAAAATAATATAACTTATTGAATGGAACATTAGATTATTCATGTTATAACTACTTATGTATAAAAGGATTAACATATCATCTTTGTAGCAATAAAGCGTTCTCATGCGATCGTAGTAGTGCGGGTCGGGTTGGGGTGGGTCGGCCAAGCCCCAACCCGACCCTAGACTCGGAGCTTTTTTGAGCGAGTCCGGGTCTCCCCACCCCGATGACCCAATGGGGCGGGTCTAAATAGGTAAAAACAAGGGCAGGTCTATCGGGTTTAGACCCTAGACCCGCCTCATTGCCATCCCTAGTTCATTCGCGTTCAGAAGTACAACTACTATTTAGATAGATTTGATCTTAAATATTTTCTTTTTTTTAGTAAATTCCAGGCTTGGATTCAAAAGATGTTTTCCACTTGATGGAGATGATTATTTTATGTTTTCTTGTTCTTGTAATGCTCAACTGAATTTGGATACAAGTAGGCTAGTAATGCGAGTAATCTTTCTTTTCTTTTATCTACAATGTATTGGTTGGTTGCAGTTTTATAGTTATATCATCTATCACAAGTGTGAGGTGCATTGTGTTCACAAGCAAATAAACTTAAAAAAAAAGAACGGTCAATATTTCAACTCTCTCATATAATCTCACAATTAATTACATTAGTTTTTTTTCAATTTCTTTACATATAACATTTAATTATAAATGATAATGGGATCATTAACACTTCATCTACATGTTTTAAATATTCTTATACTAATGGAATAGCATTTAATATTATCACCCAAACCCCTTATACTACAAAACATGCATGTCTCATGTAATAATTTCATTGAGCTGGCCAAAGAATTCCAATCTACAATGATTGAATCGGTTGCTATATTCAGAGCGTTGATGAAGCGGAAGCAAGGCACATGGATATGATAAATACAACAATGATAATTAATGGACATTGTTGTATTTTACAGTAAATAAACCAAATTCTGCCATTATTACCGTATGGGTGTATCTTTTGCTGGACTATCTTCTCTCTTCGTCAAAATCTTTTGCTGGACTATCTTCTCAGGTAACTATGCGAAATCAGTTTTTCTCATTTTTAATGCCCTCGCCCGAAACCCAATTTTGGATAAATTCTTATCCGATTAACTGGGAAACCTAACCAGAATGGCTCGGATTTTTGTACGCCGGCTGGAATTTCGAATCATGATTTTTATATGAACATGAACTGCATATCGAAATATAAGCAAAGCTAGTATAATTTTTTCTGGAACCATTTTGTACTCCAAGTGTAATACGTTATATATTGGATATAAAGTAAGAAGCTATCGAAAGAATTACACAATTTATCAATCACCATTATGTAAATATATGCACTTGCTTTAGCCTTGTAGGGATTGATAATTTTGCATAGGCTAGAACAAATTAAGGTCATGTTAGGGCCATTGAAAATGATGGAAAGTTCAAAGTGACAGATACTGTAACAATGTGGTACCAAAAACATCACAACACTGTAAGGGGCAACATATAAAAGCACACCTTCATTCTTTCAGAATTTAATTTTTTTTTTTAAAAAAATAATGCAAAGTGCATGTTAGCCTAGAATATTTAAATAGCAGAAAACCCTGCACAATGGCTATGCTATACGGTTTATCAAGATATGCACAGTAATTGATATATATAGTAGATAGGGAAAGTTATTGAGGAATCCAGTTAAATTAAACAATATATCTGCACGTGATGATACATGTACAGCAGATATAGCATGAATTACGTGTAGTGATGATCGACTAAGACAATATGGGTTGTCTTTTGTTCTAAAAAGGTAAAAAGGGTTTCATATCTTCTGCTTGCTTTTTAAAATGGTTTGTTTGGGCACTGGACATTAACCCATTGGAGCTGAAAAGGCTCTCCAAATCCTTACCTGTGTGACTGGATAACAGTGCAACATCATATTCATTTTTATATTTAATATGCTAAGTTTATGTAACCGTGTACATTTGTGGAGTTACTATGGGTTCGGAGAACGAAAGCTCATATCATATGTACAAATAGTTTCCAAGTATGTTAGGCAGATGTGCACTATTTTTTTGGACGATTATATGCTTAAAAGCATAACCTTTGTGTGTACAAGTTAGCATTTAAGGTACAAGCTATTTAGTTGTTTAAGCTCTTGATATAGCTATCTATTAACTCCTAATCCATTTAAATCTGGCTCTATATCTGTTTGGGTAGGTTAATTTTGTTTTTTCAATCTCTTCGATGAACAAGCAAGTCAGTGAAGGAGATCGAATCAGCGCTCTTCCTGATGATATTATATGCAATATACTTTCTAATCTCTATGTGGAAGAATCGGCAAGGACATCCGTTCTGTCTAAACGATGGCGCAATATGTGGCTCCTTTTCCCAATCACCATTTCTGATGAATCCTTTGTCAAACAATCTTGCATGTATTGTCTTACCGAAGTGGAATCCCGTGGCATGTATATCGTCATACTGAAAAGGAATCCTCTCCATGGATCGTAAATGCTATATCCCACATTATTTTCGCCCACCCTGGACCTATTCATACCTTCCATTTCATTCTACCTGATTGGTATGAATACCGTTTAACCGTAGTAAATCTCTTAAAAGCCCTAACCCTAAAAGGCATCCGGGATCTCCTAATCGGCATCGGACGCTTCGACCTTCCTTGCTTTGTTTTAGAATGTGATTCCACTTGCGGTATGGTTTAATGCCTGCTCGATTACCAGATTACCAGCCCACAAGGATATCTTTCCTAATTTAAGGAAGTTGTCTTTAATGTATTATAATATCGATAATGAATTTTTGGTTAACTTGCTTTCTTCAAGACCGATCATCGAGCTGGCAATTCACCCTTATTATTCTGGCGTATATAATGTTGTCAATGAGTCTGAGAGCTTACAGAAATTATATTTTGGCTGCTACGATTATGGTAATCTACTATTAAAGATGCTCCAAATCTCGAGACATTCAAGTGTGATGTCATACGAAGTTATTCCAGATGCAATTTTGAATACACCTAAGCTCAACGTTCCGAGCGGGATTGACGTGGAGATGTCGATGCCTCAGTTAGGGGACTATCAGTTCAACTTCTATTATGTTCGTAGGTGCATAAAGATAAGTGGTGAAGTAATGTACATGCCTTCCTTGCGATCCTTGGAAATTGCCGTCAATTTTGATCGTGCTTATGAGGTGAAATCACTTCCACACTTTCTTATGTGTTTCCCCTGCTTAGATACTTTGGAAGTCTGTGTAAAATCCAGCACTTAACTCTAGCAATGATAAATATTTTGCGCTTAGAATTAAAGATGCTGATGATGCTGCTATAGTCGTTGATGATGATTATGATGCTTATGTACACCTAATGCCTAACATTAACTGTGTCAACCATCATTTAAAAAATGTAAGAGCAAGTAATTATCCTGGAAGACGGGCTCATTTGGATTTTGTCAAACTCATTGCAGCCAATGCTAAAGTTCTTGAAACAGTGACTATAGTTTATGCCGATGGTTTTGATGAAAGAAAGATGAAATCTCAAAAGCATTTCCTAATGCAGAACAGAGCTTCTAAGATGTTACAGGTTGAATTTCTCAACAGTAAGTAGAAATTGCATGGTTTTGCCGTTTGTGATGTGCAAGTAGAAAAATGAACAGATGCATATTTACCATTTTTATCAGAATGAACAAGCTATTCATGTTAGTGCTCTTATTGTGCACCTGCATGTGCATGTGCATGTTTTCTTTGTAAGCAACATACAAAATACATATTTGTATTTTCTGTATTTTCTTCATTATCGGTTATGTACTTGATCAAGTGTATACTGAATATATACATCTTGCAGTTTTTCAAATGATTCTTTGCATTGACCGGTGGCTATGGTCACTGCCAACTATTTTGTCATGCAGTCAACTCCTTTTGTTTTGAATTCAGACCCTGAACTATGCAAATGTTGCATGAAAAACATGCATTTTCATATTAGTTATATATGATGTTCCATTTTAATTCAACGTTACTGTGATCTACGTTATAAATAAAGTATGTTATTAAAAAGAAGTGTGGATGACTGGTAGTCATGGGTAGTCTTCTCATTCTAGAACGTTCATGACATGCACTATACTTCCAATTACAAGAGGCACTAAGAAGAGTGCATTCATTCCACAACAGATATTAACGAAATCTGAAGAAAAATGGAGCAAAACCATTGTTGCATCGGTTTTCCAACTATGACTTGTTTAAAAGCAATTTCAGAACTACATTGATGGAGCTCGGAAACTAGGTTCATTCAAAGCCTAAAGCTTTTTATGTAATACAATTTTACTTGTTTTACATGTACGGTAACAAAGTTGGCAATTTTATTTGTTACAAACATGACCCATAACTTCATTTATACACGGTAAGCTTGGCGCATAAAATAATGATTAGATAGTCTGGATCAAGGTTCAAAATTCTGTTTTCCGTTTCCTTTCCGACCATTGAAAATTTTAAATTTTTTGTTCCGTTTCGAAAATTTCGAAAGTTCCGCTTTAATTCCGGTTTTCCAATTCCATTTTTATAGTCCATTTTTTACGTTGCATATCAAATGACACTTTAATTAAAAATCTATTTTGTAAGATTCTATATTGATCATTTCAGATTTTAAATATTAGATCAATTTATTATGAATTTTTTATTATAATTCGATGTAAATTAACAAAAAGTATAACAGTTTTTTATGAAACAACATGATTTATTCTCTATTTATTTATTGCCCCGATTAATTTGTTTTCTTTTTTTAATTACTATATGTTTGTTGTATTTTTTTATTTTTTATATGTTTTTATCAATATTTGAAAAACAAATCCGGAATTTAGACCAGAACAGGAGTTTTTACAGGATTTCATTCCGGTTATGAGCGGAATCAGAATGGAATAACCGAAATTCCATCAGAATTTTCAACCATGGTTTGGATTGCATAAGTATTTATAACAGTAGCGATACCTATATTACATTCTACATATCGATAGGTTAATACTGCGGCAACTTTTTTACATACGAACTTATTAATTTATGTTTGCTTATCATAAATTATTATTCTTTGCCGAATTAAAAATTTCAGTCATGGATTTAGTAACATTATTTGGTTAACAAAGATTTTTAATAAAAATACCCGATTGTTTTTACTATGTTGTATACTTTACCCTGAATGATTTAAAAGAAATCAAATTTTGAACTAGGTCGGTCGACACATACTTTCAGATAGTGTCATTATCGCATTCGCTTCCTAAATCATTTTCGGATATCGGATATTCGTACCCGTGGATATGAATGTATATCAGATAATTACCCTATTTGCTAACGGTCGATATATCAAGACATATAAGTATAAAATTTTCGTTTAACATAACTTATTTCAATCTCATTGATTATAAATGTGTTAAAAATAAACAATATAATGTAAATAGTTTTAAGCAGTTCATAAATATTAAGTGCATATGATATAAAGTACCAACTTATAAGACAACAAATAAATATCTTTCATTATATTAAAGTATACATAATTTAAACTTTAATATTGACAAAAACTGGACGAATAATTTTAGGATGTATATCTTTCGTATCCGTATTCGCATCGGTATCCGTTTTTAAGGATATCGAATATTTATCCGTTTTTCAAAAAAGGATGCGGACAGATTTCGAATTTTTCGGATATCCATTGGCAGCCCTATTGTAAAGTCAAATTTGAAAGTAAATTAGTTTCAATTGGATAATATCATTGGTTACACTTTTATAGCTATCTGTACACTAAAAGATCCTAAGAACTGTAATTTGCATATCAATTTGGATGATTCGAATTATATCTTTATCATTATTTTTACTGCTGATAATAAGAATTTCATGAACTAATTTCAACGGTGTCCTTTTCAATTACCAAAAATACCCTTTGGAAAAAATCACTACTTTATCTTTATTTTTACTATCGATACTAAGAATTCCATGAACTAATTTCAATGGTGTCTTTTTCAATTACCAAAAATACCCTTCGGCAAAAATCGCTAATTGTTGCTTCTCATCAAGACCTAAGTCATTGTTAGATCTAAAATCCTTCGTCATTCCTCTTCGCTCTAGCCACCCCGCATTCTTTCTAAATCTCTAAATTTAATCCATGGATCCTCCGCCGTTGAACTCGAATGGAAATCTCACCCTCTATCACCTTCCTTTCCAATCGCAACACACGATTCACCAACGGCTATTGCCTAATCAGTCCACAGTGAAACCACCTTCCTCTAACTCCATGTTTCCTTCCTCCGTTGTTTACTACTATGATACACGCATTACTATATATTGATTCATTTATTTCTACCAACTATGTTCGAGATTTAAGCAAAATTGATTCCTATACTTTCCATGACGATTCTGAATTTCAGTCTAACTATGGCTATTCAAGGAAGTACTTATTTAGATTTCTACCTACAAAAAATATATGCTTTAGACTTTTATACTGAATTGACTTGTATTTCTATAACAGTTGGTAAAATGATGACATGGTATGTTATTCCAGTGTTTGTTGGTACTACATGCTTTAGAGAGTAATATAGATGTATATTTTTTTCCTGAAGCAAATATAAATATTTTGAACTGACATGCAATACTTTTTACTGCATTCACGTACATTCTACCACTAAAGTGGCCTGCAGGTCCCACTTCATCATAAACAACAGTTGTGCACCCATGTCTTGGACTAATCTATACTATAGTTGTCACGTTTAAATTAGAGATCAAATCTTATGTCCCCAAATCCCCTGTCCTCATGTGTCCTTTTTAATCTCATTCACTTATCACCATAACCTTATTATTATATAGGACTCATTGTATCACATGAAAGGTAGATGATTTGTTGATCAATGGCTAAAAATAAGTGGACATATAGGGACAGATAATTTGGATACAGAGGATTTTGGATTATTAAAACTATATGGACTAGCTTAATATTGATATACCTATAGGTAATAATATATTATTCATAGATTACATGCTCACATCCATTTAAATTGTAAATCGATATAGAAATAATAAGCCTTGCAATAATGCACATTCATATTTTGATTTGGAATATCAAAGATCCATTCATTGTAGTAAGAACGTTGTTCACATTATGTATTGTTTAAAAGCGAATGTTATGTGCCTATACCTCTACTGTTAATGAAAGAAATTCAATCCATGCATTAATTCCACCATGTCCTTTTGGCATCACAAAATTACCCTTTAAATTCATTTCTCGGTTCCAACAAAACATATTGTGCATGCTAAGCAAATATATAGTAGGAAGATGGCAAAGGGAAGGGGTGACTTCAGAAGTGACTACGGGGTTGACAAACTACAGTGAATGACCTGAGTTCGGGTCCATTTGTAATTTACTTGCTTCTTCTGATTTTAATGCCACCAACTTGGTGCTGGTGGTGCAAAGTGATACTATGGACACTCGTAGAAGGAATTATTTGCAACGGTTTGTTGATTAAAGAAGTAGGGTGACTTAATAGCAGTAACAAGGTCTGTAAAATATTTTTATTTCTTTTTGTATAGGTTAGAACTGATGACCCGAATGAACCATGTTTGTCAATATTGGCTGTAATTTTTCATTGATATTTTTTGAACTTTAATGTATAATATTAGATCATTTAGCAAATACAATAATCTCAAAAAAAATTGTAGAGAAAGTTTATATTAAGAGGTGAAAAATAAAAATAAGACGACACAACAAGATTTACCATAATCCTGAATCCATGAATAGACTATTTATGTTTTCTAGCTACTTCTTCTTCCTTTTAATTTTTAGCACCCACATTCCCTCAAACACTTCTTGTTGAATGTGCTAGTATATAATTTTTGTTTGATGATAACAAACACACGCACACACACACACATATATATATATATATATTCATTTAAATGTATTTGTTATTATACTATTTTATTTTCACATAATTAAATAAATATTTGCTGAATAAAATAAATAACACAGAATTTTAATTCAAATAGATATTTTATTCAAACAAATATGTTATTGCAATTTTGAATAGTACAAATTTGAGCTCTCACTATATATATACAATTTGCAATTACAATAAAATTTTGATTACATCACAATTTTTCACCGTACAATGGTTACATACATTTACACCTCACTACATATCACTCATTCACTCGTATTTTTTCTTCAACTCTACTCCAGTCTGAATCCAGCATTTGAGTTATTTGCAAAATACACACTAACGCAGTAAAATTGAAAGAGAAATATTTATGCAGCATAAAATAAAATGTGTATTTTGAAAATATTATTTGCCTCGGTTATTTGGGTTGTTCATCATCATATTTATATTGAATTCATCACACACGAACAACTTGTGACATGCACAGTGTATCACAGTACATGCCACAAGGTTGTGCACACCGATATACACTTGATAAAACTACAAGGACAGGTGAGCACAAGATCAAACCCAATAAAAAGCTGGGTTCAACTCAAGTGCAAATATTCAAGTGCAATACAAATAAAGTCACAATATGAGCACAAGGTCAAACCCGAGCCAAAGCTACGTTCAACTCAAGTGCAATCCAAATGTACAATTTCAATAAAATGGTCAGGAGCAACTAAACTTCAATCTGTTCAAAGTGGCGCAACAAACAATTCAGGCTAGTGGCATGGCACAAAGGCAAAGACCACAACAATTAACATGATGCCATATGCAACTCAGACTACAATGAACTGGCCACAACAACAAAATCTATCAACAAAGCATCCAGATGTTTTAAAATGATATGGTCAGTTCAGTTTTGCAGACCGGCTCAAATGTACATAATCAGACATGTGTATATGCAACTACATAACAAATACAATCATCACAGCAAACTAGTACAATGCAAACCAGAGATGCAACTCAACCTATACTAGACTACAAAGAAATCAAGTTCCATATAAAACTAGATACAAGGAACACCAGGCTTAACATATGCAAAATGTATCGGACCACAGAATACAAGACCACCAGTGAAAGAGACCGGCTCAACAATCATGTACACAATGTCAACCAAAATTCAACACAAAGTGCTCAAATGTACACACTAGTACAACAAGGTATATATGCAAAGAAAACAATAATGAACCAGACCATCAACCAAAGTGTAGAATCAAGCTATAGAGTTCAAGTTTCAAGCACAAACCAGAGCTCAATGCAACACAGACTAGTGCATCACAAGCATACATATGTACATGCGCAAACACACATGTATACATGTATATATATGTAGTGCTACCAGATTAACTCAAATGCAAAGATGAACAAAGTCAATTTGCAGTTACAAAAATCCAGTGCAGACACTACATGAACTGGCTCGAAGATCAGATACAGTAAAAACTGTGAAGCCGTGAAGTTATAAGGAAACAATTTCCAAATGACCGAAGTTCTAGGTGTTAACAAAAATCGAACAATCTCAAATTATCACAAATTTCAAATGGCCAAAGTCAACAGCATAAAGAACGGAACTAAATCAAAAATCAAATCCGTGATAATCAAGTAAACAAAAATATATGAATTGAAAGGTCAAAAAACATCACCAACATTCAAGTTAAATCGAACGGCCGAGCTAAAGTAGCTAAAGAATTCAAACAGATGTATACGAATGTAGATTAAGGGATTCGAACCCTATTTAAACCCAATCATCACCGGTAATAAATTCCATTCGAGTTCAAGCAAAATAGAGAAGCAATAAATCATTAAAACTCGAATTAAGTCAAGCATAAACAAATTGGAAAAGCAAAAATCACATACCATTTTAAACATTTAAGCTCGACAATTTTGAAGAAGCCGTGTGCAAATCAAAGTGAGTCGATTATTGAAGCAAATCAAAGCAATAGCCATTGTATCAACCAACATTCGAGTGGCGACTTCAAATTATCATGAATCCCTAATTTATTGAAGAGGAACGAAGATAGATCTAAGAAGAAACGAAGTTGACATTTTCACAAAGAAAGGAAAACCGGACGATCAAATAAAATGAGAAAAGGGGGAACATATTTTATCACTACATTATTTTTATGGGCCGACCTTTTTCTATTGGATTTTAAATTCTAAAATTAGGGTTCTATTGTTTTTCGTTGTTTTTATTTTGTGTTTCTCGTTTAAGCATTTGTAAATTCTACTTGTGTGACTAGGGGACGAACTACAGTGGTGTAGTTCGAGAATTCGCAACTCAGTGGCTGAGTTGTGGTAGGGTTTTGAGCGTAAAGTTAGGTTAGTCGGAAGGGGGTGTCGCAAGTTGATGTGTGTAAGCATCTAACTAATTAATTTATAGTAGAAACCTTGGAGGTAGCACGTAGGTAGGGTTTTGCCGAAACTGGGTAAATCTACGTTATTTTATTTCTGCTTTTAATATTCTGCTATTATCTGTGCTACTTTTATTCTGCTATTATCAGTGCAACAATTATTTTATATTTCCACATTAAATTTTTATAATTGATAGTATCACCCTATTCAACCCCTTCTAAGGTGAAATCGATCTTATAAGTGGTATCGGAGCTGGAACTGAAAGCCAATTTTTGTTTTAAAAATTTTAAAACCAATTTTTGTTTTAATAATTTGAATTTTTAAAATGGATTCTTTTAATAATGCTTTTGCCGAGGGTTGGTTCAATATTATTCCTCCTATTTTTGATGGAACGGATTTTTTAAATTGGAAATTAAAAATGGAATTTTATTTAAAATCTGTTAATTTTAAATTTTGGGATATTATTGAAAATGGGTGTGATATAATAGACGAGAAAAATACTTCGATTAATGCTCTTGTTATGCATAAACTATATTTTCATATTAATTAAGCTAATTTTAACTTTATCTCTTATTGTGAAAATGCACAGGAAATCTGGAATACCTTTGATGCAATATATGGTGCAAAAGTCAACAACTTAGAGAAATCCCCCATAATCGACCTTGCTTAACAGGATTGGAAAAAGGCAACAGTGATGAAGATTCAATAGCTGATGAAATAAGTGATTTTCCATTTAATGATCTAGTTCTCTTGTGCCGAAATTAATTGAAAATAATAAAGCTCTTGAGATGAAAAATAATAAGTTGAAAAGGGAACAAGCTAAACTGCATCATAAAAATAATTTGCAAAAGGTGTTTGAACTATGAAAAAGAATTTGCCTGTTTTCATAAAAAATTCAAAAGTTAGAAAACGAAATTTTAATACGGGAGAAAAACAAATTTGAGTTGATTTGTAAAAATAATATTTTGTAAAAATAGTTGGATAGCTCTAAGAAGTCGAAAATTTCTAAATGTTTGATTTTTGAAAAGAAATTAAACGAGGTCAACAAAAATTTCAAAACCCTTGAAAAAGAAAACGTGATTATAAGAAATTCTAAAAATTTTAGATTAAATCTAGAGTTTGGAAAGGGAGATTGAAAAATTCAAGGATTTTGAAAAAATTAAATACAAAAAAAATTCCAACTCTTTGAAACTGAGATGCTTGAAATTGAGACTGAAATTAGAGAGCATAAAAATGAAAATATGGACTTGAAAATGAAGAATTTTGAAATAAGAGATAGTACCATTAGTTGTTTTTCGAAGCAAATAAATGAAAATAAACTTTTAAAATCCAAGTTAATAAACTAGAGTTGATTACTCGAAATTTTTTTCCTAGAGAAAAATCATTTAATATGCTCCTAGAAAATCAACTCTTTGTGAATAAAAGAAAAGGACTTGGATTTGAAAAGGTGTCAAAATATGAGCAAATAACTAATAACACTGTCAAGGGGAAATATGTGATACCCAAATGTGTAGAGTGTGGAAATATTGGACATAGCAAGAATAATTGTCGAAATATATACAAACACAAAACCGTTAAACAAATATGGATTCCAAAAGGTACGAATATAAATGATTTGAAATTTAAACAGGTTTGGATTCCCAAGGGTACAATTGTAAATGCTAACCGTTTGTTATATAGACAAATTTGTGTACCAAAGGTTTCAGTAGATAATAATAGTGGTCTTACATCCTTAGTTAGACCACTTGTCTTTTCCAAAATTTAGACACACAAGTGGGCTAAGGAATAACTTTGATGGAGATAGATTTCGAGTTGTTCTAAGTGATTGATAAACTAAAATTTAAACGTTCCTTAGCCTATAAAGATTAGATGGAGATCATCACATTTTGGATATCACGACATCAAAGGAAAGTGAGGTATGATCTCTCAACTCAATTTTGATATATTGTTAATTTTGTTCTTATCAACATTGCTGAAATATTCCTGCTATCTCAACTTTGAAATTCTTGAAGCTCTGTAAAGCCGACAATGCTATAATTTCTCTGATTTTTAGTTTTTATTGGTTCACTTTGGAATGTCATGAAAAATGGCTTTGATGAATTTTTAGAATGTGTGTTTTCTTACTTGTGCTTGATATAAATGGATATGCTGAAAATTTCAAACAAATTCAAGTGTTGAGGAATACACCTTTTTTGCTTACATACCACTATATAACACCATGAATATCTCAAATACAAGTGGTATCTTATATGATCTCATGTTGAAATCATTTTTTCAATCATTTAATTATTTATATTGATTTTCAACTTGAAGTCATTTTCACAAAACCCCCTTACAGAAAATTGATTTTCACTTATTTTAATTTTTGAAATGGTATCTCTCTAATGATAACCTTGAGTTCAAGGGTAATTCAGATGCAGGCTACACTAGTAGCCTAGTTGATAGAAAAAATATTAGTGGATCGAGTTTCAACCGATCTTCATATTAGCAAACAATTTTCTTATAAAACCCCTTCAAAAAAAATAGTTTTTTTGTTGACCTTGTTTCAAATTAGTCATTTTATAAAATTTGGTTTTATAACTATTTTTGGATTTGATCTTAAATGACTACATTAGCTAACCTGACTCCCTATTGAATATCAAAAAGATAAATAGTGATTGAAAAAGTGATGAGTGTTGATATTAATCATATATTATAACTTGAGAAAGCATATTTAGTAAATTTCTTTAGAAATTTAAACAAGATTTATAACAACTTTTGATGGGCAAAAATTCCATGATCATCTCTTTTTGTATCATATTTCTAACGACCATCACTCATCAAAATCCAATATAGCATGTCAATATTTTTTATTTTAAATGGGAAATTATTCGTTTTCATTTTATTTTTAGCAATAAAAACATCCAAAGTATCCACTCTCATTTAAAAGTCCTCATGGTTATGCATGGGTGACTTACTTGGAATTTTTGATTATGTGCTTTCATGCTCATTTAAAAGTCCTCACGGTTATGCATGTATGGAACACATATCAAAATTGATTATTAAATAGACAAGTTGATTCTAATCCTATAAAAAAGTCCTCACGATTATGCGTGGTTAGAAGATGCTTGAAATTTATTTTTTATAAAAATTGGGAATATAACTAATCTCATTTAAAAGTCCTAACGCTTATGCACGGTTAGTAAATATTCAAATTTGTGATATAAAATGTAAATATACCACAAATTGACACAACTATATGGTTTTATATACCGACATCATCCCTATCATTCTAAAGTGGAACATGCGCCTAAGAGAGTATCTATGATTTTTGTTTGATTTTTTATTGAAATTTAATATTTATACTCGATTGGGTTTTAATGTTGTATTAATGCCTATCACTTTATCTCTATTTTTCTAACACTATTACCCTTTTGTTGATCACAATGAGAGAGAGAGGGAGAAAAGTTAAGATTTTGGCAAACAAAGGTCAAATAATTTATTTTTTATTTGCATACTCCCATATAGATTCATTTGCATATTTTTATTTATTTTCATGCATATATAAATGGGAAGCTTTGTTGTAGAGAGGGAGCATTCAAACAGGGGGAAAAAATTGAATGATCAAATACATTTAATAAATTCAAAATCTTAAATATATGTTTGTTATCGTCAAAAGGGGGAGATTGTTGAATATGCTAGTATATGATTTTTGTTTGATGATAATAAACATATATATATGTGTGTGTGTATATATATATATATATATTCGTTTAAATGTATTTGTTATTGTACTATTTTATTTTCGTATAATTAAATAAATATTTGCTGAATAAAATAAATAACACTGAATTTAAATTCAAACAAAAATTTTATTCAAACAAATGTGTTATTACAATTTTGAATAGTACAAATTTGAGCTTTCACTATATATATACAATTTGCAATTACAATACAACTTTAATCAGATCACAATTTTTCACTGTACAATGGTTACATACATTTGCACCTCATTACATATCACTAATTCACTCGTATTTTATCTTCAACCCTAGTCCAGTCCAAAGCCAGCATCTGAGTTATCTGCAAAATACACACTGACGCGGTAAAATTGAAAGAGAAATATATTTGTGCAGTGTCAAATAAAATATTTATTTTGAAAATATTATTTGCCTCAGTTATTTGGGTTGTTCATCATCATATTTATTTTGAATTCATCACACACGAACAACTTGTGAAATGCATAGTGTATCATTGTACATGCCACAAGGCCGTGCATACCAATATACACTTGATAAAACTACAGGGACAGATAAGCACAAGGTCAAACCCAATAAAAAGCTGGGTTCAACTCAAGTATAAATATTCTAGTGCAATACAAATAAAGTCACGATATGAGAACAAGGTCAAACCCAAGCGAAAGCTAGGTTCAACTCAAGTGCAATACAAATGTACAAGTTCAATAAAATGGTCAGGAGCAACTAAACTTCAATATGTTCGAAGTGGTGCAACAAAAAATTCAGGCCAGTGGCATGGCACAAAGGCAAAGACCACAACAAGTAACATGATACCATATGTAACTCAGACTACAAGGAACTGGTCAGAGCAACAAAATCTATCAACAAAGCATCTAGATTTTTTAACATGATATGGTCAGTTCAGTTTTGCAGACCGGCTTAAATGTACATAATCAGACATGTGTATATGCAACTACACAACAAATACAATCATCACAGCAAACTAGTACAATGCAAACCAGAGATGCAACTCAACCTATACTAGACTACAAAGAAATCAAGGTCCATATAAAACCAGATACAAGGAACACCAGGCTTAACATATGCAAAATGTATCGGACCACAGAATACAAGACCGCCAGTGAAAGAGACCGGCTCAACAATCATGTACACAATGTCAACCAAAATTCAACACAAAGTGCTCAAATGTACACACCAGTACAACAAGGTGGATATGCACATAAAACAGTGATGAACCAGACCATCAACCAAAGTGCAGAATCAAGCTACAGAGTTCAATTTTCAAACACAAACCAGTGCTCAATGCAACACAGACCAGTGAATCACAAGCATACATATATACATGTGCAGACACACAAGTATACATGTATATATATGTAATGCGACCGGATCAACTCAAATACAAAGATAAACAAAGTCAATTTGCAGTTACAAAAATCAAGTGTAGACACTACATGAACTGGCTCGAAGATTAGATACAGTAAAAACTGTGAAGTCGCGAATTTATAAGGAAACAATTTCCAAATGACTAAAGTTCAAGGTGTTAACAAAAATCGAACAAGTTCAAATTATCACAAATTTCAAATGGCCGAAGTCAACAGCATAAAGAACGGAACCAAATTAGAAATCAAAGCCGTGGTAATCAAGCATACAAAAATATGCAAATTGAAAAAGTCAGACAACATCACAAACATTCAAGCTAAATCAAACGGCCGAGCTAAAGTAACTGGAGAATTTAAACATATGTATACGAACGAAGATTAAAGGATTCGAACCCTATTTAAACCCAACCATCATCGGCAATAAATTCCATTCAAGTTCAAGCAAAACAGAGAAGCAATAAATCATTAAAACTCGAATTAATTCGAGCATATGCAAATTGGAAAGGCAAAAATCACATACCATTTTAAACATTCAAGCTCGACAAATTTGAAGCAGCCGTGTGCAAATCAAAGTGGGTCGATTGTTGAAGCAAATCAAAGAAATAGCCACTGTATCAATCAACATTCAAGCGGCGACTTCAAATTATCACGAAGCCCTAATTTCTTGAAGAGGAACGAAGATAGATCGAAGAAGAAACGAAGCAGACATTTTCACAAAGAAAAGAAAACCGACCGATAAAATAAAAAGAGAAAAGGGGGAACATATTTTATCACTACATTATTTTTGTGGGTCGGCCTTTTTCTATTGGATTTTAAATTCAAAAATTAGGGTTTTATTGTTTTTAGTTGTTTTTATTTTGTATTTCTCGTTTAAATATTTGTAAATTCTAATCATGTGACTAGGGGATGAACTACGGTAGTGTAGTTTGGGAACTCGCAACTCAGTGGCTGAGTTGTGGCAGATTTTTGAGCGTAGAGTTAGGTTAGTCGGTAGCGGGTATCGTGAGTTTATGTGTGTAAGCGTCTGACTACTTAATTTCTAGTAGAAACCTTGGGGGCAGCACGTAGGCAGAGTTTTGCTAAAGCTGGGTAAATCTGTATTTTTCTTTTTCTGCTTTTAATATCTGCTAATATCTGTGCTGCTATTATCAGTGCTACAATTGTTTTATATTTCCACATTAAATTTTTATAACTGATAGTATTACCCTATTCATCCCCCTCCACTAGGGTGAAATCGATCCTATACTTCTATGGTGTTCTACAAATAATAGCAAAGAAACGACCATATCTTTCAGCTTGGGTAGGAATGGACAACACGAATCAATGTTGTTTGCTTGAAATATACTAATTTATCAATTGTAAAAATAGTTTATGACTCCATAAATATACAAGATATAATACTATGAATTTGTTCAATGTTATGTCATTTTTCAGGATTTGAATTGGATATTTTCAGAAATGATTTTTTTCCTTAACCTCGCCCATCCATTTGTTTGTCTCCCACTAACAACATACAGTTTGACTTCAATGACAAGTGATTCTTCTCATTATGTTAATAAGATCAATAATACTCCTTTTATTAATCTCTAATATTAATTTTTTAGTATACTTTTATCCAGACCGAACAATAAACTTTTGTTAGCCTAATGAATCTTTTAATATTATTCGCATACTGTTCCTCCATGCAATGATTTTTTTAGCAGTTTATGGACCATCATAAAATCATAAACTATCTATGAATATGCAAAACTCAATTGAAATATTTATTGTACAAGTACTTAACTCAAATATCTGACCGAATTATAGTATAAAATCTTAGAACAACACCTACTATGATAACGTTGTTAAATGTATTAAATAGTTAATATTTTTTATTTTAATTGTACGCTCGAGAAGTTATTATTAATTTTAAAGATATATGGTAATAGATCATATTTTAAATGCTTTCTAATTAATTATACATCTAGTTAAATGCATATAAATAAATCTTGTTTTTTTAAAGTAAAAATCAAATATACCTTCGAAGCTCGTTTCTTAAATCAAACCAAATGAAAGATATATGATAATAGATCATATATATATGTGTGTGTGTGTGTGTGTGTACCTCACAGGATGGCATACTTGGTCTGATGTAATGTAATGTTTGGTGAAAAGAGATCAGCTAATTTAACAACATTAATAGTGATGGACGTAATAATCTATGAATTATCTTAGTATATGTTGTGAGTTTGGTAGTCTAATAGTGAAGCTAGATCTCTAGAATGTTTAAAAAAAACTATTTGCATTTTGACTTCAAGTTAATTTAAAGACATGAATCGAAAACGACATCATCAAAACTTTAATACCTAATATGTACACATAAAAAGCATCGTTGAAATAATATTGTTTCTCGAAGGAAGACAAAAAGAATATCATTTGAAAATTCCCATGGTAGTTAAAACACACATAGGTGAGCATTTGTACTTGTATACAAAAAGGTATTTAAATCATAGTTTTAATTTACTAGATAAAGTTGTACACATAATCCATGTTCTAAGTTTTTTACATTCATGTGCGGCGTAAATACATATAAAAATGTCATTTTATACACTATTGGAAATGGCTTAAATAGCAACGAACAGTTATGATGGCTGCCAACGGCCCCGTCAAGACATTTTCGACGCCTTTTGACTGTCGATTATTTATATAATTTAATTTATCATATAATTATAACTTATTAATTATAGGAATTTTAAATTTCTTTAAAAATACCAATTTAATTTCTACAAATAATTTTTTTTATTTTTATTCAATTATTCAATTTGATGACTGTCTGTGATTAATTAAATTAGTATTTTCGATAATATTTTGCTGTGTAATTCGATATTTAACTTTATTGAAAATCGAACTTAAACGGTCAATATATGAGCTTTCGGTTCATTTATTATACAATTTTAGTGAAATGTATGATGTGTGATAAGTTTATGAACTTAAATATATTTTTTAAACATTTTGTAAGTAATTATGAAATTTTAAATGTATTTGATATTGTAAATTCGTAAAAAATAAAATATTCTGAAGAATTTTTTTTTTCTAAATATCTTACAACGATCCAAAGTATTTGAAACCTACTTCCAAATATGTTAAGAAAGTAAATAAATTTAAGCTGCCGATCATGATTCTCAAATTTACAGTCGTTCGATTACATTTGGACTAAAACCTCTCGCTCAAAGGCCAAACGATATTTAAACGAGATGAAATTCATGCCAGATATACTTTATAATGTATGTATCAAGTCCATAAGGCTATAATCCATAAAAAAGAAAGGAAAAAAAATTAGATTCAACATATATTATTTTCCAAAGAGTTGTACAACACTTAGTATATATTGTTAGAACCACTTCTATGAAAATAACGTGTATGAAGTTTAATTTTTTTTGGGTCTGTTCTTTGTAGTCCAACCGTACGGTTTGAACAAATACTTAATATAGCATATATGGTTTGAATTAATCTTGTTTGAAAACTGTTTGACCTTCGAAAAAGAGATTTAGATCTAAATGTCGACGAACGACTATAAATTTGAAAATTAAGATTGATGCCTTGTAATCTTTTATTTTCCTTTCATATTCTGACCGTATGCCAAAAGTATTTAGGTCTGAATGTCGGACATTATGGAGATATAACCAGTGGAAAAACCATTAAGGATAATCCAACACTCGTTGTAGTTGAAAAAAGAATAAATATTTGACCAGGGTTTTCATAGTTGGCGCACAAGTAACAACAGTAAAAAATTCTTAAACTTATATTTCATCATAACAAAAGATTTAAATGATATGACATAATATTTCACCATACTAACAAACACAATTGAAAATCAAGCAACATACAACAACACAAAGGTATTTATACAATAGGACAACAAAACTACTAACATCGAAAATTTTTAGTCCATCTCCGAAAGCTTAACTCTCACTAAATATCAAAAGGCCAGAGGTTAAATGGCAGCCCCACTCCATCCAAACCCTTCTCTGGAGGGTGCAACTGGAAATTAGTAGTTCCCCAATATGTTTTCCGCTAAATTAAACCACCCACCACCTTGTCCTCCTTCCTCCCCCCTCCCATTACACTTGAAATGCCCGATGTCGCAATACCATTATGCCCACCTTCCCACCTCCTCCACCACCACCCACCTCTTCTTCCTGCTCTGACAGTGGCTTGATTTTGAAAATTTGAAGTTTTAATTAACTTCCAGCTCTGGATTTTGTAAATGTTGAAAATTTTATGGACATCTATCAATTTGACCATATTTTATTTGTAGACTTTTAGGCAAAGATTTAGCTGTATGTGGTGTACATTAAATAGATTAGTTTGCATGGATTCTTTTTTTTGGAAAGCGGGTACTTTATTAATAGAACAGCATATATTTTCATGATATGCCTCATTAAAACCTTGTAATCCCCCTAACCTAAACGGGTGCCTTACAAGAAAAAAGAGTACATATCACTTCCATATATTAACATTACAAAATAGTAAATACAAAAGAAACCAAGTTGTTTAACAGATGGAGGAGTATAACAAATGGAAACTGTACCCAAAATCATCCGTAGAAGCAACTTGGTCCAGTAGAAGAAGAAACGAAATACGCAACTGATAAGTGTATCAAAAAAAAGGGAACGAAGTCCACATATCACGTGAAGGAGAGGCAATGATTTCAATTACCATAGAAGTTCATTCATCACACAAGAGATTGTTTCATTTAGGAGAGAGAAAATCTCGTACTTTGAAGCAGTAGATCTGAAGAACTCGGAGATTCAATACCTCAATAAGACTGAGGAACAGGCAATATCTGTAGCAACCGCGATTGCAACAGAGGTGAATGAGGAAGTCAGGGGGGATGATGAGGAATAAAGGACCTCGTAGTGACATTCCATTGTTCAAAGATATGATTAATTTCTGCGTTAATTTCTTGATTACTCGTTAAGTGTTGCAGTATCGTTCTAATCTCTTGTATTATCAGGGTGCATCTAATGGTAGCAGGCATTTCCACCCCTCTGAAGATCCTATTGTTTCTCTCGCACCAAATATTCCAAATAAGGGAAGTGAAGGCAATGTTATCAATTTGGGCTAATAGAGTTTGTTCCCTTTTTTTCTTAATTATGCATTCCAGAATTTCCTTGATATTGTAGTTGTGATTTACATTTATGATGATTTTGTGCATGATATTCTCCAATAGATTACGAGAATATGGGCAATTAAAAAATAGATGGTCTCTATTTTCGAAATCACTAGAACATAGGTTACATCGTTGATCAATATTTGTGTTCCATCGGCTAACACGATCTTTAGTTTTCAATTTATCTTGAATGGCTAACAGCGCGCAAATTGACATTTTAGGCGCACAGCCTTTCCCCCATATGATTTTTGTAACAACCCGAAATTTCCGAACCCGAAAATTCCAGATAGTTATGAAAAAGAAGAAATAGATAGAAGAAGAAGAACAGAAACACCAAACATCTCACATTCGCAGCGGAATAAAATATAATAAATAAATAATAATAGTTTACAAAAGAATACTATATCTGTCGATTACATTTAATATACATCAGAGTTTTCACATTATATTCAGTCACTGAATATTACCATTATCATGACTCAGAGTAACAATAATATACAACAGCGGAAATACTCCGTTCGTTAGCCATCCAGCTCGCCTCCTGAGCTCCAGCACGTACCTACCTGAAAATCTGTAATACTCGGTCTGACCCGAGCATTACATCAAAGTAACACCCGGGTCAGGCTGGAAACCAGCGTGAGTAAACCTATCTTTCAGAGACTACAAAAGTATACAACTCATATAAACCCGGGTAACTTATATTAATTCTCACTTCACAAGTTGTTATATACATCACTTATTTCATACAAAAATTTTCTATGTGCCAGAACTTAGAATATCGGGTCCAATTCACTTAAATCTTTTCATTACAGCCTATTTATTCCACGTATCAAAAATCGAAATGGTTTCGGGAATTAACAAATACCCGACTCCGGACACTTTGAATTTATTGTCATCTAAACCCGAATTGTTCAAGTGAATGCAATTCAGATTTAAGTACAAGATAACAATTCAAGATCGAAAGATAATCCACATTTCCATTGTCCACCTAAAAATCATATCACCTAGCATCACGATCAAATACCAGGAATAATCCAAGTTATTCAAACATCATTCAATCCTCCATAATAATCAAGGATAAATTAATCATACTAACTCTAATTAATTTAAAATAAATTAAATTAATTACTTGCATTCTTAATTAATTTTAAAATAAATTAATTCATATATATATTTTTGCTTACATAACCATTAATTTATTACAAATCGATTAATTAATCACATCCAATTATTCATATTAATTAATCATCCTTGTTTTATTATCCTTTAATTACATTCAAGAAATTAGCCATTAATTTACTATTCTTGATCAAATACAGTATTAACCTTTGATTATTTCATTAATTAATTAACTATAAGTAACCCATATTTATTAACCACTCTTGATTTATCTCATCCAATAATTTAATACTCTTAATTACTTCATTAAATAAATTAATTTCTCCTTAATTAATTAATTATCTTTAATTAATCCTTTGATTAATTACACTGAGTAATTAAACTTAACTTACTTCGATAAATACATCACCTTCTAATTAGTTACATCCAATAATTTTCCATTAATTACTTCACTGAATAATTATACTTCATTTATTACGTTAAGTAATTACGCTTTAACAAATCATTCAGTGATTATACTAAATAAAATAATTAAATCAATAAATCTTTTGATTTCTTTAAGTAATCATCATTAATAAATTACTTTAGAAATAAATTATTAACCACCCGCCTTTCTTTATAACATTAAACAATTATCTCTAAGCTTCAATACTTATCATTAATTAATATATCAAGTGATTGATCCTTAATTAATCATATCAATAAATCAATCTTTAAAATTGATTTCACAAATACACTAATCCCTTTAATTAATTAATTGACCATCCTACACATTAAATAATTTGTACCATTATTCAGTTATGCTTTAGTTCATCTTAAACAACAACTTGAATTACATTTCTAAACTTTGGATATTCGTTTAACATGCTCATATCTTGTTTAAAACCTGGCTACTAATTCATTTGAAATACATTCACGTTGATATCCTTAAAAACTTATTTACTCTAGCCCACAAAAAAAAAAACTTGGCCCAAACAAAGTTTTCGAACCAAACAAATTAAAACCCAGTCCTACCCCGAGCAAACCCCTCGTGCACATCATCGACCCAAACCACTTCGAATAACCCACAAAAAAAAATCTCACAAGAAAAAAAACGCCTAACCTAACTCGCCTAAATTCCAGACATACTGGTGCACGCGTGCACCTGCACGACCACCTCCATCACCTCTGGTCGTCACCGAGTCCACCCACACATCACCCAAGCTCTTCACCAAGCACTGCATCACCCAGAAACATAACAGGAATTCGAAATCGAAAAATGAACACGAAGCCCATACTGGAGCCAGCTTTCGAACGGAAAGAATGTCTACGCCGGCGACGCCAACCTCCAGTAGCCTCAAAACTCTGGCCATGACACCCCTTACTTCCACACTATCATCCCCTTGCATGCCGTGCCACTCGATCAACCCGAGGTGGCGAAATTCCCTCATCTCCAACCTTGTCCAAAAAATGCGAACTAAACCCTACTTGTGCCTCAATCCTCCATTTCCCATAATAGAAAAATTTATGAACATTTTTCCCGATATCAGTAGTCGCCCCTCCATCTCCGGTCAAATTCTTGACATCCCAATATCCTTCGACCATCTAGAATCGCTCAAAACCCATTTATAGGTCATTTAGCCACCGCTCTCAGCATACTCAAAGAAAAGTTACCATTCTTGTTATAAAATTCCTATTTTCTGATAACAATTCAAGTTATATAACTGAATTCATTTTCATGACATTCGAATTTATCATAAAGTAAAAATTTATTCTCTAAAACTGAGTTTACAGTGACAGTTCACTACTATCGAGTTTAAACAAATTTTTAGAACATAATCTATGCTTAAATATACTTACTTGTTTTAAATCTTAAGTTTGATAATGATTAGATGGAAGGAAGTTGAATTTACTTGTTTGTTTAACACTCTGTAACCCAGAAAACAGAATATATATAAAAAAAAAACCAAAAGGGTACTCAGCACAAACATATTTGTATATACAGAGTTAAAACTGAAAGAGGATACTCAAGCAAAACACAATATTCTTCTTAAATCATACACACAGATTATACTTAAATCTTAAATAATTGTTTACTCACTTGATTTTCGAATCAGCGATAAAGAACAGATTTAGTTCCAGGCTGATGTTGATTTTACTCTTGAATTTGAATTCCTCTTGTCTTGTTGATGATGTAATTGTTGATTGTTTCCAGGTTGCTATATATATTTTTATATATATATATATAAAGTAATACTCAGGCTTCTTGTAGAAGAACAGAATGAAGATGATATATAAACAGTATGCAGGCTTGAGTAGGGATAGGTTTGAGTTATACTGGTACAAGATATTTGTTGTACTGTATTTGATTTTTGTTAAAAAAAATGACCAGAGATTTTTTTTATGGTGGAGGCTGATATGATATATATGGTGTACTAAGATATCTTGCATTAATTGTTGTTGTCTTTTTTTTTTTTTTTTCTAGTCTACACTTATCTATATGTATTTGTTCAACTTGAATATATGTTACTGTCTTCTTTCACAAGGCATTCCTATATATATATTTTATGTTTCTTCCTATATCTACACTTATCCTTTATAACCTCTATGTTCAGATATCTATATTCTTGTTTGCACACACTTTAAAGTATATTTTCTTTTCTTTAATCTTATTGTTTGAAATATGAATGAATTTATATTTACATGTTATTAGATTTCAGCTATGTATTTTACTTTATATGTTATAAATTTTGTTTTATGTCTATTTCTAACTTACATACTTATGTTTAACTTAAATATTTATTTTAACTACAATAAGTATTGTCATATATATTTTTCTTATTTATTATTTCATTTACTTATATTAATAACAAAAATGCCCTTAAGTCTATATATTTATATTTATTTTTAACAATATATTCGTTTTATATTTTAGATGCAATATTGATAAGATTTATCTTATTCAACCATTATTATCCAGATTATGACAAATATATATATTTAAAGCAAATATTAATAAGCAGAACTTACTTCATTTATATGCAAACAAGATAGATTTTATTTTTAAAATATTTTGAAACTCTTTATTATAGATTCCACATCAATATTTCTTCCCAATACACCAACATATATATATTTGTTTTAAAAGATAGGTTATATTTTAATTAATCACATTAAATATTTGTTAAAATAATACGGCCAAAAATTTGGGATGTCACAATTTTTGTCCAGTAAGGTTCTGGGTTTTTGTTTCTGATTTGGTTCCAAGCCGATTTTAGGGTAAATTGACCATTATTACTGGGGGTCCAACTCCAGTAATCTTTACCCCTATGTTGTTGAATATTGATATTATGTATGGTTTGATGAAACTGGATAGGAACATTATCTAAGTGCTGTTTCCAATTATTATTCGATATCAGGACAGAAACTTTCTTTTCACCACCTCTCACCATATCCATGGCATTCCAACCAGTTTTTTCTATTAGAGAGGTACCATTGACCCAAGGATCAAGCCACAAGTTTGTAGAGTCCCCATTAGCAATATTTTTATTAATAAGACCTTAGCACAACTGTCTTGCTCTGAGTAAATTATTCCAAGTGTAGGAGGCAGTAGGGTCTATGTTGGCAGTCCAGAAGTTTGTGTTTTTGCAGTATTTGTTTTGGATCCATTTAGCCCATAATGTCTCACCATTAATCTATTCCACGGTAGTTTAGTAGCCACAGCTTTCGAAATGTCTTCAATTTTCCTTATACCAAACCCACCCTCATTTTTTGTTCTGCACACATCTTCCCATTTCATTTGATGGGCTTTAGATTTCCATAAAAAATTGGCACATAAGGAATTTATTCTTTGTGTTACTGTGAGAGGAAATTGTGTGAACTGAAGCCAAAACTGTAGAATAGGATAAATGACTGTTTTTATTAATTCTGCTCTTCCACTAATATTAAGCATTTTGCTGTGCCAATGATTAAATTTTTTGTGTATTTTGTCAATCAGCCAGCCAAAATCTCTTACTCTCAGTTTGTTATTTGATAGAGGAATACCCAAATAAATTATTGGCAGATTGCCAATATTATAATTAAGTATTTGAGCAATCTGTGTTTTGTTCGTGGGGCCTTTGCTGAGAAACAGAGTGGTTTTGTTGTTGTTTAATTCCAACCCTGTGATGTTATTCAGTTCTTGAAACACCTGCCTGATACAGTTTGCATTTTCAATAGTTGCTTTGGTTAAGACAAGAATGTCATCTGCATACATCAGATGTGTAATCAGGGGTTCAGTTTGGTATATGGGTTTGATATTACCTTTGATAAATTCCATATCCATTTTAATTGTCAGATATTCCATAGCGATGGCAAATAGATATGGTGATAGGGGGTTGCCCTGTCGTAATCCTCTAGTACTAGAGTTGAAACCATGTGGTGACCCTTCTATTAATATCGAGAAAGTGGGAGTAGAGATACATTCATATATTATTTCCACGAATGGGGGGGGGGGGGAATTCATAGCAATCAACATATGATGAATAAAAGCTTTGTTAATTTTGTCATACGCCTTGTTCAGGTCAATTTTCAGACATAAATTGTTAGAATTTTCCTGTTGAAACCTCTAATCATTTCATAAGCCAGAAGGGAGTTTTCTGTGATAACTCTACCTGGTATGAAGGCATTCTGGTTATAGGAGATAAGATCATTCATCAATAGCTTCATTCTGTTACATAGAAGGTTAGCAAGAATTTTATATGACACATTACATAAGGAGATTGGTCTAAACTCACTCATATCCACTGCATTTGGTTTTTTTGGGATTAAGCAGATAAATGTGTGATTAATTTCTCTAATAATTTTCCCAGAGTGGAGAACATTATTCATTGCATTCCATATATCATATTTGATTTGTTCCCAATGCAATTTTTAAAATTTGGAGTTCATTCCATCTGGACCAGGGGAACTATTGTCATTAATCTGGAAAATTGCAGTTTTAACTTCCTCCATAAGAAAGGGTTTACACAAATTTGTTTTAGCATTTTCTGATAATATTTTCTTGCAAATTATGTATGGAAATTGAACCAAGTTCGTAGGCGAAGAAAACAGGTCTGAGAAATAATTTATTACCGAAAGAGCTATGTTTTCTGATGTTGATGACCAAGAACCATTCTCATTGAGAATGAGATTGTTCCCCCTAGTTGGGTTAATCTTATTGATTTTCGAGAAAAAGAATTCTATGGGTTTATCTCCTCTAGTCAACCGGTTTATTTTCATTCTTTGCTCATTTTCTATCGCGATACTCCTCATTATATTATATATCTGGTCGTTTTTCATATCATATTCCTCGACAAGATGTTTATTTAGTGGGTCTAGTACTAAGCACTTATAAATATCATTGGATTCATTCTTTAGCCTGTCTAGAACAGAATGTATATTGTTTCTGTTTGAATTCCACAGTTTCAGATTTATCTTTGCTACTTTTAATTTACAGAGAAAGTTATAGAGGGGATTGCCTGTAAACTCCTGCTCAAAGGCATGTTGAATGCTGCTCCGATATCCTCTTTGGAGATGCCACGAATTATTATATTTGAAAGGTATTCTTCTTCTCTTCATGATTTGATTAGAGAGTTTAACCATAATAGGGGTATGGTCACTGATACAGTGATTACCAAAGTTTATTCCATAGTTTTTGATTTTTGCAGTCCACAGATAATTTACAAAAACTCGATCAACTTTACTATGTATAGAAAATTGAAATCCACCCCTCCATGTATAGAAAGTTCCTGAAAAATCTGGTTCAAGTAGATTTGATTTAGATATGCAATTCATAAATTCCTGGTTACCCACAACAGAGCATATACCATTATTCATTCTATCGGTAGGTGATAGAATGGCGTTAAAATCTCCTGCTATAATCCAAGGAAGGTTGACATTCACAAATAGAGCAATTATATAATTCCATAACTCCTTTCTTCTCAATTCCTCATTGTGTGCGTAGACAGAAGTACACATCACACTTAATCCACTAGAGTTATGTAGCATACCAGTAATGAATTGGTCATTAGTGTGAAGGATAATGTTAGACCACTGATTGGAATTCCAAATTGTGAGAATACGACTTTTCCGTCCTTCTAAAATGTTATGTGAGAACTTCCATTTAGGTTCAACCTTACTTATAAATTTATCAATATTGGCTGCTGTTAGTTTATTTTCAATAATACTAACAAAAGAAAACCTTCTGCTATTCAATATTCTACTAATTTCCAGTTGTTTGGCAGGGGCATTCATGCCCCTTATGTTCCAGAAGAGGAACTCCATCTATTGATGGTTGTCAGGGTTGCTACTGTTTTCTAGGGGAACAGCAATCCCCAGTGTCTTTGCTTTTTTTGAGCATTTGTTCTTACCTTTTAGCTGACTGACAATTGAGTGCCACGCAGGGTTATCTACAACGTCTGGATTGGAAGTAGCTTTGAATTCAAATGGTGTTTCATCTGTCCTAGTCTTGCGCGTGTTACTGGTTTTGGGGATGCGGGCAGAGGAGTTGCTTTGCTCTGTGGATTCGTGACTACTGTCCAGTACCGTATTGGTATTGCATCTTCCATTAGAGTCGTTGTTTGCCACATTTATGTCAGCGTTTGTATTATGTAGAGTTGATAGAGATTCTAAATTCATGTGTGTATCAGTTGGAACTGTAATAATATTCAAAGCTACAGAGTTTTGTTGTACTTTTTGGAATTCATCGGAGAGAGACTGAGAAGGTTCCATGATATTTGTGACTTGATTGTTGTTATCTGTTGAAATTGCAACTTGTGTAGACTCTTCTATCGTAGGTGAATCAGACGAGTTTTCTTCAATATTATGGTTATGATATTTGTTTGATTCATTTTCTTTAATGCTCCCATCTTTATCAATCACCATCTCAGAGTTATCCTCATTAAGTGTTACGTTGCTCGATTTAGGTTGCCATACTTTATTAAATTGGCAGTTCGTCTCAGCATGGCCAAAACTTGCGCAATTTGAACATAGCGATGGTTTCCATTCATAGTTCACTTCTTGCCAGACCATTTTATCATTTTCAGTAATTATGGGGATTTTATTCGGAAATTTAAACGAGTTATTTATCTCAATTAGCACTCTCGCATAAGCAATTTTGATAATACCTTCAGTAACTTTATCCAGTCTAATTGGAGTGCCGAGAACCGAGGCAATACGGCTAATTCCTTCTTCCGTCCAATAGTCAAGGGGAAGGTTGGGGAGTCGAATCCAAATCGGGATTGTGTGTAGGAGTTCCTTATTGAGTTGCATTCCGAGAGACCATCTTCTTATCATCATCAGTTTTTTATTATAGAAATACGAGCCTCCTTCTAGAATTTTGTCACAGTCTTTTTTGTTGTTGAATTTTATAACATAGAAACTATTTTCTTTTGAGTAGATTGAGAAATCGTCATCTGGTTTCCAGACTCTAAGAATATAGTCCTTAAAGTATGGATAATATGGTTTAGGGCCAACAACGTATACAACTATTGCATTATCCCATTGCTTTTTTGCTTTTATCACAACTTCTTTCGACATTTTGGCACAGTGAAAGTTGTTTATTTCACGAGGCTGATAAAATTTTAATGGGATGGAAACTGGAAGGTTATTGCCTTTAACCACTTCGTTCCATGCTCGACTGGATGTGGTCGTAAAGCTCCACTTATTTTGATCAGATTTGTATACATTTTGTGTGTATTGGACGTCATTTTTATATGCTGAGTTCAGAGAACTTTTGCTTGTATTCGTGATTGTGGGTTGCCGAGATTGGATTGAAGCTTTGTGGGGTGAGTTATAATTTTCCTTGACGCCAGTCTTTGGCTGATGCAAGCGATTTGGATCTCGTTTCCATTTTCGTCTTACTACCGTGGTGAAGCCGTCCTTGTCATTATGGGATTCATTTGCGCGTGGAAGCGGCTGGAAACCAGGTGGAGGGTCCATGGATGTGGACGGCAGATCTGGGGAGCGGCTGTTAGGAGGAGTCGTCGTCAGGGGTGAAGACATCGGAGGCACTGTGGATCAGAGGATCAAGCGGCGGATTAAAGGAGGAGGAGAATTGAAGATCGGCGGCTGAAACCCTAGTTTCAAGTTTTTCGAATTTTATATCAGTTTGCATAGATTCAAATTGAAGCTTTCATTTTCTTGTCCTTCATAACTATATTCTTTCAAGTTTTTAAGCCTCGAATATTGTTTAATGAGACGGTAACCAAGCTTCTTTTACCTTCAAATTTTGATTCTCATTTTGTGGTTGTACCATATTGGGATTTAGGGATTCTTGGATTCCTTTTTTTCCAACTATCCTCTGTTGTTATTGCAAGAAGACGACGACTCCTAGTGAACATTTCTTTTGACGCCATAGATAGCCCTTTTTCCATTTTGCACCAACTGAATTCCTTCTTCATCGATAATAAAGCCTCATTTTGAAGAATATCTGATATGAGAGCAATAGCATATATATAGAGGTCTATCTAAGATGTTTTTTTGGGAGTGGAAGGGAACTTTTCTTGAGAGGAGAGCACGGTTTCTACCATAGATAAAGGAGAAAACCTAAACTAATTTCAAATTATTTTGAAAATTAGAGATTTTTTCTATCTCTATTCCTTTTTTAAACAAATGTTAATACTTACTACATTGCAGTGCAAATTCATGAAGCAAGATGTAAAATACTTATGTAGGCTTAATGCTTACATATGTTGAGTCACACATCTTACTATGACCATTGATATAAGACTACAATGAATTAACATTAACAACATAATGATAAAAAAATGCATTTTAGTAAAATATAAAGACTCGGTACAAAATATTTTTGATAGAAAACATGAGGTGGTTTTATCACATAAGAAAATGATAATTATCAACCGTTAGGTTTAGTAAAATATAACTGTTGAAACTTTATTTTATGTATTTTGTAAATATCAATGCTTTTAAAAGCCGAGAACCCAAGAGGCCATGACATATCGGTTTCAAGTATAACATAGTATCTACTTTTCATATACGATTTATATTTTAATATTTGACCTAGATATAACGCTGAATTTTGTAAACTCATATTTGCAATTTGAATTGCTACTTTCGAATTAGATTTAACCAATTAAGACTTGATAAATAATGTAAAATAATTTAAGTATGTCCACATATGTTTATCTCTTATATAGTATTTTAAATCCAAGGACAATACTACAAACGTTTTTAGTGAAAAACCCATTTGGTTGTTAGCAACAAGAGTCTCTGTTAATGTTTACCAAAAGTTGTTATTCTAAAGTGAAATTATTTTCCTTAATTTTTTGGAAAGCAACACATTCGCATTTATGTTTACTGGAAAGTTTTTATAATACTCGCGTTTACAAAAAGAGAAAAAATATTGCGCCAATATTTTTCTTGTAAAGGGACCATGAATCAATAAGGAGCCCGTCATTTTAGAGACTTTATAGTTAACCGAGATTCATATTTTGTTATGTAAAATGATAGTTATTTAGCCATCTTGTATTATTTGGTTTTCACAATAATATGAAGTGATCAGTCAATCGTTTTAAAATACAAATATTTTTGCAATATATCCGCTTTTCGGCTCCATTTCGAATATCTAGAAATTTTGACAGTTTCACTTAGTTTCAAAATTCGAAAGTTTCGATTAAGTTTCGACTTTTGTTTTTATTACTTTGAAAACTTTATGGACATGTATCAATTTAGCCATATTTTCTTTTTGGATTTTTAAGAAGGGAAGTTGAATCTGGTGCAGGTTAAATAGACAACCATGTAACAAAAATTTGAATCATATATCTTCATATTTTAGTTATCCAAAATCGACTTAATTTGATTGTTAAATCTTTTTGATTGTGAAGTAGCAAGCAAAATCCTAATTCTTTAGCAGGCCTTAATCCAACAACAGGCTCAAAACCCAACGTCTCAAACAAAAAAACTCAATTTCCTATATTCGTGACTCTCTGTAGCCTAAAGCCATCGATCTCAAACAATTTTCTTAAACATCGGCCAATATAAAGTATTGTCCTGCTCCACAGAACGTAAAGAAAACCTAATTGGTTGTCGCCGCTTTCTCTCTTCCTTCATCAAATCTATTGCTGGATTATCTACTTTCTCAGGTAAATACGTTTTTTCTCTTTTTTTAATGCCATCTCCCGATACCCAATTTTTGGAGAAATTCTGATCCAATTAACGCTGAAACCAGACAGAATGACTACGATTTTGGTATGCGGGCGGAATTTTGGATCATGATTTCAATATCAACATGAACTGCATACGGAAATATAACCAAAGCCAGTTTGATTTTTTTCCGAAACCATTTTGTACGCGTTTAGCGGAGAGGGTTCAGAATTACTACCTATACCATCATCAATCATGCACATAAGAAACCTTGTGCATTCACTGTGTCTATGCCTATCCGCGAATACCGCCGCTGACTGTAGAATTTGTTATTTGTTAAATTAACGGGATAATAGAGTGATACCTGTTCACTTCTCTCCCTCTTAATGCAATGAAGTATATAAAATTTTGAACTGGAAAATGGTATCAACAGGCATTATTACCTACTCAATTGTCACTATGTGTAGCTTAAAGCCAGCCCCATTTATTTACTGTTAAAAAAAATAAAGAGAAAAAGAAACAAAAAGGAAAAACTAATTTTGATAATGACATATAGTGCTGGCATGACATATTAATTAGCATTGCGTAACAGGTAACTTCTATTGCCAGTGTAGATGCCCAAAAATCACGATCACGTTAATTTATTAGGTTTGTGGTACTAGGAATATTCATATATCAGCATCATTATTTTCTTTGGCTTAATATGGTTGATGACTATGACAATATCATCTTAAATAGGAACCAAGCTAAGTACTCCTAGTATAATATGTTAATGTATATAAAGTAAGAAGATGTTGAAAAATTTACGCAATTTATCAATCACCATTATGTAAATATATGTAATTACTTTAGCCTTGTAGGGGTTAATAATTTTGCATGGGCTACAATAAATAAAGATCATATTAGGGCCACTGAAAATGATGGATAGTTCAATGACAGATACTGTAACATCATCGTGGTACTAAAAACATCACAACACTGCAAGGGACAACACAAAAAAGCACACCTTCGTTTCTGTCTGAATTTTTTTTAATGCAAAGTGCATGTTGAACTAGTATATTTAAATAGCAAAAAAACATGCATAATGGCTATGCTATGCAGTTTACAATGATATGCAAAAGGTAATTGTTATATAGTAAATAGGGAAATTTATTGAGGAATATAGTTAAATTAAACAATGTATTTGCACTTTGATGATACACGTATAACAGATACAGCATGAATTACTTGTAATTATGGTCAACTAAGAGAATGCTGTAGTCTTTTGTTTTAAAAAACTAGAGAGGGTTTCATATCTTCTGTTTGCTTTTCAAAATAGTTTGTGTGGGCATTGAACATTGATCCATGGGAGCTGAAAAAGTTCTCCAAAACCCTACTTGTTTGATTGGATAACAGTGCAGCATCATATTCATTTTATACTTATATATGCTAAGTTTGTGTAACCGTGTACATTTGTGGAGTTGCTATGGATTTCAAGAACAAAATCTCATATCATATGTACAAATAATTTCCAGTGAATTAGGCACGTGTGTAATTTTTTTAGACACTTATATGCTTAAAAGAATAACCTTTATATGTCCATGTTGGCATTTAAGTTATAAGTTAATCTAGTTGTTCAAGCTCTTGATACATCCGTCTGTTAATTCCTAAAATTAATTCTAATCTAGTTCTATTTATCTTTTTGGGTAGGTTAAATTTGCTATTTCAATCTCTCAAATGAACAAGAAAGCCAGTGGAGAAGATCGAATCAGTGCTCTTCCTGATGACATAATCTGCAATATCCTTTCTAGTCTCTATGTGGAAGAATCAGCAAGGACATCCATTCTGTCTAAACGATGGCGCAATATGTGGCTCCGTTCTACAATCACCATTTCTGATGAATCCATTGTGAAGCAATCTTGCATGTATTGTCTCTCTAAAGAGGGATCCCCTTGCATGGATTATCTTAGTGAAGAGGAATCCGAATCCTCTCCCTGGATCGTAAATGCTTTGTCCCATATTATTTCCACCCACCTTGGACCCATTCATACATGCCATTTCATTCTACGCGATTGTTATAAATGGCTAAAACCGTAGTAAATCTCCTAAAAGCCCTAACCCTAAAAGGCATCCGGGATCTCCTAATCGACATCGGATGCTTCGACCTTCCTTGCTTTGTTTTAATATGCGATTCCCTTGTTAATGTCCGCTTGCGGTATGGTTCAATGCCTGCTCAATTACCAGCCCACAAGGATATCATTCCTAATTTAAGGAAGTTGTCTTTAATGTATTATAATATCGATAATGAATTTTTGGTTAACTTGCTTTCTTCAAGACCAATCATCGAGCTGGCAATTCACCCTTATTATTATGGCGTAAAAAATATTGTCATTGAATCTGAGAGCTTGCAGAAATTATATTTTGGTTGCTACGATAATTGTGATCTTACTATTAAAGATGTTCCAAATCTTGAGACATTCAAGTGCGATGACTTAGGGAGTTATTCCAGAGCGACGATTTTAAATACACCTAAGCTCAAGGTTCTGAGTGGTATTGACATGGAGACGTTGATGCTCCAATTAGGGAATTATCAGTTTGAAGTCGATTATATTTACAAGGACGTAAAGATAAGCGGTGAAATCACATACATGCCTTCCTGACGATCCTTGGATATTGCAATGATCCATTTTAATCGTTCTTATGAGCCAAAATCAATTCCACACTTTCTAATGTGTTTCCCCCACTTAGAAACTTTGAAGTCTGTATAAAAGATTACACTTCCTTTAGTGATGACGATGATGACGAATATTATGAGGTTAGCGATATAGATGGTGATATTCTTATTGATGATGATTATGGTGGTCATGTTCACCTGATGCTTGACATTAACTGTGTCAACCATCATTTAAAAAATGTAAGAGTAAGTAATTATCTTGGAAGACGGGCCCATTTGGATTTTGTCAAACTCATTGTAGCCAATGCTAAGGTTCTTGAAACAGTGACTATAGTTTATGGCGATGGTTTTGATGAACGAAGGATGAAATCTCAAGAACATTTCCTAATGCAGAATAAAGCTTCTAACATGTTACGGGTAGAATTTCTCAAGAGTAAGTAGAAATCGCATGGTTTTACTGTTTGTGATGTGAAAGAAAAAGAATGATCTGATGCATCTTAACTTAGTTTATCAGAATGAACTAAGTAACTATCCATGTTAGTGTTGTTATTGTGCATGTGCATGTTTTCTTTGTGAGCAACATACAAAAGACATATTTTGCATTTTCTATATTTTTTTCATTATCTGTTACGCACTTGATCAAGTGCGCACTGAATACATCTTGCAATTTTCTAAAGATAAATGATTCTTTGCATTGATTGGTGGCTATGGTCACTGCTAACTCCTTTTGTTTTACCGTGGATTCAGACCCTGAACTATGTATGTGTCTTCTTGAATTTTCACTCAAGTTGTTTGACTTGTAAATGTTGCATGAAAAACATGCATGTTTATATTAGTTATATATGTTCCATGTTATAATTTAAAGTACGATGTTAAAACAATAAAATAAAAAATCTGGGTTGCGGGTACATGGGCAGTCATCTCACTCTTAAACGTTCGTGACTTACTTGCACTTTACCTTCATCTATAGTTATCATACTGTTAATACTATGAGTCAACATTTCTTTTTATATTATGTGAAGACAGTTATCAAATCAATAAAGCTGGAAGGTCCGAGAGATTTTAAAATATTTTATTAGGTGTAAAGATAAAAATATTAGTCTATTTTTAGCTTATTTTTTGTCTCCTCTCCTTCTTTCGGACTATCAACCGATTACAAAAGGCAGTAAGAAGAGTGCATTCATTCCACAACAAATATTGATCAAATCTAAAGAAAAATGGAGCAAAATTAGGAAATTTTACCAATTTAGGCTTGTTTTAAAAACAAATAACAAAATTAGCCTAGTTTTAATAATAATACAGAAATAGACCATTTTTTTTTTGTTCTATGTAGTTGGCGAATTTTCAAAAATCGCCCAAAGGAAAACGCTATCCTACGTTGGCGTTTTTCTAAAAGTCGCAAATTATGAAATATGCATTTGCGATTTTTCAAAAATCGTCTATTGGCGACTTTTGAAAAATCGCCAACTAAATAGACCAGAAAAAAAAAGTGGTCTATTTCTGTAACTATTTTCAAAACTGGGCTATTTTTGTTATTTCTTTCTAAAACAAGCCTATAATTGTAAAATTTCCGCAAAACTAATGTTGTGTTTGTTTTCGGAGCATGTCCTTCTTACCAGCAATTTCAGAACTATATTGATAGAGTTTGTAAACATTATTCAACTTACAACTTACATTTATAGCCTAATGGTCTTTATGTAATATATTTTAATCCTACGGTAGACAACAACAAAATTCTCAGAATTAGACCATTTGTGTATAATGCAAGAACAGTATTGTCAAGGTGCTCGCATAGACGTTGTAAGGCCCTTGATGTCAGCTTGGGACTTTTGTGCTTGTTGAGGCGTTGCTCATGCTTGAGGCATCGTATACTACAACAAAATTTAACTTTCATAGCAATGGACGGTGGCTTATAATGTCGTGTTGATGCAAATTACCATAGTTGAGGCTTCTTAGGTAATAAAAATGTTCAAATGCTACTTCATTTTGGAAAGTGATAAAAAATTTCAGGTTCCCTTTCTATTATGTCTAAAGCAGTGTTTTCATGACTGGATCCAACCGCGGTCTAACTTGAAATAATCTGGACCGTTGGTCGCTTTGGTTCGGAACCAATCGATTTTTAGTTGTGCACGAACCATAAGTTGGACTTTCAAACACGTAGTCCAACCTTCCATTTAACCCTATTAAATCGTGGTTTTTTATCTCCTCTTGCTCTCTCACCATGTCATTTTCTCTCATTATCGTCATCTACATTGTTTTGAAAAAAGTAAATAAATTTATATTCCACAAATCATGATTGCACAAAATCTAAACAATGGTTGCTAATGAATGTGAATTATTGTTGAATTGTTAAGCTTTATGAATATTAAAAAATAGGATATATTGGTAGATAAAACCATAAATGAGATTTAATAGGCCTACAACCTTAAAATTAGCTATTTAGTATGAAAAAAGAAGGAAAATTTGGCATGCATCCTTATAATTATAAAAAATTATTCTTAGTTTCTTTCACTACCAAATTTGAAGATATAAAGGGCATTAAACTATGGCAGATTAAATGTTTAGCCTCTAATATTAACTTATTTGGGGCTGATTTCATATTAGCATGTACAAATAAATAACAAGGCCAGTAAAAAACCACCTTATAACATATTAAAGGAAAATTAAAATTAGCCCCTAATGATTTTTATTACCTCAAAAATAAATGCCTCTCGAACCGTTTAATTTTTTGTTTACATCTGGCGGTATTTTTTTCACATCTGGCATAAAATTCGAGATAACCCACCAGCCATCTTTTTTAATCATTTTTCTCATTCCCATCTACAAACATATTATCGCATCATCTTTAATAGAAGCATCAAACTACATGATTTCTCCACCAAGTTAAAGAAGACGGCTCTTGCTGTAATTCAATTAAGAATCTCCAATCAAATCTTAAATGGTAGGTATTCATGTGATTAAATTTGATATTGTTATTACTAACTAAATCCTAATTCCAAGTTGATTGTTGTAAGAAATTCAATCAGACTACATGCAAGTCTTCATCTTTACCTTTTTAACTTGTGTTATTTTCTGTCATACTTATATTTTCTTCTTATCTATACATGCTAAAAAATTACATATACTAAATAATGATGCAATTTTTACAATTCAAATGCCATATCTGTTTCTCCCTTCACTGCTAACTTTTTATTTCAATTATTGTCATTGGTATGCCCTTATTGTAATGTTTGTAAATGAAATTCAGCAAAAAACTAGTTGCACATGAGTTGTATGTATAAATGCCTAAGGAAGTGTATAACATTGTTTTAAAATCCTAAATTTGTTCTAGCATCTACACACAATTTGAAGAAACCTCTTAATCAAATTTATTGCATTTAATAATTTGTTAATATATTGAATGAACTGCATATTTGAACCTTGTTGGGAAGTAGATGTATATTTGAATAGAATATTTTCTACTTATTATGTGTGTATTTTTCTTGAATTGCATTATATGTATGTATATTATTAGTTATTTTTAGTCGATATAATCTGGTAAATTTAACTAGTTATATGAAATGCAGCTTTAACAAACAAAAACTGTTTTCAGTCGAGAAGAAATTTAAGATAAGAAAATCATATCAATAAGATAATGTTTTACTTCCAAAAATCTAGGTTCTGAGAAACAACTATGGGTTTGTTAAAAAGATTTCTTTGCGAGGAAGTCTTTCCCTTACATAGGTATGTACGTGGCAATGTGCTTTATTAGTTCAAAATCTTTTTTTGTCTACTGCCTGTTCTTTTCCTTTTTTTCATTAAATTCCTTATGTATATAAATAACATGTCATTTATCTGATATGCGAAGCTGTTTACGTTATAAAACAGTATAGAATATTTCAATGGTAGAGATAGGCAGTGAAATTTTACCGTCAAAAGCCGTGTGCACGCGGTATGCAGCTAAATGCAATTCTAGTATGAAAATAGGACAAAATTAAGTTATGCATTTGCAAGTGTATATATAATAGCATAGATGTGTTGCATAAAAAAATGTTTACTTCAAAATTGTTGTATACAAATACAAATCTATAGAAAGAATCATTTTATCATTGTTATGAAATGTAACTCTGACTAAACTGAGAGTTTCAAGATTATTATAAAATGTTTTGTTTCAAGTTTTTTAATTTTTTAGCAAAGATACTAGAAATTAACCGTACCATTAAATATAACATAACTAAGATTCAAACAAATAAGGGGCATCTGTCTAGAACTACATAAAGGGATAGTGGATGAAAAGTTGCCATTTGTTTATATATTTATATAATAATTTCGTATAATACCCATGCACCATGAACTATTGATTATATATCCTTATCAATGCATATATTTCTATGTGTGTGCATCAATAACTTTATTTCCATATAACACTTAATTCTTTTATCCATTGACTCCATATGACCTTAAATATTGGATATACGCTCTTATGACATCACAGTTGAAGGGTTTCAAAACTTGTACAATTAAACCAAATACAATAATAATACAAAGTGTATGGAAACATCAAGCCGCCTGCTACTATTAACACCATCCACAACCTCTTTTGGAAGAAGAAATGGAGCAACTTCTGTAATATGGCAACTCAATGTTATTTATCTATGCATATGATCTAATGGTCAGCGTATTAGCTATCAAGTGTCAAAAATGATTCTTCTCTTTCAATCTCCACATCCAAATAAGAATAATCAAATTTATCTCCTTTAGCAAAATCCATATTAAGTAAGAAGCCAATCCCACTGACTACCTGTTCTAAAAGATCTGGCTTCCAACATATATCTGGTAGGTCAAAAAGTCGAATCCAAGTTTTAACTGAGAGATTTCTTTCTATTTTCCCTTTATGCAGACTCCAAAGCCAAAACCTGACCACCTTGTTGAAAAGTTTCAAAACGTTTCTCATCGCAGCATCCATGGCAAGACTGAAGCTTGGAAAAAGAACCTTAAATTCCCGATTATACTTCTTAACGTCCCAATTATGATTACCAAAGTGAAAAGTAAGAAGGTCAACAATATCTTGAATAGTGAATTTTCTTTGAATAATTGTGATAATTACCTATCTTCTACATTTCTTATAGGCATTAGGAAAGCCATTAGAGTTGTCGAGAGTAATTCCAAATGTTTTGTTGACATCCACCCTATTTACCAAATCAATTGAATCTGACTTCCTTCTAGAAATTTCCTCTGGTTGCTTCGAAGACGCGTTGTCTCTAAAAACAACCCCTTTCCTTCTATCTTCTTGAAATCTTATTCGATTAGGACAGTTCGAAGATCGATGCCCAGATCTATTACAATAGAAGCACATAGGACCGTTGCGACAGTTTCTCGCTCTATGGTTAGCCATTCCGCAAATAAAGCAAAGGTTTTGAGATTCGATGTTCGAAATTTTTTTGTGGATTGGAATAAAAGTGGATTTATGCTTAGGGCGAACAGAAATAAAATTATTAGATCTAACCGCATCGGCATAGGAACCTGATGTTACAGAAGAAGAATGGTTTTGAGATACACGTGTTTGAGAAAGGAGGTACTCAGATGAAAAGAAAGAATTATTATAAAAAGATGGGAGAGAGAATTGAATACTTTCCTCCATTTTCTTGAAACTTCCCATAATTCTCCATTTTCTTAAAACTCCAAATATTATTTATGTTGAATCGAAAGTGTTTATTTAATTTTTTGACTTTATTAATTATGGGCGGAGTGGATAATTATCCGATATACGTCCGTACCGGCAGATATAGATATCTGAAAATGATTTCAGATGCGGATGTGGATGCGGATATGACATTATCCGAATGTGAAAGCATCCGTTGACAGGCCTATTCCCACTTACGGAGCTACAGTGTAATGTTAGACGATAAGTCTATATGCAACGATTCTTGACGCTTAACAGTTGAGTTGCCAAAGCGTTTGCCCATTCTTTATATTGCATTAACAATGCATTTTTCAATATTATTTTAAACCTGGTGTAACTGTTTTACCAGGCTTGATTAGCACTGGAAACTACAAGAATATAAGTGAAAAAATTAGCACTGGAGACCTTATTGTTGGTATTGTAAGTTCAAAATATGATTTTATATTTAGTCTATTGCAGCTGTATAACTTAGTCTTTCTCATTAACAACATATTATTTCAGGAACTTTCATCTCAAAGTTTGATTAATTGTTACTCATGTCCTTTAGATAATACTGGAATCGAGGCTGCAAGAATATGATATGTATTAGTAAGAGACCTCGGTTACTTGAATATTTTTTAGGTTTAGCTTGTTAGAATTGAATTGAATAATAGTTGTGTGATTGATATGATTTACTCGACATATTTTGTTGTTGGCATTGCTTGAATGGACCACAAAACATCATGTATTTGCTTAAGGTTTGACATATTTGTTGGAATAGGAATGATTTTTGGTTTAGTTTTGATGGCTGTTATAATGGTATTATTTGCACATTATACTACATTTCTCAAAACTTTAATGAATGCACCTATATAAATACGCTACATTTCTTTGTTAATGGCATATTCAACAAGGTACTAATTTTTAATTTTTGTTTTGATAGCTGTTAGAATTGTAATATTTGCATATAACGGTCATTGTTCAATTTTCTAGTTTATGTTTGTTATTAAGCTTTTTTATTAATGATATATGTAATAGAGGCACTTGGAAAGGCCTTGATTAGTTTAAAAGTTTTAAGGGCTCATTTAGTTGTTTCTAATAAGATTTATATTAGGTTTGTATATGTATTACATTAGGGGAAAATTAAGCAACAAATTCGTCTCTATATATTATTAGGGGCTTGATTTTTAGAGGCAATTGTTCATTTGCCTCTCGTAATTACAAGGGCAAAAGTAAATGGATTTTGGTCCCTAATTACAGCATTAAAGACTTCTTTAAATGCCTCTATTATTCTCTTTTTTGGTAGTGTTTTAATTTTCTTTTATAAATTACACCCCTATTTAAAAAAAAAAGATGAAATTCAAAAGGGTATTTAGATAATCTTACCAACTCTAGCTTGTGCTCTTAGGATATATATGTCTGTGGCTCATAATAGTCACAATACAAGACGTAGCGGCCACTTTTAAATTTGAAAATGTGAGAAGTAAATTTTTCTTCAAAAAAGAGATGTAGAAAACAGTTTTTAAAAGAAAGGGATGTAAAATAGATAAGTTTAGAAAAAGAAACCGTGTTCCTAATTCGCAAAAAAGAAACTCGCAACATGATTATTATCGCATTAAAATCATTCCCTGCAAATCTAAAGGCAACACTATAAAAATCACTAAAACTAATTGGATTAGTAAGTTAGTTTAGGTGACAAGCAAAATTAAAACATAAATTTGGTAAGCAAATAAAATAATATTATGCAGCATGTAGAGAATTTTTATTTGAATAAAAGACGGTCTATTATGATTCTCCAGTGTAGCAACAAAAAAGGAACGGGGTAAAAAAAGAGGCTTAAATATCTTAAAGGGTGTTTGAAGATCTTATTTTGGGGAAAAAATAGGCTACCTGAAGTTTGAGGCAAAATGTTTACATATTTTGGAAAACCCGCTTAGAGAATCTCTAGTAGCTTGAATCTTGGCAAAAATGGAGGAAACTTCCTTTTTCTTTTTGGCTTCCTCACATTCCAACAGCGTGGATTTAGGTGTGAGGAAAAAGGAAAACTAAAAGTTTCTTCCATTTTATTTTTTAAATGTGAGGTTTAAATGGCTTTCTGAAAATCATTTGTCCTAAACAGTTTTCAGAAAACCGTTTAAGAAGAAAGTAGGGTTTCTGAAGCCCATTTATCTTTATAAACGGTGTTCATAACAACATTTATTGATTTTTTATTCTTTTAAATGGGAATGATTTCTCTCACTTGCTACTGGAGTAGTGGGAGTATAGAGTTAGGGGTATACCCTAGGGGCAATTGTGTAATTTGTTACGTATATTTAACTCGTTGACGAATCTTGTTCGAAATAAAAGGTATTTTTTTTCCTATTATATACTTGATATAATGTGATTATATTAATTAATTAACTTAATTAAAACTGTATTTAATAGAAAAATCCATAAATTGTATATTTTGTGATAGTAGTTATAAAGTATTGTAACCGTGAGTAATTTATCACAACGAAACAAATATACCATTTTAAATGTTCCTAATCAAGATGCATTGAGACTGGATATCGATGTATCCATTAAGACTGAAGTACGTAATAGTCTCCAAATATTGGGTAGTGTATTACTCATGACTGCTAGGGGCACCTAGGGGTTACGTACTAATAGTTATTGGATAACTATGGAACGACTCACTCGATAGTTTTATGTTGATCAATATTACTAAGGTCAAAAAAATATATCGATGTGACTGATTTACACAGTTCTCTCGACTTGAGAATACTGAGATCTTCAATATGAAATCTCTGCTTTAATTATAGCCAAATCATGGCATTGTGTCCATCAAGTGACTATAATTGGGTCGAGTGGAAGTATTGGAAGTGAAACACTATTCAAGAAGGGATTCATCTCCTCAGTTATATGCAGTTAATATCACAGTCAACTCAAGTCAACTCAAAGCCAAAGTCTTTGGCCAGAGCATTTTGATTAATAATAATTATTATTATTGAAACAAAGACTTTATATTTGGACTACAAAGTTGAATATGGATGAGGTTGGAATTTTGTCCATTATCAAATTATCAAATTCCATATATCCAAAGTGATATAGTTTTGATGAAGAAAATTGGTGTAAATAAATGTCACAACCGGGTAACGCTTATCAAACTAAAATTGGATTTTTACCAAAAATGAGTAAGTGGTAAATTTGGCCATAATGTCATACCACCTACTAAGTAACATGTGAACATTAATATTAGAATAGTTCGATGTTAATCGCTGACCAAATTACACCAAAGAGTTATACAGCCGAAATGATGAATTCCCTTAAGACAGAACGATTTAATTAGTTTATAATTGTTATAAATTAATTAATATTTATGAAATATTAATTATAAAATTTGAATATGATTTGAGAAATAAATAATGTTATATATATTTATAACAGTTATAAATATATCGATCGATATATAATATCGACAAGCGATTAAATTAGATTTAATTGCATAGTATTTTGGTTTGGGCTTAGATGGGTTTAAGGCCCATCATTAGGGCTGCAAAATTTTGATTTTGGGAAGGTCTAGGGGTGGCTAAAACATAGGGAATTGGCTTAGATAATGTGTTAAGATCAAGTGAGAATGGGTAAAAAGGTTTTCTTCGTTTCTATCTAATACAACCATATATATGTATGTATGTATGTATGTATGTATGTATGTATGTATGTATGTATGTATGTATGTATGTATGTATGTGTATGTATGTATGTATGTATCTCTAAAAATAATTATGAACTTTTTTTGGCCGCCATTACCTTCTACATTGATGATTAAAACATAGCTCTTCAATCCAATTCAAAATTCTCAAATATACTTCAAATTAAAATAACACTATTCGATAGTTAGAGGACGGTGATTCTGGACTTGCAATTTGACGAATCAAGAACAGTAAAAGGAACGAAGTCATTGTTTCAACATGAATTCAAAGGCATCATTAAATTGGTAATTTTAATTCATATTATAATATATTCTATGATCCTATAATAAGCAATTTTATATCTTTTTAAATATATTACCACTATATGTTTAGTTAGGTGAGATTTTATAAGTAGACGTGGTTGCCACAAATCAGTTTGGTTATATGCATAATTTTTTTATTATACTATTTGATTTATGTATAGAAAAATGTTTTTTACTGTACAGAAATAATTTTTGTCATTAATACTTGTTATGTATATATTTATTACTAAATTCATATATATGTATATATATTAATGTATATTTCTCTCTCATAATAGCATATATGAATATATAATATATATGATTTAAAAAAATTAGTACACTTATTTATATATAATATGAATTTGAAAATTTGAAAATTAATTACCATACATATATTCATATTTTTAAATTAATATTTATTGAATTTTTGAATTGTTTATTATATATAAAATAATTATTACATTATAAATTCAATTTTATACTTTTTAAAAATACTATATCATTTTAGAAACATATAGAAAAAATTTAGAAATTTTTCAATAAATTATTTTATTTATAATAATTAATATTATTTTGGAAAAACTATTTATGATTTATTAAAAATAATAATTTAGTAGAAAAATTCATCAAAAATTTTCAAAACCTTTCATTCATGATCCTAGAATTTTTAAAATTTTAAAATTTGAATTTTTAGTAATATATTATTTTATATTAAATAATTATTCTCGAAATCAATGTATTTGTTTTGAAAATAATATTTCAACTTTGAAAAATCTTCAAATTTTTCCTAAGCTCTATTTTTTGATCCTATATTTTCAAAAAAAATTAAATTTTAATTTTCAACAATAGATTATTTTATGTTAATTATTTATGGACGAAAACATTATTTTATTCATAATATATACAAATTAAAATGCTAAAATTATTATGTTTAAAAAACTAAGTTAATTTTAAATTATAAATAATTTTTAATACTTTTTATCTCTCTTTCTATACATATATATTTATCTATATATAAATGTTTTATGCTAATATATTATATATAATATATTTATACATACATATGTGTGTGTGCCTATATATATGTATATGTATATGTATATGTGTATATATATATATATATATATATATATTGTAATGCATATACATGCACATATTCGGACAATATACATGACAAACAAAATGAGCTAATATGTCTGTTGCGAAGTAAATCTCAACATCTACATATGAGCATATTATATCTTTTATGGATTATTATGTTACACATGCACTCACACATATATGTATATGATACATTTATGTATAAACTAAATCAAATAAAATTAATTTCATATCATAATATATTTGAATTAAATAAAATAAATGATTTTAGTTAGATGAAATTTAGTAATGTTCTAATTTAGTTAGACTTTATAGGCCCAATAAAAGATCCAATAGAGTAAAGTTTTTGAAATTCACTCATAACTTCCGCTGCGAGCTAGTTTAGTTCCAACAATGGTATCAGAGCCCAATAGCCTATGCGGTCTATATTAGTCATATTAGGGCTAACTAATTAAGCTTGCCTATTTAGTACGGTGTCTAGAAAGGTAATGTCTAGGATTGGAATTGGGTAATCAAATACCCTGTCCTACCTGGTTACCGGCCCGACTCGAAAGGTGAAGTGAGCCCAAAGATTGCTCCTAATAGAATAGACCCAACTTAATTTGGGCGTTGGGCTAGTTTTCAAAACCATTTTGAAAATTAGTGTTAAAGATTTTAAATTTAATAGTTAAATTTAAAATAAAACATGTTTATTATAAAAATTATAATACTACATAAGTTTTCAAAATGTTTAAAAGGATAATGATATTTTCAAAATGTTTGAAAATATTTATATAATAATTTTAAAATTTAAATTTATTAATAATATTAATAAAATAAATTAATTAAATATGTTAATTAGTTAATGTATATATGCATGTATTATGTATATGTTGATATATGTTATGTTATTTTAAAATGTTTAAGATAACACAAGTATACATGTATGTATATAAGATAAATTTTGAAATTAATAAGTTTTAATAAAAATTGTTTAATTGAATAAATAAATTAAAGGTTAATTAATTAAATAAAATACACATATATATGATGTATGTGTGTTACACTATAAAGGTTATAATGTACACTATAAATGTTATAGTAGATATGTCCAATATAAAAGTTATATTGGAATACTAATTAAAGTTAATTAAAGAGTTGATTGATTAAAACTAATTAGATAAGATTTAATTAATGATACATTATACGTAAGACTATCATATAAGTAATATGAAATATAAAAGTTATATAACAATAAAACTTATATGATATGTGTACAAACTAAATGTGGAACATTAAAGTAACCCAAATAGACTTGAAAAATAAATGCATCTGTAAATGTACATATACCAAGATTTCCGATGTGTCTGACACTTGAATCGCTGGGTATTTCATAAGAAATATATTATTCTATAAGTCGATATCACTCAATATATATATTGAAGATTATGAATCTTCACTATATTATTGTCCTCTATCATATATATATATATATATATATATATATATTAATAAATTACTTCCATACTCTTTGGTTGTTGAGCAAACTCAAGCTAGGGATGTCATGCATAGTATTATTAATATATTGAATAAATGAGGTAAGATAACTATATGTATTTGTTGAGCAAACTCAATGTACATATACCACACTTAGGCCATCACGATATGGTAGGTATGAGTGAATAATCTCTTTCGATTTGTTAAGCAAACTTAAGGTCGATATGAGATTAGAACAAGGAAAAAATAGGTTAGGAGTTGTATGTGATACAACCGATAAGGAGTTACCCATCGTTTGTAGGGCTATGATGTGTTTAGCAAACTCAAGGTCAGAATACCAAAACAAATTAGTCCTAACACCCACTAGTGAAGTTGTAAGACTTCTATGTTTCATCTTCGGGTTTGGAGAAACATAAAAGAATACTGGGGGCCTTATTAAAAAAATGAAATGGTAACATTTAACCTTTCTAATATATGTTATATAATGTTATAATTATCTACAGTGATAAATTTATGCATTAAATATGATTGGTAAAACGTTTGTCAATTAACATATATAAACAAACTGAATTGAAAGTTGCCAAATAGAAATATAATATATACTTACTAATAATTCTAATTGCATGTTATATCATGTTTCTATACCCATGCAAGCGTCTAATTTCAACTACTTAATACATTCGTAAGTTGGTCACTTGTATACTTATTTGGTTTAGACCGTGTATTGTATTTTATGAGTGTTCGAACTCTAAATGCAATTCAAGACTATGGATATTTGATCTATGTACTTTCACATATAAATGTTATATGGTGAACAGTCATAGTTTTTGTGGTACAATAGTTTGATGAAGTTAGTTCATTCAAAGTAAGCCAATAAACAATATTTTAAGATCATGTATTCAACTTAAATGATTTTAAAAGGATCATATTGTGTTAATATAACACAAGACCGTAAACTATGAGATACATCTAAGAACTCGATCATTAAAATGTCATCTTGATCGGTTTACATAAAGTGCAACATATTTGATGTCTTAATTGTCAAGAATAATCAAATGCGCTTTTGTAAAAAGTTTGTTATGATATTGTAGTAGGGTTTTCTTTTGAATAGTTTAACCGTTTGAAAGAAAAATGAACGTATAAGAATAGATGTAATTTAAGGTAAAGTTGGAATGAAGAGAACGAATAGTCACTTCTGCTTCATAGAGAAACATTGGAAACAAGAATTGTAATAATAATTAATACTTAATATTGGAATATGAAATATGTTTTTTATTTCAAAATGTATTTTCATATAGAAAATTATTTTCTATAACATTTATTTCTTTGAGTTCAAGATATTTGATCAAAGAACTCTCCAAAGTAACTAGTTGCAACATATGAAATAAATAAACAATATTAACAATATTAAGTGAATGATGGACCTCTAAATTTAGCACGCTATTATAGTAATGGCGGAAATAGTGGGAGCATGCCATATAGCACCTAATGATTGCATAAAATTACGAAAATTGTTTTCGTAAAATATACCGAACATTATTTATGAAATAATTTTTATTTTTTGTATTGACTGAAAAACAGATATAACTATATTCAGTATGAGTATTATGAATATTCAATATGAAATAGAACTATATTATGGAATTTGTTTTCATAGTAAAGTTGATGCAACAAACATATACATGTGTCTGATATTATTTACAGTTGTTTTGGAATTATAGACTTAAGCCATAGTTTTGAGAAATAATTTTACTATATGATTATGAATCATATGATACAAGTTAATTATATCTCAAACAATTAATGGCTATGCACCCATTTAGTGGGAGCATTATAAGAGTTGATGAAGTCTTTGAATTAATACGTATTGATGTATGCAATCACATGTCTATTAATACCAAAAGGGTTCCACATACTTTGTTATATTCATCGATGATTTATTACCAACGTTGGCATGTATATTAGATACACAAGTAGTAAGTTTATGATAAAATCATAGAATATAAAAGAAAAGCAAATAAAATAACAAGCAATAGAATAAAATGATTAGATTTGGTCGAATAAGTGAGTATATTGGAAAGAGTTCTAAATGTACCTAAAAATATATATATTCAATCTCATAAGACACTCATCCATGTGATGCATAATGATGCATCGATAAGGAGATGCCAGACATTGTTGGACAATTTACGATTAATTGTGAGTGAAGTTGAGTTAGTTTCTTTCTACAAGGTCATGCATGTACTTAAGAAAAGTACACAAGGTTGATTTTATTTCATCTAAACAACAATTTACATAATCATATAAGAAAAGAGTTTGTAAGAAATCCCAACATATCCTAGGCCAAGGAGTTGGCAGGTTGTGCGAGTCGAAAGATTGCACATAATAGTAGTTCATGAAGGATCTTATATGAATCTCCAAAAAAAATTTGGAAATGTCTGTCATCAAATGACATGTTTATGTTTTAAACATAATTTTTGTAAACTAAAATCAGTTTTATAAATAAAAAGGTTTATAAAGCGTTTATAAATCCCTATTTTATTTGCACTAAGAAACAATTGTTCTTTCAAGATATATCAACTTCATTGTGAAGGAATTTCTTTGAGAAATTTTTGGTAGTTAAATGGAATTGGATCCGATCCAAAGATAGAACTGATTATATGAGATGAAATGAAATTAACTAACCTACATGAACACATAGCACTAGAATTTCTATAAGTATTCTTGTACATCAAAGAGAAACTTTGAGTTTCTTATTAATGTCGAAAATATACATTACCCTCGGTTGTTTAATTAAACCATTAAGATTGTTAACTCTATATGGTATGGTGAGCAAATCGGAAAGAATTCCAAGTATGCTATCAAAATATGATTTTGGTGGTCGTAACCAAAAAGATGTGATCCATTGGCCGAGATTGTGTCTTTATTGGAAAAACTAATGCGGTTGGAATTTTAAATAGCAATGCTGATAAGAATAATATCGTAAATTTCAATTGTTGAAAATAGCATAACAGATTCGTTATTCAACATGCTGAATTTTGATTCAGATTTACTCACAAAATTATTGCTCGATAAGACTTAGTGTTTGGTACTTATGTATTGAAATAGAAAATTATAAATAATGATTTAGCGTAAGTCATTTACACATATTAACCAAAAATGCCTCGAAGTCAGTGGGAGCGATATTGAGTTTGTGAGTCTTTGGATATGATCCAAGAAATGATATGAATGTATCATTTTATAAGCATCAAGATTGAATAAGTATTTTGATAGAAATATCAAATAGTTTGATTTTCAATAAAAGTGCAGAGGAAGCATGTGTTCATAAGAAAGAATGTTAAAAGGTACATTGATATTTCTAAACTATAAGTAAACAACACGTTGTTGATTTTAACAATATGCTTGTATTAAAATCAACTTTAGTTGTTTTAATACTCAATTTTGGATTGTAAATGAGTCTTTTATGGTGAGTATAAAAGATATAGGAATTGTCCCAAAACGATATACAAGAGCACCCTATTAAAAAAAGAACATGTAAGTTGGATTCCTTATGCATTAGCAATAGGAATTATCATACAAATAATGTTGTGTATGATATTGTGTTTTGTTTATGTATTTGATGCATGGAGAAAATATAAAATTGAAATTGATATCACTAAATGGTTTTTGATGTGTTCTCGCGTAGTTATGAAATAGTAGAGAATTGTTTATAGAAACCACGAACTCTTTATGATGGAACGTTTGGACACAAACTTTTATAAGTGATATTGAGTATAACATGTCAATGATAAAATTCAAGTTTAAATATTTAATTTGAAAATGTTTCAAAATAAAAGTGATTGTGGTCGATTCACGAAGTGTTAAGAACATTAACTTCAATAGCGTTACAATAAACCAATGAATATAGATATAAATGCACAAATTTATAATTGAGTCAAAGGTGATTCCAAATGTTGAGAATCCCATAATATTGTTATAAGATAACAATGTCATGAAATTGGTCATGATAGAATTTAAAGCTCACTAGAAATCGAAAGACATACTTTGAATCGTTCCATATGGTAAAGGCAGAGTATCAGTGTCAGGGAGAGTTAATCGACAAAGTAAATAATTAAAACATAATAGCATACCCATTCACTAAGGGACTGACCAAACTAGTTTTGAGAAAACTGAATGGACAAGTTGGAATTATATGCCATAATTGACCCCAAGTGCAAATGAGAGATTGATAGAGTTAGGGGTATGCCCAAGAGACAATTATGTAATTTGTTACATATATCTAACTCGTTGACCAATCTTGTTCGAAATAAAAGGTATTTTCTTCCTATTATATACTTGATATAATGTGATTATATTAATTAGTTAACTTAATTAAAAGTATATTTAATAGAAAAATCCATAAATGGTATATTTTATGATAGTAGTTACAAAGTGTTGTAAACGTTAGTAATTTATCACAACGAAACAAATATACCATTTTAAATGTTCCTAGTAAAGATGCATCGAGACTGGATATCGATGTATCCGTTGAGACTAGAGTACGTAACGCTCTCCAATTGTTGGGCAGTGTATTACTCATGACTGCTGGGGGCACCTAGGGGTTACGTGCTAATAGCTATTAGATAACTATGGAACGAATCACTCGATAGTTTTCTATTGGTTAATATAACTAAGGTCAAACAGAAAATATCGATGTGACTGATTTACACAGTTCTCTCGATTTGAGAATACCAAGATCTTCAATATGAAAACTCCGCTTTGATTGTAGCCAAATTATGGCATGGAGTCCATCGAGTGACTATAGTTGGGTTGAGCGGAAGTATTGGAAGTGAAGCACTATTCAAGAGGGGATTCGTCTCCTCAGTTATATGAGGTTAGTATCACAGTCAACTCAAGTCAACTCAAAGTCAAAGTCTCTGGCCAGAGCATTTCGGTTAATAATAATTGTTATTATTGAATCAAGGACTTTGTATTTGGACTATAAAGTTGAATGTGGATGAGGTTGGAATTTTGACTATTACCAAATTCCATATGTCCAAATTGATATTGTTTTGATGAAGAGAATTGGTGTAAACAAATGTCACAACCGGGTAATGCTTATTAAACTAAAATTGGATTTTTATCGAAAATGACTAAGGGATAAATTTGGTCATAATGTCACACCACCTGCTAAGTGACGTGTGAACATTAACATTAGAATAGTTCGATGTTAATCGCTGACCAAATTTACACCCAAGAGTTACACAGCCGAAATGATGAATTCCCTTAAGACCGAACGATTTAATTAGTTTATAATTGTTATAAATTAATTAAATTAATTAATATTTATGAAATATTAATTATAAAATTTTAATATGATTTGATAAATAAATAATGTTATATATATTTATAACAGTTATAAAATATCGATCGATATACAATATCGATACGCGATTAAATTAGATCTAATTGCATAGTATTTTGGCTTCGGCTTAGATGGTTTAAAGCCCATCATTAGGACTGCAGAATTTCAATTTTGGGAAGATTTAGGGGTGGCTAAAACATAAGGAATTGGCTTGGAGATAATGAGTTGAGATCAAGTGAGAATGGGTAAAAAGGTTTTCCTCATTTCTCTCTAACACAACCCTGTATGTATGTGTGTGTATATATATATATATATATATATATATATATATATATATATATATATGTAGTGTGTGTGTGTGTGTATCTTTATAAATAATTGTGAACTTTTTTGGCCGCTATTACCTTTTACATTGCTGGTTAAAACATAAATCTATCAATCCACTTCAAAATTCTCAAATATGTTTCAAATTAAAATAATACTATTCGTTAGTTAAATGTCGGTGATTACGAACTTGCAGTCTCACGAATCAAGAACAGCAAAAGGAAGCGAAGTCATTGCTTCAACATGGATTCAAAGACATCATTAAATTGGTAATTTTAATTCATATTACAGTAATTAAATTATATTCTATGATCCTATAATGAGCAATTTCATATTTGTTTAAATATATTGCTACTATATGTTTAGTTATGTGAGATTTTGTAAGTAGATATGGCTGTCACAAATCAGTTTGGTTATGTGCATAATTTGTTTATTATACTATTTGATTTATGTATTGATAAATGTTGTTTACTGTAAAAAATCAATTTTTGTCATTAATACTTATTTTATATATATTTACTAATAAATTCATATATATAATATATTAATATATATTTCTCTCTCATAATAGCATATATGCATATATAAGATATATATATATGATTTAACAATTTTAGCACACTTATTTATATATATAATATGAATTTAAAAATTCAAAAATTAATTATCATACATATATTAATATTTTTAAATTAACATTTATTGAATTTTTGATTGTTTATTAGATATAAAATAATTATTACATTAACAATTCAATTATATATTTTTGAAAATATTGTATTATTTTAGAAACATATATAAAAAATTTAGGAATTTTTTTAATAAAGTTTACTATATATAATAATTAATATTATTTCGAAAAAACTATTTATGATTTATTAAAAATTATAATTTAATTAAAAAATTCTTCAAAAATTTTCGTAACCTTTCATTCGTGACCCTAGAATATTTGAAATCTTAAAATTTTAATTTTTAATGATATATTATTTTATATTAAATAATTATTGCCAAGATCAATGTATTTTATTTTAAAATAATATTTCAACTTTGAAAAATCTCTAGATTTTTCCTAAGCTCTATTTTATGATCCTAATTTTTTTTAAATTGTATAGTTTGAATGTTCATCAATAGATTATTTTATGTTAACTATTTATGGATGAAACGTTATTTTATTCATAATATATACAAATTAAAATACTAAATTTTTTTATTTGTAAAGCTAAGTTAATTTGGAATTATAAATAATTTTTAATAATCGTTCTCTCTCTTTCTCTATATATATTTATCTATATATAAATGTTTTATGTTCATATACTATACGTAATATATTTATACATACATACATACATGTGTGTGTATTGTAACACATATTTGGACAACATACATGACATACAAAATGAGCCAATATGTCTGCTGCGATGTAAATCCCAACATCTACATATGGGCATATCATACCTTTCACGGATTATTATGTTATACATGCACTCACACACACACATATATATGAATATGATACATTTATGTATAAACTAAATCAAATAAAATTAATTTCATATCTTAATATATTTGAATTTAAATAAAATAAATGATTTTATTTAAATGAAATTTAGAAATGTTCTAATTCAGTTAGACTTCATAGGCCCAATAAAAGATCCAATAGGGTATAAATTTTGAAATTCACCCATAACTTCAGCCGTGGGCTAGTCCACTTCCAACACAACCCACGTTTATTTTCTTCTCTCTCCTCTCAAAAATTGACACCTGCATGGAGATGCTCTTATAGTAACAAAGTTTGAAATTTTAGTTTTTACAAACATGGCTCATAAGTTCATGTACACAAAGTTAGCTTAACCCATACAACAATAATTAGATAGTCCATATACTGCATAGGGATTTATGACAGTGGAGATACCTCAGGTTATTGACATTTGTTACTAGGTAAATAGTTTTCATTTCGAAAGCCATATATTACATACTACATATCAATAAGTTAATATTGCCTTGTTATTTGTAAATAAAATAGGCAACCTTTTCATGTAGGAACTTATTAATTTATGTTTATCATAATTCGGCAGTTAGAATAGAACATTGTTAATTTGAATTTAAAATCCTAACATCTAATTTCTTAAAACCGGTATATTTCTTCAAACCAGTATATATCCACCGTCGTCCAATAGCTGAACCTCACAAATCCTCCATCACACCTTCGTTTCTTTACTTCCCCACGCCTCCTTGCCTTTGCACTGTCGCATCCCTATATGCCAAAATTTTGTATTATCTTGATTTTATTTAAGTAATTTTACTTTTTGTTTTGAAAGAAAGGTAATGTTAGAATTTAAGATGTAAATTATTAGTTTATACAACTACAACATTCAATTTTTATAGTACAAGGAGATAAGATGTTTACCCCAATAATGCTTAATCCTTCCATTATTTTGCCAATAACTATATCCATTTATCTTATCATGTTCGACTGGCAATTTATTTGCATATAAATGGCATCCAACTTACATGGTAGAAAATTTATTGTAATAATTTTTTTGGGTATCCATTGGCAGCCCTATTTTAAACTCAAATTTGAAAGTAAATTAGTTTCAATTGGATAATATCATTGGTTACACTTTTATAGCTATATGTACACTAAAAGAACCTAATAATTGTAATTTGCATATCAATTTGGATGATTCAAATTATATCTTTATCTTTACTACTAATAATAAGAATTCCATGAACTAATTTCAACTGTGTTTTTTTGAATTACTAAAAATACCCTTCGGCAAATATCACTAATTGTTGCTTCTCATCAAGGCCTAAGTCATTGTTAGATCCAACTCCTTCGTCATTCCTTTTTCCTTTAGCCACCCAGCATTCTTTCTAAATCTCTAAATTGAATCCATGGCTCCTCCACCATTGAACTCGAATGGAAATCTCACCTCCCATCACCTTCCTTTTCGATCGCAGCACACGATTCACTAATGGCTATTGCCTAATCAGTCCACACCACAACGAGCTTCCTCTAAATCCATGCTTCTTTCCTCCACTGTTTACTACTACGATACAGGCATTGCTACATATTGATTCATTTATTTCTACCAACTCTGTTCGAGATTTATGTAATAAAATTAACTCCTATACTTTCCATTACCGTTCTGAATTTGAATCCAAACTACAACTATTCAAGGAAGTACTTATTTAGATTTCTACCTACAAAAAATATATGCTTTAGACTTCTATACCGAATTGAATTGTATTTCTGTACCAGTTGATAAAATGATGACATAGTAATTATTCCAGTTTTGGTTGGTACTACATATTTAGGATATTAAAAATATACATGTACATTATTTTCCCGAAGCATATATAAATATTTCAAACTGACATGTAATACTTTTCATTGCATTCACGCACATTCTAGCACGAAAGGCAATGTTAAAACAATTTTTTTTTACCAAAACAAACTTCTATAGCAAATCACAATGGTAGCAATTTCCTTACTTAGAAACTCGAAAATTAACACCGATGATGCTGCAGTCATCACCAGAATTATTTACATGCGGCCGAAGTGTGTTTAGTGCTTTCTTATCTCTTTTAAATTTCTATTTAAATGTTTTTTATTCATATATACTTCCAAACAATACTATTATTATATTCCTCAAAAATTTTGAAAATAATAATTTCCAAAACACCAGAATTTAAATTCTCAAATTCTCAGTTTAAGTCCTTATTTATAAACTATATTTATAAACCATACTTATATCCTTTCACTTCTTATACAAGATCATTTCACAACTGTTTATCTTTGTATAGATCAAATAAAAAACCGTTATTAAAATTAAAATTTTAGTCCAACCTTATCACCGAACGCCTTATAGTCAAACTGTGAAACTGAAATCTTAAGATGTTCATATTTAATTCAACTTAAACAATAAATGCTGACAAACTATCCGAGTACAAGTAATCAACTAAAATTATAATAATCGAATATTATCATTCTCTAACAACCTAACACACCTTATATATCAATATTAATTTCTGAAAATTATCCTTTGTATATAATAAAATCTAGGTAAAATTATTTCATTTATCCAATTTTAAAACAATACTGTATTGGTTTGCCTTGTTTAAGTGTTTAGAAACCCCTATCGACACAGTTGTGCCATTTGTACCCGACCAAAATTCTAAGCCACTCAATAGATAAATCAACGCAATATAAATCAATTTTGTAGCACTAACAAATACTGCTCATACACATACACACTCAAACTCATCCTAGGGTCTCACTTACCCTATCTTAAATAAGTTTACTCCACCAAAGCCTAGGTGTTCGCTCAATCTAAGCTCTGATACCACCTATAATGATCCTCCATTTCAAATCTCAGAAGTCGACACTAATACATCCACGGTATTCACGTGCCGAGCATCCAAGTGCTGGAATAAGAGAATGTTAGGGAAAAAGAAAGAAAAGACAGAACAAAATTTCATATTGTGACGAGTAACATATAATATCAAATAGATTTGTATAAGAGAAAGAAAACTATAATATACATGTATCAAATTAGAGTACACTAATCCATCATCAGCTTGGACAGTTATAACAACCCATCCTCACAAATGCTGATACATATAAACAATCAACGCATCAAAAATAAAATATACATGAATACGTCTTGGAGGCATCCAGCTCGTCTCCTGAAGCTCCCAAGCATCCAAACTAGATCTGTAAATATACTCGATCTGACCTCGAGCATTATTAGAAAATAACGCCTGGATCAGTTTGGTAAACAAGCACGAGAAAACAGACCTCAAATGGATTTTAGTGTTATAAAACCTTTCAAAATAAATATATCTCGTAAGACCATGCCGCATATAAACATGGATGAGTTTTTACCTTACGATAACCAAAACATTTCTGTGATATAAATAGTTTTGAGTAGTCCATAAATATTAAGTTCACATAATATAAAGTACTAACTTAATAAAACAATAAATAAATATCTTTCATTATACTAAAATACACATAATTTAAACTTTAATCTTGACAAACATCGGACGGATAATTTTTGGATGCGTATATTTTTGTACCTATATCCGCATCTGCATTCTTTTTTAGGATATCAAATATTTATTCCCTTTTTGGATAAGGATGTAGACGGGTTTTGGATTTTTTGGGTATCCATTGGCAGCCCTATTTTAAACTCAAATTTGAAAGTAAATTAGTTTCAATTGGATAATATCATCGGTTACACTTTTATAGCTATATATACACTAAAAGAACCTAATAGCTGTAATTTGCATATCAATTTGGATGATTCAAATTATATATTTATCTTTACTACTGATAATAAGAATTCCAAGAACTAATTTCAAAGGTGTTTTTTTGAATTACTAAAAATACCCTTCGGCAAATATCACTAATTGTTGCTTCTCATCAAGGCCTAAGTCATTGTTAGATCCAACTCCTTCATCATTCCTATTCCCTTTAGCCACCCCGCATTCTTTCTAAATCTCTAAATTGAACCATGGCTCCTCCACCGTTGAACTCAAATGGAAATATCACCCCCCATCACCTTCCTTTCCGATCGCAGCACACGATTCACTAACAGCTATTGCCTAATCAGTCCACACCACAACGACCTTCCTCTGACTCCATGCTTCTTTCCTCCGCTGTTTACTACTACGATACAGGTATTGCTACATATTGATTCATTTATTTCTACCAACTCTGTTCGAGATTTATGTAATAAAATTAACTCCTATACTTTCCATTACCGTTCTGAATTTGAATCCTAACTACAGCTATTCAAGGAAGTACTTATTTAGATTTCTATCTACAAAAAATATATGTTTAGACTTCTATACTGAATTGAATTGTATTCTATACCAGTTGATAAAATGATGACATGGTATTTTATTCCAGTGTTGGTTGGTACTACATATTTAGGATATTTAAAATATACATGTACATTTTTTCCCCGAAGCAAATATAAATATTTCAAACTGACATGTAATACTTTTCATTGCATTCATGCACATTCAAAACCTAACTTCTCAAACAATAAAACTCAATTTCTTATTATCATGACTCTCTGTAGCTAAAAGCCATCGATCTCAAACGATAATAACCTAAAAACGCCTAAAACAACTCTCTTAAACATCAGCCAATATAAACTACTGCCCTGCTCCACAAAACGTAAAGAAAACCTAATTGGTTGTCGCCTCTTCCTTCCTTCCTTCGTCAAATATTTTGCTGGATTATCTACCTTCTTAGGTAATTTTGCAAAATCTTTTTTTCTCTTTTTTTAATGCCATCGACCGAAACACAATTTTCAGAGAAATTCTGATCCGATTAATGCTGAAACCAGACAGAATGGCTACGATTTTGGTATGCGGCTGGAATTTTGGATCATGATTTTTATATGAACATGAACTGCATACGGAAATATAATCAAAGCTATTTAGATTTTTTTGGACCATTTTGTACGCATTTAGCGGAGAGGGCTCAGAGTTACTACCTATACCATCATTAATCATGCAAATAAGAAATCTTGTGCTTGTTATACGTCTACTATACCAAAACAGAGACTAATCAATAATAAACTCATCTCACAAGTTTACAAATCAGATTTCCACTACTTTGAAATTCTGTATTAGCTATTTTTAACAATAAGTATGTTGTAATTAATTACAACATCAAACTAACAACTATAGTAATAATAATTATAGCGATAAATCAAACGTTATACTATTTAAAGAAATAGTACAACGTAGAAACGGAAACGATATATATATATATATATATATATATATATATATATATATATATAAACATATAAATCAACTAGAAATCTAACCGGTTGAAGAAGAAAATTTCGTCAGAGGCTTGTCGGAACAATTTCCTTAAGATTTTATTTAAAGTCTCCCAAGATACAACATACATAAGCTTCTCGAGATCGTGATTTGTATGATCTTTTGTGTGATAGGACTGATTATGATTTTAAGAAATGAAGATAAAGAAGAGATAACTCGATTTTTTTAAAATTAAGTATGGAAAGTGATCAGGTTTCCTTCTTATTTATAGCCGAATTCTCAATCGCTACACCAGTCGAGAAAAGTAGCATCCCTTCATTTGCAACGTTAAAAAGTATTACTGTTTGCAACAACCGCGTCCGTTCATTTGCAATGGTTAAGAACTGTTGTTTTTCGTTGTAACGGTCACCAAAGAAAACCGCATCTCTTCATCAGCTTGCAACAATCACAACCGTTGGAAAATCCGTATTTTTTTTAAACACACTTCTATTTTAAAATCAGTCCATTTTTTAGGTAGCAAAAATATATGACACTATATAGGTCCATTGCCATATAGGTCCTCCCTCTCGCACAAAAGTACCTGACCCTAAGGTCAATATAGGGATTGATGGTACACTATATAAACAAGAAAATGGACTTATTTTTGGCGGTGTGGGATATATCTCATTCACTATTTTTGAGAATTCTAACAGTGCTTTCACTGTGCCTATGCCTATCAGCGAATATAGCCGCTGACTATAAAAAATTTTATTTGTTATATGGGATAATAGAGTGATACATGTTCACTTCTCTCCCTCTTAATGCAATGAAGTACATAAATTTTTGAACTGGAAAATAGTATCGATAGGCATTATTACCTACTCAATTGTCACCATGTGTAGCCTGAAGCCAGCCCCGTTTACTTACTGTTAAAATTAATAAAAATAAAAATTAATAGAAACAAAAACAAATTTTGATAATGACATATAGTGTAGACATTACATAGCAATTAGCATTGCATAACAGGTAACTTCTATTGCCAGTGTAAATGCCCAAAAATCACGATCACATTAATTTATTTGGTCTATGGTGCTAGGAATGTTCATATATCAGCAGCATTATTTTCTTTGGTTTAATATGATTGATGACTATGACAATATCATCCTAAATAGGAATCAAGCTAAGTACTCCTAGTATAATATGTTAATGTATATAAAGTAAGAAGATGTTGAAAGAATTACACAATTTATCAATCACCATTATGTAAATACATGTAGGTACTTTAGCCTTGTAGGGATTAATAACTTTGCATTGGCTAGAATAAATAAAGGTCATATTAGGGCCATTGAAAATGATGGAAAGTTCAAAGTGACAGATACTGTAACATCATCGTGGTACTAAAAACATCACAACGCTGCAAGGGACAATACATAAAAGCACACCTTCATTTCTGTCTGAATTTTAACTTTTTTTAATGCAAAGTGCATGTTGAACTAGTATATTTAAATAGCAGAAAACCTTGCACAATGGCTATGCTATACAGTTTATCATGATATGCAAAAGGTAATTGTTATATAGTAAATAGGGAAATTTATTGAGGAATACAGTTAAAGTAAACAATGTATTTGCACTTTGATGATACACGTATGACAGATACCGCATGAATTACTTGTAATTATGGTCAACTAAGAGAATGCGGTTGTCTTTTGTTTTAAAAAACTAAAGAGGGTTTCATATCTTCTGTTTGCTTTCAAAATAGTTTGTCTGGGCATTGAACATTGATCCATGGGAGTTGAAAAAGTACTCCAAAACTCTACTTGTTTGATTGGATAACAGTGCGGCATCATATTCATTTTATACTTATATATGCTAAGTTTGTGTAACCGTGTGCATTTATGGAGTTACTATGGATTCCAAGAACAAAATCTCATATTACATGTACGAATAATTTCCACTGAATTAGGCACATCTTTAATTTTTTTTTACACTTATATGCTTAAAAGAATAACCTTTACAGGAAATTATTGTCAAGGACAAAATTTCACAGCTTTTTAGCCACAAGGACAGACCATCAATATTTTATTCTGAAGGACAACTTTCTGTAGGTATCAGTTTTTAGTTATTGATAGCAGTTTTTAGGTATCAATTTGTAGTTATCGGTAGCAGTTTTTAGGTATCAGTTTTTAGCTCGGTATCAGTTTTGTTGTCCTTATGAATAATTTTGGAAAATGTTTGTCCTTGTGAATAAACTTTAGAAGAATGTTTGTCCTTGTGGTAAAAATATTGAGGTCGTGTCCTTGAGGCAAAAAATATGAAATTTTTTGTCCTTTAAATTAATTCCCCCTAACCTTTATATGTAAATGTTGACATTTAAGTTACAAGTTAGTTTAGTTGTCCATGCTCTCGATACATCTGTCTGTTAATTCCTAAAATTAAGTCAAATCTAGTTCTATATCTTTTTGGGTAGGTTAACTTTGCTATTTCAATCTCTCAAATGAACAAGCAAGCCAGTGGAGAAGATCGAATCAGTGCTCTTCCTGATGATATAATCTGCAAATCCTTTCCAGTCTCTATGTGGAAGAATCAGCAAAGACACCATTTTGTCTAAATGATGGCGCAATATGGGGCTCCGTTCTCCAATCACCATTTATGATGAATCCATCGTTAAGCAATCTTGCATGTATTTTCTTTTTGAAGAGGGATCCCCTTGCATGGATTATCTTAGCACTACAAGAAAAATCGGTATTTGCGTCGGCAGATAACCGACGCCGGCCGTCACTAGCCGATGCAAGCCGATTCTAAAAACCGACACAAAAATAGACGTCACCACCAAGCATTCGAGTCGGGTTTTGCGTCGGCTTCGTCACCACTTTAGTGTCGGGAAGTGACGGCTATAGCCATTTTTTCCAAAGTTCTGTTGGCTGTACCAAACCGATTCTAGCCGACGCAATCCTGTAACCACAAAGCCGATTCTGGCCGTCACTAGCCGACGCCATCCTGTAACCAAACAGCCGACGCATGCCGATTCCAGCCGACGCAAGCCTGTGTTCTGCTGTTTGTAAACAGCTGCTGTTTGCGCCCTCAAACCACAATATAAACAATTTCCGTCAAACTATAACAACAATCAATCTTCTAACATAAGTATAACGCCAACCTCTCATCAATCAAACATAACATTCACAATTTTCCATCAAACAACAACTATATATCCAAAAACTCGTCAATCAAACACAACGTTCACTAATACACATCATACTCAACAATACATATAAGTACTATCAAACAAATCATACATCATTGTCCTGCTCATCATCATATATCAAACAACAATAAGTTCAACACAAAACGACGCAAAAAATGTGACAAGCACAACCTTACCTACTCATCATCTCCAGACGCATCCTTTCCAGGCATTCTTCAATGCTCTGCCAGGTATGCCGCGATATGCGCATCGAGCTGCTGTGCAAAAGCATTACTCTTCCGCCAGTCATTGATCTCCACTACCTGCTGACGCAACAAAGCTATCTCCTCCTCTGCCTGGGATCTCCTGTAAGCCCTCTGGGCGATATCGCCTGTGAAATAGTTAATAGCTAGTTATGATTTATGCTTCATATCATATTAAATGTATATATTAGTTAATGAAGCAGTTTACCTCCATATTTCCATAACTATATCGCCTATTTCGCGTAGGCAGATCTACAACGGCGTCCCAAATATGGTTTGACTCCTCAACGGTCAACTCCTCACGTCCGATGGTCTACGCCACACGTGTCCGCTCCGCCTCATATGACTCCTGCGATTATAAATATAAGTTTGACACGAAAAAAATTTAATTTACGATTTTTTAGATGTGAAATAAAGTATTATCAAACACTATCATTACAGATAAACATGTTAACCATTACATATTTAGATTTGGCGTCTATCCATCTATACGAAACATTTCCTTCCTCGTCCATCTCCTCCACAGCATGTGTGGCAGTAGACAACTAAGCCATCGTAGGCTCGCGATTGTACTTCTTAGACTAAAAATATACATATGAATAAACAATGTTACCAATATGATTAAATAATGTTACAGATATTTATAAACACAATTTATAAATTTACCAATTCGTTTTTATGTTGCTGAAAAGATTTCAAGCCACCACGATGTACAACAGGATTCTTATTCCTGGTTCCGCGATTCCGCGCTGATATTTCCTATACATTTAAACACAAGGTTAACTATATTAATGCAACTAATATACAAAATCTTAAAAAATTTAAATTACAATTCGAAAGTGGATAGCTTACTTTGAATTCAGGAGTATCCTAGAGCCGAAGAAACTCACTATATACGTCAGCGCTCATCCAACTTGGCTTTTTTCCTGCACTCTTTGCTTTAGTTATCGTGTTTCTATAATTTTTTCTCATTATAATTCCAATGATTTCTAAACACATTCAGATCCTGGGGCTCAACACGTACGGCAGCCTGCATATTGAAATTAACTTGAATTATAAACATTCTATTGACATTCAAATCAAATAAAAATTTATACTTAATTACCATCAAATCTGCACATATTGCGTTCTTTACAGGCGCTGGGATGTCGTCCCACCGTGGCCAACAGCCGGACATCCTACTTATAAATGCCTGTCTCGACGTTTGTAAAATGAAATCTGAAGGCTCCATCTCAAAGCCACTGTATAAATTTTGATGTACATATTTAATATATTTTAAATAACATACTTGAAATATATTTGATACTTATCTACCGTCTTCAGAACTAACTCAGCAACGTGGCGCAAATCCGGCGCACTGCCACTGGCACCTGCGTCGGGAGAAGGAGAAGGCTCAGACCTACCGCCATGTCTCCTGTAAGACATATCTGCCACAAACATATCATATCATATATCGTATATCATATCAGAACATATCATATCAAATCATATCAGAACATATCATATCATATCAGAACATATCATATCATATCATCGCATAAAACATTCCACTTGATTCAGACTTCAAATATTACATATGTCATAAAAATACATTATACAACATGCAACAAATATTTACATATGTCATATTCAAACTCTAAATATTACATATGTCATAAAAATACATTATACAACATGCAATTCAAATATTTAAAATTATCAGTCTTCGTCGTTCTCTGATTCAGACTCGGTCTTGTACTCTATATCGTTTTCTTCAACACTTTCAAATGCATCTACCAAAACATTTGATTCATCATTCAACAACCCTACATCAATGTCATGGGTTATTATTACTTCAGTATTTGGCTCAAGATCTGCTTGATACGCTGTTTCGTCTGGAATATTATTTCCGTCAAATGTAAATTTTGCCTTTGTTTCAAAAACAGCAGACCAATCCGCTTTATCTCTTTTCAAGGATGAATACGGAGCAAAATAAACCTGTAACGCTTGCTTGGCCAATATGAAACGATCATACTTATAGTAATGTAAGGTATGTTTTATTTCAATAACTTTATAATCTTTGTGCACGTTGATTCCAATACCAGGAACATTGCTAAACCAGTTACATTTGCAAGATGTTGTAATCCTTCGTCAATGACACAATTTATTGGATCATAAACGTAATTGAAAACCATTTAGCAAATTCTTTACTGAGATCGCCGGATGGATGTAGTGATTCGTATATACTGCAAATATGTAATATGTTTTAATATAATTAATATGTAAGTATTATTGAATTATATATGAATTTATTATTACCTGACAAATGGTGAAACTTCAGTATAATTTAAAAGAACATATGTGTGTGCTACATGGTGATCTATATCGTCTAACCATATTTACACACATTTTCCAGCATGTCGGCCATGTTATCTAAAAATAGATAACATTGCTTTAAGAAGAATCATGTTCAACGACTTCTTCATTACGAGGAACACTTACAAACAATAAGTTCAGATGATCACTAAAATAATGAGATAAAAAGAATGAAGCTTCTTCTTCAAGATATGATTTGCAAATCGAACCTTAAACTCGTGATTTTTGCCTAATTTTTTCCCTCAAATGATTCAAGTACCTATTACAAATTTATTTTAAATTTAGGTATATAAAATTGAATTTTAAACTAACATAAATATTGCCGATATTCAATATTACCTCTCAAATGGATACATCCAACCATATTGAACAGGACCTCTAAGAAGTGCTTCAGATGAAAGATGAACAGGTAGATGCTCCATTACATTAAAGAAACCCGGCGGAAATATTTTTTCCATCTTGCAGAGCAGTATAGGAATTTCTACTTTAAGTCTACGTATACGGTCGACTTTTAACGTCGTCGAACAAAGTTGTTTATAAAACAAACTTAATTCTATTATAACGCTCCATACTTTTATGGGCAACAGTTCTTTGAGAATCACGAGTAATAGATATTCCATCATGATATGGCAATCGTGACTTTTGATCCCACTCAATTTATTGTTTTTAAAGTCAACACATCTACGAAGATTAGAAGAAATCTCATCAGGACATCTTAGAGCTTCACCCACTTGAGCATGAGTTTTACTTGCTTACTGTCTATCTCATATCATGCATTTGGTTTTTTATTGTCATTGGGTTTCATATGAAGTTCGAGACGTTTACAAAAGTTTGCTATTTCAAGTCTTGAATTCAAATCATCCTTTGTTTTCCCCTTTACATTCATAACTGTATTAAACACATTATCAAACACATTTTTTTGTTGTGCATCACGTCAATATTATGTCGGAGTAGGAAATCTTTCCAGTAGGGTAACTCTCAAAATATACTTTGTTTGCACCAATTATGAATGTCTGATTTAACCGGAATTTCAGTCTGCACTCCAGTTTCATGTATCTTCGGATACTCCTTTACAATTTCATATATTTCTTCGCTTGACCAAATCTTCGGTGGTTGCATACTCTCTTCTCTGTTAGCTATAAAGTTTTTTCTATCTCTTCAAAAGTATGATTGAGATGGAGAAAATACCGATGACAATCAAACCAAGAAATTTTCGATACCGTAGCGAAATCGTCCGTGTTTCTTCCATGCAATAAGGACAAGCTAGACGACCAGCCGTACTCTAACCTGAAAGCATCCCGTATGCAGGAAAATCACTAATAGTCCACAACAAAGAAGCGAACATATGAAAATTATTTTTTCTCGAAAGGTCGTACGTTTCAACTCCTTCATTCCATAGCGTTTTCAACTCTTCGATCAATTGTTGTAAATAAACATCGATTCCTTGTGTTGGACTACACCAAAACATGAAATTCTCAACAAAAATATTTCTGAATTACTAACAATCAAATGCCGTTATAAAATAATAACACTTAAATTCCATTATAAAACTTTCAAAGCCGTTGTAAAAGGAGCTGTAAATAGTTTACACTGCTTTACGCCGTTATAAAATTTGGTAAAAATGAAAATAAATTGAAAAAAAGGGCAAAAGGTGGAAAATAACATCTGGACTCACAACGCTTAAGCTCATTACGCTTCCCACTTTCTTTGGCCGCCAAATCTCCAAATTATTTTCACTTTCCGCCAAATCCCCCTTTCCTCCCCAAATTCGCGCTTCAGGATCGCTTTTACTTTTCTAATCGCAAAACCTTCTCAAGCAAAATCAAGGGCTAAATCAACTAAAGGTATCAACGCTTTTATTTTTTATTAAAATCTGTTGATTTCCTACTATTAAAATATAGTGTTATAATTCACGTCAATTTGATTTCCTGTTTCTTGCAATTCCAGTACTAGTCTTTAGACTCTTTACTTTAATTCTTGTTCATAGCCTAGCTTTGGTTAATTAATCTTAGTTTAGCTGAGGGTGTATGCTGCCATTTTTTTTGTGAAGGACGATTGCGGTTAATGACTGCAGGTTGGAGGGCGATTGGTAGGTTTGGGTGATGAGGGAAATTCGAGTTAGTTTGAGTTGTTGGCGGCAGTAGCAGGTTAAAGTGGACGCGTTTGTAGGCAGAGGTATGTTTGTTGTATGGTATTGTATGAAGTGGTGATGAACTGTTATGTGCAAGTGGTTGATGCTTTTCTGGTTTTAGTGAACTTTGGTGACGCAAGGCTGGTGAAGTTGTATGTCACTGGGTTGTTCGATGTTGATGTTGTGGAGTTCTTTAGATGGTCAGAGCAGTGAAGAAGATGGATGATTTGCGTGTGGTGGTTTGCAATGTTGATAGGTTGTTAGGCAGTGGTATGAAGGGTGGTCTAAAGGGCTGTTATGGAATTTGTATGGTGAATGAATATGGAAATGTTGGTGATGTTTGGCAAGGTGGTGATTGGATGATGATGTGATCAGTTGTGTTGAGTGCACTATTACACTTGTGGGTAGATGAAGAAGTGAAGTTGAGTCAGAGGATTGTAATGACAGTGTAGAAGTTAATATGTAAATGGTCGGTGAGCAAGATTGTTATGAGTTGGCAGTGATGGGTGGCAGTCTTGTGAGTGGTCGGTGAAGAGATGTTTGAGGAGCAAGGCAGATTTGAGAGTAGGGGACTAGTTGTAGTGCAGTTCAGGGTTGCTAGTGGGTTGAACGTGAAGATGTTGAGCAGTATGGTTTGTTAGTCACAGTGGTGAATTCGGAACTTGTTTGAAGTGTGTTGTAGAAGTGATGGCAGAGATGTGGTGAAGAGGGGTATGTGGATAGCAAGCGTGGTTTGCAACGTGATGTTGGACGTGAGGTTTAGTTGTGACTATGTGATTGATGGTGACTGGAAGTTTGGGTATGCGTGGATGTCTTGTGAGCTGTGAAGTATGAGTAGTAGATGCAGTGAGGGTTGATGAGAATGATGGTTTCAGGGGATGGTAATTCTGAATTTGAATCTTATTTTGAGAACTTTGAATGAATTTGAATCGTTGTGTCATTTTTTGCCGTAATATTTTATTATATGTGCTTTTGCTCCATTCATATAAGAAATGATATTGAATCAATAATCTTTATTTCATAATGAATTAGGTGATCCACGAGTTTTTGCTAATGTCAGAACCTACCTCGAGAGATTGGATCAGAATTCGACATAGGAACACAAACGAATATATACAAGATGTTCGATATTTTATGAATTTCGTGAAGCGTCATTCACCACCTGATTTTGAAATACGCTGTTGTCCTTGTATAAAGTGTAGAAATTCTAAAAAATTGCCTTTTGAAATAGTTGAGAAGAACTTAATTCTTTATGGTATGGATCCAGTATACGATGAATGGTTTTTTCATGGAGAAAGCAATGGCATTGAAGTAATGGTCAATCCTACACCCCATGTTGTCAATGATGATTTCGTGTCTCATCAATTTCAAGAGGAAAACCCAATAGAAGGTGGTCTTGGAAATCTTGTTGATGATGTATATGGATTATCTCATGGTACACAAGCAACTTTTGGTGGAAACCATGAAAAAAAGTATAATGAATACAAAGGAAAAGCAAGTGAAAAATTATATCCTTCTTGTGAAGATGGTCTTACAACATTAAGTGTCCTCATAGAACTTCATGGCTTGAAAAAAGAATTCAACTGGTCAGGAAACAGTATGACCGAGTTGTTGAAGAGGTTGAAACTATGGCTTCCAAAGAAAAATACACTACCCGATAAGTACCCTACAATGAAAAAATATATTAAAAGATCTAGGAATGAATGTAAAAGGAAAACATGCTTGTGAAAATGATTGTATATTATTTTGGAAGGGGTATGAAGATGCATTGGAATGTCCGCACTGTAATACTTCGAGATTTAAAGTTAAAGAACATGGGAAAATAGTCGAAGTCACAAAAAAACGAAGAAAAGTTTTGAAATATTTTCCCATTATTCCTAGATTAACTAGGTTGTACACTGTACCTTGGATAGCCCGAAAAATGTTATGGCATAGTGAAGCAAAGCCTTCTTGGGACTCCATGCGCCATCCTATTGATTCGGCTGAATGGAGATCGCTTAAAAATAGATGGCCGGATTTTGCTACTAACGGAAGAAATGTTTGGCTTGGCATTGCTACTGATGGATTTAATCCTAGTGGAGCTCAATCTAATAGTTATAGTTGTTGGCCCGTGTACATGATCCCATATAATTTGCCCCCTTCATTATGTATGAAACCCGATTTTCAAATGTTATGTTTGTTGATTCCTGGACCTAGAGCACCAAGCCAAGACATTGATGTATACTTAGAACCTCTTATGGATGAGTTAAAGCAGCTTTGGATAGGAGTGCTTGCATTTGACATGGATAAGAAAGAGCAATTTACACTGAGAGCGATGCTTTTGTGGGGAATTCATGACTTACCAACATTTGGAAATTTATCCGGTTGTGTGACACATGGTTACAAAGCATGTCCGGTTTGTGCTACTGAGACCGAGTCAGAACGTATTAGTAATAAGATTGTTTATACAAAGTATAGAAGATTTTTGAATAATGGTCATCCATATAGAGCACTGAAACATGTATGGTACAAAGATGTAGAGCATAAGGAACCTCCCACACGATTGGTAGGATCGACACTTTTGGAAAAGCTTGCTCATATCAAATATGTACCGGGTAAAAAAACGTAAAGAATTTGATGATGGTGATGAAGATCATTTTGTAAATGAGAATGACAATGAAGAAAGACCAGCGTGGTATAAAAAGTCGATTCTTTTTACCTTAGAGTATTGGAGTAGTCATAAAGTGCGATATACGATTGATGTGATGCATACTGAAAAGAATGTAGTGGAGCATCTTATTAACTTGTTTTTGGATAGGAAACAATCTTCCAAGTTTGCATTTGATAAGACTTACAAAATTCAATGCTGCCAAGTCTTAAAAGGTGCAAAGCTTCCATCATGCTTTTCAACAAAGATAGGCAATTTAGTCAACGTTCAACTACCTAGCTTGAGCATTAGAAAATAATATGATTATCATATCGTTCTTCAATATTTTCTTCCAATCATGGTTCAACATGCCTATCCAAAATGTCGCGACTTAAGACGTGCAATTTTGCAAGTATGTTTATACTTCAAAATTAGTTGTTCAAAGGTTTTAGTTTGAGAGCATGTCCAAGTTGCTAAAGATATGATTTCAGAGGCGTTATGTGTGTTGGTTCACTACTTTCCTGCTCACTTCTTTGATATAAGCATACATCTAATGTTGCATTTAGCTGATCAAGCATTACTTTGTGGACATGTTAATTATATATGGATGTATCCGTTTGAGAGGTACGATACATCTTTATAAAATTACTTGTTTTATATTTAAAAATATATATGCAAGGTAATATATTTTTTGTTTCTTGACTAGAGCTGTGAAGGAGTGTAAAAACATACCAAGTAACAAGCGATATGTGGAAGGCAAGTTTTCCGAAACGTATCTTGTTTCAGAATCTATTAGATATGCAATGGAATATATGCCAAATCCATGTATGGGTAATCATAGTTCTACACAAGCGTCATTTTTGGATGAGAACGACAATGATATATATGAATGTTCAATTATGGAAGGAAAAAATATCAAGTTATCTAGTGTGCAACGTACGCAGATTCGAAGATGGATACTTTTCAGAATTGACATACCAGATCTAGATGATTATTATAGGTTTGTATTTTTTGTGCATTTCGTAAGGTATAACATTATATTTATTGAGAATATTACTTATAATTTGTAGCGAGTATCGGTTGTCCTTAGAAGATTCTCAGCGTGGTAAAAAAAGACTACAGACAAAGGCGGAAGTGGTAGTACAATATGAATTTATTGATTGGTTGCACGATAAGGTTTGTCAAACTTGCTTCCTAGTTTATAATTCAATAATAAAAATAATAGTGTTTAATATATTTCAGTGGATTTAACAGCTAATTGAAGAAAAAAGCATGGATTCAATGTTGTGGCGTTATGTTAGTGGACCACAATGGGAAGCTAGAACTCATCTTAAGTATAGAATCAATGGTTATATATTCTCTCCACAACATTATGATAACACTTTATCAATCCTAAATAGTGGTGTTTGCATGAATGTGATTATAGCATTTGTTGCAAGTGCGAAAGATTTAAATCCTATGGATGATGATACTACGTGGTATGGTGTTATCAAAGAGATTATTGAAGTTGATTATTATGAATCTCAACATGTAGTATTCTATTGTGATTGGATCAATGTAGTAGATAAATCAAATAGCTGTAAGATTTGTCGTGACTCCAATTTGTTAATGGTGAATCTAAGGAAATTGAAAAGCAGTAGTGGAGAATATGACGAGCCCGTCATTCTATCGTCCGAAGCAAGTCAAGTCTTTTACATAAGCGACATGCATGATCCTAATTGGTCCATCATACAACACTCGCCTAAGCGCATGACTGATAGCATAGATGATTATGAGATGCCAATGAGCTTTCAATCTATTTTGAAGGAGAAGCCTAATTTAACTTCATTGCTGAAATGTATCGAATCAAAATAGACACACTTGATTGAACAATAATTATTTTGTTTACTTGTTACAATGTTGTATTGATTACTATACACTTGGTAATGTTTCTCTATTGTTGAATATTTTTGAAGTTATTACACTTGTCTTGAATGCATCAAATTAATGCTATGATTTAATCTTTTTGTGTATAATTGATACCTTTTACAAATATGAATTGGTATGAACAATAAATAAACATGGATTAAGCTTTTGCTATGTTCTCCATCTTGGATGAGCCATTATCCTACAAATTTTCCTTTATGCTTTAATATGCATTCATCGTCTTTAAATTATTTGCATTGTAGAATGTCAGGCAATTGTAATGCCACATCACTACATACAAATGACGCAGAGGAAGTTGATGTTCCTCCTCCCCCTCCAAATAAAAAGTACTTAATAATTGTGGACTTAGAAGGTGAAAAAGGCAGTGATGCAAAAAAATGGGCCTCTCGTTGTGGTGTTTTGCTTCGTTCTCTCATTCCGATTGGTTATGAAGGATGGAATGATGTAGATGCTATTTTCAAAGATAGCCTATGGAAAGCACTAACGGTACGTAACTGTTTATTCGTAATATATTTAACTATTTATTCGTAACTGTTTATACTTCATTATGCTTGAATCTGTTTTGTCTGGTTCATCTACAATATTTTTTTTACTCTTGCCTTTTTTTTTAGCTGTTGTGTCTTACTACCTTGGTACACTCTAGTTATCGTTTCATTTGTTGTGCATCTCTGTTGGTTTTCTTAGTCTAGACCTTGAATAGCGTGAATATGTATATGTATACATATGTTTAAACCTTGCCTTGTTATGCCATCTCTGGTGTCTCTCTTGTACATGTTCATTCTGCCTGATATATACCCTTCTATTTTGCTGTCCCAAAAACTATTTGATTAATTTGGTGTCTCTCTTGAAAACACAGAGTCTTAACGCTTTACAAAAATAACAATGATTAAAGAAATACATGATCTATAGATAAATAACGAGCGTCGGTCAATTTTGCTTTCATATGTGAACAATGTTTTTACAATAATTGCAATAAAGACCGAAAAAAATAAAAATACACCTCCAAAATAATGAGACTACAAAATTTTCTCTCCTCTGCCTTTTTTACGTATCCAAGCTGCATAGAAGAGGTTAGCAACCAAATTATGTTTAAAATAATGATGATGCTAAACGTTTAAAGATCAAATAATGTCATTAACTTTTCAGGTCTCTCATTCAACACAAACCACTGTCTGCTCCATCCATTTTTCATATTTTCTCCATTGAATAACAAAAAATTGACATTGTTATTTGATTTTTTTTTTGTTTCAACAGAAAGAGTTTGACTTGAATATCGACCCCATGGTAGCTAGACAAATATTGGAGAAGAAGTTTTCACAATGTTATCGAACATTCAAAGCAACGGTACGTCGGAGATTCCTCAAAAAAGATGGACAACTCATGCCCAAACATGTTGCACTTAATAGTCGTCCTGATGACGTTGATAAAGTAAGGTGGCAGAGGTTTGTTGACATCAAATATAGTGACAAGAAAATGAAACAATGCAAGACAAATTCCGTAAACAAGGCCAAAAGTTCTCTAACTCATACATTGGGAAGGAAACCTTATCTTCGACTATATGAAGAATTGGTATGTAAAAACATTTTTTTGGTTAATATTTCAGTGACAAAAATATACTTTATGAAATTATTCGAATGCAGGCAGCTGAGAATCCAGGACAGAAGATCACACGTACAGTGGCATGGAAAGTGGCTCATACAAGTAGAAAAACGGGAAAGGTGATTCCATGTGCTGTCGAAAAATTTGTAAGTACTTCAACATCTATTCAAGACTGTATCGGTAACTGTAAGTATTGCCCATTGGGTTTGAAAATTGGATTTGAGAATATGCACTTCTCTTAATAATACAGAGGTACAATAATTACCATGTTCTTGAGTTTACAGTTTTGATCACCCTTCAGTTCTTTGTATCATGAAGTTTACAGTTTAAGGCTTGTTTATGCTTCATTTTGATGTTGAAAAATAACTATCAGGTTTGAAATCTACAAATGCTAATCAATTAAGTTGAACAATGAAAAAATAAAAATGCACTTGATGAAAACAATTTGCAGTTTGCACCTCCACACTTTCACGGACAGTTGGAGGTTCTTCTTAAAATCTGAGTACGATGCTCAATTTTAAATCTGAGTACAAACTATACTCAGTTTTAAAAACTGAGTACGAAGTTGAGTACTCAGTTTTAAAACCGAGTACAAACCCCGGTTTTAAAATCTAGACATTGTATAATACTTAATGCATTGTGCTTTGAATTAACAGCAAGTGCTTTGAATTAACCTTGGTCATAAAATATTTACTTGTACTTTTATCACTAATTAAAAAATACAAATTTTCAATAGCATTGTACTTAGTTGATTACTTTATTTTTGTTTTGTTTTTTGTTACATATATAAGCTTCATAGTTATGAACATCCCATGGTTATTTGTTCTATATCAGTTATATTAGTTTAGTTAGACCAATCATATCGTATTTTCAACTGTAAAAAGTTTTATCATTTTTGTGTACGGGATCAGACTTGAGAATTAGCATCATTATCTACATTTACAAAATTATAAACTACCCCAAATTTTAATGATTAATGCCAGAAAATGATATCTGCTAATTGGAAAAATAAATGAATAAGCAAACTATCTAATAGCTTGCAAAGATAGGAAAACCAATTTACGTTAGATAGATAGAGCTTAAATAATGTTTGATGATATGCCATATTCATACATTGGGTAGCTTGTATGTATTTTACGTTAGATGGAGCTTTTATTTACGTATGATTATCAATATTATTGATGTTGGAAGAGCATATATGTATAGTATAATAGAAGCACTTATTGAGATATATTTGCAGAGAGCATACAAGTAGAACCCCACCCCTTGCAAGCAGTATCGAACTATTATTAGTATGGTCCTGATTTTTAGATTGTGCTCTCATTGTCATAAAAGATTCATATATGATTGTTCATGTAAGATTTACACATTTAAGCCTGAAAAAAATGGCTGCATGGTTAATGTAAAATTGAAACGTAAGAGGTGCTAATTCCATTTATCATGACAAGTAATGGTTCAGCTTAAAATGTAATATAAGATTTATTTAAACGGTGTTGGTTTATGTTAAGTATGAGTGTGTTTTTCTACTGTTAAAGTAATTAAGATGATTTTGTTGCTCTGTTTGGGAAGAAAACCTGAACTGAGTTTTATTAGTTAAGATGATTATGTTGCTCTATCTTCTTCTTCACAGAAGTAGAATTTGTTCATCGACACTCAGTAAGGTTGAAGATTTTTCTTGATGTACGTGGTATAGGTATTCATTTTTCCCAAATTCACCACCAAAATTACATAGTTGCCTGAATCTAGTCCAGTACTCAGGTTGCTCGGTTTTAACTTAATCCTTTTGGATGAGCAAAATTATATATTTACATCTTTTTTTATATATTTTCCAACTTTTACTTATTGAAACTATGCACAAAGGATTGGAATTATTATCATTATATCTCTTTTTAAGGGATATTTTTACATGCAATTGCTTCACACATAATTCACAAGCTAATAAATTAGCTAATGCTTTGAATATATTTTTAACATGTGATTCACAAGCTAATATATTAATTAACCCGAGTACAGTATGTATACTGCTAAGTGCTAAAACATGATATGCTATGATTCATAGTTAATGTGATGTAATATTCTCACCTTTGTCCTAAAAGGCAAGAAACAAACATTAATTTAGACATTTAGACGAAGCAGAATTAGAGAATTAGTAAGGTTTTGTATACATTCAGTACAAATGAGAAGTTAGGTATCTATAATTGTCTGAAGCCTCAATAACTATACTGAAATGTGGATGCAGTTAGCTTGTATTTTATTATCTAAATGGCTTCTATTATAAAGGCGTGGCTCAATTGCATGGTGGTGTTTGCATATGATCACAGAATCTTATAAACATGCACCTGCTGGAAAGATAAATATTAACTTATGTATTGATTCATATAAAGAAACAGTATTAAGAAAGGTTTTGAATCTCAATGGATTTTTGATAGAACCTGGGATTATTTTTTGAAAGCTGAGGAACTTTTTTTAGTTACGCAGTGCAAAGAGCAAGCTGATATGGTATTGTGAGCCATAGATTAGTATTAAATTGTATGGTATTTTATAGATCTTTTACTTACCCTTTTCCTTATTAGTGTGCATGTATCTTACATTTTAAAATTTTTGTTAGGATGCTATGGAAAGCCGGAAGAAGTTGCTGGTTTAGTAGAATTTTTGGCTCTTAATCCTGCTGCATGATACATCACTAGACTAGTACAATTCTTTTTTTTTATATTAATAAAATTTAAGTACTCAATTAAGATGACCTTTTATGTAGATGAAATAGTTTATAAGCCAAACGAAATTCAGATTTGGAAGCATCTTCTACAAAGTTACACACTAAAGTACCTTGGAACAATCAAGTACTGTAATACCAATTGTTATCAGGAACTCTTATTTCTTATAGTATTAGCTGTACTACATATAATTCCTTAATGAACTATCACACATGCACACCCATGCATAATTATAGTCATAATATGTACGACTTGATAGCTTTTAAACTATTATTTCATTTGCAAGAGCAAGGGTCACATCTGCAGCTAGATCCACACTTAAGAGCATCTCCAACACACTACTAGAAAAGGGCCTAATACCGACAGCAACGGCCGACGGCTTCCGACGGCCAATTTTCGACGGCTTTCGACGAACCGTCGGCGGCCGTCAGAAGCCGTCCGAAATATACGATTATAGCGCCAGCCGAGAGCTTTCTTCCTCCTCCTTTCCATATGAAAATTACACCAAAAAAACCCAAAATTCAACCTCCAAGCTTCCAATCCCTAATTTCTAGCTTCCGGATCTTCCAAGGCTCCCTAATCAGGCTCCATTACTCTTAATCTCAGGTATAATCTCTTATTTTTGTGAAAAATTCAGTTTTTACCCTAATTCTAGATTTGCATAAATTGATAAATTAGGGAGAATTAGTGATTGCAATTGTTTCCACTAGCGTAATAACGGCTTATAACATCACATGGTATACCGATTTCATCTTTTATCGTGAAATTGTGATAAACACATATAATTTGTGGTTGTTCATGTATATGTAAATTGTTGTGTATGCCTTGATTCGACTATTGTATACGTTATTTGGAATAAGATAAAATGATTGAATGAACTAGGAGTATCATATTGTGCACGTATTTACTTATGAAACAAAAAATGCATTACTCTAAATTATAATTGTGTGTATTGAAAAAAGACAAAAATATTAAACCAGCCTTAAGTTGATGCGTAATACGTCGAATAAATGTGTTAATTAATATATATTTTTATAAATGTGAACAGTGAGTAAAACTGTATTTTTTCGTAAAATGCGTGCATGTAACTGACAAATGTCCCTTAGAGTGTTTTTGGCCCTGTCTGACGAGTGATGTACAGATCGTTGTATAAATAGTCGTTTTTTTCGAAAAACGACCATTTTATATTCATCTGGTACAATGTTTGTCGGATTTGACCCTGTATTGGACAAGTTATGAAAACAGTAAGAATTTACATTTTGTATACTACTTCGTCTCAAACGGTTCATAAAATTTCGGTCTAACTTTTCTTTTTTGTTACCTGCGTACACGCATTTGTGTACAATGCAGGGAACAAAAGGGAAATGCTGTCGAAATTTTGTTTAATCGTTTGAGATGAAGTAATATATGAAATGTAAATGCTTATTGTGTTTGTAATGGGAAGTATGATGTCTGACCAATGGAAAAAAGTTATATATATTTTTAAATCGTTGCGTTAAAAAATAAAATGTGCCCTATTTGAAAATATTTTTAAATTTGTGAAGTTGTTCTTTAAAATCAAAATATTATACGACGATGAAAATAATCTTTTTCGAATTTGTATTCTTCAAAATAAATATTAAATTTTAAACTTCTCATTTTGTCAAATAGGAAAAATGAATGATTATTTTGTTGATCGATGGAGATGGATGTACCAAAGAAAAGGATTGAGGGGCTCAATAAAAGAAGATTTTTATAATGGTATAAACGTGTTTGTTGAATTCGCTTTAAGTAATAACGGAAAAGATCCAGAAATTCGTTGTCCGTGTAGTAGGTGTAGACATTTGAAGTATTTGTTACCAGATATTGCGAAAGTTCGTTTGTGCCAACACGGCTTCGCACCCGAATATTATGTTTGGGATCGACATGGAGAAGTTGTAGCAAATACTTCTGTAGAGCCTGAAAGTGTCTTTAACGAAATAGTTTCAACGACCCGTATAGAAAATATGGTCGAAGATGCAGCTCGATCAATATTTCCTATGGTTGAAGTTGACGACGATGATGGAAATGTTGAAGAACCAAATATTGAAGCTAAATTTTTTTTATGATTTATTAGATGCAGCTAAGAAACCTATTTGGGATGGTTGTAAAAGCGGCACTCAGCTGTCAGTAATCGCAGAATACATTGCGATGAAGTCAAAATACAACATCACTGAAGCTGGATTTACGGCTGTTGTACAAGCTGCAAAAAGACATATGCCGCCCGTTAATCTAATGTGTGAAAATCACTACGAAGTTAAAAAAATTATGTCGGCTTTTGCTTTACCGTATCAGAAAATAAATACATGTTTAAAAGGATGCATGTTGTTTTGGAAAGAAGACGCAAACCTTAGAAATTGTAAAGTTTGTAACCAGGAGAGATACAAACCAAGAAAAAAGAAGGGAAAGAAAGTTCCGTACAAGCGTATGCACTACTTACCCATAACTCCAAGACTTCAAAGATTACATGCATCTTCTATAACTGCGTCTAATATGAGATGGCATAGCGTGAGAACGGAGGAAGAGTGTACATTGACACATCCAGCCGATGGAGAAGCATGGAAGCATTTCGATAAAACGTATCCAAATTTTGCAGCGGAGAGTCGAAATGTTAGATTAGGATTATGTACGGACGGTTTTTCTCCATTTTCTCAATTTGGTTCTAAATATTCATCCTGGCCCATTATCGTCACACCGTATAATTTACCTCCATGGATGTGTATGAAAACGCAATATATGTTTCTTACTATTGTCGTTCCTGGCCCCGGCGATCCGACACAAGGAATCGATGTATATTTACAACCGTTGATTGAGGAGTTAAAAATACTGTGAAACGAAGGAGTAGAAACATACGATGTGTCCAAGAAGAAATTTTTTCGTATGTTTGCTTCTTTGTTGCGGACTATAAGTGATTTTCCTGCCTATGCAATGCTTTCGGGATGGAGTACTGCCGGTTGTCTAGTATGTCCATATTGCATGGATGAAACACGAGCGTTTTCTTTACCTCATGCTAAGAAAATTTCATGGTTTGACTGTCATCGATATTTTCTCCATGTAAATCATCCCTTCAGAGGAGACAAGAAAAACTTTTTAGCTAATAGAGTAGAAACCACACAACCACCGACGATATGGCCAAGCGAAGACATATATGAACTTGTTAAGGACTATCCAAAGATATATGAAACTGGCGAGCAAACAGAAATTGAAGGCAAATCAATTGTTCATAACTGGTGCAAACAAACTATTTTTTGGGAGTTGCCGTGTTGGAAACACCTTCTGCTTCACCATAACATAGATGTGATGCATAATGAGAAAATTGTATTTGGTAATGTTTTTAATAAAATTTTGAATGTGAAAGGGAAGACGAAGGATGATTTGAAATCAAGACGTGATATAGAAGAATTATGCAAACGTCCTGAGCTTCATATGAAACCAAATGACAGTAAAAAACCAAAAATTTGTTACGAATTAGATAATAATCAAGTTAAAGCTGTGTTAAAATGGGTGGAAGGGTTAAGATTTCCTGATGGGATATCTTCAAATCTTCGTAGATGTGTTGACTTTAAAAATGGTAGATTGAGCGGAATGAAAAGTCACGACTGTCACATAATGATGGAAAATTTATTTCCCGTAATGTTCAAAGAACTACTGCCGTTAAGAGTTTGAAAGGTAGTAACGGAGCTTAGTATGTTTTACAAAGAGCTTTGTTCGACTACTTTAAAAGTGCTACGTTTACGTAAACTTGAAGTGGACATTCCTATATTGCTTTGCAAATTAGAGAAAATATTTCCGCCGGGTTTTTTTAATGTGATGGAACATTTACCTGTTCATCTCCCATCTGAAGCATGACTTCGAGGTCCTGTCCAATATGGATGGATGTATGCATTTGAGAGGTATGTAATATGTTATAATGTAATTTAATTGCATTTGAAATATGAAGTTAATATAAATTAATTTTGCATAGATATTTGAATCATCTGAAGAAAAAAGTGAGGCAAAAAGCACGAGTTGAAGGTTCGATATGTAAATCTTACATCGAAGAAGAAGCTTCGTTCTTTTTCTCTCACTATTTCAGTGATCATTTGAATATTTCATTTCAAAGTGTTCCTCGTAATGACGAAGGCGACGAACAAGAGTCCTCTCAAGCAATGTTATCTATTTTTAGCCAACATGGTCGGCCTTCTGGAAAATGTATAGAAATATGGCTAGACGATAGAGATCTTCATGTAGCACACACTTATATTCTTCTAAATTGTGCCGAGGTTGCACCGTTTGTTAGGTAATCTGAAATAATAATTTGTATTTTATTCTTTTCTATAATGCATGCGCGTGTATAACCTAATGTAATAATTTGTTTATATAAACAGTGTCTATGAACATGAACATCCGAACAGAGATCTCAGTAAAGAATTTTCCGGTTGGTTTTCAAATTACGTTTATGAGCCGAGAAATTGTGTTGTTGATGAAGGGTTGAAACATCTTGCGATGGGACCAAAAAGAGTGGTCAAGACATATCCAATATATTTCGTCAATGGATATAAATTTAACACCAAAGAATATGGTGCTGAAAAATTAACAAATAATACTGGTGTATTTGTTAAAGGTAGTGACGATCCAGAAAATCATTTAAATGATTTTTATGGCATTCTGACACAAATTTTACAACTGACATATTTCTCACGACCCGCGGAGGAGGTGTTTCTATTTAGATGCAATTGATTTAGCAATGTTCCTGGTTCTGGAATTAATATGCACAAGGATTATAATCTTATCGAAATAAAGCATACATCGCACTATCACAAGTATGATCCTTTTGTACTAGCCAAACAAGCATTGCAAGTTTATTACGCTCCTTATCCGTCTCTAAAAAGAGATAAATCAGATTGGTCTACAGTTTTTAAAACAAAGGCCAGATTCACATTCGATGGGAAGAATATTCCGGACGAACAAGCTTATCAGGCAGATCTTGAGCAAAATAACGAAATAATAATTACAGACGATCATACAGATTTTGGTCCTTTGATTGATGAATCAAATGTTTTGGTAGAAGCGTTTGACAGTGTAGAGGAAAATATCATCGAAAACGAAACCGAATCTGAATCAGAAGACGATAATGACTGATATAAATCTGAATTTGTTTTTTTGCAATTGATGTAACTATGTTGAATTCTTGATGTATTATAAAATTGATGTAATTATGAAACCAAATCCGTTTACTATTGTTTATATGTTTTATGTTATTTCCATTTGTCATTTATTTAGCAATTTTTATTAAAAATGCAATGAACTCTGCTTATCGTTGGAAGAGTACACCCATTATGAATCAGGTATAACACACTTCCATTTCTATTTCCATTTCAGTCATTAATTAAGCAAGTTATACCGTTGATGTCATTTTCATATGAATTATACTTCATTATCATGTTTTTATTCTCTTATATAATGATGTGTATATGTCACAGGTTTATCATTATGTCACACAGAGGTAGGTGCTCTTCCCGATCGTCAGGAGGCGATGGCAGTGGCCCATCGTAAGAGCCACAGCGTGCAGTTGTATCGTCAGTCCCTAGAGCAGATGGGCAAGAATTAAATTTTATTCAGCATCTTATTTTTTCTATGATATACGTAAGTACTTATCTATATCGTACTCAAAAACAGAGGGTTCGACCTACTTCACTCTAAGGTTGTGTTGGACGTCTCTGGAGCATCTTATCGCAGTAGGATGAGTGCTTGTTGGCCGAAGTGGGATAACATACCTCCTCACATCATAGAGTGCATATGGCAGGATGTCTAGTATGTATATTTTTCTGTTTTCCATTTTTAATTCGTTTTTTTCGTTTTTCTACTGTTTATCATTTAAAGTGTAATCTTTTTTTAACACAGGCTGAGATAGACATCCATACAGACGATATGATGCTAACACGAGCATACTGGGTGAAGAAGATGCACAAGAACTACAGGACACGATATCTGAGATTAAGTGTGACGACCGCCCATGACTCCCGCACCAAAACAAGGAAATAATGCGCTGAAAGGCGTGCCAGGCAGCCATGGACGATAGTCAGGGTAAAACAAAACAAAAGAATCTCTATCGTACAACTCACAGCGCATGGATAAAATACAATAGAGAAATATAATATAGTGAAGCTCCATAGAACAGAACATCATCATATAAGCATCACAGTAGTTTTATACAATCATCTACTCAAATCCATACATGAAAGCCTCACTACAAATCACTCAACCAAATACAGCAGCGGATACCCAGTACATATAGTAAGAAAACTAATATGCAAAGCCTCCTGCTCGTCTTCGTCATCTTCATCGTAGAACTCCTAGCACAGCACCTGTCACCTGCTACCTAGTCTGCCCATCCCAACATGGATGAACAGCCCAAGGTAATAAGAGGAGACATAAAACCTTGAGTCAGACAAAGTCTTAGTGAGCAGTAAATTAACTATCAAACATACCAAAAGAGCATAAAGGATAAAAGGAATAGGAACCAAACCATCCCACTCCACCTCTTTCTACAGTGATAGCCCCAGACATACACTAAGGAGAAGCAAGCATAACAACATAGACAATTAAGGTAAAGCAAATACCACTCGAGTCAAGGACGATGTTTTCCAAATACAAACCCCCAAGGCCTAAACCAAGATCAGATAAGCACCCAGAAAACACCGCTCTTGAAGCCGAATGATAATACAACCAAACATCCATGACTCTGGCTATCACTGTTATCCTTGCCTCGATTTCACCGTTAGTTGAATGACCATCTATCAAGGGCTAATGGTAACCCCGGTTCTAACCATAACTCCGCACACTGCCTTGTGCCTAGGACTTATCTACTTTGCCCAGAGTACTCAACTACCTACCTGTAGTCTTTTGGGTGTCCCGACTACCTTCCTGTAGTCGTTATGGGCGCCCCATGTACTCTTGCTTTTGAGCATGCTAGAACCTTCAACAACGACGAGATCCAAGCCTCCTAGCCATCCTTCTTGACGACTATCCTCATACAAGCTCAAGCTACCTCTTGAACAATCCATTATCAACCAACTTGAACTACTCTTCAAGTTATCAACATGCTTGGAATGATCCCTGCTTGGATTAAGCCAAGACTCACATCATACTTCGCTTCATCGCATCAAAGCAAAGTCTCAACTCAACAACATGGTTTGCCTCATCAAATCATGGCAAAGTCCCATCTCAACATCATCCAATCTATACATATGAGCTTCAACATCCGCTACATATGCCTTAAGCAGCTTTCACCATTCAAGAGCCTTCTTCCATAGCTTTTGAATCCTCTTTCATCATCTTGTTCCAAATCAACTACTAGCTAACTTGGAAACAATCAAATCAATCATACATTCAAATAATCAATCATTCAAACAAGATCTATTAAGCAATATAAGCAATATCAACTATAATGGCAATTTCGTAAATAAGTGAGCAAAAGTCCAACATATGTGAAACCATAGTTTTTAGCATAGATCTATCAATTATAAAACATGGGTTTTGTCTCTAATGCTTATTAAACAAACTTGCATAAGTAAACATCTTCAAAAACCATGAATCTAGACTTAGATCTAAGAAAAATGCATGAAATCTCTAACTTTAACACCCAAACATGCCACCAATCCAATATACTCCTTTGGATCCGCGTGAGAGATAACTACCACTCACCAAATCACCAAAACAACCTAAAAAACTAAACACTTCAGATCTGGACAGCGAAGATCAAGGCTTGATCCGGCAATATCTCGTCTCAATCGATGAAATCTAGCTCAAACGGATGAAGATCTTCAACTTTGGCACTTGAATCTTCAATCTAAATCTTCGATCTTGGATGGATGTTAGAACTAGATTGGAATAGAGAAAAGAAGGTGAAGAAATGTTGTAGTCGAGTCTTCAAAATGGCAGCACTTCGTCGCTTCAAAAACCGGTGCCAAAAAGTGAGCCAAACCCCTCTATTTATAGGCTGGATCAACCATGAGTCGTCGTCCCTATGAGTCGTCCACGACTCATCATGAGTCGTTGCCGACTTATCAGCCCTTACCGACTCAACATAACACTGCCTACTTACCATGAGTCGTTCACGACTCATTGCCATGACGACCTACCCCAGCCGACTCAACTGCACAGCCTTCCGACTCAAGCCAACGACTCAATACACCAAGGCACAAGGTCATACGACTCAAACCCAAACCGACTCAACACCTACCGACTCACGACTCAAGACCAGTGCCGACTCAACATAAGTCGGTCACGACCTAAAAGCCTCCGACCTAAGACACTGCCGCGTTTTCCCCAAGTCCTAAGTCGTACGACGACTCAACAATACACACTCACGACTCAACTATGATGCCGACTCACGACTCATCAGGCCCTACGACTCAAAACCCTGCCGACTCATTACCCACGACCTAAGCCTAAACCCCTTAAGTCGCTACACCCTTAACCCGTTAACTCCTTAACTCGGCAAACCCTATGAGTCGTAACTCGTTGACTCGGCCACACTTCTTATCTCGGCCCTCTATGAGTCGGTCATCCTATGAGTCGCCTAACTTCTTGAGTCGGTCCATCCTTATCTCGGCCAACACTTTAAACCGCTACCCCTCCTTGAGTCGGTCCCCTATGAGTCGGTCACGACTCATCACTTGTACCCGGGTTAACTTCTAAACGACTCAAGCTAGAAGCAACACAAACAACACTAACAACCTGTAAATTCTACGATTTATCGACACGTAAAAATACGGGTCGTTACATTCTCTCCCCCTTAGGAATTTCGCCCCCGAAATTCCAAGCAAACAACAGCAATCAAAATTATTCCGCATGCCTATCATCCATGGCAATCAACAATCCATGCAACCAATTCTAACCTAGCATGCAGAATTCTAAGACTTAGAACAAGCTACAAATTCATGAGATGTCACGACACTTTAGGGCCATACCTCGAAGAGTCCGGGATGAGCTGCCTTCATCCTCTCTTCCTCCTCCCATGTACAGTCGTTAACATCATCACTCCATTGTACCTTGAGCAACGTAATCGTCTTGCTCCTAAGCTGTTTCGTATCGGTTTCAACAATACGAAGCGGCTCACGAGGTCTCGTACCCACGGGATCAATCTCTAAGTCTTCACAGCTATCAGCAGAAACCACCGTACTCGGGTCATGCACATACTTCCGTAGATAGGATACGTGAAAAACATTGTGCACACCCGCCATCCTTTCCGGTAACTCCAATCTATAAGCGAGCTTTCCAATATGCTCGATAATCGGGAATGGTCCAACAAATCTCGGAGTCAATTTCCCTTTCTTCCCGAATCTAATGACACTCTTCAGAGGAGAAATCTTCACAAAAACCATATCACCTACGTCGAATTCCAAATCCTTACGACGATTATCGGCATAACTTTTCTGACGATCTTGGGCTGCCTTCATTCGTTGCCGAATGATCTCTATACAATCTGAAGTCTGTCGAATCATCTCTGGCCCAAGTATCAGCTTTTCTCCAGTTTCCAACCAACATGTCGGGGAGTTACACGGTCTTCCATACAATGCCTCATATGGTGCCATACCAATACTCGACTGATAACTGTTGTTATAAGCAAACTCCACCAAATGAAGGTGATCTTCCCATGACCCTCCGAAGTCCAAAACACATGCTCTAAGAAGATCTTCCAAAACTCGGTTGACTCTCTCAGTCTGACCATCTGTTTGAGGGTGATAAGCTGTACTCAAACACAACTCGGTTCCCAAAACTTCCTGGAAGCTCTTCCAAAATCCACTAGTGAACAACGGATCTCGATCGCTTACTATACTCTTCGGAACACCATGGAATCGAACAATCCACTTCACATATAGCTCAGCCAACTTCGATGCAGTCCTAGTCGATCGAACAGGAATGAACCTTGCACTCTTGGTCAAACGATCTACTGTGACCCAAATCCCTTCATTTCCTGCCCTAGTTCTAGGTAGACCATCGATAAAATCCATCGACACTTGCTCCCACTTCCATGCAGGAACCTCTAATGGCTGAAGTAATCCACTGGGCTTCTTCTGCTCAGCTTTCACCAACTGGCAATTCATACACTTGGAAATAAAATTTCCAACATCCTTCTTCATACCTTCCCAGTAGTAGGTTCTCTTCATATCCCGATACATCTTATTTCCACCTGGATGAATTGTCAACTTCGAGTGATGACTCTCCCTCAGAACTTCATCTCTCAATCCATCTACATCGGGAACAACTAGTCGCCCTTGCTTTCGAAGCCAACCCTCTCGATCGACCTCGAATCCCTTATCCTTCTCCGGGTCCAATCCAGATTCCAAATCACAGATAATCTTGACAAGCTTATCATCTCCCTTTTGGCTCTCGCCAACCCTTTCCATAAGAGTAGGCCTTATCGATAAGTTTGCCAACATCTTAGGTTCCAATTCACATCTAGGCCTGAAGTCAAATCCAGCCAAATACTCAAGACTCTTCCATTCCGAAAACATGGCTCCCAAACCTGCATGTCTTCGACTTAACGCATCTGCCACTACGTTACCTTTTCCTGGAGTATAGGCTATACCAAAATCATAAGATGCTAGGAACTCTAGCCATCGTTGCTGTCGAAGATTTAAATCCTTTTGGGAGAACAGATACTTCAACGACTTATGATCTGTAAACAACTCGAATCTAACTCCCAATAGATAATGTCTCCACATCTTCAAAGCAAACACAATTGCCGCTAACTCCAAATCATGAGTCGGATAGTTCCTCTCATGCGGCTTCAGTTGTCGACTTGCATATGCAACAACTTTATCCTTCTGCATTAGCACTGCTCCAAGTCCAGTACCACATGCATCGGTGTAAACCACCATCTCATCATTCCCACTTGGAATAGTCAAAACAGGAGCACTCGTCAGTCGCTCTTTCAGGATTATGAAAGCTTGTTCACACTTATCATTCCATCTGAACACTTGATTCTTCTTCGTCAATCCTGTCAACGGTGCAGCTATCTTGGAAAAGTCTTTGATAAACCGACGATAATATCCTGCTAATCCAAGAAAACTTCTCACATCAGATGCATTCTTAGGCCTAACCCAATCCTGGATCGCTGCCACCTTAGCGGGGTCAACCGCTATTCCATTTCCAGAGATAACATGGCCTAAGAACCTCACTTCACTCTTCCAGAAGTGACACTTCGAAAACTTAGCCTTCAGCTGATGTTTCCGCAAAATTTCCAAAACAATCCTCAAGTGCGTCTTGTGCTCTCCCTCAGTTCTGGAATAAATCAGAATATCATCCACGAACACAAGCACGAACTTATTCAACTGATCTCTGAACACTCTATTCATAAGATCCACAAAATATGCTGGCGCGTTAGTCAATCCAAACGGCATTACCAGCCACTCATAAAACCCGGATGGTGTCCTGAAAGCAGTCTTCGGCACACTATCCTTCGCCACTCTCAACTGGTGAAATCCCGTTGCCAAATCCATCTGAGAAAACACCTTAGCCTCGTGAAGCTGATCAAACAAGTCATCTATTCTCGGCAATGGATACTTGTTCTTCTTAGTCACCTTATTCAGCTCACGATAATCCACACACAACCTCAACGATCCATCCGCTTTGGTTGCGAACACAACTGGTGCACCCCATTCGGACACACTTCTCCGAATGAATCCTTTCCTCAAAAGGTCATCAACTTGCACCTTCAGCTCTTGCTGCTCCCTCGGTGCCATCCGCCTAAGAGGCATCACAACAGGTCTGGCTCCCTCAACTAGATCGATACGAAACTCGATCTCCCTATGCGGCGGCAACCCTTTGACTTCGTCAAAGTCATCCTCAAATCCATTCACAATAGGCACTGATGACAGTCCATCCCGTGGAACAACCAGCGAATACATGAAGCTCATGAAGACGCCTTCCTCATGCTTACATCGTATCACAACCTTTCGCCCTTCCACATTCCCGACTGTCACCTCAAGCCTCTCACAATCAATCCTAGCCGCATACTTCCTAAGCCAGTCCATACCCAAAATAATTCCGAACCCCGCAAAGTTCAGAACAAAGCAATCACAAACAAACGAGCAATCATGACTCGACACAACTAGACCACGACATAACATACACAAACATGACGAACCCCCTACCGGATTAGTCACAACCAATGGCCTATCAACAATATCCGGTTTCATACCTAACCGGCTTACCAAATCATCACAAACAAAAGAATGCGACGCTCCAGTATCAAACAACACTCTAACTGGAACACCACAAATAGAAAGAGTACCTTGAACAACCACACTCTTCCCCTTCTCTTCAGCAGTAGGAGCTTTCGAAGACGATGGAACAGCCCCCAAAGCATAGGCTTGCACAACCTGCCTATCTTTCCTCGGTTCTGGACAATCCTTCTTGATATGTCCCAGCTTATCACAGTTGTAACACTTTCCCGGCACTTTGGGATTCTTACAATCTTTGTAAAGATGGCCCTTCTGCTGGCAGTTATAGCAAGTCACTTCACTCTTCGGCTTCTTCTGGCCATCCCTACCCCTCTGTTGCTGTTGTTTCCTCTTCTTATTGCCACTCTGCTGTGGTTTAGATCCTTCCCTGGTTACAGAAACGACAGAACTTTCCCTAGGAAACAAACTCTCATGCCTAAGAGCTTTTTCCACAAGCTTCTCAAATGGATCGTCCAGATGATCCACTAACTGCCTCCCAAGATAAGCATCCAGACCAGTCACAAACTTTTCATTCTTCTGGTAGGGAGAATCAATATATGATCTGGCATACTTAGACAAAGCTTCAAACTCCGAAATATACTCAAGAACAGGCCTTCCCCCTTGCTTGAGCTCCACAAACCTCTTAAACAAGACAGATTTCTGGGAAGTAGAGATAAACTTAGCTTCAAATCTAACTTGGAATTGCTCCCAAGTAATCTCTTCTTCTGGTGTATCTATGGTGATAGAATTCCACCAATCAGCAGCTCTTCCCTGAAGCTGTCTCGATGCAAGCTTCCTCTTAGTTGCATCCTCAATCCCTAAGTCACCAAAGATTCTTTTGCAAGCATCAATCCATCTCTGCACCTCAATAGTCGACTCCGTCCCCAAGAAAACTTTCCCTCCAAGAGCAGTATAATCCTTGCAAAGCTTGGCAAAATCCACCGGTCTCGGAGCTTGGACTTGAACTCCCACATCCACAGATGATCCTGAAGCTGGTATTCTCCTCATGATTGAAGTCATCATGGCCTCAAACATAGGAGCATAATCAACAGCTTCCCTAGCATCACGGCTACCCCTCGCAGCTTGTCTCTCACTTCGACTCATCCTTAGTATCTGTAAAAAGAATGATTAGAACACCTTAAGAAACAACTGCATAAGGAGTTCAAATCCTTCTAAGCTACTATATCATATATAGTAATCATTCATCAAAATACAATTACGCCTCTCATACGTAGTTACGTCAGCGAGCGTTGGCTAAAATCGACTAACCAAAGCTCTGATACCAAATGTGACGACCGCCCATGACTCCCGCACCAAAACAAGGAAATAATGCGCTGAAAGGCGTGCCAGGCAGCCATGGACGATAGTCAGGGTAAAACAAAACAAAAGAATCTCTATCGTACAACTCACAGCGCATGGATAAAATACAATAGAGAAATATAATATAGTGAAGCTCCATAGAACAGAACATCATCATATAAGCATCACAGTAGTTTTATACAATCATCTACTCAAATCCATACATGAAAGCCTCACTACAAATCACTCAACCAAATACAGCAGCGGATACCCAGTACATATAGTAAGAAAACTAATATGCAAAGCCTCCTGCTCGTCTTCGTCATCTTCATCGTAGAACTCCTAGCACAGCACCTGTCACCTGCTACCTAGTCTGCCCATCCCAACATGGATGAACAGCCCAAGGTAATAAGAGGAGACATAAAACCTTGAGTCAGACAAAGTCTTAGTGAGCAGTAAATTAACTATCAAACATACCAAAAGAGCATAAAGGATAAAAGGAATAGGAACCAAACCATCCCACTCCACCTCTTTCTACAGTGATAGCCCCAGACATACACTAAGGAGAAGCAAGCATAACAACATAGACAATTAAGGTAAAGCAAATACCACTCGAGTCAAGGACGATGTTTTCCAAATACAAACCCCCAAGGCCTAAACCAAGATCAGATAAGCACCCAGAAAACACCGCTCTTGAAGCCGAATGATAATACAACCAAACATCCATGACTCTGGCTATCACTGTTATCCTTGCCTCGATTTCACCGTTAGTTGAATGACCATCTATCAAGGGCTAATGGTAACCCCGGTTCTAACCATAACTCCGCACACTGCCTTGTGCCTAGGACTTATCTACTTTGCCCAGAGTACTCAACTACCTACCTGTAGTCTTTTGGGTGTCCCGACTACCTTCCTGTAGTCGTTATGGGCGCCCCATGTACTCTTGCTTTTGAGCATGCTAGAACCTTCAACAACGACGAGATCCAAGCCTCCTAGCCATCCTTCTTGACGACTATCCTCATACAAGCTCAAGCTACCTCTTGAACAATCCATTATCAACCAACTTGAACTACTCTTCAAGTTATCAACATGCTTGGAATGATCCCTGCTTGGATTAAGCCAAGACTCACATCATACTTCGCTTCATCGCATCAAAGCAAAGTCTCAACTCAACAACATGGTTTGCCTCATCAAATCATGGCAAAGTCCCATCTCAACATCATCCAATCTATACATATGAGCTTCAACATCCGCTACATATGCCTTAAGCAGCTTTCACCATTCAAGAGCCTTCTTCCATAGCTTTTGAATCCTCTTTCATCATCTTGTTCCAAATCAACTACTAGCTAACTTGGAAACAATCAAATCAATCATACATTCAAATAATCAATCATTCAAACAAGATCTATTAAGCAATATAAGCAATATCAACTATAATGGCAATTTCGTAAATAAGTGAGCAAAAGTCCAACATATGTGAAACCATAGTTTTTAGCATAGATCTATCAATTATAAAACATGGGTTTTGTCTCTAATGCTTATTAAACAAACTTGCATAAGTAAACATCTTCAAAAACCATGAATCTAGACTTAGATCTAAGAAAAATGCATGAAATCTCTAACTTTAACACCCAAACATGCCACCAATCCAATATACTCCTTTGGATCCGCGTGAGAGATAACTACCACTCACCAAATCACCAAAACAACCTAAAAAACTAAACACTTCAGATCTGGACAGCGAAGATCAAGGCTTGATCCGGCAATATCTCGTCTCAATCGATGAAATCTAGCTCAAACGGATGAAGATCTTCAACTTTGGCACTTGAATCTTCAATCTAAATCTTCGATCTTGGATGGATGTTAGAACTAGATTGGAATAGAGAAAAGAAGGTGAAGAAATGTTGTAGTCGAGTCTTCAAAATGGCAGCACTTCGTCGCTTCAAAAACCGGTGCCAAAAAGTGAGCCAAACCCCTCTATTTATAGGCTGGATCAACCATGAGTCGTCGTCCCTATGAGTCGTCCACGACTCATCATGAGTCGTTGCCGACTTATCAGCCCTTACCGACTCAACATAACACTGCCTACTTACCATGAGTCGTTCACGACTCATTGCCATGACGACCTACCCCAGCCGACTCAACTGCACAGCCTTCCGACTCAAGCCAACGACTCAATACACCAAGGCACAAGGTCATACGACTCAAACCCAAACCGACTCAACACCTACCGACTCACGACTCAAGACCAGTGCCGACTCAACATAAGTCGGTCACGACCTAAAAGCCTCCGACCTAAGACACTGCCGCGTTTTCCCCAAGTCCTAAGTCGTACGACGACTCAACAATACACACTCACGACTCAACTATGATGCCGACTCACGACTCATCAGGCCCTACGACTCAAAACCCTGCCGACTCATTACCCACGACCTAAGCCTAAACCCCTTAAGTCGCTACACCCTTAACCCGTTAACTCCTTAACTCGGCAAACCCTATGAGTCGTAACTCGTTGACTCGGCCACACTTCTTATCTCGGCCCTCTATGAGTCGGTCATCCTATGAGTCGCCTAACTTCTTGAGTCGGTCCATCCTTATCTCGGCCAACACTTTAAACCGCTACCCCTCCTTGAGTCGGTCCCCTATGAGTCGGTCACGACTCATCACTTGTACCCGGGTTAACTTCTAAACGACTCAAGCTAGAAGCAACACAAACAACACTAACAACCTGTAAATTCTACGATTTATCGACACGTAAAAATACGGGTCGTTACATTAAGAAATCTGGTAAGAAACCACGGTGGATGAGAGAGAGCGTGTGGCAAGCTTGGTTGAGCTACTGGGAGACGGACGAGGCGAAGGCAAGTATACTAATTTTTTTTGAATTATTAATTTGACGTGATTGAAAAATAATGTATCAAATTTTAAATGTACAGGCAGAGTCGGATAGAAACTCTGCAAATAGAAATAAGAATCCCGTCACTCATCACGGAGGATCGAAGTCGTTTCAGCAGTATCGGCAGGAGTTGGTAAATTTACTGAATAATAAATGTAAATAGTTTATGCTATATGATTTTAAATGTATAATAATTGTATGTAACAATCAACTTGAGGAAGCCGAGGCACATGGTCCTGTCAGCTATATGGACGTGTTCACCCGTACGCACGCTGTCGAGCATGTTAATCCAGACGGGACTGTTTCGTATACATGGCAGGACGATAAATCCAGCAAAAGCCATGTAAGCATATTTAATTTTATTCGGTATTAGTAATTGTTTTAATTGTTAAACTATGATGAAATAAGATATGATATTATTAATTTGTTAATACAGGAGAAGTTTATGGAGCAGCGGCAGAAACTTCTTGCTGACACGGGTCGAGATCAGCTGACGACCGATGAGGAGGACGTTATTTTTGAGTCCGTTATGGATCCAATAGAGCATGGTCGACGATACGGATTTGGCAATTTAGCGGTAAATAATTTACTTTTTCTTAAAATACTTAAAATATGATATTTTACCTTTTCAAAACAATAAACTTGGATTTTATTTATTTTTCAATTATTCCAGTCTAGTAGTCAGAGTAGGGGACGACGGAGTAGACCTCAGAGCGATTTAGCAGGTATAGAAGAATTGCGGACTAGAGTATCCAATTGGAGGAGCAGAACCGCCAACAGGCCTTGCAGACCGCACAGTTGTTAGAGTACATGCAGCAGTTTGGTGGTCGCTTCCCTTCCTCTGCTGGCTCTAGATCTGTAGGAGATTGATTCATTGCTTGCTTGCTTGTTCGTTCGTTCAGGTATGTTTTTTTTAGTTTAGAATGATTTGATAGATGGTGCAGGTAATTGTTGATTTGTATAATTATGTATGATACACTTGGTTCTGTAGTTGTATGAGGATGTGCATGAGAATATTGATGAATTTGTGCATTAACAACATGGTAGAATAGTTGTTGTTAATGTTGGAATGATTATGTATATTTTGTATTTTATTTTGATTGTAATTTTATTTATTTATGTGTTTATTAAATATTTTGTAGTTTAGGTTTGGATATTTGATTGGATTATTGTATATTGGATTGTGCAGTATTGATATCATAGTATTTGGAAGAGAAATGTGGTTGGAAGGCTACATTTGCAATAAATTAAAAAAAACAGCAGATTTCCGACGGCTTCCGACGGCTTACAGGTCAAAATTTCCGACCGCTTCCGGCGAATCCCGGCGGCCTGTAGCTCAATAATTGCGACGGCTTCCGACGGTTACCGACGTCCGTCGGAATCCGTTGGATACCGTCGGAAGTTGTAGGGATCCATCAGAATGGTATACGACAGCGTCCGTCGGAAGCCATCGGAAATACTACTCCCCGACGCAGTCATTTCCGACGGCGGCCGACAGCTTCCGACGGACGTCGACGGATTCTGGCCGTCGGAAAAAGCCCTTCCCCTTGTAATGAACAGTTCGGAGTTCGGAAATTCGATTTTCCTCACTCTGAAATGTTAGAGCCCTCATTTCTGCAACAGAATGTTGGGCTTTAGGCACCTGTTAACACGGTTACTCGCTGCTATTTCTCTAAATACAGGATATGCAAATTGATGCTCGTAAATTTTCCAACGTATTAAAATTTCAGAGTTATGACAGAGATTACTATTTGAATATATGCAAGCTCAAGCTTGCGACTTTCGCAAGCTCAGACAGTTTAAGCCTTAATTAAATAATGGCAACATACCACTATAGTTCATATTCCCATAGAAAAAAGTTGTTTATATGATTGAACTTGCTTTTATAGTTTATCTTATGCATTATAGTTTATCTCCTCCATATTTTGTTTTACATTATTCATAATTTGACAGGAACTTTTTTTACAGTATGCACATGTTCATCATTTTCTATCAACCAATATGCAAGATGTTGATAGTATATTCTTTAGTTTATGCTTTTACTTTATTTAATATGCAAAATATTTTCAAGTTAAACTTTTGTTTATAATTTATTTGGGTATTATGCAGACATTAGTTGAAGCAGCGGAGGAAAGACAAAAGGAAAACTCTAGTGTCAATGGTAGCAATGGAAGTAGAAGTTTTGAAGATTTTGAGAATGATCCCATTGCTGAAGTGTTCGGAAAGGAGAAAAGAAAAAACTATTGTCATGCAATTAGCTCTACATCGACTATGAAGCAAGTGAAGCTTACACAAGCATCAAAAGTAATAGCTAATTTCAAGGAAGATGAAGATAGAAAATGGAAAGCAAAGATGGAGAACAATCAAAGTAGACTTACCGAAGAATTTAGATCGATGCATTCGACTATGATGAGTATGCAACAAAGTTTGTTACAATTTATGAATCAGTTTGGAGGGAATGCGACACCAAGAAATGAAGTTGCTTCCAACAGTCAGCATGATAGCCCTAGAGCTAGCTTGGGTGTTGAATCCAATGGTGCTATTGGATCTTCCACAAGAGATGGGCAATCTGTAGTCTTATTGTCAGAAGAGTTGAAAGAGGTTGCTAAGGGCCATCTTGGGATATAGAAAATATGCCACAATAGAGAGGTGATGAATGGGGAAAGAGTTGTATGGGTGGAGAAAGTGTTTGATCCAGAAGCACCTATTTGTGAAGCACCACAAAATGGTAATTACAAGCTATTTGATATATTTGATGGAGGTTTTTTTATTTGGCCTGAGTGTCGTGTTCGTTGTTTGTAGGATCTAGAATTTATTTTGAAGTAATGTTAGAACTTGTAATATTTTGATTTCAAACTCTTTAGTTATGCATGATGAACTTGTGAAATTTCGAATCTTCCTTTAATTTGTTGTCAAATATTTGTGCAATTTAAGTTGTATGTTTGGATGCGTAATTGCTTATTGTTATCGAAATTCTGTAATTTTTGATATGTATGTACCTACTGTATTATAATAGACAATTCTGTATTGTAAATGCTAGCAAAAATGCAGCTCTACATAGTTTGGTAGCTGTAACGAACATATTTGTTACTAAAGACGAAATTTATAACGAGCATAGTCGTTACTATTGATGAAATTTGTAACGAACAAGGTCGTGATAATTTAGAATGACAACCCCTTCTTCTACCATGAAAGGAGAAACTAAGTAACGGAAAATACCCGTTACAAACCGATGCAACTAATAACAAACTTTTTCGATACAAAATTTTTGATTTCTAACGACAAAGTCTGTTGGTAAGTGATATGTCTAATTACGGGTAGAGGCCGTTATAAATATTTGTAACGACATACCTCACGCCTGTACCGCTCACGACTATATCTGTTATAAATTTCATTTGTAACGACTATATTCGTTACAAATACACCTTTTTGGTGTAGATCCTCATCATGCCCAGGGACGACAGTAGTGAGAAATATATATGGAGTTTTCATACACATCCATGGAGGTAAATTATAAGGAGTTACGATAATAGGTCATGATGAATATTTACTACCAAACTGAGAGAATGGTGCAAATCCATCCATACATAAACCGAGTTTGATATTACGGCTTTCGGCAGAAAATGCGGGATAAGTGCTATCGAAATGTTTCCATGCTTCTCCATCAGATGGATGTATCAAAGTTCCTTCTTTCGGTGTTCTCACACTGTGTCATCGCATATGGCACGCCGTAGCAGAAGATGCATATAACCTTTGAAGTCTGGGAGTGATGGGTAAATAATGCATCCTCTTGTATGCAACTTCTTTTCCGTTTTTTCTTGGTTTGTATCTTTCTTCTTTAAATATTCTGCATTTTCTAAGCTCAACGTCGTCTTTGCAATACAACATGCAACTTTTTACACATGTATCTATATTTTGGTACGGCAGACCGAAAGTGGACATAAGTTTTTTCACTTTATAATGACTATCGCACAGCAGATTATTGGGCGGCATATGTCGTTTTGCTGCTTGTACAACTGCTGTAAATCCATCTTCTGTAAGGTTGAATTTTGATTTCATAGTAATGTATTTGGCAGTTACTGATAATTCGGTTCCACTTTTACAACCATCCCACAATGGCCTTTTAGCAGAGTCCAATAAATCATATATTTTTTTAGCTCTCACAGTCGGTTCTTCGACATTTACATCTTCATCATCATCTTGATCAAACATTGGAAACATTGATCGTGCTGCATCTTACACCATATTTTCTATTAGATTTGTCATAACATTATTGTCATCTAACGCTACAGGATTAGGTATGGGTGCAAGAAGTTCTCCATGATGATCCCACAAGTAATAATTCGGCACAAAACCATTTTTATACGAATGTACTTCAACTATATCTGATTTTCAATGCTTCAAATGTTTGCACTTACTACACGGGCAACGAAGTTCTTCGTTATTACGATTATTAGATTTAGCGAATCTAATAAATTTGTGTACACCGTTACAGAAATGTTTCTTTATTGAACCTTTCATACCAGTTCTGACTTCATACATCCAACTACGATCGAGAAAATAATCGAATATTTTTCCTGATTTGAAAATATATGTTAGCAACACAATAAAGTTTATCGTTTATTAATTCAAATAATCAATTCGATTTATTTTTTGCCTTTTGCTTTATTGTTTTAACTTTGATGGTCGACCATCTTACTTTCCATTACAAATACAATAAAGTGATTACATTTCGTAAATCATATCATTTTAAATGGTTCATAAAATTTCGACAGCACTTCCCCTTTGTTCCCTATATCGTACACAAATACGGGTACACAGAGAACAAAATGGAAGTGCTATCGAAATTTTATGAACCGTTTAAAATGATATGATTTACAAAATGTAATTATACTTTATTGTATTCATAAATTTTCCAATACATGGAAAAATTTGACAAATATTGTATCAGATGAATATAGATGTCCGTTCTGTGAAAAACAGAACAGCTATTAACGATCATATACAACACTTGTCAGACGGGGCCAAAAATTCTCTAAGGGGTTTAAGAAATAAAACTTTTATAATTAACAATATTCATTCAACTATTTAAATATTTATTGACTAAATTTGAAATGTTACAACGTAATTTAACTTTCGTTTAACTATTTTAATTTTAATTTTGCCGATTATGTAAACTAAAATAATTCGTTCACGCATATAATTAGTAAAAATAGATTTTTTTTAGACTAAATCACTAATACATTTTATCATCAACTAATGTACACCATTAACATCAACTCATACGCAATAATCAACAATTACAAATTGATAATCAACTCTTTTCACTAATTTCCCTAATTTCAAGCCGACAATGTCAAAATTATATTTCCAAACCAATCTAAAACAGTAATATCATCGAATAATACCAAGCAATCATCAATTTATAATCTACCATCAACTAATTTCAAATTTTAGGGTTTAAATCATACCTCAAATAAACTGAAATCGGGAAGAAAGAAGATACCGGAGAGCTTTGGAGAGCGTCGGAGGCTAGATGTTGACTTTAGACGGCGGTGACAAACAAACGGCTTCGGCGGGTGACGAGGAGGAGGGTTTTGATGGGAAAATGGGAGGGAAGAAAAATGAGAATCTGGTCGCGGGTTTTTGCTTCTGTAATGCGATATTGCGTCGGCTAGAATCAGCCGCGTTTTTTAGCCGATTCTCACCGACGCAAAGCTTGGACACTATACATGCCGATTCTAGTAGTGTAGTGATGAGGAATGTGAACCCTCCCCGGATCATAAATGCTATGTCACACATTATTTTGCATCCACCCTGGACCCATTCGTACCTGCCATTTCATTCTACGCGATTGGTATAAATACCATAAAACCGTAGTAAATCTCCTAAAAGCTCTAACCCTAAAAGGCATCCGGGATCTCCAAATTGACATCGGACGCCTCGAACTTCCTTGCTTTGTTTTAGAATGTGATTCCCTTGTTAATGTCCACTTGTGGTATGGTTCAATCCCTGCTCGATTACCAGCCCACAATGATATCTTTCCTAATTTAAGGAAGTTGTCTTTAATCAAGTACGATATCAATTATGAATTTTTGGTTAACTTGCTTTCTTCAAGACCGATCATCGAGCTGGCAATTCACCCTTATTATCGTGGCGTAAAAAATGTTGTCATTGAATCTGAGGGCTTACAGAAATTCTATTTTGGCTACTTGGATTATCGTGATCTTACTATTAAAGATGCTCCAAATCTCAAGACGTTCAAGTATGATGACTTAGGGGGTAATTCCAGAGCGACGATTTTAAATACACCCAAGCTCAAGGTTCTAAGCGGTATTGACATGGAGATGTCGATGCTTCAATTAGGGAATTATCAGTTTGACATCGATTATATTCACAAGTACATACAGATAAGCGGTTAAATCACATACATGCCTTCCTTACGATCCTTGGACACTGCAGTCTATTTTAATCGTGCTTATGAGCTAAAATCAGTTCCACACTTTCTAATGTGTTTCCCTGCTTAGAAACTTTAGAAGTCTGTATAAAAGATAACACTTCCTTTAGTGATTACTAATATTATGAGGTTAACAATACAGATGAAGCTATTCTTATTGATGATGATTATGGTAGTCATGTTCACCTGATGCCTAACATTAACTGTGTCAACTATCATTTAAGAAATGTAAGAGTAAGTAATTATCCTGGAAGACGAGCCCATTTGGATTTTGTCAAACTCATTGTAGCCAATGCTAAGGTTACTGAAACAGTGACTGTAGTTTATAGCGATGGTTTTGATGAAAGAAGGATGAAATCTCATAAACATTTCCTAATGCAGAATAGAGCTTCTAAGATGCTACAGGTTGAATTTCTGAAGAGTAAGTAGAAATCCGATGGTTTTACTGTTTGTGCTTTGAAAGTAAAAGAATGATCAGGTGCATCTTTACTTGGTCTTAAAAAAATGAACTCATGTAGCTATCCATGTTAGTGCTGTTATTGTGCATGTGCATGTGCATGTTTTCTTTGTGAGCAACATACAAATACATATTTTGCATTTTCTATATTTTCTTCATTATCTGTTGTGTACTTGATCAAGTGTATACTGAATACATCTTACAATTATTCTAGAACATTCATGATATATTTGCATTGTACTTCCAATCATGGTTGCATGTGTACTGGTTGCAAGTGGATTTTAGGAAACTAATCTGATGAGTTACACCGTTATAGTACTGTGTACCGATTACAAGAGGCAACAAGAAGAGTGCATTCATTCCACAACAAATATTAATCAAATCTTAAGAAAAATGGAGCAAAACTATTGTAAACTACATTGATAGAGTTTGGAAACGAGGTTCAACTTACAACTTACATTCAAATCCTAATGCTTTTTATGTAATACAATTTTACTTGTTTTACGTTTATTATAAACCCGCTTACAACAACAAAGTTGGCAATTTGATTTGTTACAAACATGACTCATAAGTTCATTTAAACAAGGTCAGTTTGACACACTATAATAATGATTAGATACTCTGGATTGCATAAGGATTTATAACAGTAGAGATACCTCAAGTTATTGATATTACATTCTACATATCAATAGTATATACTGCGACAACTTTTCCCCGTACGACCTTATTTATTTATGTTTGCTTATTATAAATTATTAATCTTTGACGAATTAAAATTTTCAGTTCATGGATTTAGTAACATTATTTGGTTAACTAAGAATTGGTTCCATGACAACTGCCTCCGTTAGAATTGTATTGACCTTTTTTAGGAAGAGATTTTTACCTTGTTCCTTTTCTTGATTTGTTGATTAAACGTGGAAATATGTTAGCATACTCGCGATGAGCACGTAAATGGATTTTTGTAAGCACTCTGTATGAAAATCATTATAGTTGCAGTATACAATTAATCATAATAACGTTAAGTAATCTGGACACAAATTTATAGTCCAGGAATATTTGTTTTCATCTGTAATATGAAATGCTATACAAATTTGAAACTTTTGACTTATCAACTTAGGTCTTCGCTGCATAAAAATATCCAAATGTTTTATCTATGCTATATAATTTACCATGAATAATTTTAAAGAAATTAAATTTCGAACAACGGATACTTTTGGACGTAGATAGTGTTATTTCTGAATTCGAAATCATTTTCGGATATCCGTATTCGCCTATACGGATGGATGCCAGATAATTATTTTATCTGCTAACGATTGATAAATCAAGAAATATAAATAGAAAATTTTAGTTTAACATTATATTTTTAATCTAATTGATTATAAAAGTGTTAAAATTAAGCAAATATGATGATAATAAAAAGTTTTGAGCAGTCAGCAAACATTAAGTGCATATAATATAAAATACTAACTTAACAATATAATAAATAAATATATTTCATTATAATAAGATGCACATAATTTTAACTATAATTTTAACAAAAACCGAACGGATAATTTTCGAATGCGGATGTCTTCGTATTCGCATCCACATTTGTTTTTCCGATACCGGATACTGGTTTTTTTGGGGATAAGGATGCAGACGGATTTTCGATTTTTCGAGTATCCATTGACAGCTCTATTTAGGGCTGTCAAGGTAATGATTTCCTTTACCATTTTGCAAATACTGTTACCGTACTATTTTTACTGGTAAACTAAAATTGTTTACCGTTACCAATTGACTGGTATACCGATTACTGGTATACCGATAAACTGGTAACCGTTACAATGGTAATGGTAAATTACCGTTTGTCTAGAAAAATAATAAGTTGATATATTTTTACACCGAGCGATGCTTCATTATATATCTCATTATGTCAGTTAATAAAAGACATAGAAAAGAAGTGTATTTATCATCATTTGAGTTGAATTACTGAAATAAATTGAACTATTTTCTTGTTTCTAAATGCCTATAATACAACATCTTACATGAATATCAATGTATTATGAACGGAATGGTAAATTACCGTTACCGTTGGTTTTGAAAAAATATTACCGATGTTGTGCCGTAGAAGATAGTAAATTTACCGTTAACATACCGAATATACTGGTATACCGACTTTACTTTAAAATGGTAACCGATTGACTCGTAATGGTATGGTAATGGTAAATTTACCGTTACCATAACGGCCTTAGCTCTATTTTGAGCTCAAATTTGGTAGTTAACTTGTTTCAATTGGATAATATCATTGGATACACTTTTTTAGCTATATATACACTAGAAGGACCTAATAATTGTAATTTGCATATCAATTTGGATGATCCAAATAACATCTTTATCTTTACTACTAAGAATTCCATGAACTAATTTCAGCGATGTCCTTTTGAATTACCAAAAATACTCTTCAGCATAAATCACTAATTGTTGCTTCTGTTCAAGGCCTAAGTCATTATTAGATCCAAACTCTTTCATCATTCCTGTTTCCTCTAGCCACCGCGCATTCTTTCTAAATCTCTAAATTGAATCCATGGCTCCTCCACCGTTGAACTCGAATGGAAGTCTCACCCTCTATCACCTTCCTTTTCGATCGCAGCACACGAATCACCAACGGCTACCGCCTAATCAGTCCACACTGCACCCACCTTCCTCCAACTCAATGATCCCTTCCTCCACTTTTTACTACTACGACACATGTATTACTACATATTGATTCATTTATGTTTACCAACTCTGTTCGAGATTTATGTGACAAAATTAACTATTATACTTTCTATGTATTGAATATGCGATTATATGATTTTTGTTTGATGATAATAAACATATATATATATATATATATATATATATTCGTGCAAATGTATTTGTTAATGTACTATTTTATTTTTCATAGACTAAATAAATATTTGCTGAATAAAAATAAATAACACAGAATTTTTATTCAAACAAATATTTATTACAATCTTTGAATAGTACAAAGTTCAAGCTCTCACTATATATATATAATTACAGTACAACTTTGATTACATCATGATTCACATTTACATTTGACCTCACTACACATCACGCATTCACTCAACTCGTATTTTATCTTCAACTTCACTCCAAATTGAATCCATCATCTGAGCAATCTGCAAAAATAATATTGACGCAGTAAAATTGAAAAGGAAATATTTTTGCAGTATAAAACAAAATGTGAATTTTAAAAATAATATTTGCCTCAGTTATTTGGGTTGTTCGTCGTCATTTAATTTTCAATTCATCATACACGAACAGCTTGTGACATACACAATGTATCACTGTATAAGCCACAAGGCCGTGCACACCGATATATACACTTGATAAATTTACAGGGACAAGTGAGCACAGGTCAAACCCAAAATACCGGATTCAACTCTAGTGCAATAATATAATGTCATAACTTTCAACACAAGGCCAGAACCAAACAACTAAAAACAGTGCACAAATGCAGTGGTACAAACTACATGAAGACGCAGCAGAATGAAGGTGAAAGCAAAGAGAGGTAGCAACATGAAACTGCACCAAACCGAACGAATGCAAATGATTTCAAGTGAATGGCAACAAGTGATGCATCAATGACTCAATTCAACATGACAGTAAGCAGTGCGACAAAACCATCAAGTTACAGTTTTCAATAATACAACTCGAAGTAACAACATAATGCAACCCAGAAAGGAAAACCAGACTACATCATATATACAACAAACACATAGCAACAACGAAACATTGAAAATGACTCAGTGGCTCAACAACATCAAAATGCACAAGCAAGGCTACTGCATAGTGCAGCAGCAATATCAGTGCAACAGTTATAACAAAGAGAGGTGTATCAAGCCAGAAGCAACAGAGTAACCAAAGTCGTAGTCAAGTGACAACGAACAAATCAAATTCAATAGTGCAGATAACACAATCAAGGCCAGACATCGATTCAGAGCTAACTCAATGCACATCTCAACAGAGTTCAATGCAACATGGAGCTACAGACCAACAAGTAACGTAAATCATACCAAATGAAACAATAAACATGGATCTGAATCATGATGTAGGAGTTATAGTACATGAGTAGTATAGTGACTGTGTTAGCTTAGTGTCTAATAATGCCAAAGACAAGGAATCGCATAAACATGGTCAAGTCGTGGGTCATCACGAAATCAACGCCTTGGCAAGGTCAAGTACAAGTTAAAGCCAAAATCGTCACAGCATAATCATCAAGCCGTGGAAAACAAGAAATCGAACCAAGTCAAAAATCAATACCGTGAGAAGAAAGTATCAAATTATACGAATTTGATTAAGTCAGAAAAATCATCAACATCCAAGCAACATCGAACGGTCGAGCAAATCAATTGACAAATTCAAACAACTATATACGAACGCAAATAAAAGAGATCGAACTCCTATATAAACCACAACATCATCGGCGAAATAAGACAATCGAGTTCAAGCATTCAATCAGAAAAGAAAAGGAACAAAAAATTACTTACCGAAGCCATATCTCGAACTCGATCAATTTCAAAGAGCCGTGGGCAAATCAGAGAAACGTGCGATCGACAAAGCAAACGACGTAAATCATTCATTCGATCGAGCAATTAAAGTCGGCTTCTTTGAAATTACGAAAGCCTTAATTTTTGAAGGAAGAGGAACGAACAACAGAGCCGCCATTATCACAAAGGAACGGGCCAAAGATTATAAAAGAAGAGAAAGGGGCCGGCCTTTACTTTTTAATATTGGGGTTTATAATTATATAAGGCTCTAAATTACAATTAGGGTTTATTTTGTTTTTTAATTGTGTTTTAATTATATTTTCAATTTTAAACCGTTATAATTTCTAGTCGTGTGACTAGGGGACAAATTACGTGGCGTAGTTTGAGAATTCGCAACTCAGTGGCTGAGTTGTAGCGGGGTTTTGAGTGTAGAGTTAAGTTAGTCAGTAGCGGGTGTCGCGAGTTTACGTGTGTAAGCGTGTGACTACTTAATTTCTAGTAGAAACCTTGGAGGCAGCACGTAGGCAGGGTTTTGCCGAAGCTGGGTAAATTCTGTGTCGTTCTATTTCTGCATTTGTTATTCTGCTATTATCTGTGTTGCTATTATTCTGTGATCTATGTTGAAATAATTTTATAAGCTTCCACAATTAATTTTTATAATTAATAGCATCATCCTATTCACCCCCCCCTCTATGGTGAAATCGATCCTACAAGTGGTATCAGAGCTAGGAATAGAAGTCAATTTTTGTTTTAAAAATTCGTTTTTCAAAAAATTAATTTTTGTTTTAGAAATTTGAATTTTTAAAATGGCTTCTTTTAATAATGATTTTGCTAAGGGTCGGTCCATAGTTAGACCATCAATGTTTAATAGTGAATATGCTTACTGGAAAAATAGGATGGAAATTTTTCTGAAAACCATTGACGCTTGGAATATTGTTGAGACAGGTTATAGAACACCAACTATAACTGTAGATAATCAGGAAATGGAGAAACCAAAGGATCAGTGGACAGAACTAGAAAATAAATTACAAAATACTAATGCTAATGCTATGAATTCTATTATCTGTTCATTGGATCAATTTGAATTTAATCGTGTCTCACATTGTCTAACTGCACAGGAAATATGGCACACACTATAAGTGACTCACGAAGGAACATCTCAAGTCAAAGAATCTCGCCTTGCCATGTTAAGCAGCGAATACGAGAACTTCACAATGGCGAAGGAAGAAAATGTCAAAGAGATGTATGGACGACTTTCCAATATCGTATACAAATCAAAAGCTCTCGAAAAATCATACACGGAATTGGAAATAGTCCGAAAAATCCTCAGAGTCCTTCCACGAAGATTTGAATCAAAAGTGACTGCCATTCAAGAATCAAAAGATTTAAAACATATGAAAGTTGAAGAACTCATCGGAAATCTCACCACTTATGAGCTAGAAATAAAATTCAAGGAAGAGCGTGAAGGAGGTGACACTCGAAAGAAATCAATAGCGCTCAAAGGAACAACCGAAAGTGATGATGATAACGATGAGGATGATGGAGCAGCAGAATTGGAGCTGTTAATAAAGAAATTTAAAAAGTGGAATTACATATACGGAAATCCAGCTCGAATTCAAAACGTGAAAAGCAGAATAGCCAAAGCACTAGACTACTCAGAAGAACAGAAGATCATTTGTCATAAGTGCAACCAACCCGGACACATCAAGCCCAATTGTCCTCAAAATCGACGCGACTTTAAAAAGAAATCAAAAAAGAAAAGTTTTGCAGCTACATGGAATACAAGTGATGAAGATAATCACAGTTCTAGCAGTGAGAGTGAGAAAGCAGATATGTGCCTTCACGGAAATATAACTGATAGCCACGATGACGAGCCAAGCGAGGTATCAAAACTCACTCACTCTGAATTACTTATTTATTTTCACGAAGTAAATGGCTGTTTTGAATGACTTAGGGAGAAATATGCCAAACTTGAATCACAAAAAGATACTTTGATAGAATTAAGTGAACAACTTGACCAATTAGTTAAAAACTATCAAAGTAGGATCCCTAAGTATGATAAGTGTCCAACATTCGAAGAAGAAATTAAAAAATCAGAAATTAATATAAAATCACTTGAATATGAAATTCTGATTTTGAAAGAGAATGAAAATACTAGGAGAGAGAATTCTATTAAAAAGTGCACACAATTGTTAAACGAAAATGAATCTCTCAAAACACAAGTCCAACAATTGTCAACGACTTTAGATAAATTTTCAAAAAGTAAAAAATCATTGAATATGCTATTAGGAAAGCAAACTGTTAATACGGTTAGACAAGGACCTGGATATAATCAATCTGAAAATGTTGAAAGCAATATTAATCAAGTTAATTCTATGTGCACAATTTGTAGAAAATATGGACACACAATAAATGTTGGTATAGACCCAAACTTGTGAAAACTATACCGATTTGGGTTTCAAAAGGCACAAATATAAAATCTCTCAGAGTTAAAAAAATTTGGGTGCCGAAGGGAACAATTATAAATAGTTTTAGGTCTCCACAAAATTATTTTTCTAAACATTCTATCACTAACAACCTTGGACTTATAAAAACAAATAGGTCACATAAATCTTTTTCCGTGTAGGTGTGGTGGCAGGCTAAGGAACAACAATAGTGCTACTTGGATTCTGGCTGTTCCAAGGACACAATGAGCGGCAAAGTAAAGTTCCTTAGCCTGGTGTAAAGGTGACGGAATCACAAAGGACAATAACGAAAAATATCGAAAAGGTAAAACAGGTAATGGCATATTTATTTGAACGTTATATTAAATGTGATAATCTGCACCGTAATCTAAGTTAAATCAGCCAATAATGCGATGATGAAATAATGATGATTTTGATTATGACTTATTCAAAATTGTTGGCCAATTATATTCATATGCCAAAAACGCTATAAAAACCTCTAGATTCTTTGAATTACTTCGTATATATTAGTTTGGATTAAAAATAGTGTTTTGTTGGATGATAATACATTTGGTTATAATTCGGCTAACTCTATATTCACGGTTTCTTATTATTTACATGACTTCAAATCAAATTCAAGAGAATGTCTTTTAAAATGCTGTTAAAATTGAGTTTAAAATTTTTGGTGCACATTTCATGGTCTGGTCTATCAAATTCAATTAGTGATAATTTGAAGTGAAAGAGAAATTCAGATGCAGATTACACTGATAAACTAGTTGATAGAAAACTTACTAGTTGAATGTGATTTGTGTTGAGACATTTAGTAACTGCATCGTTTTTCAAAGAAAATATCTGCATATTTTTCAATTCAAATAATTTTCAAATAGCAGAAATTTTTCTCATATAACCCCTTTGAGAAAATCATTTTTGACCATATTTTCAGATCAGTCATTTTGAAAAATTGATTTTATAATTATTTTTAATTGATTTTAAATGAATATTTTGACTAATCCGACTCCCTAATAATTATCGAAAAGATAAATAGTGGTTGAAAAAGTGATGAGTGTTGATATTTATCATATATTATGACTCGAGACGGTATAATTAGCAAATTTCTTTAGAAATTTAAACAAGAGTTATAAAACTTTTTGTTGGTAAAAATTCCATGACCATCTCTATTTCTATCATATATCTAACGACCATCACTCATCAAAATTCAATATAGTTTGTCGATATGTGGTACTTTAAATAGGAATCATTCGTTTTTCATTTTATATTTCTTTTGAAAAAAATAAAAAAAAATACCAAATTATTCACTCTCATTTAAAAGTCCTCACGGTTATGCATGGGTGAATTACTTGGAATTTGTTATGTGCTTCCATGCTCATTTAAAAGTCCTCACGGTTATGCATGTATGGAACGCATATCAAAAATTGATTTTTAAAATAAACAAGCTGATTCTAATCCCATTTAAAAGTCCTCAGGGTTGATTAGAAGATACTTGAATTCATTTTTTTTAAAAATAAAATTGGAATACTACTAATCTCATTTAAAAGTCCTAACGGTTATGCATGGTTAGTAAATATTCAAATTTCCAATATAAATATACCACAAATAGACACAACTGTATGGTATTATATGATGACATCATTCCCATCACTCTAAAAGTGGAATATGCGCCTAACAAAGTATTTATGATTTTTGTTTGATTTTTTTATTGAAATTTAATATTTATATTCAATTGAGTTTTAATGCTGGATTAATATCGATTACTTTATCTCTATTTTCTCTAACGCTATTACTCTTTTGCTGATAAGAAAAGGGGAAGAGAAAAGTTAAGATTTTGTCAAATAAAATCAAGCAAAGGTCAAATATTTTCCATTTGCATCTAAGCTCATTTGCATATTTTAATTGTATGCCTATATGTATGGGGAGCTCTATGTAGAGAGGAAGCATTTAAATAGGGAAGCAATTAGAGTATATCAATGATCAAATACATTTAACATCTTCAAAATCTTAAATATACGTTTGTTATCATCAAAAGGGGGAGATTGTTGAATATGCGATTAAATGATTTTTGTTCGATGATAATAAACATATATATATATATATATATATATATATATATATTCGTGTAAATGTATTTGTTAATGTACTATTTTATTTTTCATAGACTAAATAAATATTTGCTGAATAAAAATAAATAACACAGAATTTGAATTCAAGAATTTTATTCAAACAAATATTTATTACAATCTTTGAATAGAACAAAGTTCAAGCTCTCACTATATATATATATATATATATATATATATATATATATATATATATATATATATAATTACAGTACAACTTTGATTACATCACGATTCACATTTACATTTGACCTCACTACACATTACTCATTCACTCAACTCGTATCTTATCTTCAACTTCACTCCAAATTGAATCCATCATTTGAGAAATCTGTAAAAATAAATATTGACGCAGTAAAATTGAAAAGGAAATATTTTTGCAGTATAAAACAAAATGTGAATTCTGAAAATATTATTGGCCTCAGTTATTTAGGTTGTTCATCATCATTTAATTTTCAATTCATCATACACGAGCAGCTTGTGACATACACCGTGTATCACTGTATATGCCACAGGCCATGCACACCGATATATACACTTGATAAATTTACAGGGACAGGTGAGCACATGTCAAACCCAAAATACCGGATTCAACTCAAGTGCAATAATATAATGTCACAACTTTCAACACAAGGCTAGAACCAAACAACTAAAAACAGTGCACAAATGCAGTGGTACAAACTACATGAAGACACAGCAGAATGAAGGTGAAAGCAAACAGAGGTGGCAACATGAAACTGCACCAAACCGAACGAATGCAAATGATTTCAAGTGAATGGAAACAAGTGATGCATCGGTGACTCAATTCAACATGACAGTAAGCAGTGCCACAAAACCATCAAGTTACAGTTTTCAATAATTCAACTCGAAGTAACAACATAATGCAACCCAGAAAGGAAAACCAGACTACATCATATATACAACAAACACATAGCAACAACGAAACATTGAAAATGACTCAGTGGCTCAACAACATCAAAATGCACAAGCAAGGTTACTGCATAGTGCAGCGGCAATATCAGTGCAACAGTTATAACAAAGAGATGTGTATCAAGCCAGAAGCAACAGAGTAACCAAAGTCATAGTCAAGTGACAACAAACAAATCAAATTCAACAGTGCAGATCACACAATCAAGGCCAGACATCGATTCAGAGCTAACTCAATGCACATGTCAACAGAGTTCAATGCAACATGGAGCTACAGACCAACAAGTAATATAAATCATACCAAATGAAACAATAAACATGGATCTGAATCATGATGTAGGAGTTACAGTACATGAGTAGTATAGTGACTGTGTTAGCTTAGTGTCTAATCATGCCAAAGACATGGAATCGCATAAACATGGTCAAAGCCGTGGGTCATCACGAAATCAACGCCTTGGCAAGGTCAAGTACAAGTTAAAGACAAAATCGTCATAGCATAATCATCAAGCCGTGGAAAACAAGAAATCGAACCAAGTCAAAAATCAATACCGTGAGAAGCAAGTATCAAATTGCACGAATTTGATTAAGTCAGAAAAATCATCAACATCCAAGCAACATCGAACGGCCGAGCAAATCAATTGACAAATTCAAACAACTATATACGAACACAAATAAAGGTGATCGAACTCCTATATAAACCACAACATCATCGAAGAAATAAGGCAATCGAGTTCAAGCATTCAATCAGAAAAGAAAAGGAACAAAAAATTACTTACCGAAGCCATATCTCGAACTCGATCAATTTCAAAGAGCCGTGAGCAAATCAGAGAAACGTGCGATCGGCAAAGCAAACGACGTAAATCATTCATTCGATCGAGCAACTAAAGTCGGCTTCTTTGAAATTACGAAAGCCCTAATTTTTGAAGGTAGAGGAACGAACAACAGAGCCACCATTATCACAAAGGAACGGGCCAAAGATTATAAAAGAAGAGAAAGGGGCCGGCCTTTATCTTTTAATATTGGGGTTTATAATTATATAAGGCTCTAAATTACAATTAGGGTTTATTTTGTTCTTTAATTGTCTTTTACTTGTATTTTCAATTTTAAACCGTTGTAATTTCTAGTCGTGTGACCAGGGGACAAAGTACGTGGCGTAGTTTGAGAATTCGCAACTCAGTGGCTGAGTTGTGGTAGGGTTTTGAGCGTAGAGTTAGGTTAGTCAGTAGCGGGTGTCGCAAGTTTACGTGTGTAAGCGTGTGACTACTTAATTTCTAGTATGAACCTTGGGGGCAGCACGTAGGCAGGGTTTTGCGAAAGCTGGGTAAATTCTGTGTCATTCTATTTCTGCATTTATTATTCTGCTATTATTTGTGCTGCTATTATTCTATGATCTGTGTTGAAATAATTTTATAAGCTTCCGTAATTAATTTTTATAATTAATAGCATCACCCTATTCACCCCCCTCTAGGGTGAAATCGATCCAACACTATGACCGTTCTGAATTTGAATCCTTACTATGGCTATTCAAGGAAGTACTTATTTAGATTTCTACCTACAAAAATATATGCTTTAGAATTCTATACTGAATTGACTTGTATTTCAATACCAGTTGATAAAATGATGACATAATATGTTATTCCAGTGTTCGTTGGTACTACATATTTAGGAGAGTAAAAATATACACGTATATATTTTTCCCGAAGCAAATATAAATATTTTAAACTGACATGTAATACTTTCCACTACATTCACGTATATTCTAGCACGAAATTGGGCTGCCGGTCCCATTTCATCGTAAACAATAGTTGTGCACTCATGTCCTGGACAAGTGTGTACTGCAGTTGGCATGTTTAAATTATATAGGCTAGCTTAACATGGATATTCTTATAGGTAATAATATAATATTCATAGATTACATGCTTACATCCATCTTAAACTGTAACAGGATATAGAAACCATAAGCCCTGCAATAATGCGCATTTGTATTTTAATTTGGAATATCAAAAATTCCATCCATTACATTAAGAACCCTGTTCACATTATCTATTGTATAAAAGTGAATGTTTTGTGCGTATATAAATTTAGTCCACACATTTCCACCATGTTCTTTTGGTATACCAAAAATACACTTAAAATTCATTTCCTCGATTCCCACAAAACGTAGTGTGTATGCTAAGTAAATTGTAGGAAGATGGTCGATAAACTACAGTGAGTGACCCGAGCTCAGGTCCATTGGTAGTTTGTTGGCTTCTTTTTATTTTAATGCCACTATGTTGGTGCTGGTGGTGCAAAGTGTTGTTATGGACAGTCCTAGAAGGAATTATTTGCAAAATGCCACTGATTAAATTAAGATGACTTAATAACAACAACATGGTCGATAAGATAGTTTTACTTCTTTTAGCATAGGTTAGAATTGATGACCCGAATGAACCGTGTTTGTCAATATAGGTTGTAATTTTTCATTGGTATCTTTTGAACTTCATGTACCGTATCAGATCATTTAACAAACACAGAAATCTCAAATTTTTTTAGAGAAAGGTTATATTAAGAGATGAAAAGTACAACTAATACGACATAACAGGGTTTACCAAAATCCTGAATCCATAGTGGTTAAGCACACATAAATGGGCATTTGTACTTGTATACAAAAAGGTATTTGATTAGATCATAGTTTTAATTTACAAGATGAAGTTGTGCACATAATCCATGTTCTAAGTTTATTATATTCATGTGCGGTGCACATACTTATAAAATTGCCTTTTATACACTACTAGAAATGGCTTAAATAACAGCGGATAGTTACGACGACCGTAAATGGCCCGATTAAGACATTTTTGACGGCTTTCAACTTCTGACTATTTATGTAATTTAGTTTTCCACGTTATTATAACTTGTTAATTATAGAAATTTAAAATCTCTTTAGTATTACTAATTTAATTTCTAAAAACAAAAGAAGATGTTTTTATTCAATTATTCAATTTTATGACGGTTTAGGATTAATTAAATTTGTATTTTCGATAATGTTTCGTTGTATAATTCGATTCTTAACTTTATTTAAAATCGAACTTAAATGATCAATCTATGAAACTTTCGGTCAATTTATCATACAACTTCGATGAAGTTTATAATGCATAATAGTTTTATGAATTTAAATGTATTTTTAAACATTATGTAACTAATTATGAATTTTAAATGTGTTTAACATTATAAATTTATAGAAAATAAAATATTCGAATTTTTTTTTTGAATATTATAATGATCCAAAGTATTTGGGACCTACTTCCAAAATATGATAAAAAATAAATAAATTTAAGGTGACGATTTGGTTCTTAAATTTATACTCATTCGTCTACATTCGAACTAAAACCTCTCATTCAAAGGCCAAACGATCTTCAAACAAGACGGAATTAGTACCATATACACTTCATACTGTATTTATCCAATCCATATGGCTAGAATCATTAAAAAACGAAAGGAAAAAGTTAGACTAAAAAGAAATATTATTTTCCAATGAGTTGTATAACACAGTATTTATTGTTAGAACCACTTCTACGAAATGACTGTGAGAAATGCGGATTACGGATCTTAAGGCTAGGATAAACATTAGAGGAGGGTGAATAGTGTTTTAAGAAATTACTAAATCTTTTTGAGTTTATATTAATTTGAACACAAATGTATGCAATATTCAGACAAAGATATGATCACAGAAACAAACACAGATGCAGAAATAAAGTAAAAGCAGTAAAGGAAAGAACACACCGGATTTTATACTGGTTCAGAGTTACCCTACATCCAGTCTCGCACACAAGTACAATTTTCCTTTCAAAAGCAATCTTTACAATTACACCTTCGATTTCAAGGCCACGAGGTACACCCTCCAGATTCACAATCCTCTGGGTAGAGATACTTGATTTCTCGGGCAACAAGTTCACCCAATTGAGTTCCAAGGCTACAATCACACCTTTTCTCGCTTGATTGATTTCCAAGGCTACAGTCACACCTTTTCTCGCTAAATTGATTACAAAGAAGTCTATAGCTCTGAATAGTACTGAGGTCTTGTTGAGATAGTGTGTAACGACCCGCTATTTTGGACCATTCAAATCGACAATAAAACCGAACATGTCCGACTTGAATAATTCAAAATACCGAATTGTTAATAAAATTTTGAAAAACTTAAAATATACGGTAAATAAATCAATCATAGATCACTTACACAAAGTAATACAATGCAGCGGAATAGATAAAGAATAGTAGTTCATGAAGCTACTATATACCTCAGAGTTAGAAATAAAATACAACCGAATAGTTCAAATGCCATGAAGTCTCCAATGCAACAGATGGCTTCTCTGAACCAATCAACTGGATGACTGAAGGGATAGATAGCTGGATCTTCAAGCAAAGCTCCAACTTCGAAGATGAGTCTCAAATGCTGTATCTCTCAGTCTGACCCGAGCGTAAAGCAAAACACAAAACACTCGAGTCAGGATTAACATTCTTATCTAAATAAATCCAACTCAAGTGAAATATCAACTGAAATACAATTAACTTAAAGGATGTTTGAGATAACCAACCTCTAAGGGTCCATAGAACTATCTACAAGGTAGAAATATACACTATAACACCGTAGTCCTTTCAACTTAATTTATACTTCAAAACCAAATATAATTTTCACTTCAAATATCTCTATATTTCCCAAAATAGTATTTATATATATATTAAATAATTTATAGAGTAAAGTATTTTCAATTTCCTCTACTTAACAAATTGTTTCAACATCAACCCGACCTTCCTATTCAAATTAAAACCAATCTTAATTTATCAATTTAAATTCAATTTAGTTTCTAAATAACGAATTCAACTATATTTATTTCAAATACAGATCCGAATCTCAAAATAAACCATTTAAATTCCAATATAGTTCAAGGCTTTAATATTAAAAGTTCAATATAACAGTTTCATATAGATCTCGATTTAACCTCATTATTATTTAGTCTTGAAATACTCCCTTATTAGATTCAATATCATTTAAGTAACCTTAATTACATTTTACTCAATATTTTCTTTAATATATTTAAACGTGAAATATTCATTAAATCACTTACATCAAAAATCCAGTTACAAAATCATACCCTTAAATTTCCCATTCAAAATTTCAAATTGATTTAATTAAATAAATCCTTATTTAAATACCATTTTTAATAAACTCAAATTTATCTCCCAATCTTAATTTATCCCAATTATTGCAAAAATCTATTTGAACTATAATTTACCTAAATAATTAACGTAATTTATGTATTAAATCAATCTTAATTGAATTAAACATTATTAAATCTATATATATATATATATATATCATTACCCTTTATATATAATAATTTAAGAATTAATATTTATTAAGACCATATATTTCTTTCCAAAACAATGAATTTATTTCAAAATATTTTTATATATATGGACCAACGGTGTCTGTATATATTTCCTATCATATGGTCAAGTGCTACGGATATTTATCATTTCAAACCGTACACTAAATATATACGGGTGGATATCATTTCAACCCGTAATCCCAAATTCAATTAAATGAAAATCGCTTGGGTCTATCATTTCAACTCATAACGAAATTCTCCTATTCTAAAGTCCGTTCGGGCATGTATCATTTCAACCCATAGTGAATTCTAAACTACAGGGAACTTGCAGAGTGATAACATATAATAATAATATAACAGGCATATATCATCAATAACAGTATAATATAAACAACAGGATATGGTGTCATATCCCACAGGTGAACAGTTACAAATAATAGCATATAAACAATTTAAATAACTAATAACAACATATTTCAATTGTCGTTTCAATTGAAATCAAATTTAATAAATATAAGAATGTTAAATTGTGAGTGATTGCTCACCTTTCGAGGCTAGATAGATTGGACAAAGAATTGAGCTACGCTGGATCACGGTCTAGACATCGAACAAATCCAAACAAAAATTTCAAAGCGAAGCAAGATTGGCACGAATACGATGGACAACTGATAAATAGAGATCGATGAAAATAGATCAGAAACTGCTTTATGCAGACCGAAATGAAATACAAATATTATTCTAGTATATTACTCTCTTAACCAATATTAGTTTTGAAACGCATTAAAATTACATATACATACATACGTTTTCAAACAAATGCAAATAATAGAAAACTGCAAAACTATGTTTAAAACCAATATTAACATAATTTTTTTTATAATCATATTTAAATCAACATTTAAGTCAACATTCCACATTATTGTTAAGACCAATATCGACTTTCCTTGATTTACTGAAACACTACACACCTTATACTTGATATAAATTTACCTTTTGCAAAATATTTATAAGAAAGAGAAGGGCGAGAGCACAGCTCCAACTTAATTTAACAATTTAAATTCCAGTATTTTCTTTAATATTAAAACAGGCTTCAGGCATTTCTTACATGTTAACACTTACATTAAACTTTCTTTATCATCTTAAAAATATCAATGTCAAATTTTAACCCATATAATCACTAGTATAAACTTACATTTTAAAACAACAGATCTTAGATCTTATAAAACTGTATTTGTATAATAATTCATCTCTGGACAGACACACAAACTAACTTAAAATATATTATACTATATATTCTCCCCAAAATTTTATAACTCTACAACTATATTTTAAACAACAGAAGGAAAATTTAAACCCATGCAAACTCTACCTATATATCAAACTTATGTTTTATAACTTACTGTATATTAATATATTTATAAATGTATACTGTCCCACAATATATATATTATAAAGTTAACACCTTCTTATAAACAATACAATATAAAATTAACACCTTTCTTTTTTTTATATAAAAATCTCACATACTGTAACATATATGCAGACTGCTAAACATCTTATATTATATATAAACCGTATGAAATAACCCAATGTATATTCAAAAGTTAGACTATACAAATTTCAATAAATACTCATATAAAACTAACCATAGAACAAATGCAAATGTTTATAACTTTAAATTTAATGTATACTTGCGCTGCACTATATAAACATACTTATAATGTAAAATATATACTTGAAGCATGTTATGCTTAAAATAAAGGAAAAGCAAAAGCAATATAAACAATAATAAAACAAAAGAAAAGGATGAAAAAGAAGAAGAAAAAGAAATAAGAAGAAAAAAAAATTTAGTGCATCCATTTACCTACAGAAGAAGCTTCACACGCAAGAGAGGAGATGAAGGTCTATTGATATGGAGTAGGGTATGTACGAGTGATTTGTATTTATAAGAGAAGCCACACATTGATAAAGTGGAAAGAAATTTTGTTTAAAGTGGCAAGAAATAAAGATAGTAATGGCTAGAGGAAATTTAAGAATTTATTCCTATAAATTAAGGAGAAGTAAAAAAAAAGAAAGAGGAAATAAATTAAAACAAATATATAAAGATTAAATGCTGGTGAACAGAGGAAATAAAATGAAACAAATATGTATATAAACATTAAATGCTGGTGAAAAGAGAAAATAAATTAAAACAAATATGTATAAAGATTGAATGCACATGTATAGAGAAAATGAATTAAAACAAATATGTATAAAGATTGAGTGTTGGTGAAAAGAGGAAATAAATTAAAACAAATAAGAAGAGAATGGATTGATTTAAAGGAAAGGCAATGAATGGTTTAGAAATAAATAAATGTAAAACGTATACGTTTTAATTTCAAAAAGGAAAGAAATAAATACGGGGATGGCAACAGTCAAAATGCACGTTTAGGCAAATAATAGAATATAAAAGTAAGAAACTCAAAAGGATAGGCATAGAGACGTGAAATCAGGGAGTCAAGGGAAGCAAGTGATCTTTCAAATTTATAACGTTGGCAATAAATATAAAATAAATGAAAATTAATAGATGGATGCTTGATTGACACAGTGATTAAAGTAAGGTTGCGTGTCAGTCACGATGAAATTTGAAACAGAAAAAAATGTAAATGAATAAAAGGGGTAAGCTAGATTTTCCGCTTAGATTTAGAGAAGACACATCAAATGCTGAAAAAGGGAATTATGAAGCGGCTAGATTCTAGCAAATAATAAATATGGTAAGAAAAGTAAATAGGCAGGTTATAAATCAGATTGGAAAGAAAAGTGGAGAGGTTAATTGATAAAAGAATTAAGATAATGAAAATGCATAATAATATTGTTGGCATCTAATGTCATTTAACGCAAAAACGCATATAGGAGCATGCATTTTCTTCTGACTTGCAACATCATTCATCATTTTGGCATTCGTGGCATTCAACAAATTAAGGTGGTGGTCAAAGTCGTGAAATGATAGCAAATTAACGATGAATAGGATCCAATAATTCTTAGTGCAATGCACAAAATCGGAAAATATCAGCATGTGCCTTCTACGCACATGTTAAGATTGCATAATTTCACTAATGACCTTTATGATTTTGCATTTTTGCGTGATAAATATAGATAGTTTGAGTTTTTAACAATTAACACTGTGTATTAGTGATTATCTCTTGTTTGAGCGGTTGTTAGCATATGCCTACTGAATACATATTAACATAATCCCATAAAAATTTATGTGTACTTAAAATGTTCTTCTGATAAAGTTTTTTTTTCAAGATTATTATTAACATTTAGAATATCATTTGACTTATCCGAATGTTGATGATTTTCAAATCCTATTAAGATTAAGGTCGCTAATTGATTATTGTTGAAAGCTAAGGATATTAAGAAAATACTATTATGAAATCCATATCTTGAACACGGAATTTGTTATTAAAATCGTATCATTAGAGTTACATGTATGATTATAGACGATAACATTCATAATTTACAACTACGATGTTGCAGATCCTTTTATTAAAATTTAGATTACATATCATTAGCAAGTCAGCATGAATTTAATAGAATTTCACAAAATAAATAAACTTTCATAAAATTAATTGAAAATTTACCATTCTATATTTAATTATACGTAAATCAAATAATAAAAATTTATTTCAAAATATTATTATTAAAATTTCTCAAAATCCAAATTAAATACGTTATAACCAATTAAAAACTATTAAAATCTACGGGTCGTTACATAGTGATAGAGAATCAAATCAGAGATGATCTAGTTAGATTCAATGGTGATTTCGGCAGAGTAATGGTAAGAATATATATAAAGAAATATGGAAGAAGAAGAAGAGGAGTGAAAACCAGAAAATATGATTAGAAATTCATTGAAAACAACCTCTATTTATAGAAGAATAACAGCCATGTCCATTCATGAAAGGTTATGACGTACAGACACTTCTTTTGAAATTCAAACTTTTGAAATTAACTGCCACTATGTCGACATGGGTAACTTGAGTATGTCGACATCCCAAAGGAATTTTTTGGTGATTTGGTGAGCGGTATCGAGTTCTTGAAGCCGAGCGTTCTTTTTTTGGTGGGAAACCTTTTATTATTACTTCTTGGTCTCCAACAGTTGCAAGTGCACGTGAGCAAGTTCTTTCAATCCCCGTTTGGGTTTACTTTTCGCAAATTCCATCTGCTCTACAACCTTTACTTGGATTGAATTGGCTTGCATGTAACGTTGGTAAATTGAAATGTTTTGACACTAATACAGTTGCGCGTGAAAAATTGATGTACGCTAAGGCTCTAATTGAGATATCCCCTTTTAAGCCTCTCCCTTCCTCTATTCCTGTTCAGCTAGCTGTTGGCTATGTTGTGGAAATCCGTGTAAGATATGGTTGGGTTCCTGACATATGTTCCACCTGTCACTCCTTTGGCCACCTGGCTATCTCCTGCTCTCACACTGCTATTTCCATGGTTGCTCCTATGATCCCTCTACCTCGGCCTCTGCTCAGGAAATGAGTTCCTAAGGTTTCTTCTCCTCATGTGGTCCCATTATCTGTCCCTGATCTGCCTCCATGTTCTGTTGCTCGTCCTTCATGTTTTGTTGCTTGTCCTTCTTCCTCTACTACTTCTGAGGTCCCTTGTCCTCCTCCTATTTCTGTTCCTAGGCTTGCCTCTCCTTCTGTTTCAGTAGTCCCTTGTGATGTGAGATTTAACCCAGTGCATGATTCCTATTTCAGATTTGTTTCCGATGATAATATGGATCTTAGATGCCTATATTACAAACCATCTGGTGATTCCTTAGTTCTTGATTTGGATGGTTTGTATGCGAGTACGAATTCTATCATGCTTGCTGATACTACTTGGGATCGTTCTTTCATACATCTTCTAATGCTATGGGTTACGATCCTTGTCTTACTATCCGTTTCCGCCCCTTTGTTGGTCTTTGTGGTATAGTTCCTTTGGATTCTTCCCAGATGTCTGTGGAAGATGATGATTCTTCCTCTTCGGAGGAAACTTAATCTTCGTGATTTACATAGTTACTGCGGCATGTCTGTCACATACCTGTGCTGTTTTTTCCTTTTTTCTCTCTTAGTAGTTAAGGTGCTTTTACCTTACTCCTGTACTTCAATTTTATTATGTTCGTAATAAAAGTAGACGATCCACTATAAAACCGGCTGACCTTACCAAAAAAAATTTATAAATATACTTGACTATAGTTAAAATACATAAGTAAATATAGAGAATAATATATATAAAATTTTACTATGATTTTATATTTAAATCTAAGTATAAATATTAAAAGTTAAATACATTATTATTAAACATAGTTTTAAAACTAAGGATAATTTGATTTTGAAATTAAAGATTATTTTGAGGCTAAAAGTATTTAAAATCAGGATAGATGTTTTTTATTCTTTTAAAAGGAAGGTTTTGAAATCATTTTGAAAACAAGATAATTTTGTAAAATAATTTGAATAAAAGTTAGCGGATACAAAATAATGTTCCACTAGATTTTTCGTAGGTTCCATCCTACTTAGGGTTCCATCCCTTTAACGGGCTCGAAGTGGATTCCATTCCATGAATAAATTGGTTTTAAGATTTCAGTGCTTTTCTAGGAGTTTTAACAAAATTCCTAATTAAATTACTTATTAATAAAATCTTGAACTCTTGATAATCTTGATACTCATGGGTCTTTAATCTCGATATCTTGAATCTCTATATTGTATAGTTTTCATTCTTGATACCTGCATGGTTAAATTCTGCATATACATATATATCTAAACTATAATGTTAGTATTTATATTTTATAATCTTATTCTAAGGTTGTTGTCATCAAAACCATCATCTCAAGGACTAGCAATCTCCCCATTTTTTATGATCACAACCTTTCACTACTACAAAACAGGCCATTTGCATCGGTTGTTCACCCCCCTGTTGCATCAGTTCTACAGCCGATGCACATGCATCCGATGTAACTGGCTTAACAGTTTTGCATCAGTTCTAAAACCGATGCAAAACGGTCCTTTTTGCATCGGTTGTTACTAACAACTGATGCAAAATACAGTGGCAACAAAGAAACATGTTGCATCGGTTGTAATGAAAACCGATGCAACAAAGGAACTTGTTGCATAGGTTGTTGTTGGAAACCGATGCAAACTAATCCCTCTATTATTGATTATAATAAACAATTATTGCATGCAATATCACAATCATTCAAAATTAAATTTGATGGCAAATACAAACTGAATAACATAATACCAAAATAAACATATATCAATTAAAGTGTTAATAATCTATACAAAATAATGGTTCATGCATTCATTTTTGCACCATAATTCAGATCTTTAGTACAATCATTAAGTGGTATAGTCTTAATTCAGATCTTTAATTAGTACAACCATTAAGAAATAGTATAGTAAAAACCTTAAAAAATTCATGAAATCTTGAAAACCCAAATTTTAGGCTTCTGCTCAAAACCATTTGCTGCATTCTTGTGGATAATAAAAGTAGAAACAAGAAAAGAGAAATGGATAATAAAATCTTAATTAATTACACATTATAATATTCGCGTAATAAAGCTTGCCCAAACACCGACATAAGCCAAAGCCAAGAGTGTTTCAGGGCAGTAATGACAAAACAGACCAAAGCAGCAGTGCAAGCCACCAAAACAATTCCTCTGCAAGGTTTTGAAACTTTCTGAGTTCCTCGCTATTAATGCATAAAAAGAACACAAACAAATGCAACACATAATTCTTGTAAAAAAAAGTTTTCACTGTTTTACATTTATACTGCTCCTCTATTGTTTGCTATTTGCTGTGCACCTGCTCATCACACTTCTGTGCATTTTCCACTGCATCTGCCATTCATACAAACTATTCTTCCATCCCCATACCAACCACTTCAGTTCATCAAACTTCAACCCTCCTCTGGCATCACAAAACTGCCACTTCCAACCATAAAACATCACCCTGTCAACTTCTGCTACCATACATCCACAACATACTTCAAATCCACCTGAAACACTGCAGTTCTACCTAGCTTCCCTCCTGCCTCAACTTCATACAGTTCACCACTGTTACTGACATCACTCACCAATACCTTCCATTCATCACCAACATACAACACTTCAACATCACTCCCAACTGCCTTCAACCTACTACCACCCACAAACTTCTCTGTGATTACCTCATTTCACCAACTCCACAAACCTGTCACATACATATCCTCCATATCCTTCACATATAACTCCCAAACCATTTACCCACTGACATATCATCTATTTCCACAACATAGACTACCTGCACAGTGCACCAAAACTGTTGCATTCTTCACCCAACAACCATTCATTTCCACCACAACATTTCCCACTACTGCTCCGCCTTCATACTTGCTACCATCTATACATCAACCATTAGCAAGTGCTTCAATAGTCTCGACCACAAACCAGTGCTCAAACCACCACTACCTCCCCTATACAGTGCACTGATACACTACCTTGCCTCTAACTCCATTTCACCACCATCTCAGCACAACTTACCAACAACAAACACTCCCATGTTCACCTACTTCTTCAAACCACCCTCTGCTATTTACTTCCCAAACCACCCAGTTCACCGCAAATTTCTCAAAGATCCTCAAACATTACCAACCACCATCCCACAACAAACTTAAATCCACTATACCATCCCATACAAACAACCATCCACTGCAATTGAACACTGACCAAAAAACTGCTTGAACAATACACTGCCATTCTCCCAAACAACCAAAGAAAAAAGATATAAAAAAAAAACTTACTGCCTTAACACACTGCCTCGATTCCACTGCTACATCTCCTCAGTCCACAATAACCATCCACACCTCTGACTACCTCTACCTTGCCTCACTTTACGTCAACAGCTTCACAACAGTTCCACTCCACCACATGATCATCACCCTGCTTCATTATTGTTAAACATTTAATTTTATTTGAAGAAAAGGAATAGCCATGTTATCATAATTGGCTGTTAGGGACTTTATTTTTCGCTAATTAATTTCTGTTTTATTTTTGCATCAAAATGGTTGACTTAAAAACTAAACTAATATGATACACACATTATGCACATGGCTACATGAAACTTTATTAATGATTTAATATACACAATGTGTTTTCGGTATCACGAATATTTTTGGTGTTATCTGAAGTACCCAAAGTTATGGTTAAGAAAGTTTTAAATAGTAGTCTAATTCAACATTTAGTTTCGAATATTGTATTCAAGTTAACATATTTGTCAACTATTGTCAGTCCGTGGATAATGAGTTATGTTGGTGCAAAAATATATGAATAACTTCAATGAGTTGGAAATTTATACTTAATTTTTTTGAAAATGTTTCTTGATATTTTGTCGTCAAATCTATAATGTGAAAATAATAATTTATGTGCGATAATTCTATGACTCATAAAATTTTCTTGGAAGCAACAATCAGAAGTGCATATTATGCCGAAGAGTAACAAAACTAACGTATTTAAGATCCATGCATAGTTTTTTGTAATTAATAACAAATGCATTAAAGCGTGGTCACTTTGTAGGAGAGGATGGTACATGCAATAGAATAGTTTTACAGATAAAAGCAAACATAGTTTTCTACCACAAAAGCAAAATTATACATTGGTCAAATAAGTAGAATGCCACAGCGGAAAAAAAAGGAGAAACAAATAAATCATTTCACAACTCTCGAACTTTAGTTGCAGTGGAGGCCTGATCAAGTAGAGTTTCATCAGCATCATGGGATGATAAATATAATTTTAGGTTAGTATGACATAAGTGTAGCATATCTCATGACCAACAGTGATATTATGACAAATATTATGTAATTAATGTTTGGTTATAAAATGTATGTGGACAAACAAGCTACCATATAAATGATATTATAATATTCAAGTAAATGAGAAGCATAATCATGAAAGCTAAAGGTTACAACTTATAACAACCCAATAAACAAATTATGAGTTGACTGCTTAGTTAACCACCACTATTTATGTTTTGATACTGTGTATTAGATCCAATCTCACATTTTAATCGTTGTGTCATAAAAAATAACAACACTGGTATCGAAACCTTGGTTCCCATGTGATGATGCCAGAGTCGTACAGAATGTCACTGATATCACTCTTGCCAAATGCCAAAAATAACACTCCGACATTGCTAAGCATAAATTTTTTCAATATTTGTACTACTTTCTTGGTTCGTATTGATATATAGTAAGAGACATTAAAGCACTTCCCTGGACAAAAAATCAAAGATCTGCAACACATGAAAATGGCAAAATAAAGCCCAAAATGATAACCACATAGCGGCTTTCGGATCTTGATTACCATCTGCCATGTACAATTAGGCCATAGCCAAACTGTTGAAGTGAAGACAGTAAACATTCGAACAATGACTAAAATGTGCAGCAAAAATGAAATTGGCTAAGACAAAAAGGAACATACAAGTCATCCAAAGGTTCCAATATTCCAGAAATAGAAAACGACAGCATCCTCCTCTTCAAATCATACCCAACATGAAAATTAAAGTCATAGCCAAGCACACAACTGTTTCTTCCGTCTATATAAGCGCATTCAAAGGTTTCAACTTAACCGCAGCACTAGTAAAATTGAACTCGAGTCAACCCAATCCATTTCCTCCCTCGAAACATTGCAACACAAACTAAACAGATTCCGAGGCTTCGAACAATCAGCCAAAGTTGAACTTGCTTCTGCCGTCGGAATCGTAGGGAACCAGACAGTAGGAGAATTTGTAGCCATCGTTGTTTCGACAGGGGCGGCCACCGCGGACGATAATGCTGCGATGACCCACTGCCTGATTTACAAACATCCCCAGCCTTGCTGCCTTCATCTTCCTTACCCCACTGCCGCAATTTCCTGAACCACTCCCTTCATCCACCACCACTGCTCTCTAAACAACATACTCCCCTTTAACTCCAACCACCAAGACAAAACAACCACTATCAAACATCACCATATCAATCACTTCTTCAAGATTATATTTGATTTTTTTAATTCTCTGCATTTGTTTTACATCATTTTTACATTTGCATTTCAATTTGATTTTACATTTGTTAAACAATTTCCATTTGCTAAATACAACATTGCTGTGCACTGCCAAATTGCTTCTCTGTTGCTCCACTACAGTCCTACCCCTCTACCAAAACTTCTACCAACCTCATTCTCCATCTGCACAGATAACAATTTCAAGATGTCTTCATTATAACTTCTTCCACAATCCACCTCTATGTCATACCCAGTGCGCAGCCCCTGCCTCTTCCCTCTGCCATTCCCCATCAAACTGCCTCTTCCTTGTTCACCATCACTAGTGTACACACTTCTCAAGACTACATGCATCCTCCCACTGTTACATCCTACAACATAAACCACACTTGTTGTCTTTAACTTCCACCTTGCAAACAACACTGTTCCCACAACATACAACCTCTCTTTACAATCACTCATCTTCAAAAACACTTCACTGCTGCCTTCCCAAACCACAGTGCCGCCATCAATTCACATACCACTACAATACTTCAAACTGTTGCCATCTACCTAACCATCATCCAAACCATATCATCCACTTCTACAACCCTCCACATTCCTTACAGGAATCAAACACCAACCGTACTCCTTCACCGCCATATATCACACACCCATCCTCAACATATCAGCAGCATCCAGACACCCACAATTCGCTACCGAACCCAGCTTCGAACCACCAAGAAACTTGAACATCTGCATCACATTCTACAACTAGTTCCCGACCTTCCACTGTTGCATTCATTCAACATCCCAAGACAACTCACCACACAGCCACTACCACTCCTCCACACTGCAGGCTACCCCATATCACATGCTTCCCTAACCCTCCCCGGTCATATCACCACCATACAACACCACTGCCTATAACACTGTATATTAATGCACTTCCAACCAACTTCTGCCGAACCAATCCACATCATATAATAACTAACTACATCTCCTTCTGCAAAAATCCTTACTGCCTGAACTCCAACAATATATCATCACCACTGTACATACCCACCAATTTCACAACATAATTTTTTTTTATCCCATAATTTATTTTATTCTTCTTATACTTGTTTTGCATTTTGTTGGCTGTAATCACCATGAGTTTAGATATAAGGTTCTTTTCAACTAAATATTGAAATCCTGAAACATACTATGTTTTAAATTTAGCATAATATTCCATTTTAATCTCTTAAAATGGTGAAAGCATGTTTCGAAACTTGTTAATGGAAGTTAAAAAAAACTTTGTTTTCTTTGTTGACTTGATACAAATGCGGAGGTCAACTATATTCAAAGTGGAATGATGAAAAAAATTCAATTACCAATCTTAGACTCTTAGTAAACTACGATTATCAAAAGTTGAAACTTGAATATGCAGATTACTTCCAAAATCAAAGTAACATACTCATACTTTATACCATTTACTGTATGACTACTCTAAAAACAAAGTACTGTACTTTTACTTCCAGTTATACATTTTCCGTTCGTATTTTTATCCTTTCTTACAAAATTATACCATCTGATTTGGTTTTCCTTAAATAATCATCCTTAGTTTATACAAATAAGTTTCTAAAAAACACATAAATTGGTAAAGGATGCAGATTAGGAAAAAAGATAGTAAAAAGCACACCTTTGGACTTCTTCCCCATTCTACCGAGCAATCATCTGCAAAATCAAAAATCATTATATTTAATTTAATAATACTACTAGTAAATCATTTGCTTAATACAGAACATAACAACGTCTAAATTCTAAATAAATTAGCAATGTTTACATGTCTGTATCCAAGCTTAGCTAGCCTACACGATACCAATACATCAGCTATACAAAATAAATCAACTTCATCAATAAAAATGAATTATAAAGTAAAAAAAGTTCTACATCAAAGTGGAAAAACTAATATCAACATTCACCAGTTTCCTGAATAACCCAATCATTAATAGAATAACCGAAGTGGTTCCAAGTTCCAACTGTTCCATCTGAAGTATACATACAAATATAATAACAAAAGTCGAAAACAGCATGAAAGATTGAACCTTTGAAATAAAATCAACAATACTAACCTTATAGCAAACTCAAAATTGATGCGAAATAACGTACGGTGACAATCAATTTTAGGTTTTTTTTTAAGCAGGCGAAATATCTGGCGAAAAGAAAGGGAAAATAAGCGGCGAAAAAAAATTAGAAGGGCGGGAATTAACGGCGAGCAACGAAAGTGGGTTGATAACCTAAATAATTTGAAATTACATCGCCTTCACTAGTGAACCGATGCGAAAATAATTATTTTGGATGCAAATTAACGTAGTTGCATCGGTTGACTTTAAAACCGACGCGACTAAAACTATTTGCATCGAAGTATTTGCATCGGTTGTTGGTGGCAACTGATGCAAATTTGATTTTTTATTACCTATTGCTTTCCACGTACCAGTTGCATTGGTTATTAAGACAGAACTGATGCAAATAGTTCTATTTGCATCAGTTTTTACTTCAACCGATTCAAATGAGGCGATGCAAATGGCCTGTTTTGTAGTAGTGTTTGTTTATAAAATATTACTTCTATCCTAATAACTCCCCCTAAAACTATTAACTCCCCCTAAATCAATGCCTAACTATCATATTTTATACTTCTTCCCCTTTGTCATCAACAAAAACTAACTCCAAACTATATAACCCCCCTCATTCTTGTACTAAAGTACCTGCATTAATAAACTATACAATGAAGTATATAATATATAGATTAAGAGATAATTATACTGATAGACATGATAACTAATGAAAGATCATATACATATCAATGTATATTTATACATTTTTTGTACAACAAACATCATTCCACACCAAATATCAATCCGTATCAAACCAAATCAAAACAAATTAAATCAAATCAATCAAAGCAAACAATTCAAATCAAACAATTCAAATCAAACAAAGTAATCAAATAAAATCAGACATTACCTGGAACTTCCACCCATCTTTCTTCTCCAAATATAGGGTCTGCTTTAATGGCATCCCAATTTTCATTGTCATTGGTGAGAGAGACTGAAGGATGTACTTCGTTATCATCCTTTTGTGGGGAGGAAATCATCCATCGTATTGCATCGAAATGCCTTTCTTGTTCCTTGATCATTTGCATTTGACTCAACTTTAAGGGACGCTGGTTACGAAGAATGAACGAAAGAATATTTTTGAAAGAATTAGGAGTTTCTTCAAGATTCTCGGTTAAATTACGAATTGGATTGGCCATATTCGAGTTTGTGAGAAGAATGATAGACAAAGTAGATAAGAAATAAAATTGATTGATGAATTCTGGAATAAATAGGTATTTATTGGTGTAGAAATTCGTTTGAAATGAATACACATAAGGTAGTTATTCAAATTTCAAATTTAAAAATGAAATATCATTTCTGACCAGTACATGTCGACATAGTCAAAGGGGGGATGTCGACATGGTTCAGTGAATTTTGATGACATATTTTGATTTTGTGAATAATTGTGTGTATATATATTTATATAATATACTAAACTTTATTCTGAAGATAAGATAATCTAGATAACAAGAAAGAAATTCAATTTCATTTCATACTAAGACGATACAATGATTAAACATTAAAAACTACACGAACATTCAAATCAAAACAAACTAAAGCTAATACAACAAGACATGAAAAGGTAAAACTAGTTAGAGGATGATGAAGATGAAGATAATCCAAGCTTCTTGCTGACTTTGGAAATAAACTTGATCATCTTGGATGAAATTTTATCCCACTTCTTACTAACGAATCGTTTAAGAATCCGTTGATTCTCAACAATGGTCTTTTGGTTTTTTAGAAGGGTTTTGTTGGTTGTATTAGGAGGATAGTCAATACTTTCCAAGGATGTTTCACCTTCTTCTTCTTCTATTTCCATTTCATCCCCTTCTTCTTCTTCTTCCTCTTCCTCCTCTTCCATCTCCTCATGAGCCAAACGCTCTTCCTTTTCGGCAAGAGTCTCATAAGGTTGAAAAACAAATGGAATTTTCATAAGAGAAATATTTGAGTGATTGAAAACCTTTTTAGAAATAAATTCTTCTCCTTTGAAATCTACTCCAAAATAGTTAAAAATCCAAGTAGATAGATTCCATGATACAAAGTATTCTCACCCATTTCAAGATTTTTGGGAAGAAGTTCATCCAAAATAACTTGCGCCTAATTAAAATCATAATTTCCAAAAATAGCAAAAAGTTCTTTGCAAACTTTTGAGGTAGGATTGTTAAAATTCCCCGATCTTAGGGTCAAAGTATGTTGTAAAAGAAGATTGAAAATTCTAGCTTTTGGTAGAAAGTTTCGATTTTTGAATTCAAAATCATTATTTCCTTCAAAAATGTGATGAAACGTCTCACGATCATTTTCATCAATATTAAAACTAGAAAGATCCATTCCCGTGTTTTTGCAATTGAGAATGGTACCCAAAAGATCACAATTTAAGACAATTCTAGTGCCTTTGACACTACTCCAAATTTCATCATCGTTTTCATTGTAAAATCCACGATTAAGATTTGCAAAGAAAACTTTAGCAAGATTTTGATAGCAAACAAATCATTTGAGAAGCATCAATAAGACTAAGAACATGATTGTTTGTAAAAAGAGAATCAATTTCATAAGTAGAAAAATCTTGAAATAAAGCAAACTTTCCGAGATGGACTTTTCCATAGTTAGCATAGTTGATATATGCTTTTATAGCCTCCAGATCATTGTAGAGTTGCTTTTTTATCTTTTTGAAAATTCTCATGGTAGAGGGGTTGCTTGAAGAAGCCATTAGAGTAGAGAGTAGAGAGCTTGAAGTTTTGAAGGGAGAGTTTGAATTTGAAAATGAAAGTGAAAAGATGTGATAAAAGATAGTGAATAAATAAATTCTCAAAGGACATATTCTCTAGTCAAAAGGTAGCTTTTTGGAGAATTGAATGAAGTGAAAAGGTGGAGGGAAATTCAACCATTTGAATTCAAATTTTGAATTTCAAATTCTGTACCCATGTCGACATCTTGGTGGGGACCATGTCGACATGTGTCTTTGAATTTCTATGATTTTTTTCCTAAGTATTCTAATATATATATATATATATATATATATACACTTATTATTTTTAATGTCTATATATATCTGGAATATTACTAGAATTATAGTATATTCCATTAAATATTATGATACTATTAAAAATAAAAATAATAATAATAATAAAATAATAATAAAAAATAAAATTTTAAAATTCAAACAATAAACCAATTCAAAATCAATCAATCAAGCAGTCAATTCTATGCATGCAATCTCAACCAATTGTATTGTAAATGTGTACCATTTTCTGAGTCCATTTCTCTGAATTCGTCGGAGTCATGAACTGCCGTGAAACACATATTTGAATTATCTGTCTTCTGATCATCATCGCTTGAAGACGAGTCTGAGTCATCTAGAGTAGCAGTAAATGCATGTTTTCGTTTCTTTACGGAGTCATTGTTTATAGGAAGATTTTACTTATCTGGATACGTACAGTCTCTTTTGATATGGCCTGGTTCGTCACAATTGAAGCATTTGATATTGTTTGGTACTACATTCTGATTTCCAGAGTTCTTATAGTAGTTTCTCTTGAGATTATTCATCTTTCTGTATTTCAGGAATTTTCGAAAATTCTTGGTCATAAAGGCTATCTCTTCATCATTATCGCTGTTTGAGTCTGATCCATCGGTTAATGCATTGAATGCCAATGATTTCTTTTCAGATGCTTTGCTTTCTCTTCTCTCAATCATTTGGACTTTAAACGACATTAGGTTTCCAAATAATTCTTCTATCTTTAAGGTACCGATGTCATTTGCCTCTTCGATCGCAAGTGTCTTTTGATCCCATTCTGGAGTAAGAGAATTTAAGGTTTTTCTGACTTGATCTTCTTCGGAAAATTCCTTTCCCAAGGATATTAGGGAATGCACAATATCCTGAAATCTACTATGCATATCTAAAATAGACTCATTAGAATTCATTTTAAATAATTGAAACTGATTTGTGAGCATGGAAATTTTGGTCTGTTTAACTTTGCTTGTTCCTTCGTGAGTAACTTGCAAAGTTTTCCAGATTTCATATGCAGACTTACAAACTGACACTCTATTAAATTCATTCCTATCAAGTGAACAAAACAGAATATTCGTTGCTTTAGAATTATTTTGTGCAACAGTCTTTGCTCAGCGGTCGACATCCCAAAGGAAATTTTGATGATTTGTTTTTCTTTGAAAATAACCTCTATCTTATATTAAAACTATTTTAAACTTTATAAATATACTTGACTATAGTTAAAATACATAAGTAGATATAGAGAATAATATATATATAATTTTACTATAATTTTATATTTAAATCTAAGTATAAATATTAAAAGTTAAATATATTATTATTAAAGATAGTTTTAAAACTAAGGATAATTTGATTTTGAAATTAAAGATTATTTTGAGGCTAAAAGTGTTTAAAATCAGGATAGATGTTTTCGTTTCTTTTAAAAGAAAGGTTTTGAAATCATTTTGAAAACAAGATAATTTTGTAAAATCATTTGAATAAAAGTTAGCGGATACAAAACAATATTCCACTAGATTTTTCGTAGCTTCCATCCTACTTGGGGTTCCATCCCTTTAACGGGCTCGAAGTGGATTCCATTCCACGAATAAATTGGATTTTAAGATGCCAGTGCTATTCTAGGAGTTTTAACAAAATTCCTAATTAAATTACTTATTAATGAAACCTTAAACTATTGATACTCATGAATCTTGATATCTTGAATCTCTATACTGTACAGTCTTCATTCTTGATACCTACATGGTTAAATCCTGCATATACATATATATCTAAACTATAATGTTAGTATTTATATTTTATAATCTTATTCTAAGGTTGTTGTCATCAAAACCACCACCTCAAGGACTAACAATGACCTGTATGAAGTTCTATTATTTTCAGTCTACTTTTTAAATCCAACTGTACGCGTTAATAAACACAAAATATAGCTTATAAGTTTAAAATTTGTCTTGTTTGAAAATTGACCTTCGAAAGAAAGACTTAGGTGTGAATGTCCATGAATGATTATAAATTTGAAAATCAAGATTGACACCTTATAAATTTTTATTTTTCTTTCACATTTTGACCATATGCCAAAACTATTTAGGTCTGAATGTCGAACATTATGAAAATATAACTAGTGGAAAAACCATCAAGAATAATCCAACACTCGTTGTAAGTGAGAAAAGATCAAATATTTGACCAAGGTTTTCATAGTTGGCGCACAAGTAACAACCACTAAAAAATCCTTAAACTTGCATTTCATCATAACAAAAGATTTAAATGATACAGCACAATATTTAACCATACTAACAAATGCAATTGAAAATCAAGCAATAGTTGTACAGTAAAACATCAAAACTACTAACCTCAAAAAATTAAGTCCATCTCGGAAAGATTAACTCTCATTAAATATCAAAAAGCCGGAGGTCTGATTGCACCCCTATGAAAAATCTATATGATCGTATTTAGCTAATCTAATAACTAAAAAAGCTAAACCAATATTAAAGTAAGCTAAAATGGTAAAGTTAAGGAGTAATCATATTAGAGTTTTTATACTAGTTCAGATCATCTCTCCTACATCCAGTCCCTAAGCACCTCTTAGGTATTTCCTTGTGAATTCCTCACTTGACCCGAAGGAACAGGTTTACAATTCAATCTATCTAAGACCCTCTCAGATTTTGACTTCCTTTTCCAAAAGAGTTTGCTTGATGATCTTATATTCTGCTAATACGAATATTGACTGATAGTATGGGACTTCCTATAATCGCCTTGATGATTCGTGAAGTGTATGCACAAATTTATGGAAGTATAGCAAGAGTATCTTGAATAATATAATAGAATTGAATGCACAAAAGATTCGAGTGAACATCAGAGAATATAGTTGAAGAGATTTAGAAAAGAAGTGAGTTAATTTGTTAAGAAATATTAAACTTTATTTATAGTAATCAAACAGTGGCTTTAAAGGGATGCATTTGTTCATAGAAAACCTTTGGAGATCATAGAGATGCCACGAATGGAAGCAACCTTTCAAAAATGTCTTTTCAGAAAAATAGCCATTACATGGTTTCAGTCTACTGAACGTAGTGGTCTATCTACTTATAAGAAAAAAGTCATTTTGAATGTAAATCAAGCAAGTTCATTCGATTGGTCAATGGACTCAGTCGACTGAGGCCATTGGCTAGTTTATTGAAATGGGCTAAAACAGTTTTTATAAAATGTCTTTGATTTTTTGTTTTGTGTTTCACTCTTAGATTCTTTTATGTTGTGTGTATATATATGAATTGTCAAGGAGATTTTACAACGTATTCTAACACAATATACATACTTTTGACTCTTGATGATTCGTATCTTGATCTTCTTTAAGTGTTGACGATCCCTCATTAGTGTTCTGCTTGTCTCTTTGGTTGATAGTTTGCTATTTTCTAAACAGTGTGATATATAATATATAGAGATATATAGATTTCATAATTAAAACTCCAAATCGAGGTTCTAGCAATATCCCCCTTTTTGATGATGATAACTATACAAAAATATTTTGAAATATTTATAATGTAATGCTCCCCTTTAATATATGCTCCCCCTATAAATATTTCTCCCCCCTGTGCATCAATAAAAAGATTAAACAAGTTGACAATAGAAGGGAAAATGACAAGATAAGTTGACAAAAAAAACTGAACATCACAAAATAAACATACCGTATTGCAACACAATAATGTGCAACATCAACACAAATGTACCTTATCATCACACCATAACAAATGTACCACAAGAGAACAAATGTGAATGAAAAGAAAAACGTTTAAGATACATGAGGTAAGCTTGTTCCAAATGTTCCCGGTTGGAGTTCTTGTAAAGGTGAGCGAGAACATGAGGTAAGCTTGTTCCAAATTTTCTCTGAAAAGCCCAAGGTAGTTTTTAAGAAGATATCCGCCTTTTCATAAGAGGTTGTTAGTGCTTGAAGATCATTTCATGGTTCTTTAAAATTGCAGTGTTCGAAGTGACAGTCCTTGAAGGTTGCATTAATGAGATATTAGCCAGTTAATTTCTTCTTCGATTTTCGGTGAACATTAGCTAGAGTTGGCTGGGAAGATGATTAAGCTATATTTTCCTAAACAAATTTGGACAAAAAAACATTATATGGTGGAAGTGTTTCCATTGTAAAGGGCAGCTTCATAAAAGTAATGACTTTTTGATCCATAGCCTTTGGAAGAACGAAATCTTGCATTTGATCAACATTAATTCCATAGTGCACGAATATTTTTGTCAAGAAAAAACTGTAGAAAATGGTATCTCTAGATTGTGCGTGAAAGCGTTTAATTTTATCGTGAATAATATGTGCCCAATTTAACTTTTGTTTGAATAAATGGAATATATTTTTTTATAATTATTGTCATATGTTTTTTCATAAGTTTCAGTCCTTGGTAAGATGGTATGAAGGATCATTTTGTTTAAAATACGAGCTTGGACGTAAATTAACCGCGGTGTTTTCGGTATTTGGAGTACGAAATAGATAGCTAACGAAATCGTAAGCAAAGTTGTGGTGATCAATGTCATCAAGATCAATCCCAATGTTAGAACAATCAAAATACTACCCTAATCTCTAACAAATAGTACAATATATATTCCTAAATCTTTACTTCATAAGATACCATCGTCATCGTTGTTTTGAGGTGAGTAAAAGTTTCCACAAAATTTTGCATAGAATAATTTGACAAGGAATGGATAAATTTTTACCTTGTTATGATGATCATCAATCAAGGAAATGAATTCATGCTATGCACCGATGGACTCAATATCGAATGTTCAAAAATCCCTTAATTTGTAGAAGGTTTCCTAGAAAATTCTCTTATTATTAAGGTCATTGAAAATTTAGAGAGCTTTTGGACTCCCGTTGAGCCATTCGAGGATCTCACCATCAGATGCAAACTTCGGATGAGATGGCGTAGTAGAAGAACTTGCCTCTTCTCCTTTGTGAGGTCTTTTTTTGTTAATTGGAAGTTTTTGATAGGGAGTCATTGGAGCGGATCTAAGGTTTTCGGGATTTGAGTTTGGAAAAGGAGGTGAAATAATGAAAAGATACGTGAAAAACTGATTATTAAAAGACAGTTTCAGGCCCGGTCAGTCGACTCGATGGGGAGTTCAGCTGACTGAACCGGCATGATTTTGAGACAGAAAGATGGGGTTGTTTTAGTCGACTACATTTTTAGAGGAATCAACTAAACTACCCAGGTTCAGTCACTGGGGACCCGTTTGGTTGACTGAATTAGGTTAATTTTGAACCCGAGAGTAGGTTGGGGTATAGTCGGCTGGAGTTAAGAATTGAAGTCAGCTAAATTAAATTTTTCACTATATGTCAGTCAATTAAACTTGGTTTTAGTCGACTAGGCTGGCATATTTTCGTTTATAAACCTATATAAGTTGTTTTAATTTATGGAAAATTATTATATAGACATTTTTTTATACAATTCTATTACATATGATTACATAAGTATTTTATTACAAAAAATATATATATATGTTATAAATATTAAATAACTTAATTATTTTTCGAGCCAACAAAATTATTGTCCGGGATATGCTCCTAAGAATTCGGATATAATCTGGTATGTTCTTTCAATGGAGTTAGTGGAGACCATCTATTTGTATGAATTGGAGTATTGTTCCAATTTGCATTGCATGGTCCTGATTCCTGGGAGTTTTTTGGAGGAGTATTGTCGATAGTGATTGGAGCTTCAGAAATACGAGGGCTATTTTAATGAATGATTTTCTTAGTTAGTGAATGACCACATATAGCAAGCGCAGAACGCTCAAGGAAATTTAAGTGAGCTCCTTGGCATTTTTGTTCATAGTACATTCTCATCGGACACCTATCATTTATTGTTAGTAGCGTTTGATCTCGTAAATTTTATCATAAGTAGAAGGATCAAAATTGATAGCTCTTTTAATTTTCCTAGCTTTAGGTGAGAATCGAGTATGATTCAATAGAGAAGGAATGATTTTCATAGATAGTGATTTGCTTGAAGGAGGAGTTCATCGACGAAGGGTATTCAATATATGAGGAGGGCGAGCTGAAATCAGTTATTGAGTGTTAGAATCGTAGTTTGACATTTTTGGATAACAGATTGGTTTTAAATGTTTTTGAATTGACTTTAATTACAATAGTCCTCTTTTTATATAAATAAAATTTACTATTTTTAGAAAGGGTAATTGTTGGTAAATTTATAATTTTAGCTTAAATTAGATTGGAAACGTTTTTCTATCATTCATTGTACGGTTATTTTTTAAAAGAACAATTTATACACCAGTAGTTGCTGAGTAGCTAATTTTAGTATTTTCAAAGTTTTTTGGAAATTGTGACCATCACTTATGTATCTAAATCTTTTATTGTACATATTCCTAGATTACGTTGTAAATTTGAGAACGTAGATTCACAAAGTGGTTTAGTAAATATATCTGCAATTTGTTTTCTTGTATTAACAAATTCTAATGATATATTATGTTATCTCATAGAAAATCATGTCTAATGTCAATGTGTTTATTTCTTGAGCGATTTGTAAGATTTTTTAATAGATTAACTGTACTGGTGTTGTCATAAAAAATAGGAGATTTAGTTAAATTTACTGCAAAATCATGTAATGTTTGTTGCATGTATATGACTTGAGTACAAGCTAAAGCTGTAGATGTATACTCTGCTTCACAAGTAGACAGTGAAACATAATTTTGTTTCTTAGTGAACCAAGATACCAAAGATTGACCAATGAAGTGGCAAGTACCACTTGTACTTTTTCGGTCCGATTTATAGCCTCCGAAGTCAGCATCATTATATGATACTAAGTCAAATGAACAACATTTCAGATAAAAAAGTCCGTAATCTTCAGTATTGGATAAGTATCGTAAAATTCGTTTAGTTGCTAGCAAGTCGGTTTCTTTGGGACTAGCTTGAAATCGAGCACATCAAACACTCGTTAAAATATCTAGTCCATTAGCTGTTAAATATAATAAAGATCGTTTCATACTTCTAAAAAGTATTTTTCAATATCTTTTCCATTTTCATCTTTGTCTAGATGAATACTGGTGCTTATAGGAGTTGTTTTACTACTTGATTTTTCCATTCCAAACCCTTTAATTGTATCTTTACAGTATTTTTCTTGAAAAATAAAAATTCCTTCTTTTAATTGTTTAATTTGTAATCCTAATAAATAATTTAATTCTCTCATATGGGACATTTCAAATTCTTTTTTCATAATATTAGAAAAATCATCACATGAATCTTTATTTGTTGAACTTAAAATAATATCATCCACATAGATTTGTGGAACGAAAAGATCCTTTTTATTTATTTTTATAAAAAAAAACATCAACTTTGCCAATTTGAAAACCAAATTCTAAAGATAATTTATTATTCTATCATACCAAGCGTGTGGTGCTTATTTTAGACTATAAAGTGCCTTTCTTAATTTATATACATGGTTTGGATATTATTCTTGAATATGTAATGGTGGTTGTTCAACATAAATATTTCTTTAATATAACCATTTAAAAATGAGCTTTTAACGTCCATTTGAAATAGTGTAGAATTATGATGACACACATATGCCAAGAGAATTCATATAGCTTCAAGACGTGCTACAGGAGCGAAGGTTTCTTTATATTCAATTTCTTCTTCCTGATTATATTCTTGAGCTACAAGTCTTGCTTTATTTCGTACTATATGAGCGTTTTTATCCATCACATTTTTGAAAATCCATTTAGTACCAATAACTGACTGATCGTTTGGTCTTGGTATAAGTTCTCATACATTGTTACATTCAAATTGGTTAAGTTCCTCTTGCATAGCTACAATCTAATCATCGTCTGTAGATGCTTTTCTTTAACATTCTTTTGTTGATATAAAAGCTATATGACCCATCTGAGTTAATTTTTGTTGTTAATATCACTAATTACATTATCTAATGGATGATCATTAAGTGTTTTAAGTGGAGGTTTCGGTTCTTTATTTTCTTCACTCATTGATTCAATTTGATTATTTTAAACAGATGAGTCGAATGGTACACTAGTGTTATCATCATCATCCGTTTTGATATTGAATTTTTCATCAAAAGATACATGTAATGTTTCTTCAATTATTTTGGTTTTTGTATTAAAAATCCGATATGCTTTACTTTGGTCTGAATATCCTACAAAAATTCCTTCATTGGCTTTTGGATCAAATTTTCCATGAGAATTACTAGTATTTAAGATAAAACATTTAGAACCAAATATTCTAAAATACGGAACCTTAGGTTTTCTTTCAAAAAACAATTCATATGGAGTATTTTTAGTTAATGGTATTAAAGATGTACGATTAAGAACATAATAGATGGTAGCTACTGCTTATGCCCAAAAGTTTTGAGGTAACTCACTACTATTTAATGGAGTTCCTGCACATTCTTGAAGAGTTCGATTTTTTCTTTCTACAACACAGTTTTGTTGTGGTGTTTTAGAAAATGAAAAATTATGACTTTTTCCCTATTTCTTTCAATAATGTTGAAATAATCCGTTCTCAAATTCTCCTCCGTGGTCACTTCTAATAATTTTAATTTTCAAAATTTTAAGTTTTGAATAAGTTTATCAAATATTTTAAAAGTTTCAAACGTATCGCTCTAATGTTTTAAAAATAATGTCCAAGTATAATACGAATAGTCACCGGCAATAACAAACACATATCTGTTAAGGCTGATCGATCTTATTTGCATTGGACCAAATAGGTCAAAATGTAAAAGTTCTAAAGGTCGATTAGTAGAAATTTCATTTTTAGCTTTAAATGAAGGTTTTTTAAGTTTTCCTTTCTCACATGCATCACACAAATTATTGACTGCAAAATTATTTTTTGTAATACTTGAATAATGTTATTTTTAGCTAATTTCTGTATTTTTTTTAAATTATCGTGACAGAATCGTTTGTGCCAAATCCAGGCGTCAGAAATATCTGTTAACAAACACATATCTTTATTGTGTCTGATTTTCGTATTTAAAATATAAATATCATGTTTTATAGTTCCTTCAAAAATTAAATTATTATCTTTATCAAAGTGTTTCATTTTAATGTTTCAAAAGTTATGCTAAAACCTTTATCACACAATTAACTAATTACTACATTAAAGATTATGTTTTAAATTCTTTACTAATTAAACATTAGAAATTAGAGAAGTGTTAGATATACCGATAGAAGCGACATCTCCTTGTCCAATAACATATCCTTCGGAATTATCTTCGAATGTGACGGTTCCACCATCATTATACGATATATTTGTTAACATTTCAGCATTTCCAATCATATGCTTGGAGCATCTATTGTCAAGAATCCATTTCTCATGTTTATGTCAGAGTACCTACAAAAAATAGACAATATCTAATGGTATGCACTTCCACCGTTAGGGTCTTGAGGGTTAGGTAGAAAGTAACCATACCTAGGAGGGTTTGGTTGAACCTTTGAAACTAATTTTTTTTATTGAAATGAACATCATTTAAAATTTTATCAATATGCTTTTGCCTAATTAAATTATTATTAGTTTTTAGTACCATATTTTGATAGTCTTTTTGTCATGTATTTTTGGATGAAAATTCACCGGATTTCAAAACTTCGAATAGAGAGTAACATACTTGGGTTGTACCATTGGTTTATTTGATTTTTCAAATCCTATGCCATTTTTGTTAATAGAAGGTTTTGATATACTAATTAAGTGAGATAAATTCCCCTTTCCTTTATTAGATTTAGAAATATTGGTAGATAAGTCATTTACCTTCTTTTCTAGTATGTTTTTATCTTTACTTAAATCTTTTGTCTGATTTACTAAAACATCAATAATTTTTCATAGATTTAAATTGTCATTAGATGAAGTAGAATTTTTGTCTTTCAAAATATGCATACTATTATCATCACAAGATTTATAAAGAGTGTGTAACTTTAGAATTTCTTTTCTAAAATAGGTTTTTTCATCCTTTAGCTTTCATTTTATAACTCTAATCTATTAATTTTTCCTAAACATTCTTTATGAGTCTTTTATAGATTCCACCACTAGAACAGCAGTAAATAGCGACGGAGGCTTCCGACGGCCGCCGACGGCAGTTTTCAACGGTTAGTGACGGCTGTCGAATTCCATTTTTCATAAATAAAATATACTAGCCGTCGAAAGCCGAAACTACTAAGCCGTCGGCAGCCGCCGCTAGCCGTCGAAAATTATCATGCATACAGGCCATAGTCCGAGAGCTGCTGCTTCATTCCTCATCATCCCCCAAATTAAACAAAAACCCTACCTCCACCTCCTCCTGTATTTAGCAAGCTGCCGCACCTCCCCGAGCTTCTCTAACTTCATCATTCTCCACTCTCAACAAGCCTAGCCCCTTCATTAATCTCCAATCAGGTTTTATTCATAAATCCTAATTAATTTTTATTTGTTAAATTAAGGTTAATTTGTTATTATAGTTGCATAATACCACATTGATTATTTGGTATACCCTATTGAATGCTAATTAGGTTGTTATTATAGTTGTTTATTATTGAAATATTGAGAGAGAAAATTGTTTATGGTATATGTGCGTTAATTCGTGTATATGCGTTGATTAATTAGTGCATATGCGCATTGGGGCTACTTTTGATTAATCAGAGTCGATGCTCAAAATTTGGTGTATGCGCTTTCAAGATGACGAAAATGATGATTTAATGTATGCGTTTCTCAGAATGTAAATAAATTATTGTAAAAATTATTACATAATATGTTTTACTTTTTGCAAATCTCGTAGAGAGTTTTTGGCCCCTTCCGACAAATATTCTATATGATCGTTGTAAGGATACTCGTTTATCACAGAATGGACATTTATATTCATCCAATACAATATTTATTGGATTTGTCCATGTACTGGATAAGTTACAAACATAATAAAGTAATTGTATTTCGCAAATCATTTCATTGTAAACGATTCATAAAATTTCGACAACACCTTTTTTTGTTCCCTATGTACACACATATGTGTACGATACAGGGAACAAAGGAGAAGTACTGCCGAATTTTTTTTGAATCGTTTAAAATAAAATGATTTGTAGAATATAATTACTACTGCGTTTGTAATGGGAAGTAGGATGACCAACCATCAAAGTGTAAAACAATAACCTAAAAATTATAGATTATATTCATATAATAATTTGTGTAAATCCGTTTGGAATTAAATTAAATAGAATAATATTATATGTTTGCAAATATTGAAATGTATGATTTATTTGAAAAATAAAATGTCAACACATAAATAATTAATGCTTTTTTATGTTTTAAAGTAGGAAAAATGGTCAATTATTTTATCGATCGGAGCTGGATGTACCAACAAAGAAGAGAAATTGAAGGCTCAATAAGTATAAAATGGTGTACATGTTTTTATTGAATTCGCTTTACATAATAATGGAATGACAAAAAAATTCATTGTCCATGTAGTAGGTGCAAATTATTGAAGCGTTTGATACCGGATATGATAATAGTTCATTTACGCCAATATGGTTTCGTGCCGAATTATTTGGTATGGGCTGTGCAGTTAATGCCCCGGTATTACCCCGTTATGACTCCGCTATATCTCATAGCGGATTTCTGCCGCTACGATTCTTCTATATAGCCCCCAAATATAGCCTTTCCGCTTTAAGACCCGCTATTTTCTCTATATCCCATTATTCCTGCTATATTCCGCTATGTCCGCTATATCTTCTTTAAAAAAATGAATTGAGAAATAATATTTATACATTACAAAAATTATGAAATTAATTTATTTGATTTAATTTTTAATATATTTTCAGAAATGAAAATAATCTAATATTCTACTAAATTTAATTATGTTATATAATAGTTTCACCTTTATTTAAATTATATTCGCACACGTTTTCATTTAAAATTATTTATGTATTAATTAAAATTCAATTGAATGTTAATTTTTCATTTAATTACCATTTATATATTTGTAAAAACATTAAATATGAGTTTTATATTCTATTTTAGAGTCATTCGCTATATTCCCGCTGCATCTTCGCTATGACTTTTCGCACCTCCGCCGCATTGAATCTGCCGAGCGCTTTAACTGCAACGGGTATGGGATCGTCATGGAGAACTAATAGCACGTAATCCCGTACATTCAGAGGAGGAGATGGATAATGAACTTATTTCAATGAATCATATAGAAGATATGATTGAAGATGCGGCACGTTCAATGTTCCCTATCGTTGAAGTTAATCGTAACGATGGTAATGTCGAAGAAGAACCAAGTATTGGAGCAAAAAAGTTTTATGATTTATTACAGGCTGCTAAGAAACCTCTTTGGGATGGTTATACAAGCGATACTCTACTATCAGTAACTGCAGAATACATTATGATGAAATCGAAATACAAATTCAAAGAAACCGGGTTTACAGCTATAGTACAAGATGCAAAACGGCATGACACCCGATAATTTAATGGACGAAAATCATTATGAAGTGAAAAAACTTATGTCTGCTTTTGATTTTCCATATCAAAAAATAGATACATGTTTAAATGGTTGCATGTTGTTTTGGAAAGAAGACATCAATCTTAGGAATTGTAAAATCTATAATCAGGAAAGATACAAAGCAAGAAAAAAGAAGGAAAATGAAGTTCTGTACAAGTGTATGCATTACTTACCCATCACTCCTAGGCTTCAAAGTTTATATGCATCTTTTGGAACCGCACATCATATAAGATGGTAATATGCGAGAACATAAGAAGAATGTACGTTAACACGCACAGCAGATGGAAAAGCATGGAAGCATTTTGATAAGATATACCCTCCTTTCACAGCGGAGAGCCGTAATGTTAGGCTTGGTTTATGTACAGATGGATTTTCACCGTTCTCTCAATTTGGTTCAATATATTCATCTTAGCCTACAATCGTTACACCTTACAAACATGATTATTACCATATTAAAAGCATTCCCCCTAATCTAAAGGCAATGCTATTAAAAATCACTAAAAATAATTGGATTGGTAAGTTAGTTTAGGTGTCAAGCAAAACTAAAACATAAATTTGGCAAGCAAAATCAAATAATATTACGCAGCATGTAGAGAATTTTTATTTGAATAAAAGACAGTCTATTATGATTCTCCAGTGTAGCTACAAAAAAGGGATGGGATAAACAGAGAGTCTTAAATATCTTAAAGGGTGTTTGAAGATCTTATTTTATGGAAAAAACTGGCAACCTGAAGTTTGAGGCAACATATTTACATATTGTGGTAAACCCGCTTAGAGCATCTCTAGCGGTCTGAATTAGGTGGAAAATGGAAGAAACTTCCCTTTTTTTGGCTTCCACACATTCCAACAGCGTGGATTTAGGTGTGAGGAAGATGGAAAGTAGGAGTTTTTTCTAGTTTGTTTTTTAAATGCGGGGTTTAAAGGGTTTTCTAAAAATCATTTATGTCCTTAACGATTTTCAGAAAACCAATTAAGAAGAAAGTAGGGTTTCTGAAGCCCATTTATTTTTATACACGGTGACCGAAACACAGTGTATAGATTTTTTTTCTTTTTAATAGGCATAATTCTCCCACTTGCCGCTGGAACAGTGGCAGTAATCCACGTTTATTTTCTTTTTCCTCCCGAAAATTGACATCGGCAAGGAGATGCTCTTATAGTAACAAAGTTTGCAATTTTATTTGTTACAATCATGACTCATAAGTTCATGTACACAAAGTCAGTTTAACACATACAATAATAATTACATATCTATATTGCATAAAGATTTTTGACAGTGGAGATACCACAAGTTATTGATATTTATTATTTGGTAAATGGTTTTCATTTCATGAACCATATATCACATACTACACACCGATAAGTTAATATTGCCTTGTTATTTGTAAATAAAATATGCAACTTTTTCAAGTAGGAACTTATTAATTTATGATTATCATAATTCAGAGTCAAAATAGAACACTGTTAATTTGAATTTAAAAATCCTAACATCTAATTTCTTAAAATTGGTATATTTCCACCGTCATCCACTAGCTGAACTTGACAAATCCTTTGTCACGCCTTTGCTTCTTTGCTCCCTCGCATCACCTTGCCTTTGCACTGTCGTATCTCTAGATGCCAATTTTTTGTATTATCATAATTTTATTTAAGTAATTTTATTTTTTGTTTTGAAAGACAGGTAATTTTGGAATTTAAGATGTAAATTATTATTTTATACAACTACGACATTCAATTTTTACAGTATAAGGAGATAAGATGTTTACCCCAATAATTCTTAATCCTTCCATTATTTTTCCAACAATAATACCCAATTATCTTGTCATGTTCAGTTGGCAATTTATTTGCATATAAATGGCATCCAACTTATAAAATTTCTATAATTAAGTAAAATCGCCTTTTAAAACCTTTTTATATGAATATTTTAAAATTATCATTTTACACAAAAATAATACCGTTGACATCAATGTGACCGTATCGGTTTGCTCTTTCTATCCTCAGAAATCGACACTAATACATCCACTGTATTCGTATGCCGAGCATCCAAGTAACGGAAAGATGGATTACTGGAAGAAAAGAAAGAAAAGATAGAACATAATCTCACATTGTGACGAGTAACATATAATATGAAAAAGATCTTTACAAGAGAAAGAAAACTATAATATACATACATCAAGTCAGGGTACACTAATCTATCATCTTCTTGGACAGTTATAACAACATGTCCTCACACATGTACATACATATAAACAATCAATGCAGCGGAAATAAAATATACGTGAATACACCTTGGAGGCATCTAGCTTGTCTTCTGAAGCTTCGAAGCATCCAAACTAGATCTGTAAATATTCTCAGCCTCACTCAAACAATACTAGAAAATAACACCGGATCAGTCTGCTAAACCAGTGTGAGAAAACACACCTCAAATTGATTTTAATGTTATAAAACCTTTCAAACCAACTGTATCTCATAAAACCACACCATGCATAAAAATGATCGGGTTTTACATTACGATAATCAAAACATTTCTATAGAAAATCTTCTGATTTTATAATAATGTCTAGGGTTTAAAATAAATAATGAATCATAGTCGAAATTGTTATATTAATTAATTCTAGCATAATAGGTATACAAATAAGTTTGAATGACACTTATTGAAGAATGGATTCTGTAATACCCCAAAATTTTATAGAAAATCATTTTTGATGAAATAATTTAATTTTGAAATATTTAGATTTAAATATGGTGGAATTCTTGAAATTAAATAATGTGCAAGGAGATGTGTGCACATGCACACTGGAAATAGCACAAGGGAAAATTCAAGAATTTGTGGAAAATAATAATAAATAAAGTGATGAAGAGGCAGAAAGATTTTATTTGAGCAAGAAGTAATCCTTGCTTAAAGCATAGGATTTTCTTTTACCATATCTAACTCATTTATAAAATTAGAAAAGGTATATATGTGTGTATATTTCCTGTAAGGCAAGAAAGACCAAATATATATACACACCTATGTGCATGTATACTTTCTGTGAGCAGAAAGTGTTAAAGCAAGACAGTAAAAAGAAATATCAAAATGACATGAAATGTAATACAAGTCAATATGCTTGTGTAGGCAAAAATAGTAAAGGGGATTTTCAGAAATAATTAAAATATAAAATATGGTAGTCACACTTTTAACATGACTAGGTGAGTGGCCATTTTCTGCAAAAGTAGAGGAAAGAAAATACTACCCTTTAACTAACTAATATGGCCGGGATGAAAATGTGAAAAATGCAAGATGCAAACTAGGATAGAAATGGAATTTTGTTTTAACAAAACCCTAGTGGGAAACATTGATATAAATAGGCAGTTTTGGCCAGTAGAATTATCTTTACCCCGAGTTACACAAAAATAAGAAAGAAAGAAAGAAAAACATAGGAAGGGAGGAGAAAACACGCACAAGGGTTTTCTGGATCAAAAGAAGACAATATTTAGGTGAGTTATCTCACTATATTTATGGCATTAAGACCGGATATGAGGCAGCCAATTTTTATATTGCTCTTTGTATGTTTCTGGTTTTGTGAATATGATTTTATCAATGCTATTTGGATGTTTTTGGATCTGATATAATTTTAACATGGATGTTTCTAGGTGATAGTTGATTTGTTGAGATGTTTGCCTTTGTATGTGCAACTTACTATTTTAGTTTGCTCAGAAATGCTAAGAACCTGAATCTTAAAATTATCTAGAGAATACTCTCAACTGTTAAAGATCTATGGCATGAAAATTTTATCAAGGGAAAATGTGTGAGCTGCATTATACTTTTTATAAGTGCTGAGGCTTAAAAAGCAAATTAATTAAGGGTGCAATAGAAATTTTCTAGGTGTTGATCCCTTAATCAAATAAAAAAATAGACTCACAAGCTAGAACTATGATGGAGCCAGATCATGAATCTGATTCAATCATAGAGGCTTGCAGATCAATATAACAAGTCATGCCATGCCTCTTATTATAGTTGAAAATATTCTTATATAATTTTACTGAGATCAAGACATAATGACCACATTTTAGAAAATGGCTGTCCGCTTATTTCTGAGGAAAAATTGTGCTAGTAAGATTATGGATGTTTCCATGTTTGCAGTGACATGTTCACTTAGCATATTTGATGATAGAATTTAAATCAATGCACTAGTAAATAAACTAGGGAAGGGAAGGCCAAGAAGGCTGCTGGAATGCTTGTTGTATTTGATGTATGCAAGTTGACACATGGTTTGTTTAAGCCCTGAGATCTTTATGCAATGATATGAATTAGTTCATTGCAATGTGTCCCTGTGATTCCTTGATAGCAGATGAGGCAGGAATTTAAATTGAAATTATACAACCTATAAATAAGGAAATAGGAATATGAATATTTCTTAGGTTGGTTGGTATGGAACCGTGATTGTTCCAGTAATGCAAATGTTGCAGATAGATGATTATGTTTACATGACTATGTATGCATGTGTAAGAATGATAGATGAATATATCATACCTGAATCAATTTATTTATACCATGCTAAAGTAATTGATTGCAGAAATTTGCTTAAATAATAAGTTAGTACATTTACATTCTCTGTTGCTTAAAATCATGAATATATTGATGATGCTCATACCAGATCATAGATCTGACCCTTATTTGCTCATGGCACATGGGGGTGTCTCACTTTAAAATGAGGCGGCATCTAATGTTCTTGCAGGGAGTACCAAGCTTTAGTAGAAAGTGAGGTTTTGGCTAATGGAAAAGAATTGAATGAACATGCCTGCTAATCTTTAATAAGAGCTTAAAATGATTTTATCTGCATGTATTCATGAGATAGTTGTGTTTGAATCTGATGCTATGTAATGAATTTTATTATGATTAGTTGAACTAGTTGTTTTCTGTTGAATATTGCTATGCATTAAGGTTTGAAAACTAAAAGAAATATCTGAATTAATAACAAGAAGAATATGCTTAAGTGTTAGATATGGAAGCCTGGAAAAGAAAGATGTATATCTATGTGAGCTACTGTTTTACATAACTTATATTATGTATTAGTCAATCTTGAGACATAGCAAAGCACTGAGTTTTAGAATAAAAATCTGGATTTTACTAGAAGTAAACTTATAAGGATTTAAGTTCTTTTTACTGTAATGCTTTGCAAATAAGTTTAAGTTCATTTTTGAATTGTTTTGAGAAAAGTAAATGTTTTGTAAAACTTCAAATATACTGTAGTTGCTTTGAACAAGTGTCTGCTAGACACAAGACACATGGGTTAACCAGCTTCAAAAGAGTGAAGTTTTGGTCGATCATGTTTGAGGGTGTTTTGGCTGTAAAAATGCATTTCAAAATGTTTAGTTCATTTAGCAATTGTTTCCCCACAATCAACTTTAAAGGCCATGAGAGATATGCTATGAGAACTGGTTTTGAACAAGCAAAACCTGGGAACACCTCACATATTATGAAGTTCATATTCATGTTATAACAGATCTATATGTAAATGAAAAATCTATAGTGTGACATTTAGGCTAAGATTAAACAAACAAGTCATGTAGATTGAATCAAAACAAGGAGGGTTCACAGAAAATACATAAGTGGAAAATGATAAGTGAATATATCATTTTCTGGCCTTAGTCAAATACTAACACATTTTGAACTATGACCTGTAGAACTCAAGTATCTAGAGATTTAATTGTTAAAATAAACTAATATTAATAAATTAGAATGACCAAATTCATATGAATTAAATATGCACATAATTTATTAATATAACAAAAATATTCAAAAGAACATGGTAATTATCTTTAGGAAGATTTATTCAAATCCAAACCAAACAACATGCTCTTGTTTAACAAATACATACTCTGATTTTAAACAAGAGGAACATATACATCTTCATATGTATGTGTATATTTTTAGGAATAAACTAATATATTTATATTGGTAATGAATTATGAATCCTGGTTGAATTGTTTGAAAGAAAATGACTCTGATAATTCAAAGGAAGTTTAAATCAAACTTAAAAGTGCAAATGAATATATGTAGACATTCAGATACACATAAATTAAATGTGTATGTGTATGTATATATATATAAAAAAACCCTTGAGAAATTGAGGTAAAAAGTTCAGGGTCATTCCATTTTGGTATCAGAGCACTTGGTTGCATTGATTGTTGGGGGCTAAAAAAAAATGTGTTATGTCTGTTTGCTTGAATAAAATAATATAGATAGGAAAATATTAATTATAGAAAGTACTCACAGTGTACTAATACCCTTTGCCCAGAACTTAGTTAGCAAAAAAAATTGGTAGGAAGGGGATCACACCAAGCAGGGACAAGTGCACCACAAATGCTTGATATGCAAGAGTTTGTAAGGGTTTTAAGGGGTGGAATTGGGCAAAGGCCTGAGAATCCACATGAGGAACTTTCAAAACTACTGAAGGCTTACACCAATTTGGGAGGCAAAAGTTTTGAAGGGACTGAGAGTGTGATGGAAATTCAAGCATGGTTGAGAACATTGGATAGGATTTTCAATGACATGCAGCTTAATGATCAAAGGAAGAGGCAAGTGGCTTCAAGACAGCTAAAAGGAGTAGCTTTGAGCTGGTGGGAGGTGATCATAGCTGGAAGGATTGAACATGAAATCACATGGAATCAGTTCAAGGAAATGTTGGAAGCAAGATTTGTACCAGCATCAGCCAAGACCACTTTACTTGAAGAATTTATTAGACTCAGGCAGGGAAATTTGAATGTCACTGAGTACACTCAAAAGTTTGAGGGATTATCTAAGTATGGAGCAATGTTAGTAGCAGATGAAGCATCCAAAAATGATAGGTATATTAAAGGACTGAATCCAGGACTTAGTAGAGCCATGTTGCCATATGCAGATAGAACTTTTGATCAAGTAATAGACTTGGCTTTGAAATTTGAGCAGCATGACAAGGAAAGGGAAAAGTTTAGAAATTTCAAGAATAATAACATTAAGAAGAACAAGGGAAGATACCACCCTTATGACAAAAAGAAGGAGGAGGCAGATACCAGGAAGGCCAGTGATACTAAGGCCAATGACACCAAGGCTAATGATACTAAGAAGAAACTGGTTTGCCATCAGTGTGGGAAGGAAGGACATATCAAACCAAGGTGCCCAGAATTGAAAGGAGGAGCTTTCAAGTGCTACCTATGTGGGAAAGAAGGGCATATGAAGAGGAACTGCCCAGTGTACAAACAGCAGGGAAAAATAGCAAATTTGGAAGCCAAAGCCAAAACCACAATGGAGAGTGGAGCTAAAAATCATGGTCAAGTGGAAGGTACACTACTTATCTGTACCATGCCCATAGCAGTAGTATATGACACTGGGGCAACTCACTCTTTGATTTCTTTTGAATTAGTTAAAATGCTAAAATTAAAATGCATATTGGTTAAAACCCCACTGCTTGTACAAAGTCCATTGGAGAGTTCTAGTGTTTTGGACATGATTTGTGTGGATGTAGAGTTAAACATAGGAGGGAATACTTTTATTTCCAATTTATATGTTTTAAATGACCCAAATATAGGTGTTATATTGGGGGTAGACTGGTTAAGGCAATTTAAGGCCATAATTAATTTAGACTCATCCACCATATCATTGCAAAATTCTAGAGGCCAGAGAATCACTGTCTTATGTGAAGTAGCTAAGGAAAGAAGACTTTATCATTTAGTTGACTCAGAAAAAGTTTTTGGTGAGCTAACCATTTAAGAAATTCCCATAGTCAATGAATACTTGGATGTGTTTGGGGAAGTTAAGGGTGTTCCACACCATAGACCAGTTGAGTGTCAAATCAATCTCATTCCAGTAGCAAGCCCAATAATTAAGAAGCCTACTAGAATGGGGCCAAGTGAACTCAAGGAATTGAAAAACCAGTTAGAGGAATTGGAGAGTAAAGGGTTCATAAGGCCAATTAACTCATGCTGGGGTGCTCCAGTAGTGTTTGTGAGAAAACATGATGGTACCCTGAGAATGTGTATAGATTATAGAGAATTAAATAAAGTAACCATCAAAAATAAATACCCACTGACTAGGATTGATGATCTCTTTGATCAACTTAATGGAGCTAAAATATTTTCTAGACTAGACTTGGCATCAGGGTTTCACCAAATGAAGGTTGAAGACTCAAGTGTTAAGTATACTGCATTTAACACTAGATATGGTTTGTATGAGTTCCTAGTTATGCCATTTATATTGACAAATGCTCCATCATATTTTGTAGATTTGATGAATAGAATATTCAGAGATTATTTAGACAAGTTTGTGTTGATTTTCATTGATGATATTTTGATTTATTCCAAAACTGTGGAAGAGCATAAAAATCATTTGCATTTGGTTTTGTCAAGATTAAAAGAAAATGATTTAAAGGCAAAATTTTCAAAGTGTGCATTTTGAAAGGAAGAAGTACATTTTATTGGACATGTTATTTCTGCCAAAGGAATATCAGTAAATCACAATAAGGTTGTGGCTATTCAAGCATGGAAGAGGCCTAGCACGGTAAGTGAAGTAAGATCATTTATGGGGATGGCAGGATATTATAGGAGATTTATAAAAGATTTTTCAAAAAGATCATCACCCCTTACCAGTTTAACTAGAAAGAACCAGGCCTTTGTATGGACAGAAAAATGTGAGCAAGCTTTTATTAAAATAAAAGAAGCTTTAATTAATGCACCAGTACTGAGAGTGCCAAAAGGGAATGAAAACTTAATTATGTATACTGATGCAAGTGGCTCTGGGCTAGGGGCTGTGTTGATGCAGCAAGACCAGGTGATAGCCTATGCATCTAGGCAATTAAAGTCACATGAAACAAGATATGCAACCCATGATCTTGAACTAGCAGCAGTAGTGTATGCCTTGAAGCTATGGAGACATTATTTGTTAGGTGCAAAATTTACTTTGTACACTGATCATAAGGCACTGAAATACTTATTTTCACAGAAAGATTTGAACATGAGGCAACATAGATGGGTAGAGTTCTTAGCTGCCTATGATCTGGATATACTCTATACACCAGGTAAGGCAAATAAAGTTGCAGATGCTTTGAGTAGACAACATGCTAAGGTAGCCATGTTGATGATGGAAGAGTTTAAGGATTTGTCTATACTCATTGATTTGGAAGTTGAAGCAAACAGTGAAGTACCAATGGTACCGATAGAGGAGGATGAAAGTAAAGGAAAATTGAGTTTAATAACCTTGCAGTCAGAATTAATTTTAAAAATAGGTAGAATGCAAGAGCAAGACTTAAACCTATTGGAAAAAAAATGCTCTTATTAAAGGGGGAAGAAATAATAAATTATCAAGTTGATAAAGATGGTTATTTAAGGAACAAGAACAGAATATGTGTTCCAGAAAACATAGAGTTGAAGGAAGAAATACTAAATGAATACCACAGGAGCTAGTACTCCATACACCCAGACAGTACAAAGATGTATCAAAACTTGAAAAGAAATCTTTGGTGGAAGGGAATGAAGTCTGATGTGGCCAAATATGTTGCAAAGTGTATGACTTGCCAACAAGTCAAGGCAGAAACACAAAGGCCATCAGGACTGTTGCAACCCCTTAGCATACCACAGTGGAAATGGGAGGATATATCTATGGATTTCATAGATGGTCTGCCTAGATCTAAGAGAGGAAACACAAGTATATGGGTAATAGTGGATAGGCTAACCAAAGTAGCACATTTTATTCCAGTCAAATCAGAAAGAAATGCACCAAAATTGGCTCAAGTATTCATGAAAGAGGTGGTAAGGTTGCATGGCATTCCCAAAACCATTGTGAGTGATAGGGGTGCCATCTTCGCCTCAAGATTTTGGAAAAGTTTTCAAGAAGCCATGGGGAGTGAATTGTGCTTAAGCACTGCCTACCATCCACAATCAGATGGACAAACTGAGGTAGTGAACAAAGTTTTAGAGGACTTGTTGAGAGCATGTGCACTGGATTTTGGAGGCAATTGGGAAGATTATCTCCATTTAGCTGAGTTTACATACAATAATAGTCATCAAAGCACCATAGGGATGGCACCATTTGAAGCCTTATATGGCAAGCCATGTTTATCACCTGTGTGTTGGGTGGAAATAGGAGAAAGAACTGTTTTAGGACCTGAGTACATACAGGAAACTACAGAGAAAATTAAATTGGTAAGGAAAAGAATTGCAGCAGCTCAAGACAGGCAAAAGAAGTTTGCAGACATGAGGAGAAAGCATGTGGAATATGGAGTGGGAGACTTTGTTTTTATCAAAGTTTCACCTATGGAAAAAGTTCTTGAGATTTGGCAAGCAAGGAAAACTCACACCAAGGTATATTGGACCCTATAAAATTCTGGAAAGAATTGGTTCAGTAGCATACAAACTAGAACTACCAGAGGAAATGAAAGCTATGCATAATGTTTTTCATGTGTCACAACTTAGAAGATGGGTACATGATAAGGAGGAAATTCTGGAAAAGCCTACTCAAATTAAAATAAGTCCTAATTTGGTCTGTGAGAAAGAACCAGTGGGGATTTTGGCTAAAGAAGAAAAGAAATTAAGAAATAAAACACTAAAACTGGTGAAGGTCCAATGGAGTCTTGATCCTAATGATTGTACATGGGAGTTAGAAGATAAGATAAGGAGGGACTATCCTACGCTTCTGGCAAATTAAAGGTTTTTTTTTATTTGATATGAATGATTGTAGTGGTTGAATTTGCTTGCTTATGCATATGTCTGTTAGATTTTCAGAAAAATAAGATAATACTTATTATAAGTACTAGGAAAAAATTGTGAGGACACAATTCCTAAAAGGAAGGGTGAATGTAATACCCCAAAATTTTGTGGAAAATCATTTTTGATGAAATAATTTAATTTTGAAATATTTAGATTTAAATATGGTGGAATTCTTGAAATTAAATAATATGCAAGGAGATGTGTGCACATGCACACTGGAAATAGCACAAGGGAAAATTCAAGAATTTGTGGAAAATAATAATAAATAAAGTGATGAAGAGGCAGAAAGATTTTATTTGAGCAAGAAGTAATCCTTGCTTAAAGCATAGGATTTTCTCTTACCAAATCTAACTCATTTATAAAATTAGAAAAGGTATATATGTGTGTATATTTCCTGTAAGGCAAGAAAGACCAAATATATATATACACCTATGTACATGTATACTTTCTGTGAGCAGAAAGTGTTAAAGCAAGATAGTAAAAAGAAATATCAAAATGACATGAAATGTAATACAAGTCAATATGCTTGTGTAGGCAAAAATAGTAAAGGGGATTTTCAGAAATAATTAAAATATAAAATATGGTAGTCACACTTTTAACATGACTAGGTGAGTGGCCATTTTCTGCAAAAGTAGAGGAAAGAAAATACTACCCTTTAACTAACTAATATGGCCAGGATGAAAATGTGAAAAATGCAAGATGCAAACTAGGATAGAAATGGAATTTTGTTTTAACAAAACCCTAGTGGGAAACATTGATATAAATAGGCAGTTTTGGCCAGTAGAATTATCTTTACCCCGAGTTACCCAAAAATAAGAAAGAAAGAAAAATATAGGAAGGGAGGAGAAAACACACACAAGGGTTTTCTGGATCAAAAGAAGACAATATTTAGGTGAGTTATCTCACTATATTTATGGCATTAAGACCTGAGATGATGCAGCCAATTTTTATATTGCTCTTTGTATGTTTCTAGTTTTGTGAATATGATTATATCAATGCTATTTGGATGTTTTTGGATCTGATATAATTTTATCATGGATGTTTCTGGGTGATAGTTGATTTGTTTAGATGTTTGCCTTTGTATGTGCAACTTACTATTTTAGTTTGCTCAGAAATGCTAAGAACCTGAATCTTAAAATTATCTAGAGAATACTCTCAACTGTTAAAGATCTATGGCATGAAAATTTTATCAAGGGAAAATGTGTGAGCTGCATTATACTTTGTATAAGTGCTGAGGCTTAAAAAGGAAATTAATTAAGGGTGCAATAGAAATTTTCTAGGTGCTGAGCATTTAATCAAATAAAAAAAAATAGACTCACAAGCTAGAACTATGATGGAGCCAGATCATGAATCTGATTCAATCATAGAGGCTTGCAGATCAATATAACAAGCCATGCCATGCCTCTTATTATAGTTGAAAATATTCTTATATAATTTTACTGAGATCAAGACATAATGACCACATTTTAGGAAATGACTGTCTGCTTATTTCTAAGGAAAAATTGTGCCAGTAAGATTATGGATGTTTCCATGTTTGCAGTGACATGTTCACTTAGCATATTTGATGATAGAATTTAAATCAATGCACTAGTAAATAAACTAGGGAAGGGAAGGCCGAGAAGGCTGCTGGAATGCTTGTTATATTTGATGTATGCAAGTTGACACATGGTTTGTTTAAGCCCTGAGATCTTTGTGCAATGATGTGAATTAGTTCATTGCAATGTGTCCCTATGATTCCTTGATAGCGGATGAGGCAGGAATTTAAATTGAAATTATACAACCTATAAATGAGGAAATAGGAATATGAATATTTCTTAGGTTGGTTGGTATGGAACCATGATTGTTCCAGTGAATGCAAATGTTGCAGATAGATGATTATGTTTACATGATTATGTATGCATGTGTAAGAATGATAGATGAATATATCATACCTGAATCAATTTATTTATACCATGCTAAAGTAATTGATTGCAGAAATTTGCTTAAATAATAAGTTAGTACACTTACATTCCCTGTTGCTTAAAATCATGAATATATTGATGATGCTCATACCAGATCATAGATCTGACCCTTATTTGCTCATGGCATATGGGGGTGTCTCACTTTAAGATGAGGCAGCCTCTAATGTTCTTGTAGGGAGTACCAAGCTTTAGTAGAAAGTAAGGTTTTGGCTAATGGAAAAGAATTGAATGAACATGCCTGCTAATCTTTAATAAGAGCTTAAAATGATTTTATCTGCATGTATTCATGAGATAGCTGTGTTTGAATCTAATGCTATGTAATGAATTTTATTATGATTAGTTGAACTAGTTGTTTTCTGTTGAATATTGTTATGCATTAAGGTTTGAAAACTAAAAGAAATATCTGAGTTAATAACAAGAAGAATATGCTTAAGTGTTAGATATGAAAGCCTGGAAAAGAAAGATGTATATGTATGTGAGCTACTGTTTTACATAACTTATATTATGTATTAGTCAATCTTGAGACATAGCAAAGCACTGAGTTTTAGAATAAAAATCTAGATTTACTAGAAGTAAACTATAAGGATTTAATTACTGTAATGCTTTGCAAATAAGTTTAAGATCATTTCTGAATTGTTTTGAGAAAAGTAAATGTTTTGTAAAACTTCAGATATACTGTAGTTGCTTTGAACAAGTGTCTGCTAGACACAAGACAAATGGGTTAACCAGCTTCAAAAGAGTGAAGTTTTGGTCGATCATGTTTGGGGGTGTTTTGGCTGTAAAAATGCATTTCAAAATGTTTAGTTCATTTAGCAATTGTTTCCCCACAATCAACTTTAAAGGCCATGAGAGATATGCTATGAGAACTGGTTTTGAACAAGCAAAACCTGGGAACACCTCACATATTATGAAGTTCATATTCTTGTTATAACAGATCTATATGTAAATGAAAAATCTATAGTGTGACATTTAGGCTAAGATTAAACAAACAAGTCATATAGATTGAATCAAAACAAGGAGGGCTCACAGAAAATACATAAGTGGAAAATGATAAGTGAATATATCATTTTCTGGCCTTAGTCAAATACTAACACATTTTGAACTATGACTTGTAAATCTCAAGTATCTAGAGATTTAATTGTTAAAATAAACTAATATTGATAAATTAGAATGACCAAATTCATATGAATTAAATAGGCACAGAATTTATTAATATAACACAAATATTCAAAAGAACATGGTAATTATCTGAAGGCAGATTTATTCAAATCCAAACCAAACAGCATGCTCTTGTTTAACAAATACATACTCTGGTTTTAAACAAGAGAAACATATACATCTTCATATGTATGTGTATATTTTTAGGAATAAACTGATATATTTATATTGGTAATGAATTATGAATCCTGGTTGAATTGTTTGAAAGAAAATGACTCTGATAATTCAAAGGAAGTTTAAATCAAACTTAAAAGTGCAAATGAATATATGTAGACATTCAGATACATATAAATTAAATGTGTATGTGTATGTATATGTATATATATATATATATAAAACCTTTGAGAAATTGAGGTAAAAAGTTCAGGGTCATTCCAAATTCCATCAATGACAAGGTTTTGGCCTACTTTCCGTACAGTACACCTTTAGATAAAATGTACCGAGGCTGCATTAATTTGCATCTCTGCTACTCAACACCGGCCTACCACTAAATGGATAGTACCGAAAATGATTGATATGCATATAAATGTGCATATTTTTACTTTAATATTTAATCTAATTTATTTAAATAAATGGGTATATATGGTATTTTGAAATGTTTAAACCAAAATTTCTATTATTTTAAATCATCATTTATTCATCTTCGTATAGGGGCAAAATGGTCATTTTTTGCATGTATTAATTTTGAGAATATTTATTTGTGAATTTTATTTTTATTTGTAGGAATTGAATGGAAAAATGAAGAGAGCTTCACGGAAGTATGCATGCACAAGAGTTATAAAGAAAATGAAGATGAAAGCAAATCAAGTCATGAAATCATGAAGGACCCACCTACCCAGTTACCATGATGTATAATTAGGAGTTAATGCACATGTTAACGGCCATTAAAGTTACATGCACGTGTAATGGTGAATTATGCTCATGCTAATGATAACTTGGAGACTACTCTTCCTCAATGGCGATTTGGGTAGTCCCCCAAAATATGATTAGGGTTGCAAAAGATGTATAAATACCCCTTATGTTTCATGTAATTATCTCTTAGCGTCCTCTTTAGTAAGTTTAGTTTAGGCTCAAAAATATAAAAAAAACTCTCTTTCCTATTTAATTGCTTCTTAGCCTTCTTTCATGTAATTTTCTTTTGATGCAATAAAATTTCATGCACTTTTAATTCACATTCTTTATTTTATGAAATTAGTATAGTTTTATTTCTTGCAAGTAGAGTAGATTTATTTCATGCAAAATTAGTTAGCTTTCTTTTTCCTCTTATTTTTGTTCTATTTTCCAATTTACATTTGTTGACATGATAACGAATAGAAGCTAAACCCCTTCAATTTAGGGGTAATGAAGCTCTCTTAATCATATAAATTCAACATTTGCAAATTTTTGATCTCTTTTATGCTTAATGACAATATTTGATGTGGTTTAACTTTGTTGTTTTAGCTTTGAATTTAATAGTCTATGTTGTTGATACCAAATAGGCTATGCTTAAACAAAAATTAACACAAATTACCTCTTCATCTACATATGATGTTGGTAATGAAGTGGATTTGAGAATCAGAATTTTATGGTCTATATTACTAATCAATGGTAAATAGATCATGCTTAGAATAGATTTCATTTTCAACTTCATTGTCATTTTCATGAGAGTTAATAAGTGGTTTAGATGGTATGTTAAAGTTTAATAGTTTATGTTGGACCAATTAATAGCACAAATAGAACATACTTATGATAAACATATCAACTAAATTCACTAATGACAAAAAGAGAGATCATAATTTCATTCTGTCGATTATGTGATCATGAGAAGGAAATTACCTCTAAATTGCCTTCTAATCTTATATTTTTCCCAACTTGATTTTGTCAATTTTTAGTAATTTTTAGCTTCACACAACTTCAAACCTTGGTTTAATTTGATTGGGTGGAATTTTAAAATCAATACAATTCCCTACGGTTCAAACCGTACTCGCCACGTACTAAAATTATACATCGTGCGCTTTCGATTATTTGTAATTTAAAATTTTCGGCTATTTTCTAACTTTATAGATAATTTGCCATAAACAATGATCACCCCTGGCTGCTAGTCAGCAACTGTACCGAGTCTCATAGCACAAGGTGATGATCATGCCCTAATAGGAGTGACCCACATAGCACTGTGGCACGTCCTTGCTTTAGTCATTTATCAGATGTGAGGCTTGAGCATACGTTTATCTTTTGTATAGCAATCCCACTAGGAATACTATTATTGCCCTCCGGCAAAAATGCAATACCAGCATTCATCCATACAATTTGTTCAAGATATGTACAAACCAAAGACACTTTTTCTACCACATACATTTTGGGAACACCCTTGCACTTCAAAGAGCTCTGTTTTCAATTATCTTTCAGATATCTTAGATTCGAATGCTTATGCTAGTTCGAAGTGGATTTCAGATAATATATATAATTTCGGTCTCTCCGAACCGACCACTATAGTTTTAAACCAAGCCAACATTTGATATTTGGTTATTTAAACTATCACATAATCAAACCATTCAACCATAGATTTAATTCCATAAGTAAAATAACACTGGTTAAGCACCAAGCAAACCTAAGCCTCTTTAACTAAGTATTTCATTCATTAAAACAACTTTGTAAATTCTTGTACAAAAATACTTTTACAAAGATATTTTTCACAATACCTTCTCTATATTTTTTAATATTTGAAAATATTCATATACTTATCTCATCGGTACAAGTATATTCACGAAACACTTATGAAAGATTCTACTTCCAAAAACAGACCCATAGTTGGGTCAAAACCAATGTCATTTAAAAAATAGAGATAACAGTAACCCAAAATACTATTTCCTCATTGTTAAGTTCAGAAAAAGAATGTTCCATACCATCATAATTAAGAAAGTTAGTTAAGGAAATCAAACCACTATTAAATTAATAAAATTATAAAATTCCTCTATAAAACTCCTTATTATTATAAATCCTTCAATGAAATATTATTTATAATGGAAGTCAACAAACATAGTCGACCGGAGTTATGAATTGAAGTCGACTAAATTACATTTTTCACTAATGGCCAATCGACTAAACTAAATTTTAGTTAACTGAGCCGGCATATTTTTTGTTAATAATCCTATATAAATTGTTTTATTTTATGGAAAATTATTATATAGCCATTTTATTATATAATTCTATTACATATGATCACAAAGGTATTTTATTACATAAAAAATATAAATGTTGTAAATATTAAATAACTTAATTATTTTTCAAGCCATCAAAATTATTGTCCAGAATATGATCCGAGAATTCGGATCTAATTTGGTATGTTCGTTCGATGGAGTTTGTGGTGACCAACTTTTTGTATGTATTGAAGTATTTTTCCAATTTGCATTGCATGGTCCGGATTCCCGAGAGATTCTTGGAGGAGTATTGTCAATAATGATTGGAGCTTCAGAAATACGAGGGATATTTTGACGAATGCTTTTCCTAGTTGGTGAATGACCACATATAGCAAGCACATGATGCTCAAGGAAATTTAAGTGAGCTCCTTGGTATTTTTGTTCGTAATACATTTCTCTTTGGACACCTATCATCTGTTGTTGGTAGTGATGGATCTCATAAATTTATCATTAGTAGAAGGTACAAAATTGATAGCTCTTCTAATTTTCCTACCTTTAGGTGAGAATCCAATATGATCCAATGAAGGAGGAATGATTTGCATAAATGGCGATTTGCTTGAAAGACAGTTCATCGATGAAGGTGTTCACTATATGAGGAGGGCGAGTTGAAACTAATTGTGGAGTGTGTAGAATCATAGTTTGAAATTTTGGATAACATATTGGTTTTAAATGCTTTTGAGTTGATGATTACAATAGTCCCTACTATTTTTAGAAAGGATAATTGTTGGCAAACTTATAAATTTAGCTTAAATTAGATTAGAAATGTTTTTCTATCATTCATTATTTGTTTATTTTTTCAAAAACAATTTATACACTAGGAGTTGCTGAGTAGCTAATTTTAGTATTTACAAAGTTTTTGAAAATTGTGACTATCACTTATATATCTGTAACGACCCAGAATTTCAGTCATTTGAAATTTTTATATTTAATTTATTTTAAATATTCATAAGTAAATTTTATAAGCTGAATAACCTTTATTTCGAATATCTTGATTTAATTGGATAATTAAATTGTTAATATAATATTTGAAATTGCTGAAATAATTGAAATTTGGATTTAATGTGAATAAAAATGATTTATAAAGTTGAAATAAATTCAAGTTGAATTTAAATGATGTTAGTAAACTTTTATGATTAAAAGTTAATTTGTAAAAATTGAATATTTTAATATTTAACTGACGAGTGAAAATAGTCATTTTTCATACAGTCTCGGATTTCGACGAAACCAATTTTATTGGATCCGTAATGTTATATTATTGTAAGATTTCAAATTTCATGTCAATTGGACTTACCGTTTGTCCGAGGCAAGCTAAAACGCATAGAAATCTGTTTAAGTAAATTTTAAGTTTAAATAGTCGATTCGAAAACCTATCTTTCAAATACGATCGAATTGGCTCCCGATATATATTCCATTGCATTCGAAATAGGGGTAAAACATTATAAACGGCAGGCGGCACGCTTCTTTTCGAGTTCATAAAATTTCCGGATGAATAGTGTCGATAAATTTTCTATAAAAGCCCATAGATTTTCTTATTTTTCAACAAAACCCTAACAAGCTAGGGCAAGCCGCCATTATCATTTCAATGACCAGAAAATCATCGTCTTCCCTCCTCAATTTCTTCAAATCCATGAATAATTAACAAAAACGTTCAACTATATCATCGAAGAGCGTATCGAGATCGACAAATTCAACGGCTGTGATCGAAAATGGAGCTACGAATTGATGGCAAAATGGGTTTAATTGTCACGCATTTCGGCATGTTTTTTGAGTGATGGAAGCAACCAAGTGGGGCCGGATATTGGGCTTTGGCATAGGGGAGCACGGCGCACGATGTGACGACCACCGATCGACTTCCGATCGCGTCGTGGAGGCTCGGCAATCAAGGGATTGCACGTGTGGATGGATTTGTTTTTGCTTTGAAAACCTAGGTTGGAGAAGATGCTAGTCACGGCCCTGATGTGAAGGAGTGGAATCAACGGCCCAGATTAAAGGGTTTGAAAGTAAAATTAAATTTGTAAATAATTTATATAATAAATTCGTATAATCTTTAAAACGTGACACTTTTTCATACGAGGTCTGTTTCGCACGAAACGAATTGCATTGGAACTATATTGACGAGCACTACATTATGGAGCTAGAGTGGGATTTATTTGAGCTAGTGAAAATTTTGGTTGAAATTAAATGCTCATTTAATTTTAATCGGAATAAATCACTATCGCAACGACTACAAGCAATGTGAGTACAACTCACTCTTTCTAACTCACTGATATTTTTATATTAGTCAGAAATAATATTATTAATTATGATTGATGATTGTTTGGATGATATATGATATATTGATTGGTATTTGGATATATACCTGCCTAGTCGAGCAGATGACCCTATAGTTCTCGTGTATGAGCGGATGACCCTTTGTACGCGCGTCTGCCTTGAAGCAGACACTGTACACATATTCTAATATGTATATTTGTTGCAGGTGACAAGTTGGAGGGATCCAACTGGATTCCTCACCCGTATTGACTTATTTACAGATATTTGTGATATATTCTGTTATCATATGATATATAATGTTTTAGATGCCGTGATTGATGTATTTGGTGTTGTTGCATGATTGGGCCTATTTTTGATAATTTTAAAAATATTTAAGTGATGATTTCAAATTAAATGAATTTTTAAATGATTTGAAAAATATTTTTTAAATTGTTATAAAGGAAGGAATTTATTTTAAATAAAGAAATGTTATAATTTTTATTGTTATAAAAATTATGATTTTTGGGAAATATAATAAGAATATGATTTTTAAAATGAGAAGTTAACTATTTTATGAAATAGTATAAATTGAGATTTTTGAATAATTATAAATGGTTTATAAATAATATTTATAAAATTGAATTTTTATAAATCGGAATAATGGAATTATAAATGAGTTTTTGAAAGTGTTTAAAATGAAGTTATAAATGGATTTTTATAAGTAAATAAAATTTATAATTGTGAAGCTATAAAATGAATGGGTTTTGTAAATAGATGATTTATAAGTAAATTAACTTATAATTTCGATTTTTGGCATATAAATGAAATAAATGGAATTGATTAATAAAGGAGATTTATATATGGAAGTTTTTATAAAATATATATGGAATTTATAAACATTGTTTTATAAATCTGAAATCCATTGAATTTGACAAGTTTAATATAGGAGTTTATTAAAGGTACTGTATCTACGATTTTGGACAGTAGAGAATCCTTTAATAAATATGTAGAAGTGATGAATTTGGCAAAGGAGATATATTCACGATTTTGGACAGTGGATTATCCTTTAATAAATGTGTAGAAATATTGAATTTGGTAAACGACTATATTCACGATTTTGGACAGTGAATAATATATTAAAATAAATGAATGTTTTGGGAAGTAATATTTTTAAATGGATTTAAAATGTTTTGAAGATGTTTTAAAATGTGTTGAATATCGAATACATAGATTTCAACATTCATTGTTGAAATAGACGTTTTCGAGAAATAAGGAAATGATGGACTATAACACTGTTGTTATAGTATACGATTTTCGAAATGAAATGTTTCTTATAGTATATGGGATTTATATATCTATCTAATCTTCGAATCCCTATACTAGCGATTTTGGGTTGTTTTAACGATGTTTTATGCAACATTCGTTTTGTCCCAAATAAATGTGTTTAAAGAGAATCTTTTCCTTAAAGAATAAAATATATACTTAATCCAGATTTAAGTATATGTGATATTTTCCAAGTGTTGAAAATAAAGAGAATTGTGAATTACTTATTATTAAATAAGTAAATGGAAATGTTTTCCAATATAGAAAAGTTGAAATGGTTTGAAATATAACTTTTTAAAAGATGATTTGAAGTGAATATTTGAAAAATGATTTAATTAATAAAAGATTAATTAAAAGGGCCTAGTGATTGCATATGGTGCCAAAAATTTATTTATTTGTTTTGATAGTTAAAGAACCGACTGTCAAACTTGGCCAAATTTTAGTTCCTCGACTTGATGTGGGAACTATTTAATCGTACACTTAGTACGTAGCCTTCTGCGTAGGCTTGATTATCATTTGTGATGAGGATGTTGATTCATATAGTGCCGAGTATTACTCCAATCTATCGAGCTTCCTTCTTGGCCCGAAGGATAGCAAGTTTAAAGTTGGAGACGTGATAAATCTATGAGACTTAGTTTCTGTGTGAAGTTGAGAAACGCTTTTGCGTTTTTGGTGCGAAGAGACCGGGATCAGATTTATCTGAAAACCACTTCGGACCAACATATATGCGACGATTGTGCAGGTTGCTTATAATGATATTGATATTCCAGATTTTCATAGTGGGGGACGGCTTGTTGACCGTTTGGGGTTAAAATCACAATATACATCCAATAGCAGTGGTCTCTTTATTATGAAATATCCAATGCAAGGACTATTCGCTACTAATTCTAGAGATTTTCCGACAAAATGTGGTAGGGATGTACCTTCGGTTTGTCCTGTTCCTGGACAACTTGTATGGATGTTTGTCTGACATTGCGTTTCTATAGATTACGTACATTGGTTTTTACAAACGTACATCAGGGGTGGCGGAGAACGCAACTTCTCTTAGCTTAACACCCTACTTGAGACGTATGAGCTTAAGGGTTGTATTTTTGTGGAAGACAATTAGTAGTCAACGGAAATGGCCGTGTGGTATTCAAAAGTGATGTGATATGTGATTGTGAAAGGTAATCGTTACCTCTAGCCTCAGCAACCGAAAATGACCAAAACAGGGTTAGATGCAGCAGGGCTAAGTTGGTCGCTCCCATTAGGATATGATCATCCTCTTCTAGATATATCTTTACACGCTATGACGTCGGTATCTGATTTTTGTGGTTTGTATGCTTCGAGGGCCCTCGGTAAAGGTCGGTAACAACTGGAGGATGACATATTCGATACCATCTAGTTATAGAGGTGGGTCGGTCTTGTGTTGGTAGAGAAACTGTGTTATGGTTTCTCGGTATATTCTTCTAGAGATGTACCGCCGGAAGGTAGTCCCTTCACCTGGTCATTTGTATGGAAATCCAAACCCCACTACGTGTTTGTCATTTTGATTGTATTACCCAATTGGGATATATACTGGAATTTAATCAATGTAACAATTTTGGCTATGATTAATATTATTTGTATATAGTAGACGCTACTATAATATAAGAGGATTTGATATGATATGTTTTAGTTATCGTAAGGTAAAAACATGTCCGTGTTTATGTGTGGACTTATCTTACGAGATACTTTTATTTTGGTAAAGGAAAAGTTTGGTAATTTAATAAATTCAGTTGAGTGTGTTTCTCACGCTGGTTTACCAGACTGATATGGGCGTTCTTCCCTTTCAATGCTCGGGTCAGACCGAGTATGTTTACAGGTTATGATTTGGTGCTTTTGGAGCTTCAGCAGGAGAGCTGGAGATCTTCATTTCGTATACATGTATCTGTTTTGATTATTGATTATCCGCTGCATTGCTTAGTTGTTTTTTATTATCGGAAATTTGTGAGGACAGATTATTATAACTATTCAGGCTGATAAATATTGATTGATTGTTGAACTCCAATTGATGTATGTATATACAGTTTTTGTTTTGTAAATATCATTGATATGACATTATATATTTTCCGCTGCGATGTGAGATTCTGTATTGTTCTGTTTTGTTCTATCTTCTCTCTTTCTTCTCTTCTCTTCTTCTCTCTTCTTTCCTTTCTCTTGATTTTCCATCCGTCTGTGCTTTTTGGGTCGAACATGTATGGTTTATTGTCGATTCAAAGGGTATGGATTTGCGAGTCGTCACAATATCTAAATCTTTTATTGAGAATATTCCTAGATTACGTCGTAAATTTAAGAATGTAGATTCACAAAGTGGTTTAGTAAATATATCTGTAATTTGTTTTCCTGTATTAACAAATTCTAATTATATAATATGTTGTCTCATAGAAAATGATGTCTGATGTCAATGTGTTTATTTCTTGAGTGATTTGTAGAATTTTTTCAATAGATTAATCACACTATTGTTGTCACAAAAAATAGGAGATTTAGTTAAATTTACTCCAGAATCTCGTAATGTTTGTTGTAGATATATTACTTGAGTACAAGATAAAACTGCAGATATGTACTCTGCTTCAAAATTAGATAGTGAAACGCAACCATGATACCAAAAATTGACCAATAAAGTGGCAAGCACCACTTGTATTTTTTTGGTCCGATTTACATCCTCCGAAGTCAACATCATTATACGATACTAAGTCAATGAACAACCCTTCAGATAAAAAATTCTGTAATCTTTAGTACCGGATAAGTATAATAAAGTTCGTTTAATTGCTCGCAAGTCAGTTTCTGTGGGACTAGCTTGAAATCGAACACATAAACAAGCACTCATTCAAATATCTGATCTACTGGCTGTTAAATATAATAAATATCCTATCATGCTTCTATAAAGTTTTTTGTTCAATATCTTTTCCATTTTCATCTTTATCTAGATGAATACTGGTGCTCATAGGAGTCGTTTTACTACTTGATTTTTCCATTCCAAACATTTAATTATATATTTACAGTAATTTTCTTGAAAAATAAAAAAATTCCGTTAAGGTTTAATTTGTAATCCTAATTGATAATTTAATTCTCCCATATGGGACATTTCAAATTCATTTTTCACAATATTAGAAAAATCATCACATAAATATTTATTTGTTGAACTAAAAATAAGATCATCCACATAGATTTGTAGAAGTAAAATACCATTTTTATTTCTTTTTATAAAAAAAGTAGTATCAACTTTTCCAATTGGAAACCAGATTCTAGAAGATAAATTTTTAGTCTATCATACCAAGCATGTGGTGCTTGTTAAAGACCGTAAAGTGCCATTCTTAATTTATATACATGATTTGGATATTATTCATGAATATTATGTAATAGTGATTGTTCAACGCAAACATTTTTTTTAATATAACCATTTAAAAATGCGCTTTTAACGTCCAATTGAAATATTGTAAAATTATGATGACACACAAATGCCAAGTGAATTCATATAGCTTCTAGACGTGCTATAGGAGTGATGGTTTCTTCATAGTCAATTTCTTCTTCCTGATTATATCCTTAAACTACAAGTCTTGCTTTATTTCATACTATATCACCGCCTTCATCCATTATATTTTTGAAATCCATTTAGTACCACTAATTGATTGATCGTCGGGTCTTGTTATAAGTTCCCTTACGTTGTTACATTCAAATTGGTTGAGTTCCTCTTGCATAGCTATAATCCAATTATCTTCTGTAGATGTTTTTTAACATTCTTCTGTTGATATAAAAGCTATATGACCCATCTGATTTTATTGTTTTCGAGTTGAAACTTTTGTATTAATATCACTAATTACATTATCTAATGGATGATCTATTAGTGTTTTAAGTGGAAATTTCAATTCTTTATTTTCTTCACTTATTGATTCAATTTGATTATTTTGAACAGATGAGTCGAATGGTACACTTGTGTTATCATCATTATCCATTTTGATATTGAACTTTTCATCAAAAGATACATGTAATGTTTCTTCAGTTATTTTGGTTTATGCATTAAAATTCCAATATGCTTTACCTTGGTTTGAATATCCTACAAAAATCCCTCCATCGGCTTTTGGATCAAATTTTCCATGAGGATTACTAGTATTTAAGATAAAATATATAGAACCAAATATTCTAAAATACGAAACCTTAGGTTTTCTTTCAAAAAACAATTCATATGGAGTATTTTTAGTTAATGGTCTTAACGATACATGATTAAGAACATAACAGAAGATAGCTACTGCTTATGCCCAAAAATTTAAGGTAACTCACTACTACTTAATAGAGTTCTTCCACATTCTTGAAGAGTTAGATTTTTTCTTTTTATAAAACCGTTTTGTTGTGGTGTTATAGAAAATGAAAAAATATGACTTATTCCTTTTTTGTTACAATGATGTTGAAATAATTCATTCTCAAATTCTCCTCCATGGTCACTTCTAATAATCTTAATTTTCAAATTTTTAAGTCTTAAATACATTTATCAAATTTTTTAAAAGTTTCTGACGTATAAGTCTTATATTTTAAAAATAATGTCCAAGTATACTGCAAATAGTCATCAACAATAGCAAACACATATTTGTTGTGGTTGATCGATCTTATTTGCATTGGACCAAATAGGTCTAATTATAAAAATTCTAAAGGTTGGTTAGTAGAAATTTCAATTTTAGCTTTAAACGAAGATTTTTTAAGTTTATCTTTTTGACATGCATCACACAGATTATTAAATATAAAATTAATTTTCGATAATACTCGAACAATATTATTTTGAACTAATTTCTATGTATTTTTAAAATTAACGTGACAGAATCGTTTGTGCCAAATCAAAGGGTCGGAAATATCTACTAATAAACATATGTCTTTATTGTGTCTGATTTTCATATTTAGAACATAAATATCATGTTTTCAAGTTCCTTCTAAAGTTATATTATTATCTTTGTCAAAGATGTTTCATTTTTCATGTTTCAAAAGTTATACTAAACCCTTTATCACATAATTGACCGATACTTCAAAGATTATGTTTTTAAATTCTTTACTAAATAAACATTAGAAATTAGAGGAAAGTTAGATATACCGATAGAAGCGACATCTCCTTGTCCAATAACATAGTCTTTGGAATTATCTGTGAATGTAACTGTTCCATCATCTTTATGCGATATATTTGTTACCATTTCGGCATTTCCAATCATATGCTTGGAGCATCTAATGTCAAGAATTCATTTCTCTTATTTATGTCAAAGTACCTACAAAAAATAGAAAATATTTAAGGGTACCCACTTCCTCCATTATAGTCCTGAGGCTTAGGTAGAAGGTAACCACACCCAAGAGGGTTTGATAAAACCTTTGAAACTAATTTTTTATTGAAATGTACATCATTCAAAAATTTATCAATATGCTTTTGTCTAACTAAATTATTGTTAGTTTTTAGTATCCATATTTTGATAGTCTTTATGTTATGTATTTTGGTTGACTATTTACTGGCTTTAGAAACTTGGAATAGAGAGTAGCATACTTGAGTTGTACCTTAGGTTTATTTTATTTTTTAAGTTCTAAGCCATTTTTGTTAATAGGAGGTTTTGATATACTAATTAAATGAGATAAATTCTTCTTTCCTTTGTTAAATTTAGAAATATTCGTAGATAAGTCATTTACCTTCTTTTCTAGTATGTTTTATCTTTACTTAAATCTTTTATCTGATTTACAAAGACATCAATAATTTTTCATAGATTTAAATTGTCATTAGATAAACTAAAATTTTCTTCTTTCAAAATATGCATACTATTATCATCACAAAATTTATAAAGAGTTTGCAATTTTAAAATATCTTCTTCTAAAATATTTTTTTCATGCTTTAGCATTGCATTTCTAACTTTAATCTATTAATTTTTCCTGAACATTCTTTATGAGTCTTTCTTAGATTCCTATATTTATCATCCAATTCTGATGTTGTTTCTACATCTTCAAAAGATAGATCGGAAAGTACCTCATCTTTGGTAGCCATGAAGCGTACATTAGCATATTTTCCGTCACTATCACTATCACTATTACTTTCGGTTGAAGAGTCATCCCATGTAACTTGTGGACGTTTGTTATTCTTTGAGAATTTTTTCATTCTTGAAGTTCTTTTCGAAGCTCATTTTGTCTTTATTTAATTCGGGCAATCCTTCTTCATATGTCCACTCATAGCATTTGAATGAAGATGCGTCTTTTGAGTTATTAGGTTTTTGTTTTCGAATCATATTGTTAAATTTTCTAAATTTATTGTAGTTTTTGGCAAAAGTACTACATCTTCTTCATCAAGATCTGAATCACCATCGCTATCTACCTAAAAAGCAATACTTCGTTTTTCTTGGGCTAAATCTTTTATAGCTTGGAAATTTGCTCATTAGATATTAAATTTCCAATTAATTCTTCTATTTTAGGAATAGAAAGATAATCAGCTTCTTCTATTGTAAGAAATTTCCTTTCCCATTCATCAGTTAAAGCATTTAAGATTCGTGAAACTAAATCAAAATCGATAAATGTTACTCCTATAGCCATAAGGTCAAGTTGAATCATTTGAAACCTGGAATACATTTCTATGATACTTTCATTCAGTTTTATCTTAAATGACTGAAATTGATTTTTCAATAAATTAATCTTGGTTTCTTTTACCTTTTTCATTCCTTCATGGGGAACTTGTAGCAATGCCAAATATCATAAGCAGTTTTACACATCATGACTCTTGAAAATTCATTTTTATCTAATGCACAATATAAGACATTCAAAGCTTTAACGTTATTGGAAGTATCAGTCTTTTGAGCATCTGTCCAGGTACTCATTTCAGTAGATGGTGCTTCGTACTGGGACTGAGTAGATAGCCAGATATCAAGTCCACTCGATTCCATAAAAACTTTCATACGTGTAGCCCAACACATATAATTAGACCCATGAAAATTGGTGAACATGCAGTTGATTGACCTTCATGAAACGTGTTGCAACATTGGCCATATTATTCAAAATGATGTCATGATTTTGAATGAAGCATGCTCTGATACCAAATGAAAAATCTATATGATACTATATAGCCAATCTAATAACTAAAACAGCTAAACTAATATTAAAGTAAGCTAAAGCAGTAAAGTTAAAGAGTAATCACTCTAGAGTTTTTATGTTGGTTCGAAGCACAGCTCCTACATCCAGTTCCTATGCATCTCTTAGGTATTTCCTTGTGAATTTCCTCACTTGATCCATAGGAATAGGTTTACAATTTGAACTATCCGCGCACCTCTCAGATTTTGACTTCCCTTTACAAAGGAGTTTGCTTGATAATCTTGTATTCTGCTAATACAGCTATTGGTTGATAGTACAGGACTTCCTATAATCTTCTTGATGGTTCATGAAGTGTATGCACATATTTATGGAAGTATAGCAAGAGTATCTTGAATAATATAATAGAATTGAATTCACAAAAGATTCGGGTGAACATAAGAGAATAAAGTTCAAGAGATTTAGAAAAGAAATAAGTTAATTTTTTAAGAAATGTTAAACTCTATTTATAATAATCAAAGAGTTGCTTTAAAGAGATCCATTTGTTCATAGGAAACCTTTGGAGATCGTAGAGATGCCACGAATGGATGCAGCCTTTCAAAAACGTCTTTTAAGAAGAATAGCTGTTATAGGGTTTCAGTCCATCAAACATATGGGTCAGTCTACTGAATAAGAACAATGTCGTTTTGCGTCGAAATTCAAGACATGTAAAAAAAAGGTAAATCAAGCAATTTCAGTCGACTGGTCAATGGACTTAGTCGACAGCACTTAATAGACAAAGGCCATAGGCTAGTCGATTGATGTGGGCTAAACAGTTTTTATAAAATAGCTTTGATTTTTCATATTTTGTTTCACACTTTGACTCTTTTGCGTGTATGTGAATTTTCAAGCAGATTTTACAACATATTCTAAGAAATATACATACTTTTGACTCTTCATGATTTGTATCTTGATCTTCTTGAAGTGTTGACGATCCTTCGTTAGTGTTCTGCTTGTCTCTTTGGTTGATAGCTTGCTGTTTTTTGAATAGTGTGATATAATATACATAGAGATATAGTTGTCATCATTAAAACTTCAAACTGAGGTTCTAACATCCCACTCCATCCAAACCCTTCTCTAGACGATACGGTTGGAAATTTGTAGTTCCCCGACACATTTCCCACCAGATTAAACCACCCACCACCTTCTTCTCCACCTTCCTCACCTCCCATTACACTTGAAACCGTTAGTCGCTATGATAAGGAACGAAGATGATAGTAGTAAACAATGTAAATACATGGAATAGTATAGTAGATTACATAGTTGATTTTATACTGATTCAGACCTCCCGTCCTAGGCCAGTCCCGAAACACCCCTTCAGTATTTCACTATCAACCCCCTTACTTCACCGGAGGAACAAGTTAACAGACTATGCCTGAACAACCGAATATGACTTCAACAACAATTACAAGTAGTGTAACAAAAATGTCACTTTTTGATATGGCATATCTTGATATACAGAGTGTTAGCTTTACGTACAATGACTCCTAAAACAAAACCAAATGATATTGAGTGGAGGTGTAAAGGCAAAGAATTTTATTCGACTAGAGTATGAGATGAAGCAAACTAGTTAAAATCTCTGAATCGGATGAATTTCTTGGAACTCGAAGAATCATTTTAGAAATTGAGAGTTTAGGAGTGGAAATCAAATCATAGAGTTTTATTTTGATTCAGGGATGGTTAGGGGTTTATATAGATGTTGGAGGGATGCTAAAGTAGGGGGCAACCTTCTAATTTCACCATTGATGAAGAGAAGTGGCTGCGGTTGCAAAGAGGTGCAACTTCTGGAGTGAAGAGACACAAAGATATCACTTCAAAAAACTAGTCGTTTTATACTAGGTCGGTCGATTAAAAGAAGACTTCAGTCGACTAGATTAATATAAAATTCAAGCCTGGGAGCATAGCCAAAAATAGTATACAAGTTGTTCGTATTTAACCGACTGGGTTCAATCGACTGAACAAGGCTTTTTGTCGACCGAATCATTGTAATTTTTAGAAGTTTGTGTGGTTCAATGGTAAAGGTAAGTGCTCATCTCTCAACCCACCAGGATTTGTATCCCGGCTTTGCATATTTTTAGCCATTTTAGTTTACACCGTTTTGACCTGAAATAACTCAATAAACATATTTGTACCATTTTTGCATTGTTATTATCATCAAAACATCATATACACACACACATAGATATATACATACATACATACATACATACATACATATATATATATATATATATATAGTTTTTTCATTCTTCTCCTTTTTGATGATGACAACCACAAAACTTTAGTATAAAATAATAACTCTCCCTAGATATATGTTATGTAAATTTATCTCTCTCAACTTCATGTAAATGTCAATATTAAATATGCAAAACATGCATTCATCTCCTCCTTTGTCATCAACAAAAAGGCATAAGGGCATCGGTGTACAATATGATAAATTCTCTCCCTAAGTATAATGTTTCTCTTTAGCTTGTAACTATGTACTGCCCATATCAATCTGCTCATTAATTTTCTCCTTTTTGTAATTAACAAAAAATATGAGAAAAATAAAAATAAATGGAGAATTTCATAGAAAAATCAAAAATAAATAATTTTAACATCAATGCAAAACGATGAGTATCCAACAGATATGTCATATGTAAGCAAAATGATACTCATTTTACAATAGATATAAGGTTACAACTTAAGAAATCATATCCTGGTTGATCTCTTAAAAACATAATTTCCACTATTAATCACAGTGTCGTAATAATTGCTGATGTATGATTGCAACCATAATCATTTAGATTAGTAGAAACCCATATATCAACATTAATTATCATTGATTTAGTATTCAAATGATTTTTTCTATTTCTAAGCATAATAATATCATGACATGGATTTGTTTTAGAACTATCTCCACTTTTAGTACCGACATTAAGATATGTATACCGGAATGCGTATCTATTACTTTTTCTACAATTATCTTGTTTATAGTCTAAACATGTTCTATTATTATAAGCTTTGCTATTAGTAGTTAAGGAAGATAAAACGTCTTTTTCTCTATTAGAATTTGTGATTTTCTTATTTAATTTATCAAAAACACCTTTGAAGTCACAAATTTCTTTTTGCAGCATAGTGTTATTATCTTCTAAAAATTCACATTCTTTAATTAATTTTAGGTCCTTATCATTTAAATCCCTATTCTCTTTTTCAAGAGACAAAAGTTTAGAATTAGAACCATTTAAAGAAAATCAAAAAATATATTTATATTTTGTAATACTTCAATTTCCTTTAAAATATTAGTATTTTTATCGTTTAAGAGCTCACTATCTTGTAATAGAATTTTTTTTTTTGTAAAATAAGCTCTTCCAATATATTTTCAAAAAAATTAGTTTGTTTTACTAAAATCTTATTTTCTTTCGTTAAAATGCTAATTTTAGGCGCACAACCATCTAATTTAGCTAAAACATTGGAATTGACCTTTTGTGATGCTTTAAAATCTTTTTAACTTTTTATTTCTATTCCCTTTTTAGTAAGGAATGTTAATAGTTTACTATATTACATTGTAAATTCACGAAGCAAGATGTAAAATACATATGTAGGCTTAATGCTTACATATGTTGAGTCACACATCCTACTATGACTACGAGATAAGGTTACAATGATTTAACTTTAACAACATAATGATAAAAAACGCATTTTTAGTAAAATATAAAGGCTCGGTACAAAATATTTTTGATAGAAAAATGAGGTCGTTTTATCACATAGGAAAATGATAATTATCAAATAACCGTTAGGTTTCGTAAAATATAATTGCAGAAACATTTTTTATGTATCCTGTAAATATCAATACTTTTAAAAGCTGAGAACCTATGAGGCGACGACATATCGTTTTCATGTATAACTTAGTATTTAGTTCTCATATATGATTTATATTATATTTGACCTAGATATAATGCTGAATTTTGCAAACTAATACTTGCAATTCGAATTGCTAATTTCGAATTAGATTTAACCAAATAGGACTTGATAAATAATGTAAAATAATTTTAGCATGTCCACACATGTTTATCTCTTATATAGTATTTCAAATTCAAGGACAATACTACAACAATTTTTTGTGAAAAAGGTCATTTTGTGGTTAGGCAACAAGGGTGCCTGTTAATGTTTACCAAAAGTTGTCATTCTAAAGTGTAAAGTGAAAGTATTTTCCTTAATATTTAATTTTTTGGAAAACAACACTTCACATATATGTTTATTGGAATGATTTTATAATACTCACGTTTACAAAAAGAGAAAAAACCATTACGAAAAATGTATTTGTCTTGCAAAGATGCCATGAATAATAAGAAGCGCGTCATTTTAAAGACTTTACAGATAAATGAAATTTGTATTTTGTTATGAAAAGTGATAGTTATTTTTATAGCCATCTTTTATTATTTCGTTTTCATGAAAATACGATGTTTATTAGCCGATCGTTTTAAAATACAAATATTTTAGCGCTATATCCATTTTTCAGTTCTGTTTCGACTATCTAGAAATTTTGACTGTTACACTTAGTTTTCCACATTGTTTCAGAAATTCAGAAGTTTCGATTAAGTTCTAACTCCTGTATTTATTGCTTTGAAAACTTCATGGACATGCACCCATTTGGCTATATTTTCCTATTGGACTTTTACTTGTATCTAGTGTGGGACCAGGTAACAAAAATTTGAAACATATATCTTCATATTTTTTAATTACCAAAAAATTTGAAAGCAGCCATGAGCCATATGGGTATGTTAAAGTCTTTTTTGAACAGGATTGGATTGTGAAGTCCTAAATATAACGAAGCAATTTATAAGCCTAATTCTTTAGCAGGCCTTAATCCAACAACAGGCTCAAAACCCAACGACTCAAACAATAAAAGTCAATTTGCTATTAATGTGACTCTCTTTACCCTAAAGCCATCGATCTCAAACGATAATAACATAAAAGCGTCTCAGACAACTTTCTTAAACATCGGCCAATATAAAGTATCGTCCTGCTCCACAGAACGTAAAGAAAACCTAATTGGTTGTCGCCGCTTTCTCTCTTCCTTCATCAATTCTATTGCTGGATTATCTACTTTCTCAGGTAATTACGCAAAATCGGTTTTTCTCTCTTTTTTTAATGCCATCGCCCGATACCCAATTTTTGGAGAAATTCTGATCCAATTAACGCTGAAACCAGACAGAATGGCTACGATTTTGGCATGCGGGCGGAATTTTGGATCATGATTTCTATATGAACATGAACTACGTACAGAAATATAACCAAAGCTAGTTTGATTTTTTCTGAAACCATTTTGTACGCGTTTAGCGGAGAGGGTTCAGAATTACTACCTATACCATCGTCAATCATGCACATAAGAAACCTTGTGCATTCACTGTGTCTATGCATGTCCGCGAATAAAGCCGCTGACTGTAGATTGATTATTTGGTCTATGGTCCTAGGAATATTCATATATCAGCAGCATTATTTTCTTTGGCTTAATATGGTTGATGACTATGACAATATCATCTTAAATAGGAATCAAACTAAGTACTCCTAGTATAATATGTTAATGTATATAAAGTAAGAAGATGTTGAAAAATTTACGCAATTTATCAATCACCATTATGTAAATATATGTAGTTACTTTAGCCTTGTAGCGATTAATAATTTTGCATAGGCTAGAACAAATAAAGGTCATATTAGGGCCATTGAAAATGATGGAAAGTTCAAAGTGACAGATACTGTAACATCATCGTGGTACTGAAAACATCACAATACTGCAAGGGACAACACAAAAAAGCACACATTCATTTCTGTCTGAATTTTAATTTTTTTTAACGCAAAGTGCATGTTGAACTAGTATATTTAAATAGCAGAAACCTTGCACAATGGCTATGCTATACAGTTTATCATGATATGCAAAAAGTAATTGTTATATATTAATAGGGAAATTTATTGAGGAATACAGTTAATTTAAATAATGTATTTGCACTTTGATGATACACGTATAATAGATACATCATGAATTACTATGGTCAACTAAGAGAATGCGGTTGTCTTTTGTTTTAAAAAAACTAGAGAGGGTTTCATATCTTCTGTTTGCTTTTCAAAATAGTTTGTCTGGGCATTGAACATTGATCTATGGGAGCTAAAATAGTTCTCCAAAACCATACTTGTTTGATTGGATAACAGTGCAGCATCATATTCATTTTATACTTCTATATGCTAAGTTTGTGTAACCGTGTACATTTGTGGAGTTACTATGGATTCCAAGAACAAAATCTCATACCATATGTACAAATAATTTCCAGAGGATTAGGCACATGTGTAATTTTTTTAGACACTTATATGCTTAAAAGAATAACCTTTATATGTACATGTTGACATTTAAGTTACAAGTTAATTTAGTAGTTCAAGCTCTTGATACATCAGTCTGTTAATTCCTGAAATTAATTCACATCTAGTTCTTTATCTTTTTGGGTAGGTTAACTTTGCTATTTCAATCTCTCAAATAAACAAGCAAGCCAGTGGAGAAGATCGAATCAGTGCGCTTCCTGATGATATAATCTGCAATATCCTTTCCAGTCTCTATGTGGAAGAATCAGCAAGGACATCCATTATGTCTAAACGATGGCGCAATTTGTGGCTCCGTTCTCCAATCACCATTTTTGATGAATCCATTGTGAAGCAATCTTGCATGTATTGTCTTTCTGAAGAGGGATCCCCTAGCATGGATTATCTTAGTGAAGAGGAATCTGAACCCTCTCCCTGGATTGTAAATGCTATGTCTCACATTATTTCCACCCACTCTGGACCAATCACCACTAGAACTACAGTGCATTCCAACGCCAAATTTCCAACGGCCTCCAACGGCGTTTTTAGCGGCTTCGGCTCGTTGGATTTTGACGTAACCGTCTGAAGCCGTTGGAAACCGTTGGAAATACGCCGTTTGCGGCTGTTAGAAGCCGTTGGAAAATTTCCTGCATATTTTCCAGCGAACCGATCTTCAGCTCATTGTCATCTTCCCCTTCACTATTTTCCCCCAATTTCCCCATTCCACCACCTCCAACCTGCTACCGCCGGCCCAAACACCATCCCAACCACCTTCGACGCCATCTAAAAGCTGCTCCAGTCCATCTCCGCTCTTCTAGCTCTCCAAATCGATAATTTTGCTAAACCTAATATTTAGGTTTTTTTTTATTTAGGGTTTAATTCGAATTGTGATTGATTCCTACTTGTTAGTGTATGCATATTACATCATGTTATCCCCTAATTGCAACTATTATACCATAATGAACAAGTTATTATAACCGATTGAAAATTTTGTAATTTAGGATATTACATTAGTTTATGTTGATTTGGTTAGTATATTAAACATATGTGCGTGATAAAGTTTATTGCATTTGGAAGCCGTTAGAACGGATATTGCATTTGTGCGAACACGAATTTTGTATTTGTGCGAACACGTGAATTGATTTAGTGTATAAATGAATTTGTAATAAATTAATTTTGTGTACAAATGTTGTGTATAAATAAATTTAGTTCTTATGTAATAAAACGGTAAAATATAAACCAATATTGATTAAATGAGTTATATATTACTCCGTCTGACAAGTGTTGTATATGATCGTTTTGGGGATATTCGTTCTTTTCCACAAAACGGACAACTCTAATTATCTGATACATCATTTGTCGGATTTGTTCCTGTATTGGACAAGTTACAAACACTATAAAGTAATTATATTTCGTCAATCATATCACTTCAAACGGTTCACAAAATTTCGACGGCATTTTCTTTATGTTCCTTGTGTACACACATTTGTGTATGATACAAGGAACACGGGAGAAATGCTGTCGAAATTTTGTGAAATCGTTTAAAATGATATGATTTACAAAATATAATTACTATTGTGTTTGTAATGATAAGTAGGATAACCGACCATCAAAGAAGACACATAAGTGGCAATGAATCAATAGTTGTTTATTTAAAATGAAGTTTGTAGAAAAAATATAAAATTTAGTACATGTTTACTACATCGGTAAATAAAATTTAAAAAAAATATAAAATGAATGATTTATAAATTTTTTACTTTATCATAGGTTTTCAAGTAGGAAAAATGGTCAATTACTTTAATGATCGGAGCTGGATGTATCAAAGAAGGGAAATTAATGGTGCAGTAAGTGAACATTTTCTAAAAGGGGTACAAGTGTTCATCGAATTTGTTATAAGTAATATTGAAAATGGTGAAGAAATTCATTGTCCATGTAGTAGATGTAAATTGTTGAACTATTTAGTACCGAATATAGTTAATGTTCATTTGGGCCAATACGGTTTCGTACCCAATTATTTACTGTGGAATCGCCATGGAGAAATTGTAGCCCCTAATAATCAAGAACAGTCAGTGGAGGTCATTAGTGATGAAGTTAGTACGAATCTCATAGAACAGAAGATGCGGCACGATCAATGTTCCCTACCGTTGAAATCGATAACGACGATGTTAACGTCGAAGAGGAACCAAATATTGAAGCTAAAAAAATATATGATTTATTGGATCATGCTAAAAAACCCCTTTGGAATGGATGTTTAAGCGGCTCTCAATTATCGGTAAATGCAGAATACATTGGAATGAAATCAAAATACAACCTTACGGAAGCTGGATTTACGGCTGTTGTTCAAGCTGCTAAACGTCATATGCCACCCGATAATTTAATGTGCGAAAATTATTATGAAGTGAAAAAACTTATGTCATCTTTCGGTTTGCCATATCAAAAAATAGATATACGTTTAAAGGGTTGCATGTTGTATTGGAAAGAAGACACCAATCTTAGAAACTGTAAAATATGTAATCAAGAAAGATACAAACCGAGGAAAAAGAAGGGAATAGAAGTTCCGTACAAGCGTATGCATTATTTACCCATGGCCCCTAGACTTTGACGGTTATATGCATCATCTGTAACAGCGCATTATATGAGATGACATAGTGTGAGAAAACCTCAAGAAGGTACGTTGACACACCCATCCGATGGAGAAGCATGGAAATATTTTGACAAGAAATATCCCGATTTCGCAGCGGAAAGCCGCAACGTTAGACTAGGTTTATGTACAGACGGCTTCTCATCGTTTTCCCAGTTTGGTTCTAAATATTCATCTTGGCCTATAAAAATCACTAAAACTAATTGGATTGGTAAGTTTGTTTACGTGACAAGCAAAATTAAAACATAAATTTAGTAAGCAAATCAAATAATATTATGCAGCATGTAGAGAATTTTTATTTGAATAAAAGACAGTATATTATGATTCTCCAGTGTAGCTACAAAAAAGGGATGGGTAAGTAGAGACGCTTAAATATCTTGAAGGGTGTTTGAAGATCTTATTTTGGCCAAAAAAAGGAAACCTCAAGTTTAAGGAAACATATTTACATATTTTGTTAAACCCGCTTAGAGCATCTCTAGCAGTCCGAATTTGGGGGGGAAATGGAGGAAACTTCCTTTTTTTGGCTTCCTCGCATTCCAAGTGTGAGGAAGAAGGAAAATTGGGAGTTTCTACCAATTTATTTTTTAAATGTGAGGTTTAAAGGATTTTTTAAAATCATTTTGTCCTAAACGGTTTACAAAAAACCGTTTAAGAAGAAGTAGGGTTTCTGAAGCCCGTTTATCTTTACAAACGGTGTTCATAACATCGTTTATAGATTTTTTTCTTTTTAATGGGCATAATTTCTCCCACTTGCTGCTGGAACAATGGATGTAATCCACGTTTATTTTCTTCTTCCTCCTCTCAAAAATTGACAATGTATGGAGTTACCCTTATAGTAACAAAATTTGCAATTTTATTTGTCACAAACATGGCTCATAAGTTCATGTACGCGAAGTCAGTTTAACACATACAATAATAATTAGATAGTCTATATTGCATAAGGTACCTCAAGTTATTGATATTTATTACTAGGTAAATGGTTTTCATTTCAAAAGCCATATATTACATACTACATATCGATAAGTTAGCATTGCCTTGTTATTTGTAAATAAAATAGGCAACTTTTTCATGTAGGAACTTATTAATTTATGTTTATCATTATTCAGCAGCCAGAATAAAACATTGTTAATTTGAATTTAAAAATCCTAACATGTAATTTCTTAAAACTAGTATTTTCTTAAAAACTAATGTATTTCTACCGTCATCCGCTAGCTGAACCTCACAAATCCTCTATCGCATCTTCGCTTCTTTGCTCCCCTACACCTCCTTGCCTTTGCACTGTTGCATCTTCGGATGCCAAATTTTTGAATTATCTTGATTTCATTCAAGTAATTTTATATTTTTAGTTTTGAATGATAGGTAAAATTGGAATTTCAGATGTAAACTATTAGTTTATACAACTACGGCATTCAGTTTTTACATTATAAGGAGATAAGATGCTTACCCTAATAATGCTCAATCCTTCCATTATTTTGCCAATAATTACATCCATTATCTTATCATGTTCAACTGGCAATTTATTTGCATCTAAATGGCATCCAACTTAGATGATACAAAATTTATATTGTAATAATGTAAAATCGGCTATTTAAATCTTTTTATATGAAAAAAATACAAAATTATCATTTTACACAAAAAAAAATACTGTTAAAAATAATACTCACGTTTAAAAATATAAGATGAGACTATTTCTCTAGTGTAGCTACAAAAAAAGATGGGGTAAACAGAGAGGCTTAAATAGCTTAATGGGCGTTTGAAGATCTTATTTTGGGGGAAAAACAGGCAACCTGAAGTTTAAGGCAACATATTTACATATTTTGGTAAACCCGCTTAGAGCATCTCTAGCAGTGTGAATTTGGGGGAAAATGGAGGGAACTTCCCTTTTGCTTTTGGCTTCCTCACATTCCGACAGCATGGTTTTAGGTGTGAGGAAGATGGAAAATTGGTAGTTTCTCCCATTTTATTTTTTAACGTGATTTTTAAAGCGTTTTCTGAAAATCATTTATCTCCTAAATGGTTTTTAGAAGACCATTTAAGAATTTCAAAAGTCCATTTATCTTTATAAACGGTGTTCATAACACCGTTTAGAGATTTTTTTTCCTTTTTAATGGGCATAATTTCTCCCACTTGCTGTTGGAACAGTGGGAGTAATCCACATTTATTTTCTTCTTCCTCTTAAAAATTGACACCTGCATGAGATGCCTTATGGTAACAAAGTTTGCAATTTTATTTGTTACAATCATGGCCCATAAGTTCATGTACACAAGACCAGTTCAAAACATACAGTAATAATGATATAGTTTATATTCCGTAGGATTTATGACAGTGGAGATACCTCAAGTTATTGATATTTGTTACTAGGTAAATGGTTTTCATTTCTAAAGCCATATATTACATACAACATATCGATAAGTTAATATTGCCTTCTTATTTGTAAATAAAATAGGTAAGTTATTCATGTATGAACTTATTAGTTTATGTTTATCATGATTCGGCAGTCAGAATAGAACATTGTTAATTTGAATTTAAAATCCTAACTTCTAATTTCCTAAAACAAACAAAGTTCCACCATCGTTCGCTAGCTGAACCTCACATATCCTCTGTCGCACCTTCGCTTCTTTGCTCCCTCGCACCTCCTTGCCTTTGCACTTTTGCATCTTTAGATGCCAAATTTTTGTAAATCTTGATTTTATTTAAGTAGTTTTATTTTTTGTTTTGAAAGAAAGGTAATGTTGGAATTTAAGATGTAAATTATGAGTATATACAACTACAAGATTCAATTTCAAAGTACAAGGAGATAAGATGTTTACCCCAATAATGGTTAATCCTTCCATTATTTTGCCAATAACTATATACATTTATCTTATCATGTTCAACTGACAATTTATTTGCATATAAATGGAATCCACTTACATGATACAAAATTTATTGTAATAAAGTAAAATTTCCTTTTTAAACCTTTTTATATGAAAAAAATTGTATAAATATCATTTTACGCAAATATCCTACCATTGACGTCAAATGTGACTGTATTATCCCACCCTTTCGATTCCTAGAAGTCGACACAAATAAATCCGTGGTATTCGCATGCCGAGCATCCGAGTGCCAGAAAGATAGATTGTTGAAGAAAAAGAAAGAAAAGATATAACAGAATCTCACATTGTGACGAGTAACATATAGTATGAAACAGATTTTTACAAGAGAGAAAACCGTAATATACATACATCAAATCAGAGTACTCTAATCTATCGTCAGCCTGGACAGTTATAACAACTTATCCTCACACATGCTAATACATATAAACAATTAATGAAGTGGAAATAAAATATACGTGAATACTCCTTGGAGGCATCTAGCTCGTCTCCTAAAGCTCTCAAGCATCCGAACTAGATCTGTAAGTATTCTCGGTCTCACCCGAACAATACTAAAAAATAACGCCCGAATCAGTTTGCAAAACCAGCATGAGAAAACTCAACTCAAATGGATTTTAATGTTATAATACCTTTCCAAATAAAGGTATCTCGTAAAACCACGTTTCATAAAAACACGGACATGTTTATATTTTAGGATAATCAAAAGCTTTCTGTAGAAAATTTTCTGATTTTATAATAATATATAATGTTTAAAATAAATAATAAATCATAGTCAAAATTGTTACATTAGTTAAATTCCAGCACAATAGGTATACAACTAAGTCTGAATGACACTTATTGGAGAATGGATTCCATCAATGACAAGGTAAGGATCTACTTTTCATACAGTACACCTCTAAATAAAATGCACCGAGGTTGTTTTAATTTTCACCTCTACTACTCAAGACCGGACTACTCCTAAATGGATGGTACCGAAAATGATCACCTCTAGGTTGCTGGCCGACAACCGTACCGAGTCTTAAACATACATAAATCCACACACACACACACACACACACACACATATACACACACACGATCTGGAATAGGTGATGATCATACTATAATGGAAGCAACCAACATAGCCCGGTAGCACATCCTTGCTTTAATCATTTACCGGATGTGAGGCTTGAGTTTGCATTTACCTTTTATATAGCAATCCCACTAGGAATGCTAACATTGCCCTCCGACAACAATGCAATACTAGCATTCAGCTATACAAGTTGTTTAGGATATGAATAAACCGAAGGCGCTACTTCTACTACATCTATTTTGCAATCACACTGAAGATTAGTAGCAAGTAACCCTTGCACTTCAAAGAGCTCCGTTTTCCATTATCTTTCAGATATTTCAGATTCGAACGCTTATGTCGGCTCGAAGTGGTTTTCGAATAATATATCTAATTCTAGTCTCTCTGAACCGACCACGATAGTTTTAAACCAAGCCAACATTTGATAGTCAGTTATTTAACTATCAAATAATCAAACAATTCAGCTAGGGATCTAATTCCATAAGTAAAATAACACTGGTTAAGCACCAAGCAACCCTAAGCCTCTTTAGCTAATTATTTCATTCATTAAAACAACATAGTAAATTCTTGTACAAAAATACTTTTACAAACATATTTTTCACAAAACCTTCTCTATACTTATCTATACCTTAGAAATATTCATATACATATCTCACCAGTATAAGTATATTCACAAAACGCTTATAAAAGATTCCACTGCCAAAAACACACCCATAGTTGGGTCAAAACCAATGTCATTTAAAAAAAATAACAATAACCCAAAATACTATTTCTTCTGTGTTAAGTATGGAAAAGAATGTTCCATACCACCATAATTAAGAAGGTCAGTCAGGGAAATCAAACCTCTATCAAATAAACTTATTTATAAAATTCCTCTATGAAACTCCTTATAATTACAACTCCTTTGATAAAATATTATTTCTAAAATCATTTATAAATATTTAAAACATAACTATATCCCCCTTTTATAAATCTCCAAATTTCTTTACTAACTCCTTTGTAAAACTCCTTTCCATTTTTTAACCCCTTTTGTAAAACTTTCTTCTATAAAACATCACTTATAAAACTCATTTTATAAATTTCCGATTTATTTGTAACTCTTTTATAAAGCTCCAAATTCATTTATAAAATTCCTTTTCCAAATTTCTACATAAATTCACAACTGGAATTAATTATTCCAATATATCAAAATGATAATGATTTCCTTTTTATAAATTTTTATTTATAAATCCATTCATTTATTTATAAATACTATTTATAAGACTATCATCCATTTATAAATAATATTTATAAATCATCCCTTCATGCAATATTTTATACAGCTATTCTCGAACATTTATTCCCAATATTTCTATCTTTTTCTAAATGGGAAATCCCTTTTAAAATAAAAGATAATCCTTTTTTAATTCCTTTCTGAAAATGAACATTTATTATTATAATAATTTTCCTTAAAGACCGTTCCATAATAGTTATTAAAACGTTTACTTATATATATATATATATATATATTATAAAGAACAAATAAGGAAGTTGAAATAAAAATAGAGAGGTTCTAAAACTCTTTTTGAATAAAATATCATAGAAATCCAGAAAAGTCAAATTAAATATTATTTTCCAAAATGAATTTTTTTCAAATCAAACAACCCTTAATTGTATTTCCAAGATGCTATATTGAGGACAATAGTTACTATAGCACTTAACCGATGATATTGTTGCGATTTTCTACAAAAAAAAAGTTCAATTTTTAACATATGTCGGTGTCACATGCAATATGGCCAAACAATCAAATTTTTACATTTAACAATCTATATAACGGTATGGCAAATAAATCAACGCATATATAACCAGAAAGTAAAAATAGCAATATCGAGAAATCCTGATTTCTCGACTAAATTCCTGCATTTCAAATTTAAATGTCAATCGCTTTTCAAAAGCGAATATTTAACCAAATCAACCAAAAATTCATCCAAACACAAGTAGTAAATTTTATATACTATACATCATGCTAAATATCAAAAAATGTGAGTTATACTCACTGAAATTCCAATTGGCGCCGAAGCGTTTTGGTTTGAACTAAAATTGAACGAGTCCAATTTTGGCTAAATTTTCACTACCTTCAAATTCAACCAAACCAACTTGATTGCGTAGCCTTCACAAATACGGGCGCAATGCAAAAAATTTCATCTTGATTGGATCTCAAACGAGAAAGTTATTGCATTTATAAGTTCTTGAATTAATTAAATAATTTTAAATTAGCTAATTACAATATAAACTATAACTTACCCTCTGAAATCCTTCTTCCTCTTTTACAGTCTCTCCCGCTTAAACAAGTAAGCAACCTACCTTTGGATGAAGATTTTCACCACCATACCGTGAGCTACGAATGCCGAAAACCACCATCATCTTGGCCAAACGTCTCCTCTTCGAATTCTCCATCCACCAGACCCCACCTTCCTCTAAGATCGCGACATGGCCTTGCTCCCCCTACATGTCAGGCCAAGTTCTCCTATAGGGCATTGCACTCCATAATTTTCGGCGACCGCATGGTCAGTGTCATTTCCACATTATATATGTGTGTGCAATGACATCTTATTATGTGTGTGTACCATTGAGATCATTATGTGTAAAAGAGATCATTATGCGGCTAAATGGCCATGCCGCCTCAGTTTTAAACTGAGGCCTGGTTCGCCACAGTTTTAAACTGAGGCCTGGTTCGCCACAGTCTAAAACTGAGGCCATGCAGCCTCAGTTTCAAACTGAGGTCTGGTTTTCCTCAGTTTCGAACTGAGGCCATGCGAGCCTCATTTTCAAACTGAGGCCATGCGTGCCTCAGTTTAAAACTGAGGCAAGCCTTGTACGCCTTAGTTTAAAACTAAGGTCATGCGCGCCTCAGTTTCAAACTGAGGCCTGGTTCACCTCAGTTTCAAACCGAGACCAAGCGCGCCTCAGTTTCAAACTAAGGCAGGCCTTGTTTGCCTCGGTTTAAAACTGAGGTCATACGTGCCTCAATTTAAAACCGAGGCCATGCGCGCCTTACAGTTTCAAACTGAGGCCATGCGCGCCTCAGTTTCAGAATGAGGCCATGCGCGCCTCAGTTTCAAGCTATGGCATGGTTCGCTTGAAACTAAGTCCATACCAGACTCAGATTCAAACTAAAGCCAAGCACCTCTCAGTTTCAAACTGAGGTCTGGTTTGCCTCAGTTTCAAACTAAGGCTTTGCCGCAATGCCCACCTCAGTTTCAAACTGAGCCAAGCCCGCCCAGTTTCAAACTGAGGCCTAGTTCACCTCTTTTTTAAACTAAGGTGTGGTTGCTGAGCCTCAATTTAAAACTGAGGCTCAATTGCCTCGGCTTTAAACTGAGGCCGGTATACATATATGAAGTACTTAAATTCCAATTTGCATCCTTGCATATTTGCTTGTTTTTTTATTGGCCTTCTATTGTTAAATCATATGCTATCACCTTGATTACTATTTGTCATTCTTTTTAGTATAAATTTAAATTTAATATGATATCTAATGCATGTAGGCACGTATAGAAGAAGAAGAAGAAAAAAGGAAATTGGATGGTGGTACTAGTGGTAATGGTGAAGTAGAAGATCTTGAAAATGATCCAATTGCAGAAGTTTTTTGGTTTCGATAGAAAGAAAAATTATCGTCGAGCAGTTAGTTTTACTTCTTCTATGCAGCAAGTAAAGATGACTCAAGCGGTAAAAGCTATAGACGAAAAAAGACAAGCTGTGGATTTGTTTGTTTGGAAATTGGAGATAGAAAGGAAAGTAGCTATTCAAGTTAATGATGTCATCAAATCAATTACTTCAATTTTTATGAAATGTATACCTAATTTGCAGGAAAAACATGTTGCAAATCCTTTGGTGACTCCACATGCGGAGGGTGCTTCCTGACAGAGTTAGGGGTATGCCCTTGGGGCAATTATGTAATTGTTACATATATCTAACTCGTTGACCAATTTTATTCGAAATAATGTATACGTAAAATTCATTGTTTGTCTTCTATATTCTTACAAATTTGTATCCTATTGGTTGTCATTAATATGTTGGATTAATCAAATTTACTAAAAGGAAAACTGTATTAATCACCCTTGTCATCCTTTATTTATTTCCATTTCAATTATTATGTAATAACTATTCAAATTGTTCTTGTTTATTTTATGTATACATATCAATTACCACTGACTATGCACACTCCATGTATGTTGCACTTGCACAATATTTACTGTGAATATATTTACAATTCATTTCATATTTAGATTATTCATTAATGTTATTTTATTAATCAATTATTTAATTTAATCAAGAGAAGGAAATGAAAAGCTTCATTCTTTAACTAAATTTATGATCCCTTATTAATTGAATAATTTAAGAGAAACGAAATGAAAAGTTTCATTCTTTAAATAAATTTGTGCCCCTCATTAATTGAATAAGTTAAGAGAAAGGAAATAAAATATTTCATTCTCTGAATAAATTTAAAAAGTAAGAGTTACATAATTTTTTTATATAAGAGTATATTTTATAAACTCTAACTTACATACAATTAAATTAAAGTGAAACTTTATTTATGAAGTTAAATAAAATATTGATTTTATTTAAAAGAAACTTGAAAAAGTTCCAAATGAATCTAGACTTCATAGGCCCATTAAAGATCCAAAATGCCTAATTTTTTTGAAATTCATCCTAATTCTTCCGTTGCGGGCTGACCTAGTTCCTTCAATGGTATTAAAGCCTAATAGCCTATACGGTCTAAATTCACCCTATTTCTTGTAAAGTTTTTTTATCTTTTCTAAAGGGATGATTAATATGGAGAAAACATCGATGAGAGTCAAACCATGAAATTTTCTTCCCGTACGGTAAATAAAATACTCGTGTTTCTTCCATGCAATAAGAACAAGTTAGATGACCAGCCATACTTTAACTCGAAAGCATTGCATACGTAGGAAAATCGCTTATAGTCCACAGCAGAGAAGCGAACATACAAAAATTGCTTTTTTTGAAATGTTGTATGTTTTAACTCCTTCATACCACAATATTTTCAACTCTCCAACAACGGTTATGAATATTAATCAATTCCTTATGTTGGATCATCAGGGTCAGGGTTGATAACAGTGAGAAACATATACGAAGTATTCATACACATCCACGGAAGTAAATTGTAAGGTGAAACGATTGTAGGCCAAGTGAATATTTTGAACCAAATTGAGAAAACAATGAAAATCCATTCGTACATAAACCAAGCCTAGCATTACGGATCTCCGCTGCGAAAGCGGAGTATGTCTTATCAAAATACTTCCAAGCTTCTCCATCAGCCAAGTGTGTTAACGTACCTTCTTCCTATGTTCTCACACTGTGCCATATCGTATGATGTGTGGTTACAAAAGATACATATAATCTTCAAATCCTAGGAGTGATGGATATGTAATGCATACGCTTGTACGAAACTTCCTTTCTTTTTCTTTTTCGTTGGTTTGTATCTTTCTTGGTTACATATTTTACAATTCCTAAGATTGATGTCTTCTTTCCAAAACAACATGCAACCATTTAAACATGTATCTATTTTTTGATACGGCAAACCAAAAGCAGACATAAGTTTTTCACTTCATAATGATGATTTTCGCACATTAAATTATTGGGTGACATATGCTGTCTTGCAGCTTGTACTATAGTAGCAAACCATCAAACTATTACCATATCCGGTATCAAATGTTTCAATAATTTGCACCTGCTACATGGACAATGAATTTCTTCATCATTCCCATTATTAAGTGAATTCAATAAAGATGTGTACACCATTTTGAAAATGTTCACTTATTGAGCTTCCAATTTCTCTTCTTTATAGGTTCATCTAACTCCGATCGATAAAATAATTGACCATTTTTCCTACTTTAAAACATAAAAACGTATTAATTGTTCACGTATTGACAATTTATTTTTCAATTAAATCGTACATTTAAATTTTCGCAAATATATAATATTATTCTATTTAATTTTATTTTGAAATGGATTTACACAAATTATATGAATATAATCTTAAATTTTAGGTTATTTTATACACTTTGATGGTTGGTCATTATACTTCTCATTACAAACACAACAGTAATTATATTTTGTAAATCATTTCATTATAAACGATTCAACAAAATTTCGGCAGCACATCCCCTTTGTTTCCTGTATCGTACACATGTGCATGTGCACAGGGAACAAAAAGAGTGTTGTCGAAATTTTGTAAACCATTTAAAATGAAATAATTAGCAAAATATAATTACTTTATTTTTTTGTAAATTTTTCGATATATGGACAAATCCGACGAATATTATATCGGATGAATATAAATGTCCATTTTGTGATAAAAATCCATATAACGACCATATACAATACTAATCGGACGGGGCCAAAAACTATCGAAGGGTTTATAAAAAGTAAAGCATGGCATACAACAATTTTTACAATGATTTATTTACATTCTAAGAAACACATACACTAAATCGTCGTTTTCGTCATCTTAAAAACGCATACACTATATCTTGAGCATCGACTCTAATTAATCCAAACCAGCCTTAATGCGCGTATGCACTTATTAATCAATACATATACACCAATTAACGCCCATATACACTAAACAAATTATTTTTCTCAATATTTAAATTATTAGCAATAATAATAACAATTTAATTAGTATTCAACAGGGTATAAAAACAATCAATAGGGTATTTTAAACAACTATAACAAAATATTAATCATAATTTACCACATCAAAATTAAAATGGATTTATAAATCAAACCTTCTTGGAGAGCAATAACTAATGGAGAGATTTGAAAATTGAAGATAGATATGGTCTTGGAGGCGTGGAGGCTTGCGGACGACGTGGAGGTGGTGGTGAAGGTGAGATCTGGGGAGGAAATTTGGTTATTAGATAATGAAGAAGAATTGTCGGCCTGAGGCTGAAGTATTCGGGACTTTTTGACGGCTTTCGACGGCTAGTTTATTTTATTGTCAGTAGTGCCACAGCGATTACTAGCCGCGAAAAAAAACTACGAGCCGTCAGCGGCCGTCGAAAATGAACGTCACGATAAATAGTGTTTCTGGTGGTGTGTGTAGTCTTCTCATTCTAGAACGTTCATGGCTTATTTGCACTATACTTTCAATTATGGTTGGATGGGAACTGGTTGTAAGTGGAATTTAGGAAACTAATATGATGAGTGCATTCATTCCACAAAAAATATTAATGAATTTTAAAGAAAAATGGAGCAAAGCTATTATTGCATCCGTTTTCCGACTATGACCCGCTTAAAAGCAATTTTAGAACTACAATAATAGAGTTTGGAAACTAGGTTCAACTTACAACTTACATTCAAAGCCTAATGCTTTTTCTGTAATACAATTTTACTTGTTTTACATGTATGGTAAACCCGCTTATAGTAACAAAGTTGGCAATTTTATTTATTACAAACATGACTCATAAGTTCATTTAACAAGGTCAGTTTGACACATAAAATAATGATTACATAGTCTGGATTGCATAAGGATTTATAATAAGTAGGGAGATAACTCAAGCTATTGATATTACAATCTAAATATCGATAGGTTAATACTACGGCAACTATTTCACATACGAACATATTAATTCATGTTTGCTTATCATATATTATTTTTCTTTGCCGAATTAAAATTTTCAGATCATGGATTCAGTAACATTATTTGGTTAACTAAGAATTGGTTCCAAGACAAATGCCTTAATTAGAACTACTATGACCCTTTTCAAGAAGAGATTTTTTACCTTGTTCCTTTTCTTGATTAAACGTGGGAATATGTTAGCACATTCACGATGAGAAAGTGAATGGATTTTTGTAAACACTCTATATGAAAATCATGATATTTGTAGTATACAATAAATCATAATAACATTAAGTAATATGGACACAAAGTTATAATCTATTAATATTTGTTTTCGTCTATAATATGAAGATGTTTTACAATAATACTAATTTGAAACTTTTGACTTATCAACGTAGGTCTTCACTGCATAAAAATATCCAATTGTTTTTTGTATGTTGTACAATTTATCCTGAACGATTTAAAATAAATCAAATTTTGAACTAGGTCAGTCGACAGATACTTTTTGATGGAGATAGTGTCATTTCCGTGTCTGCATCCGTAATCATTTTCAGATATAGGATACCTGTATCCGCGGATACAAATGTATATTAGATAATTATCATATTTTCTAATGATTAATAAATCCAAAAATACAAAAAGAAAATTTTAGTTTACCATAATTTATTTCAATCTCATTGATTATAGAAGTGTTAAAAATAAACAAATATGGTATAAATAGTTTTGAGCAATTCATAAGCATTAAGTGCATATATAATATGAAATACTAACTTAGGAATACCGACGGATAATTTTCGGATGCGTATATTTTCTTATCTGTACCCGCGCCCGCATCCGTTTTTCCGAATATCGGACATTTATCCACTTTTCAGATAAGGATGCAAACGGATTTTGAATTTTTTTATATCCATTGGCAGTCCTATTTTGAACTCAAATTTGAAAGTAAATTAGTTTCAATTGGATAATATCATTGGTTACACTTTTATAGCCATATACACTGAAAGAACCTAATAACTGTAACTTGCATATTAGTTTGGATGATTCAAATAACATCTTTATCTTTATCATTACTACTAACTATAAGAATTCCATGAACTAATTTCAAAGGTGTCTTTTTGAATTACCAAAGATATCTTTCAGCAAAAATCACTAATTGTTGCTTCTCATCAAGGCCTAAGTCATTGTTAGATCCAAACTCCTTCGTTATTCATGTACCCTCTAGCCACCCTGTATTCTTTCTAAATCTCTAAATTGAATCCACATCTCCTCCACCGTTGAACTCGAAAGGAAATCTCGCCACCTATCATCTTCCTTTCCGATCGCAACACACGATTCACCAACGGCTACTGCCTAATCGGTCCACACCGCAACTACCTTCCTCTAACTCAATGCTCCCTTCCTCGACTGTTTACTACTACGATATAGGTATTACTACATATTGATTCATTCATTTTTACCAACTCCGTTCGATATTTATGTTAAAAAATTAACACCTATACTTTCTGTGACCGTTCTGAATTTCTACCAACCACCATTCGAGATATACATAGTTTTGAGCAGTTCATAAGTATTATGTTCATATAATATAAAGTACTAAGTTAATAAAAACATAACTTTCATAGTACTAAAATGCACATAATTTAAACTTTAATCTTGACAAAAACCGGACGGATAATTTTTGGATGTGTATCTTTTCGTATCTGTACCCGCATCTGCATACGTTTTTTAGGATATCGGATATTTATCCGCTTTTCGGATAAGGATGCGGACGGGTTTCATATTTTTCAAATATCCATTTTTTTGAACTCAAATTTGAAAGTAAATTAATTTAACCAATTTTTGTTCGAGATTTATGTAACAAAATTAACTCCTATACTTTCTGTGACCGTTCTGAAATTTACCAACCACCGTTCGAGATATAAATAGTTTTGAGTAGTTCATTAGTATTAAGAGCATATAATATAAAGTATGTAATAGAAAAATATCTTTCATTATACTAAAATGCACATAATTTAAACTTTAATCTTAACAAAAACTGGACGGATAATTTTTCGATGCGTATCTTTTCTTATCTATACCCGCATTTGCATTTGTTTTTAGGAATATCAGATATTTATCCGCTTTTCAGATAAGGATGCGGATGAATTTCAGATTCTTCGGGTATCCATTTTTAACCCTATTTTGAACTCAAATTTGAAAGTAAATTAGTTTCAGTTGGATAATATCATTGGTTAAACTTTTATAGTTATATATACTAAAAGTACCTAATAATTCTAATTTGCATATCAATTTGGATGATTCAAATAACATCTTTATCTTTAAGTTTACTACTAATAATAATAACTTCATGAACTAATTTCAATGATGTCTTTTTGAATAACCTAAAATACCCTTTGGAAAAAAATCACTAATTTCTGCTTCTCATCAAGGCCCAAGTCATCATTAGATCCAAACCCCTTCGTCATTCCTGTTCCCTCTAGCCACCTCGCATTCGTTCTAAATCTCTAAATTGAATCCACGGCTCCTCCATCGTTGAACTCGAATGGAAATATCACCCCCTATCACCTTCCATTCCGATCGCAGCACACGATTCACCAACGATTATTGCCTGATCAGTCCACACCGCAACCACCTTCCTCTAACTCCATTCTTTCCTCCTCCGCTGTTTACTACTACAATACATATATTACTACATATTGATTCATTTATTTCTACCAACTCTGTTCGATATTTATGCACAATTAACTCCTATACTTTCCATGACCGTTCTGAATTTGAATCTAACTATGGCTATTCAAGGAAGTACTTGCTTAGATTTATACCTACAATAAATATATGCTTTAGACTTCTATACTAAATTGACTATTATTTCTATACTAGTTGATAAAATGATGGCATAGTATGTTATTCCAGTGTTTGTTGGTACTATATATTTAGGAGAGTAAAAATATACATGTATATTTTTTCCTGAAGAAAATATAAATATTTCAAACTGATATGTAATACTTTTCATTGCATTCACGCACATTCTAGCACAAAAGTGGACTACTGATCCCATTTCATCATAAACAACAGTTGTGCATCCATGTCCTAGACTAGTGTGTACTACAATTGGCATGTTGAAATTATATATACTAGCTTAACATGGATATACTTATAGGTAATAATACATTATTTATATATTACATGCTCGCATCCATCTTAAACTGTAACTGGATATAGAAACCATAAGCCCTATAATAATGCGCATTCATATTTTAATTTAGAATCAAACATCCATCCATTACATTAAGAACCATGTTCACATTATGTACTGTATAAAAGAAAACATTTTGTGCCTATATCTCTACTATTAATAATAAAAGAAATTTAATCCACACATTTCCACCATGTTCTTTTGGTATTCCAAAAATACACTTTAAATTCATTTCACTACAACAAAATGCACTATCTATAGCACTAATCCATAGCGTTTCCCTATTAAAGGCATATGAAATAAACAATTATATTATTTCCAACGCTATTTGTCAAATTTCCAATGCTATGTGCCAAAAGGCGGGAACAAATTATTTAGGCGGTGATTTCGTGAGCTAAGTGCCGTATCTCCCTCTTTTCATCGTCTCCTGTAATAAAGAATGTCCCCCTTCTCTTCAAAAAAACCCTCTTTTCATTTTGTCTTGCTGCTTCAATCAGAAGAACCACCATCAGAGGAACCGCTCAATAACTATCACCCAACGCCCTCCAATCTGAAGAGCTGCCGTAACTTCATTTCGTCGCTCCAATCCAAAGAACCGCCAATAGTGGAACCGCTTCAAAGGTACCTATTTAGTTGCAAAGTTTGATTGTTATCAACCTTTTCCTGTTCAATAAAATGGATTATTTATATTTAGCCATGTTGTTTCTCAAATTTGTTAAGCATTGTATCTCGGATTTGTTCTGAAACTAGAATGATTAACTGAATTGAAATACATATTAAAGCTGAACAAATGGAGAAAATTGAGGGAGAGGAGAGTGGTAGCCAAATTATACAGATAAGGAAGATAATTTCTAGTCGTAAAATGAGAATTAGATGATTTGTTCAAACTAAAATACGTAATTAAGTTGAAAGGCTGCAGAATTTTGGAGGAGAAGTGATGACAGTAGAATCAAAATTACTGCTAAGATAATTTTAGTAAACCTTGGCTCTGGAGCAGGTCTTTATCCATTTGCTTCTGATTCAATATATTCAGCAAGCAAAGGTACTATTATTCGTTCATTTCATCCTCGGTCTTATGTGCTTTGCCCAGATCAACGTTTCTCCTTGCAGTTTCACTTGTAACTTTTCCTTTAATTTGATGAATTTGGTTTATGGAATAATATTTTTGCACCTTTGAATAATTGCAGGTGGTGTGGTTTTGTTTACAAGGTCACTTGCTTCGTTAGCCGCTGAAGGAATCCGTGTTACTGTCCTTTGTCCAGAGGTTAATATTTTTTCTTTTTCTTTTTCTTTTTTACTTAGTTGTCTGACTTTTTTCTTTTTCTTTTTTACTTAGTTGTCTGACTTTGTTTTTTTTTCTTTAAAAATGTTATTGACTGAATAATTAGCTAGTAACGACAATGTTCCAAAAAATAATGGTACAAGTATGCACTGAATCCACAAGAATATATATTACCACTTCCACTAATCTATATTATATTATTATTAGTGAGTTACATCAAGAGCACACACCCAATTTTCCATGAATCTTAAACTGAAAGGTCACATTTTTGCTTTCTTTCTTCTTCTTCTTTTATCGTTCCTCTTCCTCTCACCTCCGTAAGTTCAAGGAAAAAAAAATCTATTTTCCAGCTAATGTCGCCTCTTCCTATCATCTCCACTCCAACCCTAGGCCTTCGATCAAATTAAATAAAATTGAACACTCACTATGAAATCGAGTCTATACATGTATGTGGGATCATAATGTGTGGTGTAAAAACATAAGTCATTACATCCGATGTATATATGTAGTATTTTGGTACCCAAATCAGCTTTTACAAGTCGTTTTAGTACATTTTGATACCAACTTGTGCGAATATGTTCTTACTCATTTTCTTTTCATATTTTACGTGTATTTTACGTGAACGTTGAAGTGTTGCATCCAAAATTTAAATTAGCTAATAATAAAGTGGTTTGGTTCTAGGCTCTATGGCATCTAAAAACAGCGATCATCAAAAATAAGATGTGATCGCATGAATGAAATAAAGCATTTAAATATTGCTGTTACTGTTTAAAATTTACAGCTGCAGGATGCTTGGTTCAGTTTACATCAATTTTCAATATTTGTCGCAGGAGAGTATTCTTCTATCTCCAGTCCCCTAACTAGAAAAGTAAACATTTGAGCTTGAGAATAGTCCCGTAAAACTCAATAGAAGTACCATTAAATTAGACGAAACAACAAGCAAAGAAACGCAAATTCAGTAAATTTAGGCGACAATCGATCCAATCCAATTATAATTGGATACTGATTTTTTGATCGGCATATAATCCATTTGATGTAAATTAAAGTTATAAGTGAAGATTATTTTATTACTGAATTCTCTTGTTACATTGATAATGCATTGTACAGATTGCATCCCTATATATGCAAATTATGGTTTCTAACGTTGAGATAAATTGGTATGTATGCTCAACGCTATTCGAAAACGCCAATTACTATTTTTTATAGCTGCTTTAAATTAGTATCTAAATTTGTTGTTTAAACAAGCCAAATCTTAAAATTAGTATCTCAACTTTTGCACTGTCTGAAGACTACAGAGGTTTGAAAATGACGACATTAAAACTTCTCTAAGTAAAGAAAACAAACCTTACCTATACTGATACCGGTTGTCATGTTGTAATAACAAATATTTGCAGCACAATGAGTTAACACACAATCAATGTGTTTGGGTGTTGTACAGTAATTTGCATTAAATCAGTAATGTGACGATTTTCAGCTTAAAACACATACTTTTTATTCACATCACTAAATGATTCAGGCATCGGTTCACTCATGACTATGACCAGTTTCATGCAATGTATTAATGATTGGTGACATTGTTGTATAAGTTGAAAAAATTATTGTTAATGGCGCAAGCCAAGTATCAGGAGAGGGGTAATGCATAGACAATACTCCGGTGCTACAAAATAGCGCCGTTGTAATGGAAATTTTTTTGGAAACAGTTTGGTGCTAATGTTGTATATTGTTCTGACATTGTTGTATATTTGTATCCATGCACCTTATAGTACTCAAGTTTTCCATATGAATTCTATTCTTTTTTGGGTTACATAGTTTCAACAGGATGGTAACAATACATAAATACAGCCGATAGATGTTTCATTTTGTTAATAAACTTCTACATGTCAGTTAGGCTTCAGTTTCCCTTTAACCTTAGATATTTAAATTAACTGATGTAGAGTTTTCCCGAAATTCACATTTTGTTTTTGCTCCAGAAAAACGTTGTTGCATCTAAGTATTTTGCCTATGTTTACTCGAGAGTACATAGGTTATGTTTGTATGCATTTTTTGTGATATTGACATGACCTGCAATGATATATCCTGAAAATTTCACTAGATACTTTGTGAGATGGCAAATTCTCTCCCATTTAGGAAGACTAGGGTGACCAATATTGCGTTTACCTTTGCTGTTTAATTTTCAGTGAATGCACCTAAACTATTTCTGCATTCAACTAAATTGAATTATACGATAGTTGTAAATGCAAATATTTTTTCTAATTGTTATTTCGATTTTGCTTATTTTTTTCTTAAGTTTAGCAATATGCCATGTTGGAAAAAAGAAAAAGAAAAAAGAAACAGTGAGTGTATACTACCTTTTCCACTTCAGTCTACTGTTTTTGATGTCTTATAAATGTTTATCATTTCAATTATATCTTCCCCTAGTTGCTTTATTTTCTGAATAAATAGATTACCCATTTATAAAATTTGAGATACAAATATGGAAAACTTGTGTATATATTGTTTGACGTCATTAGTTGCATCTTCCAAAACATGAGTAACGATGCTACTGTTGTAGTAATTGCTGTTTTTGCCAGTGGAAGCAATTTTTGTTATATAAAGAATGAATGAATATGTGTCAAGAGAGAGTTACTGTTCATAAATCTGATACTTTTTTCCATTTGAAAAGACAAGAAATGATGGATAAAGACTGGGTACGTCTAAACAGGTAATTATATGGTACTTAAGTATAATATTGAATTTAAAACATATTTTAATACCTAAGGTTATTATTTGTTTTTTTATTATTATTGTAGAACCACTAAAGAATACGAGCAAGCAGCTTGGAATTTTGTAAACGATGCAAAGCTGCAAAATGTGGAAAAAAATTTATGCCCTTGTGTAGATTGTAGAAATCTTACCCGTCTTCATGGAGAAGTTATTGTTGAGCATTTGATTATAAGAGGAATGGAACCTAAGTACATGGACGGTGAGTGGTACAATCACGGCGAGCGAATAAATAAAAGCAAAAAAACAAAGCCGGGTGATGCGTATGATTTGCTTAAAGCCATTATCTATGAAGATGAAGATTTTATTAATCATACTTTCTTTGATGATGATAAAAGTGAAGATGATGCACAGAGACGAGCGGATGAATTACACAAAAATTTGGAAGATGCAGAGACCCCATTGTATCCTGGTTGCAAGGATCAAACAAAGTTATCTACTATCTTTGCCTTGTATAATCTTAAATGTGAGACTGGATTGTCTGATAATGGTTTCGATAAGCTTCTAACTATGCAGCAATTGATGTTGCCAAAAAATAACGTACTTCCCAAGTCGTTATTTGAATTGAAGAAATTCCTTAAAATATTTGACATGGGTTTCGAGAAGATTCATGCATGTGAGAACGACTGTTGTCTTTTTAGGAATGAATATAAAGATTTGAATAATTGTTCAAAATGTGGATTTTCGAGGTGGAAAGTAAATCAACGGACAAAGGAGATTATGCATGGCATTCCAGTTAAAGTGTTGCGTTATTTTCCAATAATTCCAAGGTTTAGGAGAATGTTTAGATCCAAAAGAATGGCGGAAGATTTACGGTGGCATTTCAATAACAAAAGCACCGATGGAAAAATGCGACGTCCGGTAGATTCTATAACACAGAATGTAGTGGATGAGAAATTCAAATCATTTTCAGCAGATCCACGCAATCTTAGGCTTGGCCTTGCAACATATGGCTTCAATCCATTTTCTATGTTAAGTTCCAAATAGGCCTGTAATGCTCGTGACATATAATCTTTCGCCTATGTTGTGCATGAAGAAAGATAATATTATGTTAACATTGTTAATTCCTGGTCCGAAGCAACCAGGAAATGACATTGATGTATTTTTAGCGCCATTGGTAGAAGATTTATGTCATTTATGGAATATCGGAGTTGAGGTGTATGATGCATATAGTCAATCAATCTTTAATATGAAAGCAATTTTGCTTTGGACAATAAATGACTTTCCGGCATATGGTAATCTTGCTGGATGCTGTGTAAAAGGTAAAAAGGCTTGTCCATTATGCGGTGTCAACACTCATCATCAATGGCTAAACCACAGTAGAAAGACCGTCTATATGGGCCATAGAAGATTTCTATCTCCTTCAAACCCTTTGAGAAAACAGAAGGCCTTGTTTGATAACACCGTGGAGGAAGGGTGTAGACCTAGGATTCTAACTGGGAGAAAAATTTCTATCATTTTAAAAGATTTTCCGTATAATTTTGGAAATGCAAAGAAGAACCAAAAAAAGAATAACAGAAAAGGTAAAAAATTGAATGAGCAAAATATAATAGGAAATAAAAGAAGAATTGAGCATAGCAAGAGAAATGAAGATGATGAGGATAAAGATCCCGTGAGAATGGAGCTATTAAGGTGGAAAAAAAAGTCCATCTTTTTTCAGTTGCCATATTGGGAGGTTAGTGCATACGTTTTATTTTATTCTATTAGACTAACATTATGGAATCATACAACTAAATTGTTCCATTATTGATTTTTATAGGAACTTACAATACGTCATAATGTAGATGTAATGTATGTCGAGAAAAATGTTGGAGAAAGTCTACTAGGCACAATGTTGCATGACAAGAAATCAAAAGATGGAGTTAATTCTAGAAATGATTTGAAGGATTGGGGAATTCGACATGGTCTTCATACACAACCCCGCGGGAAGAAGACATATCTTCCGCCAGCTCCATATACATTATCGAAAGGAGAGAAAAAAACATTTTGCAAAAGGTTGTATGATTTTAGAGGACCTGATGGTTATTGTTCAAATTTTAAAGGTTGCGTATCATTAGAGGACTGCAAAATTAGTGGCTTGAAGTCTCATGATTATCATGTTTTAATGCAGCAATTATTACCCGTTTTAATCAGAGGATTGCTTCCAAAGAAGCCAAGGAAAACAATAACTCGTTTCTGTTCATCGTTTAATAAATTATGTCGACGTGTTATCGATAGAGAGAAATTAAATCAACTTGACGACGAGATTATTGTAACTTTGTGCGAGCTTGAAAAATACTTTCCACCTTCTTTTTTTGACATAATGATACAGTTGACAATTCATCTTGCAAGAGAAGCACGATTGTGTGGGCCAGTCCATTTTCGTTGGATGTACCCCTTTGAAAGATACATGAAGACACTAAAGGATTATGTAAGAAATCATGCTCGTCCCGAGGGGTGTATTGTAGAATCTTATCTTGCAGAAGAATGCACGAGATTCTTTGGTGAATTTTTAACAAAATCACAGAAGAAAGAAGTTTGAAATGAAGATTACCAAAGTAATGTAATACTTGAAGGACGTCCAATATCAGCACATAAGACAATCACATTGTCTTCAAATGAGAAAGAATCTGCTCATTTGGCTGTGCTAATGAATATGACCGTGGTAGAGCCATTTTTAGAGTAAGTGCATATTCCCTCTTTTTCATTGTTTGATTGTTTTTAATTTTAAATATAACATAACATCTTTTGTTATACGCTAGTTTGCATTTGGAGTTACAAAATTCAGACAAGCGCATGGAAAGAAATGCAATGTTGCTTTGGAAAAATCATATAGCTACGTTCTCTAATTGGATTAGAAAAAAGGTCAATTGAATTCTTAAATGTTACTAATTAACTTAAAACCGTATAAAGAATATTTTAATTAAATGAAATTATTTTTTGTAGGTATCTGTTAGCTCCGAAGATCACGACGACATGTTAAAATGGATTGCTTATGGTCCAAAGAACGATGCTTTGTCCTACACAAGATACATCATTAATGGACAACGTTTTCACACAAAAGATGTTGGGAGAGAAACCCAAAATAGTGGAGTGACTTATGATGCAATAACCATGTGTAGGGCAAGCGCAAAAGATGTTTCTCAAGTGGTCGATGTTGTCAGTTATTATGGGGTAATTACCGATATAATTTTGTTGGACTATAACATTTTTTATGTTCCGATCTTTAAGTGTGATTGGGCAAACATAAGAAATGGTGTAAAGGTTGAAGATGGATTTACGCTTGTCAATTTACATCAAAGTCAAGCTTCATTTACAAAAGATCCATATATACTTGCATCTCAAGCAAAGCAAATTTTTTATTCAAGAGAAAATGATTCTTCTAATTGGTATGTGGTAATGAAAGCACCTTCGAGAGTTTTTGACGATTTAGAGATCCACGACTCCTTTGAGGAAGTAAGCAATGTTGGGGAAGATTGCCAAGAAATCAATATGGATGTTGATGAGCATGTTGAGGATGTTTCTTTTGTTGGAGAAGATTGTGAAGGCATACTTGAGTAGTCTTGAAATGTGTCCTTATATTTTCTTATAAATCTTCCTTTTTTTTGTTGAAGAAGATTGCCAAGAAATGTGTCCTTATATTTTCCTTATAAATCTTCCTTTTTTTTGTTGTTTTTTCCAACACTTGTTTAAGAACTTGCTTGTTTAAAGCTTAACTCACACATCACAAGAATGCATATTCTTGTATTTTGTTGCATGAATGTTTTACTGCCTAATTGAACGTTTAAAGCATGGTTTCATTTGTCATACGCTTATGGTCTTGTGATTTAGAATTAATGAATATTCCAGTGAATCAACCAAATCCATTAAGTGTAGAGGAAGAGGATGCATGGGGTAAGATTTGAACTTTTGATATTATTGCGGCAGCTTTCCATTTTGATTAAAATTTCGTTGTTATTCAGAAATTCCTGATCTGATTACTTACTAGTTTGAAAATTAGATAATTTTGAATTGCTTTGTACTTGTGTGACGTTGATTTTTTGATATTGTATTTTTGATATTGTTTGCTGCGCGATTACTTTATTCTGCCATAGATTGATATCAGGTCTTTGTTCTTGGTTCTTTTGATTAGGAGTATACTACCATCTCAAGTTTAGGAGGTTTACAGTATACACAGATATATGTTTGACTGTTTCTGTAGCTACCAAGTTTATTGGCTGTTGGAACTGCAATTAACAAATGACAAACAACTTTTTGAAAAAATGAACCAGAACCAAGTAACTAAGAGAGTAGTTTAAACTGGAATAGAAAAGTGGTTCACCACATCTTGATCTATATACAAAAGTGGATTAGAAGTCAGAAGTAGTTCTCAATCAGGGTTATCTTCATATATAAGTTGTTTAGAAAAGTGGTTCCCTCAGCTGTATAATGCAATCTTTCACTTTAAACCCATCTCTTGTTTATTTGTCTTTGTAAAATGACCTGTTGGCAGAGAATCATCGCAAAACCGTTTCTACTTTAGATTGCGTAAACTAAACATGTTAGATAAGCAATATAACATTTGGAGCAACTTTCTTATAAGTGAAATTACACTGTTTAACAACATATGGGTGTTTTCTTTTCAAAGCTGTGAGTAAAACTAATTTTCTTTCTTTACTTATTGGAAGCCTGATGCATCTATATACTTGCAGTTCACTGATTAAAAATAATTAAGAGAAAGGGTATTTATGTTGAAGGAGTCATTCATATTCAATGTATGTATATGGTATTGTTTTGTGAATCCTTCTCAAATTAGTTAACCCTCATTCGTACTTAGTAAATCGGGTATATTCTGGGAAAAAATCACTGATTTTTATCAATAAACAGAACTGCTCAAAACTGCCTCAGAGTTAAATTTGAAGTTTTGTTTCTTGAAATGGCAAGCGAACGCTTAATCGCTCAATTCAAACACTTTTAAAGTAAATACATTAGACATGAAAATTTCAAGTCGATAAATTTTTGCAGCTGCACTTAATTAATTAACTGCATGAACAACATTGATTATTATATGATATTGTTTGGGTGATCTTTATTAAACCGTAAGCATATACCAAGAATTATACTGTTAGTTACACTTATTCTTATTTATTTATTTGCGTTTACATATAATACATTCAACATATGAAATCAAGCGTCTTCATAATGAGTACATTTGTTGGTTTGTATATTCTTGATAGTTAGATATGTTTCCATTTTTGATTATAATATACACATATTGGTTAAGGTAGAATAATTTGAACCTGAAAGGTTAAAATACAGTTGACAAAATGATGCAGGGTGGTTTTTATTTGCTTTTGGCATACCATTTCATTATTTTAGTGAACAGGTTTGTCTGTCTACAAAAAATTAAAATAGAAAGTAAATAAAAAAATAAAAATGAAATTAAAATAAAATAAAATAAGAAATTTAAAGAAAATTGAGGGGATAACAATTCTAATAAATAAATTGCAGTTTCATAGCTAGGCGAATGTCTTCTACATGGATGTCAAATCTTTGATTTCCCTCTACAAAACTGTAAAATCTTTATCTCACGGATCAGAGAATTTTTCCAGTTTCCTTATGTGGCTCTTTGAATATTAGTTGCGGGGTTATCTAAATGACAAATTGAAGTTGTTAAATATAAATTATAGGTAGATATCACTTTCTTTTAAGTCATCAACAATTCATATATACATATATTATAAGTTAAATTGATGACTTTCGTCTCGTATAAAATAAAATTGAACTTTTTTGCCACCATCACCAATTTGAATCAACTCGTTTGTTTCTATTAAATTATAGGATAATAATAAAAGATATATGTAAAGGCTATATTACTACTTTTCTAGTAGTAAGTAAACGAACTTTCAAAATACCGATAGTCATAGGCTCTGTTATAATAAACTTCATGTGTCATTTTCACGTTAGCCCTCACCGAAGAAACTATGAACTATCACCTCACATCAAACTCAAATACGGTTTCACATGTAATGATCAATATGAACTTTTTGCTATCATCACTAAGCCTCCTTTCATGACAGCATCATATTAAATGTAGTTGCATTATAGATTATAAAATATATCATAGTCTTGAAATTAGCTATTTCTTATGGCATAATAAAAATAATCATGACAACGTCTTTACAAATTAATCCATAAGTCTTACCACATGCATTTGGTATATTCGATTGCCGTCCGAGAAGTACTTCTTAAATGGTTAAATATTATGCAATTAGTTGGTTTGGTGGATTATCAATTATCATTTGCTACCAATCTAATAATGAACCAAGTTTAGTTTACTGATTTTATATATAGTCTTTAATACAATGATATTCCAACTAAAATGGATGCACATGAGAACAGTACTGTCAAGACGCATATGTCAATAGACAACGGCGGATACTTGCATGCCTTCATTCTACTGCTTCATATGGATCAACATCATAAGAATTCTGATGTTTAGACAAAAAAACATTAGGATAGATGACCTACAAGTCTTTGATTTTGATCTGCATATTTGTAATACAGCAAAAGTTGCTCTATTCATCATGTTTAACCAATGCAAATTCTTTTTCTTGCTTGATTTATAGTCAAAATTCAAAGAAAAATGATATCTTTGTACTAACTACAGGATATGGCAAAGAAGAGGAAGATTACTCGCAAACAAAAACAAGCCGAGGAACCAAAAGAAGCAAATATTGAATCCAACGAGCAACATGAAGCAAATGTAGAAACTAATGAGCAACATGAAGCAAATTTAGAAACTAATGAGCAACATGAAGTCAATTTAGAAACCAATGAGCAAGGAATTGAAGCATGTACATACAATATGATGCAAGTTGAAGAAAATATTGAAAACGAATTTGAAATTGGAAATGATGCGATGGAAAATGAGACTGATATTCAACACACAGATGAAAGTACGATTCAAAAGAAAAAAGCTAGAGGCCAAACTAGAATGAAAAGACTTCCTTCGGATCGTGTGTCTCGGATTAACGTTGAATTTAATGACAATGTTATACCAATAGGAGAAGGTTCTATAAAACTATCTTCGTACTTAGGACCGCTCGTACGGGAGCATGTTCCATTCACGATTGATGATTGGCGGAATATTGGAGATGATTTAAAACGTGTGTTGTGGAGATCCATTCAGGTATCACTATACTAAGTACTGCTTATTAAAACTGAACAGTTGCATGAATCATTTGATATTCATATACAAGTTATCTCCCATCATAAACCCACAGTCAAGAGATGGAAAATAATAAAATTTGATAGATTTATCTTGTTTGAAATATAATAAATTTTCTTAATCCGTCAATAGAGTTGGAATTTATAACATACAATACAAATTACAGTTGACTAGATCGATGCTTTCCAATTTTTTATACCTTGTAATAATGTGTATGCAATAATTAATGTAAGCTAAAAACAAGTAGAATCCTCACCCTCGTTATATTACAAGTCAGATCTGGACAGTGAATAGTTCATGCATGCCGCTAAAGCTACTAGTAAAAATCACGTAACCTGCTTATTACATATCTCCTAATCTTTGACATTATTCATTCTCTAAATGTGTTTGGATTTGGATGATCTGATGTCGATGAATTCTCGTATTTGCTTACATATTAACTGCTATATGTTATGACCACGCTTGAGTACTCCGTTATTCCTTTCCCTCCAAATACACCATACTGCTGTTGATATGATAAGTTAGCTGTACCAAAAATCTTGTTATTTTTCTTAAACTTTTTTAGTATATGCTCAATTTCATACTGCTGTACCAAAAATCTTTACACATTTTGCATCATACTGCTGTACCATACTGCTATATCCAAATACATCATACTACTGTACCATACTTGTTTAGTATATGCTCAATTTCATACTGCTGTACCAAAAATCTTGTTATTTTCTTAAACTTGTACCATACTGCTGTTGATATGATAAGTTAGCTGTAACAAATTTGTTGTTTGAATGTGTTTAATGATATTAATATTACTAACATTCAATGTATATATAAAATGTACTGATTACCAATCGTTTTGCATTTTGCAGGCTAGATTTAAAATGGATGAGGGGTGGCAGAAAACGCCTATTTTTCAGCAAATGGGATGCATATGGAGGGCTTCAAAAAGCAGGTTCGTTAGGCAAATATTGGAAGCGAAGAACATGGAGGAAAGAATTAAGCTCAAACCTGGTAATGTCGAAAATATGAAGGACTGGAGGGATTTTCTAAGAAAGAAAACAGACTCAAAGTTTAAGGTAAATAAATACCAAATTCAATTGTATTACGTAATAATTATAATTATTCAGTGTATTATGCCTTTTCATCTTAGGCACAAAGTGATCAATTCAAAGCTATTAGAAGTTTTCAAGTGCCATATACAGTAAGTCGCAAAGGAATGGCTCGATTAGCGGAAGATATGGTGAGAAAGAACAACTAGTTTAATTTGTGTAACAAATTATGATTATGTATTTAATACAACCACATTCACTTTATCTATCATTTTTAACATAGAAACAGGAGAGTGGTGGCCACATCTCCATTCCTAGAAGTCAAATTTTGATTAAATCCCGCACTTGAAAGAATGGCGAAGCAGTTAATACATATGTTCTAGAGACTATTGTAAGACACCGCAATATTGATAAAAATTGTATAGTATTGTCTTTCTATCCGTTATTGGCATTCTATCTATTACTTATATGTGAATAACGTTAACTTTTGTAGGAAAAGGTTTAAAAAAATTGAAAGTGAATCAAACTCAACCAACAGTTCTTTGAGAGAAGATGCTCTCTCCCAAGTGTTGGGTCGGGATAAACCTGGATGACTACGAGCAATGGGAAGAGGTGCAAACTATACCAAGTTCTTGCTCTCACAAGCTAAAGATGATAGAATTTCACAATTGGAAGAGGAGGTTCGCATGCTAAAGAAAAATCTGGTATATAACATATCAATCTTTACTTGTTATTCTACTTGTGTGGTAATATTAGAGATATTGTTCGATTTTTTTTTTCATATGGTTTTTTAATCCATCGTCCACACTTGATTTTTTAGGTTACTGCATGTCAAAGAGAAGAATCAATGCCTCGGGTAAACATCGAATATTAGCATATGCATAATTTCACATTTGCATATGTGTGCATATGATACTTTGCTATTAAACATCAAATACATTATCATTGTGATATTATCTAAAAATTAATTTTAATATACTATTTAACTTAAGACGCTTCTAATTAATTGCAGAGCAATGGAAATACATTTGATAAATGTGATTTATTGGATTGGAGCGGAACCGATGAAATAGTTGCTGAAGGAAGAGTCGTTTTAAGTGATCCAAATGCAAAGATAGTTTTGATTGAGTTTCCAAGGAAATTGGATGCTTTTTTATGGAGAGCCGTGTTTCATACGATACATATTGGAGAGGCTGCCGGTATGTTAGTAGCATGGCCTGCCGATAAAGTTATTTTGCATAAGCTAGATCAAATCGACAACACGGTAAATTAAATATCACTTTATTTATAATTTTTATTTCAAAATACAACTATTAATTTCATAAATACATATTTTTTTGGAATAGACTAAAAGTAGCAGAACTGAGCCTTCATGCAAGCTATATGATTGGGTTGGAGGTGAAGAAGTAGTTGCTGAAGGACGCTTGTACTCTAGCGATCCAAAACAGCTTGTGAATGGCGTTCCTATTGGACCATCAGCTATGGTAGTTGCTATTGATAATCCAAACAACCCCAAGGCCTTTTTATGGAAACCAATAAATAATATGATATATGTTGGAGATGCCGTTGGTAATAAAGTTGCTTGGCCAAAATCAAAAGTAGTTGTCGAGAAAGCTAAGGCACCATCATTTGTTTCTAATAGTGGCAACGTAACATCTCATACGGTAATATGTTTAAACATAATTATAGCAAATTGTTATCAAATTTATTAATATATATATATATATATATATATATATATATATTTATTAAAACCATCACTTTTTTTCTTGTTTGATAGAGTGGAAGGCCAGCCCCCAAAAGCAAATGCAGGCTGGTTGATGTTGGTGGAACATCAACAATAGTTGCTGAAGGGGTTGTGGCTTCAACCGATCCAAATGAAATGGTCCATTTTGTTCAACTTGGAAGAGACGCCGTTAAAGTTTGGGTAGTGAATGCTACAGTTCCCGATGCAGTTCTGTGGAGACCATCTTCTGATCTTGTCTGCATTGAAGATGCTGTAGGCTCTACAGTGGCATGGCCAACCTCAAAAGTTGTGATAGAATCAAGTTCTAGTAAGTATAATTTTTTCATACATATATACAAAATTTCAAAATGTATTCATATTTGATTGTATGATTTAATTCTTGACATTATACGGTTTTCTTTTATATAGGTAACCATTGTTAAAATTTGTTGACTGATCAGAAGAAAAGAAAGCTTCACAACTGCACTCTAGGTAAATATACGAATAATACATCATGCATAAAAGTCATTTTATTTTTTTCGTTTGATATGCATAAAAGTCATAAAAGTCAACAGGCCTGGTAAGATGCTTGATACTGTAAGAAGGCATTCCCTTAACATAATGGTGCGATAGATAGGAGACGTTTTAGTGCTTGACTGTTTTTAAAATTGTAATACATCACATTATTTTGTATTTACAAACTAAAAGATAGGATATGTTTTTTCCACTAATAGTCGAAGACGGTTTGACAAAATATGATGCAAGCAACGCATACCAGTTTCAAAATGCTATACCTATTTGCAAAATACATTAGTTTAACCAATTTTAAGCGGATAATGAAAAGTGTGGGATCCATCAATGAACATGTACAGGTCCACTAATGAAACCAAAGATACACTATCAAGAAAGTCAACCGGTTTAATATAAACAAAATGGCACTACCACTTAAATAAGTACAATTACTTTAATTTCAGTATTAAGTCACAAATTGCAGGTATTTTCATACATACTTAATTTTCATATTTATAAATGTTGACATATTTTTGTTTATTAAAAAAATATATGAATTTAATGATAGGGGATGTTTACTTGGGGTTAACTGATTTTGAGAAGAGGATAGGGGGTGTTTGATGGTATTTGAATTGCAATGTGGCAGAGTGCTGTCAGAGGGAGTTGAGGTTGTGGTTGGTTTCGCGTTTGGAGGTTTGGTGATTTTTGGATTTGCGATTACAGAGAAGTATTGATCTGATGCACAAGGAAAGGCAGCAGGTAACAAAGATGGTATGGATGAAATGCACAAAAATGGTTATGTGCACAAGGAGGTTTTTAAGGTATGTTTGAAGGAGGAACAGAAGTGAATGGTTATTCAAGGGTAATGTTGACAGTGGAGTGGATGGTAGTTGAAGTAGATGGCAGTGGTACAGGGAGGAAGTACTATTGTGATTGTGATGATGTTTTGACGTTTGTTGAATGGTTACTATGTGTTGATGCTGCAGTTGGAGGTGAAGTGTTTTGGTAATGGTGGTAATGGTAGGCAGGGTGCTGTTGTATTTGAATGGTGAATGGTGACAGATATGCAGATAGTTGGCAGGGTGGAGAGTGATAGTGAAGATGTTAGTTGAAATGGAGTAGGCAGTGAGTTAGATATGTGAAGAGGAGTTTGTAGTTTTCTAAGGTGATAGAAGGGAGGTGGAGCAAGGTGGTGATGTTTGTATAGGGTGAAGGGGAGGCAGCAGTTTAGGCAGCAAGGAGGTGGTGGTGGAGCAGTGGTACTTGAAGTTGTAGCAGAAGTGATGAGGTGAATGAAGGAGGTGATGTGTGGTTGGGGTAGTTTGATTACTGTTGTAGACAGAGATGCGAAGTGGTTTGTTGAAGAGAAGTTGGTAATAGTGTGTGAAGCTGTAGAGAATGTGCAGTTATGTTGTAGCTGCTGTAGTTGTTGTTGTTGCGTGGTGTTGAAGCAAGGGTGAAGAGGCAGTTAAAGTTTGTGGTAGGCTGCTGAAGTGGCATGTCACGGTGACCAGTGACTGTTGATGTTGCTGAAGGCAATATGTGATAGTGAGGGGTGATGAAGTTGTTCAGGTAGATGTTGGCAATTGTAGAGGAATAGGTAGATGTTGTTGCTGTTGTTTGTCAAGCGGTGATAACCGCAGCTCTATGGGAGGTGGTTGGTGGCAGTTTGCAATGTTGTAGTAGATGTGTAGGGCAGAAGCAACGTTTTGGTTAGTGGCTGCAAGGTAGAGTGTTGCACTGTGCACAGTTTGCATTGATGCTGGTAGTTTGTACTGATGTTGTGGTGTGGGCAGGTAGGAGGTAGTGTGTAAGATGGAAGAGAAACAGGTATGTGATGACTGTGGTGGGTTGTCTGTAGTGATGAAGTATGGGGTGGGTTAAGACAGAATGATGAATTCAGTGAAGTATGGGGTGGGTTGTCTGTAGATAGGGTGTTGTTGTCAGTGAAGTATGAAGTCAGTGAAGGTGGAGTTATGTTGTTGACAGGCTGAGGTGGAAGGTGATACTGGATTTGGCACTGTGGTCAAGAGATTGAATGGAATAGTGTTAGTTTTGTGATTGTATTGGCAAGTAAAATGAATTTCTTTTGGTGTGTGAGGAAGTGGTGAATGTTTGGAAAGTTACTGGGCCTGTAAGTTCCTTATTCTTCACGATTGATTTTGTTAGCATTTAAGACAATGAAGTAAGTTTTTGGAGATATATTACGTATGGGCATTCATCCAAATAGAAAGTCTTTTATGCACCGTTCATCCAAATGTCACCAAAATGTGGTGTGATTACGCTCAATATATTTGATATTTTATTGATCTGAAGCTTGTTTAGACGTGAAATAGGGAGTTATAATCAAAGGAGCTTATTACCGCTGTCAAGTATATTTGAGTTGCTCTGCTGTATGCTTTAAGCTAGTTGTGTATATTGCATGACTTTGGTATATAAGTGGGACGAAGTTGTGTAAATGGGATGTTAATGTATGATAACAGAGATGTTGAGTGTGGATTGAGCAGTTGAGTGTTTGCGTCAATTTAAGCATGATGCGTAACCTTGTTGATGGATCGGTACTATTCTGGAGGAGAGTTGATGATTGGGTTCAGATTATGAAATGCAACTTTAGTGCTTGATAAGGTGAGAAATATTCAGTATAAACTCATCATAACGTGTTTGAATTCACTTTCTTCATCGATTAAATAATGGCTGAGTTTACGATTATGCTATATATTAAACAACTGCGTGACTTGTGTTAAAGCATTAGAGAAGTTGTTGCAGAGGGATGTTGGTGGTAACAGTGGGATTTTGGTTTAGCAACTGTAGAGATGTTTGTAGGTAGATGTTAGCAGCTGTGTAGGAATAGAGGAGGAGTTGGGGTGATGATTGTCTGAATGAGGCAGTGTTTCTTCATTCTTTTCAAAGTCTGATGAATTCACATGAGTACAACTTTGAGTTATTTAGGACAATTGTGTTTGGGTAGTTTTTCGTGATAATATTAGGTGTAGAAGTTGCAGAAGTTCCAACTTCATTAGAAACATTTTCAACTGATCCTTTGAAATATTTCAGTGCCAACCAATACGTGGCTCCGCTCCTGGTTCCATTCATCTGTTATTTTTTCATCATTTGAATGTTGAAGTTAACATCCATATGGTTCCAGTCATCTGTTATCCATGAAGTTAACATTCATTAGAAAGTTATTTGCTGGAATCCCCTAGAATCGTGGATTGTTTATGTAGGAAAGTTTGATTATGATTTTTATTAAATAAATAAAAAATAAGGCAGAATTTCCGATTAGACACATGAGTGTTATACTGTTATCATGTTGTAACTTGTCCTTTATATGTTTTTTAGCTGTGTATGTATGTTCACTTTATATCTTGTTTTAACTCTTAGGGATCGTTTAATCGTGGTTCCAGTCATCTGTTATCCATATGGTTCCGGACATATTAGTTGTTTTGAAAAGTATCAGCACTTTTATACTTTGTCAATAGCTTCAGCACTTTTATACTTTGTCTACTTTGTCATTTAATGCAGGAACTTGGTTAACACTGAAGCAACCTGGAGCAATGTTTAGATCCTTGCAAGAATCTTCTGTAGCAGCCATTTTCGTATCATCGTCTCCATAACTGAGTATTTGTGTCCATTTGTTAGACTGTTTTGAGCTATTATCATGTGACCATATCTTGTAGTATTTGTGTTCATTTGTTAGACTATTTTGAACTATTATCATGCGACCATGTCTTGTAGTATTTGAAATATTAGCAAAATTATTTGAAACTTTTCCACTGGTTTGATTGTGTGTTTCCAAATTAGAATTCACTGCAACGTTATCATTGTTACATATAGTTGTTGTCATCTTCTCGATTTGTTATTTTTGGGATCCACATTTTAATATATATATATATGTGTGTGTGTGTAATGTGTATACATATATTTATCTGTGTGCATATATATATATATATATATATATATATATATATGTAATATAATAAAATGAAAATTGAAACAAATGCTGAAAATTAATATTATATAGGATAGCGTTTGAAAAACGCTATTGATTCATCAAACGCTATCAAAACTCTATATGAGATGTAAGATTTGTAACCAAAAACGCTATAATAGAATCAAAACGCTATAGTAGAAAACAAAAACGCTATGCAAACATGACAAGAAATGCTATCGTAAAAGATTGTAACGCTATAACAAGGTTTGATGAAACGCTATAAAAGGTGATCAAAAACGCTATTGATTCATCAAACTCTATCGCAACTCTATACGAGATGTAAGATTTTTCCACCAAAAACGCTATAATAGAACCAAAAACGTTATAGTAGAAAACAAAAACGCTATGCAAACATGACAAGAAACGCTATCGGAAAACATTGTAACGCTATAACATGGTTTGACGAAACGCTATAAAATGTGATCAAAAACGCTATAGAAGTTAAATGAAGGATTATAATTCCCTATAGCGTTTAAGTTTAATAACAGCGAAAAAACGCTATTGTAGGTTGCAAACGCTATGAACTTTTGTAAACGCTATTAGATATTATAGCGTTTCCCTTCCTGCTATGTAATGCTGCCGGCCTACCATAGCTTGTCGTTCCACGGCGTTCTCTGAAACGCTATGGTAGCCTGTTATAGCGTTTTTCAAACGCTATGAAAAGCATAAACTGTTGTAGTGTTTCCCTGATTCCCACAAAACGTAGTGTGTATGCTAAGTAAATGGTAGGAAGATGGTAAGGGAAAGTGGTGACTTTGGAACTGACTACGGGGTTGATAGACTATAGTGAGTGACCTGAGCTCGGGTGCATTGGTAATTTGCTAGCTTCTTCTGATTCTAATGCCACTAGCTTGGTGCTGGTGGTGCAAAGTAGTGCTCGGGGCGGTACTGGAAGGAATTATTTGCAACATGCTACTGATTAAAGAAGTAGAGTGACTTGATAGCAGCAACATGGTCAGTAAGATAATGTTACTTCTTTTAGCATAGGTTAGAACTAATGACCCGAATGAATTGTGTTTGTCAATATTGGCTGCAATTTTTCATTGACATCTTATGAACTTTTATGTACAGTATTAGATCATTTAGCAAACACAAAAATATCAAAAAAATTGTAGAGAAAGGTTATATTAAGAGATGAAAAGTACAATTAAGATGACATAACTAAGTTTACCATAATCCTGAATCTTTGAATAGACTATTGATGTTTTCAAGCTACTTCTTCTTCCTTTCTATTTTTAGTATACACATTCCCTCAAACACTTCTATGGGGTTCTGCAAATAACGGCAAAGAACCAACCATATCTTTCAGCTTGGGTAGGGATGGACAACACGAGTCAATGTTGTTCGCTTACTAATTTAACGATAGTAAATAGTTTATGACTCCATAAATATACAAAATATAATGCTATGAATTTGTTCAACATTATGTCGGTTTCAGGATTTGAATAGGATGTTTTTCAAAAATGATTTTTTCCTTAACCTGGCACATCCATTTGTTTATCTCCCACTAACAACATACAGTTGACTGCGATGGCAAGTGATTCTTTTTGCTATGTAAATAAGACCACTAATACTATTTCTATTAATCTCTAACATTAATTTTTTAGTATACTTTTATCCAGACTGAACAAAAAATTTATGTTGACCTAATGAATCTTTTAATATTATCAGCATAATTTTCCTCCATGCAATGATTTTTTTAGCAGTTTCTAAACCACCATAAATTCATTAACTATCAATGAAATATGCATAACTTGGTTGGAATAGCTATTGTACAACTACTTAACTCAAATACCCGACTGAATTATAGTACAAAATCCTAAAACAACACCCATTATGATATTGTTGTTAAGTATATTAAATAGTTAATCATTTTTATTTTCATTCGCTCTAGAAGTTATTATGAATTTGTAAGATATAAGATAATAGATCATATTTTAAATGCTTTCTAATTAATTTTACATTTAGTTAAATGATTATAAATAAATCTTGTTTTTTGTTAAAGTAAAAGTTAAATATATCTTCGAAGCTCTTTTTTAAATCGAACCACATGAAAGATATATGATAACAGATCATATATACATATATATGTTTATACCTCATAGGATGGTATAGTTGGTCTGATGTAATGTTTGGTAAAAAGAAATCAGCTGATTTAACAACATTAATAGTGATGGACGTAATACTCTATGAATTATCTTGAGTATGTGTTGTGAGTTTGGAACATAATTTCTCGAAGTCTAATAGTAAAGCTGGATCTCAAGAATGTTTTAGAAAAAACTGTTTGCACTTTGACCTCAAGTTAATTTAAAGACATGAACTATAAACGACATAATCAAACCTTTAATACCTATTATGTACACATAAAAAGCATCGTTGGAATAATATTGTTTCTCAAAGGAAGATAAATGACGCAGCGGATTATAACGATGACAACGAAATGAAGATTTTGTGTCAATCAAATCGAAAGATGATTCGATGAAACAAGATAAATCGATGGATTGAAGATACCCAAATGCCCAAATCCGTTGATCTCGCGAGATACCGAATTCTAGCTATCTCCAACACGTTGATCGCGCACGATACCGTGTTAAAAGATCTACGACTCTTCTACGTTGATCTTGCGCACGAGATTCCGTGAATTGGCTTCAAATCCGTTGATTCGAGCGCACTCGAATAACCGAAAGTGGAGAAAGGAGCTCACACTCAACTTCCAATTTCAAGAGGCACAAAGCACTCAAACAAAGTTTTATTCAAAATCAACCAAGTTTACAAATGACACCATACCCCTATTTATAGCAATTTACAACTCACACAGCCACAACTTCAACGACCTAACAACAGCACAATAACCTACGACCTAACTGGTCGCGACTTACAACACAACACGAGTTAACAATTAGGCGACCTAACAGCAACGACCTAAGGAAATTACAACACAATCAGTAATACTATTTACAATACACGACCCAAGTCAAACGACATAACAAAACAATAACAGCTTGAGCGACCCAATGATCTTGCTCAATTGCGACCTAGCTGTAGCGACCTAAGCTTCAGGTAAGCTTCAAGAAGGACCCTGCGACATAAGAACCTTGCGAGTTAACCACTTGAACGTCTTAAGTATAAGTGGCATAAGAAATAAGGTCAGCGACTTAATCTTTACGTGACTTAAGAACTTGGCTTCTGGAACGACTCAAGAAATGGAGCGACCTAAGGCTTCAGTTGTTCGCGACCTAATTTTAAGCGACTTAAGGATAGTTGCGTTGGATCACTTAACTCGCTAGTCCAGTCACAATGATACGTTAGGTCGCTATGCGACTTATCATAGGTCGCTGGATCATTTTCCACTACATAACTCACATACTTCGTTAGGTCACTCGAACGACTCAAAGCCTGGTGCACTGCTTCCTGCGACTTAACAAGATAACGACATAAGGAACTATGATTATCATGGTGCGCTGCATCATCCTCCCCGGGTTGAAGAGAATTCGACCCCGAATTCACAATTTCCTCTTCTTCAAGACGCTTATCCTCATGATACGGAATCAAGTGTCTGACGTTGAAAACGTCTGTTGTATGGATATGAACTGGTAACCTTAACTGATAAGCATTATCATTGATCTTCTTCAAGACTTCCAAAGGACCAATCTTTCTAGCAGCTAGCTTATTGTAAGTTCCAATATGAAATCGATCTTTCGTCAACACTGCGTAAACCAAATCATCTTCTTTGAATTCTACATGTCGTCGTCTAATATCTGCGGATTGCTTATATTTCTCGTACGCCTTAAGCAATCGTTTCTGCACAACCTTGTGGCATTCTTGCAATTCATTCACAAAATCACAAGATCACATAACAACTCCCTTCTGCAGTGGCACCGTTGACAAATCCAACGGTCCCTTCGGCATTGCTGAATATACTACTTGAAATGGACTGAATCCAGTACTTCGATTAACATTATGATTATAAGTGAATTCTGCTTGACATAATTTCATATCCCAGTTCTTCAAATTACCTTTCACAAGACATCTCAACAAGTTTCCCAAAGATCTGTTCACCACTTCCGTTTGCCCATCTGTTTGTGGATGATAGGCGCTACTAAAATTCAGTTTAGTCCCAACCATCTTCCACAGACTCAACCAAAAATGACATAGAAATCAAGTATCTCGGTCAGAAACAATGGACTCAGGTAGCCCATGTAGTCGATAAACTTCCTTAAAGAACAATTGAGCAACACGGATTGCATCAGCAGTCTTTTTATAAGCTATGAAATGTGCCATTTTCAAAAACCTGTCCACCACCACATATATAGAATCATTCCTTCGCCGAGTTCTTGGCAAACCTAACACAAAGTCCCTGCTAATATCAACCCATGGTCTAGTAGGCACGGGTAATGGCATATACAATCCAACGTTCGTAGCTGTCCCTTTGGAAACTTGACATATGTGACATCTCTCCACAAATCTTTCAACTTCTGTTCTTATGGAAGGCCAAAAATATGATTGAGAAATTAATTGCAAAGTACGATCTCTTCCCACATGACCTTCTTCATGCAATTCTTTCAAATCTTCATTCGTAAACTGCATTCGGGTATACACAGTCGATTACCCTTGAATAGAAAACCATCTACCGTCACATACTCATCCGTCTTCCCTTTATTGACTTCATCTACCATCTTCGCAAAATAAGGATCTTCGGCGAACAATTCTGGAAGTACTTCAAACCCGGTCACTTCAACCTTCATTGTGGTCAACAAATGATTCCTTCTACTCAATGCATCTACCACACGGTTTGTAACTCCCGATTTGTGTTTCACAACAAATGTAAACTGTTGTACGTATGCAATCCATGAGGCATGCCTAGCTGCAATCTTGTCCTGCCCTTGCAAATACTTCAGCGCTTCATGATCAGTATATAAAACAAATTCTTTATGGAACAAATAGTGTCTCCAATGCTTCACAGCTTGCACAACAGCGTAAAATTCTACATCATAAGTATTATATCTCATCTTTGCTCCCGAAAGCTTCTCACTAAAATAAGCAATAGGACGGCCCCTCTGACTTAACACCCCTCCAATTCCAACATTAGATGCATCAGTATGTAGCTCAAACAACAACTGAAAGTCTGGTAATACTAGAATGGGCGCTGATGTCAAAGTTCCTCGATCCGCTCAAAAGCAAATCCTGCTTCCTCTGACCATGAAAATTGCTTCCCCTTCATACAATCAGTAACTGGTGCCATCACGCTACTGAAATGTGGAATAAATCTTCGGTAGAATGATGCTAAACCACGAAAACTTCTTACTTCGGGTATAGTCCTGGGTTGTGGCCAATTTTTGATTGCTTCAACTTTACTTTGATCCACCTGAATACCTTCCTTGGACAATACATATCCCAAAAATAAAATACTATGCGTCATGAACACGCATTTCTTCATTGCAGCATAAAATTGTTCCTGTCGCAGTATCATCAACAGTTCACTTAGATGATGCAAGTGTTCTTCTGGGCTTCCACTGTATATCAGTATATCATCAAAATACACCACCACGAACTTCCCAATAAATGGTCTAAAGATCTGATTCATCACCCGCATAAACATACTAGGTGCATTCGAAAGACCAAACGGCATAACCAGCCATTCATACAACCCCTCCGTGTATTGAATGTTGTTTTCCATTCATCCCCTGGTCGAATTAGAATTTGACGGTACCCACTCTTCAGATCAACCTTTGAAAATATAGCAGTTCCGTTCAACTGGTCTAACAAATCATCGAATCTTGCCATCGGAAATCTGTACCTCACTGTAATCTTGTTTAGTGCTCGATTGTCTGTACACATTCTCCACGTTCCATCCTTCTTCGGTACTAACAAAGCTGGTACTGCACAAGGACTTAAACTTTCTTGTACGCGCCCTTGTTCAAGTAACTCTTCCACCTGCCTTCTCAACTCCTCGTGTTCCTTTGGACTCATCCTGTAATGTGGTATATGTGGTAACACTGCTCCTGGAACAAGATCTATTTGGTGTTGTATGTCCCTCAACGGTGGTAACTCCGTTGGCGGCTCTTCAGGAAATACATCTTCAAATTCTTCCAGCACTGGCTTTACTTCTTTAGGAATTTCAACCACTTCATTACTCTCATGCCGAATCAACAAAAATACTTCAGGTTCATCTTCGACTTCTTTAACAAACTCCTTCAAAGATAACAAAGTCTTCAGTTCCTCAATCTCCTCCAACTTGTTTTCATCTTGCTGTCGCTTTTTAGGAACTAAAGTGATTTTAGTGCCCTCGAACATGAAACTATAGCTGTTGGTACGACCATCATGTTGCACAGCTCTATCATATTGCCATGTTCTCCCCAACAACAAATGACATACATCCATGTCCACCATATCACACCAAACTCATTTTTATATTTCTTCCCAATCGAAAAGTTACACAAGCTCTTCTACTAACTTTCACTTCCCCACCTTTCCTCAACCAAGCTAATTTGTAGGGTTTAGGATGCTTCTCTGTCTTTAACGACAATTTCTTCACAGCTTCTGTAGAAATGATATTGTCACAACTTCCCGCATCAATAACAAACTTGCAAACCCTTCCCAAAATAGTGCACGTTGATTGCAAAATATTACTCCTCAACCAACTTGAATCGTCCTCTTGCTTTGGTGTCAAACACGACCTCCTTATCATCAAATTACGCCCCTCGCCTCCCGACAATAATTCTTCTTCCTCCTCAACTTGTGGTGAATTGGAACATTCTATTTCTGCATCCTCATCCTCAACCTCAGCAACCAACACTCGTTTCTTAGGTTTCAGACATTCATTGCTCTTGTGACCAAACTCCTGACAGTTATAACACTTAAAATTATTGTTGACCCTGGTCTTAGCAACTTCATTGACAACTGGTTTACTAACATTCTTGGAAACATTCGTATTGCTACTAGCCCCTTTCACTTGATTGTTGGAATTTGTAATCACACCACCTCCTCTTCTACCTTACTTTTCCCAAGCTAGAGCCTTCTGGTGTGCTTCAGTGACAGATCTCGGATCAAACATATTCACCATATCTTGAATCTGCGTTCGCAATCCTCCAACATATCTAGCTGTCAGCTGTTCTTCAGTTTCCATAATATCTTTCCTCGCAATTAATGAATAGAATTCATCTGCATAATCATTCACTATCCTCGTCCATTGTCTCAAATTCTGCAATCGTTGATACATAAGAGATTGATAATTGTGTGGCAAGAAAGTTGCTTTCATCATCTTTCTCATCTTCTTCCAAGTGACAACTTTAGACTTTTCCATTCTCTCCCGTGTAAGTTTAGTTTGTTGCCACCATGCCATAGCTCTTCCCCTCAATCTTGTAGCAACTAATTTGACTCGGCGATTCTCCGGCACATCCTTGAATTCCAAAATTTCTTGAACAGTTGACAACCAATCAAGAAATTCTTCAGCTTGCATACCACCCTTGAATTCTGGAATTTCCATATTCATACCGACTCCCATCGACGACCATCCTCAAAATCCCTATTTCGATCTCGCACTTGGCCATGATCTCGATAATGAATACTACCTCTATCACCATCCTCATCAAAATCAAATGTACTTCGATATCTATCTCGACCAACAACATCTCTGTGATCACGCATATCTCTTCGACTGTGTCTCTCAGCATCACGATATGGCTCTTCTCCAAACTCACGTGGAGTTCTCCTCTCTTCATTCCTGTACTCATGGTGTTCTCGTCTCATTGGAACTGATGATTCTCTTCTTTCTCGATAAGATTGTGGCGACACCCTCCTCGCTTCCGTAACCGATGGCGAAACCCTATTTCCTCCATGGTTCGAGACAGGCGACCTTCTCCTTTGACCTTGATTCATATCGATCATCAATTTCTCCAACCTACCAATTCCCTCATCCAACTTCTCATTGAATTTATTGCTAATTCGTTGTTCCATTTGTTCAGCATCTTCTCTTTTATACAAATCTTCAACATTCTGATGATGATTAGCTCTTCTCGGAGGCATGATCACTCTTCACTAGGTTCGGCCTTGATCAAAATCTTGTATGGTTTGACTTTCGACCTAACTATGCTCGGCTCCACTAGCTCGGATCAACTTCAACTAGCTCGGCCTTGACCTGATCTCACTCGGCTTGAAGCTGAACAACACTTCACTTAGCTCGGCTTTGTTTGATTTAGCTCGGCCTTGTCTCTTCAAACTCTTTTCCTTGGCTCCAAGGACTCGGCTTAGCTATGATTGGCTAAGTCAAGCTTTGATACCTAACTGACGCAGCGGATTATAACGATGACAATGAAATGAAGATTTCGTGTCAATCAAATCGAAAGACGATTCGATGAAACAAGATAAATCGATGGATTGAAGATACTCAAATGCCCAAATTCGTTGATCTCGCAAGATACCGGATTCTATCTATCTCCAACACGTTGATCGCGCACGATACCGTGTTAAAAGATCTACGTCTCTTCTACGTTGATCTCGCGCACGAGATTCCGTGAATCGGCTTCAAATCCGTTGATTCGAGCGCACTCGAATAATCGAAAATGGAGAAAAGGAGCTCACACTCAACTTCCAATTTCAAGAGGCACAAAGCACTCAAACTAAGTTTTATTCAAAATCAACCAAGTTTACAAATGACACCATACCCCTATTTATAGCAATTTACAACTCACACAGCCACAGCTTCAACGACCTAGCAACAGCACACCGACCTACGACCTAACTGGTCGCGACTTACAACACAACACAAGTTAACAATTAGGCGACCTAACAACAACGACCTAAGGAAATTACAACACAATCAGTAATACTATTTACAATACACGACCTAAGACAAACGACATAACAAAACAATAACAGCTTGAGCGACCCAATGATCTTGCTCGATTGCGACCTAGCTGTAGCAACCTAAGCTTCAGGTAAGCTTCAAGAAGGACCCCGCGACATAAGAACCTTGCGAGTTAACCACTTGAACGTCTTAAGTATAAGCTGCATAAGAAATAAGGTCAGCGACTTAAGCTTTACGTGACTTAAGAACTTGGCTTCTGGAACGACTCAAGAAACGGAGCGACCTAAGGCTTTAGTTATTCGCGACCTAATTTTGAGCGACCTAAGGATAGTTGCGTTGGATCACTTAACTCGCTAGGCCGGTCGTAATGATACGTTAGGTCGCTACGCGACTTATCATAGGTCGCCGGATCATTTTCCACTACATAACTCACATACTTCGTTAGGTCGCTCGAACGACTCAAAGCCTGGTGCACTGTTTCCTGCGACTTAACAAGATAACGACTTAAGGAACTGTGATTATCATGGTGTGCTGCATCAAAAAAAAAATATCATTTGAAAATTCCCATAGTGGTTAAAGCACACATAGGTGAGCATTTGTACTTGTATACAAAAAGGTATTTAAATCATATTTATAATTTACCAAATGAAGTTGTACACATAATCCATGTTTTACATTTTTTACATTCATGTGCAGTGTACATACATATAAAACTGCCTTTTCATACACCATTTGAAATGGCCTAAATAGAAACGAACAGTTACGACGACTGCCAACGGCCTCATCGGGGCATTTTCGATGGCTTTTGACTGCTGACTATTTATGTAATTTAATTTATCATATTATTATAACTTGTTAATTATAGAAATTTAAAATTTCTTTAAAATACTAATTTAATTCCTATAAATAAAAAAAGATATTTTATTCAATTATTCAATTTTATACAGGTCTGTGATTATTAAATTAGTATTTTTGATAATGTTTTATTGTGTAATTCGATATGTAACTTTATTGAAAATCTAAGTTAAACAATCAATCTATGAAACTTTCAGTCCATCTATTTTACAACTTCGGTGAAATTTATGATGCGTAATAAGTTTATGAATTTAAATATATTTTTAAATATATGTAACTAATTATAATTTTTAGATGTATTTAACATTGTAAATTCATATAAATAAAATATTCGAAAGAAAAAATCTTTTTTAATTTTATGCTGATCCAAAGTGTTTGGGACCTACATCCAAAATATGATAAGAAAGTAAATAAATATAAGGTGCCGATCATGATTCGCAAATTTGTAGTCGTTCGTTTCCATTCGGACTAAAACCTCTCGTTCAAAGGTCAAACGATCTTCAAATGAGACGAAATTGTGCCATAAATGCTTTATAATGTATTTATTCAATACATATGGCTGGAATAAAAAAAGCGAAAGAAAAAAAATTAGACTCAAAATATATTATTTTCCAAGGAGTTGTTAACGGTTAGTATATATTGTTAGTACCACTTCTATGAATATAACTTGTATGAAGTCTATTTTTTTTCCATTATGTTCTTTTTAATCCAACCGTACGGTATGAAAAAATACATAATATATCATATATGGTTTGAATTCATCTCGTTTGAAAATTGTTTGACATTCGAACGAAAGATTAAGGCCTGAATGTTGATGAACGAATATAAATTTGAAAATTAAGATTGATACCTTATAGCCTTTTATTTTCCTTTCATATTTTGACCATATGCCAAAAGTATGTAGGTATGAATGTCGGACATTATGAAGACATAACTGGTGGAAAAAACATTTAGAATAATCCAACACTCGTTGTAGGTGAATAAAGAATAAATATTTGACCTTTCATAGTTGGCGCACAAGTAATAACCACTAAAAAATCCTTAAACTTATATTTCATCATAACAAAAGATTTAAATGATATAACACAATATTTCACCATACTAACCAATGCTATTTAAAATCAAGCAACACACAACAACACAAAGGTATTTGTACAATAAGACATCAAAACTACTAACCTCCGAAAAATTAAGTCCATTTTGGAAAGTTTAACTCTCACTAAATATCAAAAGGCCAGAGGTCCAATGGAAGCCCCACTTTATCCAAACCCTTCTCTGGAGGGTTCAGTTGGAAATTGGTAGTTCCCCGACATGTTTCCAGCTAAATTCAACCACCCACCACCTTGTCCTCCTCCCTCTCCACCTCCCGTTACACTTGGAACCACCGATGCTAAATTACCATTATGCCTTCCTCCCCACCTCCTCCACCACCACCCACCACTTCTAACTACTCCGACAATGGTTTTATTTCAAAAATTTTGAAGTTTTGATCAAGTTCCAACTCTGGATTTTGTAACTTTTGAAAATTTTGTGGACATCTATCAATTTGACCATATTTTCTTTGTAGACTTTTGAACAAAGATTTAGCTAGATATTTTTTCTTACAATGGAAAACCTAAAATTATTTCAGATTATTTTAGAAACTAGAGATTTTTTTTTTCTATCTCTATTCCCTTTTTAATAAAGAATGCTAATAGTTTACTATATTACAGTGTAAATTCGTGAAGCAACATGTAAAATACATATTTAGGCTTAATGCTTACATATGTTGAGTCATGCATCTTACTATGACTATCGAGATAAGATTACAATGAATTAGCTTTAACAACATAATGATAAAAATGCATTTTAGTAAAATATAAAGACTTGGTACAAAATATTTTGGATAGAAAACATGAGGTAGTTTTATCTTTTTTAGCAAAGCTAGCTGGCGTTTAAAGTGTGCCGTCCACATTTATTACTCCAAACTTTGAAGAGAACAGGTGCCCGGAACAGCTAATACAAAAACAAGGATACAAGAGCTAGACAGACAAATCTAGACCACTAAGCAAGGAAGGACAACTGGTAACCAATGTCGTTGCTGATAATAGCGTCAGCAGTAGGTCCATGAATATGAAGAAAACCAGAGAAAAGGGACACAAGATTAGGAACATACAACCGTGAGAGGGAGGACAAAAGATACTGCCGATCCCAAGATGCATCCAATAATAATTGCCAATTGCGCAGACTAAAATTACCTCCCTTTGTCAAAGACAAACCATCACCATCCACACGGTAAAACAAACGCCCAGATTCTACATCCTCTCCTACCCACATATGATAACTATTCACTCTCGGGTCATATATCATTTCCGAATCATTATGGATCCAAGCGTGCTCTTCTGGGCACCATGGAATTAACTCATCGACATGGGAGGGACTTCCAAAACTACCGTAGCATCAGAATCAACAAGAGGAGATGGAGTTGGCGGAGAATGAATATTTACCTTTGGAACCCACTTCAAAACTGGAATAGGGAGTGGAACCTTAGCAGGAAGAGGCAGGGAGGCCGGCCCAGTTTTACACGCATCTGAAATATGACCAAAAGACTGATAGGATAAGCAAATATCAGGTTTGCACTTGTATTGCACGTCCACTTCCACATCATGACCTTCGGCAATTCTAACTTTGAGCTTCGATGGCGAAGGCTTAGATGGAGTAATCTCAATTAATTCCCTTGCATAGTGTAAAGTTTTCCGAGCTTCAGTATTGGAATCAAAGCATTTGAGTTCACCAATGAGACTGGCAAGCCAGTTTAAGCCTAACAAAAGCTGAAGGGAAGATGGAATATGAGTAAAGGTAGCCCAAACAGGAATAGAAAGAACCTGCTCCCTAGCTTTGTCCACACCAAGACTCCATGGAGTAATAATAAATGGTTTCCACTCTATGATAAGTTGACTGGTCTCAAGAGCCCTTAGCTTGTCATTCTTATTAGCGAATTTGAAGTAAAACATAGTATTGAAAAATTGAACATGAAGGATACCTTTCAAATTCCATACACGCTTGCATTGGTTACGAATTTCCATGTAAGGAGCGGAAGAATCCAAGAAGAAACCAACCAAGTATTCAGATCAATAATTCACTCCTTCTTGAACGACCTCATCCGCGGTATATTGATACCGTCAATCACTACCGTACCAGATGATCTTGTAGAGAAAGAACCAACGTTCCTCGGTAAGGCTTTGAAAAGAGAGGACCATGTGGACTGAGATGCCACTTAAAATTTGAAGCAGGTAATTCTTGAGAGATATGGGGCTGGATGAACCCTGAGCTTCTTGCGTGCATATCATGCACATGAATATGGGAGGAATCGACATTACCTTGAAACGGGAGTGCAGGGATGTTGTTATTCGAATGGGCATTTTCACGAACAGCTTAAGTGCGCACTATATTAGAAGAAACAACAACCTTCAATACACTATCAAGACCAACATCTACCATCGAATCATCACCATATTCCAAACCAACATCAGTTTGAGTTCAACAATTACCAGTAGCAGCAGCGTTAAGAAAACTGGGTAAAGAGTGCACGCCTAAGTCAACACGGTCCACACCAGCAACTCGAGTACCACGTGAGGTGGTTTTATCACATAGGAAAATGATAATTATCAACTGTTAGGTTTAGGAAAATATAACAGCATAAACTTTTTTATGTGTTTTGTATATATCAATATTTTTAAAAGCCGAGAACCAAAGAGGCCATGACATATCGGTTTCATGTATAATTTAATATCTACTTTTCATATATGATTTATATTTCATATGACCTAGGTTAAATAGACTACCACGTAAGAAAATTTTGAATCGTATATTTTAATATTTTTAGTTATCCAAAAGCGACTTAATTTGATTATTAAGTCTTTTGATTGTGAAGTGGTAAGCAATATTGAAGCCTAATTCTTTATTAGGCCTTAATCCAACAATAGGCTAATATAGTAACCTAAAAGCATCTCAAACAGCTCTCTTATACATCGGCCAATATAAAGTATTGCCCTGCTCCACCGAACGTAAAGAAAACCTAATTGGTTGCCGCCTCTTTCTCTCTTCCTTCGTCAAATCTTTTGCTGGACTATCTACCTTCTCAGGTAATTATGCAAAATCAGTTTTTCTCTTTTTTTTAACGCCGTTGCCCGAAACCCAATTTTTGCAGAAGTTCTGATCCGATTAACGTTGAAAGCAGACAAAATGGCTACGATTTTGGTATGCGAGCGGAATTTTGAACTATACCATCATCAATCATCATGCACATAAGAAACCTTGTGCTTTCACTATGTCTATGCCTATCAGTGAATACAGCCGCTGACTATATAATGAAGTACATAAAATTTTGAACTGGAAAATGATATATTCAAGCATTATTACCAACTCAATTGTCACCTTGTGTAGCCTGAAGCCAGCCCCATTTATTTACTATTTTTTTTTTAAAAAAGAAAGAACGAAACAAAAAGAAAAAGGAAAAATAATTTTGATAATGACATATAGTGCTGGCATTTCATAGCAATTAGCATTGCATAACAGGTAACTTCTGTTGCCAGTGTAAATGCCCAAAAATCACGATCACATTAATTTATTTGATTTATGGTACTAGAAATATTCATATATCAGCAGCATTATTTTCTTTGGTTTAAAATGATTGATGACTATGACAATATCATCTTAAATAGGAATCAAGCTAAGTACTCCTAGTATAATATGTTAATGTATATAAAGTAAGAAGATGTTGAAAGAATTACACAATCTATCAATCACCATTATGTAAATATATGCAGTTACTTTAGCCTTGTAGGGGTTAATAATTTTGCATGGGCTAGAACAAATAAAGGTCATATTACCATTGAAAATGATGTAAAGTTCAAAGTGACAGATACTGTAACATCATCGTAGTACTGAAAACATCATTTCCGTCTGAATTTTTTTTTTTTTTTTAAATGCAAAGTGCATGTTGAACTAGTATATTTAAATGGCTATGCTACACAGTTTATCATGATATGCAAAAAGTAATTGATATATAGTAAATAGGGAAATATATTGAGGAATACAATTAAATTAAATAATGTATTTGCACTTTGATGATACAAGTATAACAGATACAGCACGAATTACTTGTAATTATGGTCAATTAAGAGAATGCGGTTGTCTTTTGTTTTAAAAACTAGCTAGAGAGGGTTTCATATCATCTGTTTGCTTTTCAAAATAGTTTGTCTGGGCATTGAACGTTGATCCATGGGAGCTGAAAAAGTTCTCCAAAACCATACTTGTTTGGCTGGATAACAGTGCAGCATCATATTCATTTTATACTTCTATATGCTAAGTTTGTGTAACCGTGTACATTTGTGGAGTTACTATGGATTCCAAGAACAAAATCTCATATCATATATACAAATAATTTCTAGTGAATTAGGCGCATGTGTAATTTTTTTAGACACTTATATGCTTAAAAGAGTACCCTTTATATGTACATGTTGACATTTAAGTTACAAGTTAATTTAGTTGTTCAAGCTCTTCATGCATCTGTCTGTTAATTCCTAAAATGAATTCAAATATACTTTTATATCTTTTTGGGTAGGTTAACTTTGCTATTTCAATCTCTCAAATGAACAAGCAAGCCGGTGGAGAAGATCGAATCAGTGCTCTTCCTGATGATATAATCTGCAATATCCTTTCCAATCTCTATGTGGAAGAATCAGCAAGGACATCCATTTTGTCTAAACGATGGCGCAATATGTGGCTCCGTTCTCCAATCGCCATTTCTGATGAATCCATCGTCAAGCAATCTTGCATGTATTGTCTTTCTGAAGAGGGATCCCCTTGCATGGTTTATCTTAGTGAGGAGGAGTCTGAATCCTCTCCCTGGATCGTAAATGTTATGTGCCACATTATTTCCACCCACCCTGGACCCATCCATACCTGCCATTTCATTCTTTGCGATTGGTATAAATACCATAAAACCGTAGTAAATCTCCTAAAAGCCCTGACCCTAAAAGGCATCCGGGATCTCCTAATCGACATCGGACGCTTCGACCTTCCTTGCTTTGTTTTAAAATGCAATTCCCTTGTTAATATCCACTTGCGGTATGGTTCAATGCCTGCTCAATTACCAGCCCACAAGGATATCTTTCCTAATTTAAGGAAGTTGTCTTTAATCATGTACGATATTAATTATGAATTTTTGGTTAACTTTCTTTCTTCAAGACCGATCATCGAGCTGGAAATTCACCCTTATTATTATGGTGTAAAAAATATTGTCATTGAATCTGAGAGCTTGCAGAAATTATATTTTGGCTGCTGCGATAATCGTTATATTACTATTAAAGATGCTCCAAATCTCGAGACATTCAAGGGTGATAACTTAGAGAGTTATTCCAGAGTGACGATTTTAAATGCACCCAAGCTCAAGGTTCTGAGTGGTATTGACATGGAGATGTCGATGCTCCAATTAGGGAATTATCAGTTTGACATTGATTATATTCACAAGTACATTAAGATAAGTGGTGAAATCACAGACATGCCTTCCTTACGATCCTTGGACATTGCAGTTTATTTTAATCGTGCTTATGAGCTAAAATCAGTTCCACACTTTCTAATGTGTTTCCCCTGCTTAGAAACTTTAGAAGTCTGTATAAAAGATAACACTTCCTTTAGTGATTACAGATATTATGAGGTTAGCGATACAGATGGTGATATTCTTATTGATGATGATTATGGTGGTCATGTTCACCTGATGCCTGACATTAACTGTGTCAACCATCATTTAAAAAATGTAAGGGTAAGTAATTATCTTGGAAGACGGGCCCATTTGGATTTTGTCAAACTCATTGCAGCCAATGCTAAAGTTCTTGAAACAGTGACTATAGTTTATGGCGATGGTTTTGATGAAAGAAGGATGAAATCTCAAAAGCATTTCCTAATGCAGAACAGAGCTTCTAAGATGTTACAGGTTGAATTTCTCAAGAGTAAGTAGAAATTGCATGGTTTTGCTGTTTGTGATGTGAAAGTAGAAAAATGAACAGATGCATATTTACTATTTTTATCAGAATGAACAAGCTATCCTTGTTAGTGCTGTTATTATGCGTGTGCATGTTTTCTTTGTAAGCAACATACAAAATACATATTTTGCATTTTCTATATTTTCTTCATTGTCTGTTATGTACTTGATCAAATGTATACTGAATACATCTTGCAGTTCTCCAAAGATAAATGATTCTTTGCATTGATTGGTGGCTATGGTCACTGTTAGCCCTTTTTGTCTAACCATGGATTCAGACCCTGAACTATATATGTGTGTTCTTGAATTTTCACTCAAGTTGTTTGACTTGTAAACGTTGCATGAAAAAGATGCATGTTCATATTAGTTATATGATGTTCCATGTTAATTCAACGTTAAAGTAATATATCTATGTTATAAAGTAAAGTATGATGTTAAAATAATAAAATAAAAAATCTGGGTTACGGGTAGTCATGGGCAGTCTTCTCGCTCTTGAACGTTTGTGGCTTACTTACACTTTGTCTTCATTTATGGTTGTTGTGTTGTTAATAATATGAGTCAACATTCTTTTTATATTACTAGTATGGACTCGTGCTTTGCACACGGTCTGTTTGTATTATTGTAAACGAAAAGAAATGGCATTTTTGAAATTTTAAAAAAACACCAAGTAAATTAGTTCAACGAATTTTCTTTATTAGTTAGAGATGTGAAGATAGTTATTAAATCAATAAAGCTGGAAGGTCCGAGAGATTTTAAAATATTGTCTCATCTCTTCTTTCGGACTATCAACCGATTACAAAAGGCAGTAAGAAGGGTGCATTCATTCCACGACAAATATTAATCAGATCTAAAGAAATATGGAGCAAAACTATTGTTGCATTTGTTTTCGGACCATGTCCTGTTTACCAGTAATTTCAGAACTATATTGATAGAGTCTGTAAACATTATTCAACCTACAACTTAAATTCTAAGACTAACGGTCTTTATATAATATATTTTAATCCTACTGTAGACAACAACAAAATTCTCAAAATTGGTCCATTTACATTTGATGCAAGAGCAGTATTGTCAAGGTGCTCGCATATAAGTTGTAAGGCCTTAGACTTACAACCCTAGACATCAGCTTGGGACTGTTTTGCTTGTTGAGGCATTGTTCATGCTTGAGGCACCGTATCCTACAAAATATAACTTTCATGGCAACGGACAGTGGCTTATAATGGTGTGTTGAGGCAAATTGCCATAGCTGAGGCTTTTTAGGGAATAAAAATGTTCGAATGCTATCTCATATTGGAAAGCAATAAAAATTTAGGTCCCCTCTCTATTATGTCGAAAGCAGTATTTTCATGACTAGATCCAAACGCGGTCTGATTTGGAATAACCTGGACTGTTGGTCGTTTTGGTTCAGAACTCAATCAATTTTAAGCCGCGTACGAACTATAAGTTGGACTTTCGCACATGTAGTCCAACCGTCGATTTAACCTTATTTACTCGTGGTTTCTTTCCTTCCGCTCTCTCGCTATGTCACTTTCTATCATTTTCGTCATCTACATTGTTTTGAAAAAAGTAAGTAAATTTATATTCCAAAATTCATGATTGCCCTAACATTTAAACAATGGTCGCTAATGAGTGTGAATTAAATAAAATTGATTGTTGAATTGTTAAGCTTTATGAATATTAAACAGAATATTGAATAATATATATGATTTAATTTATTTGCATTTTTATATTTGTGTATTTGGTTATAATATTTGTTTATGGATACAAAAAAAGTATTACATTTGCTATTGCTTTATTGGTAAATAAAACCATAAATGAGGTTTGATAGGCCTATAGCCCTAAAATTAGCTATTTAGATGAAAAAAGAAGGGAAATTTTGGCGTACGTCCTTATAATTATAAAAAATTAATGTTTGGTCCCATTCAATTTTCTTACATAAATTACATCCCTATTTCAAAAAAAGATGAAATTCAAAAGGGTATTTAGATAATTTTACCAACTCTAGCATGTACTCTTATGACACGACGTAGCGGGCACCTTTGAATTTGAAAATACAAGAAGTAAAAAAAAAATGTGGAAAACAGTTTTTAAAAGGAATAGATGTAAAACGGATAAGTTTAGAAAAAGAAAAAATGTCCATAATTTCCGCAAAAAGAAAGTCGCAACATGATTGTTATCATATTAAAAGCATTCCCTGCATATCTAAGGCAACACTATAAAAATCACTAAAACTAGTTGGATTGGTAAGTTAGTTTACGTGACAGGTAAAATCGAAACATAAATTTAGTACGAAAATCAAATAATATTATGCAGCGTGTAGAGAATTTTTATTTGAATAAAAGACGGTATATTATGATTCTCTAGTGTAGCTACAAAAAAGGACTGGGTAAGCAGAAAGGATTAAATATCCTGAAGGGTGGTTGAAGATCTTATTTTGGGGAAAAAAGGCAACCTCAAGTTTAAGGCAACATATTTATATATTTTGTTAAACCCGCTTAGAGCATCTCTAGCAGTCCGAATTTGGGGGAAAATGGAGAAAACTTCCTTTTTTGGCTTCCTCACATTCCAAGTGTGAGGAAGAAGGAAAATTGGGAGTTTCTACCAATTTATTTTTTAAATGTGAGGTTTAAAGGATTTTCTGAAAATCATTTTGTCCTTAATGGTTTACAAAAATCCGTTTAAGAAGAAGTAGGGTTTCTGAAGCCCATTTATCTTTATAAACGGTATTCATAACATCGTTTGTAGATTTTTTTTTTCTCTTTAATGGGCATAATTTCTCCCACTTGCTGCTGGAACAATGGAAGTAATCCACGTTTATTTTCTTCTTCCTCCTCTCAAAAATTGACACTGCGTGGAGATGCTCTTATAGCAACAAAATTTGCAATTTTATTTGTCACAAACATGGCTCATAAGTTCATGTACGCGAAGTCAGTTTAACACATACAATAATAATTAGATAGTCTATATTGCATAAGAATTTATGACAATGGAGGTACCTCTAGTTATTGATATTTCTTACTAGGTAAATGGTTTTCATTTCAAGAGCCATATATTACATACTAAATATCGATAAGTTAACATTGCCTTGTTAGTTGTAAATAAAATAAGCAACTTTTTCATGTAGGAACTTATTAATTTATGTTTATCATTATTCAGCAGTCAGCATATGACATTGTTGATTTGAATTTAAAAATCCTAACTTCTAATTTCTTCAAACTAGTATATATCTTAAAACTAATGTATTTCCACTGTTATCCGCTAGCTGAACCTCACAAATCCTCCATCGCATCTTCGCTTCTTTGCTCCCCTGCACCTCTTTGCCTTAGCACTATTGCATCTCTAGATGCCAAATTTTTATATTATTTTGATTTCATTCAAGTAATTTTATTTTATTTAGTTTTGAAAGATAGGTAAAGTTGGAATCTAAGATGTAAACTATTAATTTATACAACTACGACATTCAGTTTTTACATTATAAGGAGATAAGATGCTTACCCTAATAATGCTTAATCTTTCCATTATTTTGCCAATAACTATATCCATTTATCTTATCATGTTCAACTGGCAATTTATTTGCATCTAAATGGCATCCAACTTACATGATACAAAATTTATTGTAATAATGTAAAATCGCCTTTCTAAATCTTTTTATATGAAAAAATATATAAAATTATCATTTTACACCAAAATAATACTGTTAAAAATAGTACTCATGTTTAAAAATATAAAATGAGACTGTTTCTCCAGTGTAGTTACAAAAAAAGTTGGGGTAAACAGAGAGGCTTAAATAGCTTAATCGGCGTTTGAGGATCTTATTTTGGGAAAAAACAGGCAACCTGAAGTTTAAGGCAACATATTTACATATTTTAGTAAACCCGCTTAGAGCATCTCTAGCAGTGTGAATTTAGGGGAAAATGGAGGGAACTTCCTTTTTTTGGCTTCCTCATGTTTTAATAGCATGGATTTAGGTGTGAGGAAGAAGGAAAATAGGGAGTTTCTCCCATTTTATTTTTTAACGTGAGTTTTAAATGGTTTTCTGAAAATCATTTATGTCCTAAATGGTTTTTAGAAGATCGTTTAAGAAGAAAAAAGGGCTTCAAAAGTCCATTTATCTTTATAAACGGTGTTCATAATACCTTTTATAGACTTTTTCTTTTTAATGGGCATAATTTCTCCCACTTGCTACTGGAATAGTGTGAGTAATCCACATTTATTTTCTTCTTCTTCCTCTCAAAAATTGATACCTGCATGAGATGCCTTATAGAACAAAGTGCAATTTTATTTGTTACAATCATGGCCCATAAGTTCATGTACACAAAACCAGTTCAACACATACAATAATAATTATATAGTCTATATTCCGTAGGATTTATGACCGTGGAGATACCTCAAGTTATTGATATTGTTACTAGGTAAATGGTTTTCATTTCTAAAGCCATATATTACATACTACATATCGATAAGTTAATATTGCCTTCTTATTTGTAAATAAAATAGGCAATTTATTCATGTAGGAACTTAATAGTTTATGTTTATCATAATTCAGCAGTCAGAATAGAACATTGTTAATTTGAATTTAAAATCCTAACTTCTAATTTCCTAAAACCAGCAAAGTTCCACCATCGTCCGCTAGCTGAACCTCACATATCCTTTGTCGCAACTTCGCTTCTTTGCTTCCTCGCACCTCCTTGCCTTTACACTTTTGCATCTTTAGATGCCAAATTTTGTAATATCTTGATTATATTTAAGTTGTTTTTTTGTTTTGAAAGAAAGGTAATGTTGGAATTTAAGATGTAAATTATGAGTATATACAACTACAATATTCAATTTCACAGTACAAGAAGATAAGATGTTTACCCCAATAATGGTTAATCCTTCCATTATTTTGCCAATAACTATATACATTTATCTTATCATGTTCAACTGACAATTTATTTGCATATAAATGGCGTCCAATTTACAAGATACGGTATTTATTGTAATAAAGTAAAATCGTCTTTTTAAACGATTTTATATGAAAAAAATTGTATAATTATCATTTTACACAAATATCCTACCATTGACGTCAAATGTGACTATATCAGCCCACCCTTTCGATTCAGAAGTCGACACTAATACATTCATGATATTCGCATGCCGAGCATCCGAGTGCCAGGAAGATGGATTGTTGGAGAAAAAGAAAGAAAAGATATAATAGAATCTCACATTATGACGAGTAACATATAATATGAAACAGATTTTTACAAGAGATAGAAAACCATAATATACATACGTCAAATCAGAGAACTCTAATCTATCATCAGCTTGGACAATTATAGCAACATGTCCTCACACATGCTGATACATATAAACAATTAATGAAGTGGAAATAAAATATACGTGAATACGTCTTGGAGGCATCCAGCTCGTCTCCTGATGCTCCCAAGCATCCAAACTAGATCTGTAAATATTCTCGGCCTCCGCCGAACATTACTAGAAAATAATGCTCGGATCAGTCTGCAAAACCTGCGTGATAAAACTCAACTCAAATGGATTTTAATGTTATAAAACATTTCCAAATAAAGGCATCTCGTAAAACCACGTTTCACATAAACACGGACAGATTTATACTTTACGATAATCAAAACCTTTTTGTAGAAAATTTTATGATTTTATAATAATATATAATGTTTAAAATAAATAATGAATCATAGTCAAAATTGTTACATTAGTTAAATTCCAGCATAGTAGGTATACAACTAAGTTCGAATGACATTTATTGGAGAATGGGTTCCATCAATGACAAGGTAAGGATCTACTTTTCATACAGTACACCTCTAAATAAAGTGCACCGAGACTGTTTTAATTTGCACCTCTACTACTCAAGACCAGTCTACTCCTAAATGGATGGTACCGAAAATGATCACCCCTAGGTTGATGGTCGACAACCGTACTGAGTTTCAAACATATATAAATCCATACATACATACATATATATATATATATATATATATATATATATATATATATATATATATATATATCTGATCTAGATCAGGTGATGATCATGCTATAATGGAAGCAACCAACATAGCCCTGTAGCGCATCCCTGCTTTAGTCATTTACCGGATGTGAGGCTTGAGTCTGCATTTACCTTTTATATAGAAATCCCACTAGGAATGCTAACATTGCCCTCCAGCAACAATGCAATACCAGCATTCATCTATACAAGTTGTTTAGGATATGAATAAACCGAAGGCACTACTTCTACTACATCTATTTTGCAATCACACTGAAGATTAGTAGCAAGTAACCTTGCACTTTGAAGAGCTCTGTTTTCCATTATCTTTCAGATATTTCAGATTCGAAAGCTTATGTCGGATCAAAGTGGTTTTCGGATAATATATCTAATTCCAGTCTCTCTGAACTGACCACGATAGTTTTAAACCAAGCCAACATTTGGTAGTCAGTTATTTAACTATCAAATAATTAAACAATTCAGCTAGGGATCTAATTCCATAAGTAAAATAACACTGGTTAAACAACAAGCAACCCTAAGCCTCTTTAGCTAATTATTTCATTCATCAAAACAACATAGTAAATTCTTGTACAAAATTACTTTTACAAACATATTTTTCACAAAACCTTCTCTATACTTGTATATACCTTGGAAATATTCATATACATATCTCCTCGGTACAAGTATATTCACAAAACGCTTATAAAAGCTTCCACTTCCAAAAACACACCCATAGTTGGGTCAAAACTAATGTCATTTTAAAAAGAGAAATAACAATAACCCAAAATACTATTTCTTCTCTGTTAAATAAGGAAAAAGAATGTTCCATGCCACCATAATTAAGAAGGTCAGTTAGGAAAATCAAACCTCTATTAAATAAACTTTTTCATAAAATTCCTCTATGCGACTCCTTATAATTACAACTCCTTTGATGATATATTATTTCTAAAATCGTTTACAGATATTTAAAACATAAATGTAACCCCCTTTTATAAATATCCAAATTTCTTTACTAACTCCTTTGTAAAAATCCTTTCCGTTTTTTATTATAAACCCTTTTGTAAAACTTTCTTTTATAAAACATCACTTATAAAACTCATTTTATAAATTTCCAATTTATTTGTAACTCTTTTATAAAACTCCAAATTCATTTATAAAATTCCTTTTCCAAATTTCTGCATAAATTTCAAACCCCTTTTTATAACCAAACACCAAATATTATCCAAACCCCGAATATAAAACAAACACCAAATATAATTATGAAACTCATCATTTTCATATATTAAGCAAATTCACAATTGGAATTAATTATTCCAATCATCAAAATGATATTGATTTCCTTTTTATTGAATGTTATTTATAAATCCATTCTTTTATTTATAAATACTTTTTATAAGACTATCATCCATTTATAAAATAATATTTATAAATCTATCCCTTCATACAATATTTTATACAACTATTCCCAAACATTTATTCCCAATATTTCCATCTTTTTCTAAATGGGAATCCCTTTTTAAAATAAAAGATAACCTTTTTTAATTCTTTTTTGAAAATAAACATATATTATTATAATAATTTTCTTTAAAGACCATTCCATTATAGTTATTAAAACATTCACTTATATATATTATATATTATAAAGAACAAATAAGGAAGTTGAAATTAAAATAAAGAGGTTCTAAAACTCTTTCTGAATAGAATATCATAAAAATTCCAAAAAGTCAAATTTAATATTATTTTCCAAAATGGAACTTTTTAAAATCAAACAACACTTAATTGTATTTCAAAGATACTATACTAAGGACAATAGTTACTATAGCACTTAACCGATGTTATCGCTGTGATTTTCTACAACAAGGTTCAATTTTTAACATATGTTGGTGTCATATCCAATATGTCTGAGCAGTTGTTGCTTTGGGACAACTTCGTGGGATACGGCTCGGCATAGTCGGGATATGGCTCGGTCATTGGTGGGTCGGCAGGTGCCGCTCGGTGAAGGTTGGAAATTAGTGCATGGACCGGCCTAGGTGGATTGGTAGGTTCCGCTCTGTGAAGGCTGGAAATTCGTACATGGCTCAGCATGGTAGTGTGGGATCGTCAGCATGTTGAAGTAGGTTCGGCTATGGCCTTGATGGGTCTAGGATACTCAGAAAGCCCAATAACTCGGGATTTGCCTATAAATACAACAGGTGGGGCTTCAGAAAAGGGATCTTCATTCTGTTTCCCTTCGTCTTCCACACTAAGGCTGCTCTGTTATTGTTGTTCTAAAAACTCTAGATTATAACTGTAATTGATTCTAACATCAATAAAAAGAAAATTTCTGTAGTGGACGTAGGCTGGAGTCAGCCGAACCACTATAAATTTTATATCTTTACCGCTTTCTTTTTAATTTTTATCGTTCTTCGTATTTATACTCTCTTTACATACATTCTATCTATGATCTGTGACTGTGATTTGGTGCTTTCATTTCGATTTGGGTGTTAGTGACCAATTTTGGCGCTAACACTATACATCATACTGATTATTCAAAAATGTTAGTTATACTCACTGAAATTCTAATTGGCGCCGAAATGTTCTGGTTTGAACTAAAATTGAACGAGTCCAATATTAGCTAAATTTTCGCTAACTTCAAATTCAACCAAACAAACTCGATTGCGTACCCTTCACAATTACGAGCGCAATGCAAAATGTTTCGTATTGATTGGACCTTGTTTGAGAAAGTTATTGCATTTATAAATTCTTGAATTAATTAAATAATTTTAAATTAGCTAATTACAATTTAAACTATGACTTATCCTGTGAAATCTTTCTTCCTCTTTCATAATCTCTCCCGCCTAAACAAGTGAGCAACCTACCTTTGGCTGAAGCTTCTCACCACCGTACCGTGAACTTCGAATGCCGAAAACCACAATTGTCTTGGCCAAACGTCTCCTCTTCGACTTCTCCATCCACCGGACCCCATTATCTAGAGCCTGCACCATCCTCTAAGATCGCGACAGACGTTGCTCCCCCTACGTGTCAGGCCAAGTTCTCTCATAGGACACCGCACTCCAGAATTTCTGACGACCGCATGGATAGTGTCATTTCCACAATGTATATGTGTGTGTGCAATGACATCTTATTATGTGTGTGTACCATTGAGATCATTATGTGTAAATAGATCATTATGCAGCTAAGTGGCCATGCCGCCTCAATTTTAAACTGAGGCCTGGTTCGCCTCAATCTAAAACTAAGGCCATGCGGCCTTAGTTTCAAACTGAGGTCTGGTTTTCCTCAGTTTCAAACTGAGGCCACGCATGCCTCAATTTCAAACTGAGGCCACGCATGCCTCAATTTCAAACTGAGGCCACGCGCACCTTAGTTTAAAACTAAGGTCATGCGTGCCTCAGTTTCAAACTGAGGTGAACGTTCACCTCAGTTTCAAACTGAGACTAAGCGTGCCTCAATTTCAAAATAAGGCAGGCCTTGTTTGCCTCAGTTTAAAACTAAGGCCATGTGTGCCTCAATTTAAAACTGAGGCCATGCGCGCCTTACAATTTCAAACTGAGGCCTGGTTCGCCTCAGTTCCAAACTAAGGCCGCCTCAGTTCCAAACTGAGGCCATGTGCACCTCAGTTTCAAAATATGGCATGGTTTTCTTGAAACTAAGTCCATGCCAGACTTAGATTCAAAGTGAAGTCAAGCACCTCTTAGTTTCAAAATGAGGTCTGGTTTTCCTCAGTTTCAAACTAAGGCTATGCCGCAATGCCCACCTCTGTTTCAAACTGAGCCAAGTCCGCCTCAGTTTCAAACCGAGGCCTAGTTCACCTCAGTTTTAAACTAAGGTGTGGTTGTTGAGCCTTAATTTAAAACCAAGGCTCGATTGCCTCAGCTTTAAACTGAGGCCGTTATACATATATGAAGTACTCAATTTCAAATTTGCATCCTTGCATATTTGCTTGTTTTTTTAATGGCCTTCTATTGTTAAATAATATGATATCATCTTGATTACTATTTGTCATTCTTTTTAGTTTAAATTTAAATTTAATATGATATTTAATGCATGTAGGCACTTACAGAAGAAGAAGAAGAAGAAGAAGAAGAAGAAAGGAAATTGGATGGTGGTACTAGTGGTAATGGTGATGTAGAAGATCTTGAAAATGATCCAATTGCAGAAGTTTTCTGGTTTCGACAGAAAGAAAAATTATCGTCGAGCAGTTAGTTCTGCTTCTTCAATAAAGCAAGTAAAGATGACTCAAGTGGTAAAAGATATAGCTGAAAGAAGACAAGCCATGGATTTGTTTGTTTGGAAATTGGAGATAGAAAGGCAAGTAGCTAATCAAGCTAATGATGTCATCGAATCAATTACTTCAATTTTAATGAAATTTATACCTAATTTGCAAGAAAAACATGATGCAAATCCTGTGGTGACTCCACATATGGATGGTGCTTCTTGATAGAGTTAGAGTATGCTCTAGGGGCAATTATGTAATTGTTACATATATCTAACTCGTTGACCAATTTTGTTCGAAATAATGTATGCATATAATCCACTGTTTGCCTTTTATATTCTTATAATTGTATGCCATATTGGTTGTCCTTAATATGTTGGATTAATTAAATTTACTAAAAGGAAGACTATATTAATCACCCTTGACATCCCCTATTTATTTCCATTTTAATTCTTATGTAATAACCATTCAAATTGTTCTTGTTTAATTTATGTATACATATCAATTGCCACTGACTATGCACACTCCCTATATGTTGCACTTGCCCAGTATTTACTGTGAATATATTTACAATTCATTTCATATTTAGATTATTCATTAATGTTATTTTATCAATCAATTATTTAATTTAATCAAGAGAAGGAAATGAAAAGTTTTATTCTCTAACTAAATTTATGATCCCTCATTAATTGAATAATTTAAGAGAAAGGAAATGAAAAGTTTCATTCTTTAAATAAATTTGTGCCACATCATTAATTGAATAAGTTAAGAGAAAGGAAATAAAATATTTTAATTCTCTAAATAAATTTTAAAAGTAAGAGTTACATACAAAATTTTATATAAGGGTATATTCGATATACTCTAACTTACATACACATTAAATTAAAGTGAAACTTTATTTATGAAATTAAATAAAATATTGATTTTATTTAAAAGAAACTTGGAAAAGTTCCAAATGAATCTAGACTTTGTAGGCCCACTAAAGATCCAAAATGACTAGTTTTTTTGAAATTCGTCCTATTTCTTCCATTGCAGACTGACCTAGTTCCTGCAATGGTATTAAAGCTTAATAGCCTATACGGTCTAAATTAGTCATGTTAAGGTTGACTAATTATGCTTGCGCATTTAATTCGGTGTCTAGAAAGGTGGTATATAGGATTGAAATTGGGTAATCAAGTAGCTTGTCCTACCTGCTTACCAGCGCGGCCTGAAAGGTGGAGTAAGCCCAAAGGTTACCCTAATAGAAAAGGTCCAATTTGGTTTGGGCCTTGGGCTAATTTTCAAAATAGTTTTGAAAATTAAGACATCTTGATGTTTTCCAAAGATAAATGATTCTTTGCATTGATTGGCGACTATGGTCACTATCAATTCTTTTTGTCATTCAGTCAACTCCTTTTGTCTTAAATTCAGACCCTACACTATGCAAATATTGTGTGAAAAACATGCATTTTCATATTAGTTATATATGATGTTCCATTTTAATTCAACGTTACTGTAATTTGTAGTATTTTTTAAAGGATGATATTAAAAATAAGTCTAGATATCTAGCAGTCATGGCACTACAAGGAAAATAGCAATTTTCGACTGCTCCGACTACTCCGAGCCGTCGACGGTCGTAGGGAGCCGTCGGAAAAGCTGTTGGTATAGAGAACATGGCTATCGTCTTCTTCCCAAAAAACGAAGATATTTTATTGATGGAATCCAACGGCAATTTCGATAGCCTTTCCCGACGGTTAAGATGTCCACGTAGCTTGAAAAATCGTCGGAAAACAGTATGGGGCCGTCGTCGATTTTTGATCAATGCCCCGTTGAAAACTGTCGTTGATTTTTAATCAATAAGCCGTCGGAAACTGTCGGCAGCCATCGAAAATCTGGGTGATTATTTTGTATTACAGTAGCCATTCAAGTTCCAAACAACATCAATATCAATATATATCACAACACATCGAAATCAATATATATCAGATATACAAGCTAAAATTAATATCAATAACAATATAAAACTCAAACATTAATGTCTCAATCTCAAACTCGAACATTACCATCAATACACAACAAACAATCCATCACCAATCTCACACACCCAACAGCATTATGTACATTAAACATCAATGTTCAACATATACAACATCTAAAATGCCAATCAAACACATCAGTCCAACAATCAACCTCACAAAATAACATCAAACACCACATGTCCACAAATCAACCTCACCATCTCTCATTGTATATATATAGAAGTTTCAAAAACAAACACCATAAAACGTACCTCGTGACTCGTCGTCTGCTCTGGAACCACCAAACGAAGGGAATGCTCCATGCTTCTCCATGTACTCAGGTAAATGCTGGTTCGGTTCTCAATTTGGACTGCTTGGAGGCGGTCTTGCTCCTACGGCTGTGCAATTTCCTTTTGAAGCTCATTAATATCAATTTTGTCCTGTGCCTTTTGATAAGTCTTTTGTGAGGCCCGAGCATACAAAACAAGTCGAAATATGTTTAAGTTATTTACATAAATTTTATAAAAATTAAGCAATTTTTATAACCTAGTTAATTTTTATAAATTACCATTTAATTGCCGTAGCCATAGACCTATTTCGTTGTGTCGAGTACTTAACGGATTCGAAGATAGCATCCTCCTCATTAGGAGTCAATTGCTGCCATCCCGATTGCTCGAATCAAAAAGTATGTTAAACACATTATCAAACACATTTTTCTCGTTGTGCATCACGTCGATATTATGGCGAATTAGGAAAATTTTCCAATAAGGCCACTCCGAAAATATACTATGTTTGCACCAATTATGAATTGTCAATTTTCTTGAATTTCAATTAGTTCGTCAGTTTCATGTATCTTTAAATAATCCTTTACAAGGTCATAAATATCTCTGCTTGACCAAATCGATGGTGTTTGCAAGGTCTCAAGTCTATTACTTGTAAATATTTTTTTATCTTTTCTAAAGGCATGATTAATATGGAGAAAACATCGATGAGAGTCAAACCATGAAATTTTCTTCCCATACAGTAAATAAAATTCTCATGTTTCTTCTATGCAAAATAAGGATGAGCAAGACAACCAGCCGTACTCTAACCCGAAAGCATTGCATACGTGGCAAGATCACTTATAGTCCACAGCAGAGAAGAGAACATACAAAAATTCTTTTTTTAGAAATGTCATATGTTTTAACTCCTTTATACCAAGGTATTTTTAATTCTTCGATCAACGGTTGTGAATATAAATTGATTCCTTATGTCGGATCATCAGGGTTGGGGATGGCAATAGTGAGAAACATATACTTCGTATACATCCACGGAGGTAAATTGTAAGGTGTAACGATTATAGGCCAAGATGAATATTTTGAACCAAATTGAGAAAACGATGAAAATCCATCCGTACATAAACCATGTCTAACATTACGGCTCTCCGCTGCAAAAGCGGGGTATGTCTTATCAAAATTCTTCCATGCTTCTCCATCAGCCATAACGTACATTTTTCCTGTGTTCTCACAAAGTGCCATCTCATATGATGCGTGGTACAAAAGATATATATAATCTTCAAATCCTAGGAGTGATGGATATGTAATGCATTGCTTGTACGGAATTTCCTTTCCCTTCTTTTCCCTTGGTTTGTATCTTTCCTAGTTACATATTTTACAATTCCTAAGATTGATATCTTCTTTCCAAAACAACATGCAAACATTTAATCATGTATATATTTTTTGATACGGAAAACCAAAAGCAGACATAAGTTTTTTCACTTCATAATGATGATTTTCGCACATTAAATTATCGGGTGACATATGCTGTCTTGCAGCTTGTACTATATTAGCAAACAATCAACTTCAATAATAGGGAACATTAAACGTGCGGAATTTTCAACATATCTTCTATGTATTTTGTCGGAACAATTTCATTATCCACATCCTCCTCCGAATGTACGGGATTAGGTGCTATAAGTCTCCATGATGATCCTACATCAAATAACTTGGCACGAAACCATATTGGCGCAAACGAATTATAATCATATCCGGCATCAAATGTTTCAATAATTTGCACCTACTACATGAAAAATGAATTTTTTCGTCATTCCGATTATTACTTAAAACGAATTCAATAAAGATGTGTACACTATTTTGAAATTGTTCACTTATTGAGCCTCTAATTTCTTTTCTTTGTAGGTACATCCAGCTCCGATCGATAAAATAATTGACCATTTTTCCTACTTTAAAACATAAAAGCATATTAATCATTTACGTATTGGCATTTTATTTTTCAATTATATCATACATTTAAAATTTCACAAATATATACTATTATTCTATTTAATTTTATTTTAAAATGGATTTACACAAATTATATGAATATAATGTTTAAATTTTAGGTTATTTTTTACACTTGATGGTTGGTCATTCTACTTTCCATTACAAACACAACAGTAATTATATTTTGTAAATCATTTCATTATAAACGATTCAACCAAATTTCGGCAGCACTTCCCTTTTGTTCCCTGTATCGTATACATGTGCATAGGGAACAAAAAGAGTGTTGTCGAAATTTTGTAAACCGTTTAAAATGAAATGATTAGCAAAATATAATTACTTTATTTGTTTGTAAATTGTCCAATATAGGGACAAATCCGACAAATATTGTATCGGATGAATATAAATGTCCGTTCTATGATAAAAAAATCCATATAACAACCATATACAATACTTATCAAACGGGACCAAAAACTATCTAAGGGATTTATAAAAAGTAAAGAGTATACAACAATTTTTACAATGATTTATGTACATTCTAAAAATGCATACACTAAATCGTCGTTTTCGTCATTTTAAAAACGCATACACTAAATCTTGAGCATCGATTCTAATTAATCCAAAGCAGCCTTAATGCGCGTATGCACTTATTAATCAATACATATACACTAATTAACGCCCATATACACTAAAAAATTTATTTTTCTCAACATTTAAAATATTAGCAATAATAATAATAGTCTAATTAGTATTCAATAGGGTATAAAAACAATCAATGGGATATTGTAAACAACTATAACAAAAAACTGACCATGATTTACCAAAATCAAAATTAAAATGGATTTATAAATCAAACCTTCTTGAAGAGCAATAGCTAATGGAGGGATTTGAAAATTGAAGAAAAAGATGATCTTGGAGGCGTGGAGGCTTGCGGATGGCGTGAAGGAGGGGGTGAAGGTGAGATTTGGGGAGGAAATTTGGGTTTTAGATAATGAAGAAGAATTATCGGCCTGAGGCTGAAGTATTCGAGAATTTTTCACGGCTTTCGAAGGCCGCCGGTGGCTAGTTTATTTTATTTTCAATAATGGCACATTGATTACTAACCGTCGGAAAAAAAGACGAGCCTCAGCGGCCGTCAGAAATGGACGTCATGATAAATAATGTTTCTAGTGGTGTGTGCAGTCTTCTCGTTTTAGAACGTTCATGGATTATTTCACTACACTTTCAATTATGGTTGGATGGGAACTGGTTGTAAGTGGAATTTAGGAAACCAATATGACGAGCGCATTCATTCCACAAAAAATATTAATGAATTTTAAAGAAAAATGGAGCAAAGCTATTGTTGCATCCATTTTTCGACTATCTGCTTAAAAGCAATTTCATAACTACATTAATAGAGTTTGGAAATTAGGTTCAACTTACAACTTACATTCAAAGCCTGATGCTTTTTCTGTAATACAATTTTACTTTTTTAACATGTACGGTAAATCCGCTTATAGTAACAAAGTTGGCAACTTTATTTGTTACAAACATGACTCATAAGTTCATTTAAACAAGGTCAGTTTGACACATAAAATAATGATTACATAATCTGGATTGCATAAAGATTATAACAGTAGGGAGATAACTCAAGCTATTGATATTACAATCTACATAACGATAGGTAAATACTGCGACAACTATTTCACATACGAACTTATTAATTAATGTTTGCTTATCATATTTAGTATTCTTTGCCGAATTAAAATTTTCAGTTCATGGATTTAGTAACATTATTTAGTTAATTAAGAATTGATGCAAAGACAAATGCCTCCATCAGAATTGTTATGACTCATTTTAAGAAGAGATTTTTTACCTTGTTACTTTTCTTGATTTGTTGTGGGAATATGTTTGCACATTTACGATGAGCAAGTGAATGGATTTTTGTAAACGCTCTATACGAAAATCATGATATTTGTAGTATACAATAAATCATAATAACGTTAAATAGTCTGGACACAAAGTTATAATCTATTAATATTTATTTTCATCTATAATATGCAGATGTTTTACAATAATACTAATTTGAAACTTTTGACCTATCGACTTAGGTCTTCATTGCATAAAAATATCCATGTTTTATCTATGTTGTACAATTTGCCCTAAATGATTTAAAATAAATCAAATTTTGAACTAGGTCAGTCGATAGATACGTTTTGATGGAGATAGTGTCATTTCTGCATCTGCATCTGTTATCATTTTCAGATATTGGATATCTGTATCCACGGATACAGATGTATATTAGATAATTATCATATTTTCTAATGATCAATAAATCAAGAAATACAAAGAGAAAATTTTGGTTTACCATAATTTATTTCAATCTCATTGATTGTAGAAGCGTTAAAAACAAGCAAATATGATATAAATAGTTTTGAGCAATTCATAAGTATTAAGTGCATATATAATATGAAATACTAACTTAGTAAAACAATAAATAAATATCTTTCGTTATACTAAAATACACATAATTTAAACTTTAATCTTGACAAAAAACAAATGGATAATTTTCGGATGCGTATCTTTTCGTATCTGTACCCACATCTGCATCTGTTTTTCCGAATATCAGATATTTATCCACTTTTTAGATAAGGATGCAGACGGATTTTGAATTTTTCTTGTATCCATTGGCAGCCCTATTTTGAACACAATTTTGAATGTAAGTTAGTTTCAATTGGATAATATCGTTGGTTACACTTTTATAGCTATATACACTGAAAGAACCTAATAATTGTAATTTGCATATCAATTTTGATGATTCAAATAACACCTTTATCTCTGTCTTTACTACTAACAATAAGAATTCCATGAACTAATTTTAATGGTGTCTTTTTGAATTACCAAAAATATCCTTCAGCAAAAATCACTAACTGTTGCTTCTCATCAATGCCTAAGTCATTGTTAGATCCACACTCCTTCGTCATTCCTGTTCCCTGTAGCCACCTTGCATTTTTTTCTAAATCTCTATATTGAATCCACGGCTCCTCCACCATTGAATTAGAATGGAAATCTCACCACCTATCATCTTCCTTTCCGATCGCAGCACACGATTCACCAACGGCTACTGCCTAATCGGTCCACACTGCAACTACCTTCCTCTAATTTAATGCTCCCTTCCTTCCCTGTTTACTACTATGATATAGGTATTACTACATGTTGATTCATTTATTTTTACCAACTCTGTTCGAGATTTATGTAACAAAATTAATACCTATACATTCTGCGACCATTGTGAATTTTTACCAACCACCGTTCGAGATATAAATAGTCTTGAGCAGTTCATAAGTATTATGTGCATATAATATAAAGTACTAAGTTAATAAAAAAATAACTTTCATAATACTAAAATGTACATAATTTAAACTTTAATCTTGACTAAAACCGGACGGATAATTTTTGGATGCGTATCTTTTCGTATCTGTACCCACATCCGCATCCCTTTTTTAGGATATCGGATATTTAACCACTTGGCGGATAAGGATGCGGACAGATTTCAGATTTTTTGAGTATCTATTTTGTTTGAACTCAAATTTAAAAGTAAATTACTTTAACCTATTCTGTTCGAGATTTATGTAACAAAATTAACTCCTATACTTTCTGTGACCGTTCTGAATTTTACCAACCACCGTTCGAGATATAAATAGTTTTGAGTAGTTCATTAGTATTAAGTGCATATAATATAAAGTACGTAATAGAAAAATATCTTTCACTATACTAAAGTGCATATAATTTAAACTTTAATGTTGATAATAACTGGATGGATAATTTTCCGTTGCGCATCTTTTCATATCTACACCCGCACCTGTATTCGTTTTTCAGAATATTGGATATTTATCCACTTTTCGGATAAGGATGCAAATGGATTTTTGATTTTTCGGGTATCCATTTTAGCCCTATTTTGAACTCAAATTTGAAAGTAAATTAGTTTTAGTCGGATAATATCATTGGTTAAACTTTCATAGTTATATATACTAAAATAACCTAATAATTGTAATTTGCATATCAATTTGGATGATTCAAATAACATCTTTATCTTTAAGTTTACTACAAATAATAAGAATTTCATGAACTAATTTCAACGATGTCTTTTTGAATTACCTAAAACACCCTTCGGCAAAAATCACTAATTGTTGCTTCTCATCAAGGCCTAAGTCATTGTTAGATCCAAACTCTTCGTCATTCCTGTTCCCTCTAGCCACCCTGCATTCGTTTTAAATCTCAAAATTGAATCCATGGCTCCTCTGTCGTTGAACTCGAATGGAATCTCTCCCCCATCACCTTCCATTCCGATTACAGCACATGATTCACCAACGGTTATTGCCTGATCAATCCACATCGCAAACACGTTCCTCTAACTCCATTCTTTCGTCGTCCGCTATTTACTACAATATAGGTATTACTATATATTGATTCATTTATTCCTACCAACTCTGTTCGAGATTTATGTGATATTAACTCCTATACTTTCCATGATCGTTCTGAATTTGAATCTAACTACGACTATTCAAGGAAGTACTTATTTAGATTTCTACCCACAAGAAATATATGCTTTAGACTTCTATACTGAATTGACTATTATTTCTACACCAGTTGAAAAATGATGGCATTGTATGTTATTCCAGTGTTTGTTGGTACTACATATTTAGGAGAGTAAAAATATACATGTATATTATTTCCTGAAGCAAATATAAATATTTCAAACTGACATGTAATACTTTTCACTACATTCACGCACATTCTAGCATGAAAGTGGACTGCTGATCCCATTTCATCATAAACAACAGTTGTGCATCCATGTCTTAGACTAGTGTGTACTACAGTTGACATGTTTAAATTATATAGACTAGCTTAACATGGATATACTTACAGGTAATAATACATTATTTATATATTACACGCTCGCATCCATCTTAAACTGTAACTGGATATAGATACCATAAGTCAAGTAATAATGCACATTCATATTTTAATTTGGAATCAAACATCAATCCACTACATTAAGAACCATGTTCATATTATGTATCGTATAAAATCAAATGTTTTGTGCCTATATCTCTACTATTAATAATAAAAGAAATTTGATCCATACAGTTCCACCATTGTAACAACCCGCATATTTATCGATTTTATATTTAAATATTTTATTTAAATATTTCACCGTTCGGCGGATTTTGGTCCGATAAGCTACTTGTTGCAAACAATCGAATTGGGACTCAAGACCACCCACATTGAGTTCAAAATGACGTTTGCGAACTTTTTTAGTATAAGCTTCGATATATTGGAGAAAGTTGATTTTTGCCACTTTTTCACTTAGGGCTTTGGTTTGGGCTGAACCCATTAATCACTTACTAGCTCAGTCCCAACCCACTCCAACTCTTCATTTTTCATTTCATATTCCTAACACTCAAGCTTCATCAAAAATGGAGGTGGAGAGTGGAAACTAAAACTCCAAGCCCTAGTTCATTTGCAAAATCCAAGCTTTAGCTCCAAATTCCAAGAGAACCCTTTGGTAAGCCTTCTCTTCATCTTCCCCAACTCATTCTCTCTTTGATTTTAGAAATTTCCTAAACCTAACTTAGGGAATGTTCTTCTTATAAGCATAGATTCAAGCTTCTAGTGTTGAGATTGAAGTGTGGTTGATCTTCCCTTGTCTTCAAGCTTCTCATTCATTGATTTGGGTTTAAAGGTGAGATTTATCTCACATCTATATAACTATCTTTGTTGTTAGGTATGAATTCCTAACACTTATTTATGTTCATTTGCTTTTGGTTTGGATTGAATTGGTGAATATTTCAATTTTTGGTGTTTTGTAGTCAAATCTTTAAAAATCCAATCTTTGAAGTTTGAACATGTTTTTGGTGGTGCATCGAAGAGCCTATAGTGTTGGGTCGCCGATTGCCATAAATCCTTAGCATCCATCGCTCGTTCGATCGCATTTTGGTTTGGATTTGCCATTTTTGGTATAGGCTGTTTTTTTGCCTAGCAGGCAATTTCAGACGTCTGAAATTAATTTCAGACGTCTGAAACCAAATCCAGACGTCTGGTTGAAAAATCCAGACGTCTGGAAAGGGGTGTGGAAAAGGCAGAGACTAAATCCAGACGTCTGAAACAAAATCCAGACGTCTGAAATCAAATTCAGACGTCTGGTTGAAAATTTCAGACGTCTGAAATGGCCCAGGAATTAAAAATAGAAGGGAGAAAACACATATACTTCCAGATACTATGGCCAGACGTCTGGGAACACCTGCCAGACGTCTGGAACTGTTTAATTTGCCTATTTTGGCTATTTTGGAGTAAATTTCCAAGGTTTATCGATTTTTGTTGATCCGGTTAGTTGTTATCACTTATTATCGACTATGATGACTTCTTTTTATGGATTTTTGGCCATTTTAATGGATTTGGTATCGATTTCTTTGGATTTGATTCACGTCTTCAAATGTGAATTTTGATGATCGGTTGTTTCTACAATCATTTTTAGTAATTTGCCACTTTAAAATATAAAGGTTTTCTATACTAGTAGTAAATATTTAACTCTTTCACAAAGTTGATTTCAACTCTATTTTCAATAACAAACTCGTTTATAAAACCATTTTCCAATCTACTAGTATATACAAACCTTTACCTCACTCGGATGAGAAATCTAATTAAACGGCTTAGTAAAACAAGTGGTATGAAACGCTTGCGTTCACTTCGTCGGTTAATTCTTGGACTTGTTCGATTGAACCTCTTGTGACAATTTTCTAGTGGAGATTTATAATTTGTTTGCAAATATTTAAGTTAAGCTAGTGGTTATGGGACATGAAGCTAAACTCATATATTTACTAGCTTACTGTAATTGACACTTATTGATGATCAATGATGATCATTTTATGGTTTAGACTAGCAATGTGCGATGTCTCTTTGTCCGTATGGAGGACTGTACCTCATTTTATTGAGCTTCGTCTCATTTATCGCATGGATCGTATCTATTTAGGTGCGTCGATGTTTGATTACTTTGTGGAGCTTCGGCTCGTTTCGAGGAGCCTCGGCTCGTTTGGAGGAGCTTCGGCTCGTTTGGAGGAGCTTCGGCTCAATTTGTGATGGTTAGCAACCATGGAATTAGAGTTCCGTTTGTGATACACGTGTAAGGAGTTTTTATGCTCCCGTTTGTGATAGGCCTTCCCTTTTTTTGTGATTTCTGGATTTCCATTGATGATTTCTAGAATTTGTGTTTCACCAACTTTTGTGATTTCATTGATAAGTTCTATCAATATTTGTGCATTGGTGAATTTGTGTGTCATTGACTTTTGTGAATTTAGCACTGATTTAATTGCCAATATTTATGGTTGGGTGAATAAAAATATAGAGTATGACATTCTTTTTATCTTTGAGAAGATTCTTGTGATATTGACCAGTCTTTGGTTGATATTTGTTACATACTTATTATAGTATGGCCTTGTGGTTATCGTACCTTTATTTCTATCATATCTCTTATTCTATATCATTTTATCTGATAATTATAGCTAGACTGATCCGTTTATTATTTTCTTCTTAAATAATACTCGGGTCAGACTGAAATTTTACAGGTGCTTCCTCATGTCTTCTTATCTAGGACCATCATCTAAACTTTTGCCTAACTACTCAGATTAGTAGTTCATTTTGTTGTATACATTTGAGATACAGACCCTATGATGTATACTTATTCTTCTGTGTTGCACTTGTAACTATTCCTTTGTGTTATTGTGGATCTTTTAGACCACCACTCTGATATACACTTTTATGTGTAATATTCATATCTATTTCCGCCTTTGTGATATGAATTGTCTGTGACTGATTTATGTTATGTTTGTTTCTATATTTGTTTCCGAAGATATTATAGCCACTGTGTAGTAGTTTTGAGTTTGTGTCGGTATGTCGGATTTCCTCTTGAAAAGAAATGCATGTTATACTATCTGACATATCGATGCTCGCACAAAGCAATTATACGGATGGTCGCTCCTCAACAGCCTTATTCTCCATGCTAGTTGACGGCATTACACCGTAGTGTTCTTGGCTAGCGTGGGTATAGAGGTGGGGCGTCACAGCTTGGTATCAGAGCCAAACTTCGGAACAATAAGGAATATTATAACAAGGATCATCGTCCTAAGTCTTTCTTAGGAGTCGTGCTTTAGGATTTTACTCGTGTCTTTGTACTTTTCTATCCTATTTCCTTTTATGATTCGTTGTTTTATCTATCAAGATTGCTTGATATTTATTTTGGGAATAACTTTTCTTCTTCTTTCTTTCTTAAAGAAGAGAAATGGTTAGATCAAATCGTCCCAGTGCCGGACAATCTAGTGCTACTCCCCTGGATGGAGTATTCATGTCTGCTCAACAACTTTTGGATCTTGTAAAGAATCAAGAGTTTATCTATGCTTTGAGTAAGAACCCCGAAATGGTTCTACCTTTGAAACTTGAAGTTTCTTTCAGTCAGCTTGTGGATGTTACTCTTCTTCATGGAGAGGTTGGTAAAGGAAGTGTTTGTGATATTGGGACTTCCAAGAAGAGGCATATTAAGTTCAAGAGCCTTAATCCCAATAACAGAGTGAAGCAAACTACTTTTGTAGCAAAGACTCCAATCCTTAATCGTGGAGGATGCTACAACTGTAATTCTAAGGAACATTATGCGAATATGTGTCCGAAACCCCATTCTTGTCGCTATTGCAAAAAACCGGGTCATCTTTTATCTGCATGTCCCAAATTTTTGAACAAGGACATGAGAAAGCTAAATATTGTGCAAACCCCTAGCAACACTTCTCTTGGTCAAGGTATTTCTCATTCAATCCTTGATTTCATTTATTTTACGATTATCCTTTTCAAGTTCATGTTGATATGAGTTCATCTCATTAATTGATATCAAAAGAACTTGTTCATTCTTTTCCTTTAAAAACATTTTTGGGCTTGAAGACTTCTTTGAGGATTGTGAATCTGGATGGATCCGCAACGCTCAATTTGCTTTCTATTGATGTCGAAATTATTTTATGTGGTTTTTCTTTTCGTGCCGATTTTTATTTTGGCTTCGGAATTGATTTTTTTAGAAAGGATTGGCTTAATCATTGTGAAGCCATATTCTGTATTTTCGAGTGTACTATTCATCTTCGACATTTTCAATCTGTTAAGCAGATTTCTATTTTTCCCTTTGTGATTTTGATTCCAATTTGATGGCATCATTTTATTCTTTAAACCCGCATGATGAGGAAAGTGTTATTTCTCCCATTCATGTAGTTTGAGAATTTTTCGGTATTTTTGAGCTTGTCTTAGGATTATCTCGTAAGCAAGTTATTGAGTGATGTTAAGGTCTTTTTCGTCCGACCTTGCCGTCGATTTTCATTTGGCTACGAGTTGCGAGAGTTAGCATTCCACTTACCGCATTCCGCACTCGTTACGATTCTTTTGAATGACTTATTATGTCATTTGGTTTATCCAGCTTATTTCATCCATTTTATAGATCGAATATTCTATGAATATTTCGATGATACCATTCTTGTATTTATTGATTTTGGATGAAAATAGCAATTTAAAAATTTTTGCAAATCTTTTTCATAATATTTATTTATAAATAAAATTGGCTTTTTGTTCTTGAAACGAACAAAGAATATTCTTAAAACTTTTTAAGAGACTTATTTATCCTATAAAAGATGATTTTGTGATTGTATTGCCCATTGAGTGCTTTAGGAATTCTGGTCGATGCGCTTGATCAACATTATCGATAGGAATCTCCTAAACGCTTTAATGAGACAGCCAGACACGATATATTGACTTGTAAAATGCAAATTTTTCTAGAAAGATCATTACATAAAGATAAATGTAATTTTGAAAGTTTTAGCTTTTCGGGAAAGAAGATTATTTAAAAGAACTCTTCCTTTCGATACTCTTATTCTTGTGATTCCTGAAGGGGAACCAAGACTTTGCTATTTGTACCGATACTAGCCGTATTGGTTTGGATGTCGTTCTCTTGCCAAAGAGAACGTGCTATCACTTGTGCTTCTAAATCATTATAGCTTATCGAGGCTAGATATGTCACTCATGATCTAGTGCTCGCGGCTATTGTTTTTACTTTTGGAATTTGGCATCATCATATTTGGATGAGAAATTTGTTCTCTACCTCGATCATAAATCTTTGGAATATTTATTTTCTCATAAGGAACTTCATGTTGACTCGAGTTCCTGGCATCTTATGATTTTGATATTCTTTTTATTCCCGAAGGGGAAATCGTGTTGCCAATACGTTTTGTCATGGGCAACAAGGTGTTGATTCTTTGATGATGTCGGAATGGAATTATCTTTTTATCAAGTTTCTCGGGCGTACCGTTTTTGTACTACGTCGTTGCACCGGCTCAACTTTTTGCTATTCTTGACGTTTTCCACGTCTTTTAACTATGGAAATGCTTTTATGTTTCCGGTTTTTATTCTTGAGCCCGGTGTTATTGAGGGGATTGAAGTTTCACCAAACTTGACTTTGGGCAACATTCTATTCACATCATTGCTTTGGAGGTGGAGCGCCTTCGGAATAAAGATGTTCTTCTTGTGAAAGTTCATTGGTTCTCAGATCCTAATGATTTCTCTTGGGATTCCTGGGAATTCATCGAGCGATCCCGTTCAGGCTTACCCTTTCATGCTCTTTATGGTGAACTTCCTATTTCAAATTCATTTGTGTTGATATGCTTTTATGGTTGTTACTCTTTATTTTTTTCTTAAGTATTGCGAGGACGTAATTTCTTTAAGGAGGGGAGTTTGTAACAACCCGCATATTTATCGATTTTATATTTAAATATTTCACCGTTCGTCGGATTTTAGTCCGAAAAGCTACTTGTTGCAAACAGTCGAATTGGGACTCGAGACCACCGCCATTGAGTTCAAAATGACGTTGGCGACCTTTTTGAGTATAAGCTTCGATATGTTTGGAGAAAGTTGATTTTTGCCACTTTTTCACTTAGGGCTTTGGTTTGGGCTGAACCCATTAATCACTTACTAGCTCAGTCCCAACCCACTCCAACTCTTTATTTTTCATTTCATATTCCTAACACTCAAGCTTCATCAAAAATGGAGGTGGAGAGTGGAAACTAAAATCCAAGCCCTAGTTCATTTGCAAAATCCAAGCTTTAGCTCCAAATTCCAAGAGAACCCTTTGGTAAGCCTTCTCTTCATCTTCCCCAACTCATTCTCTCTTTGATTTCAGAAATTTCCTAAACCTAACTTAGGGAATGTTCTTCTTTTAAGCTTAGATTCAAGCTTCTAGTGTTGAGATTGAAGTGTGGTTGATCTTCCCATGTCTTCAAGCTTCTCATTCATTGATTTCGGTTTAAAGGTGAGATTTTTATCTCACATCTATATCTATAAATATCTTTGTTGTTAGGTATGAATTATTAACACTTATTTATGTTCATTTGCTTTTAGTTTGGATTGAATTGGTGAATATTTCAATTTTTGGTGTTTTATAGTCAAATCTTTAAAAATCCAATCTTTGATGTTTGAACATGTTTTTGGTGGTGCATCGAAGAGCCTATAGTGTTGGGTTGCCGATTGGCATAAATCCTTAGCATCCATCGCTCGTTTGATCGCATTTTGGTTTGGATTTGCCATTTTTGGTCTAGGCTGTTTTTTTTGCCTAGCAGGCAATTTCAGACGTCTGAAATTAATTTCAGACGTCTGAAACCAAATCCAGACGTCTGGTTGAAAAATCCAGACGTCTGGTTGAAAAATCCAGACGTCTGGAAAGGGGTCTGGAAAAGGCAGAGACTAAATCCAGACGTCGGAAACAAAATCCAGACGTCTCAAATCAAATTCAGACGTCTGGTTGAAAATTTCAGACGTCTGAAATGGCCCAAGAATTAAAAATAGAAGGGAGAAAACATATATACTTTCAGATACTATGGCTAGACGTCTGGGAACACCTACCAGACGTCTGGAACTATTTAATTTGCCTATTTTGTCTATTTTTGAGTAAATTTCCAAGGTTTATCGATTTTTGTTGATCCGGTTAGTTGTTGTCACTGATTATCGACTATGATGACTTCTTTTTATGGATTTTTGGCCATTTTAATTGGTTTGGTATCGATTTCTTTGGATTTGATTCACGTCTTCAAATGTGAATTTTGATGATCGATTGTTTCTACAATCATTTTTAGTAATTTGCCACTTTAAAATATAAAGGTTTTCTATCTTAGTAGTAAATATTTAACTCTTTCACAAAGTTGATTTCAACTCTATTTTCAATAACAAACTCGTTTATAAAACCGTTTTCCAATCTACTAGTATATACAAACATTTACCTCACTCGGATGAGAAATCTAATTAAACGGCTTAGTAAAACAAGTGGTATGAAACGCTTGCGTTCACTTCGTCGGTTAATTCTTGGACTTGTTCGATTGAACCTCTTGTGACAATTTTCTAGTGGATATTTACAATTTGTTCGCAAATATTTAAGTTAAGCTAGTGGTTGTGGGACATGAAGCTAAACTCATATATTTACTAGCTTACTGTAATTGACACTTATTGATGATCAATTTATGGTTTAGACTAGCAATGTGCGATGTCTCTTTGTCCGTATGGAGGACTGTACCTCATTTTATTGAGCTTCATCTCATTTTTCGCATGGATCGTACCTATTTAGGTGCGTCGATGTTTGATTACTTTGTGGAGCTTCGGCTCGTTTGGAGGAGCTTCGGCTCGTTTGGAGGAGCTTCGGCTCGTTTGGAGGAGCTTCGGCTCAATTTGTGATGGTTAGCAACCATGGAATTAGCGTTCCGTTTGTGATACACATGTAGGGAGTTTTTATGCTCCCGTTTGTGATAGGCCTTTCCCCCTTTTTGTGATTTCTGGATTTCCATTGATGATTTCTAGAATTTGTGTTTTACCAACTTTTGTGATTTCATTGATAAGTTCTATCAATATTTGTGCATTGGTGAATTTGTGTGTCATTGACTTTTGTGAATTTAGCATTGATTTAATTGCCAATATTTATGGTTGGGTGAATAAAAATATAGAGTATGACATTCTTTTTATCTTTGAGAAGATTCTTGTGATATTGACCAGTCTTTGGTTGATATTTGTTACATACTTATTATAGTATGGCCTTGTGGTTATCGTACCTTTATTTCTGTCATATCTCTTATTCTATATCATTTTATCTGATAATTATAGCTAGACTGATCCGTTTATTATTTTCTTCTTAAATAATACTCGGGTCAGACTGAGATTTTACAGGTGCTTCCTCATGTCTTCTTATCTGGGACCATCATCTGAACTTTTGCCTAACTACTTAGATTAGTAGTTCATTTTGTTCTATACATTTGAGATACAGACCCTATGATGTATACTTATTCTTTTGTGTTGCACTTGTAACTATTCCTTTGTGTTATTGTGGATCTTTCAGACCACTACTCTGATATACACTTTTATGTGTAATATTCATATCTATTTCCGCCTTTGTGATATGAATTGTCTGTGACTGATTTATGTTATGTTTATTTCTATATTTGTTTCCGAAGATATTATAGCCACTGTGTAGTAGTTTTGAGTTTGTGTCGGTATGTCGGATTTCCTCTTGAAAAGAAATGCATGTTATACTATCTAACATATCGATGCTCGCACAAAGCAATTACACGGATGGTCGCTCCTCAACAGCCTTATTCTCCGTGCTAGTTGACGGCATTACACCGTAGTGTTCTTGGCTAGCGTGGGTATAGAGGTGGGGCATCACAACCATGTTCTTTTGGTATTCCAAAAATACACTTTAAATTCATTTCCCTGATTCCTACAAAACATAGTGTGTATGCTAAGTAAATGGTAGGAAGTCGGCAAGGGAAAGTGGTGACTTTGGAACTGACTATGGGGTTGATAGACTATAGTGAGTGACCTAAGCTCGGGTCCATTGGTAATTTGCTGACTTCTTACGGTTTTAATGCCACTATCTTGGTGTCGGTGGTGCACAGTAGTGCTAAGGGCGGTACTAGAAGGAATTATTTGCAACATGCTACTGATTAATGAAGTAGGTTGACTTAATAGCAGTAACATGGTCGGTAAGATAATATTACTTCTTTTAGCACATGTTAGAATTAACTGACCCGAATGAACTGTGTTTGTTAATATTGGCTGTAATTTTTCATTGATATATTATGAACTTTTATGTACAATATTAGATCATTTAGCAAGCACAAAAATCTCAAAAAAATTGTAGAGAAAGGTTGTATGAAGAGATGAAAAGTACAATTAAGATGACATAACAAGGTTGACCATAATCCTTAATCTTTGAATAGACTATTGATGTTTTCAAGCTACTTCTTCTTCCTTTCTATTTCTAGAACACACAATTCCTCAAACACTTCTATGGGGTTCTACAAATAACGGCAAAGAACCTACCATATCTTTCAGCTTGGGTAGGGATGGACAACATGAATCAATGTTGTTCGCTTACTAGTTTATCAATAGTAAAAATAGTTTATGACTCCATAAATATAGAAGATATAATGCTATGAATTTGTTCAACATTATGTCGGTTTCAGGATTTGAATTGGATGTTCTTAAAAATGATTTTTTTCCTTAACCTGGCACATCCATTTGCTTATCTCCTTCTAATAACATACAGTTGACCGCGATGGCAAGTGATTCCTTTTGCTATGTAAATAAGACTACTAATACTCTTTCTATTAATCTCTAACATTAATTTTTAGTATACTTTTATCTAGACTGAACAATAAATTTATGTTGACCTAGTGAATCTTTTAATATTATCAGCATAAATTTCCTCCATGCAATGATTTTTTTAGTAGTTTATAAACCACCATAAATTCATTAACTATCAATGAAATATGCATAACTCGGTTGGAATAGCTATTGTACAACTACTTAACTCAAATACCTGACTGAATTATAGCACAAAATCCTAAAATAACACCCATTATGATAACATTGTTAAGTATATTAAATAGTTAATCATTTTTATTTTTATTCGCTCTAGAAGTTATTATGAATTTTAAAGATATAAGATAATAGATCATATTTTAATTGCTTTCAAATTAATTTTACATTTAGTTAGATGAATATAAATAAATCTTGTTTTTTTGTTAAAGTAAACGTTAATATATATCTTCGAAGCTCTTTTTTAAATCGAACCACATGAAAGATATATGATAACAGATCATATACATACATACATATATATCTGTGTGTGTGTGCGCGCCTCATAGGATGGTATAGTTGGTCTGATGTAATGTTTGGTAAAAAGAGAGCTGATTTAACAACATTAATAGTGATGGACGTAACACTCTATGAATTATCTTGAGTATGTGTTGTGAGTTTGGAACATAATTTCTTGGAGTCTAATACTAAAGTAAGATCATATCTAGAATGTTTAAGAAAAAACTATTTGCACTTTGACCTCAAGTTAATTTAAAGATATGAACCATAAATGACATAATCAAACCTTTGATACCTATTATGTACACATAAAAAGCATTGTTGAAATAATATTTTTTCTCAAAGGATGAAAAAAAATATCATTTGAAAATTCCTATAGTGGTTAAAGCACAAATAGGTAAGAATTTGTACTTGTATACAAAATGGTATTTAAATCGTATTTTTAATTTACAAGATGAAGTTGTACATGTAATCCATGTTCTATGTTTTTTACATTCATGCGCAATGTACATACATATAAAAATGCCTTTTTATACAAATTTGAAATGGCCTAAGTAGAAACGAACAGTTACGGCGACTGCCAACGGCCTCGTCGGGGCATTTCGATGGCTTTTAACTGCTAACTATTTATGTAATTTAATTTATCATATTATTATAACTTGTTAATTAGAAATTTAAAATTTCTTTAAAATACTAGTTTAATTCCCACTAATGAAAAGGACATTTTTATTCAATTATTCAATTTTATAACGGTATGTGATTATTAAATTATATTTTTGATAATGTTTTATTGTGTAATTCGATATGTAACTTTACAGAAAATTGAAATTCAACGATCAATCTATCAAACTTTCAGTCCATCTATTTTACAACTTCGGTGAAATTTATGATGCGTAATAAGTTAATGAATTTAAATATATTTTTAAATATTATGTAACTAATTATAATTTTTAGATGTATTTAACATTGTAAATTCATATAAATAAAATATTTGAAAGAAACAATTTTTTTAAATTTTATGCCGATCCAAAGTATTTGGGACCTACTTCCAAAATATGATAAGAAAGTAAATAAATATAAGGTGTCGATCACGATTCACAAATTTGTAGTCGTTCGTTTTCATTCGGACTAAAACCTCTCGTTCAAAGGTCAAGCGATCTTCAATGAAACGACCCGAAATTTTCGATCCACAAAATTCCAGATAGTTAGTGAAAAGAAGAAAGAGAAAGAAGAAAGAGATAGAAGAAGAACAGAAATGAAACACACAATCTCACATTCGCAGCGGATCAAATATAATATCAAATAAAATAGCAGTTATACAAAGAAAACTATATCTGTTAATTTACATTTTTATACATCATGGTTACACATATACATAAACACTGGACAAAACAATCATGTCCTATTACTACAGAATCACAGTATAAACTCTCCATAACATCCCTGCCATCCAGCTCGCCTTCTGAGCTCTAGAACGACCTTACCTGAAAATCTGTAATACTCGGTCTGACCCGAGCATTACGTCAAAGTAACACCCGGGTCAGGCTGGAAACCAGCGTGAGTAAACTCATCTAACATGGAATATCCCAAAACATACAACTTATATAAACCCGGGGTAACTTATCAATTTACAACTTAACAAGCTGTTAAAAACATCACATATATCACACATCAATTTGTAAGTATCAAAATTAGATTTAAAGGTCCAATTCACATAAATCATTCCAAATCAGACTATCGGTTTCACATATCAAATTATAATAATCGAAGTGGTTTCGGATATTAACTAATACCCTACTCCGGTCTCTTCGAGTCCAATGTCATCTAAATCCAAGTTATCCAATTAAATATAATTTAACCTTAATTTTCGGATAACACTCTAAACAGCAATTCAAAATTGATTGATAATCACACTATCATCGTTAATCCAATATAGCATATCACAAAGCAATTCATGTCAGGGATATCACCTAATTAATAGCTCCCATCATTATTCAATCATAAATAAGCAAGATTGATCACTTTCATTAATTACTTTGATTAATGATCCCTTAATTATTTCAATTAGTTAATTATTCTTAAATTTCACATAATAATTAACCTTTATCTTAATTATATTCTTTAATCAATCTTGATTAATCGAAATCAGAAATTAACTTCCTAAATTACTCCATCAATTAAACCATCTTCTTGATTAATTACATTAATTAATCCATTAATCACATCGAGTCAATATCTCTTAATTCTTCCACCAAATAATTATCCTTTAATTTATTCCATCACTTAATTAACTTCCCATAACTTTTTATTAGACAATTCTTAGATTAATTACACTAAACAATTAATTATTAATCACTTCTACCAAGTAATATTAATTACACCTTGAAATTAACCCAAAACCAATTCCCAAATCCTCAGTCCATCACACTTCATAATTACCATTACTAATTTCTTCACAAAGTAATTACACTCTATACACCTCATTAAGGTTATAAAATACTATATTATTCAAACTTAATTATAACATTAGAATTTATAATCTTATTTTCTTTTCAAAACTTTAAGATTCAAATTCACATTTGAATTCAGATATACCATTCAGATTTAACTTAAATTTAAAATCATGTTTTTAGATCTCATTTCAGATTTATAAATCTCTTTATAAATACTATTCAGGTTTTAGTTTTAAAACATTTCATATTTTATAAAATTATTTATTTTGAAAACTTAGAATTTAAATTCATTTGAATTTCTACTTAAAACTTGTTTTCAACTTTTGGTTTAAACCTTTCTTTACTTCCCTTTATTTACATTTAGATTAAAATTTATAAGCCTGAAACTGTCAAGTTTCTGAAAACAAAAACCTGAATCCTACAACATACACGAGCCCAAACCCTATTTACTTCGAGTCACCTACCACCTATTTTCGAGCAGATTTCATCTTTTCCCTCATTTTTTTAGCAAAGTCATAATACTGCTGTATTATAATCTCAATAACGCACGTAGCATATACCTGAACAACTCGAAGAGACTCCCACTCATACTAACGAAACCGCTGACCTCCTCCCACGCCACCGTGCACGTGCACGGTGGTTCGCCATCACTCCGGCCTCGCCGTCACCTACAAACCAGAAATCGATCCCCAATACGAACTCCAAACTCGAATCTACGCGAACAGGGCAAAATAAAAAAAAGCCTAAAACTCAAACTCAAAACATGAACGTCTCCCTGAAAATCACCACGTACTGCCACCATCAATCACCAGAGGCCAAACCCCTTCGCCAACTCCATGCCCAGACCTTCATCGGCCTTCTCCCAAACCCGCGAGCCACTCGGTCAACATATGGAGCCGAAACATAAATTTACAAAGCCTAGTAAATTTTCAACCCAAAACCCTATATCCAATTCCCCCACCAAATCCTTGCATTGGGAAATTTTGTTAGCATTTTTCCTGGTTTCGAATATCACCAAGCTAGCTTCACAGTAAGTTTTAACATCTAATATTTGTTGATTCATCAACAATTGATAAAAACCAATTTTGGTTCATTTAAGAACTGCTCCCTGTATACTTTTCTATAAATTTCCATTTATGTTTTAAAAATCCTACCTTTATATGTTGATTCAAGATATAAAATCAAATCATCAAATTATAATATTCGAAATTTAACATAAGAACTCCTTCCTACTGCCATATTGAATATGCAGTGTTTATGTTCCACTATCAACCTTCAAACAATTTCCAAACCTTGATTCAAGTTTAAACAAATTTATTTAACTTAAATTCCTAAGTTTAAAATGTTTACTTGAATAAGTATTTGTTCCCTCTACATTTCTTTGCTCGAAAACTTATACACTGAAGAACAAAGCATAGTACTGTTTCCAGTAAACAGCAACACCACAAAACGACTTATTTTCTATATATAGCAAATATAAGATTACATAAACTAATTTTCAAGTTTTAAAACTTCAAAGATAGTATGCCTACTCACAGTACATAAAACTGTCTATTCACAATATATTGTTAAACAGAGGTGATACATTTTGTTAGCGGATATGCATGTGATATTATCATACATATATATATATATGTGTTCATCCACAAACAAACAAGCAAACAACTACTTATCATTTTTTTTCAAGCATTCACACAAATAGGGAGATCAAATTTAAAGATGAAGGTTATTCACTAAAAAAAACAGAACAGTTTTCATCCAACAGTTTCTAATTTTTATGTGAACTAGTACTTAAGTTCTGCAAATTTTATTTAGCTTTGATTTTAAAAGAAAAACTGTTTTTAAATAAGAAGTTTACTCACCAGTGCAGAGAACAAATTTAGATGCAGATTTCATTTGAAAATTCAAGCTTAATAATGTTTGTTAAATAAATTTTGAAGCTTTGTTTAAATTTACTCTGTAACTCGAAGATACAGAGAATCATCAGGCAATTATAAACATGCATATAGAAAACAAAATAACACAAAGATTTCATCTATATATTTACATGCAAGTCATATAATATCTCAGACATTCACATGCACAAATCTATTTACTAAAATTTTCTGGTTTTTAGAATTTACTCACCTGAATTATGAAGAAACAGAGAGTTTGAAAATCTGGAACTTGATTTTTAATCTGAAAATTTGAATCTTTGCTTGATGATTAATTGAGTTGATCCTGAATCTCCAGGTTAAAAATTGAAGGAATCGATTGTTATTGATTTAATTCTCTTAATGCCTTCCTCTAGTTTATAAATTTTGGGTTGAAGATCTGAATATTTTGCTTGAAGATGGAATCTGGGTTTTTGAAGGCTGAAATAAATTTGCAGATTGAAGTTTCTGTTTGAACATTTGTTTTTTAGGGACGAAATTTTTAGATTAAGTTTTGCTTGTCAAAAGAGCGAAGCAAGAAAATGTAAATTATATTTTATCAAAATTAAAGAAAAAGAAAAAAAAAAATTAAGAGGGACACTTGTTAGGAAATTTCAACACTTGTCCTTATCAATTATAATTCATCTACACATGTAATTAGATATACTTTTTCCCTTACATTTGTAAATATGCATAAGTTAATTAGTTTTTAAATTCATTTCTTATGTTATAAATATTAATTGTATATATTATAAAACTTGTAATTGTAAATTTTATGCATTATAAGACTCACAAATTTTGTTTATAAAAATTTAAAATTATATTAGCTATTTATTTTTATACTTATATGTGTTTTTATCTTATGTTTATAATATTACACATGTTTTATCTCTAGATTCACAAATACATATATGTATTAAGGCTTATTATTAAATCTTGTTTCATATTTATATTTTAATCATAAAAAATAAAATTTCTAAATCACAATATATACACTTAACATTTTCAACAGTACAGAGTTCAAATTTATATATTCATGGGATTTGTTAATTCACTAAACAGTTTATAAATATAACCCAATATTTATTATAGTTCCCAAATCCATTTATTAGCAGAATTTTGTTTGTTAACAGCTATATCAATATTTTCAAATTTACTTATATACATTCCAAATTTTTTTATTCAATCCAAATGGAATCAGTATCTCAATTGTTCAAAATCGGTTAATTATCCAATTAACAGATATTAAAAATCCGGGTTATCACATTCCTCCCCCCTTTGAATCTTTTCGTCCTCGAAAAGAACGAAACCAGAATTTATTAAGTATTTTTAAACCAGTTAAAATATTCTTTGATTAATTTAAAAACACTTTTAAAATCTGTAATATTGCCAAAATAGTTTTATAAAAATACTTTTTATAACTCGATGCCTCAACCAGTCTATCCTTGTTCTCCTAGAAATTTGGTCATTCGTTGATCAGGCGTATGACTGAAAATCTACAAGTGCTTGGCAGACTCGTTTTCAACATCCAGTGAAAATACTTTGAAAATAATTTCATTGAAAATATAGAAATCAGTTTTGAAAATAGAGGATATATCTTTGGTGAGAATGCTCTGGAAATCATCACCCCCATCCATGGTCGCAGTTAACCCGATGATTACGTTGCCGTCCCGACAAAATCCACAGATAACTGTAGGCCTCCGCGCCCCACGATTACACCATGTAACCCGCTACAGATCGCAGCTACAACTGGAATTACGTAGCTATCACAGCTAAAACCCATATAACTGTAGGCATCAGCGCCCTCGACTTTCGCTGCCAAAAATAAAACTTCTCCACTCCACTTGACCATAGATCGTAGTCTACCGATGTTGCGTTTCCTTCCCGGCAAAATCAAGTGTAGACCGTTGACACTCATCCTCCACACGATTTTCGCTATGGTCCCCACAGTAGATCGCAACGACATCGAGTTACACTGTCGTCACAACATAACCCAAATGCCCCTGTAGGCATCAGCGCCATCGACTTTCGCTACCCAATAATCCTCAGGAACTAGTTTTGTCCGGACTCCTCACAGGATCAACTTTAGAATCCCCCCTTGGAGTTCAAGGCAGCACCATCCGGTGGTACTCCTAAGAAGTCCATTCCAAGGGAGCGCCTTTTTCCCCAGAGCATCATCAAAACATTTTATACTATACATATATAGTATCTTTAAATCATACACCTAGTATGATCTCATACAAAGCTCCTTTACACAAAATCGATTATCCCAAAATCGATAATTCTCAAACCAGGCTTTCCAAATTCAATATTGATTTTACCAAAAAATCAAAAGCCTTTCCAAATCCAAAGGTTCCCAAAACCTTTTCCAAAATCCTCATATGATCCTTTATATATATATATATATATATTCAGATATATAAAATCTTTAAAACTTTGGATCATTTCAAACTTGTATAAACTCCTTTTATACTCTAAACATTTCCAAAAACCTTTTCTTCTGGCAAAAGATTCATCAAGGGGAGTTTTATCTTATATAACTAGGATATATAACTTTATTTATCCAAAATCAAATATTCCAATTTGATTACTCCCTTCAACATCATTTTCATTCAAATCCGTACGATGTACACATATCACTCATACGTTATACCAATCTGATCGCTCACTCGATCACACAATTTCATTTCCGAACTAGTATCGTCCACCCGACCTTCTAGTGCGGACACAGATCTAGTTTCTTGATCAGAAACCGTCATTCTCCTTGCATAGTCATAACTATGATAGAGAATATTCAGAACCAATCAACAACCCATATCCAGGTTCGCCGTCGAAAATCGAGTGAAAAATCCCACTATGATCGATATATCTATCTCGAAATTCTGTGCTCGAATCTGAATCAAATCACTATGCGAATAGAATAACATACGTACACCCTACGTATTTATCTTTATTGGTTATTAGCCAATTCAATTCCATTTCCATTCACATTCATATTGATTTTCATTCACTTACTCACAATTGCTTTAATCCATTTGGTTTATCACCACTATTCTTATCTCGATTGAGTATCCATCCAATAACAGTTTGAACTCTGTCCAATTTATTTAGAAAATAGTTTGAAAAGTTTACAAATAGATAAGTAGTTGGAAAATAATTACTAGTTTGTAAAATAGCTCTTAAAATAGTTCAGTAATTGTAAAATAATTTGAAAATAGTTAAATAGTCATAGAAATTTTAAATAATTGCAAAATAGATATAAAACAGTAATTAGTAGTTGAAAATAATAATTAGTTTATAAAATAGTTAGAAAATTGCTAAACAGTTTCAAAAATAATTGTAAACATATATAAGATAGTTTGGCTTTTTAAAAAGAAAGGTTGTATATATAATAAATAGCTTTGAAAATAGGTTTATATTAAAACAATTTATATTAAAAATAGTCCAGAGTCAAAACTGTTCACTTCCCAATCTCCATTCTCATCAATTCAATTTAAATTTCCTCTACCATTTAAATTGACCCAATTCCAATTAATTAACTTCAATTTCTGTTAAAATTGATTCAACCTCAATTCAAGTTGAATTAATTCTCAATTCCTTTTCAATTTAAATCAAATTCCATTTGATTTTAAACATATTCAATTTTAATTACAATCCCAAGTTATTCCAACCGCTTTGGATTAATATCCATTCAATTGAACCCACATCAATTCCAATCCATTTCAACTCCAGTTTGAATTAACCCCAATTTCAAACTCTATTTCCAAATCAAGTTGAATTCTCCTTGATTTTTCTCAATATTTAATTCAAATTCCATTTGAATTTAAAATTATTCAACTTTAATTATAATTCCAAATTATTCAAATCAATTTGGACTAATTTCAATTTGAATCCTCTTCAATTTCAAATCGTTACAAATTAATCCAATTCAAATTTTCCATTTGAATCTTATACTCATACATCTTAAATCATACTTTCAATTTCCTCAAATCAAATTCAATTTGAACTAATTCAAATTTTCAAATTTTAAACCATCTCGAATTATATAAATTCGAGTTAATACTTCAAATGTTGATTTAATTCCTTTAAATCAATTTACCCTTTTATCCCAACAATGAATATATCACCACACTTCACTTCTTACTCATGTGAACAAATCAAATTTCATAATTTAAATATTTCCAATAATAATGGGATGGTATTATTCGAATTATTTTTAAAACATCCATCCATTTCCAATTCCAGATCTCAAACCCATTTTGAGATCACACAAACTCCCAATTCAAAATTAACTATTTAACTTTCCAAGTTAAATTTCAATTTTATCTTGAAATTTCCAAATTACGTTGATCATTTCAACTTATTTAACTTCCTCCGAGTTAAATTCAATCTACTTAATCCAGTCAACCTTACCCAATTTGAACTTCCATTTCAAATTTTAAACTCCACTTAAATAATTTTCCCACTTATTAAGTTCAAAACTTATCACTATGGGTATCATTCTCATTCCAAGTTTAAAATTCAACATTCAGAGTTTATCTCGAATCATCTTTGATATTTAAGTATATCCACACATAAATATTTACTTCTTGGCTCTCCAAGCCAAATTTTAAAATTCAAACCACCTTTGGTTTCAATTCAAAACAAATTTTCTTTAAAATTTTCAAACATTTCTTATTTGAAATAGGACCATTTCATTTAAATGCATTAAATAGTATTATTTATTATTTCCTTAAATTAATTACATCATTAATTAATTCCAATTAATCACATTCGGTAATTAACTTATTTCTTAATTACCTTCATTAAGTAATTGTCCCTTAAATTACTTACCTCTAGTTACTTCATTAAGTAACTCCCTCTTTATTTATCATTTTCAATTATTATCCATTAATTAATCTCATTAAATAAAGTTTAATTAATTACATAAATTGATTGATTATTCTTATCCTGAAACCTTTTCCAAATTCAAGATTTAATTTTGGTTTGAATTCATTTCAAACTTGTCTTTAAATTTAATTTCAATTTGGTTGTAATTATTACCACTTAATTCTTACTATTACTTTTAGTTTAATTAATACTACAACCAATTTCCTTAATATAATAGATAATCTATTTCTTATATAAGATTCATTTACCTTTGAAATCATTTAAAAACCTTTATATAAGAAAATAACAAGTACGCTCTCTCATATTTATGCACTCAACTCATTATAGGCTACTACTTACCCTATTCTTAATGAGTAATCACCAACAGAGCCAAGGTTCTCGCTTAACCTTCAGCTCTGATACCAAATGAAACGACCCGAAATTTTCGATCCAGAAAATTCTAGATAGTTAGTGAAAAGAAGAAAGAGAAAGAAGAAAGAGATAGAAGAAGAACAGAAATGAAACACACAATCTCACATTCGCAGCGGATCAAATATAATATCAAATAAAATAGCAGTTATACAAAGAAAACTATATCTGTTAATTTACATTTTTATACATCATGGTTACACATATACATAAACACTGGACAAAACAATCATGTCCGATTACTACAGAATCACAGTATAAACTCTCCATAACGTCCCTGCCATCCAGCTCGCCTTCTGAGCTCCAGAACGTCCTTACCTGAAAATCTGTAATACTCGGTCTGACCCGAGCATTACGTCAAAGTAACACCCGGGTCAGGCTGGAAACCAGCGTGAGTAAACTCATCTAACATGGAATATCCCAAAACATACAACTTATATAAACCCGGGGTAACTTATCAATTTACAACTTAACAAGCTGTTAAAAACATCACCTATATCACATATCAATTTGTAAGTATCAAAATTAGATTAAAAGGTACAATTCACATAAATCATTCCAAATCAGACTATCGGTTTCACATATCAAATTATAATAATCGAAGTGGTTTCAGATATTAACTAATACCCGACTCCGGTCTCTTCGAATCCAATGTCATCTAAATCCAAGTTATCCAATTAAATATAATTTAACCTTAATTTTCAGATAACACTCTAAACAGCAATTCAAAATTGATTGATAATCACACTATCATCGTTCATCCAATATAGCATATCACAAAGCAATTCATATCAGGGATATCACCTAATTAATAGCACCCATCATTATTCAATCATAAATAAGCAAGATTGATCACTTTCATTAATTACTTTGATTAATGATCCCTTAATTATTTCAATTAGTTAATTATTCTTAAATTTCACATAATAATTAACCTTTATCTTAATTATATTCTTTAATCAATCTTGATTAATCGAAATCAGAAATTAACTTCCTAAATTACTCCATCAATTAAACCATCTTCTTGATTAATTACATTAATTAATCCATTAATCACATCGAGTCAATATCTCTTAATTCTTCCACCAAGTAATTATCCTTTAATTTATTCCATCACTTAATTAACTTCCCATAACTTTTTATTAGACAATTCTTAGATTAATTACACTAAACAATTAATTATTAATCACTTCTACCAAGTAATATTAATTACACCTTGAAATTAACCCAAAACCATTTCCCAAATCCTCAGTCCATCACACTTCATAATTACCATTACTAATTTCTTCACAAAGTAATTACACTCTATACACCTCATTAAGGTTATAAAATACTATATTATTCAAACTTAATTATAACATTAGAATTTATAATCTTATTTTCTTTTCAAAACTTTAAGATTCAAATTCACATTTGAATTCAGATATACCATTCAGATTTAACTTAAATTTAAAATCATGTTTTTAGATCTCATTTCAGATTTATAAATCTCTTTATAAATACTATTCAGGTTTTAGTTTTAAAACATTTCATATTTTATAAAATTATTTATTTTGAAAACTTAGAATTTAAATTCATTTGAATTCCTACTTAAAACTTGTTTTCAACTTTTGGTTTAAACCTTTCTTTACTTCCCTTTATTTAAATTTAGATTAAAATTTATAAGCCTGAAACTGTCAAGTTTCTGAAAACAAAAACCTGAATCTTACAACATACACGAGCCCAAACCCTATTTACTTCGAGTCACCTACCACCTATTTTCGAGCAGATTTCATCTTTTCCCTCATTTTTTTAGCAAAGTCATAATACTACTGTATTATAATCTCACTAACGCACGCAGCATATACCTGAACAACTCGAAGAGACTCCCACTCATACTAACGAAACCGCTGACCTCCTCCCACGCCACCGTGCACGTGCACGGTGGTTCGCCATCACTCCGGCGACCGTCGCCGTCGCCTACAAACCAGAAATCGATCCCCAATACGAACTCCAAACTCGAATCTACGCGAACAGGGCAAAATAAAAAAAAGCCTAAAACTCGAACTCAAAATATGAACGTCTCCCTGAAAATCACCACGTACTGCCACCAACAATCACCAGAGGCCAAACCCCTTCTCCAACTCCATGCCCAGACCTTCATCGGCCTTCTCCCAAACCCGCGAGCCACTCGGTCAACATATGGAGCCGAAACATAAATTTATAAAGCCTAGTAAATTTTCAACCCAAAACCCTATATCCAATTCCCCCACCAAATCCTTGCATTGGGAAATTTTGTTAGCATTTTTCCTGGTTTCGAATATCACCAAGCTAGCTTCACAGTAAGTTTTAACATCTAATATTTGTTGATTCATCAGCAATTGATAAAAACCAATTTTGGTTCATTTAAGAACTTCTCCCCGTATACTTGTCTATAAATTTCCATTTATGTTTTAAAAATCCTACCTTTATATGTTGATTCAAGATATAAAATCAAATCATCAAATTATAATATTCGAATTTTAACATAAGAACTCCTTCCTACTGCCATATTGAATATGCAGTGTTTATGTTCCACTATCAACCTTCAAATAATTTCCAGACCTTGATTCAAGTTTAAACAAATTTATTTAACTTAAATTCCTAAGTTTAAAATGTTTACTTGAATAAGTATTTGTTCCCTCTACATTTCTTTGCTCGAAAACTTATACACTGAAGAACAAAGCATAGTACTGTTTCCAGTAAACAACAACACCACAAAACAACTTATTTTCTACATATAGCAAATATAAGATTACATAAACTAATTATCAAGTTTTAAAACTTCAAAGATAGCATGCCTACTCACAATACATAAAACTGTCTATTCACAATATATTGTTAAACAGAGGTGATACATTTTGTTAGCAGATATGCATGTGATATTATCATACATATATATATATGTGTTCATCCATAAACAAACAACTACTTATCATTTTTTTTCAAGCATTCACACAAATAGGGAGATCAAATTTAAAGATGAAGGTTATTCACTAAAAAAAACAGAACAGTTTTCATCCAACAGTTTCTAATTTTTATGTGAACTAGTACTTAAGTTCTGCAAATTTTATTTAGCTTTGATTTTAAAAGAAAAACTGTTTTTAAATAAGAAGTTTACTCACCAGTGCAGAGAACAAATTTAGATGCAGATTTCATTTGAAAATTCAAGCTTAATAATGTTTGTTAAATAAATTTTGAAGCTTTGTTTAAATTTACTCTGTAACTCGAAGATACAGAGAATCATCAGGCAATTATAAACATGCATATAGAAAACAAAATAACACAAAGATTTCATCTATTTATTTACATGCAAGTCATATAATATCTCAGACATTCACATGCACAAATCTATTTACTAAAATTTTTTGGTTTTTAGAATTTACTCACCTGAATTATGAAGAAACAGAGAGTTTGAAAATCTGGAACTTGATTTTTAATCTGAAAATTTGAATCTTTGCTTGATGATTAATTGAGTTGATCCTGAATCTCCAGGTTAAAAATTGAAGGAATCGATTGTTATTGATTTAATTCTCTTAATGCCTTCCTCTAGTTTATAAATTTTGGGTTGAAGATCTGAATATTTTGCTTGAAGATGGAATCTGGGTTTTTGAAGGCTGAAATAAATTTGCAGATTGAAGTTTCTGTTTGAACATTTGTTTTTTAGGGACGAAATTTTTAGATTAAGTTTTGCTTGTCAAAAGAGTGAAGCAAGAAAATGTAAATTATATTTTATCAAAATTAAAGAAAAAGAAAAAAAAATTAAGAGGGACACTTGTTAGGAAATTTCAACACTTGTCCTTATCAATTATAATTCATCTACACATGTAATTAGATATACTTTTTCCCTTACATTTGTAAATATGCATAAGTTAATTAGTTTTTAAATTCATTTCTTATGTTATAAATATTAATTGTATATATTATAAAACTTGTAATTGTAAATTTTATGCATTATAAGACTTACAAATTTTCTTTATAAAAATTTAAAATTATATTAGCTATTTATTTTTATACTTATATGTGTTTTTATCCTATGTTTATAATATTACACATGTTTTATCTCTAGATTCACAAATACATATATGTATTAAGGCTTATTATTAAATCTTGTTTCATATTTATATTTTAATCACAAAAAATAAAATTTCTAAATCACAATATATACACTTAAAATTTTCAACAGTACAGAGTTCAAATTTATATATTCATGGGATTTGTTAATTCACTAAACAGTTTATAAATATAACCCAATATTTATTATAGTTCCCAAATCCATTTATTAGCAGAATTTTGTTTGTTAACAGCTATATCAATATTTTCAAATTTACTTATATACATTCCAATTTTTTTTATTAAATCCAAATGGAATCAGTATCTCAATGGTTCAAAATCAGTTAATTATCCAATTAACAGATATTAAAAAACCTGGTTATCACATTCAAATGAGACAAAATTTGTGCCATAAATGCTTTATAATGTATTTATTTAATACATATGGCTGGAATAAAAAAACGAAAGAAAAAAAATTAGATTTAAAATATATTATATTCCAAGGAGTTGTTAACACTTAGTATATATTATTAATACCATTTCTATGAATATAACTTGTATGAAGTCTAATGTTTTTTTCAGCCTGTTCTTTTTAACCTAACTATACGGTTTGAATAAATACATAATATAGCATATATGGTTTGAATTCGTTTCGTTTGGAAATTGTTTGACCATGAAACGAAAGATTAAGTCTGAATGTCGACGAATGGATATAAATTTGAAAATTAAGATCGATACCTTATAACCTTTTATTTTCCTTTCATATTTTGACCATATGTAAAAAGTATATAGGTATGAATGCTGGACATTATGAAGATATAACTGGTGGAAAAATCATCAAGAATAATCCAACACTTGTTGTAGGTGAAAAAAGAACAAATATTTGACCAAGGTTTTCATAGTCGACGCATAAGTAACAACCACTAAAAAATCCTCAAACTTATGTTTCATCATAACAAAAGATTTAAATGATATGACACAATATTTCACCATACTAACAAATGCTATTTAAAGTCAAGCAACATACAACAACACAATGGTATTTGTACAATAAGACATCAAAACTACCAACCTAGAAAAAATTAAGTCCATCTCAGAAAGCTTAACTCTCACTAAGTATCAAAAAGCCAGAGGTTTAATGGCAGCCCGACTCTATCCAAACTCTTCTTTGGAGGGTTCAGTTGGAAATTGGAATTCCCCATTCGTTTCCCGCTAAATTCAACCACCCACCGCCTTGTCCTCCACCCTCCACACCTCCCGTTATACCTGAAATCACCAATGCTGAATTACGATTATGCCCTCCTTTCCACCTCCACTACCACCCACCACTTCTAACTACTCCGACAATGGTTTTATTTCAAAAATTTTGAAGTTTTGATTAAGTTCCAACTCTGGATTTGTAACTTTTGAAAATTTTATGGACATCTATCGATTTGACCATATTTTCTTTATTGACTTTTAAGCAAAGATTTAGCTATATATTTTTCTTACAAGGGAAAACCTAAACTAATTACTGATTATTTTAGAAACTAGAGATTTTTTTTCTCTATTTCTATACCCTTTTTTAATAAGGAATGCTAATAGTTCACTATATTACAGTGTAAATTCTTGAAGCAAGATGTAAAATACATATGTAGGCTTAATGCTTACATATGTTGAGTCATGCATCTTACTATGACTATCGAGATAAGATTACAATGAATTAGCTTTAACAACATAATGATAAAAAATGCATTTTAGTAAAATATGAAGACTCGTTACAAAATATTTTGGATTGAAAACATGAGGTGGTTTTGTCTTTTTTAGCAAAGCTAGCCGGCGTATAAAGCATGCCGTCCACATTTATTACTCCAAACTTTGAGGAGAATATGTGTCCGAAACATGCTCCGGAACAGCTAATACAATAACAAGGAAACAAGAGCTAGACAGACAAGTCTAGACCACTAAGCAAGGAAAGACAACTAGTCTCAATGTTATTGCTGATAATAGCATCAGCAGTAGGTCTATGAATATGCAGAAAACCAAAGAAAAGAGACGCAAGATTAAGAACGTACAACTGCAAGAGGGAGGAGTAAAGATACTGCCGATGCCAAGATGCATCCAATAACAATTGCCAATTGAGCAAACTAAAATTACCTCCCTTTGCCAGAGACAAACCATCACCATCCACACGGTAAAACAAACGCCAAGATTGTCCATCCTCTCCTACCCATATATGATGACAATTCACTCTTGGGTCATATATCAATTTCGAATCATTATGGATCCAAGCGTGCTCTTCCGGACACAACGAAATTAACTCATCGACGGGGGGAGGGACTCCCAAAACTACCATAGCATCATACTCAATAGGAGGAGATGGAAATGGCGAACAAAGAATATTTACCTTTGGAACCCACTTCGAAACTGGAATAGGGAGCAGAACCTTAGCAGGAGGAGGTAGGGTGGCTGGCCCAGTTTTACACACATCCGAAATTTCACCAAATGACTGACAGGATCAGCAAATATCAGATTTCCACTTGTATTGCACGTCCACACTTCCACATCATGACCTTTAGCAATTCTAACTTTGAGCTTCGAAGGCAAGGCTTAGATGGAGTAATCTCAATTAATGCTCTTGCGTAGTGTAAAGTTTTCCGGGCTTCAGTATTGGAATCAAAGCATTTGCGGTCACCAATGAGACTGGAAAACCAGTTTAAGCCTAACAAAGGCTGAAGGGCAGATGGAATATGAGTAAAGGTAGCCCAAACAGGAATAGAAAGAACATGCCCCCTAGCTTTGTCCACACCAAGACTCTGTGGAGTAATAATAAATGGTTTCCCTTCTATGGTAAGTTGACTGGTCTCAAGAGCCATTAGCTTGTCATTCTTATTAGCGAATTTGAATTAAAAAATAGTATTGAAAAATTGAACACGAAGGATACCTTTCAAATTCCATACACGCTTGCATTGGTTACGAATTTCCATGTAAGAAGCGGAAGAATCCAAGAAGAAACCAATCAAGTATATGGACCAATAATTCACTCCTTCTTGAACGATCTCAGTCGGTGATATATTGATACCGTCAATCACTACCGTATCAAATGAACTTGTAGAGAAAGAACCAACATTCCTCGGTAAGGCTTTGAAAAGAGAGGACCATGTGGACTGAGATGCCACTTTAGAATTTGAAGTAGATAATTCTTAAGAGATGTTGGGCTGGATGAATCCTGAGCTTCCTATGTGCATATCATGCACATGAATATGGGAGGAATCAACATTACCTTGAAACGGGAGTGCAGGGATGTTGTTATTCGAATGGGCATTTTCACGAACAGCTTAAGTGCGCACTATATTAGGAGAAACAACAGCCTCCAATACACTATCAAGACCAACATCTACCATCAAATCATCACCACATTTCATACCAACATAAGTTTGAGTTCAACAACAATTACCAGCAGCAGCAGCGTTAAGAAAACTGAATAAAGAGAGCACGTCTAAGTCAGCACGGTCCACACCAGTAACTCGAGTACCACGTGAGGTGGTTTTATCACATAGGAAAATGATAATTATCAGCTGTTAGGTTTAGGAAAATATAACTGCAGAATTTATTTTATGTGTTTTGTATATATCAATATTTTTAAAAGACGAAAACCTAAGAGGCCATCACATATCGGTTTCATGTATAATTTAACATCTACTTTTCATATATGATTTATATTTTATATGACCTAGGTTAAATAGACTACCACGTAAGAAAATTTTGAATCGTATATTTTAATATTTTTAGTTATCCAAAATCGACTTAATTTGATTATTAAGTCTTTTGGTTGTGAAGTGGTAAGCAATATTGAAGCCTAATTCTTTATAAGGCCTTAATCCAACAATAGGCTAATATAGTAACCTAAAAGCGTCTCAAACAGCTCTCTTAAACATCGGCCAATAAAAAGTATTGCCCTGCTCCACAGAACGTAAAGAAAACCTAATTGGTTGCCGCCTCTTTCTCTCTTCCTTCGTCAAATCTTTTGCTGGACTATCTACCTTCTCAGGTAATTATGCAAAATCAGTTTTTCTCTTCTTTTTTTATCGCCGTTGCCCGAAACCCAATTTTTGCAGAAGTTCTGATCCGACTAACGTTGAAATCAGACAAAATGGCTACGATTTTAGTATGCGAGCGGAATTTTGAACTATACCATCATCAATCATCATGCACATAAGAAACCTTGTGCTTTCACTGTGTCTATGCCTATCAGCGAATACAGCCGCCGACTACAAAAATTTGTTATTTTGTTATATGGGATGAAGTATATAAAATTTTGAACTGGAAAATGATATATTCGAGCATTATTACCTACTCAATTGTCACCTTGTGTAGCCTGAAGCCAGCCTCATTTATTTACTATTTTGTTAAAAAAAAAAGAACGAAACAAAAAGAAAAAGAAAAAATAATTTTGATAATGACATATAGTGCTGGCATTTCATAGCAATTAGCATTGCATAACAGGTAGCTTCTTTTGCCAGTGTAAATGCCCAAAAATCACGATCACATTAATTTATTTGATTTATGGTACTAGTAGAAATATTCATATATCAGCAACATTATTTTCTTTGGTTTAATATGATTGATGACTATGACAATATCATCTTAAATAGGAATCAAGCTAAGTACTCCTAGTATAATATGTTAATGTATATAAAGTAAGAAGATGTTGAAAGAATTACACAATCTATCAATCACCATTATGTAAATATATGCAGTTACTTTAGCCTTGTAGGGGTTAATAATTTTGCATGGGCTAGAACAAATAAAGGTCATATTAGGGCCATTGAAAATGATGTAAAGTTCAAAGTGACAGATACTATAACATCATCGTAGTACTGAAAACATCATTTCCGTCTGAATTTTAATTTTTTTTTAAATGCAAAGTGCATGTTGAACTAGTATATTTAAATGGCTATGCTATACAGTTTATCATGATATGCAAAAAGTAATTGATATATAGTAAATAGGGAAATACATTGAGGAATACAGTTAAATTAAATAATGTATTTGCACTTTGATGATACAAGTATAACAGATACAACACGAATTACTTGTAATTATGGTCAGTTAAGAGAATGCGGTTGTCTTTTGTTTTAAAAAACTAGAGAGGGTTTCATATCTTCTGTTTGCTTTTAAAAATAGTTTGTCTGGGCATTGAACATTGATCCATGGGAGCTGAAAAAGTTCTCCAAAACCCTACTTGTTTGATTGGATAACAATGCAGCATCATATTCATTTTATACTTGTATATGCTAAGTTTGTGTAACCGTGCACATTTGTGGAGTTACTATGGATTCCAAGTACAAAATCTCATATCATATGTACAAATAATTTCCAGTTAATTAGGCACATGTGTAATTTTTTTAGACAGTTATATGCCTAAAAGAATAACTTTTAAATATACATGTTGACATTTAAGTTACAAGCTAGTTTAGTTGTTCGAGCTCTTGATACATCTGCCTGTTAATTCCTAAAATTAAGTCCAATCTAGTTCTATATCTTTTTGGGTAGGTTAACTTTGCTATTTTAATTTCTCAAATGAACAAGCAAGCCAGTGGAGAAGATCGAATCAGTGCTCTTCCTGATGATATAATCTGCAATATCCTTTCCAATCTCTATGTGGAAGAATCAGCAAGGACATCCATTTTGTCTAAACGATGGCGCAATATGTGGCTCCGTTCTCCAATCACCATTTCTGATGAATCCATCGTGAAGCAATCTTGCATGTATTGTCTCTCTGAAGAGGGATCCCCTTGCATGGATTATCTTAGTGAAAAGGAATCTGAATCCTCTCCCTGGATCGTAAATGCTATGTCCCACGTTATTTCCACCCACCCTGGACCCATTCATACCTGCCATTTCATTCTACACGATTGGTATAAATACCATAAAACCGTAGTAAATCTCCTAAAAGCCCTAACCCTAAAAGGCATCCGGGATCTCCTAATCGACATCGGACGCTTCGACCTTCCTTGCTTTGTTTTAAAATGCGATTCCCTTGTTAATGTCCACTTGCGGTATGGTTCAATGCCTGCTCAATTACCCGCCCACAAGGATATCTTTCCTAATTTAAGGAAGTTGTCCTTAATGTATTATAATATCGATAATGAACTTTTGGTTAACTTGCTTTCTTCAAGACCGATCATCGAGCTGGCAATTCGCCCTTATTATTATGGCGTAAAAAATATTGTCATTGAATCCGAGAGCTTGCAAAAATTATATTTTGGTTGCTGCGATAATTGTGATCTTACTATTAAAGATGCTCCAAATCTTGAGACATTCAAGTGTGATGACTTAGGGAGTTATTCCAGAGTGACGATTTTAAATACACCTAAGCTCAAGGTTCTGAGCGGTATTGACATGGAGACGTCGATGCTCCAATTAGGGAATTATCAGTTTGAAGTCGATTATATTTACAAGGACATAAAGATAAGAGGTGAAATCACATACATGCCTTCCTTACGATCCTTGGATATTGCAATGGTCCATTTTAATCGTGCTTATGAGCCAAAATCAGTTCCACGCTTTCTAATGTGTTTCCCCCACTTAGAAACTTTTGAAGTCTGTATAAAAGATTACACTTCTTTTAGTGATGCCGAACATTATGAAGTTAGCGATACAGATGGTGATATTCTTATTGATGATGATTATGGTGGTCATGTTCACCTGATGTCTAATATTAACTGTGTTAACCATCATTTAAAGAATGTAAGAGTAAGTAATTATCTTGGAAGACGGGCCCATTTGGATTTTGTCAAACTCATTGTAGCCAATGCTAAGGTTCTTGAAACAGTTACTATAGTTTATGGCGATGGTTTTGACGAACGAAGGATGAAATCTCAAAAACATCTCCTAATGCAGAATAGAGCTTCTAATATGTTACGGGTAGAATTTCTCAAGAGTAAGTAGAAATCGCATGGTTTTACTGTTTGTGAGTTGAAAGTAAAGGAATGATCCGATGCATCTTAACTTAGTTTATCAGAATGAACTAAGTAACTATCCATGTTAGTGTTGTTATTGTGCATGTGCATGTTTTCTTTGTGAGCAACATACAAAAGACATATTTTGCATTTTCTATATTTTTTTCATTATCTGTTACGTACTTGATCAACTGCGCACTGAATACATCTTGCAATTTTCTAAAGATAAATGATTCTTTGCATTGATTGGTGGCTATGGTCACTGCTAACTCTTTTTGTTTTACCGTGGATTCAGACCCTGAACTATGTATGTGTCTTCTTGAATTTTCACTCAAGTTGTTTGACTTGTAAATGTTGCATGAAAAACATGCATGTTCATATTAGTTATATATGATCCATGTTATAATTTAAAGTACGATGTTAAAACAATAAAATAAAAAATCTGGGTTACGGGTACATGGGCAGTCATCTCGCTCTTGAACGTTCGTGACTTGCTTGCACTTACCTTCATCTATGGTTATCATACTGTTAATACCATGAGTCAACATTTCTTTTTATATTATGGGAAGACAGTTATCAAACCAATAAAGCTGGAAGGTCTGAGAGATTATAAAATATTTTATCAGGCATAAAGATAAAAATATTAGTCTATTTTTAGCTTTTTTTTTTGTCTCATCTCCTTCTTTAGGACTATCAACCGATTACAAAAGGCAGTAAGAAGAGTGCATTCATTCCACAACAAATATTGGTCAAATCTGAAGAAAAATGGAGCAAAACTATTGTTGCATTTGTTTTCGGACCATGTCCTTCTTACCAGAAATTTCAGAACTATGTTGATAGAGTTTATTACTTCCAAAAAAAAAAATGTTGATAGAGTTTGTAAACATTATTCAACTTACAACTTATATTCAAAGCCTAATGGTCTTTTATGTAATACGAGTGTTACGGTGACAATAGTACACTCTTTGCGGATAAGTTGATTTTTTCTATAAATTATATATGCTTAACATATTAAAAAAAAAAATGATTTTCATAAACATTTAGCGATAATTTTACGTTGGAATCATGTGTAGTCCGTTTGAGTTTGAATTTTTATTTCTAAGTTGCATCGTTTATTTTTTTTAGTTCGAATCTTTATTTCTAAATTGTATTGTTTATATTTTTTTGTTAGTTAATTTTTTTTTTCCGTCATCAATTAATAAAAAGCAAAAATGTTATAGGAAGTTTATTTTTTATATCCTATTTTTAAGCGATATTGAATTTGATAATATATGTAAAAGAAGGTTAAGAATGTGCGAAAAAACATATTTGCTAGATCATATTTTTAAGTGATATTAATAGTTGTTAATATCTATAGAGAGATGTTTTTGTAAGTTGGCGTTGATACCAGACATATATCATGTTTTCACTTAAACCCAAGAACAAAAAATTATAATAATAGTTTATTTACTCCCTATTCCACCCTGTTTGATTCTAACACATGATAAAAGTTTGAGCTTCTAAACGCTACTCACTATAGTATGCAGTTGACAATAATATTGCACATAATAAAAGTGCGGTGCTATATGCATGAGTTTAGAATCAAGTATGTAGATGCTATTTTTAGGACCAATAAATAGACGTACTAAGTTTAAGAACAGATATGCAGATGCTATTTTTTAGGATCAGTTAGTGGAGAAATTTTTATAAAATATATATATGTAGGTCAATTTTGAAATTTCACAGTCTGATTAAAAACTTACGTTTCTAAGCCAACTATTAATAAAGATATTTTAATCCTACTGCAGACAACACGAAAATTCTCAGAATTGGAACATTTATGTATAATGCAAGAGCAGTATTGTCAAGGTGCTCGCATAGACGTTGTAAGGCCCTAGATGTCAGCTTGGGACTTTTTTGCTTGTTGAGGCGTTGCTCATGCTTAAGGCACCGTATACTACAACAAAATTTAACTTTCATAGCAATGGACAGTGGCTTATAATGTCGTGTTGATGCAAATTCCCGTAGTTGAGGCTTCTTAGGGAATAAAAATGTTCAAATTCTACTTCATTTTGGAAAGTGATAAAAAAATTTCAGGTTCCCTCTCTATTATGTCTAAAGCAGTGTTTTCATGACTGGATCCAACTGCGGTCTAATTTGAAATAACTTGAACCGTTGATCACTTTGGTTCGCAACTCAATCAATTTTTAGTCATGCACGAACCATAAATTGGACTTTCGAACACGAAGTCCAACCGTCCATTTAACCTTATTAAATCGTGGTTTTTTATTTCCTCTTGGTCTCTCGCCATGTCATTTTCTCTCATTTTCGTCATTTACATTGTTTTGAAAAAAGTAAATAAATTTATATTTCAAAAATTATGATTGCCCCAAAATATAGACAATAGTCACTAATGAATGTGAATTAAACAAATTGATTGTTGAATTGTTAAGCATTATGAATATTAAACAGAATATTGAATAAGGTATATGATTTAATTTATTTGCAGTTCTATAGTTGTGTATTGGTTATAATATTTGTTTCAAACAAAATTATTAAACTTGTTCTTGCTTTATTGGTAAATAAAACCATAAATGAGGTTTGTTAGGCCTACAACCCTGAAATTAGCTATATAGCATGAAAAAAAAGGGAAATTTTAGCATATGTCCTTATGTATAAAAAATCAGTTTTAGGTCCCTTTCAATTTTTCTTTTATAATTTACATCCCTATTTCAAAAAAAAGGTGAAATTCAAAAGGGTAATTAGATAATTTACCAACTCTAGCATATGCTCTCAGGATATATGTCCACGACTTGTAATCGCTGAACACACGACGTAGTGGCCACTTTAAATTTGAAAACGCAAGAAGTAAAAAAAATTCACAAAAGAAAGATATGGAAAACAGTTTTTAAAAGGAAGGGATGTAAAACAAATAAGTTTAGAAAAAGAAAACATGTCCCTAGTTTCCACAAAAAAGAAAACCGCAACATGATTATTATCACATTAAAAGCATTCCCTGCAAATCTAAAAAAAAGAAAACCGCAACATGATTATTATCACATTAAAAGCATTCCCTGCAAATCTAAAGGCAACACTGTAAAAATCACTAAAACTAATTGGATTGGTATGTTAGTTTAGGTGAAAAGCAAAATTAAAACATAAATTTGGTAAGCAAATCAAATAATATTATGCAGCGTGTAGAGAATTTTTATTTGAATAAAAGACAGTCTATTATGATTCTCCAGTGTAGCTACAAAAAAGGGATGGGGTAAACAGATAGGCTTAAATATCTTAAAGGGTGTTTGAAGATCTTTTTTTGGGGAAAAAACAGGCAACATGAAGTTTGAGGCAACATATTTTGGTAAATCCGCTTAGAGCATCTCTAGTAGCCTGAATTTGGGGGAAAATGGAGGAAATTTCCTTTTTTTGGCTTCTTCATATTCGAACAGTGTGGATTTAGGTCTGAGAAAGAAGGAAAATTCAAAGTTTCTCCCATTTTATTTTTTAAACATGAGGTTTAAAGGGTTTTTTGAAAATTATTTATGTCCTAAACGGTTTTTTGAAAACCGTTTAGGAAGAAAGTAAGGTTTCCGAAGTCCATTTATCTTTATAAACGGTGTTCATAACGCCGTTTATAGATTTTTTTTCTTTTAATGGGCATAATTTCTCCCACTTGTTACTTGAACAATGGGAGTAATCCACGTTTGTTTTATTCTTCCTCCTCTCAAAAACTGACACCTGCATGGAGATCCTCTTATAGTAACAAAGTTTGCAATTATACTTGTTACAAACATGGCTCATAAGTTCACGTGCACAAAGTCAGTTTAACGCATACAATAATAATTAGATAGTCTATATTGCATAAGGATTTGTGACAGTGGAGATACCTCAAGTTATTGACATTTGTTATTAGGTAAATGGTTTTCATTTCAAAAGCCATATATTACATACTATATATCGATAAGTTATGTTGCCTTGTTATTTGTAATTAAAATATGCAATTTTTTCATGTAGGAACTTATTAACTTATGTTTATCATAATTCGGAAGTCAGAATAGAACATTGTTAATTTGAATTTAAAAATCCTAACATCTAATTTCTTAAAACAAGTATATTTCTTAAAACCAGTATATTTCCACTGTCTTCCACTAGCTGAACCTCTTTGCTCCCCCGCACCTTCGCTTCTTTGCTCCCCTGCACCTCCTTGCCTTTGCACCGTCGCATCCCTAGATGCCAAAATTTTGTATTATCTTGATTTTATTTAAGTAATTTTATTTTTTTGTTTTGAAAGAAATGCAATGTTGGAATTTAAGATGTACATTATTAGTTTATACAACTACAACATTTAATTTTTACGGTATAAGGAGATAAGATGTTTACCCCAATAATGCTTAATCCTTCCATTATTTTGCCAATAATTATATCCATTTATCTTATCATGTTCAACTGGCAATTTATTGGCATATAAAAACATACATGATACAAAATTTATTATGATAAAGTAAAATCGCCTTTTCAAATCGTTTTATACATAATTTTTTTAATCATTTTACACAAAAATAATACCGTTGACATCAAATGAGACTGAATCGACCCGCCATTTTGATCCCCAGAAGTCGACACTAATACACTAGCATCCAAGTGCCGGAAAGATAGATTGTTTGGGAATAAGAAAGTAAAGATAACGGAATCTCACATTGTAAGGAGTAACATATAATATGAAACTGATCTATACAAGAGAAAGAAAACTGTAATATACATACATCAGATCAGAGTACACTAATCTATCATCAGCCTCGACAGTTATAACAACCTGTCCTCACACATACTGATACATATAAACAATCAACGCAGCGGAAATAAAATATATATGAATACGTCTTGAGGGCATCCAGTTCATCTCTAGAAACCCGTAAGCATCCAAACTATATATGTAAATATTCTCGGTCTCACCCGTACATTACTAGAAAATAACGTCCGAATCAGTCTGCTAAACCAACATGAGAAAGCACACCTCAAATGGATTTTAATATTATAAAACCTTTCAAGATAAAAGTATCTCGTAAAACCACGCCGCACATAAACACAGCTGGATTTTTATCTTATGATAAGAAAAACATTTCTACAAAAAATTATCTGATTTTATAATAATGTCTAGGGTTTGAAATAGATAATGAATCATAGTTGAAGCTATTACATTAATTAAATTCTAGCGTAATAGGTATACAACTAAATCCGAGTGACACTTATTGGAGAATGGCTTCCATCAATGACAAGGTAAGGGTTTACTTCCGTACAGTACACCTCCAAATAAAATGTACCAAGGCTGCTTTAATTTGCACCTCTGATACTCAAGACCGGTCTACCCCTAAATGGATAGTACCGAAAATGATCACCCCTAGGTTGTTGGCCGACAACTGTACGGAGTCTCAAGCATACATAAATACACACACACACACATCCGATCAAGATCAGGTGATGATTATACCATAATGGGAGCGACCCACATAGCCCTGCGGAACGTCCTTACTTTAGTCATTTACCGGGCGTGAGCCTTGAGCCTACGTCTACCTTTTATATAGCAATCCCACTAGGAATGCTAATAATGCCCTTCGGCAACAATGCGATACCAGCATTCATCCATACAAGTTATTAAGGATATGAACAAACCGAAGACACTACTTCTATTACATTTATTTTGGAATCACCCTCAGGATTAGTAGCAAGTAACCAATGTACTTCAAAGAGCTCCATTTTCCATTATCTTTCAAATATTTCATATTCGAACGCTTTACCATGTTCGAAGTGGTTTTCAGATAATATATCTAATTCTGGTCTCTTCAAACCGACCACGATAGTTTTAAACCAGGCCAATATTTGATAGTCGGTTATTTAACTATAAAATAATCAAACAATTCAACTAGAGATTTAATTCCATAAGTAAAATAACACTAGTCAAGCACTAAGCAACCCTAAGCCTCTTTAACTATTTATTTCATTCATTAAAACAACTTTGTAAATTCTAGTACAAAAATACTTTTACAAAGATATTATTCACAAAGCCTTCTTTATACTTACTTTGGAAATATTCATATACTAATCTCATAGTTATAAGTATATTCACGAAATGCTTATGAAAGATTCCACTTCCAAAAACACACCCATAGTTGGGTCAAAACAAATGTCATTTAAAAATAGAGATAACAATAACCCAAAATACCGTTTCTTCAGTGTCAAATATAGAAAAAGAATGTTCCATACCACTGTAATTAAGAAGGTCAATTAGGGATATCAAACCTCTATTAAATAAACATTTTTTATAAAATTCCTCTATGAAACTCCTTATAATTACAATTCTTTTTATGAAATATTATTTATAAAATCGTTTCTAAATATTTAATTACAGCCCCCTTTTATAAATCTCCAAATTTCTTTAATAACTCCTTTGTAAAAATCCTTTTCATTTTTTATATTATAAAACCCTTTTATAAAACATTCTTTTATAAAGCATCACTTATAAAACTCATTTTATAAATTTCTAATTTATTTGTAACTCTTTTATAAAACTCCAAATTCGTTTATAAAATTCCTTTTCCAAATTTCTGCATAAATTTCAAACCCCTTTTTATAACCAAACACCAAATATAATCCAAACCCCTAATATAAAACAAATACCAAATATAATTATAAAACTCATCATTTTCATATATTAAGTAAATTCACAACTGGAATTAATAATTCCAATCTATCAAACTGATATTGATTTCCTTTCTGTACGGTGTTATTTATAAATCCATTTTTTATTTATAAACACTATTTATAAGACTATCCTCCATTTATAAAATAATTATTATAAATCTATCCCTTTACACAACATTTTATGCAACTATTCTCAAACATTTATTCCAAATACTTCTATCTTTTTCTAACAGAAAATCCCTTTTAAAATAAAAGGTAACACTTTTTAATTCCTTTTGGAAAATAAACATTTATTATTATAGTAATTTTCTATAAAGACCATTCCTAAATAATTATTAAAACATTTACTTATACATATATATTAGAAAGAACAAATAAGGAAGTTGAAACAAAAATAGAGAGGTACTAAAACTCTTTTTAAATAAAATATCATAGAAATTCCAAAAAGTCATATTTAATATTATTTTCTAAAATGAAACCATTTTCAAATCAAATAACACTTAATAGTATTTCCAAAATGCTCTATCGAGGACAGTAGTTACTATAGCACTTAACTGTGCTATTGCGATGATTTTCTATAAAAAGGTTCAATTTTAACATATGTCGGTGCCACATTCAATATGGCCAAACAATCAAATTTCGATATTTAACAATCTATATAATGGTATGACTAAAATAAATCAATGGGTATATAATAGGAAATTAAAAATAGCAATATCAAAAAATTTGGAGTTCTCTACTAAATTCCTGTATTCCAAATTTAAATGTCAATCGCTTTTCAAAAGTGGATATTTAACCAAATCAAACAAAGATTCATCCAAACACAAATAGTAAATTTTATCTACTATACATCATACTGATTATCCGAAAAGGTGAGTTATAATAACCGAAATTTCAGTTGGCGCCGAAGCGTTCCGGTTTGAACTAAAATCGAACGACGTTCAAATTTAGCCCAAATTTTCACTAGCTCTAAATTCCACCAAACCAACTCCATAATGTACCTTCGCCATTAAAAGTGCAACGCAAGAAGTTTCGTCAGGACTGAACCTCGTATAAGAAAGTTATTGCATTTATAAGTTCTTGAATTAACTAAATAATTTTAAATTAGCTAATTACAATTTAAACTATGATTTACCCTCTAAAACCCCTCTTCCTCTTTCATAATCTCTCCTTCTTAACTAGTAAGCAACCCACCCATGGCCGAAGCTTCTCACTACCCTCCGTGAGCTATGAATGTCAAAAACCATCACCGCCTTCGCCAAACGTCTCTTCTTTGAATTCTCTATCCATCAGACCCCATCATTTCGAGCCTGCACCTCCCTCCAAAATTGCGACACGGCCGTGCTCCCCCGCACGCATCAGGTCGCATTCTCCCATAGTGCACCACACTACAGAATTTTGGCTGCTCTCTGACATATCGAGTCCAAAATAACCCTCAGTTTTCCCTCAAGTCGACTACAACTCCTGAAATTCCAAATCCTAGATCACTCTTCCTCACGTCAAAACGTCGAGCTTCATGAATCGCGACCGCAAACCCTAAATGGGTGTAGAAATGTTGACCTAGGCAAGATGAGCTCAAAGAAACTAGTTTTAGAATTTTTCGTTGAGTAAAATATGAGAATTTGATTTTTAAAGTTTCCAATTTCTTTTGTTTTGTTAGTTTTGATGGAACAGTAGAAAAGAATGAAAAGAGAAGTAGCGTGTCAAGTGATTTTGCTTAAGTATTTGACTTATATTTAATTTGCAATTTTCGGCATCCCGACGCACAAGTTTTTATTCACATATGAACAATGAATGTTAAAAAAAATACGATCGTACTCAGAATGGTTACGCAACCCCAAAATAATAAAAATATACACTGGTTTAACGATTCTATAAATCACAAAAGCACCACCGTTTGCCGAAAAATCATCAAACGAAAATTTAAAGAATTTCCAAATTAAAAAATACGGAGAAATCAAACTAATTAAATGAAAAATACATTGATAAAAACCAAGTCATTATAATAAAAATAAATTTTCTTATTATTTATTTGAACCGTTTATTATTGTAAATGAATTTAGAAAAGAAATTCACATTATTATTTATTAATTTAAAAGGAGTTAAATAAAACGTTAAATCCATTAAATAATATTGAATTTAAAATCCCGATATTTAAATCACTATTCAAGTATTTAATTCACAATTCAAATGTTTAAGTAATCCCTATACTTGAATCTAAGTTATAAACTTCAAAAAACAATCCAATACTTAAAATTAATTAAAAAATAAAAATCCAATGACCGAAATTTTGGGTTGTCACAATGACACAACACCCAAAGTCCTGTAGAAACATAGAGATCTAGTAGAAAATATAATAAAAACAGCAAGAACACCAAGATTTTACAGTGGTTCGAAAAACCCTAGCTTACGCGCACTTTATATTTTATTGATTTGTTGTTTTAAGAGAGTTCAAAGAGGATTTGAGAGATTTTTAAAGTCATAAGTACAAAGGATTGACAGGTTCTTAAGCTTCAAATAACCAATAACGTCCGCCTTGGTGACTTTTGTGAGATGAGATGGGTTATGAAGAAGATGGAGTGCCCAAAAGTCCTTGTTTAGTTGTTGTATGGTTTATATTTATAGGGAAATTGCTTTGTAGATCCCAGGGTTCATGAATTACAAGGTCCATACGTAAGGCCAAAGGTGCGGAGAACAAAAGTCAGCCCAAATTCCCATAAAACTTCTCGGTATCGAGAGGAACCTCTCGGTACCAAGTGGTTTTTATAGGTGATAGCCTTCCCTTCTCCATTGTATTGCCATCCTATCTTTGTTCCGTTGTATTTTATGATCTTTTCCTTGAAGATTAGTCTCTTTGCTCTGTGGTGTTGACTGCTTATCTTTTCCTGCTTTATTTTTGAAAATCATTGAAGTTGTGTGTCTATTATTTAAGAAAAGTACTCTATGATGATTGTTTGAGGCAGTGCTTGAGGTTCAAGGAGTTTAGGAGGTCAAAATGTAGGAGAAAACATCTCGGTATCGAGAGGTTCCTCTCGGTTCCAAGTGGTCCGTTTGGCTCAACTTCCCTTGAAACTTCTTCAGTGTTATCTCTTAGCCTTTCTAAACATGTTTCCAAGTTCGTTAATCATTTCGTCTTCGTCATCGACTTGATGTTATAACTTTCATTGAAAATCTGCTTAATTAAAAAGCTGGTTAACACTTGCCTTTAGAGTATGCTTTCGTTGGGAACAAAGCACGCTCCAAATCAAAACGAGTTCTGACATGCTATCTCATGATTCTAGCTAACCATTTTAAAATTCCTTCGAAGCATTGCTTTCATTCTATCCTTTCAACTGCTTTGCATATCTAATATTCTATTCTTCACGCTAAGGACAAGATCTACACTCTAGAAATCGTTCCATGCCTAGGCTAAGCTTATTATTTCCTTCATTGTGTTTTTTATGTAATTTGGGCTTAAAATTCCTCTTGAAACCACGAGGTTCCTCTTGGTACCAAGAGCTTTCGCTTACCCCCTGTGCTATAAAGTTAAAGCTTAGAATATTTTTGACTTCACTTTTCTTTCGTTCTTCCTTTTTCTATCCAGAGCTCTTTTACTGACCCTTTCTGTAACGACCCGTAATTTTCGTTAATTCAATTTAGTCATTTTAATAGGATTTAAATAATTTAAGTTAGAAAGAAATTAAGATCTGTGATTTTTTTTGAAGCAAATGACTAAATGAAATGAAACCATGGGAATTTAAGTCTAAGAATTTCCAGTTGGAACAAAATGACGAGAAATTTAAGTGCTGTAAATTGTTATTTATAGGCTAAGAAATTAATATAAGAAAACAAATGGGAAGATTTCATTTATTTCATGGTTTTAATTCGTTTTTCTTTAATAAGTTGTAATTGAATTTAGTAGAAAATAATATGTATTAAACCTACTTATAGAATTCGAAGCTAATTCAAATGAATTTAAGTAGTGAAAAGGCTTTACCTGTATATATATTTAATATGAGAAATAAATGGGAATATTAAATTAATTTAATGCAGTAAAGGAATGAAAACGGAAATTAGAATAAATTAAGGAATTCTGTAACGCAAGTAATAAATCTGTACCTTGAATGAACGTTTCACTTTGATAAATTATTTAAATGAGAAGACTTAATAAATAAATAATTAGGTCAATTGGTATGTGGTGAAATTTGATGTTGAAATATTTTGTAGATAAGGGTTTAGGTGGAATGAGTTAATTTATGAAGTAAAGGATAGAAATCATATAAAACATTAAGCAAGTTGATTAATGTTGTAACGTAAGGTGTAAATGTAAATTCCAGTGGAAACGTATCCTTATTTTAGGTAGAAATTTCAGGTATATTGATAAAGTGGAGTATATACACTTAGTAATAAATTTAGTACAGGAAAAACGAAATGGAAATATTGAATTTATTTAATTCGTATATATATTACCTATTTATATGGCCTATTAAATTTAATCGGATATCAATGACAATTAATTCCTTAAATTAGTGCAATCAATGTATGATTAATTGATAACGATGAAAAGGTTGATTATATTCAGTGTGAACAACGTAAAATATTATCATAGCATGATACTTGGTTTGAATAGAAGGGTGAAATTGGGAATCAAATTTTATTTAATGATAATAACGTTAGTATTGGTTAATAAATAGATTTCAATGCAGTAACCAAATAAATGGAATAAGATGAGTATATATTGCATAGAAATGAAATGTAAATTGTCACATTTGGTTGGAGCTAAATTTTAGAAACATATAAATGTTGAATCAGTAAATATTAAATTCCATTTAATATAAGAATTCAAAGGTGGAAGATTTACATTTGGATTGGGAATTTGATAGTTATTAATTAAAAGTGACCATTGAATAAATTTATGCAAATGTGATATAATGTAAATAGATGGGGATCAACTTTTATTTATGTGGTTAAGGGAATTTAATTTCTATAGTATGATAATAGAAATTAATGGAAGTTGGAATAGCTAATTTATATGTTAGTTGAAATTTGCTAGAATGTGTAGATATTGAATGATAGTAAAAATTTTAAGGGATATAAAAGTTTCAATTATACATGGAAATTCATACTCGCCATAAAAGGTTAATTGAGACCAAAGAAGTAGTATAGGAATCTAACCTTCTTTATAAATTTGGATTTATTGCAATAGTTAATTTCATAAAATAAAGGTAAAGCTATTTCAAAATTTAACTGGACCATTGTTGGTATAACTTTAGAAGCAAGATTTATTTATGATTTGAGTATTTAATTCAACAAGTGGTATTTACGACAAATGAAATAGAATTGAACGTAAAATATTACGTTATTAAATGGAAATGGAATTTGTAAACATTGAGTGAAATCTTAAACTAATGTTAGTATTCGTCGTATTTACAACAATAACTTTGAATAATAGAAAGGAAGTGAATATAATAAATTAATCAAATTTATAGTGTTGAATTCAATTGGATTGGAATTAATAAATAGTTGAGAAAAATAAGGGTTATTAATAAATTAGAATTTAATTATGGTAAAAAGGCTAATTGCAATTAAGATAATGAGTTGAAATGGAAATCCAATTATTTATTTAGTTAGATTTTTTTGTTGAGAGTATAAGGGTATAAGTTTTAATAATTGGGTTTTAGAATAAAATTTTAAATTTCCTAATAATAAGAAAGTGCGGATATTAACGCTGCAAATTAATATAATTATACATTTTAATTCAAATTCAAGCGTGTTAAATCAATTGGAACTGATTGAATTATCTTAGTAATGAAATTTGGCTAATAATAGAAGTTGAAAAATAAAATTTGTTTTTATGATTTATTTAATTTATTTAATAAATATTAAAAATAGCCATTTTTGTCACGGACTCGGATTTCGACGAAACCAGTTTCATCGGATCCGTAACGTTGAATTATAATAATGTTTCAAGTTTCGTAGCAATCGGACTTGTCGTTTGATCGTACGGACTCGAAACGCCTTGAAATTTACGCATTTTGAAATCAATGTGAAATTTTTGTTTTTTTAGCATAACTTCTTCATACGATCGAATTTGGTCGCGAAACTTTTTCCATTGCGTTCAGAATATTTTAAAACACCTATTTTGATATATAGTTTTAACAAATTCGACTCCGGAGGCATAACGTGCTTTTTGGACCATGGTTTGTCACGCACGTTCGCGTATCCAGTCTAGCTACCCTACCTATAGCCTATCTATAAATATACATCTATAAACCCTAGCTCCTTTCTTTTTCATTTGCTGTACGTTCATTTCTTCACTCTTTTCTCTTCCCCAAATGTATACATCTCAGATCCAATTCCAGATCTATCCACAGTTCAAAATCAAAAGTCAAAACTCAAAAATTTCAGAAAATTCCAGAAAAAATATATGTTGAAGTATTCGATACGCGTAATATACTGGTGAAATTCGTTTTTCAATTGGAGCTGTCGTTCATCCAGAATAAATTCAAACAGCCCCAAAACCGTTCATCATCGTCGCGCAAAACTTCGTCGGATCGGAAAACGGTTTCTGGGTTTTGGAGAGGGAACCGAGGGGATCGCATCTATGTGGTTAGTTTGGCGTTTCAACGAAGGTGGTTGCGTGCGTGTTCAGTGGAGATGTTGCGTTCTGGGTGTTCTCTGTTGCGTGCCTGGGCGCGCGTCTGGGAGAAATGCGTGAAGAGGCAGGCACTGTTTGTTTTAGGTGAGAATTGTGTACCATTTTGTTTAATTTAATTTTGATTTTTCAACTCGCAATTTTCGCTATAACTTTTGCATACGATATCCGATTTACGCGCGATTTTTTTTGTTAGGATCGTAATTTAATTCCGGACTCGATGACGCTGGTTTGGACGAATTCCGAGACGGGCGAAATTTTGGGTTTAAATTGAATTTAAATTCGATTTAAATTCAAAAGGTGAGTGTTTTGACCCACTCACAACTACTAGAAGCTTTTATGTTCGTTAAATAAATTTTAGAAATGAATAGAAATTTAATTATGAGCTTTTGGTATGATATTTCATTTATATCTGTTGAATTGCATTTTATTGAATTTAACGGTTAATTTAATTGATTTATTGCGTGTTAATTAGCTGTTAGAAATTTTTGTTGCATATGAATTACTAGTTAACAGTTGTATAAATTATTACTGAATAAACTGTTAGATTAATAGTTGATAAATATAATTTGAAATAAAACTGCCAATTATTACCTGTTGTATATTACCAAACATATATTGTTATTGATTGATATTGGTTGATGGTTGCGATTGGATGATGGATGTGTTGATGAATGGATGTTTATTACATGTCATTAAATTGCAAATTATCATGCATATTTCATTTTTCGGGATTGTGGTTTGAAATGATATATAACCGCAATTTTTATTTTTTTTAAATTGCGGATTGAAATGATAAATATCCGTATCACTTGACCATAGGATAGAAAACTATATACAGGCACCGTGGTCTATATATAACTATTTTAAATGTGATTTCTATGGTTTGGATGGAATACGGTTTATAAAGATCTTAAATTTTATACTGAATAAATGTTTTCTTCCATATTTATATGCATATGAAGTTGAAATTTTGAAATTTAAAAGGCGAATAAATTTCTTTATTAAAAATGGAAGAAAATTAAGAAATGGAGTTTGATGATTTATATCCTATGTTTAAATATTAAGCTGGAAATTTTAAAGATATGATATTTATAATTGGATTTTTCCCAAAATATTTTGAAATGAATATTCTAGTAAAAATTGAATTTGGAAATATATATATATATATATTTTACTAGAAATTGAAGTCTTATTAATTATGGATTTTATGTGAATGGTCAAGATTAATTAATAGAATAGTAATTTGAAAGGATAAAAGAAAATCCAATTTTAGTTGAAATATTAATGCTCAAAAATGGATATAAGTATATATAAAAATTGAAATGGTTTTGGGACTTGAAGTAATATTTTGGATTTTGGTTTAACTTTAAAGATAATTTATTTCTTTATAAAGCAACAGTAAGGTTAAACCTTTTTAATTCGCATACCGTTGAATATCCAAACCATTTAGTTTTGAAAATAATGGTTTTAAAATACTATGGATTTTCGAAGAATTATGTTGAAAGTTACAAACAAAATATTGGTTACATGGGATATTAAATAATAAAAAGTGACATAATTTTTGGAAAGGAAAATTTTATTTGGGAAACGATATCATTGATTTGGGCTTTTATAAAATAATATGAAGATAAATTATTTGTGTTTTTAAAGAAAAAAATGATATCGTAATATTATGGTTTTGAAAGGGATTATGTTCTGGTTTTAAAGTATAAACTATTTTTAAATGACCGCGGTGTTATAATAACGATTGGTTGGCAAAGAGACCGGGATCGGATATGGACATACTCTCTGTCGATACCGAAAACCACTTTGACTAACCGTGTACGCGGTGGAGATTCCAGAATGAAGTAGGTGGTGGCGACGTTTCCTGTAAGGTAAATACGTGGACCCAACTCCCGTGAGTTGGCATAAGGTGGCTAAAACAGGAGCGATTCTCAGGCCAATGAGGTCATTCCTCTGATCGGACGCTCCTCTTCGATATTATAATTTGACTTGGATTTGATTCAGTGGCCACTTCTATATTTTGATTTTGGGGAGTTAGTCCGAGGTGGGCGGTAACTACGGCTACGCGTTTCCACCAGCCTGGATAGCAATTGGTATATCTACCCTGGCATTGCCTAGTTGTGCCGTGTCACCTACCATATCGCGCCTTGTACGAGTTTGGTTTTCTCCCGTAGCCCGTGTGGTATCCTCTAGTGGCTTCCCGATCAGGAGGGGCTATGATATTGGACGGACTACTGGGACTATTACGTGTTAAGGTGGAAAATGTAAAGCCTTAACGCTATTTAAAAGTAAGTTTATTTTATAAATAGACACTATTATAATAGCGCAATATACTACATAGTAAATAGTTTAACGGATCCTTAGGAGATGTAAATCCCGAACATCTCTTGAGTTACTGTACTCATATTTATATTCTGTTTATTTAACTCACATAAGATATTCTAGTCTGACTCGGGTGTTTTGTCTTTTCAAATTCGCTCGGGTCAGTCCGAGCGTTTCAGGATAGCAGGTTTTAGCTTTGGAGGACGAAGACGAAGAATCAGTATTATTTTATATATAGTATTACACCACACTCTTTCTATTCCGCTGCATTGCTTGTATTGGTATGTGTAACTCTGATATTTATTGTAAAAGAAGAATCAAGCTTTTGTAAACTGTTTATGAACTGTATATTTGTTATTATATTTTATCCTTCCGCTGTGAGATTCTGTTTTTGTTTTTATTTCTTCTCTGTTTTTCTTATTTACCCCATAACAATCCGCCCTTGCGTATGCTTTGAATTGGCACGTGTGTCGGTTTAAAGTGTGCAAAAAGGCGGGATGTTACAGTTGGTATCAAAGCTTTGGTTTAGCGATAAACCTTGGCTTTGTGGGGTTTGACTCTTTGTTAATAGGATAGTAATATCCTATGGGAGTCGCTGAGTGTATATATATGAGAGAGCGTATTTGTTAGTATTAATAAAAAGATTTTTATATTGTGTTAATCTGTTCCGCTTTGTATTTATAAATTCTGGTTGATGCATGGGACGCTATGTCATCAATAGGGATTTCTAAACACTTAATAGGACAGACCGACATAATATCCGTTTTAATATAGGTAAATGAAATAATTTTGCCTATTATATTTTCTATATATAAAAATAGTTTTATAAAGATATATATATATTTGGTTGCTATAGATTGGGTGTTAGAAAATAAAAATATCTATAATAACTGAAGCTAAGTTGAAATTATGATAAATCAAATTGGAAATTTTAGAACTTAAGTCCGGGATTTTTCCAAATATGTTTTCAAAGAATTTATGAAAAATAATGGTTCGGTTTATAAGTATTTTCTTATATAAATATTTCGTATAAATTGGAAGAATTGTTTGAAAGAAGATTTTGGAAAAGAATTAAATTCTGTACTTTCCTCCCTGTCGCTGGAAAATAATTTCGGTGATGACGGCCGCATCATCGACTTTCATTTTCGAGTTTCGAAGGGGAAAGGCCACTGTAGTAAATTCTACTGCAGATTTATTTTGAAATTTATAAAAATTTTCTTTTATGGTTCTAAATATAATTAGAGATATAAAAGTTGTAAGAACTTATTTATCTATTATTTTGAAATAAATTGAAATTTAACCCGGTATTTAATTCTAAATTTTTTCCGTTAATTAATTGTTTAAAATTTGTTAGTGAAATAAAAGTTAAGTAATAAATGAATTGAAACCTCTAATTGAAATAAGAGAATAACTGCAAAGCTATAAAGAGGAATTTGCATACATATGAGACAAAGGGTAATATGAATAAACATTAAATTTAATTAAAAGAATGGAGATTAAACTTGTATAAGTTCAATTGCAATTTCCTTAACATAAATAACTTACCCAAATATAAAAGTTGAAGTGTTAAATGAGAAACTGGAATTGAATATTTTACAAGTAGGAATTTAGGAAAAATGAAGTATTCAATAAATTACTGTTATAATAAGAATTTATTGGTTTAAACTTAAGTGATAATTGAAATTTTACCCAAATTAAAGGTGGGTATTATTAATAGGTGATTTTAACTTAAGTAAATAAAATGAAATTCTTTAATAAATAAAGATTGATGTGTAGGGTTATAAACTTAAGTATGTCTTAAAATGCTACTAGTAATATAATAAAATGTAGGTAATATAAATAAATGTCTGTAAACCCTAGATAATGAATTAATAAGATCCTTTATTTATAAAAATGGAGGTTTTAAGGTTAATAATTTAAGTGTAAGTAGAGGGTTACTGTAATTAAATATAATAAAACGTAAACATTAAATAAAGGAATGAAATTAAGGGTAAGTTGAAATTGTAATTAATAAAACGAATATATATTTATTGAACCATTAATAAATAAAAAGGAATTGAGAAGAAACTTGTAAATTTTCACTTGCATTCTTAAACATACATAACTTACCATATAATAAAAGCTGCAATGTTAGTAAGAAAATGTAAGGGGAAATCTTACAAGTGAAGCTTGAGGTAATTAAGGTATTCAATAAATTTGCTGTTATAAATGAGAATTAATTGTATAAACTTAAGTTAAATTGGAAATTTTACTATATAAGAAAGGGTAAGTAGTATAAATAGATGATATAAACCTTAGTCAATAAATTGGAATACAATATAATGAATTTTGTAACAAATGGAAAATGAAAATTGTAAGAAACAAAGAAATCCCTCCATAAATGAAAGAAAGAAAATAAAACCACTGAAGCATGAAATAAATGTATAATAAGCTATTGTGGTGTTGATTTGAATTGTTTGGTTGATGTATGGTTGTTGGGTAAGAAATTTTGAAGTTGTGGGATGGAGAAATAATCTATTTTTGTTCCATCTAAGACTGTTGAGTAAAGGATGCACTTGATAGTTATTTTACATTTCGTATAATTTCGGAATTTGAACCTAACAACTAATTGTTTGTTTGATTGAATGATTGTCTGTTGGTGGCATGTGCTGTTTGTTAAAATTTATGGTTGTTGCATTTGATTGGATATAAATGATTGAATCTACCCAAACATTTCACTGTAAAATAAATATTTAACCTCTTAGATTATATAAGTGAATACAGGTGTTGGAAGCAACTGCTACTGCTTTTGGTTCCAAAATAATAAGCGTATTGCCCGACAGATAGGTACGTTTTCGGATTACGATTAAAGCGCTATTTATATATTTTCCCGTGTGGGATATTTTATTTTGGATATATATGTAATATATTTGTATATTTGGATATTATATTTTCTCCAGAGTCCCTCCGTACAAAGGAGACTCTGCCAAAAATTTTCGTAAATTTTGGACTTAGAATTTTGTTGAAATTGTTTTCCAACTTTAATAATTCAAGTATTAAAAGACATAATGATTATAAACCAAGTGTAATTCATTAAAGGAAATTAATTTAGTAAATTATTGTTATAAGTTAATATTTGAAATTAGATATACTGTTTATTCTTCCTTCTCCCTTCCTTTTCCTTTTCGGGGATGAAAAGTTTTGAGTGGGGGAGAGTGTAACGACCCGTAATTTTCGTTAATTCAATTTAGTCATTTTAATAGGATTTAAATAATTTAAGTTAGAAAGAAATTAAGATCTGTGATTTTTTTTGAAGCAAATGACTAAATGAAATGAAACCATGGGAATTTAAGTCTAAGAATTTCCAGTTGGAACAAAATGACGAGAAATTTAAGTGCTGTAAATTGTTATTTATAGGCTAAGAAATTAATATAAGAAAACAAATGGGAAGATTTCATTTATTTCATGGTTTTAATTCGTTTTTCTTTAATAAGTTGTAATTGAATTTAGTAGAAAATAATATGTATTAAACCTACTTATAGAATTCGAAGCTAATTCAAATGAATTTAAGTAGTGAAAAGGCTTTACCTGTATATATATTTAATATGAGAAATAAATGGGAATATTAAATTAATTTAATGCAGTAAAGGAATGAAAACGGAAATTAGAATAAATTAAGGAATTCTGTAACGCAAGTAATAAATCTGTACCTTGAATGAACGTTTCACTTTGATAAATTATTTAAATGAGAAGACTTAATAAATAAATAATTAGGTCAATTGGTATGTGGTGAAATTTGATGTTGAAATATTTTGTAGATAAGGGTTTAGGTGGAATGAGTTAATTTATGAAGTAAAGGATAGAAATCATATAAAACATTAAGCAAGTTGATTAATGTTGTAACGTAAGGTGTAAATGTAAATTCCAGTGGAAACGTATCCTTATTTTAGGTAGAAATTTCAGGTATATTGATAAAGTGGAGTATATACACTTAGTAATAAATTTAGTACAGGAAAAACGAAATGGAAATATTGAATTTATTTAATTCGTATATATATTACCTATTTATATGGCCTATTAAATTTAATCGGATATCAATGACAATTAATTCCTTAAATTAGTGCAATCAATGTATGATTAATTGATAACGATGAAAAGGTTGATTATATTCAGTGTGAACAACGTAAAATATTATCATAGCATGATACTTGGTTTGAATAGAAGGGTGAAATTGGGAATCAAATTTTATTTAATGATAATAACGTTAGTATTGGTTAATAAATAGATTTCAATGCAGTAACCAAATAAATGGAATAAGATGAGTATATATTGCATAGAAATGAAATGTAAATTGTCACATTTGGTTGGAGCTAAATTTTAGAAACATATAAATGTTGAATCAGTAAATATTAAATTCCATTTAATATAAGAATTCAAAGGTGGAAGATTTACATTTGGATTGGGAATTTGATAGTTATTAATTAAAAGTGACAATTGAATAAATTTATGAAAATGTGATATAATGTAAATAGATGGGGATCAACTTTTATTTATGTGGTTAAGGGAATTTAATTTCTATAGTATGATAATAGAAATTAATGGAAGTTGGAATAGCTAATTTATATGTTAGTTGAAATTTGCTAGAATGTGTAGATATTGAATGATAGTAAAAATTTTAAGGGATATAAAAGTTTCAATTATACATGGAAATTCATACTCGCCATAAAAGGTTAATTGAGACCAAAGAAGTAGTATAGGAATCTAACCTTCTTTATAAATTTGGATTTATTGCAATAGTTAATTTCATAAAATAAAGGTAAAGCTATTTCAAAATTTAACTGGACCATTGTTGGTATAACTTTAGAAGCAAGATTTATTTATGATTTGAGTATTTAATTCAACAAGTGGTATTTACGACAAATGAAATAGAATTGAACGTAAAATATTACGTTATTAAATGGAAATGGAATTTGTAAACATTGAGTGAAATCTTAAACTAATGTTAGTATTCGTCGTATTTACAACAATAACTTTGAATAATAGAAAGGAAGTGAATATAATAAATTAATCAAATTTATAGTGTTGAATTCAATTGGATTGGAATTAATAAATAGTTGAGAAAAATAAGGGTTATTAATAAATTAGAATTTAATTATGGTAAAAAGGCTAATTGCAATTAAGATAATGAGTTGAAATGGAAATCCAATTATTTATTTAGTTAGATTTTTTTGTTGAGAGTATAAGGGTATAAGTTTTAATAATTGGGTTTTAGAATAAAATTTTAAATTTCCTAATAATAAGAAAGTGCGGATATTAACGCTGCAAATTAATATAATTATACATTTTAATTCAAATTCAAGCGTGTTAAATCAATTGGAACTGATTGAATTATCTTAGTAATGAAATTTGGCTAATAATAGAAGTTGAAAAATAAAATTTGTTTTTATGATTTATTTAATTTATTTAATAAATATTAAAAATAGCCATTTTTGTCACGGACTCGGATTTCGACGAAACCAGTTTCATCGGATCCGTAACGTTGAATTATAATAATGTTTCAAGTTTCGTAGCAATCGGACTTGTCGTTTGATCGTACGGACTCGAAACGCCTTGAAATTTACGCATTTTGAAATCAATGTGAAATTTTTGTTTTTTTAGCATAACTTCTTCATACGATCGAATTTGGTCGCGAAACTTTTTCCATTGCGTTCAGAATATTTTAAAACACCTATTTTGATATATAGTTTTAACAAATTCGACTCCGGAGGCATAACGTGCTTTTTGGACCATGGTTTGTCACGCACGTTCGCGTATCCAGTCTAGCTACCCTACCTATAGCCTATCTATAAATATACATCTATAAACCCTAGCTCCTTTCTTTTTCATTTGCTGTACGTTCATTTCTTCACTCTTTTCTCTTCCCCAAATGTATACATCTCAGATCCAATTCCAGATCTATCCACAGTTCAAAATCAAAAGTCAAAACTCAAAAATTTCAGAAAATTCCAGAAAAAATATATGTTGAAGTATTCGATACGCGTAATATACTGGTGAAATTCGTTTTTCAATTGGAGCTGTCGTTCATCCAGAATAAATTCAAACAGCCCCAAAACCGTTCATCATCGTCGCGCAAAACTTCGTCGGATCGGAAAACGGTTTCTGGGTTTTGGAGAGGGAACCGAGGGGATCGCATCTATGTGGTTAGTTTGGCGTTTCAACGAAGGTGGTTGCGTGCGTGTTCAGTGGAGATGTTGCGTTCTGGGTGTTCTCTGTTGCGTGCCTGGGCGCGCGTCTGGGAGAAATGCGTGAAGAGGCAGGCACTGTTTGTTTTAGGTGAGAATTGTGTACCATTTTGTTTAATTTAATTTTGATTTTTCAACTCGCAATTTTCGCTATAACTTTTGCATACGATATCCGATTTACGCGCGATTTTTTTTGTTAGGATCGTAATTTAATTCCGGACTCGATGACGCTGGTTTGGACGAATTCCGAGACGGGCGAAATTTTGGGTTTAAATTGAATTTAAATTCGATTTAAATTCAAAAGGTGAGTGTTTTGACCCACTCACAACTACTAGAAGCTTTTATGTTCGTTAAATAAATTTTAGAAATGAATAGAAATTTAATTATGAGCTTTTGGTATGATATTTCATTTATATCTGTTGAATTGCATTTTATTGAATTTAACGGTTAATTTAATTGATTTATTGCGTGTTAATTAGCTGTTAGAAATTTTTGTTGCATATGAATTACTAGTTAACAGTTGTATAAATTATTACTGAATAAACTGTTAGATTAATAGTTGATAAATATAATTTGAAATAAAACTGCCAATTATTACCTGTTGTATATTACCAAACATATATTGTTATTAATTGATATTGGTTGATGGTTGCGATTGGATGATGGATGTGTTGATGAATGGATGTTTATTACATGTCATTAAATTGCAAATTATCATGCATATTTCATTTTTCGGGATTGTGGTTTGAAATGATATATAACCGCAATTTTTATTTTTTTTAAATTGCGGATTGAAATGATAAATATCCGTATCACTTGACCATAGGATAGAAAACTATATACAGGCACCGTGGTCTATATATAACTATTTTAAATGTGATTTCTATGGTTTGGATGGAATACGGTTTATAAAGATCTTAAATTTTATACTGAATAAATGTTTTCTTCCATATTTATATGCATATGAAGTTGAAATTTTGAAATTTAAAAGGCGAATAAATTTCTTTATTAAAAATGGAAGAAAATTAAGAAATGGAGTTTGATGATTTATATCCTATGTTTAAATATTAAGCTGGAAATTTTAAAGATATGATATTTATAATTGGATTTTTCCCAAAATATTTTGAAATGAATATTCTAGTAAAAATTGAATTTGGAAATATATATATATATATATATATATATATTTTACTAGAAATTGAAGTCTTATTAATTATGGATTTTATGTGAATGGTCAAGATTAATTAATAGAATAGTAATTTGAAAGGATAAAAGAAAATCCAATTTTAGTTGAAATATTAATGCTCAAAAATGGATATAAGTATATATAAAAATTGAAATGGTTTTGGGACTTGAAGTAATATTTTGGATTTTGGTTTAACTTTAAAGATAATTTATTTCTTTATAAAGCAACAGTAAGGTTAAACCTTTTTAATTCGCATACCGTTGAATATCCAAACCATTTAGTTTTGAAAATAATGGTTTTAAAATACTATGGATTTTCGAAGAATTATGTTGAAAGTTACAAACAAAATATTGGTTACATGGGATATTAAATAATAAAAAGTGACATAATTTTTGGAAAGGAAAATTTTATTTGGGAAACGATATCATTGATTTGGGCTTTTATAAAATAATATGAAGATAAATTATTTGTGTTTTTAAAGAAAAAAATGATATCGTAATATTATGGTTTTGAAAGGGATTATGTTCTGGTTTTAAAGTATAAACTATTTTTAAATGACCGCGGTGTTATAATAACGATTGGTTGGCAAAGAGACCGGGATCGGATATGGACATACTCTCTGTCGATACCGAAAACCACTTTGACTAACCGTGTACGCGGTGGAGATTCCAGAATGAAGTAGGTGGTGACGACGTTTCCTGTAAGGTAAATACGTGGACCCAACTCCCGTGAGTTGGCATAAGGTGGCTAAAACAGGAGCGATTCTCAGGCCAATGAGGTCATTCCTCTGATCGGACGCTCCTCTTCGATATTATAATTTGACTTGGATTTGATTCAGTGGCCACTTCTATATTTTGATTTTGGGGAGTTAGTCCGAGGTGGGCGGTAACTACGGCTACGCGTTTCCACCAGCCTGGATAGCAATTGGTATATCTACCCTGGCATTGCCTAGTTGTGCCGTGTCACCTACCATATCGCGCCTTGTACGAGTTTGGTTTTCTCCCGTAGCCCGTGTGGTATCCTCTAGTGGCTTCCCGATCAGGAGGGGCTATGATATTGGACGGACTACTGGGACTATTACGTGTTAAGGTGGAAAATGTAAAGCCTTAACGCTATTTAAAAGTAAGTTTATTTTATAAATAGACACTATTATAATAGCGCAATATACTACATAGTAAATAGTTTAACGGATCCTTAGGAGATGTAAATCCCGAACATCTCTTGAGTTACTGTACTCATATTTATATTCTGTTTATTTAACTCACATAAGATATTCTAGTCTGACTCGGGTGTTTTGTCTTTTCAAATTCGCTCGGGTCAGTCCGAGCGTTTCAGGATAGCAGGTTTTAGCTTTGGAGGACGAAGACGAAGAATCAGTATTATTTTATATATAGTATTACACCACACTCTTTCTATTCCGCTGCATTGCTTGTATTGGTATGTGTAACTCTGATATTTATTGTAAAAGAAGAATCAAGCTTTTGTAAACTGTTTATGAACTGTATATTTGTTATTATATTTTATCCTTCCGCTGTGAGATTCTGTTTTTGTTTTTATTTCTTCTCTGTTTTTCTTATTTACCCCATAACAATCCGCCCTTGCGTATGCTTTGAATTGGCACGTGTGTCGGTTTAAAGTGTGCAAAAAGGCGGGATGTTACACTTTCAATTCTATTCTCGCTCCCTCTTGCTCCGACCACTCACCGCAGTCCTTCGCTTGCCGCCGCCAAGCTAAATTAGCCGCCACCATCCCAAGTTAGTTGTGATGACCCACTATTTTTAAAATTTAAAGTTAATTATAAACGACGCCAGTACGCTTACAACTAATTTTGCATATTAAAAGCATTGGACCATGGGTAGATAAAAAGTTAAATTTTCTAGAACAATAAAGTAAAAGGAAGAACCTCACAATGGAATTAAAACATCAACATATATATCTCATATTAATAACCAAAACTCTGTAGAAACACGGTACATCAAGCATTATATATATTTCAATACATTAATTATCATTAACTCATAAATGACATAACAATGACATAGAAGAATATACCAAATCAGCTATCTCTGATATAGCCCAACAATCTTCAACTTCCATTTCATCCCCTACTCTTATCTGCAACTTTACATTTGTATAGATATATTAGATAAAAAGAAAAAGGGTTTCAATTATGTTTTGGACTGCGACAACTTCTATACACCTCAGCCTAACTCAAGGGATCCGATGGCTTCTACATAGAAAAAGGCTGCCTACGTACCCCTTTTGAGGGATCAAGCCCACACAGTTTTATTTTCTACTCTTCTCCTGCATCCAAATACTTGTTAGTACATAACAACCATTGCATCTATTCGACCATTACACTCATTCAAGCAATGCAACTAATGCGATCCATTATAATTAATGCAACCACTGCAGCTAATGCAATCAAGTAAATCCAATACAGTCTATGCAACTATTGAAATCAATAGAAGCAGAAAGCAGTACTACTCATCCATTACAATAGATCATCATATGAGTAGCAACAACAATAGTACACTTAGCCATTAAACATCGCATAAATTTGACAGTATTCAATCATTAAATAAGAAAATAATAATAACACAATTATACTTACATTCATATAATCATTCATTATAATAACACTTCACAATTTAAGTATAAACCATCAAATGTATGCTAATCACCCCATAATAGCATCAAAACATCAATCATTAAATGTTTACTAATCCAAACAACATTAGTAGCACAATCTCAATCACCATGAAACCATAGTTAATTACTCTTCAACTCATAGTATTAGTGATAAAATATCGCATACCTATCTTTAATGCGGTCTCATCGTTAATCGCATCGTTGTAGAACAACATATGTAATAATTTAAGTAGCAACTAACAACCATCCAAATAATATATTTGCATTAGTTAATCTCTTAAGAATAAAATTCTTTTATTTTGTTTATGATAAACTTTCCTTTTCATTTACTTCAAAAACAATAGTAATTCTCTCAAATTGACAATACACTTCAAAATACTTTGTTGTAATCTCATTACTTCAAATATTTTCAAACATTGTTTTTTATATCAAAAATAGTAATTTTATCTATTTACCTTTCGAATCAGCAATTTTATGATTTTACAGTAATAATATATATATATATATATATATATATATTAAATGTCTTTAATATATCCAAAACCAATCTATTACTATTTAGCCTAAAAATTGTAATTTCCATAAAAACCAGATTATTATTATCTAGAAAATCTCACTTTATTGATAATAATAAACATTTCAAATTAAATTTAAAAGATATTTTCCATTATTATATGGTTTTTTCTAGAAATTCATAGATAATAACTTTATTAAATTTTAGCAGTTAATTTCATTTTATTTCATTCAAACATTGTTATTTACAAACATCACAAATAAACTATAGATGGTCACTTTAATTATTTATTTATTTTATTTTCTCATTATTACATAATTTACCTTATTTTATTTTAACGAATAATAGCCATATTTTAATCCATGATTAATTATGACTTATAAAACCAATAATACAACAATTAGCAATAAACAATGAACCAAATTCTCAGCATACTCAAAATGGTGATAATATCCAAATAATTATTAATATATTAAAGCATAGATCGATAATTATAATTTCCTATCAACAAATATCTATTTTCTAGTTTAAATTTTAGTTAATCAAATAAATAAATCATACCAGCGTGGTTTTGTAACAGTCTCCGAACTAAGCAAAACAACCATCAAATCATCCGGAATTTCGCCACGAGTCCAAAGGAAAAAACCGAACATGAATCAAAGTTCGTATGTACAAGATATCGCGATTAGAATATTGAAGATCTAATTGGTAAATAAGCAAAACATTTAATTATATGGAAATGGCAACCTTTCACGTTTACAATCCAACTTTCAAAACCCATAGCCACAAACTTTGGCCGCTTACCGCTGCCGAGTCCGACTACTATTGGCCGATCAAACTTCGCCACTAGGTTGCCCTTCACCGCCTCCACCAACGGCCAGAATACGGCCACCTCCGGCACCCTCCTTCGTCAGTAAACGACCACAAAAGCTGCCCCTTCTTGACCAAATTTTGAAGAATCCAAACACCATGACACAATCCACCATATGAATCAACTCCACTTGTTGTTCTCTACAATTCAGTAGTTTTCGATCATCCCCCAATCGAAGCTTAACCGTGAAACACAAAACCCTAGATTTAACGGTTGAGAATTATTTGCCAATTTCTAGCCAAGTAGTGCCTCGGATGGGAAAACAAATTTCAAACGTCTTCTTGTCCTTTCTAGTGCTTTCCAACGATATATTATTCGATATAGTTTGGATATTTTAATTTTAAAATTAATTTGTAATTAGTGATTAAGGATAATGTCCATCAACATACGAGACTTAGATTGGAAAGAAAATGAAATTAAATTGGATGGTTACTGCCAGGGTTTCACCATAATGATCTGTTTATAGGAAAAATAAAAATTCATTGGACCAAAGCAGTCTTTAAAGCCCGAAAATCCGATTTCGCCCTTAAATGAAGATGTAATGTGTTATATATCAAAATATAAGTTTTTGAAATTTTTAAACCCAATGAAACCATCAAAAACCCCAAAAATGAAATTCTACTAAATTTTTTATTTTCCATCAAATATTTATTTTCAATAATTATTTAAATATCAATAATTAATGCGTCAAACCTTCGGGTCGTTGCAACCTTCCCCGTTAAGGAATTACACTGTCGCAATTTCCCAAATACAATCCTCAATCAAAATAAGTCATCATTATTCATTTAATCGGAAGATATGAGAAAATATATCAATCACAAGTTAACACTTATAAAGTAATGTATAACGACCCTATTATATTGTCTATCATAATATAAAATAATTCATTCGTAACAACGAATTTAATTTTCTACATATATATGCTATAGTTATAGATGCACTTTCCTACTATTCAATCCAAGCCGTAATATGTAAAAAAAAATAATTCGTCAACAAAGGGTGAAATTATCAATCACAGATTAGTTCACATCATGTACCTCAACAACAAAGGTTATACAAACATGACATGATCATATGCATGCACTATGGGTAAATAGGACTTGTCGGTCTTTAAAGGGTTATGCATTCCCAAAGTTTACCTATCCCATGAAATTGACCATCTATCTCAAATCATGGTTTTCCTAGGGCCACTATGAACTTATTAGTTTTCATATGCCAACTAATAACCTATCAGGCTGACTCAAGCCAAAACTAACTAGATGTCCCAAAATCTCCAAATACGGTTAGAAGGAAATCCAATTAAACAATACAGCGAGCATATAGTGCTATGAGTTCCTTTCCGTGCATAAACATCTTTTAGTCTCGCTATTGACAAATCCCTACGCACTGGAATCGCGGACCTTTACCAATTGGGGCCTAATGGCTGAAGCATAATGCACGACCCTACACTAGTCCCACCTTCCTTTTCTTATTCCATTTTATATAAAAACGGTTGGAGGGTAAAGGACTGAGGGGTAAAAGGGTATTTTTCTTATTCCATTTTATATTAAAAAAATTCCTCTTTTTTCAACTCTCATTTTCATTGATTCACTCATTTTCAAACTTTTACTCCTTTCCAAGCTCTAATTTTTATTTCCATGGCTTCCAAAAAATTTCTAAGTTAAGAAAATCTTTCTTTTTCCTTTTAGATCCCTTAAAAACCACTTAAAACCCTACTCTATACTCCTCTTGTCTTCCAAAAAACAAGTCACATAACCCCACAATAGCCTAAGGAAAGCCTAAACAACCCAAGGCCAAGCCTAAAACGTTGACACGATTTATTGAAAGCAAGTCGACTTGTATTTAGCACCAAAAGCCGATGAACAGGCTTTCCTCTCCCTATGAGATCTACAACTTGATTTTCTAGGTGAGGGATAGAGAAGCCGAAATGTTGGAAATGTGATAGATATAAGAAAGTTAATTTCGATAAATGGATCATGATAAATTAAATATATTGAAGATATTTCATCGCATACTTAACACCAAATTTTAAGGTACGGAAATTCATCTCTATCCCAAGAAGTAAGAATGTACATCGAGTCAATGTTAGTTTCTAACTTGTCCGACTTCATTGTTAATCAAGGGATAGTAATGTTTGAAACCGGAAAGTGGGGATAAGAATGAGATGTCTTATTTTTCATATGCAAATCTACACACATCACAAATAGAGGATTTGTCGACCATTGATAACTTGACCCTTTTAAAATTATCGAATGTTGGTTTGAAGAGCCCGGATCAGCTAACATTAATTATCCAAAATCCACTTCGAACCAATGTAAACGTTCGAATTAGAGAACATCTGGAAGATGACAAAATCAAAGACGAATGCTAGCATTGCATTCTCGTTTGGAGAGTAGTGTTAGCATTCCAAGTGGGATTATTAAAAGAAAAGGTAAAGAGTAGCCTCATGTCTTACAAATCAGGAATGACCGAAACATGGGATATGGTTCAAGACTATGTAGGTTGCACCTATTAGGGTATAGTCATCATCCGATCTAGATTGTTATTTTTAGATTATGTATGCTAGTGTCCTGAGTATAGTTGTTGATCATAATCGGGATGGTGATATATTCAGTACTATCCAGTAAAGGGTAGGCCAACCCTGATTTGCATATGGTCCATGTGAGCTCTCGATACCTTTTATCTATAGGTGTACTGTGACAGTCGGTACCCCAGTAGCATTGTCATTGTATGCAATCCATTTTTCAATAAGTTCCTTTATAGATTTAGTTGTATACCCAATATACTGGGATGTAATTAATGTAACCATTTCATTTATGATTCAATATTTACGTTAGACCCTATACATTATTATAATATCATTGGAATTTACATAGAAATGTTTTGGTTATCGTAAGGTAAAACCCGTCTATGTTTATGTGCCGCGTGGTCTTATGAGATATCTTTATTTTTAAAGGGTTTATAAGCATAAAAATTCAGTTGTTTGGTGTTTACGCACATCGAACCCATGTATGACTCGGAGTCTTCTTTCTTTCCCAAAAACTCTTCGATACTCATATTTTGTATGAGTGGCCAAGTAGTCAAGGTTTCTTGCAGAGGCATTTTGGAAGAGCATGGAACATGAGGCTTTGACGTTATCTGGTTATTTATTTTATTTCCACTATATATATATATATTGTATCAGCGTTGTGGGGACGGACAGTTATAACTGTCCCTAGCTAAAGTTAGTACCTGTTGTCACTCTAATGTATCATTTTGGAAGTGACTAAATGTACTATCTAATATTCTATTATATTGGTTACCCTACGTTGTGAGATTCTATGTTTCTTTCTTCTTGCCTTTTCATTTTTTACCTCCAAAGCTCGTCTTTGGATGTAAGAAAGGCGGATTGTTACAGACCCTTGTACATCGTCTATCGCAACACAAAACAATTCATTCACAACGATACAAACTATAGTCACAGATGCACTTCCCCATCATTCAATCCAAGCTGTAGTATGTAAAAATAAATCTAAAAAAAGGGTTAAATAATATCAAGCACATATTAGTTCACATCATGCACTTCAACCATAATGGTTAAAACAAACATGATATGATCATATGTATCCAATACTGGTAAATATAACTAGTCTGTCTTTGAAGGGTTATGAACTCCCGAACTTTACCTGACCCATGAAATTGACCTTCCATCTTTAAAGGGTCACTATGAACTTATTAGTTTTTATAGGCCAACTAAGAACCTATCAGGATGACTCGGGCCAAAACATAACCAGATGTCCTAAAATCTCCAAATACAGTTAGAAGGAAATCCAATTAAACAATACAGTAAGCATATAGAGCTACAAGTTCCTTTTCCCGTGTTCACATCTTTTAGTCTCACTAATGATAAAGGACTATGCACTAGAATCATATACCTTTTCCAACTAGGAGCTAAGGGCTGAAGCATAGGGCGTGACCCTATACCAGCCTCACCAAAATCTTATCTACAACAACCCTACTTTCTAAGCCGTAAAATTAAATAAATCTAATAAAAACAAAAATATTCGAATTCGATTTTTGATAATTATTATTTTGAAAATAAAGCGTTCAAAGTTTATTTGATAAAAGATCTTGTAACTACCATGACTCGACCTTCTAAAATCGGCACCGAATACGACACTCGTAGTCAAATGCCGCAGATCCAAACGTCGAATCTGGTTCGCCGGAGCTTATAACACATTAAGTACAACACAGCGGAAGAAATGAAATAACATCATATACAACATTTGATACATTATTCAGATACAATGATGATATAATAGGATGATACAATAGATATCAATACTATCAGAGGTACAAGAAATAGCACTGAAAGATAATGTCTTCAATACCAAACTCCAAAAACTCCATCTTCAATCCAAAGCTAGCGAGAACTCCCATCAAGTTGCACAAAGCTAAGCAAGGTCAGTCCGTCCAAAGACTGAAGAAAATCTCCAAATGCTACCAAACCAAGGATTCCGAAAGCTATCGAATCTACACCTATTATGGGTTTATCTGAAAAACCCAACTCTAGACTGCCCGTGTGGAAAATTGGAGGCACCCAAATTTTAGGAAAGGAACAATAAACTCCGGGTCAGTCATGGGACTGGTGTGAGCAAAAAAATTGATTTTTATCTTTAAAAACAAACAACAAAGGAATTTAAAACATTGAAAACCGCAATGCTTTTTGTAAACTGGAACTACCATAAGGCCTCTCGGCACACACACCATGCAATCGCACACTTGGGGGAGATTTCCCCTTATGATAGTCAAAAATGCTTACTACGCAAAAACCATTTTTTTGATATTATTATTAGTGCATAGTGGAAAACATTTCGAAAGTATAATATTAATCTTAGCTAGCATAGGTACCATTATACTATGCCTACTATAGCTGCCATGTTAAATGGCAGGTTCTACAACTAAAACCGTACAAGGCTCGTATTGGGAATTGGATTTCCAACAAATGGTCAGGCTAAGGAACTTCCTCTGCCACATGGGTATGCCTCTGGAGGGACGCCCCGAGAACCTACTCGGATCTTTGCCAACACAAGGCCGGTGTACTCCCTTCCGGGGGTAAAACCTAAGATATGCCACCCTCGGTCGTTTGCGACCTTCATCCGAGGGCCCTCTACACCAACAACATCACACAATAATAAATATACTACAGTGTCCACATGAGTAAGTATCTGGGCTCCATACCATGATAACACCCTTTTCCAGAAGAAATGGACATACCCTAGGGGAGCTACACCTGAAACCTTGCCGCATCTTTCCTATTTCGACCATTACCGGGTTGTGAGGCATGATGAGGTCTCGTCCACAAAGCTACACTTTTCACAAAGTCATGCTTTGATCAACAAATGATCAGCAGCACTTCGTATGCCACATTACTAAATTAGGAATGTATAATTAGTAACCATCAACTACATAACCTCTGAGCTCGTACGTCTCAGAGAAGGGTGTTAAGCTAACAGAATTAATCTCCGCCACCAACATGAATGTATTTTATAGAAACCAGCTTTACATCTCAAAGTGTAATGTCAAACGCACATCCATACAAGTCTGTTTCGGGTTAGAACAGAACCGAAGGCACTTCAAAGAAAGCCCTTGCAAATCCGGATAATCCCTAATCACATCCGTACTTCCCATCACGTATGGAGATCTCTATACCGGGGATCAGCCGGTGCAGAGACAATCGACGAGTTATCCATTCGTTTTCGAAAATATCCGGTCTTCACCAACGGTCTTTAATTGTTATCCATATTGTCGTATCATTATTCAGAATGGGTTATATGACACAAGGTCCTCTCCTGGAAAAACCAAATAATGAGCGCAATATTTTAAAAACATATGGATATGCGATTTCAGTTAAGTCACAACTTTAAAAAAACCAAAACCTTTCTTCAAATGGTTTAAACAAATTATCATTTCAAATCTTTAAACAAAAAGATTTATTTCACAAAGTTCACCTAGTTTCACAAAGATCTATTCACAGATTTCAAAACAACTTCCATTTCAATTTGGATTAACTCATTCGATCTTTAAATCAAATATTTAATAGCTTTCAAACTCGTTTCTAATTCAAATCTTTTATATAAAGGATACACCATTTAAAATCCTCTTCGATTTCAAACAAGGTTTAATAATCCTTCACAAAGGTTCATTTATAGCTTTCAAAACAATTCACAATTTCATTTCAAACTTGAAACTTTTCAACACAAATTGGAAATTCTTTCCTTATATGAAAGCTATTTAATTTGAAACTAAATAGTTTTCGTTTCGAAAAAATTCAATTGTATTTGTACAAGTTAAAGACCCTTAAGTATAAAACTTAGGTTAAATTCAAATTCTCAAAACAATGCTTTTAAAATGGTTTAAAACCCATATAAACACCTTTATAACCTGTATAACCTTTTTAAACCATAGTTTCCAAATCATTGAATTCAATTTCAAGTATTGAATTTAAATTCAAATCAAATTATTTAAATTTCAAAACTTTATTAAGTTATTCAAAATAACTTTTATTTTTGAAATCCCTTTTCAAAGGCTTTTCACTTTTAACGCAAATCCATTTCCAAAAATATTTGGGTTCCAAAATTCGATTTAAGAATTATTTTCTAAAATATGTGACTTAACCAATTTCCACGTGCAATCCATATTTGTGTGTGTATGAGTGTGGTCCAGGGGTTTTACACAATAGAAGTGCAACATCATCAATCAGTACATATTCAAATACAACAATATATTTGATAAGCGGTATAAACTATAACACTCATCTTTTATTCATAGATCACAGATATATATATCACAGATAATAAATTACATTAAATGCAGCTCAAATATAAACAGAGCATCACTCAGGGATATCAAACAATTCAATCATCTAATAGAATCCAAACATTCATAAGTAAGATTAATTAATTGTATGATTAATTCAAATCAAATTAATTACTTATGAATTACTAATCCTGGTTAACTAACATTAATAAATTTTCAAAACATTTTTACTAATTATTCTTTAATCATTTATTAATTAACCATTAATAATAATTTAATTAACCTTTAATTATAACTCATCAACTTTTAATTATTAAATAATTAACCTTTAATTATAATTCGCCATTAATTAATTATCTTTGATTAATTAATTAACCCTCAATTAATTAATTACCATTAAATTAATTATCCTTAATTAATTACAAAAATTAATTAACCATTAATTAATAAATTACCCCTTTAATTACTACTTAATTAAGTAATTTTTTTAATTGCCCAAAACTTAAATTAACATAAGATAACCCACTTATCTTAATCACTTAACATTATTAAATTCTTTGAAAACAGTTTAGAGTTAATTATCATTAACCAATTAATTTTAAGCCTTTAAGTTAATTAATTCTTTAAAACATTTAATCTTCTTAATTTACTCCTTAATTATCTTTATTTAGTTTATTTAAAAATAAACTCTTAAATTAAAGGTTGTGCTTATTGAAATACTTTTGAATTCAAAAATAATTTTACTTTCAAGCCTTTAATAAATTACAACTTAAATTAACATTGATTATTTAAAAGTAGTAGTTAATAAACTGTTTAAACTTGATTAAACCTTAAACTTTAAAATTTGTTTCTTCAACTGGCTTTGAAAACTTATTAAAAAAAATTCTTTATAATATTGGTAGAAACTTTAAAACCTGAAACAGGTTTTTAGCTTGAAATCTGAAAACCTGTAATTACTAAATGTACCCACGCTGATTCTCAAATTTCCCGAGAAATAACCCATTTTTTTTCAAAGTCTATTATAATTTGTTTTAAACTTAAAACATGTTACCCATTTAAACACTTCGCCAACATTCAACAACTACCTCGAGCCAATGCATCAGTTCCCCGAGACCAAACTCGAAACACAACCTTTTTCTTCCCCAACACTCCAACAAACCAGATTCAAGTGCATACGCGTGCACATGCACGAGCGATTGGGCCACTTTCGACCCCTTCCATGGCCATCAACATGTCGACGATCAACAACATGAATGCTTCAACCATTCAACATCGACGAATTCGTCACGAAATTGAAATGAGCTATCGGCATGACATGGAAACCCAACCCTGCAACCTAAATCCACCCTATGACGTCGACCTCGTCCACCGACGACCTAGCCACCACGACCAAAGCTACCCCGTTGACCCCCAAACAATTTCCCCTGGGTGCGATCGAGTAAAAATCTCTGACGAGAACGCAGTTCTACTGAGAATCCCATCAACCAGAAATTACTGTCGAACCCTAGATCGACAAATTCCTATCGCCACAGTATTTTATAAATTGGATTCATATTTTTCGTAAGTCCACCGAAGCCTCAGCTAGCTTCACCCAGACTCACGGCCTACAATTCGCCGTAGATCCCCAGAATTTGACCATATTCCCATCTCTGGTCAACATAGGATTCCTCAATGATTAATGATTTAAAAATCATGAAGTTGACCTTAAAAATCATAACTTTTGATTTCAAAACAGATTATATAAGTGAAACAATAAATCATTAAAGTCAAATTTGTCATAGTTTTGAAATTTTACCGTAATTCATCTTCCAAGTTAAAATTACTTATGAACAATGCTTAATAGTATTTTTAAAACCAAGATCTGGTTAATATAATCGCTTTTTATTTGTATCTCGAATTCTAAAAAGGATTAGAAGTAGAGGAATTTAGTCTTAATCTTATCATAAGTCTGTATATCTTTAAAAGAGTGAATATGCCTGTACTAATTCATGCATACCCATATATCTTTAAATACATCAAGCATACGATCAAATTTATATTCATACAAAAAATTTCATTCCACGGAAACAAAGCATAATCCAGATTCAAGTTTTATGGACAGATTTTCTCACCTGGAGTTGAAGAAGAGAAGAACAGAGAACTGAATTTTTTTGAGTTGATTGCCGAGTTTTGATCTGAAAACTAGATGTTGAACTTGAAACTGAAATATGAATTTGGTTGTTGTTTGCTTAGTTGAGTTATAAGTTAGCTTCAGCTGATTTGCTAATTTGTCTTTGTGAACGAGCTAACTAAAAGGATGTATATATGAGGAGAAAGCTTTGTACAGGGTAGGCTTCAACTGGTATAAGCTTATCTTTGGTCAGAGATTTTTTTTCTGAAAATTGAAATTATTTTTAACATTCGAATGACCTTGTTTTGGTGCTGAGATGATAGTATTAAATGCCATGTTTCCCTATGAGTTTACATCTTATCCTATTTATTTCATGTACATAGATTTTGTTTGTAGATATTTGTTTTGTCTTGCATACATATATGAATTTACAGCAAACATGTTTGTCTTATCTTCTTGCTTAATGAAAATTGTTATGGTTATTTTTTTTATATAGTTTTAACTTATGTTTCAGACCTTTAGTTTAATTAGTAAAAAAAAATCAGTTTTAAACCCTTGTTTACTTAAGTATTTATATTTTATTTTTTCTAACTATACTTAGTTCAAGTATAGAATTTAAAAAGAATGAATATTGACCTCTTCTTACATCTTATTTTATACTTTTTATAACTTTTTAAAGAAAATGAATTAAAACACAATTTATACGTTTAATAAATAATCATACATTTATTTTTTCAAAGTATAACCTTCAAATCCAATTCATTTTCAATACATTTTGAATTTCCAAATCAAAATTTTATTTATAATCCAATTCAACTTAAAATATTTATTTTGAGCTTCAAATCCAAAATTTTAAAATAAATAAGTATATATATCTTATTAAATTTGAAAAATTCAAATAAATCAACAATTTAAACGAAAAATTTAATTAAATTACAAATTTAAATTCGTCCTTAAACCGGGATCGTTACAGATCCCCCCCTTAAGAAATTTCGTCCCCGGAATTTGCCAAGGAGATAAGAAAGAACAGATGAAAGATAGGGAAATATCTTTTCCGATCAAACTGAATATTTATTCTGCATTTGGCTTACCAAATCAGAGTATTAACAATATGAGAACAAACTCGTATAATTATTTCACAAGAACTAGGGTCCACCGGTCTACGAATATGCAAGGGCATTGATTAGTTCGAAGGGCAACTAACCATCCGTAGAATATATCGAACCCTATAGAAGAGATAGATAGATTCAATCTCCTACAATTTCTCAAACATTAGGTATGGATTCCAAATTCAGGTCAGAATACTCCAAAGTATATAAAACTTGTCCTTCTTCGGACATCGATCTACACAAGAAATTACAACAGAATTTCAAATTTGGTTTTAACCGATATCGTTTTATCGATACAATTCAAATTTAGCTTCATATTCTATTAATCAATTTAACTCAATTTAAAATTTTCAATTTATTTAAAAATTTTAGTTTCAAATTTCAAATTCATTAAAGTTTAAATGGAAAAACTGATAAGAAACCGATGAAGATACGAAGTAAGGGTTTTCTACGATGATTCGTAGGGCCATCATCACACCGAAACTTCTTTATGGAGCTGTCACGAAGCAATCAAAAAATTAAAATCGAATCAAAGGAGATTGATAGAGAAAGTTATTTCCACTGTTGCAGTGTATTGACCATTTGTAGTGGTACTCCCCTGTTCCCTATCTCATCCTCTTCTTGCCCTCATACTTACTATCAGTGGATAGTGGGAGAATTTACTGAAGCATTCGAATGGATAACTTAGGGATATACTCATTCTAGGGTATACTTCACCCTATCTCTAATGAGTTACTTAATGTGTTATACTCCTGAGCTAAAATTTCAACCTTCAGCTCTGATACTACTTGTAACGACCCTGACCCGACCTTCGAAAATCGGCACCGAATACGACACTCGTATTCAAATGCCGCAGATCCAAACGTCGAACCTGGTTCGCCGGAGCTTATAACACATTAAGTACAACACAATGGAAGAAATGAAATAATATCATATACAACATTTGATACAATATTCAGACACAATGATGATATAATAGGATGATATAATAGATATCAATACTATCATAGGTACAAGAAATAGTAGAGAAAGATAATGTCTTCAACACCAAACTCCAAAAACTCCATCTTCAATCCAAAGCTAGCGAGAACTTCTATCAAGTCGCATAAAGCTAAGCAAGGTCAGTCCGTCCAAAGACTGAAGAAAATCTCCAAATGCTACCAAACCAAGGATTCCGAAAGCTATCGAATCTACACCTATTATGGGATTATCTGAAAAACCCCACTCTAGACTGCCCGTGTGGAAAATTATGGGCACCCAGAGTTTAGGAAAGGAACAATAAACTCCGTGTCAGTCATGGGACTGGTGTGAGCAAGCAAAAATGGTTTTTATCTTTAAAAACAAACAACAAAGGAATTTAAAACATTGAAAATCGCAATGCTTTTTGGAAAATGAAACTACCATAAGGCCTCCCGGCACACACACACCATGCAATCGCACACTTGGGGGAGATTTCCCCTTATGATAGTAAAAAATGCTTACTACGCAATAACCAATTTTTTGATATTATTATTAGTGCATAGTGGAAAACATTTCGAAAGTATAATATTAATCTTAGCCAGCATAGGTACCATTATACAATGCCTACTATAGCTGCCATGTTAAATGGCAGGTTCTACAACTAAAAACGTACAAGACTCGTATTGGGAATTGGATTTCCAACAAATGGTCAGGCTAAGGAACTTCCTATGACATATGGGTACGCCTCTGGAGGGACGCCCTGAGAATCTACCCGGATCTCTGCCAACACAAGGCCAGTCTACTCCCTTCCCGGGGTAAAACCTAAGATATGCCGCCCCCGGTCGTGTGCGATCTTTAACCGAGGGCCCTCTACACCAAAAACATCACACAGTAATAAATATACTACAGTGTCCACATGAGTAAGTATCTGGGCTCCATACCATGATACCACCCTTTTCCAGAAGGAATGGACATACCCTAGGGGAGCTACTCCTGAAAGCTTGCTGCATCTTTCCTGTTTCGACCATTACCGGGTTGTGAGGCTCGATGAGGTCTTGTCCACAAAGCTACACTTTTCACAAAGTCATGCTTTGATCCACAAATGATCAGCAGCACTTCCTATGCCATATTACCAAATTGGGAATGTATCACTAGTAACCATCAACTACATAACCTCTGAGCTCGTACGTCTCAGAGAAGAGTGTTAAGCTAAGAGAATAAATCTCCGCCACCAACAGAAATGTATTTGATAGAAACTAGCTTTACATATCAAAGCGTAATGTCAGACACACATCCATACAAGTCTGTTCCGGGTTCGAACAGAACCAAAGGCACTTCCAAGGAAGCCCTTGCAAATCCAGATAATCCTTAATCACGTCAGGACTTCCCATCACGTATGGAGATCTCTATACCGGGGATCAGCCAGTGCAGAGACAATCGACGAGTTATCCATTCGTTTTCGAAAATATCTGATCTTCACCACCGGTCTTCAAATGCTATCCATATCGTCGTATCATTATTCGTAATGGGTTATGTGACACAAGCTCCTCTCCCGGCTAAACCGAATAATGAGCACAATAATTTAAAAACATATGGATATGAGATTTCAGTTAAGTCACAACTTTAAAAAAAACCAAAACCTATCTTCAAATGGTTTAAACAAATTAACATTTCAAATCTTTAAACAAAAAGATTCATTTCACAAAGTTCACTCAGCTTCACAAAGATCTATTCACAAATTTCAAAACAACTTCCATTTCAATTTGGATTAACTCATTCAATCTTTAAATCAAAGATTTAATAGCTTTCAAACTCATTTCAAATTCAAATCTTTTATATAAAAGATACACCATTTAAAATCCTCTTCGATATCAAACAAGATTTAATAATCTTTCACAAAGTTTCATTTATAGCTTTCAAAACAATTCACAATTTCATTTCAAACATGAAACTTTTAAACGCAAATTGGAAACCCTTTCCTTATATGAAAGCTATTTAATTTGAAACTAAACAGTTTTCGTTTCGGAAAAATTCAATAGTATTTGTATAAGTTAAAGACCCTTTAGTATAAAACTTAGGTTAAATTCAAATTCTCAAAACAATGCTTTTAAAATGGTTTAAAACCCATATAAACACCTTTATAACTTGTATAACCTTTTTAAACCATAGTTTCCAAGTCATTGAATTCAATTTCAAGTATTGAATTTAAATTCAAACCAAATTATTTAAATTTCAAAACTTTATTAAGTTATTCAAAATAACTTTTATTTTTGAAATCCCTTTTCAAAGGCTTTTCACTTTTAACGCAAAACCATTTCCAAAACTATTTGGGTTCCAAAATTCGATTTAAGAATTGTTTTCTAAAATCTGTAACCTAACCAATTTCCACGTGCAATCCATATTTGTGTGTGTATGAGTGTGGTCTAGGGGTTTTACACAATAGAAGTGCAACATCATCAATCAGTACATATTCAAATACAACAATATATCTGATAAGCGGTATAAACTATAACGCTCATCTTTTATTCACAGATCACAGATATATTTATATATATATATATATATATATATATATATATATATATATCACAGATAATAAATTACATTAAACACAGCTCAAATCAAAATAGAGCATCACAATTAGGGATATCAAACAATTCAATCATCCAATAGAATCCAAACATTCATAAGTAAGATCGGTTAATTGTCTGATTAATTCAAATCAGATTAATTACTTATGAATTACTAATCCTAGTTAATTAACATTAATAAATTTTCAAATCATTTTGATTAATTATTCTTTAATCATTTATTAACTAACCATTAATAATAATTTAATTAACCTTTAATTATAATTCATCAACTTTTAATTATTAAATAATTAACCTTTAATTATAATTCGCCAATAATTAATTATCTTTGATTAATTAATTAACCCTCAATTAATTAATTACCATTAAATTAATTATCCTTAATTAATTACAAAAATTAATTAACCATTAACTAATAAATTACCCCTTTAATTACTACTTGATTAATTAATTTTTTTTAATTGCCCAAAACTTAAATTAATATAAGATAACCCACTTATCTTAATCACTTAACATTATTAAATTCTTTGAAAATAATTTAGAGTTAATTATCATTAACCAATTAATTTTAAGACTTTAAGTTAATTAATTCTTTAAAACATTTAATCTTCTTAATTTACTCCTTAATTATCTTTATTTAGTTTATTTAAAATAAACTCTTAAATTAAAGGTTGTGCTTATTGAAATACTTTTGAATTCAAAAATAATTTTACTTTCAAGCCTTTAATAAATTACAACTTAAATTAACATTGATTATTTAGAAGTAGTAGTTAATAAACAGTTTAAGCTTGATTAAACCATAAAATTTAAAATTTGTTTCTTCAACTGGCTTTGAAAACTTATCAAAAAAAATTCTTTAATATCTGGTAGAAACTTTAAAACCTGAAACAGGTTTTTAGCTTGAAATCTGAAAACCTGTAATTACTAAATCTACCCAAGCCAATTTCAAATTTCCCGAGAAACAACCCATTTTTGGGTCAAAGTCGGTTATAATTTGTTTTAAACTTAAAACCTGTTACCCATTTAAACACTTCTCCAACATTCAACAGCAACCCCGAGCCAATGCATCAGTTCCCCGAGGCCAAACTCGAAACACAACCTTCCTCTTCCCCAACACTCCAGTAATCTAGATTCAAGTGCACACGCATGCACATGCACGAGCGATTGGACCACTTTCGACCCCTTCCACGGCCATCAGCAAGTCGACGATCAATAAAATGAGTGCTTCAACCATTCAACATCGACGAATTCGTCACGAAATCGAAATGAGCTATCGGCTCGACATGGAAACCCAACCCAGCAACCTAAATCCACCCCATGCCGTCGACCTCGTCCACCGATGGCCTAGTCACCACGACCGAAGCTACCCCATTGACCCCTAAACAATTTCCCCTAGGTGCGATCGAGTAAAAATCTCTGACGAGAACGCAGTTCCACTGAGAATCCCATCAGCCAAATACTACTATCGAACCCTAGATCGACAAATTCCTATTGCCACAGTATTTTATAAATTGGATTCATATTTTTCCTAAATCCACCGATGCCTCAGCTAGCTTCACCCGGACTTGCGGCCTACAGTTCGCCGTAGATCACCAGAATTTGACCATATTCCCATCTCCGGTCAACATAGGATTCCTCAACGATTAATGATTTAAAAATCATGAAGTTGACCTTAAAAATCATAAATTTTGATTTCAAAAACAGATTATATAAGTGAAACAATAAATCATTAAAGTCAAATTTGTCATAGTTTTGAAATTTTACTGTAATTCATCTTCCAGGTTAAAATTACTTGTGAACTATGCTTAAGAGTATTTTTAAAACCAAGATCTGGTTAATATAATCACTTTTTATTTGTATCTCGAATTCTAAAAAGGATTAGAAGTAGAGGAATTTAGTCTTAATCTTATCATAAGTCTGTATATCTTTTAACAGAGTGAATATGCCATTACTATTTCATGCATACCTATATATCTTTGAATACATCAAGCATACGATCAAATTTATATTCATACAAACAATTTCATACCACAAAAACAAAGCATAATCCAGATTCAAGTTTTATGGATAGATTTGCTCACCTAAAGTTGAAGCAGAGAAGAACAGAGAACTGAATTATTTTGACTTGATTGCCGAGTTTTGATCTGAAAACTAGATGTTGAACTTGAAACTGAAATATGAATTTTGGTTGCTGTTTGCTTAGTTGAGTTATAAGTTAGCTTCAGCTGATTTGCTAATTTGTCTTTGTGAACGAGCTAACTAAAAGGATGTATATATGAGGAGAAAGCTTTGTACAGGGTAGGCTTTAACTGGTATAAGCTTATCTTTGGTCAGAGATTTTTTTTCTGAAAATTGGAATGATTTTTAACATTCGAATGACCCTGTTTTGGTGCTGAGATGATAGTATTAAATGCCATGTTTCCCTATGAGTTTACATCTTATCCTATTTCCTGCATGTACATGGATTTTGTTTGTAGATATTTGTTTTTTCTTGCATATACATATGAATTTACAGCAAACATATTTGTCTTATCTTCTTGCTTAATGAAAATTGTTATGGTTATTTTTTTTAATAGTTTTAACTTATGTTTCAGCCCTTTAGTTTAATTAGTAAAAAAAAAAAAATCAGTTTTAAACCCTTGTTTACTTAAGTATTTATGTTTTATTTTTTCTAACTATACTTAGTTCAAGTACAGAATTTAAAAAGAATGAATATTGACCTCTTCTTACATCTTATTTTATACTTTTTATGACTTTTTAAAGAAAATAAATTAAAACACAATTTATACATTTAATAAATAATCATACATATATTTTTTCAAAGTATAACCTTTAAATCCAATTCATTTTCAATACATTTTGAATTTCCAAATCAAAATTTTATTTATAATCCAATTCAACTTAAAATGTTTGTTTTGAGTTTCAAATCCAAAATTTTAAAATAAATAAGTATATATATCTTATTAAATTTGAAAAATTCAAATAAATCCATATTTTAACCCAAAAATTTAATTAAATTACAAATTTAAATTTGTCTTTAAACCAGGATCGTTATAGATTTTGTTTTAATAAATTGAATTATATTTATTAAACATTTTTAAATAATTTATTGAAGTTGATAAATTTGTTTTAATTGAATATAAAATATTTTAAAGTATAATGAAATTATATAAGATTGGAATTTATTGATAAGAAGTAAAAAGTATTTTTTTAAAAGAAAAGAAAGAAAAATTAATTGGTTTAAAGTAAAGGCCAAAACAAAACCAAGCCCATTCTCTTTCTTTCTCTTCTTGGTTCTTGAAGCCTCCCCGTTTTCATATTTGAACCCGACTATGCCCAAACCGTTTGTTCAATTTAGCTCTAAATTGTAATTATCATCGCGAAAAGAAAAGAAAAAAAAGAAATAGGATCACGCCAAAAGCACTCGTTCTTAGCTTCGACGACGGGGCTACGGGGAGATGACCACGACTATGGAAATCGCGACGTCAGGTAGGACGATGAGGTGCTGGTGACAATTCACCCATGAAGGCCGATTCGAGATGGTGCGAAGTTAAAGATGGTAAGGTGCGACGTCGATGATGCATTTATCGGGGATTAGAAGAGGGAGCACGGTTGGTGGTGGCGTGCATTTGGAGCTTGACTTTTAGTGATTGACGTAGAGATGAAAGGGTTGGCTTTGCGTAGTGATATGGTGATGTTGGCACACTTGGACTAGTGCAGCGGCTATGGCAAGGGGTGTTGTCACTGTTTTGGCTAATTTGTGTATCATTGAGGTGATTTTCAACTCACAATCTATATCTAAATTTCATTATCCACTATATATATATATATATATATATATATATATATATGTGTATGTATGATCCCTGTATTGATTGAAATGCTTACTTGAAATGTTATTGGGGTTCGACTGATTGTGATTGTTGAATTGTTTGCTTGGATGAATTGGTTGATCATGATATTCACTTGGCTGTGTGGTATTTGATCACTACAAGAAAATATACTTTTCACAACACTATTAGGCAGCGTTTTACTGAAAATGCTGCGATTCTCTGATCGGGGATTATTTAAAAATACAAAACACAGCCCTAAAAAGCTGCTTCTATCACGTGAAAAAAGGGGGGAAAATAAAATTGCAGCGCTCCTCTATCTCTCTGCGTCGACTTCTCCACCTCTCTTCCACACATCTGTATCCTTCATTTAACTAAAAAATAAGTCCTTCCACAACTCCATCGTTATCTATATTAAATTCATCCATGTTGTTGAAACTTGAAAATTAATGAGGTGAATTCTATTTTTAGGAAATAGCGGCTGTCTAGGTTTTCATTTTACATATATTATAATCTGATGCATCGTCTTTTACAGGAGAAGATAGAGTAATTTGTTGCTGGATTCTGCATATTTTGGCATATCATAGTTAGGTAAATTTACTGATTTTGCTAACATTTCTTAGTTTATTGTTTCTTTATCTTTAACTGACACACGGTCACAAAAATTAAAAACTTTATTTTATACTATAAACTATTGATTTAGTTAGAATAGTTAAACTTACAAAATTTTGTTTGGTTGCCAGTCTGAGTCTATACTTCTTACCATCTATTTCATTCTCATTGGTAATTTTCATTAATGATAACTAGTTTGCAACACACGATAATATTGTCAAGAACATAATATCAATACTTTAAATATTATTTAAAATATATTTTTGTTAAGCCATGTATTAAATAAGATAGATGCTTTATACATTTAAACTGTTGAAAAAAAAATGATTACACTTTTGTCCGCTTCATGGAAATTGTAGCCTGCAGGTCCATAAAGCTCTAGGTTATTTGCAATTGAGCCTTTTTTGCTTTGTTAAGATTTCTGACTAAGCATCATAGATAATAGTGGGAATTAGGTTGAAGGGCTTCTATTTGCAGAATAATAAGTCTCAAGGACAATACTTCTGAATAATTAGTTTTAAGGACAATTTAAAACTAATTTTTCAAAAATAGTGTCCTTAAAACTTTTTACCCTGCACAAATAAGCTCTTGAAGTAAAAATCCCCTAAGTTTAGCTGTTCATGACAAATTGGAGGCATCATTACACTATGTGTATTTGTTTAATATTTTCTCATAAATAATAAAAGTACAAGGATAGTGGTAAAGTAAAAAAGAGAAATGATGACCTACAGAGCGCGTAAGCTCTTTATGTTTGGTGTTTTTATCATGATAAAAATGCTTTGTTAAATGAGTTGGCTTTTGTTATTTTTATTAGCTAACAGACATGTTGTGTTATTGAGTTAGACATAAGCAGCAAGCAAACATTAGTCAATGAGGCTGTAATGTGTGACTTTCATGTAATTAGTTTTAGCATTATAATTTTCTTTACTATGCTTGGAAGTTGTAACATATACTACTACATAATTTTTAATAACAGTAGAAACATTGCAGCTTTTCTAGACTACTGAGTAAGCATAAAGAGAAGAGCGAGCAATCACAGGTTCATTTATTCAGCTGAAAAATTGTAAGTCTACTAGCCGCCCATAATTTTATAATCGTTTCAGTATTTTCACTTTTTTTGCTTCAGATCTAAGCATCACCATTATCAGTTCTACGCATGGATCCCAAAATTTTCATGCTTATATGTGGTCAAATTTCTCAGGCATGCACAATGTGGACATTTTTGGTCACTTAGTTTTAGTTTTGCATGGTAAAAAAACAGACAATGTAAACAACAACTGTTACTTAATTGGTATTAGTATTGGTTTATAAAAGTTTTCTTCCTATCTAATGGTGATACACCTGAGCTCATCACATATATGTTTGAAAATTAATTCGTCAGCCTGCAATGACTACACATTGCATTGAAGTGGTACCTACAGCATATAAAATATGCACATAATGTCACACCTGAGCGAGTGTCAATGCAAATTGCTTATACTGACCAATTAAGTAACTTATAGTATGTATGATTAATGTTTAGACTTATGGTTAGTGCTATTTACTTTTGGAAGAAGAGGTAAAAGTAGAACCAGTTCTGTTTTAGATTTTTTTTAGCAGTTCCATAGGATTTAGATACAATGTTATTTTTTCTCACTTCTAAAGCCTTAAATCTTGCAACTAATTTGATAGTGATGACACAAGTATGCCTATATATTGATGCAGGCCAGCATCGTTAAAGAAGTGCTTACCTCAGTCCATCGCAGTCATCGCCGTGACCTACAACCTAGCCTCCACGATTGCCGCGACCTACGACCTAGCCTTCACGATCAACGCGACCTACGACCTAGCCTCCACGATCACCGCGACCTTCCACATCCGCGACCTAAACCAACTCACGACCTAAATCTTCCACACAACCTTCCATTCCCGCGACCTACCCATCTCTGCAACCTAAAACCAACCGCGACCTAAACCCCATCATCAACTACCGTCTCGTGAAGCCATAAGTCGTCTCAATTTAGGTCGCTGCCGTATATTTTTTGTTTAACTCGCGAACGAAGCTAATTCGACGACTCCATAGATCGCTACCACTCCCAGTTTCTAGATCGCAAGAGTATTTTAGGTCGTTTCCGAGTTTGGGTCACTGCCGTGCTCCATTCTGAATCGCGAGCTACTTCTTTAGGTCGCGAACGAGCTTGCTTAAGTCGCCGTTGGCTTAGACCGTTCAAATGTTGTTAAGTCGTTTGTTTTTTTACCTTTATGTCGCTTATGTTGTAATTGTGTTGTAGGTCGTATAGTTGTTCAGTCATGTGTGTTGTATTGTCCTTATAAATATGGGCGTGTGATTCATTTGTAAGGTGGTTAAAATTTGAATAAAATTTGGTTTGTGCTTTGTGCCTCCATTTTTAAATTGGCAGTCGAGTGTTATCTCCTATCTCCACTTTGGCATTCGAGTGCGCTCGAATCAACGAACATTGAAGTCAATTCGCGGAATCAAGTGCGCTTGATCAACGCTCAAAGAATTGTAGATCTTTCTTCACGGTATCGTGCGCGATCAACGTGTCGAAGATTGCTAAAATTTGGTATCTTCGTGATCAACGGATTTGGGCCTTTCGGTACTCTTAAATCCATCGATTCTTCGTCGATCAACCGATTATTTCCGCTAATCGTGCGAGATCCTGGACGGATTCGATTTACATCGTCGAATTCGCTTCCTATGCTGCGTTAGTTAGGTATCAGAGCTAGATCGCAAGAAGTTTGCATCATTTGGAGACTTGGGTTTCAAGAATTTGAAGTTTGGAGATCGGATTTGCAATTGTTGAGAAGTTTGGTGTTCATTGTGTTCATCGTGAAGTTTCAACAAGTTGGGAATTTCGATCCATATCATTTTGGATTAAAGTTCGGAAAGTGTTTGACTTTTTGCTTGTTGGGATTTTGCGCACCACTTTGAAGTTCAAGGCCGAGTTAAAGTGTTTGAATTTGTGAAGTTCAATTTGAAGTAAAGCCGACATCAATTTTTTTGAAGAAGTTTGTTGAAGATTCAATCATGCCTGCGAGAAGAGTTAATCGCCATTTGAATGTTGCCGATGTGAATAGAAGAGAAGGTGCTAAGGCAACAGAGCAATGAATTAGTGATAACTTCGAGGAGAGGTTCGATAAAGGTTTTGGTAGATTGGAGAAATTGATGATCGAATTGAGTCAAAGTCAGAGTAGAAGGTCGCCAATCTCGAACCATGGAGGAAACCGAGTTTCGCCATTGGTTACGAAAGCGAGGAGGGTGTCGTCGCAATCTTACCGAAATCGAAGAGAATCATCAGTTTCGATTATACGAGACCATCGTTATTATCAGAATGAAGAGAGAAGAGCTTATCGTGGTTACGAGCATGAGCCATATGGTGATTTTGAAAGATATCGAGTAGAGGAAAGAGGAAGTAGAAAGGATGTGCATGGTCATAGAAGAGTCAATGTTCAGAATGACATCGAAGCTCATCTAATTTTGAAGAAGATAGTTATGGTGATAGTGTTCACTTCCGGTATCCGGATCAAGGGCAAAATAGATATAGGAATGTTAGAAACAATGGTCATTCACAGAAATCAAGGATGGATATAGAAATTCCAGAATTCCGAGGTGGTCTACGAGCAGAGGGATTCTTTGATTGGTTGTCGAGGGTTGAAAAGGTTTTTGTACTCCACAATTTTCGTGAAGATCATCAAGTTAAGTTAGTTGCTGCAAGCTTGAGAGGAAGAGCTATGGATTGGTGGCAACAAACTAAATCAACCAGGGAGAGGATGAAAAAATCAAAAGTTGTCACGTGGGATAAGATGAAAAGGATGATGAAGGCAAATTTCTTACCCTACAATTATCAAGCTTGTTTGAATCAGTGGTAGCAAAAGTTGAGTCAAGGAAATCGAGGAAAGGGTGTAGTTACAAGCTCCAGCAATCAGAATAAAGGCGCTTATTGCAGTATGAATGTTTCTAAGAGAGTCAACGAACCAGTTGTACATGGAATCCCTAAGACAAATGTTGATGACCGAATTAAGCGCTATCATTATCAGGAGTCTAACCATCGAAGTCTTGAATGTACGGAGTCCCATAAGAAACCCTTAGTTGTAGAAGAATGTGAAAACAAGGATGAGGATGATTCAATGGACAGCGAGCCGAAAAGGGAGGAGGAACCGACTAGTCCAATATCATTCAGCGAGAGTGTTGAAGAAGCGGAAGGTAGTGCTGAAACATTGGTTAGGTATGAGGCAAGTAAAGATCTTAAAACTGTTGAGGAGGTTAAACCAATGTTGGAAGAGCTTGAAGAGGTTGGTCCTACAGAATCATTCGCAGCCTTACCACTAAAGTTTGACAACGAATATGAAGAGGTCGAGTTAACTTTTATCAACCACCACAATTTGATAACGATGAAGAATTTTTGCCAAGAGATGAAGGATCTTTGTCAGTGGATGAAGAAGTTTTGTCAAGAGATGAAGGGGGTAACTTGTTGAGGAGGACTATTGAAATTGACTTTTACCAACCGCCGAAATTTGATGATGATGAAGAAATTGAGTCAAAGTATGTGGATGTAGAAGTTGATTATTCTTCATTGCCAAAGTTTGATGTCGATAGTATGAAAGAAGAAATTGTGTTCGAAGTTGAGGGAATTCATTTGATGATGGAGGATTTTTATTTAACACCTGAGCTTATAGATGAGAGTCAGCCAAGTATAAATTCCTTAGTTTCCGAGGAGCCTGAACAAAGTGAGAGTGAAACAGAAGAGAAGGCAGAATCAAATGATTTATTATCTTTGAAAGGGTTCGACAATGAAATAAAATATAATGATGAATCATCAATGTTGATTGACTCTGGAGAAAGTTCTGATTTGGGGAATCCTGAAGAGGAAGAAATCTTTGAAGAATGTGAAGATGAGATGTCTGAGGAACTGCTTGAAGAAACTAATCTTGTATTTTTGGAAGAGTATGTAGAAATGAGGAATGAATTGCTGGTGTTGACCAAGCAAGAAGCGAGTGAAGAACTTGAGGTTTTCGAAGAAGTTGGGTCAGAATTCAATGAGTTTAAAGTCGAATATCCTGAAGAACTACCCGAAGAGTTACCACCACTATAGGATGTTCAACCTCACACTGAACTAGTACCCGATGCTATTTTACTACAAGGATCGTATGTTCTTGAGGATAGGACAAAACAGGAAGAGTTGAAAAGACATGATGAAGAGAATGATTGTCAGTTGGAATTACCTGATCATGTACGAGCGACTGACGTTATTAACGTCAATTGCTTGGAACCGTTTCATGAAAATAAACATGTTGAAGGAGAAGCGAGTGGGAGTCCATTTCAGTCAGGGGAAAGTGATACAACACATCAAGGGAAGATTCTAGATGATGGCACATCTGAACGAGACAAGGAAAGACGAGAATCTGAGCATGAATCATCACACTTCTTCGGACAAGACTTCCTAAGTCGTTCCGTGATTTTAAACTTCCTTATATCGTTTCACATTTTAGACACATTTTGGTTCTATATCACATCTTCCTATTGGCACAAGCAATATGGTATACGACACTATTCTTATGAAGCTCTGTGCTACATGAAGTGGATCTGGCATCTAGTGCTTAGTTTAATCCGAACTTTTTCATATGTCATCTCCCTCAGATCACATGAATCATCACACCGCTTATATCGTCGATGCATCTAGTGTCCAGGATCTCGCACGATTAGCGGAAATAATCGGTGAATCAACGAAGAATCGATGGATTTAAGAATACCGAAAGGCCCAAATCCGTTGATCACGAAGATACCAAATTTTAGCAATCTTCGACACGTTGATCGCGCACGATACCGTGAAGAAAGATCTACAATTCTTTAAGCGTTGATCAAGCACACTAATTCCACGAATTGGCTTCAACATTCGTTGATTCGAGCGCACTCGAATGCCGAAGTGGAGATAGGATATAACACTCGACTACCAATTTAAAAATGGAGGCACAAAGCACAAACCAAATTTTATTCAAATTTCAACCACCTTACAAATGAATCACACACCCATATTTATAAGGACAATACAACACACATGACTGAACGGCTATACGACCTACAACACAATTACAACATAAGCGACATAAAGGTAAAAAAACAAACGACTTAACAACATCTGAACGGTCTAAGCCAACAACGACTTAAGCAAGCTCGTTCGCGACCTAAAGAAGTAGCTCGCGATTCAGAATGGAGCACGGCAGCGACCCAAACTCGGAAACGACCTAAAATACTCTCGCGATCTAGAAACTGGGACTGGTAGCGATCTATGGAGTCGTCGAATTAGCTTCATCCGCGAGCTAAAACAAAAAATATACGGCAGCGACCTAAATTGAGACGACTTATGGCTTCACGAGAAGGTAGTTGGTGATGGGGTTTAGGTCGCGGTTGGTTTTAGGTTGCAGAGATAGGTAGGTCGCGGGAATGGAAGGTCGTGGGGATGATTTAGGTCGTGAGTTGGTTTAGGTCGCGGATGTGGAAGGTCGCGGTGATCGTGGAGGCTAGGTCGTAGGTCGCGGCGATCGTGAAGGCTAGGTCGTAGGTCGCGACAATCATGGAGGCTAGGTCGTAGGTCACGACGATGGCTGTGATGGACTAAGGTAAGCACTTCTTTAACGATGCTGGCCTGCATCATATATCCACTTGTGCCTCTCTGAGTACATAGCTAAGTACTGCAAATGTTTTCAAACATTTGAGGAGACATAGATTTAATAGGAGACCAAACATTGGACTATTCATGATTTCCTACATCTAGGTTGACCTAAGTGCACCGAATACTTCATTCTAGCATGTGTATATTATAAATATTATATAAATGGACATTTTATAGTTTATCGTCTTGATATGGTCAATCTTTTTCATGCTCAGGCATCACTTTAATGTTTGTTTTGGCAGGCGAATCTACCAATATATCTAATTCTTATGGTCAGCAAATATATATGAAGTAGTCCAATTCATTGAGGATTACTATCCTAGTTTAGTTACATAATGTGCCAGTATACTATATACTGAATATATAATTTGCCTAAAATTTGAACTATGAAATATTTAGACAAAGTTAATGGATGGAAAAAGAATCTTGCTATGTAAAACTTAACATCTTAATGTTATGGGGGATGAGGATTGCTAGAAAGTCAGAAGTATTCCGTGGTACGATAGATGTATGCTAAAACCCTTGATATGTCTTACTTAGAAGAGAAAGACCATTTCACACATAGGAAGATATAATTCTAGAACTGAATAGTAGCTATACCCATTATACAAAATCATGAAATAAGTATGATTAAACTCAATGGATGAAAAGGTACAAAGTATAAAAGAGCAAAACAACATGAAGTGGCTATAATCATGTATCTAAAAAGAGAAGCATATATCAATACATTCATGAATTCTGGTAATCTCATTTTGAGAAAAACTCACACAGTAGAAGTCTCGTTTATGATTTATTATTTCTACCTTTCTCTACTAATTAGAACAGATATTCATATAGCGATGCATCTAAACTAAGATATCGAAATTGTAGACTTTAAGTTAGCTATTTAGTTGAGGTTGTTTGTCATCATAAATTAAAGTTTCACCTATGGTATACACTAAAGAATGCAAGTAAGATTCATTTCATTTTAACCAAAATATATGACAAGTGGCAACACTGAATTAAAAAAAATGCTTTTCACATGTTTTCTTGAATATTTCTTCATTTGCAAAAAATATTGTCATTTATCCATAGTCTCCTTTAAAAGCGGAAAAGTTTCTATTTCAATTATTTGCAAATGATTACATGACTTATTTTACTCTGTTACACTATGTATTTCTAAACAGACGTAGTGGGCTACAGAATGATAACAAAGTCCAGCCCAATAGATACAGAGAAGTGGCGAAACCGGGTTAACCCGTAATTCTCTTTATCCCCCCGCAAATTCAGCTAGGGTTCGCATTTCCTTTAGCTTCAAAAATTCATGGCGGCGGAAAAACTCTGAGCTCTTCTCTGAGATGAGTAAAATTATTTGACGAGGTTGCCTTCGTTAATATGTCAGCTCGTTGATAGTAGGATGGTACATGTCGGATCTGGAGTTTTCCGCTCCCTGTGCGCTCTCTAACGAAGTGAAGATCTATCTCGAGATGCTTAGTTCTCGAATGTTGAACGGGGTTCATAGATAAAGAAATAGCACTCAAATTATCCACCCAGATGGTCGGCCTTTGATTGAGTTCAAACCCCAATTCGCCAAGTAAGGCCTCTGTCCATGTAACTTCGGCGGTAGCGCTGGCGATGGCTCGGTACTCCGCCTCCACGCTTGACCTAGAGACGGTCGTTTGCTTCTTTGTGCACCACGAAATGGGGTTGTTGCCGAGATACACACTATATCTAGTGGTGGATCTCCTGTCATCAACGTCATTGGCCCAATCTGAATCACTGTAAGCCTGTAGTGTAATATTTTTGCATGATTCTAACCTCAACACGTAGTGAGTTGTTCCTCTTAAATATCTAAGGATACGTTTGACGGCACGCCAATGTTCGCATGTAGGTGTTTGCATATACTGGCAGACCTTGTTAACACTAAAACAGATGTCAAGTCTAGAGATAGTTGCATACTGGAGTGCCCCAACTATGCTCCTGTATTGTGTGACATTTTCGATCGGTTCACCTTTGTCTTTAGATAATTTAAGGTTGCTTGTCAAAGGTGTAGGCAGTGCTTTTGCTTTATCCATATTTTCTCTCACTAGAATGTCTGACATGTATTGTTTTTGCGATAAGTTGATGCAAGAATCTGCATTTCTCTGTATATGTATGCCAAGGAAGTAATTAGTTTCTCCCAAGTCCTTTATAGCAAACTGTTTATCTAGACATCCAATAACTGCTTTAATTTCTTAATGATTATCTCCTGTAATAAGAATGTCATCAACATATACAAGTACGTAGATGCTATTGCCTCTTTGCTTTCTTATGTAGAAAGAATTATCTGATTTGGTAGCATTGAATCCTAACATGACCAAAGTGGTCTTCAGTTTTTCATACCATGTTCTTGAAGCTTGTTTTAATCCATATATAGCCTTATGCAACTTGCATACTTTATTGCTGTTGTCCTCAGAACTGTAGCCTCTTGGTTGTTGCATATACACCTCTTCTGCTAAATCTCCATTTAAAAAAGCATTATGTACATTTAACTGTCTTATTTGCCAATCCTTGTGTAATGCTAGGGTTAATATAATTCTTATTGTTGTTGGTTTAATGACTGGTGAGAATGTTTCGTTGAAGTCATAACCATACTGCTGGGTATACCCCTTTGCTACAAGTCTTGCCTTATGTTTAACTATTTTTCCTTCTGCATCCCTTTTGATTTTGTAAGTCCATTTACTTCCAACAATATTCTTGTGCTTTGGTGGGTCCACTAAGATCCATGTTTTGTTTTTAATCAATGCATTATTCTCCTCATCCATGGCTTTCCGCCACCTCTCATCATTAACTGCTGATTCATATGTTGTTGGCTCAATTTCATTGACTTGAGTATAAAATAATTTGGTTTTAAAAATTCCACTTTTGGATCTTGTGATCATGGGGTGTTGACTGGTAATAGGTTGTGACGTTGGTTGTTCATCCCTATAGTGGTCAGCAGTTTGACTTATTGAGTTTTCATTCACTTGATTTTGTTGTGTATCTATTTGCTGTTGTTCATCATGCTATGGACTATTCACTGCAGTTTGCTCTGAATTATCACTATGAATATTCTTTGTTGACTCAGAATTTGTTTTTTTCCTTTGCTAATCCAATCAGACAGCTCAGGCATCTGAATTGCTCCTGCATTGCTTGTGTCTATTGCTTGGTTATGCTTTTCCTTTTCTGCAAAAGGGAAAACATTTTCATTAAAAACTACATGCCTAAAAAAATAAATCCTTCCCTGATTGTCTAGACATTTGTAGCCTTTCTGATTTTCTGCATAGCCCAGAAATGTACATTGACTAGATCTCAGGCTTAATTTGTGTTTGTTGTATGGTCTGAGGTAAGGGAAACACAGACATCCAAAAAAATTCAATTGATTATAATCTGGTTTAGTACCAAAAAGTTTTTCTAAAGGGTAGACTTGGTTTAACACTTTGGTTGGCATCTATTGATGAGATACACTGCTGTGGCAAATGCCTCCCTCCAATATCTCATAGGCAAACTTGCTTGTGACATAAGTGTTAAACCAGTCTCCACTATGTGCTTGTGTTTCCTTTCCACCAAACCATTTTGCTCAGATGTGTGTGGGCATGTCATCCTATGCCTGATTCCTTTCATAGTAAAGAAATCCTTCAGGGATTTAAATTCACCCCCACCATCTGTCTGTATAATCTTCACACTGCAGTTCAGCTGTTTTTCAATGCAAGTGATGAAGTATTTCATTGCACTGCATGTGTCTGATTTAGTCTTTAAAGAATATATCCAAGTATATCTACTATGTGCATCAACAAGTGATAGATAATACCTGTCTCCTTGAGTGGAATAATGTGGAGATGGCCCCCACAAGTCAGCTGCAACTAGCTCAAGGGGCTCATTGTATGCAGTCTCAGAGTATTGAAAAGGTAATTTGTGACTTTTACCAATTTGGCAATGTGTGCATATATTAGAACTACAAAGTTTTGAAAATGATATTTTATTCTCATTCAATACTTGTTTGACTGTATCAAAACCTGGATATCCCAACTTACAATGCCACATATCAAGAATATTTACATTTTTATCATTTGTACTGACTTCATTACACCATACTGCTTTGTTACAATAGGATCTCTTTCTCATATTGCTGAATTTGTATAAACCTTGATCCAGTTTACCCTGTAACAGCATGTTTTTATTTAGCAAATCCCTGACAAGACAGAAACTAGGGTGAAACTCAAAATATACTTTGTTTTCTTTGGCAAACTATGAAACACTAATTAAATTCTTTTTGATACTCGGTACTCTCAACAGATTATTAAGATAGAGTGACATTGTACCTTCAATACTGTCTGTTCCTACATGAGATATATTTATTGTTTCACCATTTCCCATAGCAACAGAATGCTTACCTGTGTAGCTTTGTTTCCCAAATTTAAATTCTGCAAGTTGTTGGTCACGTGGTTAGTAGCTCCTGAATCAGGAAACCATTCCTCTGTGTTGATGTCATCTGATTTATTTGCATCATCTGTTGGACCATCTGCATTATTTCTGTGTTGATTACTAGTGTGTGCCATGTTTGCTGTTGGTCCTTTACTGTTCTGACCTTGCTGAGTGACATTGTAATCTTCTTTAAACCGGAAGTAGCACTTATTTGCCATGTGAGCAAATTTCTCACAAATTTGACACTTAATCCTATTGCTGTTGGGATATCTTCCTCTGCCTCTTCCCCTTTGGTTGTTGTTTCCTCTTGTATTTTGATTGTCTTGTTTGTTTTGACTGTGTCTCTGATCTTTATTCTTTATGGATGAAGCATAATTGGCTGTATAGTCTTCTTGCATCAGTTTTCTTTGTTCAACTCTACCTTCATGAGCGTGAAGTGCAGAGTATGCATACTCTAAGTCTGGTAAGGTTTGCTGTGTGGCAAGATATGTCACTAATGATTCATACTCTTGATCAAGACCATTTGTGATGATGAGAATCTGTTCACTATTAGATATCTCATGTCCCACAGATTTCAATTTGTCACAAAGGTTCTTGATCTTGGCAAGATACTCTCTCATACTGGTATCATTTTTCCTTGCATTTTGTAATTCTCTTCGGTAGTGTATTACCCTGGCTGCCGACTGTGAACTGAAAATTCTTTCAATTGTTGACCATATCTCATATGAGGTGTAACATCCAATGAGTTGTGACACAAGATTCTGACTAACAGAAGATAATAGCCAAGATGCAAGCAAATTATCTTGCTTTTGATATTGAGTATAATCTGGATTGCCCACATGTGTTCCTTTATCATCAGTGATGTTAATAGGAGGAATTACCTTAGTTCCCTTTACATAATCTTGTAGATCATAGCCCCTTAGAGCAATTTCTGCCTGATACTTCCATGTTATATAATTGTCTTCATCTAATGGTGTGTTGATTGCCTGGTTTTTAGTTCTGATCAAGATTGGATCGATGCTTTGTCCATTTCTGGATCTGTTGCCTGTGTTCACTGAGGTGGCATCATCATCTTGATTCGCCATGGTGGATCAAGAATGCTGGTGTATGAATATCTTGGTCAGAAAACTATGCTATGGCGAGGCAATGAACTTGCAGCCAATGCAGGTGGAAACCGTGCGGTCAGATGCGGTGATCTCAATCAAGAAGACAGTTCTGGTGGCAAGGCAATGATGCTTGCAGGATCAAGAAAGCTGGTGTATGAATATCTTGGTCCGGAAACTATGCTATGGCGAGGCAATGAAACATGCAGCCAAGGCAGATGATGTGGGTTGAGAACTGTGCAACCAGAGGAGGAGATGATGATTCAGGATCTGATCCTCCTCTTGGATGGCACACAAATGCAAAAATTGATGAGAAACTGATGCTATTCAGATCACGAGAAGGGTATTCCTCCCCTATGATGATAATGTTCTGAGGGGAGAAAATTGAAAACACCCTTTCTTGCTGATGATTGCCTTTTGGCCTAGTGGCTCTGATATCATAAAAGCGGAAAAGTCTCTATTTCAATTATTTGCAAATGATTACATGACTTATTTTACTCTGTTACACTTTGTATTTATAAACAGACGTAGTGGGCTACAGAATGATAACAAAGTCCAGCCCAATAGATACAGAGAAGTGGCAAAACCGGGTTAACCCGTAATCCTCTTTATCCTTAATGTTTGATCATCCTATGTTTTTACCTTTTCAAAGTCTCATGTATTAAGGAAAATTGAATTCTTTTAACCGACAACTTGGAAATCACACGATGCCACCATAAAGCTCAGTTCCTATATAAAGAGGTAGAGATGCATGTTTCATGCATCAAAAAGAAATAAGTACATAAATCATAATCATAATGGCTATTAATCAGAAATTCATGAGCCTTCTACTATTTTTAGCTATGTGCATGATGGTTTTGGTTGCTGATGCTCGCCATTACAAACGGCCACACTACAAGCCACCTCACTATAAACCACCGCACTACAAGCCTCCCCATTACAAACCACATCCTGTGGTAAAGGGAACAAAAGAAACTCAAAAAAAGCTGAAACATAAGTAAATGTTGTATACACTAAATTTAAGCAAGATACAAAAGTGCCCTAGTTTCCACTTACTATTTCAGCGTAGTCTGTCATGGACCTAGCTCAAAATGTTGGATGGTCACCTCTATAATAGGTGTCATATTAGGTTTAAAATCATAGCTTTTGAAAATGTTTATTTTTTATTTTTTTTGGGTATACTTAAGGCAATCACCTTCCTCTTCTTTGGCATACAAAGTTTAGTATTGTTTTTTCCAAAGAGACATATCCACTGTTCCGTTTTTAGTAATTTAAGAAATGTTTGTTCCAAGTCACTCCAATCTTCAATATTACATCAGTGTATTACTTTCATTGTTGGCTTGTAAGTGACCGAATTCATCTCCATACCCTTTTATTTCAACATCTTGTGCTTAATGGTTTGTAATAATTTAGCATTGTTTGAGATTTTATTCATGTGTTAGCCTTTTTTTACCTTGAAACATACAGAGTTACATGTAAGAAGGTTTTGTAAATTGTTACAGGAACTCGATCATCGAGCAGCCATCCCCTTGGGCTCTTTAAACAGTGCCCTAAATTTTGGAATAGCAACAGGGGTACTGATTCCATAGGGGCATGGTGGATTAGTAAAATCGCCCTTTCTTCTTTTTGATAGGTTTCAGTTTGCTGGAAACACCCCCCCTATCAATTCAGGAATCTCATCTCTGTCAGGCTTCAAGACAGGAGGGGTCGGGCCATCTGATCTTAGAAGACTTCTACCCCGAAGATCCAGTGACTCTCAGTCTCCTGATACTGAAAGGGATTTTACTGGAGGTAATTGGTAAGAAACATAACATGTACAATAAATTAATGTAATTGCCATACGCAGTAATAATTTGCATTACAATGCTTAAAGCTATAGGCAGCGCACCTGTTTGTACTAGATATCGTCACTGAAAAAAAAACAGAGTACATAAAAGTATTGTTTGAAAAAAAAGGAAAAAAAATTACTGCCTGGAAGCAGCAGCAGGCAGTAGCAGGCTGTTGCAAACAAGGAAGTATTCACACATTTTCAAGTTTTGTTAATATTATAAGGTCACAGAATTTTGGATTTCATATTAGAGCTATGCTTAGCGAAAGTGTTCACTTTTATATGTTACCCGTTAGATTAAATGTTTAGGAATTGATATCTGTCACTTTATTATACTAATTTTATTTCACTAAAATGTGTTGACTAATCTAAGCCATACGAATCAGAACGAGAGGTTTAAATTACTGAAAAATTGTGTACTAGGATACAACAAAAGCAGGCAATCTTTATTACTACACTAACTTGTCCTGTATAATTTCATATGTTTGAAACATACCAGCTAGTATCATATATTCATACTAGTGTTATAGTGCATGCATGGTAACCAACTTATACCCTACGATATTTTCCTATTTTATTAGAGAGATAGCATACTAATTTCTAATCCAGCATATGTTAATCTAACGTTTGCACCAATGAAAATCAGAACACTTGCTACTTCACTTTCTTCTACTTCTGTTTAATGAAGTACTTAGCCTTTATGGTAAAAATTAATAGCAAAAGTACCAAACTTTTTTGTTTATGATTTCCATGATAATAACTCCAAATTTTATTATTACCTGTACCATGAATAAACTTATAACTTTCAAATTTTATTTTTATTTTGCTTGTACTCAATAAATGTGCTTAATATTTTAGAAAATTGCCTACTTACATATCATTTGGGGATGAATAAAGATTGGGTGCATCTACGTAGATAACTATATAATACTGAAGATAAAATAATTTAAGAACCAAATCATATGCTTTGACGTCAACTTTAAATAATATCGTTTTTCATAGAATAAACAGGGGGTATGAGCAAGGAGCTTGGAAGTTTGTGTATACTGCAATAAGAAATTCGGGAAATGTGTAGAGAAGATTTTATGTCCTTGCTTAAACTATCATAATCTTAGTCATCATTGTGGAAATACCGTCGTTGAGCATTTAATTATAAAAGGAATGTATCCCATATACAAGAGCGGTATGTGGTATCATCACGACGAGCAAATAATATAATCAAAGATGTTAAATCTGATGGCACTTATGAACTGTTCAAAGCCATTCATTATGAAGATGAAAATTTCATCAATCATACTTTTTTCGAGGATGATAAAAATAAAGATTGTGCATAAAGAAGAGAGGAGGATTTGATAAAAAATTTGGAAGATGCGGAAACCCCAATATATCCTAGTTGTAAAGATCAAACAAAATTATATGCAATTATTGCCTTGTATGATCATAAATGCGAGACTCGATTGTCCGATACTGTTTTTGATAAAATTCTCAATGTGCAACAACTGTTATTGCCAAAAGATAACATACTTCCCAAGACGTTATATGATGTAAGAAAATTTCTCAAAATATTTGATATGGGTTTCTAGAAAATTCATGCTTGTCAAAATGATTGTTGTCTTTTTAGAGGAGAGTACAAATATTTTGACAATTGTCCAAAATGTAGATTCTCAAGATGGAGGATGAACGAATGCATAAAAGAAATTATGCATGGTATTCCAATTAATGTTTCGAGATATTTTCCAATTATTCCAAGATTTAGAAAAATGTATAGATCACAGAAGATGGTAGAAGATTTGCGGTGGCATTTCAATAACAAAAGTTATTATACGTCTAGTATACCAAAATAGAGACTAATCAATAATAAACTCGCATCAAAAGTTTACAAATCAGATTTCCACTGCATTGGAATTCTGTATTAGCTATTTTTAACAATAAGTATGTTGTAATTAATTACAACAACGAACTTACAACTATAGTAATAATAACTATAACGATAAGTCAAATGTTATACTATTTAAAGAAATAGCACAACGTAGAAACAAAAATGATATATATATATATATATATATATATATATATAAACTAGTAATCTAACCAATTGAAGAAGGAAATTTCGTCTGAGGTTTGTCGAAACAATTTCTTTAAGACTTTATTTAAAGTCTTCCAAGATACAATAGACGTAAGCTGCTCGAGATGGTGATGTGCATGATCCTTTGTGTGATAGGACTGATTATGATTTAAGAAAATGAAGATAAAGAAGAGATAATTCGATTTAACATTGTGTGAGGAAAGTGATCAGATTTCCTCTTTATTTATAGCCGAATTTCCAAAGGCTACACCCGCTGAGAAAAGTAGCATCCCTTCATTCGCAACGCCAAATAGTGTCACTGTTTGCAACAAGCACTTCCTTTCATTTGCAACGTCAAAAAACTATTGTTGTTTGCAACAGTCACGTCCTTTCGTTTGCAACGGTAAAAAACTATTGTGGTTTGCAACAGTCGCGTCCTTTGTTTGCAACGGCCAAAAACTATTGTGGTTTGCAACAATCGCGTCCTTTCGTTTGCAACGTCCAAAAACTATTGCGGTTTGCAACAGTCGCGTCTCTTCGTTTGCAACGACAAAAAACTATTGCGATTTGCAACATTCGCCTCTTCGTTTGCAACGGTCAAAAACTGTTGCGGTTTGCAACAGTCGCGTGCAATCCACTGGTCGCTTCTATTTAAATTTAAACAATAGAAAAACTATTCACTTTTGTGCAATAAAAATATAACATGGTCCACTTTTATTGGACCCGCACCCCCACCCGATCCGACCCTACCCGGTTCGGTCGGTCGGACGGGCGGCGTGCGCGCGCGTGTTAGTCTATGGCCATATTGGTCCTCCCCATTGCATAAAATTACCTGACCCTTAGGGCCAATATAGGGATTGAGAGTACACTATATAAACAAGAAAATGAACTTATTTTTGGCTTTGTGGGATATATCTCCTTCACTATTTTTGATAATTCTAACAATCCCCCACATGAATGATGATATATGTCTCCCTCACACAAAGTGTAATATCACATAGTTCATATGAAAATAATGCTATATCAAGAATAAGTAGATATTTCCCTTTGAACTTTTCCTAGTTAAAACTTATCAGATATACTTGGCTAATCGGTGATTTATTTCATCTTGAACCGTCATCCGTTATTGTATAACCAGACAATAAACTTTACAGAGCATTATTTCCCTTCACATCCAATCTGTTGACTGTGTTCATTTTGGTCCTGAACAATTTTTGGTTCTGCGAGTGTTTTTAGAGAATAAAAGCTTTTAATATTCTTACAGAGCCACCCAGCTCACACTAACATAGGTGATTACAAACATTAAGAGTATCCTTCATATACCCCACTTGTTATTTTCAAGATATGGCCATCATAAAAAAACATAGTTTTATCCTTATAATACTTCTGTAGGCATGCATTTATATTGTGCACATGGAAATGGAGTAGGACTAAGTCCGAACAAATGCATTACATCTTGAGTTACTCAGAACTTGTTTTCCTATTGATCCTAGGCCGTGGGATCTCCAGTCGCTAGGATAGGTTTCCGTATAAGATAACTCTTGGTGGTTTAGGCTTTTAAACCCACTCCCATCGATGCGCAGTTAATTTTCTCTCTTGATAAACCTTTAATAAATGGATCTACTAGGTTATCATTTGTTCGCACATAATCTATGGAAATAGTTCCATTTGAGAGTAATTGTCTAACTGTGTTATGGCATCGACGGATGTGTCGTGACTTTCCATTATACACAAAGTTTTGCGCTCTGCTTAATGCTGCTTGGTTATCACAGTGTATGCATATGGCCGGTATAGGTTTAGGCCAAAACGGAATATCTTCTAAAAAGTGACGAAGCCATTCTGCTTCTTCGCATGTTTTACCTATAGCGATGAACTCTGATTCCATAGTGGATCGAGCTATGCATGTTTGTTTAGTAAATTTCCATGACACTGCTGCCCCCGCTAAGGTAAATACATAACCACTCGTTGATTTTGATTCCTCTGAATCAGCAATCCAGTTTGCATCACTATATCCTTCTAAGACGGCGGGATATTTTCCATAAGGTAAGGAATAGTTTGTGGTATTTTTTAAATATCCAAGCACTCTCATTAGTGCTTTCCAGTATTCCTTTCCTGGGTTGCTTGTATACCTGCTTAATCGACTTACTGCATTAGCTATATCTGGTCTTGTGCAATTCATGAGATACATGAGACATCCTATTACACGAGAGTATTCTAGTTGCATTACACTCTCATTAGTGTTTTTATGCAGTACTTCCGATGGATTATACGGCGTTCATACTCCTTTAATTCCAAAATTTTAAAATTTTTGAATCACTTTTTCTACATAATGTGACCGAGATAATTCAATTCCATTAGGTCACTAGAATGTCCAACTTAGAATTGCATCTACGACAAAAAAATATATCAAAGAATTACTTATCAAGACAGGGATGAATGAAGCTAAACCATTACCAACACCCATGACAAGCAATCTCCACTTATCAAAATATAGATGTGAAGCTATAACTAATGAAAAGGAATACAAAAGTGCTGTTGGAGCTCAATAGTATGTAACTATCACAAGACCAAAAACTAGCACCGCTCTTCTTGCTTTGCCAAATATGTCTATGCTTCAAGAATTACTTATCAAGACAGGGATGAATGAAGCTAAACCATTACCAACACCCATGACAAGCAATCTTCACTTATCAAAATATAGAAGTGAAGCTATGACTAATGAAGAGGAATACAGAAGTGTTGTTGGAGCTCTACAGTATGTAACTATCACAAGACCAAAAACTAGCACCGCTCCTCTTGCTTTGAAAAATAATATGATTTTAGCTGTCGGCAAGTTGTTTTCCTTCTTGATTTTAGGCTAAAGATTCCTTCTTATCCTCGATTTTGTTGTAGTTGCTTCTGATTTTCAGCTCTTCCCTTAAACGAGAAAAATTCTTAGCCGATAAAGCTTTTGTAAGTATATCAATCCCCTGATATGAGGCAGGTACGTGATTTACACTTAATTTTCCAGTATTTACATGCTCACGAACGAAGTACAAATCGCGTTCTATATGTTTCGTTTGTGAGTATAATACTGGATTTGCTGACAAAGAGACAACACTGAGGTTGTCACACCATATTACTGGCTTACTGTTTGTGTTGATTTGTAGCTCTTGTAGTAAGAATTCTAACCGTATAATTTTTGATATTGTGCTGGCAAGGCTTCGATATTCTAATTCGGTACTTGAGCGCGATATTATAGGTTGCTTCTTTGAACACCAGGATACTGGATTTTCTCCAAGAAAAATGCAGTGTCCTATCATTGACCTACGATCATAGTGATCTGTTGCTCAATCCGCATCTGAGAAGCCAGTGATAGAATTTTGTTTGATTTTAGCACCAGACCATGATTTAAAGTGCCATTTAAGTACCTGAGTATTCTCTTAACTGCCTTCCAATGTGCATTCAATGGTTGATGCATGAATTGGCTCAACTTGTTTACACTGTATGCTAGTTCTGGTATTGTGATAGTTACATATTGTAGAGATCCAACAACACTTCTGTATTCCTTTTCATTAGTTATAGCTTCACCTCTATATTTTGATAAGTGGAGATTGCTTGTCATGGGTGTTGGTAATGGTTTAGCTTCATTCATCCCTGTCTGGATAAGTAATTCTTTGATGTATTTTGTTTGACATAGATGCAATTTTGAGTTTGACATTTTAGTAACCTCTATCTTAAGAAAATATTTTAGCTGTCCCAAGTCTTTAACTGAAAATTGTTTATCTAGAAATTGAATAACATGCTTTATCTCTTCCTTGCAACTGCCAGTAACTAGAAAATCATCAACATAGACTAGTATATATGTTGTCTTTGTTTGCCTTAATGAAAAGTGAAGTATCTGATTTTGCTGAATTGTATCCCAAGTGAATAAGAGTATTCTTCAACTTGTCAAACCACACTCTTGGAGCTTGTTTTAAGCCATAAATTGCTTTATGAAGTTTGCAAACCATGTTATTTTTGTCTACATGCCTGGATCCTGGTGGATGTTCCTTATAAACTTCTTGTTGATCACTATTTAGGAATGCATTGTTCACATCCAATTGTCTGATATCTCATCCTTTGTGTAAAGCAATGGTTAATATAACTCTTGTTGTTGTTGGTTTGACTTCTGGTGAAAAAGTTTCATAGAAGTCAAAACCATATTGTTGTGTGTACCCCTTTGCAACAAATCTTGCTTTGTATTTGTGAATAGTGCCATCTGGATTCTTTTTCAACTTATATGTCCATTTGCAACCTATTGTATTTTTGTGCTTTGGTGCTGGAGCAAGACTCCAAGTCTTATTTCTCATCAACGTAGAGTATTCTTCATTCATTGCTTGTTTGCATTTGTCATCTTTGATAGCCTGCTCATATGTATCTGGCTCTATATTATAAGCATATGTTGTATATAGCTTTGGTTTAAATATGCCACATTTTGATTTGGTTATCATGTGATGCCTCCTGTTTGGCTGTTCCTGTTGTATTATAATTTGATCTGAACTTGCTTGATGTTCATGCTCTTCACTTCTGTTTTGTTGATTGTCTGCATATGTTGGAGAGTGACTGAGATGTTGCAAATGTTCCGAGATGACTTGACCTAGTTTAGTGTCTGACACTGTGAGTTTAGCATCTAAATCATTTTGACTCTCAGCATACTTTTGACTTTCAGTGTTGTTGTATATTGGTATGGGTGGTATTGACACAGTTGGATTGTGCACCTTCTATGTTGCCTTTGTGCTGCTACTTTTGAATGGAAATGAGTTTTCATTAAACATAACATGTCTTGACACAAATAGTTTGCCATTGCTGTCAAGACATTTCTACCCTTTCTGATTCACTCCATATCCTAGAAAGGTGCATGGAGTGGATTTGAAACTCAACTTATGAGAATTATATGGCCTTAGGTGAGAAAAGCATAGGCAACCAAAAATCTTTTGGGCCTTGTAGTCTGGCTTTACACCATATAGCACTTCCACTGAAGTCTTGCCTTTTAAAATTTTAGTGGGTAGTCTGTTGATTAAATATGCTGCAGTTGAGAAAGCATCAGGCCAAAACTTCAATGGAAGTGATGCTTGTGCAAGTAGTGTAAGACTAGTCTCTACTATGCGTCTATGCTTCCTTTCAACTAATCCATTCTGTTCTGAGGTATAGAGACAAATTACCCTATTAATTATTCCCTTCTTTTGAAGGAATTCTTTGAGTGGTATGGACTCTGTTCCTCCATCAGTTTGGATTTTTTTTACCTATTGATCTGCCTGCTTTTTTGCATGTCCTATAAAATATGTAACTGTATTATATGTATCAGTTTTTGATTTTAGGAAAAATATATCCATGTATACCTGGAATAGGCATCTACAAAAGAGATATAGTAATTAAATCCATAGTCTGAATTTATGGGTGCAGGTCCCCATAGATCTATTGCAACCAATTGCAATGGCCTATTATATTCAGACTATGATTGAGGAAAAGCCAGTTTATGACTCTTCCCCATTTGACAGTAAGTACAAATATAATATACAGGTATATCTCTAACTTGAATTTCATTATTATTCGGTATTCTTTACAACTTTTATATTTGGATGTCCTAGCTTAGAATGTCAGATACTGAAATCACTGTCACTACTTTCTGTACATGATTCTGTTAGATTGCACCATTTTCTTGTATTATTGAATTTATTTGCTTTTTACAAGTTGAATTTGTACAGACCCTTGTATGTCTTACCCTGCAGTAAAGTTTGTTTAATTTCAATATCTTTAACTACACAACCATCGATAGAATTCAAAAAATACATTATTGTCATGTGAAGACCGTGATAAACCCACTACAAGAAAACATGTTATTAATAACGCCATTTAATAACGCCTTAGTCTAAAGCGTTATTGTTTACCTATAACTATTTGTCCTTATGTTTTGTACGGTACATGTGTAACATTTTGGCCCCAAAATTGGCGTCTCCCTACAAAAACACTTAAACTGGTTTTGTCTCCCTCCCAAATATCACTAAACAATTTTCATCTCCCTCCCAAAACGAAATAACCCTAACCGACATTCTCTTCCAATCTCCATCTCTAGTTACTGAACTTCAGTCGTTCTACTCCATCTCCTAAGCTCCGATTCACATTTAATTGCATGTTATACGATCCCAAATCAACAAGTGCCGCTTCTCTACCTTCATCGCGACTTGCTTCTCGGTAGTGGCTCAACGCATGTGCCACTTCTTCAACTTCATCAATATCAAAAACCAGCGGCTAGCACTCTTCTTCTCAGTGGTCTTCCCTGCGGTGGCTCAACATCTTGGCCAATTTATTGAGGTATTCTCGCGAGTCACACTTTCATCACATCAAATTCCTTCCTCATTTCAGATTGCACTACTGCCTTGGCCAGTATAACATTATCTCCGCCACCACTGATGCCATGAGGCAAGCTCGTTTTTTTTTTCGAATTTTGATTTAGTTACATCCTTTCTCTGACTATTGATTCTTATGCTTCTAACTTGTTTTTGTTCATTTATTCGTTAATATCCATAGATTACTGTTCATGAAGGTATTGAAAGTATAGATATTGAATAAAACATAGCATATATTTTAATAGAAACTACTGTGGAAATAGACAATAGGGAAGTAAGAATCAAAAATGTGGTGAAACTGCTTATTATTGTGATGTTGTATCCTACTGAAGGGTTATACTAGTTTTCTTTTATTGTGATACTAGAAATAGACAGTAAGAATCTAGAAATTACTGGCTTACATTGTTTTCTTCTACATTGATGAAAGTATCAGAAGGAATTATAAAATCTTAACTGTTCTTGTTTGTTACCAAAGATTGATGGGTTATTAAGTCATTATTCTTCTTACTTGTGAATTTTTGCAAGAGAGTTCTAATTTTTTTTAATCTACCCTTTCCTATTTTGCAAGCGAGTTCAAAATTTAGCACATATAACCATTTGCTTCACTGAATAGGAAACGTATGGTTGTATGCTATACTTGTATGCGGAGAACAACACATCATCTCTTTTCGTTTTTGGACTTTACACGTTTTTATTTGTTCTTTTGACTATAAGAAGTAAACAGACTTGCATTTGCATTGGATTCGATTTGAACCTATTGTTAACTAAATTTAAAATTGAGTTCAGCCGTGCTAAAAGTTTTATCTTCTTCTTTTGCCTGCTCATGTTGTGCTATCTTGTAAATATCAAATGGTTTTATTGTTTCTTATAGTATTATTATTTCCTAGATTGTGAAATATGAAGATTTTTTTTTTGAAACTGAGTAAAATTATGCATTGGTTTGATAATATGTATTTTAGATGAATCAGATTGATTCATGTTACTTCTATGATTTATTTATGAATTTTTTCTAAGCAGAGGCCATGATTGGGTTACATATAGTGGAGTTGTTTTCTCATCACTAAGGAAAAGACATAACATAACAGTAATTAAGGCAACTCCCAATGTAAATTACGGAAACATTATATATTAGGAAACAACTTCATGAGCTTGCAAGTGACCTGGTCTAGAGTTGCAAGACGAGTCTGAGCACCATTGCAGTACCACTTAAGCAACTAGCACTATATTTTCTGAATGATTTGTTGAAGGCAAATAACTAAATTACCACCACACAAAACGTAAGATTTTAAATTTTCTCATAGACAAAATTTTACGTCTTGTTTATGTTCCTCTAGTTTCTAAAGTCAATTTTTAATTTTGAATTGGTATTTCAATACATACAAAGGTACAAATTATTTCTTTTCCTTTTCAGTTATTATATTCAGTAAGTGGCTGCGCACAAGATTGGTTTTAAAAATGTGTGGATAATCAAGGCATGAGGTTAAATTTATCTTCCAAATTTTTTATAATGTTTTTTAGTGAGTCTCACGACTTAAAGTACTTACTCATACTACTATCAATGAATGAGATACTTATATATACATACATACATACATATAATAAAATTAAACATATAAACAATTTTTATTTAGATAGTATTTAGCTAAGTGCTATGATGAATATCTAAAGTGGGGCTAAAACTGGTTAGAATCAGACCTGGATGCATGGGGATGGCTGAAGATTTCATAAGCAAGTATGGTGAAGAAAGAGAAAAAGATTTGGCTTTGTCACTCCATGTTTTTGCTCTTCTTTAGATGATGAGAAAAATACAGGTTAGTACCACATCAAGATGGCAACTTCATTTCTCTAATCTTCCGGAATTGAATTAGAGGTCCTTATTTGTAGTATTTTGTTGGGTGAAGTTGTGTGTACGGTTTTTCTTTCAAACTAAAACCTGATTGAATGGAATTCTAACCTAGTTTAGAATATTTATGAAAAAGCCAAAGAAATTGGTATATGTTCATCTTACGATATAGTGTGTATGTGATTTAACTATTTTACAAATCTTGTTATTTAAAGTGAAAAATGGTCCATGTACACCAAGAGAAGATATTAAACTAGTTTCATATATGCAGATGCATGGTCCTGGGAATTGGAAATACGTTCCTACAAATGTTGGTTCGCTTCTTATATGTTTCAACATTTATTTCTTTTTTAAAGTGCATTTTTTTATGTTTTAATTTTCAGTCATCATTCTCTAACAATAGATATTAATTAATCCATTGGTATTATTCCAGGATTAATGAGATGCAGTAAAAGTTGCAGTCTGAGACGGACAAATTATTTAAGACCAGGGATTAGACGTGGAAATTTCATAGATCAAGAAGAATAACTAATTATCCATCTCCAGACATTATTAGGAAACATGTAAACAATATTGCATTCTCATGATAATAATAGAGAATAGTGAGTCCTTGTTCTAACTATAAACACATATGGTATAACAGAATATTCTTTTACTTTCTTTGGTATTCAAGTTTGAAATAAGATGGTTTATATTCATTTGGGTAATCAGCAGCAGCATATTAAAAATGAGGTATCATTGACATTTGTTACTGAGTTGAATGGTATAACTTCATCAAATTACTATGACTTAAATGATTACATAAATTATGATCAAATGTAGAACTCGTAATAAAATGATAGAAATGGTGTAAATAATCAAAAAATTTATGTGGCCTGTACATACAATTATTAGCTACAGTTGCTATACTTTTGCACGATGTCGATTGTTTGCGTAAAAAATGGTCGCAAACACCCAAAGTCGTATGAGTTGGTTGATTTTATATTGTATTTAGTGATTTGGGCGATTTATGCAAATATATAAAAAGCAGGGACTAAACTGTAAAAGACACACAGATTTATAGTGGTTCGGCCAGAACGTGCCTACGTCCACTTTATATGTTATTCTCCTTTCTCCTTTTTATTACAAGTACAAAGCTTTGATTACAAGTATCTAAAGTTGTTTGAGAGTTCCTTCCAGGCTTGAGCTCTCAAACTTGTCTCAAAACTTCTCCCCCATTGTTGTACCCCTGCCCCTCTATTTATAGAGTGAGGCTGGGGGCAGGGGTCTTGGATGTTTATAGCTGCTGGTGGGCTTGGGCTGAAGCAATCTGGCCTGGCAGAGTTGGTTCGGCAACACATTGGTTCGGCGGTGAGTGGTATGTTGTTTGGACCGGTGGTAGGTTGGACCGGCAGTAGTATGGTGAGGTTGGAGCTGGTCCGGTGGTAGCATGGTCCGGTGGTAGCATGGTTCGGCGGTAGCATGGTTCGGCTATGCTTGGTCCGGTAGTTGTAGGGGGGAGATGGTTGGTTCGGTGGTGTTGGATCGGTACTACCGAATGGAGAGAATGCCGAATGAACACTTGTATTTGGGAGTGCCGGATGAACCTTTGTGTTTTGAGTGCCGGATGAACCCGTGTGTTAATATTGCCGAATGAATTAATACCGAATGGACTTTATATTTGAACCTTGAGTGAAATTCCTGATTGATATACGCTTGCTGGCCGCTTCTTCTTGTTCTAGTCGCGGTGGAAATGCACACAACATGGATATCCCAGTTTTGACCAAAAAATGGGATAACACTTTGCCCCCCAAAATATGCCTTGCGGTAGGAAGGCGTGTTTTGTAATGCCACGAGCTGGATGTTCGTATCCTGTTGACAACCTGTAAAGAGCTTGATATTTTATATGGCCCCAAATGACGACCGTTCGGGATCGAGCTATTTGGGATGAAGCGCGGCCGTTCATGGTCAAGCGCCTAACTTCAAATGACGATCGTTCGTGATCAAGTCATTTGAGGTGAAGTGCGACCGTGCGCGGTCAAGCGCATAAATCCGTGCGTCGATCGTTCGGGATCGAGTCATCTTCGGTGAAATGTGACCGTTCAAGGTCAAGCGCTCAACTTCAAATGACGACCGTTTGGGATCGAGTCATTCGAGGTAAAGTGCGACAGTGCGCGGTCAAGTGCATAAATCCATGTATCGATCGTTCGGGATCGAGTCATCTGTGGTGAAATGTGACCGTTCAAGGTCAAGCGCTCAACTTCAAATGACGACCGTTCGGGATCGAGTCATTCGAGGTAAAGTGCGACAGTGCGCGGTCAAGTGGGGGACCCCAAATGACGACCGTTCGCGATCAGCCATTTGAGGTGAGAGGAGTTGTGCCATTCGGGGCGAGTTGTGACCGTTCGCGATCATGTGCCGTTCGAGGCGATTTGTGACCGTTCGCGATCGGGTGCCGTTCGAGGCGAATTGTGACTGTTCGAAGTCGGGTGCCGTTCGAGGCGAATTGTGACCGTTCGCGATCGGGTGCCATTCGAGGCGAATTGTGACTGTTCGAAGTCGGGTGCCGTTCGAGGCGAGTTGTGTGTGCCCGGGGGGGACTTAATAATATCGGTGCTGGAGTTATTGTTTGGGGGAGTTTTTCGAATCAAAGACTTTGGCAGTTCGCTACCGTGCAAGAGGTGCTCGTGGACCATTCGCGATCCACGGGCATACAAGTAAATTTGCAAATATCAAAGCAATAATCATATGAATTCCACAACAGGAATGTTCAAGTCAAGATCAAAGCAAGACGAGGATGTCAAAGCGTAAACTCTCACTATGGTGCGGTCTGTAGTCATTCAGAGCATGCCTATGGATCGTGCGCGATCGCTTACATGTGTAAATGATCTAACCGTGCTAGTGAGAGGTTTGCGACTTGTTCATCGCTTTCGACCTGCCCTCCGAGTTCAGGAGGGAATTTTACCTGCCCCCTGGATGAGCGTTCATTCCTTACCAGGTTGCTCAGAGGCCCCTATCTCTCTCTCTCGGATTGGATCAACATGCTCCAAGTGTGGGTGCCCCCTAGCTCTGGTGCTACGCCAGATGGTCCTGCTCCGTTCTGAATTCCAGTTGCTCCTTGGTTTTGTGCTCCAAGTTGCCCAATTTGTTGAAGCAAGTTCTGGATCATCTCTTCTTGTCTTCTCATCATAGCATCCATCTCATCCCTGGTGATGAAGATCGACGCTTGATTCCCTCCTGAGGAAGCCTCTTGACTTCCTTGGTGTTCACTTCTCTCTGGCCTTTGCCTTCTACTTGTTTGTCTCGTCATAACTCTTAGATCTGAACTCTTAGATTTTCAAATTCAACTTCTATCCGATGTAGCGGGAGCTGGTTCTTCTTAGTGAAAGCACCAAAATGTTTGCGTAAAAAATGGTCGCAAACACCCAAAGTCGTATGAGTTGGTTGATTTTATATTGTATTTAGTGATTTGGGCGATTTATGCAAATATATAAAAAGCAGGGACTAAACTGTAAAAGACACACAGATTTATAGTGGTTCGGCCAGAACGTGCCTACGTCCACTTTATATGTTATTCTCCTTTCTCCTTTTTATTACAAGTACAAAGCTTTGATTACAAGTATCTAAAGTTGTTTGAGAGTTCCTTCCAGGCTTGAGCTCTCAAACTTGTCTCAAAACTTCTCCCCCATTGTTGTACCCCTGCCCCTCTATTTATAGAGTGAGGCTGGGGGCAGGGGTCTTGGATGTTTATAGCTGCTGGTGGGCTTGGGCTGAAGCAATCTGGCCTGCCAGAGTTGGTTCGGCAACACATTGGTTCGGCGGTGAGTGGTATGTTGTTTGGACCGGTGGTAGGTTGGACCGGCAGTAGTATGGTGAGGTTGGAGCTGGTCCGGTGGTAGCATGGTCCGGTGGTAGCATGGTTCGGCGGTAGCATGGTTCGGCTATGCTTGGTCCGGTAGTTGTAGGGGGGAGATGGTTGGTTCGGTGGTGTTGGATCGGTACTACCGAATGGAGAGAATGCCGAATGAACACTTGTATTTGGGAGTGCCGGATGAACCTGTGTGTTCTGAGTGCCGGATGAACCTGTGTGTTAATATTGCCGAATGAATTAATACCGAATGGACTTTATATTTGAACCTTGAGTGAAATTCCTGATTGATATACGCTTGCTGGCCGCTTCTTCTTGTTCTAGTCGCGGTGGAAATGCACACAACATGGATATCCTAGTTTTGACCAAAAAATGGGATAACATCGATTACACAGTAAATGTAAACATTTTGCCTACAGTTGCTATACTTCTGCTTTCACTACACTGGGCTTGTCAATGTTGTTTATTACTTCTCCCAAGCTCTTTTTTTCTTAAGCAGAATCGAATGGAGTGGCGGAACTCATTGGTGAAAGGTGACCCTGAAATCGATACTAAGAAAGTTGAACCTGCAAATAGAAGACTCTCTGAATTGGAACCGGAGACTCGCTTGACAGTTGAAAAGGTGATGGTAATTAAGTTACAACCTAGCTTCTTAATTAAGATGGACTATCTTTCCATTTTATGATGTAAATTTCGAATAAGAAATGTAATGCAGCTTGATCAGATGCAGAAACTTATGGGCCTTTCGACTAGTGAAGAAATGCAGAAAGAGGAATTTCTCAATAAATTTATGGCTTAGGTCAGTTTACTCTTTTTATCATTCTTCTTCTTCTTCTTTTTTTATCTTTTTTTTCTTCCTCCTTTTGTATTACACTGATACTTTTTATTTATTGTTTATACTATATGCTCAAGAAATTTATGGCTGATGTTTCTAACTTCCAAATTGATGAGTATATGTTTCAAGTCAAAGTGGACTAAAATACATCTAAAACTACATGTAAATTTTAGGGTGAACATTACAAAATTCAAATGGGAGAAATTTTGAATTTTTTAATTTTAATATAAAGTTTATCATTAACAAATGTTCTGAATGTATCCAGAAGCATCCTGCTTTTTAAACATTATTCTTTGATACCTATAACCACAAGACATTTGAATAGGAAAGCTAATAGGAAGAAAAAAATAGATCAAATGATACGGATTCGCACAATTGACTTGGAATCCGCAATTGACTTGGATTCCCCTTATCGCTGAACATTTTTTCTTTAAGTATAAATCTTACATCCTCTTTTACTTTTATTGGAGAACATTGACTTGGAGTCATTTGAATTATCGTTTAAGAAATCCCAATTATTAAATTTTAAAGCATAGTTGGCAATAGATTAGTTAGAGAGTTAATGCTCAACAATAGACATAAAGTTGATTTATTTGCTTCTTAACAGATCATACAAATCCTTTTGTCTCGTGACAGAGTTCAATCCGCTCACATTCCAAAATAGCACAGTCATACTTATTCTTTGAGATACCCCTGGTTAACACACCACTACGGTAGCTACTATCTTCCATTTTTCTTGATTTAGATTTGGATTTGGTTTACACTGATATTTTTTATTTGTTGAAGTGTATGCAAGTTACAATGTAAGATGCACACAACTGCATATGATGAACATAGGCGGCTTTGAAGCAGTACATGCACATGAATGTGTTTAGGGTGCAGGCTGTAGTGTGAAGCACACGCACAGCTAGTGAGTGCAGGCTGTAATGTCAAGCATCGAAATGAAATGAATTGAGGTTGTTATAGATGAGCACTGGTATGAAGTTCGAACCAAGTAGAGTAATTGACATGAGCCCTGAGCATTGAGATATAAAACTGTAAATTGACACCATTGTAGGATGAGATGATGCCAGTGAATCAGCTGAATTGCTAATGTAAAATGAAGTGAAGCACTGAACCAAGTCCTTAGGCAAAGTAGACTATTGCACAACTGTAAGTGGGATGAACTCTAGGATGAATTGAAGATGATATTGAGTTTTGGATTAATGACCAATTGAAGCATATATGTTGAGGCCTGAAACTGGGATGAAACACAGGAGATGAATGACAAAGCTAAAACCTAACTGCACTTGTGTTTTGAAGTTGGCTAGGCTAGAGTTGCTGCAATTTCTAATAAATGGAATCTCGACTAGTTGTCAGGGAATAAGACCGACGTTAAGTGATCGTGCGAGCTGTTGGAACTGAATCGATTAACTGAAGCTTGACTGGCAGCAAATGATTATGTGATGCTTTCCCAAGTTGTTTGCTGCTGAAACAAGTTGCACCAAACAGAGCTAGTTGCATCAAATGAAGAGAGAGGAACGCGGGCACACGATGCAGGGTTTGGTAACTGGCTTTCCAGGTGGAAGGGGCAACCAAGAGAGTAGAACTTGCTGAAGCAGATATGTTTGCAATCTCCAGTTTGAATGTCTTCGAAAGAATGTGACAAGCACTTGACTGAACTAGCTGCTTATGCCGAGTCCTACACAAGTTTTAATACAAGCTGACTGTATTCAATGATATGCACTTGCTTTAATGTTTGTACACTGTAATGAAAAATATACCACATTTCTTTCTGAGCATGCTCTTGTGTTATATTTGTTGATTATAATCTTTATTCATTTATGAAGATTTAGTTTGATTGCTATTATTAAAATGTAATATATATAGGCATAGCTCTTGAAAGTGTATCCACGATTTTTATAGCAGCATATATGAGCTGTAAAAGAATTTATCAATACTATAACATGTTGATTTAATAGCGTGAGATGACCGCTATTGAGTAAATATTTTATAGCGGCAAAATGGTGTTATAAAGGTTTCCAATTCTGTTGAGATTTAGCTGTATTATAGCGGCTATAATGAGCTATTGAATTAACGTACCATAGCGACGAATTTGCGTTATAAAACTAAGCTCAACCATAGCGGCATATTTTGTGTTATAAATATTCAACAGTTTTTTATAACATGTCGATATACAACACTTATCAAACCGCTATAGTTGTGATTAATAGCGGCTATATGCCGCTATAAAAGATACTTTTTGTTGTAGTGACCGATGAGATTCTTTCTTATTTTTGGAACACGTAGTAGATTATTCAAATGTAATACTTTCTGTCCAAGGATTTGTGCACAGCCAATGTGTGTGATATTAATATTAGTGTCATTACCCATACAAATGGTTTGATTACCTTTGTATTCCTTGTTTCCAAGATTCAGATTTCGTAGATTTTACATGATGTGTTGCACTAGAATCTGGATACCAGCATTCACTTTGAATTTCTTCACATCTTCCTGTTTCACATATGTTTGCATTGTGATCATCTGATGAACCTTTCGACTCATGTTGTATACTCACCAAGTTTGCATTTCCACCATACCCCCTCTGAGCATTTGTGCCTGAGATGGGTTGTCGTTAGAATCATATCTGAAGTAACATTTGCTTGAAATGTGACCTACTTTCTCAGAGATTTCACATTTTGGTCTGTTGTTGTTATTTCATTTTCATCTGCCCCTACCTCTGGTTGTTATATTTCCTCTCTGGAATGTCTGATTACTTTTACTGTTGTATTGATTCTTGTTTTTGTGACCTGTTGTGTAGTTTATAGACATATCTGAATTAGTAGGTTTCTTGAATTCTAACCTTCCTTCATGTGCAAGTAGAATAGAATGGACATCTGCAATAGATGGTGTAATCCTTTGTGTTGAAATAATGGCTACAACAACATCATAATCTTCACTTAAACCACTCAGGATAATCAAAACCAATTCTGTTGCAGGAACTTTATGTCCTGCTGCTTTAAGATGATCGCATGTAGTTTTAATTTTTGCAAGATAATCACTTATAGACTGATTTTCTTTCCTGATACTGTGCAGTAGTCTTTTATGATGCATTACTTTTGCTGCTGATTGAGAGTCAAAGATTCTCTCAAAAGTTGACTGTATTCCATATGATGTCTTGCTTCCAATGACTTGTGGTAATAGCTTAACACTTATAGATGATAGCAACCATGAACAGATCAGGCTATCTTACCTTTGGCACTTGGTGAATTCTGGGTTACTAACTGTCTTGTTTTCTTCATTAGTGATGAATATTGGAGGAGCAATATGTGTGCCAATAAGATATTCTTCGAGTCCATAGCCTTTAACAGCAGTTTCAACTTGTACTTTCCCGAGAAGATAATTACCTTCTTCCAAGTGTGCCGTGACAAGCTGACTTTGTGGACTGACAATGGTTTTAATGAGACTTTCTGTAGCGGATTGGTCAATATTAGGGATTACAGATGTTGCAGAGCTCTCTCCAATGATGATGCATGACTGCTGAGTGGAGAGTACAACAAATAAAATGATTCAAAAAGAAAAGAAGATTGATACTAGAGTGTTAATGGAGATTCAAGAATTTGATCAGGGTCTTCAAAAGTCATGTATGTGCAAAAACTCAAATGATCGATTTCTGATGATGGATTTTTCAGGCATGGAACTTTCTTTGATGATTTGATGATTTTCTGATGTTTTCTTGAATTTTCTTTGGATTTTCTGATCAAATCTGATGCATCCAGTTTTCTTATAGAATTCTATGGCAGGGTATCTCTTTGATCACTAAATCGCTTTCAAATTCTGATCTCAAATTATGATTCTCGTTTTCTGATGAGATCTTCATGATCTGAGTTATTAGATGATGATCTTTCTGATGATATTCGTATTGTAATGAGTATGCCGCTTGACAGTGATTGTTTTGGCTCTGATACTAAGTTAAGATTTTGAGTTTTGATGAAACAGAATGTTTATTACTGAAAGAATGAAAGACTGAATTTTTATTCGGTTCGTACATGTACGTATAGTTTTTATATTATAAGCTATTTGACTCAGTCTTGCCCATATGACAAATTTACAACAATACCCTCAAAACCCTTTGTATATATATTTGAGTACGAACAAAAATAAGCTATTTTATTTTAGCTGCTTATTTATTGTTAGTCTACATAAGTTATCTTCACCATTTATCATTTACATTATTAACAATAACGTGTGTATCTTGTCATTTGTCACTCCTTTCACGAAAATCCTATTAAACTTACTATCAACACTCGTAAGGCAAGAAAAACAAAGACCCTTTATAAACCCAAGTGATTATATTACTTAGAAACCTATATGATCCTTCTACACATATTTGAAAGTTGCAACAGACCTCTACATGTGTAAATCAAAAACACAAATCATCAGCAATCCCAGTCATAGCTCAACAAGTTATCGGTGGTAACCAAGCTTTGGAGGAAAGATACAATGTTAATAATCAAAATAGAAAGGAAAAAAAATCACTTTGTAGCCTGACACTTCTAACACATGTTTCCTGGATTTTTTTTATTCCAGAGTCATTTTTTTGACACTACATCCTTCATTCCAGAATCATTTATTGTATTCCAGAATTTTTTTTTCAAGTACTAAATCCTGGTTCTTGATATAGGCTATATTTAAGTTGGATGAGGGATGACAAAAAGTCCCCATATTTCAACAAATGGGGTGTATTTTCAGATGTAAAAAATCTACATTTGTCCAGCGAATATTAAAAGCAAAGTCCAAGAAGGAAAGACTTCAAATGAAACCAGATAACATTATAAGTACAAATGAGTGGAATGATTTTATCAACTTGACAACTAGTTCAAAATTTAAGGTAAATTACATCTAACCGTTCATCATTTGCATGTATAGTAATTAACTATCTAATGTATTATGCTTTTTTAGGGACAAAGCCAAACATTTAAAGCTATTAGGGACAAAAAAATGTCACATACATGCGGTCGTAAAGGAATGGGTCGATTAGCTGAATATACGGTAAGACATTTATTTTACATGAATTTAACTTTTTTGTTGAAAATAATCTTTATAACATTAAGCTATGAATAAATGTCGCTTCTTATTTGATAATATATACGTTTATTTTCAATTGGTGAACACTACTTTTGTCTTGGACTAGTTTTAAGCATTATAGCTAATACGATCAATTATTTTATTTTGATGTAGAGAAATGACAGTTCTGATCCATCTTCCATTTCTAGAGTTCTTGTTTGGATTAAGTCTCACATTTGAAAAAATGGCGAGCCAGTAAACATGACTATTGGAGATACTACTGTATGTGCTTTTATTTCAGTTTGAAATATTCTAAATGCTTGAGAATGTGATAATTGTAAGATAACATGCATGTTAACTTTTACAGAAGATGATAAAAAAAATTGAAAATGAATCACAATCTAGCTCACAACAACTAATGCGAGAGAAGATGCTCCTTTGGAAGTTTTAGGGCAAGATAAACCAGGGCGATTAAGAGAAATGGAAAGAAGTATGAACCACACCAAGTTTATTTTGTTACAAGCTAATCAAAAACATACAATCCAACTTCAAAATAGAGTTATCGATTTGGAGAAGAAGGTTCGTATGTTGGTATCACAAAATCAGGTGACACTTAGAAAAATTCACTATTTATCTGTTAATATAATCTATTATGTTCTATATTCTTGAATCAGTTTGAATTTAACAAAAATTTGAGAACACAAGCATGTTGTAGTGTATGACTTCCTTGAATAAACTAACTTACATACATATTGGCTTATCAGGGGAACGCAAATTGTAGAGATGAGAGTGCAATTCAAACGGTAAGAATTACTACATTATTGTCATGGTTTCAATTAAATTTTGATTTTTAATTCAATATATAACATCATTGCTTTTAATTTGTCATAGAATAAGTATGACAAAACACATGATAAATGTGATTTATTGGATTGGACCGAAATCAATAAAATAGTAGCCGAAGGAAGGGTTCTTTCAACTAATCCAAAAGGGCTTATACATAATATTCCTCTTGGACCAAATGCCATGAAAATTTTGATAGTTTTTCAAAAGAAATCATATGCTTTTTTATGGAGGACTTCACCTAGAATGATCACATTTATTGGAGAAGCGAAGGATGAGATAGTAGCGTGGCTAACTGATAGATTTGTTTTGCACACCATGAAATACTCCGAGAAATAAGATAGTATGGTAAACATAGTTTCTTCATGTATTTAATAACTTTATGGTTTAGTACACAAAATTGTTTTATAAATACGATCATTCCTAGAGTAAAACCATCAACACAGATATCAAATGCAAGCTGTATGATTGGATCGGAAGTAAGGAATTAGTTGCTGAAGGACGGTTGTACTCTAGTGATCTGAAGCAGCTTGTGAATAATATTCCTTTTGGACCATTTGTTGTGCTTGTTTTGATCGATGAGTGTAAGAAACCAAACACATTTCTGTGGAGACTGCCAGTTGGTATGGCATAAGTTGGAGAAGCCGTAAGTAGCAAAGTTGCATGGCCGAAAGCAAATATAGCTGTTGAGGATATCAATGTCATAATATCTTCTCAATGAATGTCATACTATCTTCAATGGTAACATGCATAATTTATGTGTTAAATATATTAAACATACATTTAGACAATCTTTTTTTTAATATGTTTAAACAGTTTCTTTTGTTATGTGATAGAGTACAAATTTAAAGTTAAACACTAAATGCAAGTAGATTAGTCGCGATGGAGTTAAAGTGATTACCAAAGAACGTGCATCTTCAATCGACCCAAAAGTATAGGTCCATTTTGTTCCACCTTAAGGAAACACAGTTAAAATTTGGGTAGGCACGGTAAAAATTTCAAATGCATGTTTGTGGAGACCTGCATTTGAGTTTGAAACCATCGAAGATGCAATTGGTTATACTGTAGCTTAGCCTTCTGCAGTTGTTATAACAGATTCACCTTCTAGTAAGCATGAGATATAATTTATTATGCCTATGTCTACACTTAGGAGGATCATATTTCGCTTCTTTCTTTTTTTACATTTAATTCACATAGATAAATCATAAATAATTGTGCATATCGTTTTTTAGTCAATTGTTGTAATTTTTTTCATATAGGTAATTGTTAAAGATTTAACGCAAACTTCTTGGATAAAGGCTTTCTTCCATATGGACAAATGCACGATTTGTTTTCCTTCAAATTCGTTTGGGGTAATGGTCAAGTGCAGGTACTCTATTTTCTATCCTTCACTTTGTTGCATATTGTTTCATATACTCCATAATACATGCACGAATGCCTATTCAGCTTGAACAATAATAAAACTACTTGCCTTGCCAAATAAACAAAATTTATTTTAATAGAAGTTATAAAACTCCTTCTGTCCCTTTCTAGATGAATTTTTGTTGGGTTTACGTGCTAATGCATCATTGATCTACTTCACATTTTGGGTAGTGAATTAATGTGTTTGAGCAACGTCAGATTGCACATTATTGAGTTGATTAAAAATGTCATGGTTATAGACAAAACCAGAGTAATCTTCTGCTCCCCTTTACCATCCAACTATGTTGTAGTGATTTGAATCTTTTCAGCCAAATCATTTTCCACGGTTGAACTTTGTGGGCTAGGTACCTTCAGAAATAAGTATTATTTTAATTTACTGATCTAAAAAACATGATGTAGAGAGGTAAACGTGTTCTGGAGGAAATCATTTTACATGAGAGGTAAACATGATTTATATAATGCTGGCTGACATCACGAATCGATGTCGAGAATATCATTTTTTTCGCTGAAGGGACATGGAAAGCATGCCTGCGTTGCTAATCACCAGCTTATTGCTTGGATAAATTTTGTTATGCTGCTAGTTTTTGTGGTTTGAGAATGCGATTTTATTTATAACTTTTGCAGTTGTAGTTTAAAATATTGGGCTTGATATAATCATGCCTAATGTAATTAAACTTTGATATATCGCATGCTTTAACACATGTTACTGCTTTAATTTATCGGTTTAATAATATTACTGTTGCTAATAATTGACCAGTTATAGTAACTGTTAACATCTAACGCTTCGAATAATTCAGAAGCAAACAAATCTTTTTTTGTATGCACTATGAGTTCAGTAATGAACCCACTAAATATATCAAGCCGGAACAGGGAATACACTCTCCATTTGTAAATCACGTATATATGTCAAACGGTCGTTTCATTTTTCATGGAAATAACACCTGTTGTCCTCAGTTTAAAAATGGAACTTGACTGGTTTCTTGAACCATGGATTTGTTCCCAGACTTTGCTCTGGTGCTGTATATTATTTACAATGGTACTTGTAGAATGCTGGTGGCAAATCTTTTGCAGTTTACTTCATTGAGTTTACAATTAACTTGTTTCATTTTATTATTATTAGATCCTTGATCATACAAATGCCAGTGACAAGAACCTGTATTTTTTTAAATTCCAAGTAAATTAGAAAATAAAAAATACATAGTTTTGAGTAAACCTCTGCCACATGGTTTTGAATATTCATTCAAGTTGCCACACCTCAGCAAATGGATTACTTTTTTCATGTTGTGCTTATTTTTTATTTAAAAAGTGCATTTTTATAGGTTGCGTCCTTCAAAATTATATATCTTGACTCTGAATTTGTGCCATATAAAGAGAAAAAATGGGTACAATGATCAAGTTTACTTGAACCAGCATTGACATAGAAAATTAGATATAATGACTAATTATATGCATCTTCTGCCTCTTACATTTTAGTTGTTAAAATAGGAGAATTTAACCATGAGTTATGGAATTTTTATGGACTTTTGCTGGAGCAAATCTTGATTAAGACCTCAGTATGAAAAAAATTATATCGGCTTTCAAATGGATTATGCATTATAAGATGAGATGGGAGAGGTATTTGTAGCTCTTTGAGTACCGAGTCCCCCACTTTTGGTCTATCGCTATGAATCAATTCACAAGGAGGTAATTTCTTTTTATAATCCAATTCTAGTGAGTCAACATGCACTAATTCAATTTCAATAAGTTAGTGGGCTCTGACCTAATTCTAAGTAACGGTACTTGATCCAATTCCAATGAGTTAATGGGTCTGACCCAATTCTGGATGACAGTATCGCTTAGGGATTTATGTTTGATGCTTAATTATCTTTAGATGCTTAATTTAAGAGAGTAGTTCTATATCTTAATTGAATCAAGGCACGTGTACGCTGATTTTTTAGTTGCATATATCACAAATAAGATGAAACTGGATAAATTCATCCTGGATATATCTATTAGAGAGTAGAATTTTAGTTTGTTTATCTTTGCACTATTTTTTTCATCTTATTTAAAGGTACAAAGATTGAACTTGACTGCACTAGATTATTTGTGTTTATGTTAATTTGGTTTCATTTCAAAGAAACTTTCCACTTAATGGTGTGATTGAGATACATACTTAGGATGAATATATCTCAAAGTTTATATACTAACATGCTTTTATTGCCACTTTATATTCTACAGGCTGAAAGTTATATGTTCCGTAGCATACGATATCAATTTGAATATTTCAATCGGTTTGCCATTCGTCGTAATTTTATAAATGCATTTTTTAGTTTAGTTGATACTAATGTATAAGTGAACGTTTATCTATTTCTAATTCAGTATTAGTTCTTGGTAGTGATTTGCCTTGGTTCTAAGCATGCATCCACCGTTGATTTCCTTTAAATCATCACATCTATGTGTGCAAGAAACGCTGAAAATCAATTGTCAAAACAAAAAAGTTATAATAAACTAAAATCATAAACTTTATTTTAATTGCTGAAGAATGCTATTTGATATGACATGCTACTGTTTTACGGTCACATTCTATTTGATCAAGAATGCTAGTTTCCCCTTGTCTACTTATCCACTTCATTTTTGAACTTCAACTTTATTTCTTCCGCTATTGATCTCTAATTGTTTTTTTATTGCAGGAATATTGGACTTTTGAAGGAGAAAAGCTTGGACTTTCCTTGATTTATATTATGCTCTTTAAACAAACTTTTTTGTAAGATTTTATGTCGTTAACATTTGAGTTAAAAACACGGGTTTTAAATTTTTTTGTATGACTAAATCTTATGGTTAATGAAATTGATGGGGCTTTAATTATGTTTAACCTTTATAGTTTTTTATTATATCACATTATATCCATTAGTATTTTATAAATTAAACAGTTTGTTATTAAATACATTAGCTATAACTGATTTAAAACTACTGCATTAAATGAAAAAGGTGAAGCAAAACTGTGATATACCACATCTTTTTTAAAGAGCTGCAAACTAAAATAGAAAAATGTTGCAAAAAACCAATCTGAAGAAAAAATGCTGAGAACAAAAAACATTGCGTTATATATTATTGCAGTGTTTCATAAATGATGCTATACCGATGACCCATTGAAGCATGTTTTTTGACTGCGTTCTTCCTAAAGCTATTAAATGAATCTGCATTATTTATAAAATGTGCAATAGTAATTTATTGCGGTGTTTCGTAAAAGCTTTAGATTCATTTTTTTTAGCACTTTTAGAAATGCTGCGGTATATTCGTGCTCCTCTGCAGCGGCACACAAGACAACGGTCTTTGAAAGACTACGGATGATAATGACAGCAAGTTTAAAAAGCTGCAAAAGTCCCTTTTTGTTGTAATAAATGTATCCTGATTACTGGATAAGATTTTGTGTTTGTTGGATGTCCATAATGCAAATGAGATGCTGTCTATTCGCATTTTAAATTTGTGTTACTATTTAAATTTTTGAGTGCATTGTTTGATGGCCGAAATCGATGGAATTCGATTCGGCCACATGACAAAATTTATGTTGTTGTTTTGTTGTTGATTTTGGAGAATTTTACTCCATGTATTTTATTTTAAAATATTTATTGATTTTCTTGTTTTAAAATATTTTTGAAAACTTTGGGGAAATTATCTACGGGGATTGTTTTAGAATTAAAAGTTAATTTAAAATTGAAAATAGTAATTTTCAAGAGTAAATGAATATATGGAATTAGTTTATTTGTTGATTTTGTATAATTGAAAGGTTTTAATGATATTTTCAAAAGGAAATTTATTTTTTGTAGTATATGTTTAAATAAATAGGATTTAAGAGACATTTCAGAAAAGGGTTTTTTGAGTGTATAAGCCTATTTTGAAGTGTTAACCATAAAATTCACTTAAGAATAAAGGCATGAAAGAAAGCTCATTAAAAATGTCCAACTCCACAAGAATTCAAGACAAGGGCATCACCATAATTCAAAAGTAGCGTTTCGAGGACGTTGAGATAGCTTTCAAAGTGATTTGAAGAGTCGCAAGCAACTGATACGCCTATAAGTGTCTGGTGAAACAAGATCTTCCGAAGGAGTAGAAAAGAAGACAAAACTATACTTCTGCCTCAGCTGGACCTTTGGATGTAGTTAATCCACAAATATGAAAGAACCTAGGATGGATTCGAAACACCTTTCGATGGTATAAGAGGCTCACACACGAGAACCAAACCCTACAAAACTACTGGTAGTTTCAATTGTCCATTGAAAGACATTTTATCAATGGGCACCTTTCGGCAGCAAGAATATGCCTTCCAAAATGGTTGGAACCTTCGAAAGCATAAAGAAGACTCCACATGAAACCAAGTTACCTTTCGTAATGATCTAATCGTCACCTACTAATTCTTTCGAAACTATGCGAAAGCTTCCCTTGTCCACTCAAGTAATCATTCATCATGGTTAACACAAAACCAAAACAACAAAGGGAGGTATCGAAGGAGAAAAAGGAATTAGGGTTGTTTTCGCTTACATCAAAATAACGTGATACGAAACCTTGACCCTTTTGCAACATACCTTTATTAGGAGTCGAAAGGTTTCAGAGGAGCACAAAAGCAATATTAGGGAGTTTTAGAGCAACTTTCACTGCAAGTTCACTATTAATGAAGGCGAAAGTGTTAACCTAAGCATAATAGGAAACCCAAGCGGTTGCCTTCAAAGCTATGGAAGCGAAATGATAATGGCGAAATGATGAATGCGAAAGGATGAATGCGAAAGGCGAGGATAAAGACGTTTCGACCGCTTCGAAAGGATGGAGGCAAAAAGGGGTCAACCTGCATCCATAAATATGACCCTAAGAGTCTGAGTTTGAGGATCGAATTTTGGATTCTAAATTCTCCTTCTTATTTCATAGCAAGATCAAACTTTTGTAACCCTAAATCAATTTGGTGAAAATTCTCTTACTTGTAATCCACTTTAGATGAATGCAAAAAACTAGACGCATAGATCTTATATCGATTTTGAATATGAGGAAGATCATTTTAGCCATTAGCATAACTATTGACCCATTTCACATGATGCTCACTTATTTTCTTAACCCCTATTTGACTAATGCAATGTTATGGGATCAACTTAGACATTGTAAATTCAAATCATTTTATCATCATGATTTGTGATATTAAATTCTTAAATTTACGTGATTATGATATTTCGATATTAATAAGTTCATAGAACTTATATTATAATGTCCAAGATGTTATTCCATTGCATATTGAATACAGATCTTATATATTGTACATTGAGCCCCTTTAAAAGAGTAAACACCCTTTCGACCAGATTAAAAGGGGGTTTCGAAGGGGACTCAATGTATGAAAATTAGGTTATATTTGCTAGTGGAGACCTTCGAAAGGGGTTCTGATATTTCAAAACATATAACCCTTTCGAAGGAATACCTTCCAGGGCAACAACAACTATACATCTGGAAGTGAATTCTTCTTTTAAAGACAGAATGGTCCTTTCGACACATTTGAAGGGGGATATGAATGATCCTTTCATCCCACTTAAAAGGAGATGAAAAAGACCCTTTCGAATCACTCGAAAGGAGTCACAAATGAGTTGTTCTCTTCCTAACTTCCATTTCAAAGGGTTGATTAGGCTTCTTATCTACAATTAACATTTTCATAAGCCACCCTTCGAAGATAGTCCATCCCAATCAACTCATTCCAATGGGGTTTCGAAGAGACTGATCACTTCTAAAATTTTCTTTTGAGGTGTTAGCAGTATTTCCTGTTAACAACTTAGCTTTAGGATGTTAACAAGTTTTCTTGTTAACATTTTTGGCGCTAGAAGGAGGGCTTGAACCTTCGACTGTGTAGTTTCATTATAGACTAGATATAGACTGTTTAACCTGATGTAGGAAAATGAAATCTAAATGTCTTATTCGAATGGACGAAGAAGTAACACACACCGCAACTTTGGATGAAATAGTGCTCCAACTTTTAACTTGGAAGGAGTTGTGCAAGGGCACCCGTCAACCCCAACACAACTAGATGACAATGCAACCAAGATAAAGCATCTGGAGCAACAATTACTGGAAATGCAAGAGATTCTCAAAGCAGCACTATCTAAAAAGTCTTCTAAAATTGCAAAACCAATAACTGGATATGAGGTGATCTCCCCAAGAAGAAACTTAAAAGCTTATACCAATGAGGGCAAGAGAAAAATAGATCTGACATCATCAAAGAAAAAAGAACGTCATCCAATTAAAGTCGATCATCAAGGAAGGATACTGAATAAATCTCTTGAGCAATCAGGAAGCTCGACCTCAAAAGCGTACAAACCAAATCGGAAAAACTATCACAACACTGAAGCTTATTTGAAAGATGTAGCAGAAAAGGCAGTCAAGGATATGCTAAATGAAAAAGGGAAGAGAACTTTGGATGAGCGAGCAAATGAAAATGAACAAGTAGCTCCGTTCACAGATGGTACCATGTCACTGGTTATCCCATTTTATGCCAAGATCCCAACCATGAAATATCATGGTACTACTGAACCTAAAGATCACTTGATGGCATTTGATAGCCAGATGGATTTATATAATGCCTCTAGGGCAGTTCAGTGTAGATTATTCCTGGTAACACTTCAAGGAGCAGCTGCAAAGTGGTACCGTCAATATCATGAGAAGACTATCTACTCACGGAAATAGTATTCTCATGAATTCTCCACCTAGTTCTGTAAATGCAAGGATCTGACCATTGATTACACTGTTCAAGCAAACATTAAGCAAAGATCGTGGAATCAATAGGCGATTACCTCAGAAGATTCAGTACAGAAGCACTGAAAGCCAAAGATATAAATGACAAGGATAAGCTCATAGCCGTGCATTCCGGGCTGGTAGAGAATACATCGTTCTGGAAGGAACTCTTTGTGCATGGGTGTAAGGATTTACAAGATTTCCACTTCCTAGTTAATAAATTCATTTGAATGGATGAATTATATTATGATAAAAAGAAAGCTAATCTTGGGAAGGAGGGTGGAAGATTTGGATCGTATCAGGAACACAAAAGAACAAGGTGGTGTAGGATCATTTTCACCCTAGAGGGAGAGGGGGTGAATAAGGTCTACTAAAAATTAATGCGAAAAAAAAACATAAAGTAATGCAGTAAAGATCACATACAATTTTACCCAGCTTCGACAAAAACTTGCCTATGTGCTGCCCTTGAGGTTTCTACTAGAATTAAGCAATCAGACGCTTACAAAAATACGTAAGCTTGTGATACCCGCTAACTTGATTAATCCAACTTTAACCTCAAAACTCTGCCACAACTCAGCCACTGAGTTGCGAATTCTCAAACTACGCCCCATAGTTTGTACCTAGTTACACAAATAGAAATTTATAGAATTCTTTAAAAGAGAAATTTCAAATAAAAATAAAACTAAAAAAAACCTGTATAAATGAAGCCGAATATAAAATAAAAACCAACACAATTACTAAATAATTAAATGAAGATTGTCTCCCCTTATTTTAATTTGTGAAAATTTTCAGCCGATTCCTTTTGTCCTTCTTCTGAAATTAGGGTTCCTTCTAGATTGGAGCCGCTACTTGGAGATAGCAATTTTAATCGTTTGTTGTATGATTTTGTTCCTCAATTTGCTTCGATGCTTCTTCAATCAATGTTATTCGATTTGCTTATGGCTGCTTCAATGTCGAGTTCGAATGGTATAAAACTGGTATGCGATTTTTTACTTTATTTTCTCTGTTGATTTTCTTGAACTCCAACTACTTGATTGAAGATGATGAATTGGTTTTAAATAAGGATAAAATCCCTAAATTTTCGTTTCATGTATTTTGATTTGAATTCTTCAGTTACTTTGCTCAGTCGTTTGATTCCTGATTGAATGGTTGTGATGATTTCTGACTTGTTCACTGGTTGACTTGATCATCCTTCGAATGTATTTCTGATATATTTAAATATGTTTGGTTCCTCTTTTTACTTGCAACGACTTGTTCCATTCGTTTCCTTATGACCTCTGATTGAACTACAGATAATTTTCGACTAATTTTGACTTCGTGAAGTCTGACTTGTTCATCATGAAGTCCTCTGCGACATTATTCAAACAACAACTGATAATTTTCGAATTTTTGTTGGACACTTCAACAATGTTTTGTTTGACCATTTCTTTTTGAACCATGACCCACAGCTTCACTATTTTTTTGGTATTATGATTTGGTTTGGGTTCTATCATTTCATTGCTCTAGTCTTTGAGTCTTTAGCCTTGATGTCTTGTACTAGCAATCTAAACATGATGTCTCCATGTACATACATACATACATACATACATACATACATATATGTATGTATATATGTGTGTGTGATTGGTATTCCTATGCTCTGTCCAATTCCTTGCAATGTTTGCTAGTTGCTTGGTTGAGTGTATGATTGCTGCAGCTCCAATGCATTAATGTCTTCTATGTTGCATATGTATATACATGTCGTGCACCAGTTTGTACATGTTTAAATTTAAGTTGCATTTATTCATGTTGAAATTGAACTTTGTACATGTTGAAATTGAAGTCTGGTTTGGTTTCTTATGAAGTCTTGTTCCACTGACTAGTTGAGTTTCCATGTTCACCTGCTTGTCTTTTTTTTAACTGAGAACTTTGTACATGTTAAAATTGAAGTCTGTTCTGGTTCCTTTTGAAGTCTTGTTACATCTCTGGTGCACTTTGTATTCTCTAAACTGTAGTCTGGTTCTGGTTGCTTTGTACTGAATGCTCTGTCCATGCTGGTGTGTTCTTGTTGCCTTTGTTATTGACTCTGGTCTGTGTTGCATTGTGATTTGCTTCGAGTTAAACTACCCTTGTGCATGTGCACACTTGCTATTTTCCTCTGAACTCCTGTGCACTGTTGTGTTTGTCTGCATTTGCTCATTCATGTTAATCCATTTAGATCTGACATGTTTACATTTTTGTTTGGGCTGTTTTGGTTGAGGCTTCATGTGTACATTTGTTGTTTTTGCATTTGCACTTGAGTTGAATCCATTCTATGCTTGGGTTTAACCTTGTGCTCACCCGTCCCTACTATTTTAACAAGCAAGTGTATATTTTTGTGCACGACCTTGTGGCATGTACATTGATACACTTGGCATCCACAAGTTGTTCGCGTAAGATGAATCAAAAAATGATGATGACAAACAACCTAAATAACCGAGGCAAATAATTTTTCAAAAATATCTCTTTTATTCAGTTCATGTTAACATTAATTTCCAGACTATTGTTTTTAAATTATATGTGGCAGGAACTCAGAAAACTGGACATATACTGAAGCTTGAAGACAACAAAAGAGCGTGACAGTTAGTGAATCGATCAATATGTAATCTTGTACAAAATATGTAAAGCAATGTCGAGTTGTATATATATTCAAAATAGTTAGAGCTAAAAATATGTACTATTCGATATTGTAATAAGAACAATTGTTTGAATAAAATATTTGTTTATTGTTCAATGAATATCTATGTATTCTATTCTTACAGCTGTGTTTGAATATTTTAAATCGAATAGTATTATATCCAATACATTTAATACTTGTATATTTATATATGTTTATTATCATCAAACAAAAATCATAGGCTATTGTATTCTACAATATCCCCCTTTTGATGATAGCAAACATATATTAAGATTTTCACTCTATTAAGTATATTTGGTTTTGATGAATTCTATTAGCTCCCCCTGTTTGAATACTCCCCTACAACAAAGCTCCCTCTTCACATATGCATGAAAATAAAAAAAAGCAACAAAAAACAATGCAATGAACCTAGATGAGAATATACAAATAAAAAAATGTGACTTTTTTGCCAAATCTTAGGCCCCATTTGGTTTCGTTTTGAGTTTTGTGTTTTCAACATACACTACAAAATACAAGAAATAGTGGAGATTTTTTTACAATTCTTAGCCATCGCGACGATGGACGAGAAATGGAGGAGATGAACTGTTTTCCATCCTTTTGTTATGTCTCAAAACACAAAAATCAAATAAACTTGTTTTCCGTTTTCTATGCTAGTTTAATTTTTCAAAATAGTGTGTTTTTCAATCATACACAATAAATGCGAATTTTTGTTTAGACGTAAACACAAAACTAAAAATAGTAAACCAAATGGGCCTTAACTTCTCTCCTCCTTTTACTATCAGCAAAAGATTAACAGTGTCAGATAAGGGTGACAAAGTGACAGACATTAACAAAACATTAATACCTAATTGAGTATACATATTAAATTTCAAGAAAAAAAAATCATAAATACTCTGTTAGGCTCATATTCCATTTTAGAGTGATAGGGGGTGTCGGCATAGAAAACCATATAGTCGTGTCCATTTGTGGTATATTTATGACAGATTTTTTTAAATACATACAAACCATGCAAAACCGTTAGGACTTTTAAATGAGATTAGTATTATTCCTTATTTTTATTTAAAAAATGAATTTCAAGCATCTTCTAACCACTCATTACCATGAGGACTATTAAATGGGGTTAGAATCAACTTGTCTCCCTCATCCAATTTTGATACGTGCTCCATACATGCATAAGCGTGAGGACTTTAAAATAGCATGAAAGCACATAATCAAAGATTTCAAGTAGTTCACTCATGCATAACCGTGAGGACTTTTAAATGAGAATGAGTACTTTTGGATGATTTTATTGCTAATTAATTAAAGAAATGAAAAATTTCCTGTTTAAAAACCACATTTTGACATACTATGTTGGATTTTGATGAGTGATTATCGTAGAAATATGATAGAACTAGAGATGGTCATGGAATTTTTACCAACCAAAGTTGCTACAAATTTTGTTTAAATTTTTAAAGAAATTTCCTAAATACACTCTCTCAAGACATAATGTATGATCAAGATCATCACTCATCACTTTTTCAGTCACTATTTATCTTTTCGATAATCAATAGGGAGTCAGATTAGTTAATATATGCATTTAAGATTTAATAAATATAAAATCACATTTCTAAAATGCCTAACTGAGATGAAGTCGACAAAAACTATTTTTTGGAAGGGGTTTTGTAAAAATGTCTGCCAATTGAGAATCAGTTGAAATGAAGTTTATGCAGATATTTTCTTTGAAAATGTGATCTTTAATGAAATGATGTCTAATATCTATATGCTTGATGCGAGAATAATGTACATGATTATTTGTGAGATCAATTGCACTTTTGCTATCACACACAAATGGAACTCGTTTAAAATTTAGACCATAGTCTTGCAAAGTTCGTATTATCCATAAAATTTGAGTAGAGAAACCGCTTAGAGTAATATACTCTGCCTTGGTGGTAGATAATGCAATATAATTTTGTTTTCGACTTGACCATGCAACTAACGAATGTCCCAATATAAAACACATTCCACTAGTACTTTTTCTATCAACTAGACTACCAGATAGTCTGCATATGAATACCCTTTTAACTCAAAGTTATCATTAGTTGGATGCCATGGACCAAACCTTGGTATGTGCAATAGATACCTTATAATCCTTTTTACAGCTTTAAAATGAGATTCTTTTGGATTTGATTGAAACCGTGCATATAAACAAATGGAGAACATAATGTCTGGTCTAGAAGTAGTAAGATAAAGAAGTGATCTAATAATACCTCGATATTTCTTTTGATCAACTACCTTACCTTTTTCATCCTTGTCAAGTTTAATTGTTGTGCTCATGGGAGTTTTTGTAGGTTTAGCATCTTTCAAACCAAATTTGTTGACAAGCTCTCTGATATATTTTGTTTGAGAGATGAACGTACCTTTTTCTCTTTGTCTGATTTGAAATCCTAAAAAGAATTTCAACTCTCCTACCAAGCTCATTCCAAACATTTCTTGCATGACTTTTTCAAAATTATCATACAAAAGGTTGTTAGTGACATCATAAATATTGTCATCAACATATATTTGAACAATCAATAGGTCATCATTTTCGTGAAATAGAAATAATATGGTGTCTACACAACCCTTTTTGAATCCATTTTCAAGGAGAAAAGTGCTAAGACATTCATACCAAGCCCTAGGGGCTTGTTTTAATCCATATAGTGCTTTCTTAAGTTTATATACTTGGTTAGGGTATTCTTGACTTTCAAAACCTTCATGTTGTTCAACGAATACATCCTCTTTCAAAATACAGTTAAGAAAAACACTTTTAAAATCCATTTGTCTTAGTGTAAATCCTTTATAACAAGAAAAGGCTAACAAGATTCTAATGGATTCTAGTCTTACTATTGGTGCAAAAGTTTCATCAAAATCAATTCCTTCAATTTGATTATAACCTTTAGCAACTAACCTAGTTTTGTTCCTAATCACATTTTCAGATTCATCAAATTTATTTTTTAAAATCCATTTGGTTCCTACAACTGCATAATCATTAGGTCTAGGTGCTAGAATCCAAATATCATTTCGTTCAAATTGATTTAGCTCTTCTAATATAGCCATAAACCAACTCTCATAATTTAGAGCTATATTTATGTCTTTGGGTTCAATTTCTGAAATAAATCCACTGTATAAACACAAATCAAATAAATTTCTAAAAGAGGAACGAGTTTGAATACCTGCGGTAGGATTACCCATTACCAATTCAAGAGGATGATCAGCTTTGAATTTTAATCTTTTTGGTTCCAGATTTCTTTGGACTTCTTCTACGGTTGTAGTTTCTTTTGGATTTTCACTTTCATCGTTTTCGTTCTCCTCTTCGACATTGCTTTTGATTATTTCCTTGCTTTGATCATCAACAACTTCATCAAATTTCACATTGATTGACTCCCCGATTGTTCTCGTCCTTTTGTTGTATACTCTATAAGCTTTACTTCTGGAAGAGTATCCTATGAACATGTAGTTTGCATGAAAAATTGGCAAACACCTTCAACATGTTGTAGTAGGGCTGTGAATACTGTTTGTAGCATACAACTATCATTTGATGGATTTTAGTTGCGAATGTATGAGATAGAAAATCAATAGTTTGCAAGAATGAATAAATAAAGGACTGAAATGTAAAAAGACATAGAATTTATAGTGGTTCGGCCTGAATATGCCTACATCCACTATTCCTCATTTATTATTTCTTTCATCTCTGATTACATGTACAAGCTTTGTACATAAGTAAACTTATTGTAGGAACTAGGGGTTTTCCCTCTCAAAGTTGTTTGCCATTATTGGTGGAAGCTTAACTCTTTTCTATCCATCCCTTTTTATGATGACATATGCCTAGTTTTTATATAATGAGGTTGTGAGGAGAGGCATATGAGTACATGGCTTCTAGGCTTTGGTTCAATTTGTCTTCCTCTAGGCTTTGGTTCAACCTTTCTTCATCTAGGCTTCGGTTCAACCTTTCTTTCTCTAGGCTCTGTATAACGATTCGGAATTTTCAAACCCAAAAATTCCAGATACTTATGAAAAATAAGAAAGAGATAGAAGAAGAAGAACAAAAACACCAACATCTCACATTCGCAACGGATAAAATATAATAATAAATAATAACATTTTACAAAAGAATACTATATCTGTCGATTACATTTAATATACATCAGAGTTTCACATATATACAGTCACTAAATATATACAATTATCATGTCTCACATTAACAATAATATATATACACCGGAAATACTCTACAGGCTATTGCCATCCAGCTCGCCTCCTGAGCTCCAGAACGCCCCTACCTGAAAATCTGTAATACTCGGTCTGACCCGAGCATTATACCAACGTAACACCCGGGTCAGGCTGGAAACCAGCGTGAGTAAACCCAACTAACATGGAATACCAAAGCAATCAACTTATATAAACCCGGGTAACATATATCAATTTATCCAATTCACAATTTGTTATAGACAACACTTATTTCACATATCAATTTCTAAGTACCAAACTTAGATAAAATAATCCAATTTACTTAAATCATTTCATTCCAGCCTATTGATTTCACAAATCAACTTATCAAAATTCGAAGTGGTTTCGGGTATTTCCGAATACCCGACCCCCGTCTCTTCGAAACTCATGTTATCCTAACCCCAGTTATTCAAATGAAATACACAACATTTCATATCAGAGATATCAACTCATTCAAAACATCCAATACTATTCAATCATCCATAAGCAAAGTTTAATCACATACAAATCAATTCAATTGATTCTAATTGAATTTCAAACCTCAATCACTTAGATTCCTTCATTAGCATTACTTGATTCCAAATCAAATAATTAGTTAACTCTTCCATATTCATTCATCTTAATTAATCACCATGGATTAGTTATCTTTCAATTACAATCAAGTAATTATCTTTAATTTATTTCACGATATTAATTCTTTTAAACCGAAATCAATAAGTAATCTTAATTACTCCACAAATTAATTAACTATATTAATTACATTAATCCTTAATTATTTATATTAATTTATTTCCCACAAGACACTTATTATGGGTTAATCAATCTTAATTAATCAATCTTTGATTACATCATTAATTATCTAAATTAATGATTCCTCATTTACATTTTAATTTATTCTAACCTAATATAATTACTCATTTTATAATGGAAATTTTAAGGAATTTAAAACCAATTTTTTTAATTTTCTTTAAATTCAATTTGGTTTACAATTTCACTTTAACATTCATGTTGTTAAAACACTTTATATTTTAAAACCTTATTTGTTAGATTTAACTTGATTTAGAACTTGTTTTAAATCTCCACTTAATAATTTAACTCCAGTTTTTAAATATCACTTTTATTTCTTTCCAATTAATTTTTATTTTTATTTCTAAAATGATTTCATTTTCAAAATTCACCTTTATATTCTTTTCAAAATCCAATTTAATATATTTTGATAACGCAGAGTACCGAAATATTCAAGCAACCCACAGCATTCAACATTCCAATTTCCAATAATATCCAACACTGAATATCCATCACTTAAATATGTACTATCTATTACTATAATATATAGCACATCAATTCGAACCAATCATTCAACCAATTATTTAAATTTAACCATTTAAATTTTAATAGAAATCCAGAAGCGTGAGGTTTACTCACCTTTGATTTTGCAATCCAAATCTGATCTCGATTTGTTTCCTTTAATTTTTGGACCTTGTGAAAATATCATATAAATTAATTAACACTTAAATTTTAAATTAACAACTTTTTATCATTCACTTATTTAATTTAACTTATAAATTGACTTAAATTCTTAACTAATTTTTTTTACCTTAAACACATATTTTTAATCCAGAAATTAAATAAGTTAATTGAAACAGTTTAATAAAATTTGATTTACCAATTATTTAATTCGAACAAATTTTCCCAAAAATAAGTAATTATCTCTTCTTTTGAAACCCATACACTAAAAATTAATTTATAGTTCTTTAAAAATCTAATTTTATATAAATATTCAACATTTAAAAATTTCCTTTCTAGCCTCTATATACATGTACTGAATAAAATAAAATTAACAGAACTATTTTAAAATTTCTTTACTGTAAAATAAAATCTCACATATGTATATATTTATTCATTAATTAAATTAAATAAATTTAAATGCAGATACCTCGCTGCCTCCTGACTACAGCTACTCGGAGGCGAGCCTCAAATCCATCACCTCTACAGTTACTTCACCTATAACCAAAACCCTCCAGACCAGAAACGACATCGCAGTCGACGCCACGAGTGAACCCTAGCCACGGCCTTCAATGTCGCCGCGCCTAAACCTGACGAACCCCCCCTCCGATGTCTTCGCATCGTCGTTCTCGAATCCAAGCTTCGAAACCTCCACAACCGATCGTGACCCAATTGCGAACCACCCCGACGCCACTCCTTGCTTCTCCTCAAATCGAAACTATACTCCAATCTCCACTTCGATCGTGCTCGGCCTATCATCGAGCTCACGAATTTCCATCTCACCATCTCGAGTGACTGCGAACACGAGTTTTCCCCCGCGAATTCATTCGATTAGGTGGATTTGAGCACGATCGACTGACGCCCCCTCTTTTTTTTCTCCGTTACTTCGAATTAGGTTTCAGGAATTTATTTAAGGGAGAGGAGGAAATGGGGTTCGCATTTTAATGAAATCATGGATTTGTTTGAACAGAAGGGAGAACACGAATTTGAGCTGCTCGTTTTAAAATTCGGAAATGAGGAAGAGGAGTTCCCTTTTAGTTCGGCCATTATTATTCTTTTTTTTTCTTTTACAGAAGGAGTGTTTAGCGTGATTAAAACGAGAAAGGAGGAAAATATCTTTGCGCGTTCAGAAGGTAGGGTGGCTGATGGAGACGTTATAGGTTTTGACCTTTTTATTATGTTTATTATATTTTTTTTCAAAATATCTCATTACACATAACACGAAATCTCGAACCCCCGAATTAGACATGCCGACTGGCGCTTATAAGGTTTTACCCGTATTTCGAACACGATGGAACGTATTTCGGAACCTAATTCGATCGTATGCACGACTTACAGAAGAAAACGATCAGTTTTAAATTAAATCGATTAAAATAGTTTCTATGCGTTTTGAGTTGCCAGGGTCAAATGACAACTCCGACTGCTACGAAAATTGAAATCCGATAATAACTAATTATTAAGAATCCAATGGAACTGGTTTCGTCGAATTCCAAGATTGTGTCTCGGAAGGCTATTTTTAAATATCAATTTAAACGGTATATTATTAGAATTGAACAAATCACTTTTATATTAAATTTCAACCATTCTATTATCTTCAGTATCATCATTTTAAATTTTATAAGCCTTCAAATTATTTTTAACAGGCTTAAAACTGAAGATTCAATAACCTACCCAATTTCAGTTTGTTAAATCTAATAACTTAATTGCTATTAATAGTAATATTTGAATTCAAGTTAAAATTTAATTTTCAAATATTTAAAATCTATTAAGTATTCCAATTAAAATTGTTAAAAATTCCGGGTCGTCACACTCTGGTTCAACCTTTCTGTTGTTCCACTGCTCTTTGAATGCTAGTTGAATACTATCTTGATAGCTTCGTTCAATCGCCTATCCATACCTTGGAATCTAGAAAGCCGAAACAGGTAGTTTCATCCTTGATAGCTCAAAAGAAAGCGGATCCAGCACTAGAAGGGCTGGACTGGAAATGTCTAGTGGTGTCTAGCCATAGAAGGGCTGGACCAAGTGGGTCTGGGGGGTCTAGGCCCGAAAGGGCTGGACCACGTGGGTGTGGCCCCAGACTAGGTGGGTCTAGGTCAGGTGGGTCCAGTCCCAGGCCAGACCAAGCGGGTCTGTCCTTGTCCCAAACCAGGAGGGTCTGGCCTGGGGCTGGACCAAGTCTGGTCCGACATTGTGCCGGACCATGTGGGACTAGCACCAGGGTGCCGGACCATGAGGCCTGGTCCTAGGGGCCGGACCTGTACGGCACCGGCCCTTTTAGGCCGAACCGGGCTTTCCGGCCCTGCGGGCCGAACCTGTGCGGTTCCGACCCTGCCGGATCGGACTTAGCTGGGCCGGACATGTATGGATCTGGACTTGTTAGGCTGTATCTGTGACGCCCTACCCCGAGACCCACATTAATAAAGAGAATCACTAATTAATTCCGTCTGCTAATGCGGAGAATAGAGCTGGTTAAGAGCGATCATATATAGCATTGTATTAAATATCTATTGAATACGTCGACAAATGTTATATATTTTTATCCTAACTCAAGTGGATCGACATATCCATTAAATTCTTAACACAAAACTATAGGTGGCTAACGGATCTATCAGAACAAAATACAATAACTAAATGAACATCGCATCACAGAACAGCGAACAGGTACACATATACACTTATACAATGATACATCTCAATGCAATACAAATGATACATCCAAGTGGTATGACGACCACTATATATACACTTGTCAAATGAATGTACAAGTCAAGATGCAACTCTAAAAAGACTAGAGTCACAAATAGTGTTAAGAAGAAGTCATGCGGAAATGTCAAGCCATACTAAGTGCAAAGGTAAAAGCTTAACCTGAAACAAATTCGGTCTGACCCGAGTGTAAAATACACGGGTCAGTCTAGCTAAACATCAGTTTAATAAAGATAATAGATAAGGTGAAGCATAAGGAAGGGTAAAGAACCCTCTCGTACAAGAGGAAGCCCCACCAAGAGCATGATAACCGTTTATTTAAGAAAGGGATGATCATTCTTCTTGAATAAGAAGAAATAACAAGATGTAAGAGTTCATATCTAAAGTGGACTAAATACACTTAAGAATATGAAATATCTAAAAAGTAACTCTAATGATAAAACTCAATTAAACATCATATTTGCATCATATCATTGGCGAAATCTCTAAAATAACATTAATCGCTTCGATGAACCATATCTCCTGAATAGAAGAAATATCAATACAAACTCTCACCCAAAATTGCAAACATAAAAACATTCTCAAATAGGATAATCCCAAAACTCAAACATGCCTGATCTCATCGGCATAAACATAATCTCCGAATGCCATGGAATAATAATAAATATCTCAAATATAGAACATACCAAAACTTAATTATACCTCATCTCATCAATATATATATATATATATATATATATATATATGACTCAAAATCAACTTGCCAAAATGGAAAAACCCAGAATATTCTTCAAAATCACAAAACCATCAAAACTCATAACTTAGTGAACCCAATAAGAGTTCAAAACATCATAAATGAAATCACCATATATATAACATCTCATATAGCACTAGGCTATCGATGTAATAAAACGTCTTAAAATGGTGAAATCATAATAAAATAGATAATTTGGAAAACTCAAAAAACCTGGATTGGCCTGATCCCTGATTGCAATGACAAAGCAATGCTGCACGTGCTAAACTCTTGTCCAGTGCTATTTATAAATTTGGGTACCTAACTAGTGGATCTGAAGGTCATACGCGTGGTGGCCTAAGTCACATAGCTCATGGTGACCGAAGTCACATAACTCAGATGACCCGACGGTCTATAGCACCGACATACTTGTGGTTGTCTCACAAACTCTTGAAAAGGGACCCGAAAATTGTTAACGTGCGTCTCATACCACACGTTCATACTAAACGATTTACTAACTGCTAGTTAACTCCACATCATAAAAATAAAATCTCAGATCTCTGGAATCTCAGAATACTCATATATCTTGCCTCGTATCATCGGCAAGTGAAAATAAAACGCACAATGGTTTCTCATAAACCATAATTCTCAAAAAGGGAAATCTCATCTCAAGACTCGCCTCATCTCACCCGCGAGTAAAACAACATACATAAAGGGTTCTCATCAATTATTACTCTTATAATAGGAGACCTTGAACCTCTCAACTCAACAAATATTGGCAAACTTAGATAATTCCTATAATAGGAATTATAAATCCCAAATATCAAGTTAAAACAATATACTAAGGTGGTTTCGATCGTACAAGTCCGAAATTAACCGAAAAAGTAAACCCACGTTTCCCATAACACGTGTTTTACTAAATCGTTTAATTCTCTTTCTCATAGGTCTGAAAAGTGCAAAAACATGTATTTTTATATAGAAAATAGTTTATTATAGAAAACAAGCTTTTAAAACTATTTTTGAAATCGTTTGGAAAATAACTTTTGAAATTCTCTTATTATAAAAAATGTATAATTTTAATAGCTTTAAATTAATTATGAATATTGTAAAATATTTATTTCGAAAGCTAAAAATATATTTCGAAAACGGTTTAGAAAGCACGTGCAAAGAAACAACAAAAATCAACAGAAATTCAATGAAATTATTCATAAAATCGTCATACAAAAATCTCTAAAAAACACACCAATTCGAAATATGGATAAGTGGTAATATTGGCACTTCCATCTTAGGATCAAACAGATCAAAAACAACATCGAAAAAAATCCATGTAAAACAATTTATAAATTCTCAGCTGGAGCAAAACATGCTCCGATTCAAAGTTCCAAGCAAATTTTCAACAAGTTACAAAGGTTTGAAAACCTTGAAATTTTGCAGGTGTAGGGTTCAACAACTCTACTTTAAATAAAAAAAGAAAGGATACAATCAGACATGAAAGGAGAGAGATATGATCTCTCAAAGTTTGACTCGCAGCCAGATTTCACCGTCAACAGCTGGAGCATGTTTTGCTCCAATTCAAAGTTTGACAGCACGTTGCTATATGCTACATAGGTCAAAATGAAATGAAATTTAACATGCACAAATATCAACAACTATAATTCAAACTGCCAAAAGAATCACACAATTTAGACAAGTTATGCGAAAGTTACGATGTCTCAAAGTTGAACCCAAACAGTGTTTTCACTATAAAAATCTGGGCAAAAACATGCTCTGAATCAAAGTTCGACATCATATTTCTATAAGCTATGTAGGCCGAAATGACCTGAAATTTGGTATGCATAAACTAGAAGACGTCATATTTAAAAAAAAGATCTTATAAATTCCAATATGAAATGAAGGAGATATGCTGTCTAAAATATCGACTCAGGCCATGTTTGCAGCAACTCGGAAAACAAAACGTGTACAGGTGATTTCCAGGCTGCGCATTGATTTTGCAGCAAAGTTTTCAGGTATTAAATGAAAGCATTTTGCTACGAAATTTTGCACACATATACTACAACACATAAACTATAATCCAGAAGAGAACCGGCAACAATTCATCAAGATAACAAAAAGATATAACCACTAGAAGATGCACTTAAACCAGGATATGAACTGTAAACAAAAATTCCTCAAAATTATTTACAATAACCAATATTTCACACAAATTATTGCTCGCATTCTCTTTATTTAGCTAGAGGATGTGATTTTTATACTCACCTTGTGATTTGTAGAGAAAAACTCAAATTAACTTGAAAAGATGATGACATGGGGTTGCATTTGCTTCAAAGGCCTGCTAAAATAAAATTACAGAACATGCAAGAAGGGAGAACAGAAATTATCAGACAATCCAACACAAAAATTTGATTTCGTTGAAATAGTTGAGTTTTGGAATGGATTACCTTTTGAAATCTCTTCTATTTTGATTAAAAAAACAATCTAATTGAAGGGGAATTGAAATTTGGCTTTGAATTGGGAAAGGGGGTAAATTTTCTTTTCTGTTTATTGGAGAAGAAAGAAGAAGATGAGTTTGAACGTACATGTGATTATTTCTCACTTCCTTCTAGTTACTAATTAACTAAGTCGGCTTTTAACCCAAACTAGAGAAAATATAAACTAGGCTAACATAATACAATTCGCACTAAACCAAATATACACTCTGTTATAAAACAAACAACATATTTTCTTCAAGTTTTAAATGAAATAAAACATGTAAACTTACATACATGTTAAATAAAATACTTTTACATCATATAAAAAAGTGATTTTAGATTTAAAAATATTTTTAATATTTAAAATCCTTATTTTACATAAATACACAATTTCACACAAATAAATGAATAAAACCTCATTTTTAACTTCTAAAATTCCACAAAAATTATTTTCTTACATAGAAAATATTACAAACCATTTTAGACTTAATTTTAAACCAAATTCCATATTATTATTTAAATTAACACCGTTTAAAAATCACATACTTCTTTTAAAAATTATGAAAGAAGTCAATGGGTAATAATTAATATAATTATTGCATTTTCTCTAAAATAAAATCATTTTCCATTTATTATCACACTAACCAAATAAAATAAAATTGAATTTTATTTTCTTATGTTTAATTCCAAAATTCGTTGTTTATTCCAAATAGAAAACTTAAAATCTCCAATTTTTATTTAATTCACAATAGTAAATTATAATTACCATTAAATTTAATAGGAGCAGGTAATCTCCAAACAAGGGTTGTCATAGACTTTCCCCTTAACAAAATTGCGTCCTTGCAATTTCTGGAGAAGAATTTATATTCAACTCATTTATTGCATCAATCAAAAGAAAGATAGACAAGCTCGAGATCAAAACTCCTCACTTTCCACCCAAGACGAAAGAAGGCTAAGATAAAATTGCTCGACAAATTCTATAATTTTCCAGAACACATATGTCGGTATTTGTAACATCCTGGTATTTCGTGTCATTCGCATCCACACATGTCGGACTTGAATTGCTCAAAATATCAGATTGTTAATTTTATATTTTGAAAAACTCAGGATATACAGTAAATAAATCAATCACAGAATCACTGACACAGAGTAATATAAAAATAAGCAGTGGAAACAAATGTATAGTAGTTCATGAAGCTACTATATATATAACAGAGTTAAAACAAGATACAACAAAAGTCTCGAATACATAGAAGTCTCAATATAATAGTCAAATAACAAAATCTGAATATATCACTCGAGTCAACTGAACAACTAAAAGCTGAATAGATGTAGATGGATCTCCAAGCAAAGCTCCAACTCCAAAAGTGAGTCTCAAATGTTGTAACACTTAGTTTGACCCAAGCATAAAGAAAAACACAAAACACTCGAGTCAGGATTAACATTCTTATATCAATAAATCCAACTCAAGTGAAATATGAACTGAAATACAAGTAACTCAAAGGATGTTCAAGATAACCATCCTCTAAGGATCCGTGGAACTATCTACTATGTAGTACAGTACACTATTTTAATATGTCTATAGTAAGATAAACTATTAAAATAGCGTTAAGGCGTTACCCATAAACCCATTAACACATTTTTATATATTTCCATAGTCTATACAGTACCGTAAACCCTCCGTAAACTGGAGGCTAACAGAGGGCACTCCATAGGTATGGTACAAAACAAACTCTTAGTGGGCTCGATATGGTAGGTGACACGGCACAACTAGGCAATGCCAGGGTATATATACCCATTACACTTCCGGGCTGTTGATAACGCATAGCTGTAGCTATCGCCCATCTCGTCAAACGCTCCCAAAATCCAAGGGTGCACCCAATCTGTCACAAAGTAATAGAATGGTATTGAAGAAGTGTGTCCGATCGGAGGAGCTACCTCACTTGGCCCATCAATTGCTCCTGTTTTAGCCACCTTAAGCTAACTCACGGGAGTCAGGTCCACGTATATACCTCATATAGAATGGTCGCCAACCACACTACTTCATTCTGGAATCTCCACCACATACACAGTTGTTAAAGTGGTTTTCAGTATTGGCAGAGAGTATGACAATAACCGATCTAGGTCTCTTTAACAACCAAACGTTATTATAACACCGTGGTCATTATAAAATATCATTTCCATATCCATTTCAAAACCATATCAATACGAGATCATTATTCACTTAAATATATCCATTTCCAAAATCATATCACTTTCCAAAATTACAACTCTTTCTAATTTATAGATCTCTGAAACCATAACACTTTGGAAATCCTTACACTTTGAAAACATAACTTTGGAAAACATAATACTTTGGAAATCATAACACCGAAAACATAAATTTGAAATCATAACACTTTCCTCCTGAACAGTTTAGATATTAATAATAGTATATATATAATAAAATAGTTTATATAATAAAATAGTTTTTATGTTCAAATAATTATAAGTTAAAATAGTTTATATTAAAATAATTATTATATTAAATTTGTTTATATTTAAAATAGTTTACATATTAAAATAACTTATAAAATAAATTATTTTTATATATATTAAAATGCTTTATATAATAAAAATATTTTCCTCAAGTTCATAAAATCAATTCAAATTCCCAAATCCAATTTAAATCAAATCCCATTGAAATCAAAATCCCATTTCAATTCAATTCAAATCTCAATAAACCATTTTATATCGATTTCGAATATAGATTTGAACTACAAAAATAAACCATTTCGGTTTCAGTAGATTCCAAAGTTTAAAATATTTAAACCTTTACAAAACTCAATTTGATTAATAAATTTATATTTCAAATTTAACTTCATATTTATTTAATATTGAAATATTCACTTAGAAAATCCAATATCATTTAAATAAAACCTTAAATTACAAATAAACTAAATATCCTATTTGAATTTGTTTTAAATTTCAAAATATTCATTTAATCACCATAAACCAAAATCAAGTTATAAAATCATATCTTCAAAATCTCAAATTCAATAAGTTTAAAATCAATTTTATTTAAGTATAATTCTTAAACAAATGAAACTTCAAATCAATTTCTATTTATCTATCAAACCTTAATTTATAAATATTATTATAAAAAAAATATTTAAAAATATATAATTTTAAATAAGTACTTAAAACATATTATATACTGATAAAATTAAATTTTATTTAATTAAATCTTTTTATTAAATATCAAAATTATTTATACATATATATTAAAATAGTAAAATTATAAGTAAAATCTTAGAATTTATAATTTCAAATCTAGCTTATAACTTTGAATTTCCCGAACATATAATTTTAGAAGTCAAGAATTTGAACATATAAAATAACACTTATATATATAATATTTAAAAATCAATATTTATATAAAACCATATACGTTTTTTTTAAACTTTGGAAATCATTTCAAGATATATAGACCATCGGTGTCTGTATACAATTTTCTATCCTATGGTCAGGTGATATGGATATTTATCATTTAAATCCGCAATTTAAATATCTACGGGTATATATCATTTCAGCCCGCAATCCCAAAATTCAATTCAATGAAAATCGCTTGGGTTTATCATTTTAATCCATAACGATTTTCTCTTATTCTACAACATCGTTCGGGTATATATCATTTCAACCCATAGGGAATTCTAAACTAACAGGAAACTTATAGAGTGATAAAATATATGATAAAAATGTAACATATAACAACAGGCATATATCATTAGTAACAAATGAATACAACAAATAATGGTGTCATATATCACAGATGAACAGATAATGGCATATCATATATAGCAATTAAATAACCAACAATAACATATTTCAATTGTCGTTTCAAGTGAAATCAAATTTAATAAATTTAAGAATATTAATCGTGAGTGATTTCTCACCTTTCAAGGCTAGAGGAGTTTGATAATGAAATGGGTTACGAATCGAAGCACGAACTCCAAAGCAAAGCAAGATTGGCACGAATTCGGCGAACAAAGCTGAAAATTGGAATCGATGAAACAAATAAAAATCATCTTGATATAAACAGAAAATATATTAATATCATCATTATTATTTTATTAAAGTCATTATTTAATTTATTTCCCTTATTAAGTTCAAAATCTTTATATATATCATTTTTAAAAGTCAACACCAAAATCAAACAGCTTTTCAGCTATGGAAACAAACCTATATATAACAAGGATCAAAATATTTATATATTTTCTTAAAATTCTCTCTATATATATATCTAACAATCAAAATATCAAAATATATAGTTTATAAACTTATATACATATCATATTTAAAAATAAATATTATAAAACCAATATAAACTCATATGTTCTTATATATATATAAATTAATATGTTCACAATATAGCTTATATATATATTATACTTAGAATCTGTATATATTTTTATATTAAACTCATACTTTTCTTAAAAATACAATTGTATTAAACCAAAACACGTACCTCAAATATCTATATACATATACACCTTTAAAAATCAGTATTGTTATAACATGTATATCAAAAATTAATATCACATTGACTAAGCACGACAGCCAATTATGAAACATATTTTTTTTTCAGTACATGTGATACGCGACAACTTTAAAATATCATATATAAACACTACAAAAAAAGTGTCTTTTATAGCGGCATATAGCCGATATTAATCACAACCATAGCGGTTTGATAAGCGCTGTATATCAACATGTTATAAAAAACTGTTGAATATTTATAACACAAAATATGCCGCTATGGTTGAGCTTAGTTTTATAATGCAAATTTGCCACTATGGTACGTTAATTCAATAGCTCATTATAGCCGCTATAATACAGCTAAATCTCAACGGAACTGGAAATCTTTATAACACCATTTTGCCGCTATAAAATATTTATTCAATAGCTCATTGTAGCCGCTATAATATAGCTAAATCTCAACGGAATTGGAAATCGTTATAACACCATTTTACCGCTATAAAATATTTTTCATTACAGTGTACAAACATTAAAGCAAGTGCATAACCATTGAATAAAACATAAGCCTGCAGCCAAGTTAACACAGATAAACAGAAAATAATGTCAATTTAATAAGTGTACAAACATTACAGAGTACAAACATTAAAGCAATCCTTCCAAATATTACAGAGTACAGACATTATAGAGTTCCAACATGCAAGATCTGATCTAATTGCGTACTAAGGACCTTGCTTCCTTCCAAATAAGCCTGCGAAGTTAACACAAAGAAACAGAAAATGTTAAAACAAGTGCATGCTCAGATAGAAATGTGATATATATTTTTCATTACAGTGTACAAACACTAAAGCAAGTGCATGAACTGCATGAACTAGAAACTACAATTGATTATTTCTACTGATCTATTTTCCCAATATGGAAAATAGATTAAAGCAATGTTAACCTCACTTTTCTCAGTTGCAGCAACCATCTGTTGAAGCATTTCTAATACTCCAACATTTTTCCATACATTTCTAACTGCTATTTCTTCAATGCACCCATGAAAGTACAACATATCCTTCCACCGCATGCTCCATACATACCAACATTTTCTGTTATCTATTTTCTGCTACAGGCAGTGTTTGTGTAACTTATATTCAGTATTTATTTTGAATTTTTATCAATTTATCATTTGTTCACCTATAAATGGATATATTACTAATCATAATGATTCAATATATATTTTACTCTAATTTGTTTCATGTAAAAGATCTTTTAATTAGGGTAACTATTACACAAAGAAGAGATGAATATGGTTTTGCTTCATCATGCTGTATCACTACATACATTCAACTGTATCATCTCTACCTCATCCCTGAACTCCAAACAGTCGACTACAAACAAACCACTACAACTGGTACTCCAGCAACCAGAATCCAAAGAGAGTGTCATCTGAATGATTTCTACACGATTATTATGCATTATATCATTGTTGAGAAAAATATTGAAAGACACTTATTCACCTGAAAAACCAAACTATCATCTTGTTCATTAAACAAACAGAGTAGACACAAAAGTTGCATAAACATGACAAACATTTAATCCTGTATATACGAATAATTGAAAGTATTATTCTATCTGAGGGTTTGACATAGATGTAAGATATTCATTTATGTCATTTTCATTATTGGTTCAGGAGTATAATAATGACTTATGATCTTTTTTTAGCATATAACCACCATGGGAGAAACTGCCTGAAGCAGCGGCTACAACTACAAAGGACTTCCAGTTTTTGGTGTTCTCAGAAAGGATTTCACTTGAGGGGAAAAATTCGATAAGATTCACTATATTGTCCTTAACACGCCAAACATGAGGGGGAGGCTTTTGAAGGGGAACAGACCATGTCATAGCTGATAGGAGGTACAATTACAGGACATTACATTATTTCAAGTTTGTTCTTACATTGAATTAAGGGATTGTGACATTACATTATTTCAAGTTTGTTCTACTATATCTTATATGTATTTGCATGCCACAGATCTACTATATTGTTAATAATACCCCTTCCTCTATAGATGAAAAGCTAGAAGAGTGTCATTTGAGATTGGGTAATTTCTTACATAATCAGGCTATGTAGATACAAAAAGAAGATAGTGTGGGGCAAATTGCATCAGAATGGGGAAAAATGCAAAATTACTATATAGATAGTAAAGTAAATGTGAACAAAAAACATCAAGGCATACATTGAATTTATACTTACACTTACAATTTTATCAAGAAATGTCAGCTATAGTATAAAGTCATTCAGAAAAATTAAGGAATGGGTGACTACCTGGTAAGCTTAGCCAAAATTGTTCTGGAATCAACCATGGAAGAATCTTCTTGAAACTCCATCATAGACAAAGTGCAATCCCTTTCAAACAATAAAAATTCCTAAAGGATAATACAAAATTACTCATTACGGTTTATAGTTTATACAACTGCAAGCAAGCTTCATCTATAGACAAAATAATACAAAACCAAATCTGTGTATTTTGTACCTTTAACTGATTCTGACTAAATAACTGCATTATCCCGGATTGCGTAGAAGAAACTAGCTCAATCAATTCATTGCGATGATCTAGTTATTCACCTATCTCAGCACGAGAAACAGATACCTGCCAAATGAATGCACACATTAAATTGAAAGAAATGTTGACTATGATACAATCGACAAGTTTATTCTTACCCCAGTGTGCCAGTCTACTCCTTACAAAATAACTCACAAGTAAATATCATTTCATATGGATAAAGGAAAGAAATCTTTATTTTGAAGTTTAAATGATGTTTCAGAGAACTGTTTGAAGTAGATATGCATATATCATACTTCAATAACTACATTTAGAGCTATGCTTGTTCTAAAATATAATTATATTGATAGCTGTAAGCCTTGATTTCCACTAGAACAGTAAATGAAATAGTGCACACAATTAAAGTTAATTTTTATGTCTTGGGACCTTATTATTATAGGAGTGCAAACTATTTATGATTAACAATTTAACACAAACCTACATGGACAAATATTACATTTGTAATACATCCTATTAAGGAAGTTCAGGGATATGCTATAAATATGTATAATTGGCAGTTATACTTAGAAATATGGAGCTCAGCGTAATACACTTAAGATATTAACATATTAGTGCATTACTTCTCCAGTATGGAATAATCGACTATGTGTTGCCTACTCATCTCAAAGTTCATTCTTTATCTCCACTACCCTGTAATGTAGCTTATGCTATACAAGCACATTTGGATGGTATGAATTTTTTGTAAGCTAATTCTATTTGAACTCAGATAATTCTTGTGTAGTCCCTTTAAATTTTATTTTTAAAAATAAGATAGGGTAAAATACCCTTTTTAACCTTATTTCCCAATGCTATCTAAAACTAGATATTAGAGTTTTGGTTAAAAATTAAACTAAAAGAAATAAAACGACTTTGCATTTATTTTATTTTAATAATTAACTACCAACAGTAGGTTGCCAACGTGATCTGAGTTCTTACTCCATGGAGAGACTGGGTAAAATTCCAAATCACGCAGGTGGACTGTAGTGGAAAAACAGGTAACTGTAGTCTGCCTGTGGCATAAAAATCGATCTGTCGCATACAATTGCGTGTAACCTTGTTGATAATCTTGAGAGGAACACTAACACAAAAACCCATTAACCCACTGGTAATTGAAACTCTAACCCAAATGAAATAGAGTTGATACTGTCCACCAATAGCTCTACTACCACTTTGAGTCAAATCCTTCTATCCTTTCAGGTCTTTATAGGATGCCTCCACCTCTTTTTCTTATTCAGGTTACTTACTTTTCGTATGAAATATATTGGTATTTTGACAATCTTCTTCTAAAAGCACATATAGTATAACAGTAGTAATTTAAAGATTGAAAATTATCAAAAAAATTGATAAATAGAAAATTTCAGTTTATATTTAAATTTTGAAATCTTCATGAAACTTTTAAAAATAGAAGCATGAAATATATAACATGGGTATAATTTAGAAGCATGAAACTTTTATCAAATTCGATAAGAACACTAACTTTGTAAACTTAGCACACTTTGTTAATATTTTATAATCTATTATTATTGTTGCTATTGTTAATATAATTAGCATTTTAAACTTATTTAATGAATATAAAACTTAATTAAGTTTTATAAACTTAGTTTATTTAGTGTTACTATTGCTATTATGATTGTTGTTGTTGTTATTATTAGTATTATTATTACAAACTTAGTTAATTTTTATAATCTAAGTTAATTTATTTTGATTATTAGTATAATTACTATGTTAATTTTGTTAATTTTTACCAATATTATCTAACTTGTTTAATATTTTATAACTTGTTATTATTATTATAAACTTAGTATTTTTATAAAACTAATAATTAATTTATTATTATTAAAGTAATTATAAACAGAGGTGTTTTTTATAACATGTTTTTGAGGAACATATGCATATTTTGAAACTTAAAGAGGGCGTGTTACAAAAGTTCCCTTTATTTAATTTTAAATGATCAAACTATAAAAAAGAAGTTATAAAAAATAGTGAATAAAAACAGTTATACCAGTTGAGATGAAAGTGACACGCCTAATGCTTGAGCCTTCTTGCAGTTTCTTGAGGATAACATCAGCCCCAATGAAACCACCTTCTTCCATTCGTCTTTTACCAATAGCCCAAGTCAATCCAGGCTCTACTGGAGTAGTATGCTGCTCCATGTCATTTCTGTATAAGCAAAGGCCAACTTCTAGTCTAATATTGTCCCGAGCACCTAGCCCCGTTAGTCTCACTTTATCTTTTGATTTTTCAAGAATTGCTTTTGCAAGGTCGATAGCGTTTTCATGAGGAACTGATATTTCAAAACCATCTTCACCTGTGTATCTGAATTTCGAAGAAAAAAAGTTTCAACTTCGTTGTCTTTTTCATTTTTCCATGATCCTTGAGTAAAAATGTGCATATTTGTATACGTTTTAGTTTGCTTTTTCTTCATATTTTATATGAACCAATATTTTGTACCTTGGATTCAGTGTGGTTATCTTGAAAAAAGAGTTGATTTTCTCTTCAAAATATAAAATATACATATAGCTTTTGAATGTTATGAATTAAATTTAAGATTTGAATGAATGAGATAAGGGAAAAAAAATCATGGACTTAAATTAAGGATCTAAGATATATATTTTAGTAATTACGAATTTATTTTAAAAATTGGTTTAGACAATTGTAAAAGCTTCCCATTTTTTAAGTAGTTGCTTTATTAGTAAAGACTAGGTCTTTTTGAGTTATTACACATTTCAAATATACAAGGTGGTTTTGGATTTGGTTTTATATTGTTATGTTCTATGTTTTTTAGTCCATTTTACCTTTTTAGTTTTTAAGTAGTAAAAAATAATACAAAAAATAAGAAAACATATTTAGCTTTTTAATATTTCAAAAATTGATTTCAAAATGAGAAAAAGAAAGCCGGTTTGGATTAGTATTGTTTTCTTCTAGACATATTCAAATAAAACTTCTTTTGAGTTTGACGGATTGGATCATAGTCACAAATGAGTCTTTTTAAAATACATTTTAAAGACCAACAGACCAAAAACATTTCGAGTGCTTCAGAAAACTCTGACGTTTCCAAAATGATAAACCAAACATGCTCTTTAAAAGAGATCCAAGAAAGTTCCGCTAACTGATGAATTATCAAACCCAAAAAAATGAAATTATAAGCAACGTAAGTTGCTTCATAAGTCCATTAAATAACTCTACCACTCAATAAACCATCATGCTAAATTGCTTATATATCTCATGTAAATATGATTAAACCATTCACTTCTATTTTTCTTAATGATAGCCGATGCAAATGTTCTCTTTAACCAACACCATTAAATGAGTAAAATCTATTAAAGAATAGGAAGAATAGACGTAAACTTTCATTTTTATACATTAACATACCCAGTTCTTGTAAGGAAGCATTTGGCGCCATTGATATCCAACTCACGAAACTCACCGAAGTTGAACTTACTTAAATCGTCTTTCGTCGGCAATTGTAGAACTGGTGCAGCAAGAGGTCCCTGTAACCATAATTTGTGTTACGACCACTGATCAAAAATTCAGAACAATGCACATTTTCATGAAAATAAATGGAATAGATAGTTAGAAGTTCAATATTACCAACCAGAATTTCATTCTACAACTCTTGTGTGACTTATGTTTAAAAAAACTTCAACCATATCGATCACCATCTATATCCATATATAACTAAGCACTGATATTATATATCAACATTTCAACGTGAATTATGTAGCAAATTGAGCCTGAAATTTGCATAGTATGGGAGCTATAGTTGAATTCTGAACATCCAGTTCATCACCCGCAGTTTGGTTTACTAACTAATAATCATGTCAGTAAATTCATAATAACTTTAAATGAGAAAATGTATAATAATTTATCTGCTTATATGTTTGCATTCTATGCATTGTTCCACTATCTACATACAATATAGGAATCATTCAGAAGCTCAATTAGCTATTGACAATGTTAACTTCTACTACTATAACTACGTATTCTGCACTATTTTAGAACCGACACAACCTTTTCTTTTTCGCCATAAAAATTGTAATTAGGGGAAAGAAAGGATGAAAATATCAAGTTAGGTGGGGACTAAAAGTCTACAAGGAGATTAATAGAATGAATACCTAGCCGATGAGCCACCAGAGGGAAGCATTGAAGGAAGCGGCAGTGGTGATGACTTGAGGAAAGCTAATGGCACCAGGAAAAGGACCCCTGAACTTGACACCATGGCCAGTATTGGAGACACCGTGTAGGGCCTCAGACCACCACTCGTAGCTGCTAATACCCAGCCGGGGCACAGAGATGGCAATTTTGACGAGCAGCCTGATCTTCTCTGGCATGGTCAGCCGACTCACAAGGTCCTGGGCTCGGACTTTTGTGGGTAGGTTGGTTTTGCAGAATGGGAGGTTGCTTCCCGGCCCCACGCACGCGAATGCGGGTCGGGCTTTGCAGTGGGTGTGGAAGATTGTGATGGTGAGAAGTAAGAGGAGGAGGAGAGGGATGAGGGGGCCATGGTAGGTGGGTCTAGGTGAGTAGAACTCGATCTCGTTGATGCATAGGATTTAACTAGATCCGATTAGGGTTTATGAAGGAGGGATGGATTTGAAGGGGTGATTTGGGGATTAGATTCCATTAGCATAGGAGACTAAGGAAAAGTGGAACGAAATGAAAGAGGAAAGATGGAGAGGGAAATAATTTGAGAAACACGCGACCACGAAGTAATTTGGAGATTTCACGCTTTGTGAAGGCGTTACATGTGAACAGTACAAAACAAATAGAGTAAAAAACAAATAATTAAAAGCAAACAATAACGCTTTAGAATAATGCGTTATTAAATGGCGTTATTAATAATACATTTTCTTGTAGTGAAATACTATTATAAAATAAAATATATACATATATCTATTTAAAACCAATTTCTAGTATATACCTATATATATTTAAAATGTATAACATATACTTTCAAAATAATATAAAAAGAACAAAACTGCGCATGAAGATTTTCAACCTTGAATATAAGGAATTATATGTACACATAATGCATACACTCCAATTTCTCAAAGAGGTAGGAAGAAGTGACAGGCGACTTGGGTAAGAGGCTGAGCAAGCAAGGTCGGCTGCGCTGGGGTGCTAGGTACGAAGCAGTAGGCCGCAGTTTGGAAGGGAAATGGAGGCGAGCGGAGTTCGGTGGGTCACGTCAGCAGGCAGTGGTGGTGGGGCGATCTAGGAAGGTGAGTAGCTGGATTAGGAGGTGAACGCGGAGGCCGAGTGAGAGGGCGAATTGGATGATGGGTTGCCTCGGCTTACGGTCGGGGTATAAGGCAGAGGTTAGGGCTTGCGTGGTGTGGGGCTTGCGATGGTGGAAAGAGAAGAAGGAGGGTGAATTGATGTCAGTGATGAGGTTGGGAGGACGAGCAGCTTGGCCATGAGAAAAAAATGAAGGGACAGGCTTGAAGAAAGAAAGATGAACAAGTAACAGCCATTACTAAAACTTGTATATTTTAATATAAATGTTTACAGAACCAAATAATGAACGAACAAAAATAAAATGAAGCAATATAAATAGCAAACACCAACTATTAGAATTCAGAGAATATAGAAAGCCAGCTGGCTATTGGTTGTCTCTGGAAATAAACGAGAGTACGAAAGGAACAGCAAAGGTCCAAAACGGATACCGATATGGTTGACCCTTTTGTATATTTCGCTGTGCACCGAACTTCGAAACACAAAGATAAATATACTACGGAGATCAGCTCGACGGGACGATCAAAATGGTATACAAATATAAGTGTTAGGACCGTCCTATCAAAAGTCGATATTCGGTACCGAAAATGCTGCTAAAACGCCGAAAATAAGAAAAACGGAGCAATATCATTCCAAATTTAACCAAATGAAATATGACGCCTCAATCAAAAGATGATTTATAAATTTATTATATAAAAATATTCAGATTTGAGAAATAATTTATTATCATCAAATATTAACTGATTTAAATTTAAATAAAATTATGCAATAAAATAAACTTCCATATTATCTGATGAAAATTTACCATTAGCTATGTTTATATAGACGTATTTCATATATCAAATTTTTATTTCAAAATTCAATTATTACAAAATTCATTATTTAAAATTTCATAAAAATTCAGTTAATTACGTTATTAAAACCATTAAAATTTACGTATCATTACACTCTCCCCTACTCTAAAATTTTCGTCCCTAGAAAGGAACGAGGTAGGAGAATAGAAACAACCAGAAAGAAAAATAAATTGAAATACAAAATAAACAATTAATTCAAAACCATATAAATTTAAATTTTAACTAAATTAATAATTCAACAATTTGGTTTAATCCATTTGATTTCACTTAAGTTAATTTCCCTTATAATTCAATCTTAACTATTTCTAAATTCATATTTATTCATTATCCTATTATTCAATTTATCTTAATTAACATTTTCTATAATCATAAATTTGGAGTATAAACATTTATTGTAATCACATCAACAATTTAATTCATTCTTTTTCCAAATTATTATTTAATTTATTCTACTTAACATATCTTGTCACATAGATTAAGTAGATTGACACTTATTATAACCACTCAAATTTATTTATAATTTCCTTTAATATCATTTTATATTGTATATTATTTAATTACATATTCTACTTCTAAATATTTTAGGTAAGTTATATATGTTGAAATGCAATTAAGTATTATACAAGTGAAATTTTCCTAATTCAATTATTTCAAGTTTAAATATGTATTCTAAAAATTTATGAAATAAATATCCAATTTACTTCAAACTATTAGAGATAAACGTGTGTGTGTGTATATATATATATATATATATATATAGACACACACACACACAATATATATCTAATCAAATCTATAATCATATACCTATATATACATTATAAATCAAGTCATACTTAAGAAATTCAAATTAAATTCATTTTCGAAAACAAAAGTGTAGCAAAGCTACCAAGTGATCTCTCCACTCTGAAACCCGAAAATGAATGTCGATGATGCTGCAGTCATCATCGAAATTATTTTCCAGCGAAAAACAAAGAGAGTACTGATTTAAACCCTTTAAAATTCTTTGGAAACGATTTCTATTTGAAAATACTTTAAATAATATACTGTAAAAATTTTAAAACAAATTTTCTAAAATAACGGAAATTGAATTCTCAAATTCTTAATTTAAAGTTATTTCAATTCCAAATCAATCTATAAACCATATTTTATGATTTCATTTATTTGTAGTTTACAAAACAATAAATGAAAATCAAATATTATCATTTCTAAAAACCCATTCACTTAACTATTTAATTTCATAAAATTTATATTTATATATATAATATAATCATACAAAAATCTATTTCATTTACCAATTTTGAAAATAATATTGTGTCAGTTTGCTTTGTTCAAGTGTTTTGAAATTCTTATCGATATCGTTGATCAGACGAATCGATCGAAACCCCAAATTAACCTAATAACTCAAACAACACACCATAAAATATTTTTATATTAATTACAAATACACTCCCTCACTCGATGATAGAAGAAAATGGATTCAAAACAAAGATAAAGATCCTAATTAGAGGAAACCAAATCAAGAAGGATTCTAACTAGAAGATAACCTCGAAACGAAGATAATATAATTAAATAACAAAAGAGAAAAAGGTTGATAGGCTAATATAAATCGCGGGCGACCTTAACCGGGTCAACCGTGAATTCAAGAACAAGATTGATACAGAATTCTAAGGCAAATCGACATTTGATCAGAAGTGATAGAATTTAGGCATAGCAAGAGCTAACAACATCTAAACCGAGGATACAAAAATCTCTGGTGGATCAATGCCTGTTGTAAAGGAGTTTCATCCCTTTACAAACATTCTAGGTGGGCGAGATTGCCAATTCAATATAGAGATCAACCGAAGTGGATTTATGAGATACTTCAGAATACAGAAAACACGAATAGGGAGAAAGTAGAATGAATTTCAGAACGAAGGGAGAAAGTTCCAAAATTCAAAGGAATTAAAGCTCGAATGTAATTAGATTTACTCTATATGCTAAGTTTTAGCTAAAACTAGAGCTCTGATACAACATGTAACATCCTGGTATTTCGTGCCATTCGTATCCACATATGTCAGACTTGAATTGCTCAAAATATCAGATTGTTAATTTTATATTTGGAAAAACTTAGCATATGAAGTAAATAAATCAAGCACAGAATCACAGACATGGAGTAATATAACATTAAGCCGCGAAAACAAATGAGTAGTAGTTCATGAAGCTACCATATATATAATAGAGTTAAAACAAGATACAACAGAAGTTTCGAATACCTAGAAATCTCAATATAATAGTAAAATAAAAAAAAATCTGAATATATCACTGGAGTCAACTGAATAACTGAAAGCTGAATAGATGTAGATGGATCTCCAAGTAAAGCTCCAAATCCAAAAGTGAGTCTCAAATGCTATGACACTCAGTCCAACCTGAGCATAAAGAAAAACACATAACACTCGAGTCAGTATTAACATTCTTATATCAATAAATCCAACTCAAGTGAAATATCAACTGAAATACAAGTAACTCAAAGGATGTTTTGGATAACCATCCTTTAAGGATACATGGAACTATCTACTATGTAGTACAATACGCTATTATAATATGTCTATAGTAAGATAAACTATTAAAATAGCGTTAAGGCGTTACCCATATCCCCTTTAACACATTTTTATATATTCTCATAGTCTATACAGTACCGTAAACCCTCCTTAAACTGGAGGCTATCAGAGGGCACTCCATAGGTATGGTACAAAACAAACTCGTAGTGGGCTCGATATGGTAGGTGACACGGCACCACTAGGCAATGCCAGGGTAGATATACCAATTACACTTCCGGGCTATTGGTAACACATAGCCGCAGCTGCCGCCCAACTCGTCCAACACTCCTAAAATCCAATGGTGCACCCAATCAATCACATAGTAATAGAATGGTATCAAAGAAGTGTGTCCGATCAGTGGAGGCACCTCACTTGGCCCGTCAATTGCTCCTTGGTTTAGCCACCTTAAGCTAACTCACGGGAGTCGGGTCCACGTATATACCTCATATAGAATCGTCGCCAACCATCCTACTTCATTCTGTAATCTCCACCACGTACATAGTTGTTAAAGTGGTTTTCGGTATTGACAGAAAGTATGACAATAACCGATCCTAGTCACTTTAACAACCAAACGTTATTGTAACACCATGGTCATTTTACATATCATTTCCATATCCAAAATATCTTATCCATTTCAAAACCACATCAATGCGAGATCGTTATTCACTTAAAATATATCCATTTCCAAAATCATAGCACTTTCCAAAATTATAAATCTTTCTAATTTATAAACCTTTGAAACCATAACACTTTGGAAATCATAGCACTTTAAAAACATAACTTTGAAAATCGTAATACTTTGGAAACATAATACTTTGGAAATCATAACACTTTGAAAACATAATTTTGAAATCATAACACTTTCCTCTTAAACAGTTTAGATATTAATAATAGTATATATACAATAAAATAGTTTATATAATAAAATAGTTTATATGTTAAAATAATTATAAGTTAAAATAGTTTATATTAAAATAATTAGTATATTAAATTTGTTTATATTTAAAATAGTTTATATATTAAAACAACATATAAAATAAAATATTTTTATACATATTAAAATGCTTTATATAATAAAAATAGTTTCCACAAGTTCACAAAATCAATTCAAATCAACTCAAATTCCAAAATCCAATTTAAATCAAGATCTCATTTCAATTCAATTCAAATCTCAATAAACCATTTTATATCAATTTCAAATATAGATTTGAGCTGCAAAAATATACCATTTCGATTTCAATAGATTTCAAGGTTTAAAATATTTAAACATTTACAATAACTCAATTTGATAAATACATTTATATTTCAAGTTTAACTTCATATTTAATTAATATTGAAATATTCACTTAGTAAATCCAATATCGTTTAAATAAAACCTTAAATTACAAATAAACTAAATAACCCATTTGAATTTATTTTAAATTTCAAAATATTCATTTAATCACCATAAACCAAAATCAAGTTATAAAATCATATCTTCAAAATCTCAAATTCAATAAGTTTTAAATCAATTTTATTTAAGTATAATTCTTAAACAAATAAAATTTCAAATCAATTTCTATTTATCTTTCCAACCTTAATTTATTAAAATTATTATTTAAAAAAATATAATTTTAAATAAATACTTAAACATATTGTATACTGATAAAATTAAATTTTATTAAATTAAATCTTATTATTAAATATCAAAATTATTTATATATATTAAAATAGTAAAATTATAAGTAAAATCTTAGAATTTATAATTTTAAAACTAGCTTATAAATTTAAATTTGCCAAACATATAATTTTAAAAATCAAGAATTTGAACATATAAAATAACACTTATATATAATTTAAAAATCAATATTTATATAAAACCATATATATTTTCTTTTTAAAACTTTGGAGATCATTTCAAAATATATAGACCAACGGTGTCAGTATATAATTTTCTATCCTATGGTTAAGTGATACAGATATTTATCATTTCAATCCGCATTTTAAATATGTACGGGTATATATCATTTCAACCCGCAATCCCAAAATTCAATTCAATGAAAATCACTTGGGTTTATCATTTCAATCCGTAACGATTTTCTCCTATTCTACAAGATCGTTCGGGTATGTATCATTTCAACCCATAGTGGATTCTAAACTAACAGGGAACTTACAGAGTGATAAAATATATGATAAAAATATAACATATAACAACAGGCGTATATCATCACTAACAAATAAATACAACAAATAATGGTGTCATCTATCACAGGTGAACAGATAATGGCATATCATATATAACAATTAAATAACTAGCAACAACATATTTCAATTGTCGTTTCAAGTGAAATCAAATTTAATAAATATAAGAATGTTAATCGTGAGTGATTGGTCACCTTTCGAGGCTAGAGGAGTTTGGCAATGAAATGGGTTACGAATCCAAGCACGAATTCCAAAGCAAAGCAAGATTGACACGAATTTGACAAACAAAGCTGAAAATCGGAATCGATGAAACAAATAAAAATTAGCATGATATAAACAGAAAATATATTATGATCATTATTATTATTTTATTAAAGTTATTATTTATTTTAAATCTCTTATTAAGTTTAAAATCTTTATATATATCATTTTTAAAAGTCAATACCAAAATCAAACCGCTTTACAGTTATGGAAACAAACTTATATATAACAAGGATCAAAATATTTATATATTATCTTAAAACTCTCTCTATATATGGCTAACAATCAAAATATCAATATATATAGTTTATAGACTTATATACATATCATATTTAAAAATAAATATTATAAAACCAATATAAACTCATATGTTCTTAGATATATATATATATATATATATAAATTAATATGTACACAATATAGCTTACATGTATATTATACTTAGAATATATATATATTTTTATATTAAACTCATACTTCTATTAAAAATACAATTGTATTAAGCCAAAACACGTACCTCAAATATCTATATACATATACACCTTTAAAAATCAGTACTTTTATAACATGCATATCAAAAACCAATATCACAGTGACAAGCACGATAGCCAATTATGAAACATATTTTTTCCTCCGGTACATGTGACATGCGACGACTTTAAAATATCATATATAAATACTATTATAAAATAAAATATATACATATATCTATTTAAAACCAATTTCACATATACTAGTATATACCTATGTATATAAAATGTATAACATATTCTTTCAAAAAAATATAAAAAAACAAAACTGCAACTTACATGTAGATTTTCGACTTTGAATATAAGGAATTATATGTACATATAATGTATACACTCTAATTTCTCAAAGAGGTAGGAAGAAGTGACAGGCGGCTCGGTTCAGAGGCTGAGCAAGCAAGGTCGGCTGTGCTAGGGTGCTAGGTATGAAGCAGTAGGCCGTAATTCGGAAGGGAAGTGGAGGCGAGCGGAGTTCTGTGGGTCACGGCAGCAAGTAATGGTGGTGGGGTTCGATCTAGGAAGGTGAGAAGTTGGGTTAGGAGGTGAACTCTGAGGCCGAGTGGGAGGGCGAATTGGATGATGGGTTGCCTGGGCTTGCTGTCGGGGAATAAGGCAGAGGTTAGGGCTTGCGTGCATGTGTGGCTTGCGATGGTGGAAAGGGAAGAAGGAGGGTGAATTTATGTCTGCCATGAGGTTGGGAGGACGAGCGGCTCGGCCATGAGAAAAAAACGAAGTGACAGGCTTGAAGAACGAAAGATGAACAGGTAACAACCATTATTAAAACTTGTATATTTTAATATAAATATTTACAGAACCAAAGAATGAACGAACAAACATAAAATGAAGCAATATGAATAGAAAACGCCAACTGTTAGAATTCAGATAATATAGAAAGCCAGCTGGCTATTAGTTGTCTCTGGAAATACACGAGAGTACAAAAGGAACACCAAGGTCCAAAATGGATATTGATATGGCTGACCGTTTTGTATGTTTCGCTGTGCACCGAACTTCGAAACACACAGATAAATATACTACGGAAACCAGCTCGACAAGACGATCAAAACGGTATAGAGATATCAGTGTTAGGACCTTCTATCAAAAGTCGATATTCGAAAATGCTGCTAAAATGCCCAAAATAAGAAAAACGAGCAATAGCACTCCAAATTTGACGGAACAAAATATGACGTCTCATTCAGAAGATGATTTATAAATTTATTATATAAAAATATTTAGATTTGAGAAATTATTTATTATTATCTAATATTAACTGATTTAAATTTAAATAAAATCACACAATAAAATAAACTTCCATATTATATGATGAAAATTTACCATTTGCTATGCTTATATAGATGTATTTCAAATATCAAATTTTTATTTCAAAATTCAATTATTTAAAATTGCACAAAAATTCATTTAATTATGTTAATAAAACCGTTAAATTTACGGGTCGTTATAGAATTTTTCTGACAACACCTCATGATTTCGAAGGCATCTCACCTTCGATTAAGAACACAAAAGCAAAAACGCTACCCAAGAATCAATCAAATGAGATTGATTTCTTAGAAATTTCTCGAATAGAGTCGAGATTTAGCTCATCTTTACCCCAATCTCTAATCCATAAGGCGATTATCGACCTAAGATTCCGTATGCCACTATAGAAAAAGCCACATCGACAAGAGAATAACAACAAGAAAGGTAGAAAAATTCAAAAAGAGGTGGTTTCTTCAAGGGCCACCAACCTCAACGACCGCAAAATGCAAGTCGTTACACCATTGCACTAAGGCAAGAGAAGCATAACGAACCAAATTTTTTCAAAAGGATAAATATTTACTCAAAAATTCTTAAAGCTTTAAAATGCATCACTTTTAAATTCATAATCTCAATTTCCTTTACTTGAAAATCTTGATCCTTTAGTATAGCATCACAAAATAAGGAACAAATTTAAACATATATACCCATTTTACAAAATTAGATTTTCGAAAGAATTTTTCTAAGTCCACATCAATTCTTATTAAAATAAAATTTTAAAAACCTTACTTCCAAAAATTTCTAAAACGATTTTCATCAGCCATTCAAAAATAAAAACTTTTAATTCTAAATCTCATGATATTAATTTCCAACTCAATCTTATTAAAACACAATTTATCGTGTCTGATTGTCTCATCATACCATTTAGGAAATTCCTACCGGTAACGTTGATCAGTCGCATTGACCAGAATTCTTAAACACTCGATGGACGACCAACACATAAAAGTCATTTTCTATAAAAGAAATTCTTCATATAATACTCAAAATATTCTTTATTCATCTTAAAACAAATTTTATTTCTCTTAAATCATAACTTTAATTTAACAGATTTAGAAACTCTGTTTAACTTATACCCAAAATCAAAAACACTTAAAGAATTCATTGAGATATTCTCATAATACCTGATTCACAATATGGAATAAATAGACTAGAGCATTCATCATTTCTAACGGTATGACGAACTACTTAGAAGAATCACACAAGTACGGAATGCGGTAAGAACCACGCTATCCCTCGTGACTCATAGCTCATGAAAATCGATATAGGGTCAAGCTAAGGAATGACACTAGCGCCACTTAAGAGATAAAAATAAATTTATAAGATATATAAATAATGGCGAAATTCCTTCTCAATTAGAAGTAGGGACACCCACACTAAATCATTACTTTGAGTGAAGTAATGTCATAAAGCATATCAACAAATGAGTATCCAAGGAGGATATCTCGAAAAAAACAGGAATGACAAATGACGAATAAATCCAAATAATTACCTCATTTCGTTAGTGGACATTCTCGCGAAAGAATAGCCGAAAAAACTAAGAACTGGAACTGAGGTCAATACAATACTCGATTGCCCGATGGGCTGACAAACCCGATCAGACTCCTAGAAATCAACATAGTCATCATGATTGGAATTTAAGATATATCTTCAATATCTCAAAACTCAAGAGTAAATATATTGACTTCGAAATCATCATTAATATGCCGGAGAATAAGAACAACAAACCCACCAAATTAGGATACCTAAATATAGGATCCTACAAATCACAAAATGTGGCTTGATAAAAATGCAAGCCATTCCATCAAAATTTCTCCAAACTCTAGACATGCTAATTGCACAAAAGGATAAGCTACAAGGTACAAATACCAAAACCCTTATACGCCAAGCCAAATATTGCGGATCCCCTCAATAGGATTCGCAATTCTCAAAGAATTCACAAGATAAGAACATCAAAGTTCATCAACAAATTCCTCTGATACGGATGAGTATCAAGCACCCGTATCGTATAGGACTCAAATGGAATAATCCCAATGGATTACTCCTAAGATAAGGCATCATAAATAATTATGGTATACTACGGAATAGATATATTCCTAGACATATCCCAAATTATCTATTTCAAAGAATGGAAGTAAAGCTAAGGACATAAAGATTAAGGGATTTGCAATACTCATGCTATATTTGGATATATTGTTACATATGCCTCTGTTCTGTGTTTATTATATTTTGTTCTGAACCTCGCTCTTATACCAAACTATGACGTCCTACCCCGAGACCCACATTAACAAAGAGAATCACTAGGTAATTGTATCTGCTAATGCGGAGAATAGGGCTGGTTAGGACCGACTATCTATAGTCTTGTATTAAATATCTATTAAAAACGTCGACAAATGCTATATTTTTTTTCCAAACTCAAGTGGATCGACATATCCAATAAATACTTAATACAAAACTATAGGTGGCTAATAGATCTATCAGAACAAAATACAATAACTAAATGAACATCGCATTGCAGAACAACGAACAGGTATACACATACACATATATAATGATACATCTCAATACAATACAAATGATACATCAAAGTGGTATGACGTCCACTCTATATACACAAGTCAAATGAATGTACAACTCAAGATACAACTCTAAAAAGATTAGAGTCACAAATAGTGTTAAGAAGAAGTCATGCGCAAGCTTCAAGCCATACTAAGTTCAAAGGTAAGAGATTAACCTAAAACAAACTCGGTCAAACTCGAGTGTAAAATACACGGGTCCGTCTAGCTAAACCATCAGTTTAATAAAGATAATAAATAAGGTGAATCATAAGGAAGGGTAAAGTATCCTCTCGTACAAGAGGAAGCCCCACAAAGAGCATGATAACCCTTTATAGAAGAAAGGGATGATCATTCTCCTTGAATAAGAAGAAATAACAAGATGTAAGAGTTCATATCTCAAGTGGACTAAATACACTTAAGAATATGAAATCTCTAGGAAGAAACTCTAATGATAAAACTCAATTAAACATCATATTTTCCTCATATCATTGGCGAAATCTCTAACACAACATTAACGGCTTCGATGAACCATATCTCCTGAATAGAAGAAATATCTATACAAACTCTCGCCTAAAACGGCAAAAAAAAAAACATTCTCAAATAGGATATTCCCAAAACTCAAACATGCCCGATCTCATTAGCATAAATAAAATCTCCGAATGCCATGGAATGATAATAAATATCTCAAATATAGAAGGATATCCAAACTCAATTATACCTCATCTCATCAATATAAATATATATATTACTCAAACTAAACTTGCGAAATTGGAAAAACCCAAAATATTCTTCAAAATCACGAAACCATCAAAACTCATAACTCAAGGAACCCAATAAGAGTTCAAAACATCAAAAATGAAATCACCATATATATAACATCTCATGTAGCACTAGGCTATCGATGTAATAAAACGTCTCAATATGGTGAAATCATAATAAAACAGAAAACTCAGAAAACCCGGATTGGCCAGATCCTCGATTGCAATGCCGAAGCAATGATGCATGTGCTAAACTCTTATCCAATGCTATTTATAAATTTAGGTACCTAACTCGTGGACATGAAGGTCATACTCATGGTGACCGAAGTCACATAACTCATGATGAATGAAGTCACATAACTCGTGGTGACCGAAGTCAATAACTTAGACGACCCGAAGGTCTATAGCACTAGTATACCTGTGGACGTGTCACAAACTCTCGGAAAGGGACCCGAAAAGTGTTAACGTGCGTCCCATACCACACGTTCGCACTAAACGGTTTACTAACCACCAATTAACTCCACATCATAAAAATAAAATCTCAAATCTCTAAAATCTCAGAATACTCATATATCTTGCCCCGTATCATTGGCAAGTGCATATAAAATGCATAGTGGTTTCACATAAACCATAATTCCCGAAAAAGGAAATAACATCTCAAGATTCGCCTCGTCTTATTGGTGAGTAAAACAACATACATAAGGGGTTATTATCAATTATTACTCCTATAATAGGAGATTTCAAACCTCTCAACTCGTCAAATATTGGCTAACTCAGATAATTCGTATAATAGGAATTATAAATCTCAAATATCAAGTCAAAACAATATACTCAGGAGGTTTCGATCGTATAAGTCCGAAATTAACCGAAAAAGTAAACCGACGTGTCCCGTACCACATTTTTACTAAATTGTTTAATTCTCTTTGTCATACGTCCGAAAAGTGCAAAAACATGTATTTTTATATAGAAAATAATTTATTATAGAAAACAAGCTTTTAAAACTACTTTCGAAATTGTTAGGGAAATAACTTTTGAAATTCTCTTATTATAGAAAATGTATAATTTTAATAGCTTTAAATTAATTATAAATATTGTAAAATATTAATTTTGAAAGCTAAAAACTCATCCAAAAACGGTTTAGAAAGCACGTGCAAAGAAACAACAAAAATCAACAGAAATTCAATGAAATTATTCATAAAACCGTCATACAAAATATCTAAAAAAACTCACCAAATCGAAATAAGGATAAGTGGTAATTTTGGCTCTTCCATCTTAGGATCAAACCGATCAAAAACAACATTAAAAAAATCCATGTAAAACGATTTATAAATTCTCAGCTGGAGCAAAACATGCTCCGATTCAAAGTTCCAAGCAAATTTTCAACTAGTTACAAAGGTTTAAAAGCCTTGAAAATTTTCAGGCGTAGAGTTCAACAAATCTAATTTAAATAAAAAAGAAAGGATGCAATAGAAAAAGAATTGAGAGAGATATGATCTCTCAAAGTTGGACTCACAGCAAGATTTCTTTGTCAACAGCTGGAGAAAAATATGCTCAAATTCAAAGTTTGACAACACGTTTCTATAGGATATATGTTGGAATGACATGAAATTTAACATGCATAAAGCACAACAACTATACTTTAGACTACAAAAAGAATCACACAATTTAGACAAGGTATGAGAAAGTTATGATGTCTCAAAGTTGAACCAAGACAGTGTTTTCACTGTAAAAATCTAGGCAAAAACATGCTTAGAATCAAAGTTCGGCAGCATATTTCTAAAAGCTATGTAGGTCGAAATGACCTGAAATTTGGTATGCATAAACTGAAAAATGTCAGCTTTAAAACAAAAAAAGAGTCAATAATCCAATAAGAAATGAAAGAGATATGTTGTCTCAAACATGGACTCAGTCCATGTTTGCAGCGACTCAGAAAACAAAATGTGTACAGGGGATTTCCAGGCTACACATTGATTTTTCAGAAAAGTTTTCAGATATCAAACGAAAGTGTTTTTCTATGAAATTTTGCACACATATACTTCAACATATAAAATAAGATTCGGAAGAGATCCTAAAAAATTCATCAAGATAACAAAAAGATATAACCACTAGAAGAAGCAACTAACACAGGATATGAACTGTAAACAAAAGTTCCTCAAATAATAACCAATATTTCACACAAATTATTGCTTACATACCCTTTCTTTAACTAGAAGATGTGATTTTTATACTCACTTTGTGATTTGCAGAGCAAAACTCAAATTAACTTGAGAAGATGATGGCTTGGGTCTTGTATTTGCTTAAAAGGCCCAGTAAAATAAAATTACAGAACATGCAAGAAGAGAGAACAGAAATTATAAGACAATCCAACACAAAAATGGATTTTGATGAAATAGTTGAGTTTTGGAATGGATTACCTTTTGAAATCTCTTCTATTTTGACTAAAACAACAATCTAATTGAAGGGGAATTGAAATTTGGCTTTGAATTGGGAAAATGGGTAAATTTTCTTTTCTGGTTATTGGAGAAGAAAGAAGAAGATGATTTTGTACACATATGTGATTGTTTCTCAGTTCCTTTTGGTACTAATTGACTAAGTGGGCTTTTAACCCAAATTAGAGAAAATATAAACTAGGCTAACAAAATTTAATTCACACTAAACCAAATATACACTATGTTATAAAACAAACAGCATATTTTCGTCATGTTTTAATCTAAATAAAACATGTAAACTTACATACATGTTAAATAAAATATTTTACATCATATAAAAAGGTGGATTTTTTAAAAACATTTTTGTTATTAAAAATCCTTATTTTACATAAATACACAATTTTACACAAATAAATGAATAAAACCTCATTTTTAACTTCTAAAATTCCACAAAAATTATTTTCTTACATAGAAAATATTACAAACCATTTTAGACACAAATTTATAAATAAAAACTCAATTTAAAACCAAATTCCATCTTTTTATTTAAATTAACACTCTTTAAAACTTACATACATCTTTTAAAAAATATTAAAAGAAGTCAATGGGCAATAAATTAATACAGTTATTGCATTTTCTCTAAAATAAAGTCATTTTCCATTTATTATCTCACTGACCAAATAAAATAAAGTTTGAATTTTATTTTCTCATTTTAATTCCAAAATTCGTTGTTTATTCCAAATAAACAACTTAAAATCTCCAATTTTTAATTAATTCACAATATTAAATTATAATTACCATTATAATTTAATATTAGCAGGTAATCTCCAACTCTGGGTTGTTACAACATCTGTGCAGACTATCTTTTGCATGATAGGTCCTTTGTTATTCTAGGCGGGGCCGCGTCTTAGCAGATTGCGGGTTTGGAGGCTTTATTGTCGGATCATGTGAGGCAAATCTTAAAATGACCATATCTTCTAAACCGTTATTCGGATTGAGACGCAGTTCGGACCTATGTTGATATCTTGACCTTGCGAACATTTGTAGGAAGCTCTATGTCTACTCCAGGACTCTTGACCTTGTGAACATTTTTAGGAAGCTCTATGTCTATTCACTATGCAACGGGTGAGAATGCCCATAACATTTGCCACTCAAAGTATACTTTCGTGAATGCAAAGTATGCTTTGTTTAAAATAGGTTTGCCTCACCAGTATTACAGGTGTCATCCTGGTGTTTGATTATCCACGTCTCATCGCCGTCCCTAAGATGAGCTTCCTTTCGTTAGCTGGATGTAATACTTCATTTGTCTTGAGGAGGACTTGCTGGTCAGTTGTTGTTTTTCAATTATCCTTCATTTGGCAGGGCGGTATTTCTCCTTAGCCTTCCTATTTCTTGCTTTAAGGGCTTGAGTAGTACATGGACCCAGTGATATTCCCTTCATGGTATTTGACTTGGGACCCATGATGTGGAATTTCTGGTTCCGACCATCGTGTGGCCAGTTTGAGTGAGCATGGCCTTACCATCTGATTGTTGAGTTTGTATATTTCTTCATTAATTTTTTTCATGCTTGGTCAAGGTCAACAATTGATGGAGTAATGATTTTCCATCGGAGGGTATTTGTATCTATAATATTATGCATAGCACTACTGAGTGGATGTTGGCTACGTCTAACCAAGATGGGCTAATAGGCTTAGGTTCCATCTAATCTGGTAAAGTGACGACATTTGGAGTAATTCCTTGCACCTTTGTTAGCTCTTCTAGGACTTACCCCTAGGCACATTTGTATAAGATTATCTTAGACAAGTTCTTTGGTAGTTTGCCTATTGATGTCTTGTGTCTCTATTTGGAGTCGGCTACTAGCAAGCGTTAATAGGGTAGGGGCCGGGTCTGAGCGAGTGGTCTTGGCTCTTTTGAGGGAGCTCATGGAAATTTGTCGGCATTGTGAATTAGGAGTCTTATTGCCGGTCAGGTTTATATTGATTATCATAGTCAGATGTCTCCTGCGTGGGGTGTCTGTTGGTGACATTGGCTTGCTTTCTCTACATTGATCAGGTAGAGTCAACCTTTCAACTATCCCGTTGGCTTTGGAGGTGGAGGATTGTCCTATTCTATTGACTTTGCATATAAGTTTAGGGTCCTCTTAGGCCTAGTGAGGTCAAGGACTTTCATCCTTGCCTTAGAATTAGTTACGGACTATTAATACATTTTTACTTAGAACTTTACCATAGATATGGGTTACAGTCGTCCCGCATGTCCTCGGGATTGACTTATTAGGTGAAGGTATCAAGATATTTGTGTTAAAATAGACTTTGATATGAAATAATTACATTCGGAAGGTTAGAGATCGAATCACCTCTGTTTAGAGAGGTCATCATCATTCGAAGTGATTCCCTATTACAAAGGTTTAGAGAGTAATTTGGGGGGGAGGGGACGTGGCTGTCCACAAATACTCATCACATCCTCTAGAACTCCCTCCAGCGACGTTGCCAAAAGTTGGCCGGGAGCGCTCATTATTTGTTTGGGTTTGCCCCCAGCATAGTGCACTTGGTTTCTTCTCACAACATGCTGCCTTGTATCACGAATAGGTTTTGAACTTGTGAATTAAAGTTATGATTCCAATGTGCTATTACCAAGCTAAGTGGTAGTGTATGATCAAGAGGTGAGGTGGTGCTATGCCCCCAAGTATTTTTTTTTATCGAATTTGGCTTATCTTACAAAAGTTAATCATACCTTTGCATCAGTTTTTCTCAGGTTGCATAAGTGTGCTCAGCTTTGGGAGAATCCTTATAATTTTTCAAGCAAAGTTGGCTAGAAGGGATATTCTTATTCCTATGGCAATGTTGGATTGATGTTCCGCTATCTCCGACGGAGTTGAGTTGATGCTCCATTTCCTCTGGTGGAGTGGAAGCGAATGAATATCCTGCTGTGATTGGTAGAGTGGAATTCTTTTTTCTACTTTTCTGTATGTAATGCCATAAGACTAAAAGAAATTATTATAAGCTTCTAGTTTAAGTACAATGAATTATATCCTCCGTTATGAGAGTCCTTCTAAACTTAAGATTCGTGGCATATAAGTTACTTGCCTTGATTGTGGATTTTGGTAACATATGGTTTGTCAGCTCAACCTATGTCCTAGGGGAGTGTAACTTTTACGACTGTCATACTTAAGATTTAGAGTCGGGATTCGCACATAGTAACTACCCAAGCCATTAAGGCTTGTATCATGAGTATTATTCGATTTAATGTGGCCTGGTAGCGTGAGTGCTGATCGTCAACTACGAACTATCCCTGGCTGCAGCCATGCCTTAATCGTGGGATTTATTATCAGTTCGTAGTTGCCGATGAGCCGAATGCCAATTATAAACTGCCTAGGCTATAATCGTACCTAATCTATGGCTTATAGTCGGTTTATAATTGCTGGCTGGGGGGCCGATCGTCAGCAGTGAACTACCTAGGCTACTTTCGTGCCTTTAGTCATGGTTATCTTACTTGCACAACTACTGGCCATAGCTTGCGATTGATCGCAATAGAAATAATATCAATTGAGCAAAACATCAATTTTTTAGTGGTTTCAGGTGATATATGCCTTTTACAATTTGAGGGAAGTAATATTAGAGATGTTGGAGATTCCTTCCTTTCTTAAACACCTTTTCCATCAATTGTCGATGGAATGTAAGCTCTCTTGTGGAGATCTTTATGAACAACAAATGGTCCTTCCTAAACTGGATCTAGTGCGCCTGGACGGGGAAAGACTTGCTTGAGAATAATGTCTCCCTCTTGTAACTCTTTGGTCTTCACCTTAGATTTGTATTGTTGTGCCACTTTTTATCCGTGTGTGGCGGTCTTGAGGGCGACGTCATTGCTTCACTTCTCAACTTATTTGGACCAGTATGCTTAAAGCAAATAGAATATGTCCTGTTGCTGTTTTGTAGGAGGCTTGGTAGGCCCCAGTCCCGTGGGTAGTTCGTCAATCCACGCTACTTTAGATTTATCTAGTTTTTCCTTAGTTAGTGTTTGCAAGATTTTGTTGACACGTTCAACCTGCCTATTGACCTGTGGCAACTCCTTTTATGAGTCAATCCATGATAGGCTTCAAATGCGTTTATTCTTTGAGTTACTAAAGCTAGGTTTGTGTTTGGATGCCTGACTAGTATGTCATTGTCAGAGAAAGGGGTGGTCGTCAGCATTGAACTGCCCAGACTATTGCTCTTAGTCATGGCTATCTTATTTTCACTACTGCAAACACATGCTTGTGATCTAGGTTGCTAATCATAAAAGAAAGAGTGATTATAACAGCATAGGTGTTAAGTGAATATAACTATGTGCGTTAAGTGCGTATAACTGCATATGTGTTATGTGAATGCATTAGTCTCTTGCCTCTGTCAAAGGGAAAGAGTGTTTAGACCAAACCTACCACTTCGAAAGAAGCACAAAGTTTGTAAGGTTTTCTCTTGAATAGGGATTCTCGCTTGGTAGTTTGTAAGACTCTGTGGAACCTAGGAGCTGATGGCATTGTCTTGAAGTGATAACAACCGAGTTAGATAAAAATGAAAGAAGAGGTTTGTCACGGTACCTCCTCAGTAGGGCCATCTGTTTTCATGCGTATGACATGTTTAGGCGAGCATATTGTATAATTGGAGAGCTCCTTATAAAGATTTTCTCCTGGAAGTCATTTGACTAGTCATCTCGTCGGGTTGATTTTGATTAGTTTGGCGGACTTATAGTGGATGCCCCTAGTGTGCATCCTATTATCTTTATTCCTCGATCAAATTGAGTTGCGTTTTCTGATTATTGGAGCATGGCGGAGTTGTAAAGCTAGTGTCTTGATTGGTGACTGCAATTTCCTAGCGGTTTACTATATATTGCTAATTCGTGTTGAATTGTGATATGAGGAGTAGTGGTGGTGGTTCTAGATATCTTTCGCCTTTCTACTACAGGCCAAATATGTTGGAATTTCTTGAGCTCGGTCTTTCAAAGCCTTTCCTTTGAGGTAACACCATACTCAAATAGATGGCTTCTCTCTGATCATTGATCATTCCAGCTCCGGAAGTAGAGAGTTGTATCTCTTCCATTTTGCTATAGAATTTGCACTACAAGCTGTGCTAGCTTCCTTAGGTGACCATCCATCTGAACTCCTTCCAGTGATGTTTCCTAATCTTTATATGCCTTGCTGTCCCAATGGAGAGGTCATGCATAGCTAGCTATAGGGGCTAGTTTGATTTTTTTGTCTTTATTTCATGTGGCGCATAAGCACCCTCGGGTTGATCAGCACATGCAATGGATTTACGAACCCTTCCTTCATCTTTATCCAAAAATGGAGATCCAAGAGTAGATGGTAGAGCCATGCAATAGCTTAAGATTGATTAGAATGAAAGGAAATTAATTATATAGTACCTTACTTATGCCCCTCGTTTATCAGCAAGTGTGGAGATCTTGGCAAGTGTCTAGGGAGCCGGGTTAGCCCTTTATAAAGGTTTGTAGGGGCCATTCAAAAGTTTTTGTTTTTCTAGAGAGTGGACCAGTAACTTTTGGTCCTATCTCCTTCTCTTTTCATATTTGTTGAACATATCCTTAAGTAAGGAGAGTTATTGACATTATTTGAATCATGTCCGGTACGCGTTGGATTGGTGGTGCCTTTGTCCATGATAGGAGTGACAAAGTGTCGTGCTTGTCATATCTTAGACTTTGAGTATCCAATCATCATGACTTCGGTCTTCAAGTTGTGATATTTCGATCCATCAGTGGGAACACAATTGTAGTACTTTGATATTATGCTGGATGGAAAAAGGGCCATGCTTGGGGTTCATTTGGTTATGTGGAATGCCCGCCATATTCTCTAGACTGGGACTTTTGTTGAGATCGAATACTTCTGTCTGCCTTAAGCGTGTCAACAGTTTATCGACCAAAGCTTTATGTTGAGCAGTGAAGTGTTTACTAATTTTAATCAAAACCATATCGAATTCACTTCCGATAATTTTTAGCACCGGGAGGTTATTAGACTAGTCTTCCAGCTTTTTCATATCCATATAGTTGTTGCATTCTTTGTAGCGAAGTTCTCTCACTTTAGGCGGCACATCGGGAAGTTGTTCTCCTTCCCTTCCTAGAGAGTTTGTATTTTCAAGAGAGATAATTCAATTTTCGAAAAGGATTGGGAGGTGCTGTAACTACGAAGGGTTGATGGTCCAACTCTTAAAATAGAGAGATAATCTTGAGGTAGAAGGTATAGCTACTCAATCCAAGAAATGGTGACTACAAACTTAAAAAAAGGAAAAAGAGAAAATCATCAATTTGAAAGAGATAAAGACATTAGATCAGGAGAAAAGATTTCAAGTTTGGAGGGAGAAAAGGATTAACTTCGAATCATAATTTTATATCTTATTAGGGGAATAGATTCCTCTTATACAAAAAAGGAAGATAGTTTTCTTATGTTAAAGAAGCAATGCTTCCAAATGGAAAGAGAATAATATTTCATTTCAGATCAGAAAAATGATAAGTGTTTCTTTTGATCAAAATAGTGTTTTTTGAATCTGAAATGAGAAACAGAAGATAGAATGATTTCAGATCTAAGAAATTAATACATTTTTCTTTTTGGTTAAGAAACGGTGTTTGCAGATCTGAAATAAAAGAAATGAAAGATAGAATTTTTTATCTTTAAGAAGTAGTGATTGCAGATCTGAAAAGAGAAATAGCTTTGCTAAAGTAACGGTTTCAGATCTTGGAGATAGAGAGTATTTTAATCCAAGAAACAATGATCTCAAACTGTGAAAGTAAGAAAAAGAGAATCCCTCATGCCAAGGAGACATGACTCTAGATCTGAAAAGAAAAAGGTATAAATTTTATTAAAAATGCAATTTCAGATCTCAAGTCTATAAACAGGTTTTCCTTTGTGAAAGAAAATAATGATCCATATCTAAACAGAGGGAAAAGGGGTTTTTTTGCTAAGAAGCCATGTTTTTGGATTCCAAATGAGAAAAGAGAGGTGGCTTGATTTTAGATCCAAAGAATGGGTACATGTATTTATGGATAGTAAAAGTAGGATCTAAAAAGCGGACAATAGAATTTCTCTATGTAGTAAAATGGATGTTCAGATCTGAAGAGAAAAGGAGGATTTTTTGTTTTATGAAAAACAGACAGGACAGATCTAAAAAGAAACATATATTTCAGATCTTAGAAAAGGGGAGAGAGTTTCTTGAGAACAAAAATGATAATATCAAGTCAGAAGATTAGAAATAGCAGGTTTCAAAATAAAAAGAAAAGTAAGAAAGAGAGAATTTCATTTTAAAAAAGGAAAGTTCAGTTCTCAGTGAAAGCACCAAAATGTTTGCTCAAAAAATTGGCAAACACCTTCAAGATGTTGTAGTAGGGTTGTGAATACTATTTATAGCATATAATTATCGTTTGATGGATTTTAGTTGCGAGTGTATGAGGTAGGGAATCAATAGTTTGCAACAAAGAATAAATAAAGGACTGAACTATAAAAAGACACAGAATTTATAGTGGTTCGGCCTGAATGTGCCTACATCCACTATTCTTCATTTATTATCTCTTTCTTTCTAATTACAAGTACAAGCTTTGTATATTGATAAACTTATTATAGGAACTAAAGGCTTTCCTTCTCAAAGTTGTCTGCCACTGTTGGTCGGAGCTTAACTCTTTTCCATCCATCACTTTTTATGATGCTATATGCCTAGTATTTATAGAATGAGGTTGTGAGGAGAGGCAGATAAGTACATGGCTTCTAGGCTTTGGTTCAACCTCTCTTCCTCTAGGCTTTGGTTCAACCTTTCTTCCTTTAGGCTTTGGTTCAACCTTTCTTTCTTTAGGCTTTGGTTAAACCTTTCTATTATTCCACTGCTCTTGGATGCCAGCTGAATACTATCCCGATAGCTTCCTTCAATCGCCCATCCAGATCTTTAGATCTTGAATGCCGGAACAGGTAGGTGTATCCCTGAGAGCTCAAAAAAGAGCGGATCTAGCCCTAGAAGGGCTGGACGGGAAATGTCTATTGGGTCCTGCCCTAGAAGGTCTGGACCAAGTGGGTCTGTTAGGTCCAACCCCGAAAGGGCTGGACCACGTGGGTGCGGCCCCGGACCAGGTGGGTCCTGGTCAGACGGGTCTGTCCTTGTCCCGAATCAGGCGGGTCCGGCCAGGACTGGACCAGGTGGTCCGGCACCTGGGGGTCGATCCAGGTGGTCCAGCACAGTGCCGAACCATGTGGGTCCGGCACCAAGGTGCCAGACCAGATCTGATCCGGCACATGTGGGTCGAACAACACGGGTCTGGCCTGGGGCTAGACTAGGTCTGATCTGTCACTGTCCTGGACCAATAATATGGTCTGGACCAGAAATTTGTCCAGCAATGTGCCGGACTAGGTGGGACCGACACCAGGGTGCCGAATCATGGGGTTTGGTCCCAAGGGTCGGATCTGTACGGTTCCGGCCCTTTTAGGCCAGACCGGGCTTTCCGGCCCTGCCGGGTCAGACTTGGATGGGCCGGACCTATGTGGATCCGGCCTTGTCGAGCTGTATCTTTGCAGACCTGCTTTTGTAGGATAGGTCCTTTGCAAGTCTAGGCAGGACTGGGCCTTGGCAGATGGCAGGTTTGGAGGCTTTATTGTCGGACCGTGTGAGGAAAATCTTAGAATGACCATATCTTTCAAATCATTATTCGGATTGAGACGTGTTTTGGACCTGTGCCAATATCTTGACCTTGCGAACATTTCTAGGCAGCTCTAAGTCTATTCCGGGACTATGACAATTTTTCCTCTGGCATTTCATATTCACTATGCAATCGGCGAGAATTCCCATAATGCATGCCTTTGTTAACTTTTGGCTCAAAATTTACCAGTTGATCACCTGTATTGAGAATAAAATGGGACAAAATTTTGAAATATGCAACATTTGGCTTTTGTTGAACAATAGTTCATATGGTGTTTTCTTAAGAATCTACTTAATCATGACTCTATTCATTACATAACGTGCTGTATTTACTACCTCTGCCCAAAAGAACAAGGGTAGTTCATACTCATTTATCATAGATCTAGCCAACTCTTGTAAGGTTCAATTCTTTCTCTCGACTACACCATTTTGTTGTGGAGTACATGAGGCAAAGAATTCATGTTTAAATCCATTTTCATCACAAAATTTTTGTCACGGCCTTGCATTTATGCTAGGATTGAGCTCACCTATAGTGCGTTTACATACATAATCACATTGCACTTTAGACTAACTAGATGGTTGTGTAGATAACTTGGTTGTATAACATGGATGTTAAGTGCACACTACACTATCTGTCCTTTAGGAATTTCGGGATGAAATCCCTTTTCAAAGGAGGAGAATGTATCACCCATAAAACTTAATAAGAAATTAATTAATTAATAATAAGGCTAAAAATGGAAATTTTGTAAATATCAAAATTTGGCCATGGAAGTTACACCATTATGTTCATTCCAATTTTCTGATCAATTTGCATATATAAAGTTTTGTATCGGAGCTCAAACAAAAAGCCAATTGATGTTTGAAGTTTTAGAATTTAAAGTAATTCAAATAGAATTCAAATACCAACTTATAATTAATGTTAGAATTTAAAATTTAAAAAGTTAACATTGATTAGTAATTTGGGGTTAAGGAAACGTTAAAATAAACGTTAACCTAAAAATTAAATAATTAAATAAATAAATGAAATAATTAAACATTTCCAAATACACTAGGACCGGTTGATCGCCTTTCTAAAGCAGGTCGATAGCTAGCTGTCGACTGACTAGGAAGAAGCAATCGACCGCCTAGGAAGGAGCAATCGACCAGTGTATTTGAGGCGACTAGGGTTATTTTAGGCAAGGAATGTGCCGGATTTTATTATTTTAAACTCACTAAAATCTAACAGTTCGGGTGCCTTCTAACCACTATAAATAGAGGCTTGCTCCCTTAATTTTATTTACAAATTATTTGGAAACGCAATTGAAGCTCTGTCAGTCACTTTATTTTATACGATTCATAAATTCTAAAGATTTTCAGGTAAGGGATTTAGATATTTATATTCAATTTTGAATTCAATTCTTCACCAATTCTTCCCCAATTCCTAAATTCTGAATCTAATTCATATACAATCCAACCGTTGTATATATAGAATGGAAGAGCTTTGAAAAGAGATTAGGAGCAAGCATAATCAAATCCAAAGTAGAAAGCTAGGAATCATAAGTGAGTGGACATCTTGGTTTTTCTCATTTTAGTAATTGTACAGTCTAAGTTGAATTTAATTTATGCCTTGGGGAATTCTTTTCACGAAAACACTAAACTAAAATCCCAAAATTCTTCCAGAAGCGAAATGTCAATTCTTATTGTTAACAAGAAAAGTGTGAATGACCTCTTCGAAACCACCTTTCGAATCAATCAAGGTAATTTAAAAATCCTTTAAATCCATCTTTCAAAATGGTCGAGGTGAATGGAATTTCTTTGAAACCACCTTTCGAATTAGTTGAGATGGCTTAAGTCCCCTTCAAAACTATCTTTTGAAGTGGTTGAGTTGACTAAGGGTTGGGACCTAATGGATCTAATGGTTTTAATTGAATCAATAGGTTTCTACTCCTTCGAAAGGTAACCTTTCGATTGGTATTAATGCATGTAATCCACAATCAGAACCATATAGAAGCAACAAATTAGAATCAATTTATTAAGAGATGCCACGCATTTTCTTTATTAATAATTTCCTTAAATACAAGAAGCTTAAGTATTATAAAGAAATAAAATCCCCAATTTGATTTAAGAATTAGGGCTTTACAAATTCAGGAAAAGAACAAGTCTCGAGTGGATGAATTTGGATCACTTTTTTAATAGCCCTTCTAGTTGGAACCTTTCACATCGGTCCTTTTGACTTAGTCTAAAGGGGGTCTTGAAGACCTTTCATCTCTATTGAATTCAAGACGCCCTTCTAACTTTGCTTTTGAATGGAACTTGAGGACTTTCGACTCCATTAAAAAGTATAGAAGCGCACTTTACCTTGTTCTTAATGTGCTGGGTAAGTAGGGAAGGATGCTGACTTTCGACACTGTCGGAAGGGATATTTTTGGGCTTCGAATGAGTTGAAGCATGGTAGAAGGCTTAGTTGCAGAAGATAGCTTTCGAAAGCATTCCAGTTGCATAGCGCAGAACCCCATCTTCTGGTGTTTGATGAAGCTATATCGAATACATGTGAGCTCTTCTTTATATTTGTGGAAGGTTTTGACCAATTCGAAAGGCTGACCCATGCTTTCAAAGGGGTCACCTTTGCAAATTGTTCTTCTACAGAAGGTAAAAATGGAGAAACCCACAGTTTTGAAAGGTTTGGAGCAAATATGGAAGCTTGTTATCTGACACCTTCGAAAGTTGCTTTTAAATTATATGAATCCTCTTTTCACATGCAGACCCAAATGTTTCGAAAGGCGTTAAATGAAGCGGAAGGGTAGCCTCATCCCCTTTCGACCACTTCGAAAGTCCCCTGCTCACCTAATTGTTTGTAGAAGCATCTCTTCGACACTTTCGAAAGGTCTTGCTATTGTTATCATTCTTTATGGATCCTTCTTCTGCATTCTTCAAGGTTTCGACAACTTGAGGTGATTTTTGATGATAACACTTGCCCCCTAGCAAATGGTGCTCTTGACTTTTCAAGTCAATTGCTTCAACACCTATATTTATTTCAGCACAAAAGTTTCACACCTTTTGATATTCCCGAATGAATCTTGGCCGCTCATTTAAATTTGACCGAATGGTTTTCCTTGCATTTGCTTCTGTCATAAATCATGCTTCATTCTTCCCTCTTTTCATTTACCTATGATTAACATAACTGAAACCAAGATTCAAAAATTTCAACCTCTTATCAATTCTTACTTTTAGAAGATGCAAGTTAAGATTTGAGGTATGCATCTATTGTTCCTTTATTACATATCAATTTATCACGTTTAATTTTAATTTCAAATTCTTGGGATTTGAATTTGCATTACCATTTTAACTTTTTGAGAGCAATTTATGTTTTCGTTCGTATAAAATGATCTTTAGATTCAATTTTTATGTTGATTTTGATTAATCTATGGTATCAATTTTGGGTTTGAGCTTGAATTCATCAAATTTGGGGCTACTTGCCATTGTTGTGTATGAATCTAGGCCGAATTCCATTACGCTTAATTTTGACTTGTTTGGTAAGACTTCAATTTTTTTAAATTAATATGTGGAATCAATTGTGGTTTGAGCTTGAATTTTCCAAATTCAGGTTTTTCGTTGTTGTTGAATGTAAATTCATTCTCAAATCAATATAATTATCAACATCTAGAAGCATTGGGTTGAAAGTGAATTAGGAAGAAAATTCCTTTCTAGTGGCTTCGAAGAGAAGATTGAGCTGTGTAAATCAAAAACCCAATATTGCAGCTTTATTTTTTCCAACCCTTTCAAAAGGGGTTAATGCGACTAATTCCATTTTATTTTCCAACCCTTTTCGAAGGGGTTGAATGGAAGTCAAGTACCCATTTTAAATGGATACCGATGAAGGGTTTGATGTTGCTATCATGAGAAGGACTTCTTTGAAAGTGAAAGTATGTTATGATGTATTCTGACACCTTCCGAAGAAGTCCTCTTGAAGGGTTTAATTTAATGACTACACAATGTATCTCTTCGATTCGAAAGAATTCAGAATTCAATGCATATAAAAAGTGCATTTGATTTGCTACAAAACTTTATTTTAGATAAACAATGCCTAATTTTAGCCTATCTCAGATGATACTTTAGATTAAAATTGAAATCTCTCATTCTAAGTTGTACTAAAAATATACTCTTTGTAATCGTCGAAATCATCAACCAACCTTTCGACTTAGTCGAAACATCAAAGTTTAAATAACCATATTTGTTTCTATTATCTCAACTTGTGTTAATGCTTCTAAGGTTCTGCGATTCCTTACAACTTATTCGAAACTCACGATAGTTAATTGGAGTGTAACTATCAACACTTCTCAATACAAACATTGTCGAAACATCTTAATGCCCTTTCGTTAGTGTCAATGCCTCCATGTCTCAAATCCTTTCAACAAAATTAGGATATGGTGTTTTGATAATTTTTATACCCAAATTGGTATTGTGTGGATAGTTGCACTTATTAATGATAAAAACTTTTTTTTTGGGTTTTCAACATTGTCGAAGGGTGTGTTCAGGTGCATGCATTCCATCCTTCTTTCAAACACTATCAAAAACTAAATGAATTTTAGAATTTTCATTAACTTCAATCCCCATTTGAAGGCATGAAACCATATATTATGGTGGACATTTAAACCGTTGTAGTAGGCTTACGACACCTTCGAAAGGCGTTAATAATGGAATGAATCATAACTTTAATGAAATTATTTCACCTGGCAGGATCATGGTTTTGAAAAGGACTTCTAAGAAACCTAAAAAGGATATAGCTTCAGAATTAGAGTCATCTCCAAAGAAGGCTGAAGCAGTTTCAAGGCATTCCCTTATAGCCACTCAAGATGAAGTTGACGCGATCCTTAATTACTTCAGAATTACAAGAGTTAGAGCAATTCCTCCTAGTGATAATGATACTATTCAGAGTCCTCCTGAAGGATATTTTATTTACACTGCCGTCCACAACTGGAATGGCTGTTTTATTCCATTCCTTTATTTCTTGTCAAGAGTCTTGAGTCATCTTGGTAAAGTTCCGATTTAATTATCACCAAATGCATATACATATCTTGTCTCCTTAGAGCTCATGGTCTTAGAGTCAGGCATTCGTTCGTTAAGTGCTGAAGTTCTCAATTATTTGGTGCATCTTGTTAAGATCAGCAATTTAAATAGCCATATTTTCAGGGCTAACCCTCAAAAAAAGTTAGTTATAAAGGGAGTAGATAAATTCAAAGACTGGGAGACACAATTCTTTTATATCAACTGTTTTCCAAACATTAGTGGAGCTTTCTCCTTTCTGCATAAGTAGATTGTCAACTCCACTTTTTCAGCAAGGCCGTGATATCAAAAATTGACCGAGAAACCAATGATAGTTCGTCTCCAAGAATAGTCAACTCAGCATCCCAACAAAGCAAGTTCTGTTGAATGGCTTTTCAGATAAGATCCCCTACGGAGGGGGGGTCCGGGAGGGGGGGGGGTGCCAACCCCCCAAAGTGGGGGTGCGGGGGCAACGCCACCGCCTACGGTGTTCGACCTGACCGGTCAGGTCGCAAGGGTCCAGGGGGCAGCGCCCCCGGCGGGGTGCGGGGCAGCGCCCCGACCAAAACGGTATACGACTTAAAGAGTGAAGTAATCCAGCGACTCAACTTATCTGGTTGCCGACTCAACAGCCTTGAGGAGTTACCGACTCAACAGCCTTGAGGAGTTACCGACTCAACAGCCTTGAGGAGTTACCGACTTAACGGCCTTGAAGGGTTACGACTCAACGACTCAGGAGGGATAACGACTCACCGGGTTATAACCTTAGCGACTTAAAGGTGCCGGCCGACTCAACGGGTTAACGACTCATGGAGTTAGCGACTCATGGGGCAGACCGACCTAAGGATTTCAACGACTCAGGATGACTAACGACCTATCATAAGTCGCTGGCGACTCAAGCGAACAAGGAACAAGCTTAATACCGATACACCTATGCCGCTGCCTGCTGACTCGTGGTATGTGAGTCGGTCACGGCTCATCTTGAGTCGGTCACGGTTCATCCTGAGTCAGTCACGACTTATGACTTGATCAACAATTCCAGCCCAGAAATTTGCCTATAAATACATGGCCACCTCCAACATTCAAGGGACTTTTTTTTGGCTCACTTCCTGGACGCCATTACTCGGCCATTGTCTCGACTTCAAGCAACGTTCAAGCAACACTTCTATCACTCCAATCATCAAAGACATTTCAACAAATCTCAAGAGGAAATCTAACTCATTCGCCATGCATTCGAAGGATTCTTCTACATCGGGGTTTGAGCTATTTGTCTAAGTGTGTTGTAATCGGAGTTGATTGTAAAGAATTGTAACCAAATCAGCAATAAAGAGCTTTAAAGTGGACGTAGACTAGATCTTAAGCCGAACCACTATAAATATTGTGTCTTTTATAGCTTCTCTATGATTTCTCTGCTTATACTTTGTTCCCGTACCAACGGGTGGTGCTTTCACAATTACCTTCTACACACCGGGGTGTTAGCGTTCAATTTTTAGCGTTAACATTTTTGGTGCTTTCACTGAGAACCCAACTCAGGAATACTTTCACCATTGCTTCGCGAAAGTTTGTTGAAAGAATCTCTCTAAAGACCAGAAGTTTATCCGAGATAATGGCTACTGGAAGACAGCTCAGATCTGATAGATCCGGTGATGCTCATGAGAATACTACCACTTCTCTTGCTCCAAATGAAGCAGCTCCGAGTGTTGGAATTACACAAGAGGTGTTTGATGCTGCAGTTTCTGGGTTATATCAGCAAATGGAAGCCCAGAACGCTCTAATGCTGGAAAGAATGAATGCTTTACTTGGGGGCAACCGTCAAACAGAAAATAATGAAGAGACCTTTGCAGATGATGCCCATGATTCCCATGAGAAAGGTATCCCTCAAAGAGCAGTTGGCACCGCCGCAGGGGCACCTTCTCAAGCTGAAGGTTCAAGGCCGCAGCCAATTTTTCGCGAACATTTGCCCAGGCAAACTTCTGAAAGAGCAGCTGACTTCTGCCCGGCAAAGCCTCTGAACGATAAGGAGTACCTATCAAGGATGATTCGCTCAATTATGAAAGAGAGCATGCAGAGGCAAGAGGACGAAAATGATTGGGGGTTTGCTCCAAGTAAGACACCGTTCACCGAAAAGATTTTGAAGGCAGAGTTTCCAAGGAAATTTGTACCTCCTACTATCCCGGCCTATCGAGGCACAAGTGACCCTAATCAGTTCCTGTACAAGTACGATTGGCATATGACCGGGGCAAGAGCAACAGATGAAATCAAGTGCCGATACTTTCTGATATACTTAGAGGGAGTGGCCTTACTTTGGTTCACAAAGCTGCCAGTTAGATCCGTGGATCAATTTTCCGACTTAACACGAAAGTTCAAAAATCAGTTCAGGCTATATGCTACAAAGGCCAAGGATATAATGTCACTCTCTAGTCTAGAACAAAATCCCGGGGAGTCTATCAGATCGTTCTTAAACCGCTTCAATATAGCCTTGGCCGAGGTTGATAACGCAGAGCCACGGATGGTTTTGACTTACCTGATGCGGGCTATCGATAAATCGAGTGAATTTGGCAAATGGCTAAAAATGAAGGAGCCAAACTCACTTGAGAAATTCTATAAGAAGACCGACCAGTTTATGCGCTTGGAAAGCTTTCCTGTGCCAACAAAAGCAGTCGTGACCGAAGTTCAGAATGTCAATGTTGCTTCTAATAAAGGAGAGTCTGGAGGACAGAAAAGGAAGAATGATGATGGGAAAAAGCAGGGAAATCCAAAGAAAAACCGCCACTTTGAACCGTCGGATTATACTCCCTTAACTGATACTCCAGAGAACATTTTCTTAGCAACAAAGGATATTGTTGAATATCCTAAACCACAAAAGTTGAGACTTAGGAAAAATGCCACGCAAAGTGAAAGATTCTATAAATTCCACAATCAACCTGGCCATGACACCGACGAGTGTCGCCATTTGAAGGATCTAATTGAGAAGCTATTTAAAGAGAATAAACTTCAGCAATATGTCCGGAGAAACAGGAATGATCCATCCTCATCCACTCAGGGGCAAATACTTCTCACTCATCATTACGGCCCAAATGAAAGAACTGCAACGCAGGGATCTGAGAGGCTTATCATTAATGCTATCACAGGGGGGCCTCACCCAGCAGACAGAAATTGGTACGAGATGGAAAGATATGCTCGTGCTTTGAGACAAGCCCCGGAGGGAGAGAATATCCTTGTTCTGGAAGATGATGCCTAATGGCCATATTTCACTTAATGGCTTTTGCTTAAAATTCATAGAATAATACTGGATTTATGATTCCTGTATAAAATGCCGTTGTAAAAACAGTGCAAATAAATAATAGAAACTATAAATCTTGAGCTTTCTATTACGATAAAATGCTTGTTTCATTTCGATATGCAAATATCTTAAAATATATTGCTAAAATGTCGATTTAATGTTGCAGGCAATCAAAGCAAAGCTCACCTAGTCAACATATCACAAAGCCAAGCGATTCCTACAAATCGCTCAACAGGCGAATATCAGGCCACAAATATTCCAGACCCAAATCCTACAAAAGAAGTGCTTCAAGCAAACAGTGAGTGATTCAACTGGAGGTGGGCCCTTGCAAACTAATTGAGATCGTTTGTGCAAACGAACATTCGATTAAGTAGCTTGTGTCCGCCCCTCCAAGCTCACTTAGCAATGAAGTACACTTCTTTTGATAAAATAAACTACTTCCAAAAGAAGGAAATGTGGGTTTGGAAATGATAACGGGGAATCACTGAGGATCAAATGGTGAAAAGACATGGGCGAGCAGGAAGGAAACAAATAAAGACCTCTTCGGGGGCACATTTCACCAGAGCTGAAGTGAAAACTCTTCGGAGGCCCACTTCTCCAGAGCTGAAATGCCAAATAAAGACCTCTTCGGGGGCACATTTCACCAGAGCTGAAGTGCAAACTCTTCGGAGGCCCACTTCTCCAGAGCTGAAATGCCAAATAAAGACCTCTTCGGGGGCACATTTCACCAGAGCTGAAGTGCAAACTCTTCGGAGGCCCACTTCTCCAGAGCTGAAATGCCAAATAAAGACCTCTTCGGGGGTACATTTCACCAGAGCTGAAGTGCAAACTCTTCGGAGGCCCACTTCTCCAGAGCTGAAATGCCAAATAAAGACCTCTTCGGGGGCACATTTCACCGCTGAAGTGCAAACTCTTCGGAGGCCCACTTCTCCAGAGCTGAAATGCCAAATAAAGACCTCTTCGGGGGCACATTTCACCAGAGCTGAAGTGCAAACTCTTCGGAGGCCCACTTCTCCAGAGCTGAAATGCCAAATAAAAACCTCTTCGGGGGGCACATTTCACCAGGGCTGAAGTGAAAACTCTTCGGAGGCCCACTTCTCCAGAGTTGAAATGTCAAATCAAAGCCCTCCAGCGAGGCGCACCAAAAAAAAAATAAAAAAAAATAAAATAAAAATAAAATAAAGATAAAAAAAAAGAGAAAAAAAGAAAGGCTTCTCCAACACAAGGCGCACTCTACTAAAGCAAGAATAATATTTCCTCAAAAATGGAAAATTATTCTCCAAAGAAAGAGTGCATGCCTTCTCAAAATGGAAGAGTTATTCTCTAAAGTAAGAGTACAAGTCTTCTAAAAACAGAAGAGTTGTTCTCCAAAATCTCCTCAAAATGAAGAATATTACAATGAGTTGTGGTATGGGGGCAATATAATATTGCTACATTAATAAAAGCAGAACCCAAGCAACGTACCACAAGCTCACTGCAATATCATGCAAAGAGAATAAAGAAACTTGTATGAAAATGAGGAATAAATACATTCTCAAATACAGACAAAAGTTTCTATAAAATTTGTTATGCACGTGCAGGTTTCAAAAGGCAAAACAAGAAGGATGACCCCACACCGTCAAATGGAGTAAAACATTAAACCAATAAGGCTTCCTCAATAGGTTCCATTGATGCAAGTTCCTTTGCGAAAGCTGGGGCATCTGAAGTTTCTGCTTGAAAACCAGGGGCATCGTGAAGCTGAGTCGACCAAAAAGAGTGCAAAAAAAAGTCCGAATTAAGTGCAAAAATTCGTCTTTCTGCAGAAATTTAACACTCCTCTCTTTAACCGCCACAGCACTTAGTCTTTTAAAAATTGACTTATGACTGAAATATTCGGAAAGAGAAGGGAATGCTACAAAGTAAAGAACGAAATTAGCACTCAACAACTCGAATTCTGAAAATCTCAGAAGTTAAAAAATCCAGCTTGCTCCACTATTTCTTCTTATCAAGAAGACATTCTACATAAAGAACTGAGTATTCGAAAATAAAGGTGCACGTTTCCTAAAAGCGTGTGAAGTGTTGTGCAAAGCGACTTGAATAACAAGCTAATAAAGTAATACTCGAAATAATACTGGTTGGCAAATATCTCAATTCAGAAAAATTCGAGGCTTGTTATTTGAAAATAAGTGCAGTATCAATGCAAATAGCAGTTATAACTGTGTAAATTTTTTGTTGATACTTCATTCAAGACAGTTGATTCGCAACACTTCATCAAGACCATGCTAATTTGCTTATCGTAAAATACCAGTTCTTTGATCTAATCCATCACTCGATATGGGCAATCGGTGATGAGTATATTCGCCCTATTTTTCTGCAAATGTTGCGTTTAACAGGTTGTTAAAATAATCTGTAAAGAAATGCAACAAGTTCAGGTCAAAGTTCCATTGAATTGCATTGGTCAAGTTTAAAAGGCTTCAGGTCAAAACAAAGCAAAGTTGCCTAAGTACAAGCTCAGCAGCTCAGTAAAGCACGAGTTAAGAAGAATCGAAGCACACGACCTAGTCCCTAGGCGTATACTTCGAGGGGCAAGTGTTAACTCCACTTTTTCAGCAAGGCCGTGATATCAAAAATTGACCGAGAAACCAATGATAGTTCGTCTCGAAGAATAGTCAACTCAGCATCCCAACAAAGCAAGTTCTGTTGAATGGCTTTTCAGATAAGATCCCCTACGGAGGGGGGGGTCCAGGGGGGTGCCAACCCCCCAAGGTGGGGGTGCGGGGGCAACGCCACCGCCTACGGTGTTCGACCTGACCGGTCAGGTCGCAGGGGTCCAGGGGGCAGCGCCCCCGGCGGGGTGCGGGGCAGCGCCCCGATCAAAACGGTATACGACTTAAAGAGTGAAGTAAGCCAGCGACTCAACTTATCTGGTTGCCGACTCAACAGCCTTGAGGAGTTACCGACTCAACAGCCTTGAGGAGTTACCGACTCAACAGCCTTGAGGAGTTACCGACTCAACAGCCTTGAGGAGTTACCGACTTAACGGCCTTGAAGGGTTACGACTCAACGACTCAGGAGGGATAACGACTCACCGGGTTATAACCTTAGCGACTTAAAGGTGCCGGCCGACTCAACAGCCTTGAGGAGTTACCGACTCAACAGCCTTGAGGAGTTACCGACTTAACGGCCTTGAAGGGTTACGACTCAACGACTCAGGAGGGATAACGACTCACCGGGTTATAACCTTAGCGACTTAAAGGTGCCGGCCGACTCAACGGGTTAACGACTCATGGAGTTAGCGACTCATGGGGCAGACCGACCTAAGGATTTCAATGACTCAGGATGACTAACGACCTATCATAAGTCGCTGGCGACTCAAGCGAACAAGGAACAAGCTTAATACCGATACACCTATGCCGCTGCCTGCTGACTCGTGGTATGTGAGTCGGTCACGGCTCATCTTGAGTCGGTCACGGTTCATCCTGAGTCGGTCACGACTTATGACTTGATCAATAATTCCAGCCCAGAAATTTGCCTATAAATACATGGCCACCTCCAACATTCAAGGGAATTTTTTTTTGGCTCACTTCCTGGATGCCATTACTCGGCCATTGTCTCGACTTCAAGCAACGTTCAAGCAACACTTCTATCACTCCAATCATCAAAGACATTTCAACAAATCTCAAGAGGAAATCTAACTCATTCGCCATGCATTCGAAGGATTCTTCTACATCGGGGTTTGAGCTATTTGTCTAAGTGTGTTGTAATCGGAGTTGATTGTAAAGAATTGTAACCAAATCAGCAATAAAGAGCTTTAAAGTGGACGTAGGCTAGATCTTAAGCCGAACCACTATAAATATTGTGTCTTTTATAGCTTCTCTGTGATTTCTCTGCTTATACTTTGTTCCCGTACCAACGGGTGGTGCTTTCACAATTACCTTCTACACACCGGGGTGTTAGCGTTCAATTTTTAGCGTTAACATAGATCATTATCTTTATTTTCGTTAATTATTTTCTTTTACTGAATTATGTTTCCTTATTAGGCCCTGCTCCTAAAGATCTTGAAGATAAAGGGAGAAGAATCGTGAAGTTGTTAACTGCTGCTTCAAATAGCATTAGGAATAGGCTTACATTATTGACCCATGGTAACCTTCAGAAATATTCTCTCCATCTAAATGGCCAGAGGATTCTTGAACCACCTCCTCTTATCCAACATACCTCCAAGAGAAAATGCTTCTTATCCGTGGGCGATCCCATAAATTTCTCTTCTTCGTCTTTGATTTGTCCTGATTGAATTGGTAAACTTTACTGTACCATTTGTGGCTTACCGTTGTGTTACTCTTCGGATTGCTTTGCTAATCTATGCTTTTAATTTTATCAGCCGCTCCATCGTCTGAACTATCCACAAGAGATCCACTTCCTCTACCTTTTGACTCTAGCGCTTTTTAATGTTAATAGCTTTGACTCAGGCTATTGCCTGGTCAAGAATACTCGTTAAAAGAAAATTGAGCGGAATAATTACAACAGGTCCCTCTTCCAAGAAAATTAAAAATTCTGATGTCCAGTCTTCTCTTCCACCGAAAGAGGGTGAATCTGTTGATGTAGGCAAAGCTCTAGAGGGTCCTGCTCTTGATGTTTCTGCTGACCAACCCAGAATATCTCTTTCAAAGGGCGACTTCATGTCTCACATTGTTATGTTCGATTTTCCCAATGTCATTGAGCAGATGCAAAAGGATTTGGTCACATGAACTCCTTCTTAGAATTTGAACCCCTCTAGACCCCCATTACCAGTTTCTCCAAATGACTTTGAGAAGATTGTACAATTTATTATGAATTCCCCCTCATCCACCTATTCAACCGCCTTCCTCTGTATCCGATCCGACAAGTCATTACCGATCCCTTATTGAACAACATCTTCTGGTATGTTCCATACTACTTGATTTTCTTGTTACCATTTTATATTGAATCTTGACTTATGTTTTACTTTTCCTTTTAGATCTCCCAAAGTTGGTACTCCCTCCAGGAAAATTCTTCAAAGTCTTCTGCTAAGACTCTAAGCTTAAAGAAGAAATCTTAACTCTAAGTAACTAGGTTACTTCCCTCACCGCTGCTAAAGATAACATGGTGAGGGAAAAAGAAAGGTTGAGCACTTCTGTTGCTCAAGCAGAATCCACAATTTCCAAGGAGAGGAAGGCAAAACAAATCTTAGCCGATGAGATTTTGGCTTTGAAAATTACTTTGAAAGAATCAAATGATGAAAAGGCTAGGATGAGAGCTAAACATTTTTCTCTCAAGAAGAAATATACGCCTTTCAAGAAGAAATTGGAGAAGAAGAAGAAGAATTCCTTAGCCATGGCCGCCAAGATCATTTTCGATGATAAGCAGAAAGTGTCTCATTTTCTAAGCACTTCTCTAAATGATATCATTGTAAATTCTTACGAGGATGCACTCATGCTCGCTTACTCTGATAATACTGAGAAATGCTCTGATTTAAGCTTTCTCTCACTCGATTCTGTATTGATTAAAATATTCATGGACAATTTTAAAGAAATGGAGCAAGGGATCGATGTCTCTGAGAGAGAAGAAATTGATGCCTAAAAGCTCTTATCCTTGGAAGTCCCTCTTATAGAAGGAGATTCTTATTCAGATGAGGAGGAGGACGATGATAGTAATGAAGACGTTGTTGAAGAAAGCAGCAAAGACGATGACAATGACGATGATAACCCTGATAATGATGATTGTGGTCAGGGTTCTGGCGGTAATGGGGGTGATCATGATGGTTATTAAGAAGGAGGTGATGATGATACTTGCAAGGCTTTAGAGAAAGTCATCCATGATTCAAATTCCCATGAAGCGAGTCAAACGGAACTTCCTGAACCCATTGAACTGCATGAAAAAGATGTCAACATTGATGTTGGAGAACAAGAGAGGAAAAAGCAGACCCAACAAACTTCAATCCCTATTTCTCATGTATGGAATTTTTTGTCTAAATGGCTTTCACTTCCAAGATAACAATAGTTGATATTTTCCCATTTTAGATAAAGAAGAAATCCATTCATCTTTATAAAACAAAGCTTGAAAGAAAACAAGCATAAATAAATAGCTTGTATAAGGAATTAGATAAACAATTAAAAGAACATAACACACTCTCTAAAAGGTTTTATAAGCTTAATAAATGCGTTGCAGTGTTAGCGTTTTTTGAAGATCAGGCAACACACTAATTGATTTTCATAAAAGTACAACCTACGAGTTTATATGCCTCGGGGAAGGGTGTTAAGTGTAAGGGGGGTTACCTCCTACACCACCAAAAAGATGTGCGTTTGTAAAAATCAATGTACATTGTCTTAGAAATGCAATGTTAGACATTCGTCCATATAAATTGTACAGGAACATGATAAATCGAAGGTGACCTCCTAATACATCCTGGTTGAGAATCATCCCCAAGATTAGTAGGAAGCAGTGCTTGCATCAAAAAATTTCAGAATGAAGGCGCGACTGCCACTATATATGTGTGTGTGTGTGTGTGTGAGATGGATATAAACCTAGAGGTTACTGGCAAGCAGCCTTGCAGTATGAATATCTCCATCTTCAAAATCATTGTCCTACGGTGCATTTCACTTTTGAACACATACTTTGGTTCGAAGTGGTTTTCAAATAAATCCAATCTCGGTCTCTTCGGACCAATAATCGATAAGAGGCCCTCAACCCCATATGGAAACCAAGTGTCGCAGACTTATCTCGTTTCCAATTCTCAACTTGCCACCCTTTAGCTAAGAAGGAAGCCCGGTAAATTGGAGTGTTATAGTTACTCCACTCTACTCGAATCATCATTCTTAATATCAAACGATAATCAAGCCTACTCAGTTGGCTTCATGCTAAGTACACAACTAATCAGTTTACACATTTAGTCAAGGAACCAAGAATAAAATCTAGCACATAAGTAGTCAATAGTCCTGTTTAATTAATCTTTTATTAATTAAATAACTTTCTGAATATTTATGTCAAAATATCTTTACGAACATATATTATGTAACGACCAATAAATTTTAATGGTTTTAATAACGTAATTAACTGGAATATTGTGAAATTTAAAAAAATTGAATTTGAAAATAAAAATTTGATATTTGGAATACATCCACTTAAACATATCAAATGGTAGATTTTCATCAGATAATATGGAAGTTTATTTTATTGTGTAATTTTATTTAAATTTAAATCAGTTAAATTTGATGATAACAAAATGTTTTCCAAACCTGAATAATTTTATATTAAAATTCGCAAATCATTTTCTGAGTGGGACGTCATCTTCCATTTCATCAAATTTGGACTTCTATAGCTCCGTTTATCTTATTTTCTGTATTTTTACAGCATTTTTGGTAGCGGAAATTCGAGTTTTTATAATTCGATCGTATCGTTGATATATGTGTGCCGTTCTATTCACGTCATCATGCTGCTCTCCATAGTATATTCATTTTTGTAATTTGAGGTCCGGTACGTAATGGTAACGACGAAACAGCTCGTCATAACGGTACCAAAATTTTGACATTACACTTTCCTTCGGTTTCAAAAATTTGAACGTGCAGCCCAAGAAATCTGATAAATTGCTTTAATAATTTTCACATGAATCAAGGGCTGGACCATTGAAATTACTTTATTTATTTATATATTCGTTTAAAAAGAAAATATAATAATTCTGTTCCTCTAATTCCTTCTGCATCTTCCTCTTCTTTTCATGGCCGAGTGTTCCCCCCAAAACCCGAAGCAAAATCCAAACCATTCACGCAAGCCACATCGATGTCCGCCCCTCCGCTTCAGATCTCACACGTGCGTCCACACAGTGAACATCCCATCACCCTCCGCCATCAACCTAGACAAGCCCACGCAAGCAACCACTTATCTCCTTCACTGCCTTTAGGCCGTCACCGATGCTCCCACTGCCGTAGTTTTTCTGCTCTACACCTCTCACCTCCTCTGCGTAAGATCCGCTCGAGCTCGCTCCTCTATTTTTAGCTAGGAACCACCTCGGCCCAAGCATAACACCTCCTCCACTGGTTCATATCTTTCTCTTTTGTAAACTGACTAGTTCAAGCATGCTTTATAAAAAATAAAATAAAAAATATATACATATTATATGATTAAAAGTACATTATATATATGTATTAGTTTATGTTATATTTGTTAATATAATACGGTTGCAGGTCAGAGAGTTATATATATATAAGTATTATAAAGTATATAAGTGACAGTGTTATATCATATTCTGTCTACAGTATGATATGTTTATAAATATAGTAGTAATATATATAGATGTTTATATACATATTAGTTTATATGAACAGTTATGATAGTTATCTATATATATTTTGAAGCTGCCGTGTGTATATATATATTTGTATACATAAATGTATGAGATAGTAGTTTTATTTTATAATATATGCCATTTATATTTTCCTATAGTGTTTGAATTGCGTGCATATATTAGTTATGTAAAATGAATGTAGTGAAAGGCTATTATTCTATAATATATATATAAATATATATATTAGATTTCATATGATATACATATATATATATATATATTGTATATAAAAGTTATATGGAAATTTTATTACCTGTTTTGCAGCATATAAGTATATACATGAGTTTATAAATTTTTGTTACGCTTAGTTTATATATATATATATATATATATATTAATAGATGTTCGATTTTTGAGTATACTCTTTCTTACTTATAGTTTTAGCTTGAGTATTAAATCTTACTTATATATATTATAAGATGTATAATAGTTTGGTTTACATACATTGTTTATAATTTTAGAAGTTTAAATTTATAAAAGCTGTTGTTTATGTGTGTGATATATATAGCCTTATATATATTTGCCATTGATATGCAAATGATATAGATAATATACTATTTGTTGTTTGTATGTAAATGATATAGTCCATATACAATAAAAGAAATATGTTTCCTATTCATATGTACAAAGACTTTGTATTATATATTTGTTGGGTTTATGTATCTGGGTTGATGTAGAGTCAGTTTATGGAGCAATAGTATATATTAGTATGATATATAATATATTAATTTTAAATAATTCCATGTATTGTTAATATCATATTATATATATATATACTAAATTTATGTGTTAAATTTAACAATGATCTTGGAATTTATATAGATTTGGATTTTTGATGTATAAGTTTTATATATATTAATTAATATATAAGTATTATATTTTTAATATACGTTTTTAATTTAAAACAATGATTTTAAATTTTATATATATTATTTTACTATTGTTTTAAATTAAATATTGATTTTATGGAAATAATAATAATAATATATTAATTTTTGTTTCTATCGGGCCGATTCTAATTATTTCATCGATTCCTATTATCAGCTCTATTCGTCGAATTCGTGCCAACCTTGTTTGTTTTAGATTTGTGCCTCTATTTCGTAACTCAACTTCATTGTCTATCTCCATAGCCTCGAAAGGCGAGCAATCACTCACGATTAACATTCTTATATTTATTAAATTTGATTTCAAATGAAATAACAACTGAAATATGCTGCTGTTAGTTATTTACATTGCTATATATATGCCATTATATGTATCTGTTCACTTGTGGGATATGACACCATATCCTATTGTTTATGTTTTATTAAATCACTAATGATATGCGCCTGTTGTTATATTTTATATTTAATCATATATGTTCTCACCCTGCAAGTTCCTTGTTAGTACAGAATTCCCTATGGGTTGAAATGATACATACTTGAACGATTTTGTAGAATAAGAGAAAATCGTTATGGGTTGAAATGATAAACCCAAGCGATTTTCATTGAATTGAATTTGGGATTGCAGGTTGAAATGATATATACCCGTAGATATTTAAATTGCGGATTGAAATGATAAATATCCGTTTCACTTGACCCCAGGATAGAAAAATTTATACAGATACCGTTGGTTTATATATATTTTGAAAATGATTTCTATGGTTTTGGAAAAGAAATTTATGGTTAGTAAATATTGATTTTAAGATATTATATATAAATGTATTTTTATAAAGTTTTAAAATTTAGATTTTTAAAATTTTAAGTTTTGAAAATTGTATAGCTATAAGTTAATTTTGAAATAATAAATTTTAAGAATTTATTTATAATTTTACTATTTTTAGAATACATAAATAGATTTAATATATAAATAAATTTAATAAGATGTTTAAGTATTTAATTAAGATTATATTTTAAAATAGATTTTAAAATGATTTTTTAAGCTAAGATTGGATTGATAAATTTAAATTTATTTGGATTAATTAAGAATTATATTTAATTAAAATCAATTTGAAACATATTGAATTTTAGATTTTTGAAAGGATATGACTTTATAACTTGATTTTAGTATAAGGTGATTAAATGAATATTTCAAGTTTAAATAAATTGAAGGAAATATTCACTTATTCGAAATTTGAGGTTTTATATAAATGATACTGGATTTTTTAAGTAAATATTTTAAAACTAAATAATAGTAAAGTTGATTAAGATATATATGAAATTATGAAATTTAGTTTTGAAAATATGGAATATTTAAAGCTTTGAAATATATTGAAATTGAAATGGTTTATTTGTGGCTCAAATCTGTATTTGAAATCGTATAATTTGAAATGGTTTATTGAGAAACTAAATTGAGTTGAAATTAATGAATTGAGACTGAATTAAATTGAATTTTGGAATTCGAGTTGATTTGAATCGATTTTTGAAATTTGAGGAAACTATTTTATTATATAAAGTATTTTTAGATTATATTTAAAAACTAAGTGTATATTTCAATACAAATTATTTTAATATAAACTATTTTAATATAAATAATTTTTAATATAAACTATTTTTAATATAAACTATTTTAATATATTAATTATTTTAATATAAATTATTTTAACTTATAACTATTTTTATATAAACTGTTTTATTATATAAACTATTTTAATATATATACTATCATTAATATCTAAACTGTTTAGAGGAAAGCGTTATGGTTTCCAAAGTTATGATTTTCAAAGTGTTATGATTTCCAAAGTGTTATAATTTTTAAGTTTTATAATTTTGAAAGTGTTATAACTTTAAAAGGGATATGATTTTGGAAATGGATATATTTTAAGTGATAATGATATCATATTGATATGTTTTTGAAATGGGTATGATATTTTGGTTTTGAAATATGAATTGTTTGAAATGAAATGACCATGGTGTTATTATAACGTTTGGTTGTTAAAGAGACGGGGATCGGATATTGTCATACTCTCTGCAAATACCGAAAACCACTTTAACAATTGTGTACGTGGTGGAGATTCCAGAATGAAGTAGGATGGTTTGGTAATGATTCTATAAGGTATTTACATAGCCCTGACTTTCGTGAGTCAGCTTGATGCGGCTAAAATAGGAGCCACGCCGGGCCAAGTGAGGTCATTCCTCTGATCGGACACATTTCTTCGATACCATTCTATTGCTTTTGCGATTTGATTGGGTGCACCCTTTGATTTGGGAGTGTGTCACGAGGTGGGCGGTAGTAGCTGTTGTGTGGTACCACTAGTCTGGATATGCAAACGGTATATCTACCCTGGCATTGCCTCGAGTGTCGTGTCGCATGCCCTATCGCGCCTTCAACGAGTTTGTTTTGTGTCGTACTTATGGAGTGCTCCCTGATAGCCCACTTGCGAGTGGAGTTTACAGTATCTGTATAGACTACAACATTATAAAAATGTGTTAAAGGGGATATGGGTAACGCCTTAACGCTATTTTAATAGTCTACTTTACTATAGACGTATTATAATAGTGTATATTACTACATAGTAGATAGTTCCATGGATCCTTAGAGGATGGTTATCCCAAACTTCCTTTGAGTTACTTGTATTTCAGTTGATATTTCACTTGAGTTCAATTTATTAGCATAAGAATGTTAATCCTGACTCGAGTGTTTTGTGTTTTGCTATACGCTCAGGTCGGACTGAGTGCCACAGCATTTGAGAGTCTCCTTTGGAGTTGAAGCTTCTCTTGGAGATCCATCTGTATCTATATCTATTCAGCTATATAGTTGTTTTGTCAGACTTGTCATCTGTTTGTATTCGAGAATATATTGTATTTGAGATATTCTGTTGTATTTTATTTCAAACTCCGATGTTTATGTAGTAGTTTCATGTACTATTATTTATCTATTCCGCTGCTTATCTCTATATTACTCTGTGTCTATGATTCTGTGATTGATTTATTTACTGTATATGTTAATTTATGCCAAATATAAAATTAACAATCTGATATTTTAAGCCATTCAAGTCCGACATGTGCGGATGCGAATGGTTAAAAATACCGGGTCGTTACATGTGGTATCAGAGCTCTGGTTTAGGAAAAACTTAGCATATGTAGTAGACTTAATTGCGGAATCACCTTCGTTCGGACTTGAGTCTCTTCCTCTTTGATTCGGATCTCCTTTGAATTTTCGGGACTCCCCTTTGTTCTAAAATTCATTCTTGTTTCTCTCTATTCATGTTCTTCGTGATACTGGAGCATGTCATTACTCCATTTCTGTTCTGAAAACCTTAAAATTAATTGTAAAGGGGTGAAACTCCTTTTATAACAGACATTGATTCACCGAAGATTTCTGTATCCTCCTATTTTGCAATCTGATTGTCTTATCTCCCTTTTGAGCCTATCTTCTAGTTAGATTCTATTTGATTAGGCTTACTCTAATTTGGATCTCTATCCTTGCTTTAAAATCCATTCTTGTATCATCGAGCGAGGGAATGTATTTGTAATAATATTAAAAAGGTGTTTTATAGTGATCTGTTTGAGTTATTAAGTTTGAATTTTGGGTTTCGATTGATTCGTCTGATCAACGCTATCGATAGGAATTCCAAAACACTTGAACAGAGCAAACTGACACAATATTGTCTTCAAAATTAATAAATTTTGTATGATTATTTTATATATATATATATAAATATATGAAAATTTTCTGAAAATTGAATAGCTAAATGAAACGGTTGTTAGAAATGATAATGCTAGATTTTCATTTATTATTTTATTAACAATTCTAAACCATTAACTATTATTGTATATTGTAGGGAAATGAAATTTTAAAGCATGGTTTATAAATTTGATTTGAAAATGAAATCAATTTAAAATAAGGATTTGAGGATTAAATTCCCGGTACATTTCAAATTTTGGTTTGAAAGTTTTGAAAGGTATTATTATTTAAAAGTATTATTTCAAAGAATAATTTTAAAGGAAGAAAGTTGTACTCTCCTCTTTTGTTGCTGGAAAACAATTTCGATGATGACTGCAGCATCATCGACATTCATTTTCGAGTCTCGAAGTAGAGAGGCCCCTTCGTAACTTTGCTACACTTTTTTTGGAAAAATAGATTTGATATAAATTTCTTGTGTATAAATTGATTTATAAATTATACATGTATATAATTATTTCAAAGTAGTTGAAGAGAAAAAGGAAAATTTGAATCTTAAGTTTTACATTAAGAAGTGGTTTCAATTATTGAAATAAAGTGAAACTTTTGAATAAGCGGAATATCTAAAACGATAAATGAAATTTGATCAACTTGAAAAAGTTGAATTTGAATAAAAACTTATTTGTATAATACTAAATTGCATTCTAATATATATATAACTTGCCTAAAATATTCAAAAAGTTAAAATGTTAGGGTATAATAAAGGGTTATACAAGAAGAAAACTTAAGTAATAAGTTGTTTAAACTATAATCTGGCTTTATATGAATGTTGTAAATAAAAGAAAATTTGTATAATGTTTAATTATATTCAAAAACATTAATATAACTTACCTAGAAAAGTTTAAATATAATTGGATAGTATACACTATGATATAAGTAATAGGATATCAAAATGATATGGTGTTAAGGGAATTTACTGATAATAAATTTGATAATAATTTGGATATTAAAAAGGGAAAATTTATTTGTTGAAGAATAAATGGGTATAACAATGGTGCACACCTAATATATATTGCAAAATATATTAGGTGAAGTAAATTAAATGAATAAAAAAAGAAATGTTGACAAAATGAAAGAAAATAAAAGTTTCAATTGATTGACTATTTATTTGTGGAATAAAATGGATTAAACCAAATTATTGAATATTAATTTATGTAAAATTGAAATTTATATGGTTTTGAATAGTTGAAGTTGAATGTTGAGGTGGAATTAACTATGGTTAGTTAAATAGTTTTAATAGAGAAGTAAAATATAAAAAAATTGTTATGAAGATTTTTTGTAATAAACGGGAAACAAATCAATTGAATAAACAATATATGAAAAGAAAACAATCAAATGTGAACACAATAAATTTGATTGATTAAACAAATGAATTGGAATCAACTAATTGAATATAAACCAATCTTAAAATAAATGTAGTTTACATGGTCTTAAATCAATTGTTGTATATGGTATTTCAATCTATTTTTCCTTCTAGTTGTTTCTATTCACCTACCTCCTTTCTTTTCGGGGACGAAAAGTTTTGAGTGGAGGAGAGTGTAACGACCTGTAAATTTAACTGGAATTTTGTGAAATTTTAAATAATTGAATTTGGAAATAAAAATTTGATATTTGGAATACGTCTACTTAAACATAGCAAATGGTGGATTTTATCAGATAATATGGAAGTTTGTTTTATAGTGTAATTTTATTTAAATTAAAATCAGTTAAATTTGATGATAATAAAATGTTTTTCAAACCTGATTATTTTTATATTATAAATTTGCAAATCATCTTCTGAGCGGGACGCCATCTTCTATTTCATCAAATTTGGACTTCTATAGCTTTTTTTATCTTATTTCCTGCATTTTTGCAGCATTTTCGGTAGCGGAAATTCGAGTTTTTATAATTCGATCGTATCACTAATATCCGTGTGCTATTTTATTCACGTCGTCGTGCTGATCTCTGTGGTATATTCATTTCTGTAATTTGAGGTTCGGTACGTAACGGTAAGGATGAAACAGCTTGTCATAACGGTACCTAAATTTTTACTTTACACTTTCTTTCGGTTTCAAAATTTTAAACGTGCAGCCCAAGCAATCTGATAAATTGCTTTAATAATTTTCACCAGAATCAAGGGCAAACCGTTGAAATCGCTTTATTTATTTATATATTCGTTCAAAAAGAAAATATAATCATTCAGCTCCTTTACTTCCTTCTGCATCTTCTTCTTCTTTTCATGGCTGAGTGTTCCTCCCAAAACCCGAAGCAAAATCCAAACCCTTCACGCAAGCCACATCGATCTCCACCCCTTCGCTTCAGATCTCACACGTGCATCCACACAGTGAACATCCCATCACCCTCCTCCATCAACCTAGACAAGCCCACGCAAGCAACTACTTATCTCCTCCACCGCCTTTAGGCCTTCACCGATGCTCCCACTGCCACAGTTTTTCTAATCTGCACCTCTCACCTCCTCCGCGTAAGATCCTCTCGAGCTCCCTCCTCTATTTTCGGGCAGCAACCACCTCGGCCCGAGCATAGCACCTCCTCCACTGGTACATATCTTTCTCTTTTGTAAAATGACTAGTTCAAGCATGCTTTATAAAAAATATACTAAAAAATATATACATATTATATGATTAAAAGTACATTATATATATGAATATGATATGGTTGCAGGTTAGAGAGTTTTATATATATATATATATATATATATATATATATATATAAGTATTATAAAGTATATAAGTGATAGTGTTATATCATATTCTGTCTACAGTATGATATGTTTATAAATATAGTAGTAATATATATATATATATATATATATATATATATATATATATATATATATATTTGAAAATAGGTTAAAAAATTTATTGCCTCAAAAATATGAACGGGCTAAAGCCCATAGTTACAAATCAATCGACATTATAACTATACACAGTAAACTTAAACATTTCCTTTTTCATCACATAATCTCGAACCTTCCACTTCATGGCGGCTCCTGAGAGTCTCTTAGAGTTCCTGAGCAATCTACCTTCAACTTCATCTTCTCCAGTAGTTGTTTTTCTGGTACCGTTAGGCTAGTGGGCTTATTTTTGTTAATCCGATTGATTATCAAATTCACGTCTCTATTAATTTGAGAATTTACTAATTGGGCTTCCTTTCTCTTGTTGTTGAAAGCCATGTGGTTCCTTTCTCTCCAGATGTGCCAAATGAAAGTTATGAGGCTAATTTTGAGTAATTCCTGCAGCAGGTTCGAACCGTTGCTCCTATCGTTCAGGTAAAAGATTTCTTCTTTCAGCGTTTTAACATCGTTTGAGCAGATGCATTTCATTTTCTATATGCTCCATATAGTTTTGGTATAAGTACATTCAAAAAACGAATGGTCATGATTCTCATCTTTTTCACTACAAAGATTGGATGTTGTACCTTCAATTATCCCTCATTTCTGTAGTCTCTCTTTTGTTGGAAGTCTACCTAAAATGGCTTTATAAGTAGTATGAGCCATCTTGGGATTAACCGATTTGCTCCAGACAATAGGATACTTGTCAACCTTCCGATGTCTATTCCTAGTCTCTTCCTAGACTTTGTGAAATAGGAACTGCCCTTTATTTGAGTTTTTCATGTGCCACACATCATCAGTTCTATCATTATATATTGGTATCCTATGAATCTCTTTAGCAAAGTTCCTTGTTATAAGCTGATTTTCACATTTCCACATGCCTCCTTCAATAATGCTAGAAACAGCACAACTAGGGTTACCATAGTCTGAGAAACCTTCCGTCCCACTCTTTCAATCTAGTTTTTATGGCTAAACCATGGGTCTTTCCAAAGATCTATTTTTGAACCATTTGTTATTTTTCTTTCGATTAGGGGTTTAAGTTCTTCTTTGAATTTCAATATGTTTTTCCAGATTGCCGATGCATTATTGTCAGTGGGGTCTATCCAAAAAATCTTTTTGATATACTTTGCTCTCATCCACTTGGGCCATAAGTTATCAGAAGATAATATATTCCAAGCCATTTTAATAACATAAACCTTTTTAAGTTCGAAGAGGTCTTTAAATCCAACTCCACCTTTCTTTGGTTTGCACAATTATTTATAACATATTTTATGTAATTTTCCCCTCCATATAAAATTTGCACAAACTGAGTTAATCTTACCTAAAGAACAATTTGGAATTTGAAAAGTTTGAAGGCAAAATCTGACTTTATATGTGATCACTGTGTCAACTAGCTCTACCCTACCAGCAAATGATAATAATTTAGATCTCCAACCTTGTAATATCTCTCTTACTATGTCTATGAGTTTAGCACATTCTCTATCTGTAATAGTATTCGTAGACAGTGGAATCCCCAAATATTTGACTGGTAGTTCCCCTTTTGAGACTCTTATTCTTCTAAGTAAGCTTTGTCTGTCTTTACAATACTTGTTAAAGTATCATTTTGTTTTCCCTTCATTAAGTTTCAAACCTCCATACAGTTCTAGATGATGAAAGATTTCTTTGAGAGTATCAATTGCACGTGTGGAGGCTTTCATGACTATGATAAGATCATCAGCATATATTAGAACTGTGTAAGAGATAGTAGTTTTATTTTAAAATATATGTCATTTATATTTTCCTATAATGTTTGAATTGCATGCATATATAAGTTATATAAAATGTATGTAGTGAAAGGATGTTATTCTATATTATATATATTAGATTTTATACGATATATATATATTGTATATAAAAGTTATATGGAAATTTTATTACCTGTTTTGCAGTATATAAGTATATACATGAGTTTATAAATTTCTGTTGAGTTTAGTTTATTTATATATATATTAACAGATGTTCAACTTTTTTGATATACTCTTTCTTACTTACAGTTTTAGCTTGAGTATTAAATCTTACTTATATATATTATAAGATGTATAATAGTTTGGCCTGCATACATTGTTTATAATTTAAGAAGTTTAAATTTATAAAACCTGTTGTTTATATGTGTGATATATATAGCCTTATATATATTTGTTGTTGGTATGTAAACGATATAGATAATATACTATCTGCTGTTTGTATGTAAATGATATAGTTCATATACTATTTGGTGTTTGTATGTAAATGATATAGTCCATATACTATAAATGAAATATGTTGCCAATACATATGTACGAAGACTTTGTAATATATATATGTTGGTTTTATGTATAGGGGTTGATGTAGAGTCAGTTTATGGAACAATAGTATATATTAGTATAATATATAATATATTAGTTTTAAATAATTCCATGTACTGTTAATATCATATATATATTATATACTAAAGTTATGTATTAAATTTAACAATGATCTTGGAATATATATAGATTTGAATTTTTGGTGTATAAGTTATATATATATATTAGTTATATATAAAGATTATATTTTTAATATATATTTTGAATTTGAAACAATGATTTTAAATTATATATATTGTTTTAATATTGATTTAGATTAAATACTGATTTCATGGAAATAATAATAATAATAATAATAATATATAATTTCTGTTTCTATCGAACCGATTCTAATTATTTCATCGATTCCTGTTATTAGCTCTATTCGTCGAATTTGTGCCAACCTTGTTTGTTTTGGATTCGTGCCAAGATTTCATAACTCTACTTCATTGTCTATCCCTATAGCCTCGAAAGGTGAGCAATCACTCACCATTAACGTTCTTATATTTATTAAATTTGATTTCAATTGAAACGATAATTGAAATATGCTGCTGTTAGTTATTTAAATTGCTATATATATATTTGCCATTATCTGTGTCTGTTCACCAGTGGGATGTGACACCATATCCTATTGTTTATATTTTATTTAATCACTGATGATATATGCCTGTTGTTATATGTTATATTTTATAATAATGTTCTCACTCTGCAAGTTCCATATTAGTATAGAATTCCCTATGGGTTGAAATGATACATACTCGAACGATTCTGTAGAATAGAAGAAAATCGTTATGGGTTAAAATGATAAACCCAAGCAATTTTCATTGAATTGAATTTGGGATTGCGGGTTGAAATGATATATACTCGTAGATATTTAAAATGCGGGTTGAAATGATAAATATCTATATCACTCGACCCTACGATAGAAAATTTTATACGGACATCATTGGTCTGTATATATATATTGAAAATGATTTCTATGGTTTTGGAAAAGAAATTTATGGTTAATAAATATTAATTTTAAGATATTATACATAAATGAATTTTTATAAAGTTTTAAAATTTAGATTCTTAAATTTATATGTTTTGAAAATTGTATAGTTATAAGTTAATTTTGAAATTATAAATTTTAAGAATTTATTTATAATTTTACTATTTTTAGAATATATAAATAGATTTAATATATAAACAAATTTAATAAGATGCTTAAGTATTTATTTAAGATAATATTTTAAAATAGATTTTAAAATGATTTTTTAAGTTAAGATTGGATTGATAAATTTGAATTTATTTGGAACTGTATTTAATTATTCAAGAATTATATTTAATTAAAATCAATTTGAAACTTATTGAATTTGAGATTTTTGAAAGGATATGGTTTTATGACTTGATTTTGGTTTAAGGTGATTAAATGAATATTTCATGTTTAAATAAATTGAAGATAATATTCAGTTATTTGAAATTTGAGGTTATATTTAAATGATTTTGGATATCTTAAGTAAATATTTCAAAACTAAATAATAGTAAAGTGGATTAAGATATATATGAAATTATCAAATTTAATTTTGAAAATGTGGAATATTTAAAGCTTTGAAATATATTGAAATTGAAATAGTTTATTGTGGTTCAAATCTATATTTGAAATCGATATAATTTGAAATGGTTTATTAAGAAACTCAATTGAGTTGAAAATGATGAATTGAGATTGAATTAAATTGAATTTTGGAATTAGATTTGATTTGAATCGATTTGTGAAATTTGAGGAAACTATTTTATTATATAAAGTATTTTTAAATTATATTTAAAAACTATGTATATATTTTAATATTAATAATTTTAACATAAACTATTTTAATATAAATCAGTTTTAATATAAACTATTTTTAATATAAACTATTTTAATATACTAATTATTTTAATATAAACTATTTCAACTTATACCTATATCTATATAAACTAATTTATTATATAAACTATTTTAATATATATACTATTATTAATATCCAAACTATTTAGATGAAAGTGTCATGGTTTCCAAAGTTATGATTTTCGAAGTGTTATGATTTCCAAAGCGTTATAATTTCTAAGTTTTATACTTTCGAAAGTGTTATAACTTTGAAAGGGCAATGATTTTTGAAATGGATATATTTTAAGTGATAATGATATCGTGTTGATATGGTTTTGAAATTGGTATGATATTTTGGTTTTGAAATATGAATTATTTGAAATGAAATGACCACGGTGTTATAATAACGTTTGGTTGTTAAAGAGACCCGGATCAGATATTGTCATACTCACTGCTAATACCGAAAACCACTTTAACAACTGTGTACGTGGTGGAGATTCTAGAATGAAGTAGGATGGTTTGGTGATGATTCTATATGGTATTTACGTAGCACTGACTCCCGTGAGTCAGCTTTATGCAGCTAAAATAAGAGCCATGTCGGGCCAAGTGAGGTCATTCCTCCGATCGGACACATTTCTTTGATACCATTCTATTGCTTTTGTGATTTGATTGGGTGCAACCTTTGATGTGGGAGTGTGTCACGAGATGGACGATAGTAGCTGCTATGCATTACCACCAGTCCGGATACGCAAACGGTATATCTACCCTGGCATTGTCTCGAGTGCCGTGTCGCATGCCTTATCACGCCTTCTACGAGTTTGTTTTGTATCGTACCTATAGAGTGCTCCTTGATAGCCCACTTGCGAGTGGAGTTTACAGTATCTGTATAGACTACGGGATTATAAAAATGTGTTAAGAGGGATATGGGTAACGCCTTAACGCTATTTTGATAGTTTACTTTACTATAGAAATATTATAATAGCGTATATTACTACATAGTAGATAGTTCCACGGATCCTTAGAGGATAGTTATCCCAAACATCCTCTGAGTTACTTGTATTTCAATTGATATTTCATTTGATTTGAATTTTGTAACAACCCTGGTTTTAGCGATTACCTGAGATTGAAGAAGTTAAACTTGAAATAGTGTTAATTCCATTTATTAGTATACACTGTAACATGAAATAAGAGATTGAGTAATTAACTTAAGTTAACTTCTTTTATTAATTTGGGATAAATCCCTTTACCACTATCATTAGCCTGTAACTAGAAATGAGTAATTAGAAAGAAAAATAACAATACGTACCATTTTTCTCTTTTCTTCCTTAAAATTCCAAAAGCTTATTAATAGCAGCGACCCTTTCTTCCCCTTTCAATATATACTTAAATTTGTCAGATAAAATGAAAATCGGTGCTTTAAAATGAGAATATAAACTTCAAACTCAAGTAATCCACAATCTAGAACCCCTTTCAATGTCAAAATCAAGTTTTACAGAGATAATCTGTTAATAGTTCTCTACTGTTTGTGCATGTGTCTTTTTCCAAGTTTTACAATTTTAGATGCTCTGTTCTTAGCTAAAAGCTTCAATCTTTGGCATCTAAATCATAGTTTAATCTTCATGAAGGCAAGGTGGGTGTAAAACTCACAAATTCAAGCTCTCTGTATGATAAAAATGTTATAATCTGTGAATTTCTGTAGCCTGTACGAAATATTTTGCTCTATGTTTGAAACTGAAAGGAAATTGGCAATATCTTCTTCATTTTTTAAATGAATTTGATAATTTTGGATATTCCGAAAAGCACAAATCATGTAATACAAATTTCATGTATTGAGTTTTCTGTAATTTTGAGGTTAGCTATGTCAAAAATTGAAATTTTTTTACTGCTATCCTGAGAGCAAAACCAATATTTGCTCTATATTTGAAACTGAAACGAAATTGGCCAATTAATAATTTTGGATATTCCGAAAACCGCAAATCATGTACTACAACTTTTGTGCATTGAATTTTCTGTAATTTTGAGGTTAGCCACTCTCCCAAAGGACGTGATGCCTTTATCCCGTGTGACCCAGGATCCAGGGGAGTCGTTAAAGGATTATTTACAAAGATTTCACGTTGCTGCTACCGAAGTTAGCAATCCGAATGACCATGCTATCCTTATGGCCGTGATGCGAGGAGTGGATCCGGACTTAGAGTTTGGTGATTGGCTGGAAGGGAAACCGCCGACTACCCTAGAACGCTTTTATTCAAAGGCGAACCAATTCATGAGAAGGGAAGAGGCCAGATAGTCAAGACGAGGCAGTGCACCTAGGTCTAGCAAGGAAGCGGTGCAAAACAACAGTGCGGTAAAGCAATCTGGTGAAAAATCTAGCAAGGGCCAAGTCAACGTTCAAGCTAAGCCGGAGCAGTCTAAAGGATCCGAAGGAGGAAATTTCGGATGATAGAGGGAAGCCGGAAAATGGAAACCAAGAATCCCAAACTATGGCGAATACACTCCTCTGAACACATCTCTGGAGAATATTTATTTATCAACTTGTAATACATTCCAATACCGAAAACTGCGCCAATGGAATCAACTGAGGAACAGAAACAGACTGGAAAGTAATATCGATTACATGAGACCTATGGGTACAATACTGAGGAGTGTAGGCACCTCCATGATGCTATAGAAAAACTGATTCTCCAGAAGAAGTTACAGCATTTGTTAAGAATCCGCAGAAAGGCGGACAAGGGACATCTGACCCCAATCATGGGCAAGCTTTACATCGACCCGAGGAACCTGCTCGGACCGGAGGAAGGCTGGTCACAAACACGACAATTAGTGGACCTCATCCGATAGACAAGAGTTGGCAGGAAATGAAACGCTATGCCAGTTCCTTGAAGCATGCAGATTTCGAATGCTGCTTAAATACTGAATACGGGACCCCGGAAAAATAGCAGCGAACGATGACAGATGATATTGTATTTAGGAGCAGGGATGCTGATCGGGTGGAGGCCCCGACTATCGACCCGATGATTATCACAGCTACAATTGGACCGATGCTTGTGAGAAGGATACTGATTGATTGTGGGAGTTCTGTTAATATTATCTTCAAAAAGGAATCTGACCAAATGAAGATGGAGGCGAAGGATCTGGTACCATCTTAAGCCCGCATTCACAGCTTTAACAACGCATCCACTGATGCAATAGGTTTTGTTGAATTGCCAGCTGAGCTAGGGGAAGGTGAATGTAGGAGGGTACAGATCCTACCATTCATTGTTTTGGATGTTGATTCCACGTATAATGTTTTTTTGGGCCGACCGACCCTGGCAAAATTTAGGCAGCTTTGGCCTGTGATGTTTAACATTGAAATTTCCAACAGATAGATGAGTTGGTGTAGTGCATGGCGATCAAGCAACTGGTCATTCGTGTTATGCGGCTGAGCTGAGAGAGGCCCAGCGGAGGGAGAAGGGAAAGGGTGTGGACAACTCTTTCCGTATCCGTGCTGTTGAAAATTGAAAGTAATGCCCAAGCCTTGGCTTGGACAACGGGGTCGGATCTATAGAGACATAGATCCGAGAGATGACGATGAAGGACCCAAGGAGGCTAAGGTAGCACCGACTGAACTGACGATTGACATTCCAGTTAGCCATGATGACCCGTCACAAGTGCTTAAGATTGGATCATAGCTCGGCCTCTCGATGATGGAAGATCTTACAGATTTCCTCCGAGCGAATCTAGAAGTTTTCGCTTGGACCCATTCCGATATGTATGGGATTTCTTCCGCCATCGCAAGTCATATGTTGAACATTGACCTAAAGTATGTGACAATGAAAAAAACAGGAGAGGCATGGACCCAGAGAGGTCCTCTGCTCTTAAAGAGGAGGTGGATAAACTCAAGGCAAATGGGTTCGTCCGCGACGCCCTCTATCCTGAATGGGTATCTAATCCCGTACTGGTGAGGAAGGTTAATGGGAAGTGGATAACCTGTGTTGATTAGTCAGACCTTAACAAGGCGTGCCCTAAGGATAGTTTTCCTTTGCCCAGAATTGATCAGCTGGTCGACTTGACAGCAGGACATGAATTATTATCATTTATGGATGCGTATTCGGGATACAATCAGATCCCGATGCACATTCCAGATCTGGAGCATACCAGTTTTGTCACGGACGTTGGACTGTACTGTTATGTAGTGATGCCTTTTGGACTGAAGAACGCGGGGGCAACTTATCAACGTTTGGTGAATCAGATGTTTACCAGATTGGTAGAATGATGGAAGTCTATGTGGATGATATGCTCGTGAAGTCACGACAGTCAATCAACCACATTCGAGACTTAAAGGAGATGTTTGATATACTCAGGTATTATAGAATGAAAATCAATCCACTGAAATGTTCCTTCGGTGTTGCGTCAGGAAAGTTTTTCGGTTTTATTGTCAATGCACGAGGAATCGAAGCCAACCCCAAAAAGATTCAGGCTATTCGAGACATCTAAGCACAAAGCAAGTACAAAGTTTGAATGGAAAAGTCACCGCGTTGAGTCGATTTATATCCAGAGCGACCAACAAGTGTATTCCTTTCTTTGATGTGATAAGTAAAGGGAAGAAAATTTTTGAATTGACGTCGAACTGTAAGGACACATTTCGAGCTCTGGTGACACACTTGGAGAGGCCCTCGTTTCTGTCAAAGTCTATAGATCATGAGGAGTTCAACGTTTATTTGGTCGTATCTCAGCATGCTATCAGTGCGGCTTTGATTCGTGAAGAGGATCGAATTCAAAAGCCAGTGTACTATGTTAGTAAGCGTTTAACGGGGGTAGAGAGTTACCCTAAGATTGAGAAGCTAGCCTATTGCTTGGTGATCGTATCGCGCAAGCTCCGTCCATATTTTCAGGCATATCCGGCAGTGTTTATACTGATCAACCTCTGCGGCAGGTGCTCCAACAACCAGAGACTTCTGGAAGGTTACTCAAATGGAACATTGAGCTGAGTCAATTCGACATTACTTACCTACCACGGAGGGCTATCCAAGTGAAAGCGCTAGCAGATTTCATTATAGAATTCACCATATCAAACTAGCCAAGTGGTGGTGATGTAGTTCCCGCCATTCGATGGAAGCTATACACCGATGGAGCATCCAATGACCATTTTACTAGAGCTGGTGTTATTGTTGTGACTCTCGAAAACCAATCGATTTGTTATGCTTTGAAACTTGGTTTCCCCCTTACGAACAACGAGGCAGAGTATGAAGTGTTGATTGTTGGCTTGAAACTTACCAAGAAACTTGGAGTAAAATCGGTTGAAATCTTTTGTGACTCACAATTGGTGGTGTACCGAGTATGGGGAGACTATCGGGCAAAGGGGCAAAGGCTTGCCCCATAACTTGCTCAGGTTATAGAACTGTTGGCGGACCTTGAATATTACGATATTTCGCATATTCCGCATGAAAAAAATGGGGAAGCCGACTCATTGGCAAAATTCGCAAGTACTGGTGATGCACGACCGATGGGCTTGGTTCCCTCGAAACCTTACATGCCTCGAGTATAAAAGAAATAGAAGTAGATTTGTGTTAGGTGCGGAAACTGAAAGGGAATTGTGGATGACCCCGTTCATAGAATACCTACTACATGGAACCTTGCCCGATCGAAAGAACAAGAGACGACAAGTTTTTCACAAGGCCTCGCGGTATATAATGCAAGATAGAATAATGTATTGGAAAGGATTCTCAGTTCCCTTACTCAGGTGCATCACCTACGACGAGATAAAGCGAGTCTTAAAAGAAGTTCACGAAGGAGAATGCAGTGACCATATTGGGGGGCATACGCTAGCCAAAAAGATCCTTCGCTATGGATACTATTGGCCAACCGTGAATCAGGACGCTGCAAACTATGTAAGGAGATGCGACAAATGTCAAAAGTGCGCAAAGATCCCGAGAGCACTGCCGACAGAACTTACACAAATGGTTAGTCCATGTCCATTTGCAATATAGAGGATCGATATAATCGGCTCCTTGCCAATCACTAAAGGTGATGCGAAATATGCAATTGTCGCAGTCGATTATTTCACCAAGTGGGTAGAAGCGGAGCCTTAGCTACGATCACCACCAAAAAGGTCATTAATTTTATTGTAAGAAACATTATATGCCGCTTTGGCCTCCCACGAACTATCATTACTGACAACGAACTCAATTTGGGAGTAGAGAGTTCAAAGAATTCTGCCAAAAATATTGCATTGAGAAAAGGTTTGCAGTAGTCGCTCATCCCAAAGCAAATGGACAAGTTGAAGCTGTAAATAAGATAATCAAGTCCATATTGAAAAAGCATTTGGAGAAGGCTAGAGGCAAGTGGGTGGATGAACTTCATACATCGCTCTGAGCCTACAGAACCACCCATAAGTCTGCGACTGGCCACACTCCATTCACCTTGGCATACGTCACTGAAGTTGTTATACCGATGGAACTTGAAGTTCCCTTTCACCGGGTGACTCATTATGATCCTAGGATGAATTGGGATCTCTTACTGGAATCGTTGGACCATGTCGACGAGAAACGCAAAGAAGCTGATTTAAGGGCGGCTGTATATCGGACCGAGTCGCTCGATATTATATTGAAAAAGTTCGACTGAGAACCTTCAATGTGGATGACCTAGTTTTGAAGCGTGTTTTTCTAGTCCCATCGTATATGAATCCCACATGGGAAGGTCCTTATGTCATCAAACTGAAGCTTGGAGATGGAACCTTCAGGCTAGCGACTGTTGATGGCGTGACACTCCCCAGAGCATGGAGTAGCGATCATTTGCACCGTTATTACACTTAGTCCATTTCTTTTGCATTTTAGTAGCAATTGTTTCAGTAAATGTTTCTTTTGTTGTTGTTCTCGGTTTCCGACATGTAATAAGACAATTTAGTTTGTCATTATTTTCTACAATGAATAAAGGCTTGAAGTTGTTTTCATATGAGCTATTAGTGTTTTGTATTTTGTAATTTCGTGGCAAAATAGAATTGCATTAATCTATCTGGCGCATGAACGTACGCACAAAAATAAAAGTCGATCGGCTAACAATTCCAAAATCTCTAAGTCCCAGAGCGCGGACCAGAGTACTCTGAGTCCCCGGAGTGCGGGCTAGAGTATAAACGATTCAAAAATCTTTAAGTCCCCGAAGCACGGACTAGCGTACTTTGTGTCCTCGGAGTGCGAACCAGAGTGTAAACAATTCAAAAAATCTCAAAGTCTCCGGAGGGCGGACTAGAGTACTCTGGGTCCCTGGAGTGCGGACCAGAGTATAAACAATTCAAAAATCTCTAAGTCCCCGGAGCGCGGACTAGAGTACTCTGGGTCCCTGGAATGCGGACCAGAGTATAAACGATTCAAAAAATCTCTAAGTCCCCGGAGCACGGACTAGAGTACCTAGAGTCCCCGAAGTGAGGATTAGAGTATAAATTATTCAAAAATCTCTAAGTCCCCAGAGTGCGGACTAGAGTATTCGGAGTCCTCGGAGTGCAGACTAGAGTATAAATGATTCAAAAATCTAAGTCCCCAGAGCGCGAAATAGAGTACTCCGAGTCCCCAGAGTGTGGATTAGAGTATAAATGATTCAAAAATCTCTAAGTCCCCAAAGCGCGGACTAGAGTACTCCGAGTCCCCAGAGTGCGGACTAGAGTATAAATGATTCAAACAATCTCTAGGTCCCCGTAGCACGGACTTGAGTACTCTGAGTCCTCAGAGTGCGGACTAGAGTATAAACGATTCAAAAAATCTCTATGCCCCCGGAGTGCGGGCTAGGGTATAAATAATTCAAAAATCTCCAAGTCATGAGAAAGCGGACTGGAGCTTGCGTAACCCACAAGACTCTAAATTTCAGTTACAAGTTAGGTGATAAGCTAAATGACGAGAGTCTGTGAATACAAAAGAAACAAAATTTTATTTACTGATCAAAAAATTAAGTTCCATTACAACTTTTTCGAAGTCTGAAGCCGAAGTCTATCCACGACGACTATAAAAAAGAAAAAGAAACAACTACATGATTTAGGTTTATTTAAGCTGAGCAAGGTATGACCGGATGATGGCTACCTCTTTGACTTTTTCTCCTTCTTCGACTTCATCGAAGTCTCCTCAGCCGAATGTTTTCTCCTAGACCCCTTGCTTCCCAGGGAGGTGTTATCCGGGAAAGGAAGAGGGACCTCCAAAGGTGTGGTCCCACCGGGGAGAATGACCTTCGGGGGCCAATTTAGAGGGTCATCAAGGTCCACCACCTGAGGTTCAATCTTAACTTCGGTTTTCCTTTTCTCCTCTTCCTCGATTTGCTCCTTCATGCTAAGCTTCAAAGTATGTTTGGAAGCGCCTGTGATTTCGACCTCGTCATGTTCATCTACAAACGAGGGATTCTCAAGTTTATCCTCATCTGTTGCCCCGATCACATGAGTATCAGGTCCAGGGGTGTCCCCAGTGTGAAGTGCCTCTACCACTTTCTCTTCCCGCTTCGTGGCGACATCGCTCCTTGGAATCAGTTCTGGAACAGAGTGGCCCACATGAATTCATGAAAGAAAAATGTTAGAATACATTTGTTACTTGCCAAAAGCGATGGTTTCTTGGGCTCTAGATAGAAAAACTAGATACCGGATTCCAGTTGACTCTCAGCCGTCTTGGGAGTATCACCCTCCAGAATAGGAGATAGAATGTGAACACCAAGCCCGGGCTTCTTCAGGTCATGACCAACATGCTGCTCGGGAAGCCCAAGTGATGAGCTATCGGTCGGCTGAACATGAGCAAGAACTAGGGACTCAGTGAAGAACGGGCCAGCAATGTCATCCTTACCCTTTGATGATGAGGAGTCTCTTCCGAAGAGGGCTTTGGTCGCGGATAAGTCTGAAGGCTCGTTTCCTGGAAGCACCTCCCTCACAAGAGCTTCTTCATCAACCTCTTCGATGCCCAGCTCAACTCTTTTAATTTTTATCAAAGTATCCCATGCTTCGGCCAATGATTCGAGGTAACCATTGCCTATAAAAGATAAGTCACGGTGCATGAGAACTCATGCATTATACTCAGCAATGAGTGGATCAAATAAGCACTTAATTTCTTCTCTGCCGGCCTCATTAGCAGCCTCAAGACGAGAGTCGACTTCTGTGAGTGCCATTTTCTTACCCTCCTCACGAGCTGCCTCCTTTAGCGCTTCAACCTTGGAAAGTTCCTCATCGAGCTTCGTCTTTAGGAGTCATGTTGCAACAATTTCATCGCAATATCGTTGTGACTCTTCCTGCGCAGCAATTTTCTCTTTTTTCTCTTTAAAGAGCAGCTCCTCCAGCTCTTTAACCCGTCGAGCGAGAATATCTTTTTCTTTCTGGATAAAGTCTTTCTCTAAAGCTAGAACACTGTTGCATTGGATTGCTTCATCGATTTCTTTCTTGTGAGTGGCCTCCAAGCGACTAATTTCCTAGGCCGTCTCCTTGGCATTTATCTGGGAGGCCTCGAGTTGATATTTGTAGGAGGATAGCTCTTCATCCTAGGCTTTAATGATATCTTTGTCATGAATGGCTTTGAGTTTCAGCCGATCAATTTCGTGTTGACGTTCCATGGAAACCTTTGAAACTTTCTCCACCAAGTGTACGAACGCATCACTTTGAACATAAACATCATTGTTGTAGGCAATGGCGCTTTGTTTGACATGTCTGGGGATAGGATGAATCGTAGGGAGAAATTTCAATCCATCGAAGCATATCTTCGGGAATGTAGCCTTAAGCTCAGCTAATTTTCTGCTGTTGATGGATCGTGTGTGGAGACTGGGGGAGTCTGCCTAGCCGGAGTCACAGATTTCTTATAGGGATCATGGTTGCTTAGTACTCGAAGAGCCAGAATGTTGGTCGTGAGGAACATCAGAATGAGATCCCTTTTGAGCTGTCTTCTCCCTATTATGCTCTGGATGAGGGAGAGGATCGCTTGGATATGAAGAATGGCTATAAGTTCTCCTTCTAGAAGATGACGACTCTCTAGGATGATAATCTCTATCACCACCGTCGTCCTTGTCTCACCGTCTCCCTGATCCGAAGTCCCGACAGGAATGACAAAAGACGAAAGATCTGCGAAGGCAGTCAATGCCATGTGTGCGCCCCATGTCGCCTACACATAAAGCCAAATGAGAACAAGTTAGTAGGAATCACGTGATTAGTGAAATTCAAATGTGAGTTGGAGTGTAAGTGTTTGTGTGTGCCCTAGTGTATCCCCCCGCCCCCCCCGACGGACCAGTGTTTTTCACTTTACTTATTGGAGTTTTCTGTCCTTGATGACGATCCTGAACGCCTTCATCGCTTCCTGCGGGAGAATTATGTTCCATAGCCTCAGGGTTATTGAAGACGTAATTTATCTTTCGCTTGGATCGACTTATGTAAGTTGCTTTTTGGCTTTTTGAAAACCAAAATGTATAGGTTTTGGCTTCCAAAAAGCAAAAAAAGCAATTTATATAAGTCGATCCAAACAAACACTTAGTATGTCGTCAGGGATGGTCAGGTTAGATAGACCCTTTAGTGAACCCTCTAAATTTAGGGGAGATGACTTCTTCTCAATTGGAGTTATTGTAACCTTTGAGGTTCCGCCCACTGTTTTCTTTTTAAACTTGTAAGCTAGACTCTTTTTCCTCTATGAAGGGTAAGCGGTTCGTCGATGCCGGGGGCATCAGCTACTGGCGCTAATTCGGAACTTATATTCTCGTCAGTCGCTTCTGGCGCGTCGGTTTCTTTAATTTCACCTTCCTCGGTTGTATTGGGAGCCTATCATTCAGGGGGCACCGAAGGTTCGGCCTGCTCTTTTCCTTTTTCCATAGCGGATCCGGTTGTAGTGGTGCCGATTGGAAGGCTAGTTCGACGGCTCTCCTCCAATAATCCAAACTTCAAAAGCAGTTCATTGGAAATAACATATTTAATGTCCCGGTCTCTCACGGGAATAGCTCGAATGGCCTCGATGGCCTTAGAATACCCAGCGCCTTCAGGTTGTGGGCAGATACCTATAAGAGTTGAAAAATTTTCAGAAAGGATGCAGTTCGAGCCTTAGACAAATATTAGTCTATAAATGAAACTTACTCCCTTCCAGCCATCTTCCAAAAAAACCGAGAGGGGGGCGGCATACGTAAAACCACTGTTGTTTATACCGGGAAAATTTACTCAACGCACCCGTCGGAATCTAGCATTTAGAGTTTGGCTCGAGAAATATGAAGGGTGGACTGTCGGATCGTCTCTTGAAGCGGTAAATATAACGGATGTCCTCGGGAATAGGGAGTCCGAATAAGGTTCTCATAAAGAGGATGCATGTATCATGAATAAACGCATGGCTATTAGGGTGTAGCTGTGCTGGAGCAATCCCAATATACCACAATATTTCACGGAGGAATGAATTGAAAGGTGGCACACTTTCGACCCAGCACATAAATTTGTTGCATGCAGTATATCCAACTGGGGACAGGTGAGGCCAATCTTGTCCTGACGGAACCAAAACGTCATCAAAGGGGATTCCATGAATTGAGCACAATTAACGAAGAGCGGGTTCGCATATTTTTGAGGCTTGTGAATCAATGGGGATATCCAGAATGATAGCTCCGTCTACGGCATCAGTAGCCAGGCCTGAAACTATGGCAAGTGGATCCAAAATGCCCGGTGTGGAGGTTGACAGTGGATTCGAGGTTCCCACTGCCTTCTGCCGAGAACATAGCTCGGGATTGTAAGAAATAGTAGCGATGCTTGATTTTTTGGACATCTTCAACGAGCATTTAGTATGGATAGATACCTGTTTAAACTATATTTGAAAGACAACCAATATCAGATATAACGACAGTGTATTTTCCCGTGTGGTGTGTGAACTAGTGCGACGACTCAAACATGAGTGCAGAGAAGCAAAAGTTTTAAACACAAGTGTGGTGTAATAGAACTTTAATTTGCTGTCCTTAGAGACTGTCATCGCTGACCGTCTCCGGCGGTTTATCATATGACCGACAGTAGAAGTCTTGAAATCAAACTTGGCATCATAGAGTGTGGAGGCTGTTATTCGCATTTATTAGGTTAAATTTACATTTACGATTGTTCAAACTATGGGGTAGTTAGTTCAAATTGGGTCCATTGTCTTGTATGCTTTATTACTTGTCATTGTCCATTATGCTATGTTTGGTTGTGGAGCTAAGTTGTCCAAATGTATGCTATGTTCAAGGTAAGGTGATTTTAGTTGCTAATGCTAATCCCAATTCCCAATACCGACCATCTCCCAACCTAAATACCGAGCCACACTATCCCGTTCGGTATCGACCCACTCTCCCCCAAACTACTGAACGACCCTTTAAATATATACCGACCCACTCACTCTCTATCTCCCTCTCTAATTACCGACTCGGCTTCTCAAAGAGAAAAAGTGTGTGTGTGTATGTGTGTGTATGAATATATTCATTTGCACATATAATGTTAGGAAAATCCACCATGATTCGACCTTCGAGAGGTTGCATATACCCAGCTTTTGAAAAGTTAAAAATAGGATTTGAACGACAGGTGATTATCATGCTAAATGAGATAGATTCTGAAAGCAAGGACTGATTGCTGATTCAAAGCGCGTCATGTTGATTCATATGACGCACTTTGGAGGGCAAATGTTACCCAAAAATGTGACCCGGCTACAAGGCGATAGTTGCAGAGGCTATGATCAGATAACTCGAGTCATGATAGGACTGGAAGTGTGAGGCTCGATGTGACTTCGTCGGCCTGTATATGTGGTTCGGTGATGGACATTCGGCCTGCCTAGGTCGGTCTGAGCGATTCGGTCAAGATATTCAAGGAGAGGTGGCTCGGCATGAATGGCTCGGCAAGGATCAAACCATGTTCAAGTCATATATTACATACCATGTTCAAATCAATTCAAACAATTCAAATCAAGTCAAATCAAAGCAGATCAAAAACATTCATACATTCAAACATTCAAGCAAACAATTTCAACAAATATAATTTAAATGCATACCTATTTTTAGATCCATATTTCTAAGATCATCAGATTCGTGAATAGCTATAAAGCACATATTTGAATTTTTCATCTCTTGATCTTCATCACTAGAGGATGAGTCTGAATCGTCTAGTGTAGCAGTATACACTCTCTTCCTTTTCTTTGACGAATCATTACTTGGTGGAAATTTCTACTTCTCCGGATGCGGAAAATCTCTTTTTAAGTGGCCTGGCTCATCATAATTGTACCATCTGACGTTGTTGAGATTCTCATTATTATTTCCTGAATTCTTATGATAATTTCTTTTGTAGTTATTCATATTTCTGTATTTCAAAAACTTTCTAAAATTCCTTGTCATCAAGGTTATTTCTTCATCGTCGTCACTGTTTGAGTCTGAACCATCTTTTATTGCATTAAACGCTATTGACTTCTTTTCTGAGACCTTGCTTTCTCTTTTCCCTTGCATTTGTACTTCAAACGACATCAAATTCCCAATTAATTCTTTAATTTTAAGAGTACTGATATCATTAGCCTCTTCAGTTGCTAGAGTCTTCTGATCCCATTCCGATGTGAGTGAATTCAGAATTTTTCTAACATGATCTTCTTTGAAGAAGTTCTTTCCTAATGCAATTAGTGAATGGACAATGTCTCGAAACCGACTGTACATGTCTAAAATGGACTCATTTGGACTCATCTTGAATAATTGAAACTGATTGGTCAAGATGGATATTTTGATCTGTTTAACTTTGCTTGTTCCTTCATGAGTAACTTGCAACGTTTTCCAGATCTCATATGCAGACTTACAAACAGACGCTCTATTAAACTCATTTCCATCAAGTGAACATAATAGAATATTCATGGCTTTGGAATTGTTTTGGGCAACGGTCTTTTTCTTAGCGGTCCATTGTGCAAAAAATTTTGTGGGTTCAATGTACTCAGTTTGTGTGACATTCCAAGTGTCTAGTCCTACTGATTGTAAATAGATTTTCATCCTACATGCCCAATATGCATAGTTACTGCCATTAAAAAGTGGTGGTCTGGCAGTAGACTGACCCTTTACAAATGAACTAGTGATAGTGATGACATTACCAGTGTTGGCAGCCAATTGAAAACTTTTCAAAAATAAAATTACGTAAACTCTGAAAACCAATGCTCTAATACCAAATGTAGGAAATGCGGATTACGGGTCTTAAGGTTGGATTAACACAAGAGGGGGATGAATAGTGTTAATGGATTTTATGGAATTTTTGAAGTCTTTTCAAATTAAACACATACATATGCAATTTCACAAACACAGAGACAATCATAGAGTCAGACACAGATGCAAATAGTAAATAAAAGCAGCAAAGGAAAGAACACATCTAAATCTTATACTAGTTTGGAGTTAACCTACATCCAGTCCCACACAATTTCTTGTGTAGATTTCTTTTCAAGTATAATGTAGATATTACAAAATGTCTTCGAGTCCACGGCAAACTCTCTTGATTTAACCAGGCTACAAGATCACCTAATTGATTTATGGGCTAAAATCACACCTAATTGATTTACAGGCCCCAATCACTCTGTTTCAAATATCACTTTGATAGATAAAGAGAATCGATATACTTCTTTGATTACAAATGAACTTATAACTCTGAATAGCACTGAGATATCTGTGGGAGAGTGATAGAGAATCAAACTAGAGATTATCGAGTTTGATTCACTTAGGATTTCAGCAGAATTTTGTTAAGCATTTGAAATATAAGAAAATATTTGGGTGGAGGAGTAAAGAAAATAAAGAAAAAATAACTTAAAATTCATTGAAAACAACTGGTATTTATAGGAGAACAACGGTCATGTCCATTCGCGAAAGGTTATGACGAATAAACACTTCTTTTGAAAGTTTTAAATTTGAATTCTACGGTCACCATGTCGACATGAAGGGATGGGGGATGTCGACATGCCTATGTGTATTTTGAAAATTGATTTTGTTTTTAAAATGATTTTTATTCTAAAACTTGTCAAAACAATTTCTAAACTTTGTAAACCATTTTGAATATAGTTTAAATTTATAAAGGAGATTTAAAAGATAATCTTAAAAATGTAAAATCTATAATATAAATGTAATATTAAAAACTCAGTATAGATATATTTTTGAAATTTAAAGCTATAATATTAAAACCAGGAGAGTTTAAAAACAAGAGATGATTTTGAAATCAAAATATAAAAGATGGTAAGAATAGTTTAAGGCTAAAATATTCAAACAGAGAGAGATGACTTTTAAAAAGGTAGTTTTTGGAAAAATAGTTAAGATAAATCATTTTGAAAATTTTGTGGATTCCATTCCACTGGATAAGGTCGTGGGTACCATCCCACTATTAATGCAAAAAGGTGGATTCCATTCCACAATTAAAATCCGAATAAAGATTTTAGTGCTATTACGAAGTTTTAACATAATCTAGACACTATTACTTATCTTGATATCTTAAACTGTTGAAATATTAAAATCTTGAACCCTTGATATCTTGAACTCTTGATACTCATGAGTCTTCGGTCTTGGTTTCTTCAATCTTGAATTCGTCAGTCTTGTATCTATATACTCAATCTTGAATCTTTACACTATACAGTCTTCATTCTCAGTACCCGTATATCATGCATATGCATATATATATATCTAGACATAGATATTAGTATTTATATTTTATTACAAGTCTTAAGGTTGTTGTCATAAAAAAAATCATCTCAAGAACTAACATACCCTACCCTTAAACCAATCCCTCCTCAACCTTCCATAGCTCATCGCCATCATTCATTGACTACACTGACTATATAGCACGCGAGTGACAACAGTAATCTTAGAAATGAGAATGGTAATGCTAATTTAAAACAAACAAATACCAGGATTAAAGGCAAAATTCAAATCAATCCCAAAATCAAATCGAAGCGTGCGAACATCAACCCATTACTACTAAAAATGAAAGAACGAACTGCACTCGATGATGATGATAATGGTGTCACATCACTCTAAAAGGGTGGCTTATCCCTAGTAGATCCTAAGTAGGGCAAGATCCGTTAATTGAAAGCTTGCATAAAGTAGCTGGCAAAACTTTGCCAACAAAACAAAAGAGAGGAAACAAGGAAAGAGGGTTCTTCCCTACTTAGTGAAACAATTATAGAGCCAGATTTCCTTGATAACTTCAAAGCCCCATTGATCGACAAATTTAACAAAATTACTAACCCAAACGACCATATTTGCAATTTTAAGTACTACATGGACATTCCAAAGGTGGGATGATGGATAGGTGCAAGATCTTTCTAGTATATCTGGCTAGGGCAGCTTCTAAATGGTTTAGGAGGTATGGACTAAAGAAGGCCTGTTCTTGGCCACAACTAGCTGTAGAGTTTTTAAGACAGTCGAACACTGTGAGATAGGTTTCCCCAAACTTAAATACCATAAACTATGTGAAGCAGGGTGAAAATCAAAGCTTACACAACTTCACAAAATGCTTTAAGTCAAAAGTGCTTCGAATTATGGTATTACTAATGGTAGCGCATGCTGGAATAAGAAGGAACACTGCTATGTGGGATCAGAACAGCAGAAAGCCGTGCCATATCATGAAAGCTTTCTATGAAAGGGCTAGCAGATACATATGATGGGAACAAGCTAGAGCCATAGAATTACCTTCATTTGAGAGAACTTATACTCCTCACAATGAGAAAAAGTAGGGGCAGAAGGATACCATCCACCCGTAAAGAATAGATAGAATTTAACTTCATCATTAAAACCTCCCTCATGTATACACCTGGTCGGATAAATGAGATGAGCAGAACTGAACTGGCCTATAACGTCCAAAACAAAGGGAAGAAGGCGGAGCAGAATACGGAGGGATCATATGATCACTTCCATAGAGCCAATGACAACCATACTAATAGCTGCTGGCACTTGAGGAACGAAATCGAATGATTGATTCAAAAGGGATATTTAGGCAACTATCAAAAAGAAACTAATGGGGAGAACCCAGAATTTCTCTGCATATCCGAATGAAGGTCTAGATGGAAACCTCTCCAACTCATAGCCTTGATCCATAAAGGACCACATTTTGCTGGGAAAAGCAAGAAAGCATATGAGCAGTATGTAAAAGAGGCTAAAGTATAGCAAAGAACCATATTCAATGTAAAGAAAAATCTTGCTCGTGACATAATCTTAACTACTACTGACGCAATTGGAATAGATTTCCCACATCAAGACCTATTGATAGTTATGGTGCAGATCTCAAACTCACCATAAAGAAAATCTTTTGGACTCAGGAAGCTCTATTAACATCATTTTCAAATCTGCACTCAATAGGATGAAGCTTCTAGAAGAATAATGAAACCAAGCCTCGAACCAATTTATGGCTTCAATGATACTTCGAAATTCCATATCGAGTCAGCAAGTCTTCTCATCACCGTTGGGAATGCCCCTCTTCACAAGTCATTCTGCACAAGCTTCCTAACCATTGATCAACCGTCTCCATACAATGCATTTTTGGGAAAGCCTGCACTAATTGATAAGGAAGCAATAATTTCTCAAAAAGATTTTCTTATGAAATTTCATAAGACTGTTGAAATAGGATCGATTAGGGGGGACAATTGTTAGCTACAGAATTGTGCAATGTATATCTTAATTCTAGCAATAGAATTGTTTGAAACTATTCTGTTGTCTCTTCTAATAATTGTGGTGAAAGTAATGAAAAAGAAATCAAGCAAGTTCCAAGAATTGCATCGGTACAAAGTACCAAGATTGATGTTGAAATAGGTCATCTATGAACATAACATCAATGAGAAAGAAAATGAGGGGTATATACACATGATTGGCATAGATGAGTAAAACCGATCTATGTATAGTATTTTTACAAAGAAACACAATGATAGGATTTCTCTGCTATGTCATAACTTGAAGAAAAAGAAGAAGGTAAAATAGATTTCAGAGTAGGGAAACAAGGAGAGAGTTGAAACCATTAAATGATCTCGAAGATATACAGATGATCCCAAAGATCCCTCGAAGGTTCTCAGGATAGGAAAATACCTTAGCGTCAAAGCCAAAACAGAATCAATAGACTTCCTCAAGAGATTAGCAGATGTTTTTGCTTGGCCACATTCAGACATTGTAGGGATAGATCTAATTATCATCTGCCATGCACTCAATGTCGATCCCAATGCTCGTCCTGTTAGGAAAAAGTACAAAACTCTAGATCAAGAATGGTACAACACTCTACATAAAGAAATTAAGAAGCTGAAGGCAGATGGGTTCATCAGGGAATTGTATTACCCAAAGTTGATCACCAACCATATTCTTTTGAATAGGTCTAATGGGAAATGGAGAACTTGCGTAGACTACACCAACATTAACAAGGCCTACCCAAAGGATAGTTGTCCTCTACCCAGAATCGACCAGTTGGTGTATGAAACTAATGGACATGAATTGCTTTCGTTCATTGATGCATATTCTGTTTATAACCAAATAGCTATGCTTGAGCAATGGCTCAGGAGCACACTAGTTTTATGACGACAGATGCTATACTACTACAAGGTCATGATGTTCAGAGTCAAAAACATTGGAGCAACCTATCAAAAGTTAGTCAATATGATGTTCTCATATTAGATGGGTAAGAATGCTAAAGTATACGTAGATAATATGCTAGTTAAGTCAAAAGCAGCACCAAGTCATGTGTAGGATTTAAAGGAAACCACTGCAGATCTGAGGTAATATAACGTTAAGTTAAATTCATTGAAGTGTACTTTTGTCATTCAGTTAGGTAAATTCCTAGGGTACAAAATAAGCGCTCATGACATTGAAGCAAACCTAGAGCAAAATTAATGCCATAAGAAAGATGGAAGTCCCAGAAAAGGTAAAAGATATCATAAGCGTAAAAGGCAAGGTGGCCGCTCTAAGCAGATTCATTTCTAAAGAAACTGAAAAATACATACCATTTTTATGAACAAGCGAAAAAGTGAAGGAATTTTTAATGGATCGAGGAATGCAAAATCATGTTCCAAAATTTGAAGGATCATTTGATAGGTACCCCCATCCTCTTAATATCGATAACATATGAGGACTTATACGTGTATTTTGCTGTAACTGTTAATGTTGTTAGTGTTGTAGTGGTTCAAGAAGATAAAGGAACCCAAATGCCTATATACTTCACAAGAAAGCACTTGTTTGGATAGGGCTTAACTATTCAGTCATTAAAAAGTTAACCATAATTTCAGGCTCATCTCATCAAAGTCCTCATAGACAAACAGCTCAAGCAAATACTGTATAAGTTAGAGACAATGGGCCTCTTTCTGAAATAGGCGATGGATCTCGGTCAGTATGATATCACCTACTTTCCAAGAAAAGTTATCAAAGGGCAAGCGTTAGTAGATTTCATCGTGTAATGCACGCTACCCACTGAGCCACAATTCAAAGTAGAGGAGCCCACTCCACAGTCCTGACAATTATTTATGGATGGAACATCAAATGAATAGGGGCAGAGATTGGATATGTTCTGATTACCCTAGATGAGAAGAAACTATATAGGGCATTGCAGCTAAGATTCAAAGCTAATAATATGGAAGAATATTAGTTCTCTTCCCAAGCTTAAGGATGGCTCTGGTAATGAAAGTAACGCATATTAAAATTTAAATTGATTCCCAACTAGTTGTAATCAAGTGCGGAGAAATTACCAAACGGAAGAGCCGACCTTAGCCTAATATGTAGAACTGTCCAACAGGTTGCTAGAGCAGTTTGATCAATTTTATACAGAGCAAATCCTATGTGAGAATAATTCTTCTATGGACTTATTAGCCAAACTTTCTAGCACTAAGGTATCAGAGTAAATGAAAGCGATCCCAATAGGACATCAAGCGAAACCAAGCAATACTAAGGTCAGCCAAATATTGGTCCTGACTAGAGCGCAACAAGCTACGGTCCAGGAAGTTCGGAATCAAGAAATAGCTGAAAATCATGAGAACTCCTCAATCGTGCCTACCCTTATCAGATAGAGGAAAACTCGTGGATGACCCTTATCAAACAATTCATGATAAGCAGAGTCCTATCTACAAATAAGAATGAAGCCCGAAAAATAAGATACTAGGTTCTGTATTTTTCCTTCGTAGCCAAATACTGGTACTCTACCCCTTATCTTAGATGTATTTCCAAAGAAGAAGGAACACAAATCTTTAGCGAAGTACATGAAGTCTAATTAATCAAAGGTTAAGATTTGCATCTAATGTTTACATTAACATAAATTATGAATAATTATTTACTTCCATGCCCAATTTATTTACTCATACTCATTCTTAATTAAATTTAATTTGATTGAGCGCCCTTAATTAACATTTATATTTGATATTAATATTTATACTAAATGCCTATTTTAATGTTAAATTATTAACATTTACTTCCTTAATTTGTTAAGAGTTGTTTCCGATCCGAAAACTTCAAATGTTAATTAGCTTTTCATTGGAACTCTGATCGTAAATTTTTTTATATATAAATTGATCAGAAAATTACTACGAACCTAATGGTGTAAGTTTCGTAGCCACGTAACGAAGTTACAAAAATTCTATTTTTTGGCTTAATAATTACTTATTAAGTATTTCCTTTTTTTGTGGGATATTACATTTGAAATTATAGAACTTGCCTTTTCGTATAATTGATTCACTCCTTCTCTTCTTCTCCTTTATTTTTCTACCCTTCTCCGATATATATACATGTGTGTGTGTGTGTGTGTGTGTGTATATAATATTTTTATAATTTCTAGAAATAGCGAAGAAGAGAAAATGGTAGAGCTCCGCTACTCTAATCCGAAAATATTATTAGAAAAGTGAGGGCTAGGCCTGTAATTATAGATGCTCGGATCAATTATATCTATTAGATTTAAATTAATTAAATCTGGGCCATTATGCAGAGGTTCAACCCTAGCCGCCACTAATTTAACCAATTAACTTATTCCTACGGGGTTTATCGCTAGTGGTCGCCTGGCCTAAGGTGGGGCTTGAGTGGTAGGGTCCATGTGGTTATTATTCTTTATTTTCTTTTTAACTCCTTTTTAATTATTTTTTATTTGAAACTTCAAACGCTCAAAACTTCTTCGTTTGAACTCTGATCGCAAAACTATATATATGAAAGTTGTTCAGAACATCGCCATGAATGTAATAGTGTGTCTTCCATGGCGATATTCTAGAATTTGGAAAATTCCCACTTTTAGCCTTATTATTAGTTAATAAATTTATCATTAATTTTTATAGGGTTTTACATGCCTCTAGTAGTCATGAGTAATACACTGTCCAATATTTGTAGTGTTACGTACTGTAGTCTCAACGAATGCAACGATATCAAAGTCTTGATACATCTTGATTAAGAATATTTAAAATGATATGTTTATTTTATTATGATAAATCACTCATGGTCATAATGAATAATGATTAATATCACAAAATGTAATGAACTGGGGTTTTCGACCCTCGAAAATCGACATTTATACATTCACTGTATAATCTGCCAAATGCCAGATCATTAGGGGTAAGAAGAAGAAAAGGTAGAAGAAAATAGAAAACAACTACATTAGAGTCTCACAATTGCAGCGGAACAAATTATAATATATAATAACAGATTTTAAATACAAAGGAATCTGTAACTGTTAAATACTTACAACCAACAGAGTACAATGGACATTAATCAATCTAGACAATTTAATAACTTGTCCTTACACAGCTGAATTATAATCAAGTATAGAAGCATGCCTTTGCCATCCAGCTCATCTCTTGAGCTACATAGCATCCTATCCTAAATCTGTAATACTCGGTCTGACCCGAGCATTATAACAAAACAACACCCGAGTCAGTCTGGAAAAACAGCGTGCGAAAACACACTCAGTTTGGATTATTATATATTTTTTCCAAACCATTTGAAAAAAAAGGTATCTCGTAAGACCACGTCACACATAAACATGCCGGATTTTTACCTTACGATAACCAAAACACTTTTATCAAAATCGTCCGATATTATAATAGCGTCTAAAACAAGTAAATAAAAAATAGCTGTAATGCTTGCATCTCACGTTTCAGCATAGTTGGGAACAATCAAAACCATACGGTGCTTATTGGAGAATGGATTCCATACAATGGCTAGGCACTGGGGTACCACCTATCACAGTACACTTCTAAAAACATGTACCAAGGATATCGCCGGGATCCCCTGCAACATAAGATCGGTCCTATCCCTAACCTGGATAAAACCGAATATCTTATCACCTCGGGTTTACCCACCCTTACCGAGAGCTCTTTCGCATGCAACCGTATCCATAATATTATATATCTATGGTCATCAAGAAAGGTGATAACATACCCTAAATAGAAATGACCCACTTAGCCTTGCTGCATACCCCTTGATTTTCAGCCATTCCGGTTGATGAGGCTAGAGGCTACGATTACCTTTCAAGGATAATTTCACTTAGAATACTCATCGTCCTCCAATGACGAAGTTCTGGTAGCATTCATCCATACAAGTTATCTTGGGTCTAGACAAACCGAATCACCGTCTTCATCATCTTTAAGGTATTCATTCGTAACGTTCAAACCGGATCGAAGTGGTTTTCGTATAATTAAATCGGATCCATGTCTCTTCAAAACAATCAATGATTTTGGCCAAACTTGATAGTCGATTATTTAACTATCAATAAGTCATCCATAACAATCACCTGGCCTTATATATTTTTTTCCAAAATTTATTCCAAGATATCTTTATAAGATATATTCCAAATCTTCTTTCATATTTCAGTTATTTGGAAACAAATTCGATTTCTTAATCCTAACAGGATATTTTCCAAGCCATCTTGTCCTTTCAATCACTTAGAAAAATATTTAAAAATATTTTTCTAAATTCTTTACTTCAACACTTAGGAAGATTCCATCCATCTCTCTTTTTCTCAAAAATCCTTCCCAACTTATATTATAATTTCCTTAACCCGTTTATAACGGATTCTACGAGTTCCGGATTCTTTAATTAAATTCTTTATTCAAAATTATATATATATATATATATATGTATGTATGTATGTATACTTACCTCACTGAAATGAGTATATTCACAAGCCATTTCTTTTAAAAATATTTGAACTTCTAAAGTGAATACAGAAAAGTACCACACGGTATCAACCATGGATTCATAGTTTGATAGTTACGTCTCTATCCCACAGAAATCCAAGTCTTAGCTACAGACAGTCACTGCCTCTGATTTCGCCATGAAAGCATATCATTACTTTTCGAAAACTTTATTTAATTTTTTTTTAAATAATGCTTATAAAGTTTCTATAAAAAATTGCCCAACTTTTAACTTAGGAAAAACCTTTAAATATAAGTTAATATATAAACTATCTTAATATTGAATCATTTGTCTTGAAATATTAGTACTAGTTAACTCTTAAATAATAATTAACTTAATATCACTCGTTATAACTAACTTAATTAATAATTAAATATACTTCAACCTTTAAAACAACTTAATAATTACTTTTCTTTTATAAAATACTTTAAACACTTTTTATATTACCTAGCTAATATTTTAAACCCTCCTTTACAACAACTGAGCTTTCTGATGCTATGCATCTTCCAACTCCAATATGGCCAATCCAATACCTATAAACCTCTCTCAATCTATCACAAATTTATTTACATCCCAATTCCGTAAATCCCTTTTTCATCCTTTTAAAATAACCTATTTATTTTTAAATCGATTTACCCATTTCAATATAAATTGTCACTGTGAATTTTATATCTTCCATCTATCACCTGATAATTTTCTCACTTTTATTTATAAACATTGTTATAAATCTCACGGTCTCATTTTCCATTTATAACGGTTTATTATCACTTAAATTCTAGTATAAGTTTATTTCTAATTTAATTTTCTTAAATAACCCAACCAATATGCAAACAAAATCTCGATTTACTTCTACTCCGTAATTTAGAAAACTTATCTAAGATCCAACATAACCACCTTTATGCTTATTTCCAAATTTATTTCCATTCTTCCCATTTATTAAAAATCTAGTTATAAAAAAATCCTTTATGTTTAAAACGAGTATCCATTGGGAATTTAATCTTTTTTAAAAACATATATATATATATATATAATACTCCAAAATCTCTACTTACGATATTCCAAAATAGTTAAATATTAATTTATAGTTAACTATTTATTTTTCTCAAATTCGTTCCTTTAATTAATCAATAATTCTCTATAAATATCTTACTTCCAAATTTTCTTTAATTTATTTTTCCAATTTAAAAACATGTATTATCGGTATTTTAAAATACGAAATCTAGGCCAAACAACCATAATATCCAATCAGTTTCAAATCACACAATAATCTATCACAGACTATTTAAACAAATTATATATCACTATATAAGTTAAATCAATCATAAAAATGCCAATCCCATTTTGAGGCGGGATATCACGGTATATATGGTCATCCGCTATTATGCGGAGCACGTACGGTCTCAACTGCTCTAATCGGTGAAAAATAATCCAACCACTAATATATATACTACTATATATTCAGGGTTTGAAGTGAAAGCCATCGAGCATGATAAGGAGGCTTATAACGACCCTGACTCGACCTTCGAAAATCGGCACCGAATACGACACTCGTATTCAAATGCCGCAGATCCAAACGTCGAACCTGGTTCGCCGGAGCTTATAACACATTAAGTAAATAACACAGCGGAAGAAAAAGAATATGCATAACAATATACAACATTTGATACAATAACTGATACAACATGAATGATACCACAGAATGGTACAATAGATATCAACATTTCAGAGATACAAAGAATAGCAGCGGAAATAAAAGATAACACTAGCAGCGGAACAAATCTCCAAAATAGTCTTCAAGAAAGAACTCCAATATCAGTAATTTCCATCTCCAAAGCACCAATCCAGCAATAGCTCGAACTCCCACTCAAGATGAAGAGAAGCAACTCGATCCAAAATGCGATTGCCAAATCCTAATGGCTGAAAGCTATCGAATCTACACCTACCATTGATTATCTGAAAATCCCAACTCTAGACTGCCCGTGTGGGAAATAGTGGGCACCCAGAGTTTAGGAAAGGAACAATAAACTCCAGGTCAGTCGTGGGACTGGTATGAGCAAACAAAAACATTTGTTCTTTTAAAACAGATAGAAGAATTTAAATTTGAAATCCGCAATGCTTTTTGAAAAATGAAACTACCATAAGGCCTCCCGGCACACACACAATGCAAACGCACACATGGGGGAGATTTCTCCTTATGATAGTCAAACATGCTTACTACGAGAAAAATTCTTTGATATTATTACTAGTGCATAGTGGAAAATCTTTCGAAAGTATAATATAAATCCTAGCCAGCATAGGTACCATGATGCTATGCCTACTATAGCTGCCATGTTAAATGGCAGGTTCTACAACTAAAACCGTACAAGGCACGTATTGGATGAATGGATTTCCAACAAATGGTCAGGCTAAGGAACTTCCTATTGCCACATGGGTACGCCTCTGGCGGGACGTCCCGAGAACTAACGTTACGGTTAGATCTCTGCCAACACAAGGCCGGGTTACCTCTGTAACTAGGTAACTACTACACGAATATGTCATCCCCCGGTCCTTTGGGACCTTTATCCGAGTGCGCGCACAACAACACCACACAGTAATAGGTATAGTGTATCAACATGAGTAAGTATCTGGGCTCCATACCATGATACCACCCTTTTCCAGAAGGAAATGACATACCCTAAAGGGCGCGACCCTCATAACCTTGCCGCATCTTTCCTGTTTCGACCATTTCCGGGGAGTGAGGTCCTGATGCAGTCTCGTCCACAAAGCTACGCTTTGTGCAACAAAGCCATGCTTTGGGTCAACAGATGGCCAAAGCAATGATCACAAAGATAAATGATCAAACAAATGATCATATCACAAATGATCAACCAATGATCATCACACAGCAGCACTCAGCATGCCACATTACCAAATTGGGAATATCACTGATGAATATCAACTACATAACCTCTGAGCTCGTACGTCTCAGAGAAGGGTGTTAAGCTAAGAGAATAAATTCTCCGCCACCAAGCAGAAATGTATTTGATAGAGATCAGTTAACATCTCAAAGTGTAATGTCGGACATACAACCATACAAGTCTGTTCCGGGTTCGAACAGAACCGAAGGCACTTCCGAAGAAGCCCTTGCAAATCCGGGTATCCACAATCCCGATCGGACTTCCCATCACTAAGGAGAACTCTATACCGGAGCAACTCAGTGCAGAGTCAATCGATAGGTTATCCTATCGTTCTCACAAATACCCGGTCTTCACCACCGGTCTTCAAATGCTATCCATAACGTCGTATCACTATTCGGAATGGGCTATATGACACAAGGTCCTCTCCCGGCTAAACCGAATAGTAAGCGCCATATTTTAAAACATATGGATATGGGATTTTAGTTAAGTCACAACTTATAAAATCCAAAACTTTTCTTTGAAATAGTTAAACAAATTATCATTTTTAAATCTTTAAACCAAAAATATTTATTTCACAAAGTTTCACCCAGTTTCACAAAGATCTATTCATAGATTTCAAAACAATTCCCATTTCAATTGGATTAACCCAATTAAATCTTTAAAGTTAAAGATTTATAGCTTTCAAACCCATTTCCAAAGATTTATCTATAATTTGGAAACCATTTCATTTTAGACTTGAAGTCCTTTTAACACCAATTGGAAATTCATTTCTTTTGTGAAAGCTCACAAACAGTTTCCGTTTTCAGAAAGAATCCAAATATATACCAGTTTAAGTCTTGGGTTAAACTAAAATTTCAAAACATCACCTTTAAAAATGGTTTTAAAAACCCATATAAACCCATTTATAAGTTGAATAACTTTTTAAACATAGTTTTCAAAATCATAGAATTCAATTCAAATATTGAATTCAAATCAAATTATTTAAATTTCAAAACTCAATCGAGTTATTCAAAATAACTTTTATTTTCAAAAGCTTCAATTCTAATTCCAAAACTATTTTGGATTCAAAAATACAATTTTAAATATATTTCAAAAATCTGTGACTTAACCCATTTCCACGTGCAATCCATATTTGTGTGTGTATAAGTGTGGTCCAGGGGTTCAACACAATAGTGCACAACATCGTCATCACCGATTCAATCATATCGATAAGCGATATAACCCATAACGCTTATCTTTATTCATAGATTCATAGATAAGATGAATTTATCAATCACAAAGATTCACTCATATGATTCGATGTGGGTTTCGGGTAACCAATTGGAATCCGACTCCCTGTCGCATCGAAATTCAAATGTCGTTCTATGGGTCAAGGGGTTGCATATACATATAACAATATATACGTCTCAAATAAAATAGCCCAGCACAAAGCATTACATAGCATCACAAAACATATCAATCCATCATGAAGCATTCAATTGGCAATCAAACATCTACAATTAAGATGAATAAATCTATGTGGTTTTAAATCTATTCCTCACATAATCACTTCCATTAGTAATGAACTACCCTTAATTGCTTCTTTAATTACTTCTAAATTAATTACATTAATTTATTACCTATTATTGATTAATTAATCCTAATTAATCATCCTTAATTACATCACTAATTAAATAATTAATGATCTAAATTATTTCTTAGATTAATTACTCAAAGTAATTAACAACTCAATTACTATATTGACCCAAATTAATTATCCTTAATTTAATCTCTTAAATTAATTATTTGATTAATTACTAAATAATTAATCCAAATTATCTCCTACTTAAACATCTCCACTTAATTACATCTGTAAATATTAAACAATTACTTAACTATGTAATTTCCAAATCATTAATTACATAAAGTAGTTATTTATAAAACCCAAATGTTTAAAATTAATTAAACTTTATTAAACAATCTCATTCAATTAAATTAATTATATTAAGTAATTAATTTCTTAATTTCTTTATCAAGTAATTACTCAATCCATTTATAATTGATTATTATTAAATTAATTAATCTAATTAATAAATAAAATTAACCAAATTAATTAATTGTTAAATAATCCTGGTTAATGACCTTCATTAACCATTCTTTAATTATTTTATAAGGTAATTAACTTAAATTAATTACCAATTAAATTATCTTTAATCATTTATTTATTAAAGTTAATTATAAAGTTAATTACCCTTAATTTAAAACTTAATTACATAATTAATATTTATCTATCATTAATTAAAATTTAATTAATGATCTTAATTCCAAAATGATTTAATCATAAATCAATTATTAATCCCAAATTCAATTAATTAATTAAATTAATTAACAAATCTTAATTACCCTTATTAATAAATTCCAAAACATAATTCTTAATCAATTTCCCAAAGTAAAACATAACTTAATTATGTTTAAAACAATATTATTCAAAACAAAGTACTTTTTAAACTTATCCTTAAATTTCAATTTAAATTCATGTTTAAAATATAATGAATTTTAAACTTATCAAAGTTTTAAATAAATTTAAAACTTTTACATTGCCAATCAAACTAATGCTATGGAAATTTTTTAAAGTAAAAGTCATTTCAAAACTTTCAATAATTTAAATTTCCATTTTAATTTGAACACTTAAATTTAAACCTTCTTTAAAAATTTAAACCTGCAATTCAAGCTAAACCTTTGAATTTCCAGATTTTAAATTAACTTTAACTCTATTCATATTTTTAAAATCTCATTTCTAAAAGTATTTAAACTATTTTATCAAACCAAGAGTTAATTAAGTTTAAATTTCTGAAACTTAAATTTTATTATCAAAACTGGAATTTGAATTGAAGTTAGAAATTCATACTTGCATTTGAATTCAAACTAAAACTTTACTTCAACCAAACTACAGATTTAAAAAATTAAAAATCCAGATTTTGAAAAAATAGAAAACAGGTTTAAAAACCTGGAATTTAAATTCAAAGTAATTCAAACTTGAATTAAGTTTTAAATATTAAGTTTAAACCTAAACCTTATTTACAAACCTAAATCTACAGATTTTGAAATTTTAAAAACCAGATTTAAAATCAGAAAACAGGTCTACAACCTGAAGCCTGCAATACACAGAGAAACCCGAGAACCCCATATCCTACTTCGAGTCAAACACATGCCTACTTCGAGTTTCACATAGACCTGCTTCGAGTCATCCTCATATTTGCTCGAGCCATCTCTGCAACACCCCATACCCAAGCAGTTCATCAGAATCTCATCGCCGTCCCCTCTGCCGACCATTTCAGACGATCCACTACCAACCAGCAACCCACATATCTTCAAACTTCAACCCAGAAACAAGAAATTATACAGGAATTCAAAAATTTATCTCTGAAACTCAAAGTTTCATAACCTGTAAAAATTTTACAGGTTTCAACACCAAAACCTGTCAACGATCATAAATCGCCTCTCCGATCATCTGACCTCCAACCTTCCCGGCCACGAATGCTTCTACACACCCTCTACCCATATCCCAAACACCAAAGCCCTCGGTCAATCCATCACCTCAAACTGACCAAATCTTTAACCCTTATTACAAAACAAGGGTTCAATACAATAACCCAAAACTGCAACCATCTAGTAATTGTGATACTCATTTCAGATTTTTATAAGGATCTATGATCCTTTCTTTATAACTCAGAAAGATCCTGAGTTATCTTAAATCACTAATTGCAAGAATTTGCTTACATTCATATTTTTGTTTTAAGAACAAACTGCTACTTATCAAACATCTAAAAATATTAATACTTGATTTAAAAAAATCAAGTTTCCATTAATACATAGTTTAGTGATATTGAAAAACAAGATTAACTCATTAAATTTTTGTTTAGAATTAACATGCAGAGGCCACACTACTTATATCTTTAGCTTGCTAAAGTTTATTTATCTTCAGGCAGAAATCAATTCACCTAAAAATATTTTTTTGATTTTTAATCTAAATAAACAAACAGTTTTAGTTATTTGAAGAACAGATTCTAACACAAATTTAACAATATTTGGTGGATTACTTTCAATAGGAAGATGAATTACAGATCACAGCAGAGCATAAACATCATGTACATTCAATCTTATATAAGTACACAACATATTTATCTCAACATTTAATCAAGCAACTTATTTATAGTTTAAAATATAAATGTTACTCACAAACAAAAATAAACAAACTCAGGGAGGAGATTTGCTCACCTGATTTTTTTTTTTTTTTAGACTTAATTCATGGGTAAACAATCTGGTATGAATTCCTAAGCTTATCAGAGATTATATGATGAGGATTTGGGATTTGGTTACATTATCTTTTTTTTCTCTTTTAACTCTGTAACTTACAGAGATGATATCAGATATGCACCCAACAATATTCACATATATACTATCAATTCATGTCTAAACCAACATGCAAGCATCACACAACGGATTCATGCATCAGATTCATCAAGTAATACGCAGCAAACACCAAAGAAAAACCACAAAGCAGATCATACACATATCAACTTAAAGAGTTTAGAAAAGTGGTTTGCTCACTTTGGTCAAAGCAGAACAGAGACAGTGAAGCCTGGAAACTTTTATTCTTGTTTAGCATGTACATTTTTTCTTTAATTCTTTTTTTTTTGAAGCTTTTATCTGCAAGGTTTGTAAACAAAAATCTTTGCTTATTCACTAATTAACAATCTTCAGATTAAAACCTTCCAAAAGAATTTTACTTGCCTCACATATTAATATAAATATATTTTATACATCTTATTTTTAAATTCAATATTTGTTTATAAAATACTTATTCATAAATCTTAAACCAATCCTACTTTATAAGCTAAATTTTTTTATTCTAGAAATTATCCTATTAATTCATAAATAAATTAGCAATTTACCTTCAAAAATTAATTTAATTGCCAATTTAAACTTGATAAATTTCAGGAATGTTACAGATTTCCCCCCTTAAAAGAATTTCGTCCTCGAAATTGCAAAGAAGACGAGAAAGAAAAGATGATAGATAAAGAAATGATTGATCAGATCAGAATCGAATATTTATTCTGCATTTGGTTTCCCAAATCAGAATATCAACAATATGAGAACAAACTCATACAATATTACACAAAATATTCGGGTCCACCGGTCTACGAATATGCAATGACATTGATTAGTTCGAAGAGATAACTAATCGTCCGTAGAATATATCGGATCCCAGAGAATAAATAGATAGATTAAATCTTCATATTAGTTAACCAGTTTACTTAATTTAAAATTTCTAACTTATTTAAAATTTTCAAATTCAATTCCAAATTTATTAAAGTTTAGAACGAAAAGCTGATAAGAAACTGACGAAGATACGGGGTAAGAATTTTCTACAACGATACGTAAGGCCACCATCACACCGAAACTACTCCTCGAGCTGCTGCGAAGTAATCAAAGAATTGAAAAGACGAATCAAAGGAGATTGATAGAGAAAAGTTGTTTCCGCTATTGCAGGGTATCGACCATTTGTAGTCGTATTCCCCTGTCCCCTATCTCGTTCTCTTCTCGCACTCATACTTACTATCAGTGGATAGTAAGAGAATTTACTGAGGCACTCGAACAGATATCTTAGGGATATACTCATTCTAGGGTATGCTTCATCCTATCTCTAATGAGTTACTTAATGTGTTATACTCCTGAGCTAAGGTTTTAACCATCAGCTCTGATACCACTTATAACGACCCTGACTCGACCTTCGAAAATCGGCACCGAATACGACACTCGTATTCAAATGCCGCAGATCCAAACGTCGAACCTGGTTCGCCGGAGCTTATAACACATTAAGTAAATAACACAGCGGAAGAAAAAGAATATGCATAACAATATACAACATTTGATACAATAACTGATACAACATGAATGATACCACAGAATGGTACAATAGATATCAACATTTCAGAGATACAAAGAATAGCAGCGGAAATAAAAGATAACACTAGCAGCGGAACAAATCTCCAAAATAGTCTTCAAGAAAGAACTCCAATATCAGTAATTTCCATCTCCAAAGCACCAATCCAGCAATAGCTCGAACTCCCACTCAAGATGAAGAGAAGCAACTCGATCCAAAATGCGATTGCCAAATCCTAATGGCTGAAAGCTATCGAATCTACACCTACCATTGATTATCTGAAAATCCCAACTCTAGACTGCCCGTGTGGGAAATAGTGGGCACCCAGAGTTTAGGAAAGGAACAATAAACTCCAGGTCAGTCGTGGGACTGGTATGAGCAAACAAAAACATTTGTTCTTTTAAAACAGATAGAAGAATTTAAATTTGAAATCCGCAATGCTTTTTGAAAAATGAAACTACCATAAGGCCTCCCGGCACACACACAATGCAAACGCACACATGGGGGAGATTTCTCCTTATGATAGTCAAACATGCTTACTACGAGAAAAATTCTTTGATATTATTACTAGTGCATAGTGGAAAATCTTTCGAAAGTATAATATAAATCCTAGCCAGCATAGGTACCATGATGCTATGCCTACTATAGCTGCCATGTTAAATGGCAGGTTCTACAACTAAAACCGTACAAGGCACGTATTGGATGAATGGATTTCCAACAAATGGTCAGGCTAAGGAACTTCCTATTGCCACATGGGTACGCCTCTGGCGGGACGTCCCGAGAACTAACGTTACGGTTAGATCTCTGCCAACACAAGGCCGGGTTACCTCTGTAACTAGGTAACTACTACACGAATATGTCATCCCCCGGTCCTTTGGGACCTTTATCCGAGTGCGCGCACAACAACACCACACAGTAATAGGTATAGTGTATCAACATGAGTAAGTATCTGGGCTCCATACCATGATACCACCCTTTTCCAGAAGGAAATGACATACCCTAAAGGGCGCGACCCTCATAACCTTGCCGCATCTTTCCTGTTTCGACCATTTCCGGGGAGTGAGGTCCTGATGCAGTCTCGTCCACAAAGCTACGCTTTGTGCAACAAAGCCATGCTTTGGGTCAACAGATGGCCAAAGCAATGATCACAAAGATAAATGATCAAACAAATGATCATATCACAAATGATCAACCAATGATCATCACACAGCAGCACTCAGCATGCCACATTACCAAATTGGGAATATCACTGATGAATATCAACTACATAACCTCTGAGCTCGTACGTCTCAGAGAAGGGTGTTAAGCTAAGAGAATAAATTCTCCGCCACCAAGCAGAAATGTATTTGATAGAGATCAGTTAACATCTCAAAGTGTAATGTCGGACATACAACCATACAAGTCTGTTCCGGGTTCGAACAGAACCGAAGGCACTTCCGAAGAAGCCCTTGCAAATCCGGGTATCCACAATCCCGATCGGACTTCCCATCACTAAGGAGAACTCTATACCGGAGCAACTCAGTGCAGAGTCAATCGATAGGTTATCCTATCGTTCTCACAAATACCCGGTCTTCACCACCGGTCTTCAAATGCTATCCATAACGTCGTATCACTATTCGGAATGGGCTATATGACACAAGGTCCTCTCCCGGCTAAACCGAATAGTAAGCGCCATATTTTAAAACATATGGATATGGGATTTTAGTTAAGTCACAACTTATAAAATCCAAAACTTTTCTTTGAAATAGTTAAACAAATTATCATTTTTAAATCTTTAAACCAAAAATATTTATTTCACAAAGTTTCACCCAGTTTCACAAAGATCTATTCATAGATTTCAAAACAATTCCCATTTCAATTGGATTAACCCAATTAAATCTTTAAAGTTAAAGATTTATAGCTTTCAAACCCATTTCCAAAGATTTATCTATAATTTGGAAACCATTTCATTTTAGACTTGAAGTCCTTTTAACACCAATTGGAAATTCATTTCTTTTGTGAAAGCTCACAAACAGTTTCCGTTTTCAGAAAGAATCCAAATATATACCAGTTTAAGTCTTGGGTTAAACTAAAATTTCAAAACATCACCTTTAAAAATGGTTTTAAAAACCCATATAAACCCATTTATAAGTTGAATAACTTTTTAAACATAGTTTTCAAAATCATAGAATTCAATTCAAATATTGAATTCAAATCAAATTATTTAAATTTCAAAACTCAATCGAGTTATTCAAAATAACTTTTATTTTCAAAAGCTTCAATTCTAATTCCAAAACTATTTTGGATTCAAAAATACAATTTTAAATATATTTCAAAAATCTGTGACTTAACCCATTTCCACGTGCAATCCATATTTGTGTGTGTATAAGTGTGGTCCAGGGGTTCAACACAATAGTGCACAACATCGTCATCACCGATTCAATCATATCGATAAGCGATATAACCCATAACGCTTATCTTTATTCATAGATTCATAGATAAGATGAATTTATCAATCACAAAAATTCACTCATATGATTCGATGTGGGTTTCGGGTAACCAATTGGAATCCGACTCCCTGTCGCATCGAAATTCAAATGTCGTTCTATGGGTCAAGGGGTTGCATATACATATAACAATATATACGTCTCAAATAAAATAGCCCAGCACAAAGCATTACATAGCATCACAAAACATATCAATCCATCATGAAGCATTCAATTGGCAATCAAACATCTACAATTAAGATGAATAAATCTATGTGGTTTTAAATCTATTCCTCACATAATCACTTCCATTAGTAATGAACTACCCTTAATTGCTTCTTTAATTACTTCTAAATTAATTACATTAATTTATTACCTATTATTGATTAATTAATCCTAATTAATCATCCTTAATTACATCACTAATTAAATAATTAATGATCTAAATTATTTCTTAGATTAATTACTCAAAGTAATTAACAACTCAATTACTATATTGACCCAAATTAATTATCCTTAATTTAATCTCTTAAATTAATTATTTGATTAATTACTAAATAATTAATCCAAATTATCTCCTACTTAAACATCTCCACTTAATTACATCTGTAAATATTAAACAATTACTTAACTATGTAATTTCCAAATCATTAATTACATAAAGTAGTTATTTATAAAACCCAAATGTTTAAAATTAATTAAACTTTATTAAACAATCTCATTCAATTAAATTAATTATATTAAGTAATTAATTTCTTAATTTCTTTATCAAGTAATTACTCAATCCATTTATAATTGATTATTATTAAATTAATTAATCTAATTAATAAATAAAATTAACCAAATTAATTAATTGTTAAATAATCCTGGTTAATGACCTTCATTAACCATTCTTTAATTATTTTATAAGGTAATTAACTTAAATTAATTACCAATTAAATTATCTTTAATCATTTATTTATTAAAGTTAATTATAAAGTTAATTACCCTTAATTTAAAACTTAATTACATAATTAATATTTATCTATCATTAATTAAAATTTAATTAATGATCTTAATTCCAAAATGATTTAATCATAAATCAATTATTAATCCCAAATTCAATTAATTAATTAAATTAATTAACAAATCTTAATTACCCTTATTAATAAATTCCAAAACATAATTCTTAATCAATTTCCCAAAGTAAAACATAACTTAATTATGTTTAAAACAATATTATTCAAAACAAAGTACTTTTTAAACTTATCCTTAAATTTCAATTTAAATTCATGTTTAAAATATAATGAATTTTAAACTTATCAAAGTTTTAAATAAATTTAAAACTTTTACATTGCCAATCAAACTAATGCTATGGAAATTTTTTAAAGTAAAAGTCATTTCAAAACTTTCAATAATTTAAATTTCCATTTTAATTTGAACACTTAAATTTAAACCTTCTTTAAAAATTTAAACCTGCAATTCAAGCTAAACCTTTGAATTTCCAGATTTTAAATTAACTTTAACTCTATTCATATTTTTAAAATCTCATTTCTAAAAGTATTTAAACTATTTTATCAAACCAAGAGTTAATTAAGTTTAAATTTCTGAAACTTAAATTTTATTATCAAAACTGGAATTTGAATTGAAGTTAGAAATTCATACTTGCATTTGAATTCAAACTAAAACTTTACTTCAACCAAACTACAGATTTAAAAAATTAAAAATCCAGATTTTGAAAAAATAGAAAACAGGTTTAAAAACCTGGAATTTAAATTCAAAGTAATTCAAACTTGAATTAAGTTTTAAATATTAAGTTTAAACCTAAACCTTATTTACAAACCTAAATCTACAGATTTTGAAATTTTAAAAACCAGATTTAAAATCAGAAAACAGGTCTACAACCTGAAGCCTGCAATACACAGAGAAACCCGAGAACCCCATATCCTACTTCGAGTCAAACACATGCCTACTTCGAGTTTCACATAGACCTGCTTCGAGTCATCCTCATATTTGCTCGAGCCATCTCTGCAACACCCCATACCCAAGCAGTTCATCAGAATCTCATCGCCGTCCCCTCTGCCGACCATTTCAGACGATCCACTACCAACCAGCAACCCACATATCTTCAAACTTCAACCCAGAAACAAGAAATTATACAGGAATTCAAAAATTTATCTCTGAAACTCAAAGTTTCATAACCTGTAAAAATTTTACAGGTTTCAACACCAAAACCTGTCAACGATCATAAATCGCCTCTCCGATCATCTGACCTCCAACCTTCCCGGCCACGAATGCTTCTACACACCCTCTACCCATATCCCAAACACCAAAGCCCTCGGTCAATCCATCACCTCAAACTGACCAAATCTTTAACCCTTATTACAAAACAAGGGTTCAATACAATAACCCAAAACTGCAACCATCTAGTAATTGTGATACTCATTTCAGATTTTTATAAGGATCTATGATCCTTTCTTTATAACTCAGAAAGATCCTGAGTTATCTTAAATCACTAATTGCAAGAATTTGCTTACATTCATATTTTTGTTTTAAGAACAAACTGCTACTTATCAAACATCTAAAAATATTAATACTTGATTTAAAAAAATCAAGTTTCCATTAATACATAGTTTAGTGATATTGAAAAACAAGATTAACTCATTAAATTTTTGTTTAGAATTAACATGCAGAGGCCACACTACTTATATCTTTAGCTTGCTAAAGTTTATTTATCTTCAGGCAGAAATCAATTCACCTAAAAATATTTTTTTGATTTTTAATCTAAATAAACAAACAGTTTTAGTTATTTGAAGAACAGATTCTAACACAAATTTAACAATATTTGGTGGATTACTTTCAATAGGAAGATGAATTACAGATCACAGCAGAGCATAAACATCATGTACATTCAATCTTATATAAGTACACAACATATTTATCTCAACATTTAATCAAGCAACTTATTTATAGTTTAAAATATAAATGTTACTCACAAACAAAAATAAACAAACTCAGGGAGGAGATTTGCTCACCTGATTTTTTTTTTTTTTTAGACTTAATTCATGGGTAAACAATCTGGTATGAATTCCTAAGCTTATCAGAGATTATATGATGAGGATTTGGGATTTGGTTACATTATCTTTTTTTTCTCTTTTAACTCTGTAACTTACAGAGATGATATCAGATATGCACCCAACAATATTCACATATATACTATCAATTCATGTCTAAACCAACATGCAAGCATCACACAACGGATTCATGCATCAGATTCATCAAGTAATACGCAGCAAACACCAAAGAAAAACCACAAAGCAGATCATACACATATCAACTTAAAGAGTTTAGAAAAGTGGTTTGCTCACTTTGGTCAAAGCAGAACAGAGACAGTGAAGCCTGGAAACTTTTATTCTTGTTTAGCATGTACATTTTTTCTTTAATTCTTTTTTTTTTGAAGCTTTTATCTGCAAGGTTTGTAAACAAAAATCTTTGCTTATTCACTAATTAACAATCTTCAGATTAAAACCTTCCAAAAGAATTTTACTTGCCTCACATATTAATATAAATATATTTTATACATCTTATTTTTAAATTCAATATTTGTTTATAAAATACTTATTCATAAATCTTAAACCAATCCTACTTTATAAGCTAAATTTTTTTATTCTAGAAATTATCCTATTAATTCATAAATAAATTAGCAATTTACCTTCAAAAATTAATTTAATTGCCAATTTAAACTTGATAAATTTCAGGAATGTTACAATATATATATATATATATAATATCAGTCAACAGATAATAATTTATAAATCAATCAGGCATCAAATAATAAATCTTAACTATTGTTAAAATTAATTTGATAACCAAATGAGTGAGAATTTCCCACCTTGATTTTTATTTGCAGTCCGTTCCAATTTTAGATTAAATTAAACATCGTTCAATTAAAATTCCACTTGCTTCCAAAAATCCGCAAACAAATTCCAGATTTTAATATGTGATTTTTGCTACCTTGTAAGCAAATTGTTATTAATTTTATTAACTAACTCGATATAAATTTTTAATTGATTCACCAACTATGAAATTTAAATATTAACGCACACAATACCTCACCACACACGTGAATCATTAAGACCCTAGCCCTCGACCTGTTGCCTCCCATCACCATTCGCCGCACAGACATCTACCTTGTCGACGTGCTCCAGGAAAGCCACCTCCTTGTCCCTTAGTCCCCAACTTCGCCGCCCATCCCCATGCCCAATCGTGGCTCCATGTTCCCCCACTAGAGCTTCACCCAAGCACTGCACACATCACCAAATCGCTAATCCAATCCCCCATCGCGATTCCTCCATGGACGAACCATTACCAGAGAGCGTCGTGCCTCGACCTCCTCCCTCATTCGCCACCATAGCCTCGCATGTGCCTCAAGTGCTACATCGCGATTCCTACAACCTAATCATGACTCCTCGACCCCGCCTACCCCTTCCCACGTAGATGTGCTCGAGCCACTATCTTCTAGAGTCACCGCGACTTCGATTTCCCTCTTCCTTTATGTGCGAGCCCAATGTATAGAGCAAGCACAAATTTGAACCATTCACCTCTTTTTTTTCTTAATTTGTTATTAAATGAACGAGATTTTGTTTACTGTGATGGTTTGAAAAGGAGAGATGGGAACGTGATTTAAACGTGAACGGAAGGGTTGCGTGTTATATGGAGAAGGGTGGCGTGTTGTTTGAAGGCAAGATGACCTTTGATTTTGATTTATTTATAAATTTTTAATATTGAAATTACCTCGTTATACGTATCTTGAAATTTTAACCCCTAAAGAGTCATGCCGCCAGGCATTTATAATGTTATACCGCTACTCCGAACCTAATGGAACAAGTTCTAGGTCCTAATTCGATCGTATGGAGAAGACAACTTTTTAAATCGACCATTTAAATTAACTTCGATTAAATTATTTCTAGGCGTTTTCAAATCGTACGATCAAATAGTAACTCCAAACGCTACGAAATTTAAAACTGGATAATAATAAATTATTATGGATCCAATGGAACAAGTTCCATCAAATTTCGAGACGGTGCCCCAGATCGCTATTTTTAAATATCAATTTGAACAACCTATTTTTAAATTGAACAAATCACTTTTAAAACCAATTTTAAAACTTTTAATGTCTTCATTATTATTAATCTAAATTTTAGAAGCCTTTAAATTATTTTTATCAAGCTTAAAACTCAACATACAAAAATTTAACCAATATTCATTTATTAAATTCAATAATTAAGTTATCCAATAAATCACTATATTTTAAATTCTGAATTTATTATAAATGGAAAACCAAATTTTTATATTTAAAATCAATCTATAACTCAAATTCAATATTTAAAACCATCTAAATATTCCAAATCAGACATCGAAAAAAATCTGGGTCGTTACATTCCTCTCCCTTGAAAGAATTTCTTCATCGAAATTGTTAAGTAGGAAGAATGCTCCAACCCATTAACCTATCAAAACCCACTTAGTGTACATTAGATATTTCATTTTCCTAATCCCTTAGTTCTAACCAAACAACTAGTTGTCCATCCTAAACCAAAATCCTTTATTTCGATTATAAATTCGAAATTAATTTCCATTAACAAAAAAATTTCCAAAATTTTTCTAACACCCTAAATTTTCGAATTTTTTTTGGTATAGTCTCCCTTGTATGGAGAGCCTTTTGCAATATGACAAGAGAGATAAATATATATACATCAACCCACATGGTCGGAAAACAAAATATATATCATTTTTTTTTATTTTTGTGGTATTTAATCCGAAAACGTACCTTATTTTAGCATTTTTAAGCAAGCGGCTTATTTTATTTTGCAATTCGCGCAATCAAAGTCAAGCAAAACAGCTCCTAGTACCTGTACTTACTCAATTTACACACATAAGTACCAAAATATATGAAATTCCATGACATTTCACTTATTTAACAAGTGCAAACCCATAAGTTTCACAAACTAGCATGCTAAGAAAATATTCATAAGCAATTGCAATGTTCCAATGCTAATTTAATTGCTTTCACTTGATTTTCATGCCCTTTCATTCAATTTGGAATGACTTACAATAAAATTATTTGAATTCGATTCGTTTTTAAACCAAACAAACTCATACCATTCCAAATTGATTAAAAATCAATTTATTCTCTTTCTATTAATTCACAGAATTTTATTTACTTCCGTTTACGTCAAACGACAATTTTTCTATGCATATTCGGCGATATTTATTCAAAAAACAATCACTTAAGCTTATAGCTATTTTAAATTGATTCCAAATCAATTTATATCTATTTCTATTCCATTTTAAATTAACTCTCAATCCATTCATTAAATCCCATTCATATTCACATTCATCACATTCAAATCTATTTTATTTAAACTCAGAATCATTCCATGCTATTTTATTTGATGGCCATTTTACAAATTTATTTAAGCGAGGTTTCCATTCAAATATTTACTTAAGTTAATTTATTTATTTCTAACTAATTCACTATATAACTTAAGTTTATTTCCTTTGCAACCAAATCCAGTTTCAAATTTTTGATTTAATTTTTATTCAATCAAATTTCATACCAATTTCTAATTTATTTAATTAGTACATTCACTTATTCCATTTCAATTCTAGCTCCCACATTCGAATTCATTCTTGAATTTAATTGAAATAATATCCAGGGCCATATTCAATTTATTCATACTCCAATTGGATTTATTTGCAACTCAAAGCATTTCTATTTCAATTTAATTTCATTTTATTTGTCAACATTCAATTTATAATTAATTCGCTTATAATTAAGTCGAACTTTTTTTATAACTCTAGTTTCATTTAAAAAATCCATTTTTAATTTTCAATCCAATTTTATTCAATCAAGTTAGGTTCCATTACCATACTCCATTTACTAATTAATTATCTAATTTGTTCACTTCCAATTTATAATTCAATATTTGATTTTTATTACACTTTATTTAATTCTTTGAGTTCAATTTTATTTACAATTCAAGTTTGGGTTTTTATTTCATTACCGAAACATCAAACTATTTTTATTTTTGGTTTTCTATTCCACGCTTCAATTTTATAAGCCACATAACTTATTTTTTCCATCTCCATCAATTCTATACTCGAATATATTCACTTTTCATTTTTAACTCGAGATCTACATCACTTAATAGCTTAATATGTACTTTAACTTCATTAATCACAATTCTATAAGTCTTCAAAATTTATTTATTCCAATTCAATTTTTTTATTTAACTTAACTTACGTTAAATTTAAACTCTATACCATTCTTTTTTAAGTAAGAATTAAATTCAAATCAACTCAATAACCTTTAAAATTCAATTTTATTTCTCAATTCAATTAAATTTTATTTTTCAATTCAATTCATTCACATCCCAATTCAATTCATTTAACTAGTCTACTTTACTAATTTATTCCATTTGAATCACAATCAATTAAATTTCTAAAGTTTAATTCCTTCAACTTAATCTATGTTAAATTACTTTTTAACTTTTTAACTTTTAATTTGAATTCCAAAATTCAATTTCCATATTTTTCTTCAAAATCATTCCCCATTTATAAGTTCATAACTATTTTTCTGATTATCTCTTAATTATTTAAATAAGGATTCCAGAATTTTTTAAACACTCGGTACTTATTTCAAATCATTTTGAAATCACAAATATCTCAAAATCATACTCTTTAAATTTAAACTAACCCTGGTTTTTCTCCAAGACAAATTTCCTTTGGAATTTCAAAAACAAAGCTTGTTTTCCTCAAAACAATCCAAAAACAACGACCCCGGCGGAAATCCATCACTTAGAAACTCGAAAATGAACACCGATGATGTCGCGATCATCATTGAAATTATTTCCCAGCGACCGAAGCGATTTCAGTGCTATTATCACCTTTAAAAATCCATTTAAAAACAATTTTATATTAAAAAATATTCCAATAATATTACTATTATTCATTTCCAAAAAAATATTTTCAAAATAATACCATCCCATAACACTTTTGAAATCATTTCCAAACCTCCGGGATTTAATTTTTTTCAAGCTCTGGTTTTAATCAAGTCTTAGCATTTAACTCAATTGTATAATCCATTTTCTACGATGTCTATTTGGTTATATAAACTGTTTATAATCTAGTTTTGATTCTAGTATTATCATCCAAACACTCCAAATATACCATAATAATTTCTAAAAATTATTTCCTTTATATAAAAATATAATTTGGGTAAAATTATTTCATTTACCCGCTTTAAAACCATACCGTGTCAGTTTATCGTGTTCAAATGTTTAGAAACTCCTATCGAATTAGTGGGGTCCCACTATTCGACCGGAATTTATAAGCCACTCAACCAATAAGTCGGCACAATGTAAAACAATTTATATTTACTAACAAATACGCGCCCATATCTATTAATTCGCTCAAAATCATTCTAGAGTACTACTGACTCTATCTTTAATGAGTAATCCCCAATAGAACCAAGGTTCTCGCTAAACCTTCAGCTCTGATACCGAATGTCAGAACCGATGTTTTCGACCCTCGAAAATCGACATTTATACATTCATTATATAGCCTGACGAATATTCAAGTGTCGGAAATGCCAAATCATTAGGGATAAAAGAAGAAAAGGTAGATGAAACTAGAAAACAACAACATCGGAGTCTCACAATCGTAGCGGAACAAAATATAATATATAATAATAGATTTTAAATACAAAGGAATGTGTAACTGTTATGTACTTACGACCATCAGAGTACAATAGACATTAATCAATATGTACAATTTAATAACTTATCCTTACACAGCGGAATTATAATCAAGTAAAGAAGTATGCCTTTGCCATCCACCTCATCCCTTAAGATCCATAGCATCCTATCCTGAATCTGTAATACTCGGTCTGGCCCGAGCATTATAATAAAAAACACCTGAGTCCGTCTAGAATACCAGCGTGAGAAAACACACTCAATTTGGATTAACATTTTTTTCCCAAACTTTGAAAAACAAAGGTATCTCATAAGACCATGTCACACATAAACATGTTGGGTTTTTACCTTACGATAACCAAAACACTTTTATCAAAATCGTTTGATATTATAATAGTGTCTAAAACAAGTAAATAGAAAATAGCTGAGATGCTTGCATCTCACGTTTCAGCATAGTTCGGCACAATCAAAACCATATAGCGCTTATTGAATAATGGATTCCATACAATGGCTAGGCACTGGGGTACTACCTATCACAGCACGCTTCTAAAAACATGTACCAAGGACCTCGTCGGGATCTCCTATAACACAAGATCGGTCCGATCCCAAACCTGGATAAAACCGAATATGTTATCACCCCGGGTGTTCCCACCCTTACCGAGAGCTATTTCCATTGCAACCGTATCCATAATATAATATATCTGAGGATATCTAGAAAGGTGATAACATACCCTAATTGGGAATGACCCAGTTAGCCTTGCTGCATACCCCTTGACCCTCAGCCATTTCGGTCGATGAAGCTAGAGGCTACGATTACCTTTCAAGGATTATTTTACTTAGAATGCTCATCGTCCTCCAATGATGATATTCGATAGCATTCATCTGTACAAGTTGTCCTGGGTCTGGACAAATCCAATCATTGTCTTCATCATCTTTACGGTATTCATTCGTAACGTTCAAATCAGATCGAAATGGTTTCAGATAATTAAACCCGATCCCGGTTTCTTCGAAACGATCAGCGATTTCGGCCAAACTTGACAGTCGGTTATTTAACTATCAATAAGTCATCTATAACAAACAACATGCCTTATATAATTTTTTTCCAAAATTTATTCCAAGGTATCTTTATAAGATATATTCCAAATCTTCTTTCATATTTCAATTATTTGGAAATAAATTCAATTTCTTAATCCTAACATGATATTTTCCAAGCCATCTCTTCCTTTCAATCACTAGAAAAATATTTAAATATATTTTCTAAATTCCTTACTTCAACACTTAGGATGGTTCCAGTCATCACTCTTTTTTTCAAAAATCCTTCCCAATTTATATTCTAATTTCCTTAACCTATCTATAACGGATTCTACGAGTTCCGTGTTCCTTGATTAAAATCCTTTATTCAAATATATATATATATATATATATATATATATAACTACACACTTACCTCACCGAAATGAGTATAATCACAAACCATTTCTTTAAAAAAAATATCTAAACTTCTAAAGTGAATATGGAAAAGTACCACACGGTATCAACCATGGATTCACAATTCGATGGTTACGTCTCTATCGCTGAGAAATCCAAGTCTTAACTGCAGACAATCTCTGCCTCTGATTTCGCCAAGAAAGCATACCATTATATTCCGAAACTTTATTTAATGTCTTTCCATAAATAATGCTTATAAAGTTTCTATAAAAAAATTCCCAAGTTTTAACTTAGGCAAAACCTTTAAATATAAGTTAATATATAAACTATCTTAATATTGAATTATTTGTCTTAAAATAATAATACTAGTTAACTCTTAAATAATAATTAACTTAATATCACTCATTATAACTAACTTAATTAATAACTAAATATAATTCAACCTTTAAACAATTTAATAATTACTTTTCTTTTCTAAAATATTTTAAACACTTTTTATATTACCTAGTTAATATCTTAAATCCTCCTTTACAACAATTCAGCTTTCCGCTACTATGTATCTTCCAACTCCAATATGGCCAATCCAATATTTATAAACCTCTCTCGATCTATCACCAATTTATTTACGTTCCAATTCCATAAATCCCTTTTTCACCCTTTTAAAATTACCTATTATGTATTAGTAAATCGATTTACCCATCTCAATAAAAATTCTCATTGTGAATTTTATATCTTCCATCTATCACCTGATAATTTTCATACTTTTATTTATAAACGTTGTTATAAATCTCACAGTCTAATTTCCCATTTATAACGGTTTATTATCACTTAAATTCCACTGTAAGTTTATTTCTAATTTAATTTTCTTAAATAACCCCACCAATATACAAATAAAATCTCGATTTACTTCTACTCCATAATTTAGAAATCTTATCTAAGATCCAGCATAACCACCTTTATGCTTATTTCCAAATTTATTTCCATTCTTCCCATTTATTAAAAATCTTGTTTTAAAAAATCCTTTATGTTTAAAACGAGTATCCATTTGGAATTTAATTTTTTTAAAATCATATATATATATATAATACTCCGAAATCTCTACTTACCATATTTCAAAATAATTAAATATTAATTTAGAGCTAACAATTTATTTTTCTCAAATTCATTCCTTTAATTAATCAATAATTCTTTATAAATATCCTACTTTCAAATTTTTTTATTTTATTTTTCCAATTCAAAAACATATATTATCGATATTTTAAAATGCCAAATCTAGGCCAAACAACCGTAGTATCCAGTCAGTTTCAAATCACACAATAATCTATCATAGACCATTTAAACAAATCCTATATCACTATACATGTTAAATAAATCATAAAAATACCAATCTCGCTTCGAGGTGGCATATTGCGGTATATAAGGTCATCTGCTATTATGCGGGACACATAGGGTCTCATCCGCTGCAATCGGCAAGAAATAAATCCAATAACTAATATATATACTACTATATATATAATATCAATCAATGGATTATAATTTATTAATCAACCAGGCATCAAATAATAAATCTTAACTATTGTTAAAATTAATTTGATAATCCAAATGAGTGAGAATTTTCTCACCTTGATTTTTATTTGAAGTCCGTTTCAATTTTAAATTAAATTGAACACCATTCAATTAAAATTCCACTTGCCTTCAAAAATCCCCAAACAAATCCTAGATTGTGATATGCGATTTTTTGTACCTCGTAATCATATTTTTATTAATTTTATTAGCAAACTCGATATAAATTTTTAATTTATTCACCAACTATGAAATTCAAATTTTAACACAGATAATACCTCATCACACACGTGAATCATCGAGACCCTAGCCCTAGACATGCTGCCTCCCATCACCATTTGCCGCACAAACATCCACCTCGTCGATGCGCTCCAGGCAAGCCACCGCCTTGTCCATCAGCCCCCAACTTCGCTGCCCATCCCCATGCCCAAACGCGGCTCCACGTTCCTCCACTGGAGCTTCGCCCAAGCACCGCACACGTTACCAAATCGCTAATCCAATCCCCCATCGCGACTTCCTTCATGGACGAACCACTACCAGAGATTGTCGTGCCTCGACCTCCTTCCCTCATCGCCACCGCAGCCTTACGCGTGCGTCCAGTGCTACCTCGCGATTCCCACAACCTAATCACGACTCCCATAACCTAATCACGACTCCTCGACCCTGCCTACCCCTTCCCAAGTTGCTACGCTCGAGCCACCATCTTCTAGAGTTGTCGCGACTTCGATTCCCCTCTTCCTTTTGTGCGAGCCCAATGTCAAAAGCAAGAACAAATTTGAACCATTCGCCTCTTTTTTCTTCTTGATTTTTTATTAAACGAATGAGATTTTGTTTGCTGTGATGGTTTGAAAAGGAGAGATGGGAACGTGATTTAAACGTGAACGGAAGGGTTGCATGTTATATGGAGAAGGGTAGTGTATGTTTTAATGACAAGATGACCTTTGATTTTGATTTATTTATAAGTTTTTTAATATTGAAATTACCTCGTTATACATACCTTGAAATTTTAACCCCTATGGAGTCGTGCCGCCAGACGTTTATAATGTTATACCACTATTCAAAACCTAATGGAACAAGTTCTGGGTTTTAATTCGATCGTATGGAGAAGATATCTTTTTAAATCGACCATTTAAATTAACTTCGATTGAATTATTTCTAGGCATTTTCAAATCATACGATCAAAGGTTAACTTCAAATACTACGAAATTTAAAATCCGATAATAATACACTATTACAGATCCAATGGAACTAGTTTCGCCAAATTCTAAGATTGTGCCCCGTATCGCTATTTTTAAATGTCAATTTAAATAAGCTATTTTTAAAATTGAACAGATCACTTTTAAATCCAATTTTAGAACTTTTAATATCTTCATTATTATTAACCTAAATGTTACAAGCTTTTAAATTATTTTTATCAAGCTTAAAACTCAAGATACAAAAATTTAACCAATATTCAATTATTAAATTCAATAATTAAGTTATCCAATAAATTGTTATATTTTAAATTCTGGGTTATTTTATAAATGAAAAATCAAATTTTTATATTGAAAATCAATCTATAATTCAAATTTAATATTTAAAACCATTTAAATATTCCAAATCAGACGTCGAAAAAATCTTGGTCGTTACACAAAACATATCATTTATAGATTTTCTATTAAATATATTTTTAATTAAATTAATTAATTAATATCATATTTTATGAAGTATATAATAAAAATAATACGCTTAGTTTATATACACCTAACAGTTTACAAACACCTATTCCTTGTTAAAATGAATGTATAGGCACTTAACATATTGCAGTTGAGTTGGTACTCATATCTCTTACCAACAGTTATGTAAGCTTCATAGAAAAAAATTAGATTCGTCTTCATATACGAACTTGTTGGAACTAGGCCAGCTCGTAGAAAAGTAATGGGGTGATTTTCAAAAAAGATCCATAATTGGATCTTTATTGGGCCTATGTAGTCTAAATTCATTTAGAACTTTCTAACTTTTCTTTTAAATTAAATCAATATTTATTTAATTTAAAAATAATGTTTTATTTATTATTGAATATCAATTTTATTATATGATATGTGTGTCATATACGCGTATGTATCTATGTGCATGTGCAATATAAAAAGGTGTACATGGTTCAACATATCTGTATATAAATACCTGGATTTACATCACAATGGGTTTGCTAAACCCTTTGTATACATGAGTGTTGTCAATGTATATATGTATATGTAAAGTGTGTATATATAGTTTTATATAAATATTAATTGTAAAATATAAAGTATTATAAAATAATACACACACACACACACTAACTAACACGATCTAATATAATAAAATTAATTTTAGATGCTTATGTGTACTTTGAAATAATTCTAAGTTAATTGCTATAAATTAATTTCGAAATATATATATATATATATATATATATGTATATATATATATATATATATATATTGTTCCCAAACTATAAGTAATATATATATATATATATGTACACATTTTTTTATATTATATAATGTTTTAACGATTTATATATATAATATAAATAAATACACGTAATTATTTTTGTTAAGAATGTTTTTAAATTGCTCTCGGCTATACCTGGCTATACATATGTAATTTTAATGTTTACCTATTTATTTACTATGTTTTGTTCAAAATTATATGAATAAAATAAAAAAAATTAATTTTAAAATATGAAAATTATTTTAAGTGATTACACTTTGTATTACAGTAATTACAAATATATAATATAATTTTAAATGTATTTATTTCATACATATATATATATATATATGTATGTATGTATGTATGTATGTATGTATATGTTTATATATTCGTACATAAATTTATTTGAATAAAGTAATGAATTTATCTATTTTAAATAATCTAATTTAAATATTATATATATACTAATTGTTTTTAAATCTAAATACTATACATGTTTTTATGTGTATATATATGAAATAAAAACATACATTATGCATTTATTTATATTGTATTAGTTCATCTATTCTTTATAAATAATTTTATAATATAATAAAGAAATACAAAATGTTTCTTTATCTAGCCATGAGCTTTATGGTACATATATGTAGAGAGAGAGCAACAGCACTCTATGGTACCCTTGTTTGGCAGCACCCCAATTGCCCTTTATTTTCAGCCATAAGTTTCCACTTAAATAATGGTTTGAGTGAGGAGAGAGTTAGTGGGAAGAGAGAGAAATTGAAACTTGGGGTGGATATTGAGGGCCGTAGGGGTGCTGCGTTGTTTGGGGGTGCATTTGAATACTCTCCATACACACACACACATATTAAAAAAACATTCTTTTTAGGCAAGCATATATACATATACAAACCATCCTATGATGATAGCACTGATATATGTAGAATCGTGATATTAAATTTCCAACTAAAACATATATGGCTTAATGATTAATATGTATAATGTAAAATTTAAATGAGAATATACCTCTGCATGTTGCTTAGTTGATAGAAATTAGCTGATAGAAATTGCACCATTACATAGTGCTCATTTTTCTAATCAAGATAGAGTATCCACTTGCCTGAATCGGGCGTCATATGAGCGAGATATTATAGTTTTATTTAAGTGGGTCGGGTTTGGGGATGAGTTGGGCCAGGCCCATAATTTGAATCCAAATAAGAGATGATGGTTCAGTTTTTCCTCCTAAAAATTCTGTTTAAAATATACATGCATTTTAGTTTCTCATTTTCAAATCTTCCATTTCTGAAAACACCTGATTCTATCTTCTTCGTGCTTCCCTCATTCAAACACCAAGTTATCAATTCTTAATGCAATATAACAAGAGAAGTTACACTGGGTTCGTAGCAAGATTCTCTCTCATCTAGAGTTGGAATTGGAGGCGATTACAGAGGTTTACATTTCCAAAAAATTCAGGACAATGGGCGAATATTGGTTTCTTTGGCATGGAATTGGTGAGTGCGGTTTCACCAATCTCGATATAATGCTTTGATATTGATATAAACTAGTTTAGGGCTAATTTAGGATATGAATTTGGCTTGTATAAACTTAACTATAGGGTTAAAATAGAAGTATAGGAAAAGAACATAGTTTATATTTGGAAAAGCAAATTTAATAAATTTAACACCAAATTTTCTATTGAAACTTGATATAATTCTTTATTAATGTATATATACATGTTACAGCCTTAGGAACCCAAAGAATATTGTGTATATATGAAGTATACCCTCAAGAATAATCAAAAACAAGAATAAACAAAATCAATAAACTAAAATATAAGATGCAAAAACAAAACTGCGCTTGGAATTTCGACAGTTGATCTATGAACACCAAAATTTGGGATTCCAAGCATTTTAATTGTCAGATTAACGTGCATAGCTTCGATACTTCATGTATTAATTTCTAAGCATTATCTAGACACTTCTATAATTTGGTTGGCTGTTGTTTGGATGTATAGATCAATAGTAAAGTTGTCATATAGATGTAGTACATATGGTTTGGAATGGTTATTGAATACTCGAGATACACATGGTAAGTAGTTGACGAAGGCAAGGTGCAACAGTAGAGTATGTATTTTTAGCAACTGGGTGGGTAGTAAGATAGGATGGAAACAATGAATTGAGATTGTGATGTGTATGAAAAATGATTATATAGTTCGATGTGAAATATAAATATATTTTGGTGATACAAATAATTGAATCTTGTAGTGCACGCGGCGGGTCCTTGATTCACGGTATTGACATGACGCTATTTTGTAGCGCATAGAGGTCGGCCCATGGGCGTTGATATGGACAATAGTTGACCTATAACGCATATGGCGGGACCAGGCATGAGTCAAATTCATGATTATCCTTTACTGCACGTGACGATACTGGATAGTCGTAGATGTGTAATCCTTTACTGCAACTGGTGAGACCAAATTATGCTCGGGGTTATTTAGATTGTATAATATCATTCTGTAGCGCAGCATAGGCGAGTCCAAAAGATATTATACTTGGACTTAAATCGTGTTTATATCAATTTCATAGTAATATATCTTTATTAGGTTTGCCTTACTCACGCAGACATATGTCGAACCCACTCCTATATATTCTCTCTATATTGATCAGGTTAAAGGAGTTTGGATACGTGAAGGACCTGGAGACGATATCTGTATAAATTGTAAATATTGTACATAGGTTTTTTTTCAAATAATCTATAACAAAAGACAAGATGTGACAGTGTTTGGATTTGATTTAGATTGACTTGTATAAACTTATGTTATGGTATCAAATTACATAGTTATAAATATATTTGTGCATTATGATATATTATGTGACCATTCGCTGTGAGACTCTAAAAGTTATTAGTTAATTTATTTTTTATCTTATGCTCTCTCTGTGTATATCACTGTGCAGTTAAAGCGCTAGGTAGATTCGAAGCGATGGAGGTGCAAAAAGTCATAGCGGGGATACAGCGAGGATATAGCGGGATATAGAGGATGGTTCTAAAATATTATATAAAACTTGTACTTAATGTTTTTACAAATATATAAATGGTAATTAAATGAAAAATTATCATTCAATTGAATTATAATTAATACATAAATTATTGTAAACAAAAAACATGTGCGAATATACTTTAAATAAACGTAAAACTGTTATATAACATAACTGAATTCAGTAGAATATTAGAGTATTTTCATTTCTGAAAATATATTAAAAATTAAATCAAATAAATTAGTTTCATAATTTTTATAATGTATAAATGCAATTTTTTAATTCATTTTATTAAAGAAGATATAACGGAAATAGCAAAATATAGCGGGAATAACGGGATATAGCGGAAATAGCGAGGATTAAAGCGGAAAGGCTATATTTTGGGGCTATATGGAAAAATCGTAGCGGTAGAAATCCGAGATAAGTTATAGCAGGGTTATAGCAGGGGAATAGCGGGGCATTAACTACACAGGTATATCATATGTATTGCCTTCCAACGATTCTTTGTTTTGGGCATCGTTGTGTAGTTACGGAATTCTAAAAATGTGAGTTGTTACATTTGGTAGTAGTGCATAGGTTATAGGATTAGGGATGTACTGAGACGACAATTTATATCCTATTCTAGTCTATGATTATCTAGATATCCATTGAGGACTTGCTAACAAATCTCGTTTACAGATAATTGAAGCATGAATAACTAAAAGGAAGCTAGAATGGGGGCTAATGTTGGTAGATTTAATATCAGAGAAGATGTCAGTACTCAAGTGGATGTCCTCGAGATTCCTGGCATGAACATGCCCATTTCATTCTGTAGGTATCTCCAAGCAACTGCTCATACTAGTACTACCACCACCTCCACTGAACCAGTTGCTATGCTTAAAGCTTTGGTTGCTGTTCCACCACCAAATGTTGGCTTCCAGAAGCTCTGTAAAGATTTTTTTTCAATTTAATAGGAATCCATATACCGGGAATGAATCATATGCACCAACTAAGACATGGCTAAGTAATCGTGAGAAGATGTTCGATTTATTGAGAATAAGTGACATAAGTAAGAGGCAGCTGGTAGTTTGGTATCTACAAGAAGTGGCAGCGAATTGGTGGGAGATTGTTATAACCAAGACAGAGGAGAGTACCATTACTTGGGAGATATTCAAAAGGAAGTTAGAGATAAAATTCTTTTCTGGAGCCGAGAAGGTAATATTATTGGATAAGTTTATTCTGCTTAAGCAAGGAGACATGACCATGAAGGAGTATGTGAACAAATTTGACTAGCTGGGTAGTTCAAATTTGAATTAATTAATACCTTGGAGAAGAAGGCTTAGAAATTTGCTAAGGGATCGAATTTCACAGAAAAAGTATTAGCTTTGAAATTAATACCATTAGGGGCGACTTTTGAAAAATTGGTTGAGGGTGCTTTGTGGAATAAAATGGGTGGAAATGCGAATATGGAGCAAGTATCATGTAGAGATCAGAACGAGCACAAGGGTAAAGGACCGTAAGGTGCAGAATAAGAAGTAGTTTACCATATGTAGAAGATGTTGTATGATTGGGTATGTTGCCAAAAAATTTAGGTTGAATGTTCAAAAGGGAACGTAGTATCATCGGTATGGAAAGATGGGACATTTGGCAAAGGATTATAGGTTGAAACCATTAGGACGACAAGGATAGTCAGCATAATAGGAATGGTTGAAGGGGATTAAGTGCTATAACTATATGTAGATAGAACATTATAAGGTGAATTCCCTAGCATTATAGAAGGAGGGTCAGACAATTAAGGCATGTGCATTGGAAGTTGTACCCAACGCCAGTATTCCACCAATAACCCAATAGAAAGGGAAATCAGTCATCAAGTTGTGTTATTACTATTTGATTTACCTACAATAGTTTTATTTAATACTGGTGCATTGCATTCATCCATAGACAATGCACTAGTGAAAAGATTAGGAATAATCCCTGATATTCTGCATGAGATTGTTACAGTATTGCGCTACAACAAAAACACTCTTTCACAACTGCCAAAAACAGTTGTAACAGGTCTATTACAACTGGCGACCGCCGGTCTTTATATCCATGGTTGTAATAGATCACGATTCTTTTACAAGCACCACGGATAGTTGCAGGTGCAGTTGTAAAAAACCTTTTTACAACTGATATTGGCAGTTATAAAAAACCTTTTTACAACTGATGTTGGCAAGTGTAAAAGACTTTTTTACAACTGCTATTTGCAATTGTAAAGGACTTTTCTACAACTAAATAAATTAATTTCTATACACATTTTTTGAATGCAAAATAAATAAATAAATAAATTTCTAAACATATTGTTTGAATGCAAAATAAATAAATAAATAAATTTCTAAACACATTTTGCAACTAAAGCAAGAAATAGATAAACATACATAATAGAATAAAAATAACAGTACACTATAAGCAAATCGAACATTACATTATTATTATTATTTACAAAACTAGTATTTCAAACAAACCAAATATTCAAATCAAAGAAAAACCAAAACAATGCATTAATTTTTCACTCGCTCATACATACTGATCTTTTTAACCGATTTCTTGCACTAGGAAATCACACATACATTTACCATACCAACTCGCAAATCTAAACATCACCAAGCCAACATCTAACTATGTGTATGGATTTATCATCAACAGCCTGACATCGTCGCTTCAACCCAGATCTCATCCATATTCCAATAGATTCAGGCACCTCAACAACATACAAAGCAAAAGCCTCAGTACGCCAACAACATCTTCACGCTTCAAACATAATGTTTTCAATATCTCATACCTGTAAGTATCTCGAACTTGGTCGTTGGTAGGGCTGCAACAAAGAATTCAGTCAGGTATTACAAGCAACATCAGATCTCTATCTTTAATTATCTTTCCAGAAATGAACAACACAAGATTATTTAGAAATCTTCTTTCGGATATTATTTGTGTGCTGTATATAAAATAAAAAGACTTTGATAAACTTCCATAATCTTGGTCCAAAATTTGTTACATTTATACAATAGGACCTAAAATTGAATGTGGTTATAAATAGGCCCCATTGCCTTAAAATCGCATTTGGTTGGCCTAATCCTAAAGCAAGAATCGATCATTATCTGAGTATCGTAGTACTTGCGCTGTATATATAAGATTGCATGACTGAAAAAACAAGACAATAAGGCTCAAAATTTACATTGGAACGATGATATAATATTCCACTTATTTGAGAAACAATTAACAAGCGTTGCTTCTTATTGCAATTCTATCATATTCCTCTTGGCAAACATATGCAAGAACTATAAAATAGGGTCAATATAATTAACATTTTGTTGCTAAAACATAGAACCTTATACTGATAAAACTTTTGAAAAAAGAAAATCATATACAAGATGTAAGGACCCGGTTCTTCGACTTTCGAAAATCGACATTAATACGTCCGCTGTATAAACTGCCGAGCAATCGAATGCTGAAAAACAGAATTCTTAGGGTTAAGAAGGAGAAAAGGATAGAAGAAGAAAGAAAAGTAACAGAAACAATATCAGAATCTCACAGTTGCAGCGGAACAACATATAATAGATAAATGAATATCTTTAAATCAAAAGAACTATATCAGTTATTATATTACATCACATTACATTGCATTATCAGAATGTACAACAACAACAGTGGAAAAGAAATACTATATACTAGTTGATACGCCACGCCATCCAGCTTGCCTCCAGATCTCTATGGCAACTCCTGAATTCCAGAATATCCTGATAACCTGACTTTTAGACTGCCCGTGTTGAAATTTGTGGGCACCCAGAGTTTAGGAAGGGAACAATAAACTCCAGGTCAGTCATGGGACTGGTGTGAGAACTAAAAGAGTTATTTATCTTCAAAAATAACAACAAAGGAAGTAAAAGACATCCGCAATGCTTTTTGGAAAATGAGACTACCATAAGGCCTCCCGCCACACACATAATGCAAACGCAGAATTGGAGGAGATTTCTTCTTGTGATAGTCAAACATGCTTGCTATGCAAAACAATCATTTTGATTTTTATTATTATTAGTGCATAGTGTAGAAAACATTTCGAAAGTATAATATAAATCTTAGCCAGCATACAACCATTATTGTATGCCTACTATAGCTACTATGTTCAATAGCAGGTTACCGCCACATTCCATAGCAGGTTATACAACTAAAACCGTACAGGGCTCGTTTTATTTCTTTGGATTTTCCAACAAATGATCAGGCTAAGGAAATTCCAACTGCCACATGGGATCGCCTCTGGGACGTCCCGAGAACCTAACCGGATCTCTGCCAACACAAGGTCGGGTTACCTCTGTAACTAGGTAACTACTTCTCGAGCATGCCATTCCCCGGTCCTTTTGGACCTTTATTCGAGGTACCTCTAATCCAACAACAACACACAGTAATAAATGTATGGTGTCTACATGAGTAAGTATCTGGGCTCCATACCATGATACCACCCTTTTCCAGAAGGGAATGACACACCCTAAAGGGAGCGACCCTCATAACCTTGTCACATCTTTCCTGTTTTGACCATTTCCGAGGTGTGAGGTCCTGATGCAGTCTCATCCACAAAGCTACGCTTTATACAAAAGCCATGCTCTAATCAACAGATGATACACAGCAGCACTCAACATGACACACTACCAAATTGGGAGTATATCACTGATAACCTTCAACTACATAACCTTTGAGCTCGTACGTCTTAGAAAAGGGTGTTAAATTAAGAGAATAAATTCTCCGACGCCAACAGAAATGTATTTGAAAGAAATCTGCTTTATATCTCAAAATGTAATGTCAGATATGTAACCATACAAGTCTGTTCCGGGTTTGAACAGAACCGAAGGCACTTCCAAAGAAGCCCTTGCAATCCGGGTATTCACAATCCCGATAGAACTTTCCATCACAAAGGACATACCGTAGCTATTGGTGCAGAGACAATCGATAGGTCATCCTATCGTTTTCACAAATACCCGGTCTTCAAATGCTATCCATTTACGACATATCATTATTCGGAATGGGTTATATGACACAAAGGTCCTCTCCCGGCTAATCCGAATAACGAGAGCTTATTTTAAAAATAAGTGTAGCATTCAAATTCAAGCAAATCACAACAAATACCCATTTAAAGGTCAATGTTGATAGTCGGTTATTTAACTATCAATGGATATGCACAACATCATCATATTTCCAAATAATTTCCCAAATTATTTATTTTCCAAAAATATCTTTACAAGATATATTTTTCCATACTTCAAAAATAAATCAATGTTTATTTTTAAATAAATTTCCCTTTTCTGTATATATTCCATGATGAATTTAAATTTCCAAATATCCATTGATATACAATTTTCAAATCGATTTCAAATATTCACTTTCAATTTATCTTTAAAAGATAAAATCTCAAAACATTTCACTTCTTATTGGAAAACATTTCCATACTTATTTAATAATAAGTAATTCACAAATCTATTTATTTCCAACATTTGGAAAATATTCAATATACTTAAATCACAATTAAATATATTTTATCCTTTAAGGAAAACATTCTCTTAAACACATTTATTTGAGTCAAAACGAATGTTACGTAAAACATCGTTACGACAACCCAAAATCACCAGTATAGGGATTCGAAATTAAGACAGATATATAAATCCCAATACCATATAAAACATTTTCTTTCGAAAATCATTTACTATAACAACAGTGTTATAGTCCACCATTTTCTTATTTCTCAAAAACGTCTATTTCAACAATAAACGTTGAAATCTATGGTTTCGATACTTAATACATTTAAAACATCTTTAAATCGTTTTAATTCTATTTTAAAATATCACTTCCCCAAAACATTTCTTTAATATATTATTCACTATCGAAAATCGTGAATATGTCTCCTTTAACCAAACTCAACATTTTCTACACATTTTATTTAAAGGATTATCCATTGTCCAAAATCGTGGATATATCTCCCTTAATAAGCTATAATAATTAACTTATCAAAATAAGTCAATTTCGGATTTATAAAACAATTATTTGTGAATTCCATTTATATTTTATAACAACTTCAACTTATAAAATCACTTTATTAACAATTTCTATCCATATCCCAATTACATGAAAAAAAACCACATTATAAGGAAATTACTTATAATTCTCTATTTACAAATTCATTCATTTATAACTTCACAAATCGTAGATTCTATTCTTTTATAAAATCCATTTATAACATTTTTTTAAAACATTTTCAAAACCCCTTTATAATTTCATCACTTTGATTTAAAAAAAATCCAATTCTATAAATCTTATATATAAAGCTTTTATAATAAATTCAAAAATCACCATTTAAATATTTTTATAAAATAATCAGCACACAACAATGAAACAAATTCAATTATTTGAGGAATCCAGTTGGATGCCTCCAACCTGTTTCCCTGCATCCACAGATGTTAGCACAATACCAATCCTGTTTCAAGACGGAATATCGTGGTACATGGGTTTATATAAAATATCATCCGCTATTATACAGCGCAGTAGGGTCTCATCCGCTATATAATGCGAGAAATCAACTCCAAGTACATATATAATACCAATTCCACTTCGATGTAGAATATCACGGTATATGTGTTTAATAAATAACCTCCGCTTAATATACGGCGTATAGCGTCTATTTCAATACAACAGACAATAATTTATCATCCAGGCATACAATCAACACAATCAAGCAATTTTAAATTTAACTATTTAAAATTTTAAATCGAAACACAATTCGATTGAGTGAGAAGTTCTCACCTTGCTTTCAATAACAGTTGTAGTGTTTTATTTTGAATAAAATTAAACATGCGTTTAATTCTACACAAAATTCAAACTATTTCCAATCAAATCCAATCCAGCTCTTTTGCGTAGTATTCAACAATACGATTCCAACGCAAGTCGTTTCGTCATTTTTCGACCTCGTATGAACAAGTTATCGCGTTACAAAGTTTACACAATTTAATATAATTTAATTTACAATTTATTTTATATTTCAAAACCCACTTGCATCACGACCGCTCATTTTTGAATCTCCGATCTGGGCCACACGCGAATGCTTCTTCCTCACCGCGTTTTGGTTCCAGGCTTTGTTCGAACAAAATGAAACCCACGCGGCCACCTTTCCACGAATTAACGCGACCTCTCCGACGTGCTATAGATTGATCGAGCTCCACTACTTTGAAGCTCCAACCCGCCTCAACCTTCGGTCCCGATGGCCTGAAGCTCGGCCTCCATTTAGTCTTGAAAACCATGTGCAAAGGTCAGGCACTTGGGGATGATTTGCCGTCGATCGGCTTCGTTTCAAACGATCATAGCCGTTGGATCGTAAGATCACTCGATGCTCTACAAAGTTGTAGCTGAACGTTTCTCATATAGATTGATGGATTGAATGATAATAGAGGAGAAACAAATTAAAATTCTGGCCATTGAAATAGAGGGTGGCGGCTGAAGCTTGAAACCCTAGCTAGGTTTTGGTTTTGTGAAAAATAGCAAAATTTAGGTCCTTTTATAGAAAATTGCAAAACACTATTTATCTCCAAATTTTCCGAACTACAAACGAAGCGTGCCGGCTGATGTTCTTAGGGTTTAACCCGCGTTTCGGACACAATGAAATAGGTATCGAGAGCCAATTCGATCATATGTGCGAGTTACGGAAATCAACGATCAAATTTAAATTAAATCGGTTAAACTAATTTCTATGCTTTTTGGATTGCCCCGGACAAACCGTAAATCCGATTGACACGAAATTTGAAATCTTATAATAATTTAACATTATGGATCCGATGAAAAAGGTTTCGTCGAAATCCGAGACTGTTTGAAAAATGACTATTTTTACCCGTCAATTAAATATTAAAATATTCAATTTCTATAGTTTGACTTTTAATTCAATTTTAAAAGTTCTATAACATTATTCTAACTCCAATATGATTTAATACAACTTTACAAATCAAATATAATCATAGTAAACCCAATTTCCAATTATTTTTGTAATTTAAAATATTAAATTATCGATTTAATTATCCAATTAAATCTAGATATTCGAAATAAAATTTATTCGACTTACAAATTCTACTTGTTAATATTTAAAATCAATTAAATATACGAATTTTAATTAACAGAAATTCTGGGTCATTACAAATTTCCCCCTTAAAAGAATTTCGTCCTCGAAATTACCAAGTAAGGAAAAGTCTTGAAATCCATTAACTTTTCAGAACCATTTGTTCAAATTAAATTTCAAATTCATTTAAACATTTTATTTTTTCCAAAATCCATAGTTAAACTTCATACAATAACTTTACTAAGTTTTCAATTCATACTTAGTTTCCTTTTCAAAATTTTCAAATTTTCTCAAAAATATTCTAACGCCTTAAATTTTCAGAAAAATTCGCCAGAGGCTCCTTTGCGCGGCTCGATCGAAGTAGGATCGCAATACACACACACACACACATCGACCTACACGGTCGGAAAACAGAAAAACAGTTCATATTTCCTATTTTTATTACGTAGGCTTACATTTTTAGCATTTTTTTAAGCAAAGCAGTTATTTATTAGCATTTTAGCGCGACCAAATCCAGCTAATGGCAGCCCCGGTACCTGTACTTACTCAATTTAAACTTGTAAGTGACATATAAAGGAAATTCATTTACATGTCACTAATTTTCAATAGAAACACATAGTTTTCATAAGCAATGCAATCAACATAGTTCCCATAAGCATTTTATAAGGTTTCGATACAGATTTTAATTGCTTACAACCAATTCACATTAGTTTACTTCAATTCAAATTCAATTACATAGCTTTCTATTTATCAATTCAATTTCATTAACACTTAATGAATTATACACAATCAACTAACAATCATATAAAAATCAATGTATATCCAACACAACCAAATTTATTTAAATTTACATTCAATTTTGTTAACACTTTTAATTCCAATTGGTTGATATTAAATTGACTTCCATTCAATTATTCAATTTCCAATTTACTAGTTTTTAATGAATTAACACTTACATCCATTATTCCCTATTAATTCATTTACATTAGATTGATTGATATTTGATTCATTAGTTCAGTTTAATTGCTAATTCATTTAACCAAAAAAGTTGAATTTCATTACATAACTCAAGTCCACATCCATTAAATTCACTTTATTATTTTACTTTGATACCAAAATCAACTTCATTCAACATTACTTAAGTTATATTCCATTTCAATAGTTTATCTAATCCAAATCAATTTATTTAACTTTCCTTTAGTTAAATTTCAAATCTTATATTTTATTATGCCAACTCAAATTTATTTCAACTTTACCAAAGTAAAATTTTTATTATTTCATATTATAAGTCCAAAACTTGATTACTTATATTCAACAATTACAACTTGGATTTTAATTTCAAATTTGTTTATCACAACCAAACTTCAATTTTCAATTTATTTCTACTTACTTGAATTTTCCTGCAAATTTAAACCATTTTTATTTAACTCGCAAATCAAGTTTTAATTTAACTAATTCAACTTTTCTATTTCATGAATTAATTAGTTATCATATTAATTTACTTGGATTCAATCCATTCAATTTTTTTTATTTTTCCTAAGTTTGGATTTTTATTCAACTTAATTCCAATCAAATCTCATTTCAATTTATAAAACTCATTTATACATTCACATTACCAATTTCATTCCATTACTGAAATTTATTCCAAATTATAAATCACATTTTCAATTCCCATTTGTATATGAATTCATTTCTTTATCCTTTGGTTATTATTTCAATTTCTATATAATACTGATAATATTTCAATATCATCACTTCCAAACAACAAAGCAACCATATATTATAAACATTTACAGAAAATTTATTTCTTTTATATACGAAAATAGTTTTGGGTAAAATTATTTCATTTACCCTATTTCAAAACAATACTGTGTCGGTTTATCTTGTTTAAGAGTTTAGAAACCCCTATCGATACAGTTGGCCAGACTGCACCGACCAGAATCTATAAACAATCAACCGATAAGTCAACACAATACAAAACAATTTCATATTCACTAACAAATACACGCTCATATCTATTATTACACTCAAACTCATTCTAGAGTACTACTGACTCTATCTCTAATGACTAACACCCAACAGAGCTAAGGTTGTCGCTTAACCAAATGCTCTGATGCCACTTTGTAAGGACCCGGTTCTTCGACTTCCGAAAATCGACATTAATATATCCGCTGTATCAACTGTCGAGCAATCGAATGCCGGAAAACCGAATTCTTAGGGTTTAATAAGAAGAAAAAGATTGAAGAAGAAAGAAAAGCAACAGAAACAATATCACAATCTCATAGTCGCAGCGGAACAACATATAATAGATAAATGAATATCTTTAAATCAAAAGAACTATATCAGTTATTACATTACATCACATTACATTGCATTATCAGAGTGTACAACAACAACAGCGGAAAAGAAATACTATATACTAGTTGATATGCCACGCCATCCAGCTTGCCTCCAGATCTCTACGGCAACTCCTGAATTCCAGAATATCCTGATAACCTGACTTTTAGACTGCCCGTGTGGAAATTTGTGGGCACCCAGAGTTTAGGAAGGGAACAATAAACTCCAGGTCAGTCATGGGACTGGTGTGAGAACTAAAACAGCATTTGCTATTTTCCATGAGCTTAAGTTGGTTATAACCATGTAGAATTAAATTGTAATGTGTATGTGCTTATATTTGCGATAGGAGGATTGTTCATTTGATTTGTTATAGGTAATGTGATTTGGTAGTTTTGTGCGAGCCAGATGTTTCCTTAATGAAGTCTTATTTATATTCGTTAGACATATCATAAGATGAGTTAGCATCCATTTTCTTAGTTAAAGATTTTCCATACGTAATCGTTGAGGATTCTAGAATTCTGCCCCATAGAGAAATTGAGTTTAGGATTGATCGCAAGAAAGATGCTAGACTATGGTGATGATTTTAAGATATAGGGCTCCAAAGAAAAGGAGAGAATTGGACAAACAAGTTTCAAGGTTATTATATAAAGGATTCATTAGGCTAAGTATTTTGGAGTAGGGATCACCTGTCATTTTCACTATCAAGGCAGATGGTTCCTTCAGGCTATGCGTCGATTATCGAGAATTGAACAAGCTGATGAAGAAATCGTTGCCTTGTATTGACAACCTCTTCGAACAACTTGTCGGGGAAAGAGTTTTCTCGTAGCCTGACCTTGCTATAGGATTTCATTAGTTGAGAGTTGCAGATGACAGTATTTTTAAATCTCTTTTCATACACTAGATAGGTTATTGGAGTGGGTTTTGATGCCTTTGGGCTGACAAATGCCCCATCTTATCCATTTGATTTGATGAGTAGGGTCTTTCAAAAGTAACTGAATAAATTTGTAGTTGTATTTTTTGATGATATCCTAGTATTTTCCAAAGACGAGAAGGAGCATGAGTTGCATTTAAGAGAAATACTAGATGTGCTAAGAAGGAATTAGTTGAAAGTGAAACTTTTGAAATGTTATTTTGGGGAGTGAGGTCTGATTTCATAACTATATTGATAGAGTTTGTAAACATCATTCAAATTACAACTTACTTTCAAAGCCTAATGGTCTTTATGTAATATATTTTAGTCCTACTGTAGACAACAACAAAATTCTCATAATTGGCCCATTTACATTTGATGCAAGAGCAGTATGGTCAAGGTGCTCGCATAGACATTGTAAGGCCCTAGACTTAAAACCTCCGACGTCGGCTTAGGACTTTTTTGCTTGTTGAGGCGTTGCTCATGCTTGAGGCATTGTATACTACAAAATTAAACTTCCATGGCAACGAACAGTGGCTTATAATGGTGTGTTGAGGCAAACTGCCATAGCTGTGGCTTTTTAGGGAATAAAAATGTTCAAATGCTACCTCATTTTGGAAAGGGATAAAAAATTTCAGGTTCCCTATATATTATGTCTAAAGCAATGTTCTCACGACTAGATCCAAACGCGTCTGATTTGGAATAACCTGGACTGTTGGTCACTTTGGTTCAGAACTCTATCAATTTTTAGTCGTGCATGAACCATAAGTTGGACTTCCGAACACGTAGTCCAACCATCCATTTAACCTTATTAAATTATGGTTTTTTTCCTCCTTCTCTCTCACCATGTCATTTTCTATCATTTTAGTCATCTACATTGTTTTGAAAAAAGTAAATAAAATTTATATTCCAAAATTCATGATTGCCCCAAAATCTAAACACTGGTCGCTGATGAATGTGAATTAAAAAATCGATTATTTAATTGTTAAGCTTTATGAATATTAAATAACATATTGAATAGGATATATGATTTAATTTATTTGCAGTTTTATAGTTGTGTATTGGTTATAATATTTGTTTATGGATACAAACAAAAGTATTTACATTTGCTGTTGCTTTATTGGTAAATAAAACCACAAATTAGGTTTGATAAGCCTACAACCCTTAAATTAGCTATTTAACACGAATAAAGAAGAGAAACTTTGTAATACGTCCTTATAATTATAAAAAATTAGTCTTAAGTCCCATTCAATTTTCTTTCGTAAATTACATCCCTATTTCAAAAAAAAAAAATGAAATTTAAAAGGGTACTTAGATAATTTTACCAACTCTAGCATGTGCTCTTAGGATATGTGTCCATGACTCATAACCGCCGCAGTATACGACGTAGCAGCCACTTTTAAATTTGAAAATGCAAGAAGTAAAAAAAGATGTGAAAAACAGTTTTTAAAAGGAATGGATGTAAAACAGACAAGTTTAGAAGAAGAAAACATGTCCCTAATTTCCGCAAAAAAGAAAATCGCAACATGATTATTATCGCACTAAAAGCATTCCCTACAAATCTGAAGGCAACACTATAAAAATCACTAAAACTAATCGGATCGGTAAGTTAGTTTACGTGATAAGCAAAATTAAAACATAAATTTGGTAAGAAATTCAAATAATTTTATGCATCATGAAGAGAATTTGTTTGAATAAAAGACAGTATATTATGATTCTCCAGCGTAGCTACAAAAAAGGGATGGGTAAATAGAGAGGTTTAAATATCTTAAAGGTTGTTTGAAGATCTTATTTTAGGGGGAAAAAGACAGCCTGAAGTTTGAGGTAACATATTTACATATTTTGGTAAACTGCTTAGAGCATTTGCAGTAGCCTGAGTTTGGGAGAAAATTTCCGTTTTCTTGGCTTCCTCACATTCCAACGACGTGGATTTAGGTCTAAGGAAGAAGGAAAATTGGTAGTTTCTCCCATTTTATTTTTTAAACGTGAGGTTTAATCGGTTTTTTGAAAATCACTTATGTCCTAAACGATTTTCAAAAAACCGTTCAAGAAGAAAGTAAGGGGTTTCTGAAGACCATTTATCTTTATAAACGGTGTTCATAACACCGTTTTGAGATTTTTTTTTCTTTTTAGTGGGCATAATTTCTCGCACTTACTGCTGGAACAGTGGAAGAAATCCACGTTTATTTACTTCTTCCTCCTCTCAAAAATTGACGCCTGCATGGAGATGCTCTTATAGCAACAAAGTTTGCGATTTTATTTGTTACAAACATGGCTCATAAGTTCATGTACACAAAGTTAGTTTAACGCATACAATAATAATTAAATAGTTTATATTTCATAAGGATTTATGGTAGTGGAGGTACCTCAAGTTATTGATATTCGTTACTAGGGATATGGTTTTCATTTCAAAAGCTATATATTACATACTACATATCGATAAGTTAATATTGCCTTGTTATTTGTAAATAAAATAGGCAACTTTTTCATGTGGGAACTTATTAATTTATGTTTATCATAATTCGGCAGTCAGAACAAAACAATGTTAATTTGAATTTAAAAATCCTAACATCTGATTTCTTAAAACTAGTATATTTCTTAAACCAGTTTATTTCCACCGTCGTCCACTAGTTGAACCTCACAAATCCTTTGTCGCACCTTCGCTTCTTTGCTCCCCTGCACCTCCTTGCCTTTGCACTGTCGCATCTCTGGATGCCAAATTTTTGTATTATCTTGATTTCATTTAAGTAATTTTTTTTGTTTAGAAAGAAAGGTAATGTTGGAATTTAAGATGTAAATTATTAGTTTATAAAACTACAACATTCAATTTTTACAGTATAAGGAGATAAGATGTTTACCTTAATAATTCTTAATCCTTCCATTATTTTGCCAATAACTATATCCATTTATCTTATCATGTTCAACTGGTAATTTATTTGCATATAAATAGCATCCAACTTACATGATTCAAAATTTATATTGTAATAATGTATAATCGTCCTTTTAAACCTTTTTATATGAAAAGAAATCATCATTTTACACAAAAATAATACTGTTGACCTTAAATGAGACTGTATCAACCCGCCCTTTCGATCCTCGGAAGTCAACACTAATACATCCACAGTATTCCCATGCCGAGCCAAGTGCCGAAAAGATAGATTGTTGGTGAAAAAGAAAGAAACCATTTAACAGAATCTTATATTGTGACTAGTAACATATAATATGAAATAGATCATTACAACAAAAAAACCGTAATATACATACATCAAATCAAAGTACACTAATCTATCGTCAGCATGGATAGTTATAACAAGCTGTCCTCAAACATGCTGATACGTATAAACAATTAATGCAGTGGAAATTAAATATACGTGAATACGTCTTGGAGGCATCCAGCTCGTCTTCTGAAGCTCCCAAGCATCTAAACTAGATCTGTAAATATTCTCGGTCCCACCCGAACATTACCAGAAAATAACGCCCGGATAAATCTGCTAAACTAGTGTGAGAAAATGCACCTTAAATGGATTGTAATGTTATAAAACCTTTCCAAATAAAGGTATCTCGTAAAACCATGCTTCACATAAACACGGATAGGTTTTTACTTTACGATAATCAAAACCTTTCTGTAGAAAATTTTCTGATTTTATAATAATGTCTAGGGTTTAAAATAAATAATGAATCATAGTCGAAATTATTACATTAATTAAATTCCAACATAATAGGTATACAACTAAGTCTGAATGACACTTATTGGAGAATGGATTCCATCAATGACAAGGTAAGGATCTACTTTTCGTACCATATACATCTAGATAAAATGCATCAGGGCTGTTTTAATTTGCACCTCTGCAACTCAAGACTGGTCTACTCCTAAATGGATAGTACTGAAAATGATCACCCCTAGGTTGCTGGCCGACAACCGTACCGAGTCTCAAACATACATAAATCCGTGAGTGTGTCTATATATATATATATATATCCAGTCTAGATCAGGTGATGATCATACTATAATGGAAGCGACCCACATAGCTCGGTAGCACGTCCCTGCTTTAGTCATTTACCGGATGTGAGGCTTGAGCCTACGTTTACCTTTTATATAACAATCCACTAGGAATGCTAACATTGCCCTCCGGCAACAATGCAATACCAGCATTCATCTATACAAGTTGTTCAGGATATGAACAAACCAAATGCACTACTTCTACTACATCTATTTTGGAATCACCCTCAGGATTAGTAGCAAGTAACCTTTGCAATTCAAAGAGCTTCATTTTCCATTATCTTTCAGACATTTTAGATTCGAACGCTTATGTCGGTTCGAAATGGTTTTCAAATAATATATCTAATTCTGTTAACTCTGAACCGACTAGGATAATTTTAAACCTGGCCAACATTTGGTAGTCGATTATTTAACTATCAAATAATCAAACAATTCAACCAGAGATTTAATTCCGTAAGTAAAATAACACTGGTTAAGCACCAAGCAACCCTTTGCCTCTTTAGCTAATTATTTTATTCATTAAACAACATTGTAAATTCTTGTACAAAAATACTTTTACAAAGATATTTTTCACAAAACCTTCTCTATGCTTTTTTATACTTTGGAAATATTTATATACTTATCTCATGGGTATAAGTATATTTACAAAACGCTCATAAAAAATTCCACTTCCAAAAACACACCATAGTTAGGTGAAAACCAAGGTCATTTAAAAATAGAGATAACAATAACCCAAATTACTATTTCTTTAGTGTAAATTATGGAAAAGAATGTTCGATACCACCGTAATTAAGATGGCCAGTTAGGAAAATCAAATCTCTATTAAATAAACTTTTTTATAAAATTCCTCTATGAAACTCCTTATAATTACAACACCTTTTATGAAATATTATTTATAAAATTGTTTATAAATATTTAAAACATAATTATAACCCCCTTTTACAAATCTCTGAATTCCATTAATAACTCCTTTGTGAAACTCCTTTTCATTTTTTTATATTATAAACCCCTTTTATAAACCTTTCTTTTATAGAACATAACTTAAAAAACTCATTTTATAAATTGCTAATTTATTTGTAACTCTTTTATAAAAATCCAAATTCCTTTTTCCAAATTTCTACATAAATTTCAAACCCTTTTCTATAACCAAGCATCGAATATAATCCAAACCCATATATTAAGTAAATTCACAACTGGAATTAATTATTCCAATATATGAAAATGATATTGATTTCCTCTCTATAGGATGTTATTTATAAATCCATTCTTTTATTTATAGACACTATTTATAAGGCTATCATCCATTTAAAAAATAATATTTATAAATCTATCCCTTCATACAATATTTTATACAATTATTCTCAAACATTTATTCCAAATATTTCTATCTTTTTCTAAATGGAAATCCCTTTTAAAATAAAAGATAACCCTTTTAAATTCCATTTTAAAAACAAACATTTATTATTGTAATAATTTTCTATGAAGACCGTTCCAAAATAATTATTAAAACATTTACTTATATATATATATACATTATAATGAACAAATAAGGAAGTTGAAATAAAGATAGAGAGTTTCTAAAACTCTTTTTAAATAAAATATCATAGAAATTCCAAAAATTCAAATTTATTATTATTTTCCAAAATGAAACTGCTTTCAAATCAAACATCACTTAATAGTATTTCCAATACACTATATCGAGGATAATAGTTAGTATAGCACTTAACCGATGCTATTGCTACGATTTTCTATAAAAAAAGGTTCAATTTTTAAGATATGTTTGTGTCACATCCAATATGGAAAAAAAAAATCAAATTTTGACATTTAACAATCTACATAACGGTATGACTAAAATAAATCAATGGTTATATAACAGGAAATTAAAAATGGAAATATCGAGAAATCCTGATTAAATTCCTGTATTTCAAATTTAAATGTCAACCGCATTTCAAAAGCGGATATTTAACCAAATCAACCAAATATTCATCCAAACATAAACAGTAAATTTTATATACTTACATCATGTTGATTATCCAAAAAGGCGAGTTATACTCACCGAAATTCCAATTGGCGCCAAAGCGTTTCGGTTTGAACTAAAATTGAATGAGGTCCGATTTTACCCTAAATTTTTTCTAACTTCAAATGCAACCAAACTAACTCCATTACGTAGCCTTTACTATTATGAGCATAATGCAAAAAAATTCATCTCAATTGGACCTCGTATGAGAAAGTTATTGCATTTATAAGTTCTTGAATTAATTAAATAATTTTAGATTAGCTCATTGCAATTTAAACTATGATTTACCCTCTAAAACCCTTTTTCCTCTTTTATAATCTCTCCCACCTAAACAAGTAAGCAACCCACCCTTGACCGAAGCTACTCACCACCCTACCGTGAGCTACTAATGCCGAAAACGACCATTTTCTCGGCCAAACGTCTCCTCTTCGAATTCTCCATCCACTAGACCCCATCATCTGGAGCGCGTAGCTCCCTCTAAGATCGTGACATGGCCTTGCTCCCCCTACGCATTAGGTCAAGTTCTCCCATAGGGCACCGCACTCTAGAATTTTCGACCAATACATGGACAGTGTCATTTCCATATTATATGTGTGTGTGTACAATGACATCTTATTACGTTTGTACCATTGAGATCATTATGTGTAAAACAGATCATTATGCGGCTAAATGGCCATGCCTCCTCGGTTTCAAACTAAGGCCTAGTTTGCCTCATTCTCAAATTGTGGCCATGCGCGCCTCAATCAAAAACTGAGGCCACGCGGCCTCAGTTTCAAACTGAGGACATGCCGGCCTTAGTTTCAGACTGAGGTTTGGTTCGCCTCAGTTTCAAACTCAGGCCATGCGAGCCTAAGTTTCAAACTGAGGCCATGCATGCCTAAGTTTAAAACTATGGCAGGCCCTGTTCGCCTCAATTTAAAAATGAGGCCATGCGTGCCTTAGTTTCAAACTAAGGCCTGGTTCGCCTCTGTTTCAAACTGAGACCATGCACGCCTCGGTTTCAAACTAAGGCAGGCCTTGTTCGCCTGAGTTTAAAACTGAGGCCATGCACCTCTCAATTTTAAACTGAGGCCGTGCACGTCTCAGTTTCAAACTGAGGCCTCGTTCGCCTCAGTTTCAAACTAAGGCCATGCGCGCCTCAGTTTCAAGCTGAGGCCACGCGGCCTCAACTTCAAACTGAGGCCATGCTGGACTCAGTTTCAAACTGAAGCCATGCGCCTTTCAGTTTCAATCTGAGGTCTGGTTCGCCTTAGTTTTAAACTGAGGCCGTGTCGCAATGCCCCACTTTGTTTGAAATTGAGGCCAAGCCCGACTCAGTTTCAAACCGAGGTCTGGTTCGCCTTAGTTTTAAACTAAGGCATGGTTGCCGAGCCTTAATTTAAAACTGAGGCTCAGTTGCCTTAGCTTTAAACTGAGACCAGTATGCACATATGAAGTACTTAATTTCAAATTTGCGTCCTTGCATATTTGCTTGTTTTATTTAATGGCCTTTTATTGTTAAATCATATGTTATCACCTTGTTTACTATTTGTCATTCTTTTTAGTATAAATTTAAATTTAATATGATATTGAATGCATGTAGGTACTTATAGAAGAAACAAAAGAAAAAAGAAATTGGATGGTGGTTCTAGTGGTAGTGGTTGCGTAGAAGATCTTAAAAATGATCCAATTGCGGAAGTTTTTGGTTCTGATGAAAGAAAAATTATTTTCAAGTAGTTAGTTCTACTTCTTCTATGAAACAAGTAAAGATGACTCAAGCAATAAAAGCTATTGCTGGAAAAAGGCAAGCCGTGGATTTGTCAGTTTTGAAATTGGAGATAGAAAGGCAAGTATCTAATCAAGTTAATGATGTCATCAAATCAATTACTTCGACTTTTATGAAATTTATAAATTATTTGCAAGAAAATCATGTTGCAAGTCTTATGGTGACTCCACATACGGAAGGTGTTTCTTGATAGAGTTAGGGGTATGCCCTAGGGGAAATTATGTAATTTATTAGATATATCTAACTCGTTGACCATTTTTATTTGAAATAAAAGTATTTTCTTTCTATTACATACTTGATATAATATGGTTATATTAATTAATCAATTTAATTTAAAGTATATTTAATAGAAAATCCACAAATGGTATGTTTTATGATAGTAGTTACAAAATGTTGTAACCATGAGTAATTTATCATAATGAAACAAATATACCATTTTAAATGTTCCTAGTCAAGATGCATCGAGACTGGATATCGATGTATATGTTGAGACTAGAGCACGTAACGCTCTCCAAATGTTGGGAACTGTATTACTAATGATTTTTGGGGGCACCAAGGGGTTACGTACTGATAGTAATTGGATAACCATGGAATGACTCACTAGATAGTTTTCTGTTGGTTAATATAACTATGGTCAAGCAGAGAATATCGATGTGACTAATTTACACAGTTCCCTCGACTTGAGAATACTGTTGATCTTTAATGTGGAAGCTTTGCTATGATTATACTTAAATCAGGGCACGGCGTCCATCGAATGACTGTAGTTTGGACGACTGGAAGCATTGGAAGTAAAACTCTATTCAAAAGAGGATTTGTCTTCTCAGTTATATGAGGTTAGTATCACGGTCAACTGAAGTCAACTCAAAGTCAAAGTCTCTGACCATAGCATTTCGGTTAATAATAATTATTATTATTGAACCAAGGACTTTTGTACTGGACTATAAAGTTGAATGTGGATGATATTGAAATTTTGACCATTACCAAATTCCATAAATCCAAAGTGATATAGTTTTGACGAAGAGAATTGTTGTAAATAATTGTCACTTTTAGGTACCGCTTATAATAAGTAAAAGTGAATTTTTACCAAAAGATGTGTAGGCAATAAATTCGGCCAAAATATCACACCATCTGCTAAGTGACATGTGAATTTTAGTATTCGAATAGATCGATATTAATCGTTGGTTGAATTTACACCTACGAGTCGCACAACCGTAATGATGAATTCTCTGAAAAACCACATTATTTAATAAATTTATAAAATGTTGTAAAGTAATTAAATTAATTAATATTTAAGAAATATTAATTCTTATTTATTTGATGTTTGGAAAAAAAAATTATAGTTATTTTAATGCATTTACAAAAGTTATATATGCGCGCATTGATATACGATATCGATGTAATTTAAAAATAATTACATGAAATGATTTGTGAAAATTTTATGTCATTTGATGACATACATGTAAAGAAAGAATTGAGAAGAGAGAAACAATCAAGGGAATAAATTTGGGAAGTTTTAATTAAAGAATGGAAAAGGTTTCATTCTTTCTAATAAAACAAATTCTCTAATCCACTTTACGGACAATTTCATTCTTTCTAATTCACTCTTTCTCTCTCTCTCTCTGTCTTCTAACTTTTCATGGCGGAAACAAAAAAAGGAATATATTTTTTTCCAAAATCTTTCAACTCTAAGTAAAAAGGTCAAATAAAATAAAACAAAAGTGGTTCATCCATCTCTTGCAAAGGTAGGATGGATCTTGAAGAACTGAGGAGATATCATCATTCAGGGTGTGATTTCTAGGTAACATCCTAAGGTGATTCAATTGGATATAGAAGAATTCTTCAATCAAGGTGCAAATCAAAGGCAACATCAACAAGGTGTGTTTTAAGGATTGGGTATCAAGGCATGTCATTTTCTCTATATAGATAGTGATTTTGCAAGGTTTGATGGAAATTTAATTTAACTTTCATAATTTGTATGATGTCTTACTGTCTTACTTAATTAAAAAATTATTTATGAGGATTGAATTATTTGTTGAATGATATAATTGAGTTTTCATTTGATAGATCAAAATTAAATCTGTTTGCATTTTAAAACAATATTTAAGTGTAGATCTATGTTTTTAAACATTCATATTAAAGCGTAATTCTTCAGACCTGAATGTTTACATGTTCGAATTGTTTAGCTGCTTTTCTTTACTTTGTTAAATTGAAACTAAATCTATATATTGTAAAATACAATGTTTTATTTTAATTCTATATTTTAACATTTAATTTAAATACCACTTCTTTAACTCTGGAAATTTATGATTTCGTGTTGATTGATTGAATTATATTTAAAGTTAAAAATGAAATTTATATGGAGTCAATACAATGTTTTGATTGTAGATCTATGTTTTAATCTTTTATAACAAAGTGTAATTTTTTTGAATGTTAATTTATGTATATATTTATGTATGCTTGTATTACTTGCACTTTTTATTGCATTAGATATTTACATATGAATAAAGGATTTTTAACAACAAATCAAAGTTTTGAAATTGACTGTAATAACTACCTAATTTATATTATTAGAAATATTTGATTGAATTCCATATATACATATTTGGATCTACTTGTATATGTTCATATAAAATTTATTTTTATGATATCATTTTTTTAATTAAGACAATAATGTATACATACAATTCATTGTTTACCTTCTCTATTCTTACAAATTTGTACTTATGGTTGTCATTAATATGTTGCATTAATTAAGTTTCCTAAAAGGGAAAATGTATCAATCACCCTTGTCATCCCTTATTTATTTCCATTTCAATTCCTATGTAATAACCATTCAAATTATTCTTGTTTATTTTGTGTATACATATCAATTACCACTGACTTTGCACACTTCCTATATGTTGCACTTGCACAATATTTACTGTGAATATATTTGCAATTCATGTCATATTTAGATTAGTTATTAATGTTATTTTATTAATCAATTATTTTATTTAATTAAGAGAAGGAAATGAAAAGTTTCATTCTCTAACTAAATTTATGATCCCTCGTTAATTGAGTAATTTAAGAGAAAGGAAATGAAAAGTTTCATTCTTTAAATAAATTTACGCCCCCTCATTAATTGAATAAGTTAATAGAAAGGAAATGAAGTATTCCTTCTCTGAATAAATTTGAAAAGTAAACGTTACATATAAAATGTTACTTACAAATTTGTATATAAGAGTATATTTGACGTACTCTAACTTACATACACATTAAATTATAGTAAAACTTTATTTATGCAGTTAAATAAAATATTAATTTTATATAAAAGAATCCTGAAAAATTTTCAAATGAATTTAGACTTTATAGGCCCATTAAAGATCCAAAATGGCTCAAAAAATTAAATTCACCATGTTTCTTCTGCTGTAGGCTAGGCCAGTTTCTTCAATGGTATCAGAGCCTAATAGCCTATGCAGTTTAAATTTGCCATGTTAGGGTTTACTAAATAAGCTTGCACACTTAGTATGGTGCTAGGAAGGTGATGTCTAGGATTGGAATTGGGTAATCAAGTACCTAGTCCTACCTGGTTACCGGCCTGACCAGAAAGATGGAGTAAGCCTAAAGGTTACCCCTAACAGAAAAGACACAATTTGATTTGGGCCCTGGGCTAATTTTCAGAATAGTTTTGAAAATTAAGACACTTTGTGGTTTTCCAAAGACAAAAAATTCTTTGCAGTGATTGGTGGCTATGGTCATTGTCAACTCCTTTTATCATGTAGTCAACTCCTTTTGTCTTGAATTCTTACCCCAAACTATGCAAATGTTGCATGAAAAACATGCATTTTCATATTAGTTATATGTGATGTTCCATTTTAGTTCAACGTTACTGTAATCTATGTTATAGATTAAAGTATGATATTAAAAAGAAGTCTAAATAATTGGTGGTCATTGCGCTATAAGGAATACAGTGATTTTCGACGACTCTGAGCCGTCGGCGGCCGTTGGGAGCAATCGATATAGAGATAATGGCTTTCGTCTTCTTTCGAGGGAAACATCGACGTTTTTTCGACATCTTCCAACGGCTGTTTCAACGGCAATTTCGAAGGCCTTTCTGACGGTTGAGACCTCCACGTGGCTTGAAAAATTGTCGAAAAACCATTTGGAGCCGTTGTTCGTTTTTGGTCAATAAGCCATCAGAAACTGTCGGTAGCCGTCGAAAATCGTCGGCAACCGTCAAAAATCGTCGCTGATTTTTGGTCAATATGCCATCGGAAACCGTCGGCCACCATCAGAAATTTGGGTGATTTTTTTTTATTACAGCATCCATTCGAGTTCCAAACAACACATCAATGTCAATATATATCACAACATATCAAAATCAATATATATCATATATATATATATATATATATATATATATATAAGCTAAATTCAACACCAATAACAATAAGAATATAAAATTCAAACATTACTATCTCAATCTCAAACTCAAACATTACCATCAATACAAAACAAACCGTCCATCATCAATCTCACACACCCAACAGCAATATGTACATCCAATATCAATGTACAACATATACAACATCTGAAATACCAACCAAACACATCAGTCTAACAATCAACCTCACAAATCCACATCAAATACCACATGTCCACAAATCAACCTCGCCATTTCTCATTTTGTGTGTGTGTGTGTGTATATATATATATACAAGTTCCAAAAACAAACACCGCAAAACATACCTCATGACTCGTCGTCAGCTTCGAAACCACCAGACAAAGGGAATGCTCCATGTAGCTCCATTTACTTGGCCAAACGCTGGTTTAGTTGCTTCATTTGCATTGCTTAGAGACGGTCCTGCTCCTACCGCTGTGCAATCTCCTTTCAAAGCTCATTAATCTCAGCTTTGTCCTGAGCCGATAAGCCTTTTGTGAGGCTCGAACCTACAAAACAAGTCGAAATATGTTTAAGTTATTTACGTAACTTTTATAAAAATTAAGCAATTTTTACAACTTAGTCAATTTTTATAAATTACCGCTTAATTGGCATAGCCATAGTGCTAATTTCATTATGTCGGGTCCTTAACGGAGTCGAAGATAACATCCTCCTCATCAGGGGTCAATTGATCCGGTCCCGATTGCTCGAGCATCTGCGTGCGTGCTTGCATAAATCTTTTCGACTTGCATAATTCTTTCCTTTAACATTCTGAACTGTGTTAAACACATTATCGAACACATTTTTTTTTTGTGCAACATGTCAATATTATGACGAATTAGGAAATTTTTCAATAAGGCAATTCCCAAAATATACTTTGTTTGCACTAATTATAAATCGTTGATTTACCTTGAATTTCAATTTGTCTGTCAGTTTCATGTATCATTGGATAATCCTTTACAAGGTTATAAATATCTTTGCCTGACTAAATCGTTGGTGGTCGCAAGGTCTCAAGTCTATTACTTGTAAAAAAAAATTATCTTTTCTAAAAGGATGATTAATATGGAGAAAAATCCGATGACAGTCAAACCATGAAATTTTCTTCCTATGCGGTAAAGAAAATGCTCGTGTTTCTTCCATGCAACAAGGACAAGCTAGACAACTAGCCGTACTCCAACCCAAAAGCATTGCATACGTAGGAAAATCGCTTATAGTCCATAGTAGAGAAGCGAACATTTCGAAAGTTCTTTTTTTTTTGAATGTTGTATGTTTCAACTCCTTCATACCACAATGTTTTCAACTCTTCAATCAACGGTTGTGAATATACGTCGATTCTTTATGTTGGATCATCAGGGCCAGGGATGACAATAGTGGGAAACATATATAGAGTTTTCACAGACATCCATGGAGGTAAATTGTAAGGTGTAATGATTATAGGCAAAGATGAATATTTTGAACCAAATTGAGAGAACAGTGAAAATCCATCCGTACATAAACCAAGTCTAATGTTACGACTCTCCGCTGCGAAAGCGGTATGCCGTATCCAAATACTTTCATGCTTCTCCATCAGTTGGGTGTGTTACCGTATTTTCTTCCTTTGTTCTCACATAATGCCATCTCATATGATGCACAGTTACATAAAATGCATATAACCATTGAAGCCTATGAGTGATAGGTAAGTAATGCATACACTTGTACGAAACATCCTTTCTCTACTTTTTTCTTGATTTGTATCTTTCCTGAATGCATATTTTACAATTCCTAAGATTGACTTCTTCTTTCGAAAACAAGATGCAACCATTTAAACATGTATCTACTTTTTAATAAGGCAAAACCAGAAGCAGATATATGTTTTTTCACTTCATAATGATTATTTTCACAAATTAAATTATCAGGTGCCATATGCCGTTTTGCAGCTTGTACTATAGCAGCAAACCATCAACTTCAATAGTAGGGAACATTGAAGATGCTGCTTTTTCAACCATATCTTCTATGAAATTCATTGGAACAATTTCATTATCCATCTCCTCCTCCGAACGTATAGGATTTGGTGCTATAAGTTCTCCATGACGACCCACACCAAATAATTCGGCATCCAACAATATTGGTGCGCATGAATTATTACTATATCTGGCATCAAATGCTTAAATAATTTGCACCTACTACATGGACAATGAATTTCTTCGTCATTCCCATTATTACTTAAAGCGTTCAATAAAGACGTGTACACCATTTTGAAAAATGTTCACTTATTGAGCCTCTAATTTCTCTTCTTTGTTGGTACATCCAGCTCCGATCGATAAAATAATTGACCATTTTTTCTGCTTTAAAACATAAAAACATATTAATAATTTACGTATTGACATTTTATTTTTCAATTAAATCATACATTTAAATTTTCACAAATACATAATATTATTCAATTAATTTTTTTTTCCAGACGGCTTTACAAAAATTGTATGAATATAATCTTAAGTCTTTAGGTTATTGTTTTACACTTTGACCGTTGATCATCCTACTTTCCATTACAAACAAAGTAGTAATTATATTTTGTAAATCATTTCATTTTAAACAATTCGACAAAATTTCAACAGCACTTTTCCTTTGTTTCCTGTAGCGTACACATATGCGTGTACATAGGAAACAAAAAGAAAGTGTTGTCTAAATTGTGTGAAATGTTTAAAATGAAATGATTTGAAAAATATAATTACTATACTGTGTTTGTAACTTGTCCAATACAGCGACAAATCTGACAAATATTATATCAAATGAATATAAATGTCCGTTCTGTGATAAAAACGAGTATCCATATAATGATCTTATACAATACTTGTCAAAGGGGGCCAAAACTATCTAAGGAATTTATAAAAAGTAAAGCGTATTATACAAAAAAAATTACAATAATTTATTTACATTCTAAGAAACGCATACACTAAATCATCGTTTTCGTCATCTCAAAAATGCATAAACTAAATCCTGAGCATCGCCTCTAATTAATCCAAACTAGCCCTGATGCGTGTATGCACTAACTAATCGACATATATACACCAATTAATGCACATATACAATAAACAAAATATTTCTCTCAACATTTAAATGATAAACAATTTAATAACAATCTAAATAGTACTCAATAAGGTATAACAAACATTCAATGGGGTATTATGAACAACTATAACAGCAAATTAACCCTAATTTACCAAAACTAAATTAAATAGGGTTTATAAATTAAACCTTCGTGAAGAGCAATAGCTAATGGAAAGACTTGAAAATTGAAGATGGAGATAGTCTTGGAGACGTGGAGGCTCGCTGATGGCATGAAGGAGGTGAAGGAGGTGAGATTTTGGGAGGAAATTTGAGTTTTAAATAACGAAGAAGAAGTGTCGGCATGGGCTGATGTATTCACGACTTTTCGACGTCTTCCGACAGCCACCGACGGTTATTTTTTACGACGGCTTCCGATGGCTGCGAGCCCCTGAGACTCAAATTGTGCCTGTGGGATTTTAGGCTAATCCCAGTATTGAGGAAAAAAAACAAGAAAAAATAATGAGCTATTAGTATTGACCCGATCACAGGCTATAGCACAAGGAATGGGGGAAACGAATCAAGAAAGGCCCAGTGAAGAATCCTCGGCTCCAATAATGGAAGAATACTATGAAATACTCGGATGGCCCCGATTATGAGTTATATTATCAATGGGACACTACCTACAGATAAAAAGAGGCACGAAAGTTAAAGAGGCAAGCCTAATGCTTTACCATTGTAGATGGAGTTCTACACAAGAAAGGATATGCCCTTCCCTATTTGCGATGTGTATAACCCGAGAGCAGATTAAAGATATTAAGGGAATCCCATGTGGAGATCATTCCAGTGGGATTAAATTAGCCAAAAAGATAACGAGACAAGGATTTTACTGGCCACGGTTAACCACCCAAGCAATCGAGTATGTTAAAGTGTGAAAAGTGCCAACGCTACTCGAAGATACCATGACTTCCTCCGAGTCAACTGACCCCATCACCAGCCCATGGCCATTTGACGTTTGGGGAATCGATTTAGTTGGACTGCTTCCATTCTCTAAAGATAGGGCGAAGTATGCCGTAATGGCAATTGATTACTTCACAAAATGGGTCGAAGCAGAGCCACTTTCAAAGATCACCTATGGGAAAGTGTAAATATTTGTCATTAATAATATTATCACAAGGTTTAGGATACCCAACAAGATAATCTTCGACAATGGAACCCAATTTGAAAGTGAAGAATTTTCACGATTTTGCCATAAGAATGGAATCATAAAAAGCTTCTCTTCTGTCACTCACCCAAAACCAATGGAGCCGTTGTGGATGTCACCAAGACAATAAAGAAAATCTTTAAAAGAGACAAAATAAAGCAAAAGGGAATTGGGTAGAAGAATTTCTCCCAGCTTTGTGGGCTTATGGAACATCCACTAGAACTGCAACGGGTCATAACCCGTATTCACTAACATATGGTTGTGTAGCAATGCTACCGGTAGAAATTGATGTATATTCTCATCGGAGAATTGCCTACACCTTCAACACAAATCAAGAATTAAAAAAGAAATCAATTGAATTGATTCACGAATTGAGAGATCAAGCTGCCTTAAGAACGGCTGAATACCAAAGGAGAATATCAAAGTATTATAACTCAAAGGTGAAAACAAGGTCATTCAGACAAGGAAACTTAGTACTTAAAAGAGTAATAGCCAATACAATAAACCCCTCAGATGGGACAAATTAGGAAGGTCCACTAACAATTTTCAAGGAAATCTCCCCAGGGATTTAAAAGTTATGCCATTGATGTGCACGTAAATGTGCATATTTTACCACCATATTTAATCTATTTGAATTAAATAAATGATCATATTGGGTATTTTAACTTGTTTGAACCAAAAATTCAAATTATTCCAAATTTTCACATATTCATCTTCATATATGGGCAAAACGGTCATTTGTGTGCATTTATTTCTTTGAGAAAAATTAATTGAAAATTTGTATATATTTTTGTAGAAATTTGATCTCAAATAGAAGTGGTTTCATGAAGATATGCATGCACAAAATTAATACAAAGGAATGAATATGGAAATAATTCAAAGTGGAGAACATGGAGGACCCCACCTACCCACCTACCTTAATGTACAAATTAGAGGCTAATGCACATGCTTATGGAATTAATGGCTTTATGTACATTTAAGTGGGGATTAAAACATGCTAATGATAACTTGGCATCCACACTTTCTCATGGGCATTTTGGGCATTCCCCAAAAATAGGAATTAGGGTTTTAAACTTGTATATATACCCCTTATGTTTCATGTAACATTCTCTCTTAGTCTCTCTTAAATCTCCTTCTCTTTAGTTTAGATCAAATAAAAGAAAGCTCTCTTTCTCTTTTAATGGCTACTTAGCCAATTTTTATTTCTTGTAATTTTTCTTTTCTTTCTTATGCAATTCAATATATGCTTTTTACATTTACATGCTCTCTTTCTTATGTTGTAGTGTAGGTTTCTCTTATTTCATGCAAGTAGATTAGTTTTGTTTCTTTGCTTTGCTCTCTTTTTCTTTCTTTTTTGCTTTCATGTTGCTTTCTACATTTGTTGATTTGATAACAAATATGAGAGCTTAATCCCTACAATTTAGGGGTAATGAAGCTCTCTAGTATGTAGATGCAACATTTTGATGTTTATACTCTCTTTTTGTGCTTTAATGGAAACACTTGAAGTGGTTTAATGATGTTGTTTAGCTTTGAATTTGATAGTCTATGTTGTTCATAACAAATAGGCTATGCTTAAACAAACATAACACAAATTGCCTCTTCATTTAAATATGATTATGGCAAAGAAGTGAATGTTGAAATTGAAATTTGATAGCCTATATTTCTAAACAATAGTTAATAGGCTATGCTTAAAATAGATTTTTATTTCAACTTGTTGTCATATTTCATGAGAGTTAAATGTGTATTAGTGGTTGTGTTATAGTTTGATGGTTTATATTGAGCTAATTAATAGCACAAATATATCATACTTATAATAAGCACATCAACTAATTCACTAATGACAAGAAAAGAGAGATCATAACTTCATTTTGTTGATTTATGTGATCTAGAGAGTGGAAGTTGCCTCTAAATTGTCTTAACACTCATATTTTTATCAATTTCCTTTTTCTTGTTTTTCTTCTTTTCTAGTTTAACATCCTCTTCAATCTTGGTTTAATTTGATTGAGTAGAATTTTAAAATCATCAATTCCCTATGGATCGACCCATATTCGCCACGTGCTACATTCGTACACCGTGCGCTTGCGGTTATTTTTAATTTAAATTCGTTCGACGGTTTTCTAAACCGATAGAATTTCCGTCGACGAACAAGTTTTTGGCGCCGTTGCCGGGGGTTTGTTTTGATTTTAATTTTCTATTCTTCGAATTATTTTTCATTTGATTTTATTGTGTGTGTAAAAAGAAACAATAGTGTGTTTGTTTGTGCGATTTTTTTTGTGTGCATTTTATTGTGTGTTTGTTTTTCTTGTTTTCATTTCCATTTTCATATTAAAAAAATTACACAACATCAATTGAAAAAGAAAAGAAAATTACATTGCAATTGCTTTTCACATTTTTACATTTGCAATTTCTTTTCTTCCTTTTATTTACATTTACAAAAACAAAACAAAAAACAAAATATTCTGTGTATATAACAGTGCACTGTTGCATCTTACTGCATATCAACATTCTCTGTTCACTGTTTCTGCATATTACAGTAACATAAGTGCTGTAACCATCTCCCCACCCCACTATCTTCATTTCTTCCCTCAATTCCTCAATACCATCCCCCTACCAGTTCAACAACATCCCACCACTGCCTTGTACACAACTACACTTGCCAAAGACATTCACAACCACTATCACTACCTTTCACCATCACTTCCATCACTGCTGACAGCATCAGCACCACACAATACACACTACCATATTGAAATCTTCATCACTGACCAACTTCACTCCTCCTTCAAATCCCCAAGCTTCTCAACTTCTTGCTACTATCAACTTCACCTGATTCCACTACTGCTTCATCCCCATACAATTGCATCTCCATCCACTTCCTGCAAGTCTACTGCCCCATTGCAGTGCACAGCCATCACTGTAACGACCCAGAATTTTTAATAATTTAAATTTGAATATTTAATTAATTTTAAATGTTAATAAGTGAATTTATAAGTCAAATAAATTTTTATTTGATTTATTAGATTTAATTAGATAATTAAATCAATAATTTAATATGTTAAATTATGAAAATAATTAAAAATTGAGTTAAATATGATTGAAAATAATTTGGAAAATTTTATTTTATCACATGGAAGTTAGAATGATATTTTAGAACTTTTAAAATCGAATTAAAAATTAATTTGTGAAAATTGAATATTTTAATATTTAATAATCGACTGTAAAATAGCCAATTTTTGAACAGTCTCAGAATTGAACGAAACCAGTTTCATTGGATCCGTAATAGTTAGTTATTACCGGATTTCAATTTTCGTGTCAATCGGAGCTATCGTTTGATCGTGGCAGCTCGAAACGCATCGATTTATTTTTAATTTAAATTTGGCGAGTCAAAATAGCCATTTTTCAAAAAGTCTCGGATTTCGACGAAACCAGTTTCATCGGATCCGTAATGTGATATTATTGTAAGGTTTCAAATTTCAAGTCAATTGGATTTACCGTTTGTCCTGTACGAATTAAAACGCCTAGAAATCGATTTAAATCGGTTTAATTCAAATTGAGCGTTTACAGCCATAACTCGCACATACTTCCGAATTAGCTTCCGAAACCTGTTCCATTGTGTCCGGAACGCGGGATAAACCCTAGGTACGCTGGTTACGGCGTCTGAATCGGAGTTCGGAATTCCCGGGATGAATAGTGTTTACGCTTGCTTTTCCTATAAATACAACCTCACTCTAAAAAATAAAAAAATAACCTAAAACCCTAATTTACATATGCCAGCCGCCACCCCCCTTCTAAGGCCAGAAATCACTCTCCTCTCCCCTTCGATTTCTTCCAATCCGTCGACAATTAGCCTTAGGTTTCAACTACAAAGATGAAGAGCACGACGAGAGCTACGAGATCAACGGTGGAGATCGCGAATGGAGCTATGGATTGGGAGATATTTTGGGCCGTTTGCATCAGGTTTTGCACGCCATTCGAGGCTGTACACGTGGCCGAGTGCCACAGGGGTTGGGCCGAGCATAGCTCTTGTCGTTGGCTTCGTCATGGCGTTGGAGTGATCGGATTTCGTCAAGTGATCGTGGAGAAATGTTTAACCCTAGTTTGTGATTGAATGGGTTCATGTTCGGCCTCAAAACCTGTAGCATATGCGTGAGTAGGAGATGATGTAGGGACGGCCTGGATTCAATAGGCATGGATCTAGTGGTTGTGGTGAGATGTGGGTTTAAATTAGTTAAGTTTATGTTGAAATTATGTTATATAAATACGTGTAACTTCAAAAATCAATAACTTTTTCATACGAGGTCGAAAAAATGCAAACTCAGTTGCGTTGGAATCGTATGGACGAGCACTACGCGATGGAGTTGGTTTGGAGTCGTTTGGAGTTAGTGAGAATTTTGGGTAAAATTAAACGCGCGTTTAATTTTATTCGAAATAAAAGCTGAAACGGAATTTAAAACCAAGGTGAGAATTTCTCACTCAATCGAATAGATTTCGATTTTATTTTAAATAGTTAGACTTAAAATATTTGAATGCATGTTTGAATGATGACTGTAAATTATTGATTGTTAAAATAGACATTATGCGCCGTTAGTAAGCGGATGTTATTTATAAAAACATATACCGCGAATATTTCATAAACAGTGAAATTGGTATTATATATAATATCAATATATATATATTGGCATATGTATATATTGCAGTTGATTGATTTCCCGCATTTTTTGTTTAGCGGATGAGACCCTATTACGCCGTTATTAAGCGGATAATATTTATTAAGAACATGTACCGCGATAATTTCGTACTGGAGCGAAATTGGTATTGTGCTAATGTTTTTGGATGCAGGAAACAGGTTGGAGGGATCCAACTGGATTCCTCAACAGTTTTTATTTTTTTCCAGATATTTTGATATTTGATGAATTGTCATATCGATATATGATATCGTTGTTAGTCGTGATTGACTATTTGGTGTGTAGCATCATTGGACCCAGATTTTGGGATTTTAAAATGATTTTAAAGTGATTTTTGAAAATATACTATATTTTTGGAATTGATCCATTATAAATAAATAAACGTTATATAATTTTTAAAGTTATAAAAATTATGGTTTTTGTGAAATATAGTTAAAAAGCTGATTTTTAGAAATACGATTAAAAGTCGATTTTTGAGAAATAGGAACTAATGATTTTATAAAATAATTTAGATTGGATTTTTGAATATATGATAAAAGTTTAAATATAGGATTTATAAAATTTGATTATTTTATAAATCGAAATGATGAAATTATAAAGGAAATTAAAGATGTTTTAAAGAATAATATTAATTGATTTATATTAAGAGATTTATAAACGGATATTTATAAATCGAAATATTGACATTATAAAACGAGTCTTTATAAGTGTTTAAATGAAGTGAAAATGAAATTCATTAATGAATGAAATTTATAGAATTATATAACGGTGTAGTTATAAATGGAATTTTATAAACAATAGGTTTATAAAATTTGTAAAGTTCAAAGGAACGATTTTTGCAAATAAATAAATTATAAGTGTTTGACTTATAATTTGGACTTTTGGTTTATAATTAAGATTATAAATCGAATAGGTAAATAAAGAAGATTTATAAAGGAAGTTGTTATGAAATAAATGGAAATGGAATTTATAAACGTTGTTTTATAAATTCGCAAACGACTTATTTTGATAAGTTAATTGTTATAACCTATTAATGGAGTTATATTCACGTTGTAAACAGTGAATAATCCTTTAAGTTAAAAAGAATAGAAATAATGGAATTTGTGAACATAGTATATTCACGTTTTTGAATAGTGAATAAGACGTTAAAGAAATGTTTTGAATGTGATATTTTAAATAGAATTAAAACGATCTAACGATGTTTTAAATGTGTTGAGATTCGAAACCATAGATTTCAACATTGATTGTTGAAATAGACGTTTTCGAGAAATAAAAGGAAATAGTGGACTATAACACTGTTGTTATAGTAAATGATTTCCGAAAGGAAATTTTTTGAATAGTATTGGGATTTATATATCTATTTTAATTTCGAATCCATATACTAGTGATTTTGGGACGTTGTAACGATGTTTTACGCAACATTCGTTTTGGCCCAAGTAAAAATGTTTAAGTGAATAATTTCCTTAAATAATGAAATATATACTTAATTCGATTTAAGTATATTGAATATTTTCTAAGTGTTGAAAATAAAAGAGATTTGTGAATTACTTATGAATAAATAAGTATGGAAATGTTTTCCAATATGAAGTGAATAATTAGAATTTATCTTTTTGAAGATAAATCGAAATGAATTATTGAAATCGGATATGCATGGATATTTTGAAATATAAATTCATTATAGAATTTATATGTGAAAAGTAGAATTTGTTTGAAAATAAATATTGATTTATTTTTGAAGTTGAAATTATATATCTTGTAAAGATATTTTGGAAAATAAGTAATTTGGAAAATTATTTGGAATCTGGTGATGTGTGCATATCCAGTGATAGTTCAATAACTGACTATCAGTATTTCCCTTTGAATGGGTATTTGATGTGAATTGATTGAATTTGAATGCATACTTATTTTTGAATAAGCGCTCACTATTCGGGTTAACCGGGAAAGGACCATGGGGTCGTATAACCCATTCCGAATATGTGATACGTCGTTGTAAATTGCATTGAAGATCGGTGTTGAAGACCCGGTATTTGCGAAAGCGATAGGATGACCTATCGATTGTCTCTGCACTGAGTTGCAACGGTATAGAGACTCCCTAAGTGATGGGAAATCCGATCAGGATTGTGAATATCCGGATTGCAAGGACTTCTTTGTAAGTGCCTTCGGTTCTGTTCGATCCCGGAACAGACTTGTATGGATTGTATGTCTGACATTACAATTTGAGATATAAAGCCGATTTCTTTCAAATATATTTCTGTTGGTGGCGGAGGATTTATTCTTTGCTTAACACCCTTCTTTGAGACGTACGAGCTCAAAGGTTATATAGTTGAAGTTATCAGCGATATATTCCCAGTTTGGTAATGTGACATGCTGAGTGATGCTGAAATGATCATTGTGTTGATTATTGTGATAGGATCATTTATTTGATCGTCTATCTTAGTGATCATTGTGTTGATCATTTGTTGACCCAAAGCATGGCTTTTGTATAAAGTATGTTTTTGTGGACGTGAATTCGTCGAGCCTCACATCCCGGAAATGGTCAAAACAGGAAAGAAGCAGCAAGGTTATGAGGGGTAGCACCCTTTAGGATGTGTCCATTTCCTTCTGGAAAAGGGTAGTATCATGGTATGGAGCCCAGATACTTACTCATGTTGAAAACACTTTGTTATGATTGTGTGAATTGATTAGAGAGCGCTCTCGGAAAAAGGTCCCAAAGGACCGGGGGATGGCATATTCGGTCAGTTGTTACTCAGTTAGGAGTAACCCGGCCTTGTGTTGGTAGAGATCCGGTTTGGTTCTCGGGGATGTCCATCCAGAGGCATTCTCAGTGGCAATGGGAAGTTCCTTGGCCTGACCATTTGTTGGAAATCCAATTCCCAATACGAAACTTGTACGGTATTAGTTGTAGAACCTGCTATTCACTTATGGTGGTCACCACTGTTTGGATAGTAGCTATAGTAGGCATAGTTCGAAATGTCTATGTCGGCTAAGATTTATATCTTTATTTTCGAAATGATTTGTTATACATTATGCACTAGTAATAATATCAAATGTTATTTTAAATGCGTATCAAGCATCTTTGACTATCATAAGGAGAAATCTCCTCCGATTCTGCGTTTGCATGTGTGTGTGTGCGGGAGGCCTTATGGTAGTCTCATTTTTAAAAGCATTGCGAATTGAATTTAAAAATATTCCTATTTTGATTTTAAAGTTAAATAAACTGTTTTGAGTTCTCACACCAGTCACATGACTGACTCGGAGTTTATTGTTTTCCTTCCTAAACTCTGGGTGCCCACCAATTTCCACACGGGCAGTTAAGAGTTAGGTTTATCAGGATATTCTGGATATTCTGGAGTTGCTGGAGGCAAGCTGGATGGCATGGCGTATTACTAGTTTATATAGTATTTCTTTTTCCGCTGCATTGTTTGTTATTGTATGTAGTTGTACACTCTGATGTGATGATATGATGTAATAAAATGTGATGTAATGTAATAACTGATATAGTTCTTTGTTTAAAGATTATTCATTTATTATTATATGTTGTTCCGCTGCGAATTGTGAGATTCTGTTGTTGTTCTGTTGTTTTCTTCTGTCCGGTTCTATTTTTAAAATGCTTCTATCTTCTGTTTTTCTAATTCTCTGTTTTCAAAAAAAATTGTCTATCTTCTTTTCCCTCTATTTTTCTTTTTCTTTCTTCTTTTTCTCTCTTCTTTCTTTTCTTTTCTTTTTAAAACCCATAGCATCTCGGTTTTCGGCCTTTGATTTCTCGGCAGTCGATAAAGTGAGTGTCGATGTCGAATTTTCGAAAGTCGAAAATTTTCGGGGCGTTACATTTGGTATCAGAGCTCTGATGGTTAAGCGACAACCATGGTTCTGTAGGGTATTACTCATTAGAGATGGAGTCAGTAGTACTCTAGAATGAGTTTGAGAGTAATAATAGATATGAGAGCGTATTTGTTAGTGAATATAAAATTGTTTTATATTGTGATGATTGGTTTATTGAGTGGCATATGAACCTTCCTCAGCACGGTATGTACAACTTTGCCGAAGGGGTTTCTAAACACTTGAATAGAACAATTCGACACGATATTGTTTTAAAATTTTTTTTTGGGTAAATGGAATAATTTTACCTTAAGTATATTTTATATATGAAAGAAATAATTTTTCAGAATTATTAAAGTGTATATATAAGTTGATTGTTAGGTTGTTTGAATAATCTAAATAAAAGAATAATTGTATAAGTAAAAGAATTATAAGAATTGAATTATAATTAAAGTGATTTACAATTGTGAAATAAACTTATATATATAAAAAGTGAAACTATATGAACATATCTATGAATATGAGTTGTGAATAAAAGTGAATTTAAAGTTAAATGGAATATAACTTAAGTGTTGTTGAATTAAATTGATGTTGGTATCGAAGTAAATAATCAAGTGAATTAAAAGAAATGTGAACTTAAGTTATATAAATGAAATTCAACTTTGGACATTGAATTGAATTGAATGAATGGATTGAATGTTAAAACAATTGAATGTAATTTAAGTTGATAAGGAATAATTAATGAAAGTGTTAATTCATTGAAATCAAATGTTATTAGAAGTTGAATAAATTGAATGAGAATGAATATAAGCAAAGGAATTTGGTTGTAACTAATATACATTGGTTGTTATATGGTTGTTAGTTGATTGTTTATAATTCATTAAGATTTAGTAAAATTTAAAGCTATGAAATTGAATTCAAATTAGAAGTAAATAAATTTGAATAGAATTTAATGTGAATTGGATTTAATTAGTGAATGCAAACTAATTGAATTGAAAAAGAATGTTGATAAAATCCAATGTTGATGAATCAAATATGATTTAGAGTGAAAACCAATTCATTAAGTATTAATGAGAATATGAATGAATTTGTTGAATGTTAGTTGGTTGATGGTTGAATATATATTGCTATTGTTGCATTTGCTATGTGATATATATAGTTGATATGTTACTATATGTTGTATATTGAGATTATTTGCATATGTGCATGTTCTCATGTTGTTTGTTGAGTGATTAGTAGGTGCGGATCGCGTTTGCTTCGCATTTGGAGTTCGCTTTAGCGCTATATTAGCCGTATATGCTCGCTAATAAAATATAAGGTACATATCTCGGATTAAATATCGTACTTTTACACTTTTTTCCCTTCGGGATGCCTCATTACTTGATGAGATGTATATTTGTGATATATATACTGTCATTTTTTTTTTCGGATCGAGCCGCGCAAAGGAGACTATGGCGAATTTTTCCGGAAATTTAAGGCGTTAGAAAAAAATTTGAGAAAATTGGAAAATTTTGAAAACTTTAACTTTGTTTTGAAATTGAAAGTTAAACTATAGTAGTTGTTTTTGAAAGGATAACTAAGTATTATTTGAAAACTTAGTAAGTTATTGTAAGAAGTTTAATTATGAATTTTGGAAAAAATAAATAGATTCTGTAACTTTCTTACTTATAATTTCGAGGACGAAATTCTTTTAAGGGGGAAAGATTGTAACGACCCAGAATTTTTAATAATTTAAATTTGAATATTTAATTAATTTTAAATGTTAATAAGTGAATTTATAAGTCAAATAAATTTTTATTTGATTTATTAGATTTAATTAGATAATTAAATCAATAATTTAATATGTTAAATTATGAAAATAATTAAAAATTGAGTTAAATATGATTGAAAATAATTTGGAAAATTTTATTTTATCACATGGAAGTTAGAATGATATTTTAGAACTTTTAAAATCGAATAAAAATTAATTTGTGAAAATTGAATATTTTAATATTTAATAATCGACTGTAAAATAGCCAATTTTTGAACAGTCTCAGAATTGAACGAAACCAGTTTCATTGGATCCGTAATAGTTAGTTATTACCAGATTTCAATTTTCGTGTCAATCGGAGCTATCGTTTGATCGTGGCAGCTCGAAACGCATCGATTTATTTTTAATTTAAATTTGGCGAGTCAAAATAGCCATTTTTCAAAAAGTCTCGGATTTCGACGAAACCAGTTTCATCGGATCCGTAATATGATATTATTGTAAGGTTTCAAATTTCAAGTCAATTGGATTTACCGTTTGTCCTGTACGAATTAAAACGCCTAGAAATCGATTTAAATCGGTTTAATTCAAATTGAGCGTTTACAGCCATAACTCGCACATACTTCCGAATTAGCTTCCGAAACCTGTTCCATTGTGTCCGGAACGCGGGATAAACCCTAGGTACGCTGGTTACGGCGTCTGAATCGGAGTTCGGAATTCCCGGGATGAATAGTGTTTACGCTTGCTTTTCCTATAAATACAACCTCACTCTAAAAAATAAAAAAATAACCTAAAACCCTAATTTACATATGCCAGCCGCCACCCCCCTTCTAAGGCCAGAAATCACTCTCCTCTCCCCTTCGATTTCTTCCAATCCGTCGACAATTAGCCTTAGGTTTCAACTACAAAGATGAAGAGCACGACGAGAGCTACGAGATCAACGGTGGAGATCGCGAATGGAGCTATGGATTGGGAGATATTTTGGGCCGTTTGCATCAGGTTTTGCACGCCATTCGAGGCTGTACACGTGGCCGAGTGCCACAGGGGTTGGGCCGAGCATAGCTCTTGTCGTTGGCTTCGTCATGGCGTTGGAGTGATCGGATTTCGTCAAGTGATCGTGGAGAAATGTTTAACCCTAGTTTGTGATTGAATGGGTTCATGTTCGGCCTCAAAACCTGTAGCATATGCGTGAGTAGGAGATGATGTAGGGACGGCCTGGATTCAATAGGCATGGATCTAGTGGTTGTGGTGAGATGTGGGTTTAAATTAGTTAAGTTTATGTTGAAATTATGTTATATAAATACGTGTAACTTCAAAAATCAATAACTTTTTCATACGAGGTCGAAAAAATGCAAACTCAGTTGCGTTGGAATCGTATGGACGAGCACTACGCGATGGAGTTGGTTTGGAGTCGTTTGGAGTTAGCGAGAATTTTGGGTAAAATTAAACGCGCGTTTAATTTTATTCGAAATAAAAGCTGAAACGGAATTTAAAACCAAGGTGAGAATTTCTCACTCAATCGAATAGATTTCGATTTTATTTTAAATAGTTAGACTTAAAATATTTGAATGCATGTTTGAATGATGACTGTAAATTATTGATTGTTAAAATAGACATTATGCGCCGTTAGTAAGCGGATGTTATTTATAAAAACATATACCGCGAATATTTCATAAACAGTGAAATTGGTATTATATATAATATCAATATATATATATTGGCATATGTATATATTGCAGTTGATTGATTTCCCGCATTTTTTGTTTAGCGGATGAGACCCTATTACGCCGTTATTAAGCGGATAATATTTATTAAGAACATGTACCGCGATAATTTCGTACTGGAGCGAAATTGGTATTGTGCTAATGTTTTTGGATGCAGGAAACAGGTTGGAGGGATCCAACTGGATTCCTCAACAGTTTTTATTTTTTTCCAGATATTTTGATATTTGATGAATTGTCATATCGATATATGATATCGTTGTTAGTCGTGATTGACTATTTGGTGTGTAGCATCATTGGACCCAGATTTTGGGATTTTAAAATGATTTTAAAGTGATTTTTGAAAATATACTATATTTTTGGAATTGATCCATTATAAATAAATAAACGTTATATAATTTTTAAAGTTATAAAAATTATGGTTTTTGTGAAATATAGTTAAAAAGCTGATTTTTAGAAATACGATTAAAAGTCGATTTTTGAGAAATAGGAACTAATGATTTTATAAAATAATTTAGATTGGATTTTTGAATATATGATAAAAGTTTAAATATAGGATTTATAAAATTTGATTATTTTATAAATCGAAATGATGAAATTATAAAGGAAATTAAAGATGTTTTAAAGAATAATATTAATTGATTTATATTAAGAGATTTATAAACGGATATTTATAAATCGAAATATTGACATTATAAAACGAGTCTTTATAAGTGTTTAAATGAAGTGAAAATGAAATTCATTAATGAATGAAATTTATAGAATTATATAACGGTGTAGTTATAAATGGAATTTTATAAACAATAGGTTTATAAAATTTGTAAAGTTCAAAGGAACGATTTTTGCAAATAAATAAATTATAAGTGTTTGACTTATAATTTGGACTTTTGGTTTATAATTAAGATTATAAATCGAATAGGTAAATAAAGAAGATTTATAAAGGAAGTTGTTATGAAATAAATGGAAATGGAATTTATAAACGTTGTTTTATAAATTCGCAAACGACTTATTTTGATAAGTTAATTGTTATAACCTATTAATGGAGTTATATTCACGTTGTAAACAGTGAATAATCCTTTAAGTTAAAAAGAATAGAAATAATGGAATTTGTGAACATAGTATATTCACGTTTTTGAATAGTGAATAAGACGTTAAAGAAATGTTTTGAATGTGATATTTTAAATAGAATTAAAACGATCTAACGATGTTTTAAATGTGTTGAGATTCGAAACCATAGATTTCAACATTGATTGTTGAAATAGACGTTTTCGAGAAATAAAAGGAAATAGTGGACTATAACACTGTTGTTATAGTAAATGATTTCCGAAAGGAAATGTTTTGAATAGTATTGGGATTTATATATCTATTTTAATTTCGAATCCATATACTAGTGATTTTGGGACGTTGTAACGATGTTTTACGCAACATTCGTTTTGGCCCAAGTAAAAATGTTTAAGTGAATAATTTCCTTAAATAATGAAATATATACTTAATTCGATTTAAGTATATTGAATATTTTCTAAGTGTTGAAAATAAAAGAGATTTGTGAATTACTTATGAATAAATAAGTATGGAAATGTTTTCCAATATGAAGTGAATAATTAGAATTTATCTTTTTGAAGATAAATCGAAATGAATTATTGAAATCGGATATGCATGGATATTTTGAAATATAAATTCATTATAGAATTTATATGTGAAAAGTAGAATTTGTTTGAAAATAAATATTGATTTATTTTTGAAGTTGAAATTATATATCTTGTAAAGATATTTTGGAAAATAAGTAATTTGGAAAATTATTTGGAATCTGGTGATGTGTGCATATCCAGTGATAGTTCAATAACTGACTATCAGTATTTCCCTTTGAATGGGTATTTGATGTGAATTGATTGAATTTGAATGCATACTTATTTTTGAATAAGCGCTCACTATTCGGGTTAACCGGGAAAGGACCATGGGGTCGTATAACCCATTCCGAATATGTGATACGTCGTTGTAAATTGCATTGAAGATCGGTGTTGAAGACCCGGTATTTGCGAAAGCGATAGGATGACCTATCGATTGTCTCTGCACTGAGTTGCAACGGTATAGAGACTCCCTAAGTGATGGGAAATCCGATCAGGATTGTGAATATCAGGATTGCAAGGACTTCTTTGTAAGTGCCTTCGGTTCTGTTCGATCCCGGAACAGACTTGTATGGATTGTATGTCTGACATTACAATTTGAGATATAAAGCCGATTTCTTTCAAATATATTTCTGTTGGTGGCGGAGGATTTATTCTTTGCTTAACACCCTTCTTTGAGACGTACGAGCTCAAAGGTTATATAGTTGAAGTTATCAGCGATATATTCCCAGTTTGGTAATGTGACATGCTGAGTGATGCTGAAATGATCATTGTGTTGATTATTGTGATAGGATCATTTATTTGATCGTCTATCTTAGTGATCATTGTGTTGATCATTTGTTGACCCAAAGCATGGCTTTTGTATAAAGTATGTTTTTGTGGACGTGAATTCGTCGAGCCTCACATCCCGGAAATGGTCAAAACAGGAAAGAAGCAGCAAGGTTATGAGGGGTAGCACCCTTTAGGATGTGTCCATTTCCTTCTGGAAAAGGGTAGTATCATGGTATGGAGCCCAGATACTTACTCATGTTGAAAACACTTTGTTATGATTGTGTGAATTGATTAGAGAGCGCTCTCGGAAAAAGGTCCCAAAGGACCGGGGGATGGCATATTCGGTCAGTTGTTACTCAGTTAGGAGTAACCCGGCCTTGTGTTGGTAGAGATCCGGTTTGGTTCTCGGGGATGTCCATCCAGAGGCATTCTCAGTGGCAATGGGAAGTTCCTTGGCCTGACCATTTGTTGGAAATCCAATTCCCAATACGAAACTTGTACGGTATTAGTTGTAGAACCTGCTATTCACTTATGGTGGTCACCACTGTTTGGATAGTAGCTATAGTAGGCATAGTTCGAAATGTCTATGTCGGCTAAGATTTATATCTTTATTTTCGAAATGATTTGTTATACATTATGCACTAGTAATAATATCAAATGTTATTTTAAATGCGTATCAAGCATCTTTGACTATCATAAGGAGAAATCTCCTCCGATTCTGCGTTTGCATGTGTGTGTGTGCGGGAGGCCTTATGGTAGTCTCATTTTTAAAAGCATTGCGAATTGAATTTAAAAATATTCCTATTTTGATTTTAAAGTTAAATAAACTGTTTTGAGTTCTCACACCAGTCACATGACTGACTCGGAGTTTATTGTTTTCCTTCCTAAACTCTGGGTGCCCACCAATTTCCACACGGGCAGTTAAGAGTTAGGTTTATCAGGATATTCTGGATATTCTGGAGTTGCTGGAGGCAAGCTGGATGGCATGGCGTATTACTAGTTTATATAGTATTTCTTTTTCCGCTGCATTGTTTGTTATTGTATGTAGTTGTACACTCTGATGTGATGATATGATGTAATAAAATGTGATGTAATGTAATAACTGATATAGTTCTTTGTTTAAAGATTATTCATTTATTATTATATGTTGTTCCGCTGCGAATTGTGAGATTCTGTTGTTGTTCTGTTGTTTTCTTCTGTCCGGTTCTATTTTTAAAATGCTTCTATCTTCTGTTTTTCTAATTCTCTGTTTTCAAAAAAAATTGTCTATCTTCTTTTCCCTCTATTTTTCTTTTTCTTTCTTCTTTTTCTCTCTTCTTTCTTTTCTTTTCTTTTTAAAACCCATAGCATCTCGGTTTTCGGCCTTTGATTTCTCGGCAGTCGATAAAGTGAGTGTCGATGTCGAATTTTCGAAAGTCGAAAATTTTCGGGGCGTTACAATCACCATTGCATAACATCTTTCCTCAAAGCAACATCTTCCACCATTATTCCATTCAATTGCCTCTCAACGGTCAGACCAACCACTACAGCCACAGTCACAGTCATTACTGTTCCAGTCTATCACAACTTCACTTCACTTCATACCACACTGCTACAGTCACATATAACTGCAGCAACCCATTGCTTGATCCACCATCTTCAAACAATAACCACATTTCCAAACTCAAATCCTAAGACAACAGTGAAAAATTACCAAGCTCTCTCCTCTCAAACCTTCCACCCTCTACAAGATTGCTGCCTCCAGTTCAACTACTGTAGTTCGAGCATACCAACCTCCATTGTCAGCCATAACTGACCTCATCCACACTGCCGTCAAACCATGACAATCCCCTCCAGACTTCAACTGACCACTGTCTGTTCCACCAACAATCGTGACCAAAACCCCACATCTCGACAACACATTGGCACGAAAATCGAACAAAACCACAGCCTCACAACAGAAATCACCATATCACCAAGTTGCCGCGAACTCCTTCATCCCCAACAAACTCGCGACCATCTCCTCATCGCAGAACCACCCAATTCACGAACGCTTGAAGATCCGTGATTTTGAGTGGCGGATTTAATTGCAAATTTGAGTTGGAAGTTCTGTTAGATTATTTGATTTAATTGCTGAATTATCTGATTGTTGAATTGAGGAACTGTTTAAGAGTCTAAGAATGGAATAAAAGTGGTTTTGGGCCGGGTTATAACTCGTAGGCTGTAGTAATTTTTTTTCCCTTTTCCTTTTGCTTTGTTTTAATTTGTTGGTTTTACCTTTTTTTTTCATCCTTGTTAAACCAAAAAAAAAAAAGATTGCTCAATGTGTTTTGGTTAATTTTTTTTTTAGTCTTGTTTTGACATAGATTTTTTTTTTTGAATTTTCAACTTTGTTTTGTTTTAATTGGTTTATTTTAAAGTTCTTTTTAAAAAAAACATTTGTGTGTATATATATAGTGTTTTTAAATTTCAGGTTGCAGGAAATAAACAGAAGAATAGCCTGCTGGAAAGTGCTGCTTTGCTTGCCAAATAAACTGCTTTCTTAAAAAAAAATTGTTGCTTTCATCTCCAGTTTTATTTGTATTGCATTGTTGATTGCTTGCATTTGCATTTGTATATAAAAAAAATTTCAAAAACCAAAAACAAAATCCATTCATAGTTGCATTGTTAATACACGTTTATTTTCTGCTTTGCATTTCATCATAGAATTTGTTAATAATAACGTTTATAAATCAATAACACTTAATTGTATATTGACGATTTGTCTTCTTTGAACAATTTAATTTCTTGGTGTCTAGGCTACGGCAGAGTAATAACCATTTATAAATATTACGGTGATTCGTAAATTTTATAGTGGTTGTTCCTCGGAAGGTACTTAAACCTTCGGCTGCATTGCTACGGTGATTCGTGGTGCACCGATAACCCCTGCCCGTTACCTGGCTGAGAACTATCTTGTTTATCTAAGACAACTTGTGAATATACAATTTTGTGTTAACTTAGGATAAATCATTTGTAATTAGACCCCTACATTCATTTAGTTGCATTAGTTCATACATATTTAAAAAAAAATTAAAAATCCAAAACAAAAAAAAATTATAAAATCTTTTCAAAAGCTAAAAACAATTTTCCATTTTGAAAAATAAATTCTACTTGTAAATATTTTTTTATAAAAAAAATCCAAAAAAAAAAAAATCTTGAAAATGTCTGAGTTTCCTTTTTCTTACTCACTTGAATTTAGTTGTGAAAATCAATATAATCCATATGAATTCACTCCAAATTCGTATGGATATTTTAACAACAACTTTTGTTTGAACAATTCGAATTTTGAACCACAAAATTTACAAAGTAATGGTCAACCCTCAACTTTTGAAAATTGCATTTCGTCGTTACTTGAACTCTCTACGCAACAAAATCAAGAGATAAATGATTTCTGTAATTCATATTTGGCCAATAACTCAAGTCAAAATTTTCAAAATAACCAAAATTTGAATTCACTTCAAAATTCAAATGATTTCGAGTATAACCCATACCAATTCAATTTTGAACTCCAAAATGAATTTCAAAATCAAAACGAAAATGTGATTCACTTTTCAAATAATTTTGGCAATGGGAATAATCTTGATTACGAGACGAGTGAAATTTTTTGTTCTAAACAAATCCAAATCGATAATTCTCAAGTCAATAATTATAAATTGGATTTTGTTGAACAAATTAATGAAATTTACGATGATCACACGGATTTTTTGTTTGAAACTTATATGAAAAAACGTGAAAAACAAAATCAAATTCCAATGTGTGACGAGTCAAACGATAATCCATCTTTTACCAAAATTCATGATTTTCAAATAACAACTTTTGAAACTGAAAATGACGATCTTAATGAAGTTGTTGAAAAATTGGTAATCGAATTGGATTTCAATTCTTTTGAGGGTAAGAGATTCGATTTAAATTTCGATCTTCCTTTTCTCGATTTCGAAAATTTGAATACAACAACTTTCGATTTTGAAATTGAGATACGCAATGAAGTTGTTGATAATCCAATAAAGGAAGACGAATTCAATGAACAAGATTCCTTTGGACTTTTCGAAAATGAGTTGTTAAATTATGAAGGGAAAGATTTACATCACCATTTTGATTTTGAAATCTATAATTTTGAAGAATTTTTCAATGACAAACTTGAATTTCAATTTGGTGAAAATAAACGTGAATTTCTATCAATTGTTTTATCTGCCTCAAAAAACATCGAAAACAAAACAACTCATTCAATTTTCAATAAAACGACATTCGTTTTTCCAAATCAACATTCAACTTCGAAATCTTTTATGGTTTGGTTTTTCGAGCTTAAGCTGTGTCTCGTATACTTAACGAGACAAATGAATCGGTTTTTGGAAGACCGTTTCATTTACTTTTGGACAATATACTTTCTGATCTCGTGTAAATACCGTTCGTTTTCACGTAAATAATAATAAACATCCCTTTCACTTGGGTTGACTGTGGGGACACAGTCAAAATCAAGTGTGGGGGGAGACTCGTCTTCATTTTTTTTTCATGGTTTATTTTGTTCTTTTAAAATCTAAAAAAAAAATCCTAAAAACAAATATTCTTTTGATTTATTTTTAAAGAAACACTATAGGAAAAATATATGGTTTTGGTTTACTAAATTGAAATTTTTGAAAATTTATTCATCTTAAAAAAAATAAAAATGAAGTTTTATTACAAATAATAATGGTTTAACTGGCATATAGGAAGATTCATACATGTTAATTATGAAGTACATCCTAATTGAAAATCTTCGTTTTAAAAAGTGGTTGATTTAAAGTAAAGGATATAACATTTTTTTTGTCTTCTAAGTTAAATGGTGCTAAGATGATTTTGCAAAACTCCCTCTCAAAAAAATATATAAATAAAAAATAATAACATCCAAGTATTCACTCTCATTTAAAAGTCCTCACGGTTATGCATGGGTGATTACTTGGAATTTTTAATTATGTGCTTTCATACTCATTTAAAAGTCCTCACGGTTATGATGTATGGAACACATGTAAAAAAAAGACTTAATAAAAACCACCTACGGTCGATAGTGTATGCATGAAAGTGTGTGCACTCGCCATGCTCTGTACTCTCCTCACATAGGCCCGAAAGGCAGTGCATGGGTGATATATCTGGCCTCAGTTTACCTGAGCTAGGTGTGTAATTTTTCTTGCAAAAAATGAGAGAGCAAGCTATTGAAATCCTAGCACTATTTTTACTTATTTGATTTGATTTGTTATTGAAAAGAAATGAAAATACCACTTTGATAAACTTTGATAATCAACTAAGGATCCATTTTATAATTACACTTTGTTATCAACCAAAACAACAAGTTAAACTATTGTCTATTTGTTATGATAACTTGATTTTTGTTGGAAATTTTGACGAGTAAATGACATAAATTTTCAAGATAATAACCAAAACCTATATTTAACTTATTCGTGTCAATTTAAAAATAAATCCTTCATTTGTAAATATTTTCAAAAATTTGCATCCATCTCTTTGTAAATAAATCTTGCATTTTGCAAATATTTTCATCCTGCATTTGGATTTTGTGGGTAGTACCGGCTGAAAATCCTCACGAGACAACACTCGTCCTACTGGGGAAACCCAGAGGTTTAACGGCTTGTTGCATACGCTCAATGCAATCATGCTCCCTATGAAAACGGATTTATCTTAGTTTTTCTTTATTCAAGGACGAATAAAAAGATAAGTGTGGGGGTATTTGATGTGCACGTAAATGTGCATATTTTTACCACCATATTTAATCTATTTGAATTAAATAAATGATCATATTGGGTATTTTAACTTGTTTGAACCAAAAATTCAAATTATTCCAAATTGTCACATATTCATCTTCATATATGGGCAAAACGGTTATTTGTGTGCATATATTTCTTTGAGAAAAATTAATTGAAAATTTGTATATATTTTTGTAGGAATTTGATCTCAAATAGAAGTGGTTTCATGAAGATATGAATGCACAAAATTAATACAAAGGAATGAAGATGGAAATAATTCAAAGTGGAGAACATGGAGGACCCCACCTACCCACCTACCTTAATGTACAAATTAGAGGCTAATGCACATGCTTATGGAATTAATGGCTTCATGTACATTTAAGTGGGGATTAAAACATGCTAATGATAACTTGGCCTCCACACTTTCTCATGGGCATTTTGGGCATTCCCTAAAAATAGGAATTAGGGTTTTAAACTTGTATATATACCCCTTATGTTTCATGTAACATTCTCTCTTAGTCTCTCTTAAGTCTCCTTCTCTTTAGTTTAGATCAAATAAAAGAAAGCTCTCTTTCTCTTTTAATGGCTACTTAGCCAATTTTTATTTCTTGTAATTTTTCTTTTCTTTCTTATGCAATTCAATATATGCTCTTTACGTTTACATGCTCTCTTTCTTATGTTGTAGTGTAGGTTTCTCTTATTTCATGCAAGTAGATTAGTTTTGTTTCTTTGCTTTTCTCTCTTTTTCTTTCTTTCTTGCTTTCATGTTGCTTTCTACATTTGTTGATTTGATAACAAATATGAGAGCTTAATCCCTACAATTTAGGGGTAATGAAGCTCTCTAGTATGTAGATGCAACATTTTGATGTTTATACTCTCTTTTTGTGCTTTAATGGAAACACTTGAAGTGGTTTAATGATGTTGTTTAGCTTTGAATTTGATAGTCTATGTTGTTCGTAACAAATAGGCTATGCTTAAACAAACATAACACAAATTGCCTCTTCATCTAAATATGATTATGGCAAAGAAGTGAATGTTGAAATTGAAATTTGATAGCCTATATTTCTAAACAATAGTTAATAGGCTATGCTTAAAATAGATTTTTATTTCAACTTGTTGTCATATTTCATGAAAGTTAAATGTGTATTAGTGGTTGTGTTATAGTTTGATGGTTTATATTGAGCTAATTAATAGCATAAATATATCATACTTATAATAAGCACATCAACTAATTCACTAATGACAAGAAAAGAGAGATCATAACTTCATTTTGTTGATTTATGTGATCTAGAGAGTGGAAGTTGCCTCTAAATTGTCTTAACACTCATATTTTTATCAATTTCCTTTTGCTTGTTTTCTTCTTTTCTAGTTTAACATCCTCTTCAACCTTGGTTTAATTTGATTGAGTAGAATTTTAAAATCATCAATTCCCTGTGGATCGACCCGTATTCGCCACGTGCTACATTCGTACACTGTGCGCTTGCGGTTATTTTTAATTTAAATTCGTTCGATGATTTTCTAAACCGATAGAATTTCCGTCGACGAACAGCCATCCTAATGGTAAAATAGTACCGAGAACTTGGAATGCAGAACATTTGAAGCCATATTTTCCAACTCTGGATGAATAAAGCATTTTCAAGAATGTCTCTACTATGATTCACTAAGAAAAGTCTACATGGTCTGGAGTAAAATTCAACTTAAACTTGAACTACCTAAAATGGTAGGCTACCAATAATGGTAGAAAGCCCTTGGTCACGCCAAGATGGCCTGGTCAAGGAACCTCCTAGAGGGAGGACGTAAGCCTTTAGCCGTGCAAAAGTAAGAAATGGCTAGGTTAAAGCAGCATAAGCCCTTACCTGCATTACGCTATGGCCGGATAAGGCACCTTCTGGAGGGAGGATGGGCAATCCCTTGGTCCTGCAACGCTATGGCCTGGCCAAGGTACCAAACAAGCCCTTAGCCGCATCACGCTATGGCCACGTTAAGGCGCCTCCTGGAGGAAGGTCCGGTAAGTCCTCGGGCCCAGCTTGAGAATAAGCTAGCCGAGCGCACTAGAAAACCGAATGAAATATCCGACGGACTAAGAAAAGTTCCTCCTTGAAATGGGAAACTGCCAGATATCGACACTGCCTAAAATGGCAACTGCTTAAATAAGCATAAGAATTGGACGAAAGTGTCCCTGCCTGAAATAGGCTAAAATAAATGAATAAAGAAAATAAGAACCAAGAAGAAAAATCATGCAAAATATCATACAAGCCTTGAGATGGCGCACTCGATAAGAGAATCAGAAAGAATTCAGTGACTTCTTATCATAAGCATCCACCAGATTGGTATTCTAGACTTCAATTACTTATTACCAAATTGGTATTCTAGACTTCTATTACTTATTATCAAATTGGTATTCTGGACTTCTATTACTTATTACCAGAAATGGTATTCTGGTCTTCTATTACTTACCACCAGAAATGGTATTCTGGCCTTCTATTACTTATTACTTGAAATGGTATTTTGGTCTTCTATTATCAATTTCCAGAAGTGGTATTCTGGTTTTCTATTATTAAATACCAGGAATGGGTACTCTGGTCACCTATTACTTATTGCAGAAAAAGGTTTTCTAGACTTCCATTATCAATGCCAAATTAGACACTCTAGCCTTCTATTACCTATTACCAACTATGGATTTCTGGTCTTCCATTATTTATTTTCAGATGTGGATTTATGGTTTTCCACTGCTTATCGCCAAACTTGGCCTTATGATCTTTTATTATTGAATGAAAAAACAAGTCATCTGAACCTCTAACGTTTACAATCAAAGATAATCTCCTGGACTTTCATATCAGATTGGATGATCTGATTGATATTTTGATCCTCTCTCAATATTACCAGATTGATATAAGGTTTTAACTTTCTATTATAATGATTAATATGATTCAGGTCTTCCTATTATTATTTGATGCAATATTTTTTGCCTTTATTGTCACATGATACGAACGTCTAAACTGTCTATATATAGCCTTCAAACATTCTATTGGTAAGAAAAACCGATAAACACCGACCATCAAGACCTAAAAATGGGACTTCAAATTCTTATGATCATTACAGGTTCTGAATGTCTAAAAGATGAATCTTCCGCTGAAATAAAATCGGATTTAAAGGTCGACCGAACTTAAAAGGTACTTGTAGTATGAACTAACGATGCAAATGTTATTAGATATATTATAGGAATATAGGGAAAATTTGGCAATCCTGGAATTTTTGTCCTAAAGAACAAAAGCCTTCTTTATACAAGGGGGGCTAAATGTTAACTATAAAATAAGAATAAAGATTAATAAGGCCTTTCAGAGAGCTTCCGCATGAATAAAGAGAAACATGTTAAGTCACCTTTCGACGGTGTCAAAAGGATGTTCAATGCAAGTAAAGAGAAGCACATAAGAACCTTGAAGTAAACCTTTCGCTAACATGAAATAAAGAATTACTAAGGCACAACGAAGCAGCTAGGTACAGAACTGCCAAGCACCTTCCGGCTAGGATAGAAGAATAGTCCCACAACCATCATCATATAACAAAGACTAAAGTAAAAAAATTCAGACTAGACCTTTCGATGGAGTCGAAGAGATGCAGACAACGGTGTACAGCAGCCCCAGACCTTTCGAAGGAGTCGAAAGATTTTATCTCTCAACATTCAAGGAGTTCTTACCTTCCGTAGGAGGTGGAGAAGTCAAAGCAAGAGAAGGAAACTCTGTAATGACCTTTTCGAAAGCATAGCAAGCCTTTCCAACCGGTTGGAACTAAATACCTTTCGACAATGTCGAAAGGTTTATGTAGAAAGTAGCACTCATAAGTTAACAGATAATGAAAGACAACCTTTTGACATCATTGAAGAAGAGCAACCTTCCAACAAGGTCAAAAGATTCACAATTAACAAGAGAAGCACAACCTCCGGACAACGTTGAAAGGATCACAACAACCAAAAGAAGAGCAATCTTCCGACAAGGTCGAAAGGTTCATAACAGTATAAAGAAGACAAACCCTTCAATAAAGGCAGAAGGATCATGGAGGCATGAGAATAAAAACCTTCCAATAAAGGCGGAAGGTTCATAATAGTAGATGAAAAAGAAAACCTTTCGATGAAGACGAAGGGTTTAAGGAGATAGATAAAAGGGAGACCTTCCGGCCCAGTAGAGAGGATGAAGTCGGAAGGAGGGTTGTCTACATCTATAAATAAGACCCAAGTTGTCCAGCTATCACCTCCGATCCTTTTGACATACTCATTCTATTCGAAAGGTATGTCCTCAATGACATGATTTACCACAACCATATGATTGAGTCCATATAAAATAATCTAATATCAAGCATTGGGGATGTTAATAAGATTTCTTGCTTACATTTTTTGCACTAGAAGGAGGGCCTAAACCTCCGACCTTGTTATCTTAACACAACTATTTATGGAAACTTGGTTTGTTGTAGGAAAATGAAATCAAAAAGGCTTTCCACCTTAAACGAAAGGGCCAAACATGCAACTTCACTAGAAGAAATTATTTCACCATCTTTCAATCCTGGGAACAGGGAATAAGGGCATTCTTCCGCACCGGCTCAACTGTCTCTACAATTGGCTCCAACCCAGAATCTTCAGCCCGAGGATCATATTGCTAAAATCCTATACTTAGAGTGGAAAATGGCATAAATGAAGAATCTCCTAAATGAAGTCTTATCCCACAAGTCATTCATGAAAGCTGTCACAGCAGGAGAGGAAATTGTCTCTCCAAGGAGAAACACGAAAATCAACACTAATGCCGTGAAAAGAAAAACTAACATTTCCCAATCCAAGAAGAGGGATCGTCTCCCACTAAAGGCAAACTATCAAGGAAGGATCCAAGAGGAAGATAAGGACTATTCTACAAGCTGTGCCTCAGATGGCTACAAACCAAATAAGAAGGTATACTTAAGTAATGAAGCTTACCTCAAAGACATGGTAGAGAAGGTCATGAAGGATCTGTTGAATATTAAGTGTAAAAGAACAACAGACGAGAGGGTAAATGATAATGAGAGGGTTGCCCCTTTCATTGATGAGATAATGTCAGCACCTATTCCCTCTCACGTGAAGGTCCCTAAAATGAAATATCATGGCACATCTAATCCCGAAGACCATTTGATGGCATTTCATAGTCAAATGGATTTATACAATGCTTCCGGTGCCATTAGGTGCTGCCTTTTTCCAGTCACCCTTCAAGGAGCTGCTGCCAAGTAGTACTGGCAGTACCGTGAAAACAAAATTTATTCTTGGAAACAATTCTCCTATGAGTTTTCAGCTCAGTTTTGCATTTGCAAAGACCCATCAATTGATTATGCAGTGCTCGCCAATATAAGAGAGAATCATGAGAGTCATTGGGAGATTACTTGAAGAGGTTTAACGCTGAAGCTTTGAAAGTTAAGGGAATGAACGATAGGGATAAGATTATTATGGTTCATTCAATCCTTATGGTCAATTCTCCTTTCTGGAAGGAATTATTCATTCATGGTTGCTGAGACTTGTAAGACTTTCATTATCAGGCCGATAAATTTATTTGGATGGACGAATTGTACTATTCCAAGAAGTAGTCTGATCAGAGGAAGGATAGTGGAAAATTTTACTCGGAAAGGATTTAAAAAAGGTCTAGGTGGGAAGATGCTAATGCTAACATAGTGGTGTTAAGACCGATCTCCTAAATTTATGCTATGATTCAGGACAAGGTTAATTTCTTGACCTCGTTCAAAGCTTGAAATTATCTATAGCAAAAGAAAGGAGATAACTACTACACTTATCAGAAGCCAAACGGCCAAGGGACCAATGATTGTAAAGTGCTAGCAGGGATAATTCAAAAACTAATTCGAGAAGGATAGCTAAAGGAGTTTATGAAAAACCAACAACAGGCTTCCTTGCCATAGACCGAGACAAGAAAACCTACCGGTACCACTGTTAATGTGATTGAAGATGATGATCCATTGAACCCGAGTCCACCCCAAAACATAATTGACATTATATGTGGCGGACCACATCCTACAGGAAGGAGTCAGAACGCCAGGAGTAGATACATTCATGAAGCTAGGAACTGTGCAAGAAGAACCATCGCTCAAAAACCTAAAGTATAATATCAACATGCACGCGTTGTTGATCAATCCCCATGAGTTGAGAAGAGTAATCCATCATCTCCACAGCAACCCATTGATGATTACCGCTCAAATATGATCCTCAAAGGTGACAAAGAATCTGGTCGATACTAGAAGCGCTATAAATGTGATCTTTCGACATGCATTCAATCAAATAGGGATCTCTAAAGACAAACTTGAGCCTACTCCTGAACCCATCTTCGGGTTCAACAACAAAGGAAGAACTCCATTAGGACAAGTGATGCTCTTGGTACAGTTGGGACTCCCCCCATGTTCTCATGTTTTTGAAACAACTTTTGTAATCATAGACTTGCTATCATTTTACAATGCATTCTTAGACGTCCGACACTAGATGAAGTGGATGCTTTTGTATCACCCAAATATCTGATGCTCAAATTCCTTACTAAAAATGGCCGGGGAACTATCTGGGGCAAGCAATTTGCCTCATAGGAAATGTACTTCGCAACTTTGGAACAATATAACAGGCAGTTTACTTGTTACTTTGAATCTTCCATTACTTTACAGCCTTTGGATGAAGGGTTTCAACATCCATCATTTGAAGTGAAGAAAAATCTAACCGAACTAACAAGTGTATTGCTAAAAGATGTTTTGTAATTTATGGAAAGAGAAAGAGAATGGATACCAATTCAATAGAGGGAAGTGAAATTATTATTGAGCTAGATTGCCGAGGAGAGGTTGAAAGAGTTATGCCGGTTGAGAAAACCGAGGAAGTTCCACTAAATTCTACCAAAATAGTCAGAGTGGGGAAAGATCTTGAGGAGCGCTCAAATTCGGAATTGGTGGTAACTTAAAAACCAATAAGGATATTTTTGCTTAGACCCACTCTGACATGATTGGAATTGACCCTGTAATCATGAGTTAGGTCTTGAATGTCAATCCAAACGAACCTCTGGTTAGGCAAAAGAAGAGGCAATTTGATAAGGCTAGGACCAACGCCTTAAAGGAAGAAGTCAAGAAATTTCAAAAAAATAGGTTTATCCGAGAAGTCTTCTACCCCAAGTGGTTGGCGAATCCATTTTTGGTAAAGAAATCTAATGGGAAGTGGCAAACTTGCGTGGATTATACGGATCTAAACAAAGCTTGCCCAAAGGACTGTTACCCAAGGCCATGGATAGACCAATTGGTTGATGCAACTAGTGGACATAAGTTTCTCTCCTTGATGGATGCATACACCAGATACAATCAAACCCATATGTTTAAACCTGACAAGGAGCATACCGGCTTCATTACATATGAACTTATTATTACAAAGTTATGCCATTCGGGTTGAAAAATGCCGGAGCAACTTACCAAAGATTGGTTAACCGGATGTTTAAAGATTAAATCGGAAAAAGTAAGGAATTTTACGTAGATGACATGTTGGTAAAATCCCAAGTGGAAAAGGATCATCTTGAAGATTTGGATAAAATGTTCAAAGTACTTCAAAAGTATCAAAAGAAACTCAACCCTAGAAAATGCAACTTTGGAGTTCATTCTGGAAAATTCTTAGGCTATACTATCAATGCACAAGGAATTCAGGCTAGTTCGGAGCAGATTGAGGCCATAAAGGATATGGCAGAGCCTAAGAAAAGTAAAGATGCTATGAGTTTGAACGGTAGCGCTAAGTAGGTTTATTTGAAAGGCCATTGATAAGTGCATCCCATTCTTTGAGGTGATAAAAAATAAGAAAAATTTCGAATGGGATGAGGATTGCAAAAAGGCATTTCAAGAGTTGAATTACATTTGGAATAACCTCCGATCTTATCTAGCCCCGAAGATGGGGAGAATCTATTCTTGTATATGGAAATTTTGGAACATGCAGTAAGTTCAGTATTGATCAGGAAAACCAAGGAATCGCAACTACCGGTTTATTATGTAAGCATAAGGATGAAGGATGTTGAAATCTAATATTCGGTTATTGATAAACTAGCATATTGTTTAATTCTCACGGCCCAAAAGTTAAGACCTTACTTTCAAGAATACTCAGTGAAGGTATTGACCAACTTTCTATTGAAATAAGTCTTTAGTAAACCTGAAACTTTTGGCGGACTGATTAAGTGGGAATTGAGCTAAGTCAATGATATAGAATATCGACCCAGAGCGGCTATAAAGGGACAAGCATTGGCTGACTTCATTAATGAAAGTATGAGTTTCATTTCAAAGAAATCCAAAAAGGAAAAAACTTAAATCCCAAGTGGTAGTTATTTATGGATGGTACCTCAAATGAATAAGGGGCTGGAGTAGGATACGTAATAATCACCCTGATGGACGTAGACTGCATATGCTATGAAATTGGTGTTTCAGCAACTAACAATGTGGCAGAGTATGAATCTATGGTCGTAGGATTGACCCTTGCTTTACTACTCAAAATCTCGAGGATTCAAGTGTTCAACGATACCTAATTAATGGTTAACCAAATCAAGCAGGTATACCTGACAAAAGATCCCAAACTCAGTCACTATGTTAAGAAGGTATTAAAAATGCTCTGACTTTTCGATTATTTCTCCGTATACCAAATACCAAGGGGAAACAATTACCAGGCAGACTCATTAGCTAAGTTGGCAAGTTCAAGAGGGGCCCTTGAGACTTGAATTGTGCCGGTGGGATTTCAGGCTAATCCCAGTATTAAGGAAAAAAAACAAGAAAAAACTAATGAGCTACTAGCATAGACTCGATCATGGGCTATAGCACAAGGAATGGGGGAAACGAAATAGGAAAGGCCCAGTGAAGAATCCGCAGCTCCAATAATGGAAGAATACTATGAAAGTACTTTGATGGCCCCGATTATGATGTATATTTCAATGGCACACTACCTACAAATAGAACAGACGCACGGAAGTTAAAGAGGCAAGCCCAATGCTTTACCATTGTAGATGGAGTTCTATACAAGAAAGGATATGCCCTTCGCTATTTGCGATGTGTAAAACCTGAGAGCGGATTAAATATGTTAAGATAAGCCCATGAAGGACTTTGTGGAGATCATTCCAGTGGGATCAAATTAGCCAAAAAGATAATGAGACAAGGATTTTACTGGCCACATTTAACCAACCAAGCAATCGAGTATGTTAAAAGATGTGAAAAGTGCCAATGCTACTCGAAGATACCACGACTTCCTCCGAGTCAACTAACCCCCATTACCAGCCCATGGCCATTTGGTGTTTAGGGAATACATTTAATTGGACCACTTCCAATATCCAATGGTGGGGCAAAGTATGTTGTAGTGGCAATTGATTACTTCACAAAATTGGTCAAAGCAGAACCACTTCCAAAGACCACCTCTAGGAAAGTGTTAAGATTTGTCATCAAGAACATTATCAAAAGGTTTGGGATACCCAATAAGATAGTCTTTGACAACGAAACCCAATTTGAAAGCGAAGAATTTTCACGATTTTGCCATAAGAATGGAATCATAAAAAGCTTCTCTTTTGTTGCTCACCCAAAACCAATGGAGCCATTGAGGATGCCAATAAAACTATAAAGACAATCAAGAAAAAGAGACTAAATAAAGCAAAATGGAATTGGGTAAAAGAATTACCCCTAGTTTTGTGGGCTTACAGAACATCCATTAGAACTGCAACGGGTCATACTCCGTATTCACTAACATTTGGTTGTGAAGCAATGCTACCGGTAGAAATTGAGGTACCTTCTCATCGGATGATTTCCTACCCCTTCAACCCAAATCAAGAATTAAAAAAAGAATAACTAGACTTAATTCATGAATTGAGAGATCAAACAGCCTTAAGAACAACTGAATACCAAAAGAGAATATCAAAGTATTATAACTCAAAGGTGAAAACAAAGTCATTCAGACAAGGAGATTTAGTACTTAGAAGAGTTATGGGCAATACAAGGAACCCCTCAGATAGGACATTGGGACCAAACTGGGAAGGTCCACTAATAATTTTCAAGGAAATCTCCCCAGGGGCTTACAAGTTATGCCATCCTGATGGTAATATAGTACCGAGAACTTGGAATGCAAAACATTTTGAAATTGTATTTTACAACTCTGGATGAATAAAGCAATTTCTAGAATTTCTCTACTATGATTCACTAAGAAAAGTCTACATGGTCGGGAGTAAAATTCTCCTTAAACTTGGACTACCTAAAATGGTAGGCTACTAATAGTGGTAGAAAGCCCTTGAACGCACCAAGATGGTCTGGTCAAGGCACCAGGGATGGCGTAAGCCTTTAGCCGTGGAAAAGTCAGAAATGGCCAGGTTAAAGCAGCATAAGCCCTTATCCGCATCACACTATGGCCAAGATAAGGTGCCTCCTGAAGGAAGGACGGGTAATCCCTTGGTCCCGCCACGCTATGGCCTGGCCAAGGTACCGAACAAGCCCTTAATCGCGTCATGCTATGGCCAGGTTAAGGCACCTCCTAGAAGGAGATCAAGTAAGTCCTTGGGCCCTACTTAAGAATAAGCTAGCCGAGCGCACCGGAAACCCGAATGAAGTGTCCGACGGACTAAGAAAAGTCCCTGCTTGAAACGGGCAACTGCCAAAAATCGACACCGCCTAAAATGGCAACTCCTTAAATAACACAAGAATTGGACGAAAGAGTCCCTGTCTGAAATAGGCCAAAACAAATGAATAATGAAACTTGAGCCCGAGAAGGAAATATCATGCAAAATATTATACAAGCCTAGAGATGGCGCACTCGATAAGAGAATCAGAAAGAATTCACTGACTTCTTCTGACAAACATCTGCCAAATTGGTATTTTGTACTTCTATTACTTATTACCAGATTGGTATTCTGGACTTCTATTACTTATTACCATATTGATATTCTAGACTTCTATTACTTATTACCATAAATGGTGTTCTGGTCTTCCATTTCTTACCACCAGAAATAGTATTCAGGTCTTCTATTACTTATTACCAGAAATTGTATTCTAGTCTTCTGTTATCAATTACCATAGGTGGTATTCTGGTTTTCTATTGTTAAATACCAGGAATGGGTACTCTGGTCATCTATTACTTATTACCAAAAATGGTTTTCTGGACTTCCATTATCAATACCAAATTGGACATTTCTATTACTTACTACTAGCTATGGATTTTTGGTCTTCCATTATTTATTATCTGATGTGGATTTCTGGTTTTCTACTGCTTATGCCAAAGATGGTCTTATGATCTTTTATAATTAAATGACAAAACAAGTCATATAAACCTCTAACGTTTAGAATCAAAGATAATCTCATGGACCTTCATATCAGAATGGATGATCTAATTGATATTTTGATCCTCTCTCAATATTACCAGATTGATATGAGGTTTTAGCTTTTTATTATAGTGATTAATATGATTCTGGTCTTCCTATCATTATTTGATGCGGTATTTTCGGCCTTTATTGTCGCAAGATATGGACTTATAAATTTTCTATGTATAGCCTTCAGACATTCTATTGATAAGAAAAACCGATAAATACCGACCATCAGGACCTAGATATGGGAGTTCAAATACTTATGATCATTACAGGTTCTGGATGTTTAAAAGTTGAATCTTGCCCTAAAATAAAATTGGATTTAAAGATCGACTAAACTGAAAAGTTACTTGTAGTATGAAATAACCATGAGAATGTTATTAGATATATTGTAGGAATACAGGGGCAATTTGGCAATCCGGCAATTTTTGTCCTAAAGAGCAAAAGCCTTCTTCATACAAGGGGGGCTAAATGTTAACCATAAAATATGAATAAAGATAAAGAAGGCCTTTCAGATAACTTCCGCACGTATAAAGAGTAAATGGTAAAGTCACCTTTCGACAGTGTCAAAAGGATTGTTCAATGCAAGTAAAGTGAAGCACATAAGAACCTTGGAGAAAACCTTCCGCAAACATGAAACAAAGAATTATTAAGGTACAATGAAGCAGCTAGGTATATAACTACCAAGCACCTTCAAACTAGGATAGAATAATAATCCCACGACCATAATCATAAAATAAAGACTAAAGTAAAGAAATTCAGATTAAACCTTTTTGAAGGAGTCGAAGAGATGCAGTCAATGTTGTACAACAGCCCCTGACCTTTCGAAGGAGTCGAAAGATTTTATCTCTCAACATTCAAAGAGTGCTTACCTTCTAAAGGAGGTAGAGGAGTCAAAGCAAGAGCATGCAACTCTGTAATGACCTTTTCGAATGCATAACAAGCCTTTCCAACAAGTTGGAACATATACAAAATACCTTTTGACAATGTCGAAAGGTTTATGAAGAAAGCAACACTCAAAAGTCAACAGAGAATGAAAGACAACCTTTAGACATCATCGAAGAAGAGCAACCTTCCAACAATGTCGAAAGGTTTGCAATAAATAGGAGAAGAACAACCTTTCGGCAACGTCGAAAGGCTCACAATAACCAAAAAGAGAGCAACCTTCCGAAGAGGTCGAAAGGTTCATAACAGTATAAAGAAGACAAACCCTTCAATAAAGGAGGAAGGATCACGGATTCATGAGAATAACAAACCTTCTGACAAAGGCAAAAGGTTCATAATAGTAGATGAAAAAGAAAACATTTCGATCAAGACAAAGGGTTTAAGGCGACATATAAAAGGGAGACCTTCCGACCCAGTCGAGAGCACGAAGTCGAAAGGACGGTCGTCTGCATCTATAAATAAGACCCAAGGGCCCAGCTTTAGGGATCGGATTTTATTAATCTACTTTCATTCTACAACTTCTGCTTCCACTTACTATGTTTGTAACCCTATTTAGAAATTAAATTGGGGATTTGCCTCTTAAACTTTCTATCAAACTTCATTATGAGAAAATAAAGAGGATGATGGCTTGTGATCAGAATTAAGGGATGATCATGATCATACGTTAATTCAACATTAACAGTTGATTATATATTATTTATTTCTTACTTTCTTTATTCATTCCGAGTATATGCCATAGAACCTTCACAGGATATATTCATGAGTTTTATTTCCTTAATTTTATGATTTGAACTACAAAGAGGGAAATACAACTTGTGAAATACAATATCAGATCCCTGATACAGTTTTTGATGCATCATATTAGCTCTTTATGGCATCAGTAATCTTTTAGAAGGGATTCCACGAAAGGATTGTCGACCCAAGAGGTTGAAAGCAATAAAGAAATATGGAATAGAGTAAGCATCCCTTTTCGATAAGGTCGAAAGGTTTTGAATACAACTTTAAGGCGTGACCAAAAAGAGGTAAAAATGTATTGATAAATGATTACTTTCAACCTCTAAGAAAGATGAGACTTAATTGAGTGATAGAGTTGAAAGTTATACGAATGTGAATAGCTTCAAGAGGCAATTATTAATACGACAATCTAGTCGAAAGGTTGGGATTGCCTCATAAATCTTTCGACAAGGTCGAAAGGTCTGACAACCTTTTATTGACCTCATAAACTTTTCGACAAGGTCGGAAGGTTCGATTAACCTTTTTATTGACCTCATAAACCTTTTGACAAGGTCGAAAGGTCCGGTAACCTTTTATTGACCCCATAAACCTTTCGACAAAGTCGAAAGGTTTGATAACCTTTTTACTGGCATCATAAATCTTTCGACAAGGTCGAAAGGTTTGATAACCTATAACTATTCCAACCAAATGGGAAGGTTGGAGCGGAACCCTAACCCTTTGACATGGTTAATGGGTTATCCATTATCCCACCATACTATCTAAGCCAATGATGTCAGGAACCGTTTCCTCAACCTTTCGTGCAACGACCCTAAATTTTGAACAATTTAAATTGAAAATATTTAATTAATTTTAAATATTTGAATGATGGTTTAAATTGAATTTCCAATATAACTATGAATTTGGCGATTAAATTTTAGGATTTAATCTATTGAAAATTGAATAAAAATTTGAATCTTCAATTTTAAGCTGATTAAAAATAATTTAAAAGCTTAGAAAATTAACATTGATAATACTGAAGATAATAGAAGCTTCAGAATTGAATTTGAAAGTGATTCGTACAATTTTGAAATTTTACCGTTTAAATTGAATTTAAAAATAGCCTTCCGAGGCACGGTCTCGGAATTCAACGAAACCAGTTCCATTGGGTCCGGAATATTGTATCATTATCCGATTTCAATTTTCGTGGCGTTCTGAGTTGATATGTGAGTATACGACATATAAACGTGTCAAAGAGAATTTATACAAAACAATTGAATTTGAAATGAAAAAAAAGTATAATAAAATATATGAATATCTATTGTACAAAGTAAATAAATGCAGCCACCCTACAAGTTGAAAAATATCACCCTATTGTATAAACGTATATCATCAGCATCCCAATTATCACGCTTTTGTTTCAGCCTAAAATCACGTCCCCCTTTGTTTATTTTCATTCAATTTCGCCTCGAAAACAAAAACATACGAAAAGAAAAAATGGTGGCGGCTTCATCTTCGTTCGTCCCCCTCTTCAACAATTAGGGTTTTCGTCCCCAAAAATTAGGGCTTCTTTGCGTTCGTCTTCGCTTCGGTGAAAGGTGAGTGGCCCTTACATCTATTTTCATTCTCAGTCGTTCGAGTTTCGTTTAGATGTTGATGATTCTTATCTTACCTGGTTCATCTTCTTGTTTTACACGGCTGTGATGATTTTGTTTACATAGGGTTTGAATCCCTGTTTTCTCGTTCGTATAAAAATTGGGCTTCGGCCATTTGATTTTGTTTTAATTTAACATTGCTTCGATTTTGGCTTTGCTGGCCACCATGATGTCGACTTATGACTTGTTCAACTTCGACTTCGATTTTGAAATAGTATTTTGACTTCGCCAATTTTTATTTTTCGTGAATTGTTGGCCTTGACTTGGAACTTCATTGACTAGTACAAGTGTTGTTGCTTGATCGTGTGCCATTGAGCCTTGCTCGAATTTGCCACTACCGTTTTGATTCTCTAAACCGCTGCTTTAAATTCTTTGGCATTCGATTTAAATTCTAAATGGCCTTCGGCCATTTTGTCTTTTGAAACCCGCTGCTTGTTTATTTGGAAACTGCAGTTTGAAATCTCTGTTGGTCTTTACCGCTACTACATTGTGACTGTATGTTGTGTTGCTTCGAGTTTGAAATGTCCTCTGTTTGTACATTGTATTATTGAACACTTGAGTTGTTCCACTGTGCACTGTTGTGTGCTGTGCTATTGCTGAGTATGTTTTCTTTTTTTTTCTTTTTTTTTACTATGGCATTTGTTTTGATACAACTACAGTTAGTTGAAAACATGTTGATGCCAATTGCCTCTGTTGTGTAGCTAGTCACTGTGTTCCACTATGCTATGCTGTGTCACTACTTCACTATCATTTCGTTGACATTAGTTGAACCAGCCGCATGTTTGGTTCTTATGAACCTAGTATGACACGAGCTTTGCCTCTGTTTTCACCATGCAATTGTGTTGCCTTATCTTTGAGCTTTTGACAGTCATGTCTAATTTGAGAACAATTGTATTGTTTTGAGTTTGCTGTTGCATTTTATTCTGGACTCCCTCTGATTCATTTCATGTTTTGTATCATTGCCCTTGTGTCCATGTGGTGGCTGCAGTCTTGTTGCAGTTCCCCTTGAATTCAAAATGGGGCTGCAGTTCATTTTTATAAAAAAATTGCACTTGTTGAAGTGTGCAGTAATGAGTTGTCTGGGAACTTGTTTTCTTGAGTTTACTTGAGTATATGCAAAACAGTTGCATTTCGACCTTGTCATGTTGCATGGTTTTTGGTGTTGCAGTTGCGTTGAGTCACGATAGCACTAACTTGACCTCTGCAGCTTCGATTGCTGTCAGCATTCACTGTTGTGATGATTTCACATGTTGTTGTGGCGAGGCAGTGCACGCGTGCGTGTACTGTAGCCACACAGTATTGATTTTAATTGATATTTCATTTACTTTTGATTCATTAATCTTTTGCGTATTTCATATGCTGTATTGGCGAGGCAGTGCACGCGTGCGTGTACTGCAGCCAATCACATTTCAATTGTTTAAATTGATGATTTTGTTGTTAATTGCCGTTTAGGCAATTTTGATTGTTTTCTAAATTATCTTCACTGAAAATCCCTTCATCTATCTTCATTGATAATTTGAATCTACTAATTTATTGTTTAACACTGTTAAGTGTTATATTTACCGTTATCCGATTTTCTTTGTTAAAGGATCGGATAGGTGAATTTATCTTTGACTATCGTCTAATTGTTGTTGATTATTATTGCCTCTATGCACTAATAACTGAGTTTGAATTAGACTGACCCGTGTATTATTTTCTTTTGAATGTAATACTCGGGTCAGACCAGGTATTTTACAGCTTGAAGATTTTCAGGCAGCGAAGTTAGAGAGAGAGGGAAAACGCTTCACTTTAGCTTTTCAGGGATTTTTGTACTTAGAGAAATATTCCGCCATATAAAATTTAATGCATTGTATAAACTTTGATATATGTAAAAAAGAAATTCATTTATGTGAAATATTATTATTATTCTGTGTTTCTGTGGCTGATTCTGTTTAAACTTTGTAAACTGAATAACAATGTCATTTTGAACGTTTCAAGTTGGTTTAATTACCGACTAGGCGCGGTCAGAAGGGCGGGTCGTTACAAAAGTGGTATCAGAGCTTTGGTTTATACAAAGCTCAGTTTATGATGTTTAATATGAATAGTTACTAGAATCACTTTAAAGAAAGCGTTTTTCAAGTCTAAAGAAGTATAAAATTGTTTTTTTAAAAATTAAAGTTATTTTGAAAATTCAAATCTTTTTCGGACAAATTCCCCTCTCTTTTGTAGCTCTCTGAATTTAGGTTTGCGATAGTTTCTCTTCAGTAAGGTCTCCTTAGATTTGAGTTCCGACCATTCGAAAACCCATTATCGAATTGCTGAGATTTATGAAAAATAAAATGTAAGTGAAGTGAATTAATGAATTGGTTTGAATCAAATATTTTGAATATTTCCAAAATAATAATTGGGAAACAAAATGACACGTCAATTTAGTTATAGCCCAGGGATCATTGAACTATAACTTGGGAATTTGATTCTGAATTCTTTTGAAAATTGATTTCAAATGTTTTGAAGAATGAGTTAGTAAATAAATGGATTATAAGTACTTAACTTCTAAATGGACTTTTGGTATATAATTGAGTTATATAAATTGAATTGAATTAATAAAGGAGATTTATAAATCGAAGTTTTATAAATAGAAATGGAATTTGTAAAGATTGTTTATAAATTCGAAACCAATTGAATTTGATAAATGAAACATAGAAGTTATTAAAGGAGATATATTCGTGATTTTGGACAGCGAATTATCCTTTAAGTTAAATATTGTGATAATAAAAGTTGGTTGGGAATTTTACCCATGATTTTGGACAGTGCATAATCTTTTGATAAATGTATAGAAATGGTGAAATTGGTTAAAGAAGTATATTCACGATTTTGGACAGTGAATATATTATTAAATAAAACAGATATGTTTTAGGGAAGTGATATTATGAAATGAAGTTAATGGTTTTAAAGATGTTTTCAAATGCATTAAGGATCGAAACCATAGATTTCAACATTCATTGTCGAAATAGAAGTTTTCGAGAAATAAGGAAACGGTGGACTATAACACTGTTGTTATAGTAAATGGTTTCCAAAAGGAAATGTTTTATATAGTATTGGGATTTATATATCTATCTTAAATTCGAATCCCTATACTAGTGATTTTGGGTCGTCGTAACGATGTTTTACGCAACATTCGTTTTGATTCAAATGAATGTGTTTAAAAGAACGCTTTCCTTAAAGAATGGAATATATACTTGATTATAATTTAAGTATATTGAATATTTTCCAAGTGTTGAAAATAAATTGATTTGTGAATTACTTATTATCAAATAAGTATGGAAATGTTTTCCAATATGAAATGAAAGGTGTGAAATTTTATCTTTTAAAGATAAATTGAAAAAAATGAATATTTGAAATTTGTTTCAAATGGTTAAGTGTGAAAATTTTTATATCTTGTAAAGATATTTTTGGAAAATTTGAACAATTAGTTCAACTTGAAATTTTTCAAAAAGATTGAATCTTGAGTTAAATTGAGTTTAACTCGACACCAAAACAATATAAGTTGAGCTTTGAATTTCGGATAGTCGATTTGGATTGTATGTCTAACATTGTGAATTGATGACATAGCAATTGATCTCTATTAAATGTATATCTGTGGTGGCGGAGAATTTATTCTTTTAGCTTAACACCCTTCTCTGAGACGTACGAGCTCAGAGGTTATATATCGGTAGACATCAATTATGTGTTGAGAATTGACGATGTAACGTGAAATCTAAATCGAATGTGAAGTCGATAATGAATTGGATTATGAATGTGAATTGGGTTTGGGATGACCTTAAATTTTCAAATCGATTTAGAGGAAATTTTTTAAATTGGTAACGAGATGGAAAATTCTGGAATCTTCTATTTGTTATGGGTATGGGATATTGTGGTTTTCGGAACTTATATATGTGAATGTAATAATTCGAAAACCATCAGTTTGGAAAGTCATTATTATGAAAATCCTATGTAAGTTTACATAGGTATGATATGTACGAAATGTGAAATGAAGTACTATATGTATATGACATTATGTTTTCTAAACTGAGGATATGGAAAAGTACCTTCCATTTAAAATTTGTGAAGGTGTTGGAACTCGGTGTGAGTGTCCATTTGAAATTCGTAGCTACGTAGAATTTCCATAAGTTGGAGTGTCCATTTGGACTAGAATCCCTCATGATGGATCATCATGATGGGATCATGTGAAATGATGATGATGTATGCTAGCGTAATTCGTGGGGCGTGATGCCTACAGTTACAAGCGATGCCACTGGGATAGTGGCGCAACCGTCGCGTAAACTGCAATCTAGAGGCCAAAGCGTAATTTGAGGGGAGAGATGCCTTTGGTTACAAGCGATTCTACTGGGATAGTAGCGTAACCGCCGTGTGAACCGTGATCTATGGCAACAACCATGGCGAAATTCAAGAGATGTGAAATCTACAGTTACAAGCAATTCTACTGGGATAGTAGCGTAACCGCCGGGTAAAACTGTGATCCATAGGGGAACGTGCTTTCCATATCCATTTTTAAAAGAATTTTTAAAAGTATTTTCACTGGGAGTTGAAGCAAGTATATTTAGTACTTGGAGATTTTTAGAACTGCACCTGGCCAGCGTATGCCTAATGTCCGTGAGAACGACCATAGACTTGTTAAACTTCGAGTTAGCAAGTATTTTGAAAACTTTAGATAGCAAATCAATAGTCTGAAATTAGAATTACATAATTCCAACCCAAATGAACTAAGAAAGAAGATCTTTAAAATATCTTGAAAGTCCACAGCTTTGAAAAAAAAATATGATATGCAAATCTCTAGCATGAAGAATTTCAAGTCTAAATCTGAGTTTTGTAAGTCAAAAATTTTGGTAAAAGACTTTTGCGTCTTGATTGTAGAAATCAATAAAATAAATGGAATGAATCCTATATTTATTATTAATAAGTTTCGAACTTGGTAAAATTGTGTAGGGTATAAATATCGGTGAGATTTTAACAATCGTTTTTCCTAACTTGTAATTTCGAGACGAAATTCTTTTAAAGGGGGAAGATTGTAACGACCCTAAATTTTGAACGATTTAAATTGAAAATATTTAATTAATTTTAAATATTTGAATGATGGTTTAAATTGAATTCCCAATATAACTATGAATTTGGCGATTAAATTTTAGGATTTAATCTATTGAAAATTGAATAAAAATTTGAACCTTCAATTTTAAGCTGATTAAAAATAATTTAAAAGGTTAGAAAATTCACATTGATAATACTGAAGATAATAGAAGCTTCAGAATTGAATTTGAAAGTGATTCGTACAATTTTGAAATTTTATCGTTTAAATTGAATTTAAAAATAGCCTTCCGGGGCACGGTCTCGGAATTCAACGAAACCAGTTCCATTAGGTCTGGAATATTGTATCATTATTAGATTTTAATTTTCGTGGCGTTCTGAGTTGATATGTGAGTATACGACATATAAACGTGTCAAAGAGAATTTATACAAAATAATTGAATTTGAAATGAAAAAATATATATAATAAATATATGAATATCTATTGTACAAAGTAAATAAATGCAGCCACCCTACAAGTTGAAAAATATCACCCTATTGTATAAACGTATGTCATCAGCATCCCAATTATCACGCCTTTGTTTCAGCCTTCACCCACGCCTTAACTTACGCCTTGAATCACGCTTCCCCCCTTCCTCATAAAAATACGAAGCCCCCTCCTATTCATAAAAATCAAACTCCTCTGAGAATAAAAAATGGCGGCCTAGAGAAAAAAAAAGGAAAAATCTACTTTCGTTCGCCGTTCCCTTTTCGTCCTTCGATCAAAATTAGGGCTCGTTGAATTCGAAGGCGACGGCTTCGATCTGCTCGATTTGCTTCGCCTCGCTCGCGACCGTTTCAAGCGAAGGTGAGTGACACTCACATCACTCACATTAAATTCGATTTCATGTGTATTTGATTTTGTGTTATCGGCCTTGAATTTTTGGTATTTCAACTTCGGTCGTGAATTCTTAGCTAGTTTTGAGTTTTGCTGTGTTGATTCTGTTCTTGTTGTCTTTCGATGTTGAATTCTTTTCACAATGCTGATTGTTGAGTCGACTCCGACATTTACTGTTATTGACTTCGGTCACTTTTGTTTTGTGATAGTTTTGACTTCGGTCTCCTTTTGAATTGCGAACTCAAACTGGGTTCTACTGATGAGGAACGGTCCTTGTGTTTTCGGCTTTTATTTGAATTAGCTGATGTTGATTTTGTTCGAATTTGGCCAATCAAGGCTATATTGGTTTCTGGACATTGTTTCACTTGAGTCGTTCAGTGTGCATTTATATCAATAAATTGCAACATTCGATTTTACAAGTTTTAAAGGATTTCTACTGTTATTTTCCTAATACAAGCACATTTCAAAACTCACATGCCTGATAATATTTTAAGTACCTAGATTTTATTAAAACTAAAATATTTTGTTTTGAATCCAAGTGCTAACATTGATTCAGTAAAAAGATATGAATTTTTTTTCTTTGATTGATAGTGAACACTGAAACCTGGAATAGAGGTATATCAACAAACATAGTTCAAATCAGATGCATACACACATCATTTACATATAGATATATACATGCAGGCATATAAACAAAGCATTGTCATATCATACTTTTAGTATCAATTCCAAGAATCAAGACAAACAGATGGAATTTGAGTGGGTTTGCTCCCTGTTAGAGGTAGAATCAAAGAATCTGAACTTGGTATAGATTATCATAATTATTTTGTAATTCCTAAACAGTTGCTAAAATTTCAACTTAAACCCATTTTTCAAATCTAAGTCTTGTAGATTTGAACATATTTTGGTTTAAACAACCAAGCCTTTAAAGGAATTCGTCGAGCATCACTTAATTGCATACCTAAATATGCTTCATTGTTGTTCCATTCTGCTTGCTTTTATCAATGATTTCGATCCATGTTTATTACCCGAGGCAAGGAAATATGAGTTTCATTTTGATAGCACTGTCCAGTTTCATTTATTTGTTCAATTGTGCATTATGTTTTTCACTGCATATGACTTTGAACCTTCTTTATGTTGCATCGAACACCTCACTTGATCTATTTGCATTATATATTTGTAGGCATGCCACTGAGCACATGTTGATAAGCCCACTTGAGTACAGTCTTCATTTTATTGCCCTTATGCACTTTGTTATATGAACTTGGCGCATTGCTTCGAGTTGTATCATTTGAAATTCACTGTGCACAGAGCATATAATTTGTTTCACTTGAGTCGTTCAGTTTGCATTTATGTTAGAATGAATGCTTCTGCCTTTGTGCCTGTTGCACTTGCTTGACCCAGTTTCATTCAACCTTGAGTCTTGGTTACTTTGAGCATGTTTCATTTGGTCGTCTGCACCACTGGTTTGCTGCAGCTTGGTCTTGCCATCTGTATTTAATTTGCATTCATGTCTGCACTCCTTCATTTAATATTTGCAGTCATACTTTATTTGATCACAGTTGCACTGGGTTTAATTTTGTGGCTTTGGTTATCTTCAATGGCATATTATTCCCCCTGTAGTCTTGATGCGTGCATGTCGTAGCTGTTCTTTGGATCTGGTGCCTGTAGTGTTGTTTTGAGTTTGCGGTTGCATTTTATTCTGGACTCCCTCTGATTCATTTCATGTTTGTATCATTGCCCTTGTGTCCATGTGGTGGCTGCACTCTTGTTGCAGTTCCCCTTGAATTCAAAATGGGGCTGCAGTTCATTTTTATAAAAAATTTGCACTTGTTGAAGTGTGCAGTAATGAGTTGTCTGGGAACTTTTTTTCTTGAGTTTACTTGAGTACATGCAAAACAGTTGCATTTCGACCTTGTCATGTTGCATGGGTTTTGGTGTTGCAGTTTCATTGAGTCACGATAGCACAGACTTGACATCTACAGCTTCGATTGCTGTCAGCATTCACTGTTGTGATGATTTCACATGTTGTTGTGGCGAGGCAGTGCACGCGTGCGTGTACTGCAGCCACACAGTATTGATTTTAATTGATATTTCAATTACTTTTGATTCATTGATCTTTTGCGTATTTCATATGCTGTATTGGCGAGGCAGTGCACGCGTGCGTGTACTGCAGCCAATCGATTTCGATGTTTTAAGTGACATTTCAATTGTTTAAATTGATTGGATTTAAATTGATGATTTTGTTGTTAATTGCATTTAGGAAATTTTGATTGTTTTCTAAATTATCTTCACTGAAAATCCCTTCATCTATCTTCCTTGATAATTTGAATGTACTAATTTATTGTTTAACATTGTTAAGTGTTATATTTACCGTTATCCGATTTTCTTTGTTAAAGGACCGGATAGGTGAATTTATCTTTGACTGTCGTCTAATTGTTGTTGATTATTATTGCCTCTATGCGCTAATAACTGAGTTTGAATTAGACTGACCCGTGTATTATTTTCTTTTGAATGTAATACTCGGGTCAGACCGGGTATTTTATAGCTTGAAGATTTTCAGGCAGCGAAGTTAGAGAGAGAGAGGCAAAATGCTTCACTTTAGCTTTTTAGGGATTTTTGTACTTAGAGAAATATTCCGCTGTATAAAATTTAAAGCATTGTATAAACTCTGATATATGTAAAAAAGAAATTCATTTATGTGAAATATTATTATTATTCTGTGTTTCTGTGGCTGATTCTGTTTAAACTCTATAAACTGAATAACAATCCGTCATTTTGAACGTTTCAAGTTGGTTTAATTACCGACTAGGGGCGGTCAGAAGGGCGGGCCGTTACATTTCGATAGTGTAGAAAAATTTAGTAATTTATCACTCTTTTGGATTAGATCATCCTTATCGAAATACAAAGCTATCACCTTATATCCTTTTGACTTAATCATTCTATTCGAAATATATGTCCTCAATGACATGATTTACCGAAACCATATTATTGAGTCCATATAAAATAATCTAATATCAAGCATTAGTGATGTTGACAGGATATCTTGTTAAGAAGTTTCAATTGGATAATATCATTGGTTACACTTTTATAACTATATATACACTAAAGAACCTAGTAACTATAATTTTCATATCAATTTGGATGATTCAAATAACACCTTTATCTTTACCACTGATAATAAGAATTCCATGAACTAATTTCAATGGTTTTTTTTGAACTACCAAAAATACCCTTCGGCAAAAATCACTAATTGTTGCTTCTCATCAAGGCCTAAGTCATTGTTAGATCCAAACTCCTTCTTCATTCATGTTCCCTCTAGCCACCCCGCATTCTTTTTATATCTCTAAATTGAATCCATGGCTCCCCTACCGTTGAACTCGAATGGAATTCTCACCCCCTATCACCTTCCTTTTTGATTGTAACACACAATTCACAAACGGCTACTACCTAATCAGTCCACACTGCAACCACCTTCCTCTAACTAATGCTCCCTTCCTCCGCTGTTTGCTATTACGATAGAGGTATTACTACATATTGATTCATTTATTTGTACCAACTCTGTTCGAGATTTATGCAAAATTAACTCCTCTACTTTCCATGATCGTTCTGAACTTGAATCCTAACTACGACTAGTCAAGGAAGTACTTATTTGGATTTCTACCTACAAAAAATATATGCTTTAGACTTCTACACTGAATTGACTTGTATTTCTATACCATTTGATAAAATGATGACATAGTATGTTATTCTAGTGTTTGTTGGTACTACATATTTAGGAGAGTAAAAATATACATGTATATTTTTCCCCGAAGCAAATACAAATATTTCAAACTGACATGTAATACTTTTCACTGCATTCACGCACATTCTATCACGAAAGTGGGCTGCTGGTCCCATTCATCATAAACAACAATTGTGCACCCATGTTCTGGACTAGTGTGTACTACAATTGGTATGTTTAAATTATATAGCCTAGCTTAACATGCATATACTTGCAGGTAATAATGTATTATTCATAGATTACATGCTCACATCCATCTTAAACTGTAACTGGATATAGAAACCATAAGCCTTGCAATAATGTGCATTCATATTTTAATTTGGAATGTCAAACATCCATCCATTACATTAAGAACCATGTTCACATTATATATTGTATAAAAGCGAATGTTCTGTGCCTATACCTCTACTACTAATAAAAGAAATTCAATCCACACATTTCCACCATGTTCTTTTGGTATTCCAAAAATGCACTTTAAATTCATTTCCCTTGTTCCCACAAAACGTAGTGTGTATGCTAAGTAAATGGTAGGAAGATGGCATAGGAAAGAGGTGGCTTTGGGACTGGCTACGGGGTTGATAGACTATAGTAAGTGACTTGGGCTCAGGTCCATTGGTAATTCACTAGCTTCTTTTGATTTTAAAGTCACTGTCTTGGTGCTGATGGTGTAGAGTAGTGCTATGAACAGTCCTAGAAGAAATTATTTGCAACATGATGCTGATTAAAGAAGTAGGATGACTTGATAGCAGCAACATGGTCAGTAAGATAATATTACTTATTTTAGCATAGGTTAGAATTATGACTCGAATGAACCATGTTTGTCAATGTAGGTTGTAATTTTTCATTGATATCTTTTAAACATTTATGTACTGTATTAGATCATTTAGCAAACACGGAAATCTAAAAAAAGTATAGAAAGGTTATATTAAGAGGTGAAAAGTACAACTAAGACGACATAACAAGGTTTACCATAATCCTAAATCCATGTTTAGACTATTTATGTTTCCTAACTACTTCTTCTTCCTTTTTATTTTTAGTACACACATTCCCTCAAACACTTTGATAGGGTGTTGTTGTAGATCTGAGATTTGAAGAGGAGGAGATAGAGAAGAATGCATAGAGAAGAAGAATTTATCTGAAATTGCTTATCATTTCTGACGGTTTTGCATACATATATAACCTTTTTTCCTAACAACCTTGCCTACGTGGCCACATGGGGACCAATACCTATAGCAGCTTTGCAAAAGTGCTAACCGAATAAAAAACAAAAGTAAAAACAGAAATAAAGAAATACAACATATTTTTAGCAACTTGCAGTCTCCACTTACATTGTCTTCAGTCCATGAACCTTCTTGGCAGATGCACAAGGAGGGTTGGGTCGCAGGTAATTGTAGCCGTATCATTACCGCCCGCTCGAAAAATGACCTTGTCCTCAAGGTCAAACTCCGAATATGTTGCTTTACATGAGATACTCCACCCGGATCGAATATGAGAACTTTACTTTCAATGGTTTTTATCTTGCATTCAACCCGATCCATCAATGAATCCAGAAAACAATTTCTCATCATAGCAACACCAAAACCAATAATCATATGCACCATGGGACTAGTTCGATGTTGAATTAAACCCATCAAAAAGGATTTGGAATTCTTACTACATAATCCCTTATTTTCCATCATTTTCCCATTATCAACTATTAGTGATGTTGCTTGATGATCATAGAAGAGTGTGGACAGCCGCGTCACTTTCAAATCTGAAGCATGGTCGACGTCATGTAGTGAAATATCTTGGTTGCTGAGCTACTCTGGAACTGGAACTGTTGGTGCATGTATCTCCATATATTTCTGCTCGATATTTGGATCTTCATCGGAATGCACAGGAAGGATTCTCTTAACCGGACAATGATGGCTAGGGGTGTCTATGTCGTTGCAGTTGAGGCATAATCCTTGGTCACGGAGCTGCTGCACCTCCGAGTAGGTAAGGCATTTAATGGGGTATGCAGATGGTAATGTTGGTTTTGAGGGAAGGATCGAAGGAGGTTTTGTCGGGTTTGAAGGTAGAGGTAGTGAGAGAGGTGCTTTTGTGTTAATGAGTTGTACGGATGGGGTATGTGGTGTCTTGTTGATTCTTGTAGATAGTTCAGTTAGTGAATGGAGGATGTGGTTAAGGGAGGTTTTGATTTCATACATAATTGGGTTGTCGATGATGGTGTCGGCATGGTTCAAAGTCACTGAAATAGTGAGGAGTGAAGGAGGAGAGGTCAATGGTGAAAGCACCAAATGATAGGGTGCTGTTGTAGATCTGAGATTTGGAGAGGAGGATATAGAGAAGAACGTACAGGGAAGAAGCATTTTTATGAAATTGCTTATCATTTCTGAAGGTTTTGCATACATATATAACCTTTTTTCCTAACAACCTTGCCTACGTGGCCACATGGGGACCAATACCTATAGCAGCTTTGCAAAAAGTGCTAATCGAATAACAAACAAAAGTAAAAATAGAAATAAAGAAATACAACATATTTTTAGCAACTTGCAGTCTCCACTTGCATTTCCTTCAGTCCTTGAACCTTCTTGGCAGACGCATAAGGTGGGTCGGTCATAGGTAATTGTAGCCCTATCACACTTCTATGGTGTTCTACAAATAATAGTAAAGAACCAGCCATATCGTTCAGCTTAGGTAGGAATGGACAACACGAATCTATGTTGTTCGCTTGAAATATACTAATTTATTAATAGTAAAAATAGTTTATGACTCCATAAATATACAAGATATAATACTATGAATTTTTTCACCGTTATGTTAGTTTTCAGGATTTGAATTGGATATTTTCCAAAATGATTTTTCCTTAACCTGGGCATGTCCATTTGTTTATCTCCCACTAACAACATACAGTTGACTTCGACGACAAGTGATTCTTCTCGTTATGTAAATAAGATCACTAATACTCTTTTTGTTTATCTCTAAAATTAATTTTTAGTTTACCTTTATCCAGACTGAACAATAAACTTATGTTGACCTAATGAGTCTTTTAGTATTATTAGCATATTGTTCCTCCATGTAATGATTTTTTTACCAGTTTATAAACCATCATAAAATCATACACTATGTATGAATATGCATAACTCGGTTGGAATATCTATTGTACAACTACTTAACTCAAATATCTAACTATAGTACAAAATCCTAAAACAACACCCATTATAATGACGTTGTTAAATATATTAAATAGTTAATTGTTTTTATTTTAATTGCACGCTCGAGAAATTATTATAAATTTGAAAGATATATGATAATAGGTCATATTTTAAATGCTTTCTAATTAATTATACATTTAGTTAAATGCATATAAATAAATCTTGATTTTTTGTTAAAGTAAACTTTAAATATATCTTCGAAGCTCTTTTTTTTGAATCGAACAACATAAAAGATATATGATAACCGTTCATATATACATATATATGTGTGTATACCTCATAGGATGGTATAGTTGGTCTGGTGTAATGTTTGGTGAAAAGAGATCAGCTAATTTAACAACATTAATAGTAATGGACGTAATACTCTATGAATTATCTTGAGTATGTGTTGTGAATTTGGTACATAATTTCTCGAAGTTTATTCGATAAGCTAGATCTTTAGAATGTTTTAGAAAAAACTGTTTGCACTTTGACTTCGTGTTAATTTAAAGATATGAATCATAAACGGCATCATTAAAGCTTTAACACCTAATATGTACACATAAAAGGCGTCGTTGGAATAATATTGTTTTTCGATGGTAGGCAAAAAATATATCATTTGAAAATTCCCATAGTGGTTAAAGCACACATAGGTGGGCATTTGTACTTGTATACAAAAAGGTATTTAATTAGATCATAGTTTTAATTTACGAGATGACGTTGTACACATAATCCATGTTCTAAGTTTTTTACATTCATGTGCTGTGTACACACATATAAAAATGCTTTTTTATGCACTACTAGAAATGGATTAAATAGCAACGAACAGTTACGACAGTTGCCGACGGCAATGGCCACATCAAAATATTTTTGACGGCTTTCGAATGCTGACTATTTATGTAATTTAATTTATCATATTATTATAACTTATCAATTATAGAAATTTTTAAATTTGTTCAAAATTACTACTTTAATTTAAAAAAATAAAGGAAGATATTTTTATCCAATTTTTTAATTTTATGACGGTTTGTGATTAATTAAATTAGCATTTTCGATAATATTTTGTTGTGTAATTCAATATTTAACTTTATTTAAAATTAAAGTTTAACGATCAACCTATGAAACTTTCAATCCATTTATTATACAACTTCGGTGAAATTTATGATGCGTAATTAGTTTATGAATTTGAATATATTTTTTAAACATTGTGTAACTAATTATGAATTTCTAAATGTATTTAACATTATAAATTCATAAAAAATAAACTATTCGACAAAAAATAATTTTTTTTGAGTCTTATGACGATCGAAAGTATTCGGGACCAACTTCCAAAATATGATAAGAAAGTAAATAAATTTAAGGTGCCGATCATGATTCTCAAATTATAGTCGTTCATTTACGTACATTCGGACTAAAATCTCTCATTCAAAGATCAAACGATCTTCAAACGAGACAAAATTCGTGTCATATTACTTATAATATATTTATCCAATCCATACGGCTAGAATAAAAAAAGGAAAAGTATTAGATTCAAAATATATTATTTTCCAGGGAGTTGTATAACTCTTAGTATACATTGTTAGAACCAGTTCTATAAAAATGACTTGTATGAAGTCTAAATTTTTTCAATCTGTTTTTTTAATTCAACCATATGGGTTGAATAAATACATATTTAGCATGTATGGTTTGAATTCGTCTCGTTTGAAAATTATTTAACCTTCGAACGAAAGATTTAGATCTGAATGTCGACGAACGACTATAAATTTAAAAATCAAGATTGATAACTTATAACCTTTTATTTTCATTTCATATTTTGACCATATGCCAAAAGTATTTAGGTCTAATGCCGGACATTATAAAACTATAACTAGTAGAAAAATCATCAAGAATAATCCAACACTCGTTGTAGGTGAAAAAAGAATAAATATTTGACCAAGGTTTTCATAGTTGGCGCAAAAGTAACAACCACTAAACAATACTTAAACTTACATTTCATTGTAACAAAAGATTTAATGATACAACACAATGTTTAACCATGCTAACAAAAGCAGTTGAAAATCAAACAACATATAACAACACAAAGGTATTTATACAATAAGACATCAAATCCACTAACCTCGAAAAAATTAAGTCCATCTTGGAAAGCTTAACTCTCACTAAATATCAAAGGCCATAGGTCTAATGGCACCCCCACTCCATCCAAACCCTTCTCTGGAGGGTGTGGTTGGAAATTGGTAGTTCCCCGACACGTTTCTTACCAAATTAAACCACCGACCACCTTCTCCTCCCCACTCCCCACCTACCGTTACACTGACCGATGTTGAATTACCATTATGCCCACCTTTCCACCTCCTCCACCACCACCCACCACTTCTTCCTACTCGGACAACGGCTTTGTTTCGAAAATTTTGAAGTTTTGATTAAGTTTCAACTCTAGATTTTGTAACTTTTTAAAATTTTATAGACATCTATCAATTTGACCATATTTTCTTTGTAAACTTGTAGGCAAGGATTTAGTTGTATGTGATGTTGGTTAGATAGACTAGCTTGCATAGATTCCGATTGAAACTTTTGTTTTCTTTTCCCTTGTAACTATATCCTTTCAAGTTTTTAAGCCTAGAGTATTGTCTAATGAGATGGTAACCGAGCTTCTTTTACCTTTAGATTTTGATTCTCATTTTGTGGTTGTACCATATTGGGATTTAGGGATCCTTGGATTCCTCCTTTTCTCCAATTATCCTTTATTGTTATTAGAAGAAGAAGACGACTCCTCATGAGCATTTCTTTTGAGGCCATAGATAGCCCTTTTTCGATTCTGCACCAGCTGAAATACTTCTTCATCAACAATAAAGCTCCGTTTTGAAGAATATATGATATGAGAGCAATAGTCTATATCTAGAGGTCTATCTAAGCTGTTTTTTTTGGGAGTGGAAGATAATTTTTCTTGAGAGGAGAGCACGGTTTCTACCATGGCTACAGGAGAAAACCTAAACTAATTTCATATTATTTTAGAAAATAGAGGTTTTTACTATTTCTTTTCCTTTTGTAATAAGGAATGCTAATAGTTTACTATATTACATTGTAAATTCACGAAGTAAGATGTAAACTACATATGTAGGCATAATGGCTACATATGCCGAGTCACACATCTTACTGTAACTATTGAGATAAGGTTACAATGAATTAACTTTAACAACATAATGATATAAAATGCATTTTAGTAAAATATAAAGACTCGGTAAAAAATATTTTTGATAGAAAACAAGAGGTGGTTTTATCACATAGGAAAATGACAATTATCAAATAATCATTAGGTTTAGTAAACTATAATTGCAGAAACTTTTTCATGTATTTTTTAAATATCAATACTTTTAAAAGCTGGGAGAACCCATGAGGCCATGACATATCGGTTTCATATGTTTAACACTTATATAGTACTTTAAATTCAAGGACAATACTACGAACATTTTTTGTCAAATAATTCATTTCGTTGTTAAGCGACAAGGGTATTTGTTAATATTTACCAAAAGTTGTTATTCTAAAGTGAAATTATTTTTCTTAATTTTTTGGAAAACAACACATTCACATTTATGTTTATTGAAAAGTTTTTATAATACTCATGTTTATAAAAAGAGAAAACATTCATTACAAAAAATGTATTTGTCTTCTTAAGAGACCATGGATTAATAAGAAGCACGTCATTTTAGAGACTTTATAGTTAAATGAGATTATTATTTTGTTATGTAAAATGATAGTTATTTTTATAGCCATCTTGTATTATTTGATTTTCGTAATAATATGAAGTTGATTAGTCAATTGTTTTAAAATACAAATATTTCTGCATTATATCCGTTTTTCAACTCTGTTTCGACTATCTAGAAATTTTGATAGTTCCACTTAGTTTCAAAAATTCGGATGTTTTGATTCAGTTCCCACTTCCTTATTACTTTGAAAACTTTATAGACATGCATTAATTTCTCCATATTTTCTTTTTGGACTTCTAGGATGGGAAGTTGTATCTGGTGTAGGTTAAATGGACTATCGTGTAAAAAAAATTGGAATTGTATATCTTTATATTTTTAGTTACCCAAAATCGACTTAATTTGATCGTCATGTCTTTTGATTGTGAAGTAGTAAGCAATATAAAAGCCTAATTCTTTAGTAGGCCTTAATCCAACAACAGGGCTCAAAACCAAATGTCTCAAACAATAAAACTCAATTTCCTATTAATCTGACCCTCTATAGTCTAAAGCCATCGATCTCGAATGATAACAACCTACTCAAACACCTCTCTTAAACATCAACCAATATAAACTACTACCATGCTCCACAAAACGTAAAGAAAACCTAATTGGTTGCCGCCTCTTCCTTTCTTCCATCCTCAAATCTTTTGCTGGATTATCTACTTTCTCAGGTAATTAAGCAAAGTCAGATTTTCTCTTTATTTTAATGCCATCGCCCAAAACCGAATTTTAGGAGAAATTCTGATCCGATTAACGCTGAAAACCAAACAGAATGGCTATGATCATGATTCATATTTGAACATGAACTGCATACGAAAATAGAACCAAAGCTAGTTTGATTTTATCAGGAACCATTTTGTACACATTTAGCAGAGAAGGCTCAGAATTACTACCTATGCCATCATCAATCATCATGCACATAAGAAACTCTGTGCTTTCACTGTGGCTAAGTGATGCAGCGCACCATGGTCACGGGATCGAAGCTGCTCCAGAATTCATGAAATCCAATGGGTCGCGAATCGTAGGTCGCAAACGACCTAATAAATTACGAGCTAACGAGATACATAGGGATGTAATAAACTGTGCTGAGTCATATGCCTCAGGTCGCCAACGACCTAGCAGAAAGCCACCTTATCTTAGGTCGCTACGAACCAGCGTGTTACGACCTAGTATGTTGGCAGGTCGTCCAAGCGACCTAGTGAACCATGGGAACCGGTCCATCGAGCTAAAAAACTCAGTACGTATTACCTTAAGTCTCGAGCGACCTTGATACTTGCGACCTAACGATGTACAAGGGAAAGAGGATACGGGATTGCAAGATGTGTCGCCTTCTTTAGGTCGTTGGAAGCACGAGCTACGACCTGCCAAGTGACATGAATTCCAGTTGATCACCGCTTTCCTAAGTCACCAACGACCTAGTGACTTAAGCCGCAATTCATTAGGTCGCGCACATTAGGTCGCGAGGCTTTGAAGATGCATTACATTTCTTAGGTCGTGACAGGAGCATTCTCGTAGGTCGCTGATCTCTTTAAGACGCTTCTCAAGATATGTCGCTGATGTCCTATGCCTCATGGTTTTGAGTCGTTGAGTCTTAGGTCGCGTAGTGTTGTATTTTTTGTGACTTGTATATATACTAAGTCGTTGTTCTTGAGTTGTAAATATTAAGTCGTATGTCGTTCATGTTGTATTTGTTAAGTCGCTTATTTGTTAGGTCGTTTGTTGTAAGTTGTAGGTCGGGTTGATCGGTTGTTAACGACCTAGCGTGAGTCGCTGTTTGTTTAAGTCGCGTATGTTGTAAATATGATAGGTCGTGATGGCCTTGTAATGTGTTGTGCTTTGTGTTGTAAGTGTTTGTGTCGTGTTGTAAGCCTATAAATAGGCGAGTTGGGTCATTTGTAAAGAGTTGATTTTTGAATAAAACTTTGTTTGAGTGCTTTGTGCCTCTTCTCAAATTGGAAGTTGAGTGTTATCTCCTTTCTCCATTTTCGGTATTCGAGTGCGCTCGAATCAACGGATTTGAAGCCGATTCACGGTATCTTGTGCGCAAGATCAATGTCAAAAGAATCGTAGATCTTTCAACACGGTATCGTGCGCGATCAACGTGTTAAGGATAGCTAGAATCCGGTATCTCTTGAGATCAACGGATTTGGGCATTTCGGTAATTTTCATTCCATCGATTGCTACTTTCATCGTTTCATCCATTTTTGTATTTCCGCTGCGTCAGTTTGGTATCAAAGCTAGACTTAGCCAATCATAGCTAAGCCGACCCTGTTGGAGCTAAGTGAAGTGTTGAAGTTCATTTTGTAAGTCAAGGCCGAGAAATAGAGAAGGTTGAAGTTTGTGAAGAGAGAACATGCATCCGAGAAGAGCTAATCGTCATCCGAATGTTGCAGATGTATATCGAAGAGAAGATGCTGAGGCAATAGAGCGACGAATTAGTGATAACCTCGAAGAGAAGTTCAATAAAGGTTTTGGAAAGTTGGAGAAGTTAATGATGGATTTGAATCAAAGTCAAAGAAGAAGGTCACCAGTCTTGAACCATGGAGGAAAAAAAGTTTCGCCATCGGTTACGGAAGCAAGGAGGGTGTCGCCACAATCTTATCAAGACAAAAGAGAATCATCAATTTCAATGAGAAGAGATCACCATGGGTACAGAGATGAAGAGAAAAGAAATCAATGTGGGTTTGAAAATGAAACATATCGTGATGCTGAAAAACATGGTAGAAGGAATTTGCATGATCATAGAGACATACGTGGTCATAGAGACGAAGGGTGTAATTTACCAAAGCATGAGAATGATTCAATTTGGCTAAGAAGCAATATTTTTCAGTCTACATGTACTATTTTGGGAAAGGTTTGTAAATTTATTATTGATACGGGAAGTTACGATAACCTTATTTCTGAAGAAGCCGTCACGAAGTTGGGGTTGAAGACTGAAAAACACCCTAGACCGTATAAACTGGCATGGATAAAGGAAGGTGATGAAGTGATAGTGGGAAGGCTAGCATTGATTACATTTTCTATTGGAAAGGAATACAAAGACGATATATGGTGTGATGTTGTCGATATGGAAGTATGTCATCTACTTTTGGGAAGTCCATGGCAGTATGATAGAGCTGTACAACATAATAGTCATGCCAACAGCTACAGTTTCATGTTCGAAGGAACCAAATTTACCTTAGTTCCTAAGAAGCATGAGCAATGTGAACGCAAACCAGAGAAGAAGCTAGAAGCAACTAATCGTATATCTTCGAAAGAATTTGTTGAAGAAGTGAAAGATAGTGTTGAAGTGGAAGATAAGGCTGATTCTTCTCAACCCGTGAAGTTTGATGACCATAAAGTTGACTATTCACAATCCGCGAAACTTGATGAAGATAAAGTTGACTATTCACAATCCGCGAAGTTAGATAAAGATGAAGTTGATGATTTTCAACCAACAAAATTTGATGAACATGAGGTCGAAAATTCACAACCAGCAAAGTTTGATAAAGATGAAGTTGATGTTTTTCGACCAACGAAGTCTGACGAACATGAAGTTGAAAATTCTCAACCAGCGAAGTTTGATGAGAATGAAGAAAGTAAGTCAGAAGATGAAAAGGGTAATTTATTGGAGAAGAAAGTGGATTCGACTTGTCTACAATCTACAAGAGAGTTTGATAAGGAAGTAGAGGATAGTGTGGAAATGTTTATGTTGAATGGGAATGAAACCAGTAAAGATCTCGAGATTCCTGAGAAGGACAAGCCAGTGGTAAATGAATTCGAAGATGTACTCCCTGCAGAGTTGCCCAAGGAAGTACCGCCACTAAGGGACATACAATATCATGTTGATCAAGTGCCAGATGTTATTGTATCGCATAGACCACGCTATCATATGTGTCCGACAGAACAGGAAGAGTTGAGAAGATTGGTTGATGGGTTGCTAGTCGAAGGAAGTCAGTTGTCTATTCCAGATTGCAGTTGGCAAATAAAAATTACCAAAGACTTACATGTAGGAAGACACTTGGGCCGTGATCGTACCCTGCAGCTAATTTCAAAGTCTTATTTTGGGTCGTCACCGAGGAAAGAAGTTGAAAGGTCTGTTCAAAGGAGCCATAACCGTCAAGTTTCAGAGAAGACCGAGACATATTCAAGTTTATGTATGTCGTTACATATACCTACTAAATTATGGATGGATGTTAGTGTGGACTTTTTTTGGGGATTGCCGTGAACGCAACATGGCAATGTTTCTATTTATGTGGTGGTTGACAGGTTTTCAAGATTGATACATTTCACTACCTATGAGAAGACTGCAGAGGCCGTTAATGTCGCTCAGTTGTACTTCAGAGAGATCTATCGATTTCCTGGATTACATGAATCTATTGTTTCGGATAGAGATACTCGTTTTCTGAGCCATATTTGGATAAGTCTACGGAAAATGGCTGGGACTATGTTGAAATCTAGTAGTGCTTATCATTCACAGATGGATGGACAGACTGAAGTTGTGAACAGATCCCTAGGTAATCTATTGCGATGCCTCGTGAATGACAATTTGAAAAGTTGGGATTCGGAGTTATGTCAAGCGGAGTTTGTACACAACCATACAGTTAATCGTAGCACTGGGTTCAGTCCATTCCAGTTTGTTTATTTAACGATTTCTAAAGGACCGTTAGATTTATCAACAGTGCCACCGCAGAGAGGGGTGATTAAACGGGCTAATGATTTTGTGAATGAGTTGCAAGAATGCCACAAAGTTGTACAGGAACGATTGCTTAAGGAAAATGAGAAATATAAGCAATCAGCAGAAATTAAACGACGAAGTGTTGAATCCAAAGAAGGAGATTTTGTGTATGCAGTGTTTACCAAGGATCGATTTCTTGTTGATGCTTACAGCAAGCTAGGAGCTAGAAGGATTGATCGTTTGAAAGTAGCAAAGGGAATTAATGAGAATGCTTATAAATTGAGTTTTCCGGAACATTTTCCTATTGCTAACGTTGTCAATATCAAACACTTGGTTCCGTTTCACGAGGATAAGGGTGTCGAAGATGAAGAAGCTGTAAATTCGAGGAGGAATTTCTGTCAACCGAGGGAGTATGATGCAGCGCACCATGGTCACGAGATCGAAGCTGCTCAAGAATTCATGAAATCCAATAGGTCGCGAATCGTAGGTCGCAAACGACCTTATAAATTACGAGCTAACGAGATACATAGGGATGTAATAAACTTTGCTGAGTCGTATGCCTCAGGTCGCCAATGACCTAGCAGGAAGCCAACTTATCTTAGGTCGCTACGAACCAGCGTGTTACGACCTAGTATGTTGGCAGGTCGTCCAAGCGACCTAGTGAACCATGGGAACCGGTCCAGCGAGCTAAACAAGTCAGTACGTATTACCTTAAGTCTCGAGCGACCTAAATACTTGCGACCTAACGAGGTACAAGGAAAAGAGGATACAGGATTGCAAGATGTGCCGCCTTCTTTAGGTCGTTGGAAGCACGAGCTACAACCTACCAAGTGACATGAATTCCAGTTGATCACCGCTTTCCTAGGTCGCCAACGACCTTGCGACTTAAGCCGCAATTCATTAGGTCGCGAGGCTTTGAAGATGTGTTACATTTCTTAGGTCGTGACAGGAGCATTCTCATAGGTCGCTAATCTCTTTAAGACGCTTCTCAAGATATGTCGCTGATGTCCTATGTCGCATGGTTTTGAGTCGTTGAGTCTTAGGTCGTGTAGTGGTGTATCTGTTGTGACTTGTATATATACTAAGTCGTTGTTCTTGCGTTGTAAATATTAAGTCGTATGTCGTTCATGTTGTATTTGTTAAGTCGCTTATTTGTTAGGTCGTTTGTTGTAAGTTGTAGGTCGGGTTGATAGGTCATTAACAACCTAGGGTGAGTCGCTGTTTGTTTAGGTCGCGTATGTTGTAAATATGATAGGCCGTGATGGCCTTGTAATGTGTTGTGCTTTGTGATGTAAGTGTTTGTGTCGTGTTGTAAGCCTATAAATAGGCGAGTTGGGTCATTTGTAAAGAGTTGATTTTTGAATAAAACTTTGTTTGAGTGCTTTGTGCCTCTTCTCAAATTGGAAGTTAAGTGTTATCTCCTTTCTCCATTTTCGGTATTCGAGTGCGCTCGAATCAACGGATTATAAGCCGATTCACGGTATTTTGTGCACAAGATCAACGTCAAAAGAATCGTAGATCTTTCAACATGGTATCGTGCACGATCAACATGTTAAGGATAGCTAGAATCCGGTATCTCTTGAGATCAACGGATTTGGGCATTTCGGTAATTTTCATTCCATCGATTGCTACTTCACCGTTTCATCCATTTTTCGTTTTTCCGCTGCGTCACTATGCCTATCAGCAAATACAGCCGCTGACTGTAGAATTTGTTATGTGTTATGTGGGATAATAGAGTGATGCCTGTTCACTTCTCTCCCTTTTAATGCAATAAAGTGTATAAAATTTTAAACTGGAAAATGGTATCAACGGACATTATTACCTAATCAATTGTCACCATGTGTAGCGTGAAGCCGGCCCCATTTATTTACTATTAAAAAATAAAGAAAAAAAGAAACAAATAGAAAAAACTAATTTTGATAATGACATATAGTGTTGGCATTACATATTAATTAGCATTGCGCAGTAGGTAAATTCTATTGCCAGCGTAGATGCCCAAAAATCACGATCACATTAATTTATTTGGTCTATGGTACTAGGAATATTCTTATATCAACAACATTATTTTCTTTGGCTTAATATGATTGATGACTATGACAATGTCATCCTAAATAGGAATCAAGCTAAGTACTCCTAGTATAATATGTTAATGTATATAAAGTAAGAAGATGTTGAAAGAATTACACAATTTACCAATCACCATTATGTAATTTATATATGTATTATGTAGTTACTTTAACCTTGTAGGGATTAATAATCTTGCATAGGCTAGAAGAAATAAAGGTCATATTAGGGCCATTGAAGATGGTGAAAAGTTCAAAGTGACAGATACTGTAACATCATCGTGGTACTGAAAACAACGCAACACTGCAAGTGACAACACATAAAAGCACACCTTCATTCCTGTCTGAATTTCAATTCTTCTTCTTCTTCTTTTGTTAACGCAAAGTGCATGTTGAACTAGTATATTTAAATAACATAAAACCTTGCCCAGTGGCTATGCTATACAGTTTATCATGATATGCAAAAAGTAAAAAAGTAATTTATATATAGTAAATAGGGAAACTAATTGAGGAATACAGTTAAATTAAATAATGTATTTGCACTTTGATGATACACGTATAACAGACACAGCATGAAATACTTATAATTATGGTCAACTAAGAGCATGCGGTTGTCTTTTGTTTTAAAAAACTAGAGGGTTTCATATCTTCTGTTTGCTTTTCAAAACAGATTGTCTGGGCATTGAACATTGATCCATGGTAGCTGAAAAAGTTCTCCAAAACCCTACTTGTTTGATTGGATAACAGTGCAGCATCATATTCATTTTATACTTCTATATGCTAAGTCTGTGCAATGGTGTACATTTGTGGAGTTACTATGGATTCGAAGAACAAAATCTCATATCATATGTACAAATAATTTCCAGTGAATTAGGCGCATGTGTAATTTTTTTAGACACTTATCTATTAAATAATAGTAAATCGGAAGAAAATCAAGCTCTCTTATTAATTGTAGGAGTTTTATCTACTCTCCTTAATTCTCTCTCGATATTTTAATTTCAAATTTTTATAATTTATCACTTCATCATTATTCTACTAAACTTCTAATGTCACTTTATAATCAAATACATACTTTTAAAATTTCCTAAGATTATTCACAAACGCTTTCTTAATTCTCTTCTAATATTTTACATTTAAGTCCATACAATTAACCTAATTACGTAATTCAAAATTTAAACCATTTGATAGACTCAGTTATCTAATATTCGATACATTATGTAAATTCTAAAATATGACAATTTCAACAGTATACCATAGTAGCATCAACAAACTGGTAAAACAAAATTTTCATTTGCTTAAAAAGATATATAAATCACATAGCATAAATTATATTTATCAACAATAATAACAAATTTATTTTACAGTTCGTTTATCTCAATGAAGTTATCATGCATTGCATTGAAAAAATATATTTTTAACTTTAAACTCCTATATTTTAAATTTTCATACTTACATACAAACCCTTCACAATTCTCTTTTAATATATTTTTTACTCATATACATGTATTTAACCAATTATTAAACTTTATTTCAAATCTTTATAATTTATCACTTCATAATTATTCTACTAAACTTCTAATGTCACTTTATAATCAAATACGTACTTTTAAAATTTCCTAAGATTATTCACAAACGCTTTCTTAATTCTCTTCTAATATTTTACATTTAAGTCCATACAATTAAACTAATTACGTAATTCAAAATTTACACCATTTGATGAATTCCTATTATCTAATATTCGATACATTATGTAAGTTCTGAAATATGACAATTTCAACAGTATACCATAGTAGCATCAACAAACTGGTAAAGCAAAATTTTCATTTGCTTATAAAGATATATAAATCACATAGCATAAATTATATACATCAACAATAATAACAAATTTATTTTACAATTCGTTTATCTCAATGAAGTTATCATGTATTGCATTGAAAAATTATATTTTTAACTTTAAACTCCTATATTTTAAATTTTCATACTTACTTACAAACCCTTCACAATTCTCTTTTAATATATTTGTTACTCGTATACATGTATTTAACCAATTATGTAAACTTCAATTTAAATCATTCAAATAAATTCAGTTTACTAATATTTATTAATCCATCTAATAAATCTTAAAATATATCGATCTAAGTATGCATACACAACACACACACACAAGCAAAGATGATAAAATTATTATTTTTATTCATATATAAAGATATAAAGATATATGGATCGCATAACATAAAATGTAAACATAAATAATAATATATTTTTAATTTTTAATTCATTTATTTCAAAATAATATCATACATTTTTAGTACAAAAATTTCATATTTTACAACTTTTAAAGGATAAATTTATATTTTACAACATTGGGATGTGGATGCATGGATTACTCTAATACAAATTAGGTTATGTCGCATTCTCATTTTCAACATGATATTATTAAAACTTACCGAACTCACAACTCAATTAATGCAACATTTTTTGTTGTTGAAAATATTGTAGTTGTAAAAATGACATTGCTACAACAACGTGAAATTTATGATTAACTGCTAGGTTAAGAAAAGGTTTACTAATTGTAAATCTCAGATAATGAATAAAAGTTCATTTTCGGATAAATTGATCGTAGGATATTTTTATCAACTACAACTACATACATGGCTCTTCTCATTTTTTCTCTCCTTTCTAACATTCAGCTCCATATATTTAATTAGTTAAACTGACTGATCACTGATTTAAAATATTTAAATATATTCAATTACATAATATTCATTATTCCATTATAAATCATTAAAATTATATATACAATATTCACATTAATAGAGATGGAAAATTTAATTTTTTTCATCCATTTATATAAAAAATACTTGTATCACATAGCATCAACTATTTACATATATAATAATAGCAATATATATATATATATATATATATATATATATATATATATATATATTAGCAACCCTCAACCTGACATCTGAGTATTGTATGCCATTTTAAATTATATTTTTTTTATTTCAACAAGTTTATCAGGTGGTATTTAAAAAAATTCAATTTTTAACAATAATTAAAATTTAAATATTATTTTTTAACAACATTACCATGTGCAACGCACGGGTTACACAATAGTATGCTTAAAAGAGTAACCTTTATATGTACATGTTGACATTTAAGTTACAAGTTAATTAAGTTGTTCAAGCTCTTGATAGATCTGTCTGTTAATTCCTAAAATTAATTCAAATCTAGTTCTATATCTTTTTGGGTAGGTTAACTTCGCTATTTCAATCTCTCAAATGAACAAGCAAGCCAATGGAGAAGATCGAATCAGTGCTCTTCCTGATGACATAATATGCAATATCCTTTCCAATCTCTATGTGGAAGAATCATCAAGGACATCCATTCTGTCTAAATGAAGGTGCAATATGTGGTTCCGTTCTCCCATCGCCATTTCCTATGAATCCATCGTCAAGAAATCTTGCATGCATTGTCTTTATGAAAAGGGATCCCCTTGCATGGATTATCTTAGTGAAGAGGAATCTAAATCCTCTCCCTGGATCGTAAATGTTATGTCCCACATTATTTCCACCCATCCTGGACCCATCCATACCTGCCATTTCATTCTACGCGATTGGTATAAATACCATAGAACTGTAGTACTAAATCTCCAAAAATCCCTATCCCAAAAAGGCATCTCGGATCTCCTAATCGACATCGGATGCTTCGACCTTCCTTGCTTTGTTTTAGAATGTGATTCCCTTGTTAATGTCCACTTGCGGTATGGTTCAATGCCTGCTCGATTACCAGCCCACAAGGATATCTTTCCTAATTTAAGGAAGTTGTCTTTAATCAATCACAATATCAATAATGAATTTTTGGTTAACTTGCTTTCTTCAAGGCCGATCATCGAGCTGGCAATTCACCCTTATTATTCTGGCGTAAAAAATGTTGTCATTGAATCTGGGAGCTTATAGAAATTCTATTTTGGCTGCTGCGATTATCGTGATCTTACTATTAAAGATGCTCCAATTCTGGAGACATTCAAGTATGACAACTTACAGATTAATTCCAGAGTGACGATTTTAAATTCACCCAAGCTCAAGGTTCTGAGCGGTATTGACATGGAGATGTCGATGCTCCAATTAGGGAATTATCAGTTTTACATCGATTATATTCATAAGTACATAAAGATAAGCGGTGAAATCACATGCATGCCTTCCTTACGATCCTTGGACATTGCAGTCTATTTTAATCGTGCTTATGAGCTAAAAGCAGTTCCACGCTTTCTAATGTGTTTCCCCTGCTTAGAAACTTTAGAAGTCTGTGTAAAAGTTAACACTTCCTTTAGTGATTACGGATATTATGAGGTTAGCGATACAGATGGTGCTATTCTTATTGACGATGATTATGGTGGTCATGTTCACCTGATGCCTAACAGTAACTGTGTCAACCATCATTTAAAAAATATAAGAGTAAATAATTATCCCGGAAGACGGGCCCATTTGGATTTTGTCAAACTCATTGTAGCCAATGCTAAGGTTCTTGAAACAGTGACCATAGTTTATGGCGATGGTTTTGACGAAAGTAGGACGAAATCTCAAAAACATTTCCTAATGCAGGATAGAGCTTCTAAGATGTTACAGGTTGAATTTCTCAAGAGTAAGTAGAAATCGCATTGTTTTACTGTTTGTGATGTGAAAGTAAAAGAATGATCAGATGCATCTTTAACTTAGTTTTATCAGAATGAACTCAAGTAGCTATCCATGTTAGTGCTATTATCGTGCATGTGCTTGTTTTCTTTGCGATCAACATACAAACTACATATTTTGCATTTTCTATGTTTTCTTCATTAACTGTTACGTACTTGATCAAGTGTATACTGAATACATCTTGCAATTCTCCAATGATAAATGATTCTTTGCATTGATTGGTGGCTATGGTTAATGTCATCTCCTTTTGTCATGCAGTCTAACTCCTTTTGTCTTCAATTCTGACCCTGAACTACGCAAATGTTGCATGAAAACTTGCATTTTCATTAATTAATAGTATATGATGTTCAATTTCAATTCAACGTTACTGTAATCTATGTTATAAATGAAAGTATGATATTAAAAAGAAGTCTGAATAACTGGTAGTCATGGGTACTTTTCTCATTCTAGAACGTTCATGACTTGTTTGCACTGGACTTTCAATTATGGTTGCATGGGAACAGGTTGCAAGTGGAATTTAGGAAACTTATCTGATGAGTTACACTGTTATAGTACGTACTATGTACCGATTACAAGAGGCATTAAGAAGAGTGCATTCATTCCAGAACAAATAGTAATGAAATCTAAAGAAAAATGAAGCAAAACCATTGTTGCATCTGTTTTCCAAACTGTGACCTGCTTATAAGCAATTTCAGAACTACATTTGGTAGAGTTTGAAAACTAGGTTCATTCAAAGCCTAATGCTTTTTATGTAATACAATTTTACTTGTTTTACATGTATGGTAAGCCCGCTTACAGTAACAAAGTTGCCAAATTTATTTGTTGCAAACATGACTCATAAGTTCGTTTAAACAAGGTCAGTTTGACGCATAAAATAATGATTAGACAGTCTGGACTGCATAAGGATTTACATCAAGCTGTTGATATTACATCCTACCTATTGATAGGTTGATATTGCGGCAACTTTTTCATGTTCGAACTTATTAATTTATGTTTGCTTATCATAAATTATTATTCTTTGCCGAATTAAAATTTTCAGTTGATGGATTTAGTAACATTATTTGGTTGACTAAGAATTGGTTCAAAGACAAATGCCTCCATTAGAATTGTTATGACCCTTTTCAAGACCAGATTTTTACCTTGTTCCTTTTCTTGATTTGTTAATTAAACGTGGGAATATGTTAGCGCACTCACGGTGAGCACGTAAATAGATTTTTGTAAACACTCTATGAAAATTGTTTGCGTCAAAATTGGTCACAAACCTCCAAAGCCGTGAAAGCACCAGTGTTTACACACAGATCTAAAACATTCACACATAGATCTCAGATTCAGATAGTGTAGAGAATAAAAATGAAGAAATAGCAAAATTAAAATGAAAGAAAGCAAAAAAGAACACAAGATTTATAGTGGTTCGGCTATCTCCGGCTTACGTCCATTTTGAATCAATCCCTTTACATTTTGTATTGAGGTTACAGTTACAAGCCTTTGAAGATCAATAAACAAAATAGCAGAGTTTTGGCGCAATGAACCGAAGAGATCCCCTTTTAGTTGCCATAGGACTGCTATTTATGGGTGAAGATCCGAAAATATTCGCCTTAAGACCTAGAATACATTTTCTCTTGCGTAGGTTGGCCCATCAGATCGATCTAGAATGATTTTGAATCGATCCAAGCATAATTTACATCGATCTAAAATTAGCCTGATCGAGTTGAGATCGATCATGAACATTCTTGAGTGCATAAGCAAGCTTATGTGAAAATGTCATAGCATTTGGATTCATGGTTTGAAAGTTATGATGGATCCAAGTTTGTGATTGCAAGCAGGCTGATGAACTCGTATCGATACCGACGTATTTCGTATCGATCCCAGTCTTCGTACTCATCACTCTGTGACCATAGCTCTTGTATCGATCCGCTTTGCATGTCGTGGTCCATGCTTTCTTGAACGTTTCCTTCGTACCGATCAATACAAACTCAATCGATGCAAGAATGGCTCCTGATTTGTTCGTATCCATCCAAAGTTGTGTCCCTTCGTATCGATCAATACATATCTGCTGCCTTCTTCGTATCCATCAGCCGTTCTTCATTTTGTATTGATCCCTGAATTCTTGCCTTTCGTATCCATTCTTTGCATCCCTTCTTCGTATCGATCCACAAGTGTTTAGGTGAAGCACATGACTTTGTATCCATCCAGCTGTTTCCATGCATACCTTTCGTATCGATCCATATTGATCGATATGAAATCCATCGGTTCGAACACCGATCGATCCAAACTAACTGCCACCACGATCGATACGAAGGTATCGATCCCAGGACCATTTTTCACCAATATTGATCCATCCATAACTCAAGCATACGAACTTCGATTGACCCAAAATTTGAAATGTAGCCTTTGCAAGCCTTGTTTATTATTCTCAATCGATCTCACCTTGATTGGAGCTCGATCCAATTTTGAGGTATTGATCATAGCCTCGTTTCCAATTGATCTCTAATCTTAATATCCATCCTTTTATAGCCAATTTGTTGATATACCAGCCATCACCAAAAGACGGGGTAACATTTTCTCCCTAAAGCATGCCTTGTGGTAAGGAGGCGTGTTTTGAATAGCTCTGAATCCGACATCCAAGGTCCATATTCCATCTGTAGCTATACCGTCCGATCCATAATCCAGCCTATTACCAAGCCATCCTATCAAGTGTCATAGTCATATCTTTATCCAAATCCACGACTGCTCCGAGTCGACATCCGATTTCGAATCCTGTAACCAATCCTCAGCCAGTTCCATATCCATCCGAACCCAACAACCGAGTTCTAATCCATCCATATCCAATAACCAATAACCGAATCCATGACCTCGCCAGGTCAGTATCCAAATCCGAGACCACTACGGCCTTTTGCCCAATCCAGGATCACTTCGGGTATATACCCAAATTCTTAGTTGCTCATAGCGGATATCTGAATCTGTAACCTCTATGGGTTCTTGCCAAGCGCAACCCACACTTGACGACCTGTACTAATAAACACCTTGGTGTTCTTGGCTCAGTGTCCCTGAATGTTGAGTAATGCCATGGATTAAGTCCTAAGCTGAATCGTGGTCGCTCTCACTACAAGAAAAAGGCAGAATACCGACAGCCAAGACCGACGGCTTCCAACGGCCATTTTCCGACGGGTTTCGACGCACCGTCGGCGGCCGTCGGAAGCCGTCGGAAATTTGCGATTATACCTGCCAGCCGAGCCCTTTCTTCCTTCTCCATTCCATACGAAAATAAATCAAAAAACCCCCCAAATTCAACCCCCAAGCTTCCAATCCCTAATTTCTAGCTTCCGGATCTTCCAAGGCTCTCTAATCAAGCTTCATTACTCTTAATCTCAGGTATAATCTCTTATTTTTATGAAAAATTCAGTTTTTACCCTAATTATAGATTTGCATAAATTGATAAATTAGGGCGAATTAATGATTGCAATTGTTTCCACTAGCGTAATAACGGTTTATAGCATCACATGGTATACCGATTTCATCTTTTATCGTGAAATTGTGATAAACACGTATAATTTGTGCTTGTTCATGTATATGTATTTTGTTGTGTATGCCTTGATTCGACGATTGTATACGTTATTTGGAATAAGATAAAATGATTGAATGAACTAGGAGTATTATATTGTGCACGTATTTACTTATGACACAAAAAAATGCATTACCCTAAATTATAATTGTGTGTATTGAAAAATGACAAAATGTTAAACCAGCCCTAAGTTGATGCGTAATACGTCGAATAAATGTGTGAAATTAATATATAAATGTGAACAGTGAGTAAAACTGTATTTTTGAGTAAAATGCGCGCATGTTAACCGACAAATGTCCCTTAGAGAGTTTTTGGCCCCGTCTGACGAGTGTTATACATGATCGTTGTATAAATAGTCGTTTTTTTCAAAAAACGACCATTTATATTCATCTGGTACAATGTTTGTCGGATTTGTCCCTGTATTGGACAAGTTATGAACACAGTAAGAATTTACATTTTGTATACTACTTCGTCTCAAACGGTTCATAAAATTTCGCCCTAACTTTTCTTTTTTGTTTCCTGCGTACACGCATTTGTGTACAATGCAGGGAACAAAAGGGAAATGCTGCCGAAATTTTATTGAATCGTTTGAGACGAAGTAATATACGAAATGTAAATGCTTATTGTGTTTGTAATGGGAAGTAGGATGTCTGACCAATGAAAAAAAATTATATATATTTTTAATCGTTACGTACGTTAAAAAATGAAATGTGCCCTATTTGAAAATATTTTTAAATTTGTGAAGTTGTTCTTTAAATTCAAAATATTATACGAACATGAAAATAATCCTTTTCGAATATGTATTCTTCAAAATAAATATTAAATTTTGAGCTTCTCATTTTGTCAAATAGGAAAAATGATTGATTATTTTGTTGATCGAAGGAGATGGATGTACCAAAGAAAAGGACTGAGGGGCTCAATAAAAGAAGATTTTTATAATGGTATAAACGTGTTTGTTGAATTCGCCTTAAGTAATAACGGAAACGATCCAGAAATTCGTTGTCCGTGTAGTAGGTGTAGACATTTGAAGTTTTTGTTACCAGATATTGTGAATGTTCATTTGTGCCAACACGGTTTCACACCCGAATATTATGTTTGGGATCGGCATGGAGAAGTTGTAGCAAATACTTCTGTAGAGTCTGAAAGTGTCGTTAACGAAATAGTTTCAACGAACCGTATAGAAAATATGGTCGAAGATGCAGCACGATCAATGTTTCCTATGGTTGAAGTTGACGACGATGATGTAAATGTTGAAGAACCAAATATTGAAGCTAAGAAAATTTATGATTTACTAGATGCAGCTAAGAAACCTATTTGGGATGGTTGTAAAAGCGGCACGCAGCTGTCAGTAATCGCAGAATACATTGCGATGAAGTCAAAATACAACATCACTGAAGCTGGGTTTACGGCTGTTGTACAAGCTGCAAAAAGACATATGCCGCCCGATAATCTAATGTGTGAAAATCACTACGAAGTTAAAAAACTTATGTCGGCTTTTGGTTTACCGTATCAGAAAATAGATACATGTTTAAAAGGATGCATGTTGTTTTGAAAAGAAGACGCAAACCTTAGAAATTGTAAAGTTTGTAACCAGGAGAGATACAAACCAAGAAAAAAGAAGGGTGAGGAAGTTCCGTACAAGCGTATGCACTACTTACCCATAACTCCAAGACTTCAAAGATTATATGCATCTTCTGTAACTGCGTCTAATATGAGGTGGCATAGCGTGAGAACGGAGGAAGAGGGTACGTTGACACATCCGGCCGATGGAGAAGCATGGAAGCATTTCGATAAAACGTATCCAAATTTTGCAGCGGAGAGTCGAAATGTTAGATTAGGATTATGTACGGACGGTTTTTCTCCATTTTCTCAATTTGGTTCTAAATATTCATCCTGGCCCATTATCGTCACACCGTATAATTTACCTCCATGGATGTGCATGAAAACGCAATATATGTTTCTTACTGTTGTCGTTCCTGGCCCCGACGATCCGACACAAGGAATCGATGTATATTTACAACCGTTGATTGAGGAGTTAAAAATACTGTGGAACAAAGGAGTAGAAACATACGATGTGTCAAAGAAGAAAAATTTTCGTATGTTTGCTTCTTTGTTGTGGACTATAAGTGATTTTCCTGCCTATGCAATGCTTTCGGGATGGAGTACTGCCGGTCGTCTAGCATGTCCATATTGCATGGATGAAACATGAGCGTTTTCTTTACCTCATGGTAAGAAAATTTCATGGTTTGACTGTCATCGATATTTTCTTTATGTAAATCATCCCTTCAGAGGAGACAAGAAAAACTTTTTAGCTAATAGAGTAGAAAACATACAACCACCGATGATATGGTCAAGCGAAGACATATATGAACTTGTTAAGGACTATCCAAAGATATATGAAACGGGGGAGCAAACAGAAATTGAAGGCAAATCAGTTGTTCACAACTGGTGCAAACAAACTATTTTTTGGGAGTTGCCGTATTGGAAACATCTTCTGCTTCGCCATAACATAGATGTGATGCACAATGAGAAAAATGTATTTGATAATGTGTTTAACACAATTTTGAATGTGAAAGGGAAGACGAAGGATGATTTGAAATCAAGACGTGATATAGAAGAATTATGCAAACGTCCCGAGCTTCATATGAAACCAAATGATAGTAAAAAACCAAAAGCTTGTTACGAATTAGATAATAATCAAGTTAAAGCTGTGTTAAAATGGGTGGAAGGGTTAAGATTTCCTGATGGGATATCATCAAATCTTCGTAGATGTGTTGACTTTAAAAATGGTAGATTGAGCGGAATGAAAAGTCACGACTGTCACATAATGATGGAAAATTTATTTCCCGTTATGTTTAAAGAACTACTGCCGTTAAAAGTTTGGAAGGTAGTAACGGAGCTTAGTATGTTTTACAAAGAGCTTTGTTCGACTACTTTAAAAGTGCAACGTTTACGTAAACTTGAAGTGGACATTCCTATATTGCTTTGCAAATTAGAGAAAATATTTCCGCCAGGTTTTTTTAATGTGATGGAACATTTACCTGTTCATCTTCCATCTGAAGCACGACTTCGAGGTCCTGTCCAATACGGCAGCACCCGTCGGTAGCCATCTGAAACACTGCTCCCCGACGCCGTCATTTCCGACGGCTTTTTCCGACGGCCGCCGACGGCTTCCGACGGCCGCCGACGGTTTTCAGCCGTCGGAAATCCCCCTTCCCCTTGTAGTGTCTGGACCCTTGCCGAGTATAGTCCATACCCGACGACCTGAAATGGTAACCGATAGATAATATGGGGCTTAAGTCCTAGGCCGAATCCTGGTCTCTCCGGACCCGTGTCGAGCATAGTCCATACTCGGCGACCTGAATAAGCCAATTTGCCACGTTCGGACGAAGCAACTTACCCCTTACCGGGCACAATCCATACCCGACGACCATTTACCAAAAACCAGATAAAAATCCAATCAAAATCCAATCTGAAATCCAGATCAAACCAGAAAACTAGAAATCCATATCAAAAATCCAAACCAAAATCCAAACCAGAAAGGCTAGCATTCAAATCAAAATCAAAACCAGAAAACCGACAAAACCAAGAGTTCAAATCAAATTCCAAAACCAAATCAGAAAAAGCAAATATCCAAGCCAGAAAGAAAAAGCAGATTTCACAAAATAGTGCGTTGCGGTTTATCATCATCTCAAAGCATGCCTCAGGCCTATCTTCGTCCCCGTACATGAGTAAGTGACTTAGCCGTCTGCCCAGAGCTTACTACTTATTCCATATCATTAAGAGATGACGACCTGTGCCCTTAAGTTGGGCTAGCTCCAATTTGCGGCGGATGATAGCTGCTCCTGTTCCATCATCGCTATTCGTTTCTAAACAAAGCCATCCAAATCCATGCCCCCAGTTCCATGGGTAGTTGTGCTAATCCATCATCCTTGGTTGGGGTTTGCTCCTGGCTAATCTGATCCATATCCAGGCCTATTGATTCCCACTCAAAGTCCTAGATTCCAATTTCCAGCTGCTCCTTCATCCATAGGTTGTTTTCGATCATCATTCCTGTCCTGCCCCCGAGTCCACGAGGGAATCCCAGATCATTCTCTTCCAAACGTGCATCCAAGCTCTGTTCCATGCCAAGATCTATAGCTTTATCCAATATTCATCCCACTTGCTTCTTTTTCCTGAGTCTGGTACTGGATGACTCCTCCATTCCTAGTGCTCCAACTCCCGATCCCTATTTCCAGCACTTCCTTCAATTGCGTTCCCTTGATTCTGCATTCTAGCTTGTCCAGGCAGCTGGAGTAGGTTCTGCATCATCTCCTCCTGCCTTTTTAGCATCCCTTCCTGCATAGCATCCATCATTATCTCCATCTCATCTCTGATGATGAAAACTATGGTCTGATTAGCTCCTCAAGAGGCCTCCTGACTTCCTTCATGGTGACTCCTTTCTGTTCTTTGTCTTCTGGTTGATTGCTTAGCCATAGCTTCAGATCCAATCCTTTAACTTTCCAAATCTGAGCTCCAAATCCGATGTAGCGGGTGCTAGTCCTTCTCGGTGAAAGCACCAAAGTGTTTGCGTCAAAATTGGTCATAAACCCCAAAAGCCATGAAAGCACCATTGTTTACACACAGATCCACAATATTCACACATAGATCTCAGATCCATGTAATATAGAGAATAAAAATAAAGAAATAGAAAAATTAAAATGAAAGAAAGCAAGAAAGAGCACAAGGTTTATAGTGGTTCGGCTACCTTCGGCCTACGTCCACTTTGAATTAATCCTTTTATTTCTTTTTGTATTGAGGTTACAGCTACAAGCCTTTGAACATCAATAAACAAAATAGCAGAGTTTTGGCATAAAGAGCCGAAGAGATCCCCTTTTAGTTGCCATAGGACCGTTATTTATAGGTGAAGATCCGAAAATATCTGCCTTAAGATCTGGAATACCTTTTCTCATACATGGGTAGGCCCACCAGATTGATCCAAAGTGATTTTGGATTGATCCAAGCATAATTTGTATCGATCCAAAATTATCCCGAACGAGTTGAGATCGATCATGAACATTCTTGAGTGCATAAGCAAGCTTCTGTGAAAATTTCATAACATTTGGATTCATAGTTTGAGAGTTATGATCGATCCAAGTTTGTGATTGCAAGCAAGCTGATGAACTCGTATCGATACCGACATATTTCGTATCGGTCCCAGTCTTCGTACCCATCACTCCGTAACCATAGCTCTCGTATCAATCCGGTTCTCATGTCGTCGTCCATGCTTTCTTGAATGTATCCATCATACCGATCAATACAAACTCGATCGACACGAGAATGGCTCCTGATTTGTTCGTATCCATCCAAAGTTATGTCCCTTCGTATCGATCCACACATACCTGTTGCCTTCTTCGTATCCATCAGTCGTTCTACATTTTGTATCAATCCCTAAATGCTTGCCTTTCGTATCCACCCTCTTCATCCCTTCTTCATATCGATCCACAAGTGTCCTGGTGTAGCACATGACTTCGTATCATCGGTTCGGAGACCGATCGATCCAAACTAACTGCCACCACGATTGATACGAAGGTATCGATCCGAAGACCATTTTTCACCAATATTGATCCATCCATAAATCAAGCATACTAACTCTGATTGACCCGAAATTTGAAATATAGCCTTTGCAGGACTTGTTTATCATTTCCAATCGATCTCACTTTGATTAAAGCTCGATCCAATTTTTATGGCATCGATCATAGCCTCATTTCTAATCGATCTCCAATCCTTATATCCATCATTTTATAGCCAATTTGTTGATATCCCGGTATTGACCAAAAGACGGGGTAACAAAAATCATGATAGTTGCAGTATACAATTAATCATAATAACGTTAAGTAATCTGGACACAAAGTTATAATCTATTAATATTTGTTTTCATCTGTAATATGAAGATGCTACACAAATTTAAAACTTTTGACTTGTCAACTTAAGTCTTCGCTGCATAAAAATATCCAATTGTTTTATCTATGTTGTACAATTTACCATGAATGATTTAAAAGAAATCAAATTTTGAATTACACCTGGCAATGGATACTTTCAGACGTGTAGTGTTATTTGCGCATCCAAAATCGTTATTGGATATCCGTATCCGCGGATATGGAAGGATATCAGATAATTACTCTATTTGCTAATGATCGAAAAATTAAGAAATTTAAGTAGAAAATTTTTGTGGAACATAATTTTTTTTATTCTAATTGATTATAAAAGTGTTAAAAGTAAACAAATATGATGATAATAAATAGTTTTGAGCAGTTAGCAAGAATTAAGCGCATATAATATAAAGTACTAACTTAACAATATAATAAATATTTATATTTCATTATACTAAAATACCCATAATTTAAACTATAATCTTGACGAAAAACCGAATGGATAATTTTCGAATGCGGATATCTTCGTATTCGCATCCGCATTCATTTTTACGGACATCGAATATTTATCTTTTATAGATACAGATTCGGACGGATTTCAGATTTTCCAGGTATCCATCTACAACTCTATTTTGAGCTCAAATTTGGAAGTAAATTTGTTTCAATTGGATAATATCATTGATTACACTTTTATGGCTATATATACTAAAAGAACCTAAGAACTGCAATTTGCATATCCATTTGGATTATTCAAATAACATCTTTATCTTTGCTACTAAAAATGAAAATTCCATGAACTAATTTCAACGGTTCATTTTGAATTACCAAAAAACCCGTTGGCCAGAATCACTAATTGTTACTCCTCATCAGCCTCTGAATCATTATCAGATCCAAACTCCTTCGTTATTCCTCTTCCCTCTCTCCATCCCACATTCTTTCTAAATCTCTAAATCGAATCCACGGCCCCTCCATCGTCGAACTTGAACGAAAATCTCGCCTCCCATCACCTTCCTTCTCGAAAAAATTTATGTTGACCTAATGAATCTTTTAATATTATTAGCATATTGTTCCTCGATGCAATGATTTTTTTTAGCAGTTTATGAACCATCATAAAATCATTTACTATCCAAGAAAAATGAATAACTCGATTGGAATAGCTATTGTACAACTACTTAACTCAAATACCCGACTGAATTATAGTACAAAATCCTAAAACAACTGCCATTATGATAACGTTGTTAAATATATTAAATATTTAATCGTTTGTATTTGTACGCTCGAGAAGTTCTTATGAATTTGAAAGGTATATGACTATATATCATATTTTAAATGCTTTCTAATTAATCATACATTTAGTTAAATGCATATAAATAAATCTTGTTTTTTTGTTAAAGTAAACGTTAAATATAGCTCCGAAGCACTTTTTCTAAATCGAACCATGAAAGATATATGATAATAGATCACATATACATGTATACGTGTATACCTCATAGGATGGCATATAGTTGGTCTGATTTAATGTAATGTTTGGTGAAAAGAGATCAGCTGATTTAACAACCTTAATAGTGATGGGATTTAATGTAATGTTTGGTGAAAAGAGATCAGCTGATTTAACAACATTAATAGTGATGGACGTAATACTCTATGAATTATCTTGAGTATGTGTTGTGGGTTTGGTACATAATTTCTCGAAATTTAATAGTGAAGCTAGATTTTTAGAATGTTTTAGAAAAAAAACTGTTTGCACTTTGACTTCAAGTTAATTTAAAGACATGAATCATAAACGACGTCATCAAAACTTTAATACCTACTATCTACACATAAAAAGCATCATTGGAATGATATTATTTCTAGAAGGAAGATAAAAAATATATTATTTGAAAATTCCCATAGTGGTTAAAGCACACATAAATGGGCATTTGTACTTGTATACCAAAAGGTATATAATTGGATCATAGTTTTAATTTACAAGATGACGTTGTACACATAATCCATGTTCTATGTTTTTTTACATTCATGTGCTGTGCGCATACATATAAAAAAGTCTTTTTATACACTACCAGAAATGGCTTAAATAGCAACGAATAGTTACGATGGTTGCTGACGGCAACGGCCACATCAAAACATTTTCAATGGCTTTCAACTTCTGACTATTTAAGTAATTTAATTTATCATATTATTATAAGTTATCGATTAAAGATAATTTAAATTTCTTAAAAATTACTAAATTAATTTCTAAAAAATAAAAGAAGATATTTTTATTCAATTTTTAAATTTTATGACGGTTTGTGATTAATTAAATTAGTATTTTCGATAATATTTTGTTGTGTAATTCGATATTTAGCTTTATTGGAAATCGACATTTAACGATCAATCTATGAAACGTTCAGTCCATTTATCATACAACTTCGGTGAAACTTATGATGCGTAATAATTTTATGAATTTAAATATATTTTTTAAACATTGTGTAACTAATTATTAATTTTTAAATGTATTTAACATTATAAATTCATAAAAAAAAAATATTCGGTAAAAAATTAATTTTTTTTGAATCTTATGACGATCCAAAGTATTCGGGACCTACTTCCAAAATATGATAAGAAAGTAAATAAATTTAAGGTGTCGATCACAATTCTCAAATTATCGTCGCTCATCTACATTCGGACTGAAATCTCTCATTCAAAGACCAAACGATCTTCAATTGTGACGAAATTCATGTCATATATACTTATAATGAATTTATCCAACCATACGGTTAGAATCAGAAAAAACGAAAGGAAAAATATTAGACTCCAAATATATTATTTTCCAAGGAGTTGTATAACACTTAATATACATGGTAACACCAATTCTATGAAAATGGCTTATATGAAGTCTAAATTTTTTTTCCAGTCTATTTTTTAATCTAACCATATGGGTTGAATAAATACATGATTTAGCACGTATGGGTTGAATTCATCTCGTTTGAAAATTATTTGACCTTCGAATGAAAGATTTAAATCTGAATGTCGACGAACGACCATAAATTTAAAAATCAAGATTGATACCTTATAACCTTTTATTTTCCTTTCATATTTTGACCGTATGCCAAAAGTATTTAGGTCAGAATGCAGGACATTATGAAAATATAACTAGTGGAAAAATCATCAAGAATAATCCAACACTCGTCGTAGGTGAAAACACTACAAGAAATATAGCTTATTACAACATTTTTATTTAAAACGAATTTTTACTACATTTTCTTAAAAAACGTTGTAAAAACATCTTCTTTACAATGTTTTTTCCGAAAACGTTGTAAAATATGATATTTTACAATGTTTTCGTCAGAAACTTTGTAAAAAACTAGTTTTTTTACAACTTTTTTAAAAAGATTTTAGAAACAGGTACTTTATTAACAAACACAAAAGAGTACAAATGCTTCCATAATATGACTCGTTAAAACCTAGCTACCCTCTAACCTATATGGGTACCTTGCCAGGAAAATGAGCATATACTATTTCCGTATATAAATATTACAACAGACGCAATTATGCCTGAAAGCCCAGTTGTCAAACAGATGGAGGAGTTAATACAGAATAAGAGCGCACTCAAAACCATCCGTACGAGCAAACGTGGACTGGCAAACACTCAAAGGAAAAAAGAACACTAAGAAAACATTCTAAGGTACACCCTACATGTGGCAGGAAAAAAAAACAAGGAAACACAACACAACAAAATCGTCTAGACTTCATTTAATACGCGTGGAGAAAATGCTGGAAGAAGCTTCACTTCAACTACTTTAACAAATTATCACAATTCTATGAACTTCCAAAAACTCAAAGATGGCAGACCCTCATCCTAAAAAATCAGGAGATGTTACCGGAAATCAAAGGAAGATTAAGCTAAAACAAGGAGGTTAAGCTCATGGAGGTCTAAGATCTGAGAGTGGCGAGCTTGTAATCCTAAAAATTAGTAAGATTTTTTCTGAATCCCTATTTAGCTTCTTCGAACTCATTCTATTTTGAATTAGCTCTTTACAATCTTGAACTATCATCATGATTCTCAGTTGAAATGGAATTTCTACAGTTTTAAAAACTCTTGTGTTTCTCTCTGACCAAACATGCCAAACCATAGTCGATAAAACGGTATTTATTAGATGAAGAACAATGCAGCTGTTCTGAAGTTGACAAATTAATTCGAGAATATGTACCAAGTCGGTAGAATTTCCAATGTTGATATTTAATTTCTGCATTATGTCTTCTAAGATTTATCGTGAATAGTAACAATCAGAGAACAGATGCTCCCTATCTTCGAAGTGGTTTAAGCAGAGAGGACAGTTTCTATCAACACCGTTGTTCCATCTGAAAATTCTATCTTTAGTGTTTAACCTATTTCTTTGCTAACAACGTCCAAGTTGACATTTTAGGTGCACAATAATTGTCCCAAATCACCTTTGTCCAATTGTATTCTTCATGTTTAACTCTAATATGGTTCCAAGCTGAACTCAAGCTAAACTATCCATCACTATTTGGCATCCAGATCTAGTAGTCCTGCTGTTTTTGATTATTAATTTCTATGTTTTGCATAGTGGACTAGATTTGGATAGGGATACTTTCAAGATTGTTCTTCCACTTGTTGCTTGAAATTAGAGTAGATACACTTCTATTGCCAACCCCTATCATTGGCTTATTATTCCACCCTAATTTATCAACTTGGGAGAATCCCCTTAGCTGTGGATCGGACCATAAATTTGTACTAGCACCATTAGCTATTTTTCTATCAATAACACCCTTACACCATGGTCTAGCTCTGAGCATTAGTTTCCAAGTATATGAAGCATTGTTGTTCATTTCAGCATTCTGAAAATTAATTTTACTACAATATTTGTTGTGCATCCATTTAGACCATAAAGAATCACCATTTATAAATGTCCAGATTAACTTGATGGAAACCGATTTAGCAATATCTTCTAACCTTCGAATACCAAGCCACCTTCACTTTTAGTTTTACAGACATTTTCCCAAGACAACTTATGTGCTTTTGATTCCGAAAAAATAGCACATAGTGAATTAATTCTCTAAATGATAACCATGGGTATTTGAGAAACTTGCATCCAAAATTGTACCATAGGTTGGATTACAGTTTTAATTAACTCAATTCTGCTACTAATGTTGAGTAATTTGTTGTGCCATTGGCTGAATTTTTTGTTAATTTTGTCAAAAAGACTGCCAAAATCCCTTTTCTAAGAATGTTGTTAGATAAAGGGATCCCTAGGTATGATACTGGAGATTGCCTATGCTAATATTCAAAATTTGGGCTATTTGCTGTTTATTAGTAGATCCTTTACTAAAGAACAACATGGATTTATGTTCATTAAGACCCAACCCAGTTAGGTTATTCAGAACTTGAAAAATATGCAGAATACAATATCTATTCTTGACGGTAGATTTGGCCAAGACTAATATATCATCTGCATATAATAAATGTGTTATTATCGGCTTAATTTTGCAAATTGGAGTGAGATTACCTTTCATAAATTCCACATCAAGACAAATAGTGAGAAACTCCATGGCCATAACAAATAAATATGCCGATAACGGATCTCCTTGTCGTAAACCTCTAGAACTTTCAATGAAACCAACAAGAGATCCATCTATAAGCACCGAAAATGTTGGAGTAGAAATGCACTCATAAATGAGGTTGAAAAACACCAAAGAAAAACCCATGGACATCATCATATGATGAATAAATTATCTATTGATTTTATCATAGGCATTGTGTAGATCAATTTTCAGAAAAAAATTGTTAGAATTTTTTGTTTTAAATCCTCTCACCATTTCATATGCAAGTAATAAATTTTCAGTGATTAATCGCCCAGGAATAAAAGCATTTTGATTATGCGATATAAGGTCATTCATATAAGGTTTTAGTCGATTGTAAAGAAGGTTGGCTAAAATCTTATAAATGACATTACAAAGGGATATGGGCCTATAATCAGACATTTCAGTTGCATCAGGTTTCTTTGGAATCAGGCATATAAACCTATTATTTATCTCTCTAATTATTTTGCTCGATTAGAGGATGCCATTCATAGCATTGCTTATATCAGTCTTGAGAGCCTTCCAATGTACTTTGTAGAATTTTGAATTGAATCCATATGGACCTGGGGTGCTATTATCATTAATTTTAAATATGGCCTCCTTGATTTCTTCTAACTAGAATGGCTAACATAAGCTGATACGAGCATTTGCATTTAAAATTCTTTTACAAATAATGTTTGGAAATTTACTATTAGCCTGAGAGCTTGAAAACAACTCTGAGAAGTATTTAACTCCTTCCGTAGCAAATTTTTTTGGATGATGATGTCCATGTTCCATCAGAATTAAGAGATACTTCTTCAACTAAGGTTTGGAGCAATAATTCCATTATAGAAGAATTTTGTAGGTCTGTCAACCCTAATCAACCAGTTTAGCTTCATCCTCTGTTCATTTTCAATAGCCATTTTTCCCATGATACAATGAATATGATCATTTTTTGAGGAATATTGTTCAATAAGACTAACATTTAAAGCATTTTGCACCAGTAGCATGTATATATCGTTAGCCTCTGTTTTAATATGACTTAACACAGTTTGTATGCCACATTTAGTGCTAATCCATTTTTTCAATGTTGATTTCGCATATTTTAATCTGCAAAGAAGAGAATGAAGGTGGTTGCCATGGAATTTCCATGACAGAGCATCTTGAAGAGCCGAGGAGTAACCGGGTTGAAGATGTCATACATTATTATACCTAAAAGGTATATTATTCTTACTATCATTCTTTAACATGAGATGAACGTAGATAGGTGAATGATCACTAAGGGAATGATTACCAAAATTAACACCAAATTGTTAAAATATATCCATCCATAATTGATTAGTGAAAACATGATCTATTTTGCTATGTATGGAAAAAATTTGCCCCCTCCTCCAAGTATAATAATTACCACTAAATTCAAGTTGAATAAGTTTCGATGAATTGATGCAGTCTATAAAATATTTATCTCCCAACGAGTTATAAAACCCATTAATTGTTCTATCTTGTGAAGTTAGAATAGAGTTAAAATCTCCCGCAACTATCCAAGATAGATTAAATAAATTAGATTGGTCAGCAAGGTATTTCCACAATTAGACACGTCTTGTTTCATCATTAAATGCATAGATAGTAGTGCATAGGATACCGACACCACTTGCGTTGTGAAGTATGCAAGTTATATATTGATCATTACAATGGAGAATAATATTAGACCATAAGGAAGAATCCCATAGAATAAGAATCCTACTTTTTTGATCATTAGACATATTGCGTGCATGCTTCCATTTATTATGAACTTTGCGCATGAAGCCGTCTAGATTACCTTCAGCGAGTTTTCAAGAATTCCTATAAAAGAAAATTTGTTAGATTTAGCCAATTGTAAAACTTCTAACTTTTAGATGCGGCATTCATGCCTCGAATGTTCCAAGATAGGAACTCCATTTAAGTACTGATATCTGAATTGCTACTATTTACCGGTGAAGTAGCGGAACCCATTGGCTTTGATTTCTTGGATTTATTACTTTTTCCTTTCAGCTGTGACACAAACATATTCCATGTAGGATTTTCAATAACTTCAGAAGTTGGAGTAGCAATAGATTCGGACGAGGCTTCATCCGGTCTGACTTTTCAAGTGGATTTTGCTCTAAGTTTGGGATTTGGACTGCATAGACTCTATTGAATTGTCAGAAACTAGATCTGCTGCCGAATCTCTCAACCAAGCAGTTTCATTAGTTTGTATATCATTGTTATGGTTGGCCTCTATTATTTCCATATCTGTGTCATTGTTAGTTGATTGAATAACCAATTCTTTCTCTGTAGCCTGTACTTTATCAAATTTTGGCTCTGTATTAATAGTCGATGATTGCGATTTCGACTGGACATTGTTTATATAATCGTTAATTTCTTTTGTTACAGAATTTTTCATACAATCAAACTGGTTTTCTAAAATTATATCTTCTACCATGCTATTATCTAATTGCATATGCTCTGTTATATGTGAATATTTTTGGACAATTATCAGTAGAACTGCTAACATCAATATTCATATCTTTATTTTCGTTAGCCTGAGTCTAAGATTGAGATTCGATCTCCAAACCTTGCTAAACTGACATTGTGTCTCCAAGTGCCCAAAACTAAAAAAATTTGCACAAGTGGATGGTTTTCATTCGTAGTTTACCTCTTGCCAAATTATTTCGTTCGTCTCCGAAAGTATAGGAATCCTATTAGGGAATTCAAAGGTATTTTTGATTTCTATTAAAACTCTAGCATACACAATCTTAATAATGCCTTCAGTAAATTTATCCAACTTTATACGAGATCCTAGCACCGAAGCAATAAAACTAATTCCCTCTTCCACCCAATAATCTAGAGGGAGATTCAGAAAGCGAACCGAAATGGGAATTGAATGTAATAATTCTTTATTTAGTTTCATACCAAACGACCATCTTTTCATCATCATTAGCTTATTATTATAATAGTATGGTCCTCCTTCTAATATTCTATTACAATCCTACTTATTGTTAAATTTGATAACAAAAAAACCATTCTCCTTAGAGTAAATAGAAAATTCCTCAATAGGTTTCCATACTCTAGTGATATAATCTCTGAAATAAGGATAGTAAAGTTTAGGGCCAACCACATAAATAACTATAGCATTATCCCACTATTTCTTTCCATCCTAGACAACCTTCTCCGACATTTTGGCACATTTCATAGATTCATAATCTCGAGGTTGATAAAATTTTAGCGGGATAGAGATCAGAATATTGTTACCTTTGACAACTTCATTCCTCACACGGCTTTTTGTGGTGGAAAAATTCCACTTGTTTGTGTTAGATCCGTTCTCCGTTTGCATAATTCGATTAAGGCTAGGATTGGAGTGATTAACATTTTTAGTTCAAATCTTATTGGTGTGGTCTTATTCAAAATTATTATGTAATTTACTGAATGCTCCAATGTTGAAACTTATCTTCGGCACGTCCTTATTTTGTCTCTTCCACTTTTTTGACTTGACTACCATGAATCCATCCGAAGACAGGTTGTCCGGGCTCGAGTTTGGCGTAAGAAAAAATCCAGGCGGGTGATCTAATGTGGGGACGGTGGATTTGGAGTAGATGAGGTCCGTTGGTTGCTGATGGCAAGGGAGTCCATGTAGAGGTCTTAAGGGAGTTATCAACAGAAGACGTAAGGTGAATTAGGTGGAGAATTAGGGCGGAGCGCAGCTAGAAGAACTACTGGCTGAATAGAGGATTTAGGGTTCTCCCTTTTTAAAAACAGCTTGATTTTTTTTTAAAAAAAGTTGTCACAACACCCATTTAACAACAGTTTTGAAAAGTTGTAAAAATATTGTTTTTTTACAACTAAATATAATTAACTATGGTTTTTTTAGAAAGTAGTTTTACTCATAGGTTGAAGTTAAATTTTTTGAATATGTTTAGTGTTGTTTAAATTACTATAATAATTAATAATTAATAACAAATATTCAACACTTACTTAAATAATTTATAAATGGTAGTTTGTAATTAATAATTTATAAATAAAAACTTAGATACGTAATTATTTATAATTATAACTAATGACGCCCCCATTAGCCTTTCTAATATATGGAAGAAGAATTTTTTCAATCCAAAATATTATATATCTACAGTAGTGCAAGTTATGTAATAATTTCTTCTTCTTCTTCGTTTTCTATGTGCTGGTTATGTGTGTTTAGGCTTGTAGATGGTCTGATCAATAAATGACTAAATGATTATTTTCTTCTTCATTTTCCACACACACACTTCGTAGCATATTGAAATTAAAAGGGTCAATTAACTATTTATATTTAGTACTTCAAATAAATTAAAAGTTCGAAAATTTTGAATTTTTTTTAAAAATATTTATAAAATTTGAATTTAATTTGAAATATTCACAAAATTCAAATTTAAAAAACATTAAAACTTCAAAATAAATTTTAAATTGCAGAAAAAATTCGAAATTTCAAGAAATTCCAAAAAGTTTAAAAAACTAAAATTTTGAAAAATATTAATATTATGTTGCAAGTCACTACTTCTATATGCATCCAGAGGCTTTCTTTTGTAACTATGAGATATACAATTTAAAATTTCAAAAAATTCCAAACAATTTCAAAAAATTAAAATTTGAAAAACATAATTATTATTACTTTCCATATGCATTTAGAGGCTTTCTTGCGTAACCATCTTCTTTGATATATACAAATTTATTTTTGGCTCTAAATACAAATAATCTGACTTCAAAACGAAAATTATCCCTCCAATCCACCTTTTTCGCTCTAATATGAACCAATTTCCTTTCGTCTTTGTCTTGTATTACTTCTCCTTGCAGCACCCGTATTCTATTTTCTCCACTAAAATCAAAACTACCAATAAATCCCTAATCCAAAATCCCTCAATCAACTCCGTAATCCAAATCCAAATACCGCTCCCTCAAATAAATCCTCAACAAAATCACCTCATCGCCAACAACCGCAACAAAAATCGAAACTCCCCAACCGCACATGTTTTCACGAGGTCTACGTGCGGAGATGGTGACATCGGTGGAGATATGGGTGGTAGTGGATGCACGAGGTGGATTTTATGCGGTTGTTGCGAATTAGGGGGTTGCGAAGTGGATGTTATGGGGTTATTATGGATTAGGGGGTTGTAAAGTGACGCAGCGGATATACGAAAATTTAGATGAAACGGTGAAAGTAGCAATCAGTGGATTGAGAAATACTGAAAGGCCCAAATTCGTTGATCCGAAGATACTGAATTCTAGCTATCTCTGACACGTTGATCGCGCACGATGCCGTGAAAAGAGATCTACAATTCTTCGAGCATTGATCAAGCGCACTTGATTCCGCGAATTGGCTTCAACGAACGATGATTCGAGCGCACTCAAATGTCGAAAGTGGAGATAGGAGATCACACTCAACTACCAATTTAATGAAAGCACAAAGCTAACAAAGAGGAATTTTATTCAAAAAAGAACCAAAATACAAATGACCAACACAACCGCTATTTATAGCGTTTTACAACCGGACCACTGAGTCGTTGAGCGATCGATGACTTATACAAGGTCGACAACGACCTAACCTTACCACACAGAAGGTCGACTTAACTACTTGCCGACTTACGCGTTACACACACAAGTGACATGACAGCGTGACGACTTAATAATTTACAACACCATAAAACACAGACGACTCACGACTTAACAAAGGTCGTGACTTAAGAACAACAGCGGCTTAAGAGAATAGCTCCATGCGGCATAACTCTTCAGCGACTCACCATAGGTTGGTAGGTCGGGTGAACGACCTATAGAAGCGGTAATATGGATTCTTCATGCGACCTATGAGTTAGGTCATTCAACTTAGGTCGTAGACGACTTAACGACACCGAGCGACTTAAAACTTGAGGTCGTGGTTTGATAGCTCGAAGATTTGTTAGGTCGTTAACTCGCTCGAATGCCTTCATGCTTAGCTCGTTAACTCGTGAGTGACCTAGGACTTCCTCCTTAGGTCGTGAGCGACCTAAGACTGGTGATTTTCCAGATTGCGCTGCATCATCCTTTCCCGGTTGATAGAAATTCGACCTCAAATTTTCACCATCTTTGTCCACAACAAGTTCGTTTCCATGAAACGGAATTAAGTGTTTAACGTTGAAAATATCAGAGGTATAAACATCATCTGATAATTTCAATTGATACGCATTCTCATTAATTTTCTTCAAAATTTCAAATGGACCGATTTTCCGCGCTTTCAATTTATTGTACGTTCCCACCGGAAAACGATCTTTTGTTAACACTGCATAAACTAAATTATCTTCCTCGAAATTCACACTTCTCCGCTTCTTATCCGCCAGTCGATTATACTTTTCATTTGATGCAAGCAATCGTTCATGAACAGTTCTGTAGCACTCCTGTAATTCATTTACGAAGTCACTAGCCCGCTTAACAACTCCCTTCTGATATGGCACTGTTGTCAAATCCAACGGTCCCTTCGGTAAGTTTGAATACACAATCTGGAACGGACTGAAACCTGTGCTTCAATTTACCGCATGATTATGAGCAAACTCTGCTTGACATAACTTCATATCCCATCTTTTCAGATTATCTTTCACCAAACATCGCAATAAATTTCCCAATGATCTGTTCACAACCTCCGTCTGTCCATCTGTCTGTGGATGATACGCGCTACTGAATTTCAACTTTGTTCCGACTATTTTCCACAAACTTAACCAAAAGTGACTCAGAAAACGGGTATCTCTATCCGGCACAATAGACTCTGGCAATCCATGAAGTCGATAGATCTCCTTGAAAAATAACTGAGCAACACGAACAGCATCTGTCGTCTTCTTACAAGCAATAAAATGTGCCATTTTCGAAAATCGGTCAACCACCACATAAATGGAATCGTTACCCCTTTGAGTTCGAGGAAACCATAAAACAAAATCCATACTCAAATCAACCCAAGGTTTAGTCGGTACAGGTAACGGCATATAACCCTGCATTGATCGATGTTCCCTTCGAAACCTGACAGATATGACATCGCCCCCACAAACCTTTCCACTTCCTTCCTCATTGACGGCCAAAAGTAAGATTTAGAAATCAAATGCAACGTACGATCCCGTCCTATATGTCCTTCCTCATGTAACTCCTTGATAATCTTCATTCTCAAGCTGCTCTCTGGTATACATAATCAATTTCCCTTAAACAGAAAACCATCCACCAACACAAATTCATCTGCACTCCCCTCCTTGACCTTTTCAACAAATTTCATAAAGTAAGGATCTTCTTCAATCAGCTCGGGTAATAGTTCAAAACCTGTCACTTCAACTTTCATTGTCATCAATAATTGACTCCTCCTGCTCAATGCATCAGCTACCGATTTGTCACCCCTGATTTGTGTTTAACGACGAAAGTAAATTGCTGCAAATAGGGAATCCATGATGCATGTCTCGCTGAAATCTTGTCTTGGCCTTATAAATGCTTCAACGCCTTGTGATTAGTGTAAAGAACAAACTCTTTCTGAAACAAGTAATGTCGCCAGTGCTTCACGGCTTGAACAATCGCGTAAAACTCTACATCATATGTACTATATCTCATCTTGGCTCCAGATAATTTTTCACTGAAATAAGCAACTAGTCTTCCATTCTGACTCAAAACTCCACCAATTCCAACCTTCGAAGCATCAGTATGCAGCTCAAACAACAACTGAAAATTCGACAGTACCAGAATTGGTGCTGTCGTCAATGGTGACTTGATCTTTTCAAAAGCAACCCCTGCTTCCTCTGTCCACACAAACTTCTTCCCTTTCATGCAATCAGTCACTGGTGCCATTACACTGCTAAAATGTGGAATGAATCTTCAATAGAAAGACACCAAACCATGAAAACTTCTTACTTCAGTAATTGTCTTTGGCTGTGGCCAACTCCTAACAGCTTCCACCTTACTTTCATCTACTTGAATTCCTTCCTTTGACAGAACATATCCCAGAAATAAAACACTGTTTGTCATAAACACACATTTCTTTGCTGCTTCATAGAACTGTTCTTGTCGCAGAATCAACAATACTTCCCGCAAATGCTAGATGTGTTCTTCCGTACTCCCACTATAAATCAGAATATCATCAAAGTAAACAACCACGAACTTTCCAACAAATGGTCTGAAAATCTGGTTCATCACTCTCATGAATGTACTAGGTGCATTTGACAAACCAAATGGCATAACCAACCATTCGTATAAACCTTCCCTGGTTTTGAAAGCAGTTTTTGACTCATCGCCCGGTCTAATACGAATCTGATGGTAACCACTTTTCAAGTCAATCTTGGAAAACACCACTGCTCTACTCAACTGATCTATTAAGTCATCAAACCTCGGCATATGAAATCTGTATCTCACAGTGATCTTGTTCAGGGCTCTACTGTCCGTACATATCCTCCACGTCCCATCCTTCTTTGGTACTAGTAAGGCTGGCACAGCACATGGACTCAAACTCTCCTGAATACGCCCCCGTTCTAACAACTCTTCCACTTGCCTTCTCAGTTCTTCATGCTCCTTGGGACTCATCCGATAATGTGGCCTGTGAAGTAAAACTGACCCAGGTATAAGATCAATCTGATGTTGGATGTCCCTCAAAGGCGGTAACTCCTTTGGCAACTCCTTCGGAAACACATCACTGAATTCTTCCACTACAGGCTTTAATTCCTCAGGAACTTCAATAGATTCAGTAGCTTCACATCCAATCAACAAAAATACCTCTGGACTCTCCTCTACTTTTTTAACAAATTCTTTCAAAGTCAATAAAGTTTTCAGCTCCTCAATCTCCTCAGATTTGCTCTCTCCTTGTTGCCTCTTCTTTGGAACTAAAATAATCTTCACACCTTCAAATATAAAATTGTAGCTATTGGTCCGACCATCATGTTGCACTGCTCGATCATACTGCCACAGTCTTCCCAAAAGCAAATGACAAATATCCATCTCGACTACATCACACCAGATCTCGTCTTTATATTTCTTCCCAATAGAAAATGGAACTCGAACTCGCTTATCTACCTTCACCTCTCCTCCTTTCCTCAGCCATGCTAACTTATAAGGATTAGGATGTTTCTCCGTTTTCAACTTCAATTTTCTCACGGCTTCTGTAGAAATAATATTGTCACAGCTTCCGGCATCAATCACAAACTTAGAAACTTTCCCCAATATAGTACATGTTGACTGAAAGATATGACTCCTCAACCAACTAGAATTATCCTCTTGCTTGGGCGTTAAAAAAGACCTCCTCATCATTAGATTACATCCTTCATCCCCTGAGGCGATTTCTTGTTCATCCTCCTCAACCGGACTAACTTTACCTTCAATAGCATCCTCTTCTTTAATCTCAGCAACCATTGCTCTCTTCTTCGGCTTCGGACATTCATTGCTTTTGTGACCCAACTCCTGGCAATTGTAACACTTGAAACTGTTAGTAACCTTCGCCTTCGCCACTTCAGTCACAACTGGTTTATTGATAGATTTAGGAACATTAGAACTTCCACTAACACCCTTCACTGGATTGTTAGAATTAGTAAACACACCACCTCCATGCCTTCCCTGCTTCTCCCAAGCCAATGCTTTTTGGTGTGCTTCCGCCACAGATCTTGGATCAAACATATTAACCATATCCTGGTTCTGCATTCGTAACCCTCCAACAAATCTAGCAGTCAAATGTTCCTCTGTCTCCATAATGTCATTTCTAGCAATGAGTTGGTGAAATTCATCTGCATAATCATTAACTGACTTCATCCCCTGCCATAGATTCTGTAACCTTTGGTACATGAGTGACTGATAGTTATATGGCAAGAACGTAGCTCTCATCAACTTTTTCATCTTCTCCCATGATTCAATCTTTGACTTCCCCATTCTCTCCCTTGTAAGTTTAGTTTGCTGCCACCACACCAAAGCTCTCCCCCTCAACCTAGTAGCAACTAACTTCACTCTCCGATGCTCAGGAACCTCTTTAAAGTCAAAAATTTCTTCAACATTAGATAACCAGTCCAGAAACTCCTCTGCAACCATCCCTCCTTTGAATTCCGGAATTTCTATCTTCATTCCAGACTCCCATCGTCGATCTTCTTCTATATCCCGACATGAATTTCGAACATGGTCTCGATCTCGATAGTGAATACTAGCTTTATCACCCTCTTCATCAAAATCAAATGTACGTCTATATTGATCTCGACCATCAACATCCCTTCGATCACGCATGTCCCTTCTACTATGCCTCTCTTCTTCTCTATATGGCTCTTCTTCAAACTCACGTGGAGTTCTTCTCTCTTCATGCCCATAGTCATGGTGATCTCTCCTTGATGAAATTGATGTTTCTCTTCTTTCTCTAAATGATTGCAGCGATACCCTTCTCGCTTTCGTAACCGATGGCGAAACTCGGTTTCCTCCATGGTTCAAGATTGGTGATCTCCTCCTTTGAGATTGATTCATGTCAATCATCAACTTCTCTAGCTTTCCAATACCTTCATCCAATTTCTCGTTAATGCATTGCTCCAATTGCTCGGCTTCTTCCCTTCTATACAACGCTTCAACATTCTGACGACAGTTAGCTCTTCTCGGCGGCATGATTGAATCAAATACTCTTCAACACAATTCAACAAATACAAATGCAAACTTTGAACGAAAAAAACTTCAAACTTCAATTGCACGCTACCCCTAGCTCGGCTCCAACTCAACTCGGCAATAGGCAACGACCTAAGGCTTAGGTCGGCTCGGCTTCAACAAAGCACGGCTTCAAGCACTTCAATTTCAAACTTTGGCGCGCAAAGTCTCACGGCCAAAATTCAAAAAACTTCAACACTTTGATCCAAAATGGATTGGATCGAAAGTTCTCCTCTTGTTGCAACAAACGATGAACACGATGAACAACAACTTCAACTTCTTGGCTCCAAGACTCGGCTTAGCTATGATTGGCTAATTCTAGCTCTGATACCAAACTCACGCAGCGGATATACGAAAATTTAGATGAAACGGTGAAAGTAGCAATCGGTGGATTGAGAAATACTGAAAGGCCCAAATTCGTTGATCCGAAGATACCGAATTCTAGCTATCTCTGACACGTTGATCGCGCACGATGCCGTGAAAAGAGATCTACAATTCTTCGAGCGTTGATCAAGCGCACTTGATTCCGCAAATTGGCTTCAACAAACGATGATTCGAACGCACTCGAATGTCGAAAGTGGAGATAGGAGATCGCACTCAATTACCAATTTAATGAAAGCACAAAGCTAACAAAGAGGAATTTTATTCAAAAAAGAACCAAAATACAAATGACCAACACAACCGCTATTTATAGCGTTTTACAACCGGACCACTGAGTCGTTGAGCGACTGACGACTTATACAAGGTCGGCAGCGACCTAACCTTACCACACAGATGGTCGACCTAACTACCTGCCGACTTACGAGTTACACACACAAGTGACATGACAGCATGACGACTTAACGCAACAAACGACTTAACAATTTACAATACCATACAACACAGACGACTCACGACTTAACAAAGGTCGCGACTTAAGAACCCCAGCGGCTTAAGAGAATAGCTCCATGCGGCATAACTCTTCAGCGACTCACCATAGGTTGGTAGGTCATGTGAACGACCTATAGAAGCGGTAATATGTATTCTTCATGCGACCTATGAGTTAGGTCATTCAACTTAGGTCGTAGACGACTTAACGATACCGAGCGACTTAAAACTTGAGGTCGTGGTTTGATAGCTCGAAGCTTTGTTAGTTCGTTAACTCGCTCGAATGCCTTCATGCTTAGCTCGTTAACTCGCGAGCGACCTAGGACTTCCTCCTTAGGTCGTGAGCGACCTAAGACTTGTGATTTTCCAGATTGCGCTGCATCACAAAGTGGATGTTTTGGGGTTGTTACGGATTAGAGGGCTGCAAGGCGGGGTTTCCGATCTGGATGGTGATGTCTGGTGGTGGAGGGACCGATTTTGATTTGCGTGATGATGTATGGTTTGTTGGATATCTACGTAGTGGTTGTGGAATTAATAGTGTTGCATTTAACCGTAGGATGGAGTTATTTGTTTTTTATGTAACCATTATATCCCATCAACCTATCTCAGCTTCAAAGGTATGCATTCTTTTCAGTTTGATTAGTTCCGAGTTATTTTTCTTACTTGAAAAATGGTTCAGGATTTTTAAACTATGTCCACAAATTCCTGGCAAATACCAAAAGAAAGAAGGATGACCAATTCCCTACAAAAAAAATATTGGACATCTGACTCAAAATGTTGCTTCATGTTTAAATGTCACCCATGGTGTTGAAGAGTTCAATGATGAAATGAGATCAATGTCTAGATCCTTAATTGGTTGAAACATTATCGCTTGCAATGCTAGAGTAATGATATTCTCACATACTGAATCCGACTAAGGTACATCAATGTTTTGTTAATAAAATCTATCACCAATATTATAATTAGAAATGTGGTATTTCTTTTGTTTTGTGATAAAAATGCTTTTTATAGATGTAATAAACCACAGATTAGGTATGATTGAGAAACAGTCTGTTGGAACAGTGCTAATGCAGTATGGAGATGCTGATGGAGCTAAGTTTCATTCCTTATACTAGTTAAGCCACCCAAATCTCCCTCCTTTTTCTTTATTTTGTGTCGAAATTACATTTTTGATGTAAGAGATGTTGATTTCCCTCACATGCCCTTGATTCAGTCTTTTTTTTACAAAGTTATTGTTTCATATCTATGAGAATTCCTCTTTTATAAGTTTAGTGACTTATTTATGTCGGTATTATTGTTTCATATCTATAGGAATTCCTTTTTTATAAGTTTAGTGTAACTTATTTATGGCAGTATCTGTAATTTAGTCAAACGAACAGTTTCAGTTTCTTTTTTTAAAATGGTACTTTATATACAACATGTCACTGGGACAACATATCCCATGTGAATAAATTAAACGTTTGAATCACGCTACATAAGTTTCAAACTTGTGACCTCTCGCACCAAAGTCGAATCACTTAACCACTGAAACAATGACGCTTCTCCAAGCCGAATCACTTAACCACTTGGACAATGGTGCTTGTCCTATATGCTTTCATATTTCTTGCATATTCTTTCATATTTTCTCCTTAAGTATCTATGTATCAGTTCTCATATTAGGTGATGCATGTAGCATGATTTTCATTGAAGTTTATCCTACATAATTCATTCCTTTTCCTTTTCTATTAACTTCTAACCTAGTTATTTATTTAACAACTTGTTCTTGTTACCATATAATTATTATCAGGAAATACAGAAGTTGGAAGGGCAGAGGTCTCCAACTAAAGCAGCCTAAACACCTTAATCATTCCGATATTGCATATAGGCAGAAACTGCCCTCAAAATCATTGATATGTTCTACTGCATTGGTAATTTATTTTCCTTTTTTATACTGGCGAGTTAACAAGTAATTTATATGGTCCAGGGTGAAAGTTTTATTACATAAAAGTAAATAGACAATGATAAATGCAGTTGTATTTTATAGTCATATAGGTGTATGTATATAAGCCAAACAATGTATCAAAATGGCTTATTTTGAATTCCAAGCTTCCTGGTTCTTATTACTGTAACTCTACAATATTCCCATTCCTTGCATCTGGCTTAATAAATCAGTTGCATCTAGCTTAATAGCTTCTTGGCTTAACAGAATAATTATTTGAAAGCCCTGAAATGAATGAAGGCTTTGAAACATTACGTAAAATCAGCTAGTCATCTTTATATAGATATTTTCATCCATCATTCACCTTTACTTCAAGAAATCACTTACGAGTTTTTTGTGTACATTGCATGATGATACAAAGCATTAAATGTGTACCACACACAAAAAACAATGAAAAAATGTACGAATGTATGTATAGCATTATTTGTATTATCATACTTTACAATTGAAGCCTAATCATAATCCATTACAAAGACCGCCCAGTTTATAAAATGTAATGGGCAAAATTTTCATATGTATTTGTACGGTTATATGTGATGAACTATGTCTAAAACATAGTTTTGACCACTTTCACTATTATAGTTTCTTGAAAATCGCAAAAGTTAGGAAGATCTAAGAATAGTGAGTACTCCATAATTTAATATTTGACGAACAATTCCATCTTATCTTTTATGGCTAAAATTTTTTTGCAACCTGCCTTGTTTTTCCTCCTATGAATTTGAACTCGTCAAGAAGTATTTTGTCATAAATGTTCTAAATTGTTTGATGTACTCTTTTAGCAAGATTACTATTGGTAATTCATGATTCCAAGGATTATTCTTTTGGCATGAAGCTGCTTCACAGTTGCTTCACAACCTTGGATGTATCATGTATCATATTAGTCCTGGCCTTGAGGTCGGTTTCTAAATTGATGCGATGCACTACTGATATTTAATAAACTGAGTATAGTTTTGTTACTAAATCTCTTATTAATATTATTACTATCTTGGGTAAATGTTGTTGCAGGTAGGAACTACTCTAGTTCCTTCCAATATTTCTATACTTTATGTTGATGACTTGGTAGATCAAATAGCTGACTTAAAAGCGGGATGATGTGTAGCAATAGCAAGGGTTGAAGTGAGGTCAAAAGTTTTATGAAGTTTTAACCCAATTATTATTGCATTAGTTATATGTTTATTAACATTTCAATTGTGAAATTTTTATGTTATGCATGTTGAAGTTGTATGATTTTGGATTTTGTGAAATTCATATAGATTTAAATTTTGATATGAATTTTTCTTTGAAATCAATGTAACTATTGTTTATGTTGATAAATTATTGACTTATTTTGAATATAAGCAATTTGGATGTTTTACTAATAGTTTCCGTCATTGAAATTTCTAAATACTATATTTACAACATGTTATTGAAATTTTTTAAAATTCTATATTTACAACAACAATAATAATAAAGAGGAAAACTATTAATAAAATAGATTAAATATTTCAATGGCGTCACAATCAGCCGGCAGTTCAAATCTAGGAGGGGAGGCAGCAGAGGAAGAAGGCTGGACAAAGGTGATGGATCGGAGGAAGAGGCTGGAGGCTTCAGGCGTGAAAGGGCAGAAGGCGGATCGGACAAAAGCAATCGATCCGTCAAAGGTGATGAATCCTCGTTTTCCTCGCGTGAAGATGATGGATCGGACAAAGGTGGATAGGACATCTGATGGGTCGGGTATGTTTGCTGTTAATTCTAAGGCCACACCTAAAAGTTGGTGTGATTTGGTCAAGGAAAAGAAGCAAGGTGAAACCATGCAATTCTTCGATCCAGTAATTGCTAATGACAAAAAAATGCAATAATTGGAGAGGAGGAGCTGTTATATGCAGAGAAGATGTGGTCTAATTCTATTCTTATCTATTTGGTGGGAAAAAGACCGTATTATATGTTTTTAAAGCATATATAAGGAGAACGTGGCTTCCAAAAGGTAAATTTGAAGTCTTTACTTGAGACAATGGTTTCTATTTGGTTCAATTTGAATTAGCAGAAGATTGTAACAAAATACTAGGAGGACCATGGATGATGGATGGGAAGTTTATCATTATGAAGAAGTGGAGCAGTACTATCGAATATGAGAAAGATCTATTATTTTCCATTCCTATTTGGGTGAAATTTCCTAATCTCAATTGTGCATATTGGAACCATATTTCATTATGTAAAATTGCTAGCACCATTGGAAGACCTATTGCAATGGATGAACATACTAAAAATAGGAGCAGAATAGCCTTTGCTAGAATGCTTATTGAGGTGGATGCATCTTTTAAATTTGAAAGAGAAGTGCAAATTAAACTGCATAAAGGGGATGTTATGCAAAATGTTAAGTACGAGTTTATACCTCCAGTTTGTCATAACTGTGTATGTTTTGGTCATGTAGATAAAGAGTGCCCTATATCATTTGCGCAGAAATGGAAACCAAAGTCTACATCTAATATTAATGAGACTAATGGCACGGTTATTATTTCAGAGGATAATACAAATCAACAGACTTTTTATATCAACTCAGAAGGAGTAGTGTATAACAATGCAGAAGTTATTACAATTAATGAGTCTAATGTTCAAGATCATATAACAGTTGATAAAGCTCACAGTAATCTAAATACAAATAATTCAAATAAGGGTAATGATTTTTCTCCATTAGATATGAATGTTGTGAATGTTGAAACAGTTCAGAAGTCTTCAAAGGAGCCTGCTGTTGCAATTGCAGCCTCGCCATTAACTGCAATCAGCATGGCTGCTACAATTGCAAAGCGATCCTCTTCACAACTTTCTGATATGTCTCATATCCAAAACATTGAAGAAGGACCTCCTATGAGCACTATTACTCTGGATCCAAATGTATTGACGTCATTGACCAAAGCCTCAGTCACTTTATCATCATCGGAGAAATATTACAGCAGGGAGTTGTTAAATCATAGTGAACCTGTCTTAAATAATTTAAATTCTCATGTTTCTGATCTAACAACTGCAGTGTTTAATTCTTTTCAGGTGCAGAAAGACATGAAAGGCTCAAATGCGGATGAATCTTCTCTATCTCAATCATGTATCAAATCCACATACCCTTCAACTGATAATCCACCCAATGATATGCCTAAAAATCTCACATCCATTAACCCTGAATTTGAAAAAACAATTGCAGATATGAAAGGCAAGAATTTTCAAGAAAAGAAAAAGAACAAATTGATCCATGAAAGTGTGACTCCCACTATAAGGACCAGGAGTCAAGCAAGCTCATCCAAATCATGTCTATCTTGTGTTGGAATGTGCGGGGTCTTAACAAGGCAGCACATGTTTTGGAGGTAAAAAATATTGTATTTTCAGAAAAACCTTCTATTTTTTGCTTAGTTGAAAATAAGTTGAGAAGCAATAAACTTCAGCTATATATGGAATCTTGGGGAAGTAAATGGAAATGCATAAATAACATTGAGTATCATCACAAGTGCAGAAATTCTTATTATGATTAATACAGACATTTGGAGCAGTTATGTAATTTCTATGAGCAAACAACACATTACTTGTATGCTAAATAACACTGCAGGGGCCCAATGCATTGTTACCGTGATTTACGCACTAAATCTTGAATCTGAAAGGAAAAGTTTATGGAAACAACTGGAAAAAGAAGCTAACACTTTTATTACTCCATGGTGCATCATAGGGGATTTTTAACTGTGTTAGGTTTTTGAAGGAAAAAATAGGAGGGAATAAATTATCAATCAGAAACATTCAGGAGCTTAACAATTTTGTTAACTCTGTAGGGGTTAAAGAAATTAGCATTTCAGGGGTTAATTTTTCGTGGAGATCAGGGCCTAATAAAAATATTGCTACAAAGATTGATAGACTTTTTTGCAATATTGAATGGATGAACATGTTCAAAAAATCTCATGCAAAATACTTAGATCTATCAACAAGTGATCATGTACCTATTATGTTCCATTTTAATTGCATTCAAACATATGAAGGTCCAAAACCCTTTAAATTCATGAATCACTGGGTTATGTGTGAGGGGTACAAGAAAACAGTTGAGAAGTGTTTTGTTTTCCCTGAAGGAAATCAGTTATTCAACCTTATTCATATGCAGAAAAACATCAAAAAGGAAATTAAAAAGTGGTGCAGTGGAAAAAATGATTTACAGTCACAAGTTTTAAAATGCAAGCAAGAGGTCAACATTGCTCTACAGATATTAGAATCAGATCATAACTCCTTAAATGCACAAATTTGCATGATTCTCAAATGAATTTGGCTAAAAGTATGGAGCTGTTAGCTATTGATAACAAACAAAAAACAAAATGTCAATGGATCAAGTGGGATGATAGTTGTTCCAAATTTTTTTTATGCAAAATAAACAAATAGGAGATTTGTCAACAGTTGCCACAACATTATAAAAGGAAATGGAGATGTTTTCAAATCAAAAAAAGAGACGGAGGAATAGGCTGTCAAGTATTTTACCAACATATACAATAGAGGCAACATAATGAATCAGTTTCCTAACACTACCCCAAAAAGGAAATTAAATGAATAGGGAAAAATATTTCTTAATGCTGCATTTGATGAAAAAGAATTGAAAAGAGCTATTTTCAGTGTGCATAATGATACTGCTCCCGGCTATGATGGTTTTAGTGCTAATTTCTACAAAAGACATTGGAATGAATTAAAAAACCGCTTTTGGAAGCTATGCAGACTTCTTTTGACAATGGCAGAATTGTGAGAGAAATTAAGCACACCATTATCTCCTTAATCCCTAAGGTAAAAGCCCCTGAATCTGTTGCAGATTTTAGACCCATAGCATGTTGTTCCTTGCTATACAAAATCCTATCTAAACTGTTATGTGACAGAATGTAGTTTGTGCTTGGAGAATTGATATCTGATAATCAAACAGCCTACTTACCAAACAGGCAGATTAAAGATGGGATAATAATTGCACATGAACACATCAGAAATTTTAACAAGCATGGTAGTAACAAAATGTGCATAAAGGTGGACCTTAAGAAGGCATATGATTCAGTAAACAGACATTTCATTCTACACATGATGAGAAGCATGGATTTTCCAGTTAAATGGGTAAAAATTATTCAAGAAATGATAAGTTCCCCTAGCTTTTCACTTTCTATTAAAGGTTATCATAAGGGATATTTTAAAGGTAGCAATGGTATAAGGCAAGGAGATCCCTTATCCCCTTATCTTTTTACTTTATGCATGGAATATTTCACTTTGTTGATGGATCTAAAGCTATTAAAGGAAAAGTGGAATCAGTTATCAAGAACAATTCTAACATAACACATCTAATTTATGCTGATGATCTGTTAATTTTCATAAATGCAACTGAAATTGGAGCTAAAGCTGTTAAGAATTGTTTCAAGAAATTAAAGAGAGTCACTGGCTTGGAAATGAATAATCTCAAGACTCAAGTATTTTTCAATAAGTTTTGCAATAACAAGGATCAAGTGCTAAACATTCTGGATATTCAAGAAGGAGAATTACATGTTAGATATCTTGGGTTACCCCTATCTGTGACATATATCAAACACTCAAATTGTAAGAAAATGATTGACAAAGTGCTAAAAAAGATGCAAGGTTTGAAGTGCAAATTTCTCACAGTTCCAGGAAGAATAGAATTGATTAAGGCTGTAGTTTATCCTATGGTCAGTTTTTGGATGTAGTGTTTTATGCTCCCTAGCTTAACCATTCAAAAAATCAATCAGTTATGCAAAAAATTTATCTGGAAGGGTAAAAAGAGTAGTGTTCCATGGGAAACTATTACAAGTGTTAAACCTGAAGGTGGAATGGGGCTGAAAAAACTGTCAGATATAAACATTACTTTCTGCATCAAAAGAATTTGGGAGACTCTTAACATTTCAACATACAGTGCTAAGTGGCTGAATGTGAAATATGCTAACAATGAGACACTGTGGGAATCTAATTTTAATAACAATTTTTCATGCACTTGGAAACAAATGCTATACCATAGAAAAGATGCACAAAAGCTAATTGATAGAAGAATTGTGGATGGCAAATCTACAAGCTTGTGGTTTATACCATGGATTAATGGTTCAACTTTATTGGAGAAACTGGGGCATGAAACTTTATCATACTCAAGAGGTCATAATCACAAGGTAGAGCAAATTATATCTGGTAATACTTGGAGGCCTGAAAATATCTCATATCTTGGTAATATAAGTGAGGAAATAAAGCAAGTACCCATTCATTATGACAAAACAGCAGACTATTAGTTTTGTAGAAGCAGTAAAGATGGCCTATTTTCTTTCCATTATGTATGGAATGATTTTAGAATCAAACTACAGGAAATTAGTGACTACAAAATCATATGGAATAACATCTCTCTCCCAAAAATGAATGTATGTTTATACAGAGCTATTTTCAGTTTCCTACCTACAAAGGACAAATTAAAAATGCAAGGAGTGACTGAAAATGATGTTTGTGCTCTGTGCAAAAGAGAAGTGGAAACTTGCAATCATTTATTTTTTAAATGTTCCTTTTCTAAGCATGTGTGATGTTGGATTAGAATCATGATGGGTGACCCTATAACACAAAGAAACTTGCATACTTCTCTTATAGATGCCATTGCCTACATAAATCAGAAGTTTGCAGTTAACAATATTAAGAAGGACATCATAATAGCTGCACTTACTCATCTATCTGGTTCATTTGGAAAAGCAGGAATTCTATCATTTTTAATAATGAAAAAATCGACAAAATCACAGTTTGCAATACCATAAAATCCAATGTTCGTGACCTCATCATTAATAGATCCAAGTATTTCAGCCATTGTATGAATAATCTTGTGGATGTCATTAAAAGATGGGAGATATTACCTCTGCGAGTTGACAGTAACCTTACCTTGGCCCCGAACCCTAATTTCCTAAACACAGCATCATCCTCAAGATACATGATTGATGGAGAAGACGATGAAGCTGAGAGCTCTAGATTGTCCAGATGCACTGATAGTTTTATCGCTAATGTTGAAAGAGAGGAAGACTTGCCTGGAAGAGAAAACGAATCGCCATGAAAAGACAAATGTTGCTAGGTTTACGCAGAGTGTTTAGGGCATTTTTTTGTGGGAGTGTGGGCCGTATATATGTTGAGATATTTCTTGTGTATATAGTGTTTGTAATGATTTATCATTATCAATAAAATGTTTGATCAATCTTCAAAAAAAAAAAAAAAAGAGGAAATATTTTCAGGTTAAAAACAACCTAAAATGTTCACGTATTTTTCTTTTTAAAAGTAAAAAATATATCGTAGTGTTTTACAAAAGTACACTACAACGTTTAATAAATATTGTAAAAAAGTATATTGCAACTTTTAGAACATGTTGTAAAAAATAATACTGCAACATCTATAAAAAGTTGTAATAAGATTCATTACTATGTTTTTTGCAACTATTAAAAAATGTTATAAAAGATATCGATTCTATTACAACTTGGCCTAATACCATGTTTGCGAAAACGTTGCAAAATACATATGACAACGTTTTCTTGACGTTGTAATAAGGTATATTTATTGTACTGAAAAAGAACAAATAATTGACTAGGGTTTTCATAGTTGGCGCACAAGTAACAATCACTAAAAAATCCTTAAACTTACATTTCATCATAACAAAAGATTTATATGATACAACACAATATTTGACAATGCTAACAAATGCAATTGAAAATCAAGCAACATACAACAACACAAAGGTATTTGTACAATAAGACATCAAAACCACTAATCTCAAAAAAATTTAAGCCCATCTCGGAAAGCTTAACTCTCCTAAATATCAAAAGGCCGAAGTTCTAATGGCAACCCTACTCCATCCAAACCATTCTCAGAAGGGTGTAGTTGGAAATTGGTAGTTCCCCGACACGTTTCTCACCAAATTAAACCATCGACCACCTTCTCCTCCTCCCTCCCCACCTTTTGTTACACTTGAAACAATTGATGTTCAATTACCATTATGCCCACCTTCCCACCTCCTCCACCACCACCCACCACTTCTTCCTACTCTGATAACAGCTTTGTTTCGAAAATTTTGATGTTTTGATTAAGTTCCAACTTTAGATTTTGTAACTTTTTAAAATTTTATGAACATTTATCAATTTGACAATATTTTGTAGACTTATAGGCAAAGATTTAGTTGTATGTGATGTAGGATAAATAAACTAGCTTGCATAGATTCAGATTGAAACTTTCATTTCTTGTTCCCTTGTAACTATATCCTTTCAAGTTTTTAAGCCTCAAATATTGTTTAATGAGATGGTAACTGAGCTTCTTTTACCTTTAGATTTTGATTCTCATTTTGTGGTTGTGCCATATTGGGATTTAGGGATTCTTGGATTCCTCCTTTTCTCCAAATATCCTCTATTGTTATTGGAAGAAGAAGACGACTCCTCGTGAGCATTTATTTTGAGGCCATGGATAGCTCTTTTTCGATTCTGCACCAGTTGAAATACTTCTTCATCAACAATAAAGCCTTGTTTTGATGAATATTTGATATGAGAGCAATAGTCTATATCTAGGGTCTATCAAAGTTGTTTTTTAGGAGTGGAAGATAAATTTTTTTCAGAGGAGAGTAGGGTTTCTACTATGGCTACAGGAGAAAACCTAAACTGATTTTAGATTATTTTAGAAACTAAAGATTTTTACTGGTTCTTTTCCTTTTTTAATAAGGAATGCTAATAGTTTACTATATTATATTGTAAATGCACGAAGCAAGATATAAAATACATATGTAGGCTTAATGGCTACATATGTTGTGTCACACATCTTACCGTGACTACTGAGATAAGGTTACAATGAATTAACTTTAACAACATAATTGTATAAAATGCATTTTAGTAAAATATAAAGACTCGGTCAAAAATATTTTTGATAGAAAACATGAGGTGGTTTTATCACGTAGGAACGTGATAATTATCAAATAACCATTAGGTTTAGTAAACTATAATTGCAAAAACTTTTTTCATGGATTTTGTAAATATCAACACTTTTAAAAGCCGAGAACCTACGAGGCCATGACATATCAGTTTCATGTATAACTTAGTATCTAGTTTTCATATATGATTTATATGTTATTTGACCTAGATATAACGCTGAATTTTGTAAACTAATATTTGAATTTGAGTTGTTAATTTCAAACTAGATTTAACCAAATATGACTTGTTAAATAGTGTAAAATAATTTAATTATGTCCACATATGTTTATCTCTTATATAGTATTTTTAATTCAAGGACAAAACTAAGAACGTTTTTTTTGAAAAAAGTCAATTTGTTGTTAGGCAACAAGGGTATCTGTTAATATTTACCAAAAGTTGTTATTCTAAAGTGAAATTATTTTCCTATATTTTTTGGAAACAACACATTTTTAATACTCATGTTTATAAAAAGAGAAAACATTCATTATGAAAAATGTATTTTTTTGTAAAGAAACTTTTGATTAATAAGAAGCGCGTCATTGTAGAGGCTTTATAGTTAAATGAGATTAGTATTTTTTTATGTGAGATGATAGTTATTTTTATAGCCCTCTTTTATTATTTGATTTTCATAATAATACGGAGTTGATTAGTCAATCGTTTTAAAATACAAATACTTTTGCACTATATTCGTTTTTCAACTTTGTTTCGACTATCTAGAAATTTTGAAAGTTCCACTTAGTTTCAAAAATTTAGAAGTTTTGATCAAGTCCTGAGTCCTGTTTGTATTACTTTGAAAACTTTATGGACTTCTACCAATCTTTCCATATTTTCTTTTTGGACTTTTAGGCAGGGAAGTTGTATCTCGTGTATGTTAAATAGACTACCATGTAACAAAAATTGGAATCATATATCTTCATATTTTTTAGTCATCCAAAGTCCACTTAATTTGAAGGTAGCCATCAACCATATGGGTATGTTAAGTCTTTTGATTGTGAAGTAGTAAGCAATACTAGTATAACCGCACAACGGTGGGAAAACCGACCGTTGTGTTATATGATATGAATGAAAAAATATTTGTTAATTTTTTTCCTTTATTAATAATTTGATGAAAAATTAACAACATTTAAAAAAAATGAAAGTAATTGAAAATGTGTAAAATCAATTATAACAAGGATTGTAAATGTAGGCCGACTTGATACTAAGGATCTGCTGTTAATGTATTGATATGAACCACTCATAGACATACACACGTATATGTATAAAGTTGTTGTGCTAAAGAGACTAGATGAATCTAATTGAGCGGAACTGAAATGATGAGGCCGATCATCGTACTGGCATGCTAAGTGAGAAGAGAGGGCTGGAAGGCGAGAACAATTTGAATGCGGATCACGCTAAACCCAGAGGTTGGGAGTGTAACATCCATTGAGTTAAATTATATTGAATAATATGATTAAAAATTGAGCTGCACTTCACCATGGTGAAAGTTTTCTGTATACATGACTATAAAGTTTGTCAAAAGCACTGCATTATGTATAAATTTTTTTCACATGAGTACCACAGATGAATATGTAGTGGAGGTACAAAACTTCCTACGTAACCGAAAAAAAGTTGAAACTCAAACAGTAATAAACAATCTCAAAATATAATTACCAAAAATAACATATCTACACATATCCATTACTAGCGGGTAAACTAAAACTTAATCAAGTATATAATTTGAAAATTGAAGTAGAGAAATGTGCACAGCTTAAAGATTATACATATATACATTTGAATGAATACTTGAAAATAGTAGAGAAATGATCTTGTAGCTAAAAAGAAGCCAAAGCACAACTAGCGTTTGTAGGCCTACTCCGATAATGACTATCCATGTTATCGAAAGAAGTGGTAATGTCAGTCGCCCTTTAACTAGTGAGCTCTGAAACCCAAAAATGATTCTTCAACGATAACATACAGTGTATTTTCGTTGAAATAAAAAGAAAAAGATATGAAAAAAAGCTTCAATGACTAAACTTACAAATGCATATTTCCCTCAACAAACAATCATTCCACTACCTGCTGCAGGCACTCCAAGTGTTGGCATTACAACCTAGTTTGTGAATTCAACCCTGCTCTGCAAAGATAAAACAAACCTTTAAAAACTGTTGCATCCTTATAAATTACATAGCCAATACAATGAACAAATAATCATGTGTATGGTTCCCGATGCCTTGCAGTCTGCATCATGTCCTTTTGTATGATTGCAGTTTGAGCGACGAATTGACCTGTCTCAAAATAAAAATTCATGCATGACTAAGATTAACCAGCAATGTCTATAAATGTTGATCAGTTAAGAAGAACATATTCACATCATGCTTGTTGAGGAAACAATTACATATCCATCATTGTGCCTCATAGCATCACACCCAGCAGAAAGGATATAATACATACATATTACCATTCTCGGGTTTGGTCAAACGTTCTAATTTAAAATAAAACATAATTATCAGCATTAATTTTGGTTAAGTTTCTTAAATTTCTAATTTTTAATAGAAGAAATTTTTTATTGGAAAATTTGAAAATAATAATAGTTGTTTTTACTTACCATTTATTCAGCAGACATTGCGTTCAAAAGTTCTTCCTTTAATAATCTAAAAGGCAGGCCTTTGGATTTTCCAATCTGTACAAGTCTTTCAAAAGTAAACATAGGATTGAAAGAAAGAGCCTCTAATTTTTCAGTTCTTGATATTGCAGCAAACGTTAAACCAAGACTTTCTCGATCGCCGATATTAATGATTGCTTGGTCAAGTGTTAGTCCTTAACTTTTATGTGTTGTTATCGCCTAACATAGAGCTAAAGGTAACTGAGTTCTCGTGAATGTTATACCATAAGAAGTTTTCCAATTTACTGTTTTGCAGGGTTACTGGAATAATATTCGTTCCCTCATAAAATGGAGTACCATGGTATTTATCAAAATTGACCATGACCGCTAACGGTAGATCGTTAGGAGAACTTGATGACTATGAATATACAATATCCATAACAGTACCCATTGCACCATTAACCAATCCATTTTGCACTGAAAGATTAGATCGTGACATCACTCGAGCGCCTACAGAAAGATAAATACATCGATCTAAACTTTTGCATCGTCAAACAAAGCATTAGATGCTGCTTCATAGTTATTGAGAGAAGGTATGCGTGCAATAGGTTTTCCAAGTTGAATCAAATGATTTTTGTTATGTTCGTTAGCAGCAATTCTTGTTGGAAAAAGACAAAGAGCATTTTTAAAGGTTTCCTTCTCTACGTTTGATAAAATTGACCAATCTATGGTTTTGAAAAGTTTCCAATCGTCTAAAGTAGATGCACCTCTACTCAGTATTTCTAAAGCTCCTCGTAAAGGTGCTTGCTCATCTCCAACTCGATGGAATATATACGATAGTCTTACACACTTATCAAAACTTATATATGCAAGTCCTCCACGTTGTTGTAAGAGATTACCACCTTTCATTTATAACGAACTATCACATACATGAGGCAGCTGTCACATATCACCAACTAAGACAGTAGAAATGCTACCGAATAAGTCATTTATCGAAAAAAATATCACGACACCGTAAATCAATATTTGCCATCATTGTTCTACCAAGCATACTATATTCATCTATTATAGTCAACTTTGTATTTTAAAGTCGTCTTGCATACGTTGACATTGCTCTGATTCTTTGTAGGATGATTTTTGTAACGGCCCTGAATTTTGAATAATTTCAAATTGTAAATATTTGATTAATTTTAAATATTTGAATGATAATTGACTTGAATTTTAAATTATCAGAATAAATTGGCGATTAAATTTTAGAATTTAATCTATTAAAGTGGAACAAAATTTTTTAATTTGGCTTTGAAATTCGGGAATTGAATATCGAATTTGTATTTAAATTCAAACTGATGACTTAAGAAAAATAATTTGGGTTTAAGGATTTTTACTTATATAAATTAATGATTGAATTTAAATTTTGACTTGAAAACTGCAAAGTTATTTGAATTTTTCATGTTTAATATGAGGAGCATATTTGAATTTAAAATTTGAGCTTGGAGTTTGTAAATTTAAAATTTATTGAATTTTAAAAATGAAAGATAAATAAAGTGAAGAGGAAAAAAAAAAAAACATAAGTTAGAAAAAAGAAACCCGCTACCCTTATTCTTCAACCCGCCCCCATTTCATTTTCATTCAGTCGAAAAAAAAAACCTAGCTCACAAACGAAAAAAAATGGTGGCTGCGTTTCTTCGTCCTTCGATCTGAAAAATTAGGGCTCGGGGAAATTCAAAGGCGACAGCTTCTGTTGCAAATCGATCGACGCTTTCTTCGTGCTCGCCACGGCTGCTTCGTTTTTTTGGGTGAGTTTTTCTAACTCACGATAATCTTCATGCAAGTTTTTGAATTTGTTTGAAGTGAATTTCTTGGTTGCATGCTATGTTTGTGGGGTGATTTTGTTATCTTTGGCTCGGCTAATTTAATTTTAAAACTGATATGCTCAGATTTGTGACTGCATGTTGGATTTTTGGTTGCTAGTTGCTGTCATTTGCTCGATTTGCTTGAATTTTAAAACTGTTGAGAACAGATGCTTTTGAAATTTAAAACTGAAAAGAACAGATGCTACCCCGTTTTTTTTTTACTGTAAGAACAGATTCTACCTAATTTTATTTTTTTTAAAACTGATAAGAACAGGTGCTATTTGAAATTGTGATTAAATTGATAAGAACAAATGCTAATTGATATTTGCTTTTAAACTAATAATAACAGATGTTATATTTGTGATTTGTTTTAAACTGATGAGCACAGATGCTATCGGAAAACTTGACTTGCTTTGAGTTGTTATTGATGTGTGATGGAAAGAAAATTTGGTTGATTTGTTGATGAATATTGCTGCATGCCTGTATTTAGGTGTAGTCATATGAATGCATGCCTGTAGACACACTTGTTCTAGTTATATTCATAACAGCCTTAAACTTTAGATAAGCATCAACAATTCTCTGATCTTTGTCTCTGCCTCAAACCCTTAAATGTGGACAAATACACTTGAATCTATTTATATACTTTGGTTTTGGACTGGTACTTGAGGTGTGTTATGAATATGGTTCTTTATTATGCCTGCAGTTTTGAATGTATATGCATACATTGATATGTATGTTTGCATATATGAAAACATTGAGTCTGTTCTTAAGTCACAGATTTAATTCAACCCAAACAAATTAATATCTGTTCCTATTTTACAAGCCTCTGTTTAAAATCTATAATTATAAACCACTTTAAAATTTGATGCATTTCCTATGAATTCATGTTTAAACTGGACCATTTGTAATTGCTTTGTGTATACTGCTGTTGGAGTTAAGATAAGCTATGCTTGATGATGTTTATGTTCTTTTGTCCACTGTTCAGTTTCATTTATTTATTACATTGTGCCTCACTGCCCTTGTACATGATCTGAGTTGCATGCTTACAGCTGCATGCTTGTTTGTTGCATTCATGTCTGTTTAGTTGAGTTGCAGTCTTGTTCAAAAGTTTATGCATACTTGTTCTTCATTTAGTCCACTGTATTAAGTTTGGAACATGGCTATTTCATTTTGTGTCTGCATTCATAGATGCATCCACCTTTGCACTTTGTATATGAGCTTGATATTGCAGCCACACATTTGTATTTCCTATTCTCTGTTGCCTAGTTATAGTCCTGTTTCATGTTAAATGCAGTGCTTGGTCATTGCACTTCTGTCATGCTTGCATTTCTGCCATGACCTGCATTACTTCATTTCAGTGCATATTTTTGTCTGCACTTGCTCATCATGTAGGTTACTATGTCCTTGTTCATTACCCTGGCTTGAACTTGTTATCTCTGGCCTGTGAACATTAGGCATGCATTAAGTATTTCACTGATGTTGTTTCAGTTTTCATAATCATATTATGTTTTCCTTTAGCCTCTTAAGTCTGTGTTGTTTTGAAGTGCTATGTTGTTTGAATGTGTATATATCTGTACAGGCAAGAAAAAAATGCCTCTGTGCCCAGTTTACCTTTTCTTCCAAAACATTGTTTCCAAATAAATTCAAAAGTGCGTGTCACTGACTTGCTGTCTCATTCATTTTGGCACTGGTTGTTGAAATCCTTTGTGCTGTTGCCTGGTTGAAGTTTTGCTTCATGTTGTGTTCAAAGTGACACTGTCACTTGCGTTGGTTACTGTCTGTTACCATACCTATTCTCTGATGCATGTTGCTGTCTGGTTTGAGTTCCACTGCCATAATTGTTTCACCTGTTGCTTCCATTTTGGGACTGTTTGATATGTTGCATTTGAGTGCATACTACTGTCTGCACTTGCTTACTTTGTGTATTACTTTCGACATGGATTATTTCATGTCTGTTCCTAGTGCTATGGCATTGTGCCTTGGGTCTGCATATTCACCACTGCCTATCCATTGTGATATTTCACAATTGCACATAAGTATTGTGTATTCTTTTGTGTGTTGCCTTGTATCTTTCTTTTGTTGTCTGCACTTGGGTATATTTCTGAGTTGCCCACTTGAATCACTTCATTTGTGGTCTTCTGCTACCATGTTTGCAGCTTGCTCTTGTAGTCCTTGTTTGATTTTGTGCAGTGATTATGTCTTTGGGGCTGTTTGGATTGTTGTGCACTGCATAGTGCCTTGCCTTGTCTGTTATGGAGTTATGCTTGCATACTTGCAGTGATTTGTCTGATTCGTGCACGTGTGTTGGCGAGGCAGTGCACATGGGTAGGAGTACACGTGTGTACTGCAGCCACACATGTGTATAAAAATTTGAAATCGTCAATGTGAAGAAAAATCCGTAATAGACTTTAAATTTATTTATTTGTTCACCATATCTGTAACCATATTATTCAGTTCATTTCAAATTTATTTACTTGAATTAAGATTAATCCTGACTCGAGTGTTTTTGTGTTTTGCAATTAATGCTCGGGTCAGACCGAGTATTTTTGCAGCTTAAAGTTTTGCTCGCAGCGAAGTTAGAGAGAGGGGGATTTCAGCACCACTAAAGTTTTAGCTAATTTTTTTTTTTTTTTTTTTTTTCTCTTGTACTTAAATTTATAAATTGTTTCCGCTGTATAGATTTAAATGTAATTCAAATGTAATCTATTGTATAACTCTGATATTTGTTATAAAAGAGAAAAATTTGTTTATAAAATAAATTGTCGTTTCTGTGATTCTGTGGCTGTTTCTGTTTAAATGTTATAAACTAAATAACAATCCGTCATTTTGAACGTTTCTAGTTGGTTTAATTACCGACTAGAGGCGGTCAAGGCGGCGGGTCGTTACAGAGTGGTATCAGAGCTTTGGTTTACACAAAGCTTAGTTTATGGCGTTTAATATGAATAGTTACTAGAATCACTTTAAAGAAAGTGTTTTCAAATCTAAAGAAGTTAAAATTGTTTTCTTTAAATAAGAGGCATTTTGAAAATCAGAATTATTTTCAGAGATTCCCCTCTCTAAATTTAGGTTTGCGATAGTTTATATTCGGTGAGGTCTCGTTAGACTTGAGTTTCGATCGTTCGGAAACTCATTATCGAATCTTTGAGAGTTATGGAAAATGAAATGTAAGTCAAGTGGATTAATGAATTGGTTTAAATTGGCTTAAATCAAATATTTTGAATATCTCCAAAGTAGTAATTGGAAAATAAAATGATATGTCAATTTGATTATAATCAAGTGGATTATTGAACTATAACTTGGAAATTTAATTTTGAATTCTTTTGAAAATTGATTTCAAATGTGGTGAAGAACGATTTAGTAAATGAATGGATTATAAGTATTTAACTTATAATATGGACTTTTGGTGTATATAACTAAGTTATATAAATTGAATTGAATCAAATTAAGAAAGGAGATTATAAAACGAAGTTTTATAAATAGAAATGGAATTTCTAGAGATGTTTGTAAAATCCGCAAACGACTTATTTTGATAAGTAAATTGTTGTAACTTATTAAAGGAATTATATCTATGGTTTTGAACGGTGAATAAAATATCAAAAGAGATATGAATCTAATGAAAATTCGAAATAGATTTAAATAGATTCAATGATGCATTTGAATTTGAACGGGCATGGAATTAAGTTGAGTGGAAAACTTAGTATTGGGAATTTGAAATCGGTTTAAAACCAATATTTTTGAAGTGTATGTGGAATTCAAACCATGAATTAAGTTGAAGTTGAAAACTTAAATGGGAATGTTTTTGGGAAGAAACATTATGTAAATGAAGATAATTCATTTTGAAATGTGTTAAGAATCGAAAGCATAGATTTCAACACTTGTTGTTGAAATAGACGTTTTCGAGTGGAAAAATGGAAATGGTAGATTATAACATTTGTTGTTATAGTAAATAATTTCAAAAGGGAAATGATTTTGTTTAGTATTGGGATTTACATATCTATTTTTAAATTTGAATCCTTATACTAGTGGTTTTGAGTCGTCGTAACGATGTTTTACGCAACATTCGTTTTGACTCAAATAAAATGTGTTTAAAAGAATGGTTTTTTTTAAGAATGAATATATACTTGATTTTGGTTTGAAGTATATTGAATATTTTCAAAGTGTTGAAAATAAGTGGATTTGTAAATTACTTATTATTGAATAAGTATGGGTATGTTTTCCTATATGAAATGAATGGTTTGAAATTTTATCTTTTAAAGATAAATTGAAAATGAATAGGTGAAATCGATTTGAAAATCGTATATTCATAGATAATTTGGAAATGTTTCCGTTTAAGGAAATCGCTTTGAAATTTGTTTTCAAAGATTAAAAGGTGAAGAAATGGTTTGAAATTTTATCTTTTCAAGATAAAGTGAAAAGTAAATGTTTTGAGATTTTATCTTTTAAAGATAAATTGAAAAGTGAATATTTGAATTTGTTTCAAATGGCTAAGTGTGAAAATTTTTATATCTTGTAAAGATATTATTTTTGAGAAATTTGAACGCTTAGTTCAACTTGGAAAGATTTCAAAGTGATTGAATTTTGAGTTAAATTGAGTTTAACTTTGACACACAAAACTAATATAAGTTGAACTTTGAATTTTAAATGGATGATTTGGATTGTATGTCTAACGTCGTGAATTGACGACATATCAATTGATCTCTATTAAATATATATTTGTTGGTGGCGGAGAATTTATTCTCTTAGCTTAACACCCTTCTCTGAGACGTACGAGCTCAGAGGTTATATATCGATAGACATCAATTATGTGTTGAGGATTGACGATGTAACGTGAAATCCAAATCGAGTGTGTGAAGTCGATAATAAATTGGATTGTGAATGTGTATTAGGTTTGATATAACCTTAAAATTCCAAATCGACTTAGAGGAAAATTTTAAATGGTTAGTGAAATGGAAAATTGTGAATCCTCTATTTGTTATGGGTATGAAATGTTGTGGTTTTCATAACGTATATGTGTGAATACGATAAATTCGAAAACCAATTAGTTTGGAAAAGTAATTGTTGTGGAAAACTTATTTAAGTACATGGGTTGTACTAAGTGTGAAGTGAAATATTATATATGTATGTATAATATTATGTTTTCCAAAATTGAGGATATGGAAAGGTACCTTCCATTTATACTGTGTGACTGTGTGATGGTGATGGAACTCGAGATGAGTATCCATTTAAAAATCGTAGCTACGTAGTATTTCCATTAGTTGGATGACCATTTATATTTCCATTAGTTGGATGACCATTTATATTTCCATTAGTTGGATGATCTTTTGTATTTCCATTAGTTGGAATGTCCTTTTGGACTGGTATAGTGTGCTAGCGTAATTCGAGGGGCGAGATGCCTATGGTTACAAGCGATTCCACTGGGATAGTGGCGTAACCGCCGAGTATACCGCGATCTAGTTACACTCGGGTGGTAGCGTAATTTGAGGGGCGTGATGCCTACAGTTACAAGCGATTCCACTGGGATAGTGGCGTAACCGCTGTGTAAACTGCAATCTACAAACCAAAGCGTAATTCGAGGGGCGAGATGCCTACGGTCACGAGCGATTCTACTGGGATAGTAGCGTAACCGCCGTGTGAACCGCGATCTTTGGCAACAACCATGGCGAAATTCAAGGGATGAGATATCCACAGTTACAAGCGACTCTACTGGGATAGTAGCGGAACCGCCGAGTAAACTGTGATCCATGGGGGAATGTGCTTTCCATATCCATTTTTAAAAGAATTTTTAAGTATTTTCACTGGGAATTGAAGCAAGTATATTTAGTACTTTGAGATTGTTAGACTTGCGCCTGGCCAGCGTATGCCTAACGTCTTTGAGAACGACAATGGACTTGTCAAATTTCGAGTTAGCAAGTATTTTCGAACTTTAATAGAAAATCAATTATCTAGAATTAGAATTCGCATAATTCCAACCTAATGAATTAAAGAAGAGAATTTTTGAAAGATTTTGAAAGTCCACAGCTTTGGAAAAGTTATAATATGTAAATCTCTAATATAAAGTGTTTTCAAATTTAAAATTTGGGTTTTGTAAGTTGAAAATTTTAGTAAAGATTTTTGTGTCTTGATTTGTAGAAAATGATGAACAAATGAGTTAATAAACAAAGCTAATGAGATAAAACAAATAGAATGAATCTTATACTTATTTATTTTAAATAAGTGTTGAACTTAATTGAATTGTGTAAAATATAAATAGCGGTGAAATTTTAACAATCATTTCTCCTTACTTGTAATTTCGGGACGAAATTCTTTTAAGGAGGGGAGATTGTAACGGCCCTGAATTTTGAATAATTTCAAATTGTAAATATTTGATTAATTTTAAATATTTGAATGATAATTGACTTGAATTTTAAATTATCAGAATAAATTGGCGATTAAATTTTAGAATTTAATCTATTAAAGTGGAACAAAATTTTTTAATTTGGCTTTGAAATTCGGGAATTGAATATCGAATTTGTATTTAAATTCAAACTGATGACTTAAGAAAAATAATTTGGGTTTAAGGATTTTTACTTATATAAATTAATGATTGAATTTAAATTTTGACTTGAAAACTGCAAAGTTATTTGAATTTTTCATGTTTAATATGAGGAGCATATTTGAATTTAAAATTTGAGCTTGGAGTTTGTAAATTTAAAATTTATTGAATTTTAAAAATGAAAGATAAATAAAGTGAAGAGGAAAAAAAAAAAAAACATAAGTTAGAAAAAAGAAACCCGCTACCCTTATTCTTCAACCCGCCCCCATTTCATTTTCATTCAGTCGAAAAAAAAAACCTAGCTCACAAACGAAAAAAAATGGTGGCTGCGTTTCTTCGTCCTTCGATCTGAAAAATTAGGGCTCGGGGAAATTCAAAGGCGACAGCTTCTGTTGCAAATCGATCGACGCTTTCTTCGTGCTCGCCACGGCTGCTTCGTTTTTTTTGGTGAGTTTTTCTAACTCACGATAATCTTCATGCAAGTTTTTGAATTTGTTTGAAGTGAATTTCTTGGTTGCATGCTATGTTTGTGGGGTGATTTTGTTATCTTTGGCTCGGCTAATTTAATTTTAAAACTGATATGCTCAGATTTGTGACTGCATGTTGGATTTTTGGTTGCTAGTTGCTGTCATTTGCTCGATTTGCTTGAATTTTAAAACTGTTGAGAACAGATGCTTTTGAAATTTAAAACTGAAAAGAACAGATGCTACCCCGTTTTTTTTTACTGTAAGAACAGATTCTACCTAATTTTATTTTTTTTAAAACTGATAAGAACAGGTGCTATTTGAAATTGTGATTAAATTGATAAGAACAAATGCTAATTGATATTTGCTTTTAAACTAATAATAACAGATGTTATATTTGTGATTTGTTTTAAACTGATGAGCACAGATGCTATCGGAAAACTTGACTTGCTTTGAGTTGTTATTGATGTGTGATGGAAAGAAAATTTGGTTGATTTGTTGATGAATATTGCTGCATGCCTGTATTTAGGTGTAGTCATATGAATGCATGCCTGTAGACACACTTGTTCTAGTTATATTCATAACAGCCTTAAACTTTAGATAAGCATCAACAATTCTCTGATCTTTGTCTCTGCCTCAAACCCTTAAATGTGGACAAATACACTTGAATCTATTTATATACTTTGGTTTTGGACTGGTACTTGAGGTGTGTTATGAATATGGTTCTTTATTATGCCTGCAGTTTTGAATGTATATGCATACATTGATATGTATGTTTGCATATATGAAAACATTGAGTCTGTTCTTAAGTCACAGATTTAATTCAACCCAAACAAATTAATATCTGTTCCTATTTTACAAGCCTCTGTTTAAAATCTATAATTATAAACCACTTTAAAATTTGATGCATTTCCTATGAATTCATGTTTAAACTGGACCATTTGTAATTGCTTTGTGTATACTGCTGTTGGAGTTAAGATAAGCTATGCTTGATGATGTTTATGTTCTTTTGTCCACTGTTCAGTTTCATTTATTTATTACATTGTGCCTCACTGCCCTTGTACATGATCTGAGTTGCATGCTTACAGCTGCATGCTTGTTTGTTGCATTCATGTCTGTTTAGTTGAGTTGCAGTCTTGTTCAAAAGTTTATGCATACTTGTTCTTCATTTAGTCCACTGTATTAAGTTTGGAACATGGCTATTTCATTTTGTGTCTGCATTCATAGATGCATCCACCTTTGCACTTTGTATATGAGCTTGATATTGCAGCCACACATTTGTATTTCCTATTCTCTGTTGCCTAGTTATAGTCCTGTTTCATGTTAAATGCAGTGCTTGGTCATTGCACTTCTGTCATGCTTGCATTTCTGCCATGACCTGCATTACTTCATTTCAGTGCATATTTTTGTCTGCACTTGCTCATCATGTAGGTTACTATGTCCTTGTTCATTACCCTGGCTTGAACTTGTTATCTCTGGCCTGTGAACATTAGGCATGCATTAAGTATTTCACTGATGTTGTTTCAGTTTTCATAATCATATTATGTTTTCCTTTAGCCTCTTAAGTCTGTGTTGTTTTGAAGTGCTATGTTGTTTGAATGTGTATATATCTGTACAGGCAAGAAAAAAATGCCTCTGTGCCCAGTTTACCTTTTCTTCCAAAACATTGTTTCCAAATAAATTCAAAAGTGCGTGTCACTGACTTGCTGTCTCATTCATTTTGGCACTGGTTGTTGAAATCCTTTGTGCTGTTGCCTGGTTGAAGTTTTGCTTCATGTTGTGTTCAAAGTGACACTGTCACTTGCGTTGGTTACTGTCTGTTACCATACCTATTCTCTGATGCATGTTGCTGTCTGGTTTGAGTTCCACTGCCATAATTGTTTCACCTGTTGCTTCCATTTTGGGACTGTTTGATATGTTGCATTTGAGTGCATACTACTGTCTGCACTTGCTTACTTTGTGTATTACTTTCGACATGGATTATTTCATGTCTGTTCCTAGTGCTATGGCATTGTGCCTTGGGTCTGCATATTCACCACTGCCTATCCATTGTGATATTTCACAATTGCACATAAGTATTGTGTATTCTTTTGTGTGTTGCCTTGTATCTTTCTTTTGTTGTCTGCACTTGGGTATATTTCTGAGTTGCCCACTTGAATCACTTCATTTGTGGTCTTCTGCTACCATGTTTGCAGCTTGCTCTTGTAGTCCTTGTTTGATTTTGTGCAGTGATTATGTCTTTGGGGCTGTTTGGATTGTTGTGCACTGCATAGTGCCTTGCCTTGTCTGTTATGGAGTTATGCTTGCATACTTGCAGTGATTTGTCTGATTCGTGCACGTGTGTTGGCGAGGCAGTGCACATGGGTAGGAGTACACGTGTGTACTGCAGCCACACATGTGTATAAAAATTTGAAATCGTCAATGTGAAGAAAAATCCGTAATAGACTTTAAATTTATTTATTTGTTCACCATATCTGTAACCATATTATTCAGTTCATTTCAAATTTATTTACTTGAATTAAGATTAATCCTGACTCGAGTGTTTTTGTGTTTTGCAATTAATGCTCGGGTCAGACCGAGTATTTTTGCAGCTTAAAGTTTTGCTCGCAGCGAAGTTAGAGAGAGGGGGATTTCAGCACCACTAAAGTTTTAGCTAAATTTTTTTTTTTTTTTTTTTTCTCTTGTACTTAAATTTATAAATTGTTTCCGCTGTATAGATTTAAATGTAATTCAAATGTAATCTATTGTATAACTCTGATATTTGTTATAAAAGAGAAAAATTTGTTTATAAAATAAATTGTCGTTTCTGTGATTCTGTGGCTGTTTCTGTTTAAATGTTATAAACTAAATAACAATCCGTCATTTTGAACGTTTCTAGTTGGTTTAATTACCGACTAGAGGCGGTCAAGGCGGCGGGTCGTTACAATTTTCTTTCTATGGAGATTAAAAGTTCATGATGAATTATGCTACCACCAATATTAAATGCAGCCACTCCAGTTGGAGCCATAATACGAACTGCTTTGCTGGATCCAAAATGAGTAACAATTGTTCGAACAATGGCATTTACAAGAATTAATTTTCCTGTACCAACACCATCGCATATAATCATTCGAATTGATTTTCCTTTAGATATGGCTTTAAATATCACATTATGTACAATCCTGTAATCTTTAGACAAGCTCTCAAAAGGAACAACAATAGAACAGTTTATGGTCTCACTTTCATGTTCCATAATAGAATGTAAATTGGTATGGATAAAATTACGTTTAATATCAATATTAGGATATCTTTGAAGTGCTTCATTCCAAATATGCAAAGTATCGAATTCTATTAAGCCCATTTCTATCTCCTTTCTAAAAACAAACATTGGAGCCATCGCGGTTGCTATCATCCATTCTTCCTTTTGATTTTCTTCAAAATCATTGTTTATAGTATCATCTTCGAAATCATCTTCTATAGCATCTGGGAGTGATTCATGTTGAATCAAACCTAAATTAACATATTTATCAGACCAAGCATCGAAGTTTCCTTTTGGTTAATTAAGATTTCGATAGTGATGACATAGTAGTACCTGCATTCATATAAAAATAAAAACAACATGTTTAACTAATAATTTCATATTTAAAATATAATTAAAATCAACTTAGTATTGTATAATTCAAATTGAATGGATAATATTTGTAAAAGTTGATCTAATAAAAAGTAGAAAAACTATATTACCTGTTGTTCGCAAAAAAATTCCCATTTTTCGCCAAATGAAGGAATATTGGTACTTAAATTTGGTATTATTCTTACAATTGCCTCTTTTCGAAACTTATGCCACCCTTGATTATAGTAACAGAAGTTTTTTGCCATATCAAGTAGTGAAAGATTTTCGTGTTCACTTGGTCGATCCATATACCTTATAATAAAATTGGGGTCTGATTCAACCATATCTTCATCTGTTATTGTTTTTCTACGTCGAATTATTGTTGATAGCATGTTATTTTCAGTTATGGTAAGTTGCATCATTGTTCTAGATGAACTTACTAGAGGGTAAGACATCATAAGATGGCATACCTCTTGTGTAGAAATGTCTCATTTAGATGCACTCTTAATAAGTAGTTTCTTGATGGTGGAAGTTAATGTTTGACAAGGTCGATGAATGTTTTCAACTATTGTTTTGAATGTGTCTGTAAAGCTCATTGATACTGGTTCAGATTTTGTTTCATATTTTCCAATATAATTTACCATAGCATGCACAGATAACACAGGAGGCCAATTAATATTAGCAAGCCCAACCCGAAGTACTTTTCTATTATGTGAGCAAATCAAAGGATCATTGCGTTGTGAAATAAACCGAAATATTTTACTGTTTGAAGGATCTTCTACAATTTTAGGTCGTGGAAGCACGTCAAACGGATATTTAAAGCGGCATGTCAATTGTTTGGTTATTTAATGTACTTGCAAACATTAGTTTCCACACCAGGAATGACGCATAACCTAAGTAACTAGATTTTCATAGTCGTCGTTGTCTGTATCCAAATTTGCATTAGGTGGAATAACTATTATACATGGATGCTCTTATTCCCGCAAAGGCCCACCCATATTTTGGTTTATTGTATTAACAAGACGATCAAAATATTCAATAATTGTACTTTTTTCATATGAATTTTCGATAACAGAGGATAAATCTGGTGCATCATGTAACCATAAGAAGCCATGAATATGTCTATTTCCATGATTTTTCCATTTAAACCGATACAAATAGTCCTTAACAAAAAATTCTGGCGTCAAAAAATCCTTTACAAATTTTTTAACCCTTGCAGGGAAAAACCATGCAGAACACGTTGATTTTCATTTAGTAACTATGCCTTTCTTTTTATTTGTTCACTATAATTTAATTTTTACGATTCATTTGTTTGATCAAGAAATTTATAAAGTTCTGGCCATTGCAAATCTGCTAAACTTAATGTGAAAAATATAGTTGGAGCACCTAATTGTTTAACCATTGTTGTAAGCTCTTTTAATCTTGTAGACCAGTAAGAACGGCTTCCACGAATGCCTTTTGCATAGTAAAAAATGCGATGGGACAACTGCTTTTCTCCCAATTTTAACATTTCATAGATATCGTTTATAGATAAATTCTTATCATTTGGGTTTTTTATACATAAATATTATCAATATTTAACGCACGCCACCTGCTAATTGAATTGTATGAAAAATAGCTAAATCTCGAATCTTTTGTAAACCTTTGACAATGAAATTTCATAAATATTGAAATTATTCTAGGGGTCTAATTTTTCATGGTCGTGCTTGTCTAAATCAGCATTTCCTGATGGAAATAATGTTGGAAATGCCATTGAGATATATCCAGGAGTATTAAACTCATCAATAGCAACAGAAGAAATAGGCATCAAAAAGGATAATAGGTAGGCATGGTGGCTCGGTTGTGCTGAAGCCGTGGATGGACCTGATATCTCAAATTCACCGATGTCAGTTATTTCGCTTTTGAATTTCCGAAGTCCTAGAAAATCCTCATTGTAAATTTGAGTTTGTGAATTATCTTGAATATGAGGAAGATCTGAAGGTACATCGTCCTTTGGTAACTCATCGAGAGATATTTCATTAATGTACACATCAGAATAAAATATATTATTAGATTTAAGCTAAACTAGTACCCGTCTTACATGTTCACGCCTTATGTGAAACTCTTGATTTGCATTCGTTCGCCTTCTGTTGACAACTAATACTATCGATAAATCATTTGGTCTGAAAGGGAGAGAACGTGCTATTGCATTGATATCGTAAGGGAAATTAATAATATTTCCACTATATTTATATTATTGTTCTTTAAAATGGTAAACTGACATAACTGGATGAATGCACGTAATGAGGATTCGCTCCAAGTTAGTGAGGCAGGATAATTCAGGTGAAACAGGACCGGGTTCCATTAGATTTCGAGAACTAAACTTGTAGAGAAGGTCATGTTGTGGTTTATCAGTACGACAATCAGAGCATGAACTTGACACAACAATTAAATCTAGAAAAAAATCGAGAACAACTCTGACAACTTATCCAATGAATCTTTTGGCATGAGCTTATAAATTTGTGAGCATTTGTTATTTTTGGAACTAGAAATATTAACATTGGAGTGTTGATGTTTGAGGATTTGATATGAGCTGCCTTTTCTTTATGTCTTGCTGCATCAATCGCTTTTCTACGTTGTTTATGTTGATCAGTTTCTCTCAAAAGTTTAGCTTGTTGAGTGGATAATTGATTTTCATTGTATTTAGCCATTATTTTGTCATATTTACAAAATATAGACGAGTCTCTATTGTAAAATAAGTACATTCGGTTAAAAAATATCTCAAACAAAGTAGGAGTAATAATCTATTATTTGCATATTATAAGTAAATGTAGCATTATATACCTTTGTAAGGTGTATGTAAGTCTGAAGGACAAATTGCATCAAATGAATCTTTTAAAACATCATGCAAAGTTGAACCGAAAGGGGTGAACAAATCAAACTTCTTGGATGCATCCAAAGGAACGGAATCTCCATACAAATCATTAGAGAAGGACAAATGGATCTTCTATGAGCATAGGTTGACGTAGTACATCATGTGGCATCTATGCAAGTATACAGTATTTGAAAAATTAAGTAAAAGTGTAATATGGGACATAAACTATCAAAGTATCATTAAATATTTATACTATAGTATTATGTTTGTTTATTGTAAAAATATTAAACATTAAAATGAAAATAGATGTACTTTAGAAAAAAAATATAGTATGGAAGTTCACCTGTGTCGTTGATACTTCTTGCATATTATCGATATAACTTGCTATTGATTGCTCCTTATTGTTAAGCAAAGGTGTTGCATTCAGATCAACATAATGCGTATCAATTGTACAGGCGTAGATGAATAATATTAACCCTAATATATTTAAAAATATCACAACAACATAGAATAAAAGTGATAACAATTAATGTTTAATGATATAGTATACAATTGTACATTATGGTAAAAGAGTCACCTTGATCGTTAGTTTGTGTCTTTTCTAAAGTTTCTTCAAATAGTGCGGCAACAGATGATGATCTTAGCTGTTCTTTACAGATTGCTTCAACCAAAATCTAAACATTATAGTGCAAATATCTTCAAAAAATTTATCATATGATCGTTGAATAATCTTTTATTATAAAGATTACAAATAAAACATAAATTTGACAGAAAGACCAATAAAATAAGAATTATAGAAAATTTACCATATGGAAGTTCGACTGCGATGTCGATACCATTTGCATATGATCAACACGATCTTCAGATAATTGCTCACCATTACCAGGCAATGACGGTGCAATCAAATCAATAGGACATACACTATGCAACCAATTTTTCTGAACATGTGAAATAAATTAGTATGCATGATTGATCAAAGTTGAATTATCATTAGTACAAAAATATATGTTTATCCATTATTCTACATGGCATGCATCTATCTTTATGACAATAGGTTCATCAAAACAAAACAAATATATTCATACTCACGGTATGAATTATCAATCATCACTCATATGCAAGCTTTATTATAATACATTTTAAGAATGAAACATACTCATATACAAGCTTTATCGTAATACATTTTAAGAATGAAACATGCAATTATTGAGAGAATGATAATGAAAATGATTACTGTATCAAAGATTAATGTTGATACCACATGCTTATCATCATCACGATCTTCAGATGGTTCCTCATCATTGTTCATTGAAGACGATGTATTTAAATCAATATGATACATATTATTTTCCATATATGCCTGAACATGGTAAAAGGTAGTGATTAATTAAACAAAATAAATACATCAACTCATTTGACCGATCAATGGAATTATGCCAAATAATGCAGTAAAAGGTATGATCTAATTAGATTTCCATTGTACTTTTTCACAAAATAGGTATCATCTTTCTTTTCTTTTTTAAACGTTTTTCTTAACCAATAGTTCCCTCTGGTGCCATTAACCATTGTAGTGATATATTTTTTGGCAAAATGATCAGAAGTCTCATAGTTGATACCAAGAACTATTTCCAATTTTCATAAAAGAAAAGAAACCCTTTTATCTAATTTATATTCCCTTAAACAATTCCTATGAATAAGTTACCAAATAAGTAGATAACAAATGGTGGCATGTAAGGAGGGGCATTAGCTCAGAGCGTGGGTTTTAAAACCAAATTTTTTATTGTTATGAATTTCAACTTTAGAGCATATAACCTACTCCCAAAATCCCAATAAATAATTTGATTGTTGTATTTTGCATATAGCCGTTATTTCGTTTTGCATGTTTCAGTTTGCATATAGCTGCTTATTTCATTAGACATCAATTACAACTGAGCTTTACCAATAATTATTCCTCTGCTATTTAGCATTCGCTTAAAACTACTTAAACTTATCACTTGACACTACCTTTACTTGATAGAAAATTTTGGTAAAAGTAGCTTAATAATAGCGTTGACAAAGAAAAGCAACCATTATTGTTACCGAAAAGGTACCTAAAATCATTATTCTGCCATCTTCTTTATGACCTTTGGGATTAACAAGTTTAAACTTTGAATTGACTTCAAGAAGAAGCAAATGGTATCTTGGCAACCTCTCGAGTTCCCACAAACAAAATTAGCAGAATCCAAAAAGGAAAGAGGAAAAGAACAACTTTTTCATGAGGTGAGAAGATGAACAGCTAAAGAGAGTAAAATTGAAATTGATTTCAATCAATATTTTCCTGGTACCAGGGGAGCATGGTCGAACAACAAGGGAGGCTCGAGACGAGAAGCGTGGTCGAACAACCAGGAGAGGCTCGAGAGGAGGAGCGTTCAAGAGGAAGAGTGTGGCCGAACAATCTCTGGCACTGGATTATGGTTTTATTTGGTTTAAGGAGAAATAAAGAGGAGTAATAATCGCAGATACGACCAGAGAAAATGGAAGGGAAATTTTCTATCGTAGATACGGCCAAAGAAAATGGAAGGGAAAATGTCAAAGGAGAATATGTATCGTGATTATGGTCAAGAGGTGAAAATTTGGAGGAAGCGAAGCATACGGGAAACAAAAAAGAAACAGTAGAAGTATTATTTGGTCTTTAGAGAAATTGATTTTGGCTAGTGACAGGAAGCAAACTTACCTAAAGGTCGTATTGATAAAAGCCTAATTCTATAGTAGGCCTTAATCCAACAACAGGACTCAAAACCAAACGACTCAAACAATAAACTCAATTTCCTATTAACTTGACTCTCTATAGCCTAAAGCCATCGATCTTGAATGATAATAACCTAAAAACATCTCAAACATCTCTCTTAAACATCGACCAATATAAGGTACTGCCCTGCTCCACAAAATGAAAAGAAAACCTAATTGGTTGCCGCCTCTTCCTTTCTTTCTTCCTCAAATCTTTTGCTGGACTATCTATCTTCTCAGGTAATTATGCAAAATTAGTTTTTCTCTTTTTTTTACTGCCATTGCCCGAAACCCAGTTTTCGAGAAATTCTGTTAAATGTTGGCATTTCAACGAACACCATAACAACATCAACTCACTACTGCATTTCGTCGAACAGATTTGGAATGCTTAGCAAAATTCATATTCTCATCAGTATGAGTCCAATATGAAGATCTTTAAGGGCTTCATGAATGCTTAGGATCCTGAAGACACCTGCAATAACAAGTAGAAGAAGAAAATCAAAATATGTGCATGTGTGCACGTGCACAAATATGTGCACAGCCCTACTTATCTGAATGGTTAAAATTATGATCAAAGTGTATTCAGCTGTCACTAACGGCTAGTTTGATTAGGTCAGACTTGAAATTGTATAAGTATGGATCAAATGATGTAAATGTATTATGAATGAAGAAAGTTAACAAAAATCATTTTTCCTTTATATTGCTATGTCTTGTTCTTCTCTAATATGTTCTCCTTCTTCACCTTTTCTATTGCATTATTGTATCGCTTCTATTATTATTGAATCTCCTTCACCTTTTTCATTCATCAACTCATCACTGTCTGAACCTGGAAACCACTCTACTACCACACCATGACTCAAATCCAAGCACAACACCATAAGGAAAATAAACCTACCAATATGGTATTAGAGCCTACTGGTGAGCAAGATTCTGACCCTCATTAATCAGATCCTTCATTGCAATCAGAAATAAATAAGGAAGGTTCTTCTTCTCTGGATTCAACAAACACTGATAATCTTTCTGAGTTATGGCAAAGGCAAGACTTAATCAACAATAGAATGCCTTATCACTAAAAAGATTGGAAAGAACTACCTAAGATTTATGGACCGCCACATCAATTCTGACAAAGCATAGCCAAGAAACCACCGAGAAGCTTGACAACATGTAAGGAATGATAGCCAAATTTTTCTCAGAATTAAAAGAAATCAAGAATCAAAGGCTATCTGACCAGAATTGCAGATCATACATTAACAGATCTTCATCTTTTCCACAAAATTCTTTTCAAAATCACATATCAAATGTTTATGTTCAACCTAATAACATGCCACCAATATTACCCATACTGATCCAATTTCTCTTGATCAATCTCAGTCAAGACACTCTGATTCTTCTCCATATCATTCAAAAGACATGGCCAAACTCAATATCAAGGTAGACTTTTCCACATTTTCTAGTGAGGAGAAAGTTATTGATTGGCTTCGAAAAGTTGAGCTGTTCTTCAGATATAACCATATAGACATTCAAGAATGGGTACATATATGTTCTTTTCATATTAAACAGAAGCCCTACAATGGTTTTACAAGTACTCTCACACTGTTTCAGATTATGACCAGTGGTCACTCTTTAGCAAAGCCATCCAAGTACGATTTCTTTCAAATGATTTAGGCAGACCATATGATACCTTTTCCTCACTTAAAAAAACAACTTCTGTCATGCATCATGTAAACCAGTTTGAGCAATTAGAGAGAATGATTGAGCATATTACACCTATACATCTTTTACAAAAATTCTTAGGTGGTTTAAAAGATGAAATGAAGTTTGATGTTATAGCTGCTAATCCACCCGATTTTGATACAGCTATGGCATTAGCTAAAACATTCGAAACAAAATGGTTATCAATTAATAGAAGCAACAGAAAAAATTATTCCAAAAATTATTTACCTTCTTGTCAATTTTTTGAAAGCAATAAAAATTATTCTCGACAAAAAATTCCTTCTAATAATTCTGATAAATGTTCTAAGATTAAGCAACTTACTCCAGAAGAATTATTACAAAAGAAAAAAAGAATATCTGTTATGGTTGCAATGAAAATATATTGTGGTCATAAATGCAAAACAAAATAGATTCATGTTATGGAAGGAATTATTGATTTATCTGTTCAAGATGATTTCTTTGATCATGATATTTCCACTAAAAATCCTTTGCGACTTACTACTACTGAGAATTCACACATAACTGGCAACACTTTATTATCAATTTCTACCAATGCTTTGCTTGGTATTCCTACTTTACATACTATGAAAATTAAAGGCATGATCAATCATAAATCAGATACTTTTTTAATTGATGCGTGTACAATATATAGTTTTATTCATAATTCCTTAGCCAACAAATTAAATTTACAAAGAAGCCAAGCAAGACATTTTGAAGTACGGGCGGCCAATGTTCAAAAATTACAAGTTAGTAAAATTTGTTCTCAAGTTTTAATCACTTGCCAAGGATGTAAAATGCAGCTGATTTATTGGTGCTTCCAATGGAAGGATGTCAAGTTGTTTTAGGTGCACAATGGATGAAAGAGCTAAAGGAATTTTTTTTAAATTTTAAAAAATTTCAGGTTCGATTCTTTTATAAAACAAAGAATATAAACGGCAAGGACTCATTCAGCCTGATGCTTATATTGTTGATGACAAAAGTGTAGTGAAATTTGTTTTAATTTGAGCGAAACGAATTATTTAATCAGGATCTAGTATCGTCTACTTAAATGTTAAAGGAACTTTAACAAAAATCGATTATGCAGTCTCACAGAAACAATAGAAGAAATAAGAGATACGGAAGATTTAACATGGTTCAGATATGAATATTCTACGTCCACGGAGACCCAAAAAATTCTTTCATTCCACTGAAGAAAAGAGTACAAAAGAGAAAAGAATAATGGTGGATGCTCTCACACACTCACATGCACATAAAGATGAAATTCCTTCATTTAAATAGACTTAATAATGAAGGGTTGCTTGGAAATTAAGAAAATCAATTTTTGGATTATCAAAATATCTTTTCAAATTGCATGATTTGATTTTAGCACAAATAGATGGCGTAATCTTGGTTTCCATATCTTTCCTTTGATTGATTGATTCTCCATGCCTAATCATTTATTTCTTCATATAATAAATGCATTGACTAATTAATTGATTGGCTAATTAATTAGTTTCCGTCCAAAATTTCCTCTCATATCCTTCCATATGCAAGCCAGATTAATTGGTTGATTGAACCAATTAATCAATTTCTTTCCTCCTCAACAAATATTTGAATCATCCAAATTTAACACTCCATCTTGATTCAAATATAACAATCTCTCTTAATCGCCTCATCATCAAACAATCAACATAGAAGTTGTTGGTTATAACATCCTATGGCGCTTAAGTAACAAGAATCAAACTGATCAAGTTCAAACTTGTCCATTGGAAGTGACTTTGTCATCATATCTGAAGGATTATCCAAAGTATTCATCTTCAACAATTTGATCTTACTTCGTTCTTCCTCAAGCATAAGGAAGAAAACTCTAACATCAATGTGCTTCGTCCATGAACTTAAGCTTGATTCTCTACAAGATGAATCGCACTCTGACTGTCTAAAAAGAGCTCTACTATCCGCTGCACCATTGAATGATCATCCAACAATTGAAGTAAGTATAATCCTTCCTTTGTTGCTTACATAATCGATATCAGCTCTGCTTCGGTAGTCGATAAAGCTACGATTGATTGTAACTTTGATCTCCATCAAATCGAGCCTATGCCAAGTGTAAAAACATAGCCCGACACTGATTCCAAGCATCTCTATCCCCAGCATAATCAGAGTCACAGTATCCTCTAAAAAAGATGTCACTATCCACTCAACCATATAACAAGCCCACAGAAGAAGTACCTCGAAGATATCTAAGAATCCACATCACTGCTTGCAATGCTCTTTACCTGGGTTAGACATATATCGACTCACGACACCCATTGCATGGGCCAAATCTGGTCTTGTGCACACCATCGCATACATAAGACTACCAACAACACTAGTATAAGCTATATCATCCACCTTTCGTCTTCTTCCGATGAGGGAAATAAGTCTTTTGACAACTTAAAATGAGAGCCTAATGGAGTGTCAACCGGTTTGGCTTTCTCCATTCCAAATCGAGCAAGGACCTTCTCGATGTACTGCGCTTGAGAGAGCCTTAAATCTCTCTGCTTCCTATCCCTGCTTATCTCCATACACAATATTCTTTGTGCCTTTACCAAATCCTTCATATCAAACTCTCTACTAAGCTCCGCTTTCAACTCCTTAATTCTGACCATAATCCGAGATGCAATCAGCATATCATCAACATTTAACAACAAATAAATCATATCACCATCATATCTCCTGAAATAAACACACTGGTCTTTGAAACTTCTCGAGTATCCCTGTGAAAGCATAAACTTATCAAACCTCTTATACCATAGTCTAGGAGACTGCTTCAGTCCATATAGAGATTTGTTGAGTTTGCAAACATAATCTGGTCTGCTACTATCAATGAACCCTTCCGGCTGCTTTAAATAAATCTCCTTATCCAAATCACCATGCAAGAATGCAGTTTTGACATCTAATTTTCTCTAATTCCATATCATAATGAGCAACTAATGCCAAAAGAATACGAATAGAAGTATGCCTTGCCCTTGGAGCAAAGATATCATGATACTCTGCCCCCTTCTTCTAAACATACCCCTTTGCAACTAATCTTCCCTTGTATCTGAGATTACCATTTTCACCGTCTTTTACTCTGTAGATCCACTTGCATCCACTAGCTCTCTTATCGGTGGGAAGAGGCACCAAATCCCAAATATGATTTCTCTGCAATGATTCAATCTTCTCCCCCATAGAAACTAACCAACTGGAACTATTAACTGATGCGGTAGCTTCTCTATAATCATAAGGCTCATCATGGACAACATTCAAAGCATATGTTGCCATATCATCGAAGTTAATGTCTTCGATGCTCAATCCAACAAACTAATCAAGCCACTTAGGGTTTCTTCTTTGTCTGACAGTCCTAGGTTTTGAATGAGCTCCACCTTGAGTTTGATCAACTATACAAACATCGGTATTACCCTCATCAGCCACGGTGTCATCAGAAACACCATCTGAAAGTCTATGGAAAGGATCAACAAATAACTTGCTTTGTGTCTGGTATTCTTCACATGTCCTCTTATTATCATTCGATGAGGAAGGCTTCACCTTCAACATAGCATTCTCATCAAAAGTCACATGCCTGCTCATAACGATCTTCTTGTTAATAGGACACCACAACCTGTATCCCTTCACTCCTCTCCTATAACCTAAAAAGATACACTTGCGAGCTCTAGGTTCCAGCTTCCCTTTACTTTCATGCACATAAGCTGGGAAACCAAACATTTATAAGAAATGAATAGCTAACAGGCTCTCCATTCCATATTTCTTCAAGGATCCATAACTATGGCGGTAGAAGGTGTGCGGTTGATGATGAAAGCAGCCATAGATAAAGTTTCAGTTCAAAATCCCTTCTTTTATTTAGCAGTCAGTCTGAGACGTCTTGTTCTCTCCAATAATGTCTAATTCATCCTTTCTGCAACTCCACTAGACTGGGGGGTCACTTGGTTTAGTGTGATGCCTCTTAATTCCTTCAGACTCATAATAATTGATGAATTACCATGATACAAATTCACCGCCATTATCTGAACATAGAACTTTCAATTTCTTCCCTGACTGCTTCTCAACAATAGATTTCCACTTTCGAAACCTGGCAAATGTTTCCTCTTTGACTGAAAAAAGTATACCCATACTTTACGAGATAAATCATCTATAAATGAAAAAAAATACCTGGCTCCACCTAAAGACTAACATAAGGAGGGACCCCATATATCTGTGTGAACATACTCCAGGACAGCTTTTTCTTTATGCTCTCTTATACTAAAAGGATCTTTGTCTGTTTTCCAAGAACACACTCTTCACAAAAACTAAGTTTTGAATGATGAACTCCATCAATCAATCCTCGTTTTCTTAACTCATCCATACTGCGCTCACTGATGTGACCCATCCATAAGTGCCATAATCTGAAAGAATCTGAATTAACAGATGTAATAGAAGCTTATTCACCAACTACAGTAGTGCCCTTTAATAGATAAAGATTTCCAACCCTTACAACTCTCATAACAATCATGAAACCCTTCGATATCTTCATTTTTTCTACTTCCACTACAATCTTCAAGTCATGTCTACTCAATGCCCCAACTGAAATCAAGCTCCTCCTCAAATCAGGTACAAGTCTAACATCAGTGATCGTACGAATAACACCATCAAACATCCTAATCATCTCTCTATCAACACCAACCATATGGCAAGAAGCGTCATTACCCATCAGAACTTCTCCTCCATCAATTTCACAGTAAGTGGAAAAGAAGTGCTTATAAGGTGTTATATGATAGGATGCGCTAGAATCAATCAACCATAAGTTGCTCTTCCCAGAAAAGTCATAAGCTGTAAATACATCAATGTCACTTTCTGTATCTGATTTCTTTGCTATAGAAGCTAAGGATTTCTTTGGATCTTTTCTTCTACCTTCAAGCTTGGGACATTGTGCTATGAAGTGCCCTGGTTTCTTACAATAATGACAAGTCAACTTCTTAGGCCCTCTAGACTGAGACCGTGAAGAATTTTGTCCTCCGCCTTTCTTCGACCTACTTTGGCCTCTACTTCTCTGAACAGATAAGCCTTCGGTATCACTATCCAAGCTAGTGCTCGCCAACCTACCACTTAATACTTCATTATGAAGACCAGCCTTTACATCAGATATGCTAATTTTACTACGGCCATAAATCATGGAATTAACAAAAGAAGTATACTCCTTAGGCAAGGAACATAAGAGAATCACAGCTTAAGTCTTATCAGTAATATCAACTTCCGATGCCTTTAGGTTCATAATCAAAGTTGTCAAAGCATCTACATGCTCCATGAGATCAACTCCAGGCTTCATCTTGCACGAATGGAGTTGTTGCTGAAGAATAATCCGAGTAGTGAGAGACTTGTCTTGATATGCATCCGATAATGCATCCCATAGTTCCTTCGCCGTCTTCTTCTTAGAGAATTTTCTAAGAACTTCATCTGAAAGACTCAACTGAATTGTTGTAAAAGCTTCATCTTCCATCTCTTTCAAATCAGCTGCATCAATACCTTTCAATTTCTTAGGCTCAGAAACAACCATATAAGTCTTCTCCGTCCTTAATATGGGCTCCATCTTCATCTTTCAAGTACCAAAATCTCTGTTTCCGTTAAAACGTGTTACTCCATAATTGACACCAGATCTACCAATGGACTTACTAGAAGTAGCCAATAATATCCAAACAAGAACAATAACACTTGCTCTGATACCAAACTGTAGTGAAATTTGTTTTAATTTGAGCTGAAGCGAATTATTTGATCAAGATCTAGTATTGTTTATCTAGATATCAATGGAACTTTAACAAAAATCAGTTATGTAGCCTTACAGAAACAATAGCAGAAATAAGAGACACAGAGGATTTAACGTGGTTCAGATATGAATATCCTAAGTCCATGGAGACCCAACAACTTCTTCTATTCCACTGAAGAAAATGGTACAAAAAGAGAGATAAGAATAATGCTGGATGCTCTCACACACTCACATACATATAAAGATGAAATTCCTTTATTTAAATAGACCTGATAATGAAGGGTAGCTTGGAGATTAAGAAAATCAATTTCCTGATTACCCAAATATCTTTTCAAATTGCATGATTTGATTTTTGTACAAATAGATGGTGTACTCTTGGTTTCCATATCTCTCCTTTGATTGATTAATTCTCCATGCCTAATCATTTATTTCTTCATTTAACAAATGCATTGACTAATTAATTGATTGTCTAATTAATTAGTTCCCTTCCAAAATATCATCTCATATCTTTCCATATGCAAGCCAAATTAATTTATTGATTGAACCAATTAATCAATTTCTTTCCTCCTAAACAAATAATTGAATCATCCAAATTAAACCAAAAGAGATACAAAAGAATTCAACTCTGCTCGGCTTAGATATGCTTCTGTCTACTGCATCAACATTAATTCCTCCCATGCCTTCAATACACAAGGATATCCAAGCTCTGTTGAATAAATTTCCTACAGTTATTTCCTCAACACTTCCTCTGCCACCTGTAAGACAATGTGAACACATAATACCTATATTACAAGGCTCTAAACTAGTTTGTCTAAAACCTTATAGATATTCTCATCATGTTAAAAATGAATTGGACAAACTAATTACTGGTATGCTTTCATCTGGCATTATTAGAAATAGTTACAGCCCCTATTATTGTGGTTAGAAGAAAAAAATTCATGAAGGTTATGTGTAGATTATAGAGCATTAAACAAACAATTAAAAATAAATTTCCTGTACCACTAATAGATGATTTTCTAGATGAACTATATGGTTCTTAATTTTCACTAAATTAGATTTGAAGTCGGGATATCATAAAATTCGTATGCATGAAGATGATAGTCACAAAACAACCTTTAAAACACATGATGGTCATTATGAATTTTTGGTTATGCCCTTTGGTTTGACAAATTCCCCTTCTACATTTAAACCTCTCATGAATAGTAGTTTCAAAAATTATTTGAGAAATTTTGTTCTAGTATTCTTTGATGATATTTTAATCCAATAGCAGAAACTGGGTTGATCATTTAGTACACTTGCAAACTGCACTTCAAATTCTTCGACATAATCAATTGGTTATTAATCTACCCAAATGCTCCTTTGCTGAAGATAATATTAAATACCTCGAGTATATTATATCAAATAAAGGCATTGCAGTAGACGAGGAAAAGACACGAGCGATCATGGAATGGCCACAACCACAAAATATTAAAGCACTTCTAGTGTTTTTGGGCCTTACTGGATACTACAGGAAATTCATCAAGAGATATGGTTTGACTGCAAAGCCACTTACAACTATGCGTAAGAATTTTTTTTTACTTGGACTCTAGAAGAAACATATGCTTTTTATAAATTAAAATCTTGTCTCATTAGCCCTTATATTTTATCACTGACTTTGTTATAGAATGTGATGCAAGTGGTTGTGGAATTGGAGCAGTACTCATACGAAACAACAAACCAATTGCATATTTCAGCCAACCTCTTCAAGGAAGAAATTTATCGTTATCTACCTATGAGAAAGAGTTGTTGGCATTAATTTTAGCCACCAAAAAATGGTCTCAATATTTACTAGGTAGAAAATTTATAATCTGCACTAACTATCAGAGCTTACAGCACTTGTTGTCTCGGAAATCAACAACTGGTATTCAAGGAAAGTGGCTAGCTGAATTACATGGATATGATTATCAATTGGAATATAAAAAAGGTAAGGAAAATGTTATTTCTAATAGTTTGTTAAGAGTTCATGAGCAACAACAACTAACAGCACTTACTACTGTTTAATCTGATTGGATCTCAAAACTTCGAAGAGAAGTAAATTGGTATCCATTTTATGATTAAAAAGGAACAAATTCTACAAGGAGGCTTGGACTCAAACAAATATAAACTGCTTGATGATTTAGTATTTTATAAAGGAAGAATCCCCTTAGACCATGCCGATGCTTCTCTAATAAATCTCATTCTATTTGAATTTCATTCCTCACCACTAGGAGGACATATTGGTGTAAGGAAAACACTCAAAAAAATCAAGAGAGTATTCTTCTGGGAACACATGAAAAAATCAATTGAGAATTATATTAGAGATTTTGATATTTGTCAGAGGTCCAAAAGTGAAAATATACCTTACCCAGGACTCCTTCAATCGTTGCCAACTCCTGACAATGTGTGGACAGATATCACTATGGACTTTATCACTCACTTACCAAAAAGCAATGGTGCTACTATTATATATGTTGTGGTGGATCGACTGTCAAAGTATGCATACCTTTTCTCCCTCACACATCCTTATACTGCAAAAAAAGTGGCCAAAGGTTTTTTGATAGGATATTTAAATTATATGGTATGCCTAAATCAATCATTAATGATAGAGATTCTATATTCTTGATCAACTTTTGGGCTGAATTATTCAATCTTCAAGGATGCACACTCAAATATAGTTCAGCCTACCATCCACAAACAGATGGTCAATCTGTAGCTACTAAAAAGATTCTAGAAACATACATGCACTGTTCTGTATCACATCAGCCTAGTGAATGGACAAACTGGTTAACCCTAGCTAAATTCTGATTTAATACTTCATGGAAAGAATATACTAATTTAACTCCTTATGAAATCTTGTATGGAAGACCACCATCCACTCTCTTATCATATATTCCTCATACTTCCAGAGTCGAACAAGTTGATCATCGCCCTTTTTCCAGAGATATTATCATGCAATTTTTGAAGGATAGTCTGGCTCTTGCTCGAGAAAGGATGAAAAAATTTGCAAAATAAAAAACTAATAGAAAGATCTTTTTCTGTAGATGACTGGGTATACCTTAAACTACAACCATATAGACAAATCTCAATCAGTTCTACAAAGACAACTAAATTATCTCTAAAATATTATGGTCCATTCAAGATTATTAAACGAATAGGAGAAGCTGCAAATAAATTGGAGCTACCTGCTAATTCATAAATCCATCCTGTCTTCTATATCTCCCAGCTGAAGAAATAAATTGGTTCACATATTATCCTAAAACAAGGAATATACAGATGAATTAGTTGATGAACCAGAGCAAATAGTTGATCGAAGATTAGTACCTCGGAATAATAAACCAGTGGCTCAAGATTTATTCAAATGGAAAAACAAACCTATTTCAGATTCCACTTGGGAGGATTATTAGGATCTGATTAAGCGTTTTCCAACTCTGGATCTTGAGGAAAGGTTCATCCTTAAAGGGGAGGGGAGATTTTACATGCTGGCATTTGACCGAACACCATATCAGCATCAACTCACTACTGCATTTCATCGAACGGATTTGGAAAGCTAGCAAATTCATCTTCCCATCAGTATGAAACCAATATGAAGATTTCTGAAGGCTTGATGAATGCTCGGGATCATGAAGACACTTGCAATAACAAGTAGAAGAAGAAAATCAAAAGATGTGCACATGTGCACGTGCACAGCCCTACTGATCTGAATGGTTAAAATTATGATCAAAGTGTACTGAGCTGTCACTAACTGCTGTTTGATTAGGTCAGACTTGAAATTGTATAGGTATGGATCAAGTGATGTAAATGTATTATGAATGAAGAAAATTAATGAAAATCATTTTTCTTTTATATTGCCGTGTCTTCTACTTCTCTGATATGTTCTTCTTCTTCACCTTTCTTATTGCACTATAGTATCACTTCTTTTATTATTGAAACTCCTTCTTCGTTTTCATTCCTCAACTCATCACTGCCTGAACCTAGAAACCACTCTACTGCCACACCATGACTCAAACCCAAGCACAACACCATAAGCAAAAAGAACCACCTAAATTGTAATCTGATTAACGTTGGTACCAGATAGAATGGCTACGATTTTGGTATGCGGGCGGAATTTCAGATCATGATTTTTATATGAACATGAACTGCATATGGAAATATAAACAAATCCAGTTTGATTTTTGTGGAACCATTTTGTACATATTTAGCGGAGAGGGCTCAGAATTACTACCTATACCATCATCAATCATGCACATAAGAAACCTTGTGCTTTCACTGTGTTTATGGCTATCAGCGAATACAGCCGCTGACTGTAGAATTTGTTATTTTTTATATGGGATAATAGAGTGATGATACTTGTTCACTTATTTCCATCTTAATGCAATGAAGTATATAAATTTTTGAACTGGAAAATGGTATCGACGGGCATTATTACCTACTCAATTGTCACCATGTGTAGCATGAAACCAACCACATTTACTTACTGTTAAAAATAATAGAAATAATAAAAATAAAAATAAACAAAAAGAAAAATTAATTTTGATAATGACATATTATGCTGGCATTATTTAGCAATTAGCATTGCATAATAGCTAACTTCTATTGCTAGTGTAAATGCCCAAAAATCACGATCACATTAATTTATTTGGTCTATGGTACTAGGAATGTTCATATATCAGCAGCATTATTTTCTTTGGCTTAATATGGTCGATAACTATGACAATATCATCTCAAATAGGAATCTGATAGGGACGTAGCTACGACTACTAGACCCAAACGTAACATCGTGTTGCCTGCAAAGTATAGAACGTGAGCAGAAAATACTATATCAACCATGCAAATAACTCGAGACATGCAAGAAAAAATTAGAAGCTTCTACTGTTATCTTTTATTATCTTTCATTATATGAATTCTATAATTAGTTACACTTTTTAACTGCTCCACAATTGTAATGACATCTGGCAAGGTCTGGACCAATCAATTGTAACAACCATTCTATATACAGAGGCATCTTGTACGAAACAAGCAGGCAATTATTAGCAAATTTCTTCCTCTTTATCCCTGCTCTCCTTTCTTCTTTCTGTTTCCTGCATATTTCTATTTTATTTTCAGCAACAACTTGAGTTAAGGCACTTTCATTTGGTGCTTTCACCACCCCTCACCTCCTCCTACCACCATGAATCACCAAGTAGATGAAGCAATTACCCAACTCCGTGAACAATCTACCCAACATCAACAAACCATCGACACAATCCAAGCCACTCAACTCTCTTACACCGCCCTACTACAAAACCAAAAATCACAGATCATTGACATCTAAGCATCACTACTAAAAATCAATCAAGCCCTAGAAAATATCAATACCAAACTCTCCTCCACCGCCTCACCTACGCCACAATCATCATTATCAGCCCAAACTGCCAACAACCAAAACCTGCAAGCACCATTACTACCAACACCCAAACACACTTCCACTAGACCCCCTAAATGTGATCTTACTACATTTGATGGATCCAATCCATATGATTGGATTTTTCAAGCCGAACGCTTCTTCGCATAACATTCCACGCCCGAAGACCAACGCGTTGATCTTGTGAGCTTCTATATGACGGGACAAGCTCTCACGTGGTTTCAATGGTTACATCGAAACCACCAACTATCGTAATGGCTTGCATTAGCCAAAGCCATGGAGCAACGCTTTGGACCACCTTCCCTCATCAACCCGCAAACGACACTATTAAAACTTAGAGAAACCTCATCCATCGACGAATAACAATCAATATTCGAAACGACCTACAATAGAATCACCAACCCTCCCCCAGATGCGATCCTCAACTGTTTCATATCAGGCCTCAAACCACCAATTCGAAACGAACTCCTCCTCCTTTGACCCACCATAATTTTCAACGCATTAAACCTTGCCAAAGTAATTGAAAATAAACTAGCCCTATCCCAATCTACCTATAACCGAACAAACTTCAACCGCAACCCTGCTCCACCACTCCCAACCGTACCACCAATACAACCTCTGACCCAACACCCAGAAATTACCCGATAAAGCGCCTGACTCCAGCTAAAATACAGCAGCGCCAAGCACAGGGATTATGTTATTATTGCGATGAAAAATATCAACAGGGACATAGGTACAAAGCATGACAGTTGCTACTTCTCATACCTAAAGACGAGGATGACCCAGATCCATCACTTCTTGACACACCAGATGCAAACCACTCGGCTTCCCCAGAAATCTCCTTTCATGCCCTCCTAGGGTCAACTAATCCAACTTCAATTCGCCTGCCAGCAACGATTAATAACAGCCCCATTTCAATTTTGGTCGATTTAGGAAGTTCGCATAACTTTCACCACCCACGAGCTGCGCGATTCCTGGGAATCCACTGGAACTATCGATCTCTCTTCTCAGTTGTAGTTGAAAGTAGTGAGCGGATACGTTGCGAAGGAATTTGCAAAGATATTCTCGTCCAGATTGATGGCAACAATTTTGTTATTGATTTTTATCTTTTGAACTTTGCGGGTTCCGATGCAGTTTTAGGGGTACGATGGCTACAGACCCTAGGTCCAACCACTATAGACTATTCTCAACACACAATTTCTTTTATCCACAACCAGAAACCAATTTTACTTAGAGGCCTCAACCCACGAAGAAACCAAAGTCCAATATCACTCCACCAGTTGAAACGATTACAAACTACTTCCTCGGTTAATTTTTACCTCCACCTCCAACCAGACCTCACCACTACACAAGACCCAAACAACCCATTCGATACCACCCACCCAGAAATTCAAGCCATATTAACCAAGTTTGCCCACCTATTTGATAAACCAACAAACCTTCCCCCTCACCGTCAACTCAATCACCACATCAACTTACAACACAATGGCCAACCCATTAATGTCAAACCATATCGGTACCCCTATTTTCAAAAGAACGAAATCGAAACTCAAGTACACGATATGCTACAATCCCATATCATACAGCCTTCTACGAGCCCTTTCTCCTCCCCGGTCCTCCTTGTTAAAACGGGTCGTGGAGATTTTGTGTCGACTATAGAGCAATAAATGCTATTACCATAAAGGATCGGTTTCCTATACCTACGGTTGACGAACTCTTAGATGAATTTCATGGGTCACACTATTTCTCCAAACTTGATTTACGAAGTGGATATTTTCAAATTCGTGTGCATCCACCCGATGTACGTAAAACTGCATTTCGAACACGAAGGACATTATGAATGTTTGGTCATGCCATTCGGTCTCACCAATTCACCTTCGACCTTCCAAGCCACTATGAATAACATATTTCGACCACACCTCCGTAAGTTCATTTTAGGTTTCTTTGATGACATATTGATTTATAGTAAATCCTGGGCCTTACATTGCCAACACTTGAAAACTACTTTGACTATTTTGGCTTCTCATCAATTTTTGGCCAATATTTCTAAATGTGTATTTGGGCTCACAGAGCTAAAATATTTGGGCCATATTATTTCTTAGGATGGGGTCCGTGTCGACCCACAAAAATTGAAGCAACTCTGAAATGGCATACACCATCTTCCATAACAGCAGTCCGAGGCTTTCTTGGCCTTACGGGCTATTATCATCGCTTTATAAAACACTACGCACACATTGCAAGCCCGCTTTCAGATTTACTTAAAAAGGAATAAACACATTTCGACTGGACTGAAAAAGCCCAATCCCCCTTTACCTCCCTGCAACATGCAATCAGCCATGCCCCAGTTTTATCCCACCAAGACTTCAACTCGCCCTTCCAGATCCACCCAGACGCTTCAGGAGTTGCCATTGGGGCCGTATTATTACAGCACAATCACCCAATAGCCGTCCATAGCCAGAAGCTCCCACCATCCCTCCACAAAGCTTCAAAGTATGTGTGTGAAATGCATGCCATCACGTCCGCAGTTCACAAATGGTGACATTATTTATTGGGGTGTCAATTTCTGATTGTTACCAATCACCAAAGCTTGCGTCAGCTGCTCACATCGCTGCAAGAAAAAGTATTTTTAGTTGCATTTATTAGTATCGTTTATTATTTAGTGCAACCAAAATGTTATTTAAACGCGACCGATCGAAAGTTTTATAAAATAGAAAATAAAAAAAACGTGCCCGTGAAATAATGGAGGGAAAACAAATGTAACGCGGTGCTCAATCTTTTTTAGTAGCCACACAAAATCTTTTTCCCCTTCATTCTTTTTTCTTCCTCTTCTTAAAAAAACAGCGAGTACCACACAAAATCAAAATTAAAGCGTGCCAATCACCACATCACATCCGTCCCAGCATCTCCCATCGTCACACACACACACAAGTGCCCATTGTCGCATCTCTAGCCGTGAAGGTCGCTACTTGCAAACATCGTTTGTTCACAGGTAGGTTGCTTCGCCAATAAACATGTCATTCTCCATTTTCTGCTACATCCTCCAACCTCCAGGCTTCAGTCTCCAGTCATATGTGTAGTTGCTTAAACCTTAAATTAAATCCAAACCGTAAATCCCCAGTTGCAAATCAATCCACTTATTTGATGTATGTAATGATTCGCCTTTGAAGTTCGGGTGGAGTTTGAATTCAACATTGGTAATTCTCTTAAAGCTATTCAATTTAATTTTCAACATATTAATTAATCATGTGTTATTTTGGATGAATTATATCTGGAAAACTAATTGTGGTGATTTTTGTTCATTCATCTATTTCGATGGTATACCCATCTTCAAAATTGCAATGCTCAATTTTATCTGTTTTAGACGTTAGAATAGTTGGTTATTTGCTGTAACTTTTCTTATTCAACTATTGAAATTCTTAGTTATAGTAATATAATTTGTCTGTTCTACAAAACTGCTGGTATAAAGTAATTATGTGTATGTTTATTCGCAGTTGCTGGTATGATGATGAAGCCTAAAATTTAGTTCAACCTTATAACATTGTAACAGTTTGGTACTTTACATTGTTATTAAGATGATTTGTATAGTTAAATCCATTAGTATAGTTACTTAGCAAATACCATGTCCTTTAAATATTCTTCTTTTCTATGTATTGGGTTTAAAGAGCCTAGACTTTGATTTTTAGTATCCATTGTTCCCATAAAAGCTAATAATATCTTTTAAGATTGGACAATATTTATAGTGATAACCAGTAATTAAACTAGTATAAGAAGAAACATCAAGTTAAGGAAATTTGATGTTGATGCTTAAGCAAAATATCCAACCGCAATTTTGAATGCTTATTGATCATCAAATTTGATTGCTAAAGATTGAGTAGAACGAAGATATAAAGGATTAGATATTAAGTTACTTGTCATATACTCTCTTCCTTCTCCACATAATCTTGAAATTAATAATAAAAATCACATTGAGTATCAAACTGAGATACATGTTAAAGAAATTTATAATTGAAATGCGCCTATACAAGCATTATTTCCCGGTTATTTGATTGCTTGTAGTTTAGCAGTGATGCAATTATTCATTTTATTGGCTTGCTTTGTTTAATTCATTAACAATGTGTTATATTATGTAGTAAGCACCCATGATAAGGATCAGGATGTCTTTGGTTTCTACCGGACAAAGACCATGTATTGGATTTGCAGAAGTTTTGGTTAGGTATAGAGAAATTGTTCAACGATTATGATTGAATGGCAAGTCTTATGCTAGAACTATATCCACTATCATATTTCATAAAGAATTTCAACTTTACTTTCTAATCCATTCTCATGCTTTCAAGGTCATCCGTATATTTGGCTACTTATAGAGATTATATATAGGTCCTACTCGGTTAATTTACATCTGTTATTAATCATTAGTATATTATCATGATTGGTTTAAACTCATAATTATTGTCCTACCTTGATTGGTTATGGGTTGGAGCAATGTTCTGATTACTAATTGATATTGACTATGAAAATATAAGGATGAATATTTTGTTTACTAGATGCACAATAAGATTAAAGTATGCAACTATTTGGGTATGATTACTTTTTCTTCGGGAAATAACAGAAATACAATTAGCTAAAATATATTTATAGAGGATTTTCACCATATATGGTAGCTAAAAAAAGGACTTTAAAGATTCACCTTTGAGTGTATACAATATTCTATCAGAAAGAGCTGTAGATTTATTTATTTCACTAACCATTAGAGCAGTCTAACATAAGCTTTAAGATACATCGTGAGTTGTAGATTCTAGTTATTGATTTGTTTTAGTCTGTCTTTTTAAAATAAAAATAAAAAACCGGTTCAAAGTTTTAGATGATCTAAATTGGGACCCGTACCAAAATCTTGAACATTTGGTTCAAGCTACATGTTATTCTTTCTATATCACTATTAACCAAAATACAGAATAATCGAAGTTTAATGTAGAAACAGATTTTAACTATTTAAATTCATTTTGCATTTGGCTTAAATATTTCTTTTACATATACATTCATTAAACTTGAATGCAACTGTGAGTGGGAATTTGCATACCTCTGTTAGAACATTTGATTATAAGATTTCAATGTTATCTAATCCAACACTCTAAAATTAATTACATAAACCTTAAAATCTCAGTAAATATAATGTTCTCTCAATTGCCATTAAGCACGGTTGACTAGAATAGTACAATCTTTTTTCTAAATTAGTTATAGCAAAGGAATTTGATTTTGCTGAATTTGTGAATCCAAAAGAATATGAAAAACCAATTCAACAACTCATTGTCGACCTTAATGATTGTGGTGTTGACCGTAGCTTTGAGTGAATTGGAGACACGTCTGTGATGTGGGTAGAGCCTTGGAATGTTATCATAAGAGTTGGAGAACTGATGTTAGTTGATTTAAAAGCCGCTCTCAGGTGCCATGGCTTATTGAGAAATACATGAAAAAGGTATTGATGTATCTTATTATACTTCACTGTCAAAAATATTAGTGAAATAGTAGTTACTGGAAAATGCCTTGTTGGATTTTATGTCCCATTAGTCATTACAGGCTTGCATTCAAATAGTGGGAAATAGGAAGTCCTACACTTGAGAGTAAGAATCACTTTAATTTGTGCATATAAGATTTTCATCATTACCATTAGTCATTTTACATTGAAAACCTAAGGTTTAATGTACATTTTATTTTCGTCAAAATTTTTGGTTGGTGGCAAATTGAAATGTACAAGCTGTTAAGGTAGAAATATGGGTTTTAGTCATGGTTCTGGTATTCACATAATCCTTGACCATTGAAGATGATGATGATGATGATGATGAAATAACTATATTTATAAAAATTAACTAAGTTTATAATAATAATAGTATAATTAAATTAACCAAGATTTAGTAATAATAATAATAAATTAACTAAGTTAACCAAGTTAATAATAATTAACTTAGTTCTGTTAAAATTAACTAAGTTTAAGTTAACTAAATTTTATAAATAATAATAATAAAACTAATTTAACAAATATTTATAAATAACGACGATGATGATAAATTAACTTAGTTTATAAAATTTAAATAAGTTTATAATATTAATAATAATATAATTAAGTTAACTAAGTTTAAATAATAATAATAATACATTAAGTTAACCAAGTTAATAAAAATTAATTAGGCTATGTTAAAATTAAACAAGTTTTATAAAATTAACTAAGTTTAAGTTAACTAAATTTTATAAATAATAATAATATAACTAATTTAATAACATTTTATATATAACTGTAAGACTGGACTTTATTTATTTCATTTCATTTATAATTCTGATTATCAATACGACATTATTTAAAATATGATATACTCGTACAGTGTTGCAGATGTTTGATATTATATTTGAAGTCCTACGAATCTTTGAATGAATCTTTATAATTATGACGTTATTTAATGATATCATGTGAATTATTGCATATATATGGTAAGCTAGAATAAACAATTCAATAAGTTTCCTTATTTTAATTTAACATGTGAGCTTATAATTCACATGATGGTTACATTGTCGATGTTAAGAGTTACATAAAATCAAAATCCAACAACAACATCGGTTCATTGTCTCTATCCTTTACAGTATAAAGAAATACTATGATTATGAAACTATTTGGTCAAAGTTATTTGAACTTCTTATTTCATCTGCAAAGCTTTTTAAAACTGATGCATTGTTCAACTACTTGTTTCCTCTGCATACTGTCTTTTACAAGAAAAGAAGTTTGTTATAATTAGTACACTTTTACTACCATGTATATGTATAAAGCAGAAAAGAAGATTGTGATTCTGCATACTGAATGAATCGAGTTAGTTAATCTTGAGTTCAACAAGGATGTAGAAAGCAAATATTTAGTTTAGAAAAATTTACTTATTAGAATACAGCCATAATTTACTTGCACCATTCCATGAAAATTTTCCTTTGGTTGCTTATCAGTATGATTGGTTTCATATTGTCTTGTTGTTTGACCTTTAAAGAAAAATGACAGCTTTAAATCATTTTTTCATTCCTTTTGTGGTTGTTGCCGTCTTGTGGGTGGTGTGATGTTCTGTCGCGGCTAAGCATTATTGATTATGAGAACCAAAACTTTATATTTACTATCATCGCTATATTTACTGATTTATTTGTAGTACGATGATTTCAGGAAGATGACCACGATGTGGATGTGGATTCAGCAAGGCTGACAGTGCAAACTCCAGCCAAAAGTCTAGCACCAGAAATTGAGATTTACCGCTACCTACTTGTGCTGATATTTTCGATTGATCAAAAGAAATATGATGAGGTATCCTTTTTAAGCTTTCTTACTACTAACGCATATAGGTATAAAGATCAATTTTCCTTGGCATTTTCAGGCCAAAGCTTGCTCTTCTGCTAGTATTACCCGCCTTTAGAACATGAATAGAAGAACAACAGATGTTTTGGCATCTCGTTTATACTTTTACTATTCGTATAGCTATGAATTAGCCAGGAGCCTTACTGAAATTCATCTATACCCGCTTCTGGCCACCTCCTTATAGCTTCATTTTTATTGTATGGCCGTAAAACAAAAACAATCTAAGTATTTGGTGTATAACGTTTCATTGGCATTGAGAATATTTTGACATAATCAATTTTCTCATGTCTTAGAAATACCCTTACCTTACATCGTATGGCCACATTACGTCTTGAAGAACTAGGTCAGTTCTGTTGCTAACCTTAGAAAGATTTCTAACTTAATACTGATTTATTAGCATATCTTTAAAAATAATCTGGTTTATGTTTTAAATTTTTACTATCTGGTATTATAAAAAATGCAGGAGACCCTTTTGAACTACTACTCCGCAACTACCTTCACTACAGTTTATACGACCAAGTAGAAAAGCTAAGGTCCAAAGCACCTCGTTTTGAGGCTCACTCTAATCGACGGGAAATTTGATTTTCTAATATTAATATGTATATTCATGATTCATCCATATTAGTACTGATTGGCATTTCCTAGATAAGCATTAAAATTGCATGATTTGCCTTGAACAGTTTTGTAGATACTTGTTCTACCTAGGAAAGATCAGAACCATTCCATTAGTGTACATAGATACCAAAGAGAGCCTCCTACAAGCTGCTCGCAAGTCCCCTATTACTGCTAGAGGATTCAGCATCTAATGCAACAAGTGGACTGTTATTATACGCCTTCTTTTGGGCGAGATTCCAGAGCGAACCGTGTTCATGCAGCAAGGAATAAAGAAGGCACTTGTGCCTTGCTTTGAGCTTACCGGTGTATGTTTTTACTGGCATTAAAATTTGCTTTATTTATCATGGTTGATCCTTGACCATGTCTGGTGATTTTTCACATGAGTATTTTATAATAAATTAACTAAGTTAACCAAGTTAATAAAAATTAACTAAGTTTTGTTAAAATTAAATAAGTTTTATAAAATTAACTAAGTTTAAGATAACTAAATTTTAAAAATTATGATAATAACTAATTTAAAAAAGTTTTAAGTAATAATGATGACGATGATGAAGAATTAACTAAGTTTATAAAAATTAACTAAGTTTATAATATTAATAATAGTAATACAATTAAGTTAACTAAGTTTTAATAATAATAATAATAATAATAATAATAATAATAATAATAATAATAAATTAACCAAGTTAATTGAGTTAATAAAAATTAACTAAGTTTTGTTAAAATTAACAAGTTTTATAAAATTAACTAAGTTTAAGTTAACTAGATTTTATAAATAATAATATAACTAATTTAACAGTTTTATAAATAATAATGATGATGAATTAACCATTTTATTTTAAAAATTAACTAATTTTATAATAATAATATAATTAAGTTAACCAAGTTTTAATAATAATAATATTAATATTAATATTAAATTAACTAAGTTAACCAAGTTAATAAAAATTAATTAAGTTTTGTTAAAATTAAAGAAGTTTTATAAAATTAACTAAGTTTAAGTTAACTAAGTTTTATAAATAATAGTATGATATACTTGTACAATGTTGTAGTTATTTGATATTAGATTTGAAGTCTTACGAATTAACATAATTGTTTGACTGTACGTTATAATTTCACTTGTGCATGCATTGGATTTTCGAAGAGGGCAAGGTTGGACTTTTAAGGTGCTAGCTTTCACTTGTGCATGCAACAAAGAATTATGGGTAAACAAGCGTTTTGTTAGCACCAGTTGTATGACTATGTACGGTTATGTACTACTTCTGTATCAATGTATGGTAATGTACTACTTGTGTTTATGGTAGTTCATTTGTTCATGTATTTTTTGTTTATTATTGAACTATTTATTATTACTGTTTAATATAAATTATGAATAAAGTGAATTGAAGAGTGAACGAGCTAGCAGAATGTGAGAAATAGACAAAGAAAAGCAAAAATATTTAGTGGGGTTTATCAAACGCTACGAAAAAAATATAATGGTAGAAAAAAACGCAACAAAAAAAATATTGCTGCGGTGAAATATACAGCCTTTAAAACGATCAATCTATAACAACGTCTATTTAGTGGCGTTTAGAAAACGCTACGGAAAAAATATGTTGAAAAAAATATCACGTTTGGTGGCGTTTCAATATGCTACAAAAAAGATTTACGGTGGCGTTTTTTTTACCGCCGCAATAAGGTACATTATAACGGCGTTTACAAAAACGCAACCCAAAATATTAGTTTTTTAGTTGCATGTCGTATGGCGGCGTTCTCAAGAATGCCACCATAAGTTATGGTTGCATTTTTTGTGCGCCACCAAAAGTACTTTTTGGTGTTGCGCATAGATCATTCAGACACCGGAATAACAGAAATGGCTAACCAAGCTACTTCGGTTTGATTTTGCAATTCAATACAAACCCGGATCCCAAAATCAGGTGGCGGATAGTTTGTCCCGCTGGACTTTCGAGGCACTGTTCTTGGGCTGCTCCACTCCTCAATTTCATTTGACAACAAAGATTCAACAAGCTCTCAACAGAGATATGGAAGCCCAAAAGTTGATTCATCGCATACATACCGATCCATCATTAGCGACAATATACACTTACAAATATGGATTACTCTTTCGAGGCAAGCAACTATATGTTCCAAACGACCCAGAATTACAGGGCAAAATAATAATTGCTTATCACTGTTCCAAATCGGGTGGGCATTCTGGCATCAAAGGAACATCATCCTGCATCTCCAACAATTTCTTTTGGCATAAACTCTTTAATTCAGTTCGAAACTTCATGACACAATGTTCAACCTTTTTACAAGCTAAACCTGAAACTACGCTACCTAAAGTGCTTCTTCAACCATTACCAATACCAGCTCAAATTTGGTAAGACATTACGATGGATTTCATTACCCATCTTCCACCATCTGCCGGCAAAACTTGCATTTGGGTCATAGTTGACCGTCTATCTAAATATGCACATTTTTGTGCATTACCCACATCGGTGTCCGCCACGCAATTGGCCACCCATTTTCTAAATGAATATGTCAAGCTACGTGGTTTTCCCCGCTCCATTGTGTCCAATCGGGATTAACTATTTATGAGCCACTTTTGGAAAGAGCTTTTCCGCTTGCACGGAACCGAACTACGCATGAGTAGCGCCTACCATCCCCAAACCGATGGTCAAACATAAGTGGTCAATCGACGTTTGGAAACGTATCTTCGAGCAATTGCCGGAGATTTCCCAAAAAATGGACATCATACTTACCATGGGCAGAGTGGTGGAAAACACTTGTAAACATTCTCCTATAGGAATGTCACCATTTTAAGCCGTTTACGGCCATGCACCCCCGATCATATCTGACTACATATTGGGTTCCACAAAACTTCATGATGTCGAGGAATGGGCGTCTAACCGAGACCAAATTTTGCATAACATCAAGACTAATCTCCAACGGGCACAAGTCCGCATGAAGCACCAAGCCGATAAACACCGCCAAGATAAACAGTTTGACATAGGATCATGGGTCTTCGTCAAGCTTCAACCATACCGCCAATATTCACTCCGCTCACTACAAAACAAACTTTCAAAAAAATATTTCGGTCCATTTCAGATTATTGAATGAACCGCCCTGTTGCATACCGCCTCCAACTACCTCAAGAAGCTCGCATCCACCCGATCTTCCATATTTCCATGCTCAGGTACTGCCCAAACCCACAGGATACTTCGCCTACCCCTCTACCCATAGAAATCACAACTATAAACAACCTTGAGGACAAGGTTAATCTGCAAGAGAAGGGTGATGATAGGGATGTAGCTACGACTAACAGACCCAAATGTAACATCATGCTGCCTGCAAAGTATAGAACGTGAGCAGAAAATACTATATCAGCCATGCAAATAACTGGAGACATGCAAGACAAAATTAGAAGCTTCCACTGTTATCTTTTATTATCTTTTATTATATGAATTTTATAATTAGCTACACTTTTTAACTACTCCACAATTGAAGTGACATCTGGCAAAATCTGAACCAATCAATTGTAACAGTCTTTCTATATAGAGGGGCATCTTGTACAAAGCAAGCAGGCAATTATTAGCAAATTTATTCCTCTTTATCCCTGCTCTCCTTTCTTCTTTCTGTTTCTTGCATATTTCTATTTTATTTTTAGCAACAACTTGAGTTAAGGCGCTTTCAAAATCAAGCTAAGTACTCCTAGTATAATATGTTTATGTATATAAAGTAAGAAGATGTTGAAAGAATTACACAATTTATCAATCACCATTATGTAAATATATGTAGTTACTTTAGCCTTGTAGGGATTAATAATCATGCATAGGCTAGAACAAATAAAGGTCATATTAGGGCCATTGAAAATGATGGAAAGTTCAAAGTGACAGATACTGGAACATCATCGTGGTACTGAAAACAACATAACACTACAAGGGAAAACACATAAAAACACACCTTCATTTCTGTCTGAATTTTAATTTTAATTTTTTAGTGCAAAGTGCATGTTGAACTAGTATATTTAAATAGTAGAAAACCTTGCATAATGGCTATGCTATACAGTTTATCATGATATGCAAAAGGTAATTGATATATAGTAAATAGGGAAAATTATTGAGGAATACAGTTAAATTAAATAATGTATTTGCACTTTGATGATACACGTATAACACAACATGAATTACTTGTAATTATGGTCAACTAAGAGAATGCGGTTGTCTTTTGTTTTAAAAAACAAGAGAGGGTTTCATATCTTCTGTTTGCTTTTCAAAATAGTTTGTCTGGGCATTGAACATTGATCTATGGGAGCTGAAAAAGTTCTCCAAAACCCTACTTGTTTGATAGGATAACATTGCAGGATCATATTCATTTTATACTTCTATATGCTAAGTTTGTGTAACCGTGTACATTTGTGGAGTTACTATGGATTCCAAGAACAAAATCTCATATCATGTACAAATAATTTCCAATCAATTAGGCACATGTGTAATTTTTTTAGACACTTATATGCTTAAAAGAATAACCTTTATATGTACATGTTGACATTTAAGTTACAAGTTAATTTAGTTATTCAAGCTCTTGATACATCTATCGGTTAATTCCTAAAATTAATTCAAATCTAGTTCTACATCTTTTTGGGTAGGTTAAATTTGCTATTTCAATCTCTCAAATGAACAAGCAAGCCAGTGGAGAAGATCGAATCAGTGCTCTTCCTATTGATATAGTATGCAATATCATATCCAATCTCTATGTGGAAGAATCAGCAAGGACATTCATTGACGCAGCAGATTGAACAATGACACCGAAATGAAGATTTCGTGTCAAACAAATCGAAAAGACGATTCGATGAAACAAGATAAATCGATGAATTAATGATACCCAAATGCCCAAATCCGTTGATCTCTCGAGATACCGGATTCTAGCTATCTCCAACACGTTGATCACGCACGATACCATGTTAAAAGATCTACGATTCTTCGACATTGATCTCGCGCACGAGATTCTATGAATCGGCTTCAAGTTCGTTGATTCGAGCGCACTCGAATAACCGAAGATGGAGAAAGGAGCTCACACTCAACTTTCAATTTTAAAAGAGGCACAAAGCACTAAATTTTTTATTCAAAATCAACTAACTTGTACAATGACACAACACCCCTATTTATAGGAGTTTACAACACAGTTCGGCCGACCTAACTCACACGACCTACGACTTAACACACTCAAGAGTTAACAGTACATTAACATCACGATTTACAACCCCAGCGACATAACGTCCATGACTTACAACTTACATACACATGCAACATAACAAAACAACACATATGCGACATAAGGAAATTACAACACGGGTTATAACATACGACCTAAGAATGCAACACACGGACGCGACCTAACATCATTACAATGCGGCATAAGAATCCAACGACATAAGGAATGTGAGCGACATAAGGACCTTGCGACCTAAGCTTCAAGCGACCTAAGGTAAACACGGAATACTGGAGCGACCTAAGGAATAAGCGACATAAGATGCATGTGACTTAACTCACTAGGTCATTCCACCATCCTCCACTTCATAACTCACTAGGTCGTAACTCGCTAACTCGTTATTCTGGTGCAATGCTTCATCCTCCCCTTGTATTCTGCTAAGCCGTAGCTTGTTAGTTCGTTGGCGACTCAAAGAACCCGAACGACCTAAAGCCAACGAGCTATCTTCCGGGCGACTTAAGGAGTTGGGGCGACTTAACTCATTATGCGCTGCATCTTCCTCCCCCGGTTGACAAGAATTCGACCCCGAATTCACACTTTCCTCTTCTTCAAGACGCTTATCCTCATGATATGGAATCAAGTGTCTGACGTTAAAAACATCGGCAGTATGGACATGATCCGGCAACCTTAATTGATAAGCATTATCATTGATCTTCTTCAAGATTTCTACTGGACCAATCTTCCGAGCTTTCAATTTGTTGTAAGTTCCAACTGGAAAACGATCCTTCGTCAATACTGCGTAAAAAAATTCACCCTCTTTGAAGTCCACACTCATTCGCTTCTTATCTGCCGGTTGCTTATACTTCTCATTTGACTCAAGAAATCGTTCATGAATAATCCTGTGACACTCCTGCAACTCATTCACGAAATAACAAGCTCGTTTAACAACCCCTTTCTGAAGTGGAACTGTCGACAAATCCAACGGTCTCTTCGGAATTGCTGAATATACAACTAGAAATGGACTGAATCCAGTACTTCGATTATCGGCATGATTATGTGCAAATTCTGCCTGACACAATTTCACATCCCAGCTCTTCAAATTATCCTTCACTAGACATCTCAACAAGTTTACCAAAGATCTGTTCACCACTTCCGTTTGCCCATCCGTTTGTGCATGATAGGCGCTACTAAAATTCAGCTTAGTCCCAACCATCTTCCACATACTCAACCAAAACTGACTTAGAAATCGAGTATCCTGGTTAGAAACAATGGTCTTAGGTAGCCCATGTAGTCGATAAACATCTTTAAAGAACAATTGAGCAACATGGACTGCATTAGCGGTCTTCTTACAAGCTATGAAATGTGCCATCTTCGAAAATCTATCCACCACAACATATATATAATCATTCCCTCGTTGCGTTCTTGGTAAATCCAAAACAAAATCCATGCTAACATCAACCCATGGTCTAGTAGGCACGGGCAATGGCATATACAATCCTGCATTCGTAGTTGTCCTTTTGGAAACTTGACATATGTGACATCTCTACACAAATCTTCCAACTTCTTTCCTCATGGAAGGCCAAAAATATGATTGAGAAATCAACTACAAGGTACGATCTCTTCCCACATGACCTTCTTCATGCAATTCCTTCACAATCTTCATTCGCAAACTGCACTCTGGTATACACAACCGATTTCCTTTGAATAGAAAACCGTCTACCAACACAAAATCATCCGTCTTCCCTTTCTCGACTTCATCTACAATCTTAGCAAAGTAAGGATCCTCAACAAACAATTCTGGAAATACTTCAAACCCCGTCACTTCAACTCTCATCGTAGTCAACAAATGATTTCTTCTACTAAATGTGTCTGCCACACGATTTGTAACTCCCGACTTATGCTTTACAACAAATGTAAACTGTTGCAAGTATGAGATCCATGAAGCATGCCTGGCTGCAATCTTATCCTATCCCTGCAAATGTTTCAATGCTTCATGATCAGTATACAACATAAAGTCTTTATAAAATAAGTAGTGTCTCCAATGCTTTATGGCTTGGACAATAGCATAGAACTCCAAGTCATAGGTATTGTATCTTGTCTTGGCTCCAGAAAGTTTCTTGCTAAAATAAGCAATTGGACGACCCTTCTGACTCAACACTCCGCCAATTCCAACTTTAGATGCATCAGTATCCAGCTCAAAGAGCAACTGAAAATCCGGGTATCTAAGAATCGGTGTTGTAGTCAAAAGTGTCTTGATCTACTGGAAAGCAGAATCAGCTTCTTCAGTCCATACAAACTACTTCCCCTTCATACAATCTGTCACCGGTGCCATAACGCTACTGAAATGTGGAATAAACCTTCTGTAGAATGATGCTAAACCATGAAAACTTCTCACTTCAGTTACTGTCCTGGGTTGTGGCTAATCCTTGATTGCTTCAACTTTACCTTGATCCACATGGATACCTTCCTTGGACAACACATGCCCCAAAAACAAAACACTGTGTGTCATGAACATGCACTTCTTTGTTGCCGTGTAAAATTGCTCCTGACGAAGTATCATCAATACTTCCCGTAAGTGTTGTAGGTGTTCTTCTGTACTTCCACTGTATATCAATATATCATCAAAGTATACCACCACGAACTTTCCGATAAACGGTCGAAAGATCTGATTCATCACTCACATAAAAGTACTAGGTGCATTCGAAAGACCAAACGGCATGACCAACCATTCATACAACCCTTCCCTAGTCTTGAATGCTGTCTTCCATTCATCCCTTGGACGAATTCGAATCTGATGATACCCACTCTTCAGATTAATCTTTGAAAAGATAGCAGCACCACTCAACTGATCTAACAAGTCGTCCAATCTTGGCATCGAAAATCTGTACCTCACTGTAATCTTGTTTAGTGCTCGACTATCTGTACAGATTCTCCAAGTTCCATCCTTCTTTGGCACTAACAAGGCTGGTAATGCACAAGGACTTAAAATTTCTTGTACGCGTCCTTGTTCAACTAACTCCTCCGTCTGCCTTCTCAACTCTTCGTGCTCCTTTGGACTCATTCTATAATGTGGTCTATGTGGTAACACAGCTCCCGAAATAAGATCTATCTAGTGTTGTATGTCTCTCAACGGTGGTAACTCTTTTGGCAATTCTTCAGGAAATACATCTTCAAATTCCTTCAACACTGGCTTAACTTCCTCAGGAATTTCAACCGTTTCACTACTTTCACGTCCAATCAACAAAAATACTTCAGGCCCATCCTCTACTTCTTTGACAAACTCCTTCAAAGGTAACAGAGTCTTTAGTTCCTCGATTTCCTCCAACTTGCTTTCACTTTGTTTTCGCTTTTTAGGAACAAAAGTGATTCTAGTGCCATCAAACACGAAACTATAGCAGTTAGTCCTAACATCGTGATGCCTCGTATTGCCACGGTCTCCCAACAACAAATGACATACATCCATATCTACCACGTCACACCAAATTTCATCCTTATACTTTCTTTCCGATGGAAAAGGTTACACAAGCTCTTCGACTAACCTTCACTTCCCCACCTTTCCTCAACCAAGCTAATTTGCAAGGTTTGGGATGCTTCTCTGTCTTTAACGCTAACTTCTCCACAGCTTCTGTAGAGATGATGTTATCACAACTTCCTGCATCGATAACAAACTTGCAAACCTTTCCCAAAATAGTGCACATCGATTGAAAAATATTACTTCTCAACCAACTAGTCTCCTCTTCCTGCTTTAACGTCAAACAAGATCTCCTCATCATCACATTACACCCTTCATCTCCTGTCAACATGACTTCTTCCTCCTCCACTTGTGGTGAATTGGAACATTCTATTTCTACATCCTCATCCTCAACCTCAACAACCATCGCTCGCTTCTTAGGCCTCGGGCATTCATTGCTCTTATGACCAAACTCTTGACAGTTATAACACTTGAAATTGTTGTTGACCTTGGTCTTAGCGACTTCATTGACAACCGGTTTACTAGCGTCCACGAATTACGACTTACATACACATGCGACATAACAAAACAACACATATGCGACATAAGGAAATTACAACACGGGTTACAACATACGACCTAAGAATACAACACACGGACGCGACCTAACATCATTACAATACGGCATAAGAATCCAGCGACATAAGGAATGTGAGCGACATAAGGACCTTGCGACCTAAGCTTCAAGCGACCTAAGGTAAACACGGCATACTGGAGCGACCTAAGGAATAAGCGACATAAGGTGCATGTGACTTAACTCACTAGGTCATTCCACCATCCTCCACTTCATAACTCGCTAGGTCATAGCTCGCTAACTCGTTATTCTGGTGCAATGCTTCATCCTCTCCTTGTATCCTGCTACGCCGTAGCTTGTTAGGTCGTTGGCGACTCAAAGAACCCGAACGACCTAAAGCCACCGAGCTATCTTCCGATCGACTTAAGGAGTTGGGGCGACTTAACTCATTATGCGCTGCATCATTCATTCTGTCTAAACGATGGCGTAATATGTGGCTCCGTTATCCAATCACCATTTCTGATGAATCCTTTGTCAAGCAATCTTGCATTTATTGTCTTTATGAAGAGGGATCCATTTGCATGGATTATCTTAGTGAAGAGGAATCTGAATCCTCTCCCTGGATCGTAAATGTTAGGTCCTATATTATTTCCACCCACCATGAACTCATTCATACTTGCCATTTCATTCTACGCGATTGGTATAAATACCATAAAACCATACTAAATCTCTTAGAATCCCTAACCCTAAAAGGAATTCGAGATCTCCTAATCGACATCGGGCGCTTAAACCTTCCTTGCTTTGTTTTAGAATGCGATTCCCTTTTTAATATCCACTTGCGGTATGGTTCAATCCCTGCTCGATTACCGGCCCACAAGGAAATCTTTCGTAATTTAAGGAAGTTGTCTTTAATGTATTATAATATCGATAATGAATTTCTGGTTAACTTGCTTTCTTCAAGACCGATCATCGAGCTGGCAATTCACCCTTATTATCATGGCGTAAAATTTTTTGTCATTGAATCTGAGAGCTTACAGAAATTCTATTTTGGCTGCTGGGATTATCGTGATCTTACTATTAAAGATGCTCCAAGTCTCGAGACATTCAAGTTTGATTACTTAGTGAAACGTTCTAAAGTGGTGATTTTAAATGCACCTGAGCTCAAGGTTCTGTGTGGTATTGACATGGAGATGTCGATGCAACAATTAGGGAATTATCAGTTTGACATCGATTATATTTACAACTACATAAAGATAAGCAGTGAAATCACATACATGCCTTCCTTACGATCCTTGGACATTGCAGTCTATTTTAATCGTGCTTATGAGCTAAAAGCAGTTCCATGCTTTCTAATGTGATTCCCTTGCTTAGAAACTTTTGAAGTTTGTATAAAAGATAACACTTCCTTTAGTGATTACGGATATTATGAGGTTAGTCATACAGATGGTGCTATTCTTATTGATGATGATTATGGTGGTCATGTTCACCTGATGCCTAACATTAACTATATCAACCATCATTTAAAAAATGTAAGAGTAAGTAATTATCCTGGAAGATGGGACCATTTGGATTTGTCATACTCTTTGCAGGCAATGCTAAAGTTTTGAAACAGTGACTATAGTTTATGGCGATGGCTTTGATGAAAGAAGGATGAAATCTCAAAAACATTTCCTAATGCAGAATAGAGCTACTAGGATGTTACGGGTAGAATTTCTCAAGAGTAAGTAGAAATAGCATAGTTTAATTGTTTGTGATATGAAAGTAAAAGGATGATCAGATGCGTCTTTACTTAGTTTTACCAGAATGAACTCGAGTAGCTATCCATGTTAGTGCTGTTATAGTGCATGTGCATGTTTTCTTTGTAAGCAACATACAAAATACATATTTTGCATTTTCTATATTTTCTTCATTATCTGCTATGTGCTTGATCAAGTGTATACCGAATACATCTTGCGGTTTTTCAAAGATAAATGATTATTTGCATTGACTGGTGGCTATGGTCACTGTCAACTCCTTTTGTCATGCAGTCAACTCCTTTTGTCTTGAACTCAGACCCTGAACTATACAAATGTTGCATGAAAAACATTCATTTTCATATTAGTCATATACGATGTTCCATTTTAATTCAACGTTGTTGTAATTTATGTTATAAATTAAATAATGATATTAAAAAGAAGTCGGGATAACTAGTAGTCATGGGCAGTCTTCTCATTCTAGAACGTTCATGAGTTATTTGCACTATACTTCCAATTATGGTTGAATGGGAACATGTTGCAAATGGAATTTAGGAAACTAATCTGATGAGTTACACTGTTATAGTACTATGAACCGATTACAAGAGGCATTAAGAAGAGTGCATTCATTCCATAACAAATATTAATGAAATCGAAAGAAAAATGGAGCAAAACTATTGTTGCATCTGTTTTTTCGACTATAACCTGCTTATAAGCAATTTCAGAACTACATTGATAGAGTTTGGAAACTAGGTTCAACTTAAAACTTACATTCAAAGCCTAGTGCTTTTTATATAATTCAATTTTACTTGTTTTACATGTATGGTAAAACCGCTTACAATAACAAAGTTGGCAGTTTTATTTGTTACAAACATGACTCATAAGTTCATTTATACAAGGTCAGTTTGACACATAAAATAATGATTAGATAGTCTAGGTTGCATAAGGATTAATGACAATAGAGATACCTTAAGTTATTGATATTACATTCTACATATCGATAGGTTAATACTACGGCAACTTTTTCACGTACGAACTTGTTAATTTATGTTTGCAAATCACACATTATTATTCTTCGCCGAATAAAAAATTTCATTTCATGGATTTAGTAACATTATTTGGTTAACTAAGATTTTTACTAAAAATATCTAATTGCTTTTATCTATTTTGTACAATTTACCCAGAATGATTTAAAAAAAATCTAATTTTGAACTAGGTCAGTCGACGGATACTTTCAGTTAGAGAGGGTATCATTTCCGCTTTCGCATCTGAAATCATTTTCAGATATCTGTATCCACGGATACAGATGTATATCAAATAATTATCTTATTTTCTAATGATCAATAAATCAAGAAGTATAAAAATAAAATTTTCGTTTAACATAATTTATTTCAATCTCATTAATTATAAAAGTGTTAATAATAAACAAATATGATATAAATAGTTTGAAAAGTTCAAAAATATAAAGTGCATATAATATTAAATACTAACTGAATAAAACAATAAATAAACATCTTTCATCACTGCTAGAAAAGCTTGAAATACCGACGACACTTGGCGACGGCTTCCAACGGCCTATTGCTACGGTTTCTAATGGCTTTCAATGTGACGTCGGCAGCCGTTGGAAGTTCGCGTTGTACATGTCTCGACCGAGACCTTTCTTCCTGAATTGTGCTTAACGAAAATTATTATCTAAAATCCCTAAGACCAATTTTCAAGCTTCGAAACCTCAAATTCAAGCTTTCGGATCTTGCACGGCTCTTTATTCACTCTATATTGCTTCCAATCTCAGGTATAACCTCTAATTTTTGCAAAAATCTTAATTTTTGACCTAAATCTAGATTTGCCTAATTTGATAAATTAGGGCTAATTAGTGATTCTAATTGTTTCTAATAGCCTAATGATGGTTTATAGTATCCCACGGAATACCTATTTCATTTGTTAGCTTTAAATTGTGAAAAGTAGATATAATTCGTGATTTTGTATATATGTGTAAACCATTATATATGTATTATTTTTAGCATTGTCTTGTGTTAATTGGGGTGATTATGTGTTCATATATATGTGTGTACATGTGTTAACCAATACACACACGCGCATATTAATAATTAAATAAATTGTTTTATATCGAATGTCGTAAAAAAGCAATTTATATATCTACTATAATACACTGAATAACCTTGTTCGATAAAATACGCGGAATAATATCGTAAATTAATAATTTTTCGAAATATATAAAATTAGTAAATTTTCAACCGTTTACAGACAATAATGCATTATATAATAAATAAGAAGACTAACTATAAAACCTCCAATTTTTGTATATACTATTTTTTTATTACGTCCCTTAGAGAGATTTTGGCTCCGTCCGATAAGTGTTGTATATGATCGTTATATAAATATTGGTTTTGTCACAAAATGGACATTTATATTCATCCGGTACAATATTTGCTGGATTTGTCCTATATTGGATAAGTTATAAACATAGTAAACAATTACTTTTCGTACATTATTTCATTTTGAACAGTTCATAAAATTTCACAGTTACTTTTCTTTTTTGTTTCTTGTGTACACGCATTTGTGTACAATACAAGAAACAAAGGGAAAGTGCTGCCGAAATTTTGTTGAATCGTTTAAAAGGAAATAATTTACGAAATGTAATTATTTACCATGTTTGTACTGCGAAGTAGGATGACTGACCATCAAAATAGAAAACCATAAACAAACATTTCAATATTGTATTCTTAAGTTGGGTTATATACATATATAAGATTATGTATCAATACATTGAAAAATAAAATCTCAATTTGTAAAATGACCAATATTTATTTTTGAATTTGTGACATATATTTTTAAATAGGAAAAATGATCGATTATTTTGTTGATCGAAGGAGATGGATTTATCAAAGAAGGGGACTAAGATGCTCAATAAGGGAAGAATTTTATAACGGTATAAACATATTTGTTGAATTCGATTTAAATAAGAACGGAAATGATGTAGAAATTCGTTGTCTATGTAGTGGGTGTAAACATTTGAAGTACTTGTTACTAGATATTGTGAAAGTTCATTAGTGCAAAAAATGGTTTCATACCGAGTATTATGTTTTGGATCGTCATGGAGAAGTTGTAGCACATACTTCTGTATAGTCTGAATTAGAGGTGGCTGGTAATGAAATTGTAATGAATATAGAAAATATGGTTGAAAACGCAGCACGATCAATGTTCCCTACGGTTGAAGTTGATGACGACGATGTAAATATTGAAGCAATTTTTTCTACAATTTATGGAAGCTGCTAAGAAACCTCTTTGGGATGGTTATAAAAGCCTCACTCAGTTATCAGTAATCGCATAATACATTGCGATGGAGTCAAAATACAATACCACCGAAGCCGGATTTACAGATGTTGTACAAGATGCAAAACAATATATGCCGCCCGATAATTTAATGTGTGAAAATCATTATGAAGCTAAAAAACTTATGTCAGGTTTTGGTTTACCATATCATAAAATAGACAAATGCTTAAATGGCTACATAATGTTTTGGAAAGAGGACATCACTCTTGGGAACTGTAGAATATGTAACGAGGAAAGGTACAAACCAAGAAAAAAGAATGGAAAGGAAGTTTCATACAAACGTATGCATAACTTGCCTATCACTTCTAGGCATCAAAGATTGTATACATCTTCTGTAAATGCACCTCATATGAGATGGCATAGTGTGAGAACAGAGGAATAAGGTACGTTGACACATCCAGCCAATGGAGAAGCATGAAATAATTTTGACAAAAATTATCCCACTTTTGCAGCGGAGTGTCGTAATGTTAGACTTGGATTATGTACGAATGAATTTCCACCATTTTCTCAATTTGGTGCTAAATATTCATCTTGGCCTATTATCATCACACCTTATAATTTACCTCCGTGGATGTGTATGAAAAATCTATATATGTTTCTTACTGTTGTCGTTTCTGGCCCCGACGATCCGACATAAGGAATCAATGTTTATTTACAACCATTGATTGAGGAGTTAAAAACACTACGGAACGAAGGAGTAAAAACATACGACGTTTCAAAGATTTTTTTTTGCATGTTTGCTTCTTTGTTGTGGACTAGATTTTCCTGCTTATGCAATGCTTTCTTAATGGAGTACATCCGGTCGTCCAGCTTGTCCTTATTGCATGGAAGAAACACATGCATTTTCTTTACCGAATGGTAAGAAAATTTTACGGTTTGACTGTCATTGATGTTTTCTCCATGTCAATCATCCCTTCAGAGGAGATAGAAAAAACTTTTTTGCTAATAGAGTAGAAACTAGACAATCACCAAAAATATGGTCAAGCGAAGACATATACGAACTTATAAGGGACTATCAAAAGATACATGAAACTAGAGTATAAACTGAAATAGCAGGTAAATCGATTATTCGTAATTGATGCAAACAAAGTATATTTTGGGAGTTGCCTCATTATAAAGATCTTCTGCTTCATCATAATATTGATGTGATGCACAATGATAAAAATGTATTTGATAATGTTTTAAACACAATTTTGAATGTCAAGGGGAAGACTAAGGACGATTTGAAATCAAGACGCGACATAAAAGAATTATGCAAACGTCCTGAGCTTCATATGAAACCAAACGACAATAAAAAAAACCCAAATCGCGTTATGAGTTAGACAATAATCAAGTTAAAGTTGTGCTCAAATGATGGAAGGATTAAGATTTCTTAATGGGATTTCATCAAATCTTCGTAGATGTGTTGACTTTAAAAATGGTAGATTGAGTGGAATGAAAAGCAATGACTGTCACAAGATGATGGAAAATTTATTACCTGATGTATTCAAAGAACTATTGCCCTTAAAAGTTTGGAAGGTAACAATGGAACTTAGTCTGTTTTACAGAGAGCTTTGTTCGACTACGTTAAAAGTTCAACGTTTACGTAAACTTGAAGAAGGTATTCCAATATTGGTCTGTAAATTGGAGAAAATATTTCCACTAGGTTTTTTTTAATATAATGGAGCATTTACCTGTTCATCTCACATCTGAAGCACGACTTCGAGGTCCTGTGAAATAAGGATGGATGTATCCATTCAAGAGGTATGAAATATGTTACATACTAATTTAATTATATTCGGAAGTAAAAGTTAATGTAAATTAATATTTCATAGATACTTAAATCAACTGAAGAAAAAAGTGAGGCAAAAAGCACGAGTTAAAGGTTTGATCTATAAATCATACATCGAAGAAGAAGCTTCATTTTCTCTCTCTCACTATTTTCAGTGACCACGTGAACATATCATTTGAAAGTATTCCACATAATGGTAAAGGCGACGAACAAGAGTCCTCTCAAACAATGTTGCCTATTTTTAGACAACATAGTCAACCTTTTGGCAAATGTGTAGACGTATGGTTAGACGATAAACATCTTTATGTAGCACACACTTATATTCTTCTTAATTGTGCTGAGGTTGCACCATTTGTTAGGTAATATGAAATAATGATTCTCGATTTATTCATTTCAATAATGCATGCACGCGTAGAATTTAATGCAATATTTTATTCATATATTCAGTATTTATGAAAGAGAACATCCATGCTTAGATCTCAGTAAAGAACTTTCTGATTGGTTTTTAAAGTACGTTTGCGAATCGCGAAATTGTATGGTCAACAAAGGATTGAAACATCTTCCATTGGGACCAAAAAGAAATGTTAAGATATATCCAATATATTTCATCAATGGATATAAATTCAACACCAAAGAATATGGTACTGAAAAAGTAACTAATAATACATGTGTATATATTAAAGATAGTGATCCAGAAAATCACATAAATGATTTTTATGGCATTTTTACCCAAAATTTGCAACTAATGTATTTCTCACGACCCGCGGAGGATGTTTTTCTATTTAGATACAATTGGTTCTGCAATGTTCTAGGTTTTCGAATTAATGTGCACAAGGATTATAATCTTATTGAAATAAAGCACATGTTGCATTATCACAAGCACGATCCTTTTGTACTAGCCAAACAAGCATTGCAAGTTTATTACGCTTCTTATCCTTCTCTAAAAAGAGATAAGAAGATTGGTCAGCAATTTTTAAAACAAAGGCAAAATTTACGTTTGAAGGAAAGAATATTCCAGACGAACAAGCTTATTAGGCATATCTTGAGCAAAGCAATTAAATAATAATAACAAGTGATCGTACTGATTCTGGATCTCTGGACGATGAATCAAATGTTTTGGTAGAAACATTTGATAATAGAGAGAAAATAATGTAGATTATGAGACTGAATCTAAATCTAATGACGATGAGGATTGGTAAAAATATTATGTTGAATTTAGATGTATTATACAATTTATGTAATTGATGACATTTATTTTTCAAGTTATGTCATTTATGAAACCGAATCTGCTTATCGTCATTTACGTAATTTACGTAATTTATGCCATTCGCGTCATTTATACGATTTATGTCATTTAGTTAGCAATTTATGTTAAAAATGTTACATTCTGCTTTTCACCGAAATATGAGACCCAATCTGATTCAGGTAAATTTTGCAATTCATGTACTTTATGTCACTATTATACAATATATGTCATTATTATGTTATTATTCTCTGATAAAATGATGTGCCTGTGACAGGTACCATGTCATCCAAAAGGAGGAGCTGACCCTGTTCATCCAGCTGTGTATCTTCTGCCTAAAGAGGAGGGGTAAGTATTAAATTTTTTTCCAGCATCATAAATATTTTGTGTACGATATAATAATTTGTATCATATTTACATAGAAGATTTGACCTACAGCCGTCAACTATTGTTCTATCAGTTTTAGAGACTCATATAAGAGTAGGATGACGTTTGCAGGCCCAAGTAGGATAATATGCCTTCTCACATCATGAAGTGCATATAGCAGGATTTCATTGTAAGTATAAACTTCTATTTTCCATTCTCAATTTGTTTGTTGCTTATTTATTGTTCACCTTATATTGTTTAATTATTTACCGCTCGTTTATCATGAAATGCAGGCCACAGTCGACGTCCAAGAAAACGACATGCAGCTGGAACGACACTACTGGATGCAGAAGATGAGGAAGAATTACCGGGATTCTATATCGGTTGTGAAGCATAAAGGGGAGAAGTCGAAATGGATGGGAGCTAGTGTGTGGGAGGGTTGGGTGGCGCATTGGGATAGTGATGAAGCGAAGGTAAGTGTACTAATCTTTTATTAATTATTTGATTGATATGTAAATATCAAAAAATATTTGATAAGTAAATAATGTATTGTTGATTTAAATGTACAGATAGAGTCGTAAAGAAACTCAACAAATAGGAACAGGAACCCTGTCACTCATCGAGGAAGGTCTAAGTAGTTCAAGCAACATCGCCAGAAGATGGTAAATTTATTAACTGTGAATTGTAAATAGTAATTATGCTGTATAATTTTGAACACACAAGAATAGTATATAATAATCAATTTTAGGAAGCGGAGGCATAGGGTCCCGTATCGTACATGGATGTATTTATCCGTACTTATGTCGTCGAGCATGTGAATCCAAACGGGACTGTTTCATATACATGGCATGATGATAAATTGCGGGAGAGCAATGTAAGCATACTTTAGTTTCTATACTATTAGTAGTTGTTTTAATTATAAAAGTATAATGAATTAAGATATTATGCTATTAATTTCAAATGTATTTTTATTTGTTCATGAAGGCACGGTTTATGGAAAAAGGCAGAAACTCCCGGAGGAAATAGGTCGAAAGCAGCTGACTACAGACGAGGAGGATGTTTTTTTTGAGTCATTCATGGACCCACCTTCATGGAACAGGCGTTATGGTTTGGCAATCATGCGGTAATGAATAATATATTTGGGTATAACAATTTAGTAATCTTTCAGTTCTAAAGAACTTCACATCGCTTTAGTTTCGATAATAAGTTTATAGATATAATAATTAAAATATAATGTTGTAGCTTCGATAGTAAGATTATAGTAATTGAAATTTTACTAAATTAAATAAGTATTGTAGGGTGGACAGAGGAGAGCCAGCCAAAGCAAAGCTCAGATCGATCTTATAGAGACCTAGGAATTGAGAGGCAGGGTGGCGCAGTTGGAGGGCCAGAACCGTCGGCAGACCATTGAGATGACATAGCTGCTGGAACATCATATTACCGAGTACATACGGCAGTATGGTGGCCACTTTTCATCTTCAGCTGGTTCCGGAGGTTCTGGAGGTGATTGACAAGAGTAATGAGTATGCTTTTTTGTTATTCGACATTGTATAGCATTGTTTGATGATACATTTAGATTTGTTTTGTATATTATTTGATGGTACATTTGGTGATGGTCAGTTTGACATTTGTGAGTTGATGGTGGTGAGTTGTTGATAATAACATTTGAGGTATTGATGGTGTGAGATTTGTTGGTGTTTCACAGTGTCTATATTGTATGATGACATATATGTATATTATGTTAATGAATTTTTGGTTGGTTTAATGTTATGTAAGTTATGGTTGGAATTTTTTTTGTGTAATTTCAGTTTATTTGTATGATTCGAGATTATATTGAATATCTGAATTGGATATGTGGTTGTGTGTGACTATATTATATTTCTGAATTGTGTATGTGAGGCTAGCATGTAGAAGAATTCTAAAAAAATGCTTCAGGTTCTTCGATGGTTTTCGACGGCTGGCGATGGCTTACAGGTTAATAATTTGTGACGGCTTCCGACGGTTAACAGTGGTTTTGTTGCTTCCTCCTGATCGGCCACGTGTCTTCGAATGCCGTCTAGAGCCTCGAGTCCTCTATTGGTAGCCGTAAGAAATTGTACGATGGATGCTGTTGGAAGCCATCGGAAACACTGTGCGGCAACGGGACAATTTGCGACGGTTTTTTGCGTCAGTTTCCGACGGCTACCGACGACCGCCGACGGTTTTCAACTGTTGGAAATCGTACGATTTCTTATAGTGATTATACCGAAATACGCATAATTTAAACTTTAATCTTGACAAAAACCGAAAGGTTAATTTTCGGATGCGTATCTTTTCACATCCGCATCTGTTTTTCGTGATATCTGATATTTATCCTCTTTTTGGATAAGGATGCGGAAGGATTTCGGATTTTTCAAGAATCCATCGGCAACCCTATTTTAAACTCAAATTTGAACGTAAATTAGTTTCAAGTGGATAATATCATTGGTTACACTTTTATAGCTATATACACACACTAAAAGAACCTAATAATTGTAATTTGCATATCAGTTTAGATGATTCAAATAACATCTGTTCTTTATCTTTACTACTAATAATAAGAATTTTATGAACTAATTTTAATGGAGTCTTTTTGAATTATCAAAAATACCCTTCAGCAAAAGTTACTAATTATTGCTTCTCATCAAGGCCTAAGTCATTGTTAGATCCAAACTCCTTCTGTATACTTGTTCCCTATAGCCACACCGCATTCTTTCTAAATCTCTAAACTGAATTCACGGCTCCTCCACCATTGAACTCGAATGGAAATATCACCCCCTGTCACCTTCCTTTCCGATCGCAGCACACGATTCACCAACGGCTATTGCCTAATTAGTCTACACCGCAACTACGTTCCTCTAACTCAATGCTTCCTTCCTCTGCTGTTTACTACTACGATACAGGTATTACTACATATTGATTCATTTATTTCTACCAACTCTGTTTGAGATTTATGTAACAAAATTAACTCCTATACTTCCCATTACCGTTCTTAATTTGAATCCTAACTACGGCTATTCAAGGAAGTACTTTTTGAGTTCAAAATATCGTTTGCGTTCTTTTTGAGTATAAGCTTCTATATGTTTGGAGTAAGTAGAATTTTGCTACCTTTTCTATTTGGGTTTTGGGTTTATGTTCAGCCCACTAGCTTAACTTAATACCCTAACTCAGCCCCCTCTCCTCTTCATAGCTTCATAACATTTCTTTTTCTCAAGCTTCAACTGAAGATGGTGGAAGAGAAAGAGAATTAGGAAAAACTCCAAGCCCTAGTTTCCTCTTGCAAACTCAAATTCTTGCTCCTAAATCAAAGAGATGTTATTGGTAAGCCTCCTCTTCATCTTCTCCAACTCTTTATTCCTTCAATTTCAGAAAGTTTCCTAAACCTAAATTTAGGAAATACTTGTTTTGATCTTAGATTGAAGCTTGTAGAGTAGAAGTGAAGAGCGGTTGGTCTTTTCTTTGCATTTCAGCTTCTCATCCGTGTTTTTGAGTTAAAAGGTGAGATTTTTATCTCACATCTATGTCTACTACAATCTTGGGTTGTTAGGAATGAATTCCTAACATATTTACAGGTTCATTTGCTTTCGATTTGGATTGATCCGGTGAAATTGCCAATTTATGATTTTTGAAGCCAAATCTATGAAATCCTTATATGGTTGATGTTTATGTTGTTCGGAGTGTTTGGATGAGCCGTTAAGGTTGGGTAGTCGTTTGACATAAGCCCCCGCAATCATCGCTCATCCGATCGCTTTCGATTTGTTTGGCCATCAATGGCCTAGGTTCAGGAAATACCTGAGAAACAGGTTTCAAACGTCTGAATCCTCATTTTCAGACGTATGAATATTATACTAGGAATTTTCTTTCCCCAATATTCAGACGTCTGAATCAATGCTTCCAGATGTATGAATTGGTTTGATTGCAACCAGAAAGAAAATAGGCTTAAAAAACCATTTTCAAACGTTTGAAATATATGGTTCAGACGTCTGAATTATGTTATGGAAAACATTTAATTTTCCAGATTCAGACGTTTGAACCATATACTTCAGACGTCTGAATCTGCAGTCTTTTGCCCAATTTGCCTTTGGGATTGTGTCACGACCCGTCTTTCTATCACCAGAAAAACTCATCATGATTTAATAAAGAAAGGGATAGAAGAAGAAAAGATAAGGAAGAAAAAACTCAACAACATCGGATACTCACAGCGGAACGAATGAAATATAATATATCACATAAAATATTACATAGTATCATATACATCAGAATTACACAACCTATACAACACATATTAGACAGTTATAAAACATCTGTCTATCATACAACTCGAGGTACCATAAAGATACAGACACATCATAAACACAGTGGACCATTATATATCTACACGCTGAAGCCTCCTGCTCCAAATCTCCTCCAGAATTCGTCAAAGCTAACCTGAATCCCCCGACTACTCATACATAATATGAGTACCCAAGAGTTTAATAAAATAGAAAATAAACATTTGGGTCAGACAGCGGTCTGGTGTGAGTAAACGGGTTTAAATTGCTTAACTTTAGAAAATCCTTTGAAAAGAAAGGTATCACGTAAGACTTCCCACGCATAAACATGGGAAAGTTTTTACCTTACACTAACCAATACATTTGATAGAAAATCCAGTGATATTATAATAGTGTCTAGGGTTTTCAAGTAAATAAGAAATAGCCGAAATTGTTACATGATTAAATTCCAGCTACTAGCCACAAAAGTGGGTAATACAATCAAAACCGTAGGGTCTCGTAGGAAGAATGGGTTTCCATCAATGGCAGGGCTACTGGGGTACCGCCCGTCACAGTACGAGGCCTAGATCACTGTACCGAGCATTACTCCCAATCCCTTGCAACACAAGGCCGGAACCATCCCTTACTGGACAGTCCTGAACAAGACCACCATGTGGTTGGCATGACCAACCACACACTAAGACGAAATAGAAAGGGACCTCTAGACAGGGGTAAATCTCATCCTACTTGGGCATGACCCACTTAACCTTGCTGCACCTCCCATGTTTTAGCCATTCTCGGTTGATGAGGCTTGAGGCTGCGATTACCTTTATAGAACACATCTATCATAGAATGCTCATCGTCCACCTTACGATGTTCTAAAAGCATTCAATCCATACAAGTTCGTTTCGGGTTCGAATGAAACCGAAGGCACTATCTCGTTGCACTCATTTTGGAATCACCCTCAGAGTTAATAACCGTAGCCCTTGCACTCTGAATCACCATCTCGAACCTGAAAGTACTATCCCCGTTAACTCATTTTGGAATCACCCTCAGAGTTTATGACGATGAATAGTTCTTACACCTCAAGTCTTCACTTGAACTCCACTTGGATTCACGACCTAGCGTTTAATTTGAATCGATGTGGTTTTCGGATGTCCAAATATGGAAACCCGATCACGGTCTCACCGAAATCCAAACGCCATTTTAAATGTCCTAGTTGTTTAAGGGTTTAAACAAATTAATCTTATATCCAGAATAACATAAACAGATGGATGATTCACATTATCACAATAGATATCCACCAATCATCTCACAAAGCAGCACATATCACGTATCAGAGATATCACATCCAAATTATCCAATATCAATAAATCACCCAATATCAATCAATCATCCATAAGCTTCTTTGATTGTCTCTTAATCAATTAGATTACCTAATCCTGCATACTTAACATTAATTAATTACAAATTAATCAATTAATCACCTCTTAATGATCTTCCTCAATTAATCTCCCTTGATTAATTACCCTTTAATTACATTCAAGTAATTAGCCTTTAATTAATTACACAAATTAATTATCGTTAACCATATACAATAATTAACTTTTAATTACTATCATTAATTACAATATTTAACAATCCTTTATTTATTTTCAATAATTAATTAAAAAGAATTAATTGCATTAATTACAATTAATTAATCATGCTTTAATTAATCAGTTCCATCAATCATCCTTAATTAATTTCATTAATTATATTAACTAATGATCCTTATTAATTAATTAACCCTTTAAGTAATTAAATAATTAATTTGTAATTAACCATCTCATTTATTAGTCTTAATTAATCATAAACAGTAATTAACAAACTTGTAATTACTTATCTTAACTAATTAACTTCTTAATTAATTATATTAATCTTTGATTAATTACACTAATTAATTAATCTTCAATTACTTTATTAAGTAATCATTAATTAATTACATTAATTAACAATCCTTAATTAATTACTGTATTGATTAATCACATTTTTAATTAATTACATTTAGTAATTAATCTTAGACTAATCACATTAATTAATTAATTAATCACATTAATTAATTAACCAAAATTAACTAAGTAATTTACCCTTAATTACTTCCATAAGTAATTACCCTCTAATTACTTTCATTAGTTAATTATTCTTTTAATTAATTACCTTGACAAGTAATTAATCCCATCATTAATTAACTTTAATTCTTTAATTAATTAATTAACTTCAAATTAATTATATTAATTAATCCTTTATTTAATAACATTAAGTGATTATCCCTTAATCACTTCACTTAATTAATTCCATAAGTAATTTCTTTTTCTTAATTACATTCAGTAATTATCCATTAATTACTTCATTAAGTAATTACACTTGATTGATTCATAATTAAGTGATTATTCAAAATCAAACAAACAATTAACTAATCATTTAAAATTAATTAAATAATTAATTAACTTCTTATATTTAAAAATCCTTAATTAATTAAGAAAATCATTTATCTTAATTAAACTTTTACTTATTAACAAATCATATTAATTAAGTATACTTAAGTTCATAACAATAATTAATTAACCTTATTTATCTTCACAAATTAATTATTTGACCTAATCAAATCTTAATAACTTAAAGACAAACTATTTTATTGGTTTATAAAATTATAACAATAACCTTATTTGAAAATAAAGCATTTAGAAATCAATTTGAAATTTAAAACAATTTAATCGTCTAATTTAAACTTTAAAATCTTTGAACTTTTCAAACCGTTTAATTTAGATTGTACAAATATTTATCTCTGGAAGCTTAATTATCATATCTTAAAACTTATCCATTTCAATATAATTTGAAAGCTTAGCTTTTAAACATTATTTATAATTTCTTAAAAACTTTGGTCCAATATTTTAAATTGAAAACACCCCTTTGAATTTAAAATTCAAAATTTAATTAAGTTAGTTCCTTCCAAAAGCAATTATCTTAAAAAAAATTAAGTTTGAAAATATATTCAATTAACACTTTTGATAGTTTGATTAACATTTATTTCAAAAGAACAGGTTTTAAATTTTGTAAATTTATTTCCTATTATAAAACTTTAGCTTTGATTTGCACACGAACACGTCTCGGATCTAACCCGAGTCGAACAAACCAAAAACTCGAACAAGACTCGAGTCAACCACCAACTTAACTGCTTCGAGCCCAACTTCCACTCACACGAACCAAAACCTGAGCAAGCACGTTCTTCCTAAACTTCCTCTCTTCTACAAAATACATCGTACACGCATGCACGATGCACGGTGAACCAAGCGACGCCGACCCTTTCTCCGGCCTTTACCAAATCGCCGATGACCACGAAAAACCACGCAACCATCCAGATCCATAAAAACGTTGCCTATTCGAAATCGAGCACCAAAGCCAAAACTGAAACCATGACTCGAACGAAAACCTTCCAACGCTGACAAACCCGTCACCGTTCGACCCCACTGACCTCACCATTGAATCGCCTCGACCTTGAGCATCCATAAACCCTAACGCGATAATCCCCGATGATCTAGCGATGATGCAACGGTCGCAAAAACGAAGGCCCTCAAAATTTCGTCGAAACCCTACTCCATCAAAATCTAATCACCTCGGCCCATAAGAAAAACCACCATCATTTTTCCTATACTCGCCATCATTCGCACCACCTTCAGACCAAAAATTGAAAAACTCTGCCATGCCGTTCATCGGTAATCGCCCAAAACTCCAAATTTGAACAACCCCTAAATTCCCATGAATCACCAAACTAAAAATCATGATATGTGCATTAAAAATCATGATTTTTAACCACTAATTCATTCATGAAATCCAAATCATAAATTAAGGTTGTTGATTTTTAACACGTTTTACTGTATTTCCTATTTCAAAAATTATTTGTAAATTCAAAATTCCAGAAACTATTTTTAAAATTACCATCATACATTAACAAACAACTTCTATTTAATCATCAAAGTCTAATATTGATGTTTTTCGGAGATTTGCGTTTTTGAAAGTAAAACCTGGTCTGAAACAGTAGATAATAGAGTATTTATATATACAGACCTATTTACACATATATACATATCTACCAATTAAATAATATAAACACTGAAAGATTTTCATGCAACATCAATATCAATTCACAGATTAACACATGCATTAGATTTTCATGCAAGGGTTTTCAATCTGAAAACAAATCAACCCAAAGGCAAGTAAATTTCCTTTTAAAAGAATTTGAGTTTGATGTTGTAATCAGTAAGTAAATCAAAGATTTATACAACTTTGTAAATCATTTGCAGTGAAAAGAAAAAAAATCCAAGAATGCAAAGGCTTCAAACTGAAATGCATTAGAGCAGTGCAGTTCTCTCTGGGATTTAAATAAAGATAAGTAGATTTCCTTAAAGCTTTGAATTTAATATTGTTAATCAATGATAAATCATAAGTTTAAAACAGTTGAAACAAAATCAAAAAAATGCAGATTCAACTTGAAAGCAAATGTAAATTGAAGTCTGCAGCTTGGAAAATAAATCAAGTTTGAAGCTTTAAACAAATTCAAACTGTAAGCAAATCGATTCTTTTGTTTGTTATAGATGAAGTAAACAAGTACAACAGGAGATTGAGCAAAATTTTGTATTCACAAACTTTTGCAGATCTAAAATTTACAAAAAATTTAAGTATAAAGGGAAGAACAAAAAGTTTACAGGCCTTCATCCCTATCTTGAAAACTGTCAGGAGCCTCTATCTTCAGGCTAAGGTGAGCAAACATTCCCCTAAACTTTGCTATATCCATTGATGTTTGGATCTATATTTGATTTATGTTGTGAATTATGTTTGGATGAAGGTAAATTGGGTTTGTATGTCCTTATAAATGTGAGGACAGTGTGTATATTGTGTGTAGGCAAGAATAACTTGCCTTTGTGTTCCCAGCCCCTGTTTCAAAACAAATTCAAAAAGCCTTTTCCTTGATTCTTTGTGGACTGAAGAATTTAAACAAATTATGTTTATGAAATCAATATCCAAGTTTTGAAAATATTCTCAAATTAAATGGTTTTGCTGTAAACCAGGAATAAACAGTGAATGTCTGTTGCACTTTTATATTTCTGTTTTTAGTTCAGGGAACAAAAATTTGATCAAAATTCCAAATCATCCTATCTGGACGATTTCAGGACTCAATTTCTACATGAGAAACATTTATAACCAAGAAATGCTAATTTTAAAAATAATTTCAGAAAAAAATATCAAGTAAATACTGTGAAAATGTTTATTTACAGTGAAACCATCATAAATCAGAAAATTCAAGTATATCAATTTCAAGTTCCACTTACATATCCTGATTCGTGCCAGAGAGTAATGAATTTTAATGTTAGGGTTATAATTTTTAAGTTAAGGAATGTTGTGAATTTTTGAGTCGAACAAAATTGTTATTTTCGTCAATTCCTGGTTATTGGAGTAATGATTAATCTTGAAATTGGAGTTGGAGCATGGTTGGAGGTCAGTGATCATAGGAAAAATACTCGCGCATTTTTTCGTTGATTGTGGCAATGGTGAGATGACGTTTTAGGGTTTTTGAAGCTAGTTTACTCGCATATGTTTGGGAAGGAACTGCGCCAACCTCGAGGCATTTGGGCCGATCGCACGAATGGGGAATGGTGCATTGGAGTTAGTCGAAGCTCCGACCAAAATTTCGTGGTCTCTGGTGTACTAGGTCGATGGGACGAGGAGTTTTCCCAATGGGTGGGTTAGTTCCAGTTAGCACGTGAGGGCTCGATTTCGACTTGTGGGCAACTTCGAAATTCTGGATGTTTGGGAAGCTCAGGGGAGGCAACGTTGACTTGTTGGTGGGTGGCGCTTTGATCGGTGATGGCTAGGTTCGTGTGCATCGTGCACGCGTGTGTTCGAGTATCAGGAAATTTAGGAGGAAGAAGAAGAATAGGTGGGGACGAAAGTGAATGGCTCGGGTTGTTTAAAACGCAACAGGTTTTAGGAAATTTAAAAAAAAAGGAAAAGAAAAGGAAAGCAAAAAATGTGTCCAGATATTCAAATGTCAACAGAAAACATAGAACAGATTTTTAATAAAAGTAAAATCTAGTTGCAAGTATTAAAATGTGTTGAAAGAATATAGATCAAGTTTTTGGTTTTCAAATAAAATCTATTAGCAAGGTTTTAAAACAAATTTATAGGTTTGTTTAAAATTTATTGATATGGTTTGTTTAAAATTTCATGTCGATTAAATGAATCTCCGAGTATTTCCAAATATAATGATGGTGGAGTCAAGAGATGATTAACCAAAGATTCTCAAGAAATTTTGTAAATGTTAAGCATCTAATTAAATTAAATAATAAAGTGATAGTTGAAATAAATGATTTATTATGAATATTTGATGTCTTATTAATAAAAGTAATTAAGTGTAATTACTTAATGATCCAAAGATGATTAATTTATGAGATAAATTAAAAGAAAGTTAATTAATTTAATTAATTAGGATAAAAGGTTTTATATTTTAAAATTAGTGATTTATTAATAAAAGTGATTTAAAAATAATAATAATTTATTTAAATGATTATTAATTAAGGTGATAAATTAATAAAGGTAACTCATTTGGAAATGAATAATTAAAAAAAAAATTATGAAAGTGATTAAGGAATGGTTATTAATTAATATAATAAATGAAGATTAAGTTAATGAAAACAATTAAAAGTAATTAATTAATAATTAAAGATAGATTAATCAAGGAATTAACATTGTTTAAGATTAGGGATAGTCACTTATCGTAATTAATTAAGGGTTAATTTATTTATTATTAGTTGTTAATTAATAATGATTAAAGAGCAATTAATCAAAATGATTTGCAAGCCATTAATATTAATTAACCAGGATAAGTAAGTCATAAGTAATCAAATCTGATTTGAATTAATCAGATAATTAACCGACCTTACTTATGTATGTTTGGATTCTATTGGATGATTGGATTGTTTGTTATCCCTGATTGTGATGCTCTGTTTGATTTGAGCTATGTTACCGTGATTTCTTATCTGTGATATATACCTGTGATCTCTGAATGAAAGATAAGCGTTACAATTGTACCGCTTATCAAATATAAGCGTTATAGCTTATACCGCTTATTAAATATATTGTTGTATTTGAATCTGTGCTGATTAATGATGTGGCACTTTTACTGTGTAAAACCCCTGGACCACACTTATACACACACAAATATGGATTGCACGTGGAAATGGGTTAAGTCACAGATTTTGAGGTAGTTTTAAAGATTGAATTTTTGAATCCAAAATAGTTTTGGAATTAGAATTGAAGCTTTTGAAAATGGATTTCAAAGATAAAGTTATTTTGAATAACTTGATTGAGTTTTGGAATTTAAATAATTGGGTTTAAATTGGAATTCAATATTTGAATTGAATTCTATGATTTAGGAACTAGGGTTTAAAAAGGGTTATTCAACTTATAAATAGGTTTTTAAACCATTTTAAAAGTGTTGTTGGGAATTTAAATTTTAAACCCAAAGATTTTAACTTGTGTAAATATAATTGGATTTTTCTGAAACTGAAAACTTTATGTTTTCAAATAATAAGAGCTTTCACATAAGAAATGAATTTCCAATGGGTGTTAAAAGGAATTCAAATCTAAAATAAAAATGGTCCTCCAAGTTATAGATAAAACTTTGGAAATGGGTTGAAAGCTATAAATGAAATCTTTAATTTAAAGATTTAAATGAGTTAATCCAGTTGAAATGGAAATTATTTTTGGAAATCTATAAATAGATCTTTGTGGATCTAGGTGAACTTTGTGAAATGAATCTTTTTATTTAAAGATTTAAAATGGTAATTTGTTTAACCATTTAAAAGGAAGGTTTTGGGTTTTATAAGTTGTGACTTAACTGAAATCCCATATCCATATGTTTTTAAATATCGCGCTCGCTATTCGGTTTAGCCGGGAGAGGACCTTGTGTCATATAACCCATTCCGAATAGTGATACGACGTTATGGATTTCAATTGAAGACCGGTTATCTTCGAGAATGGTAGGATAACTTGTCGATTTGACTCTGCACTGAGTTGCTCCGGTATAGAGTTCTCCCTATGTGATGGGAAGTCCGATCGGGATTATGGATACCCGGATTTGCAAGGGCTTCTTCGGAAGTGCCTTCGGTTCTGTTCGAACCCGGAACAGACTTGTATGGTTGTATGTCTGACACTACACTTTGAGATATTAAACTGATCTCTATCAAATACATTTCTGCTTGGTGGCGGAGGATTTATTCTCTTAGCTTAACACCCTTCTCTGAGACGTACGAGCTCAGAGGTTATGTAGTTGATATTTATCAGTGATATACTCCCAAATTTGGTAGTGTGGCATGCTAAGTGCTGCTGTGTGTTGATGATCATTTGTTGATCATTTGATCAAAGCATGGCTTTTGTATAAAGTGTAGCTTTGTGGACGAGACTGCATCAGGACCTCACACCCCGGAAATGGTCGAAACAGGAAAGATGCGGCAATGTTATGAGGATCGCGCCCTTTAGGGTGTGTCATTCCCTTCTGGTAAAGGAGGGTATCATGGTATGGAGCCCAGATGCTTACTCGTGTGGATACTGCAAATCTATTACTTTGTGATTGCTTTGTGGTTGTTGGATTAGAGGTACCTCGGATAAAGGTCCCAAAGGACCGGGGGATGGCGCGCTCGTGTAGTAGTTACCTAATTACAGAGGTAACCTGGCCTTGTGTTGGCAGAGATCTAACCGTAACGTTAGTTTCTCGAGACGTCCCGCCAGAGGCGATCCCATTGACAGTAGGAAGTTCCTTAGCCTGACCATTTGTTGGAAATCCATTCATCCAATACGTGCCTTGTACTGTTTTAGTTGTAGAACCTGCCATTTACTTATGGTTGTCACCACTGTTTAGATGGTAGCTATAGTAGGCATAGTTCGGAATGTCTATGCTGGCTAGGATTTATATTATACTTTCGAAATGGTTTTTCCTCACTTTGCACTTATAGTAATAATATCAAAGAAATTTTCTCGTATCAAGCATATTTGACTATTCTAAGGAGAAATCTCCTCCAATTTTGCGTTTGCATTGTGTGTGTAGCGGGAGGCCTTATGGTAGTTTCATTTTCTAAAAAGCATTGCGGATTTCAAATTTAAATTCTTTTGTTTGTTTTATAAGACCAATTGCTTTTGTTTGCTCACACCAGTCCCATGACTGACCTGGAGTTTATTGTTCCTATCCTAAACTCTGGGTGCCCACTATTTTCCTACACGGGCAGTCTAGAGTTGGGTTTTTCAGATAGTCAGGTTTAGTAGATTATCTGGAGCTAGTTCAGTCTTTGGATCTGAACCGCACTTGTTCATCTGTGTGCATCGTGATCGGGAGTGCGAGTTGTTGCTGGATTGGTGTTTTGAAGATGGAGTTCTTCCTTGAAGATCACCTTGGAGATTTTTGTTCCGCTGCTGATGTTATCTTTTCTTCCCGCTGCTATTGTCTTGTATCATATCTCTGATGTATATTCATTGTATCATTCTGTTGTATCAGATATTGTATCATGTTATATATCAAATATATATTCTGTTTCTTCTGCTGCGTTGTACTTAATGTGTTATAAGCTCCGGCAAGACTCGAATTTCAACGTTTGAATCTGCGGCATTCAAGTACAGTGGAGTACGGATGTCGATTCTCGAACGCTGGAATTTGGATCGTGACATAGAAGGACATAGGTTGATGTAGAAACCGAAAAAGGAGGCCTCGAAAGAAAACGCTCACGGGGAGTCGTCTCCCTCTTCCAATAACAATGGAGGATATTTGGAGAAAGGGAGGAATCTAAGAATCCCAGAATCCCAAAATGGTACAACTACAAAATGATAATCAAAATCTAAAGGTACAAGAAACTCGGTTACCATCTCATTAAACAATTCTTGAGGCTTAAAAACTTGAAAGAATACAGTTGCAAGGGAATAAGAAAATGTAAGTTTCAATTTGAATCTATGCAAGCTAGTTTATTTAACCTACACCACATAGAATTAAATCTTTGCCTAAAAGTATATAAAGAGAATATAGTCAAATTGATATATGTCCATAAAATTTTCAAAATGTACAGAATCCAAAGTTGGAACAGAATCAAAACTTCAAATTTTTTGAAACGAAACCATTGTAAGAGATGGAAGAAGTGGTGTTGGTGGTGGAGGAGGTGGGAAGGAGGGCATAATGATAATTTAGCATCGATCGTTTCTGAAAGAACCGTTTATATGGTGTTTTAATGATAACAACCATACAACAATGCTACTAATATGTTTATTGAGTTATTTCAGGTCAAAACGATGATGGAAAATGTGTAAAATAAAGTGGCTAAAAATTATGTAAGGCTAGGATTTGAACATGGGTGGATTGCCGGATGAGCACATGCCTTTGCCACTAAACCACACAAACTTTTAGAAATTATGATGATTTAGTCGACTGAAAGTCTTTTTCAGTCAACTAAACCCAGTCCACTAAATATGAACACCTTGTGAACTATTTTCGACCATGCTCTCTGGTTCGAATTTTATACTAATCTAGTCGACTGAATCCTTCTTCCAATCGACTAACCTAGTATAAAACGGCTAGTTTTTGAAGTGATTTCTTCGTATCTCTTCACTTTAGAAGTTGCACCACTCTGTTCCTACAACCACTTCTCTTCACTAATAGCGAAATTAAAAGGCTGCACCCCTACTTTAGCATCCATAAAACATCTATATAAAGCCCTAAACCATCGTTAAATTGGGGCACAACTTTATGCTTTGATTTCCACTCCTAAACTCTCAGTTCCTAAAGCAATTCTCCAAGTTCCAAGAAATTCATCTGATACAGAGATTTTGACTAGTGTGCTTCATCTTCCCTCTCATACTCCAGTTGAATAAACTCGCTAGCCTCTACACCTCCACTTATTATCGTATGGTTTGGTTCTAAGAGTCACTGTACTTAAAAACCCTCTCCGCTAAATGTGTACAAAATGGTTTCAGGAAAAATCAAACTAGCTTTGGATATATTTTTGTATGTAGTTCATGTTCATATAGAAATCATGATCCAAAATTCTGCTCGCATACAAAATCAAAGATTCTATCTGGTTTCAGCGTTAATTGGATCAGAATTTCTCCAAAATTTGGGTATCGGGCGACGGCATTAAAAAAAGTGAAAAACCGATTTTGCGTAGTTACCTGAGAAAGTTATATAATCCGACAATAGAATTGATGAAGGAAGAGAGAAAGCGGCGATAACTAATTAGGTTTTCTTTACTTTTTGTGTAGTAAGACAATACTTTATATTGGTCGATGTTTAAGAAAGTTGTCAGAGACGCTTTTAGGTTATTATCGTTTGAGATCGATGGCTTTAGGCTACAGAGAGTCAGGTTAATAGCAAATTGAATTTTATTTTTTGAATCGTTGGGTTTTGAGCCTGTTGTTGGATTAAGGTCTACTAAAGAATTAGGCTTATAAATTGCTTCGTTATATTTAGGACTTCACAATCCAATCCTATTCAAAAAAGATTTTAACATACCCATATAGCTATGGCTGCTTTCAAATTTTTTGGTAATTAAAAAATATGAAGATATATGTTTCAAACTTTTGTTACCTGGTAGTCTATTTAGGGCTGTCAATGGATAACTAAAAAATTTGAAATGCGTCCGCATCTGCATCTGAAAAGTGGACAAAAATCCGATATCCGAAAAACGGACACGAATGCGGATACGAAGACATCCACATCCGAAAATTATTCGTCGGTTCAAATTTTTGTTACCTGGTAGTCTATTTAACCCACACTAGATACAACTTCCCTTCCAAAAAGTCCAAACCGAAAATATTGCCAAATGGTTTCATGTCCATAAATTTTCAAAGCAATAAATACAGGAGTTAGAACTTAACTGGAACTTCAGAATTTCTGAAACAATGTGACAAACTAAGCGCAACAGTCAAGATTTCTTAATAGTCGAAACATAACTGAAAAATGGATATAGCGCAAAAATATTTGTATTTTAAAATGATCGGCTAATCAACACCATATTTTTATGAAAAAAAAAATGGCTATAAAAATAACTTCACAGAACAAAATACGAATTTCATTTAACTATAAAGTCTTTAAAATGTCACGCTTTATATTATTCACGGCCTTTTTGCAAGACAAATACATTTTTCATAATGGTTTTTTCTCTTTTTATAAACATGAGTATTATAAAAACATTCCAATATACATAAATGTGAAGTGTTGTTTTCCAAAAATTAGGTACTAAGGAGAATGCTTTCACTCTACACTGTAGAATGACAACATTTGATAAACATTAACAAACACCCTTGTTGCATAACCACAAAATGACTTTTTTCACAAAAAAATGTAGTATTGTCATTTAATTTGAAATACTATATAAGAGATAAACATGTGTGGACGTACTTAAATTATTTTACATTATTACCAAGTCTTATTTGGTTAAATCTAATTCGAAATTAGTAATTCGAATTGCAAGTATTAGTTTACAAAATTCAACATTATATCTAGGCTAAATAAAATATAAATCATATATGAGAACTAGATACTAAGTTATACATGAAAACGATATGTCATGGCCTCATAGGTTCTCGGCTTTTAAAAGTATTGATATTTACAGAATACATAAAAAAGTTCCTTTAATTATATTTTACAAAACCTAATGGTTATTTGATAATTATCATTTTCCTATGCGATAAAACCACCTCATTTTTCTATCAAAAATATTTTGTACCAAGTCTTCATATTTTACTAAAATGCGTTTTTTATCATTATGTTGTTAAAGTTAATTCATTGTAACCTTATCACATAGTCATAGTAGGATGTGTGACTCAACATATATAAGAATTAAGCCTACATATGTATTTTACATCTTGCTTCGTGAATTTACAATGTAATATAGTAAACTATTAGCATTCCTTATTAAAAAAGGGGATAGAAGTAGAAAAAATATCCAGTTTTTAAAATATTCTGAAATTAGTTTAGGTTTTCTCCTATAGCAATCGCAGAATCCCTGCTTTACTCATAAGAAAAATTCTTTTCCACTCCTAAAAAAAGATTTAGAGGTCTACTATTGCTCTCATATAAGATTTTCTTTAAAACGAGGCTTTATTGTTGACGAAGAAGGATTTCAGTTGATGTATAATCGAAAAAGGAGGCCTCGAAAGAAAACGCTCACGGGGAGTCGTCTCCCTCTTCCAATAATGATAAAGGATATTTGGAGAAAGTGAGGAATCAAAGAATCCTAAAATCCCAATATGGTACAACTACAAAATGATAATCAAAATCTAAAGGTGGAAGAAGCTCAGTTACCATCTCATTAAACAATCCTCGAGGCTTAAAAACTCGAAAGGATACAGTTGCAAGGGAATAAGAAAACGTAAGTTTCAATTTGAATCTATGCAAGCTAGTATATTTAACCAACACCACATAGAATTAAATCTTTGCCTAAAAGTTTATAAAGAGAATATGGTCAAATTGATAGATGTCCATAAAATTTTCAAAAGGTACAGAATCAAGAGTTAGATCATAACCAAAACGTCAAATTTTTGAAACAAAACAATTGTAAGAGTTGGAAGAAGTGGTGTAGGTGGTGGAGGAGGTGGGAAGGAGGGCATAATGATAATTTAGCATCGATAGTTTCTGAAAGAACCGCATATAAGGTGTTTTAATGATAGCAACCATACAACAATGCTACTAATATGTTTATTGAGTTATTTTAGGTCAAAATGATGATGGAAAAGGTGTAAAATAAAATGGTTAAAAATTATTCAAAGCTAAGATTTGAACTTGGGTGGGTTGATAGATAAGCAAATGCCTTTACCACTAAACCACACATACTTCTAAAAATTATGACGATTCAGTCGACTGAAACCCTTGTTCAGTCGACTAAATATGAACAACTTGTCAATATTTTTCGACTATGCTCTCTGGTTCGAATTTTATACTAAGCCAGTCGAACGAAACCTTCTTTCAATCGACTAACCAAGTATAAAACGACTAGTTTTGAAGTGATATCTTCGTATCTCTTCACTTCTGTTGCACCTCTTTGCTCCTGCAGCCACTTCTCTTCATTAATAGCAAAATTGGAAGGTTGCACCCCTACTTTAGCATCCATACAACATCTATATAAACCCCTAACCATACCTGAACCGAAACACAACTTTATGCCATGATTTCCACTCCTAGACTCTCAATTCCTAAAGTGATTCTCCAGGTTCTAAGAAATTCATCCGTTTTAAATATTTTGACTAGTTTGCTTCATCTTCACATCTCATACTCTAGTTGAATAAATTTGTTAGCCTCTCTACCACCATTCATTATCATTTTGTTTGGTTCTAAGAGTCATTGTACGTAAAACCGACGTTTTGAATATCAAGACACACCGAGTCAAAGAGTAGTGTTTTTGTTACACTACTTCTAATTGTTGTTGAAGTCATGCTCGGTTGTCCAGGGAGAGTCTGTTAACCTGTTCCTCCAAGTAAAGAGTGGGTATTGATAGTGAAATATTGGATGGGAGCATCAGGAATGCAAGTAGAACGGGAGATCCGAACTATATAAAGTTGACTATTTGATCAACTATAATATTCTGCTGCGTTTACATTGTTTAATACTATCGAGCATCTTCAATCCTGTTAATAGAGACTAACAAGTGATATCAGAGCCAGGAATTCTATCGATCGTCACAACATCATAGAATGATGGCGAGCAAGAGAAGATCCAGTCAGTGCTCAAAGACAATCGAGAAAAAACAAATTTCTAGAAGCGAGAAACAATCGATAGAATCAAGGTATATGTACTATGTGGCCAAACTCAGATCAAAATTAATATGCTTATATTCTATATATAGTGACCGTTTACAAACACATGAGAAGTTAAAAAGATTTCAAAGCATCATAAAAGGTCAATTTTATTGTTTTAGCTAAATTAGATGACTGTGCACATAAAATTAGCATTTTAACGGAAGAAAATAAGATTTTAGTAAAAAAAACTAAAAATTTTGAAAATATATTGGAAGAACTTATTTCACAAAAAAATTTCTATTAAAAGATAATGAGCTCTTAAACGGTAAAGATACCAATCTTTTAAAGGAAATTGAAGTTTTGCAAAATATAAATATATTTTTTGAAATTCTTTAAATGATTCTAATTCTAAACTTTTGTCTCTTGAAAAAGAGAATAGGACTTTAAATGATAAGGACCTAAAATTAATTAAAGAATGTGAATATTTGGAAGATAGTGACACTTTGTTGCAAAAAGAAATTTGTGATTCCAAAGCTGTTTTGATAAACTAAATGAAAAAATCGAAACTTTTAATAGAGAAAAAGGCAATTTATCTTCCTTAACTACTAATAGCAAAGCTTATAATAATAGAACCGGTTTAGACTATAAACAAGATAATTATAGAAAAAGTAATAGATACGCATTACGGTATACCTATCTTAATGTTGTATTAAAGTGGAGGTAGTTCTAAAACAAATCCATCTCATGATATTATTATGCTTAGAAATAGAAAAAATCATTTGAATAATGAATCAATAACAATTAATGTTGCTATATGGGTTTATACTAATCTAACTGATTATGATAGACAATCATACATTAGCAATTATTACGACACTGTGATTACAAGTGGAAATTATGTTTTTAAGAGATCAACCATATTCAACCGGATATGATTTCATAAGCCGTAAACCTTATATCTGTTGTAAAATGAGTATCATTTTGCTTACATATGACATATCTATTGGATACACATCGTTTTGCATTGATGTCAAAATTATTTATTTTTGATTTTTCTATAAAATTCTCTATTTATTTTTAATTTCCTCATAATTTTTGTTAATTACAAAAGGGAGAGAATCAATGAGCATATTGATATAGGGAGTACATAGTTAAAAGTTAAAGAGAAACATTATACCTAGGGGATGTTTTTACCATTGCACGCCAATGCTCTTATGCCTTTTTGATGACAAAGGAGGAGATGAATGCGTGTTTTAAATATTTTATATTGACATTTATATGAAGTTGAGGGAGATAAATTTACGTAACATATATCTAGGGGGAATTATTATTTTATACTAAAGTTGTGTGGTTGTCATCATAAAAAAGGAGAAGAATGAAAGATATGTATATATGATGTTTTGATAATAATAACAATGCAAAAGGGTACAGATATGTTTATTGAGTTATTTCAGGTCAAAATGGTGTAAACTAAAATGATTAAAAATATGCAAAGCCGGGATTAAAATCCTGGTGGGTTGAGAGATGCGCACTTACCTTTACCACTGAACCACATAAGCTTCTGAAAATTACAAATTCGGTCGATGAAAAGCCTTTTTCAGTCGATTGAACCCAGTCGTCTAAATACAAACAACTTGTCTACTATTTTTGGCTATGCTCTCAAGCTTGAATTTTTTATTAATGTAGTAGCTAAAGCCTTCTTTTAATTGACCAACCTAGTATAAAACGTCTAGTTTTTCGAAATGATATCTTTGTGTCTCTTCACTCCAGAAGTTGCACTTCTTTGCAACCGCAGCCACTTCTCTTCATCCATGGTGAAATTGGAAGGTTGCCCCCTACTTTAGCATCCCTACAACATCTATATAAACTCATAACCATCCTTGAATCAAAATATAACTCTATGATTTAGTTTCCACTCCTAAACTCTCGATTTCTAAAGTGATTCTCCGAGTTCCAAGAAATTCATTCGATTCAAAGATTTTAACTAGTTTACTTCATCTCATACTCTAATCGAATAAAATTCTTAGCCTCTACACCTCCGCTCAACATCATTTGGTTTTGTTTTAGGAGTCATTATACGTAAAGCTAACATTCTGTATATCAAGATATGCCGTGGCAAAGAGTAACGTTTTTGTTACGCTACTTGTAATTGTTGTTGAAGTCATGTTCAGTTGTTCAGGTTGTGTCTGTTAACTTGTTCCTTCGGAAAAAGTAAGGGGTTGATAGTGAAATGCTGAAGGAGAGTTTCGAGACTGGCGTAGGATGGGAGGTCTGAACCAGTATAAAATCAACTATGTAATCTATTGTATTATTCCCTGCATTTACATTGTTTACTACTATCGTGCATCTTCGATCCTTGTCACAACGACTAACAGTTTCAAGTGTAATGGAAGGTGAGGAAGGTGAAGAAGAAGATGGTGGGTGGTTTAATCTGGCGAGAAATGTGTCGGGGAACTACAAATTTCCAACCGTACCATCTAGAGAAGGGTTTGGATAGAGTGGGGTGTTTGATCCTCAGTTTGAAGTTTTAATGATGACAACTATATCTCTATGTATATTATATCACACTATTCGAAAAACAGCAAGCTATCAACCAAAGAGACAAGCAGAACACTAATGAAGGATCGTCAACACTTCATGAAGATCAAGATACGAACCATCAAGAGTCAAAAATATGTATATTTTCTTAGAATATGTTGTAAAATCTCTTTGAAAATTCGCATACACACACAACAATCAAAGATTAAAAAAATGAAAAATCAAAGCTACTTTATAAAAACTGTTTCAGCCCACTTCAGTCGACCCGCCTATGGCCTCAGCCGATTAAGTGCTGTCGACTGAGTCCACTGGCCAACCGATTGAAATTTCTTGATTTACTTTTATTATATATGTCTTGAATTTTAGCACGAAACGACTTTGTTCTTATTCAGTAGACAGACCACTACGTTCAATGGACTGAAACCTATAACGTTTATTTTTCTTAAAAGATGTTTTTAAAAGGATGCATCGGTTCTTGGCATCTCTATGATCTCCAAAGGTTTTCTATGAAAAAATGGGTCTCCTTAAAGCCACTCTTTGATTATTATAAATAGAGTTTAGCTTTTGTTAAAAAATTAACTTATTTCTTTTCTAAATCTCTTGAACTTTATTCTCTTGCATTCACCCGCATCTTTTGTGAATTCAATTCTAATATATTATTCAAGATACTCTTCTTATACTTCCATAAATATGTGCATACACTTCAAGAACCATCAAGGAGATTATAGGAAGTCTTGTACTATCAACCAATATTTGTATTAGCAGAATACAAGATTGTCAAGCAAACTCCTTTGTAAAGGAAAGTCAAAATCTGGGAGGTGCTCGGATAGTTCGAATTGTAAACCTATTCCTCTGGGTCAAGTGGGGGAATTCGAAAGGAAATACCTAAGAGATGCTTAGGAACCGGATGTAGGAGCGGTGCCCCGAGCCATCATAAAAACTCTAGAGTGATTACTCTTTAACTTTACTGCTTTAGCTTACTTTAATAGTAGTTTAGCTTTTTTAGTTATTAGATTGGCTATATAGGATCATATAGATTTTTCATTTGGTATCAGAGCACGCTTCATTCAAAATCATGACACCAATTTGAATAATATGGCTAATTTTTCAAGATGGTCAATGAACTACATATTCATCATCAATTTTCATGGGTCTAATTATATGTATTGGGATACACGTATGAAAGTTTTTATGGAATCGAGTGGACTTGATATCTGGCAATCTACTCAGTCCTAGTACGAAGCACCTTCTACTAAAATGAGTACCTGGATAGATGCTCAAAAAGACCGTTACTTACAATAATGTTAAAGCTTTGAATGTCTCATATTGTGTATTTGATAAAAAATGAATTTTCAAGAGTTATGATGCATAAAACTGCTTATGATATTTGGCATATGCTATAAGTTACCCATGAAGGAAGAACGAAGGTAAAACAAACCAAGATTAATTTATTGAAAAATCAATTTCAATCATTTAAGGTAAAATTGAATGAAAGTATCATAGAAATGTACTCCAAGTTTCAAATGATTCAACATGACCATATGGCTATAGGAGTAACATTTACAGATTTTGATTTAGTTTCACGAATCTTAAATGCTTTAATTGATGAATGGGAAAGGATATTTCTTACAATAGAAGAAGCTAATTATCTTTCTACACCTAAATTAGAAGAATTAATTGGAAATTTAATATCTAATGAAGCAAATTTCCAAGCTAGAAAAGATTTAGCCCAAGATAAACGAAGTATTTCTTTTTAGGTAAATAGTGACGGTGATTCAAATCATGATGAAGATGTAGTATTTTTAACAAAAACTACAATAAATATAGAAAATTCAACAATATGATTCGAAAACTGGAACCTAATAATTGAAAAGATGCATCTTCATTCATAAACTATGAGCGCGACAAATTTGGATATATGAAAATGGATTGCACGAATTTGATAAAGACAAAATGTGCTTTAAAAAGAACTTCAAGAATGAAAAAATTCTCAAAGAATAACAAACGTCCACAAGCTGCATAGGATGACTCTTCAAGCGGAAGTAATAGTGATAGTGATAGTGATGGAAAACAAGCTAATGTACGCTTCGCGGCTACCAAAGATGAGGTACTTTTCAATCTATCTTTTGAAGATGTAGTAGAAACAGCTTTAGAATTAGATGATAAATATAAGAAAGACTCATAAAGAATGTTCAGGAAAAATTAATAGATTAGAGTTAGAAAGTGAAATGCTAAAGGATGAAAAAAAATTAAAAGAAGAAATTTAAAAGTTACGAACTCTTTATAAATCCTGTGATGATAATATTATGCATATTTTGAAAAAGGAAAGTTTTACTTTATCTAATGAAAATTTAAACCTAAGAAAAGTTGTTGATGTAAATAAGTTAAAAGATTTAAGTAAAGATAAAAACATACTAGAAAAGAAGGTAAATGACTTATCTACCAATATTTCTAAATTTATTAAAGGAAAGGAGATTTATCTCACTTAATTAGTATATCAAAACCTTCTTTTAACAAAAATGGCTTAGAATTTAGAAAACAAAATAAACCAAAGGTAAAACTCAAGTATGCTACTCTCTATTCCAAGTTTCGCAAGCTAGTGAATAGTCAATGAAAACAACATGACATAAAGACTATCAAAATATGGATATTAAAAACTAAAAAAAATTAATTAGACAAAGGCATATTGGTAAATTTTTGAATGATGTACATTTCAATAAAAAATTAGTTTCAAAGGTTTTATCAAACCCTTCTGGGTATGGTTACCTTCTACCTAACCCTTATGATCCTAACGAAGGAAGTGGGTGCCCTTAAATATTGTCTATTTTTTGTAGGTACTCTGACATAAATAGGAGAAATGGATTCTTGACATCAGATGCTCTAAGCATATGACTAGAAATACTGGAATGGTAACAAATAGATCGTATAAAGATGATGGAACCGTTACGTTCAGAGATAATTCCAAAGGCTATGTTATTGGATATGGAGATGCCGCTTCTATCGGTATATCTAACTTTCCTCTAATTTCTAATGTTTATTTAGCAAAGAATTTAAAACATAATCTTTGAAGTGTTAGTCAATTATGTGATAAAGGTTTTAGTATAACTTTTGAAACATGAAAAATGAAACATCTTTAATAAATATAATAATATAACTTTCGAAGGAATTAGAAAACATGATATTTATGTTTTAAATATGAAACACAATAAAGGGATATGTCTATTAGCAGATATTTCTGACTCTTGGATTTGGAACAAACAATTCTGTGACGTTAATTTTAAAAATACATTGAAATCAGCTAAAAATAATATTGTTCGAGTATTATCGAAAATTAATTTTAAATTTAATAATTTGTGTAATGCGTGTCAAAAAAGAAAAACTTAAAAACTCTTCATTTAAAGCTAAAATTGAAATTTCTATTAGCCAACCTTTAGAACTTTTACAAGTAGACTTATTTGGTCCAATGCAAATAAGATCGATCAACCGCAATAGATATGTGTTTGTTATTGTTGATGACTATTTGAAGTATACTTTGACATTATTTTTAAAACATAAGATTGATACGTCGAAAACTTTTAAAAAATTTGCTAAATGTATTCGAAACTTAAAATTTTGAAAATTAATATTATTAGAAGTGATCATGGAGGAGAATTTGAGAATGAATTATTTCAACATTATTGCAACAAAATGGAAATAAGTCATAATTTTTCATTTCTTAGAACACCATAACAAAATAGTTTTGTAAAAAATAAAAATCGAACTCTTCAAGAATGTGCAAGAACTCTATTAATTAGTAGTGAGTTACTTCAAAATTTTTGGGCATAAGCAGTAGCTACCATCTGTTTTGTTCTTAATCATGTATCGTTACGACCATTAACTAAAAATACTCCATATGAATTGTTTTTTGCAACAAAACCTAAGGTTTCGTATTTTAGAATATTTGGTTCTATATATTTTATCTTAAATACTGGTATTCCTCATGGAAAATTTGATTTAAAAGCTGATGGTGGAATTTTTGTAGGATATTCAAACCAAAGCATATTGGAATTTTAATACAAAAAAAAAATAACTAAAGAAACATTACATGTATCTTTTGATGAAAATTCAATATCAAAACGGATAATAATGATAACACAAGTATACTATTCGACTCATCTGTTCCAAAATAATCAAATTGAATCAATAAGTGAAGAAAATAAAAAATTGCTCCACTTAAAACACTAAAAGATCATCCAATAGATAATGTAATTAGTGATATTAATACAAAAGTTTCAACTCAATAACAATTAACTCAGACGGGTCATATAACTTTTATATCAACAGAAGAATGTTAATGAAGCATCTACAGAAGATTATTGGATTATAGCTATGTAAGAAGGACTCAACAAATTTGAACATAACAATGTATGAGAACTTATAACAAGATCCAAAGATCAATCAATTAGTGCTACTAAATGGATTTCAAAATTTTAATGGATGAAAATGGTGATATTGCATGAAATAAAGCAAGAATTCACAAGGATATTCTCCGGAAGAAGAAATTGACTATGAAGAAACCTTCGCTCCTGTAGCACGTCTTGAAGCTATAAGAATTCACTTGGCGCTTATGTGTCATCATAATTTTACACTATTTCAATTGGTTGTTAAAAGCGCATTTTTAAATGGTTATATTAAAAAAATGTTTACGTTGAACAACCACCATTACATATTCATGAACAATATCCAAATCATGTATATAAATTAAGAAAGGCGCTTTATGGTCTTTAATAAGCACCACATGCTTGGTATGGTAGACTAAAAAATTATCTTTTAGAATCTGATTTGCAATTGGAAAAGTTGATGCTACTTTTTTTATAAAAAGAAATAAAAATGGTATTTTAATTTTACAAATCTATGTGAATGCTATTATTTTCAGTTCAACAAATAAAGATTTATTTGATGATTTTTCTAATATTTGGAAAAATGAATTTAAAATGTCCTATATGGGAGAATTAAATTATTAATTAGGATTACAAATAAACAAATTAAAAGAAGGAATTTTATCTTTCAAGAAAATTACTGTAAGATAAAATTAAATGGTTTGGAATGGAAAAATCAAATAGTGAAAATATCCTATGAGAACCAGTATTCATCTAGATAAAGATGAAAATGGAAAAGATATTGAACAAAAAACTTTATAGAAGTATGATAGGATCTTTATTATATTCAGCAGCCAGTAGATTGGATATTTTAATGAGTGTTTATTTATGTGCTCGATTTCAAGCTAATCCTACTGAAACTGACTTGCGAGTAATTAAACGAACTTTATGATACTTCTTCGGTACTAAAGATTATGGACTTCTTTTTATCTGAAAGGTTGTTCATTGACTTAGTATCGTATAATGATGTTGACTTCGAAGGCTGTGACTTGGACCAAAAAAATACAAGTGGTACTTGCCACTTTATTGGTCAATCTTTGGTATCTTGGTCCAAGTTGAACCAAAATTGTGTTTCACAGTTGAATTATGAACCAGAGTTCATATCTGCAGCTTTAGCTTGTATTCAAGTCATATATCTGCAACAAACATTACGTGATTCTGAAGTAAATTTAACTAAATCTCCTATTTTTTGTTACAACACTAGTATGATTGATCTATTAAAAAAATTATACAAATCATTCAAGAAATAAACACATTGACATTAGACATCATTTTCTATGAGACAACATAATATATTATTAGAATTTGTTAATACAGAAAAACAAATTACAGGTATATTATCTAAACCACTTTATGAATCTACATTTTTAAATTTACGACGCAATCTAGGAATATGTTCAATAAATGATTTAGATATATAAGTGATAGTCATAATTTTCAAAAACTTTGCAAATACTAAAATTAACTACTCAGCAACTGCTAGTGTATAAATTGTTTTTTAAAAAATAACCAAATAATGAATGATAAAAAAACGTTTCTAATCTAATTTAAGCTAAAATTCTAAATTTTCCAACAATTACCCTTTCTAAAAATAGTAAGGACTATTATAATTAAAGTCAACTCAAAAATATTTAAAACCAATCTGTTATCCAAAAATGTTAAACTACGATTCTACACACTCTGTAATTAATTTCAACTCTCCCTCCTCATATAGCGAATACCTTCGTCGATGAACTCCTCCTTCAATCAAATCACCATTTATGCAAATCATTCCTTCTCCATTGAATCATACGGGATTCTCACCAAAAGGTAGGAAAACTAAAAGAGCTATTAATTTTGAACCCTGAAGTTCCAATCATTATTGACAATACCCCTCCAAAAATCTCCCGAGAATTAGGACCATGCAATGCAAATCGGAACAATACTTCGATACATACAAAAAGATGGTCTCCACAAACTCCATTGAACGAACATACCAAATTAGATCCAAATTCTTGTAGCATATTCCGAACAACAATTTTGATGGCTCGAAAAATAATTAAGTTATTTAATATTTATAACATTTATATTTTTTCTATAATAAAATACTTATGTGATCATATGTAATAAAATTATATAATAAAATTCCTGTATAATAATTTTCCATAAAATAAAATAGCATATAGGTTTATAAACAAAAAATATGCCCTCTTAGTCGACTAAAACTCAGTTTAGTCGGTTGATCATCCGTGAAAAATGTAATTTATTCGACTTCAATTCATAACTCCAGTCGACTATAGCCCAACCTACTCTCTGGTTCAAAATTAACCCATTTAGTATAGCGACCGGGTCCCCAATAATTGAATCTAGGTAGTTTAGCTGACCAACTTTAAAAATTTATTTGACTAAAATGACCCAAGCTCTCTGTCTCAATATCATGCTAGTTCAATCGACTGAACTCCCCATCCAGTCGACTGACGGGGCCTAAAATTGTCTTTCGATAATCAGTTTTTCATGTATCTTTACGTTGTTCCACCTTCTTCTCCAAACTCAAACCTCTAAAACCTTAGGTCCACTCCAATATCTCCATATCAAAAACTTCCAATAAAACGACCTCACAAAGGATAAGAGGCAAGTTCTTCTGCTACTCCATCTCATCCGATGTTTGCATCTGATGGTCAAATCTTTTAATGGCTCAATGAGAGTCCAAAAGCTCTCCAAATTTTCAACGACCTAAATAAATAGAGAATTTTTAGGAAACCTTCTACAAATTAAGGGATTTTGGAACATTCGATATTGAGTCCATTGGTACAAAGCATAAATTTATTTCCTTGATTGATGGTCATTATAAAAAGGTAAAAATTTATCCATTGGTTGTCAAATTGTTCTATGCAAAATTTTACTCACCTGCCAATAATGATGACGATGGTATCTTATGAAGTAAAGATTAGGGAATATATATTGTACTATATGTTAGAGATATGGGTATTATTGTTGATTGTTCAAACATCAGGATTGATCTTGACGACATTTATCACCATAACTTTGCTTATGTTTCCATTAGCTATCTATTTCATACTCCAAATACCGAAAACACCGTAGTGAATTTATATCCCCAAGCTCGTATTTTAGAAAAAAGATCCTTCATACCATCTTACCAAGGAACGAAACTCACAAAAAAGCATATGATGATGATTATAAATTTTGTATTCCATTTATCCAAACAAAAGTTAAATTTTGCACATATTATTCACGACGAAAATAAAAACTTTCACGCATGATCTAAACACACCATTTTCTACCGTTCTTTCCTAACAAAAGTATTCGTGCACTATGGAATTAATGTTGATCAAATGTAAGACTTCGTTCTTCCAATGGCTATGGATCAAAAAGCTATTACTCTTATGAAGCTACCCTCTACAATGGAAACACTTCCACCATGTAGTGTTTTTCTGTCTGGATTTGTTTAGGAAAATATAGCTCAATCGCCTTCCTAGCCAACTCTAGCTAATGTTCAACTGAAACTGATGAAGAAATTAACAAGGTCTACAAACAGCGATCAAAATATCTCTCTAATGCAACCTTTAAGGACTGTCTCTTTAACCACTGTCATTTTAAAGAACCAAGAAATGATCTTTAAGCACCAACGAGCTCTTATCAAAAAGAAGATATCATTTGAAAAAACTACCTTGGGCTCTTCAGAGAAAATTCGAAACAAGCTTACCTTATGTTCTCACTCACCTTTACCTGCTAACTCCGACGAGGAATGATAACATCTCAATGAAGGTACTTTCATAACTATCTCCCTTCATGAACTTTGGTATATGCATCTTTAGTTTGATGTGTATGTTAAACATTTGTCCTTTCATTCACATTTGTTCTCTTGTAGTACATTTGTTATGATGTGATGATATGGTACATTTGTGTTGATGTGGTACATTATTGTGTTGCAATATGGTATGTTTATCCTGTGATGTTCAGTTCACGTTTTTCAACTTATTTTGCCATTTTCTCTTCTATTGTCAACTTGTTTAATCTTTTTATTGACACTAAATGGGGAGAAATATTGATAGGGGGACAAATATTGTAGGATCGATTTCACCCTAGAGGGGGGGTGAATAGGGTGATAGTATAAATTATAAAAATTAATCGCGGAAGCTTATAAAATATTCAATTCAGATCATAGAAATAGCAGCATAGATATCGCAGAATATAAATAACAGAAAAAACAGAACAACACAGAATTTACCCAGCTTCGGCAAAACCCTGCCTACGTGCTGCCCCCAAGGTTTCTACTAGAAATTAAATAGTCCCTCGCTTACACACGTAAACTCGCTATACCCGCTATTGACTAATCTAACTCTACGCTCAAAACCCTGCCACAACTCAGCCACTGAGTTGCAAATTCTCAAGCTACGCCACGTAGCTTGTCCCCTAGTCACACGACTAGAAATAACAACGGTTTAAAGTTTAAAAACAAATTTAAACAGAAATTTAAAAATAAAAACCCAAATTAAAAAACTAAAATAAGCTATAGCCTCTTTTAACAAACAAGGCCCCTTTTATAAAACACGCCGGCCCAATTGTTTTCTTTAACCCGAATCTCTTTTATTTTCTTTGTGATAATGTCGGCTTGTTCTTCCTTCTGAAATTAGGGCTTCGGGTCTTGTTTGTTCCTCTTCCTTCAATAAATTAGGGCTTTTAAATAATCGAAGATGCCGATATTATATTAACCGATCGAATTTGTGATTTCGTCCTTTGCCCTGCCGATCGACTGCCTCCTTGTACCTTGCTTCGGCTACTTCGATTGATCGAGTTCGATTACAATTTTGGTGAGTACTTTATTCCTTTTGCTTTCTGATTGAATGCTTGAACTCGATGGATTAATTGCCGATGATGATTAGGGTTTTTATAGGATTTGATTTCCTATTTTTGCGTTCGTATATGTTGATTTGAATTTGTCAATTTCGTCATCACGGCCACTTGATGATGCTTGAATGTTTGAGATTTATTCTGACTTGTTCAATATGAATATGCTTGATACCCACAGCATTGATTTAACATCGTGATGACCACGGCTTGATTTTTAACTTGGTCAATTACCTTTGCTACCTCGATTTTGACTGCGACTTCTGACTTTGAACTGGTCGTTGATCATCTTGACTTGGCTTGACACCTTGATTACCACTTGATGTTGAACTCGGTCTTCACTGATCATGTTTACTTCAGCCATTTGATTTGAACTTGTAAATTTTTTACTTTGTTTTTTTAAAAAAAAGTGTTACATGACTTTGCTGTGTAGTCTGCACATATTGATTCCATTCATGTTGCTGGCCATTTGCCTGAGTCTTCATTGTGGTGTTGTGGTCATCTTGCTTTGCCTGGATTGTGTGCATTTGTGCACTTGTTGTCTTGTGTCTATGGCCACTGGTTTATTGTGAAGCTTGGTTACTGGTTATCTTGTGGCTTTGTTCATCATTCTGTGGACTTTGGCCATTTTGATTTTTGACTTCTTCGACTTGTACCTTGGTCTTGAACATTGCTGTGTCCATATGGTATTCAGTACTGTGGCATTGCTGCTGTGGTATGTAGTTTTCAGTTGCATGTATATATGTATTTGCTTTGAGCATTCATTCGAGTTGTATTCACATTTTTTGTTGTCAGTTTGCCTTGTACTACTGAGTTACATTGAGTAGCTATCGTCTGCACTTGCACACTTTCATCATTACTGCTTGGTCTTCCCCCTACTACAAGACTAGTCCATTGCCACACTGTCTTGGCAGCTGAAGCAAGAGCATGTGATACTTATTCTGGCTTTAGTTGCTTCATTTGCATACTGCTACTTGTCTGTAGCCTTTGTTGAGTCTTTTGTCGTCTGCTCTGAACTTTTGATCATGTTGCCTTCGTGTTGTTGTTTGCTTCATGTACCCTACTGCTTTGAACTTTTGGTTGGTTTGGCCTGGACTTCACTTGACCGTTGCTCCATGTATACTTGGTGCTTGATTTGGGTTCATACTTGTTCATGTGTACATCTGTGTGTCTTTTGCTCTGTTCTCACTAACCATGTGGTCTGGAATGACTTCGACATTGATTTTTGTGTTATTTGAAGTTACCACTTACCTGACCCTTCCATATGCTCTCTGATAATGTTGAACTTCACTGTTGCATTCCATTTGTGTTTTCTGTCAGTTGATGTTCTGTTGCACTTGTGTTCTGTTCATTCCTAGTTGCCTCTTTGATGATTCATTGGTGAATATGTTGCATTGAGCTCGACATTGTTGTTTACTTGTTTACTGTCTTGTTTATATTAGACTAGTCGACACTTGATTCTTGAGTTTTGGCCATTTGCACCTGTGTTGAATCCAGTATCACAAACTCAGGTTTGACCTTGTGCTGAACTCGAGATTTTATTTATGTTGCACGTGAGTTGAACCCGGCTTTGCATTTGGGTTTGATCTGTGCTCACCTGTCCCTGTAGCGTTATCAAGTGTATATATCGGTGTGCACGGCCTTGTGTCATATACAGTAATACACTGTGTATGTCACAAGTTGTTCGTGTATGACGAATTCAAATTTAAATTATGACGAACAACCCAAATAACTGAGGCAAATCATATTTTCAAAGTCATGTTTTATTTTTGAATTGCAAAAATATTTCTTTTTCAATTTTACTGCGTTAGTTTATATTTTTGCAGATTTCTCAGATGTTGGATTCAAACTGGAATGCAGTTGAAGATAAATACGAGTGTGAGTGATATGTTGTGAGGTCAACTATAAATGTAAAATTGTGATGTAATTGAATTTGTATCAAAGTTGTATAGTGAATAGTGAGAGCTTGAATTTGTACTATTCAAAATTGTAATAAATATTTGTTTGAATAAAATATTCGTTTGAATTCAAAATCTGTGTCATTTATTTTATTCAGCAAATATTTATTTAATCTGTGAAAATAAATAGTATATTAACAAATACATTTAAACGAATGTATATATGTTTATTATCATCAAACAAAAAATCATATAAGCGCATATTCAACAATCTCCCCCTTTTGATGATAGCAAACATATATTTAAGATTTTGAATATGTTAAATGTATTTGATCATTCAATTTGCTCTAATTGCTCCCCCTATTTAAATGCTTCCTCTCTACACAAAACTCCCCCTACATATATGCATACAGATAAAAATATGCAAATGAGCCTAGATGCAAATAGAAAACTATTTCACCTTGCTTGATTTTATTTGACAAAATCTTAACTTTTCTCTCCCCCTTTTGTTATCAGCAAAAGAATAATAGTGTTAGAGAAAATAGAGATAAAGTGATCGATATGAATCCAACATTAAAACTCAATTGAATATAAATATTAAATTTCAATAAAAAATCAAACAAAAATCATAAATATTTTGTTAGGCGCATATTCCACTTTTAGAATGATGGAAATGATGTCATCATATAAAACCATACAGTTGTGTCTATTTGTGGTATATTTATATCAGAAATTTGAATATCTACTAACCATGCATAACCGTTAGGACTTTTAAATGAGATTAGTAGTATTCCAATTTTATTTTAAAAAAAATGAATTCAAGTATCTTCTAACCACGCATAGCCGTGAGGACTTTTAAATGGGATTAGAATCAACTTGTTTATTTTACAAATCAACTTTTGATATGCGTTCCATACATGCATAACCGCGAGGACTTTTAAATGAGCATGGAAGCACATAACAAATTCCAAGTAACTCACCCATGCATAACCGTGAGGACTTTTAAATGAGAGTGAATACTTTGGTATTTATTATTATTATTATTATTACCCTTTTTTTTTTAAAATGTGAAAAATGAAAAATGAACGATTCCTGTTTAAAGTACCACATATCGACAAACTATATAGAATTTTGATGAGTGATGGTCGTTAGAAATATGATAGATATAGAGATGGTCATGGAATTTTTACCAACAAAAAGTTTTATAACTCTTGTTTAAATTTCTAAAGAAATTTGCTAATTATACTTTCTCGAGTTATAATATATAATCAATATCAACACTCATCACTTTTTCAATCACTATTTTTCTTTTCGATATTCATTTGGGAGTCAGATTAGTCAAAATAGTCATTTAAAATCAAATTCAAAAATAATTATGAAATTAATTTTTCAAAAATGACTAATCTGAAAATATGGTCAAAAATGTTTTTCTTGAGGGGGTTTTATAAGAAAATTTTCTGCTATTTGAAAATTATTTGAAACGAAAAATATGCAGATATTTTCTTTGAAAAACGATGCAGTTACTAAATGTCTCAAAAATCACGTTCAACTAGTAATTTTTCTATCAACTAGATTACCAGTGTAATCTGCATTTGAATTTCTCTTTCACTCAAAATTATAATCACCTGAATTTGATAGACCAAACCATGAAGTGTGCAAAAAAAAATTTCAAACTCAATTTTAACAGCAATTTAAATGACATTCTCTTGAATTTGAAATGAAGCCGTGTTAATAATCAAAAACCGTGAATATAGAGTTAGCCGAATTATAACCAAATGTATTATTATCCAACAAAACACTATTTTTAATTCAAAATGATATATATGAAGTAATTCAAAGAATCTAAAGATTATTATAGTGTTTTTGGCATAAGAATATAATTGGCCAACTATTTTGAATAAGTCAGAATTATCATCTTTTCATCATCTCAATATTGGCTGATTTCAATTCAGAATATGGTGCACTTTATCACATTTAATATATCGTATAAATAAATATACCTTTACCTGTTTTACCTTTACGATATTTTTCGACGTTGTCCATTGTGATTCTGTCACCTTTATACTAGGCTAAGGAACTTTGCTTTGTTGTCCGTTGTGTTTCTGGAACAGCCAAAAATCCAAAGAACACTATTGTTGTTCCTTAGCCCGCCACCACACCTACACGGAAAAAGATTTATGTGACCTATTTGTTTTTATAGGTCCATGGTTGTTAGTGGCAGAAAATTTTGAAAAATAATTTTGTGTATACCCAAAACTATTTATAATTGTTCCCTTCGGCACCCAAACTTGTTTAACTTTGGGAGATTTTATATTTGTGCCTTTTGGAACCCAAATCGGTATAGTTTTCACATGTTTGGGTCTATACCAACAATTATTGTGATCGTGTACAAATTTTCTACAAATTGTGCACATAGAATTAACTTGATTAATATTGCTTTCAACAATTTTCGAACAATTATATCCAAGTCCTTGTCTAACCGTATTAACAGTTTGCTTTCCTAATAGTATATTCAACGATTTTTCACTTTTTGAAAATTTATCTAGAATCGTTGACAATTGTTGGACTTATGTTTTGAGAGATTCATTTTTGTTTAACAATTGTGTGCACTTTTTAATAGAATTCTCTCTTCTAGTATTTCCATTCTCTTTTAAAATCAGAATTTCATTTTCAAGTGATTTTATTCTGATTTCTGATTTTCTAATTTCTTCTTCGAATGTTGGACACTTATCACACTTAGGGATCCTACTTTGATAGGTTTTAACCAATTGGTCAAGTTGTTTATTTAAATCTATCAAAGTATCCTTTTGTGATTCAAGTTTGGCATACTTATCCCTAAGCCGTTCAAAACAGCCATTTACTTCGTGGAAATAGATAAGTAATTCAGAGTGAGTAAGTTTTGATACCTCGCTTGGCTCGTCATCGTCGCTATCGGTTATATTCCCATGAAGGCACATATCTGCTTTCTCACTCTCACTGCTATCGCTTTTATTCCACGTGGCTGCAAAACACCTTTTTGATTTCTTTTCAAAATCGCGTTGAAATCGGGGATAATTGGGCTTGATATCACAGGGTTTGTTGCATATGATCCCGTGTTCTTCCGAGTTGTCTAGTGCTTTGATTATTCTGCTTTTTAATTCTTGATTTAGAGCTGGATTTCCATATTTGTGGTTCCATCTTTTGAATTTCTTCATTATTAACGCCAGCTCAGCTGCTCCATCATCATCATCCTCATCACAACTGCATTTTACAAATCATGTTAAGCACATTTCTTCAACTGAGTCGGTTGTGGAGGACTTCTCATTGCTGTTGACTGTTGCACCATATATTGCAATTAAAGTATTCCAGATTTCCTGTGCATTTTCACAATGAGAGATGAAATTGAAATTATCTTGATTAATATGAGAATATAATATATGCATAGCAAGAGCATTAATCGAGATAATTTTCTTATCTGTTATGTCACACCCATTTTCAATAATATTCCAACATTTAATATTAACAGATTTTAAATAAAATTCCATTTTTAATTTCCAATTCAAAAAATTTGTTCCATCGAAAATAGAAGGAATAATATTGGAGCGACCCTAAACAAAAGTATTAATGAAAGAAGCCATTTCAAAAATTCAAAATTTTAAAACAAAAACCAATTTTTAAAACACAAATTTTTAAAACAAAAATTGATTTTTGTAAAAAAAAAAAACACAAAAACGACTTTTGTTCCTAGCTCTGATACCACTTGTAGGATCGATTTCACCCTAGAGGGGGGGTGAATAGGGTGATAGTATAAATTATAAAAAATAATCGCGGAAGCTTATAAAATATTCAATTCAGATCACAGAAATAGCAGCACAGATATCGCAGAATATAAATAACAGAAAAAACAGAACAACACAGAATTTACCCAGCTTTGGCAAAACCCTGCCTACGTGCTGCCCCCAAGGTTTCTACTAGAAATTAGATAGTCCCTCGCTTACACACGTAAACTCGCTATACCCGCTATTGACTAATCTAACTCTACGCTCAAAACCCTGCCACAACTCAGCCACTGAGTTGCGAATTCTCAAGCTACGCCACGTGGCTTGTCCCCTAGTCACACGACTAGAAATAGCAATGGTTTAAAGTTTAAAAACAAATTTAAACAGAAATTTAAAAATAAAAACCCTAATTAAAAAACTAAAATAAGCTATAGCCTCTTTTAACAAACAAGGCCCCTTTTATAAAACACGCCGGCCCAATTGTTTTCTTTAACCCGAATCTCTTTTATTTTCTTTGTGATAATGTCGGCTTGTTCTTCCTTCTGAAATTAGGGCTTCGGGTCTTGTTTGTTCCTCTTCCTTCAATAAATTAGAGCTTTTAAAGAATCGAAGATGCCGATATTATATTAATCGATCGAATTTGTGATTTTCGTCCTTTGCCCTGTCAATTGACTGTCTCCTTGTACCTTGCTTCGGCTACTTCGATTGATCGAGTTCGATTACAATTTTGGTGAGTACTTTATTCCTTTTGCTTTCTGATTGAATGCTTGAACTCGATGGATTAATTGCCGATGATGATTAGGGTTTTTATAGGATTTGATTTCCTATTTTTGCATTCGTATATGTTGATTTGAATTTGTCAATTTCGTCATCTCGGCCACTTGATGATGCTTGAATGTTTGAGATTTATTCTGACTTGTTCAATATGAATATGCTTGATACCCACGGCATTGATTTAACATCGTGATGACCACGGCTTGATTTTTAACTTGGTCAATTACCTTTGCTACCTCGATTTTGACTGCGACTTCTGACTTTGAACTGGTCGTTGATCATCTTGACTTGGCTTGACACCTTGATTACCACTTGATGTTGAACTCGGTCTTCACTGATCATGTTTACTCCAGCCATTTGATTTGAACTTGTAAACTTTTGACTTTGTTTTTTAAAAAAAAACTGTTACATGACTTTGCTGTGTAGTCTGCACATATTGATTCCATTCATGTTGCTGGACATTTGCCTGAGTCTTCATTGTGGTGTTGTGGTCATCTTGCTTTGCCTGGATTGTGTGCATTTGTGCACTTGTTGTCTTGTGTCTATGGCCACTGGTTTATTGTGAAGCTTGGTTACTGGTTATCTTGTGGCTTTGTTCATCATTCTGTGGACTTTGGCCATTTTGATTTTTGACTTCTTCGACTTGTACCTTGGTCTTGAACATTGCTGTGTCCATATGGTATTCAGTACTGTGGCATTGCTGCTGTGGTATGTAGTTTTCAGTTGCATGTGTATATGTATTTGCTTTGAGCATTCATTCGAGTTGTATTCACATTTGTTGTTGTCAGTTTGCCTTGTATTACTGAGTTACATTGAGTAGCTATCGCCTGCACTTGCACACTTTCATCATTGATTCCTGGTTTTCCCCCTACTACAAGACTAGTCCATTGCCACACTGTCTTGGCAGCTGAAGCAAGAGCATGTGATACTTTTTCTGGCTTCAGTTGCTTCATTTGCATACTGCTACTTGTCTGTAGCCTTTGTTGAGTCTTTTGTCGTCTGCTCTGAACTTTTGATCATGTTGCCTCCGTGTTGTTGTTTGCTTCATGTACCCTACTGCTTTGAACTTCTGGTTGGTTTGGCCTGGACTTCACTTGACCATTGCTCCATGTATACTTGGTGCTTGATTTGGGTTCATACTTGTTCATGTGTACATTTGTGTGTCTTTTGCTCTGTTCTCACTAACCATGTGGTCTGGAATGATTTCGACATTGAATTTTGTGTTATTTGAAGTTACCACTTACCTGACCCTTCCATATACTCTCTGATAATGTTGAACTTCACTGTTGCATTCCATTTGTGTTTGTTGTCAGTTGATGTTCTGTTGCACTTGTGTTCTGTTCATTCCTAGTTGCCTCTTTGATGATTCATTGGTGAATATGTTGCATTGAGCTCGACATTGTTGTTTACTTGTTTACCGTCTTGTTTATATTAGACTAGTCGACACTTGATTCTTGAGTTTTGGCCATTTGCACCTGTGTTGAATCCAGTTTCACAAACTCGGGTTTGACCTTGTGCTGAAGTCAAGATTTTATTTATGTTGCACGTGAGTTGAACCCGGCTTTGCATTTGGGTTTGACCTGTGCTCACCTGTCCCTGTAGCATTATCAAGTGTATATATCGGTGTGCATGGCCTTGTGGCATATACAGTAATACACTGTGTATGTCACAAGTTGTTCGTGTATGATGAATTCAAATTTAAATTATGACGAACAGCCCAAATAACTGAGGCAAATCATATTTTCAAAGTCATGTTTTATTTTTGAATTGCAAAAATATTTCTTTTTCAATTTTACTGCAGATTTCTCAGATGCTGGATTCAAACTAGAATGCACTTGAAGATAAATACGAGTGTGAGTGATATGTAGTGAGGTCAACTGTAAATGTAAAATTGTGATGTAATTGAATTTGTATCAAAGTTGTATAGTGAATAGTGAGAGCTTGAATTTGTACTATTCAAAATTGTAATAAATATTTGTTTGAATAAAATATTCGTTTGAATTCAAAATCCGTGTCATTTATTTTATTCAGCAAATATTTATTTAATCTGTGAAAATAAATAGTATATTAACAAATACATTTAAACGAATGTATATATGTTTATTATCATCAAACAAAAAATCATATAAGCGCATATTCAATAAATATTAACAAGGAGCATTACATTATAAATATTTCGAAATATTTTTATATAGTTGTCATCATTAAAAAAGGGGATACTATTAGAACCTCGGTTTCGAGATATGAATCATCAAGAGCCAAAAGTATGTATATTATCTTAGAATACATTGTTAAATTTCCTTGACAATTCACATACACACATAAGAATCAAAGAGTGAAACACAAAACAAAAAATCAAAATATTTTACGAAAATTGTTTCGGCCCAGTTCAGTCGATTGGCCAATGGCCTCTGTTCGACTGAGTGCAGTCGAATGAGTCCATTGACCAGTCGAATGAGTCCATTGACCAGTCGAATGTGTCCACTAACCAGTCGAATGAGTCCATTAACCAGTCGACTGAACCCGCTTGATGTGCATTCAAAATGATTTTCTTCTTATTTAGTAGACCAACCATACGTTCAGTAGACTGGAACCCTGCAATGGCTATTTTTCTGAAATGACATTTTTGAAATGTCGCAATCATTCATGGCATCTCTATGATCTCCAAAGGTTTTTGATGAACAAATGCATCTCTTTGAAGCCACTCTTTGATTACTATAAATAGTGCTTATCATTTCTTAACAAATTAACTCACTTCTTTTCTAAATCGCTTAAACAATATTCTCTTATGTTCACTCAAATCTTTTATACATTAAATTCTATTATATTATTCAAGACACTCTTGCTATGCTTCCATAAATCTGTGCATACATTTCACAAATCATCAATGAGACTATAGGAAGTCCTATACTATCAGTCAATAACCGTATTAGCAGAATACAGATTGTCAAGCAAACTCTTTTGTAAAGGAAAGTCAAAATCTAAGAGGTGCTCAGATAGTTCAAATTTTAAACCTACTCCTTCGGGTCAAGTGAGGGAATTCACAAGGTAATACCTAAGAAGTGCTTAGGGAGTGGATGTAGGAGAGATGCTCTAAACTAGTATAATAAATCTAGTGTGATTACTCTTTAACTTTACCGCTTTAGCTTACTTTAATTTTGGTTTTGCTATTTTAGCTATTAGATTGGCTATATACGATCATATAGATTTTTCGTAGGGTTGCAGTTAGGTCTTCAGCCTTTTGATATTTAGTGAGAGTTGAGCTTTCCGAGATGGAATTAAGTTTTCCAGGTTAGTAGCTTTGATGTCTTATTGTACAACTATTGCTTGATTTTAAATTGCATTTGTTAGTATGGTGAAATGGTGTGTTGTATCATTTATATCTTTTATTATGATGAAATGTAAGTTTAAGGATTTTTTAGTAGTTGTTACTTGTGTGCCAACTATAAAAACCGTGGTCAAATATTTTTTTTTTCACCTACAGCGAGTGTTGGATTATTCTAGGTGAATTTTCCGTTACTTATATTTTCATAATGTCCGACATTCAGACCTAAATATTTTTGGCATATAGTCAAAATATGAAAGAAAAATAAAAAATTATAACATCTCAATCTTGATTTTCAAATTTATAGTCGTTCAAAAATGTCTTAATGGGGGCATTGGCGGTCGTTGTAACTGTCCGTTGCTATTTAAGTCATTTCTAGTAGTGTATGAAAAGGCATTTTTATATGTATGTGCACCGCACATGAATGTAAAAAAACTTAGAATATGGATTATGTAGACAACTTCATCTTGTAAATTAAAACTATGATCTAATCACATATCTTTTCATATACAAGTACAAATTCCTATTTATGTCTGCTTTAATCACCATGGATTCAAGATTATGGTAAACCTTGTTATGTCGTATTAGTTGTACTTTTTGCCTCTTAATATAACCTTTCTCTACAAAATTTTTAAGGTTTTTGTGTCTGCTAAATGATTTGATACGGTATATGAAGTTCAAAAGATATCAACGAAAAATTACAACCTATATTGACAAACATGGTTTATTTGGGTCATCAATTCTAACCTATGCTTAAAGTTGTAACGTTATCTTACTCATCATGTTGCTGCTATTAAGTCATCATACATTAATCAACAGAATTTTGCAAATAGTTCCTTCTAGAACTGTCCATATGTCATGACCCGTCTTCCACTATCCAGAAAGACGCATCATGAATTAAGAAAGAAAGGGATAGAAAGAGAAAAGAAAGAAGTGAAAGAAGAAACAACACAGAATCTTAAAAGCGGAACGAATAAATTAAATTAATAACATAAGTTTTTATACAATATACAATATCTATCAGAGTTACTCAGCATACACAGCACATACTAAACAGTTATAAACACCTGTCTAGTATTTACAACTTAATACAATCACATCAAAGAGATACAAATACAGAGAATACACAGCGGAACTATATATCTAACGTCGAAGCCTCCTGCTCCATTGCTCCTCCATATTTTGTCAAAGCTAACCTGAATCCCTTGGCTACTCGTAAAAATTTGAGTACCCAAGAGTTTATAAAAAACAAAAATAAACTCCGGGTCAGACATGGCTCTGGTGTGAGTAACAGGTTAAGGTTGCTTAACTTTCAAAAACCTTTGAAAAGAAAAGGTATCACGTAAGACTTCCCACACATAAACATGGAAAAGTTTTTACCTTACGCTAACCAAAACATTTGATAGGAAACCCGATGATATTATAATAGTGTCTAGGGTTTTCAAGTAAATATGAAATAGCCGAAATTGTTACATCTATTAAGTTCCAGCTACTAGCCACAATAGTGGGTAATACAATCAAAACCGTTGGCACTTATTGATTTTGGATTCCATACAATGGCAGGGCTATTGGGGTACCGCCCGTCACAATACGTGGCTTAGATCACCGTACCAAGGAGCCACCCTAACTCCCTGCAACACAAGGCCGGAACTATCCCTTACTGGATAGCTCCGAACAAGACAACCCCAGCAGTTGTTGCAATCAACTGCCCCCACACAGCCGAATATAAAGGGACTTCTAGATAGGGGTAAATCTCACTCTCAAGTGGGGGCTACCCACGAAGCCTTGCTGCACCTCCCCTGTTTTAGCCATTCCCGGTTGATGAGGCTTGAGGCTACGATTACCTTTAGAGAACACATCTCTTAGAATGCTCATCGTCCACCTGACGATGTTCTGAAAGCATTCAATCCATACAAGTTCGTTCCGGGTTCGAACGAAACCGAAGGCACTATCTCGTTGCACTCATATTGGAATCACCCTCAGAGTCAATGACGATAACCCTTGCACTCTAAATCTCCATCTCGAACCTATAAGTACTATTCCGTCAAACTCATTACGGAATCACCCACAGAGTTATACTGACGTATAGTTCTTACGCCTCGAGTCTTCACTTGCTCCACTTGGATTAACGACCTAACATTTAATTGGAATCGATGTAGTTTTTGGATATCCAAATATGGAAACCCAATCCCGGTCTCATCAAAATCCAAAGCGTGTCTTTTAGGTCCAAGTTGTTTTAAAGTTTTAAAACAATTCAATTCAATATTATCTATATACACACGAATAGATAATTCACAACATAACAATAGGAAATTAACGTTATCACCACAACAGATAATCCATATTATCATTCCAAACAGATAATTCATATCATCAACTCAATGCAACCATAGCATTCAAATCACACAACATCATATATCTCATATCTGAGATCTCAACCATTCAGGGTAATCAGTATCAATCAACATTCATAAGCAATGACTTATTAATCACCATTCTATAATTAACTTAAAATGAATTAAATTAATTACTTCTTCCTTAATTAATTTAAAATGAATTAAATTAATTACTCATCTATATAAATCTTGCTTACATATTCCTTAATTAATTACAAACTAATTAATTAATTACCCTTTAATTAAATCACCTTAATTAATCACTCTTGATTAATTATCTTATAATTACATTCAAGTAATTAACCTCTAATTAATTTCACAAATTAATTATCTCAAACTAAATTCAGTTATTAACCTTTTAATTACTTCATTAATTAATTAACTATAATTAATTACATTAATCCTTAATTAATTACATTAATTAATTCCTTCATTGATTAATTGTTCTTATTAATCAATCCTTAATTATATCATTAATTATATAAATTAATGATCCTTAATTATTTATTTATAATTACCCTATTTAAAATTAATTACATTAAGTAATTATTCATTAATTAAACCATATTGATTAATCACTCTTGATTAACCACATTCAGTAATTAACTACCTTAATTACTTCATCAGATAATCTTATTACTTCTTAGTTAATTATCTTTGATAATTAATCTTTAATTAATTACATTTATTAATCACCCTAGATTAATTTCATTAATTAATTACCCTTAATTAATTACATCTGTTAATCCTCTTCAAATAACTTTATTAATCAATTCTTAATTAATTACACTAAGTAATTAGTTATTAATTACTTCCTTTAAGTAATTATCATTTATATTAATTACATAAAGTAAATAATCTCCAAAACCTTTCTATTACCCAATCATCCCTCAATTTAATTACATCCAGTAATTATTCATTATTAATTACATTGGGTAATTACCTCTTAAATTATCCAATGATTATTTTAAATTAATCAAACTTAATTAATTAACTTAAATTAATCAAAATCAACTTAATTAATTACACTTGGTAATTAATTTCTTAATTACTTCCATTAAGTAATTATACTTAAACTATTCTCAATTTATTATCTTAAATTAATTAATTCATTTGATCATTAAAATTAATTATATTAATTAATTATAAAATAATATTAAGTTAATGACCTTCATTAACCAATAACAAAACTTTAATTACTTTCTAAAGTAATTAATTGAATTAATCAATATTAATTCTTAATTTATTTAAAGAAACTCATTAATTTATTTCTAATTATTTAATTAATCAAGTGATAATTAAAAACTTAATTAATTATTAATTACTTGATTAATAAATTCAAATTATTAATTAAATTAAATCAAATCTCATTTAACTAATTGATTTCTAAATTATGATTTAATCAAGTTTACTTAACTTACTTAATCCTTTTAATTAATTAAATAAAACCCTTGATCATTTAATTAATTAACCCAAATTATTAATTAATTAAATTAACTAATTATAACACTTAATCACCTTAATCACTTAATGAATTATGAATTATTAAGTTCTAATTAACTTAATGATAATCATTAATCTTATCCATGATTTAATTATCAATTTCAAAGTAATTTAAAAACAATTTGCTTTTAAATTTTCTCTCAATTCCATTTTAATTTAAGAATAAAATGAAATCAAATTTAAACTTAAACAAGGTTTAAGTACTTAAAACCTTTCAATTTCACTTTTAAGGAATTACTTACCTTCCAAGGTAAGTTTAAAAATAGTTTAACCCATAATCATTTTAAATAAATTTAAAATATACTTTAAATATTTCAAGTGGTTTTGAAAACATTTAAATTCAAAAACTATTTTCATTTCAAACTAGAATTCAATTTGTGTTTCAGTTTTCAGATTCAAAAATTGAAATTTTAAATCCTGTTTTAGATTTCATTTCAGATTTATAAAACATATGTTGTAAAATACTAAAATATTCAAACCTGATTACAACATTTGAATTTATCAACTTATTTCCTATTGAAACTTTAGGTTCAGATTCCAATTTGAATTCAGGATTTCAAATCCAGATCTTAACTTAAATTTTAAATCTTGTTTTTAAAATCTCATTTCCAGATTTTAAAACCTTATTTAAATACTGTAAACAAGTTTCAGTTGTAAACATTCCATTTATAAAATTTATTTATTTTGAAACAGGAATTTAAATTTCATTTTGAATTCATATTTAAACTTGATTCAATTCTTATTTAAATTTGGCTTTACTTTCATTTTAAATTTAGTTTTAAATATTCAAAAACCTGCACACGGTCAGGTTTCAGAACAAAACCTTAAAAAAAACAAAACTGCAATATAACATACTCTAGCCCAATCCCTTTTTACTTCGAGTCTTCCTCCTTACAACTTCGAGTAAAAACCAAATTGACCCGAGCATTTACTCGAGCATAATACCTCCACCTATTATCCCCAAATCATCAAGAAAGCAAAGAGCACCGTGCACATGCACGGTGGCTCTGACCATCACCGGTCAACTCCAGCAGCATCATCACACCAGAAAACATCCTCGCTCAACACCACGATCCTCGAAACATCTCCATCCACCTGGAATCAAAATCCAGTCCCCACTCCAAACCTGTAAACTCAGAATCCACTCAAACCCATACCCTGTCAATGGTAAGATCTCTCCTTTCCGACCACTGTAAAAGTTGGAACTCCGGCCACTTCCTCGACATGGACCTAGCTACCATTTCCCAAAGCCGCTTAATCACTCGATCAATCAAAGAGACGGAAATGATCAATATTCCTAACTCGAAAAAACTAGGGTTACATATTTAGATCCTTCACCGCTGCTATCCTAGTCATCTACACATCCAACAAATATTTTTCCCTGATTCTCAGATCACATTTCTACCTCTATGAAGAAGCCCGACCCCCCAGAACATGTGAATCACCAGAAAAGAACTAAGACTCAATTTCGGGTCAAAACAGTAATGCACGTCCATACCCAATCTAAAAACTTTGTTTCTAGTTTTAAAAATCAAGATTTTGATTAAGTTTTCAGATTTAACACTTAGATTAGTGAATCTATATGTTTGAATGTTAACATTAATCAAGCATGCACTATTCTTAAAGGTTTCCAGTGGAATTTTCAAACTTATTTTATCTTAAATAAAAATTTTAAACTTACTTCAAAAACTAAACAACAATATTTGTCTAAAAACAAGGTTCTAACAGATCACAGATCAAAGGATAAGAATTTTGTTTGAAATCTGGTCAAAAACAAAGAACAGGGGTATTTTTTTAACTATAGGCATGCACACATTCATCCAAATGTTCACAACAAATCAAATTTTCCGGGAAAAAATTAGGCAACTACATTATACTTAATTAATTTAAAAAAAAGCTACTCACCAGAACTTAAAGAACAGAGCCTTCTTTTGTTTTGAAAACAGCTTTTGAGTTTTTTTTAAAAAAAAAAATTGAGATGCTGGCATTTGCTTTCTGACCAAAACTTTATACATGCAGGCTTAAAAATGTTTTTGCTTCCCTGTCCAAATTTCATGCATGCAGGCCTATTTCAAAGTTGATTCCAGAGATGAAATTGTAGTTGGTCTTCAGGTTGAAAAAGAAAGAAATGCAGACTTTTGTTCTACAGTTTGCTAATCTGATTTCAGGTTGCTTGAATTTTTCTTTTGCAGGAATTTGTTTTGCAGGATTGTAAAGAAATGCAATTTTTTTGAAAATCTTGTTAGATCATTTTGTTTGAGGGATTTCAGATTTTGTTTGATAATTCCTTTGAGGCAGATTTTGTTTTTGAGAGGAAGTTTGAGTTTCAGATTTTTGAAGTGTGATGTTTTCTTCTTTGTTTTCAACTAGCTCTTGGTTTGAAAAAGAGAATGAGGGGAAAGTGAAAATGGTTTAAGGGCTGAAATAAATTTTTAATCAAAATAAAAGAAAAAGATAAAACAAATGACACTTGTCATGTAATTTAATTCTTACATTTACACATGTTATTTAGATTACTAACTTGTTAACACTTGTCTTTTATTTAATTTAGTTATATTTTTAAATGTTTAAAAAGTTTTCTTTAATTTATTTTATGTTTATGTAAATATATATGAATTTCCTATTAAAAGTAAATGTAAATAAAACAATTTATAAATTAAAACTTATACAAATATTTTAAAGAATCAATTTATAAAAGAAATTATCTCTTTATTATAACTTACTAATTTTCTTATATGAATTAATATATCATATATTAATTCTATTTTAAACTTTGGTATATTCACAAATCATATTTTTCAAGAAATATTTAAAAAGAAATGAAATCAACTTTTGTTTAAATTTAAAACAAAAATTAAGCTAAGACAAATTTTAAACAATTTAATATTTATTTTAAATATTATCAAACCATATAATTACTAGTTTAAATAGATTTTTAAAAGCTTATTATTAATTTAAAACATAATTTCCTAATTACTAGATATATTATTAGAATTTAAAACAAAACTTCATTTATTTATTTTCATGTATGTTAAATTCCAAAACAAAGATAAACTATCATATATATACAAATATATATACACATTATAATTTAAACATTTATTTTAGCTTTTTAAAAGACAAATCACAAATTAAAGATTTATTTATTCAGATTATTAAACCAAAACATATTTTATTAATCAATATTGTCAATATCAATTTAATTTTATATAAAGATTATTAAATTGATATTGCTAAAAATTACGGGATATAACATTCCTTCCCCCGTAAAAGAATTTCGTCCTCGAAATTTTAAACAAAGGTAATTTAATAGTCTATTTAGATTTTAAATTTTAAAACACAAGTATATATTAAACATATGCTAACAACCATAGCAATCAATTCATCCAATCAAGCAAAATTAACTATCCAGACAAAATTCTGGATAGAGTTTCCTCGAGTTTCCCCAAGTATAAACTGGGATACTTGCTCTACAGAATCCAGACAGTCAACACTACTAAACTTCAGAACTCCTACTCATCTAGATCTATAACTGAACAAGATATCAGACTATCGACAAGTCTGACTCAATAACCAAATCTCTCAGAACAGTTGATTCCAAAACCAGAAATTTCTCATACATGTACTCCCTCAGAGATACGTGAAACACAACGAATTCCAGTTGTCCAAACTGGCAATTCAATCTAGAAAACTAAACACTTATCCAAAATCAGATCTGCGAATTCAGATCCATAAAACTCTTCGGACGATCCTGGGCTGCCTACTTCTAACCTGATCAGCTCAATCCTTGCTAATATCTTAAGAAACAATCTGGACCAAACCCAATCCACCAGAATGATCCTCCACGATCAATCAAGATCAAGAACAAACCCTACTCATAACCATCAGAAGAAAACAAACTTCTCCTATCCGGAAAAGAAAAGCATATGCACTCCCAAACTGCTTCCGCTGCACAACTCTGATCTGGAGTAGAAAAGAATGCCGATGAAGAACACAAGCACAACTGGACAGCATAACCAAGAAGATCTCTGATAACCAAGAGAAAATTCAGAAGTTCCTCCAATCCTGAGTTGCTTCAACAAATTCCATCTCAAGAAACCAACCTTCAACTAATTGAACCACCGGTACCACATCTTGAAAACCGAATCCCTAGATGCGGACAAACCTCTGAATTTTCTGAAAATATTCAGAAAAGTCTCAAACAATCCAAGAGAATACTCAAAGATCACTCAAACTATCGCAAGTCACTTTTGTGATCAACTCAATTTAATTCCAAAGAAAACTGTCCTCTCTTTACCCAACAGAATAGCTTACACTGGCCTAGCCAATCCATTAAAGAAATGGATTCACTCCGCTACTTCTGAACTCCACCTCCAGAATACTACAAGCTAGAAAACTCTGCTGACACACAGGACACTCCGAGTCCCACTGCTGACACCAATGCCAAAGAATTCTCAATCCAAAGTTCTTCGAGAAACTCAGACTTCAAACCAAACAGAAACACCGTACTGAACTCAGCCACAACACCGAAGCAGACCTACTTCCTTAACTCGTTCCAAAGAAATCATTCTTCGAAAACATCCGTAGGTCACTGCAACTCATCACGTAGCTACTATTTCCTGTGGTATCAAGATACCATCACTCGCTTTTGTCCAACCAACAGATCCAAATTCTACTCATCCAACTTCAAGATAAACTTCGAACCTTAACAGGTTACCTTCAAAGATCAATGAAGTCCATACACTAAGCTACAAAGCTTACTCGAGACAGTATTAGGTCTACAGTCTCGACAAATACACTTCCAACCTCAAACATTCAAACTCCAATCAATGGTAGTTGTCATGTTACACACAATACTACCTTATCTACCTTTATAACTTATATTCGAAAACCTGAACGGGTAACCCAATAGATAGATAGAAATAAATAAATATAAATATATTAAAAATTACAAATACGCCCTCTCAAGATAAACACCACTCCAGAGCCTAGGTATTTACTCAACCTAATGCTCTGATACCAAACTGTCACGACCCGTCTTCCACTATCCAGAAAGACGCATCATGAATTAAGAAAGAAAGGGATAGAAAGAGAAAAGAAAGAAGAGAAAGAAGAAACAACATAGAATCTTAACAGCGGAACGAATAAATTAAATTAATAACATAAGTTTTTATACAATATACAATATCTATCAGAGTTACTCAGCATACACAACACATACTAGACAGTTATAAACACCTGTCTAGTATTTACAACTTAATACAATCACATCAAAGAGATACAAATACAGAGAATACACAGCGAAACTATATATCTAACGTCTGCTCCTCCATATTTCGTCAAAGCTAACCTGAATCCCTTGGGTACTCGTAAAAATTTGAGTACCCAAGAGTTTATGAAAAACAAAAATAAACTCCAGGTCAGACATGGGTCTGGTGTGAGTAACAGGTTAAGGTTGCTTAACTTTCAAAAACCTTTGAAAAGAAAAGGTATCACATAAGACTTCCCACGCACAAACATGGAAAAGTTTTTACCTTACGCTAACCAAAACATTTGATAGGAAACCCGATGATATTATAATAGTGTCTAGGGTTTTCAAGTAAATATGAAATAGCCGAAATTGTTACATCTATTAAATTCCAGCTACTAGCCACAAAAGTGGGTAATACAATCAAAACCGTTGGCACTTATTGGATTTTGGATTCCATACAATGACAGGGCTACTGGGGTACCACCCGTCACAGTACGTGGCCTAGATCACCGTACCGAGGAGCCACCCTAACTCCTCTGCAACACAAGGCCGGAACCATCCCTTACTGGACAACTCCGAACAAGACAACCCCAACAGTTGTTGCAATCAACTGCCCCCACACAGCCGAATATAAAGGGACTTCTAGACAGGGGTAAATCTCACTCTCAAGTGGGGGCTACCCACGAAGCCTTGCTGCACCTCCCCTGTTTTAGCCATTCCTGGTTGATGAGGCTTGAGGCTACGATTACCTTTAGAGAACACATCTCTTAGAATGCTCATCGTCCACCTGACGATGTTCTGAAAGCATTCAATCCATACAAGTTCGTTCCGGGTTCGAACGAAACCGAAGGCACTATCTCGTTGCACTCATATTGGAATCACCCTCAGAGTCAACGACGATAACCCTTGCACTCTAAATCTCCATCTCGAACCTATAAGTACTATTCCGTCAAACTCATTACGGAATCACCCACAGAGTTATACTGACGTATAGTTCTTACGCCTCGAGTCTTCACTTGCTCCACTTGGATTAACGACCTAACGTTTAATTGGAATCGATGTGGTTTTCGGATATCCAAATATGGAAACCCGATCCCGGTCTCATCAAAATCCAAAGCGTGTCTTTTAGGTCCAAGTTGTTTTAAAGTTTTAAAACAATTCAATTCAATATTATCTATATACACACGAATAGATAATTCACAACATAACAATAGGAAATTAACATTATCATCACAACAGATAATCCATATTATCATTCCAAACAGATAATTCATATCATCAACTCAATGCAACCATAGCATTCAAATCACACAACATCATATATCTCATATCTGAGATCTCAACCATTCAGGATAATCAGTATCAATCAACATTCATAAGCAATGACTTATTAATCGCCATTCTATAATTAACTTAAAATGAATTAAATTAATTACTTCTTCCTTAATTAATTTAAAATGAATTAAATTAATTACTCATCTATATAAATCTTGCTTACATATTCCTTAATTAATTACAAACTAATTAATTAATTACCCTCTAATTAAATCACCTTAATTAATCACTCTTGATTAATTATCTTATAATTACATTCAAGTAATTAACCTCTAATTAATTTCACAAATTAATTATCTTAAACTAAATTCAGTTATTAACCTTTTAATTAGTTCATTAATTAATTAACTATAATTAATTACATTAATCCTTAATTAATTACATTAATTAATTCCTTCATTGATTAATTGTTCTTATTAATCAATCCTTAATTATATCATTAATTATATAAATTAATGATCCTTAATTATTTATTTATAATTACCCTATTTAAAATTAATTACATTAAGTAATTATTCATTAATTAAACCATATTGATTAATCACTCTTGATTAACCACATTCAGTAATTAACTACCTTAATTACTTCATCAGATAATCTAATTACTTCTTAATTAATTATCTTTGATAATTAATCTTTAATTAATTATATTTATTAATCACCCTAGATTAATCTCATTAATTAATTACCCTTAATTAATTACATCTCTTAATCCTCTTCAAATAACTTTATTAATCAATTCTTAATTAATTACACTAAGTAATTAATTATTAATTACTTTCTCTAAGTAATTATCATTTATATTAATTACATAAAGCAAAATAATCTCCAAAACCTTTCTATTACCCAATCATCCCTCAATTTAATTACATCCAGTAATTATCTTCTTAATTACTTCACTAACTAATTATTCATTATTAATTACATTGGGTAATTACCTCTTAAATTATCCAATGATTATTTTAAATTAATTAAACTTAATTAATTAACTTAAATTAATCAAAATATACTTAATTAATTACACTTGGTAATTAATTTCGTAATTACTTCCATTAAGTAATTATACTTAAACTATTCTCAATTTATTATCTTAAATTAATTAATTCATTTAATCATTAAAATTAATTATATTAATTAATTATAAAATAATATTAAGTTAATGACCTTCATTAACCAATAACAAAACTTTAATTACTTTCTAAAGTAATTAATTGAATTAATCAATATTAATTCTTAATTTATTTAAAGAAACTCATTAATTTATTTTTAATTATTTAATTAATCAAGTGATAATTAAAAACTTAATTAATTATTAATTACTAGATTAATAAATTCAAATTATTAATTAAATTAAATCAAATCTCATTTAATTAATTGATTTCTAAATTACGATTTAATCAAGTTTACTTAACTTACTTAATTCTTTTAATTAATTAAATAAAACCCTTGATTATTTAATTAATTAACCCAAATTATTAATTAATTAAGTTAATTAATTATAACACTTAATCACCTTAATCACTTAATGAATTATAAATTATTAAGTTCTAATTAACTTAATGATAATCATTAATCTTATCCATGATTTAATTATCATTTTCAAAGTAATTTAAAAATAATTTTCTTTTAAATTTTCTCTAAATTCCATTTTAATTTTAGATTAAAATGAATTCAAATTTAAACTTAAACAAGGTTTAAGTATTTAAAACCTTTCAATTTCACTTTTAAGGAATTACTTACCTTCCAAGGTAAGTTTAAAAATAGTTTAACCCATAATCATTTTAAATAAATTTAGAATATACTTTAAATATTTCAAGTGGTTTTGAAAACATTTAAATTCAAAAACTATTTTCATTTAAAACTAGAATTCAAATTGTGTTTCAGTTTTCAGATTCAAAAATTTAAATTTAAAATCCTATTTTAGATTTCATTTCAGATTTATAAAACATATGTTGTAAAATACTAAAATATTCAAACTTGATTACAACATTTGAATTTATCAACTTATTTCCTATTGAAACTTTAGGTTCAGATTCCAATTTAAATTCAGGATTTCAAATCCAGATCTTAATTTAAATTTTAAATCTTGTTTTTAAAATCTCATTTCCAGATTTTAAATCCTTATTTAAATACTGTAAACAAGTTTCAGGTGTAAACATTCCATTTATAAAATTTATTTATTTTGAAACAGGAATTTAAATTTCATTTTGAATTCATATTTAAACTTGATTCAACTTTTATTTAAATTTGGCTTTACTTTCTTTTTAAATTTAGTTTTAAATATTCAAAAACCTGCACACGGTCAGGTTTCAGAACAAAACCTGAAAAAAACAAAACTGCAATATAACATACTCTAGCCCAATCTCTTTTTTACTTCGAGTCTTCCTCCTTACAACTTCGAGTAAAAACCAAATTGACCCGAGCATTTACTCGAGCATAATACCTCCACCTATTATCCCCAGATCATCAAGAAAGCAAAGAGCACCGTGCACATGCACGGTGGCTCTGACCATCACCGGTCAACTCCGGCAGCATTATCACACCAGAACATCCTCACTCAACACCACGATCCTCGAAACATCTCCATCCACCTGGAATCAAAATCCAGTCCCCACTCCAAACCTGGAAACTCAGAATCCACTCAAACCCATACCTTGTCAATAGAAAGATCTCTCCTTTCCGACCACCGTAAAAGTTGGAACTCCAGCCACTTCCTCGTCATGGACCTAGCTACCGTTTCCCAAAGCCGCTTAATCACTCGATCAATCAAAGAGACAGAAATGATCAATATTCCTAACTCGAAAAAACTAGGGTTACATATTTAGATCCTTCACCGCTGCTACCCCAATCATCTGCACATCCAACCAATATTTTTCCCTGATTCTCAGATCACATTTCTACCTCTATGAAGAAGCCCGACCCCCCCAGAACATGTGAATCACCAGAAAAGAACCAAGACTCAATTTCGGGTCAAAATAGTAATGCACATCTATACCCAATCTAAAAACTTTGTTTCTAGTTTTAAAATTTGATTAAGTTTTCAGATTTAATACTTAGATTAGTGAATCTATATGTTTGAACGTTAACATTAATCAAGCATGTACTGTTCTTAAAGGTTTCCAGTGGAATTTTCAAACTTATTTTATCTTAAATAAAAATTTTAAACTAACTTCAAAAACTAAACAACAATATTTGTCTAAAAACAAGGTTGTAACAGATCATAGATCAAAGGATAAGAATTTTGTTTGAAATCTGGTCAAAAACAAAGAACAGGGGTATTTTTTTTAACTATAGGCATGCACACATTCATCCAAATGTTCACAACAAATCAAATTTTCCAGAAAAAAATTAGGCAACTACATTATACTTAATTAATTTAAAAAAAAGTTACTCACCAGAACTTGAAGAAAAGAGCCTTCTTTTGTTTTGTAAACAACTTTTGAGTTTTTTAAAAAAAAAATTGAGATGCTGGCATTAGCTTTCTGACCAAAACTTTACTTATGCAGGCTTAAAAATGTTTTTGCTTCCCTGTCCAAATTTCATGCATGCAGGCCTATTTCAAAGTTGATTCCAGAGATGAAATTGCAGTTGGTCTTCAGGTTGAAGAAGAAAGAAATGCAGACTTTTGTTCTACAGTTTGCTAATCTGATTTCAGGTTGTTTGAATTTTTCTTTTGCAGGAATTTGTTTTGCAGGATTGTAAAGAAATGCAATTTTTTTGAAAATCTTGTTAGATCATTTTGTTTGAGGGATTTCAGATTTTGTTTGATAATTCCTTTGAGGCAGATTTTGTTTTTGAGAGGAAGTTTGAGTTTCAGATTTTTGAAGTGTGATGTTTTCTTCTTTGTTTTCAACTAGATCATGGTTTGAAAAAGAGAATGAGGGGAAAGTGAAAATGGTTTAAGGGCGGAAACAAATTTTTAATCAAAATAAAAGTAAAAGATAAAACAAATGACACTTGTCATGTAATTTAATTCTTACATTTACACATGTTATTTAGATTACTAACTTGTTAACGCTTGTCTTTTGTTTAATTTAGTTATATTTTTAAATGTTTAAAAAGTTTTCTTTAATTTATTTTATGTTTATGTAAATATATATGAATTTCCTATTAAAAGTAAATGTAAATAAAATAATTTATAAATTAAAACTTATACGAATATTTTAAAGAATCAATTTATAAAAGAAATTATCTCTTTATTATAACTTACTAATTTTCTTATATGAATTAATATATCATATATTAATTCTATTTTAAACTTTGGTATATTCACAAATCATATTTTTCAAAAAATATTTAAAAAGAAATAAAATCAACTTTTATTTAAATTTAAAACAAAAATTAAGCTAAGACAAATTTTAAACAATTTAATATTTATTTTAAATATTATCAAACCATATAATTACTAGTTTAAATAGATTTTTAAAAGCCCATTATTAATTTAAAACATAATTTCCTAACTACTAGATATATTATTAGAATTTAAAACCAAATTTCATTTACTTATTTTCATGTATGTTAAATTCCAAAACAAAGATAAACTAAAATATATATACAAATATATATACATTATAATTAAACATTTATTTTAGCTTTTTAAAAGACAAATCACAAATTAAAGATTTATTTATTCAGATTATTAAACCAAAACATATTTTATTAATCAATATTGTCAATATCAATTTAATTTTATATAAAGATTATTAAATTGATATTGCCAAAAATTCCGGGATATCACACCATAACACCACTCTGTACCACCAGCACCAAGATAATGGCATTAAAATTAGAAGAAGCCAGCAAATTACCAATGGACCCAAGCTCAGGTCACTCACTATAGTCTATCAACCATCTTCCTACCATTTATTTAGCATACACACTACGTTTTGTAGGAACCGAGGAACTGAATTTAAAGGGTATTTTTGGTATGCCAAAAGAATATGGTGGAAATGTGTGGATTAAATTTCTTTTATTAGTAGTAGAGATATAGGTACTGAACATTCGCTTTTATACAACACGTAATGTGAACAAGGTTCTTGATGTAATTGATGGATGTTTGATATTCTAAATTAAAATATGAATGCACATTATTGCAGGTCTTATGATTTCTATATCCAGTTACAGTTTAAGATGGATGTGAGCATGTAATCTATGAATAATATATTATTACCTATAAGAATATCCATATTAGTCTGATCTATATAATTTAAACATGCCAAATTAGTACACACTAGTCTAGAACATGGGTGCACAACTGTTGTTTATGACGAAATAGGACCAGCAGCTCACTTTCGTGATAGAATGTGCATGAATGTAATGAAATGTATTACATGTCAATTTGAAATATTTATATTTGCTTAGGGAAATAAATATACATGTATATTTTTACTCTTCTAAATATGTGGTACCAACAAACGCTGAAATAACATACTATGTCATCATTTTATCAACTTTTATAAAAATACAAGTGAATTCAATATAGAAACTCAAGCATATATTTTTGTAGGTAGAAATCTAAACAAATACTTCCTTGAATAACCATAGTTAAGATTTTAATTCAGAATGGTCATAGAAAGTACAAGAGTTAATTTTGTTGCATAAATCTCGAACAAAGTTGGTAAAAATAAATGAATCGATATGTAGAACACCTGTATCGTGGTAGTAAACAGTGTATGAAGGGAGTATTGAGAACCGTGCGCTGCAATCGAAAAAGAAGGTGATAAGGAGTGATATTTGCATTTGAGTTCAACGGTGAACGAGCCATGGAGTCAATTAGAGATTTAGAAACAATGCGGGGTGGCTCGAGGGAAAAGGAATGATGAGGGAGTATGGATCTAACAATGAATGACGAGGGAATATGGAACTAACAATGACTCGGGCCTTGATGGGATTCAACAATTGGTGCTTTTTGTCGAAGGGTAATTTTGATAATTCAAAATGACAATTTTGAAATCAGTTCATGGAATTCTTATTACTAGTAGTAAAGATAAAGATAAAGATGTTATTTGAATCATCCAAATTGATATGCAAATTACAGTTATTAGGTTTATTAGTATACATCACGATCAAAGTTTAACCAATGATATTATCCAATTGAAGCTAATCTACTTTCAATTTTAAGTTTAAAATATGGCTACCAATGAAAATCCGAAAAATCTAAAATCTGTTTGCATTTTTATCTGAAAAGCAGATAAATATCCGATATCCGAAAAAATGGATGTAGATGTGGATGCAAATACAGAAAGATACCCATTCAAAAATTATCCGTTCGGTTTTTATCAAGATTAAAGTTTAAATTATGTGTATTTTAGTACAATGAAAGATATTTATTTATTGTTTTATTAAGTTAGTAATTTATATTATATGCACTTAATTCTTTTGAGCTGCTCAAAATTATTTATATCATACTTGTTTATTTTTAGCACTTTTATGATTAGTGAGATTGAAATAAATTATGTTAAACCAAAATTTTCTATTTATATTTCTCGATTTATCGATCATTAGCAATTAGGATAATTATCTGATATACATCTACATCAGCGGATACAGATATCCAATATTCGAAAATGATTTCGGATGCGGTTGCAGAAATGACACTATATATATCCGAAAGTATTTGTCGACTGACCTAGGTCAAAATTTGATTTTTTTTTTTTAAAAATCATTCAGGGTAAATTGTACAATGTTGATAAAACAATTGGACATTTTTATGCAGCGAAGATCTTAGTTGATAATTCAAGTTTCAAATTATTATTATTGTACAACATCTTCATATTACGGATGAAAACAAATATTAATAGATTATAACTTTGTGTCCAAACTAGTTAACATTATTATGATTTATTGTATACTGAAACTATCATGAATTTCATATAGAGTTCTTACAAAATTCCATTTGCATGCTCATCGTGAGTGCACTAACATATTCCCACGTTTAATGAACAAATCAAGAAAAGGAAGAAGGAAAAAAAATTCTTCTTGAAAAGGGTCAAAAAATTCTAATGGCGGCATTTGTCTTGGAACCAGTTCTTAGTTAACCAAATATTCTTACTAAATCCATGAAAATTTTAATTCGGTAAAGAATAATAATTTATCGTAACCAAAAATAAATTAATATGTTCGTGCGTGAAAATATTTCCTGTTTTAATCACAAATAACAAGGTAACATTAACTAATCGGTATGTACTATGTAACATCAATAACTAAAGGTATCTATGCTGTAATAGGTAATTATTTGATTATTTTATGTGTCAAACTGACCTTGTTTAAATGAATTCATGAATCATGTTTGTAACCAATAAAATTGCCAACTTTACAGTAAAGGGGTTCACCATACATGTAAAACAAGTAAAACTGTATTACATAAAAAGGATTAGGCTTTGAATGTAAGTTGCAAGTTGAACCTAGTTTCCAAACTCTATCAATGTAGTTTATAATAGTTTTACTCCATTTTACTTTAAATTTAATTGATATTTGTTGTGGAATTATTGCACCCTTCTTAATGCATCTTGTAATCGGTACATAGTACTATAACAGTGTAACTCATCAGATTAGTTTCCTAAATTCCATTTGCAACCAGTTCCCATGCAACCGTAATTGGAAGTATAGTGCAAATAAGTCATGAATGTTCTAGAATGAGAAGACAGCCCATGACTACCAGTTATCCAGACTTCTTTTTAAATCATACTTTAATTTATCACATAGATTACAGTAATGTTGAATTAAAATGGAACATCATATATGACCTATATGAAAGTGCATGTTTTTCATGAACCATTTGCATAGTTCTGGGCCTGAATTCAAGACAAAAGGAGCTGACTGCATGACAAATGGAGTTGATAGTGAACATAGCCACCAATCAATGCAAAGAATCATTTGTCTTTGGAAAACTGCAAAATGTATTCAGTATACACTTGATCGAGTACATAACAGATAATGAAGAAAATATAGAAAATGAAAAATAAGTATTTTGTATGTTGCTCACAAAGATAACATGTACATGCATGATAACGGCACTAACATATCACAAACAGTAAAACCATGCGATTTCTACTTGCTCTTGAGAAATTCTACCTGTAGCATATTAGAAGCTCTATTCTGCATTAGGAAATGTTTTTGAGATTTCATCTTTTAATCATTAAAACATTACCATAAACCATAATCGCTGTTTCAAGAACCTTAGCATTGTCTATGATGACTTTGACAAAATTCAAATGGACCCGCCTTCCAGGATAATAACTTACTCTTACCTTTTTAAATGATGCCTGACATAGTTAATGTTAGGCAATAGGTGACATTACACCAAAAATACCTTTTAACGGTGCTTAAGAATTGCTGTAATAGGATACGACAGCCTTATTATAAACACTGTATAACGGCATGCTTTCATAAATACATAATTTCTGGCAGCAAATAAAAAACGCTATTAAAAATCCTTTTTGACAGCGTTTTTCTCAAGCTGTTAGTAGTTTTCTACAACGTTTGGTAGATTGTTAAACTTTTTACTGCATAAATATTTTATAAAAATGATGTTTCCAGTTTTTTTTTACATTTTTATCAGCAATTAATAAATGTGGTTAACTTTTGTGTTTTACATTTTTACAACAATTGATAAATGCTATTATAACTTTTCGCAACATTTACAATATGTTGTCAAAAATATCTGTAGTTGTGCTTTACAGCATGGATTAAGCGTTGTCTTTTGTCATCATGGTTTTTACGGCATGGATTTACATTTACAACATGAATTGAACTGCATTTGAATATATCTCAACGGATTAATATACATAACATATTCAAACTACAAACTGTCATATAAAAACAATTCTATTAATCATTTCCATAAACCGAGTCTAACAAAATATTCATACACAAAGACAACATCCATAAACCAAATTTATATAATACCCTCAAAACAATAATAACTTCTATAAATTAACTTCACACGATGTCCATAGGCAAAAGCACAACATCAGTAGACAAGGACACGATATCCGTAAAGCAAGTTTGCATCAAATATCATCGATAAGACACACTATCTAAAAGTTCCAATTGCTTTTATGCCAAAGTGACCTTCAAAAAGTTAAAGAATGCGTCTCTTGTATATATTTGCACCAAAGTATTTGATTCCCTTTAATGAAGAAATTAAAAGACCAGCGTTCAAATACAAATTTAAAATAACACATTTAATTTGCAACTACTTGAGAATTATGGCACAATAGTTTTACATGAAATAATACATTTTATATTTCAACAAAACAATAATTTGGTATATAATTTTGCACTGTACATATGGTTGTTAATGAAAAGAGCTTGAAGAAAAATACAACTTATTCTCATCTAGCACGTTCTTAAATGTTAAAACTCAAATCAAATCTATCATATTCAGATTATACCATTTGATGTGAAGGTAGAAACTTGAATATCTTCCAAGTCAATGTCACTAAATAAAAGGAAGCTTAGACACAATTTCAAATTTTGTACATAAATACGAACTAGTCTAGTAAAGTGGTATCAATATCATAATCATACCAGATTGCTTCATTTCACATTATTCTTTTCACTTGTCATTTGGCAACGAAACAATGCCTCCATATTGTCTTCTTTCAATTCCTCATTACCTAAAAGCATCAACTTCTGAATCAGATGGCTACATACATAAGAAGCTAAAAACTAAGTTATGTGCGCATCATAATTACTTTATATCTACTATTTACATTTATCAATGTTAACCCATAATGAACATGAATTAAATGATGCTATATAAAATAGGTCTTGAGAAAAAGCATATGGAAAAAAGATCATATCTCCTGTGAGTGAAACCTACGTTGGGAACAACATTTTTGACAAAGTGTATTAAAAATATAACTAGGTGACAGATTAGTGCCGATTCTAACCTAAGATAACTAATTCCAAACTAATTTCATACAACCAAGATAAATTTTGTTTAAAATACGTTATATCTACTATTTACAAGGAGTTCGGTGCCAATTCTAGCCTAAGATAAATTTAATTAATTTATATGGAACTTAATTAATGTATATGAAATTTGATTAACTTAGTTAATTTTTATAAAATTATATTGATTTATATAAAATTTATTTAATTTTATAAAATTTTGGTTAATTTATATAATCATATGGAAACGATATCAATAACATATGGAATTTCCTGAAATGGATGTAAATTTTGTTTAAATATTTTATTCAACAATTGCATTTGTATTGTTATAGACTTATCAATTTTTATAAAACTTAATTAAATTTTATAAACTTATTTAATTTTAAAAAAAATAGCTGGCTTATTTAATTATTTAAAACTTAGTTAATTAACATAGTTACATATTTTAAACTTAGTTAATTAGTTGTTGTTGTTATTATTATTATTATTAATAATATCATATTATTTTATTACTATCATTATAATTATATTATATTATTATTCTTCTTTTAAATTTAGTTAATTTTTATAAACTTGATTAATTTTTGTAAAACTTAGTTAACTTAGTTAAATTTTATAAAACATTGTCAATTTTTATAACAATTTAACAAATATTTCAAAATAAAGAACATGATTTTTTTTATAAAACTTAAATAAATTTTGTAAACTTATTTAATTTCAAAAAAACGGTTAGCTTATTTAATTATTATAAAACTTAATTAACTTAATTAAATATTATTACTATAATAATATTTTATACTACTATTATTACTATATTATATTATATTATTATATTCTTCTTTTATATTTAGTTAATTTTTATTAACTTAATTAATTTTTATAAAACTTAGTCAATTTTTATAACAATTTAACAAAGATTTCAAAATAGAGAACATGATTTATACAAAGCTAAATTAATTTTCACAAAATTTAGTTAATTTAATTTAATTTAAAAAAATTAAAATTTTATTGATTTTTTTATAAAACTCAATTAACTTAGTTAATTCTTATATAACTTAGTTAATTTTTATAAAACTCACTCAATTAACTTAGTTGAATATCTATAAGACTTAGTTTACAAATTAGTTAAATAATTTTAGTTAACTTTTATATAACTTAGCTAAATTTTATAATAATTGGTTCATTTTTACAAACTTGTAGTTAATCTAGTTAAATTTGTATAAAACTTGATAACGTATTAACTTTTGTATAAAAAAATTAATTTTAATTATTTTTTATATAACTTAGTTATCTTAGTTAAATTTTTAAACTTAGTTAATTTTCATAAATTTATTTAAATTTTATAAAATTTTATTAATGTTGAAATATTTATTTAATTTTATAAAACTTCGTTAATTTTTATAAAATTATTTATTTTTTATAATACTTGGTTCATTATATGCTATGTCAAATCTATGTTTTATTATATGTCTCAACAATCAATATTCGCTCTCTATAGATAGGTTAACTTAAAACCATAGAAGTGAATACCTGTTAGGATGATCGAGTTTCATAATTAAAAAATGGTCCTAGTAAACTCGATGAAATACCAGTGTCCCTGGCAAAAATAAGTTGGCCAGTGTGAGCATTGTCCATAGTTGTTACCTCATTTTCAAACAATAATTTGCGAACAACCCAGCCAGTGCTAAAGTTAACCACCTACAATGAATGTTCATATATGAGATGTCGTGGCCTGTTATTTTCTAAGTACAATTGCCAGTTTCCATGGAGAACTACAGTGTGTGTTCACACGATGAAGTATCCGAGTGTTACATACTATCAGTAATTTAGGTAGGAGTTAATCGGTTGAACTTTCGCCTGATTCTGAGTCAGTATGAAGAAGTTATCATAGTCTGAACAAAAAAAATAGTGAATTCTGCACTAGGCAGGGTTCATATATAGGAATGTAGTTGCCTGTTATTTTCTAAGTATAACTGTCAGACCCCTTGGAGTACTACCGTGTGCATTCACATGATGAAGTATCCGAGTGTTACATACTGTGCGTAATTTAGGTGGTAGTTAATCGGTCGAAGTCTCACCTGATTTCGAGTAAATACAAAGAAGTTATTGCATTTTGAACAAAAAATAGCGGCTTATGCACTAGGCGCAGTTCAAATATGGGGATACGATAACTTGTTATTTCTATATGCAACTGCCGGTCCCCATGGAGAACTACAGTACGCGTTCATAAGATCAAGTATCCAAGTGTTTCATACTGTCTGTAATTTAGGTGGGAGTTAATCAGTCGAAGTCTCTCTTGATTTCGAGTTACTATGAAGAGCAGTCTAAACAAAAAAATAGCGGCTTCTACACTAGGTGAAGTTCAAATATGAGGATGTGATGGCCTGTTATTTTCAAGTACAATTGTCAATCTTCATGAAAACAACATTGTATGTTCAAAATTCTTATTTTTCAAATTTATATTAAAATTTAATGTTTTTAATAAATGGGTAAATGGGTTACCTACTTATAACACTTCTAAAAATGGATCAACCCAACCCATAACCCATTTAATAAAATTCATAAATGGGTTGACCCAATCCATTTAAAAGCAGGGTAAATGGGTTGGGTTAAGGGTTTGGGTCATATTTTGACAAGTCCAAGGAAGGGTAAATTCATGACTTCATATTCCAAATTGAATTGCAGAGTTTATGGTTTTAGTATAAAGAAAAGATGCACACAATGCGTATATGTACAAACAGTGCAAAGGCAAACTAAGGAATAAAACATTGTACACTGATTTCTCTTTTTGCATTGCCACTGACAGCGAACTGTTATTCGCCTGCAGACATTTAAAGGTAGGAAAGTATGCATAGATGAAGATTCATGAATATACATAAAGTCAAGTTGATCAGAAAATTAACTGTTGAATTTATGTGATTCAAATATTTTCCAAAGAAGAGAAGAAAATAATTAATTGATTCAAACAATCAATTAATTAGGCTATATATGGAAAGATAAAGAGGAAGGATATGTGTGATATCTTTTAGAGAAGGAAACTAATTAATTGCTAACCAATTATTTAGTCAAAGAATTTGTTATATGAAGAAAGAAAAGACTGCTTATGGAGATTCATTCAAGCAAGGTAAATTATGCAAACCAAGATCACCATTATCATTTACGTAGAAATTAAATCATGAATATTCTGAAAGGTTTCAAACATAATATGGAAATTAATTTTCTTAATCTCCAAGCATCCTTCATTTTCATGCCTATTTAAATGAAGAAAGTTTATCTTCATATTGGTGTGAGTGTGTGATAGAGCATCCACCATTATCCTCTTCTTCAGTAAACCCTAATTTCTACAGTCAATCAATTAGGGGTTTTGAGCATAAGCAAGTCTTTGGATAAATTGATTATTCAATTTGTAATTATAGATTAGTCTCTTCACTACTACCTATTATTTTGTAATCTCTCTCTTTTGTGCTCTTTTTCTTTAGAATAAAGAATAGTTATTGGGTCCATGGACGTAGGCAATATAGCCGAACCACGTTAAATCTCTGTGTTCTCCGCTCTTGTGTATTTTTTGTTTGGTGATCATTTTTTATTGAATTTGCGGTTGGTAATTAATTGATAAGCTAAATCCTTCTTTTGATTGTTTCCGCGCATTAGCATTCCGCTGTTTTTTGGAGTTAGTGCAAAGTAATTGAATTTCCACACAATAGTTTGGTATCGGAGCCAGCTGTCTTGTTCTAGATTAGTTATCAATGGCAAATTATTTCAGTAGTGGTATGAAAAATTATGGCATCACCGAATTTTTTAGAAAAGGATTTTATTGGGACATGGAAGGTGAAGACTAATGACATTGTTCTTTAGTAACAACTTCATTCATCTAAAGGAAGAGATAAAAGCCAGAAGCACCTTGGAGGTAGAGATATGCATGGGTCCCACTTCAAAGATCCTAGAAGGGGTGCTTGCTATTATTGTAAGAAGAAGGGACATTTCATACGGGATTGTTCAGCTCTTAGAAAGAAGAGAGAGAAAAAGGAGAAAGCTTCAGTTTTGCCAACAGTTAGATCACATGCGGATAGAAGTGATAGTAATACATCATTACTTTTAGCCAGTATTTCACCTTTAGAGCATACAAGTTGGGTAATTGATTCAGGAGCCTTTTGTCATATGACGCCAGATAGGAGCTATTTTGTCGGTTACAAGAAAATTGATGGCGAAGCAGTTTATATGAGGAATGACCGTCTTGTCATGTTGTGGGCGTTGGAAGTGTGAGGTTTAGGATGCATGATGGCGTTGTTAGGACTATCACGAATGTTAGACATGTTCCGATGCTGCGTAGAAGTTTGTTATCAGTTGGAGCTTCGAGTAGACTTGATACGAGGATAATAATAGATGAAGAGAATTTGAGAGTGGCAAAGGGTTCCTTGGTAGTGATGAAGGAGGTGCAAGTTAACGATATTTATGTGCTTCATGGAGAGACAATCTTAGAAGAGTCGGTAGTTTCTACTGATTCTAGTATTTCAAATTCTACTCAGTTATGGCATCTTCGTATAGGTCATGTTGATGAGGAGAGTCTTAAAGTATTAAAGAAGAGTGGGTTGATTGATGGTGTTTGTCAGTCGAAGCCTAGCTTTTGTGGAGATTGTTCTTTTGGAAAGAAGAAGCATGCACTACACCATATTGGCAGTTTTGCAACTCCTCCATGCGGAAGAATCGCAACGGTTCTGAGCCGTTGCTAAATAGCAACGGTTATCAGCCGTTGTAAATGAATTAGGAACGGCTATGGGCCGTTTTGATTTCGCAACGGCTAATAGCCGTTCTTTAGTTTTTCTATAGTTTTTTTAATTTGTTGACCATCCACTTACGTGCAGAAACATCCCCCATTCCCAAAACTAAACGCCCCAAATTACTTTCATTTCCCTCCTCCGCCGCTTTGCCCTAATTAATCGCCCCCATTTCCCTCCTCTGCCGCTTTGTAATCGATCCAATTTGAACCCAAAATCAACTCGAGAATTTCCAATGCTTTCAAATTCAGCTCAATTGCAAGGCTTTTATCCATATCAGACGGCGGAGGGTGAGGTTGGGAATGAGATCTGTGGAAGGAAGAGGGAGCATCGTGGGAGGACAAGTTGTGTTGCCGGAATCGAGCCACCGTTGGATGGAGGCACGGTCGTAGGTGACGCCGGTGCAAATAATTATTTTCTACATCTTCCCGTGGATTTAGTTACAGCTTCAGGTATGTTAAATCTTTAAATTATTTCATTTCAAGCTTTCATGTCGTTAAATAATTATGTTGTTTGCATTTTCAAAACTACACTACTTGCTCTGAATCCTGGTTTTGTGGCCTTCTCCCTTTCCTTTTAGTTCAACTTCAGATTTGCACTTGTAGAGTGTTTTTATTTTGATCATTATAAAAAAAATGTAGATGTAAATGTTCTGTTCTTACCATTAGTGATGGTATGTAAAAGTGCAGAGTACAATAACAGATCAAAGCAAAAAGAGAAAGAAAAGGTTGTTCTTACCATTAGTGATGGCATGGAAGCACCAGCTCTTGCTTCTGGGGCATCTTCAGAGAATATATGTTACAGTATTGCAAGAGATGGACCATCTCTGTCTTTTGACAAAGGATTAGAAGTCCAGTATTCCTCGTCCTAACTTGCATGTCAAAGAAAATGACAGTTACCAGTTTATTTCATTTTATATTTTATACAATATTGATATTTTATATACACTCTTATAGGGAAATATAATTCAAGAGGGCCAACAGTTGGGTACTGTACTAATGGTACCTTCTCGAGCCTTAACTTTTAGAGAAACTGGATCAAGCTTTGTTTCACATGCTTCTGCTTCTTCAGAAATGCCTTTCAAGGATCACCATCTGAAACAACTTAGAGCTCAGTGTCTCATGTTTCTAGCATTCAGGTACTCATGCTCAATCATTATCTTCTTTAGTTTTGAATTTATATTAAACAAAATGTACATTTCCAATATCTTTGCCATCCATGACAGGATTTCAGCATTAATATACTAATATAGATCTTACTGAGTGTGCTTATGTTCATTCATGTTATTATAATTAATGGGGTAAGTCATTATAATGGAAAGTGTGCTTATGTTATTTCATGTGATTACATATTGTTTTGCACTCAAACTTATGAACATGATTTGAATTAATCTTTACTGCACTTTTCCACGTACAGAAACAATTTACTGCCGAGGAAATTGCATCTTGATATTGCTTTAGGAGACTACTGTCCTAAAGAGGGTAAGAATGTGTTATTTATAACAATTAAATGTTTCAGGTATGGTGCACATAAGTTACTCTAGTTACACAACACACTGTTGTTATTGCTCAGGCAATTGCATATGCTCCATGTTGCAGCTAAGAAGTGTTGAGCAGCTTGGTGTTGTATTCTAATTATTATCCAACTGTTCTTTACTGGTCCGATTTTTGTTTCCTTTATCTTGCATGATGATGAAAGTTTATACTATAGGCTTCGTTACCCAAATTATTAATTGTCTAATAAGTTAGTAGTAGCAATTAAGTTAAACATTGACCAATTCATTTTCTTTAAACTTAATGATTAAAAACTTCGCCTTCAAACTTTAACATTTACAACTTTGCTGAAATTTAATATTTTTTGTCAGAGACTTAATATTTCTCTTGTAGAGTGTTTTTATTTTGATCATTATAAAAAAATGCATTTCATGTTTCTTTTTCAGGTGCCTCCCTTTTTGGTTCGAAAAGTCTTCACTCAAATATTTTCCTTCATCAATGTCCAGCTATTTAACAGGTACTACTACATATGTACTTTTTATAAAAGAATAATAATTTTACAACCTAAACGCTCTCAATTAATATTTATAAATACTGACTAGTAGTGACTGCTTTTCATTATCGACAGTCTCCTACTGAGAAGAGAATACTGCTCTTTCAGTACTGGTGAATATGTTAAAGCGGGATTAACATAACTTGAACACTGGTGCTACAAAGAAACATACGAGGTTATCTCCTACTTCTGCAACCTCTTATTAATAACGTCTCTAGCATATTCTGAATTCTGTCACTTGCAACGTCAGCTATACATAAAGTTTGTGATGTATCTTTATTTTTTGGTTATATCTTAGAAATTGTTTATGAAGTTAGTATATGTTTGGTCATGTTTTTTATATATGTGGGTGTGCAGTATGCAGGCTCTACTCTCAAGACTTGAGGATCATAGTAATCTTTGCTTCTTTGATAATTTCACATTCTTCCCGTATTTGTTTTTGTTTGTATGGTATAATTTATGAGCTTTAAACAAAATTCCATTACAGGAATCTTGATTCTAGTGATGTATCTTCATTGTGTCAGAAGTTGCACCCAATCTTAGAAAGACTGGAAAAGTTGAGGGAGGTATGTATTTACAAATGCTCAAGTGTGCATAAATTACTTTAGAATTTTCCTTTTCATGCAGCACGGAGAAGACAAAATGTGTGACTATGTTTTTCAAAGGTTTACTATGAGATTTCAAATCTTGTTTTAATTTCCGTTTTATATTTTTGTGGCTGAAGGTAATCATCGATTACTTATGACTTCTGTTCTAATCAGGCACATTTGATAGATGCTAGTTTGTTTTGCTTTGGAACCCGACAAGATTCAAGAACTCGGTTTCGGGCTCGGTCCTGATTTCGGTTTTGTGGATATTGAAATCCCTTTTTGATATGAATGCCAATATGAGGGAAACTACATACAAAATTTTCCATCCATTTTTGGAACACTTGCTATAATTTGAATCAAAAAAGTTGGAACACTTGCTATAATTTTCATTTCAGTCTAGAAATTTGATTAATGGATGGGTTGGTTCTTCGCAACATTATTTATTTCACAATGTCCGAACTATTTTTTCTGTAGAAGGCTCATTTTATTTTTGTAGTGATTTTTTTAACAACACCTTATATATTCACTAAAATTCCATTGCTAGCTAATAAAAGGCTAGTCTATAAAGAAATGAAGAATTTTGTTGCAAGGGATTACTAAGTGGCTAAAGAATATGAGTTATCTAAACATGGGCTGATGGAAATAACAAGGAAGAGGGTAAGACTTTATGAGTCAATTAACAAACTTGTTTTATTTTCACCCGAACCATGCCTTACTCAGTGAAGTACTTGTAAAGAGCGAACATAAAACACATTTGAAAAAGGCACCTTTCGTACTTTTTTGTGTGATATTTTAGTCGTTGTGAATTGTATATATCGTTGGAATACATAATGTATTGTCATTTGATTCTTCTATTTGTTCTTTAATAGGTTGAGCAAGTATTACTTTCACAATTAGTGAACCATGCATATGTTGTCATGCTATAGGACGTAGGAGCTTTAGAAACACTATTTTGGAAAATAGAGCATGAGATTTGCCACTTGCCTGTAAGTATTCTCCCTCCAAGTTGACATATATTTGTGCAGAACAAAACACTAATGTTGTGATGTTTATTTTAACATGATTAAAAAAATGTTAGACTTGTTACTATTATCATATTTCTTAAAACTTATTTGAATCTAGTATGAAAACGCCGATACTTGTTAATATCTACTATTGGATAGCCAAAGCATCATAACATATACTTGAAGAGAAACTGGGAAAAAGATATAAAGTTTATTCTTTTTTGAAAATTTATTTTGTAGTGTTTCAAAATAAAACTGTATTCACGGTTGATGCTCTTGGAGTTGGTATGTTGTAGACGCAGGCTACTTTCATTTGACCAACTGTTGTCGCTAAAATACAAGTATAGGCTATTCAGCTATTCTTTATTCTTGTTCCATATGATTTCAGAGGATTTCTTCGATATATAGTTTTTTGGTAAATTTAGTAGGGGATGCTATTAATTAACCCAATATACTATTGCATACCATTCTCTTATCAGTTTGTTTTGCTTGAAAAATTGCAGGTTTTTTCCTTTCCACGCAACAATTGTAGACTACAATACATACACTAGATCTCTGAGCAGGTTTTAGTCCTAATATGCTTCATATGTTTGTTATTTCATTCGTCAAGTTTAGTTCTGCAGTAGATGGAGCATTTAACCAAATTCTGCACATCTCTAAATGTATGGTCTGCAATAGCACTAAAGTTATAGATGCTTTATGTTTTCTTTTGCAGACTGCTTACTAAACACATGGTTCAAATGCACTTCCAACCAGTTTATTTTAATGCATCTTCAGTAGGCAAATAGCTTATTGCTGCTTTGTATAAACATCCAGCCTAGTGCAATGGCATCTGTCCCTCACAAATTTCTATCACAGTCCTGTTGCACGTACAGTTTTTATAAATTTTCATATATGGTGGATTTACAACTATTCAGATATTAGTATTATAATGGTCTCAATGAACTTCATCAAATATTATAAAATAACTTGCTAGTCGTGTAAGAATATTAGTGCTGTTAATTAGGCCAATATAAGCCATCAAAATATAACACAACCTGTTAAATTTATGTACGTCGTTTGTTGTTATATGATTGGCTTTTCACAATTTCAGTCGATATGAATGCATTTTGCCTTCATATTGAAATGGAAGAAAATAAGATGCTAACCGATTTGTGAATTGGACAAAACGGAAGTTCTAAATTTTGTGGTCTGAAAATTACAGAATTAGTTATGTTTCTTGTGCTTGTTCGTAAACTTTTTATCCAACTCACGTCATCTTATTTGTTTTTGTTCTTGCTACTTTTTACAGGTAACAATTCGCTTCTTTATATGTATCTTAGTTGAAGAGTCTTGATTCCTAATTTTCAGAGATATATGTGGAAGGTTTTTCAGGTTTGATTACTGCAGTAAGCTCTTCTGTCCTAAAGGATACCTCTGTTGTATTGAGTGTTGTATACTGAAATATTGAGTATGATAATGTAGTATTGTTGTTCTAATCATTTTGTTGTTGTTGTCAAACTATGTGTTGTATACTGTAATATTGCTGTTGTTGCCACTTAACTATGTAGTGTAATGTATTGTTGTTGAAGATTGTAATTAAAAGATTTGTTATATTTGGTCTTTGTGCTGAATCTATGAAAAATATTTGGTTTAATGATCTTTCTTTTGTGATATTATCTTAATTTTCAAATATTTGTATTGAGTATGATAATAATTAACTCCTACTGTAAGAGGGCAGAAAAAGCAATGTATATTTATAAAAAAAAAATTAGCAACGGTTTTGAGCCTTTGCAAAACCAAATTAACAGACCATGTACAACAAGGTTTTGCAACGGCTTTTAGCCGTTGCGAAATTAAATTTAGCAACGGTTCTTAGCCGTTGCAAAATTTATTTTTTCAACGGCTTTGAGCCGTTGCTAAATTTAATTTCGCAACGGTTATGGGCCGTCGCTAAATTTTTACCACTGTCAATTTTGCAACGGCTCTAAGCCGTTGCGAAATGACATTTCTGGTGTAGTGATGTCACATTTCATATTGGAAGACCTAGAGCTACAAAGTTTCTAGAGTATGTTTATTCTTATATGCAGGGACCCACCCCGGTTGCATCTTTTGGTGGAGCCAGTTACTTCATCTTATTTGTGGATGATTTCTCACGTAAGATCTGGGTCTATTTCTTAAAGGCAAAAGATGAAATACTTGCCCAGTTTCGTAAGTGGATGACCTTGGTAAAGAAGCTGTCGAAGAAGCGGTTGAAGGTTCTCAAAGTTGGAAATAGTAGTGAATTATGTCACAAGAATTCACTAACTATTGTGCATCCGAGCTTGCAATTGGAGACTTTTCTATTTCTGTTGAGTCACATTGTTATGGAGTGGCGGAGAGCATGTGTCGGATATTGTGGAAGAGAGCTATAAGCTTAAGAATGACTGCTGGTCTAGAAGAGATATTTTGGGTAGAAGCGATATCTATGGCAGTATTTCTCATCAACTGCACACCTTCTATTGCCATAGATATGAAGATCCCGGAAGAGATATAGAAAAGAGAGCATGTTGATTATTCATTCCTTAAAGTGTTTGGTTGTTCATCTTATTTAGAAGATGAGAGACATGATAAGTTGAAGCCTAGGGAAAGCAAACACATTTTATTAGGCTATAGAGAAGGAGTAAAAAGGTATCGGTTGTGGTGTAAAACAACTAGGAGGATTGTGACTAGCAGGCATGCGATATTTGATGAGAGATCTTTGTTGAAGGTAGAGCCTGTAGCGACCCGACTTTCTATCTCCAGAAAGTCGCGTCATTATTTAAGAAAGAAAGGGCTAGAAGAAGAAAAGATAGGAAAAGAAGAAACTCAACAACATCAGATACTCACAGCGGAACGAATAAAATATAATATATCACATAAAATATTACATAGTATCATATTACATCAGAGTACACAACTTATACATCACATATTAGACAGTTATAAACATCTGCCTAACCATACAACTCAAGTACACAAGATACAGATATCAAACAAACACAGCGGAACCATAATATATCTACTAGATGAAGCCTCCTGCTCCAAAACTCCTCTAGAATTCGTCAAGCTAACCTGAATCACTTGACTACTCATACATAATATGAGTACCCAAGAGTTTAATAAAACAGAAAATAAACACTCGGGTCAGACAGGGGTCTGGTGTGAGTAAACGGTTTAAAATTGCTTAACTTTAGAAAATCCTTTGAAATGAAAAGGTATCACGTAAGACTTCCCACATATAAACAAGGAAAAGTTTTTACCTTACGCTAACCAAAACATTTGATAGGAAATCCAGTGATATTATAATAGTGTCTAGGGTTTTCAAAATAAAATACAGAAATAGCTGGAACACAATCAAAATCGTACAGGCACTTATTGGAGTTTGGATTCCATACAATGGCAGGGCTACTGGGGTACCACCCGTCACTGTACATGGCCTAGATCACCGTACAGAGGAGCCACCCTAACTCTCCTGCAACACAAAGCCGGGACCATTCCTTACTGAACAGTCCCGAGTAAGATCACCCCTGGCGTGACCAACCACCCACTAAGCCGAAATAAAAGGGACATCTAGACAGGGATGACCTCACCCTGAAATGGGTGCTACCCACCTAGCCTTGCTGAACCTTCCCTGTTTTAGCCATTCCTGGTTGATAAGGCTTGAGGCTGCGACTACCTTTATAGGACACATCTCTTAGAATGCTCATCATCCGCCTGACGATGTTCTGAAAGCATTCAATCCATACAAGTTCGTTCCGGGTTCGAACGAAACCGAAGGCATTATCTCGTTGCACTCATTTTGAAATCACCCTCAGAGTCAACGACCATAGCCCTTGCACTCTGAATCACCATCTCGAACCTGAAAGTACTATCCCTGTCAAACTCATCTCGGAATCACCCCCAGAGTTATACTGACGAAGAATAGTTCTTACACCTCAAGTCTTCACTTGAACTCCCCTTGGATTCACGACCTAACGTTTAATTTGGATCGATGTGGTTTTCGGATATCCAAATATGGAAACCCGATCCCGGTCTCACCGAAACCAAACGTCATCTTATTGTCCAAGTTGTTTAAGGGTTTTAAACATTTAACTTATATTCAGGATGATATAACAGATAGATGAATCATATTATCACAATAGATAATTCATATCAAACATTCATCTCACATAGCAGCATATCACATATCATAGATATCCAAATCATCCAGTATCAACCAATCGCCCAATATCAATCATCTAATATAAATCAATCATCCAATATCAATCAATCATTTTATAAGCAGGTTTGATTAACTCTTAATCAATTTAATTAACCTTTAATTAAATTAATTACTATCCTTTAATCACTTGGATTATCTTAATCCTGCTTCATTGACTTATTACAAATCAATGTATTAATCATCTCTTAGTGATCTTCCTTAATTAATCTCCCTTGATTAATTATCCTTTAATTACATTCAAGTAATTAGCCTTTAATTAATTACACAAATTAATTATCTTTAACCACATATAGTAATAAATCTTTAATTACTATCATTAATTACAATAATTAGTGATCCTTCATTTGCTTCCATTAATTAATTAATTATAACTAATTACATTAATCCTCCATTAATTACAATTAATTAATCATACTTTAATTAATTACTTTTATTAATTAACCTTGATAAATTTCATTAATCATATTAACTAATGATCCTTATTAATTAATTAACCCTTTAATAATTTAAATCTTATAATTAATCATCTCATTAATCATAAACAGCAATTAACAATTTGTAATTACTTATCTTAATTAATTTATTAATCCTTGATTAATTAATCTAATTAATAAATCTTTAATTACTTCGTTAAGTAATTATTAATCAATTCCATTAATTAATAATCCTAAATTAATTACTTTATTAGTTAATCTCATTTTAATTAATTACACTTAGTAATTAATCTTAAAATTAATCACATTAATTAATTAATTAATTAATCATTTTAATTAATTAACTAAATTAATTAAGTAATTAACCCTTAATTACTTACATAAGTAATTATCTTCTAGTTACTTTATTAGATGATTACTTTCTTAATTAATTACTTAACAAGTAATTAATTCCATCATTAAATAACCTTAATTCTTAAATTAATTAATTACTCTATAATTAATTAACTTCAAAACAATTATGTTAATCAATTCCTTAATTAATAACATCAAGTGATTATCCATTAATCACTTCACTTAATTACTTCCATAAGTAATTACACACTAATTACTTTCATAAGTAATTACTTCCATAATTACATTCAATAATTAACCATTAATTACTTAATTAAGTAATTACACTTAATTAATACGTAATTAAGTGATTATTTAAAATTAAGTAAAAAATTAACTAATCATTTAAAATTAATTAAATAATTAATTAATTAACTTCTTATATTTCAAAATCCTTAATTAATTAAGAAAATCATTTATCTTAATTAATCTTTTACTTATTAACAAAACATATAATCAAGTATTCTTAAGTTCATATCAAAATAATTTAACCTTATTTATCTTCATAAATAAATTATTTGAAATTAATCAAATTTTAATAAATTCAAAACAAATTATTCTATTTGGTTTACAATAACCTTAATTTGAAAATAAGGCATTTAGAAATCAAATTTAAAATTTAAAACACTTTAAACATCTAATTCAAACTTATTCATTTGCAATATAAATTTGAAAACTTAGTTTTTAAACATTTCTTAATAACTTTGATTTAATATTTTAAAATGAAAACATTTCTTTTGAATTAAAATTCAAAACACTTCCTTAAACTAAAACTAAAAATTTAGTTAAATTAATTACTTTCAAAAGAATTCATTTTAAACATTTTAAACTTGAAAAATAAATTCAATTAACACTTTTTTTTAAAAGTTTGATTAACTTTTACTTCAAAGAACAAACTTTAACTTGTAAGTATACTTTCTTTTGTAAAAACTTAAACCTTGAATTTATTTATTAAAAATAACAATTTTAAATTATAAACTTATCTCTTGAAAGTACGAACCAGAAAATCTTACTATCTAATCAAAAATCGAGTCAATCTCCTACGAACCCGTGCTCGCCTCGAGTCACCCACCCACAACGCTCCGAGTCGACTACAGGAAAACACGAGAAATACTTCGAGACAAACATAGGTTTGCACGAGAACAAACACGAGTCAATCCTCGTCTTCCCCAATTCCATTCGACACCTGATGCCCACTGTGCACGGTGCATGTGCACAGATCCTCCAGCCACCATCGTTCGTCACCAAGTCCATCCACAAGTCGACTACAACCCCACCACACCATTCGATGACCCAGAATCGAAAATAACAGTGCAGAGCGAAAACGAGCTTTACGCTCAAAAATGGAAAAAAACGCAGATGAACCAAAAATCTCTCGCTGTCGACGATCGTGGCGACTGGAACCCAAGGCTTTCCTACCGAGCAACTTCGTACCACTACGATGCTGTCGCGCCCCTCGCGATCGAGACCGAAACTCAAATTCTGCAGTAATCACGTCGAACAACAACTCAACCAAACGACAGACAAAAACCCTACTACCACCAACTCCGACCACCACGTCGTACTGAAATTCATGCGACCATTTTTCCACCGATCCCTAATCCACTCTCTTCCTCAAGACCAAAGCCCATGGCCTAACATCACTTCGTTCGCCGGAATTTGGCGAAAGTACCAATTCCGTCCATCTCACAAAATCACAATGGATATTAACCTAAAAATTATAATTTTGGTACCTAAATTCATCATTTCCAATTATTAATCTGTTCCTGGAATCAAATTACAAAATTATGAGTATTTATTTTTGATATGCAATTGATTCTTACTGTATATTTTCATTTAAAAATAATTTACTCAAATAAAAATCCTAATTCCATTTTTAAAATCATCCTTATACATAAAAAAACAACTTCCATTTATATTTTGAAGATTAATGTTGATTTGATTTAGAGAATTGAATTTCTAAAAGCAAACATGGCCTGTGAAACATCAGAGAATAGAATAGCTTTACATATAGACACACTTCCACACATATATTCATGCCAATTCAATTATATAAAAACTGAAAGGTTTCATGCAACATCAATAACAAATTCACAGATCAACACATGATTAAAGATAGTCACAAATTAAACTGTTTTTAAAAATGTTTACTCACCATTTTTAATTTGCAGAGCAGATTTTAATTGTCTTCCAGGCCCTTGCATTTTAAATCTGGAAATGCTTTGATGTTGAAACACTTTCATGCCTACAGATTTGCTTTGCTGATGAAATCCTACTGCATGCTTCAAATTTTTGATTTAAAATGTTGAACAGATCTGACTTGCAGTTGAACTTCATTTGAATAGCAGGTTGAAATTGCAGTTTTGATAATTGCAGATTTCATTTCAAATTTGATCTACTTTTAAATTTCAGGTTTTAAAAGAAATTTTCTGTTTTGAGTTAAGAAAGAAAACAAAGAAATAAAAATGTTTATGAAAAAACTAGTTTCCTTCTTAAAACATTTATTAAAAATTAAAAATAAAAATACTGCCACTTGTTATCAAGATTTTACATTTGTCATTAATCTCAAAATTTTCTTACACATGTCACTAACATGTGTTAATATGTTTACGCATATTCTTAAGTGTTTTTAATTAAATCTTATTTAATTTAAATGTAAATATAAACTTACTTAATCCACTAAATTAATAAATAAATTTACTTTTTAAAGAAAATATTCTAAAACTAATTATAATACAAATATATTCCTTATACATGTATTTTTATAACCATTTTAAATTTAAACACTTTAAAGAAAACAAAACAAAACTTTATTTAAACTATCATATCTAAAAATAAATAGTTATCTTATACTTTTGAAAATAAATTGAATTAAACTTAAATTATCTTTTGAAAAATATAAATTTTAAAACAAAGCTTCAAACTATAACATATACATACATATATATTACAATTTGAAAATTCAACTTTAATTTAAAACAAAAGATTTTTCTATTCACAATATATATCAAATATATATATATATATATATATATATATATATATATATATTATAAATAGAATAAAAATTTATTAGCTTTGAAAGAAATAATTCTTATCAGATTTTAAATTGTTAGAAAGACATTGATCAATATTACCGGATTAAATATTTATTAACCTTTAAAAGATTAAATTTACCAATTTAAATTAAAATTATAAAGGAAAATTATCAAATCAATTTAATTATTGACACAGATTATTAAATTGATATTGCTCAAAATTCCGGGTCGTTTCAGAGCCTCTATCAAGTGAGGGCATTGCGAAGACAGAAAATTGCCAAACACTTTTGGAATCATCAGACTGTTTCCATATTCGGAGAGATATTGGTATTTCCGATGATACCATGGTTGATGAGAAGATTACAGAGTTTCAGACTCTAGGTGGAGCTCACCTACTGGAAAGGCCTTTTGTTTCAGTTGGCCCTATTTTTAAGCATATTAGTAGCGATAATTCTTCATTTTATGCTTTGAATGTTTTGGAGCTTGTTGGTGAATCTGCTGATGTTGACTTAGGAAAGTCTAGCAAAATTCTTGTGGAGGAGATTGGAGTAGATAATATCGAGTACGTCCTCACTAAATTTGGAATGGAGAAGGTGAAGCGTGTCGTAAAATCTCCATTGGTCTCTCGAAGCTTAGTGTCTACATGTTCGTCTCCAACATTAGATTTGTTGAAGAATTTTGGTACTTCCTCATATGCATTATGTTTGCTGATGTGCATACTACCTTTCTTGTGCTTGGGAAAGATTTGGAAGCTCTGTTTGGGCAATATTGCCCAAACTAGTTCACAATGAGCTTGTTGATGTAGATCCAACAATTTGTAGAGATGTGGTGATGTAGAGAGATTGTTATATTTGAATCAAGGTGGATTGTTGAATTTATGTGATTCAAATATTTTCCAAAGAAGAGAAGAAAATAATTAATTGATTCGTTAAATCAATTAATTAGGCTAAATATGGAAATATAAAGAGGAAAGATATGTATGATATCTTTTAGAGAAAGGAAACTAATTAACTGCTAACCAATTAATTAGTCAAAGAATTTGTTATATGAAGAAAGAAAAGATTGCTGATGGAGATTAATTCAAGCAAGGAAAATTATGCAAACCAAGATCACCATTATCCATTTACATAGAAATTAAATCATGAATATTCGGAAAGGTTTCAAACATAATATGGAAATTAATTTTGTTCATCTCCAAGCATCCTTCATTTTGATGCCTATTTAAATGAAGGAAGTTTATCTTCATATTGGTGTGAGTGTGTGAAAGAGCATCCACCATTATCTTCTTCTTCTGTAAATCCTAATTTCTACAGTCAATCAATTAGGGGTTTTGAGCGTAAGCAAGTCTTTGGATAAATTGATTATTCAATTTGTAATTATAGGTTAGTCTCTCCACTACTACCTATAATTTTGTTATATTTATCTTTTGTACTCTCTTTCTTCAGTGAAATAAAGAATAGTTATTGGGTCCGTGGACGTAGGCAATCTAGCCGAACCACATTAAATCTCTATGTTCTCCGCTCTTCTGTATTTTTTGTTTGGTGATTATTTTTCATTGAAATTGCGGTTGGTAATTAATCGTCAAGTTAAATCCTTCTTTTGATTGTTTCCGTGCATTAGCATTCCGCTGCGTTTTTGGAGCTAGTGCAGATCAATTAAATTCCCGCACAACATTAACCTCTATATCTTAATTTAGGAACTTAAGTTTGTGTGTGTAAGGGGTGCCTTTAAGGTGATATTATCATCTTGATATTGATTTCTAACCAAAGCATCATCAATTGCTTACGATAATGTAGAGAAAATAAACAAAAAGACTGAATACATACCAGGTGGAAACGAATACAAAGCTGAGAAGTCCCATAAATTACGTGCATTCAACTTCCCTTGTATATCTCTCAAACCCGAACAGTTTTACCCATTGATGATAAAGCAATATAATGATTATTGGATGAAAAATCAAAATTTGTAATCTATTTCGAATACTAAAAGGAAATAGAAAATAAAAATGTTGTACGCATATTGTCATCATCAAAATTTGGCATATATAGAATTTGCAAAAAACATTTATTTCATTAAACACAAGGGTTCTAATTTCATGAATATTAAAAGTAAACTATTTTCGTATTAAGCAAATCAGGAAGACTCCTACTCTGAACAACGAATAAAGTCACGACATTGCAATATAGGTGGACAATGGATACTAATTATTGAACTCTGTAAAAAAACACATTTTCTCATCCTAATAAGCTAACATCTGCAAAACATCCATTTCATATATGCTTTATGTATGAATATTAAATTTATATGCATAAGTTGTCTTGTCATGATTGAGCTCCCTACCCTTACCTTCTTATAATGTAAAAATGATAGTGTCAAATTTTAGAACAGGAAAGGATGGTATTGAATAATTGTTTGCACAAAAAATGGACAAACACCTCCAAGTCGTATTATTTAGTTGATTATATGTGATTTTCAATGATTTTAGATGAGTATGTAAATATGAGAAAAGTAGGGGCTGAAATGTAAAAGACACACAGATTTATAGTGGTTCGGCCAGAATGTGCCTACGTCCACTTTATATGTTATTATCTTCTTTCTTTCAGGTTACAAGTACAATGCGTTGTATACAAGTGTATGAAAGTAGTTTGAAAGTTCCTTCCTTGCTTGAGCTCTCAAACTTGTCTGCCATTGTTGTACCCCTGCCCCTCTATTTATAGAGTGAGGTAGGGGGCAGGGGTCTTGGAAGTATATAACTGGTGGTGGGCCCGGGCTGAAGCGATCTGGACTGGCAGTTGTCTGGTTCGGCGGAGGACATTCGGCATGGAGCTTGGTCCGGTGGTAGGCGTGGTCCGGTGGTAGTGTGGAGATGGAGTTTGGACCGGTGTTGGTTCTCGTCCGGTAGTGGAGGAGAAGCTTTGGTTCGGCTGAGGGGTGGTCCGGTAGTGGTACCTCATCATCTGGTTCGGTGGTGTGGAGGCGAGGCTTTGGTTTGGCATGATCTCATTCGGTAGTTGGGCCTTGGTTTGGACCGGCATGGAGATGTGGGGGGTTGGTCCGGTGGCCTTCGTGCCGAATGGAACTGCTGCCAAGGGGATGTTGGATGGGCTTTAGCACTTGAGTACATGGAGATGCCGAATGAACCTCGCATGGGGATGCCGAATGGAACTTTGGACATGAGTGTTGAATGAACTCCTTACTGGGTGGAATGGGGGTTGCCAGCCCGGGTGAAATTTACGCTTCTCGGTCTCGAGACCTTCTGGGTGAGAATCCGCCCAACATTTGCCCCCCAAAGTGGGGCACGTGCTTGCATGTGTCGCGCTTTGTTTCCCTGTAGTGGGCGTGATTTGTAAAACGACATAAGCTGGGTGTCCATATCCTTCGGATGTCCTGCAAAGGAAATTATAGCTTTAGTGTGATTTCAAATGATGACCGTTCGAGCTCGTTATCGATGCCAGGTCCACGTTCGAGTGGTTCCCCGGATCGTTTTCAAGGTGGTTTATCGCCAGCTCAGAGCATGCCTAGGGATCGTTCGCGATCCCGTACATGTGTAAGTAGCTTAGCCATTCTCTAATTATCAGAGTCAAATATTCGTCTAACCGATGGGCTTAAAACAGGGGTGTCAACGTGTGAATTCTCATGGCGACGGGGTTAATAGCCATTCAGAGCGTGCCTATGGACCATTCGCGGTCGCGTACACGTGTAAATGATTAACCCACGTTGGTGAGAGATTCACGACTTATCCGTTGTTATCATATTCTTTATTTTATTAGTAAGATCTGGAGTTCGGGACTTATCTGAGTGAGGCGCCCTGCGTGCCCCCTAGTTCCTGGTCTTGGACGGTAGAGAGAGAGTTCCATTCAGTTCTTGGTTGGTCCGGCTATTCTCATTCGGCTTATGGTGGTCCGGTATTATTGGTCCGGTGGGCAAAAATGTTTGGTTCGGTGGTTGTGAATTCGCCTATATATAGAGGCCGTACCCCCTTGTTTTTCTTTACCGAACGAGTAGAGCCGAACCATATTGAGCACCGAACCAGTTAAGTACCGGATCAAACAAATACCGAATCGATCAAGCGCCGGACCAATCTAGTACCGAACCAGGTATGTTCCCTTTTGCCGAATACATACGAAAGTTTTCATTTTACCGAATGGGACTATGGCCTTGGGGCCGAACGAGATGGGAACCGAAGGGATGTTAACCGAATGAGATGGAAACCGAATGAGATGGAAACCGAATGAGATGGAAACCGAATGAACTGGGAACCGAATGAACTTGTGAACTTGAAAACTTTAGTTTGCGAATGAAATCCCACACTTGCACGCATTTGTTTGTTTACTTTTCTATGTTCCTTGTCCTAATGCCTTGCTTTCCTTGTGTTGCAGAAAATGTCTCGCAAAGCGGAAACACGATCAGACAGAAAAAAGTCTCGAGGCACAGGAGAACCTTCTTCTTCCTTGCCCCCAGTCCAACCAGGATCCGGGCAACATCGACCTATCCCGAGGTCTCTAGTGGATGGATATGGTCCACAGGAACTTTTGATCTCTCCTCCGGATTGCTTTCCCAGCTCCCTAAAGGAGGAGCAACTTGACGTCATATCCCGTTCCTTCGGGATAGATAGGGCCCTTATGCTGCTGCCGGGAGATGGAGTGATGCCATATAATCCTCCCGAGGGCTACTTCGCTTTTAGCAGATACCATTGTATGTGCGGTGCTATCCCCCCTATCAACGCTTGGATTATTAGCTTCACCACATATTTGAAGGTGGCTCCCTTCCAGCTTCAGCCTAATTCTTATGCCATCCTGGTGAGCCTCTTTGTTATCTTCCAGAGGAGGTACGGGCGTCCTCCTTCTAACCGGGAAATTCGATACTTGTACAACCTGAGAGGCTATAAGAAGGGGTCTCCGTATATTAGTCTGGAAGCGGCCGTGCCCTTCAAACCAGTCCTGGACCTATATTCCAAGTTTACCATGTTCAAGAAAGAGTGGTTCTTCATCAAGGACGATGCTGTTTCTTTCCGCCTTTTCACTTCTGGCTGTAAGATGGATTTCATTTATATTTTCCATGTTTTGACTGTAGTGTTTTTTCTGACATGCTTCTATTTCTGGCTAGCGACAGGTGGTATTGCAGTTGTGGAGGATGATTCCTTGGTACGAATGGCTGCTGAACTAAAGGCTATTCCGGCACGGGACCGGTCGGCCTCCTTCTTGATCAGGAACGCAACCCTCTTGGAGTATAATTTGATCTTACCGCACCAGTCCGTGGTTAAGCAAAGAGACACGGCTGAGGAGAAGGCTGCTAAAGCTAAGGAGGGGGATAAGGTAAAGAGCGGTAAGAGGGAGCCTTTCGCAGAGCGTCCCGTGGTCGGGGGGAAGAAACTGAGGAAGTCCGATGGCCCTTCTCCAAGTACTTGCCCGACTGTCCCGGAGGAGGAAGGTGTAGAAGAGGAGGAAGGAGGCGAAGTTGGAGAAGGGTCGGAGGGTGGAGGAGATGGCGACGGTCAAGGTGGTAGTGGTGTTGCTGCTCTAACCTCTGAACAAGACCTCGAACTGGATGAGGCTCTCCGTCGGGCCTTCGGGGAGTCGGAGGGAGAGTCGGAAACGGAGAAAGGAACGGAGAAGGCAAAGGAAACCGGCAAAGCTGTGGCTGGCACTGACCCATCCTCTAAGGGTTCCTCAGCTAGGGTGATTCCGGCGATGCAAGGTGAACTTTTGTCTTCTGCCGATTCTATTTTCGATAAGGACTTAGAAATTTTTTACGGTTCACTTCCGTCCTGGAATGAGATCCAGGACTTATTGCAGTATCCCACTCCTCCGCCGGGTTTGTATAATAGATGTGTCTCCTCACTTTTCTTTCTTTTTAACTTAGCACATTTTTTGAATTGCGGATTATTGTATGTTCGTAACACTTGTTCTTTATTCCAGGGGCAGGCCAGGCGGGTAAAACGTCGGATGTTCGACACCGCCTTGAACAATTTAAGTCGAGGAGAGCTTCCGCGAAACCTTCTACTGATCGCACTGGGGACGTAGTCAAGTATCGCCCTCTTCTTGGGGTCATCGAAGAGGGCATTCAGAAAAGGAAGCGGAGCCGTTCCTTATTTGAGTCTTCTTCTGCTTCGCAGCTTCCTACTCTGCCTCTTCCTACTCAGCCTCCTCGTGATACTACGGAGGAGAGCACGGAGCCCTGCCCCCCTCCTCCTCCTTCCAAGAGTTCTACTGTCATTCATATAAGGCGTCCCGATGTGCCTCGCCCCGTGCCTCGTGACCCTTTTGCCGGTCATCCTGATTTAGACCCAAGTTTTCGGGACATTTCATTCGATGAGACCACGGGCGAGCACCTCCTTCCCCGCAACCCCATGGTAAGAGTGTTGGACGAGGCCAAATCTTTAGATCTTGATTTACTTACTACACGGGTAGTCACTATGGGGGATGAGGCCAAGGCTAATATCGACCGAGTGGCCGCAGAGACCAAGAAGTTAATGGAGCATCATGCTAAGTTGGTCAAGGCCGGGGAAGAGATCGGGAGTGCTAACATTCGGTTGAGGTTAAAGGTTGCCGATCAGGCCAAGCAACTCGCCGACCAAGCCATCCAGATTTCCCAGCATGAGGAAGCCTCCAAGCGTCTGAAAGAGACCATGGAGAAGGCCAGTAGGGCGGAATTACGGAAGATGGAGGTCGCTTGCAGGGAACGGATTAACATAGCTATCGCAACGGTGGATGAGGTTCGAAATGCGGATCTCGAGCGGGTAGAGGAGTTGTCAGGGAGGCTCGAGGCTGTGGAGATGGCTCAGGCCGAGTTGAAGGAGGAGATGGAGGAGATGAGGAGGTCCCTCAAGTTGAAGGAAGAGGAAATGAGGAGGTCACTCCAGGCTGACTGCTTGAGATACCAGTCAGAGAGGGACGTCGCCGTCGCCAAGTTGCAAGCTTCCGAGGCCCGGGTGAGGGAGTTTGAGGAAAACGAGGGGATGATGGATGAGATGCTGCAGGATATGTACTTCCACACTTGGAAGGAGGGCGGCTTGTCTTGGATGGACGATTACCCTCGGGTCATGGCCAAGGTGTATCTCCAGGCTTTAGAGGAGGCCAGGGTGAACGCGGGTAAGGAAGGCGGAGAGGCTTTCAACTTGAGTGCGGTTACTGCTCAGTTCTCAAAGGAGGAGCAAGCGGCGGTAAAAGAGGGGATGCGGCTGCTCGCTGCAGAGGAAGCGGGCGTGCAGTTGGATGATGAGGATCAAGCGGCGGATGCTGGTGAGTCATTCTTTTCCCTTTCTTTTCTTTTCGTGTTTTCATAACTTGATCGTTCGTTTAATGAATTCCTCTTCTGATCTGGACAGGTGGGACTTCAGATCCACATGCTGGGGGTTCTGATCCTGCGGCTAAGTAGGCTGGGGGAGTTGGTGATGGAGTGTGGATGCATCTGCCATCTTTTTGTTTCTTTTTTATCACTGTTTATGTTAGTCTTTGACATGCAACTGTAATAAAATTATTTGTAAAGAATAACTTCGTGTGATCTCATAATATAAGCTGATTTTGTCATGTTTAAATGTTGTTGCTATCTTTATGTGCCGTGTGAGAAGTATAATTATGTATATGCCTGTGATTCTAGTTGTGTTTGATGTTAAGTTTTTGCTTGAAATATAACTTCACGTTTTGCAATGTCAGTGTATGAATAAGCTATAGTTACGCATTTATGTACAAGAGAAGAGAGTACCGCCCTTTATGTTTTATTCGCAGGCGGTAGCTTTGAGTGTCTTGTGTAACTGTTTACGGGTATAGCTGAGCGCCCTGCCACCCAGTACGCAGGCTTCGAGCCCCATGAGTGAATGCTTCCTATTTGGTTTCCTGTACTTTAGAGTTTGTTATACAGGATAGGAGAAAAATATTTAAATGAAAAGGAAATATAGTAAAAGTAAAACTTCCAGTCACGGAAGGCCGTCGATGTGCTTAAGTTCGTGGCAAACGGGTTTTGTAGTCACTTTCCCTAGCTGTGGGTCTTGGAGACATTTGTCACCCATCTTACGCCTCCGCGGGGAGTTTTCTTTTTTACCACAGCCGCACTTAAGACACATCGGAGCCGAGATCGCGCACGGTAACTACCCGAACCATTATGGTCCGTAATCGTGGGTATTATTCGATTTACCGTGGCCGGCTAGCGTGGGTGCCGTTGGCCGTGAACTACCCCTGGCTGGCCACACCTTATGTTGGGGCTTAAAGTAGGTTCACAGTTACCGACGAGCCGAACGCCGTAATGAGCTGCCATCGGCTATAATCGGCCTTTATGATGACTTATAATCGGCTCATTACAGTTGGCTTTGAGGGCAGGCGCGCAATGAGTTAACCCGCAGCAGAGGGATGCTGGAGCAAAAGAGTCTCATTGGCGAGTGCATAGAATCGTAGTGTACCTGTTAGGCCTAGTCCAGATGAGGCCGCGGTGCGTCTTGAGTGGAGATGCCATAGGATTTTGTTCAACAGAAAGGGATAAAACTTAACAAGTAGCCAAGACATAAAGGAACAAGTTAAAAAGAGACAAGATTTTTTTAAAGTGGTTCGGCACGAAAATGCCTACGTCCACTGATTCTCTTTGTTAATTCACTTCATATGGGCAGTACAAGTTAAGAAAAGTATCGACGGAGGTGTCGGATGTTCCATGCCCTCTGGAACACCTCTCCGTCCACTGTTGACAAAATGTAAGCTCCGTTGTGGAGATCTTTGTGAATTACATATGGTCCGTCCCAGATGGGGTCCAGTGCCCCGGGGCGCGGAAAGATTCGCCTGAGGACAAGATCTCCTTCTTGTAAGCTGCGATGCTTGACTTTGGAATTGTATAGTGCTGCCACTTTTTGTTTGTGAGCTGCTGCTTTGAGTGCTGCATCGTTTCTCCTTTCCTCAATCAGTTCCAAAGACATGAGGAGGAGTTCTTCGTTTTCTTCTGGGTTGTAGTGGATCCTACGGTGGGAAGGCACAATAGTCTCAACTGGGAGCATTGCCTCTGATCCATATGCCAAAGAGAAAGGAGTATGTCCCGTTGATGTTCTGAAAGATGTGCGGTATGCCCATAGTGCCGTAGGAAGTTCGTCCACCCAAGCGCCTTTTGACTTTTCAAGTTTCTTCTTGATTAGGGTTTTGAGAATTTTGTTGACAGCTTCAACTTGTCCGTTTGCCTGAGGGTAAGCTACTGATGAGAAGCTTTTATGAATTCCATGCTCTTGGCACCAGTCGGCAAATTCTTCGCTGTCAAATTGGAGTCCGTTGTCTGATACGATCTTGAGGGGGACTCCATACCTGCACAGAATGTTTTTGATCAAGAAGTTGATAATTTTTGCTGAAGATATTTTATTTAAAGGTTCCGCTTCCACCCATTTGGTGAAATAATCGACTGCCACTATAGCATATTTGGCTCCGCCCCGGCCCGTTGGCAGTTCGCCAATTAAGTCAATTCCCCATACAGCAAAGGGCCAAGGGCTGGTCATTTGAGTAATTTCGTTTGTGGGCAGTCGAGGGATCTTGGCGAACTTCTGACATCTGTCGCATTTCTTAACGAAGTCTAGGGTATCTTTGTTTAGTGTGGGCCAGTAATATCCATATCGGAGTATCTTTCTTGCCAAAGTCTGTCCTCCAGTGTGATCTCCGCATCCTCCCTGATGGATGTTTGTTAATATCTCCTTGGCTTCCCTTCTGGCGACGCATCTTAATAAGGGGCTAGAGAAGCCACGCCGGTAGAGGATGCCTTCTTGTATTGTGTAGTGGGGAACTTTTCTCAAGATCTTCTTGGCTTCGTCACGCCTGTCGGGTAGTATGCCATCTTGCAAATATTTCCGGATAGGAGTCATCCGGGTTCCTTCTTCGATTGCAGTTATCAGATTTACTTGTTCGAAACTTGGGGCTAGCTGCCTTGAGATTGCTAGTGCTCCGGGAATGGTGCTGTCCTTCATACTAGCTTGCTTTGCAAGTTCATCTGCCTCTTGGTTTTCTTCTCGAGGAATGTGTTTGATTAGATAATGGTCCAATTGATCGAGCAGCAGTTTGGTTTTCTTTAGGTATGCTGTGAGTCGTTCTCCTCGAGTCTGGAATTCTCCTAGTACCTGGTTTACGATAAGCTGAGAATCACTATGAATACATAAGGAATTGATTCCAATTTCTAGGGCCAGTTCCAATCCCGCTATTACTGCTTCATATTCAGCATCGTTGTTAGTGGCCGTGAACTCCAATCTCAATGCATAGTACAACTTTCTTCCCCTGGGGGTGATGATCACAATACCTGCCCCCGAGCCTTGTTCGTTCGATGCTCCGTCTACAAAGAGGTTCCACTTGATGTTTTTTGCTACTTCGGATTGTTCCTCGCCTTCGTTGATAGTGAATTCGGCAATGAAATCAGCCATGGCTTGTCCTTTGATAGCGGTACGAGGATGGTAGGTGATATCATACTGACTTAGTTCGATGCACCATTTGAGGAGTCGCCCAGAAGTGTCAGGACGATGGAGCACTTGTCTCAGTGGTTGATCGGTTAGAACCCTGATGGAGTGAGACTGGAAGTAGTGGCGCAGTTTTCGTGACACGATCAATAAACAATATGCTAATTTCTCAAGTTTAGGATATCTGGCCTCTGCCCCCGTAAATCTCTTACTTACAAAGTAAACCGGGCGTTGTGTGCGGTCTTCTTCTCTTACCAAGGCGGCGCTTAGAGCATGAGATGATACAGCGAGGTATAGGTATAACACTTCACCTTCATTTGGAGTTGAGAGTACTGGTGGTCTCTGAAGGTGTTCGATGAGGTTGAGGAAGGCTTTTAAGCATTCGTCGGTCCACTCGAACCTCCCTTTGTCTTTCTTGAGTGCTTCGAAGAAAGGGACACACTTGTCAGTTGCCTTGGAAATGAATCTGCTTAGGGCGGCCACCTTTCCGTTTAGGCTCTGCATTTCTTTTCGAGTGGAAGGTATCCTTATTTCTTTTAAAGCTCGGATTTGTTCAGGGTTTGCTTCGATTCCTCTGGCGTGGACGATGAATCCTAAGAATTTTCCCGATGATACTCCGAAGGAGCACTTTAGAGGATTCAGCTTCATTCCATATCGGCGAAGTACCCGAAACATATCGTCCAGATGGCTTACATGGTCGTTGGCTTTCCTGGACTTCACCAACATGTCATCCACATATACTTCCATAGTATGTCCTATCAGTTCTGCGAACATTTTGTTGACGAGGCGTTGATAGGTAGCTCCAGCATTTTTGAGTCCAAAAGGCATGACTTTGTAACAATATAATCCGCGGTCGGTGATGAAGCTAGTGTGGTCCTGATCGGGAGCGTGCATGGGGATCTGGTTATATCCGGAGTATGCATCCATAAAAGATAGGATTTCGTGCCCAGCTGTGCTGTCCACGAGTTGGTCAATTCGGGGAAGTGGGAAGCAGTCTTTCGGGCAAGCGTCATTCAGATTGGAGAAGTCAATACATGTTCGCCACTTTCCATTGGCCTTTTTTACTAGCACTGGGTTAGCGATCCATTCTGGGTAGATGGCTTCCCGTATGAAGCCATTAGCAAGTAGATTTTTTACTTCCTCATCAAGGGCTGCTGATCGCTCTGCCCCCATGCTCCTCTTTTTCTGCTTTACTGGTACCTTGGTGGGATCGATGTTCAACATGTGGCATGCTACGTCTGGGGAGATTCCTGTCATATCGGCATGGGTCCACGCAAATACATCTAAGTTGTGGCGGAGAAAGTCAATGAGTTGATCCTTCAATTCCGTTTTCAGCTGAGATCCGATTTTTAATAGTCTACTTGAATCATGCTTATCTACCGATACGAATTCCATAGCCTCTGCAGGCTCGGCGGTAGCCTCCTCCTCTTTATCCCTGGGGTCTAGTTCATTGAAGGGATCGCTTGTGTATCGAAGAGGAGGGGCTTTCTTTAGTTGCTATGCCTCCAAGCTTTTCATGCAGAGAGTAGTCTCTGCATCTTTTCCTTTATTCTTTCTGCGGTTATTGCGAAGTTCAGTTACGTAGCAGTCTCGGGCAGCACCTTGATCTCCTTCTACTTCTCCTACTCCGTTGTCTGTTGGAAATTTCATTTTCAGGCACCAGGGGGCTAATACAATCTGAAAGTCAGACAAGGCTGGTCTTCCCAAGAAAGCGTTGTAAGCCGAGTGGTTTTCTATTAGTACGAACGTTTGTTTTCGCACAACGGAGCGGGGATGACTTCCTATTTCGACGAAGAGGTCAAGTTGCCCAAGGGGCATTTTTGCATCTCCAGTGAAACCGTGCAGTGGTTTGTCACAGGGGGATACATCCTTCATTGATAACTTCATTTTGTCGAAAGCATGTCTGAATAGGATATTTACGGAGCTTCCTGTGTCTATTAGAATCCGAAAAACTTTAGCTGGACCGAACCAGGCAGAGATGACCATAGGATCCATATGTGGGTACTGTCTTCCTTCCAAATCACGCCTACTGAATATGATGTCGTCGTTCTCTTTTCGTTTCGGGTGGCGTTCTTCCGTGATGGAGTTAACATAGCCTTCTGCATTTCTAAGCGACTTGCCGTACCTTTCCATCTCTGCCCAACTTCTGTCGGCGATGTGTGGTCCTCCTGAGATGGTAAGGACCACTATCTTCTCTTGACTAGAGCCACTGGTGTTGTGATTGTTGCGATTCCCTCCGCCTACTTCTGGGAGGGGTTGCTTTGAGTTCTCATTGGCAGGAGTTGGAGTCCTGTTCTGACTTTTCACATAACGTTCCAGTCTTCTTCTTCTAATGTGTTCTTCGATCAAGTCCCGAAGATGGTGGCATTCATTGGTGTCATGTCCGTGGGATTCGTGGAAGCGACAGAACTTTCCGGACTTGAGTGCGTTATCTGATTCTTTCTTGTGCGGGGGGCGCTTGTATCCGAGTTCGCCCTGAGTGGCTAGGTAGATGTTTTCGATTGTTTCATTCAAAGGAGTGTAGGAGTCAAATCTTGGCCCTGGTCGATATTGGCGCTTCTCAACCTTTCTGCCCCCAGCATTGTCTCTAGATTCATTTCTTCGAGCGTCCTTAGCTGCAGTGGGAACCTTGTCCTGAACTATCTTGCCTTGTTGCCCTGACTGCCTCTCCGTAGCAGCGTCTTCAAGTCTCATATACTTTCCAGCTTCATGGAAGAAATCAGGCAAGGTAGCTGGTTTTTCCTTAGTTAATCTTCTGGCAAACTTGGTGTCTGGATGTACACCACTACAGAGGGCCATTAGAGTGAGTTTTTCATCGGCATCCTGAACTGCTGCCGCTGCGGCGTTGAACCGTGTTAGATATTGTTGCAGCGTCTCTCCGGATTTCTGTTTGACATTGGATAGAGAATAAGCATCCCTGGGTTGTTCCACATGGATGCGGAACTGGCTAATAAACCTTTCTTTTAACATCTCCCATGAGCTGATGGATCCTTGGGGTAGATGGCAGAACCAGGAGGTAGCTAGATCTGATAGGAATAGCGGAAAGCATTTACATAATACTCCTTCTGTTGCTCCACTCATGAGCATATGCTGGGTGTATCTCTGCAGGTGTACGATGGGGTCGGAAGTTCCTTTGTAAGGTTCCATGGTTGGCATTTTCCATTCCCGGGGAGTGATGGCAGTTTCGATATTTCGGGTAAAGGGACTGGTGACCCTAGCGCCTATTCCCCGGTCCCTTTGCTCCCGTTGGACACATTCTCTGAATAATCGTGCCATCCGCTCGTCAGAACTTGGAGCGGACAAAAATGAGCTCGGTTCTTCCCTGCGGGATCTATCTCGTCCAGATGACCTGTAGGGATGGTACAGTCTATCACCTCTAGCATTATCCAGTGGTTGTCTTTGGCTGCTTGGATGCACGCTAGGACCAGCTACAGTTGCCCCCTGCCTTGATCTTCCCCTGTGGGGTTCTGTTTCGAGCACATCCATGGGGTCAACTTCGGGCTGGGTTCTAGCTCGGCTCCGTTCAGCGGGGTTTCTATGATTAGGTGGCATGACTGGCTCAGCTACATCCGACCCTCGCCTGGTGCCTCCCCCGCTAGGTTCGGTTCCAAGGGCTTCCTCGAGTCGGAATTCGGGCTGAGTCCGGGCGCGGCCCCTATCATCGTTTTTCCTGTTGATAGCTTGTTCGAAGAGTGAAGACCTTTGTTGCCTCCGGGATCCTCCGGATTGGGATTCACCCCATGATTCAGTGTTGCGGTTGGACTCTTCAGCATCCCTTAAGCGTGTCATGAGTTGGTCCACCAAAGTTTCTTGTTGGGATGTGAAGCGGTTAGTTACTTCAGCCACAACCCTGTCCAGATCTGCCCTAGTGATTGGTTGTTCCGTTGCGGGACCAGTTGGATTTTCCTGATTTTCATCTGGTACTGCTGTTGAAGTGGGCTAATCTGTGATTGCTGGATCTGGAAGGCTGCTAGTTGCGATGTTCTTTCCTTTGTTAACATCCCTTCTCTGTTTGGAAGGCATGATTTCTAAGCAACGAGTGATGTCGTTAGAAAAAAGGTTGAGTGGGAGAAGATGAAGTTTGAGTTCAGCTCTCAATGAAAGCACCAAAAATGTTTGCACAAAAAATGGACAAACACCTCCAAGTCGTATTATTTAGTTGATTATATGTGATTTTCAATGATTTTAGATGAGTATGTAAATATGAGAAAAGTAGGGGCTGAAATGTAAAAGACACACAGATTTATAGTGGTTCGGCCAGAATGTGCCTACGTCCACTTTATATGTTATTATCTTCTTTCTTTCAGGTTACAAGTACAATGCGTTGTATACAAGTGTATGAAAGTAGTTTGAAAGTTCCTTCCTTGCTTGAGCTCTCAAACTTGTCTGCCATTGTTGTACCCCTGCCCCTCTATTTATAGAGTGAGGTAGGGGGCAGGGGTCTTGGAAGTATATAACTGCTGGTGGGCCCGGGCTGAAGCGATCTGGACTGGCAGTTGTCTGGTTCGGCGGAGGACATTCGGCATGGAGCTTGGTCCGGTGGTAGGCGTGGTCCGGTGGTAGTGTGGAGATGGAGTTTGGACCGGTGTTGGTTCTCGTCCGGTAGTGGAGGAGAAGCTTTGGTTCGGCTGAGGGGTGGTCCGGTAGTGGTACCTCATCATCTGGTTCGGTGGTGTGGAGGCGAGGCTTTGGTTTGGCATGATCTCATTTGGTAGTTGGGCCTTGGTTTGGACCGGCATGGAGATGTGGGGGGTTGGTCCGGTGGCCTTCGTGCCGAATGGAACTGCTGCCAAGGGGATGTTGGATGGGCTTTAGCACTTGAGTACATGGAGATGCCGAATGAACCTCGCATGGGGATGCCGAATGGAACTTTGGACATGAGTGTTGAATGAACTCCTTACTGGGTGGAATGGGGGTTGCCAGCCCGGGTGAAATTTACGCTTCTCGGTCTCGAGACCTTCTGGGTGAGAATCCGCCCAACAATAATTCTACAATATAAACAATAATCAAACATTTATAAATCTTTGCTAAAAAGTGCAGTCATTATGACCAAGTAAATAAATTAAAAGATTGATCAAAACAAATGAATCTGGGTATTCTGAGCAAGCTTCATTAACTGAGTAAAACAAACCTGAAATATTGTATGGAAGAAAGGCAAGTAATAATTGAAGATGGGCACAGAAACAAAGATAAATTAGCTTTTGCCTCCTCCTCCCATTCAGTGACTAGCAAGTTCTAAGGAACTGTTGGGGCACTTCGACTTTGTTGCAGATTCATCTGCTTGTATGAAAATAACATTAAGAAGATGATTTCATGAAAACAGACAAAAATGAATTGTTGAAGCAATTAATAATGACTGAAAGGAGAATGTACTCACATGTATTTGGTCTACCGACTACCAACTGTCCAGAAAGTTTAAGTTGAACCCTATGCAGTGAAAAATAAAAAAATTGAAAAAAGAAAAATGAAAAAAAGCATTCGAGAAGCAGGCAAAAGCTTTTTGCTGTTCATTGCTTGAGTGAAGTAAGATTGACAAGTGCCATGAGCATAGTACCATAATGATGGTATACCCACTTGTAAAATCACATATATAATTTCACTCTTTGCTAACAGATGATACCCTACCGAGGATAAAAGGCCAATTGTATTATGTTTTATGGTAACTTGTTGGATGTGATCTTAAAAACATCCCACTACATTCTTGAGAGCTAAAACAGGACTCACTATATGCCTAAAGACGTATTCAATTTGCTCTGTTAACATTCAATATCCTAATAAACTGAATCCTTAAGTGACATTCTACCATAAAAAATAATACAGTTGTTAGCATAAAAAGTAGCACGTAAATGATACAAATATAAATTGATATACCTATATCACCTTTTAGTTATAATTGTAAATAGATCAAGTTCCACAAGCCATTGAGCTTCATCCTTGTAGTAAAATATACGTGCTCAAATAAGGATATTTAACGTAATTTTGATTGACTAGGTAATTTTATTATAGCACATCATATTTATGGAACAAATAAAGGTACATCAACTTGTAACCTTGACGCAACATGGGAAGCGAATTCGATGATGTAAATCGAATCCGTCTAGGATCTCACACGATTAGCGGAAATAATCGGTGAATCGGTGATAAATCGATGGATTTAAGAATACTGAAAGGCCCAAATCCGTTGATCACGAAGATACCGGATTTTAGCAATCTTCGACACGTTGATCGCGCACGATACCGTGAAGAAAGATCTACAATTCTTTGAGCGTTGATCAAGCGCACTTGATTCCGCGAATTGGCTTCAACGTTTGTTGATTCGAGCGCACTCGAATGCCGAAAGTGGAGATAGGAGTCAACACTCAACTACCAATTTAATGGAGGCACAAAGCTTCACAAACAAAATTTTATTCAATTTTCAACAACATTTTCAAATGACACAACTTGCCTATTTATAGGCTTACAACTCAACACACGACTTAACAATTTACAATACAAGCGGTTTAGACACAAACGACATAAGGAAATACAAGCAACGACCTAAACAAACACGGCAGCGACTTATGGAAAGGTATTCTGGAGCTTCGCGGCTTAACAAACTTTACACGAGTTAAAATGAGCACGGCAAAGAACTTTCGCGACTTAACAAAAAAATTGGCAGCGACTTAATTTCTTCTTCGTGACATAAGAAAAGTTCGCGACTTATGGTATCTCGGTTCATGACCTAGGGATAAGATTGAGACTCAGGGATTTCTCATAGCAAAGTTAAGACGGCCGTGACTTAGGTTGTTCGCGACATATGGGGAAAACGACTCGTTCACGACTTAGCTGCTGGGATCGATGTAGGGCTTCGCGAGTGATGAGGCCGCGGAAAGGAATTGGGGATGGGTCGTAGGTCGCGGTGGGGATGGATTGAGTCGTGAGTCGCTGTGGTCGTTGAGTCGTGGGTCGTGGGAGGAATTTAGGTCGTGGGTTGCTATGGAGGTGGATTGAGTCGTGAGTCGCGGTGGGAGTTGAGTCGTGGGTCATGGGAGGAGTTGAGTCGTAAGTCATGGAATGTGCTTCATCATCGCGAGTCGAGGTATGTGCTTCATCATCCTCCCCTTGTTGGAAGGAATTCGTCCTCGAATTCACACTCTCATCATCTTTGTCAAGTTCCTCCCCATAATACGGAATTAAGTGTTTGACATTGAAAACATCAGAAGTATGGACCTCTTCCGGCAACCTTAATCGATACGCATTATCATTGATCTTCTTCAAGATATCTACTGGACCAATCTTTCGTGCTTTCAACTTACTGTAAGTTCCAACTGGAAAACGATCTTTCATCAATACCGCGTAAACAAAATCACCCTCTTTGAAGACAACACTTCTTCGTTTCTTATCCGCCATTTGTTTATACTTCTCATTTGCCATTCCCAATCGTTCCTGAATGATTCTATGGCATTCCGTCAACCCATCAACAAAATCAGCAGCCCGTTTAACTGTCCCCTTCGGTTGTGGTACTATTGTTAAATCAAACGGCCCCTTTGGTAAGCTTGAATATACAATCTGAAATGGGCTGAAACCTGTACTACGATTCATCGCATGATTATGAGCAAACTCAGCTTGGCATAACTTCATATCCCAGCTTTTCAAATTGTCTTTCACAAGACATCTCAGTAAATTCCCCAACGATCGGTTAACCACCTCCGTTTGCCCATCAGTTTGCGGATGGTAAGCGCTACTAAAATTCAGCTTTGTTCCGACCATCTTCCATAAACTCAACCAAAAATGGCTTAAAAAACTAGTATCTCGATCAGAAACAATAGATTCTGGTAAACCATGCAAACGATAGACCTCTTTAAAGAATAATTGTGCCACTCGAACTGCATCCGCTGTCTTCTTGCAGGCTATAAAATGTGCCATCTTCGAAAACCTGTCTACCACAACAAATATAGAATCATTCCCCCTTTGAGTTCTAGGCAAGCCCAAAACGAAATCCATGCTGATATCAGCCCATGGTCTGGTAGGCACAGGTAACGGCATATATAATCCTGCATTCGTAGCCGTTCTCTTCGACACCTGACAGATATGACATCTCTCCACAAATCTCTCTACCTCTCTCCTCATTGATGGCCAAAAATAAGATTGAGAAATCAACTGTAATGTACAATCTCTGCCTATATGGCCTTCTTCATGTAACTCTTTGATAATCTTCATTCTCAAACTGCAATCCGGTACGTATAAACGATTCCCTTTAAACAGAAAACCATCCACCAACACAAACTCATCAGTACTCCCATCCTTAACTTTCTCAACAAACTTTGCAAAGTAAGGATCCTCCTCAAACAACTCTGGCAATAATTCGAATCCTGACACTTCAACCTTCAGCGTTGTCAACAAGTGATTCGTCCTGCTCAAAGCATCCGCTACACGATTTGTCACCCCTGATTTGTGTTTCACAACGAAAGTAAACTGCTGCAAATAGGCAATCCATGATGCATGTCTCGCTGAAATCTTGTCTTGTCCTTGTAAATGTTTCAACGCTTCATGATCAGTATATAGAAAAAATTCTTTCTGAAATAGTTAGTGTCTCCAATGCTTAACGGCTTGTACAACAGCATAGAATTCCACATCATAGGTACTATATCTCATCTTTGCCCCTGATAACTTTTCACTGAAATACGCAATAGGACGTCCCCTCTGACTCAACACTCCCCCAATTCCAACCTTTGATGCATCAGTATGTAACTCAAACAATAACTGAAAATCTGGTAAAACTTGAATTGGTGCAGACGTCAACAATTCCTTGATCCTTCCAAAAGCATTTCCGGCTTCTTCTGACCATGAAAATTGTTTACCCATCATGCAATCGGTAACAGGCGCCATCACGCTACTGAAGTGTGGAATAAATCTTCGGTAGAATGAAGCCAACCCATGAAAACTCCGAACTTCTGTTATCGTCTTGGGCTGTGGCCAATTTCTGACTGCCTCAACTTTACTCTGATCAACTTGAATACCTTCTCCTGAAACAACATAACCCAGAAATAACACACTATGCGTCTTAAACACGCATTTCTTCGTAGCAGCATAAAATTGTTCCTCACGAAGAATAATCAACACTTCCCTCAAATGTTGAACATGCTCTTCCGTACTCCTGCTGTATATCAGAATATCATCAAAATACACCACCACGAACTTCCCAATGAGTGGTCTAAAGATTTGATTCATCACCCTCATGAACGTACTAGGCGCGTTTGATAAACCAAATGGCATAACCAACCATTCGTATAGACCCTCCCTGGTTTTAAAAGAAGTCTTCCACTCATCACCTGGTCTAATACGAATTTGGTGATATCCGCTCTTCAAATCAATCTTCGAAAAGATAGTCGCCCCACTCAACTGATCTAGTAAGTCATCCAACCTCGACATTGGAAATCTATATCTCACCGTAATCTTATTCAATGCTCTACTGTCTGTGCACATCCTCCACGTCCCGTCCTTCTTCGGTACTAACAAAGCTGGCACAGCACATGGACTCAAACTTTCCTGCACACGTCCCTGCTCAAGTAACTCTTCCACCTGCCTCCTCAACTCTTCATGTTCCTTCGGACTCATTCGATAATGTGGTCTATGCGGTAATACTGCTCCCGGAACAAGATCGATTTGATGTTGAATGTCTCCCAGTGACGGTAACTCCTTGGGCAACTCTTCTACAAATACATCCTCAAATTCTTTCAAAATTGGCTTCGTTTCTTCTGGGATTTCAACCTCTTCACTACAATCTTGTCCAATCAGCACAAAGACTTCAGGCTCCTCTTCAACTTCCTTAACAAACTCCTTCGAAGTTAACAAAGTTTTCAGCTCTTCAATCTCTTCCAACTTGCTCTCCTTCTGCTGTCTCTTCTTTGGAACTAAAATAATCTTAACGCCTTCAAACATAAAACTATAACTATTGGTTCGACCGTCATGCTGCACTGCTCGATCATACTGCCACGGTCTTCCCAAAAGCAAATGACAAACATCCATCTCAACTACATCACACCAAATCTCGTCCTTATATTTCTTTCCAATGGAAAATGGAACTCGAACTTGCCTATCCACCTTCACCTCTCCTCCTTTTCTCAGCCACGCTAACTTGTAAGGATTAGGGTGTTTCTCTGTCTTCAACTTCAGCTTCCTCACTGCTTCAGTAGAAATAATATTGTCACAACTTCCTGCATCAATCACAAACTTACAAACTTTTCCCAGAATAGTGCATGTAGATTGAAAAATGTTGCTCCTCAACCAACTAGCCTCATCCTCTTGTTTGGGTGTTAAACAATACCTTCTCATCATTAGATTACACCCTTCATCTCCTGACGCGATATCCTGTTCATTCTCCTCAACTGGACTATCTTCACCTTCAACAGCATCCTCACTTTCAACTTCAGCTATCATAGTTCTCTTCTTCGGCTTCAGACACTCGTTGCTTTTATGACCCATCTCCTGACAATTGTAACATTTGAACCCATTGCTAACCTTCGCCTTCTCACCCTCCTTTACTACGGTTTTACTGACAGATTTAGAAACATTAGAACTTCCACTAACACCCGTCACTTGATTATTAGAATTAGTAAACACACCACCTCCACGTCTTCCCTGCTTCTCCCAAGCCAACGCTTTTTTGGTGTGCTTCCACCATAGATCTTGGATCAAACATATTAACCATATCCTGGATCTGCATTCGCAAACCTCCAACAAACCTCGCCGTTAACTGTTCCTCTGTCTCCATGATGTCATTTCGAGCAATTAGTTGATAAAACTCGTCAGCATAATCATTAACAGTCTTCGTTCCTTGTCTCAAGTTCTGCAACCTCTGATACATGAGTGATTGATAATTATAAGGTAAGAATGTAGCTTTCATCAATTTCTTCATTTTTTCCCAATCAACAATCTTTGACTTCCCCATCCGTTCTCGTGTAAGTTTGGTTTGCTGCCACCACGCCATAGCTCTTCCCCTCAACCTAGTAGCAACCAACTTCACTCGACGATCTTTCGAAACCTCCTAGAAATCAAAGATCTCCTCAACATTAGACAACCAGTTCAAGAATTCTTCTGCAACCATTCCACCTTTAAATTCAGGAATCTCCATCTTCATTCCCGATTCCCATCGACGATCATCATCTACATCTCGATACTGACGTCGTGTTTGTTCTCTATCTCGGTAATGAACACTTCCCCTATCACCATCAAACTCCTCATCAAAATCGGAAGTATATCGATGTCGATCACGACCTCCAGCATCTCTACTACTACTCCTTCGATCAACATTCTTATCACGATTATCAATACTCTTATGATCTTGATCCTCTCTTCTCTCCCGATTTGAATGTAACGAAGCTCTACTTCCCCCATGGTTCGATTCTGGTGAAACTTTTCTTCTACTTTGATTCATTTCAATCATCATTCTCTCTAATCGACCAATTCCTTCATTCAACTTTTCAGTAAAACTCTCGTTGATTCGTTGCTCCATTTCATCGGCCTCTTCTCTTCCATACAAAGCATTGATATTTCGATGGCGTTGAGCTTGTCTCAGAGGCATGATTGAACTTCAAACAAACTCCAAAATAAATTTCAAACACTTTCCGAACTTTGATCCAAAGTGAAATGGATCGAAACTCCCAACTTGTTGCAACTTCACGATGAACACGATGAACACAAAACTCCTCAACAATTTGCAAATCCGATCTCCAAAATTCAAATTCTCAAAACCCAAGTCTCCAAATGATGTCAACTCCTTGCAATCTAGCTTTGATACCAAAGTGACGCAGCGTAGGAAGCGAATTCGATGATGTAAATCGAATCTGTCCAGGATCTCACACGATTAGCGAAAATAATCGGTGAATCGGTGATAAATCGATGGATTTAAGAATACTGAAAAGCCCAAATTCGTTGATCACGAAGATACCGGATTTTAGCAATGTTCGACACGTTGATCGCGCACGATACCGTGAAGAAAGATCTACAATTCTTTGAACGTTGATCAAGCGCACTTGATTCCGCGAATTGGCTTCAACGTTCGTTGATTCGAGCGCACTCGAATGCCGAAAGTGGAGATAGGAGTCAACACTCGACTACCAATTTAATGGAGGCACAAAGCTTCACAAACAAAATTTTATTTAATTTTCAACAACATTTTCAAATGACACAACTTGCCTATTTATAGGCTTACAACTCAACACACGACTTAACAATTTACAACACAAGCGGTTTACACACAAACGACATAAGGAAATACAAGCAACGACTTAAACAAACTCGGTAGCGACTTATGGAAGGTATTCTGGAGCTTCGCGGCTTGACAAACTTTACACGAGTTAAAATGAGCACGGCAAAGACCTTTCGCGACTTAACAAAAAAATTGGCAGCGACTTAATTTCTTCTTCACGACATAAGAAAAGTCCGCGACTTATGGTATCTCGGTTCATGACCCAGGGATAAGATTGCAACTCAGGGATTTCTCATAGCAAAGATAAGACGGCCGCGACTTAGGTTGTTCGCGACATATGGGGAAAACGACTCGTTCACGACTTAGCTGCTAGGATCGATGTAGGGCTTCGCGAGTGATGAGGCCGCGGAAAGGAATTGGGGATGGGTCGTAGGTCGCGGTGGGGATGGATTGAGTCGTGAGTCGCTGTGGTCGTTGAGTCGTGGGTCGTGGGAGGAATTTAGGTCGTGGGTTGCTATGGAGGTGGATTGAGTCGTGAGTCACGGTGGGACTTGAGTCGTGGGTCGTGGGAGGAGTTGAGTCGTGAGTCGTGGAATGTGCTTCATCATCGCGAGTCGAGGTATGTGCTTCATCAAACCTTTGATCAGTCAACACTCACAACTTGTAGCCTTTGATCACTCTCAGTTTGATAAGTGAGATCCCCTACACATATTTCTTCTATAAAAATAACAAACAAATAATAATTTTCTAACTAAGCAAAATTGGTTTTCAACTTATTTGCACAACCTTCTTCGAATAAGTTTTCAACTAGTACAAATGGTAAGATATAAAGATTTTATTTAAAAAAATTGATTTCATAGTTCTTAGTTAAATTACAGAACTGAAGGTTTCGACCAAGTTCATTTTACTAGACTTTTAAGGATAAGACATACATCTCTACCAGTTAATTTGATGAGCAAAAAAGTCAGCAAAATTTGGTATCTACAGTTACAGACATTTATGATAACGCATTTGCCAAATGATCACAATATAAGGTAGAAAAGTGTATTTTTGACTAGTAGTTTGAGGTAGTGTACTTTATTTAGCTGCAACTTCAGTTGCCTGTGAATATGCATTGAGAATAAATAGCAGGGTTATAAAGACCCAACATTCTTTTGCATTAGTATAGTTTAAATTACAATAAACATGTTGCATACTTAGTGGTTATTACTTGTCAAACTGGTAATCAAAATTGCAACATAGACTAATCATACTTCATTTTTCCCCCTCGTGTTGATGAAACATAATTAATATAAGAGCAAAGTTCATCAAACTATCAAGAAAATATCAAAGAATGTTTATGTTTTCCTGAACTAAAATATTGTGCAACTTTTAGAAGTGAGAGATGAAAGACAATTGAGTCAAAAATAATAACAGAGGATAAGAACAGAGATAGGGATGATGCATAAAAACTTAGAGTCATTTATTTAGTCATGGTCACAAATAAATTTCCCTTTGATTTTTCCATTTTTGCCGCCTGCTTTTAATGTTGTATGTAATATTTTTTGGTATGATAACAAAAGTTTGTAATATAAAACTAGCAATCTCCTTTATTACAATTATTGCTATAATTAAGCTCATTTCAATTTATTCACAAAGGATGTGTTACAAACTTACTTCTTTTTTTACTACGCAGAATGATACCATACAAATTTGGAATCTGGTTGAGGATTTTTGAATTATATATAGACAATTATACTCCATTAATTAACAAACAAAACACATCCAATTTATCATAAAGTCAAACAGTGTTGTCGAGAAAGTAAATTGGAAGAATTCATGTTATATATTTAATTTTTTCAGTACACTAGAATAGAAACTAGTATAGAAAAACTCCTAGATTAAAAAACCCTTTTATTTTATTTTGTTTAAAAAAACAAAGAAGAAGAAATGGATATATTGCATCTATTTCAGTTCACCATAGTTATCCATATGGAAATAAAGAAGTGGTAAAAAGGATGTATAATACTAATTGATATATTGATAGTGGTATAAAGCATTCAACTATTCAGAGTATTAAGAATACCACAACTGAATTCAGTTGAGGATAAAATGGAATAAATAGAAAGTCGTCCATGCAAAAATAAATTGTAGGAAAATAAATTGCTGATACCTCTTACTTTTAGCTTTATGATGCTATAAAGGAGAAAATATTTTTTTAACTAGATTGATGCCTGGGTTTCTACATTGTCGGTCCTGGAATTTTAATTTCTATTATTACAATTTGAATTTATTTTTGAATCCTTTTAATTTTTATTGATATAACTATTTTTATATGGAGTAATTTTGGTGTTATGTATAGTTTCTTTTCGTATGTAATGACTTTATAGGCTAATTTAAACTCTGTAACTAATTTTCTGATGAAAAACAAACTACAAACTGTGAATGTAATGAAACCAATTTTCAGAATTTCAAGCTAAAGATTGATACGTGTCGTGCGGGAAGATACGACAATGTTATCTTTGTAATTTAAAATTTGCAATAGAAATAATAAATTTTAGAAATTAAGTATGAAGATATTAATTTTCATTTTTTTTTATCAGACTGAGATCATTTCCAGGAGTATTCATAAATCTACATAAACATTTCAGGAAAATGAATGGTACATTTCATACAAGGAAATGTTGTATGTGAAAATCAACGGATGAAGATGTTGGGAAAATTGTTTTTTCATTTTTGCATGTGAATTAGTCTTATGTCCATCAAAGAAGGGTAACACATTTTTACCGTACTAACCTTATAGTGACAAAAACGAAATAGAAAGAGAGCTCATTTGAGTTTATGGTTGAGGTGCACTGTTTTGAGATATCAAGAAGGTACACAAGATTGAGTGACAAAGAATAAACTTTAAAAATTGGCCTGCTATGATCAGTGTTTATGGCTAGTATTAATAGTAGCATAAGAAAAGTTGAGAAGCACATTATTGAAGTTACCTTCCTTCCACATCATGAATGTGTATTCTTGTTCTTACATCAACAAGCTATAATTTCGCAGTTCTTAAATGAACATTAGCCACCTAAAATTCGGCTGTTAGGATTAAATGTGATTGTTAATATAATCAGTCGCATGCTATGAAAAGTAAAAGTTAAGAAGAAAATCCAAAAGTATAACTTTATAAGCATGCCTTGTTTATTCATTGACGCAGCGGATTAATCAAACAAAACTTCAATCGATGGATTGTAGCAATCGGTGAGTTGAAGATACCAAAAATGCCCAAGTTCGTTGATCCAAAGATACCGAACTCTAGCTATCTCAAACACGTTGATAGCGCACTATACCGTGTTCAAAGATCTACGATTCTTCGCACGTTGATCTAGCGCACTAGATTCCGTGAATCGGCTTCAACAAACGTGGATTCGAGCGCACTCGAACGACGTAAGTGGAGATAGGAGATTACACTCAACTACCAATTGGTATGAAAGCACAAAGCTAACAAAAGAGAATTTTATTCCAAAATCAACAACCTCAAAAATTACAACACACACACTATTTATAGAGAATTACAACTCAACACAACAAACAACACCCAACTCTTAGGTCGGCACCGACTCACGACCCATCTTAAGTCGTGCCCGACTTAACACTCGCGACTCAACGCTTTTACAACAGACCAAAATACAACCGACTCATCCAAGGTCGTTAACGACCTAACACATTACATCTATGACCGACTCAGTTCTTGCCGACTCAACCCCCAAGTCGCACACGACTTAGTACCATACATCTCACACATCCATAGGTCGGTAACGACCTATAATACAACACACATAACCTCTAGGTCGGTAACGACCTAAATACAACACGACTCAACAAGCCCAGCCTTATGGCCACACCTCCGACTCAAGAAAACAATTAACGACTCAACTTGCCCAGCGACTCACGACTCAACCGACTCATCAACTGACCGACTCAACACTCATACGACTCAAGCTTTCCAGTTCCTTGCCGCATGTCTCTTCGAACGACTCAGTTAGGTCGCGGTTGCTTCCTCTTCTGTTAAGTCGTAGCCGACTTAGGCTCTTAACTCCTCTTCTGTTAAGTCGTAGCTGACTTAAGCTCTTAACTCGTGCTTCATTAACTCGTAACTCTTTCTCCTTAGGTCGTAACTCGTTATTCCTGACCTTGTTAACTCGGAAACGACTTAGGGCTTCCTCCTTAGCTCGTAACCGACTCAAGCTTTCATTGAGTCGTGGCCGACTCATCAAACTACACCATACACTCGTATTTTCAGAAATTAATGAATGCATACTTTCTTTTCTGGTCTTGGTTGCATCATCCTCCCCTGGTTGAGAAAAATTCGACCTCGAATTTGTAAATTCTTCCTCAACAATCTCACCCCCATGATACGGAATTAAATGCTTGACGTTAAAAACATCAGAAGTATAAACATCATCTGGTAACTTTAATCGATAAGCATTCTCATTGATTTTCTTTAAAATTTCAACTGGACCAATTTTCCGCGCCTTCAACTTGTTATAAGCACCCACCGAAAAACGATCCTTTGTCAATACAGCATAAACCAAATCACCTTCTTTAAATTCAACATTTCGTCGTTTCGAATCTGCAAACTTCTTATATTTCTCATTCGATTTCTCCAGTCGTTCCTGAACGATTTTATGACATTTATTCAGCTCATCAACAAAATCAGCAGCTCGTTTAACTGTTCCTTTTGACTGTGGTACTACTGCCAAATCCAACGGTCCCCTGGGTAAATTTGAATAAACAATCTGAAACGGACTGAATCCTGTGCTACGATTTACTGCATGATTATGAGCAAATTCTGCCTGGCATAGCTTCATGTCCCAACTTCTCAAATTATCCTGTACAAGACAACGCAACAAATTTCCCAATGACCGGTTAACAACTTCTGTCTGCCCATCAGTTTGCGGATGATAAGCACTACTAAATTTCAGTTTCGTTCCCACCATCTTCCATAAACTTAACCAAAAGTGACTCAGAAAACGAGTATCTCGGTCAGAAACAATAGATTCTGGTAAACCATGAAGTCGATAAATTTCCTTGAAAAATAACTGTGCTACTCGAACTGCATCTGCTGTCTTCTTGCAAGCAACAAAATGTGCCATCTTCGAAAACCTGTCCACCACAACAAATATCGAATCATTTCCCCTTTGAGTTCTCGGCAAACCCAAAACGAAATCCATGCTAATATCAACCCATGGCTTAGATGGTACTTGTAATGGCATATACAACCCTGCATTCGTTGCTGTCCCCTTTGAAACTTGGCAAATATGACATCGCTCCACGAACCTTTCAACCTCTTTTCTCATCGACGGCCAAAAGTAAGACTGCGAAATCAACTGCAAAGTACGATCGCGGCCCACATGCCCTTCCTCGTGCAACTCCTTTACAATCTTCACCCTCAAACTACAATCCGGAATACATAAACGATTTCCTTTAAACAGAAAACCATCAACCAATATGAATTCATCGGTACTCCCATCCTTCACTTTCTCAACATATTTCACAAAGTAAGGATCTCCTTCAATAATTTCTGGCAACATTTCAAACCCGGTCACTTCAACCTTCATTGTCGTTAACAAATGACTCCTCCTACTTAAAGCATCAGCTACTCGATTTGTCACCCCAGATTTGTGCTTAACGACAAAAGTAAACGGCTGTAAATAGGCAATCCACGATGCATGTCTTGCTGAAATTTTATCCTGTCCCTGTAAATGCTTCAATGCTTCATGATCTGTGTAAAGAACAAATTCCTTCTGAAACAAATAATGCCTCCAATGTTTGACAGCCTGAACAACAGCATAAAACTCAACATCGTATGTGCTGTATCTCATCTTCGCCCCTGACAACTTCTCACTAAAATAAGCAACTGGCTTCCCATTCTGACTTAGAACTCCTCCAATTCCAACCTTCGAAGCATCAGTATGCAATTCAAACAATAACTGAAAATTAGGTAGAACAAGAATTGGTGCAGACGTTAACAATTCCTTGATCTTCTCAAAGGCAACCCCTGCTTCTTCTGACCACACAAACTGTTTACCCTTCATGCAATCAGTCACTGGAGCCATCACGCTACTGAAGTGTGGAATGAATCTTCGGTAGAATGACGCTAGCCCATGAAAACTTCGCACTTCTGTAATTGTCTTTGGCTGTGGCCAATTCCTGACTGCTTCAACTTTACTCTGGTCAACTTGAATACCTTTTCCTGAAACAACATAACCCAGGAATAAAACACTAGGTGTCATAAACACACATTTCTTTGTAGCAGCATAAAATTGTTCTTCACGAAGAATAAGCAACACTTCCCTTAGATGTAGAACATGCTCCTCCGTACTCCTGCTATAAATCAGAATATCATCGAAATAAACCACAACGAACTTCCCAATGAATGGTCGAAAGATTTGATTCATCACCCGCATGAATGTACTAGGTGCATTTGACAAACCAAATGGCATAACCAACCATTCGTACAACCCCTCTCTTGTTTTGAAAGCTGTCTTCCATTCATCTCCAGGTCTGATTCGAATTTGATGGTAACCACTTTTCAAATCAATCTTCGAGAATATAGTTGCCCCACTCAACTGATCCAGCAAATCATCCAACCTCGGCATAGGAAATCTGTAACGAACAGTGATCTTATTCAAAGCTCTACTATCAGTGCACATTCTCCAAGTTCCGTCCTTCTTGGGTACCAACAATGCTGGCACAGCACATGGACTCAAACTTTCCTGAATACGCCCCTGCTCAAGCAACTCTTCCACTTGCCTTCGTAACTCCTCATGTTCCTTCGGACTCATACGGTAATGTGGTCGATGTGGTAACACTGCTCCTGGAACAAGATCAATCTGATGTTGAATGTCTCTAAGTGGCGGTAACTCCTTTGGCAACTCCTCTGGAAAGACATCTTCAAATTCTTTCAAAACTGGCTTTGCTTCTTCCGGGATTTCAACTTCTTCACTACTCTCTCTCCCAATCAACAAAAACACTTCCGGTTCTTCTTCCACTTCTTTGACAAATTCCTTCAAAGTCAACAGAGTTTTCAATTCTTCAATCTCTTCTAGTTTGCTCTCCTTCTGCTGTTGTTTCTTAGGAACCAAAGTGATTTTAGTACCCTCGAACATGAAACTGTAACTATTGACACGACCGTCATGTTGAACTGCTCTATCAAACTGCCATGGCCTGCCCAATAACAAGTGACAAACATCCATGTCCACAACATCACACCAAATTTCATCTTTGTACTTCTTCCCAATCGAAAAATTCACACAAGCCCTTCGACACACTTTCACTTCACCACCCTTCCTTAACCATGCTAGCTTGTATGGTTTTGGATGCTTCTCGGTCTTCAAGTTCAACTTTCTAACTGCTTCTGTAGAAATAATATTATCACAACTTCCTGCATCAATAACGAACTTGCAGACTTTCCCCAGAATAGTGCATGTCGATTGAAATATGTTACTCCTCAACCAACTACAATCCTCCTCTTGCTTTGGTGTAAGACAACTTCTCCTCAACATAAGATTACATCCTTCATCTCCAAACAATTCTTCTTCCTCCTCAACATAAGGTGTATTTGAACATTCTGCCTCCTCACCATCATCCTCCTCAACTTCTGCAACCATGGTTCTCTTCTTCGGCTTTGGACATTCGTTACTCTTGTGACCCAACTCCTGACAGTTATAACATCTGAACCCACTACTAGCCTTCGCCTTCTCAACCTCTTTCACCACTGGTTTTGTGACAGGTCTAGGAACATTAGAACTACCACTGGCCCCCTTCACTGGATTATTAGAATTAGTAAACACACCACCTCCACGCCTTCCCTGTTTCTCCCAAGCTAACGCTTTCTGATGTGCCTCCGCTAAAGATCTAGGATCAAACATATTAACCATATCCTGGATCTGCATTCTCAATCCCCCAATGAATCTAGCTGTCAGCTGTTCTTCTGTCTCCATAATATCGTTTCTAGCAATGAGTTGGTAAAATTCATCAGCATAATCACTAACAGACTTCGTCCCTTGCCTCAGATTCTGCAACCTTTGGTACATAAGTGATTGGTAATTATAAGGTAAGAAAGTAGATCTCATCAACTTCTTCATCTTTTCCCAAGATTCTATCTTTGACTTCCCCATTCGTTCACGAGTAAGTTTAGTTTGCTGCCACCATGCCAAAGCTCTCCCCCTCAGCCTTGTAGCAACTAACTTCACCCTTCGATTCTCCGGCACCTCCTTGAAATCAAAGATTTCCTCCACATTAGATAACCAATCTAAAAACTCCTCGGCAACCATCCCGCCTTTAAACTCCGGAATTTCCACCTTCATACCCGATTCCCATCGTCTATCATCTTCAACTTCTCGATAAGAATTTCGAACTTGGTCTCGATCTTGATAATGAATACTAGCTCTATCTTCCTCTTCAACAAAATCAAAAGTGCGTCTACATCGATCTCGACCATTATCATCCCTTCGTTCATGCATGCTTCTTTGACTATGTCTTTCCTCATCTCTATATGCTTCATGGTCAAATTCACGTTGACTTCTTCTCTCTTCATGTGCATAGTCATGATGATCTCTTCGTGATGAAATTGATGTTTCTCTTCTATCTCTACAAGAATGTGGCGATACCCTCCTCGCTTCCGTAACCGATGGCGAAACTTGGTTTCCTCCATGGTTCGAGTTTGGTGATCTCCTCCTTTGATTCAAATCATTCATCAATCTCTCCAATTTACCAATGCCTTCATCAAACTTTTCATTAATACGTTGTTCCATAAGTTCAGCTTCTTCTCTACGATACAAAGCTTCAATGTTTTGATGACGATTGGCTCTCCTTGGTGGCATGGTTAAAACTTCACAACACTTCAACAATTCAATCACAAGACTTCAAAACTTTCAATACAATACAACAATCAACAAGTCACGGCTCAACAATGTCTCGGCCATGACACTTCACGGCTTATCACCACTAAGTCGGCAAAGACTTAGCTCGGCAAGGTTCTACACTTCAACCCTTGGCGCGCAAAACTTCCACAAGTCTAAATTCAAACTTCTTTGCTCCTTTTGATCCAAAATGGAATAGATCAAACACTCCAAACTTGATGCAACTTCAATATGAACACAATGAACAACTTCAAACTTCAAAAACTTGGCTCCAAGAATCAACTTAGCTATGATTGGCTAAGTATGGCTCTGATACCAAAACTGACGCAGCGGATTAATCAAACAAAACTTCAATCGATGGATTGTAGCAATCGGTGAGTTGAAGATACCAAAAATGCCCAAGTTCGTTGATCCAAAGATACCGAACTCTAGCTATCTCAAACACGTTGATAGCGCACTATACCGTGTTCAAAGATCTACGATTCTTCGCACGTTGATCTAGCGCACTAGATTCCGTGAATCGGCTTCAACAAACGTGGATTCGAGCGCACTCGAACGACGTAAGTGGAGATAGGAGATTACACTCAACTACCAATTGGTATGAAAGCACAAAGCTAACAAAAGAGAATTTTATTCCAAAATCAACAACCTCAAAAATTACAACACACACACTATTTATAGAGAATTACAACTCAACACAACAAACAACACCCAACTCTTAGGTCGGCACCGACTCACGACCCATCTTAAGTCGTGCCCGACTTAACACTCGCGACTCAACGCTTTTACAACAGACCAAAATACAACCGACTCATCCAAGGTCGTTAACGACCTAACACATTACATCTATGACCGACTCAGTTCTTGCCGACTCAACCCCCAAGTCGCACACGACTTAGTACCATACATCTCACACATCCATAGGTCGGTAACGACCTATAATACAACACACATAACCTCTAGGTCGGTAACGACCTAAATACAACACGACTCAACAAGCCCAGCCTTATGGCCACACCTCCGACTCAAGAAAACAATTAACGACTCAACTTGCCCAGCGACTCACGACTCAACCGACTCATCAACTGACCGACTCAACACTCATACGACTCAAGCTTTCCAGTTCCTTGCCGCATGTCTCTTCGAACGACTCAGTTAGGTCGCGGTTGCTTCCTCTTCTGTTAAGTCGTAGCCGACTTAGGCTCTTAACTCCTCTTCTGTTAAGTCGTAGCTGACTTAAGCTCTTAACTCGTGCTTCATTAACTCGTAACTCTTTCTCCTTAGGTCGTAACTCGTTATTCCTGACCTTGTTAACTCGGAAACGACTTAGGGCTTCCTCCTTAGCTCGTAACCGACTCAAGCTTTCATTGAGTCGTGGCCGACTCATCAAACTACACCATACACTCGTATTTTCAGAAATTAATGAATGCATACTTTCTTTTCTGGTCTTGGTTGCATCATTCATTCTTATGCAAACTTTAAGAATCATCACTGTTTCAGAGAAAGAAAACGCCTGAGTAATGAATATGTAAATTCTACAAATACAAAATCAACTGTTATTTAGAATCTGAAAGTTAGGAATTTTGTGATCCAACCCGACCCGATAACATATGTTTCTACTTTATAGGAAATATGAACTGTGGAGGGATTTACATTGTGAAAAAATCACTTACAGGTTTGTCTATGCATACTGTTTGTGTAATAGAAGTTGATTTATATTATGAAACCATGACTTCTAAGTTTGCCTGCTAATAACATTTGTTTCAGGTAATTCTTTGTGTGTATTGTCAGAATAGATTTAGTTCTGTATACATAACAGAACTAGTTACATTTGAGTTCGCTAAAATTAGTATCATGCTTAAGCTGTATACATTTACACTACTGTAATTATATTACCTACAACTCTGCTTAGGCTTTGAACAACACAGCTTAGGCTCGCTGATACTGTTTAATAGGTAAGTCGTGCCAACGATCAAGGTTCAGATGGATTAATTGGTAGAAAACGGTAATTGGTGGTTATACAAAGTATTATGTTGATCATCTGAGAAGTAATTAACAGATTAACATCTACTTTTGTAAAAATCAAACAGAAGTGCACTTTTTTTCCGGAAAAACTAGCATAAATTCAAGATTAATTGGTGAAATTAAACAAACACACAAGTTGAAAAGTTACCAAACTCAGCACATAAACATCAACCTTTTTGCTCAGCTCAACTCTTAACTTCATGTTTCAGCTCAACTCAATACATCGCCATTCGCCTACACATTTTTGCATTGCTTTGCTTCATTTTAATGCTGTGGTCTATCTCCAATTACACCTAAGTGCACGAATTCAAGTTCCAACTCAGCCCAAGGAGAAAGTGGTGGATTGATAGTCCAATCTATCATAAAAATATGAACGATATAAAAGAATTAAACTTTGGAATCTAAAATGATGGTTGAACCAATAAAGTTGATGCTTCTTTTAATTAGTATTGATATCACATAAAAAGGATACAGATGCAAAATAAAATGATGTTGATTGTATTATATAAGGCACAACTGAACCAATAAAGCTTCCTATCTTCAAAATTACAATTTTTAAAAATAATGATTTTCCAAAGAAAATTTATCTATAGAATACTCGATATTCTGAAACTTTCAGTTTGAAATATATAAATATTCTTGGTTTATAAAATCAACTTTAAAATGCTTGAATTAAAAAAATACAGAAATAAACATTACATCGGAAGTTTTAATTATAGAGTTTTGAATTTTCTTAAACCTGAAATATCAAAAGCTGATTTTCAAATTCAAAATTTATTGTTATTTCCTACATGTTAATAGTGATACATGGAAGAAATCATCATTCGATTTAAATAACTTAAGTTAATCATAACAAAAACTTTTGAACACTTTCCTCTTAATAGGAACCTTACTACAACTAAAAATAAATAAGCTTCTAAACCGGTAATTATATGAGTAATCAAACATCTTTTATTAAAAACAAACACAACTTAGTAATAAATCAAATAAAAGTATTTTGTTTCATCAACTAAAGCTACCTGAAGATGTTGAACTTTGTCAACGGTTCGACTCCATCGAATTTCCAGAAAGTTATCTCGACAATTAATGATTGAACAAAGTTCGACTAAGGGCGGTCCACATAGCGACATGCTTGAAATATGAAATCAAAATTAACAAATGACAGAAGCCTAAAAATTGATGAATCAAATAGACCTAAAAACAAGGTACTAGCGACACCTAAAGCACGAATAAGGAATTAGGGCAGCGACGATTAAATCCACCAAAGGAAAATCGAAGAACGAGCAAAATTAGAAGGAAATTGAAAATAAAGGAGTACTGATTAAGGGAGCGACAATATAGATAGAAAAGGGAAAATGATTTTTTTTTGCAAAGTGGAAGGAGAGAAGCGGCAAATATTAAACCCTAAAACCTATGAATATTCTCAGCATTGATACGCGAATTAGACTCTTTGTGAAATAAGTTTTACAGCGTTTAAGAGCCAAACGCTGACAATATATGCAGTTAGAAGTAAGTTGTCATGTAGTGAACATAATCAACATAATCATCATCAACGACTTTAGTAGCATCGTCATCAGCATCTTTAATTCCATCCGCAAAATATTTATCATCACTAGAGGAAGTGCTAGATTTCACACAGACTTCTAAAGTATCAAAGCAGGGGAAACACATAAGAAGGTATGGAAGTGATTTCACCTCATAAGCACGATCAAAATTGACTGCAATCTCCAAGGATCGCAAGGAAGTTGTGTAATTTACTTCACCACTTATCTTTATGCACTTACAAACATAATAAAAGTTGAACTGATAGCCCCCTAACTGGAGCATCGACATCTCCATGTCAATCCCGCCTAGAATGTTCAGCTTAGGTGTATTCAAAATCCCCACTCTGGAGAGATTTGGAGAATCTTTAATAGTAAGATTACCATAATCGCAGCAGCCAAAATAGAATTTCTGTAAGCTCTCAGATTCAACGACAACATTATTTACGTCAGAATAATCAGGGTGATTGCCAGCTCGATGATCGGTCCTGAAGAAAGCAAGTTAACTAAAAATTCATCATCGATATTATAATACATTAAAGACAACTTCCTTAAGTTAGGAAAGATATCCATGTGGGCTTGTAATCGAGCAGGTATTGAACCATACAAGTGGACATTAATAAGGGAATCACATTCTAAAACAAAGCAACGAAGTTCGAAGTGTCCTATGTCGATTAGAAGATTTCGGATACCCTTTAGGGTTAGGGTTTTTATGAGATTTTCTACAGTTATACGGTATCCATACCAATCAGGTAGAATGAAATGGCAGGTAGGAATAGGTCCAGGGTGGGTGAAAATAATATGGGATATAGTATTTACGGTCCATGGTGAGGATTTCTTTTCAGTATGATAATACATTCCACGGGATTCCACTTTAGTAAGATTGTACATGCAGGATTATTTGACAATGGATTCATCAGAAATGGTGATTGGGGAAAGGAGCCACATATTGCATCATCGTTTAGAAAGAATGAATGTCCTTGTTGATTCTTCCACATAGAGATTAGAAAATATATTGCATATAATGTCATCAGGAAGAGCATTGATTCGATCTTCTTCACTGACTTGCTTGTTCATCGAAGATTTAAAGAACAATATTAACCTACCCAAACAGATATAGAGCCAGATTTAAATAGATTAGGAGTTAATAAATAGATATATCATGAGCTTAAACAATTAAATAACTTGTACCTAAAATGCTGACTTGTACATACAAAGGTTATTCTTTTAAGCATATAAGCGTCCAAAAAAATAGTGCACATCTGCCTAACGTACTTGAAACTATTTGTACATATGATATGAGCTTTCGTTCTCCCAATCCATAGTAACACCACAAATGTACACAGTTACACAAACTTAGCATATTAAATATAAAAATGAATATGATGCTGCGATTTTATCCAGCCATACAGCTAAGGATTTGGAGAGCTTTTTCAGCTCCAATGGGTCAATGTCCAGTGCCCAAACAAACCATTTTAAAAAGCAAGCAGAAGGTATGAAACCCTTTCTAGCTTTTTAGAACAAAAGACAACCCATATTGTCTTAGTCGATCATCACTACAAGTAATTGATGCTATATCTGTTGTACATGTATCATCACGTGCAGATATATTGTTTAATTTAATTGTATTCCTCAATAACTTTTCCTATTTACTATATATCAATTACTAAGCATATCTTGATAAACCGTATAGCATAGTCATTGTGCAAGGTTTTCTGCTATTTAAACATTCTAGGCTAACATGCACTTTGCATAAGAAAAAAATTAAAATTCAGAAAGAATGAAGGTGTGCTTTTATATGTTGTCCCTTACAGTGTTGTGATGTTTTTAGTACCACATCGTTACAGTATCTGTCACTTTGAACTTTCCATCATTTTCAATGGCCCTAATATGACCTTAAGTTGTTCTAGCCTATGCAAAATTATCAATCCCTACAAGGCTAAAGCAACAGCAAATATATTTACATAATGGCGATTGATAAATTGTGTAATTCTTTCAATAGCTTCTTACTTTATATCCATTAACATATTACATTAGGAGTACTTAGTTTGATTCCTGTTTAAGATGTATTAAGCCGAAGAAAATAGTGCTGCTGATATATGAATATTACTAGTACCACAGACCAAATAAATTAAAGTGATAGTGATTTTTGGGCATTTACATGACTAGCAACTGAAGTTACCTGTTATGCAATGCTAATTGCTATGTAATGCCAGCACTACATGTCATTATCAAAATTAGTTTTTTTTCTTTTCTTTTTATTCTTTATTATTTGTTTTTGCAATAAATAAATGGGTCTGGCTTCAGGCTACACATGCTGACAGTTAAGCAGGTAATATTGCTTGTCGATACCATTTTCCAGTTCAAAATTTTATTTACTTCGTTGCATCTAGGGGTAGAGAAGTGAACAGGTAATGCCCTATCATCCCATATAACAAATAACAAAATTTATAGCCAGTGACTGCATTCGCTAATAAGCATTCAAATAAATGTTATGATGCAAAAGCGGTTGTAATTCTGAACCCTTCGGCTAAATGTGTACAAAATGATTCCAGAAAAAATCAAACTAGTTTTGCTTTTTGGCATGCAGTTCATGTTCATATAAAAATCATGATTCGAAATTCAAGGCGGCATACCAAAATCCGAGCCATTCTTGGTTAGGTCTCAGCGTTAATTGGATAAGAATTTTTCCAAACGGGAAAGGACATAAAAAATGCGAAAAATTGATTTCGCATAATTACTTGAAAAGATATAGTCCAACAAAAGATTTTGACGAAGAGAGAAAAAGGTGGCGATCAATTAGTTTTTTTTCTTTCACATTCTGTGGAGCAGGGCTATGTTTTGTTTCAGTCGATATTTATGAGAGGGGGTTCTAGGTTTTTAATTAAGAAGATGGATGGATTTAGCTTACAAGATTAGGGTAATAGGAACAAGTATGAAGGCATGTCCGATGGACGTGAGTAAGGCTAGTTGTTGTAAAATTGGTAGGGTGTGAAGAGAGCTGGGGGAAATGTTTTATGGGGAGGAAAAATATTACGATGCGAATTGATTTTGTTGTGAGGTATGCATATTTTGTCATTTTTCGTATCAAAAATATGTGGAGGGAATGATGAAAGGGAAGTACTGCAGTTCAGTTAGCCAGTATATTTCTCAGGAGTGATAACGGCTGTTATTTTACTCGAATATAGTTGTAAAAAAGAGAGTTGAACGAATAAAGGTTTGGCGATGTCCGTTTGAAATCTGTAAAATACCTCCTTGAATTACAGAGCTGGTAATAATGTTGTGACCGAACGTAATGGACGTTTTAAAACTAATCCGCTGGGACATTCAGCAGGTTTGTGGGAAATTGTTGGTTGTGGTGTGTAGTACAAAGCTGTACCGTTGAATATGGAGGTAGACTAATGGTAATGGTGCTTATGTCAAAGAAGGCAAGTGGATTTGTACGTCTGCGTTAAAGTGAGTTTGTAAAAACCGAAAAGTAAATTACATGTATATATTCACATAGACAACCGATGTTGTGTTGCGTATGGAGGACGCGTGTATGTGTGAGGCAATATGACGGGTGAAGTTGATGATATGTGCGGACAGCAAAGGAGTGATGCGGGAAAACATATAAAATTCAAAATCAAATTAGTTGAAGAAAGTGGAACAAACAAATGGAAATCAAATCATAATTATGAGAATGCAATGAAAAAATTACAGTGCTTATGTGGAAAAAAACATAATGCAGCAGTAGCGAACAAAGGTACAAAGGCAAATACGAAATGGTGGTTAAAAATGTAAAAAAGATGGACGTCGTAAGAGCACTAGCACGAACGATCAGCTAGAAAATGATCCACAATCTTACCACACTGTTCAATCTGCAAGAGGAATGAAAATTATGATTAGGTATTAGAGGATTAAGTTTAGTGGGGCAGAGGGGTGGATGTAAATACTTAAAAACATATAGGAATATATAAGTAAACAAACATGTATATATGCGTTTGTATTTGCGAACATATGTTGTTAGGAATGAAGGAAGAAGTAGATGTATTGCAGCATACCACTTTAGGAGTAAAAAAAGTATCCCAGTCATAGTTGTCAGAATAGTGTGCAAGATGTTGCGGTTCAGCAGTTACTGGTACGTGTACATGATCGTCAGAAATGTGACAGTAATTGTCATTTAATTCCACGTTTTTTCCAGTAAGCGGTCGTAGTGAAAGAGAAACGTTGTTGTTCCAGTTGGCATCATTTTCCGATGGAGTAGGAGGAGCAGTGTGGTTTTTGACGGTGTTTGAAACCGCAACCTTAGCATTGGCAAATGAGTGCGTCTATTTTGTGTGACGTGCGCTTTTACGTTCTAATTTTTTGTGCCGATGGCTGTTGCAGCGTCTTTTTGTTGAAGTACAGATTTCCGCCGTGAGGTAAAAAGTGTATGTTAGTGGTGAGATAAAGTTAAAGTGTGGGGTATAGAAAATGTGCGCAATGGAATTTTAAGTGGAAGTTGAAAACGGTGTGTGTTGGGTACGGTGTAAGGAGGTAAAAAAATAAGATGAGGTGGAAGAGAGAACAACCTTTGTCACAATGGTTGGGACAAATAGTGCTGGTAGAATATGAAAATGAAGAAAAGGAAATAGAGGTTATATAGTGATAGGAATAGGAGAATGGAAACAGTCTGTTGTGGGGTGATAAATGGACCATGGGGTGGGTTGTAAATAGAGGAGGCGGAAGAGGACTGAGTTGAATTGGTTATATGCATAGATGAACAACGTTTGGTAAAAACTGGATGCAAAATCTGTGGTTGTGTGGTACATTTTGTCAGCTGTGCAAGTGGTAGAGCCGAAGGATGTGGAAAAGCTGGGAGGTTGAGTTTGGGTGATGGGAAAAAAGAAGTTAACGTGCTAAAAAAGTGAGGTGTTAATGCTTGCAGTCTGTTATAGTTTGTGTTGTCAATTCAACAGTGGATACAATGGTATGCAAAGTTAACAGTAAAAGAAAGTCATATGTTTACTACATTAAATTAGAAAATTAAATTGGGTAAGCAGTAGCATTCATACATATCATTCTCCAAAAATCCTTTGTTAAGGACGCTGCGAACATACATATATAGCAGAACCCAAGCATATGTTTAGCCTTACTCTAGGCTCTTTTCATCCTAACAATCTTGAATTACTGATGACTGTATATTGTCATCAACAAAGTAACCGCCAACTACATTGTCAGAAGTTTCTAACGCAGCAATTTCCGCAAGGCGGTTCCGTATATCTTCAGGCTTTGGATTATTTTCGGTCATTTTGGCCTTATATTGTTCAAATGTCTGCATGCATTCGTTGAATAATGTTGGGTCGTAGTCCGAGAATATGTTGAGGAAATTTTGAGCGATGTTTTGAACTACTTTGTTCCACTGGCCTCTTCCTTTTTTTTTGTAGTGCAGGGAATATAATAGGCAGGATGATCTTTATATTTTGCTTTATTACATTGTCGATATGATCGCTGCTCCATAACAAAAGTGCCCTGTGAGCTACCTAAAAAAGGCCAATTAAAAAGTTGATTTAGCTTGCTTGTGTCAACAATCACGAAAGAAAAGGAAAAAAAGAAACATAGCAGTCATACATCATCTTATGTATTAAATTTGCAGTATGAATGAAAATATAAATCCAATATCTAATATTGGGGACATATAAGAATATATATATATATATATATATATATATATATATCTGTGTGTGTGTGTGTGTATGTATGTATGTATGTATGTATGTATATGTTTGTGTGTGTATATGAAAGGTCGATATGTGTTAGATGTGTATAGTGTTAAAGAACGTAGTGGGTGACTGCAGTAGTGCAAAGTTAATTTGATATGTCCTACAGCAGGTGAAGGTGGAGTGGAGTAAAAATTTATAAGTAGAGTGGAGTAAAAATGTATGAATAGTGAAGAGAGAGAAAATGTTTGTAAAGGAATGCAAAAAGTAAAAAGTGGAAACGGTACCATATTAGTAAAGCAATGATGTGACAATTCATAAAAGTAAGCTACAACCATTTCATATTGGAAAACCCGATATATTGTCAACCAACCAATATAAGTGTGTAGTAGATGAAAGAAAAAAATGTGATCTGTTTTGTTTTACGTGTTTACTGCAAGGATTAACAGGACATTGGGTAATTATAAGGACAGAGTAGGAAATGAAGTAATAAATGCAGAGCAGATTTGAACGTATCTAGAGATCAAACTGTGACGCCCCACCTATATACCCACGCTAGCCAAGGACACTACGGGGTAATGCCGTCAACTAGCACGGAGAATAAGGCTATTGAGGAGCGACCATCCGTGTAATGGCTTTGTGCGAGCACCGATATGTCAGATAAAATAAAAACTTTTCATTTCATCTCAAGAGGAAATCCGACATACCGATACAAACACAAGACTACTACACAGTGGCTATAATATCTTCGAAAACAAATATAGAAATAAGCATAACAAAAATCAGTCACAGATAATTCATATCACATAGACGGAAATAGATATGAATATTACACATAAAAGTGTACATCAAAGTAGTGGTCGAATAAGATCTACAATATCACAAAAGAATAGATACAGGTGTAAGACAAAAGGATAAGTATACATCAAGGAATCCATATCTCAAATGTATACAACAAAAACTACTAATCTAAAGTAGTTAGCCAAAAGTCAAATGATGGTCCGATAAGGAATCAAGCAGAAGCATTTGTAAAATCTCAGTCTAACTAGAGTATTATTTAAGAAGAAAATAATAAACGGATCAGTCTAGCTATAATTATCAAATAAAATGAGATATAAGAAGAGATATAATAATAAAACGTATGATAACCAAAAATGTCATACTACGACAAGTATACATTAGAAAATCCACAAAAGTCATACAATATCTCAAGAATCTCATAGCATGAAAAAGAATGTCATATTCTTTATTTAATTCACCAAGCCACAAAAAATGACATACGTACCAATGCCAATTGTAAAAGTTGGTGAAACATAAATTTCAGAAATCAATAATTAAAAATCTTGAAATCACAAGAAAAGGATGGCCAATCCCAAGAGGGAGCATGAAAACTCTCCAACACGTATATCACAAACAATTCGGAACATCGACGCAGTACAAACGGTACGTCCAATGAACCAAAAAGCCAAGACGTCGATGTAGTACAAACGGTACATCAGATGAATCAAAATACAAAACAATTCAAAACATCGACGCAGTACAAACGGTACGTCCAATGAACCGAAAAGCTGAGACATCGATGTAGTACAAACGATACATCAGATGAATCGAAATACAAAACAATTCAGAACATCGACGTAGTACAAACGATACGTCCAATGAACCGAAAAGCCGAGACATCGATGTAGTACAAATGGAACACCTGATGAATCGAAATACAAAACAATTCGGAACATCGACGCAGTACAAATGGTACGTCCAATGAACCGAAAAGCCGAGACATCGATGTGGTACAAACAGTACATCAGATGAATCGAAATACAAAACAATTCAGAACATTGACGCAGTACAAACGGTATGTCCAATGAACCGAAAAGCCGAGACATTGATGTAGTACAAATGGTACACCAGATGAATCGAAACACATTAAAAATACATGGGTCGCTAGCCCACAAAGAAATGAGACGAAGCTCAATAATATGAGGTACAGTCCTCCACGTGGACAAAGAGATATCGCACATTGCTAGTCTAAACCATAAAATGATCATCATCGATCATCAAGAAGTGTCAATTACACTAAGCTAGTAAATATATGAGTTTAGCTTCATGTCTCATAACCACTAGCTTAACTTAAATATTTACGAACAAATTGTAGATCTCCACTAGAAAATTTATCATAAAAGATTCAATCGAACAAGTCCAAGAATTAACCGACGAAGTAAAAGCAAGCGTTTCATACCACTTGTTTTACTAAGTCGTCTAATTTGATTTCTCATACGAGTGAGGTAAAGGTTTGTATATACTAATAGATTGAAAATCGGTTTTAAGAAATGAGCTTTGTAATAAAATAGTGTTGAAATCATTTTGATGAAAGAGTTTTGTATTTACTACTAGTATTGAAACCTTTATATTTTTAAAGTGACAAATCATAGACACGATTGTAGAAACAATCAATCACCAAAATTCACATTCGAAGCCATGAATCAAATCCATATAAATCGATATCAAATCCATCAAATGGATACTCTCAAATATCCGAAAAACAAGAAAAGTTATCAAAGTCAATAATAAATGATAACAATAAGTTGGATAAACACGAATCGATTTAAAACTGGAAACCCAAACACATAGAGAAAATTGGCAAATTTTAGCCTATTTGCTCTCGGGTTGGATTTGAGCAAATTCAGACATCTGAAATTATAATTCAAACGTCTGACCTAGGGAATGAAATTTTGCCCAGACCAGATTCAGACGTCTGAATCAATAATTTCAGATGTCTGAAACTAAAGCTTTAGGCACTTTCTTGCCATGGCCAATAATGGCCAAAATGATTATCGGAAGCGATCAGACGAGCAACAACGACTAAGGATTTATGCCAAGCGACAACCCAGCCTTAAAGGCTCTTCGATATGCCTCGAATATCAATGTCCAAATATCCATGAAAGGATTTCATACATTTTTGCTTTCAAAACACCAAAAATTGGAATATATACCAAAGTAATCCAAATCAAAAGAAATTGCACATAAATAAGAGTTAGGAATTCATACCTAATAACAAGGATATATATAGACATAGACGTGAGTCAAAAATCTCACCTTTTCAAAAAAACAATGAAGGAGAAGTTTTTAAAACAAGCTAAGATCAATTCCTCTTCAATAACAACTCTTCAATCTAAGCTTAAAATAAGAACATTTCCTAAATTAGGATTAGGAATTTCTGAAATTGAAAGGAGAATGAGTTGGAGAAGAAGAAGAGAAGGCTTACCAAAGCTTCTTCTATGAATTTGGAGCTAGAACTTGAATTTGCAAATGGAAACTAGGGCTTAGGATTTCCTAATTCTTTTTCTCTTCCCCCATTTTTGATGAAGCTTGAATGTATTAGGAAATTATGAAGGAATGAAGAGAAGAGGGTTGGAGCTAAGTTGATAAGTGGGGTTAATGGGCTAAAACCCAACCCAAAGCCCTAAGTGAAAAGTACCAAAATTCTACTAACTCCAAACATATCGAAGTTTTTACTCAAAAAGGTTGCAAATGACATTTTGAAATCAATAGGGGTGATCTCGAGTCCTAATTTGACCGTTTGCAAAAAGTAGCTTTTCGGACTAAAATCCGACGAACGATGAAATATTTAAATATACAATCGATAAATATGCGGGTTGCTACAGACTCCCCCCTTAAAGAAATTGCGTCCTTGCAATATTTAAGAAGAAAATAAATAGTAACAACCATAAAAGTATATCAACACAAAAGAAAATTTGAAATAAGAAGTTCACCATAAAGAGCACAAAAGAGTAAATCCAGACGAGTTTGCTCGTTGAATTCTCTGGATTCCCAAGAGCAATCCTTAGAATTTGAGAACCATTGAACTTTTACCAAAAAGAATATCTTTATTTCGAAGGCTCTCAACCTCCGAAGCAATGATGTGAATAAAATGTTGCTCAAAAGTCAAATAGGCGAAACTTCATTTTCTTCAATAACACCGGGCTCAAGAATAAAATCGGAATCCCTAAGGCACTACCGTAGATAAAAGACATGGAAAACATCATGAATAGCAAAAGATTTAACCGGTGACACGGCGTAGTACAATAATGGTACGCCCGAGAAACTAGAAACTCGAATAATTTGAAACAACGGTGTAGCACAATAACGGTACGCCAGATAGACCAAAGCTTAATTAAATTCGAAACACCGACGTAGTACAAAAATGGTACGTCCAATGAACCGAACACCATAAAAGAACATCGGATGCTAGTCCATAAAAGAAATGAGACGAAGCTCAATAAATTGGGGTACTTCGAAATGTCCGATGAACTTGGTAAAAATATCATTTCATTCGGATATCATCAAAGAAGCATCCACTTGTTGCTTATGACTAAGTGCATTGGCAACACGATTCTCCCTTCCCGGAAGTATATAAAGAATATCAAGATCATAAGATGCAAGGAACTCGAGCCAACGTAGTTGACGCAAATTAAGTTTCTTGTGAGAAAATAAATATTCCAAAGATTTATGATCGAGGTGGAGAACAAATTTCTCCCCCAAAATGATGATGCTAAACTCTAAAAGCAAAAGCAATAGCCACGAGCACTAGATCATGAGTGGCACACCTAGTCTCGATCAGCTTTTATGATTTAGAAGCACAAGTGGTAGAACGTTCTCTTTCGCAAGAGGACGGCACCCAAACCAATACGACTAGCATTGGTACAAAAGATAAAGTCTTGGTTCCCTTCGGGAATCACAAGAATAAGAGTATTGGAAAAGAGTTCTTTTAAATAATCTTCTTTCCCGAAAAGATAAAACTTTCAAAAATTACAATTTACCCTTATGTAATAAAAATTTACATTTTTCAAGTCAATTTATTGTGTTTGATAGTCTCATCAAAGCGTTTAGAAAATTCCTATCGATAACGTTGATCAAGCGCATCAACCAAATTCTTAAAGCACTCAATGGGCAATACAATCAAAAAATCATCTTCTATATGATAAAAATATCTCTTAGAAGTTTTAAGAATATTCTTTGCTCGTTTAAGAACAAAATCCAACTATACTTATAAATAAACCTTATGAAAAATATTTGTAAAATTTTGAAATTGTTATTTTCATCCAAAATCAATAAATACAAGAATGGTCTCATCGAAATATTCATAGAATACTCGATTTATAAAATGGACGAAATAAGCTGGACAAACTGATTGACATAATAAGTCATTCATAAGAACCATAACGAGTGCAGAATGCGGTAAGTAGAAGGCTAACTTCCACAACTCGAAGCTAATGAAAACAGGTGGCAAGGTCGAGTTGAAAAGACCTTATTCACCACTCAAAAGATTGTTTAGGTGATAATCCTAAGATAAGCTCTAAAATACTGGAAAGTTTCACAAATTATTTAGATGAGTGAAATAATACTTTCCTCATCATGAGGGCTTAAAGAATAAAGTGATGCCATCAAATTGGAATCGAAATCACAAAGAAAAATAGACATCTGCTTAACAGATTAGGAATGTCGAAGATGAATAGTTCGCTTGGAAAATAGGATATAGGCTTCATAATGATTAAGCTAATCCTTTCACACAAATCAATTCCGAAGCCTAAGTAACGCAGAACATGCAAATTGGCTCGGAAAGAAAAAAAATCACATAAAATAATCTCGACATCAATTCAAAGCAAACAAACTGAGTGCTGCGGATCCACCAACCGGATTCGTAATTCTCAAAGAAAAACCATCAAGCCCAAAATATTTAAAGAAAAAGAATCAACAAGTTCTTTTGATATAAAATGATAAGATGAATCCCATATCAACAAGAACTCGGGAAGGATAATCACAAAACAAATGAAATCAAGGATTGAATGAGAAATACCTTGACCAAGAAAAGAGATGCGAGGCATTTACACAATATTTAGCTTTCTCATGCCCTTGCTCAAAAGTTTGGGACATGCAGATAAAAGACGACCTAGTTTTTTGCAATAGTGACAAGAAAGGGATTTCAGACACATCTTTGCATAGTGGTCCGTAGAATTACAATTGTACCATCCTCCATGATTAGGGATTGGAGTCTTTGCTACCAAAGTAGCTCGCTTCACTTTCTTATTGGGATTAGAGCTTTTGAACTTAATATGCCTCTTCTTGGAAATCCCAATATCACTATCACTTCCTTTACAAACCTCTTTATTTTGAAGAATGATATCCACAAGCTGATTGAAAGGAACTTCAAGTTTCAATGGTAAAATCCTTTCGGGGTTCTTACCCAAAGCATAGATAAATCTTTGATTCTTTACAAGATCCAAAAAATATTGGGCAGACATGAACATTTAGAGGAGTAGCACTAGATTGACCGGCGCTGGGATTGCCATGTCTAACCGTTGCTCTTCTTTAAGAAAGAAAGAAAGTAGAGGAAAAAGTTATTCTCAAAATAAATTTCAATCAAACTTGATTGATAAAATAAGAAATCATAAAAGAAAATAGGATAAAATGGGTCCTAAGACTCGAATAAATCCTAAGACACAACTCCTAAGAAAGACTTAGGACATGATCCTTACTAGATTATTCTACATTGTTCCGAAGTTTTGCTCTGATACCCACCTCTATACCCACGCTAGCCAAGGACGCTACGGTGTAATGCCGTCAACTAGCGCGGAGAATAAGGATGTTGAGGAGCGACCATCCGTGTAATGGCTTTTTGCAAGCACTGATATGTCAGATAAAGTAATAACTTTTCATTTCATCTCAAGAGGAAATCCGACATACTGATACAAACATAAGACTACTACATAGTGGCTATATTATCTTTGGAACCAAATATAGAAATAAGCATAACATAAATCAGTCACAGATAATTCATATCACATAGACGGAAATAGATATGAATATTACACATAAAAGTGTACATCAGAGTAGTGGTCGAATAAGATCCGCAATATCACAAAAGAATAGATACAGGTGTAAGACAAAAGGATAAGTATACATCAAGGAATCCATATCTCAAAGGATAAGTATACATCAAGGAATCCATATCTCAAATGTATACAACAAAAAATACTAATCTAAAGTAGTTAGCCAAAAGTCAGATGATCGTCTGATAAGGAGTCAAGCAGAAACTCCTGTAAAATCTCAGTCCGACCCGAGTATTATTTAATAAGAAAATAATAAACGGATCAGTCTAGCTATAATTATCTGATAAAATGAGATATAAGAAGAGATATAATAATAAAAAGAATGATAACCAAAAATGTCATACAACGACAAGTATACATTAGAAAATCCACAAAAGTCATACAATATCTCAAGAATCTCATAGCATCAAAAAGAATGTCATATACTTTATTTAATTCACCAAGCCACAAAAAATGACATACATATCAATGCCAAGTGTAAAAGTTGGTGAAACATAAATTCCATAAATAATTAATTAAAAATCCAGAAATCACAAGAAAAGGATGGCCAATCCCAAGCGGGAGCATGAAAACTCACCAACACGTGTATCACAAACAATTCGGAATATCGACGCAGTACAAACGGTACGTTCAATGAACCGAAAAGCCAAGACATCGATGTAGTACAAACGGTACATCAGATGAATCAAAATACAAAACAATTCAGAACATCGACGCAGTACGAACGGTACGTCCAATGAACCGAAAAGCCGAGACATCGATGTAGTACAAGCGGTTCATCAGATGAATCAAAATACAAAACAATTCAGAACATCAACGCAGTACAAACGGTACGTCCAACGAACCAAGAAGCCGAGACATCGATGTAGTACAAACGGCACATCGGATGAATCGAAATACAAAACAATTCAGAACATCGACGTAGTACAAACGGCACGTCCAATGAACCGAAAAGCCGAGACATCGATGTAGTACAAATGGTACATTAGATGAATCGAAATACAAAACAATTCAGAACATCGACGCAGTACAAACGGTACGTCCAATGAACCGAAAATCCGAGACATCGGTGTAGTACAAACGGTACATCAGATGAATCGAAACACATTAAAAGTACATGGGTCACTAGCCCACAAAGAAATGAGACGAAGCTCAATAAAATGAGGTATAGTCCACCACGTGGACAAAGAGACATCGCACATCGCTAGTCTAAACCATAAAATGATCATCATCGATCATCAAGAAGTGTCAATTACACTAAGCTAGTAAATATATGAGTTTAGCTTCATGACCCATAACCACTAGCTTAACTTTAATATTTATGAACAAATTGTAGATCTCCACTAGAAAATTTGTCACAAGAGATTCAATCGAACAAGTCCAAGAATTTACCGACGAAGTAAACGCAAGCGTTTCATACCACTTGTTTTACTAAGTCGTTTAATTAGAGTTCTCATACGAGTGAGGTAAAGGTTTGTATATACTAATAGATTGGAAATCAGTTTTAAGAAACGAGCTTTATAATAAAATAGTTTTTAAATCGTTTTGATGAAAGATTTTTAATATTTACTACTAATATTGAAACCTTTATATTTTTAAAGTGACAAATCATAGAAATGATTGTAGAAACAATCAATCACCAAAATTCACATTCAGCCATGAATCAAATCCATATAATTCGATATCGAATCCATCAAATGGATGCTCTCAAATATCCCAACAAAAAGTTATCAAAGTCAATAATAAATGATAACAATAAGTTGGATAAACACGAATCGATTTAAAACTGGAAACCCAACCACATAGGGAAAATTGGGCAAAGACACCAGATTCAAACGTCTGAAATAAAAGGTACAGATGTCTGAATGTGGAAAATGAATATTTACCAAAGCCTTACTCAGACGTCTGAACCATTTATTTCAGACGTCTGAAAATGACAAATTTTAGCCTATTTGCTCTTGGGTTGGATTTGAGCAAATTCAGATGTCTGAAATTATAATTTCGACGTTTGACCTGAGGAATGAAATTTTGCCCAGACCAGATTCAGACGTCTGAATCAATAATTTCAGACGTCTGAAACTGAAGCTTTAGGCACTTTCTTGTCTTGCCCAATGATGGCCAAAACGATTATCGAAAGCGATCAGACGAGCAACAACGACTAAGAATTTATGCCAAGGGACAACCCAGCCTTAAAGGCTCTTCGATATGCCTCGAATATCAATGTCCAAATATCCATAAACGGATTTCATAAATTTTTGCTTTCAAAACACCAAAAATTGAAATATACGCCAAAGCAATCGAAATCAAAAGAAATTGCACATGAATAAGAGTTAGGAATTCATACCTAACAACAAGGATAGATACAGACATAGATGTGAGATAAAAATCTCATATTTTCTCAAAAACAATGAAGGAGAAGCTTTTAAAACAAGCTAAGATCAATTCCTCTTCAATAACAACTAAAGAAGCTTCAATCTAAGCCTAAAAGAAGAACATTTCCTAAATTAGGATTAGGAATTTCTGAAATTGAAAGGAGAATGAGTTGGAGAAGAAGAAGAGAAAGCTTACCAAAGCTTCTTCTATGAATTTGGAGCCAGAACTTGAATTTGCAAATGGAAACTAGGGCTTAGGATTTCCTAATTCGTTTTCTCTTCCCTCATTTTTGATGAAGCTTGAATGTATTAGGAAATTATGAAGGAATGAAGAGAAGAGGGTTGGAGCTAAGTTGATAAGTGGGGTTAATGGGCTAAAACCCAACCCAAAGCCCTAAGTGAAAAGTAGCAAAATTCTACTAACTCTAAACATATCGAAGTTTATACTCAAAAAGGTCGCAAACACCATTTTGAACTCAATGGGGGTGGTCTCGAGTCCTAATTTGACCGTTTGCAAAAGGTAGCTTTTCGAACTAAAATCCGATGAACGATGAAACGTTTAGATAAAATATTTAAATATACAATCGATAAATATGCGGGTTGTTACAGTGTGAAATGCAAGCTGACAGCTGGTAGACAGATGGGTGGAAAGTGGAAAATGAACTGCCCGCATACGTGTAGTGGACGGAACTTTGAGCAGGGAGACGTGTGCAACGTCGTAGGGCCAGTCCTCATTTATTAGTAATGTGGGAAATAGAAGAAAATCAGCAGCTTTATTAGCAGATAGAAAGTAAATGAATGCATTTATTTTATGATGAATGAGTCATGTTTTCCGTACATGTGAGTAAAACATCTTTGTAAACGACATTTCTAATATAAATTCCTTTTTTCCTCTTAATGTTTCCATTTTGTACTAATACCGTTGTTCAACGTCCAGTACCATGGGACAAAGCTACGTGCAGCTGACCATGAGTAAAAACATGTTGTGAACGGTAAATCCAACGTTTGGAATTGTTTGGCCTTGGGACTTGTTAATTGTAATTGCAAAAGCTAATTTTACTGGAAATTGTTTTTGAAGTAGGATGAAAGGCATGTTTACATTTTCCGACGGTTTTAGTGGTATGCGGGGGATAAATTCTCTTGTATTGTGGAAGTGACCAACTGTAATTTCAGCATCTATAAGATATCTGTGGAAAAGACGACAGATTAATTGAACACCATTACACAATCCAATTTTGGGGTCAATATTCCGAAGAAGCATTATTGGGAATCCTACTTTAAGAGTTAGTTTATGAGGTGGTAATCCACCAGGTGCGACAGAATGCAAGAATTCTGGTTGGTACAAATTATTTATACCATCTTCAACTGAATCAAAGAAGTAATAAATTTGCTCAATGCCTGGGAACATGCGTATTACTTTACTATTGAGTTCGTCAACTATCTCATTTGTTGGTGCTAATATGGCTCTATTCATTATGTAATCCATATCGAACAATCCGATAGCAAGGTTAGGGAAAACCAAAACTATAACGCATTATTGGGTTTTTCTTATGTTAAAACAATGAAAAATAAATAAATTAACTACTAACCTTCCAATATGGCAAATCAAAGAAAATAGATCTTTTCTTCCATCTTGATAGCTCCAATTCTGTAGAATTATTAATATTATCATACTCATATTCTGTATCATAAGCACACTTTCTCTTCTTACTTTTATCTTCTTTTTCTTTTCCAAAATCATTTGGATAATCCTTCAACAATGCATAAATGTTTCTCCCAGTTAGAATTCTAGGAGCACTGCCTTTTTCTATTGTGTTATCAAACAATGCCTTTTGTTTCCTCCGTGAATCTGAAGTAGGTAGAAATCTTATATGACCCATGTAGACGCTCTTTTGACTGTGATTCAACCAACGAGAATGGATATTGACACCACATAATGGGCATCCTTTTTCCCCCTTCACACGACATCCAGCAAGATTTCCATAAGGCAGAAAAGCATTAATCATCCATAGCAAAATTGCATTCAATTTAAACAAAGTTTTACTAAATGCATCGTAAGAATTAACTCCATTACACCACAAATGATGCAAGTCTTCCACCTAAGGTGCCAGAATATCATTTTCGGGTTGCTTTAGGCCTGGAATAAGTAAAGATAACATAATATTTTCTTTCTTCATACACAACGTAGGCGAAAGATTGTATGTCACAAGCATTACCGGCCAGCAACTATATTTCGAACTCAACATGGAAAATGGATTGAATCCATCTGTAGCAAGACCAAGCCTAAGATTGCGTGGATCGGATGAAAAAGATGTATACTTTTCATCCACCATTTTCCATGTCATAGAATCCATGGGGTGACGCGTTTTTCCATTTTTGCTTGTATTTTTAATATGCCATCTTAAATCTGTTGCCATCTTTTGAGATCTATACATTCTTTTAAATCTCGAAATTATTGGAAAGTATCTCAACACTTTAACTGGAATACCTTTTACAGCCTCTTTAGTATCTTGATTTTTCTTCCTTCTCGAATAACCATATTTTGGACAAATATCTAAATCTTTGTATTCTTTTCTGAAAAGGCAACAGTTATTCCCACAAGCATGCATCTTTTCAAAACCTATGTCGAATGTTCTAAGAAATTTCTTTACTTCATATATGGATTTGGGAAGCATGTTATTCTTCGGCAAAAACAAATGTCGCACAGTTAAAAGCTTATCAAACCCACTATCAGACAAGCCACTCTCACATTTAAGATTAAACAAGACGGTGATGGCAGATAATTTTGTTTGATCTGTGCAACCATGATATAATGGAGTTTCTACATCTTCCAAGTTCTTGAATAACTCATCCTCTTTACTCTGAGAATCATAATTATCTTTATAATCATGAAAAAAATCATCATTCAAAAAGTCTTCATCTTCATAGTGAATCATCTTGAATAAATCATAAATGTCAAACATATTTGTTTTCTTCTCCTCAATTATTTATTCGACATGGTTAAACTATACGCCATGTACGTATTCATGATCCATTCCTCCAATAATTAAATATTTAAAGATGATGTGATCATCATGACGGCTAAGATTCCAACAATCTTTGCAAGGGCATAAAAAAATTTCTACACTTCTTACATTTCTCTTTGCAGCATGCGCGAAATTCATCGCTCCTTGTTGGTACTCTATGCTAGTTCTATGATAAAAGTTAAAAACATAAAAAAAAATTGAGTTTTAATATTGTATTACATGTTCTAATTCTCAAAATACATATTAAGTTAAGCATTGTTTTATAACCTGTTTAAAAAAACCTAATCTTTTTCCATCGTCGACATATGAAGGCAAATAAGTTTCCAATCTTTGACGTAGAAATTGGTGACGCCTCCTCTTCCTATGTCTCATACTAATTTAAAAAAATAAGTTACTACGTTAATAGTACTTCTTAATATCGGGCCACCGAATCATTCTAAAGATTAGCCAAATAAAACTTTGTTCAATGACGTTTTAATGAATTTTTGTTAATAAATTATGCGCAAGTGTAAGTGATTTCGTACATGTAGGTTTTACTGAAAAATCAGTTCATTCAGTATAATAACACCGAATGAATATGGTATTTTGAAGTGTAACTTCTAAAAATTCGATATTTTAAAACATGGTAATAGGTTTTTTTGCTGCTTTAGAAACAGTTGTGAAGCTAGTTATGTATATTTCTGGTGCTATCAAATAAGCATTTTTTAATTCCTATTACACAGGCTATAAATGGTTTGAAGGTTATGGTCAAAACAACGTAGTGCTATAGCATAGAATTTTATTACACAGGCTATAAAATTGATCTACACCATGGCTAGAAAAATGAGACTTAAAATTTATTGCACATGCCATATAAAGAGTGTAAATTATTTAAATTTATATTGGAAGACAAACAATATGACTAATAAAACAAACAATTTTTCAAGCTCTGAAACTACTAAATCTGACTTATGTAAAACTACTACGCCCTTGATGCAAAATTACAAAAGTCAGCTAAATGGAAACTAGTTGAAAGTGACAAAGATGAGAAATGTGATCCGATGGTTACTTTCCGGATAACAGACTTGATTACATATGCGTTAAATAATTGCAACTATAGAAAAAAGAAAGAAACTGATTTTTTGCGTAGAAGGCAGTGCTTGAAGTCATACAGGTTGTAACACCTAAAGTGACCCATATGGAATCTATATCAAACCTTACATCATCTAAACAGATGCAACATGCATCCCTGTTTATGATTTATATTTGCCGACTACTTCCAGATTTCATGCAAAGCCACTTGCCATTTGCCGTTTACCTGGTTTTTCTAATTATAGGACAAAAGATATGATGAAGACACTTATTGATGACTTTCTCTATGATGTAAGTTATATTAATTGCACATTAACAGATTGGTAAACGTATGGATCATGCAACTCCTTCAATTATACTTACTCAACTATCGTGTCTCCCTCAAAGTCTTAACATATGAAGGCAAAAGATTATGTATTACTTTGCAGTTCACTATTGTTCTAATTTTTCAAATTGGAGTTTAGTATTACAAATAATTTTAACAAAATCATGGGTGAGCCAGAGTCTCCATGTCCAGACATGTTGATATTCAATATCTTCCATAATTCAATTTTGTGATTATTCATACTTGGTGTACAAAATTTGAACTTTGGTTCAAACGGTAAAACAATTACACAGTTTAACCCTGGACATAGCCAAGCTTTTATTCATTTAATAATAAAAAACATAAATATATAAAGGTGTAAACCAGGGTTGAATAAAAGATCTTCGTTATTAGGGTTGAATCAACAATTTCAGCTAGAAATTAGGCAGAAATTCGAATATACGATGCATGCAAATTAGGGTTAAATCAAAATAGAATCACAAAATCGATTTAGATGATTCATACCTAAATATACCTAAGCGATTGCTGGCTGCCGCAAGGATGTTGAGTAATGCCGTGAGGACGTTGAGCAAGGACGGAGTGGACGATGAAAAGGGAAACTTGATCTTCAGTTGATGAAATTTAAGCGATTTTTGGCTGCCGTGAGGATTGAAAAGGGGAAAAAAATTTCTGCAGAAGTAGATTGAAACGGGGAGAGAGTTTTCTAAGTATACGTGAGATGGAAAACAATGACTGATCAAGTTCATTTTTGGCTAGGCGGAAAAAGTTTTCTAAGGAGCGGGAACAAAAAAAATTTAGTCACGAATCATATTTTGGGAAAAATATTTTTGGTTGCATTTATGATAAAACGCCACAGTTTTTTGCAACCGTAAATGGTTTTTCTTGCAGTGTGTTTTAGCCCAGTTCAATCAACTGGCCAATGGTCTCAATCGACTGATTCCATTGACCAATTGACTAAACTTGCTTGATTTACATTCAAAACGACTTTGCTCTTATTAGTAGATAGACCACTACGTTCGGTAGACTGAAACCTTGTAATGGCTATTTTTCTGAAAATACATTTCTGAAAGGTTGCTTCCATCCGTGGCATATCTATGATCTCCAAAGGTTTTTCATGAACAAATGCATCCCTTTAAAGCCACTGTTTGATTGTTATAAATGGAGTTTAATATTTCTTAACAAATTAACCCACTTCTTTTCTAAATCTCTTCAACTATATTCTCCGATGTTCACTCGAATCTTTTTTTCATTCAATTCTATTATATTATTCAAGATACTCTTGCTATACTTCCATAAATTTGTGCATACACTTCACGAATCATCAAGGCGATTATAGGAAGTCCCATAATGTCAGTCAATATCCGTATTAGCAGAATATAAGATCATCAAGCAAACTCTTTTGGAAAAGGAATTCAAAATATGAGAGGTGCTTAAATAGATTGAATTGTAAACCTATTCCTTCGGGTCAAGTGAAAAATTCACAAGGAAATACCTAAGAGGTGCTTAGGAAATGGATGTAGAAGAGATGCTCTGAACTAGTATAAAAACTCTAATATGATTACTCCTTAACTTTACCATTTTAGCTTACTTTAATATTGGTTTAGCTTTTTTAGTTATTAGATTGGCTAAATACGATCATATAGATTTTTTCAAGGGGTGCAATTAGACCTCCGGCTTTTTGAATTTAATGAGAGTGAATCTTTCCGAGATGGACTTAATTTTTTAAGGTTACTAGTTTTGATGTCTTACTGTACAACTATTGCTTGATTTTCAATTGCATTTGTTAGTATGGTTAAATGTTGTGTTATATCATTTAAATCTTTTGTTATGATGAAATTCAAGTTTAAGGATTTTTTATTGTGCGCCAACTATGAAAACCCTGGCCAAATATTTATTCTTTTCTCACTTACAACGAGTGTTGGATTATTCGTGATGATTTTTCCACTAGTTATATTTTCATAATGTCCGATATTCAGACCTAAATATTTTTGGCATATGATCAAAATATGAAAGAAAAATAAAATTGTATAACGCGTCAATCTTGATTTTCAAATTTATAGTCGTTCATGGACATTCACACCTACGTCTTTCGTTCGAAGGTCGATTTTCAAACGAGGCGAATTCGAAACTTATAAGCTATATTATGTGTTTATTCAATGCGTACAGTTGGATTTAAAAAATAGATTGAAAAAAAATAAAACTTCATACAGGTCATTTTCGTAGAAGTGGTTCTAACAGTAAATACTAAGTGTTATACAACTCATTGGAAAATAATTTATTTCGAGTCTAACTTTTTCCTTTCGTTTTTTTCAACTCTAGCCGTATGGATTGGATAAATACATTATGAAGTGTATATATGGTACGAATTTCGTCTTGTTTGAAGATTGTTTGGCCTTTGAATGAGAGGTTTTAGCTCGAATGTAGACGAATGACTATAAATTTAAGAATCAAAATCGACATTTTAAATTTATTTATATATTATCATTTTTAAAAGTAGGTCCCAAATATTTTGGATCATTATAATATTCAAAAAAATTATTTTTCTGTCGAATATTTTATTTTCTATGAATTTATAATGTTAAATACATTTAAAATTCATAATTAGTTACACAATGTTTAAAAATATATTTAAACTCATAAAACTATTACGCATTATAAACTTCATCGAAGTTGTATGATAAATGGACCGAAAGTTTCATAGATTGATTGTTTAAGTTCGATTTTAAATAAAGTTAAAAATCGAATTATACAACAAAACATTATCGAAAATACAAATTTAATTAATCGCAAACTGTCATAAAATTGAATAATTGAATAAAAACATCTTCTTTTGTTTTTAGAAATTAAATTAATATTATTAAATAAATTTTAAATTTCTATAATTAAAAAGTTATAATAATATGGCAAACTAAATTACATAAATAGTCAGCATTTGAAAGCCGTCGAAAATGTCTTAATCGGGCCATTTGCGGTCGTCGTAACTATCCCTGTTATTTAATCCATTTCTAGTAGTGTACAAAAAGGCATTTTTATAAGTATGTGCATCGCATATGAATGTAAAAAACTCAGAACATGGATGATGTGCACAACTTCATCTTGTAAATTAAAACTGTGATCTAATCAAATACCTTTTTGTATACAGGTACAAATGCCCAGTTATGTATGCTTTGATCGCTACGGATTCAGGATTATGGTAAACCTGCCATGTCGTATCAGTTGTACTTTTCACCTCTTAATATAACATTTCTCTATAATAAAAAAATTGATATTTCTTTGTTTTCTAAATGATCTAATACGGTATATAAATTTCAAAAGATATCAATGAAAAATTGCAACGTATATTGACAAACACGGTTCATTCGGATCATCAATTCTAACCTATGCTAAAAGAAGTAACATTATCTTACTGATGATATTGCTCCTATTAAGTCTTCCAATTTCAATCATTAGCATTTTGCAAATAATTCCTTCTAGGACTATCCATAGCACAACTCTGCACCAGCAGCACCAAGATAGTAGCATTAAAATCAAAAGAAGCCAGCAACTTACCAATGGACCCGAGCTTAGGTCACTCAATATAGTCTATCAACCATCTTCCTACCATTTACTTAGCATACACAATACGTTTTGTGGGAATCGAGGAAATGAAATTAAAGGGTATTTTTGGTATACTAAAAGAACATGGTGGATATGTGTAGATTTTTTTAATATTAATAGTAGAGATATAGGCACAAAACATTCGCTTTTATACTATACGTAATGTGAACATGGTTCTTAATGTAATGGATGGATGTTTCATATTCCAAATTAAAATATGAATGTGAATTATTGCAGGGCTTATGGTTTCTATATCCACTTACAGTTTAAGACGGATGTGAGCATGTAATCTATGATTAATATATTTTTACCTACACGAATATCCATGTTAAGCTAGCCTACATAATTCAAACATGCCAACTGCAGAACACACTAGTCCAAGACATTGGTGCACAACTGTTGTTTATGATGAAACGGGACCGGCAGCCCATTTTCATGCTAGAATGTACGTGAATGCAGTGAAAATTATTACATGTCAGTTTGAAATATTTATATTTGCTTCGGGAGAAAAATATACTTGTATATTTTTACTCTTTTAAATATGTAGCACCAACAAACACTGGAATAACATATTATGTAATCATTTTATCAACTGGTATAGAAATACAAGTCTATTCTGTATAGAAGTTTAAAGCATATATTTTTTGTAGGTAGGAATCTAAATAAGTACTTCCTTAAATAGCCGTAGTAAGGATTCAAATTCAGAACGGTCATAGGAAGTATAAGAGTTAATTTTGTCACATAATTCTGGAATAGAGTTGGTAAAAATAAATGAATCAGTCTGTAGTAATACATGTATTGTAGTAGTAAAAAGCTGAGGAAGGGAGCATTGAGTTAAAGGAAGGTGGTCGTAGTGTGGACCGATTAGACAGTAGCCATTGGTGAATCGTGTGTTGCAATCGAAAAGGAAGGAGATAGAGGGTGAGACTTCCATTCAACTTCAACGGTGGAGGAGCCGTGGATTCAATTTAGAGATTTAGAAAGATCGCGGGGTGGCTAGAGGGAATAGGAATGACGAAGGAGTTTGGATCTAACAATGACTTAGGCCTTGGAGAGAAGCAACAATTAGTGATTTTTTGCCGAAGGGTATTTTTGGTAATTCAAAAGGACACGGCTGAAATTAGTTCATGGAATTCCTATTATCGTAGTAAAGATAAAGATAAAGATGTTACTTGAATCATCCAAATTGATATGCAAATTATAGTTATTTGGTTCATTTAGTGCATATATAGCTAAAAAAGTGCAACCAATGATATTATCCAATTGAAACAAGTTTACTTTCAAATTTAAGCTCAAAATAGAGTTGTCAATGGATACCCGAAAAATCCAAAAATCTGTCTGCATCCTTATCCGAAAAAATGATAAGTATCTGATATCTGAAAAAACAAATGCGGATGCAAATACGAAGACATTCGCATTCGAAAATTATTCGTTCGATTTTCGTTAAGATCATTGTTAAAATTATGTGTACTTTAGTATAATGAAACATATTTATTTATTGTATTGTTAAGTTAGTACTTTATATTATATGTACTTAATGTTTGCTAACTATTCAAAACTATTTATTACTTCATATTTTCTTAATTTTAACACTTTTATAATCAATGAGGTGAAAATAAATTACGTTAAATTAATAAAAAATTATTTATATTTCTTGACTTATAGATTGTTAGCATTAGCAAATATGATAATTATCCGATATACATCTGTATCTACGGATACAGTTATTCGATATCTGAAAATGATTTCAGATGCGGATGCGGAAATTGCACTATCTCTATCCAAAAGTATATTTCGATCCAAAAGTATATATTGTCCGACCGAGTTCAAAATTTGATTTCTTTTAAATCATTCAAGTAAATTATACAACATAGATAAAACAATTGGATATTTTTCTGCAAAGATGACCTAAGTTGATAAGTCAAAAGTTTGAAATTTGTATAGCATCTTCATATTGCAGATGAAAACAAACATTAATAGACTATAAATTTGTGTCCAGATTACTTAACCTTATCGTGATTAATTATATACTGCAACTATCATGATTTTCGTATAGAGTGTTTACAAAAATCTACTTAGGTGCTCATCGCGAGTATGCTAATTAACATATATCCACATTTAATCAACAAATGAAGAAAAGGAACAAGGTAAAAATCTCTTCTTGAAAAAGGTCATGACAATTCTAATGGAGGTATTTGTCTTGGAACCAATTCTTAGTTAACCAAATAATGTTACTAAATCCACGAACTGAAAATTTCAATTCGGCAAAGAATAATAATTTATGATAAGCAAACATAAATTAATAAGTTCGTAGGCGAAAAAGTTGCTGCAGTATTAACCTATACATATGTAGAATGTAATATCAATAACTTGAGGTATCTCTACTATTATAAACCCTTGTGCAATCCAGACTACCTAATCATTATTTTATGTGTCAAGACCCTATTCAAATGTACTTATGAGTCATGTTTGTAACAAATAAAACTGCCAACTTTGTTACTGTAAGCGGGTTACCGTACATGCAAAACAAGTAAAATTGTATTACATAAAAAGCATTAGGCTTTGAATGAACCTAGTTTTCAAACTCTATCAAATGTAGTTCTAAAATTGCTTTTAAGCAGGTCATAGTCAGAAAACAGATTTCATTAATATTTGTTGTGGAATGAATGCACTCTTCTTAATGCCTCTTGTAGTCGGCACATAATATGTACTATAACAGTGTAACTCATCAGATTAGTTTCCTAAATTCCACGTGCAACCTGTTCCAATGAAACCATAGTTGGAATTATCGTGCAAATAAGTCATGAACGTTCTAGAATGAGAAGACTGCCCATGACTACCAGTTATCTAGACTTCTTTTTAATATCATGCTTTAATTTACAACATTGATTACATTAACGTTGAGTTAAAATGGAACATCGTACATGACGAATATGAAATTGCAGGTTTTTCATGCAACATTTGCATAGTTCAGGGTCAGAATTCAAGACAAAAGGAGTCGACTGCATGACAAAAGGAGATGACAGTGACGATAGCAACCAATCAATGCAAAGAATCATTCATCTGTGGAAAAATGCAAAATGTATTCATTATACACTTGATCAAGTACGTAACAGTTAATGAAGAAAATATAGAAAATGCAAAATATGTAGTTCGTATGTTGCTCGCAAAGAAAATATGCACATGCACGGTAACAACACTAACACGGATAGCTACTTGAGTTCGTTCTGATAAAACTAAGTAAAGACGCATCTGATCATTCTTTTACTTCCGTATCACAAAAGGTAAAACCATGTGATTTCTACTTACTCTTGAGAAATTCAACCTGTAACATCTTTGAAGCTCTATCCTTCATTAGGAGATGTTTTTGAGATTTCGTCCTTCTTTCATCAAAACCATTCGCCATAAACTATGGTCACTGTTTCAAGAACCTTAGCATTGGCTACAATGAGTTTGACAAAATCCAAATGGGCCCCTCTTCCAGGATAATTACTTACTCTTACATTTTTTGAATGATGGTTGACACATTTAATGTTAGGCATTAGGTGGACATGACCACCATAATCATCATCAATAAGAATATCACCATCTGCATCGTTAACCTCATAATATTCGTAATCAATAAAGGAAGTGTTATCTTTTATACAGATTTCTATAGTTTCTAAGCAGGGGAAACACATTAGAAATTGTGGAACTGATTTAGTTCATAAGCACGATTAAAATAGACTGCAATGTCAAAGGATCGTAAGGAAGGCATGTATGTGATTTCACCGCTTATCTTTATGTACTTGTGGATATAATCGATGTCAAACTGATAATTCCCTAATTGGAGCATCGACATCTCCATGTCAATACCGCTCAGAACCTTGAGCTTGGGTGCATTTAAAATCGTCACTCTCGAATTAATCCGTAAGTTGTCATACTTGAATGTCTCGAGATTTGGAGCAACTTTAATAGTAAGATCACGATAATTGCAGCAGCTAAAATAGAATTTCTGTAAGCTCCCAGATTCAATGACAACATTTTTTACGCCAGAATAATAAGAGTGAATTGCCAGCTCGATGATCGGTCTTGAAGAAAGCAAGTTAACCAAAAATTTATTATTGATATTGTGATTGATTAAAGACAACTTCCTTAAATTAGGAAAGATATCCTTGTGGGCTGGTAATCGAGCAGGCATTGAACCATACCGCAAGTGGACATTAACAAGGGAATCGCATTCTAAAACAAAGCAAGGTAGGTCGAAGCATCTGATGTCGATTAGGAGATCCCGGATGCCTTTTAGGGTTAGGGATTTTAGGAGATATACTACAGTTATATGGTATTTATACCAATCGCGTAGAATGAAATGGCAGGTATGGATGGGTCCAGGGTGGGTGGAAATAATGTGGGACATAACATTTACGATCCAGGGAGAGGATTCAGATTCCTCCTCACTAAGATAACCCACGCAAGGGGATCCCTCTTCAGAAATACAATACATGCAAGATTGCTTGACGATGGATTCATCAGAAATGGCGATTGGAGAACGGAGCCACATATTGCGCCATCGTTTAGTCAAAATGGATGTCCTTGCTGATTCTTCCACATAGAGATTGGAAAGGATATTGCATATTATATCATCAGGAAGAGTACTGATTCGATCTTCTCCACTGGCTTGCTTGTTCATTTGAAAATTGAAATAGCAAAGTTAACCTACCCAGAAAGATGTAAAAATAGATTTGAATTAATTTTAGGAATTAACAGACAGATGCATCAAGAGCATGAACAACTAAATTAACTTGTAACTTAAATGTCAACATGTACATATAAAGGTTACTCTTTTAAGCATATAAGTGTCTAAAAAAATTACACATGCGCCTAATTCACTGGAAATTATTTGTATATATGATATGAGCTTTTGTTCTTTGAATCCATAGTAACTCCATAAATGTACACGGTTACACAGACTTAGCATATAGAAGTATAAATGAATATGATGCTGCACTATTATCCAATCAAACAAGTAGGGTTTTGGAGAACTTTTTCAGCTTCCATGGATCAATGTTCAACGCCCAGACAAACTATTTTGAAAAGCAAACAGATGATATGAAACCCACTCTAGTTTTTAAAACAAAAGACAACCGCATTCTCTTAGTTGACCATGATTACAAATAATTCATGCTGTATCTGTTATATATGTATCATCAAAGTGCAAATAAATTATTTAATTTAACTGTATTCCTTAATAAATTTCCCTATTTACTATATATCAATTACTTTTTGCATATCATGATAAACTGTACAGCATAGCCATTGTGCATGGTTTTCTGCTATTAAATATACTAGTTCAACATGCACTTTGCATTAAAAATAAAATAAAATTCTGATAGAAATGAAGGTGTGCTTTTATGTGTTGCCACTTGCAGTATTGTGATGTTTTCAGTACCATGATGATGTTACAGTATCTGTCACTTTGAACTTTCCATCATTTTCAATGGCCCTAATATGACCTTTATTTGTTCTAGCCTATGCAAAATTATTAATCCCTACCAGGCTAAAGTAACTACATATATTTACATAATGGTGATTGATAAACTGCGTAAAATTTTCAACACCTTCTTACTTTATATACATTAACATATTACACAAGGAATACTTAGCCTGATTCCTATTTAAGATGATATTGTCAGTTGTCACAGTCATCAACCATATTGAGCCAAAGAAAATAATGCTGCTGATATATGAACATTCCTCTCACCATAGATCAAATAAATTATTGTGATCGTGATTTTGGGCATTTACACTGGCAATAGAAGTTACCTGTTATGCAATGCTAATTGCTATGTAATGCCAGCACTATATGTCATTATCAAAATGATTTTTTCTTTTTGTTTCTTTTTTTCTTTTTTTTTCCCTTTTTAACAGTAAATAAATGGGGCTGGCTTCAAGCTACACATGGTGACAATTGAGTAGGTAATAATGCCTGTGGATACCATTTTCCAGTTCAAAATTTTATACACTTCATTGCATTAAGAGGGAGAGAAATGATAGGCATAGACACAGTGAAAAGCACAAGGTTCTTATGTGCATGTTTGATGATGGTATAGGTAGTAACTCTGAGCCATCTCCGCTAAATGTGTACAAAATGGTTCCAGAAAAAATCAAACTAGCTTTGGTTATATTTCCGTATGCAATTCATGTTCAAATTGAAATCATGGTCCAAAATTCCGCCCGCATACCGAAATCGTAGCCATTCTATCTGGTGTTAATCGGATCAGAATTTCTCCAAAAATTGGGTTTCGGGCGATGGCATTAAACCAAAGAGAGAAACGCATAATCACCTGAGATTTGACGAAGGCAGAAAGGTAGAGGCGGCAGCCAATTAGGTTTTCTTTACGTTTTGTGGAGCAGGGCAGTACTTTATATTAGCCGATGTTTAAGAGAGCTGCTTGAGATGCTCTTAGGTTATTACCATTCGAGATCGATGGCTTTAGGCTACAGAGAGTCAGGTTAATAGGAAATTGAGTTTTATTGTTTGAGGCGCTTGGTTTTGAGTCCTGTTGTTGGATTAAGGCCTACTAAAGAATTAGGCTTTTATATTTCTTACTACTTCACAATCAAAAGACTTGGCAATCAAATTAAATTATTTTACACTAGTATGGACGCGTGTTTTCCACACGGACTGTTTGTATCATTGATGCGTTGATGTTTTGTTTGAACACAAACATGTAAATTGAAAGTAAGGTATTTTTGTAATTTCAAAAAGACATCGAGTAAATTAGTTGAACGAATTTTCTTTATTAGCAGTAAAGATTATTTAACAAGTCTTATTTGGTTAAATATAATTCGAAATTATCAATTCAAATTGCAAATATTAGTTTACAAAAGTCAGCCTTATATCTAGGTCAAATAAGATATAAATCATATATAAAAAGTAGATACTAAGTTATACATGAAATCGATATGTCATGGCCTCATAGGTTCTCTCGGCTTTTAAAAGTATAGATATTTAAAAAAAATAGATGAAAAAAGTTTCTGCAATTATAGTTTACTAAGCCTAATGGTTATTTGATAATTATCATTTTCTTATGTGATAAAACCACCTCATGTTTTCTATAGAAATTTTTTTTTGGCGAGTCTTTATATCTTACTAAAATGCATTTTATATCGTTATGCTGTTAAAGTTAATTCATTTTAACCTTATCTTAATAGTCATAGTAAGATGTATGACTCAACATATGGAGCCATTAAGCCTACATATGTATTTTACATCTTGCTTCGTGAATTTGCAATGTAATATAGTAAACTATTAGCATTCCTTATTAAAAACGGAAAAGAAATGATAAAAATCTCTAGTTCCTAAAATAATCTGAAATCAGTTTAGGTTTTCTCCTATTGCCATGGTAGAAATCCCGCTCTCCTCTCAACATAAATTATCTTCCACTCCAAAAATAAACAACTTAGATAGACCTCTAGATATCGACTGTTGCTCTCATATATGATATTCTTCAAAACGAGGCTTTATTGTTGATGAAGAAGGATATCAGTTCGTGCAGAAGCGAAAAAGGGATATCTATGGCCTCAAAAGAAATGCTCATGAGGAGTCGCCTCCTTCTTCCGAAAATGATAGAGGATACTTGGAGAAAAGAAGGAATCAAAGAATCCCAAAATCCCAATATGGTACAATTACAAAATGAGAATCAAAATCTAAAGGTAAAAGAAGCTCGGTTACCATCTCATTAAACAGTCCTTGAAGCTTATAAGCTTGAAAGGATATAGTTAAAAGGCTACAAGAAAATGAAAGATTCAATTTGAATCTAGCAAGCTAGTCTATTTAACCTACACACACATACAACTAAATCTTTCCCTAAAAGTCTATAAAGAAAATATGGTCAAAATGATAGATGTCCATAAAATTTTCATCAGTTACAAAATCCAAAGTTGGAACATAATCAAACTTCAAAATTTTCGAAATGAAGTCATTAACAGAGTAGGAATAAGTGATGGGTGGTGGCAGCGAGGTGGGAAGGAGGACATAATGATAATTCAACATCGATCATTTCTGAAAGAACCGTATATTTATATATGGTGTTTTAATGATAACAACCATACAACAATGCTACTAATATGTTTATCGAGTTATTTCAGGTCAAAACCATGATGGAAAATGTGTAAAATAAAGTGGCTAAAAATTATGTAAAGCTAGGATTTGAACATGGGTGTATTGCCGAATGAGCACATGCCTTTACTACTAAACCACACAAACATTTAAATGTATAGGAAATATCAGCGCGGAACCGCGAAAACAAGAATAAGAATCCTGTTGTACATCGTGGTGACTCGAAATCTTTTCAGCAACATAAAAACAAACTGGTAAATTTATAAATTGTGTTTATGAATATCCGTAACATTATGTAATCATATTGGTAACATTGTTTATTCATACATATATATTTAGTCTAAGAAGTACAATCACGAGCCTACGATGGCTGAGCTGTTTACTGCCACACATGCGGTGGAGGAGACAGACGAGGAAGGAAATGTTTCGTATAGATAGACAGACGCCAAATCTCAATCTGCAATGGTAAACATACTTATCCGCAATTATAGTGTTTGATAATACTTTATTTCACAGCTAAAAAACCGTAAATTAATTTTTTTTTTGTCAAACTTTTATTTATCATCGCAGGAGTAATATGAGGCAGAGCGGACACGTGTGGCGCAGACCAGTGGATTTGAGGAGTTGACCGTTGAGGAGTCAAACCATATTTGTGATGCCATTGTAGATCCACCTACGAATATGGAAATATGGAGGTAAACTGCTTCATTAACTAATATATATATTTAGTATGATATGAAACATTAATTATAACTAGCTATTAACTATTTCACAGGCGATATCGTCCCAGAGGGCTTACAGGAGATCCCAGGCAGTGGAGGAGACAGCGTTGCTGCGTCAGCAGATTGCAGAGATCAATGACTGGCGGAAGAGCATTGCTTTTGCACAGCAGCTCGGTGCGCATATTGCGGCATACCTGGCAGAGCATGGAAGAATACCTAGAGAAGATGCATCTGGAGATGATGAGTAGGTAAGGTTGTTTTGTGTTGAACTTATTGTGTTGTTTTGTGTTGAACTTATTGTTGTTTGATGTATGATGATGAGTAGAACAATGATGTATGATTTGTTTGATAGTACTTATATGTATCGTTGAGTATGATGTATATTAGTGAACGTTGTGTTTGATTGATGAGTTTTTGGATATATAGTTGTTGTTTGATGCAAAATTGTGAATTTTATGTTTGATTGATGAGAGGTTGGTGTTATACTTGTGTTGGACGATTGAATGTTGTTATAGTTCGACGGAAATCGTTTATATTGTGGTTTGAAGGCGGAAACAGCAGCTATTTATAAACTGGAACTCAAGCTTGCGTCGGCTAGCGACGGCTAGCGACGGCCTAGGGGTTACAGGTTGGCGTCGGCTAGCGACGGCTTTGTGGTTACAGGTTAGCATCGGCTGGAATCGACTAGTTACGACAAACAGAATTTTAAAAAAAACGACCACGTGGATATAGCCGTCACTTACCGACACTAAAGTGGTGACGAAGACGATGCAAAAGCCGACTCAAATACTATTTGGTGACGTCTACTTTAGCGACGGCTTTTAGAAACGGCTTGCGTCGGCTAGCGACGGCCGGCGTCGGTTTCTAGCAGACGCAAATGCATGTTTTCCTTGCAGTGCTAACGACGAAATTAAAAGGCTGCACCCCTACTTAGCATCCATAAAACATTTATATAAACCCTTAACCATCCCTGAATTAGGGCACAACTTTATGCTTTGATTTCCACTCCTAAACTCTCAATTCCTAAGCGATTCTCCAAGTTCCAAGAAATTCATCCAATACAGAGATTTTGACTAGTTTGCTTCATCTTCGCATCTCATACTCCAGTTGAATAAACTTGCTAGCCTCTGCACCTCCACTTATTAACGTATGGTTTGGTTCCAAGAGTCACTGTACGTAAAACTCTCTCTGCTAAATGTGTACAAAATGGTTCCAGGAAAAATCAAACTAGCTTTGGTTATATTTTGGTATGTAGTTCATGTTAATATAGAAATCATGATCCAAAACTCTGCTCGCATACCAAAATCATAGATTCTGTCTGGTTTCAGCGTTAATTGGATCAGAATTTCACCAAAAATTGGGTACCTGGTGAGACGACCCGCCTTCCACTGCCCAGAAAGACGCGTCATTTTGAAGAAAGAAAGGGATATGAAAGAGAAAAGAAAGAAGAGAAGAAGAAACAACATTAGAATCTAAACAGCGGAACGAAAAAATTATATTAATAACATAAATATTACATAGTTTACAACCATCATCAGAGTTACACAGCTTATACAACATATACTAGACAGTTATAAACACCTGTCTAGTTATTACAACTCAAGACAACAACTCAGAGAACTACTCAAAGTAAACTACACAGCGGAATACTATATATCTACACGCAGAAGCCTCCTGCTCTATTGCTCCTCCACAATTCGTCAAAGCTAACCTGAATCCTAACCTGAATCCCTTGGCTACTCGTAAAAATTTGAGTACCCAAGAGTTTATGAAAAACAAAAATAAACTCCAGGTCAGACATGAGTCTGGTGTGAGTAACAGGTTAAAGTTGCTTAACTTTTAAAAACCTTTTGAAAAGAAAAGGTATCACGTAAGACTTCCCACACATAAACATGGAAAAGTTTTTACCTTACGCTAACCAAAACATTTGATAGGAAATCCTATGATATTATAATAGGGTCTAGGGTTTTCAAATAAATATGAAATAGACGAAATTGTTACATTTATTAAATTCCAGCTACATAGATATACAATCGAATCCGTTGGCACTTATTGGATTTTGGATTCCATACAATGGTAGGGCTACTGGGGTACCGCTCATCACAGTACGTGGCCTAGATCACCGTACCGAGGACCACTCCCGATCCACTGCTACACAAAGCCGGACCCATTCCTTACTGAATAGTTCCGAACAAGACAACCCCGTGGTTGTAGCTAGCAACCACCCACACAGCCGAATATAAAGGGACTTCTAGACAGGGGTAAATCTTGCTCTCCAGTGGGTGCGACCCACGAAGCCTTGCTGCACCTCCCCTGTTTTAGCCATTCCCGGTTGATGAGGCTTGAGGCTACGATTACCTTTATAGGACATATCACTTAGAATGCTCATCGTCCACCTGACGATGTTCTGAAAGCATTCAATCCATACAAGTTCGTTCCGTGTTCGAACGAGACCGAAGGCATTATCTCGTTACACTCATTTTGGAATCACCCTCAAAGTTAACGACAATAACCCTTGCACTCTAAATCACAACCTTGAACCTATAAGTACTATTCCGTCAAACTCATTACGGAATCACCCACAGAGTTATACTGACTTATAGTCCTTACACCTCGAGTCTTCACAAAGCTCCACTTTGATTTACGAACTAACGTTATTTTGGATCGATGTGGTTTTCGGATATCCAAATATGGAAACCCGATCCCGGTCTCATCCAAATCCAAAGCGTGTCTTTTAAGGCCAAGTTGTTTTAAAGTTTTAAAAACAATTCAATTATCTATATACACACAGATAGATAACTACCAATCACAATTGATATTCAACATTATCAAATAACAGGTAATCTATATTCATTTCAACAGGTAATCTACATCACCATCACAATAGATAATCTATATTATCATCACAATGCAACCAAGCATTCATACCACACAACCATACTTATCTCATTACTGAGATCACAAAGCATTCAAGACAATCAATGTCATCCATTCATATATAAGCAAAGATTTACTCAAAACCACATCTATAATTAATTTAAAATGAATTAAATTAACTATCTTTATCTCTAATTAATTTAAAATGAATTAAATTAATCTTTAATTAATTTAAAATAAATTAAATTGATTACTTCACCAATATATCTTGCTTACTCAACCATTTAATTGATTACAATCAATTAATCATTCATTATTAATCATCTTAATTTATCACCCTTGAGTGATTACCCTTAATTACATTTATGTAATTATCCTTAATTAACTTCACAAATCAATCATTCTTAACCAACAGTAATTAACCTTTAATTACTTCAATTAATTAATTAACTATAATTAATTATCTTAATACTTAATTAATCACATTAATTAATTACCTTTAATTTCTTATTATTGATTAATTAATCTTAATTAATCACCTTTAATTACATCATTAATTAAAATAATTAATGATTCCCCTTTATTAATTACCTTAAGTAATTAACTTATAATTATTAATCATCCTAGATTAATTACATTTAGTAATTAACTAACTTAATTATTTTATTTAAAACAAATTAATTATTCCTTTAATTAATTCCTTAATTAATCCCTTGATTAATGAATCTAATCCAAATTACTTCATTCTTAGACATCACCACTTAATTACAACCTGTAATTGTTAATCAATTACTAAACTAAGTAATTTCCAATCCATTAATTACATACAGTAATTATCTTTAAAAACCCAAGTGTTTAAAATTAATTAAACTTAATTAATTAAATTAAGCAATCACATTAAGCTAAATTAATTAACTTAAGTAATCAATTTCTTAATTACTTTATTAAGTAATTATACTCAAACCATTAATAATTGATTATAATTAAATTAATTAATCTAATTAATTATTATAATTAACCATATTAATTAATTGTTAAATAATCCTGGTTAATGACCTTCATTAACTATCCTCTAATTATCTTATAAAGTAATTAACTTAAATTAATTACCATTTAAATTATCTTTAATCATTCATTAATTAAAAGTTAATTATTAAATTAATTAACCTTGATTTAAAACTTAATTACATAATTAATAATATTCATTCATTATTAATTATAATCTAATTAATGATCTTAATTATAAATTGATTAATCATTAATCAATTATTAATTCCAAATTCACTTAATTAATTAAATTAATTAATTAATCTTAATTACCTTATTAAGTAAATTAATTATGGAATATTAATCTTAATTAAATTTTCAAGATAAAACATAACTTAATTATTTTAAAACAATTTAATTAAATCAAAGTACCCTTGAAATTACTTTAACCTTCCATTTTAAATACAAGTTTAAATTAAAAGTAATTTAAACTTATCAAAGTTTGAAAAGTTTAAAACTTATTTAAATTTCAAGGCAAAACAATAGTTTGACTTAAAAATGAAATCATAAAAATTTGAAGTTAAATTCATTTCAAAATTTTGGAAATTCTATTCATTCTTAGTTTAAACTTCCAAATTTAAATCTTCTTTTTAAATTTAAAACTAGAGTTCATGTTTAAACTTAGATTTCCAGATTTAAAATTAAACTTCAAATCTTACTCATACTTTTAAAACCTCATTATTAAAAGTTTCAACTATTTACCCAAAATGAAACAGTTAATTAAGTTAAAATTTGAAACTTTTATTTTTATTTTAAAATTGGAATTTAAATTTAAATCAGAAATTCAAACTTGCATTTGAATTTAAACTTAATCCTTACTTTAAACAAAAACTACAGATTTTAAAAGTTTTAAAAACCCAGTTTTTTTAAAAAAAACAGGTTTTCTGAAACCTGGAAATTCACAGTGTAACCCGAGGAAACCCTAGTTCTACTTCGAGTCAAATGCATCCCCACTTCGAGTCATCCTCCCATCTTCTCCGAGTAAAACCTCACATCTCCCCTGTAACACAAACAATCCAACAAACTTCACCAGAATCTCATCGCCGTGCATATGCACGGCGATCCTCGCCCTCACTGATCATCAGTGACGATCAAGCCTCAACCAGTAGCTCATCCATGCCCTAACAACCACACCAGGTCGAACATAATCAAAGAATTCAAAATTTAGTTCTGAAACCCCAAATTCAAAAACCGGGAAAAAGTACTACAGGTTTCTGCTCAAACCTGTCAACGGCCATTTCGTTTCTCTTCGATCACATGCAGATCCACCTCTCCGGCCATGAACCAATCCACATACCTACTTCTCATTCACCAAGTACCAAGGCACTCGAACCATCCTACACTTCTCACTGATTCAATGCTCAAACCCAATTCAAAACTAGGGTTCAAACTGAAAAATCAAAACTGCAATCATACTAATCAAATATATCCACATCTCTGGTTTTTCTAAGGATCTATGATCCTTACTCTATAACTCAGAAGAATCTTGAGTTTTCTTAAACTACAGATTGCAAGCACTAGCTCAATTTTTTTTTAGTTCAAGCATAAACTACTACAGAAACTATACTCTAAAATTCTAATACTTGATTCAAAAGAAAAAAAATCAGTTTCCAGTAAATACTTTTAGTTTATGAAGCTGGATTTAAATATTAATATGATTTGTTTTTGATCAAGATCAACATACAAGGGCATTACTTGTGTTTACAGAGATATCTCCCTGTATTTTTAATTCTCCTAAAATTTTTAAACCTCAACTTAAGAAAATAAAACACATTACTTTATAAATTTGAATACTAATCTATGATAAGAAAACCCCCTTTTTTTATTCTAAAATCCAGATACTACTTCAAATTAGATCAATTACAGGGAATTCTTTTAAATATGATGGTGAATCTGGGAACACAGCAAAGCAAAATCAACATGCACATTCAATCATAGTTACATCAGACCTTTATAAGCAAACAACATATTTTTATCTCAAACATTTAACAAGCAACCTAAATATAGTTTAAGATTTAATTGTTACTCACCTTAGAATGCAGATCTCTGTTGATCATTTGAATTTTGCAGAAATAAAATATGCAGGCTTGACCCTTTTGTTTAAAACCTGAGTTGAATTTTGATGAAATGCCCATGATCTCAGCCTAAAATACTTGCATGTAAAGAGTAGATGCAGTTGCAAAATTTCCCAAATACATGCAGATGCTCAACATGTTTCAAATCAGGCTTGATCCATTCCACGTCTTAAAAACAGAATGCAGAAAACAGTGCAGGCTTATATTTTGAATTTGAGATTAAGGTGGATTTGATTTTGAAGAGGAGGAATATGCAGATTTGTAAACAGAATGCAGGTTTCACTTTGATTTAAGGAAATGCAGATTTTTATATACAGGATTTGATTTTTAGGAAGTGAAATAAACAGATTTGAACATGGTGTAGAATATGCAGATTTTTGAAGAGAATCTATGTATGAAGTAAGTGAGTTTTGATCTTTGTTTTGATTAAAGAAATGAAAAAGAATATGCAAGCTAAACTAGATATATTTCAGATTTAATGAAATAAAAGAAAAACAAAAACAAAATTTAACACTTGTCAAATTGTATATTAGTTTTTGAACACTTGTTCAATCAATGCTTATGAATGCAACACTTGTTTTCTTTTAAAGGTAATTAGCTTTTAAATTTACAAATTAATGTGTGTTAGCTTAATTTCAATTTGTTAGTTTATATTAGATATGTGTATGAATTTACAAAAGAAATAATATAAATCATGTTTATAAACAAACTTATACATATTAAAAATTAAAACAATTAAACAATTTAAAATTTATACTTTTGAACTTATGTTCAAACTAAATTCAAAATCAAATATTTTCAATCAAGTTATGAATATAAATTCAATTTGAAATAAAAATTACAAATCCTATTCAAAACTTATTTATAAACACAATATAATATCAATATTGTTTTTTATAAATCTCTTATTACTAAATTAAAGTCATTTTACAAGAAATTTTGTTTTTATTAATAAAATATCTATTTTATTAAACCTTAAAACCTTTTATTGAATTTATTCTAAATTTAAAGCTCAATCCAATTTAATTCAAACCTTTAATATTTTCTTATCAAATTTTAAAATCATATATTTATTTATGAACTAGTTTTAAAAACTCAATACTAATTTAAAAGAAATCTTCCAAATTATAATGTATATATTAGAATTTTAAAACGTGGTCCATTTATTAAATTTAAACCAAAATCATTTATTTAACTTTGAAAAGCTTAAATATTAAAAAAAAAAATTCCAAATTACTACAAATATTAAAACTAGAAAATATGCTTTACTTATTAAAACAATACTAATCTATTTAAAATATAAACCCTATATTTATAATATAAATAGAAATCAATTTATTATTTAAAAGATAAATTAACCAATTTAAATATTTATTGAAGAATATTATTAAATCTATTTGAATTATTATCTACAAAATTATCAGTATCAATTTAATTTTTAATACAGATTATTAAATTGATATTGTCAAAAATCCCGGGATATTACAATCCTCCCCCCTTAAAAGAATTTCGTCCCCGAAATTTAAAACAAAGGCAGTTTAATAATCTCATTAAGGATTTAATTTAAACACAAGCATATATCAATTATATGCTAACAACCATAGCAACCAATTCAATCAATCAAACAAATCTAATTATCCAGACACATTCTGGATAGAATTTCTTCGAGTTTCCCCAAGTATATATACCGAGATACTCGCTCTAGAGAATCCAAACAACCAATACTATGAAGCTAAAGCTCCTATACAACTATATCTATAACACTAAACAAGTTATCAGACTACAAACGAGTCTGACTCAACAACCAAAACTCCAGAACTGCTGGTTCCACAACCAGAGATAGATCATACACGTATTCCCTCAGAGATACGTGAAACTCATCAAATCCCAGTTATCCAAACTAGCTAACCAATCCTGTAGATCAATCACTTATTCTCCATGATCACAGAAAAGATCCAAAACACTTCAGAGCTAACTTCTCAGCCTTATCCAATCTTAAAGCTCACTTTTGATCGGAGAAAACTTTTCCAAAATCAAATCTCCAACTCCAGAATCCAAATTCCTTCGACTCAAATCCACAAAACTCTTCAGACGATCCTGGGCTGCCCACAACCTTACTGATCAGCTCATCCCTTTCTGATGTCTCTAGAAACAAACTAGACCAATCAACTCAACAAAATGATCTCCTCAAGATCAACCAAGATCAAGATCTCAAACTCAACTCCTCAACATCAGAAGACAACAACTCACTTCTCCAGTCCGGGAAAAGAAAAGCAGATACACCTCCAAACTGCTTCCGCTGCACAACTCTGATCCGAAGTAGAAGAAGATGCTGAAGAAGAACATGAGCACAATTCGACAACACACCACAGAGACATGTTTCAGCAAATTCATAAGAAACTTAGAAATTTCCCCAAAACTCTGAGCTGCTACTCCACTCAATCTCCTTGGAAACATCCTTCTATTAAGCTGAACCACCGATAGCACTCCTCGAATTCCAGTCGATAAGAAAGCTCAATCTCCATATGCGGACAAAACTCTAGCTTCTCTGAAGACATCCAGAAAGCTCAGATAACTCAAGAGAACACTCACACAATCGCAAGTCACCTTTGCGAACCACCCAAACCAAATGCAAGGAAAACTGTTCCTCCTTTACCAAACAGAACAGCTTACACCTAACCCGTCAATCCATCGAAGAAACGGGTCCACTTGACTGCTTCTGAAATCCATTTCAGAAAAACTGCTAAGCCAAAAGATCACTTGCCAACACCGAGAACACTCCAAGCTGCACTGCTGCCACAGATGCCAAAGATTTCCAAATCCAAAGCTCTTCGAGAAACTCGGACTCCAAAGCAAACAGAAACACCAGTTGAACACAGCCACAACACTGAAGCAGACTCACTTCTTTAACTTGTCCCAAAGAAAACATCTTCGGGAACCTCCATAGTCACTGCATCTCATCACGCAGCTACTATTCCCTGATATCAAAATACCATCACACATTTCTGCCCAACTGACAGATCCAAATTCTATTCACCAAAATCTGCACTTCAAAGATGACTCCGAACCTTAACAGGTTTCCTTTAGAGATAAATGAAGTTCTTCATTACTCCAAAACTCACTCGAGACGGTATTAGGTCTACAGTCTCGACAGATGCATATCCAACCTCAAACATTCAAACTCCAACCAATGGTAGTAATCGTGTTACACACACTACTACCCCATCTACCTTTAACTTATATTGGAAGACCTGAACGGGTACCCCAACAGATAGATAGAATAAATATATTTATATATACATATTAAAAATTACAAATACGCTCTCTCAAGAAAGACACCACTACAGAGCCTAGGTATTCACTCAACCTAATGCTCTGATACCAAACTGAGACGACCCGCCTTCCACTGCCTAGAAAGACGCGTCATTTTGAAGAAAGAAAGGGATAGGAAAGAGAAAAGAAAGAAGAGGAGAAGAAACAACATCAGAATCTAAACAGCGGAACGAATAAATTATATTAATAACATAAATATTACATAGTTTACAACCATCATCAGAGTTACACAGCTTATACAACATATACTAGACAGTTATAAACACTTGTCTAGTTATTACAACTCAATACAACTCAAGACAACAACTCAGAGAACTACTCAGAGTAAACTACACAGCGGAATACTATATATCTACACGCAGAAGCCTCCTGCTCTATTGCTCCTCCACAATTCATCAAAGCTAACCTGAATCCTAACCTGAATCCCTTGGCTATTCGTAAAAATTTGAGTACCCAAGAGTTTATGGAAAAAAAATAAACTCCGGGTGAGACATGGGTCTGGTGTGAGTAACAGGTTAAAGTTGCTTAACTTTTAAAAACCTTTTGAAAAGAAAAGGTATCACGTAAGACTTCCCACACATAAACATGGAAAAGTATTTACCTTACGCTAACCAAAACATTTGATAGGAAATCCGATGATACTATAATAGGGTCTAGGGTTTTCAAATAAATATGAAATAGCCGAAATTGTTACATTTATTAAATTCCAGCTACATAGATATACAATCAAATCCGTTGGCACTTATTGGATTTTGGATTCCATACAATGGCAGGGCTACTGGGGTACCGCCCGTCACAGTACGTGGCCTAGATCACCGCACCGAGAACCACTCCCGATCCCCTGCTACACAAAGCCGGACCCATTCCTTACTGAATAGTTCCGAACAAGACAACCCCATGGTTGTAGCTAGCAACCACCCACACAGCCGAATATAAAGGGACTTATAGTCAAGGGTAAATCTTGCTCTCCAATGGGTGCGACCCACGAAGCCTTGCTGCACCTCTCCTGTTTTAGCCATTCCCGGTTGATGAGGCTTGAGGTTATGATTACCTTTATAGGACATATCACTTAGAATGCTCATCGTCCACCTGACGATGTTCTGAAAGCATTCAACCCATACAAGTTCGTTCCGGGTTCGAACGAAACCGAAGGCATTATCTCGTTACACTCATTTTGGAATCACCCTCAGCGTTAACGACAATAACCCTTGCACTCTAAATCACCATCTCGAACCTGTAAGTACTATTCCGTCAAACTCATTACGGAATCACCCACAGAGTTATACTGACTTATAGTCCTTACACCTCGAGTCTTCACAAGCTCCACTTTGATTTACGACCTAACATTATTTTGGATCGATGTGGTTTTCGGATATCCAAATATGGAAACCCGATCCCGGTCTCATCGAAATCCAAAGCGTGTCTTTTAAGGCCAAGTTGTTTTAAAGTTTTAAAAACAATTCAATTATCTATATACACACAGATAGATAACTACCAATCACAATTGATATTCAACATTATCAAATAACAGGTAATCTATATTCATTTCAATAGGTAATCCATATCACCATCACAATAGATAATCTATATTATCATCACAATGCAACCAAGCATTCATACCACACAACCATACTTATCTCATTACTGAGATTACAAAGCATTCAAGACAATCAATGTCATCCATTCATATATAAGCAAAGATTTACTCAAAACCACATCTATAATTAATTTAAAATGAATTAAATTAACTATCTTTATCTCTAATTAATTTAAAATGAATTAAATTAATCTTTAATTAATTTAAAATAAATTAAATTAATTACTTCACCAATATATCTTGCTTACTCAATCATTTAATTGATTACAATCAATTAATCATTCATTATTAATCATCTTAATTAATCACCCTTGAGTAATTACCCTTAATTACATTTATGTAATTATCCTTAATTAACTTCACAAATCAATCATTCTTAACCAAACAGTAATTAACCTTTAATTACTTCAATTAATTAATTAACTATAATTAATTATCTTAATCCTTAATTAATCACATTAATTAATTACCTTTAATTATTTATTATTTATTAATTAATCTTAATTAATCACCTTTAATTACATCATTAATTAAAATAATTAACGATCCCCCTTTATTAATTACCTTAAGTAATTAACTTATAATTATTAATCATCCTAGATTAATTACATTTAGTAATTAACTAACTTAATTATTTTATTTAAAACAAATTAATTATTCCTTTAATTAATTCCTTAATTAATCCCTTGATTAATGAATCTAATCCAAATTACTTCATTCTTAAACATCACCACTTTATTACAACCTGTAATTATTAATCAGTTACTTAACTAAGTAATTTCCAATCCATTAATTACATACAGTAATTATCTTTAAAAACCCAAGTGTTTAAAATTAATTAAACTTAATTAATTAAATTAAGCAATCACATTAAACTAAATTAATTACCTTAAGTAATCAATTTCTTAATTACTTTATTAAGTAATTATACTCAAACCATTCATAATTGATTATTATTAAATTAATTAATCTAATTAATTATTATAATTAACCATATTAATTAATTGTTAAATAATCCTGGTTAATGACCTTCATTAACCATCTTCTAATTATCTTATAAAGTAATTAACTTAAATTAATTACCATTTAAATTATCTTTAATCATTCATTAATTAAAAGTTAATTATTAAATTAATTAACCTTGATTTAAAACTTAATTACATAATTAATAATATTCATTCATCATTAATTACAATCTAATTAATGATCTTAATTATAAATTGATTAATCATTAATCAATTATTAATTCCAAATTCACTTAATTAATTAAATTAATTAATTAATCTTAATTACCTTATTAATTAAATTAATTATGGAATATTAATCTTAATTAAATTTTCAAGATAAAACATAACTTAATTATGTTAAAACAATTTAATTAAATCAAAGTACCCTTGAAATTACTTTAACCTTCCATTTTAAATACAAGTTTAAATTAAAAGTAATTTAAACTTATCAAAGTTTGAAAAGTTTAAAACTTATTTGAATTTGAAGACAAAACAATAGTTTGACTTAAAAATGAAATCATAAAAATTTGAAGTTAAATTCATTTCAAAATTTTGGAAATTCTATTCACTCTTAGTTTAAACTTCCAAATTTAAATCTTCTTTTTAAATTTAAAACTGGAGTTCAATTTTTAAACTTAGATTTCTAGATTTAAATTAATCTTCAAATCTTACTCAAATTTTTAAAACCTCATTATTAAAAGTTTCAACTATTTACCCAAAGTAAAACAGTTAATTAAGTTAAAATTTGAAACTTTTATTTTTATTTTAAAATTGGAATTTAAATTTAAATCAGAAATTCAAACTTGCATTTGAATTTAAACTTAATCCTTACTTTAAACAAAAACTACAGATTTTAAAAGTTTTAAAAACCCAGATTTTTTTAAAAAAAAGACAGGTTTTCTGAAACCTAGAAATTCACAGTGTAACCCGAGGAAACCCTAGTTCTACTTCGAGTCAAATGCATCCCCACTTCGAGTCATCCTCCCATCTTCTCCGAGTAAAACCTCACATCTCCCCTGTAACACAAACAACCCAACAAACTTCACCAGAATCTCATCGCCGTGCATATGCACAGCGATCCTCGCCCTCACTGATCATCAGTGACGATCAAGCCTCAACCAGTAGCTCATCCATGCCCTAACAACCACACCAGGTCGAACATAATCAAAGAATTCAAAATTTAGTTCTGAAACCCCAAATTCAAAAACCTGGAAAAAGTATTACAGGTTTCTGCTCAAACCTGTCAACGGCCATTTCGTTTCTCTCCGATCACATGCAAATCCACCTCTCCGGCCATGAACCAATCCACATACCTACTTCACATTCACCAAGTACCAAGGCACTCGAACCATCCTACACTTCTTACTGACTCAATGCTCAAACCCAATTCAAAACTAGGGTTCAAACTAAAAAATCAAAACTGCAATCATCCTAATCAAATATATCCACATCTCTGACTTTTCTAGGGATCTATGATCCTTACTCTATAACTTAGAAGAATCTTGAGTTTTCTTAAACTACAGATTGCAAGCACTAGCTCAAATTCATTTTTTTTAGCTCAAGCATAAACTACTACAGAAACTATACTCTAAAATTCTAATACTTGATTCAAAAGAAAAAAAATCAATTTCCAGTAAATACTTTTAGTTTATGAAACTGGATTTAAATATTAATATGATTTGTTTTTGATCAAGATCAACATACAAGGGTGTTACTTGTGTTTACAGAGATATCTCCCTGTATTTTTAATTCTCCTAAAATTTTTAAACTTCAACTTAAGAAAATAAAACACATTACTTTATAAATTTGAATACTAATCTATGATAAGAAAACCCCTTTTTTAATTATAAAATACAGATACTACTTCAAATTAGATCAATTACAGGGAATTCTTTTAAATATGATGGTGAATCTGGGAACACAGCAAAGCAAAATCAACATGCACATTCAATCATAGTTACATCAGACCTTTATAAGCAAACAACATATTTTTATCTCAAACATTTAACAAGCAACCTAAATATAGTTTAAGATTTAATTGTTACTCACCTCAGAATGCAGAGCTTCGTTCATCATTTGAATTTTGTAGAAATAAAATATGCAGGCTTGACCCTTTTGTTTAAAACCTGAGTTGAATTTTGATGAAATGCCCATGATCTCAGCCTAAAATACTTGCATGTAAAGAGTAGATGCAGTTGCAAAATTTCCCAAATACATGCAGATGCTCAACATGTTTCAAATCAGGCTTGATCCACTCCACGTCTTAAAAACAGAATGCAGAAAACAGTGCAGGCTTATATTTTGAATTTGATATTAAGGTGGATTTGATTTTGAAGAGGAGGAATATGCAGATTTGTAAACAGAATGCAGGTTTCACTTTGATTTAAGGAAATGCAGATTTTTATATGCAGGGTTTGATTTTTAGGAAGTGAAATAAACAGATTTGAACATGGTTTAGAATATGCAGATTTTTGAAGAGAATGTATGTATGAAGTAAGTGAGTTTTGATCTTTGTTTTGATTAAAGAAATGAAAAAAAATATGCAAGCTAAACTAGATGTATTTCAGATTTAATGAAATAAAAGAAAAATTAAAACAAAATTTAACACTTGTCAAATTGTATATTAGTTTTTGAACACTTGTTCAATCAATGCTTATGAATGCAACACTTGTTTTCTTTTAAAGGTAATTAGCTTTTATATTTACAAATTAAGGTGTGTTAGCTTAATTTCAATTTGTTAGTTTATATTAGATATGTGTATGAATTTACAAAAGAAATAAGAACAAATCATGTTTATAAACAAACTTATACATATTAAAAATTAAAACAATTAAACAATTTAAAATTTATACTTTTGAACTTATGTTCAAACTAAATTCAAAATCAAATATTTTCAATCAAGTTATGAATATAAATTCAATTTGAAATAAAAATTACAAATCCTATTCAAAACTTATTTATAAACACAATATAATATCAATATTGTTTTTTATAAATTTCTAATTACTAAATTAAAGTCATTTTACGAGAAATTTTGTTTTTATTAATAAAATATCTATTTTATTAAACCTTAAAACCTTTTATTGAATTTATTCTAAATTTAAAACTCAATCCAATTTAATTCAAACCTTTAATATTTTCTTATCAAATTTTAAAATCATATATTTATTTATGAAATAGTTTTAAAAACTCAATACTAATTTAAAACAAATCTTCCAAATTATAATGTATATATTAGAATTTTAAAACATGGTCCATTTATTAAATTTAAACCAAAATCATTTATTTAACTTTGAAAAGCTTAAATATTAAAAAAAACAAATTTTCCAAATTACTACAAATATTAAAACTAGAAAATATGCTTTACTTATTAAAACAATACTAATCTATTTAAAATATAAACCCTATATTTATAATATAAATAGAAATCAATTTATTATTTAAAAGATAAATTAACCAAATTAAATATTTATTGAAGAAGATTATTAAATCTATTTGAATTATTATCAACAAATTATCAATATCAATTTAATTTTTAATACAGATTATTAAATTGATATTATCAAAAATTCCGGGATATTACACCGGGCGATGGCATTAAAAAAAGGTGAAAAATCGATTTTGCGTAGTTACCTGAGAAAGTAGATAATCCAACAATAGAATTGATGAAGGAAGAGAGAAAGCGGCGAAAACCAATTAGGTATTCTTTACGTTCTGTATAGTAGGACAATACTTTATATTGGCCGATGTTTAAGAAAGTTGTCAGAGATGCTTTTAGGTTATTATCATTTGAGATCGATGGATTTAGGCTACAGAGAGTCAGATTAATAGAAAATTGACTTTTATTGCTTGAGTCGTTGGGTTTTGAGCCCGTTGTTTGATTAAGGTCTACTGAAGAATTAGGCTTATAAATTGCTTCGTTATATTTAGGACTTCACAATCCAATCCTGTTCAAAAAAGACTTTAACATACCCATATAGCTATGGCTGCTTTCAATCTTTTGGTAATTAAAAATATGAAGATATATGTTTCAAACTTTTGATACCTGATAGTCTATCTAGGGCTGTCAATGGATAATCGAAAAACTCGAAATTCGTCCACATCTTCATCTGAAAAGCGGACAAATATCTGATATCCGGAAAAATGGATATGGATGCGGATACGAAGACACCTGCATCCAAAAAAATTCCGTCTTTTCAAATTTTTGTTACCTGGTAGTCTATTTAACCCACACTAGATACAACTTCCCTACCAAAAAGTCCAAAAGGAAAATATTTCCAAATGGGTGCATGTCCATAAAGTTTTCAAAGTAATAAATTTAGGAGTTAGAACTTAATTGAAACTTATGAATTTCTGAAACAATGTGGAAAAGTAAGTGCAACAGTCAAGATTTCTTAAAAGTCGAAACAGAACTGAAAAATGGATATAGCGCAAAAATATTTGTATTTTAAAATGATCGGCTAATCAACACCATATTTTTATGAAAGCCAAAAAAAGGATGGCTATAAAAATAACTATCATTTTACATAACAAAATACAAATTTCATTTAACTATAAAGTCTTTAAAATGACGCGCTTCGTATTATTCACGGCCTTTTTGCAAGACAAATACATTTTTCATAATGGTTTTTTCTCTTTTTATAAACATGGGTATTATAAAAACATTCCAACATACATAAATGTGAAGTGTTGTTTTCCAAAAAGTTAGGTATTAAGGAAAATGCTTTCACTCTACACTTTAGAGTGACAACTTTTGGTAAACATTAACAGACACCCTTGTTGCATAACCACAAAATGACTTTTTTCACAAAAAAATTATTGTAGTATTATCCTTGATTTGAAATACTATATAAGAGATAAACATGTGTAGACAAACTTAAATTATTTTACATTTTTATCAGGTCTTATTTGGTTAAATCTAATTCGAAATTAGTACTTTGAATCGCAAGTATTAATTTACAAAATTCAGCATTATATCTAGGTTAAATAAAATACAAATCATATATGAGAACTAGATACTAAGTTATACATGAAAACGATTTGTCGTGGCCTCATAGGTTCTCAGCTTTTAAAAGTATTGGTATTTACAGAATACATAAAAAATGTTTCTTCAATTATATTTTACAAAACCTAATGGTTTTTTTTTGGTAATTATCATTTTCCTATGCGATAAAACCACTTCATTTTTCTATCAAAAATATTTTATCCCAAGTCTTCATATTTTACTAAAATGCATTTTTTTATATCATTATGTTGTTAAAGTTAATTCATTGTAACCTTATCACATAGTCATAGCAGGATGTGTGACTCAACATATGTAAGCATTAAGCCTACATATGTATTTTACATCTTGCTTCATGAATTTACAATGTAATATAGTAAATTATTAGCAATCCTTATTAAAAAAGGGGATAGAAATAGAAAAAATCTCTAGTTTTTAAAATATTATGAAATTAATTTTGGTTTTCTCCTATAGCCATGGTAGAATCCCTGCTTTACTCATAAGAAAAATTCTTTTCCACTCCTAAAAAAAGTTTCAGAGGTCTACTCTTGCTCTCATATAAGATTTTCTTTAAAACGAGGCTTTATTGTTGACGAAAAAGGATTTCAATTGATGTAGAATCGGAAAAGGAGGCCTCAAAAGAAAACACTCATGGGGAGTCGTCTCCCTCTTCCAATAACGATAGAGGATATTTGGAGAAAGGGAGGAATAAAAGAATCCCAAAATCCCAATATGGTACAACTACAAAATGATAATCAAAATCTAAAGGTGGAAGAAGCTCGGTTACCATCTCATTAAACAATCCTCGAGGCTTGAAAACTTGAAAGGATACAGTTGCAAGGGAATAAGAAAACGTAAGTTTCAATTTGAATCTATGCAAGCTAGTCTATTTAACAACACCACATAGAATTAAATCTTTGCCTAAAAGTCTATAAAGAGAATATGGTCAAATTAATAGATGTCCATAAAATTTTCAAAAGGTACAGAATCCAGAGTTGGATCATAACCAAAACTTCAAAAATTTTGAAACGAAACCATTTTAAGAGTTGGAAGAAGTGGTGTTGGTGGTGGAGGAGGTGGGAAGGGGGGCACAATGATAATTTAGCATCGATAGTTTATGAAAGAACCGTATATATGGTGTTTTAATGTTAACAATCATACAACAATGCTACTAATATGTTTATTGAGTTATTTAGGTCAAAATGTTGATGGAAAAGTTGTAAAATAAAATGGTTAAAAATTATTCAAAACTAAGATTTGAACTTGGGTGGGTTGATAGATGAGAATATGCCTTTACCACTAAACCACACAAACTTTTAAAAATTATGATGATTCAGGCAACTGAAATCCTTGTTCAGTCGACTAAACCTAGTCGACTAAATATGAATAACTTGTCAATATTTTTTGACTATTCTCTCTGGTTTGAATTTTATGCTAAGCCAGTCGAACGAAGCCTTCTTTCAATCGACTAACCTAGTATGAAACAGATAGTTTTTGAACTGACATCTTCGTATCTCTTCACTTCAGTTGCACCTCTTTGCTCCTGCAGCCACTTCTCTTCATTAATAGCAAAATTGTAAGGTTGCACCCCTACTTTAGCATCCATACAACATCTATATAAACCCCTAACCATACCTGAACCGGAACACAACTTTATGCCATGATTTCCACTCCTAGACTCTCAATTCCTAAAGCGATTCTCCAAGTTCCAAGAAATTCATCTGATTTAAATATTTTGACTAGTTTTCTTCATCTTCACATCTCATACTCTAGTTGAATAAATTTGTTAGCCTCTCTACCACCATTCATTATCATTTTGTTTGGTTCTAAGAGTCATTGTACGTAAAACCGACGTTTTGTATATCGAGATACACCGAGTCAAAGAGTAATGTTTTTGTTACACTACTTCTAATGGTTATTGAAGTCATGCTCGGTTTTTCAGGGAGAGTCTGTTAACCTGTACCTCCAAGTAAAGAGTGGGTATTGGTAGTGAAATATTGAATGGGAGCTTCAGGACTGCACGTAGAACGGGTGATCCGAACTAGTATAAAGTTGACTATATGATCAACTATAATATTCTTCTACATTTACTTTGTTTAATACTATCGAGCGTCTTCAATCCTGTTCATAGAGACTAACAAGTGATATTAGAGCCAGGAATTCTATCGATCATCACAACATCATAGAATGATGTCGAGCAAGAGAAGATCCAGTCAGAGCTCAAAGACAATCGAGAAAAAACAAATTTGTAGAAGCGAGAAACAGTCGATAGAATCAAGGTATATGTACTATGTGGCTAAACTCAGATCAAAATTAGTACGCTTATATTCTATATATAGTGACCGTTTACAAACACAGGAGAAGTTAAAAAGATTTTAAAGCATCATAAAAGGTCAATTCTATTGTTTTAGCTAAATTAGATGATTGTGCGCATAAAATTAGCATTTTAACGGAAGAAAATAAGATTTTAGTAAAAAACTAAAAATTTCGAAAATATATTGGAAGAACATATTTTAGAAAAAAAAATTCTATTAAAAGATAATGAGCTCTTAAACGATAAAAATACTAATCTTTTAAAGGAAATTAAAGTTTTGCAACATATAAATATATTTTTTGAAATTCTTTAAATGATTCTAATTCTAAACATTTTTCTCTTGAAAAAGAGAATAGGGCTTTCAATGATAAGGACCTAAATTAATTAAAGAATGTAAAAATTTCTAAAATATATTGGAAGAACATATTTTAGAAAAAAAATTCTATTAAAAGATAATGAGCTCTTAAACGATAAAAATACTAATCTTTTAAAGGAAATTAAAGTTTTGCAAAATATAAATATATTTTTTGAAATTCTTTAAATGATTCTAATTCTAAACATTTGTCTCTTGAAAAAGAGAATAGGGCTTTCAATGATAAGGACCTCAAATTAATTAAAGAATGTGAATATTTGGAAGATAACGATACTTTGTTGCAAAAAGAAATTTGTGATTCCAAAGCTGTTTTTGATAAATTAAATGAGAAAATCACAACTTTTAATAGAGAAAAAGACGATTTATCTTCCTTAACTACTAATAGCAAAGCTTATAATAATAGAACTGGTTTGGACTATAAACAAGATAATTGTAGAAAAAGTAATAGATACGCATTACGGTATACCTATCTTAATGCCGGTATTAAAAGTGGAGATAGTTCTAAAACAAATCCATGTCATTATATTATTATGCTTAGAAATAGAAAAAAATCATTTGAATACTGAATCAATAACAATTAATGTTGATATATGGGTTTCTACTGATCTAACTGATTATGATAGAAAATCATACTAAGCAATTATTACGACACTATGATTACTAGTGGAAATTATGTTTTTAAAAGATCAACCATATTCAACCGGATATGATTTCCTAAGTCGTAAACCTTACATCTGTTGTAAAATGAGTATTATTTTACTTACATATGACATATCTGTTGGATACTCATCGTTTTGCATTGATGTTAAAATTATTTATTTTTGATTTTTCTATGAAATTCTCCATTTCTTTTTAATTTTCTCATAATTTTTGTTAATTACAAAAGGGAGAGAATCAATGAGCATATTGATATAGGGAGTAAATAGTTAAAAGTTAAAGAGAAACATTATACCTAGGGGATGATTTTATCATTGTACGCCAATGTTCTTATGCCTTGTTGATGACAAAGGAGGAGATGAATGCGTGTTTTACTTATTTTATATTGACATTTATATGAAGTTGAGGGAGATAAATTTACATAACATATATCTTGGGGGAATAATTATTTTATACTAAAGTTGTGTGGTTGTCATCATAAAAAAGGAGAAGAATGAAAGATATATACATACATACATACATACATACATATACATACATACATACATATATATATATATATATATATATATATATATATATATGATGTTTTGATGATAATAACAATGCAAAATGGTACAAATATGTTTATTGAGTTATTTCAGGTCAAAATGGTGTAAATTAAAATGACTAAAAATATGCGAATCCGGGATTCAAATCCTGGTGGGTTGAGAGATGAGCACTTAACTTTACCACTGAACCACATATGCTTTTGAAAATTACAATGATTCGGTCGACGAAAAGCCTTTTCCAGTCGATTGAACCCAGTCATCTAAATACGAACAACTTGTCTATTATTTTCGGCTATGCTCTCAAGCTCGAATTTTATATTAATCTAGTCAACTGAAGCCTTCTTTTAATTGACCAACCTAGTACAAAATGACTAGTTTTTCGAAATGATATCTTTGTGTCTCTTCACTCCAGAAGTTGCACTTCTGTGCAACCGCAGCCACTTCTATTCATCAATGGTGAAATTGGAAGGTTGCCCCCTACTTTAGCATCCCTACAACATGTATATAAACCCCTGACCATCCTTGAATCAAAATACAACTCTATGATTTGGTTTCCACTCCTATACTCTTGATTTCTAAAGTGATTCTTCGAGTTCCAAGAAATTCATCCGATTCAGAGATTTTAACTAGTTTACTTCATCTCATACTCTAGTCAAATAAAATTCTTAGCCTCTACACCTCCACTCAACATCATTTGGTTTTGTTTTAGGAGTCATTATACGTAAAGCTAACATTCTGTATATCAAGATATGCCATGTCAAAGAGTAACGTTTTTATTACGCTACTTGTAATGGTTGTTGAAGTCATGTTCAGTTATTCAGGTAGTGTCTGTTAACTTGTTCCTTCGGACAAAGTAAGGGGTTGATAGTAAAATACTGAAGGAGAGTTTCGGGACTGGCATTGGATGGAAGGTCTGAACCAGTATAAAATCAACTATATAATCTACCGTACTATTCCCTGCATTTACATTGTTCACTACAATCGAGCATCTTCGATCTTTGTCATAATGACTAACAGTTTCAAGTGTAATGGGAGGTGAGGAAGGTGAAGAAGTAGATGGTGGGTAGTTTAATCTGGCGGGAAATGTGTCGGGAAACTACAAATTTCCAACCGTACCATCTAGAGAAAGGTTTGGATAGAGTGGGGTGTTAGATCCTCAGTTTGAAGTTTTAATGATGACAACTGTATCTCTATGTATATTATATCACACTATTCGAAAAACAGCAAGCTATCAACCAAAGAGACAAGCAGAACACTAACAAAGGATCGTCATTCATGAAGATCAAGATACGAATCATTAAGAGTCAAAAGTATGTATATTTTCTTAGAATATGTTGTAAAATCTCCTTGAAAATTCGCATACACACACAACAATCAAAGAGTAAAAAAAATGAAAAATCAAAGCTACTTTATAAAAACTATTTTAGCCCACTTCAATCGTCCCGCCTATGGCGTCAGCCGATTAAGTGCTGTCGACTGGGTCCATTGACCAACCGACTGAAATTTCTTGATTTACTTTTATTATATATGTCTTGAATTTTAGCATGAAATGACTTTGTTCTTATTCAGTAGACTGTAACGACTCGAATTTTGTCCGCTCGAAAATCGACATCCATACTTCAAATCGTATTCGAATGCCATAGATTCGACCGTTCAAATCCGATTCGCCGGAGCTTATAACAATCATTAAGTAAACAACACAGCGGAATAAAAGAATAATACATTGATATACAGCTTTGATACAATATTTGATGCAACAGATGATCCAATAGATATCAATATACATCAGAGATATGATACAGTAAAATAGCAGCGGAAAGAAAATAGATAACATCTAGCAGCGGAACAAATAACTCTAAAATAGTCTTCAAGGAAGAACTCCAAAAATAACTGCAACTCCATTTCGAAGAACCAATCCAGCAATAGCTCGAACCCCCAATAACGATGCACCAAGCTCAGTAAGACTGGTGCGATCCAAAGACTGAACTAACTCCAGATAATCCACTATATCTAACTATCTGAAAAACCCAACTCTAGACTGCTCGTGTAGAAAATAATGAGCACCCAGAGTTTAGGAAAGAAACAATAAACTCCGGATCAGTCGTGGGACTGGTGTGAGCAACAAAAACAGTTTATCTTTTAAAACATTCAACAAAAGATTTTCAAAGTCAATTCGCAATGCTTTTTAAAAATGAGACTACCATAAGGCCTCCCGCACACACACACAATGCAAACGCAGAATCGGAGGAGATTTCTCCTTATGATAGTCAAAGATGCTTGATACGTATTAAAAAGAACATTCAATATTATTACTAGTGCATAGTGTAGAAAAATATTTCGAAAGTAAAGATATAAATCTTAGCCAACATACGACCATTATCGTATGCCTACTATAGCTACCATCTAAACAGTGGGGCGCCACCATAAGTAAATGGCAGGTTCTACAACTAACACTGTACAGGGTTTCGTATTGGGAATTGGATTTCCAACAAATGGTCAGGCCAAGGAACTTCCCATTGCCACATGAGAATGCCTCTGGATGGACATCCCCGAGAACCAAACCGGATCTCTACCAACACAAGGCCGGGTTACCACTAACTGAGTAACAACTGACCGAATATGCCATCCCCCGGTCCTTTGGGACCTTTATCCGAGATCTCGTAATCAATTCACACAATCATAAAGTGTTTTCAACATGAGTAAGTATCTGGGCTCCATACCATGATACCACCCTTTTCCAGAAGGAAATGCACATATCCTAAAGGGCGCTACCCCTCATAACCTTGCTGCTTCTTTCCTGTTTTGACCATTCACGGGGTGTGAGGCTCGACGAAGTCACGTCCACAAAAACATACTTTATACAAAAGCCATGCTTTGGGTCAACAAATGATCATAGAAATGATCACCAGGATAGACGATCAAATAAATGATCCTATCACAAATAATCAACACAATGATCATTTCACAGCAACACTCAGCATGTCACATTACCAAATTGGGAGTATATTGCTGATAACCATCAATTATATAACCTCTGAGCTCGTACGTCTCAGAGAAGGGTGTTAAGCTAAAAGAATAAATTCTCCGCCACCAACAGAAATATATTTGAAAGAAATCGGCTTTATATCTCAACTTGTAATGTCAGGCATACAATCCATACAAGTCTGTTCTGGGTTCGAACAGAACCGAAGGCACTTACAAAGAAGTCCTTGCAATCCGGATATTCACAATCCCGATCGGATTTCCCATCACTTAGGGAGTTTCTATACCGGCGCGACTCGGTGCAGAAACAATCGATAGGTCATCCTATCGCTTTCGCAAATACCCGGTCTTCGTCACCGGTCTTCAAATGCTATCCATAACGACGTATCACATATTCGGAATGGGTTATACGACACAAAGGTCCTTTCCCGGTTAAACCGAATAGTGAGCGGAAATATTTTTAAAACATATGGATATGGGATTTCAATTAAGTCACAACTTATTACCCAAAACTTTTCTTCAAATGGCTTAACAAATTACCATTTTCAATCTTAAAAAAAAAAGATTCATTTTCACAACCTTTAACGGTTTTAAACAATTTTCACATTTTAATCTTTTAAATAAAAGATTCATTTTCACAACCTTTGACGGTTTAAACAATTTTCACATTTTAATCTTTTAAATAAAAGGTTTATTCACAGATTTTCCAAATCAATTTTCATTTCAATTTGATTAACTCGTTAAATCTTTAAATCAAAGATTTAACTTATAGCTTTCAAAACAATTTCATTTCAATTTGATTTAAACAAATCATCAATTTAAATCTGTTAAAAATAAACAGATTTAATTCATAGTTTTCAAAAAGAATTCATTCATAACTTAGGAAAATCATTTCTCTATTCAATCTTGAAATTCCCCTAATTAACTGGAATCTCGGTTCTTATCTAAAAGTGTTTATCATTTGGAAACAACAGTTTTTCATTTTGGAAATCTGATTCATTTATACGAGTTGAAATCCTTGGGTTAAATTCAAATTCCCAAAATCATACCTTTAAAATGGTTTAAATTCATACAACATGTTTATAATATCTTTAACCATAATTTCCAATCGTCGAATTCAATTCCAAATATCGAATTCAAATTTAAATCGAATTATTTAATTTCAAAACTTAATCAAGTAAATTAAAATAAATTTTAACTTGAAATTTCATTCCAAAAGCTTTTCACATTTATTCCGATTCCATTTCCAAAACATTTGAATTCAAATATTCAATTTTTATAAATCATTTCAAAATCATTTTTAAATCTGTGACTTAATCGATTTCCTCGTGAAATCCATAATTGTGTGTGTATCGTGTGGGCCAGGGATTTTACACAATAGTGCACAACATAAATCATCACAGATATACCAATATCGATAAGCGGTATAATTGATAACGCTTATTTTCATTCATGGTTTCATAGGTAAAATAAATTTATAAATCTCAAATATTTATCATTACAATTCGATGTGGGTTTCGGATAACCAACTGGAATCCGACTCCCTGTCGCATCGAAATTCAAATGTCGCGTTATGGGAAAAAGGGTTTTATTATATTCATACAACGGTATACTCATCACAGACATAACAGCTCAGCACAAAGCATTACGTAACATCACATTATATATCAAATATATCAATTTATCACATAGCATTCAATAACAATCAAACATCTTTAATTAAGATGAATAAATCGGGTGGTTATAAATTTATTACCCACATAATTATCTTCATTAGTGATTTTTATAAATCAATGATTAATTCTTCCTTAAATCAATTATTTTAACCCCTAATTATTGATTAAATCTTAATTATAACTAATTATCTTTTAATCGATTTTCTTAATTATAAATGAATAAATCTTAAGTACAAATCATTAACTACTCGATTATCATTAACGACATATATTAACTTGCCTTTAAGTAAAAATTATCACTTATTAAGGTTTTTATTTTATTTTAAAAATAACTTGTTAAAGATATAAGTTTAAAAACTTAATTGTTAAAAAGAAATCCTTTATATTTCAAAACCTTTCAAATTATACCTTCTACTTAGTAAACAAATCATTATTTATAGAAGAAATAATTTTAGAAGGTTATTTAACTAAGTTATTAAAGTTTTAAAAACTGAAAATATAAAAATCCCTACCCAACCCGAGTGAAACCCGAGCTAATCCCCTACGTACTCGAGTCCTACTTCAAGTTCTTCTAAAAACTTACCCGAGTCCCCAAAATTTTCCAAATTTAAAATTTTTGTAAGTACTTTGATTTAACACCGAGATCCTGCTTCGAGTAAAAACTCGAGCTACCCCTCGTTCTCCCCGAGACACGCTTCGAGACTACGTCTTCTTCCCCAAACACGAACCCACAGCACAACCCAATCTAACCCAACGTGCACGTGCACGTGTACGGCAACTCCGGCCACTTCCAGTCGAACCTACCACCCTCGACACATCAACGATCATCTATAAAAGTCTCCAGATAACACAGGAATTTGTAACAACGACGCTTCAAATTTTCACTGCCTAACCCAAACTGGAATAACATGCTATCATCAGAGAATCTCCACGCATCGCCAATCCCGACCATGGGTGACCACGCCGACACGTTTATAGCTTCGCCAAACGACGACGAACCAAACCCCCCTGGTCCGATCGCTTCCGGATCAACCACGAAGACGCAGCAACACGATTTCCAGTAACAACAAAAAACTACTTTTAAACCCTAAATTGGTTTCGCGCGGCCACAACGATTGATGAGAAAAGTTGTGATCATTTTTCCTATAATCCACAATGTTTCAACTCACTTCAAACAAAATTTCGATACCCAGTATTAGATCGATTTTTAGAAAATGATAAAAAGGCACATTTTATTCAAATAGGAACTGCGCTAGGAATACTTGATTAGAAATCATCATATTCATTTTAAAAATCATAACTTTGTAGGTTCATTCAAGTTATGTAATTAAATAAACGATTTAAAATACTTGAATTTATCATAAAAGTTTGTTTCACTGTAAAAATTTGGTTACTGAGACAAACCCTTTATGTTCAAGCTTAAAACAAATTTTAAACTATGGTTTTCGAGTTTAAACAAACTTGTTTTATAAGAAAAAAATAAATCCTAAGCTAAAAAGGATTGTATGAATTTTATTTGACAAATTTTTTTTCTTCTTCTTCAGTTTATTCTGCTCTGAAACAAAAGTATAAGAAACATGTCCTATAACAACTTCCAGTATCTCAGAAAAACCACTAAACCATATTTTTTTTTCCTTTTCTCAATGCACAGCAAACAAAGACTATTCATGAATAACAACAAATTTATACTTTTTAAAGGTTTAGAAAATAAGTTACTCACTTGTATTTTTGGAAGAAGAACAGAGAAGACTCAGGCTTGAAATTTTATTTGCTGAAGCTTCCATTTTACTTAGTTGTGATAAATGATGAGGATTGTTGATATAAAGTATAAAGTGTACAGGTGATGTTATCTCTTCCCTGTACTAAAGTTATGGCTGCATTATTTTTATTGCTAGAGGTGTAATGCATTAATTTCTCTGGTACATATTACTCTGTTTATCCCTTTATCTCGGCTGAGATAATGTTAATGAATGCTTGCTTTGTTTGTGTTTTGCTTTTCTTTATTTTCTTAAGTACTTTGTTTATACTATGTACACTTGTTCCCATGCTTGCCTGCATATTGTCTCGGCTGAAATGATGGTATGCACATTTGTTTTCCTCAAGCCTATCCTTATCTTACTGGCAACATGATACTATTTTGTTTTATAAGCTTGTACAGTTTGTTTATGTTTGGTTTGAACGAACAAGTGTATATGGATGGGTATGTACCTATATGAATGTATAAATAAAGGAACAGGTTTGTACTTGTTTGCTTTTACTTTATGTTTCTATACTTAAACATATACTTGCTGTCCTACTTCCTATTTTCTGGTTCACACACTTATACTTTGTATTATTATTTTTTTCTTTTGTTTATACTTTATTTTTTTTATACTTACCTTGCCTTACCCAGGTTGATGCTGCATTACTTGCTTTAACATGCTTTTGTACTTTATTATTTCTACTTACTTTATTTATTATGCCTTAGTTACAGTTATTTGTTTATAAAATTTACTCAAGTATAAACACACTTTTATACTTAAACAAAGTTTTAAAATCTTACCTTTCCTTTATTTTTAAACTTATATTATTAACTACTTAATTTACTTAAAATTATTTCAAACTTATGTACATTTTTATAAGATTTATTTTATATTTACAATCATAGTTTCCCAAAGTACATACATATATTATTTTATTTTTATACTAATGTTTTGCTTGTATATGAACATAAATTTCTATTGTCAATATATTGTTTAAATTTTTAACTAATTTGTTTCATGTGTATATTTTACATTTTATAGTTTACATAACCAATTTTATTTTCTGAAATGACTTTTTAACTTGCCTAATTTATCTCTATTTATAACTCAAATATTTATTTTACTTCTATTTTTAGTTTAAATATTTATCATAAATTTTACTTTAATAATTATTGTTTTACATTTCTCTTTGTGCACCTATATTTTATATAACTCAAATTATCATCATTTATAAATTTTTAAATCAATTTATTTATTTATTTCTATACTTGTGTCTAAAGTATATTATTTATTTTTCAAAATCATTTATTTAAGAATTTATTTAAAATCCAATATATACCTATATATTCACATATATACAAATTTTCAAATCCATATGACTTTATATATTTTCTATTTGAATTGAGGAAACTCGCTTCCATTTATAATTAATTTTATAAATTTTTATTCAAAATTTCATTTATTTATTAATTTAAATTAAATAAAAATTCAGGATCGTTACAGACTTCCCCCCTTGAAAGGATTTCGTCCTCGAAATTCGCAGGCACGAAAACAACAAAGATAGATAAAAGATAGAGAAATATCTTTTCAGATCAAACTGGATATCAGTTCTGCATTTGGCTTACCCAATCAGAATATCAACAATAGATACAAGAAATTATAATAGAATTTCAAAATTGGATTTTAAACGAAATCGTTTTATCGATACTATTCAAATTTATCCTTCATATTCCATTAATCAATTTTAACTCAATTTAAAATTTCTAATTTATTTAAAATCTCCAATTTCAATTTTCAAATTCATATTCATTAAAGTTTAAATTGAAAAACTGATAAGAAACTGATGAGGATACGAAGTAAGAATTTCCTATAATGATTCATAGAGCATCACTGCATCAAAACTTCTTTTTCTGGAGCTGTCACGAAGTAATCAAAAGAAATTTGAAAACGAATCAAAGGAAATTTGATAAGAAAGATGTTTCCACTGTTATTACAGAGTTTTGACTAATTATAGTCGCATTCCCCTGTCCTCTATCTCGTTCTCTTCTTGCACTCATACTCACTATCAGTAGATAGTAAGAGAATTTACTGAGGCACTCAAACGGATATCTTAGGGATTACTCATTCTAAGGTTTACTTCACCCTATCTCTAATGAGTTACTTAATGTGTTACACTCCTGAGCTAAAGTTCAACCCTTAGCTCTGATACCAAAATGTAACGACTCGAATTTTGTCCGCTCGAAAATCGACATCCATACTTCAAATCGTATTCGAATGCCATAGATTCGACCGTTCAAATCCGATTCGCCGGAGCTTATAACAATCATTAAGTAAACAACACAGCGGAATAAAAGAATAATACATTGATATACAGCTTTGATACAATATCTGATGCAACAGATGCTCCAATAGATATCAATATACATCAGAGATATGATACAATAAAATAGCAGCGGAAAGAAAATAGATAACATCTAGCAGCGGAACAAATAACTCTAAAATAGTCTTCAAGGAAGAACTCCAAAAATAACTGCAACTCCATTTCCAAGAACCAATCCAGCAATAGCTCGAACCCCCAATAACGATGCACCAAGCTCAGTAAGGCTAGTGCGATCCAAAGACTGAACTAACTCCAGATAATCCACTATATCTAACTATCTGAAAAACCCAACTCTAGACTTCTCGTGTAGAAAATAATGAGCACCCAGAGTTTAGGAAAGAAACAATAAACTCCGGATCAGTCGTGGGACTGGTGTGAGCAACAAAAACAGTTTATCTTTTAAAACATTCAACAAAAGATTTTCAAAGTCAATTCGCAATGCTTTTTAAAAATGAGACTACCATAAGGCCTCCCGCACACACACACAATGCAAACGCAGAATCGGAGGAGATTTCTCCTTATGATAGTCAAAGATGCTTGATACGTATTAAAAAGAACATTCAATATTATTACTAGTGCATAGTGTAGAAAAATATTTCGAAAGTAAAGATATAAATCTTAGCCAACATACGACCATTATCGTATGCCTACTATAGCTACCATCTAAACAGTGGGGCGCCACCATAAGTAAATGGCAGGTTCTACAACTAACACTGTTCAGGGTTTCGTATTGGGAATTGGATTTCCAACAAATGGTCAGGCCAAGGAACTTCCCATTGCCACATGAGAATGCCTCTGGATGGACATCCCCGAGAACCAAACCGGATCTCTACCAACACAAGGCCGGGTTACCCCTAACTGAGTAACAACTGACCGAATATGCCATCCCCCGGTCCTTTGGGACCTTTATCCGAGATCTCGTAATCAATTCACACAATCATAAAGTGTTTTCAACATGAGTAAGTATCTGGGCTCCATACCATGATACCACTCTTTTCCAGAAGGAAATGCACATATCCTAAAGGGCGCTACCCCTCATAACCTTGCTGCTTCTTTCCTGTTTTGACCATTCACGGGGTGTGAGGCTCGACGAAGTCACGTCCACAAAAACATACTTTATACAAAAGCCATGCTTTGGGTCAACAAATGATCATAGAAATGATCACCAAGATAGACGATCAAATAAATGATCCTATCACAAATAATCAACACAATGATCATTTCACAGCAACACTCAGCATGTCACATTACCAAATTGGGAGTATATTGCTGATAACCATCAATTATATAACCTCTGAGCTCGTACGTCTCAGAGAAGGGTGTTAAGCTAAAAGAGTAAATTCTCCGCCACCAACAGAAATATATTTGAAAGAAATCGGCTTTATATCTCAACTTGTAATGTCAGGCATACAATCCATACAAGTCTGTTCTGGGTTCGAACAGAACCGAAGGCACTTACAAAGAAGTCCTTGCAATCCGGATATTCACAATCCCGATCGGATTTCCCATCACTTAGGGAGTTTCTATACCGGCGCGACTCGGTGCAGAAACAATCGATAGGTCATCCTATCGCTTTCGCAAATACCCGGTCTTCATCACCGGTCTTCAAATGCTATCCATAACGACGTATCACATATTCGGAATGGGTTATACGACACAAAGGTCCTTTCCCGGTTAAACCGAATAGTGAGCGGAAATATTTTTAAAACATATGGATATGGGATTTCAATTAAGTCACAACTTATTACCCAAAACTTTTCTTCAAATGGCTGAACAAATTACCATTTTCAATCTTAAAAAAAAAGATTCATTTTCACAACCTTTAACGGTTTTAAACAATTTTCACATTTTAATCTTTTAAATAAAAGATTCATTTTCACAACCTTTAACGGTTTAAACAATTTTCACATTTTAATCTTTTAAATAAAAGGTTTATTCATAGATTTTCCAAATCAATTTTCATTTCAATTTGATTAACTCGTTAAATCATTAAATCAAAGATTTAACTTATAGCTTTCAAAACAATTTCATTTCAATTTGATTTAAACAAATCATCAATTTAAATCTGTTAAAAATAAACAGATTGAATTCATAGTTTTCAAAAAGAATTCATTCATAACTTAGGAAAATCATTTCTCTATTCAATCTTGAAATTCCCCTAATTAACTGGAATCTCGGTTCTTATCTAAAAGTGTTTATCATTTGGAAACAACAGTTTTTCATTTTGGAAATCTGATTCATTTATACGAGTTGAAATCCTTGGGTTAAATTCAAATTCCCAAAATCATACCTTTAAAATGGTTTAAATTCATACAACATGTTTATAATATCTTTAACCATAATTTCCAATCGTCGAATTCAATTCCAAATATCGAATTCAAATTTAAATCGAATTATTTAATTTCAAAACTTAATCAAGTAAATTAAAATAAATTTTAACTTAAAATTTCATTCCAAAAGCTTTTCACATTTATTCCGATTCCATTTCCAAAACATTTGAATTCAAATATTCAATTTTTATAAATCATTTCAAAATCATTTTTAAATCTGTGACTTAATCGATTTCCTCGTGAAATCCATAATTGTGTGTGTATGGTGTGGGCCAGGGATTTTACACAATAGTGCACAACATAAATCATCACAGATATACCAATATCGATAAGCGGTATAATTGATAACGCTTATTTTCATTCATGGTTTCATAGGTAAAATAAATTTATAAATCTCAAATATTTATCATTACAATTCGATGTGGGTTTCGGATAACCAACTGGAATCCGACTCCCTGTCGCATCGAAATTCAAATGTCGCGTTATGGGAAAAAGGGTTTTATTATATTCATACAACGGTATACTCATCACAGACATAACAGCTCAGCACAAAGCATTACGTAACATCACAATATATATCAAATATATCAATTTATCACATAGCATTCAATAACAATCAAACATCTTTAATTAAGATGAATAAATCGGGTGGTTATAAATTTATTACCCACATAATTATCTTCATTAGTGATTTTTATAAATCAATGATTACTTCTTCCTTGAATCAATTATTTTAACCCCTAATTATTGATTAAATCTTAATTATAACTAATTATCTTTTAATCGATTTTCTTAATTATAAATGAATAAATCTTAAGTACAAATCATTAACTACTCGATTATCATTAACGACATATATTAACTTGCCTTTAAGTAAAAATTATCACTTATTAAGTTTTTTTTTTAAAAATATTGTTAAAAAGAAATCCTTTATATTTCAAAACCTTTCAAATTATACCTTCTACTTAGTAAACAAATCATTATTTATAGAAGAAATAATTTTAGAAGGTTATTTAACTAAGTTATTAAAGTTTTAAAAACTGAAAATATAAAAATCCCTACCCAACCCGAGTGAAACCCGAGCTAATCCCCTACGTACTCGAGTCCTACTTCGAGTTCTTCTAAAAACTTACCCGAGTCCCCAAAATTTTCCAAATTTAAAAATTTTGTAAGTACTTTGATTTAACACCGAGATCCTGCTTCGAGTAAAAACTCGAGCTACCCCTCGTTCTCCCCGGGACACGCTTCGAGACTACGTCTTCTTCCCCAAACACGAACCCACAGCACAGCCCAATCTAACCCAACGTGCACGTGCACGTGTACGGCAACTCCGGCCACTTCCAATCGAACCTACCACCCTCGACACATCAACGATCATCTATACAAGTCTCCAGATAACACAGGAATTTGTAACAACGACGCATTCAAATTTTCACTGCCTAACCCAAACTGGAATAACATGCTATCATCAGAGAATCTCCACGCATCGCCAATCCCGGCCATGGGTGACCACGCCGACACGTTTATAGCTTCGCCAAACGACGACGAACCAAACCCCCCTGGTCCGATCGCTTCCGGATCAACCACGAAGACGCATCAACACGATTTCCAGTAACAACAAAAAACTACTTTTAAACCCTAAATTGGTTTCGCGCGGCCACCACGATTGATGAGAAAAGCTGTGATCATTTTTCCTATAATCCACAATGTTTCAACTCACTTCAAACAAAATTTCGATACCCAGTATTGGATCGATTGTTAGAAAATGATAAAAAGGCACATTTTATTCAAATAGGAACTGCGCTAGGAATACTTGATTAGAAATCATCATATTCATTTTAAAAATCATAACTTTGTAGGTTCATTCAAGTTATGTAATTAAATAAACGATTTAAAATACTTGAATTTAACATAAAAGTTTGTTTCACTGTAAAAATTTGGTTACTGAGACAAACCCTTTATGTTCAAGCTTAAACAAATTTTAAACTGTGGTTTTCGAGTTTAAACAAACTTGTTTTATAAGAAAAAAATAAATCCTAAGCTAAAAAGGATTGTATGAATTTTATTTGACAAATTTTTTTTCTTCTTCTTCAGTTTATTCTGCTCTGAAACAAAAGTATAAGAAACATGTCCTATAACAACTTCCAGTATCTCAGAAAAACCACTAAACCATATTATTTCTTTTTCCTTTTCTCAATACACAGCAAACAAAGACTATTCATGAATAACAACAAATTTATTCTTTTTAAAGGTTTAGAAAATAAGTTACTCACTTGTATTTTTGGAAGAAGAACAGAGAAGACTCAGGCTTGAAATTTTATTTGCTGAAGCTTCCATTTTACTTAGTTGTGATAAATGATGAGGATTGTTGATATAAAGTAGAAAGTGTACAGGTGATGTTATCTCTTCCCTGTACTAAAGTTATGGCTGCATTATTTTTATTGCTAGAGGTGTAATGCATTAATTTCTCTGGTACATATTACTCTGTTTATCCCTTTATCTCGGCTGAGATAATGTTAATGAATGCTTGCTTTGTTTGTGTTTTGCTTTTCTTTATTTTCTTAAGTACTTTGTTTATACTATGTACACTTGTTCCCATGCTTGCCTGCATATTGTCTCGGCTGAAATGATGGTATGCACATTTGTTTTCCTCAAGCCTATCCTTATCTTACTGGCAACATGATATTATTTTGTTTTATAAGCTTGTACAGTTTGTTTATGTTTGGTTTGAATGAACAAGTGTATATGGATGGGTATGTACCTATATGAATGTATAAATAAAGGAACAGGTTTGTACTTGTTTGCTTTTACTTTATGTTTCTATACTTAAACATATACTTGCTGTCCTACTTCCTATTTTCTGGTTCACACACTTATACTTTGTATTATTTTTTTTTCTTTTGTTTATACTTTATTTTGTTTATACTTACCTTGCCTTACCCAGGTTGATGCTGCATTACTTGCTTTAACATGCTTTTGTACTTTATTATTTCTACTTACTTTATTTATTGTGCCTTAGTTACAGTTATTTGTTTATAAAATTTACTCAAGTATAAACACACTTTTATACTTAAACAAAGTTTTAAAATCTTACCTTTCCTTTATTTTTAAACTTATATTATTAACTACTTAATTTACTTAAAATTATTTCAAACTTATGTACATTTTTATAAGATTTATTTTATATTTACAATCATAGTTTCCCAAAGTACATACATATATTATTTTATTTTTATACTAATATTTTGCTTGTATATGAACATAAATTTCTATTGTCAATATATTGTTTAAATTTTTAACTAATTTGTTTCATGTGTATATTTTACATTTTATAGTTTACATAACCAATTTTATTTTCTGAAATGACTTTTTAACTTGCCTAATTTATCTCTATTTATAACTCAAATATTTATTTTACTTCTATTTTTAGTTTAAATATTTATCATAAATTTTACTTTAATAATTATTGTTTTACATTTCTCTTTGTGCACCTATATTTGATATAACTCAAATTATCATCATTTATAAATTTTTAAATCAATTTATTTATTTATTTCTATACTTGTGTCTAAAGTATATTATTTATTTTTCAAAATCATTTATTTAAGAATTTATTTAAAATCCAATATATACCTATATATTCACATATATACAAATTTTCAAATCCATATGACTTTATATATTTTCTATTTGAATCGAGGAAACTCGCTTCCATTTATAATTAATTTTATAAATTTTTATTCAAAATTTCATTTAATTATTAATTTAAATTAAATAAAAATTCACGATCGTTACATAGACTGACCACTACGTTCAATGGACTGAAACCCTATAACGCTTATTTTTCTTAAAAGATGTTTTTGAAAGGCTGCATCCATTTTGGCATCTCTATGATCTCCAAAGGTTTTCTATGAACAAATGGGGCTCCTTAAAGCAACTCTTTGATTATTATAAATAGAGTTTAACATTTGTTAAAAATATTAACTTATTTCTTTTCTAAATCTCCTGAACTTTATTCTCTTGTGTTCACCTGAATCTTCTGTGAATTCAATTCTATTATATTATTCAAGATACTCTTGCTATACTTCCATAAATATGTGCATACACTTCAAGAACCATCAAGGAGCTTATAGAAAGTCCTGTACTATCAACCAACATCTGTATTAGAAGAATACAAGATTGTCAAGCAAACTCCTTTGTAAAGGAAAGTCAAAATCTGAAAGGTGCTCAGATAGTTCGAATTGTAAACCTATTCCTCTGGGTCAAGTAAGGGAATTTGCAAGGAAATATCTGAGAGATTCTTAGGAACTGGATGTAGGAGCGGTGCCCCGAATCATCATAAAAACTCTAGAGTGATTACTCTTTAACTTTACTGCTTTAGCTTACTTTAATAGTAGTTTATCTTTTTTAGTTATTAGATTGGCTATATAGGATCATATAGATTTTTCATTTGGTATCAGAGCATGCTTCATTCAAAATCATGACACCATTTTGAATAATATGGCCAATGTTACAACATGTTTTAAGAAGGTCAAAGAACTACAAATTCATCATTTTTCATGGGTCTAATTATGTGTATTGGGCTGCACATATGAAAGTTTTTATGGAATCGAGTGGTCTTGATATATGGCTAACTACTCAGTCCTAGTACGAAGCACCTTCTATTAAAATGAGTACCTGGATAAATGCTCAAAAAGACCGTTACTTCCAATAATGTTAAAGCTCTGAATGTCTTATATTGTATATTAGATAAAAATCAATTTTCAAGTGTCATGATGTGTAACGACCCGTTAAATTAATAATATTTAATAAATTAAATTAATATAATTTCTAATTTGTTTAAGAATAAATGTAGAAATTTGGTATAGTAGTTGTAACCTAGTGTAACAATAAAATTTTATGACAATAGATTTGGATAATGTAATTTGTCACTTTTTGTTAAAAGTAAATTTTAAGAAATCAATAAATGTTGAATTGAGAATATTAATAAAAAATATTAACTAAAATGAGATTCATTAATATAAAATCAGTAGTGAAGATGTCACCTTTGGTTGTAATAAAGGTGAATGCTATTAGTGGATGTCAACACTTAATAAAATTTATTTAGAATAAAAAGAATTTAAATGCATGTTTGAATAGAGTATTAAATTGATAGATTAAGCATAAGTAATTAGAATTTAACCCTATAAGATATGGAACTGAATGTATGAATATAATTTTGTAGAAATAGTTATTTAACAACTTATTTGTGATATAAATAACAAAATGGCTAGCACTTGATGTGCCTAAGTATTAATATATTGGAACTATAATAAAATAGAGAGTTTGGTAGTAAATAGAAATAAAATGACCGTTATTAACTAGTAAATTAATAAATGGATTCTAACAATAGGTAGTAATTAATGCGTGTATATTGGGCATTTGCGGATTACCAATTTTTCTACCTATTCATATAATTTATTTATGTAAATCTAAACCTATGGCAACATTTTGTTAATAAATGTTGGTAGTGAATTTGAATATATCAAAGGATAACAAGTGTTTAGGTTAACCATTTATTTTATTTAGTTAAGAAGGGAAATAGATTGAAATAAAGCTAATTTAATTTTTTTGGTTGTTAATGGGTATAGTTAAATAAGGAGAAGTTATAGGAAATAAAACGCGCACTAATGAGATGTAATATAATTCCAAAGTTATTTATACCCACAAATAGGTTAATTACTATATAGAAAGAGTCTAAATCAATAAATGAATTTATTAAGATTACATTTATAATTTTATAACCTTTATGCTGATTTAAGTTCAATTAATTTATTTGATTAAATAGTGCAGTAGCGTAGTTTTGTGCGGTAGTTGAAATAGCTAATTCTTTTAGGTAAAGTTAAGGCTAATTCTATGTATATATTTGACCTATTGTTGATATAGATTCTAGGAAGCAGGATCTATTAATTAAATGGAGTATTAGATTCAATAATTGCATTTATCGCATAAATAAAGAGAATATAACGGTTAAATTTGGCGTTATTGAAATTAAAAAGGAATGGGGGAATAATAATTTGAAATCATTGCAATAGATATTAATTTAAGGTTACCTTAAATAAATTAAGGTAATAAATGGAGGATAGTGTAAATATCTTTATAATACGATGATTTGTGTAGTTAGGGTAGTTTTGATTTGTCACTTAAGATGGAGGATTTTTATAAAATGTAATAAATGCAGTTTAAATTAAGGCATTGACGTTTGGGAATTTAAGAAGTGATAAACTAAAATTTATTTATTTATTTGAAAATTTGAAATCCAATTTGTGGATTTATTGCAAATAAGTGAAATTTGTGTTTAACCATTACATCGATAGGAATAAATTAAATTTAAGGTTATATTAATAAAATTTGGACTAGAGAAATTATATGAATCGGTTTTAGAAGCCTTAAATATAAAATGGGAAGTAGACGAGATTTCACGTTACAACCATTTTTAAAAATCCTGATGTATGTAGAAATATTTATGAAATATAACGTAAACCAATGTTGAATCAAAAGAACAGAGTCAACACTTATTTATTCATTCAATGTGATATAACTACGAGTATGATTTATTGCAAATTACATGAAAATCTAATATATAGGACATTACCTAAAAAGGAAGAGTAGATAAAATTTATGATAAACATATTTGTATATGAAGGTTATTGATTTAAGGAGAAATTGGGCAAGTTTTATGTATTTGGGTTAAGTGCAACATTTAATAGATAAATTTAGTGCAATTAAAGAAATTGACATTTAATATTTTGATAACTTAAAATTTGATGGGATAAGAACATTTGGGTAATGAAGGGATGACAAATATTAGCTATGATTCTAGAAGGAATTAAATAGATAATGGGAAGATTTAAATCAGGTTCTAAGCAATAATTATTAAATAACAGAAGTTTAGGAGTAAAGTGAGATAATTGAAAATTTTAATCATTCATATAAGTCATTTGTTTATTAATATGAGTTAGCTAATAAATTTAACTTGGGCAATACCTATATATTGGAAACACATTTGTAAAGTGTAATTAATTGAATTTGGTGAATTGGGAATGAATCCAAGGTTATAGGAATTGATGTAATACTACGCAAATAAAAGGTAACTGCATAAAATCAATGTTTCCTAATAAATTGTAATTGATAATTAAGTAGGAATGAGTTTGAATTTGACAAAAAGGAAAATTTATTATTTGCTTACCCATCTATTCAATCTATTAAATTTGATCAGATCCATTTGCAATTAAATGAATTTATTTACAAGTTAGTATGTATTTAGCTAATAACTATAAACCAATTAAGGCAATTGGGTATATATATTGTAACGACCCGCTATTTTGGACTATTCGCATCCGCACATGTCGGACTTGAATAATTCAAAATACCGAATTATTAATTTAAATTTGGCAAAACTCAGATATACAGTAAATAAATAATCACAGAATCACGGACACAGAGTAATAATATGCAGCGGAAGTAAAAGAGATAGTAGTTCATGAAGCTACTATATAAATATATTAGATACATCAGAGTTTACAACAGAAGAGCACACGATACAACAGGTACAAATAAGTATACATCACAATCATCGAATACTGGAAGCAGAATAGATGGTTGGATCTTCAAGAAAAGCTCCAACTCCAAAGGTGAGTCTTGAATACTGGTACACTCAGTCTGACCCGAGCGTAAAGCAAAACACAAAACACTCGAGTCAGGATTAATATTCTTATATCAATAAATCCAACTCAAGTGAAATAGCAATCGAAATACAAGTAACTCAAAGGATGTTGGAATCACCATCCTTTAAGGATCCGTTAAACTATCTACTATGTAGTAGTATACGCTAAATAGATAATGTCTATCAGTAATATAAAGTATCAAAATAGCGTTAAGGCGTTACCATTATCCCCCTTAACACATTTTTATAAATGTCATAGTCTATACAGCACTGTAAACTCCACCGTAAACTAGTGGGATATCAGGGAGTACTCCATAGGTATAACACAAAACAATTTCGTAGTGGTCGCGTATATAGGGATACAAGTATGACAAGGCACATGAGGCAATACCCAAGGTAGTGAAACTACCGTTCGCCTGATCCGGACTGGTGAGAACGCATCGCCGCAGCGATCGCAACACCGCGAAACAACACTCCTGAAATTCCGAGGGTGCACCAATCAATCACAAGTAATGAGTAGTAGTTACGAAGAAGTGTGTCCGCTCGAGGTGGCTAACCCCATTTGGCCCGGCACGGCTCCTGATTTTAGTCATTTCCAATTTGACACAAGTGTCAAGGCTATCCATTATCGTTCTCTTTCTTCAGTCACCACGTACATCATTTCAACCACTTCATTCTGGATCATCACTCCGCGTATAGTTATTAAAGTGGTTTTCGGTTTAGATAGAGAGTATATCCATAACCGATTCCGGTCTCTTTAATAACTTTCGTAATTATTACACCGATTGGTCATTTTATATATTTCAAAACGAATCAATTTCAATTTCAATTAGAATTTATAAATCAACATTTCAATTGTTTTTCACTATCAATTTCCAAAATTTACGTTACAACTTCCAAATAACCATTTCAAAATCTTACAATTCAATTTCAACTTTTATTTAAACAATTCAAATATTGATTCAAGTTCGTATATAAGTTTCATTCCGAAAATCATTTAAATGATTAAATTCAACATTCAAACCAATTTATATTCATTTATCGATTTCATTCAATGTTCGTTAAGTTAATTTATCATTCAAACAACTTCTATTTAAATTCCCATTCATTTAAATCAATTACTTGCGTTCAACTTCATTATATCAAAACTTCAAATTGAAATAAATTAAATTCGTCAAATCAATTCTTTAAATTACAAGTCTTACGTTAATTTCAATAAATCCCATTCATTTCAATAAATCACATTTTATTTATTGTTAAAGAAATTCACTCAATTAATAAAGAACTAAATTTCATATATTCGAGAGGTTTCAATTTCACTTATTAACTTACTTAAATAATTTTCCCAAAACTTTAATAAATAAAGAAACTCAATTTCATTTATTAACGAAGTTCAAATCCACTTATTCAAAAGTTCAATTTCTCTTATCAAAGAACTTATTTTTTTTATTCAATTATCAAATAATTAAATCTCATTCAATTATTAAATAATTTCAATCTTAATTATCAATAATTACAAAATTTAATAATTACAAACTTGATTATAAATTCAAAACATAATTATTCAATCATTTCCAATTACTTATGAATTCAAACTTAATTATCAAATCATTTCAACTTAATTATAAATTCAACTTAATAACTTCAAATTTAATTATAATTCCAAACTTAATTATAATTTCAAATTTAATTATTAAATGATTTCAAACTTAATAATTTCAAAACTCAATTATTACTAATTCCAAATTATTTATTAATAATTCCAAATTTAATTATTAAATAATTAAATTTCAAACAACGTTCTTTCATCAATTACTACGTTAATATTTGTTTCAGATTTCAATCTTTACATTTTCATTTCATAAAATTTTCAAATTTCAACTTCATTTCAAAACTTATTCTTTATTCAAATAAAATTCATTATTTTCTTTTTAAATCAAATTATTGACCAATCGGGTTTTTATTTAATTCTCTATCCCAAGTCAAATTTATATGGGTATTTATCATTTCAACCCGATTCCATTCCAATTCAAAAATCAAATCATAGTAAAAGGGAACTTGCAGTGTGATAACAGGTATGGTGTCAAAGTAAATAAACAAGCAATAACAACAATCAATAACAATACAATAATCAATTCAAATAATCCCGAAATAATCGTATTAATTCGCATTATTGTTTGTGCAAATTAATATAATTATCTCTAGAATCTACACTATCATTTCATGTAGATTAAGGATTATTACATTACTTTTCCACTTGTCATTAAATTTCAATTTCAATTTTAATACTACAACACTTAGTCCAATATACGTTCAAAGGTTTAAAGTGTAAATTATCAAATTTTACGTGTCAATTAACTCAACAATTAAAAGGGGTCATATTATTCAAATTAACTAATCAAATTCAACACATATGTCGATTCAAAGTTTTAAGCTATCCTACGTCAAATTCAATTGCATAATATTTATCACTTTATACATTAAAATTTATCATCCAATAAAACAACAATCGATCAATCAATTATCAATCAATAGGATTATCATCGTGTAAATAACACATAATGGTGTCAGATGTCAAAGGTGAACAGATACAGGTAGTAGCATATATAACAGTGTAAATAACTACGGCAGCATATTTCAATTGTCGTTTCAATTTAAATCAAATTTAATAAATAGAAGAATATTAATCGTGAGTGATTGCTCACCTTTCGAACTTGAGATGATTCGACAAATGGAAAGAGCTACGAATCCAAACACGAATTTGCAAAGCAAAGTAGATTGGCATGAACTCGATGAATAGAGCTGATAGCAAAAATCAATAGGAACGGATCAAATTAGCTTGATATAAAATTTAGACGCGATGTATTTTATATTATAAATTTCCTTAAAACCAATATTAAATTTAAAGTACACATTCCTTTATAAATAAATCATAAATTTAAATATATATACACATTGAAATCAACACATATACATATAATAATAATAATAATCATATAGCATAAATAGGCTGCGTACAAACATATATATATATATATATATATATATATGTGCCAAACTTCGTAGTATATTATTATATACATAGTAAAAGGCTTTTTTTTTTGTATGTAACATGTGCGTGCAAAGTTTATAAGCAACAACTGTAGCCTATATAATTTATAGTGTACCGTGTTTTAGAGTAGGCAAGATCAGCAAGGAATTTTATACAAATACCTGGAATTGCAGTATATAGAATATCTAAAGACTCCTCATTATATAGCCTAACCGTGTTTTGCAAATTTGTAGTCAAATTATGTTTTGTTTACTGCAAAAAAAAAAAGTGATTGAATTCACGGCTGCATATACAATTACAGAAACAAGTTATATTAACCTACTATCCTTTGCTAGAAGAGATTTCATCTGTATAGTATTTGATACTAACAGAGTAGGTCCCAATAACATACAGCGTAATGAAACCATCCACACTGTCACTTCATCTAAAATTCATGATGTAATTACGGTATATACTCATAGTACAAACAAAGCATGCTCACTTCATCTAAACTTTGATAAAAATCCAACTTTATTAGTTCCAACTTAACTTATCAAACAACTTACTTTTAGGTCCTATTCCAAAATCTATTTCAAAACTTTCTAACCTAAGAATCCCTTCTTCTTAATTACAACAAGTTCCAAGATTCAATACCGAGTTCAAAATCCCAACTTCATAAGCTTGTAAAACTTGATTTTGGCAACACTTTGCTTTCAGGTTCGATTCTAGTCTTGCTATAATATTGTATATAACTTAACCTATATTATATAAAGGATTGGATGATTTAACAAAAGTATCTTTGTCACATATGCGTGCACAACACACTACTACTCCTTTCTCTCACTATTTTTTTTTAAACGACAGACAAAACATAACATATTAATATATATACAAACCATATGTTTTGAAAACTGAATTTTGAAATGCCCAGATTGTACATATATATAAACTTACTTTATAAACCAACAAATTTAAACTGTACCTATGACAAAAACCGATATAGCTTACATATACTATACAAAAAATATATATAATATGATGAAATATAATATACATATATTAACAAGCTGTTGGCGTACGAAAATATATGAAAAGAAACGCGTAAGTTCATATATATATACCTATTCAAGAACGAAGGGGAAGATGTAGAGCTTTGCTGAGGAGTTGCTTGGACTCGACAGTGGAGCACACGTGATGCCGGGGAAAACCAGTGATGGACGAAGGCTTGAGGAGGTGTACGGGTGACGAGCTGGTGTATTTGCAGTCACATCAAGTTGCCCATGTGGCAAGGAAAGAGGAAGAAGCACGGAGGAGTGAACGGTGCACGTGAGTGGCTGAGAGGCCGCGTCGCTCTGATGCTAGGCGATGGCGGTTGCTCCTCTCTGGCCGAGCGTGGAGAGTGAGGGAAAAGATGGTGGCCGGCGTGCTGTCCCGTGGAGTAGGCGGGTGTCGTTGCTCGCGGCATGAGAGAGGGTAAAGAGAGGCAGAGAGAAAATGGTTATCGGATCTTGGATGATGGGTACGGTGGGGTGGAGGTGATGGGCTTTCGAGTTTTAGAGGAGAAGGAGGCGGTTCGACGAGTTGCAGCGGAGGAGATAGTGGTTGTGGTTCATGCGGTGGTGTAGGCTAGAAGGAGGCGGCTGCATGGGTTTGATGGATGCACGATACAAGTGGTGGAGGTTGAAGTCGTGTGCCACGTTTGGTGATGGAGAGGCTCGGCTTGGGCTTTACGTTGGTCGGGGTGAGAATGATGGAAGAGCGAGCAGTGAAGGGATGGGGAAAGGAGAGGAAGCTTATGTTCTGGAAAGTTGAAAAGAGGAGAGCAGGTAGCAGTGTGCAATAATTACTATTAATTTCAATTTGAACGGAAAAAGTAGCACCAATTCAAAGAGATAATAATTGCTAGAGCCCATTGGAATTTAAACGGTGGGAACTGAATAATCACAAGAAACCAAAAGGCATCAAAGTGGTACCGTTGCGGTAACCATTTCCGTGGATTTTCGCTATGAACCGGGCTTCAAAACACAGGATTGAATATGCCGCTGAGATCAACACGACGAGACGATCAAAATGGTATATAAATATTGGTGGTACGATTGAATTATAAAAATTCAAAATTTTATACTACGGAAAATGCATAAAAATCGCCGAAAAATAAGATCGACGGAGCCAAAGATGTCCGAATTTGGAAAAACGACAAACTGACAACTTGCTCAAAAGATGTTTTAGAATTTTTCTATGTAAAAATATTTTGGTTTTGAAAACGTTTTATTTTCATCGCTTTTTAACTGATTAAATTGAAGTAATTTTACGCGCGAAATAAACTTTCGTATTTTCGGACGAAAATTTACCAGTTGCTATGTTTAACTAGACGCATTCCAAATGTCAAATTTATATTTCAAATTTTTATCGTTTAAAAATTCCATAAAATTCCAATTAATAACGTTATTAAAACCGGTTAAATTTACGGATCGTTACAATCTCCCCCACTCAAAACTTTTCGTCCTCGAAAAGGAAGAAGGTATGAGAATAGAAACAATCAAAAGAAAATAGACTGTATTACATATAAACAATTTAATGAAAATTTTGAATTTAAGAACAAATTTGGAATTAAATCAACTTAAGGTAGTATCTTGAATTAGTTGAATTTAATTCAATTTATTAACTTTCAAAACAAAATTTTTATTTTAGTAAGCACATCTATTACGCAATTACTCATTATTCTATTTATCTCCATAAACATTTATAATCAAACTTTTAAGTGAATAACATTTATTATACGCACTCACATTTTATTTATAAAGACAATTTATATTGTATATTATCAAATTTTCTTAAATTAACAATTTCAAAGTTCATAAATTTGAATAGTCATTTATAAAAATTATATTTTATTCAACAAATTTCTATTCTTCTTTATTTCAAATTATTATTAAATTTATTCTACTTAATATATCTTACTACATGTATTATGTGTATTTACTCTTATTACAACTACTCAATTTATTTAAAATTCCTTTGATATCATTTTCTACTGTATAATATTCGACTACATAGTTAACTTTTGAAAATTTAGGTACGTTATATATAATGCAATTGAGCATTATATAAGTAAAATTCTAATTTAATTATTCAGGCTTAAACTTTATTCAAAATTTTGATTTCATTTTATAATTGAAATTATCTTTTACCCAAATTTAAAGAATTAAATTTTCGATTAACTTCAAACAATTTAGAGATAATTATATACATACAATTTATCCAAGTCAAATCTAAATCAAATACTAATATATATTTTAAATCAAGTCATATTTTAGAAATTCTAATCAAATTCATTTCCAAAGCAAAACTGTAGCAAAGCAACAGAATGGTCTCTCCACTTCGAAACTCGAAAATAAATGTCGATGATGCGGCCGTCATCACCGAAATTATTTTCCAGCAACAAAAGAGAAGTGCTCAATTTAATCATTTTGAATTCTTTGCAAACCATTTCTATTCGAAAATATTGTAAATAATATACATTTAAACTTTAAAACTATAGTTCGAAATCACCGGATATTAAATTCTTAAATTCTTGATTTAAATTCATTACAAACTTCAAATCAAATTTATACCCAAATTTTATAAATTCATTTATTTATGTTATGAAATTGTCAATGATTTATAAAATAATAAATGAAAATTGAATTTTAACATTTTGGAAACAGATTCATTACCATTTTAATTTCAGAAAATTTATACTTATATATAATAAAATCATTCAATATTATTTTATTTACTAAATTTGAAAACAATATTGTGTCAGTTTGCTCTGTTTAAAGTGTTTTGGAAAATCCTATCGATAGCGTTGATCAGACGAATCGATCGAAAATCCAAATCAACATCAACAACTCAAACAACACAATACATATAAAACATTTTAAATATTAATTCACAAATACACTTCCTCGCTCGACGATACAAGTATGGATTTCAAAATAAGTATAGAGATTCAAATTTGATGGAAATCAAATTAAAGAGAATTTTGATTCGATAATAAGTTCAAACAGAAGATAAGATAGTTCGATTAAAAGAATCGAGAGATGGATTAGCTTATTTAATTCACGGGCAACCTTCACCGGGTCGACCGTAACTTCAAGAATTAGATCGATGCAGAATTTCGAGATAAATCAACATTCGATCTCAAGAAATAGAATTCAGGTATAGTAGAGAATAGATAGCATCGTAAACCGAGGATACAGAAATCTCCGGTAAATCGATGCCTATTGTAAAGGAGTTTTACCCATTTTCAAATAATTCGAAGGTTGGCGAGACCGCCAATTCTTTATAAAGATCATTCGTAGTTGAGTTATGGGATGCCCCAAATTTTGAAAGAAATCGAATAGTGAGGGACACGAATGAATTTCGAAACCGAGGGGACGTTCCAAAATTCAAAGGAATTGACTCAAAAGGAAGAGATTGAAACTCGAGTGGGAGTGATTCTGTAAATACATTTATCATATATGCTAAGTTTTGCCTAGAGCTACCAAAAGCTTTGATACCAACTGTAACGACCCGCTATTTTGGACTATTCGCATCCGCACATGTCGGACTTGAATAATTCAAAATACCGAATTATTAATTTAAATTTGGCAAAACTCAGATATACAGTAAATAAATAATCACAGAATCACGGACACAGAGTAATAATATGCAGCGGAAGTAAAAGAGATAGTAGTTCATGAAGCTACTATATAAATATATTAGATACATCAGAGTTTACAACAGAAGAGCACACGATACAACAGGTACAAATAAGTATACATCACAATCATCGAATACTGGAAGCAGAATAGATGGTTGGATCTTCAAGAAAAGCTCCAACTCCAAAGGTGAGTCTTGAATACTGGTACACTCAGTCTGACCCGAGCGTAAAGCAAAACACAAAACACTCGAGTCAGGATTAATATTCTTATATCAATAAATCCAACTCAAGTGAAATAGCAATCGAAATACAAGTAACTCAAAGGATGTTGGAATCACCATCCTTTAAGGATCCGTTAAACTATCTACTATGTAGTAGTATACGCTAAATAGATAATGTCTATCAGTAATATAAAGTATCAAAATAGCGTTAAGGCGTTACCATTATCCCCCTTAACACATTTTTATAAATTTCATAGTCTATACAGCACTGTAAACTCCACCGTAAACTAGTGGGATATCAGGGAGTACTCCATAGGTATAACACAAAACAATTTCGTAGTGGTCGCGTATATAGGGATACAAGTATGACAAGGCACATGAGGCAATACCCAAGGTAGTGAAACTACCGTTCGCCTGATCCGGACTGGTGAGAACGCATCGCCGCAGCGATCGCAACACCGCGAAACAACACTCCTGAAATTCCGAGGGTGCACCAATCAATCACAAGTAATGAGTAGTAGTTACGAAGAAGTGTGTCCGCTCGAGGTGGCTAACCCCATTTGGCCCGGCACGGCTCCTGATTTTAGTCATTTCCAATTTGACACAAGTGTCAAGGCTATCCATTATCGTTCTCTTTCTTCAGTCACCACATACATCATTTCAACCACTTCATTCTGGATCATCACTCCGCGTATAGTTATTAAAGTGGTTTTCGGTTTAGATAGAGTGTATATCCATAACCGATTCCGGTCTCTTTAATAACTTTCGTAATTATTACACCGATTGGTCATTTTATATATTTCAAAACGAATCAATTTCAATTTCAATTAGAATTTATAAATCAACATTTCAATTGTCTTTCACTATCAATTTCCAAAATTTACGTTACAACTTCCAAATAACCATTTCAAAATCTTACAATTCAATTTCAACTTTTATTTAAACAATTCAAATATTGATTCAAGTTCGTATATAAGTTTCATTCCGAAAATCATTTAAATGATTAAATTCAACATTCAAACCAATTAATATTCATTTATCGATTTCATTCAATGTTCGTTAAGTTAATTTATCATTCAAACAACTTCTATTTAAATTCCCATTCATTTAAATCAATTACTTACGTTCAACTTCATTATATCAAAACTTCAAATTGAAATAAATTAAATTCGTCAAATCAATTCTTTAAATTACAAGTCTTACGTTAATTTCAATAAATCCCATTCATTTCAATAAATCACATTTTATTTATTGTTAAAGAAATTCACTCAATTAATAAAGAACTAAATTTCATATATTCGAGAAGTTTCAATTTCACTTATTAACTTACTTAAATAATTTTCCCAAAACTTTAATAAATAAAGAAACTCAATTTCATTTATTAACGAAGTTCAAATCCACTTATTCAAAAGTTCAATTTCTCTTATCAAAGAACTTATTTTTTTTATTCAATTATCAAATAATTAAATCTCATTCAACTATTAAATAATTTCAATCTTAATTATCAATAATTACAAAATTTAATAATTACAAACTTGATTATAAATTCAAAACATAATTATTCAATCATTTCCAATTACTTATGAATTCAAACTTAATTATCAAATCATTTCAACTTAATTATAAATTCAACTTAATAACTTCAAATTTAATTATAATTCCAAACTTAATTATAATTTCAAATTTAATTATTAAATGATTTCAAACTTAATAATTTCAAAACTCAATTATTACTAATTCCAAATTATTTATTAATAATTCCAAATTTAATTATTAAATAATTAAATTTCAAACAACGTTCTTTCATCAATTACTACGTTAATATTTGTTTCAGATTTCAATCTTTACATTTTCATTTCATAAAATTTTCAAATTTCAACTTCATTTCAAAACTTATTCTTTATTCGAATAAAATTCATTATTTTCTTTTTAAATCAAATTATTGACCAATCGGGTTTTTATTTAATTCTCTATCCTAAGTCAAATTTATATGGGTATTTATCATTTCAACCCGATTCCATTCCAATTCAAAAATCAAATCATAGTAAAAGGGAACTTGCAGTGTGATAACAGGTATGGTGTCAAAGTAAATAAACAAGCAATAACAACAATCAATAACAATACAATAATCAATTCAAATAATCCCGAAATAATCGTATTAATTCGCATTATTGTTTGTGCAAATTAATATAATTATCTCTAGAATCTACACTATTATTTCATGTAGATTAAGGATTATTACATTACTTTTCCACTTGTCGTTAAATTTCAATTTCAATTTTAATACTACAACACTTAGTCCAATATACGTTCAAAGGTTTAAAGTGTAAATTATCAAATTTTACGTGTCAATTAACTCAACAATTAAAAGGGGTCATATTATTCAAATTAACTAATCAAATTCAACACATATGTCGATTCAAAGTTTTAAGCTATCCTACGTCAAATTCAATTGCATAATATTTATCACTTTATACATTAAAATTTATCATCCAATAAAACAACAATCGATCAATCAATTATCAATCAATAGGATTATCATCGTGTAAATAACACATAATGGTGTCAGATGTCAAAGGTGAACAGATACAGGTAGTAGCATATATAACAGTGTAAATAACTACGGCAGCATATTTCAATTGTCGTTTCAATTTAAATCAAATTTAATAAATAGAAGAATATTAATCGTGAGTGATTGCTCACCTTTCGAACTTGAGATGATTCGACAAATGGAAAGAGCTACGAATCCAAGCACGAATTTGCAAAGCAAAGTAGATTGGCATGAACTCGATGAATAGAGCTGATAGCAAAAATCAATAGGAACGGATCAAATTAGCTTGATATAAAATTTAGACGCGATGTATTTTATATTATAAATTTCCTTAAAACCAATATTAAATTTAAAGTACACATTCCTTTATAAATAAATCATAAATTTAAATATATATACACATTGAAATCAACACATATACATATAATAATAATAATAATCATATAGCATAAATAGGCTGCGTACAAACATATATATATATGTGTGCCAAATTTCGCAGTATATTATTATATACATAGTAAAAGGCTTTTTTTTTTTTGTATGTAACATGTGCGTGCAAAGTTTATAAGCAACAACTGTAGCCTATATAATTTATAGTGTACCGTGTTTTAGAGTAGGCAAGATCAGCAAGGAATTTTATACAAATACCTGGAATTGCAGTATATAGAATATCTAAAGACTCCTCATTATATAGCCTAACCGTGTTTTGCAAATTTGTAGTCAAATTATGTTTTGTTTACTGCAAAAAAAAAAAGTGATTGAATTCACGGCTGCATATACAATTACAGAAACAAGTTATGTTAACCTACTATCCTTTGCTAGAAGAGATTTCATCTGTATAGTATTTGATACTAACAGAGTAGGTCCCAATAACATACAGCGTAATGAAACCATCCACACTGTCACTTCATCTAAAATTCATGATGTAATTACGGTATATACTCATAGTACAAACAAAGCATGCTCACTTCATCTAAACTTTGATAAAAATCCAACTTTATTAGTTCCAACTTAACTTATCAAACAACTTACTTTTAGGTCCTATTCCAAAATCTATTTCAAAACTTTCTAACCTAAGAATCCCTTCTTCTTAATTACAACAAGTTCCAAGATTCAATACCGAGTTCAAAATCCCAACTTCATAAGCTTGTAAAACTTGATTTTGGCAACACTTTGCTTTCAGGTTCGATTCTAGTCTTGCTATAATATTGTATATAACTTAACCTATATTATATAAAGGATTGGATGATTTAACAAAAGTATCTTTGTCACATATGCGTGCACAACACACTACTACTCCTTTCTCTCACTATTTTTTTTTAAACGACAGACAAAACATAACATATTAATATATATACAAACCATATGTTTTGAAAACTGAATTTTGAAATGCCCAGATTGTACATATATATAAACTTACTTTATAAACCAACAAATTTAAACTGTACCTATGACAAAAACCGATATAGCTTACATATACTATACAAAAAATATATATAATATGATGAAATATAATATACATATATTAACAAGCTGTTGGCGTACGAAAATATATGAAAAGAAACGCGTAAGTTCATATATATATACCTATTCAAGAACGAAGGGGAAGACGTAGAGCTTTGGTGAGGAGTTGCTTGGACTCGACAGTGGAGCACACGTGATGCCGGGGAAAACCAGTGATGGACGAAGGCTTGAGGAGGTGTACGGGTGACGAGCTGGTGTATTTGCAGTCACATCAAGTTGCCCATGTGGCAAGGAAAGAGGAAGAAGCACGGAGGAGTGAACGGTGCACGTGAGTGGCTGAGAGGCCGCGTCGCTCTGATGCTAGGCGATGGCGGTTGCTCCTCTCTGGCCGAGCGTGGAGAGTGAGGGAAAAGATGGTGGCCGGCGTGCTGTCCCGTGGAGTAGGCGGGTGTCGTTGCTCGCGGCATGAGAGAGGGTAAAGAGAGTGTAACAACCCAATATTTTCAACCATTCGCATCCGCACATTGTCGGACTTGAATTGTTCAAAATACTGCGTTGTAGAATAAATTTGGCAAAACTCAGAATATACAATAAATAGATCACAGAATCACATACACAGATATCAGAATCTCGCAGCGGAAATTAAAAATTTAGTGGTTCATGAAGCCACTGATATAACTTCAACAAAACAGAACTTACATTGTCTATAATCCTCAATACAAATTTTAAGACATAAATAGAGATAGAGTCTTCAAAGTCTTGAATTCCAGAAAAGATAAAGGCTGAAACAACTTCCAGCAGCGCGAATGGTCTACTGAGTGTCCTAGCTACGGAGAAGAAATTGAAGCTGCAACTCAGGCTGACCCGAGCGAAAAATAAAACATAACACTCGAGTCAGGACATACATACTTATATAATGTAAGCTAATTCAAGTGTACTGTAATATAGAGCAAGTAACTTAAAGGATGCTTGGGACCGCCCATCCTCTAAGGATCCGTCAAACTATTTACTATGTAGTATATTGCGCTATTATAATAGTGTCTATTTATAAAATAAACATACTTTTAAATAGCATTAAGGCTTTACATTTTCCACCTTAACACGTAATAGTCCCAGTAGTCCATCCAATATCATAGCTCCTCCTGATCGGGAAGCAACTAGAGGATACCACACGGGCTACGGGAGAAATCTAAACTCGTACAAGGCTCGGTATGGTAGATGACACGGCACAACTAGGCAATGCCAGGGTAGATATACCAATTGCTATCCAGGCTGGTGGAAACGCGTAGCCGCAGTTACCGCCCACCTCGGACTAACTCCCCAAAATCAAAATATAGAGGTGGCCACCGAATCAATCCAAAATCATAGTATAATATCGAAGAGGAGCGTCCGATCAGAGGAATGACCTCATTGGCCTGGAATTGCTCCTGTTTTAGCCACCTTATGCCAACTCACGGGAGTCGGGTCCACGTATTTACCTTACAGGAAACGCCACCACCGACCTACTTCATTCTGGAATCTCCACCGCGTACACGGTTGGTCAAAGTGGTTTTCGGTATCGACAGAGAGTATGTCCATATCCGATCCCGGTCTCTTTGCCAACCCATCGTTATTATAACCCGTGGTCATTTAAAAACAATTTATACTTTAAAACCAGTATAAACATTTCCATTTCAAAACTATAAATACGATATCATTTAAAACCCAAAACAACATGATATCGTTATATTCAAATATAATTCTTTTCCAAAACCATACTGCTTAAAATTTATAATATCTGGAAACCAAATATTTGAATTATACCTTTAAACCATAATATATTGGAAATTTTTCTTTAAAAAAACATAACTCCCAAAACACAAATGGTTTGGATATAAATGGTTTAACTTTATGGTTACTTTGTAAAGAAGATAATTTACATAGCTTTACAAATATATTTCTTTATTTTAAACCATAATTTAAATATCACTTCATGTTCCCAAGACCATTTCAATTCCTATATATATATCCAATTGGAGTATTAATATTCAAAACTAAGGTTGGATATTTTTTCTTTCAACAAATTAGTGTTTATTATTTCGTCTTGAATATTCCCATAAATTCCATAGATAAAACTCCAAAATTATGCCATTAAATAATTTCAAAATTTACTTAACACTAGAATGTTCATCTTAAATTTATTAAGAAAAATCCAGTTATAAATCTCATATCTTAAAGGTCTCCAAAACTTAAACATAAATATAATTTATCAAATTCCTTAAATTTCAAAACAATCAAATTCCAGATTCTATAGCACTTAGGAAATGCTACCTAAAGTTACGGGTAAAACTAGTCCAATTTCAAAAGACAGCATTTAAATGCTTTAGTAGATTGTTTAACTTAATAAATATTTCCAAATATAACTTATATATATATTTCTTAACTGAAATCTTATCCTTTCAAAAATCCAGAATTTCCAAAATAAGTTATATTCCAAAATTTTATTCAAATATTTATTTATTTATTTATTAACATTTATAACTCATTCAAAATCAATATAAAATCCTTTAAAGATATTAAATCAAATATTTAACTTCCAAAATAATTTTAAATATTTCAGAAAATATTATAAGGACCACGGGCCTGTATATAGTTTTCTAGCCTAGGTCAAGTGATACGGATTTATATCATTTCAATCCGTAATTTACAAACCCCGGGTTCTATCATTTCAAACCCGCAATCCCAAGTTATCAGTTAAGCAGTTAACAGACTAGTTTAACAATAATCATTATTTCAGCCCATAACAATCCAACTTTAACAGGGAACTTGCAGTGGTGATTTAAGCAGTAAATAACAATTAATAATATAACTGCAGAAATAATATAACAGATAATACTGATGAGGTGTCAATTTAAATGGGGTCCATCATTCTATATTACATTACAGACAGATAATAGTGAAATACAATTTTACACATACACTTGCAATAATTTACCAAAATATAAATACGTATGTCTGGTGAGAAATACTCACCTGAAAGCTGCAGAAAATTTGATTCAAGCGAAAATGAAAAATCCACCAAAAAAAAGAAACGCACAGAGGGTAGCGATCAAATTTCCCTGGATGTCACGTCTAGATTCAAATCTATAACAAGATCCAAATACCGAATACGTGACTTTTAAAATTTATGGTCAACGCAAATATTTGAAACAATTGGAACGAATAGAGTCAAAGAAATTTGGCACGATACGCTCGACCACTACACCACCCTACTTGACGAACAACTCGGCCCAAAATAAAATCTTTTTTTTTCTACCTTTTATATATATACTCTATTATTTAATTAAACAAAACGCACAACCACCACATTACTAAACTTCAACTGGAAGTATGCATAAGGTCACGGCCCAAGCCTATATCAACTAAGAATGTACGCTCACTGTAACCCAAAGAAATGCAAATACTTCACTCCCTTAATTTTTTCCCTTCATGCAAAAACACACTGCCTATTTCCTACTAGATTTGCGTGTACACATGCAAAAGTTTTCACCCAGCCTATACTACAAACTAATGCATGGATAGTACATTATTTGATCTGCACGTTACTTCCTTTATAAAATTTTATTATATCATTTCTAAATTATAAATATTCTCTTTTTTTTTTTATATGTGTAACGACCTGTCATTTTCGTTAATTAAATTTGTCATTTTAATAAGATTTACGCAAATTTACTTTAGAAGAAATAAAGATTTTAAAATTAATAATGAAGCAAACGTTGAGAAGGAAATGAAACCATGGGAATATAAGGCTAAGTATTTACAGTTGAAACAAAATGACGAATAAATTGAAGTGATGTAAATTGTTATATTAGGCTAAGAGTTGCATATAAGAGAACAAAGGTAAGTAGTGAATTTAGTTAATGAATTAATAATATTAAATAGTAAATTAAATTAAATCAATGTCCGGTACAAATTGAAATATTGTTTGGAATGAAAGCTTATAAATTGTAAGCATTTAATTCAGTGTGTGTTTTTTTTTTTTTTTTTTTTATAAATATATATACCACATGCACAATTCGCCCAATCTTTCGACTAAATGCATGGATCTTTTTTAATAGATGCTTGCACACACACTATATGGTCTGAACTATATTTATGTTAAAAATATGCAGGCACTGCTTCCTATATGATATGCATTTAGTACAGGTAAATTATCTAATATATGCAAAAAGGCAAAGCTTCTCACTGATACACGCATGTACAGGTACCCTCAAATCTCTCCTCTCCCTCTTCCCTTCCTCTCCTTCCTCTGTTTTACATATATATTTCTTTCTTCCTTTTTTTTTTCTTTTTTTTTTCTTTTTTTTTTTTTCAATGAACATTATTGACTTTCTATTTTGTTTGACCCAAAACTAAGTATGATATATACAATGAATAACCCATTTTTCCGTAGTGATAGTACGCGTAAACTTTAAGCTAGCATTAAATTAAATCTGGGTCAACTACACCATCTCTTTGCACACACATATTAGATTTCTACAGATGTGATGACTCATAAATTTCCAAAGTTTGTCAACTAGATCGGGTGAAGTAGATGGGTTGGAGTGGCCGAGCATATCAAATGAGAACAAAAAAAACTGAGGAAAGGAAAAACTGGAAGGAAAAGAAAGAGAAAACAATAAGACAATTACCTGATGCTTCGAACGAAATTGCCAGAGGAAAATTTGCAATGCTTTGAAGAGTGGTGAGTTTTTTTTTTCTTTTTTTTTTTGAGATGTGGATCTCTGGCATATTTATACACGAATTTGTGAAACGGCAAGGCAGTGATCAAGGGATGTGGCGTGATTAACTCATTTCAGTTTTGCAAAAGGATAATTTTTTTTTTTTCCAACGTATAAAGTTTGATCAGTATTCGAAAATTTGTAAACAAAAAGGCAGAGAAAATGGCAGCTTGGATTATGGGAAATAAATGACTTGCGTGATACATGGTTTGATTTATAAAGTTTGTACGTTACTTAAGGGGAATATTGATCAAAGGAAGGGAAAGCGTGATGTTTGGTAAAGCTGATGACAACAGAGGGTAAGAGGAATAAGCAAAAATGCGAACGTTACATATATACAAATGCACTAATGTTGCTCACGTGTGATCCATTTTATTTTAGCTAAAATCTTGATTTTAGTTTGATACCCATAAATGAAAAGGTGAATATTTATGTAAGCTTTAGGCAAAGAACGTATACCATTTATTAAAAGAAATCAAACGGTCCTTTAAAACAAAATAACGTCCGTCTTAAAATCACTGACTGATATTTTTCTCCATAAAGATATTTAAATACGTTTTTTTTTACTTTATATGCGTGATTATAGGAACGAAAAATTTTTTATCTTGCAAAATAAAGGCAGTGGAAACAGAGAGATATAAATAGGAATGTGAGAATTTGAAAAGATAGGCAAGGTTAAATTGAATGCATGAGTTGATTTTTAGGCAATCAAATATATTAGTCCATTTAGGTTGCGTGAATAAATGAATACAGTGACATGCTCAAGAAACAAATGGTAAGAGGCAAATGTCAAAAATGTTAAAAGAATAAAATTTTGTGTCACGCGCAAAGGAAGGCAAAATTGATTTTCTTTCAAATGATATATGCGTGATTGTAGATTTAGGCAGATAAGGTTTCGTGATCAGAGGAATGGCAAAATATGAACCGTTCCAATTATATGAGAATTGATATATTATTTTTTTTAGTTTGATTTAATTAAATGACGGCTAGAATTTTTCAAAGCTTTTGGAAATGGAAACGTATATACACATTTTATTTAAAACCAAACTGTCAGTTACAACCAAAAGTAACGTTCGTCTTAAAAATCACTAACTGATGTTTTAATACATAAAGGTGTTTATATATGATTTTAAAAGTACGTCAAACTGACGTAATACAAAACATCAAAAATATATATATAAAATAACGTTTTAAATTTTACACGTTTTATTACATTACTTACCATAAATTTTACGCGTCCTTTTAAACGCGATATTTAACAGTTTATAAATACACTAAATCCTTCAAAAATAATACTTAACAAAAATTTAAATTGGTTTACATTCTTCATATTTTATATATATATATACACGGTACTTATTCCCTAGATTTACGCGCCCTTTTTAACGCGTGATTACCCAGTTCATTTATACATAAAAAAAATTCGAAATTCTGACCGTGTTGAGACTCGAACTCGTGACCTGTCGTGAATAGCCCAAATGTCTTAACCACCTAAGCTATAAATGTTTTCTTAATTAAAACTTGATTTTTTCAGAGATCTTATTAGTTAGTCCTAATTTTTTTTTCATATTTTGTTTTAATCACTTTAAATAAACCCCAAAGTTTTTTTTTCAAAAAAAAAAAAAATACAAGTGAAAAATACTTGTAAAAAAAATTGGGCTGTTACACTCTCCCCCACTTAAGAACTTTTCGTCCTCGAAAAGGAACAAAAGAAAAGAAACAAAGGAAGATAAGCTAGATAAACAAGAACTTTAAACGAATAGTTCCGGATTTGAAGCACGAAGAAGATCTTCTAGAATCGGTTTTACTCTTTTCAGTTCGACCGTCGGTCTATGGGTGGTAAGCGGTGCTCAGGCCCCGATGAGTAACAAAGATTTTTAAAGATTATAGAAAAGATTTCTAAATAGACTGGTATAAGCAATAGCCTCTTCATTCTGTAGCAGATAGGGAAACCAAGGACACTTAAAGATAGTTTGAAAACAAATAAGATAATAAATTTGCAATCATAATGCTTTGAAATCATTAAATTTATAAATATTATCATTTGGAAATCATGCTACTAAAATCATAATACCTTTAAAATAATCTTCATTTAAACCTTTTAAATTCAATGCCAAACAATATTCATTTCAAGGTTGAAATATTCCTAAGTTCATTTATAAAAAAAAAATTCCAAAACATTTTATTTTTAGAAACAGCAGCACTCATAATATGCTATAGTAGATATAATAGTATTCCTAATCAGTTTATTATGTACTTAACTCTGAATTTTAACAAATAACCTAACACTTTATTAAAAATACTTATCTTATAAATAAGATATTCCTTCAATAAGTTACCCTTGAATTTCCATTTGAAAACCAATTCTCAATTATCAAAATTTAGTGATATTAGAATACGTCTTAACTATTTTTAGACATCAATTAAACTATGATTTGAAGATATATAATCCTTACTCCAAAAATATCCCTTTCAAATATATTTTCCTTATTCAAAGATACCTTGTTTATTACACAAACATATTCATTTCAGGAAATAACCTTTTATTAAAATCTCTTGGTTAGATTTACGGATCCATATTAAATTAATTTGATTATTAAGACATTTGAATAAAATTCCTTAAATTCCTTTTCCTTATTTATCCCCATTAATCTTTTATAACTAAAATTTAAGTGTATAATATTTATTATAACCACTCATAAAATCCTTTTATATTGTATATTATCCAATTACATGTTAACTTTTGAAAATCAAGGTAAGTTATATTAAATGAAATTGGGTGTTATACAAATAAAACTTTCAATTTAATTATCTCCAATTGGAACCTTTTTATTCAAATTTTTGTTATTATATTTATTTTCCTTCCTCAAGATAACTTTAAGAATTAAATTCCTGATTCCCTTCAAACCATTTAGAGATAACTAAATATATATACCTAATATGTCAAATCAAATTTAAATTATATATCTATATATATTAAGTCATACTTTAGAAATTCAAATCAATTAAAATCTCAAGGAAACACTGTAGCCAGACTACAGAATGGTCTTTTCACTTCGAAACTCGAAAATGAATGTCGATGATGCTGCAGTCATCACCGAAATTATTTTCCAGTGATAAAGAGAAAAGCACTAATTTTAAAATTTCTTTGGAAACAAATTTCTATACAAAAATACTTATTACATCCTTTTAAAATTTAAACACAAGGTTTGAAATCATCAGAAATTTAATTCTCAAGTTTTAGTTTTAAATTCATTTCTGTTTCCAAATTAATTTATAACCATTGTTTTATATTCACTTATTTATTAGACAAACACATGGCTTACAACACCATAAATAAAATCAAAACTATTATCTCTTGACAACTAGTTAAATTATTATAAAATTTTGAAAATTATACTCATATATATAATATTAGATTTTAATTTCAAATATAGGAATAAACTTCTCAAACCAGGATAGAGACTCAAATTTGATGAACTCAAATCAAATAGAATTCAAGATAAATTGAAATCAGAAGATCAGAATAAGGAAACTGGGTAAGTCTATATAAGTCGCGGACAACCTTGACCTAGTCATCCGTGACTTAAAGAGCCATATCGATGTGGTTGGGGTAAATCTACATTTGATCCGAAGAGATAGAATTTGGAATAACCAAAGATACTAGCATATAAACCGAGGATACATATAAATCTCCGGTGAATCAATGCTAATGGTAAAGGAGTTTCACCCCTTTATTAGAATAATGGCGAGACCGCCAATTTACAATAAAGATCATCCGAAGTGGAGTTATGAGATACTCCAGAATCTAAAGCAGATGAAAAAGTGAGGGATACGAATGAGCTTTGGAACCGTAGGGAATGTTCCAAAATTCGAAAAGAGAGTGGTTCAATCTCGAATGAACGTGATTCTGTAAATCAAATTTACCATACATTCTAAGTTTTGCCTAGAACCAAAGCTCCGATACCAAATGTAACGGCCCAATATTTTCAACCATTCGCATCCGCACATTGTCGGACTTGAATTGTTCAAAATACTGCGTTGTAGAATAAATTTGGCAAAACTCAGAATATACAATAAATAGATCACAGAATCACATACACAGATATCAGAATCTCGCAGCGGAAATTAAAAATTTAGTGGTTCATGAAGCCACTGATATAACTTCAACAAAACAGAACTTACATTGTCTATAATCCTCAATACAAATTTTAAGACATAAATAGAGATAGAGTCTTCAAAGTCTTGAATTCCAGAAAAGATAAAGGCTGAAACAACTTCCAGCAGCGCGAATGGTCTACTGAGTGTCCTAGCTACGGAGAAGAAATTGAAGCTGCAACTCAGGCTGACCCGAGCGAAAAATAAAACATAACACTCGAGTCAGGACATACATACTTATATAATGTAAGCTAATTCAAGTGTACTGTAATATAGAGCAAGTAACTTAAAGGATGCTTGGGACCGCCCATCCTCTAAGGATCCGTCAAACTATTTACTATGTAGTATATTGCGCTATTATAATAGTGTCTATTTATAAAATAAACATACTTTTAAATAGCATTAAGGCTTTACATTTTCCACCTTAACACGTAATAGTCCCAGTAGTCCATCCAATATCATAGCTCCTCCTGATCGGGAAGCAACTAGAGGATACCACACGGGCTACGGGAGAAATCTAAACTCGTACAAGGCTCGGTATGGTAGATGACACGGCACAACTAGGCAATGCCAGGGTAGATATACCAATTGCTATCCAGGCTGGTGGAAACGCGTAGCCGCAGTTACCGCCCACCTCGGACTAACTCCCCAAAATCAAAATATAGAGGTGGCCACCGAATCAATCCAAAATCATAGTATAATATCGAAGAGGAGCGTCCGATCAGAGGAATGACCTCATTGGCCTGGAATTGCTCCTGTTTTAGCCACCTTATGCCAACTCACGGGAGTCGGGTCCACGTATTTACCTTACAGGAAACGCCACCACCGACCTACTTCATTCTGGAATCTCCACCGCGTACACGGTTGGTCAAAGTGGTTTTCGGTATCGACAGAGAGTATGTCCATATCCGATCCCGGTCTCTTTGCCAACCCATCGTTATTATAACCCGTGGTCATTTAAAAACAATTTATACTTTAAAACCAGTATAAACATTTCCATTTCAAAACTATAAATACGATATCATTTAAAACCCAAAACAACATGATATCGTTATATTCAAATATAATTCTTTTCCAAAACCATACTGCTTAAAATTTATAATATCTGGAAACCAAATATTTGAATTATACCTTTAAACCATAATATATTGGAAATTTTTCTTTAAAAAAACATAACTCCCAAAACACAAATGGTTTGGATATAAATGGTTTAACTTTATGGTTACTTTGTAAAGAAGATAATTTACATAGCTTTACAAATATATTTCTTTATTTTAAACCATAATTTAAATATCACTTCATGTTCCCAAGACCATTTCAATTCCTATATATATATCCAATTGGAGTATTAATATTCAAAACTAAGGTTGGATATTTTTTCTTTCAACAAATTAGTGTTTATTATTTCGTCTTGAATATTCCCATAAATTCCATAGATAAAACTCCAAAATTATGCCATTAAATAATTTCAAAATTTACTTAACACTAGAATGTTCATCTTAAATTTATTAAGAAAAATCCAGTTATAAATCTCATATCTTAAAGGTCTCCAAAACTTAAACATAAATATAATTTATCAAATTCCTTAAATTTCAAAACAATCAAATTCCAGATTCTATAGCACTTAGGAAATGCTACCTAAAGTTACGGGTAAAACTAGTCCAATTTCAAAAGACAGCATTTAAATGCTTTAGTAGATTGTTTAACTTAATAAATATTTCCAAATATAACTTATATATATATTTCTTAACTGAAATCTTATCCTTTCAAAAATCCAGAATTTCCAAAATAAGTTATATTCCAAAATTTTATTCAAATATTTATTTATTTATTTATTAACATTTATAACTCATTCAAAATCAATATAAAATCCTTTAAAGATATTAAATCAAATATTTAACTTCCAAAATAATTTTAAATATTTCAGAAAATATTATAAGGACCACGGGCCTGTATATAGTTTTCTAGCCTAGGTCAAGTGATACGGATTTATATCATTTCAATCCGTAATTTACAAACCCCGGGTTCTATCATTTCAAACCCGCAATCCCAAGTTATCAGTTAAGCAGTTAACAGACTAGTTTAACAATAATCATTATTTCAGCCCATAACAATCCAACTTTAACAGGGAACTTGCAGTGGTGATTTAAGCAGTAAATAACAATTAATAATATAACTGCAGAAATAATATAACAGATAATACTGATGAGGTGTCAATTTAAATGGGGTCCATCATTCTATATTACATTACAGACAGATAATAGTGAAATACAATTTTACACATACACTTGCAATAATTTACCAAAATATAAATACGTATGTCTGGTGAGAAATACTCACCTGAAAGCTGCAGAAAATTTGATTCAAGCGAAAATGAAAAATCCACCAAAAAAAAGAAACGCACAGAGGGTAGCGATCAAATTTCCCTGGATGTCACGTCTAGATTCAAATCTATAACAAGATCCAAATACCGAATACGTGACTTTTAAAATTTATGGTCAACGCAAATATTTGAAACAATTGGAACGAATAGAGTCAAAGAAATTTGGCACGATACGCTCGACCACTACACCACCCTACTTGACGAACAACTCGGCCCAAAATAAAATCTTTTTTTTTCTACCTTTTATATATATACTCTATTATTTAATTAAACAAAACGCACAACCACCACATTACTAAACTTCAACTGGAAGTATGCATAAGGTCACGGCCCAAGCCTATATCAACTAAGAATGTACGCTCACTGTAACCCAAAGAAATGCAAATACTTCACTCCCTTAATTTTTTCCCTTCATGCAAAAACACACTGCCTATTTCCTACTAGATTTGCGTGTACACATGCAAAAGTTTTCACCCAGCCTATACTACAAACTAATGCATGGATAGTACATTATTTGATCTGCACGTTACTTCCTTTATAAAATTTTATTATATCATTTCTAAATTATAAATATTCTCTTTTTTTTTTATATGTGTAACGACCTGTCATTTTCGTTAATTAAATTTGTCATTTTAATAAGATTTACGCAAATTTACTTTAGAAGAAATAAAGATTTTAAAATTAATAATGAAGCAAACGTTGAGAAGGAAATGAAACCATGGGAATATAAGGCTAAGTATTTACAGTTGAAACAAAATGACGAATAAATTGAAGTGATGTAAATTGTTATATTAGGCTAAGAGTTGCATATAAGAGAACAAAGGTAAGTAGTGAATTTAGTTAATGAATTAATAATATTAAATAGTAAATTAAATTAAATCAATGTCCGGTACAAATTGAAATATTGTTTGGAATGAAAGCTTATAAATTGTAAGCATTTAATTCAGTGTGTGTTTTTTTTTTTTTTTTTTTTTATAAATATATATACCACATGCACAATTCGCCCAATCTTTCGACTAAATGCATGGATCTTTTTTAATAGATGCTTGCACACACACTATATGGTCTGAACTATATTTATGTTAAAAATATGCAGGCACTGCTTCCTATATGATATGCATTTAGTACAGGTAAATTATCTAATATATGCAAAAAGGCAAAGCTTCTCACTGATACACGCATGTACAGGTACCCTCAAATCTCTCCTCTCCCTCTTCCCTTCCTCTCCTTCCTCTGTTTTACATATATATTTCTTTCTTCCTTTTTTTTTCTTTTTTTTTTTTCAATGAACATTATTGACTTTCTATTTTGTTTGACCCAAAACTAAGTATGATATATACAATGAATAACCCATTTTTCCGTAGTGATAGTACGCGTAAACTTTAAGCTAGCATTAAATTAAATCTGGGTCAACTACACCATCTCTTTGCACACACATATTAGATTTCTACAGATGTGATGACTCATAAATTTCCAAAGTTTGTCAACTAGATCGGGTGAAGTAGATGGGTTGGAGTGGCCGAGCATATCAAATGAGAACAAAAAAAACTGAGGAAAGGAAAAACTGGAAGGAAAAGAAAGAGAAAACAATAAGACAATTACCTGATGCTTCGAACGAAATTGCCAGAGGAAAATTTGCAATGCTTTGAAGAGTGGTGAGTTTTTTTTTTCTTTTTTTTTTTGAGATGTGGATCTCTGGCATATTTATACACGAATTTGTGAAACGGCAAGGCAGTGATCAAGGGATGTGGCGTGATTAACTCATTTCAGTTTTGCAAAAGGATAATTTTTTTTTTTTCCAACGTATAAAGTTTGATCAGTATTCGAAAATTTGTAAACAAAAAGGCAGAGAAAATGGCAGCTTGGATTATGGGAAATAAATGACTTGCGTGATACATGGTTTGATTTATAAAGTTTGTACGTTACTTAAGGGGAATATTGATCAAAGGAAGGGAAAGCGTGATGTTTGGTAAAGCTGATGACAACAGAGGGTAAGAGGAATAAGCAAAAATGCGAACGTTACATATATACAAATGCACTAATGTTGCTCACGTGTGATCCATTTTATTTTAGCTAAAATCTTGATTTTAGTTTGATACCCATAAATGAAAAGGTGAATATTTATGTAAGCTTTAGGCAAAGAACGTATACCATTTATTAAAAGAAATCAAACGGTCCTTTAAAACAAAATAACGTCCGTCTTAAAATCACTGACTGATATTTTTCTCCATAAAGATATTTAAATACGTTTTTTTTTACTTTATATGCGTGATTATAGGAACGAAAAATTTTTTATCTTGCAAAATAAAGGCAGTGGAAACAGAGAGATATAAATAGGAATGTGAGAATTTGAAAAGATAGGCAAGGTTAAATTGAATGCATGAGTTGATTTTTAGGCAATCAAATATATTAGTCCATTTAGGTTGCGTGAATAAATGAATACAGTGACATGCTCAAGAAACAAATGGTAAGAGGCAAATGTCAAAAATGTTAAAAGAATAAAATTTTGTGTCACGCGCAAAGGAAGGCAAAATTGATTTTCTTTCAAATGATATATGCGTGATTGTAGATTTAGGCAGATAAGGTTTCGTGATCAGAGGAATGGCAAAATATGAACCGTTCCAATTATATGAGAATTGATATATTATTTTTTTTAGTTTGATTTAATTAAATGACGGCTAGAATTTTTCAAAGCTTTTGGAAATGGAAACGTATATACACATTTTATTTAAAACCAAACTGTCAGTTACAACCAAAAGTAACGTTCGTCTTAAAAATCACTAACTGATGTTTTAATACATAAAGGTGTTTATATATGATTTTAAAAGTACGTCAAACTGACGTAATACAAAACATCAAAAATATATATATAAAATAACGTTTTAAATTTTACACGTTTTATTACATTACTTACCATAAATTTTACGCGTCCTTTTAAACGCGATATTTAACAGTTTATAAATACACTAAATCCTTCAAAAATAATACTTAACAAAAATTTAAATTGGTTTACATTCTTCATATTTTATATATATATATATACACGGTACTTATTCCCTAGATTTACGCGCCCTTTTTAACGCGTGATTACCCAGTTCATTTATACATAAAAAAAATTCGAAATTCTGACCGTGTTGAGACTCGAACTCGTGACCTGTCGTGAATAGCCCAAATGTCTTAACCACCTAAGCTATAAATGTTTTCTTAATTAAAACTTGATTTTTTCAGAGATCTTATTAGTTAGTCCTAATTTTTTTTTTCATATTTTGTTTTAATCACTTTAAATAAACCCCAAAGTTTTTTTTTCAAAAAAAAAAAAAAAATACAAGTGAAAAATACTTGTAAAAAAAATTGGGCTGTTACAGAGAGGCAGAGAGAAAATGGTTATCGGATCTTGGATGATGGGTACGGTGGGGTGGAGGTGATGGGCTTTCGAGTTTTAGAGGAGAAGGAGGCGGTTCGACGAGTTGCAGCGGAGGAGATAGTGGTTGTGGTTCATGCGGTGGTGTAGGCTAGAAGGAGGCGGCTGCATGGGTTTGATGGATGCACGATACAAGTGGTGGAGGTTGAAGTCGTGTGCCACGTTTGGTGATGGAGAGGCTCGGCTTGGGCTTTACGTTGGTCGGGGTGAGAATGATGGAAGAGCGAGCAGTGAAGGGATGGGGAAAGGAGAGGAAGCTTGTGTTCTGGAAAGTTGAAAAGAGGAGAGCAGGTAGCAGTGTGCAATAATTACTATTAATTTCAATTTGAACGGAAAAAGTAGCACCAATTCAAAGAGATAATAATTGCTAGAGCCCATTGGAATTTAAACGGTGGGAACTGAATAATCACAAGAAACCAAAAGGCATCAAAGTGGTACCGTTGCGGTAACCATTTCCGTGGATTTTCGCTATGAACCGGGCTTCAAAACACAGGATTGAATATGCCGCTGAGATCAACACGACGAGACGATCAAAATGGTATATAAATATTGGTGGTACGATTGAATTATAAAAATTCAAAATTTTATACTACGGAAAATGCATAAAAATCGCCGAAAAATAAGATCGACGGAGCCAAAGATGTCCGAATTTGGAAAAACGACAAACTGACAACTTGCTCAAAAGATGTTTTAGAATTTTTCTATGTAAAAATATTTTGGTTTTGAAAACGTTTTATTTTCATCGCTTTTTAACTGATTAAATTGAAGTAATTTTACGCGCGAAATAAACTTTCGTATTTTCGGACGAAAATTTACCAGTTGCTATGTTTAACTAGACGCATTCCAAATGTCAAATTTATATTTCAAATTTTTATCGTTTAAAAATCCCATAAAATTCCAATTAATAACGTTATTAAAACCGGTTAAATTTACGGATCGTTACATATATATTACCAGTTAAGTTATATAAGATAATGGTTGACTTAATTAAGGGAGTTTATGTAATAATTTCATTTATTTTGTAAGTGGAAATAAAACGTTAATGATAACAAGTATTCAAAATTTACCATCTATTTAGTATATTAAGTATAATTGATAATCAACTGCAGCAAGTAATAAATAATAAATACGTAACGTTAAATGAAGTAATATTTGAAATTTAATATTTAGAAACTATGTAAATATAAGTGCAGATGAAATTGGGGATATTTACATATTGAAATATGAATCCAATGATAAATCAATCTAATTGACAATAAATAATGGAAAGTAAATTTAATTAAATTTTGGAAATTTAATATATATATATACAGTTATAAACCCTAGCTCCATCCTATTGTCATTTGCTGTATATTCATTTCTTCATCTCCTTCTCTTCCTCAAATGGTTGCAAAACCTAGATCTACTTCAATCCAAATTTCAATGAAAATGCAAACACTTCAGAAAAATTCCACAAAAAAATATATGTTAATGTTCTCGAGGCACGTAATCTACTGGTGCAATTCGTTTTCTGTTTTGAACATTCGTTTGACCGGAATTAATTCAAACAGTCCGTGACCATTCATCATCGTCGTCGCAAACTTCATCGGATCGTCAAACCTTTTCTGGGTTTTGTAGAGTGGACGATGGGGATCGCATCTATATGGTTTGTGTGTCGTTTTATTTATTTTCAATTTTGAATTCAATCATCATTTTTCGCCATAACTTTCTCATACGAAGTCGGATTCACACGAAATTTCTTTTGTTAGGATCGTAATTTAATTCCGGATTTGATGACGCTGGTTTGGACGAATTCCGAGAAGGGCGAATTTTTGGGTTTAAATCAAATTTAAATTCGATTTAAATTCCAAAGGTGAGTGTTTAAACCCACTCACAACTACTAGAAGCTTTTATGTTTGTTAAACTAATTTTAGAAATGAATAGAAATTTATTTATGAGTATTTGGCATGTTTATTTTATTCATATCTTTTGAATTGCATTTATTTAATTTAACTGTTAATTTAATTAATTTATTGCTTATAAATTTACAGTTAAAATTTATTTGTTTATATATGAACTGCTAGTTAACAGTTATATAATTTATTACTGCATATAGACTGTAGATGAATAGCTGTTAAATTTAATTTGAATAAAATTGCCAGTATTACCTGTTATGTAGTACCAAAAATAATATTGTTATTGATTGATACTGATTGATGATTGCGATTTGGATGATGGATGATGTTGATGAATGGATGTTTATTGTATATCATTAAATTGCAAATTATCATGCATATTTCATTTCATTCGGGATTGTGGTTTGAAATGATATACAACCGCAAAATTTTATATCTTTTAAATTGCGGATTGAAATGATAAATATCTGTATCACTTGACCATAGGATAGAAAATTATATACAGGCACCGTGGTATATATATAACTATTTAAAGGTGATTTCTATGGTTTGGATGGAATACAGTTTATAATAATCTTAAATTTTATATTGTATAAATATTATTCTTCCATATATATACATATGAAGTTGATAATTTTGAAATTAAAAGGTGTATAAATCTCTTTATTAAAAATGGAAAAAATTTAAGAAAATGGAGTTTGATAATTTATATCATATGTTTAAATGTTAAGTTTGGAAATTTTAAGATATGATATTTATAATTGGATTTTTCCAAGATAAATTGAAATGAATATTCTAGTATAATTTGAATTGAAAAATATATATATTTTATTACTAGAAATTGGAGTTCTTATTTATTTATGGATTTTATGTGAATATTCAAGACTAAATAATAGAACATTTAATTTGGTTGAAGGAATAAATTCCAACTTTAGTTTTGAAACATTAATACTCCAAATGGATATATATATATATATATATATATATATATATAAATTGAAGTGGTTTTGGAACTTGAGAGGGATAATACAAATTTTGGTTTAGACTTTAATAAAGAAATGTATTTGTAAAGCCATGAGAACTATTTTCTTTACAAAGTAACATTTAAGTTAAACCTTTTAATTCATATACCGTTGAATATCCAAACCATTCAAGTTTTAGAAGTTATGGTTTTAATTTATGATTTTCAAAATACTATGCTTTGAAAATATTTGATTTTCAGACGATATGAAGTTAAAGCATTTTGATTTTGGAAAAGAATTATATTTGGGATAAGTGATAAAATATGGTTTTGGGTTTCGAAATGATATCGTATTCATGGTTATGAAATGGAATGTTTATTCTGATTTTTAAAGTATAACCTATTTTTAAATGACCGTGGTGTTATAATAACGATGGGTTGGCAAAGAGACCGGGATCGAATATCTGACATACTCTCTGTCGATACCGAAAACCACTTTGACTAACCGTGTACGCGGTGGAGATTCCAGAATGAAGTAGGTGGTGGTGACGTTTCCTGTAAGGTAAATACGTGGACCCGACTCCCGTGAGTTGGCATAAGGTGGCTAAAACAGGAGCGATTCTCAGGCCAATGAGGTCATTCCTCTGATCGGACCCTCCTCTTCGATATTATACTTTGATTTTGGATTGATTCAGTGGCCACTTCTATATTTTGATTTTGAGGAGTTAGTCCGAGGTGGGCGGTAACTGCGGCTACGCGTTTCCACCAGCCTGGATAGCAATTGGTATATCTACCCTGGCATTGCCTAGTTGTGCCGTGTCACCTACCATACCAAGCCTTTACTACGAGTTTCTATTTGTGTCGTACCTATGGAGTATCCTCTGGTAGCCTCCCGATCAGGAGGTATTACGGTACTGTATAGACTATTGGCATTTTACGTGTTAAGGTGGAAAATGTAAAGCCTTAACGCTATTTAAAAGTAAGTTTATTTTATGAATAGACACTATTATAATAGCGCAATATACTACATAGTAAATAGTTTAACGGATCCTTAGGAGATGTAAATCCCGAACATCTCTTGAGTTACTGTACTCATATTTATTTCTGTTAATTTAACTCACATAAGATCTTTTAGTCTGACTCGAGTGTTTTTGTCTTTTCAAATTCGCTCGGGTCAGTCCGAGCGTTTCAGGATCGAAGACTTTAGCTTTGAAGGACGAAGACGAAGGAGTCGTATTATTATTATATATAGTATTGCACCACACTCATACTGTTCCGCTGCATTGATTGTATTGGTATGTGTAACTCTGATATTTATTGTATAAAGCAAATCAAGTGTTTGTAAACTGTTTTGAACTGTATATTTATTATTATATTTTATCCTTCTGCTGTGAGATTCTGTTTTGTTTTTATTTCTTCTCTGTTTTTCTTATTTACCCCATAACAATCCGCCCTTGCGTATGCTTTGAATTGGCACGTGTGTCGGTTTAAAGTGTGCGAAAAGGCGGGATGTTACAGTTGGTATCAGAGCTTTGGTTTAGCGATAAACCTTGGCTTTGTGGGGTTTGACTCTTTATTAATAGGGTAGTAATACCCTATGGGAGTCGCTGAGTGTATATATATATGAGAGAGCGTATTTGTTAGTATTAATAAAAGATTTTGATATTGTGTTAATCTGTTCCGCTTTGTATTTATAAATTCTGGTTGATGCATGGGACGCTATGTCATCAATAGGGATTTCTAAACACTTAATAGGACAGACCGACATAATATTTGTTTTTAATATAGGTGAATGAAATAATTTTGCCTATTATATTTTCCATATATAAAAATATTTTTATAAAGATATATTTTGGTTGCTATAGTTGGGTGTTAGGTAATAAAAATATTTGTAATGAATTAAAGCTAAGTTGAATTTTAATAAATCAAATTAGAGATTTTAGAACTTAAGTCCGGGATTTTTGAAATCTTCTTTCAAAGGATTTATGAAATATAATGATTTGGTTTATAAATATTTTCTTATATAAATATTTAGTATAATTCGAAAGAATTGGTTTAAGAGGATTTTGAAGAAAATAAGTTTGTACTTTCCTCTCTGTCGCTGGAAAATAATTTCGGTGATGACGGCCGCATCATCGACTTTCATTTTCGAGTTTCGAAGGGAAAGGCCACTGTAGTAAGTTCTACTGCAGATTTGTTTGAAATTATTTAAAATTTTAATTGTTTAAAGGTAATTAGAGATATAAAAGTTGTAAGAAATTAATTATCTATTATTTTAAAGTAATTTTGGAATTTGACCCGGTATTAATTCTTGAATTTCCATTAATTAGTTGTAAAATTTTAGGTTAGTGAAATAAAAGAAGTAATCAATGAATTAAAAGAGTTGAGATTAAAGGTAAGTTGAAATGGTAATTTATAAAACAAATATGTATTAACTAAAGGAATGGAGAAGAAACTTGTAAATTTTCACTTACATTCTTAAAATATATATAACTTACCATAAAATAAAAGTTGCAATTGCTAGTAAGAAAGTGTAAAGGGAAATCTTACAAGTGAAGCTTGAGGTAATTAAAGTATTCAATTAATTGCTGTTAAAACTTAAGCTAAATCGGAAATTTTACTATATAAGATAGGTAAGTAGAATAAATGGGTGATATAAACTTTAGTCAATAAATTGGAACACAAATATGATAATTTTGTAATAAATGAAAATGAAAATTGTAAGAAGTAAAGGGATCACTCCATAAATGAAAGAAAGAAAATCAAACCATTGAAGCATGAGATAAATGTATAATAAATAAATTTGGGTGTTGGTTTGAATTGTGTTGTTTGATTTATGTTGTTGGGTAAGAAATTTGAAGTGGTTAAATGAATAAGTATCTATCTTTGTTCCATCTAAGACTGTTGAGTAAAGGATGCACTTGATAGTTAATTTCATTTTATACAAATTTCAAGTTTGAACCCAAACAACTATTTGGTTGATGGATTAAATGGTTGCTTTGTTGTGTATGTATGTTGTTTGTAAGGTTGATGGTTATTGAATTGTTGGTTGATTAATGATTGAATCCACTTGAATAGTTCACTTTAAAATAAATATTTAACCTTTTAGATTATATAAGTGAATACAGGTGATGGAAGCAACTGCTATTGCTTTTGGTTCCAAAATAATAAGCGTATATTGCCCGACAAATAGGTACGTTTTCGGATTACGTTTAAAGCGCTATTTTTCCGTGTTGGGATATAATATTTTGATAATATATGTAATATATTTGTATATTTTGATATTATATTTTCTCAAGAGTCTCTCCGCACAAAGGAGACCCTGCCAAAATTTTCCGTAAATTTTGAACTTAGAATTTTGTGAAAATATTTTCCCAACTTTAATAATTAAGTATAAAATAATATAATGATTATAAACAGGTATATTTTATTTAAGAAAATAAATTTAGTAAATTATTGTTATAAGTTAATATTTGGAATAAGATGTACTGTTTTATTCTTCCTTCTCCCTTCTTTTTCCTTTTCGGGGACGAAAAGTTTTGAGTGGCGGAGATTGTAACGACCCGTTAAATTAATAATATTTAATAAATTAAATTAATATAATTTCTAATTTGTTTAAGAATAAATGTAGAAATTTGGTATAGTAGTTGTAACCTAGTGTAACAATAAAATTTTATGACAATAGATTTGGATAATGTAATTTGTCACTTTTTGTTAAAAGTAAATTTTAAGAAATCAATAAATGTTGAATTGAGAATATTAATAAAAATATTAACTAAAATGAGATTCATTAATATAAAATCAGTAGTGAAGATGTCACCTTTGGTTGTAATAAAGGTGAATGCTATTAGTGGATGTCAACACTTAATAAAATTTATTTAGAATAAAAAGAATTTAAATGCATGTTTGAATAGAGTATTAAATTGATAGATTAAGCATAAGTAATTAGAATTTAACCCTATAAGATATGGAACTGAATGTATGAATATAATTTTGTAGAAATAGTTAATTAACAACTTATTTGTGCATACCCAATTTAATATAAATAACAAAAGGGCTAGCACTTGATGTGCCTAAGTATTAATATATTGGAACTATAATAAAATAGAGAGTTTGGTAGTAAATAGAAATAAAAAGACCGTTATTAACTAGTAAATTAATAAATGGATTCTAACAATAGGTAGTAATTAATGCGTGTATATTGGGCATTTGCGGATTACCAATTTTTCTACCTATTCATATAATTTATTTATGTAAATCTAAACCTATGGCAACATTTTGTTAATAAATGTTGGAAGTGAATTTGAATATATCAAAGGATAACAAGTGTTTAGGTTAACCATTTATTTTATTTAGTTAAGAAGGGAAATAGATTGAAATAAAGCTAATTTAATTTTTTTGGTTGTTAATGGGTATAGTTAAATAAGGAGAAGTTATAGGAAATAAAACGCGCACTAATGAGATGTAATATAATTCCAAAGTTATTTATACCCACAAATAGGTTAATTACTGTATAGAAAGAGTCTAAATCAATAAATGAATTTATTAAGATTACATTTATAATTTTATAACCTTTATGCTGATTTAAGTTCAATTAATTTATTTGATTAAATAGTGCAGTAGCGTAGTTTTGTGCGGTAGTTGAAATAGCTAATTCTTTTAGGTAAAGTTAAGGCTAATTCTACGTATATATTTGACCTATTGTTGATATAGATTCTAGGAAGCAGGATCTATTAATTAAATGGAGTATTAGATTCAATAATTGCATTTATCGCATAAATAAAGAGAATATAACGGTTAAATTTGGCGTTATTGAAATTAAAAAGGAATGGGGGAATAATAATTTGAAATCATTGCAATAGATATTAATTTAAGGTTACCTTAAATAAATTAAGGTAATAAATGGAGGATAGTGTAAATATCTTTATAATACGATGATTTGTGTAGTTAGGGTAGTTTTGATTTGTCACTTAAGATGGAGGATTTTTATAAAATGTAATAAATGCAGTTTAAATTAAGGCATTGACGTTTGGGAATTTAAGAAGTGATAAACTAAAATTTATTTATTTATTTGAAAATTTGAAATCCAATTTGTGGATTTATTGCAAATAAGTGAAATTTGTGTTTAACCATTACATCGATAGGAATAAATTAAATTTAAGGTTATATTAATAAAATTTGGACTAGAGAAATTATATGAATCGGTTTTAGAAGCCTTAAATATAAAATGGGAAGTAGACGAGATTTCACGTTACAACCATTTTTAAAAATCCTGATGTATGTAGAAATATTTATGAAATATAACATAAACCAATGTTGAATCAAAAGAACAGAGTCAACACTTATTTATTCATTTAATGTGATATAACTACGAGTATGATTTATTGCAAATTACATGAAAATCTAATATATAGGACATTACCTAAAAAGGAAGAGTAGATAAAATTTATGATAAACATATTTGTATATGAAGGTTATTGATTTAAGGAGAAATTGGGCAAGTTTTATGTATTTGGGTTAAGTGCAACCTTTAATAGATAAATTTAGTGCAATTAAAGAAATTGACATTTAATATTTCGATAACTTAAAATTTGATGGGATAAGAACATTTGGGTAATGAAGGGATGACAAATATTAGCTATGATTCTAGAAGGAATTAAATAGATAATGGGAAGATTTAAATCAGGTTCTAAGCAATAATTATTAAATAACAGAAGATTAGGAGTAAAGTGAGATAATTGAAAATTTTAATCATTCATATAAGTCATTTGTTTATTAATATGAGTTAGCTAATAAATTTAACTTGAGCAATACCTATATATTGGAAACACATTTGTAAAGTGTAATTAATTGAATTTGGTGAATTGGGAATGAATCCATGGTTATAGGAATTGATGTAATACTACGCAAATAAAAGGTAACTGCATAAAATCAATGTTTCCTAATAAATTGTAATTGATAATTAAGTAGGAATGGGTTTGAATTTGACAAAAAGGAAAATTTATTATTTGCTTACCCATCTATTCAATCTATTAAATTTGATCAGATCCATTTGCAATTAAACGAATTTATTTACAAGTTAGTATGTATTTAGCTGATAACTATAAACCAATTAGGGCAATTGGGTATATATATATTACCAGTTAAGTTATATAAGATAATGGTTGACTTAATTAAGGGAGTTTATGTAATAATTTCATTTATTTTGTAAGTGGAAATAAAACGTTAATGATAACAAGTATTCAAAATTTACCATCTATTTAGTATATTAAGTATAATTGATAATCAACTGCAGCAAGTAATAAATAATAAATACGTAACGTTAAATGAAGTAATATTTGAGATTTAATATTTAGAAACTATGTAAATATAAGTGCAGATGAAATTGGGGATATTTACATATTGAAATATGAATCCAATGATAAATCAATCTAATTGACAATAAATAATGGAAAGTAAATTTAATTAAATTTTGGAAATTTAATATATATATACAGTTATAAACCCTAGCTCCATCCTATTGTCATTTGCTGTATATTCATTTCTTCATCTCCTTCTCCTCCTCAAGTGGTTGCAAAACCTAGATCTACTTCAATCCAAATTTCAATGAAAATGCAAACACTTCAGAAAAATTCCACAAAAAAATATATGTTAATGTTCTCGAGGCACGTAATCTACTGGTGCAATTCGTTTTCTGTTTTGAACATTCGTTTGACCGGAATTAATTCAAACAGTCCGTGACCATTCATCATCGTCGTCGCAAACTTCGTCGGATCGTCAAACCTTTTCTGGGTTTTGTAGAGTGGACGATGGGGATCGCATCTATATGGTTTGTGTGTCGTTTTATTTATTTTCAATTTTGAATTCAATCATCATTTTTCGCCATAACTTTCTCATACGAAGTCGGATTCACACGAAATTTCTTTTGTTAGGATCGTAATTTAATTCCGGATTTGATGACGCTGGTTTGGACGAATTCCGAGAAGGGCGAATTTTTGGGTTTAAATCTAATTTAAATTCGATTTAAATTCCAAAGGTGAGTGTTTAAACCCACTCACAACTACTAGAAGCTTTTATGTTTGTTAAACTAATTTTAGAAATGAATAGAAATTTATTTATGAGTATTTGGCATGTTTATTTTATTCATATCTGTTGAATTGCATTTATTTAATTTAACTGTTAATTTAATTAATTTATTGACTATAAATTTACAGTTAAAATTTATTTGTTTGTATATGAACTGCTAGTTAACAGTTATATCATTTATTACTGAATATAGACTGTAGATTAATAGCTGTTAAATTTAATTTGAATAAAATTGCCAGTATTACCTGTTATGTAGTACCAAAAATAGTATTGTTATTGATTGATACTGATTGATGATTGTGATTTGGATGATGGATGATGTTGATGAATGGATGTTTATTGTATATCATTAAATTGCAAATTATCATGCATATTTCATTTCATTCGGGATTGTGGTTTGAAATGATATACAACCGCAAAATTTTATATCTTTTAAATTGCGGATTGAAATGATAAATATCCGTATAACTTGACCATAGGATAGAAAATTATATACAGGCACCGCGGTATATATATAACTATTTAAAGGTGATTTCTATGGTTTGGATGGAATACGGTTTATAATAATCTTAAATTTTATGTTGTATAAATATTATTCTTCCATATATATACATATGAAGTTGAAAATTTTGAAATTAAAAGGTGTATAAATCTCTTTATTAAAAATGGAAAAAATTTAAGAAAATGGAGTTTGATAATTTATATCATATGTTTAAATGTTAAGTTTGGAAATTTTAAGATATGATATTTATAATTGGATTTTTCCAAGATAAATTGAAATGAATATTCTAGTATAATTTGAATTGAAAAAATATATATTTTATTACTAGAAATTGGAGTTCTTATTTATTTATGGATTTTATGTGAATATTCAAGACTAAATAATAGAACATTTAATTTGGTTGAAGGAATAAATTCCAACTTTAGTTTTGAAATATTAATACTCCAAATGGATATATATATATATATATATATATATATATATATATATATATATTGAAGTGGTTTTGGAACTTGAGAGAGATAATACAAATTTTGGTTTAGACTTTAATAAAGAAATGTATTTGTAAAGCCATGAGAACTATTTTCTTTACAAAGTAACAATTAAGTTAAACCTTTTAATTCATATACCGTTGAATATCCAAACCATTCAAGTTTTAGAAGTTATGGTTTTAATTTATGATTTTCAAAATACTATGCTTTGAAAATATTTGATTTTCAGACGATATGAAGTTAAAGCATTTTGATTTTGGAAAAGAATTATATTTGGGATAAGTGATAAAATATGGTTTTGGGTTTCGAAATGATATCGTATTCATGATTATGAAATGGAATGTTTATTCTGATTTTTAAAGTATAACCTATTTTTAAATGACCGCGGTGTTATAATAACGATGGGTTGGCAAAGAGACCGGGATTGGATATCTGACATACTCTCTGTCGATACCGAAAACCACTTTGACTAACCGTGTACGCGGTGGAGATTCCAGAATGAAGTAGGTGGTGGTGACGTTTCCTGTAAGGTAAATACGTGGACCCGACTCCCGTGAGTTGGCATAAGGTGGCTAAAACAGGAGCGATTCTCAGCCCAATGAGGTCATTCCTCTGATCGGACCCTCCTCTTCGATATTATACTTTGATTTTGGATTGATTCAGTGGCCACTTCTATATTTTGATTTTGGGGAGTTAGTCCGAGGTGGGAGGTATCTGCGGCTACGCGTTTCCACCAGCCTGGATAGCAATTGGTATATCTACCCTGACATTGCCTAGTTGTGCCGTGTCACCTACCATACCGAGCCTTTACTACGAGTTTCTATTTGTGTCGTACCTATGGAGTATCCTCTGGTAGCCTCCCGATCAGGAGGTATTACGGTACTGTATAGACTATTGGCATTTTACGTGTTAAGGTGGAAAATGTAAAGCCTTAACGCTATTTAAAAGTACGTTTATTTTATGAATAGACACTATTATAATAGCGCAATATACTACATAGTAAATAGTTTAACGGATCCTTAGGAGATGTAAATCCCGAACATCTCTTGAGTTACTGTACTCATATTTATTTCTGTTAATTTAACTCACATAAGATCTTTTAGTCTGACTCGAGTGTTTTTGTCTTTTCAAATTCGCTCGGGTCAGTCCGAGCGTTTCAGGATCGAAGACTTTAGCTTTGAAGGACGAAGACGAAGGAGTCGTATTACTATTATATATAGTATTGCACCGCACTCATACTGTTCCGCTGCATTGATTGTATTGGTATGTGTAACTCTGATATTTATTGTATAAAGCAAATCAAGTGTTTGTAAACTGTTTTGAACTGTATATTTATTATTATATTTTATCCTTCCGCTGTGAGATTCTGTTTTGTTTTTATTTCTTCTCTGTTTTTCTTATTTACCCCATAACAATCCGCCCTTGCGTATGCTTTGAATTGGCACGTGTGTCGGTTTAAAGTGTGCGAAAAGGCGGGATGTTACATGATGTGTAAAACTGCTTATGATATTTGGCATATGCTATAAGTTACCCATGAAGGAATAACGAAGGTAAAACAAACCAAGATTAATTTATTGAAAAATCAATTTCATTCATTTAAGGTAAAATTGAATGAAAGTATCATAGAAATGTACTCCAGGTTTCAAATGATTCAACATGACCATATGGCTATAGGAGTAACATTTACCGATTTTGATTTAGTTTCATGAATATTAAATGCTTTAACTGATGAATGGGTAAGGATATTTCTTACTATAGAAGAAGCTAATTATCTTTCTACACCTAAAATAGAAGAATTAATTAGAAATTTAATATCTAATGAAGCAAATTTCCAAGATAGAAAAGATTTAGACTAAGAAAAACAAAGTATTGCTTTTTAGGTAACTAGTGACGGTGATTCAGATCTTGATGAAGAAGATGTAGTATTTTTTACAAAAACTACAAAAAATTCAACAATATGATTCGAAAACGGAAAAGTAATAACTCAAAAGATGCATCTTCGTTCATATGCTATGAGCGCGACAAATTTGGACATATGAAGAAGGATTTCCCAAATTTAGTAAAGACAAAATGAGCTTTAAAAAGAACTTCAAGAATGAATAAATTCTCAAAGAATAACAAACGTCCGCAAGCTACATAGGATGACACTTCAAGCGAAAGTAATGGTGATAGTGATAGTGATGGAAAACAAGCTAATGTAAGCTTCATGGCTACCAAAGACGAGGTACTTTTCAATCTATCTTTTGAAGATGTAGTAGAAACAGCTTTAGAATTAGATGATAAATATAGGAATCTAAGAAAGACTCATAAAGAATATTCAGGAAAAATTAATAGATTAGAGTTAGAAAATGAAATGCTAAAGGATAAAAAAATTAAATGAAGAAATTTAAAAGTTACAAACTCTTTATAAATCCTGTGATGATAATATTATTCTTATTTTGAAAAAGGAAAGTTTTACTTTATCTAATGACAATTTAAACCTAAGAAAAGTTATTGATGTTTCTGTAAATAAGTCAAAAAATTTAAGTAAAGATAAAAACATACCATAAAAGAAGGTAAATGACTTATCTACCAATATTTCTAAATTTATTAAAGGAATGGAGAATTTATCTCACTTAATTAGTATATCAAAACCTTCTTTTAACGAAAATGGCTTAGAATTTAAAAAATAAAATAAACCAAAGGTACAGATCAAGTATGCTACTCTCTATTCCAAGTTTCGCAAGCAAGTGAATAGTCAATGAAAGCTACATGACATAAAGATTATCAAAATATGGATACTAAAAACTAAAAAAATTTAATTAGACAAAAGCATATTGGTAAATTTTTGAATGATGTACATTTCAATAAAAAATTTAGTTTCAAAGGTTTTATTAAACCCTTTTGGGTATTGTTACCTTCTACCTAACCCTTATGATCCTAACAGAGTAAGTGGGTACCCTTAAATATTGTCTATTTTTGTAGGTACTCTGACATAAATAGGAGAAATGGATTCTTGACATCAGATGCTCTAAGAATGTGGCTGGAAATACTGAAATGGTAACAAATAGATCGTATAAAGATTATGGAACCATTACGTTCAGAGATAATTCCAAAGGCTATGTTATTGGACATGGAGATGTCGCTTCTATTGGTATATCTAACTTTCCTCTAATTTCTAATGTTTATTTAGTAAAGAATTTATAACATAATCTTTGAAGTATTAGTCAATTATGTGATAATGGTTTTAGTATAACTTTTGAAACATGAAAAATGAAACATCTTTGATAAATATAGTAATATAACTTTTAAAGGAACTAGAAAACATGATATTTATGTTTTAAATATGGAAGTCAGACACAATAAAGATACATGTTTATTAGCAGATATTTCTGACCCTTGGATTTGGCACAAACAATTCTGTCACGTTAATTTTAAAAATACATAGAAATCAGCTAAAAATAATATTGTTCGAGTATTATCGAAAATTAATATTAAATTTAATAATTTGTGTAATTCATGTCAAAAAGAAAAACTTAAAAACTCTTCATTTAAAGCTAAAATTGAAATTTCTATTAGCCAACCTTTAGAACTTTTACAATTAGACCTATTTGGTCCAATGCAAATAAGATCGATCAACCGCAACAGATATGTGTTTGTTATTGTTGACGACTATTTGAAGTATACTCTGACATTATTTTTAAAACATAAGATTGATACGTCAAAAACTTTTAAAAAATTTGCTAAATGTATTCAAAACTTAAAATTTTGAAAATTAATATTATTAGAAGTGATCATGAAGGAGAATTTGAGAATGAATTATTTCAACATTACTGTAACAAAAAGGAAATAAGTCATAATTTTTCATTTCTTAGAACACCATAACAAAATGGTTTTATAAAAAATAAAAATCAAGCTCTTCAAGAATGGCAATGACTCTATTAAGTAGTAGTAAGTTACCTCAAAAATTTTAGGCACAAGCAGTAGCTACCGTCTATTATGTTCTTAATCATGTATCGTTACGACCATTAACTAAAAATACTCCATATGAATTGTTTTTTGAAACAAAACCTAAGGTTTCGTATTTTAGAATATTTGGTTCTATATATTTTATCTTAAATACTGGTATTCCTCATGGAAAATTTGATTTAAAAGCTGATGGTGGAATTTTTGTAGGATATTCAAACCAAAGCATATTGGAATTTCAATACAAAAAACAAAATAACTAAAGAAACATTACATGTATCTTTTGATGAAAATTCAATATCGAAACAGATGATAATGATAACACAAGTGTACCATTTGACTCATCTGTTCCAAAATAATCAAATTGAATCAATAAGTGAAGAACATAAAGAACTGCTCCACTTAAAACTCTAAAAGATCATCCATTAGATAATGTAATTAGTGATATTAATACAAAAGTTTCAACTTGACAACAATTAACTCATACGGGACATATAACTTTTATATCAACAGAAGTATGTTAATGAAGCATCTGTGGAAGCTTATTGGATTATTGCTTTGTAAGAGGAACTCAACCAATTTGAACATAACAATGTATGGGAACTTATACCAATATCCGAAGATCAATCAGTTAGTGGTACTAAATGAATTTCAAAAATTTAGTGGATTAAAACGGTGATATAGTATGAAATAAAGCAAGACTTGTAGCACAAGGATATTCTCAGGAAGAAGAAATTGACTATGAAGAAACCCTCGCTCCTGTAGCACGTCTTGAAGCTATAAGAATTCACTTGGCATTTATGTGTCATCATAATTTTACACTATTTCAATTGGACGTTAAAAGCGCATTTTTAAGTGGTTATATTAAAAAAAAGGTTTACATTGAACAACAACCATTACATATTCATGAATAATATCCAAATCATGTATATAAATTAAGAAAGGCACTTTATGGTCTTTAACAAGCACCACATGCTTGGTATGATAGACTAAAAAAATTATCTTTTAGAATTCGATTTCCAATTGGAAAAGTTGATGCTACTTTTTTTATAAAAAGAAATAAAAAATGATATTTTATTTCTACAAATCTACATGGATGGAATTATTTTCAGTTCAACAAATAAAGGTTTATTTGATGATTTTTCTAATATTTTGAAAAACGAATTTGAAATGTCCATATGGGAGAATTAAATTATTAATTAGGATTACAAAATAAACAATTAAAAGAAGGAATTTTATCTTTCAATAAAATTACTGTAAAGATAAAATTAAATGGTTTGGAATGGAAAAATCAAATAGTGAAAAAATCTTATGAGAACCAGTTTTCATCTAGATAAAGATGAAAATGGAAAAGATATTGAACAAAATTTTTATTGAAGTATGATAGGATCTTTATTATATTTAACAGCCACTAGATTGGATATTTTAACGAGTGTTTGTTTATGTGCTCGATTTCAAGCTAGTCCTACAGAAACTGACTTGCGAGCAATTAAACGAACTTTATGATACTTGTCCAGTACTAAATATTACGGACTTCTTTTTATCTAAAAGGTTGTTCATTGACTTAGTATCGTATAATGATGTTGACTTCGAAGGCTGTAAATCAGGCCAAAAAAATACAAGGGTACTTGCCACTTTATTGGTCAATCTTTGGTATCCGGGTTCAAGTTGAAACAAAATTGTGTTTCACAGTTGAATTATGAACCAGAGTTCATATCTGCAGCTTTAGCTTGTATTCAAGTCATATATCTGCAACGAACATTATGTGATTTTGAAGTAAATTTAACTAAATCTCCTATTTTTTGTTACAACACTAGTGTGATTAATCTATTAAAAAAATTCTACAAATCACTCAAGAAATAAACACATTGACATTAGACATCATTTTCTACGAGACAACGTAATATATTATTAGAATTTGTTAATACAGGAAAACAAATTACAGATATATTTACTAAACCACTTTATGAATCTACATTCTTAAATTTACGACGTAATCTAGAAATATGTTCAATAAAAGATTTAGATATATAAGTGACAGTCACAATTTTCAAAAACTTTGCAAATACTAAAATTAGCTACTCAACAACTACTGATGTATAAATTGTTTTTTTAAAAAATAACCAAATAGTGAATGATAAAAAACGTTTCTAATCTAATTTAAGCTAAAATTCTAAATTTTCCAACAATTATCCTTTCCAAAAATAGTAAGGACTATTGTAATTAAAGTCAACTCAAAAATATTTAAAACCAATCTGTTATCCAAAAAAGTTAAATTACGATTCTACACACTCTATAGTTAATTTCAACTCGCCCTCCTCATATAGCGAATACCTTCGTCGATGAACTCCTCCCTCAAGCAAATCTCCATTTACGCAAATCATTCCTCCGTTGAATCATACGGGATTTTCACCGAAAGGTCGAAAAATTAAAAGAGCTATTAATTTTGAACCCTGAAGCTTCAATCATTATTGACAATACCCCACCAAAAATCTCTTGAGAATCAGGACCGTGCGATGCAAATTGGAACAATACTTCGATACATACAAAAAGATGGTCTCCACAAACTCCATTAAACGGACATACCAAATTAGATCCGAATTCTTGGAGCATATTCCGGACAACAATTTTGATGGCTCGAAAAATAATTAAGTTATTTAATATTTATAACATTTTTTTATAATAAAATACTTATGTGATCATATGTAATAAAATTATATAATAAAATTCTTGTATAATAATTTTCCATAAAATAAAACAACTAATAGGTTTATAAACAAAAAATATGCCCGCTCAGTCGACTAAAACTCAGTTTAGTCAGCTGACCATCCGTGAAAAATGTAATTTAGTCGACTTCAATTCATAACTCCAGTCGATTATAGCCCAACCTACTCTCTGGTTCAAAATTAACCCATTTAGTATAGCGATCGGGTCCCTAGTGATTGAATCTAGGTAGTTTAGCTGACCAACTTTAAAAATTTATTTGACTAAAATGACCCCAGCTCAATATCATGCTAGTTCAGTCGACTGAACTCCCCATCCAGTCGACCGACGGGGCCTAAAACTGTCTTTTGATAATCAGTTTTTCACTTACTTTACATTATTCCACCTTCTTCTCCGAACTCAAATCTCTAAAACCTTAGGTCCACTCCAATATCTCCAAATCAAAACTTCCAATTCACGAAAAAAGACCTCACAAAGGATAAGAGGCAAGTTCTTTTGCTGCTCCATCTCATCCGAAGTTTGGGTCTAATGGTCAGATCTTTTAATGGCTCAATGAGAGTCCAAAAGCTCTCCAAATTTTCAACGGCCTAAATAAATAGAGAATTTTTGGGAAACCTCCTACAAATTAAGGGATTTTGGAGCATCCGATATTGAGTCCATCGGTACAAAGCACAAATTCATTTCCTTGATTGATGATCATTATAACAAGGTAAAAATTTATCCATTCCGTGTCAAATTGTTCTATGCAAAATTTTGTGGAAACTTTTACTCACCTGCCAATAATGATGATGATGGTATCTAAGTATAGATTAGGGAATATATATTGTACTATATGTTAGAGATATGGGTACTATTCTTGATTATTTTGACATCGGGATTGATCTTGATGACATTTATCACCATAACTTTGCTTATGTTTCCATTAGCTATCTATTTCATACTCCAAATACCGAAAACACGATAGTGAATTTATATACCCAAGCTCATATTTTAAACAAAATGATCCTTCATACCATCTTGCCAACGATCGAAACTCACAAAAAAGCGTATGATAATAATTATAAATTTTGTATTCCATTTATCTAAAAAAGTTAAATTTGGCACATATTATTCACGACGAAATTAAAAACTTTCACGCATGATCTAAACACACCATTTTCTACTATTCTTTCCTGACAAAAATATTCATGCACCATGGAATCAATGTTGATCAAATGCAAGACTGCGTTCTTCCAAAGGCTATGGATCAAAAAGCTATTACTCTTATGATGCTACCCTCTACAATGGAAACACTTCCACCATGTAGTGTTTTTCTGTCTAGATTTGTTTAGAAAAATATAGCTCAATCATCTTCCCAGCCAACTCTAGCTAATGTTCAACTGAAATTGAAGAAGAAATTAACAGGGTCTATAGACAGCGATCAAAATATCTCTTTAATGCAACCTTTAAGGACTGTCTCTTTAACCACTGCCATTTTTAAGAACCAAGAAATGATCTTCAAGCACTAACAAGATCTTATAAAAAAGCAGATATCATTTGAAAAAACTACCATGGGCTTTTCAGAGAAAATTTGGAACAAGCTTACCTTATGTTCTCGCTCACCTTTACCTGCTAACTCCAACCAGGAATGATGAACATCTCAACGAAGGTACTTTCATAACTATCTCCCTTCATGAACTTTGGTATATGCATCTCTAGTTTGCTGTGTACGTAAACATTTGTCCTTTCGTTCACATTTGTTCTCTTGTGGTACATTTGTTATGATGTGATGATATGGTACATTTGTGTTAATGTGGTACATTATTGTGTTGCAATATGGTATGTTTATCCTGTGATGTTTAGTTTATGTTTTTCAACTTATTTTGCCATTTTCTCTTCTATTGTCAACTTGTTTAATTTTTTGTTGATGCTAAAAGGGGAGAAACATTGATAGGGGGAACAAATATTAAGGGGGAGCGTTACAGTATAAATATTTCAAAATATTTTTATATAGTTGTCGTCATCAAAAAAGGGGATATTATTAGAACGTCGGTTTCGAGATATGAATCATCAAGAGCTAAAAGTATGTAGGATGTCTTAGAATACATTGTAAAATATCATTGACAATTCACATACACACACAAGAATCAAAGAGTGAAACACAAAACAAAAAATCAAAATAATTTATGAAAATTGTTTCAGCCCAGTTCAGTCGATTGGCCAATGGCCTCAGTCGACTGAGTGCAGTCGAATGAGTCCATTGACCGGTCGAATGAGTCCATTGACCGGTCGAATGAACCAGCTTGATTTACATTCAAAATGATTTTCTTTTTATTTAGTAGACCAACCATACGTTCAGTAGACTAAAACCCTGTAATGGCTATTTTTCTAAAAAGACATTTTTGAAATGTTGCAATCATTCATGGCATCTCTATGATCTCCAGAGGTTTTCGATGAACAAATGCATCTCTTTAAAGCCATTCTTTGATTACTATAAATAGAGCTTATCATTTCTTAACAAATTAACTCACTTCTTTTCTAAATCTCTTAAACAATATTCTCTTGTGTTCACTCAAATCTTTTATGCATTCAATTCTATTATATTATTCAAGATACTCTTGCTATACTTCCATAAATCTGTGCATACATTTCACAAATCATCAATGAGATTATAGGAAGTCCTATACTATCAGTCAATATCCGTATTAGCAGAATACAAGATTGTCAAGCAAACTCTTTTGTAAAGGAAAGTCAAAATCTGAGAGGTGCTCAGATAGTTCAAATTAAAGACCTACTCCTTCGGGTCAAGTGAGGGATTTCACATGATAATACCTAAGAAGTGCTTAGGGACTGGATGTAGGAGAGGTGCTCTAAACTAGTATAATAAATCTAGTGTGATTACTCTTTAACTTTACCGCTTTAGCTTGCTTTAATTTTAGTTTAGCTATTTTAGTTATTAGATTGGCTATATACGATCATATAGATTTTTCATAGGGTTGCAATTAGGTCTTCAGCCTTTTGATATTTAGTGAGAGTTGAGCTTCCCGTGAGGGACTTAATTTTTCGAGGTTAGTAGCTTTGATGTCTTATTGTACAACTGTTTCTTGATTTTAAATTGCATTTGTTAGTATGGTGAAATATTGTGTTGTATCATTTAAATCTTTTATTATGATGAAATGTAAGTTTAAGGATTTTTTAGTGGTTGTTACTTGTGCGCCAACTATAAAAACCGTGGTCAAATATTTGTTTTTTTCCACCTACAACGAGTGTTGGATTATTCTGGGTGAATTTTCCATTAGTTATATTTTCATAATGTCCGACATTCAGACCTAAATATTTTTGGCATATAGTCAAAATATGAAAGAAAAATAAAAAATTATAAGGTGTCAATCCTGATTTTCAAATTATAGTCATTCATGGACATTCACACCTAAATCTTTCGTTCGAAGGTCAAACAATTTTCAAACGAGACGAATTCAAACCTTATATGCTATATTATGTGTTTATTCAACCCATACAGTTAGATTCAAAAAACAGACTGAAAAAAATTTAAACTTCATACAGGTCATTTCCGTAGAAGTGGTTCTAACAGTATATACTAAGTGTTATACAACTCATTGGAAAATAATATATCTTGAGTCTAATTTTTTTTCCCTTTTGTTTTTTTACGAGCTGTATGGATAGGATAAATACATCATGAAGTATATATGGCATGAATTCCATCTTGTTTGAAGATCGTTTAGCCTTTGAATCTCCAAATGAGAGGTTTTAGTCCGAATGTAGACGAACGATTATAAATTTGAGAATCAAGATCGGCACCTCAAATTTATTTACTTTTACCATATTTTGAAAGTAGGTCCCAAATACTTTGGATGGTCATAATATTCAAAAAAAAAATTTCTCTGTCAGGTACTTTATTTTTATGAACTTATAATGTTAAATACATTTAAAATTTCATAATTAGTTACAAAATGTCTAAAAATATATTCAAATTCATAAAACTATTATGCATTATAAATTTCATCGAAGTTGTATGATAAATGGACTAAAATTTTCATAGATTGATCTTTAAGTTCGAATTTTAAATAATGTTAAAAATCGAATTATATGACAAAACATTATCGAAAATACAAATATAATTTATCACAAACCGTCATAAAATTGAATAATTGAATAAAAACATCTTCTTTTATTTGTATAAATTAAATTAGTACTATTAAATAAATTTTAAATTTCTATAATTAACAAGTTATAATAATACGGCGAATTAAATTACATAAATAGTCAGTAGTCGAAAGCCTCAAAAATGTCTTAATAGGACCATTGGCGGTCGTTGTAACTGTCCGTTGCTATATGTACATGAAGTTCAAAAGTTATCAACGAAAAATTACAACCTATATTGACAAACACCGTTCATTGGGGTCATCAATTTTAACCTATAATTAAAATTGTAACATTATCTTACTCACTATGTCGCTGCTATTAAGTCATCCTACTTTAATCAGCAACATTTTGCACATAATTCCTTCTAGGACTGTCCATAGCACCAATTTGTACCACCAGCACCGAGATAACGACATTAAAATTAGAAGAAGCCAACAAATTACTAATGGACCCAAGCTCAGGTCACTCACTATAGTCTATCAACCATCTTCCTACCATTTATTTAGCATACACACTACATTTTATGGGAACCGAGGAATTGAATTTAAAGGGTATTTTTGGTATACCAAAAGAACATGGTGGAAATGTGTGGATTAAATTTCTTTTATTAGTAGTAGTGATATAGGCATTGAACATTCGCTTTTATATAACACGTAATGTGAAAAGGGTTCTTGATGTAATGGATGGATGTTTGATATTACAAATTAAAATATGAATGCGCATTATTACAGGGCTTATGATTTCTTTATCCAATTATAGTTTAAGATGGATGTGAGCATGTAATCTATGAATAATATATTATTACCTACAAGAAAATCCATATTAATCTAATATATATAATTTAAACATGCCAACTGTAGTGCACACTAGTCTAGAACATGGGTGCACAACTGTTGTTTATGACGAAATAGGACCAGCAGCTCACTTTCATGATAGAATGTGCATGAATGTAATGAAATGTATTACATGTCAGTTTGAAATATTTATATTTGCTTGGGCAAAAAAATATACATGTATATTTTTACTCTTCTAAATATATGGTACGAACAAACGCTGAAATAACATATTATGTCATCATTTTATCAACCTTTATAGAAATACAAGTCAATTCGCATAGAATCTCAAGCATATATTTTTTGTAGGTAGAAATCTAAATAAACACTTCCTTGAATAGTCGTAGTTAGGATTTAAATTCAGAATTGTCATAGAAAGTACAAGAGTTAATTTTGTTGCATAAATCTCGAACAAAGTTGGTAAAGATAAATGAATCGATATGTAGAACACCTGTATCTCAGTAGTAAACAGTGGATGAAGGGAGTATTGAGAACTGTGTGCTGCAATCGGAAAATAAGGTGATAAGGAGTGATATTTGCATTTGAGTTCAACGGTGAAGGAGCCGTGGAGTCAATTAGAGATTTAGGAACAATGCGGGGTGGCTCGAGGGAACTGGAATGAGAAGGGAGTATGGATCTAACAATGAATGACGAGGGAGTATGGAACTAACAATGACTCGGGCCTTGATGGGATTCAACAATTGGTGCTTTTTGCCGAAGGGTAATTTTGATAATTCAAAATGACAACGTTGAAATAAGTTCATGGAATTCTTATTACTAGTAGTAAAGATAAAGATAAAGATGTTATTTGAATCATCCAAATTGATATGCAAATCACAGTTATTAGGTTTTTTAGTATACATAGCGATAAAAGTATAATCAATGATATTATCCTATTGAAGCTAATCTACTTTCAAATTTGAGTTTAAAATATGGCTACCAATGGATATCCAAAAAAATTAAAATCTGTTTGCATTTTTATCTGAAAAGAGGATAAATATCCGATATCCGAAAAAAATGGATGTAGATGTGGATGTAGATACAGAAAGATACACATTCAAAAACTATCCGTTCGGTTTTTATCAAGATTAAAGTTTAAATTGTGTGTATTTTAGTATAATGAAAGATATTTATTTATTGTTTTATTAAGTTAGTAATTTATATTATATGCACTTAATACCTTTGAGCTGCTCAAAATTATTTATATCTTATTTGTTTATTTTTAGCACTTTTATGCTTAGTGAGATTGAAATAAATTATGTTAAACTAAAATTTTCTATTTACATTTCTCGATTTACCGATCGTTAGCAATTCGGATAATTATCTGATATACATCTGCATCAGCGGATACAGATATCCAATATTCGAAAATGATTTCGGATGCGAACGCAGAAATGACACTATCTCTATCCGAAAGTATTTGTCGACTGACCTAGGTCAAAATTTGATTATTTTTTTCAAATCATTCAGGGTAAATTGTATAACGTAGATAAAACAATTTGATATTTTTATGCAGCAAAGATCTAAGTTGATAATTCAAGTTTCAAATTATTATTATTGTATAGCATCTTCATATTAGAGATGAAAACAAATATTAATAGATTATAACTTTGTGTCCAGACTACTTAACATTATTATGATTTATTGTATACTGAAACTGATAGAATTGGAATTCAACTAGATTGATGAATGCATTCACAATCAGTAGAAGCAGCTCGACATTGTTATTATTTTACAAAACAAGAAAAAAGGAGAAGAATAAATCTTTACCTACTCAGTTTTCTAACTAAACATATATATATATATATATATACACACAAAATGTTAAGAAACTGAAATGTCCACTTGGACCAATAGTATTCCAGATCTCAAATCTGTGTGGTCGAATAGAAAAGGAGCCTCTCCTTGCTGATGTGGCAAACTCCAACAACTTCAACCTTGCCACATTATTAGCAGAATATACCAACACCCCCCCTCAAGTTGGAATGTCTAAGAAGACATACCCAAGTTGGACAAAAGTTCTCTAAATTGCGCTGAAGGTAGAATTTTTGTAAATACATCAGCTAATTGATGCTGAGTTGGAAGATACGTAAGTTGAAGTAAGCCTTCAAGCATTTTTTCTCGAGTGAAATGGCAGTCTATTTCAATATGTTTAGTCCTCTCATGAAAATCAGGATTGTGAGCAATATGTAGTGCAGATTGATTATCACAATGCAGAGCAACAGGTTTGAGTGTTGTGATTCCTATATCTTCCAGTAGCCTCACAATCCAAGTTACTTCAGATGCTGCTGCTTCCATCACTCTATATTCAGCTTCAGAAGACAATTTTGATACTGTACTTTGCTTCTTTGACTTCCAAGTGATTGGGGAACCACCAAATAAAAGTACAAAACTAGTTATTGATTTTCTAGAATCTGCACAAGAAGCCCAATCTGAATCTGAATATGCTTGTAAACAAAGTTGATCTGAAGCTTTTATTAAAATTCCTTGTCCTTCAGTATTAGCAAGATATCTAAGTGTATGAAGCAGAGCTGACTGATGTAAAGTTCTAGGAGATTGCATGAATTAACTTAAAGTTTGCACAACATAAGCTAGGTCAGGTCTTGTTTTTGTAAGGAAATTTAACTTACCAACCAATGATCTGTAAGTTTCAGCATTAGTAAGTAGCTCACCACAATCTGATTGTAATTTTGTATTCAAAGGAAGAGTATTAAGGCTTTCTTTGTCAGATCAAAACCACATTCAGCAAGTAATTCTTTTGTGAATTTTCTTTGACTCAAAGTTATTCCATTAGGCAAATAACCCACTTCAATGCCTAGAAAATAATTCAATCTACCAAGATCTTTAATGCTAAATTCATTATGAAGGTGAACTTTCAAGGCTTCAATAGCTTCTATATCAGTACCTGTTACTATGATATAATCTACATATACTGCAACAATGCAAATTTTGTTAACACATCTGTTTATGAATAGACTATGATCATGGTGGGATTTAATAAATCCTAACTTATTCAATGAATTTGCTAATTTTTCATGTCATTGTCTTGAAGCTTGTTTGAGACCATAAAGGGATTTTTTTAACTTGCAAACTTTATTTTCAGGACTTGAAACACCATTAGGAACTTTCATATATACTTCTTCTTTAAGATCACCATGAAGGAAGGCATTATAGATGTCTAATTGAAATAAAGACCAACCTTTGCTAGCTGTTACAGCAATCAGGGTTCTTATAGTACTCATTTTGACTACAGGACTAAAAGTTTCAGCATAGTCAATACCATACTTTTGATTGAACCCTTGCACAACCAATCTTGCTTTACATCTCTCCAATTCTCCATTAGATTTCAGTTTTACTTTGAAGACCCATTTGCAACCAATTGCCTTTTTTTCTTTTGGTAGTTCTACAAGATCCCATGTATTATTTGCTTCAAGAGCTTTCAACTCAGTTTGCATTGCTTCCACCCAAATTGGTTGTGTTACTGCTTCTTTGTAATTTGCAGGTTCCTTTATGTCACAGGTCTGAGCTAAAAAAACTTTATGTTCTGCAGGAAACAAGGTGTATGCAACCAAATTACACCAGTGATCGGATACAGAGCTGGTTGTTACTGTATTACATGAATAACCATCTAAATAAGATGGTGGTTTATGAACTCTTGTTGATCTTCTAAGAAGAGATTGTGTAACAGAAACTGGATCAGTTATGTCAACAATTAGTGCAGGGTGTGTTGCAGTGGTAGGAGTAGATTCTGGCAAATCTGAAACTGTTGGAGTATCATTTGATGGAAATATTGTATTTGGAGAAGAAAAATCAGGTGTTTCATGAAAGATTGGTGCAGAACATGCTGGTAGAAATATGGCATTAGAATAGTTGGAATGTGGAGATTTTGATCTGTGGAAAAGATGGTAAGGAAAGTGCCTTTCATAAAACTTCACATTTCTGGTGATGCTAACCTTATTTGTATCAATATATAAAATCTTGTAACCGTCTTTTTTTTTTTTTTGAAAATGGTACTTGAAAATAATGGACAAAACAGATCATATATTTCCTTGATATGCCTCATTAAAACCTTACAACCCCCCTAACCTATATGGGTACCTTGTAAGGAAAAAGAGTACATATCAATTCCGTATATTAACAATACAACAATTCAAATATTGGACCAGACTGTCAAACAGATGGAGGAGAAAAAAAACAAATAAGCAACACTCTCAAAATCATCCGTACGAGCAGCTGGTACCAGAAATGAAGCCAAGCCATACTCCAACTTAAGTAATAAAATAAATAAAAACTCTTTCTTACTGTAACCTTTCTTATTGTCAGAATAACCTAGTAATACACATGGTTTAGCTCTTTCATCCATTTTGGACCTCTGAATTCTTGATGTAGTCACATAACAAAGATATCCAAAAATTCTTAAATGATCTAGCTTAGGTTCTTTTCCATATAGTCTAAAATAAGGAGTATCACCTTGAATAGCTTTTAATGGCATTCTGTTTATCAAATATGCTGCACATAGTACACAATCACCCCAATATCTACCTGGAATCCTTGATTGAATGTATAATGCTCTAGCAGTTTCTAACAGGTGCTTGTGCTTCCTTTCAACTACTCTATTTTGTTGTGGAGTGTCACTACAATTTTGTTGAGCCAATATCCCATTATTTTGAAGCAAGATTTTCATTTCTCCTTCACAGAGCTCATTAGCATTATCTGATCTAATACATTTTACAGATGTATTAAATTGAATTTGCACCATTTTCAAAAAACATTTCATGATACAAGCAGATTCACTTTTGTTCCTTAACAAATGTATCCAAGTAAAACGACTAAAATCATCCAAAATAGTTAAGAATTGATTGCAACCAGATGGAGTTTTTACACAATGAGGAACCCATACATCAATATGTATCAATTCAAAAGAACTTGTAGTTTTTATAGTACTATTAAGAAAAGCTAACCTAGTTTTCTTAGCTTTAGGACATACTTGACAAATGGTATCTTTCAAAGAAGACTTTATTTCAGGATTAAAATGAACTAACTTCATTTGATCAAAAGGTAAATGTCCTAATCTAAGATGCCATAACTTTGCATCTTCAACAGATGCAAGACAAACTTTATTATAATACTGTAGTCCAAAATTCTGAACATTATTCTTCTGTGCTTCTACATTGTAAAGACCTGCTTTCAATCTACCAACTGGAATCAAAGTCTCCTTCTGATAATACACAAAACATTGATCATGAGTGAAATGAAGTTCACAATTCAGATCCTTACATAATTTGTGAACTGAGATCAGATTAAATTTAAACTCAAGTACATGCAGAACATCATGTAGCAAAATACTATTGTTCAGCTTAACTGTACCAGTGTGTTTAACACGAACTTTTGTGCCATCAGGAATGGTTATATAGTTAGCAATATCGCTAACAGGTTTGTATTCAGAGAAACATGTTAAGTCAGAGCAAATGTGGTCAGTAGCACCACTATCAAATAACCATTTAGTATTTGAACATGACAAAAGGCAGAGCTTACCTGCCATCAGTGCATGTTTGCTGGATGATTCACCTTTGTTGTCTATTTGTTGTGAATTCAAGATAGTCATCAGTTGATTATGCTGTTCAGCAGAAAGCATTTTGTCAGCTTTCACATCATTTGCATCATTAGAGGCTAGAACAGCAACTTTTTTCTCTTTGAATCCTCTGAAGTTAGGTGGATACCCATGGATTTTAAAGCATCTATCAATGTTGTGCCCTGGAACTTCACAATGAGTACAAAAATATTTAGAACCAGGTTTGTCAGTTTTAGTTTCACTCCCTGCCTGCTTGTAAGTAGCTTGTTTTTGATAATTGGTCAGTCTCTGAGTATTGCCAACATTCTGGCTCTTAGCATTTTTGCTTTGAAAATTGTCATTAAAACGTCTCTTCTCAGCAGTAAGGGACATAAACTCCGTTTGTGAATGCATCTGTGAAATCTTTTTATTCTTTTCTTCTTATGCAAAAAACCTGTAAGCATCAGTGACTTTTGGTAAAGACTGCATCATTAACATGTTCCCTCTGATCGTTGCATACTGCTCGGACAATTTCATCATGAATTGTATCACCATTTTCTCTTGGTGCCTATCATAGATCTTCTTTGTAAGATTACATGTGCAATTATTACAAGTGCAATAAGGTAATGGATGTGCTTCATCAATAGCATCCCAAATAGACTTAATTGTAGTAAAGAAATCAGATATGGATTGTGTTCCTTGTGTAATTTCTGCTAGCTTCAATTCGAGAGCATAGATCTGAGCCAATGACGTGTATCCATATCTTTCTTCTAGATCCAGCCATATTTGTCTAGCAGTTCTCCTAAACATGACACTGCCAGCTATGTTTTCATCTAGATTGAACAATATCCATGAACATACAAGATCATTGCATCTCTCCCAAGCCATAAATTTTGTATAACTTTCATCAACTGGCTTCTTTATCACTCCATTGACAAAACCTACTTTATTTTTTGCAGATAATGTCAGTAACATAGATCTTTTCCAGCTAGTAAAACCTTCACCATTAAATTTGAAAGAGACAAGTTGAATTGAGTTGGCATCTGAGGGATGTATGTAGTAAATACTACCTGGATTTTGATTAAAAAAAAGAGTGGAACTATTTTGTGCAACTTCAGGCATGATTAGAAAAAACTAGGGTTACAAAATCAGTACAAATCAATCGAGAGAAAGGGAAAAAAAATAGGGAGCAGAGAAATTGTGCGGAAGAATGAGCTAGGATTAAACTCCAGCTCTGATACCATGATAGAATTGGAATTGAACTAGATTGATGAATGCATTCACAATCAGTAGAAGCAGCTCAACATTGTTATTATTTTACAAAACAAGAAAAAAGGAGAAGAATAAATCTCTATCTACTCAGTTTTCTAACTAAATATATATATATATATACACACACAAAATGTAAAGAAACTGAAATGTCCACTTGGACCAATAGTATTGCAGATCTCAAATCTGTGTGGTCGAATAGAAAAGGAGCCTCTCCTTGCTGATGTGGCAAACTCCAACAACTTCAACCTTGCCACATTATTAGCAGAATATACCAACAGAAACTATCATGAATTTCATATAGAGTGCTTACAAAAATCCATTTACGTGCTCATCATGAGTGCGCCGACATATTCCCACGTTTAATCAACAAATAAAGAAAAGGAAGAAGGAAAAAAAATTCTTCTTGAAAAGGGTCAAAAAAATTCCAATGCAGGCATTTGTCTTAGAACCAATTCTTAATTAACCAAATAATCTTTACTAAATCCAAGAAACGGAAAATTTTAATTCGGCAAAGAATAATAATTTATCATAACCAAAAATAAATTAATAAGTTAGTACGTGAACAGGTTGCCTGTTTTAATCACAAATAACAAGGCAGCATTAACTAATCGGTATGTACTATATAACATCAATAACTAAAGGTATCTTTGCTGCAACAGGTAATTATGTAATTATTTTATGTGTCAAACTGACCTTGTTTAAATGAACTTGTGAGTCATGTTTGTAACCAATAAAATTGCCACCTTTGTTACTGTAAGGGGGTTTACCATACATGTAAAACAAGTAAAACTGTACTATATAAAAAGGATTAGGCTTTGAATGCAAGTTGAAAGTTGAACCTAGTTTCCAAACTCTATCAATGTAGTTTACAATAGTTTTACTCCATTTTACTTTAGATTTAATTGATATTTGTTGTGGAATTAATGCACCCTTCTTAATGCCTCTTGTAATCGGTACATAGTACTATAATAGTGTAACTCATCAGATTAGTTTCCTAAATTCCACTTGCAACCAGTTCCCATGCAACCATAATTGGAAGTATAGTGCAAATAAGTCATGAATGTTCTAGAATGAGAAGACTGCCCATGACTACCAGTTATCCAGACTTCATTTTAATATCATACTTTAATTTATAACATAGATTACAGTAACATTGAATTAATATGGAACATCATATATGACTAATATGAAAATGCATGTTTTTCATGAACCATTTGCATAGTTCAGGGTCTGAATTCAAGACAAAAAGAGTTGACCGCATGACAAAAGGAGTTGATAGTGAACATAGCCACCAATCAATGCAAAGAATCATTTATCTTTGGAAAATTGCAAAATGTATTCAATATACATTTGATCGTGTACATAGCATATAATGAAGAAAATATAGAAAATGCAAAATAAATATTTTGTATGTTGCTCGCAAAGATAACATGCACATGCATGATAATGGCACTTACATATCACAAACAGTAAAACCATGCGATTTCTACTTACTCTTGACATAGCATATTAGAAACTCTATTCTGCATCAGGATATTTTTTTGAGATTTCATCTTTTAGTCAATAAAACATTGCCATAAACTATAGTCGCTGTTTCAAGGACCTTAGCATTAGCTAAGATGACTTTGACAAAATCCAAATGTGCCCGCCTTTCAGGATAATAACTTACTCTTACCTTTTTTGAATGATGACTGACACAGTTAACGTTAGGCATTAGGTGACACTACATGATGCAGCGCACCATGATAATCGCAGTTCCTTAAGTTGTTATCTTGTTAAGTCGCAGGAAGTAGTGCACCGAGCCTTGAGTCGCTTGAGCGACCTAACGAGATATATGAGTTATGCAGTGAAGGATGATCCAGCGACCTATGATAAGTCACCGAGCGACCTAACGAGTCATACATTACAAGATAGCGACCTAGCGAGTTAGATCGCTCAGTTATGTCGCTCAAGCTTAAGCCGCTTCTTCTTAAGTCGCATGCATCCTATGTCGCTAAAGGTCCTTATATCGCTCTTTCTTAAGTCGTTCCTCATATGCCGCTTCCTTGAGCCGCTGAATCCACTTATGCCGCGTATCTTCTTAAGTCGCAAGATCGTGGGTCGTTGTATATGTTGTTATGTCGTGTGATTTGTAATTCTGTTATGTCGCATATGTGTTGTAACTGTTAGGTCGTGGAGTCGTTTGTTGTTAAGTCGCATGGGTATTGTAAGTCGAATGTTGTTAACTCGTGCGTTGTTAAGTCTCCTGTATGTTGTATGTGGAAGGTCGTAAGTCGTGTTATTCTTAGGTCGTAGGTCGCGTGTGTTGATTCGCCGGCCAGTGCTGTAGACTCCTATAAATAGGGATGTGATGTCATATGTAAAGTGGGTTGATTTTGAATAAAATTTATTTGTGTGCTTTTGCCACTTTGTTGAAGTTGAGTGTGATCTCCTTCTTCTTCCATCTTCGGATATTCGAGTGCGCTCAAATCAACGAATTTGAAGCCGATTCACGGAATCTCGTTCGCGAGATCAACGTCGAAGAATCGTAGATCTTCTAACGCGGCATCTTGCACGATCAACATATTGAAGATAGCTAGAATCCGGTATCTCGAGAGATAAATGGATTTGGGCACTTGGGTTTTGTAGCGACCAATAAAATTTTATTATTATTTTTTTTTTTTTTGGTTTTATAACGTATTTAATTTGGATTTTGAGAAATTATTAATAATAATAATTTTGAAATAAAAATTTGATATTTGGATTACGTATAATTTTATAGTTTAAACCAATAAGTTGTAGTTGTATATGGCTTGCATCTTATTCTATAATAACCAGTGTATATTTTGCTGTCTACTAGTATAATACTATATGTTAGTTTATTTATGTGTATCGATCTAAACAATGATTTTAAAATAATAATAAAAATATACATACATACATATATATAATTGGATTTGCGTTTGAATTTAGAAAATGATTTTGATTCATATATATAGTTATATACATAGTTATGCACATATATAGCCATAAGTTCAACTCATACCATATTAAATTTCTTTTAAAGGTTTTAGCTAAATCTATGGGTGAGCGTTGACACACCTTTCCACCTTATATTTAATTCTCTAACGTTTCAATTTGCATTCTATCCGTTCATAATTTCTTTTTTTTGTGTCAGCTGAATCAATGAGAGACTGTTACAATTTCATTTATTTGTGTACGTTTTCATTTTTATTATTGTACACATCACGGTACCTTTAAAATTGTGACTTCATTTCTTTTCTTCGGTCTCAATTATAGAAGCGTGCTGCGCACGTTATTATTAATTGCTTTGAATCTCACTACTCTATATTTATTCCTGTACGTTTTATCTTCGCTTAAATTTCTCTCTCCATTCTTTTTTCCATTTTAATACCCTTGCCTTTCCATACTCACGTGCTTTCCAATCAAGCAATAAATTATTTAAATATCCACCTTATCAACTTGACCGTTGTTATTGCATCACACTAGTATATAATTCAAATCTATCATTATTCTACCATTCTTCTTTAACATATTATATGTAACAGTATATCATAAATGGACAGCTCATTCTCCACCCATTCATTTCTCCTATTCAATTAATAATGGAATATAAAGTTATATATTTGGTATACAATTCAAACAACCGTTACCATTCATACCTCCTAAATTCTAGCGATTGACCCCTCTATTTCCATCGGTTCAAATTTATATAAACTTTATATTCGTTACACGTTACATTCATTTATTTGACCGGTCCTTTCCTTTGTTATTTCCCGAATTTCGTGCGTTACTAACCAATGCTCCATATTTATTTGCCTTAATGATTCAGCTAAATTTAAGGATCACCGTTGCTTTTACCTTTTTGTTTATATTACCATTCCCCTATTTTAGCCGGTTGCATTTGATATTTCCTTGATTTAAGCTTTCTAACTTTTAAATTTCCACTACTCTATATTTTTTCTGTACATTTATCTTTGCTTGAATTTCTTTGTCCATTCTCCTCTTTTGCATGTGAAGCTTCTTCTGTAGGTAAATGGCTGCACCATTTTTTTTTCTTCTTCTTATTTCTTTTCTTTTTCTTCTTCTTTTTCATCCTTTTCTTTTGTTTTCTTATTGTTTATATTGCTTTTCCTTTATTTTAAGCACAACATGTTTTTGTCTATTTATTTTTTTACATGTTTTGATTTTCAATGTAACATAAAAGTTTATAATTTAAGCGTATATATATATATATATTTAAAAAGGATCGCTTTATATTAAGGTCACATGGTATTTGGAGAAGTATTTTTTTTAAACTATTTTGTCACTTTTATTTATATTTTACAATCCCGGTCCTAGGAGCATTTGATTGTTGGCTATACAGTTTGGGTCTATGTATTTACATTTAAAAGATAATGTTTAAATTTATGTAAAGGAAGGCAAAATTATGATGTATAAACTGGGATAGTTTAACATATATAGGCGAGGACATCATTAATTCCTACTTTCTATTTTCATCAGTTTTGGTTTATGCATTTAGTAATGCTAACTAAGCTATATATATATATATATAATTGGTTTTGCAAGGTCTATAGTTATATAAAATAATATGTCGATTTTATGGATTTTTGTTTACAGTAGTGCTTCACTTTTGGTTTTAAAACATAAATAGTTATATGTTTGGCAAGTTCACATATTGCTGTTTTGTAAGATCACGTTTAATATGTATATACTTTTTTTATAGATGAGAACTTGGTTTTCAAATATATTTTTTTTAGTATGTTTTGGGATTAATTATTTAATTTAAACAAATATATTTATTTTAAGTTTATGTTTAATTTTTAATAAATGTAAGCTTGATTTGTTTATTTACTTATATGTTTGAAACGCTTGTAAATTTAATTTGCGGTGTTCAAACTTAGAATATAAATTCATATGTATATATAGTATAGGTCAGTTTTATGAATTTTTTTTATATACATATTTTTAAGTTTTATTTTATATAGTATGGTTTATATGTTAGAAAAAAAAAGGAGAGAGGTTTTATATCCATAGTTATATGTTACTGCATTGGGTAATATAGCTGTTAAGTGCTGTCTGCATTTGTACATTGATTTTTACTTGGACTGTATATATATATTGAATAACAAGTGTTTGTAGCTTTCTTTGTCGCAGTTAATATAAGCTATGTTGAAAATGGGTCTCAACATTGTTTTTTTCTTTAAACTTGCATGTGTTTATGTACATTTCAATATGAAAGTTACAATATTTATTTCAAATTTTATTACATTTGATTTTTAATACAAAACAGTGATTTTTCGTACATACGTATTTTGTTTTGATATTGGTCTTAAAAAGAAATATTAATTTAATAAGAAAATAATATATTTATTTTGATTTATATATGTATATGTGCTTTAAATGGATATTGTTTTCAAATTCTCTTATACCAATTCTCTTCATCAAACCCGGTTCTAATTTGATTCCGTCGATTCCTGTTATCAGCTTTGTCCGTCGTGCCCGTTTTCTCCATCGAATCGTATCCATCTAGCGTCGCTTGGAATTCGTAGCTCGTTTCCTTGTCAAATCTGTTTAGCCTCGAAAGGTGAGCAATCACTCACGATTAACACTTTTATATTTATTGAATTTGATTTCAATTGAAACGACAATTGAAATATGCTGTTGTATTTATTTTTAATTGTTATATATGCTATTATTTGTATCTGTTCACCTATGACACCCAACACCATTATCGGTTAATTATGTATGTGATAATAATACAGATTGGTTGATAATTGATTGTTTGATTGATTGTTGTTTAAATTGGATGTTAATTATTTTTGTTAAGTGATAACTAGTTTGCTAGTTTAATTTGAGTAGTATAGTTTACAAATTAAACGGATTATATATGATGGACCTTACTTTATTAAAACCTGACCCCGCCATATGTAAATTTGATTAGTTGAATTTGACCCATTGATTGTCGTAGAAATTGATAAATTATTCTTGAAATCTTTGAACGTAGTTTGGATTAATTGTTGTATTATTAAACTGAAAATGAAATGGAACGACAAGGGAAAACTGAAATGTAATAACCTTTAAATCTACATGAAATGATAGTGTAGATTTTAGAAATAATTATAAAAATAACAATGCGAATTAATACGATTATTTCGGGGTTATTTGATTTAATCTATTGAATTGTTATTGATTGTTGTTATTGCTTGTTTACTTACTTTGACACTATCCCTGTCATCACACTGCAAGTTCCCTTTGTTATGTTTGATTTTTGAATTAAAATGGGTTGAAAAGATAGGCCCAAGCGGGTTTCGTTTAATTAAATTTGGGATTACGGGTTGAAATGCTATCCACCCGTATACATTTAGTGTACGTATTGAAATGATAATAGCCATAACACTTTGACCATATGATAAAAAAATCTATGGTCTTATTAAATGTAAATTCTTAAATACATCTATAAAGGGTAATGATAAATATAGAGTTAATTATATCTAGTTAATCAAGATTTGATTAAATACATAAATTATGATAAATAATTTATGTAAATTTTATTCGGATAAATTTTGCAATAATATTGAAAAATTAAGGTTGGGAGATAAATTTGGGTTATTGTAAAATGATGTTTAGATAAGGATTTATTTATTTAAATCAATTTGAAATTTATCGAATGAGATATTTCACGTTTAATAAAATTTGAGAAATCTTGAGAAAGATGTAATTTAAAGTCACTAAAATGGTATTGAATAAGGGAAGGTTCAAACTAAATAATAATGATGTAAAAACCAAGAATCTATATGAAACTGTTAAATTTAACATCTAAGTATTTAAGCCATGAACTGTATTGTAATTAAATGGTTTAGAAATTTGATATGTATTTGGGACCAAGATAGTTGAATTTGTTATGTAGATAACTAATTGAATTTAAGGGAAATTGAGGTTGAACGAAATCTGGAAATTTGTATTTAGAAAACTAGATTGGGAAATTTAGGGGAAATATTAAATACTTAAAGTATGGAAACATATTGAAATGGAAAGGGTAATTAGGATATCAAATCCAGATTTGAGATTTATAATTGAGATTGAATTTAATTTAAATGGAAAGGTCAGGTTGATGTGAACGATTTGTTAAGTTAAGGAAATTGCAAGTGCTTTACCATATACAGCATTTAATATATATAAATACTATTTGGAAAATATAATTATTCGAAGTGAATTTGACATTTGGGTTTGAAGTATAAATTAAGTGAATGACCACGATGTAATAGTGTATATTTCTACCCTGTAGATAGTTCTATGGACCCTTAGAGGATGGTCATCCCAAACATCCTTTAAGTTATTTGTATTTCAGTTGATATTTCACTTGAGTTGGATTTATTGATATAAGAATGTTAATCCTGACTCGAGTGTTTTGTGTTTTGCTTTACGCTCGGGTCAGACCGAGTAATACAGCATTAGAGACTCACCTTTGGAGATTGGAGCTTCATTTGGAGATCCAACTATCGTTTCAGCTTTCAGTTTTCTAGATTGACTGGTTCAGAGAAGTCATCGGCTCGTACTGAAGACTTTTCTGTATTCAAGAGATTCTGATGTATTTTATTTTAAACCCTGATGTATATAGTAGCTTCATGAACTACTATTTTTCTATTCCGCTGCATTATATTACTCTGTGTCTGTGATCTGTGTTTGATTTATTTACTGTATATTTTAAGTTTTGCCAAATTAAATTAACAATTCGGTATTTTGAATTATTCAAGTCGTACATGTACGGTTTTAGTGTCGATTTGAATGGTCCAAAATAGCGGGTCGTTACAGTTGGTATCAGAGCTTTGGCTCTAGGCAAAACTTAGCATATATAGTAAATTTATTTACAGAATCACTTTCGCTCGAGTTGAATCTCTTCCTTTCGACTTGATTTCCTTTGAATTTTGGAATATCCCTCGGTTCCGAAATTCATCCGTGTCTCTTCCTATTTATATTAGTTTAATTGCGGAGTATCCCATAACTCCATTGAATAATTTGTAAAAGGGTGAAAACTCCTTTACAATTGGCATTAATTCACCTAGATTTCTGAAGTCACGGTTGACCGGTAGATGTCGCCCGCGACTTATAGAAGGATATCCACCTTCTACTTTGTAATAAAGATTTCCTCATTTTGCTCAAGCCTTCACACTTTGTTTCGAAACTTCCTTTGATCAAGTTTTCTCTTAGAAATTGAACCTCTATCTGGTTTGATATTGGACTCCCTGAATGATAGGAAACTATTTTGTAGATGGCAAAATCGGAAGAGCAGAAAGCAGCTCGTCGAGCCCGGAGAGCACTAGCCCGTAAGGAACAGGAGGAAGCAATGGAGAAGTGGGAAAAGATTTGGAGGGAAAGGGCAGGACCTGGACCTTATGACAATGTCATCTGTTATCGGTGTCAAGAGAAGGGACATTATGCAGCCATGTGCGGGAAGAGAGATGAAGGAAAGAAGAGTGAGGGCCAGCGTTATCGATCCAAGATCTTCTGTTTTAAGTGCCGTAGTACGGGACACTTTCCCAATCGCTGCCAAAAGGTGAAGAAAGTAAATGCTGCACCCACGGCATCAGTCGACCAATCAACCATTTGCTATCACTGTAGGCTGACTGGACATATAGCTAGGACTTGTCCTGTGAGGAAGTACGGAAGGAAGGCTGCGTTCCCGCAATTCGTTAAGGAGGATGGGTGTGTAGTGCATTTATGTAAGAAATGCAGAAGTTGGGGCCATATTGAGGGGGAGTGTTCTGGACCGATTGAAGTCCCACCCGGTAGAATTAATACCGATGCTTTGTTTATGTAAGGTGGTTCTCGGTAGATCTGTTTGTTTCAGCAGTTGTTTGTTGCTTTCGATAAACTCTATTGTATCTTTTGCTTAACTGAAGTTCTCTAATAAAGTATTCATGTTCCTGTTTCGTTGATATGAAATTCAAATCTCTATCTTTATTTTGAAATCCATTCTTAGATTATCCTTTGAAAATCGGGTACGTTTGTATTTTGAAATTGCTTTATATATCAAATTTATATTTTAATAACTATGATTTTTCCTATATATAAAAAGAAATGTTTCGATAAGGATTATATACCTATATATAAATCAAATAAGAAATGTTATTCTATATAAAAAGTTTTGAAAGGATTTGAAATTTTGGAAAATTATAAGAAATTGATTTATATAAAAATGATTTATAACTGAAGTGTTAAATTTGAAATTCGAGAATTGAATTCCGGTATTTTGAAATTGGTTTTAAGATTTTGGAAATTATAGGAAAAATAGTACGATTTAAAAGTATTTTTCCGAATAAGAAATGTTTTAAATGAGTTCAAATGAATTCCATTAATTTTGAAGAAATTTCAAACGAGTTTTCAAGAAAATAGAAGTCCAGAACTCACTTATGTCGCTAGGGAATAATTTCGGTGATGAGTGCACGCATCATCGACATTGATTTTCGAGTTTCAGAGTGGGGGAGAGGCTCCTTTAATAGCTTCGCTATGCGAGTGATCTTGTAAAACCGTTTTTGATTTCAAATTCCGTAGTAATTTGATAGTTTCGAAAGAAATATGTATATATTTGAAATGATTTAAAGTATACCGGTGTTCGATCCTCGAGTTTTGAGTTGACCTAGAATAACCCTATTTATAAAAAATTGATTTCCAACTAGTGATTTGAAATCTATTGATTTGAAAGGTACTCAATTTTGGAAAGAGAATTTTATATAATCGAAGTCTATATAAGGATATTTTGATATACTATTGATTTGGAAAGTATTCGTTTGAAAATGGAATCCTATATATATGGACTTTATATAAGTACAATATTTGAAAGTGATTTGAAAAAGGTACTATATGATATATATTTTCCAAATAAAGATATGGAAAGTGCCTTCTGCTTGATATCCGCTTTGTGGCCACAGCGTGGATTCATTCTATCGTTATTATTCTCTCTGATTTTGGTTTTCCGGATGTAATACTCGAGTGTTCCCACCGTGACGTGTCCCACGGTTTCTTTTTCTCTCGTGAATGCACAGCGAAATTGCCTGGCTGAGTCTTGCCTAGGGGTACGGATTGTTTCCTGGGGGAACCAGGCGGAACCATTGTGTATCCTGCAATCTGTGTAGGTCGCGAATAGTAGCGCAAGTGCCTGGCTGAGTCTTGCCTGGGGGTACGGATTGTTTCCTGGGGGAACCAGGCGTAACCATTGTGTATCCTGCACCCTACTAGTCATCATGGCGTAACTCGCAGGGCTGTGAAAGCTTACGGATATGGATTGTTTCCTGGGGGAACCAGGCGTAACCATTGTGTATCTGCGAACCATGATCGGACAAAGGTTTTGGTTTGATTGTTTTGTTTGGATCGTACTTTCCATATCTGTTTTAAAGGGTTTTTCAAGTATTTTCACTGGTTGTTGAAACAAGTCTACTAAGTACTTGAAGAATTCTAGCTTTGCGCCTGATCAACGCATGGCCAGAGTCTGCAAGAACAAGGATAAACTTGTTGAAACATCGAGTTATAAAAGTATTTTCGAAAGAAAATTTACTTTGATATAGTAGTATCTTATTATAAAAGTGTTATTATAAAGGTATTTATTATAAAATATTTTTCCCAACAAAGAAATTTGCATTAATCTTTGGAATTAAATTCCTTTGGTAAATTGAAAATTCTTGCCCGATACTATTCCAGAATCTACCTTCCTTTCCTTTTTGAATAAAATCTTTTAAAGATTGCTTATCTATATGCTACATTGGTTAATAGAAAATTTTAGTGGTATAAATATTTTTGAAGTGAATGATTTATTATTAATGTTTGAAAGGTATCTAAAGACAAATTTATAAATTTATGAATTATGGATTTAATGTTTTCAATAGCTTCTTTGTAAATATAACTAATGATGCAAATAATTGTTTTCAAATAGCTTTCATATATGTATATAGGTGTTAGTTAAACATATTAAATTTCAATGAGTTTTGGAAATTTTAAAGTATTAAAGATAGCTGAATCGCAAATAAAGTTTTCAAATGAATAATTCAAGTAAAATTATATAGTTTTAAATTAATTATTTACCCTTAACTTTCAATCTACCTTTATTTCTGGTTGTTCTATTCTCCTACCTCCTTCCTTTTCGGGGACGAAAAGTTTTGAGTGGGGGAGAATGTAGCGACCAATAAAATTTTATTATTATTTTTTTTTTTTTTGGTTTTATAACGTATTTAATTTGGATTTTGAGAAATTATTAATAATAATAATTTTGAAATAAAAATTTGATATTTGGATTACGTATAATTTTATAGTTTAAACCAATAAGTTGTAGTTGTATATGGCTTGCATCTTATTCTATAATAACCAGTGTATATTTTGCTGTCTACTAGTATAATACTATATGTTAGTTTATTTATGTGTATCGATCTAAACAATGATTTTAAAATAATAATAAAAATATACATACATACATATATATAATTGGATTTGCGTTTGAATTTAGAAAATGATTTTGATTCATATATATAGTTATATACATAGTTATGCACATATATAGCCATAAGTTCAACTCATACCATATTAAATTTCTTTTAAAGGTTTTAGCTAAATCTATGGGTGAGCGTTGACACACCTTTCCACCTTATATTTAATTCTCTAACGTTTCAATTTGCATTCTATCCGTTCATAATTTCTTTTTTTTGTGTCAGCTGAATCAATGAGAGACTGTTACAATTTCATTTATTTGTGTACGTTTTCATTTTTATTATTGTACACATCACGGTACCTTTAAAATTGTGACTTCATTTCTTTTCTTCGGTCTCAATTATAGAAGCGTGCTGCGCACGTTATTATTAATTGCTTTGAATCTCACTACTCTATATTTATTCCTGTACGTTTTATCTTCGCTTAAATTTCTCTCTCCATTCTTTTTTCCATTTTAATACCCTTGCCTTTCCATACTCACGTGCTTTCCAATCAAGCAATAAATTATTTAAATATCCACCTTATCAACTTGACCGTTGTTATTGCATCACACTAGTATATAATTCAAATCTATCATTATTCTACCATTCTTCTTTAACATATTATATGTAACAGTATATCATAAATGGACAGCTCATTCTCCACCCATTCATTTCTCCTATTCAATTAATAATGGAATATAAAGTTATATATTTGGTATACAATTCAAACAACCGTTACCATTCATACCTCCTAAATTCTAGCGATTGACCCCTCTATTTCCATCGGTTCAAATTTATATAAACTTTATATTCGTTACACGTTACATTCATTTATTTGACCGGTCCTTTCCTTTGTTATTTCCCGAATTTCGTGCGTTACTAACCAATGCTCCATATTTATTTGCCTTAATGATTCAGCTAAATTTAAGGATCACCGTTGCTTTTACCTTTTTGTTTATATTACCATTCCCCTATTTTAGCCGGTTGCATTTGATATTTCCTTGATTTAAGCTTTCTAACTTTTAAATTTCCACTACTCTATATTTTTTCTGTACATTTATCTTTGCTTGAATTTCTTTGTCCATTCTCCTCTTTTGCATGTGAAGCTTCTTCTGTAGGTAAATGGCTGCACCATTTTTTTTTTCTTCTTCTTATTTCTTTTCTTTTTCTTCTTCTTTTTCATCCTTTTCTTTTGTTTTCTTATTGTTTATATTGCTTTTCCTTTATTTTAAGCACAACATGTTTTTGTCTATTTATTTTTTTACATGTTTTGATTTTCAATGTAACATAAAAGTTTATAATTTAAGCGTATATATATATATATTTAAAAAGGATCGCTTTATATTAAGGTCACATGGTATTTGGAGAAGTATTTTTTTTAAACTATTTTGTCACTTTTATTTATATTTTACAATCCCGGTCCTAGGAGCATTTGATTGTTGGCTATACAGTTTGGGTCTATGTATTTACATTTAAAAGATAATGTTTAAATTTATGTAAAGGAAGGCAAAATTATGATGTATAAACTGGGATAGTTTAACATATATAGGCGAGGACATCATTAATTCCTACTTTCTATTTTCATCAGTTTTGGTTTATGCATTTAGTAATGCTAACTAAGCTATATATATATATATATAATTGGTTTTGCAAGGTCTATAGTTATATAAAATAATATGTCGATTTTATGGATTTTTGTTTACAGTAGTGCTTCACTTTTGGTTTTAAAACATAAATAGTTATATGTTTGGCAAGTTCACATATTGCTGTTTTGTAAGATCACGTTTAATATGTATATACTTTTTTTATAGATGAGAACTTGGTTTTCAAATATATTTTTTTTAGTATGTTTTGGGATTAATTATTTAATTTAAACAAATATATTTATTTTAAGTTTATGTTTAATTTTTAATAAATGTAAGCTTGATTTGTTTATTTACTTATATGTTTGAAACGCTTGTAAATTTAATTTGCGGTGTTCAAACTTAGAATATAAATTCATATGTATATATAGTATAGGTCAGTTTTATGAATTTTTTTTATATACATATTTTTAAGTTTTATTTTATATAGTATGGTTTATATGTTAGAAAAAAAAAGGAGAGAGGTTTTATATCCATAGTTATATGTTACTGCATTGGGTAATATAGCTGTTAAGTGCTGTCTGCATTTGTACATTGATTTTTACTTGGACTGTATATATATATTGAATAACAAGTGTTTGTAGCTTTCTTTGTCGCAGTTAATATAAGCTATGTTGAAAATGGGTCTCAACATTGTTTTTTTCTTTAAACTTGCATGTGTTTATGTACATTTCAATATGAAAGTTACAATATTTATTTCAAATTTTATTACATTTGATTTTTAATACAAAACAGTGATTTTTCGTACATACGTATTTTGTTTTGATATTGGTCTTAAAAAGAAATATTAATTTAATAAGAAAATAATATATTTATTTTGATTTATATATGTATATGTGCTTTAAATGGATATTGTTTTCAAATTCTCTTATACCAATTCTCTTCATCAAACCCGGTTCTAATTTGATTCCGTCGATTCCTGTTATCAGCTTTGTCCGTCGTGCCCGTTTTCTCCATCGAATCGTATCCATCTAGCGTCGCTTGGAATTCGTAGCTCGTTTCCTTGTCAAATCTGTTTAGCCTCGAAAGGTGAGCAATCACTCACGATTAACACTTTTATATTTATTGAATTTGATTTCAATTGAAACGACAATTGAAATATGCTGTTGTATTTATTTTTAATTGTTATATATGCTATTATTTGTATCTGTTCACCTATGACACCCAACACCATTATCGGTTAATTATGTATGTGATAATAATACAGATTGGTTGATAATTGATTGTTTGATTGATTGTTGTTTAAATTGGATGTTAATTATTTTTGTTAAGTGATAACTAGTTTGCTAGTTTAATTTGAGTAGTATAGTTTACAAATTAAACGGATTATATATGATGGACCTTACTTTATTAAAACCTGACCCCGCCATATGTAAATTTGATTAGTTGAATTTGACCCATTGATTGTCGTAGAAATTGATAAATTATTCTTGAAATCTTTGAACGTAGTTTGGATTAATTGTTGTATTATTAAACTGAAAATGAAATGGAACGACAAGGGAAAACTGAAATGTAATAACCTTTAAATCTACATGAAATGATAGTGTAGATTTTAGAAATAATTATAAAAATAACAATGCGAATTAATACGATTATTTCGGGGTTATTTGATTTAATCTATTGAATTGTTATTGATTGTTGTTATTGCTTGTTTACTTACTTTGACACTATCCCTGTCATCACACTGCAAGTTCCCTTTGTTATGTTTGATTTTTGAATTAAAATGGGTTGAAAAGATAGGCCCAAGCGGGTTTCGTTTAATTAAATTTGGGATTACGGGTTGAAATGCTATCCACCCGTATACATTTAGTGTACGTATTGAAATGATAATAGCCATAACACTTTGACCATATGATAAAAAAATCTATGGTCTTATTAAATGTAAATTCTTAAATACATCTATAAAGGGTAATGATAAATATAGAGTTAATTATATCTAGTTAATCAAGATTTGATTAAATACATAAATTATGATAAATAATTTATGTAAATTTTATTCGGATAAATTTTGCAATAATATTGAAAAATTAAGGTTGGGAGATAAATTTGGGTTATTGTAAAATGATGTTTAGATAAGGATTTATTTATTTAAATCAATTTGAAATTTATCGAATGAGATATTTCACGTTTAATAAAATTTGAGAAATCTTGAGAAAGATGTAATTTAAAGTCACTAAAATGGTATTGAATAAGGGAAGGTTCAAACTAAATAATAATGATGTAAAAACCAAGAATCTATATGAAACTGTTAAATTTAACATCTAAGTATTTAAGCCATGAACTGTATTGTAATTAAATGGTTTAGAAATTTGATATGTATTTGGGACCAAGATAGTTGAATTTGTTATGTAGATAACTAATTGAATTTAAGGGAAATTGAGGTTGAACGAAATCTGGAAATTTGTATTTAGAAAACTAGATTGGGAAATTTAGGGGAAATATTAAATACTTAAAGTATGGAAACATATTGAAATGGAAAGGGTAATTAGGATATCAAATCCAGATTTGAGATTTATAATTGAGATTGAATTTAATTTAAATGGAAAGGTCAGGTTGATGTGAACGATTTGTTAAGTTAAGGAAATTGCAAGTGCTTTACCATATACAGCATTTAATATATATAAATACTATTTGGGAAATATAATTATTCGAAGTGAATTTGACATTTGGGTTTGAAGTATAAATTAAGTGAATGACCACGATGTAATAGTGTATATTTCTACCCTGTAGATAGTTCTATGGACCCTTAGAGGATGGTCATCCCAAACATCCTTTAAGTTATTTGTATTTCAGTTGATATTTCACTTGAGTTGGATTTATTGATATAAGAATGTTAATCCTGACTCGAGTGTTTTGTGTTTTGCTTTACGCTCGGGTCAGACCGAGTAATACAGCATTAGAGACTCACCTTTGGAGATTGGAGCTTCATTTGGAGATCCAACTATCGTTTCAGCTTTCAGTTTTCTAGATTGACTGGTTCAGAGAAGTCATCGGCTCGTACTGAAGACTTTTCTGTATTCAAGAGATTCTGATGTATTTTATTTTAAACCCTGATGTATATAGTAGCTTCATGAACTACTATTTTTCTATTCCGCTGCATTATATTACTCTGTGTCTGTGATCTGTGTTTGATTTATTTACTGTATATTTTAAGTTTTGCCAAATTAAATTAACAATTCGGTATTTTGAATTATTCAAGTCGTACATGTACGGTTTTAGTGTCGATTTGAATGGTCCAAAATAGCGGGTCGTTACAGGTTTCATCGTTGTTGCATCATTTGGTGTCAATTGTTATCACGCTGCGTCAAGTTGTGAATAGATCCCTAGGTAATCTATTGCGATGCCTCGTGAATGACAATTTGAAGAGTTGGGATTCGAAGCTATGACAAGCTGAGTTTGCACACAACCATGCAATTAATCGAAGCACTGGGTTCAGTCCATTTCAGATCGTCTATTCAACAATCCCTAAAGGATGGTTAGATTTATCTACAGTACCACAGCAGAAAGGAGTGATCAAACGAGCTAGTGATTTTGTGAATGAATTGCAAGAGTGCCACAAGGTTGTGCAGGAACGATTGCTTAAGGCGAATGAGAAATATAAGCAATCTGCAAATACTAAGCGACGGAATATAGAATTCAAAGAAGGAGATTTTGTTTATGCAGTATTGCCTAAGGATCGATTCCCTATTGGTGCTTATAACAAACTAGCTGCTAGAAAGATTGGTCCTTTGGAAGTCGTAAGGAAGATTAATGAGAATGCTTATCAGTTGAGATTGTCGGATCATATCCATACTGCTGACGTTTTCAACGTCAAACACTTGATTATATATCATGGGAATAAGCATGTCGAAGAAGAGGGAAGTGTGAATTCGGGGTCGAATTCTTTTCAACCAGGGAAGGATGATGCAGCGCACCATGATAATCGCAGTTCCTTAGGTTGTTATCTTGTTAAGTCGTAGGAAGCAGTGCACCAGGCCTTGAGTCGCTTGAGCGACCTAACGAGATATATGAGTTATGCAGTGAAGGATGATCCGGCGACCTATGATAAGTCGCCGAGCGACCTAACGAGTCATACATTACAAGATAGCGACCTAGCGAGTTAGATCGCTCAGTTATGTCGCTCAAGCTTAAGCCGCTTCTTCTTAAGTCGCATGCATCCTATGTCACTAAAGGTCCTTATGTCGCTCTTTCTTAAGTCGTTCCTCATATGCCGCTTCCTTGAGCCGCTGAATCCACTTATGCCGCGTATCTTCTTAAGTCGCAAGATCGTGGGTCGTTGTATATGTTATTATGTCATTTGATTTGTAATTCTGTTATGTCGCATATGTGTTGTAACTGTTAGGTCGTGGAGTCGTTTGTTGTTAAGTCGCATGGATATTGTAAGTCGCATGTTGTTAACTCGTGCATTGTTTAGTCGCCTGTATGTTGTATGTGGAAGGTCGTAAGTCGTGTTATTCTAAGGTCGTAGGTCGCGTGTGTTGATTCGCCGGCCTGTGCTATAGATTCCTTTAAATAGGGATGTGATGTCATATGTAAAGTGGGTTGATTTTGAATAAAATTTATTTGTGTGCTTTTGCCACTTTGTTGAAGTTGAGTGTGATCTCCTTCTTCTTCCATCTTCGGATATTCGAGTGCGCTCAAATCAACGAATTTGAAGCCGATTCACGGAATGTCGTTCGCGAGATCAATGTCGAAGAATCGTAGATCTTCTAACGCGACATCGTGCACGATCAACGTATTGAAGATAGCTAGAATCCGGTATCTCGAGAGATCAACGGATTTGGCCACTTGGGTTTCATTGTTGTTGCATCATTTGGTGTCAATTTGTTATCACGCTGCGTCAAGTTGTGAATAGATCCCTAGGTAATCTATTGCGATGCCTCGTGAATGACAATTTGAAGAGTTGGGATTCGAAGCTATGACAAGCTGAGTTTGCACACAACCATGCACTTAATCGAAGCACTGGGTTCAGTCCATTCCAGATCGTCTATTCAACAATCCCTAAAGGACGGTTAGATTTATCTACAGTACCACAACAGAAAGGAGTGATCAAACGAGCTAGTGATTTTGTGAATGAATTGCAAGAGTGCCACAAGGTTGTGCAGGAACGATTGCTTAAGGCGAATGAGAAATATAAGCAATCCGCAAATATTAAGCGACGGAATATAGAATTCAAAGAAGGAGATTTTGTTTATGCAGTATTGCCTAAGGATCGATTTCATATTGGTGATTATAACAAACTAGCTGCTAGAAAGATTGGTCCTTTGGAAGTCGTAAGGAAGATTAATGAGAATGCTTATCAGTTGAGATTGTCGGATCATATCCATACTGCTGACGTTTTCAACGTCAAACACTTGATTATATATCATGGGAATAAGCATGTCGAAGAAGAGGGAAGTGTGAATTCGGGGTCGAATTCTTTTCAACCAGGGAAGGATGATGCAGCGCACCATGATAATCGCAGTTCCTTAAGTTGTTATCTTGTTAAGTCGCAGGAAGCAGTGCACCAGGCCTTGAGTCGCTTGAGCGACCTAACGAGATATATGAGTTATGCAGTGAAGGATGATCCAGCGACCTATGATAAGTCGCCGAGCGACCTAACGAGTCATCCATTACAAGATAGCGACCTAGCGAGTTAAATCGCTCAGTCATGTCGCTCAAGCTTAAGCCGCTTCTTCTTAAGTCGCATGCATCCTATGTCGCTGAAGGTCCTTATGTCGCTCTTTATTAAGTCATTCCTCATATGCTGCTTCCTTGAGCCGCTGCTTCCACTTATGCCACATATCTTCTTAAGTCGCAAGATCGTGGGTCATTGTATATGTTGTTATGTTGTGTGATTTGTAAATCTGTTATGTCGCATATGTGTTGTAACTGTTAGGTCGTGGAGTCGTTTTTTGTTAAGTCGCATGTTGTTAACTCGTGCATTGTTAAGTCGCATGTATGTTGTATGTGGAAGGTCATAAGTCGTGTTGTTCTTAGGTCGTAGGTCGCGTGTGTTGAGTCACCGGCCTGTGTTGTAAATTACTATAAATAGGGATGTGATGTCATTTTTAAAGTAGGTTGATTTTGAATAAAATTTGTTTGTGTGCTTTTGCCACTTTGTTGAAGTTGAGTGTGATCTCCTTTTTCTTCCATCTTCGGATATTCGAGTGCGCTCGAATCAACGAATTTGAAGCCGATTCACGGAATCTCGTGCACGAGATCAACGTCGAAGAATCGTAGATCTTCTAACGCGGCATCGTGTGCGATCAACGTGTTGAAGATAGCTAGAATCCGGTATCTCAAGAGATCAACGGATTTGGGCACTTGGGTGTTATCAATCCATCAATTTATCTTTGTGTCGTTTCATCATTGTTGCATCATTTGGTGTCAATTTGTTATCACCGCTGCGTCACTACACAAGAAATACCTTTTAATGGCGTTAAAGAACTGCTGTAATAGGATATGACAGTCTTATTATAAATGCTGTATAACGACGTGCTGTCATAGATACATAATTTCTAACAGCAGACAAAAAACACTGTTAAAAATCCTATTTGACAGCGTTTTTCTCAAGCTGTTTATAGTTTTCTACAACGTTTGCTAGATTGTTAAACTTTTTACCGCGTAAATATTTTCCTATAAAATGATATTTCCAGTTTTGTTTTACATTTTTGTCGGCAATTAATAAACGCTGTTAACTTTTGTGTTTTACATTTTTACAACAATTGATAAATGCTGCTATAACTTGTCACAGGATTTACAATATGTTGTCAAAAATATCTGTAGTTATGCTTTACAGCATGGATTAAGCGTTATCTTTTTTCATCATGGTTTTTATAGCATGGATTTACATTTAAAATATGGACTGAATTGCATTTGAATATATTTCAACCGATTAGTATATATAACATATTCAAACTAGAAACTATCATATAAAAACAATACTATTAATCATTTCCACAAACCAAGTCTAACAAAATATTCATAGACGAAGACAACATCCATAAACCAAATTTGTATAATACCCTCAAAACAATAATAATTTATATAAACTAACTTCACACGATGTCCATAGACAAAAACACAACATCTGTAGACAAGGACACGATATCCGTAAAGCAAGTTTGCATGAAATACCATCAACAAGACACACTATCTAAAAGTTCCAATTGCTTATTATGTCAAAGTGATCTTCAAAAACTTAAAGCATGCGTCTCTTATATAATTTTGCACCAAAGTATTTGATTCCCTATAATGAAGAAATTAAAAGACCAGTGTTCAAATATTAATTTAAAATAACAGAGTTAATTTGCAACTACTTAAGAATTATGGCATAATAGTTTTACATGAAATAATACATTTTATATTCCAACAAAACAATAATTTGGTATATAATTTTGCACTGTACATATGTTTGTTAATGAAAAGAGCCTGAAGAAAGATACAATTTATTCTCATCTAGTACGTTCTTAAATGTTAAAACTCAAATCAAATCTATCATATTCCGACTATTCCATTTGACGTGAAGGTAGAAACTTATGTATCTTCCAAGTCAATGTCAATAAATAAAAGGAAGCTTAGATACAATTTCAAATTTTGTACATAAATATGCACTAGTCTAGTAAAGTGGTACCAATATCATAATCATACCAGATTGCTTCACTTCACATTATTTTGTTCACTTGTCATTTGGCAATGAAACAATGTCTCCACATTGTCTTCTTTCTATTCCTCATTATCTAAAAGCATCAACTTCTGAATCAGATGGCTGCATACATAAGAAGCTAAAAACTAAGTAATGTGCGCATCATAATTACTTGATATCTTCTATTTACATATCTCTATGTTAACCCATAATGAACATGAATTAAATGATGCTATATAAAATAGGTCTTGAGCAAAAGCTAATGGAAAATGATCATATCTCCTGTGAGTGAAGTTTATGTTGGGAACAACACTTTTGACAAAGTGCATTAAAAAATATACCTAGGTGACAATTTAGTGCCAATTCCAACCTAAGATAACTAATTCCAAACCGATTTCAGACAACCAAGATAAATTTTGTTTAAAAAACGTTATATCTACTATTTACAAATAGTTTGGTGCCATGTCTAGCCTACGATAAATTAAATTAACTTATATGGAACTTAATTAATTTATATGAAACTTGATTAACTTAGTTAATTTTTTTAAAATTAAATTGATTTCTATAAACTTTATTTAATTTTATAAAATTTTGGTTAATTTATATAGTCATATGGAAACGATATCAATAACATATGGAATTTCCTGAAATGGATATAAATTTTGTTTAAATACTTTATCGTATAATTTCATGTGTATTGTTATAGACTTATTAATTTTTAGAAAACTTAATTAAATTTTATAAACTTGTTTAATTTTAAAAAAATAGTTGGCTTATTTAATTATTTAAAACTTAGTTAATTAACATAGTTACATATTTTGAACTTAGTTAATTTGTTGTTGTTGTTATTGTTATTATTATTAATATTATATTATTACTATTATTATAATTATATTATATTATTATTATTCTTCTAAATTTAGTTAAATTAAATAAACTTGATTAATTTTTATAAAACTTAGTTAACTTAAATTATATTTTATAAAACATAGTCAATTTTTATAACAATTAAACAAATATTTGAAAATAGAGAACATGATTTTTATAAAACTTAATTAAATTTTATAAACTTATTTAATTTGAAAAAACGATTAGCTTATTTAATTATTATAAAAATTAATTAACTTAGTTAAATTATTATTACTATAATATTATTTTATACTACTGCTATTATTATATTATATAATTATATTCTCCTTTTAAATTTAGTTAATTTTTATTAACTTAATTAATTTTTTATAAAACTTAGTCAATTTTATAATACTTTAACAAAGATTCCAAAATAGAGAACATGATACATATAAAACTAAATTAATTTTCATAAACTTTAGTTAATTTAATTTAAAAAAATTCAAATTTTATTGATTTTTTTATAAAACTCAATTAACTTAGTTAATTCTTATATAATTTAGTTAACTTTTATATCCTTTAATTAATTTTTATAAAACTCACTCAATTAACTTAGTTAAATATTTATAAGACTTAGTTTACAAATTAGTTAAATAATTTTAGTTAACTTTTATATAACTTAGCTAAATTTTATAAGAATTGGTTAATTTTTATAAACTTTTTGTTAATCTAGTTAAGTTTGTATAAAACTTGATAACGTAGTTAACTTTTATATAAAAAATTAATTTTAATTATTTTTTATATAACTTAGTTATCTTAGTTAAATTCTTAAACTTAGTTAATCTTCATAAATTTATTTAAATTTTATTAATATTTAAATATTAATTTAGTTTTATAAAACTTAGTTAATTTTTAGAAAATTATTTAATTTATATAATACTTAGTTTATTATATGCTGTCTGAAATCTATGTTTTAATATATGTCTCAATAATCAATATTCGCTCTCTATAGATAGGTTAGACTTAAAACCTTAGAAGTGAATACCTTTTAGGATGAGCGGGTTTCATAATTAAAAAATGGTACTAGTAAACTCGATGAAATACCTGTGTCACTGGCAAAAATAAGCTGGCCAGTGTGAGGATTGTCCATAGCTGTTACCTCATTTTCGAACAATAATTTGCGAACAACCCGACTAGTGCTAAAGTTAATCGCCTACAATGAAAGTTCATATATGGGATGTCGTAGCCTGTTATTTCCTAAGTACAGCTGCTAGTTCCCATGGAGAACTACAGTGTGCGTTCACACGATGAAGTACCCGAGTGTTACATGTTATCCGTAATTTAGGTGGGAGTTAATCGGTTGAACTCTCGCCTGATTCTGAGTCAATATGAAGAAGTTATCGCAGTCCGAACAAAAAACTTCTGCATTAGGCAGCGTTCACATATGGGGATGTAGTAGCCTGTTATTTTCTAAGTACAACCGTCAGCCCCATTGGAGAACTACAGTGTGCGTTCACACGATGAAGTATCCGAGTGTTACATACTGTCCGTAATTTAGGTGGCAGTTAATCGGTCGAAGTCTCACCTGATTTCGAGTAAATATAAAGAAGTTATTATAGCCTGAACAAAAAAAATAGCAGCTTCTACACTAGACGGAGTTCAAATATTGGGATGTGATAGCCTGTTATTTTCTAAGTACAACTATAAGTCCTCATGGAGAACTGCAGTATGCGTTCATAAGGTCAAGTATCCAAGTGTTTCATACTGTCCGTAATTTAGGTAGGGGTTAATCGGTCGAAGTCTGGCCTGATTCCGAGTTAGTATGAAGAAGTTATTGCAGTCTAAACAAAAAAATAGTGGCTTCTACACTAGTTGAAGTTCAATATGAGGATGCGATGGCCTATTATTTCCTAAATACAACTATCAGTCTTCATGAAAACTACATTGTATATTAAAAATTCTTATATTTCAAATTTATATTAAAATTTAATATTTTTAATAAATGGATAAATGAGTTACCCACTTATAACCCTTTTAAAAATAGGTCAACCCAACCCATAATCCATTTAATAAAATTCATAACTGGGTTGACCCAACCCATTTAAAAGTAGGGTAAATGGGTTGGTTAATGGGTTGGGTCATATTTTGACAGGTCTAAGGGAGGGTAAATTCATGGCTTCATATTCCAAATTGAATTGTAGAGTTTTTGGTTTTAGTATGAAGAAAAGATGCATACAATGCATATATGTACAAACATTGCAAAGGCAAACTAAGGGAATAAAACATGGTACACTGATTTCTCCTTTTGCGTTGCCCACCGACAACAAATTGTTATTCGCCTGTAGACATTTAAAGGTAGGTAAGTATGCATACATGAAGATTCACGAATATATATAAAGTCAGGTTGATAAGAAAATTAACCTCTATATCTTAATTTAGGAACATAAGTGTGTGTGTGTGTAAGGGGTGCCTGTTAGATGATATTATCATCTTGATATTGATTTCTAACCTAAGCATCAGCAATTGCTTATGATAATGAAGAGAAAATAAACAAAAAGACTGAATACATACAGAGTGAAAACGAATACAAACCCGAGAAGTCCCATAAATTACGCGCATGCAACTTCCCCTGTATATCTCCCAAACCCGGACTGTTTTACCCATTGATGATGAAGCAATATACTGATTATTAGATGAAAAATTAAAATCTATAATCTAATTAGAATACCAAAAGGAAATTTAAAATAAAAATGTTGTATGCATATTGTCATCGTCAAAATTTGACATATCTAGAATTTGCAAAAACCATTTATTTCATTAAACGCAAGGGTTCTAATTTCATGAATATTAAAAGTAAACTATTTTCGTATTAAGCAAATCAGGAAGACTCCCACTCTGAACAACGAATAAAGTCACGACTTTGCAATATAGGTGGACAATGGATACTAATTACTGAACTCTATAAAACAAACACATTTTCTCATCCTAATAAGCTAACATCTACAAAACACCCATTTCATATATGCTTTATATATGAATATTAAATTTATATGCATAAGTTGACTTGTCATGATTAGCTCCCTACCTTTACCTTCTTATAATTTAAAAATGATAGTGTCAAATTTTAGAGCAGGAAAGGATGGTATTGAATAATTCTACAATATAAACAATAATCAAACATTTATACCTCTTTGCTAAAAGGTGCAATCATTATGACCAAGTAAATAAATTAAAAGCCGGATCAAAACAAATGAACCTGGGTATTCTGAGTAAGCTTCTTTAACTGAGTAAAACAAACTTGTAATATTGTAAGAAAGAAAGGCAAGTTATAATTGAAGATGGAAGCGCAGGAACAATGACAAAACAACTTTTGCCTCCTCCTATTCAGCAATCAGCAAGCTTGAAGGAACCGTTGTGACACTTCGACTTTGTTCCAGATTCATTTGCTTGTATGCAAATAACATTAAGAAGATGATTTCATGAAAATAGATAAAAATGAGTTGTAAAAGCAATTAATAATGACAAAAAGGAGAACATACTCACATGTATTTGCTCTACAGACTACCAACTGTCCAGAAAGTTTAAGTTGAAACCTATGCAGTGAAAAATAAAAAAAAATTGAAAAAAGAAAAAAAAGCAATCGAGAAGCAGGAAAAAGCTTTTTACTGTTCATTGCCTGCGTGAAGTAAGATTGACAAGTGCCATGAGCATAGTACCATAATGATGGTATACCCACCTGTAAAATGACATATATAATTTCACACTTTGCTAGCAAATGATACCCTACCGAGGATAAAAGGCCAATTATATTATGTTTTGTGGTAACTTGTTGGATGTGATCTCAGAAACATCCCACTACATTCTCGAGCGCTAAAACAGGACTCACCATGTGCCTGCAGACATATCCAATATTAGCTCTGTTAACATCCAATATCCTAATAAACTGAATCCTTAAGTGACATTCTACCATAAAAAATAATACAGTTGTTAGCATAAAAAGTGGCACATGAATGATACAAATAAAAATTGATTTACCTATATCACCTTTTATTTATAATCGAAAATAGATCAAGTTCTACAAGCCATTGAGCTTCATCCTAGCAGTAAAATATACATTGGTCAAATTAGGATATTTAATGTAATTTTGATTGACTAGGTAATTTTATAATAGCACGTCATATTTATTGAACAAATAAAGGTACATCAACTTGTAACCTTTGATCACTCAACATTCACAGCTTGTAGCCTTTGATCACTCTAAGTTTGATAATTGAGATCCCCTATACATATTTCTTTTAGAAAAATAACAACCAAGTAATAATTTTCTAACTAAGCAAATTGGTTTTCAACTTATTTGCACAACCTTCTTCGAATAAGTTTTCAACTAGTATAGATGGTAAAATATAAACATTTTATATATAAAAAATTGATTTCATAGTTCTTAATTAAATAACAGAACTAAAGGTTTCGACCAAGTTCACTTGACTAGACTTTCATGGATAAAACACACATCTCTACCAATTAATTTGATAAGCAAAAAAGTCAGCAAAATTAGGTAACTTCAGTTAAAGATATTTATGATAACATATTTTCCAAATGATCACAATATAAAGTAGAAAAGTGTATTTTTGACTAATAGTTTGAGGTAGTGTACTTTATTTAGCTGCAACTTCAGTTGCCTGTGAATGTGCATTGAGAATCAATAGTTGGGTTGTAAAGACCCAACATTCTTTTTCATTGGTATAGTTTAAATTACAATAAGCATGTTGCATACTTACTAGTTATTACTTATCAAACTGGTAATCAAAATTGCAACATAGACTAATCATACTTCATTTTTTTCCCTCATGTTGATGAAGCATAGTTAATATTAGAGCAAAGTTCATCAAACTGTCAAGAAAATATCAAAGAATGTTTATGTTTTCCTGAACTAAAATATTATGACACTTTTAGAAATGAGAGATGAAAGACAATTGAGTCAAAAATAATAACAGAGGATAAGGACAGAGATGGGAGTGGTGCATAAAAAAACTTAGAGTCATTTATTTAGTCATGGTCACAAATAAATTTCACTTTGATTTTTCTATCTTCGCCGCCTGCTTTTAATGTTGTATGTAATAATTTTAGGTATGATAACAAAAATTTGTTATATAAAACTAGCAATCTCCTTTATTACAATTAATGTTATAATTAAGCTCATTTCGATTTATTCACAAAGGATGTGTTAAAAACTTACTTCCTTTTTTACTACGTAGAATGATACATACAAATTTGGAATCTAGTTGATGATTTATGAATTATATATGGACAATAATAATCCATTAATTAACAAACAAAACACATCCAGTTTAAAATCATAAAGACAAATAGTATTGTCTGGAAAAGTAAATTGGAAGAATTCCAGCAATATATTTAATTTTTTCAGTACACTAAAATAGAAAACTAGTATAGAGAAACTCCTAGATTAAAAAATCCTTTTATTTTATTTTGTTTAAAACACGAAGAAGAAGAAATGGATATATTGCATCTATTTCAGTTGACCATAGTTATCCATAGTTATCCATACTAATTGATATATTGATAGTGGTATAAAGTATTCAAATATTCATTGTATTAAGAATACCACAACTGAATCAATTGAGTAAATTGGAATAAATAGAAAGTCGTCCATGCAAAAAAAATTGTAGGAAAATAAATTACTGATTTCTTAAGAGCTAATACCTCTTACTTTTAGCTTTTAGATGCTATAAAGGAAAAAAAAGACCGATTTGATGCCTGGGTTTCTACATTGTCGGAATGTTATTTTCTATTTCATCTTTTATCGTAAAATTGCTAAAAACATGTATAATTTGTGGTTGTTCGTGTATATGTAAATCATTGTGTATGCCTTGATTCTACGATTGTATATGTGTGTAGCGCTGCTATCATTGTATTGTGTTAGTTGGAATAAGATAAAATGAATGTACGAGCTAGGAATATTATATTGTGCACCTATTGACTTATGCAACAACAAAAAATGCGAACGAGCCTTAAGTTGATGTAATACGTCGAATAAACGTGTTAAATTAAAATATATTTTTGTAAATGTGAACAGTTAGTACAATTGTATTTTTTCGTAAAATGCGCACATGTAATTGACAAATGTCCCTTAGAGAGTTTTTGGCCCCGTCAGACGAGTGTTGTACATGATCGTTGTATAGATAGTCATTTTTTTTTAAAAGCGACCATTTATATTCATCTGGTACAATATTTGTTGGATTTTTTCCTGTATTGGACAAGTTATAAACACAGTAAGCATTTACATTTTGTATACTACTTCGTCTCAAATGGTTTCTAAAATTTCGGCCTAACTTTCTTTTTTGTTTCCTGCGTACACGCATTTGTGTACAATGCAGGGAACAAAAGGAAAATGCTGTCGAAATTGGATTGAATCGTTTGAGACGAAGTAATATACGAAATGTAAATGCTTACTGTGTTTGTAATGGGAAGTAGGATGCCTGACCATGGAAAAAAATTTATACAATTTTTTATATCGATACGTTAAAAAATAAAATGTGCCCTATTTGAAAATATTTTTAAATTTGTGAAGTTATTCTTTAAATTCAAATATTATACGACCATGAAAATAATCTTTTTCGAATTTGTATTCTTGAAAATAAATATTAAATTTTGAACTTCTCATTTTGTCAAATAGAAAAAATGATTGATTATTTTGTTGATTAGAGGAGATGGATGTACGAAAGAAGAGGACCGAGGGGCTCAATAAAAGAAGAGTTTTATAATGGTATAAACGTGTTTGTTGAATTCGCTTTAAGTAATAATGAAAATGATCTAGAAATTCGTTGTCCGTGTAGTAGGTGTAGACATTTGAAGTATTTATTACCAGATATTATGAAAGTTCATTTGTGCCAAAATGGTTTCGTACCCGAGTATTATGTTTGGGATCGGCATGGAGAAGTTGTAGCAAATATTTCTGTAGAGTTTGAAAGTGTCGTTAACGAAATAGTTATGACGACCCGTATAGAAAATATGGTCGAAGATGCAGCATGGTCAATGTTTCCTATGGTTGAAGTTGACGACGATGATGGAAATGTTGAAGAACCAAATATTGAAGCAAATTTTTTTATGATTTACTAAACATTGCTAACAAACCTATTTGGGATGGTTGTAAAAGCGGCACTCAGCTATCAGTAATCGCAGAATACATTACGATGAAGTCAAAATACAACATCACTGAAGCTGGGTTTACGGCTGTTGTACGAGCTGCAAAAAGACATATGCCGTCCGATAATCTAATGTGTGAAAATCACTATGAAATTAAAAAACTTACGTCAGCTTTTGGTTTACCTTATCAGAAAATAGATACATGTTTAAAAGGCTGTATGCTATTTTGGAAAGAAGACGCAAATCTTAGAAATTGTAAAATTTGTAACCACGAGAGATACAAACCAAGAAAAAAGAAGGGGAAGGAAGTTTCGTACAAGCGTATGCATTACTTACCCAAAACTCCAAGACTTCAAATATTATATGCATCTTCTATAACCGCATCTAATATGAGATGGCATAGTGTGAGAACGGAGAAGAGGGTACGTTGACACATCCGACCGACGGAGAAGCATGGAACCATATCGATAAAACGTATCCAAATTTTGCAGCGGAGAGTCGAAATGTTAGATTAGGATTATGTACAGACGGTTTTTCTCCATTTTCTCAATTTGGTTCTAAATATTCATCCTGACATATTATCGTCACACCGTATAATTTACCTCCATGGATGTGTATGAAAACACAATATATGTTTCTTACTGTTGTCGTTCCTGGCCCCGATGATCCGACACAAGGAATCGATGTATATTTACAACCGTTGATTGAGGAATTAAAAATACAGTGGAATGAAGGAGTAGAAACATACGATGTGTCCAAGAAGATTTTTTTTTTGTATGTTTGCTTCTTTGTTGTGGACTATAAGTGATTTTCCTGCCTATGCAATGCTTTCAGGATGGAGTATTGCCGGTCGTCTAGCATGTCCATATTGCATGGATGAAACACAAGCGTTTTCTTTACCTCATGGTAAGAAAATTTCATGGTTTGACTGTCATCGATATTTTCTCCATGTAAATCATCCCTTCAGAGGAGACAAGTAAACCTTTTTAGCTAATAGAGTAAAAACCAGACAACCACCGACGATGTGGTCAAGCGAAGACATATATGAATTTGTTAGGGACTATCCAAAGATATATAAAACTAGAGAGCAAACAGAAATTGAACGCAAATCAGTTGTTCATAATTGGTGCAAACAAACTATTTTTTGGGATTTGCCGTATTGAAAACATCTTCTGCTTCGTCATAATATAGATGTGATGCACAATGAGAAAAATGTATTTGATAATGTTTTTAACACAATTTTGAATGTGAAAGGGAAGAGGAAGGATGATTTGAAATCAAGACGTGATATAGAAGAATTGTGCAAACGTCCTGAGCTTCATATGAAACCAAATGACAGTAAAAAACCCAAAACATGTTACGAACACTACAACAAAACAGTCTTTTTACAACGGGCAATGTCCGTTGTAATATGGTTTTCGCAACGGGCATGCGCCCGTTGTAATAGGCCTCGTTGTAATAGATCCACCACATTTTACAACGGGAAAAGCACGTTGTAAAAACCGTTGCATTATACCTTTTTACAACGGGTTATGACCGTTGTAATAGACTCTAATACAACGGTCATAACCTGTTGCAATAGACTAACCATACTAGTTGCATTGCCTGTTTCACAACATGCATTGACTGTTGTAAAAAGCATATTTAACAACATGCTGTGACCGTTGTAAGAAGCTCATATAATAACGCACATTGCCCGTTGCAAAATAAATGCAAATCTAAAAAAAATTACAGCAGCATCCATTCAATACATCCATACTAATACTTCACATTTCATACAAACCACAATAATACAAACATCTATAAACTGCAAAATCGATTACAAAGTTGATACATTGAATATTGTGGATTTAAAGTTCAACTACCATAATATTATAGCGAAGGATTAAGAGTATTCGCTATGGTTTGATAATAACATTAAAGGTTAAAACAAATTTAAACAGAGGATTTTAAGCTAAAGGCCGTGTTGCGGTGATAATGATTACTACTTGTGTTTCACAATACATACAAGCTATGTTGACCAAGCATTGCAACAGTTTAATACAACAATAAGCATCTACAAAGCTAACAATTACTGGCTTTTTGATGAAGTCCTCTTGGTCAGTTTATAACTTACCATTCTGAGTATTTTGTAAAACCAAAATGCACTGACCAACTGCAATCCCATTGCCGTCATCTGTTAATTCATATCAAGGGAAAATAATGATGTATGACCCGATAAAATTATGCAAAGGATAATGTAAATGTCGCTTAGTTATTACCTTTATAAATGCTGCATATTTTGTCCCTTTCTTCTTGCCATATATTTGGGTGTTCCTGTTAATAAAATATACACCTGATTAGTAGAATTTTACAAGATAAATTTTGACTTTGTGGAAAAAAGCAGAATTCGTTAGTTAAAGAACATAGCAAACTAATAGAAAATGACAGCATGAGTGATGCAAACCAGAGAGACGAAGTCATAGGTCGGCTCCGACCTAACTTATTTTTAAGACGAGCACGACCTAAGAAATCACAAGGTGAAGAGTTCCGACCTAACGAGCCTCGATCTAATGAGCTCCGACCTAAGGGGTTACAGGAGGAAGACACACGAGTTAGTAAAGAAAGATTGAGTCGTTTCAGACCTAACTGGAATCCAGGATGTGAAGGCCTAGGTTGGCTCCGATCTAAGGAAACATGTGGAAAGAAGCTACGAGCCAACAGACCCTTAGGTCGTATGGAGGAAGCCGCGTTTTTAGGTCGCGTACGACCTAACTCCTTTAGGTCACGGAATGATTTCTGAAGCCGCTCCTTTAGGTCGCGAACGACCTAAATCATAAGTCGTTGATGTGCTAGGTCGTAGACAAGTGTGAGCCGTTGGTCTTTAGGTCGTTATGTGTGAAGCGCCTACTGTTTTGTAATCTGTTAGGTCGGCAACAACCTAGTAAAGTCGTAGGTCATAGGAGGGTTGAGTTACCGTTGTTTTAGGTCGCTGGAAGGGTGCTGTGTGTCTGTTAAGTCGGCAACGACCTAATATAGGTCGTGTGATGGGTTGTTTGTAAGTGTGTGTTGTAATAAGTCGTGTGCGACCTAAATGTTGTCCAATGTTGAGTTGTGTGTGTGTTGTAAACTCTATAAATAGCAGGGTTGAGTCATTTGTAAGGGGGTTGATTTTGGAATAAAATTTCTTGTTGATTGCTGTGTGCTTCCTTCTTAAATTGGTAGTTGAGTGTAATCTCCTATCTCCTCTTTTGGTTAATCGAGTGCGCTCGATTCAACGATCGTAGAAGCCGATTCACGGTATCTAGTGCGCTAGATCAACGTACGAAGAATCGTAGATCTTTGAACACGGTATAGTGCGCTATCAACGTGTTTGAGATAGCTAGAATTCGGTATCTTCGGATCAACGAATTTGGGCATTTTGGTATTCATCAATCCACCGATTGCTACTTTCACCGATTGAAGTTTATTTTGTTTAATCCGCTGCGTTAGTTTTTGGTATCAGAGCTAGACTTAGCCAATCATAGCTAAGCCGAGACTTGGAGCCAATTTTTGAAGTTGAAGTTTGAAGTTGTTCATCGTGTTCATCATTGGTTGCAACAAGTTTGGGGTTTACGATCCATAATCTTTTGGATTAAAAGTCGAAAGGTGTTTGAATTTGAAGTGTTGGAGCCGTGCTTTGTAGAGGCCGAGTCAAGCTAGCGAAGATTTGTGCCGAGCGACTTAAGCCTTAAGTCGTTCATCTTGTTCGAGTTAGTGGTTGAGCCGTGACTTGCTTGTGTTGGAGTTGTGTGTTCGATTCGTTGAAATATTTGTTGAAGTGTGAAGTTTTTGAGTTATTTGTGAATTTCAATCATGCCGCCAAGGAGAGCTAACCGTCATCAAAACGTTGAAGCTTTGTATAGAAGAGAAGAAGCCGAGCTTATGGAACAACGTATTAATGAGAAATTTGATGAAGGCATTGGAAAGTTAGAGAAGTTGATGAATGATTTGAATCAAACTCAAAGGAGGAGATCACCAAACTCGAACCATGGAGGAAACCGAGTTTCGCCATCGATTACGGAAGCGAGGAGGGTATCACCGCATTCTTTTAGAGATAGAAGAGAAACGTCAATTTCATCACGGAGAGATCATCATGACTATGGACATGAAGAGAGAAGAAGTCAACGTGAATTTGACAATGAGGCGTATAGAGATGAAGGGAGACATAGTCGAAGAAGCATGCATGAACGAAGGGATGATAATGGTCGAGATCGATATAGACGTACATTTGATTTTAATGAAGAGGGTGATAGAGCAAGTATTCATTATCGAGATCGAGACCCAGTTCGGAATTCTTATCGGGATGTTGAAGATGATCGTCGATGGGAATCGGGGATGAAGATGGAAATTCCTGAATTTAAAGGTGGGATGGTAGCTGAAGAATTTCTTGATTGGCTGTCTAATGTTGAGGAAATCTTTGATTTCAAGGAGGTTCCGGAGAATAGAAGGGTGAAGTTAGTTGCTACTAGGTTGAGGGGGAGAGCTTTGACATGGTGGCAGCAAACTAAACTTACAAGGGAGAGAGTGGGAAAGTCAAAGATTGAATCATGGGAGAAGATGAAGAAGTTGATGAGAGCTACATTTTTACCTTACAACTATCAATCACTTATGTACCAGAGGTTGCAGAATCTAAGGCAAGGGACGAAGTCTGTTAGTGATTATACTGATGAATTTTACCAACTCATTGCCAGAAATGATATTATGGAGACGGAAGAACAGCTAACTGCTAGATTCATTGGGGGATTGAGAATGCAGATCCAGGATATGGTTAATATGTTTGATCCTAGATCAGTAGCAGAGGCACATCAGAAAGCGTCGGCTTGGGAGAAGCAAGGAAGGCGTGGAGGTGGTGTGTTTACTAATTCCAATAATCAAGTGAAGGGTGTTAGTGGGAGTTCTAATGTTTCTAAACCTGTCAGTAAGCCAGTGGTGAAGGAGGCTGAGAAGGCAAAGGTTGGCAGTGGTTTCAAATGTTACAATTGCCAGGAGTTGGGTCATAAAAGCAATGAATGTCCGAAGCCGAAGAAGAGAGCAATGGTTGCTGAGATTGAAGATGATGGTGAGGAGGCAGAATGTTCAAATGCACCTTATGTTGAGGAGGAAGAAGAATTGTCTGGAGATGAAGGTTGTAATCTTATGATGAGGAGGTCATGTCTTACACCAAAGCAAGAGGATGATTGTAGTTGGTTGAGAAGCAATATTTTTCAGTCGACATGCACTATTCTAGGGAAAGTTTGCAAGTTCGTTATTGATGCTGGAAGCTGTGACAATATTATTTCTACAGAAGCAGTAAGGAAGTTGAACTTGAAAACTGAGAAGCATCCTAAACCGTACAAGCTAGCATGGTTGAGGAAGGGTGGTGAAGTGAAGGTGTGTCGAAGGGCTTGTGTGAACTTTTCTATTGGGAAGAAGTACAAAGACAAAATTTGGTGTGACGTTGTAGACATGGATGTGTGTCATCTGTTGTTGGGCAGACCATGGCAGTTTGATGGAGCAGTCCAACACGATGGTCGTGCTAATAGTTACAGTTTCATGTTCGAAGGTACTAAAATCACTTTAGTTCCTAAGAAGCAACAACAGAAGGAAAGCAAGCTGGAGGAGATTGAGGAATTGAAAACTCTGTTGACTTTGAAGGAGTTTGTTAAAGAAATTGAAGAGGAGCCTGAAGTCTATTTGTTGATTGGACGAGAGAGTCATGAAGAGGTTGAGATTCTAGAAGAAGCGAAGCCAGTTTTGCAAGAATTTGAGGATGTATTTCCAGAAGAGTTGCCTAAGGAGTTACCGCCACTGAGAGACATTCAACATCAAATCGATCTTGTTCCGGGAGCAGTGTTACCACATCGACCACATTATCGAATGAGTCCGAAGGAACATGAGGAGTTACGAAGGCAAGTAGAGGAATTGTTAGAACAGGGATGTGTTCAGGAAAGCTTGAGTCCTTGTGCCGTACCAGTCTTGTTGGTGCCGAAGAAGGATGGAACATGGAGAATGTGTACCGATAGTAGAGCTTTGAACAAGATTACTGTTCGCTACAGATTTCCTATGCCAAGGTTGGATGATTTGCTAGATCAGTTGAGTGGGGCTACTATCTTTTCGAAGATTGATTTGAAGAGTGGTTATCATCAGATTCGAATTAGACCGGGAGACGAATGGAAGACGGCCTTCAAGACGAGAGAGGGGTTATACGAATGGTTGGTTATGCCATTTGGTTTATCAAATGCACCTAGTACATTCATGCGGGTGATGAATCAAATCTTTAGACCATTCATTGGGAAGTTCGTGGTAGTTTACTTTGATGATATGCTGATTTATAGTGCAAGCACGGAGGAGCATGTTCTACATTTGAGGGAAGTGTTGATTATTCTTCGCGAGGAACAATTTTATGCTGCTACGAAGAAATGTGTGTTCATGGCAAGAAGTATTTTATTTCTGGGGTATATTGTTTCGGAAGCAGGAATTCAAGTTGACCAGAATAAAGTGGAAGCAGTCAGGAATTGGCCACAGCCGAGGACGATTATAGAGGTGAAAAGTTTTCATGGGCTAGCATCATTCTACCGAAGATTCATTCCGCACTTCAGTAGCGTGATGGCTCCAGTTACTGATTGCATGAAGGGGAAACAGTTTGTATGGTCAGATGAAGCGGGGGTTGCTTTTGAGAAGATCAAGGAATTGTTGACGTCTGCACCAATTCTTGTTTTACCGAATTTTCAGTTATTGTTTGAATTGCATACTGATGCATCGAAGGTCGGAATTGGAGGAGTTCTGAGTTAGAATGGGAAGCCAGTTGCTTTTTTCAGTGAAAAGTTATCAGGAGCAAAGATGAGATACAGTACATATGACGTTGAATTCTATGTTGTAGTACAAGCTGTTAAGCACTGGAGGCACTATCTATTTCAGAAATAATTTGTTCTGTACACTGATCATGAGGCATTGAAGCATTTATAGGGGCAAGACAAGATTTCAACGAGACATGCATCATGGATTGCTTATTTACAACAGTTTACTTTTGTCGTGAAACATAAGTCAGGGGTGACGAATCGTGTAGCAGATGCATTAAGCAGGAGGAGTCATTTATTAACGACATTGAAGGTTGAGGTGACAGGGTTTGAAATGTTGCCAGAGTTGATTGAAGAAGATCCTTACTTTGTGAAATGTGTAGAGAAAGTCAAGGAAGGAAATATCGATGAATTTGTGATGGTTAATGGATTCTTGTTCAAGGGGAATCAATTATGTATTCCAGATTGTAGTTTGAGATTGAAAATTATCAAGGAGTTACACGAGGAAGGGCATGTGGGCCGTGATCGTACTTTGCAATTGATTTCACAGTCTTACTTTTGGCCGTCGACGAGGAAAGAAGTGGGAAGGTTTGTGGAGCGATGTCATATTTGCCAAGTTTCGAAAGGAACCGCGACCAATGTTGGGTTGTATACGTCGTTGCCTGTACCGGCTAAACCATGGGTTGATGTGAGTATGGACTTTGTATTGGGATTTCCGAGAACGCAGCGTGGTAATGATTCTATATATGTAGTGGTTGACAGATTTTCTAAAATGGCACATTTTATTGCTTGCAAGAAGACGGCGGATGTTGTTCGTGTTGCTCAGTTATTTTTCAAGGAGATCTATCGACTTCATGGGTTGCTAGAGTCTATTGTGTCGGATAGAGATACTCGTTTTCTGAGTCACTTTTGGTTAAGTTTGTGGAAGATGGTGGGAACGAAGTTGAATTTTAGCAGTGCTTATCATCCACAAACAGACGGACAGACCGAAGTTGTTAACAGATCGTTGGGAAATTTGTTGCGATGTCTTGTGAAGGACAATCTGAAGAGTTGGGACATGAAGTTATGCCAAGCTGAGTTTGCACATAATCATGCAGTGAATCGTAGCACGGGATTCAGTCCATTTCAGATTGTATATTCAAATTTACCCAGGGGACCGTTGGACTTAGCGGTGGTACCACAACCGAAGGGGACGGTTAAACGAGCTGCTGATTTTGTTGAAGGATTGACGGAATGTCATAGAATCGTTCAAGAACGATTGGAAAAGTCAAATGAGAAGTATAAGCGGGCTGCTGATTTGAAACGACGGAGTGTTGAATTTAAGGAAGGTGATTTGGTTTATGCTGTATTGACGAAGGATCGTTTTCCGGTGGGTGCTTATAACAAGTTGAAAGCTAGAAAAATTGGTCCTGTGGAAGTTGTGAAACGGATTAATGAAAACGCTTATAAGTTGAAGCTGCCGGAGGATGTGTACACTTCTGACGTGTTCAATGTTAAACATCTTGTGCCATATTATGAAGATGAACAATCACATGTAGGAAAATTTACAAATTCGAGGACGAATTTTTCTCAACCCGGGAAGGATGATGCAAACCAGAGAGACGAAGTCATAGGTCGGCTCCAACCTAACTTATTTTTAAGACGAGCACGACCTAAGAAATCACAAGGTGAAGAGTTCCGACCTAACGAGCCTCGATCTAATGAGCTCCGACCTAAGGGGTTACAGGAGGAAGACACACGAGTTAGTAAAGAAAGATTGAGTCGTTTCCGACCTAACTGGAATCCAGGATGTGAAGGCCTAGGTTGGCTCCGATCTAAGGAAACATGTGGAAAGAAGCTACGAGCCAACAGACCCTTAGGTCGTATGGAGGAAGCCGCGTTTTTAGGTCGCGTACGACCTAACTCCTTTAGGTCACGGAATGATTTCTGAAGCCGCTCCTTTAGGTCGCGAACGACCTAAATCATAAGCCGTTGATGTGCTAGGTCGCAGACAAGTGTGAGCCGTTGGTCTTTAGGTCGTTATGTGTGAAGCGCCTACTGTTTTGTAATCTGTTAGGTCGGCAACGACCTAGTAAAGTCGTAGGTCATAGGAGGGTTGAGTTACCATTGTTTTAGGTCGCTGGAAGGGTGCTGTGTGTCTGTTAAGTCGGCAACGACCTAATATAGGTCGTGTGATGGGTTGTTTGTAAGTGTGTGTTGTAATAAGTCGTGCGCGACCTAAGTGTTGTCCAATGTTGAGTTGTGTGTGTGTTGTAAACTCTATAAATAGCAGGGTTGAGTCATTTGTAAGGGGGTTGATTTTGGAATAAAATTTCTTGTTGATTGCTGTGTGCTTTCTTCTTAAATTGGTAGTTGAGTGTAATCTCCTATCTCCTCTTTCGGTTAATCGAGTGCGCTCGATTCAACGATCGTAGAAGCCGATTCACGGTATCTAGTGCGCTAGATCAACGTACGAAGAATCGTAGATCTTTGAACACGGTATAGTGCGCTATCAACGTGTTTGAGATAGCTAGAATTCGGTATCTTCGGATCAACGAATTTGGGCATTTTAGTATCTTCAATCCACCGATTGCTACTTTCATCGATCCATATCGTTTTGTAAATTATCCGCTGCGTCAATGAGCAAACTACTTTCATTTGATGCCTTTTATATACTTAAGGACCCTTGTAACCTCCTACAGAACTTTTTAATCTTTAAATATACAAATTAAGGGCTGTAAAATGAAAGTGCACAAGTAAACAAGCTAACAAATCCCTAACCACTAATCTTTCTTTTAACAAACTCTATTGACGGGTATTGATAGGTCATAATCTGTTACAATTATATACATGTGTTACTGTTAAAACAAATTAATCCGGAAGATGAATTTAATAGCATACCAAATATTGATAGATTTAGTACTAGACAAGGATCAAACATGTGTGCATATAAACAAGCTACATTAAAACTCGAAAATGGATCAAACTATAGAATTGACAGCTTATGTTAACTAACTCATTTTATTACCTCTTAAATGCATGCACCCAAGTCACAACAACAATTACTTGTTTATGATGCATCTATATTGATATTAAAACACATTACTGTTAAGAAAATACTTATGTTGATTTTGGTCAAGCACAAGTTGTAAATAGAAAGATGCAAAATTGCACAAAATACACTGTTTGAAATACCCAAAAATGGGTTAAGATCAAAAAAAAAAGTAAATAAAAAAATAAAAAAATCAACCTTCATCACCATTGTCATCTCCAAATCAAACACAAAACTCTACCGCCATTGTTTCAGGTCAACAAACTCTACCACCTCTTCAACATCAACCACTTAATCATCCACACTTAACAGAGGAATATCAATACCAACAAGAGCAAAGGCAGATACCTAACTGCTTTAGGTTTGTTACTGATCGCGTTCAAACTCCGACGATGCAACCCTCAAGTCAACTCCAAGCTCCAGCGATGGTTCAGCGCACCTCAGAAATAAAATATGAGTGAATTAAAAAAAAATAATCGAACCACATTCAAAGTGAACAAAAAAACAATTAATAGTCCAACTGAATTTCAAATTCCCAAATAACAATATTCAAAGTGTCATCTATAGTAGAAGACAACTTTAACCCTACTAGACTTCTAAATTACCACAAGTAAACCTAACCAAGTCTACAATATTCAAAATTACCAAACTTAGGAAACTTTTTTGACATTTAGTACAGAATTATGTACACCATAAACTTGTGCTTTCTAAGTTAAAAGTATATATTAATTTAACGAGCTGCAGTTTTTTCACTGTATGATAACCTTTGCTTTGCTCCACCAAAGCAACAACCATAACAGAGTTCCAATAATTCAGTTCAACCAATTTTTTTCATTTTATAACTCAAAACACCAAGCAGAGCATAATAGCATATTGTGTCCCAAAATACAATGCGTTTAGATGCTGATATAACGCATGCTAGTGCTCATACTCGTCTTTTTGGTACATTCTGAAATTAATATTAAAACTTAAATGGATCTCCTTTTAAATATTTGATGATTGGATGTTATATGATGGGTATTATGACCGTGTTAAAAGTGGTTTGATTTATACAAAACCTAATTAATATAAAATATACAACCTTGCTTACAGGTTAAAGCTGAACTGAAGGCGTGGAACAAGACAAAGATAGAAGAAATAATTATTTGGCGGAAGCAGAAAAAAGCTAAAAGAGACATTGCTAACAATTGATAAAGACCCAAATAATGAGAAACTATTTGATGAATGGTTGCAACACATAAGGAGTATAAACTATAAAGCACTACTGGAGAAGCATCATTGCACCATAAGGTAAAAAGCTTAAGTGGACTGGCTTACTATGGGAGATGCTCTGTACAAAATGGCTATGTGAAAAAAATTTGTTGGTGACATAAGCCAAGAACTAGGAAGCTAAATTTTTGGTAGTTTTATTATTGTCATTATCTTTTCAAATTCGAATATTATAGGGGAGGGGGGATAATGAGAACACATAAGTATTTACGTATCATTGTGTCAAGATTTCTAACCTAAGTGGTTGAGGGTGTGACGTTTTAAACAGATGTTCCAAAGGTCATGAATTTGAGCCCTTCGCTTGAATAAAGTATCCCTCGTGTTATTAAAAAAGTACTTATATACCATTCTGACACATAATCTGCAAATCGATAAGCTTACTTTTAAGTACTTCAAAACTCATTGCTTACAGTGAAGAAAGAACGATTTCAATATGGAAAGACTAGATCAATAAAGTTTACGGGGTCCAGAATTATATTCATTTCAGGCTTAACTGCTTAAGGTAGACGAGGTCCAGAATTATATTCATTGCAGGCTTAACTGCTTAAGGTAGACGCAGTCCGAAAGATACCTTAGTTTCTTCCACAAGAAAGTTCATTAAATGAAGAAATTTTTTTTGTACAGATGAATACCAGTATGTTTTAATTAGCGATTCTAGTACCATTGTTTCTTTTCTGTGCCTAACAATTAACAAGGATAACTGTAAAATTCCTACTAAGGATGACATTGCCATTGAACTTGTTGGTTTCTCAAAAGTAAATACAGGTGCCCTGATAAAATTTGTAACTGAATATTCAGTTTTGCTAAGTTCATACAAGCTTACTGACAAACTGAGGAAAAATGCTTCAGAATCAACAAATTTTACTCAAATATATAGATGATGTGGAAAGCAAAGGATGAAGAGGGAGAGTAACATGTAATGTAAGGACATGTTACCGGATCCTTCCATTTAGCAGAGTTTAAAAAAACAAATAACAGAACATTATGTAAACTATGTTGTTTCATTTCTGTATGTAAACAAATAATGATGTTGAAAATTAGCCTAACCATATTGAATAGGACAACAATTTAGCTGTCATGACTTTTGGGACATTATATCTTGTAAATTTTGATAAACGAGTATCTGGCTGTCATTCTACTTTTAATGTTCTTTCATGATCAATGCAAAGGTTCAGTGTATTATTGAAATGGTCAAACTCCTAAAAGTGTTTCTTAGATAAATTAAACACTAATTCAAAATCACAATCATCAAAGATAAACAGAAGCAACCCAAACCTGGTCACAAATGGGACAGGTATCACTTCTCTCCATCCACTCCAGGATACATGACATGTGAAAATGATGCTCACACTTCGTGATGATCCTAGGATTCTCTAAATCATATTCTGCAAGATAACAATAAAAGGCATTAGAGAATTCAATATTATACATATAATGTAAGCCTTCAGATATACTTTGACAATCTCCAAATAAACGAACTTTCAAGATGGAGGATTGCTTCATTAGAAAACAACATGATCATGAGTTTGGCTTATATCACTGCTATATTACAAGTCAACATCCATCGATAAATCAAATCTTCAAGTAAATCAAAGCTTAAGTGCCACAAAAAAGAATTATGACGCAAAAAATATAATGTGACAAACTTTTTCTTTTTGTTGAATGTGAATCAAATGAATCATTCAAGTGGTGGGAGAATTTCGTATACAGCAGCAAGTTGAAAATTTTGGATTTCCATCACCTCTGAGGCCCGATGCAGTAACAAAAAAGGGTCAAACTTTTGGAACATCCATAGTGATAAACTGGATGGCGAGATTTCACTAGAGATTTATAAGAGCGTTCAGTTTATTTAGGACTGCTGATTCTAGTGATGGTTGTCGATTACATTATTCTCCATACAAAAAGGTAGAACAGATGTTCTGGCATGATTTAAGTCCTTTATATTCATTTGTAGACCAAATCAAACTCACCATGCTGTAATATTTTAGCCAAGCATGATAACTTTTACTGTGTGTGTAAATAAGAAACATATAAAAGTTAAAACAGAGTAAAACCATGATGATAGAATAAAATCATGACTGACATGCTTATGAGTTATGACATGACATAGTATTCAAGGTAAAATATTATTATTTGTAGTTATGAGAAAATTCATGTCCTATTATATTCATATAACAAAATGGTAAGAATGGCAGAAGAAGATTTGTCTGTGTTTGTTTGAATACCTTTGATGTGAGTTCTGATTTTTCAAGAGCGTTTACAATTGCAGGCAGCCTTAAATTTGATTCTGGATGTGACTCCTGTATTAGACACAATGTACAACTGAAAACACGACAAAAGTCGAATAACATGGTAAATATTATTATTAATTTAAAGGTAACAGCAAATTTATACTTTACATGCTAATATTCATGTTAAAGACAAAGAAAAGATATGTAAAGGAATAAACTAATAAACTAGTTGTGTTTGAAATTAGTTCATAAGCGATTTACATACATGTACAATGACAGAAACATCCTCCCAAAACTTCGCTCTGTCGTATAAGAATCAATGAAAAGAAGAACAATTCTCTATTTTCATCTAGGGTGCCAGAGAAAAAAAATTGTACAAGCCTTTGGCCATGACACTATTATGACCATAATGTACACTAACAATGTTGTCCATTTTCTACCAAGTTATGGTTGACATTGAAAATGAAATAATATACCATATGCTTTGAACAACTTGACCAAGAGTTGCCACAACTACATCTCTTTTTGTAACGGCAGCAGCATCCAACAGTCCATCAAAAATTAATGTGTTAACTCTGCTTTTTCAGCAAGGCCGTGACATCAAAAATCGACCGAGAAGCCAATGATAGTTCATCTCGAAGGATGGTCGATTTAACCTCCCAATAAAGCAAGTTCTGTTGAATGAATTTTCAGATAAGATCCCCTACGGAGGGGGGGGTCCAGGGGGGTGCCAACCCCCCAAGGTGGGGGTGCGGGGGCAACGCCACCGCCTACGGTGTTCGACCTGACCGGTCAGGTCGCAGGGGTCCAGGGGGCAGCGCCCCCGGCGGGGTGCGGGGCAGCGCCCCGACCAAAACGGTATACGAATTACCGACTTAACAAGGTTAACGACTCAAGGATTGGACGACCTAAGAAGTGCCACGACTTAACGAGTTAAGGTTCAAGGCGACTTAGAGGAATGGAGCGACTCAAGAGGGTTAACGATTCATGAGACAGGCCGACTCAGTGGATCAACGACTCAAGAAATGTGCGACTCAAGGTCTTCACGACCTAACCATTCAAGGGTTGAACGACCTACGAGTTAAGGATCTACGAGTTAAAGAATCTACGAGTTAAAAGATCTACGAGTTAAGGCCACTACGAGTTAAAGACTCTACGAGTTAAAAGGTCTACGAGATAAGGATCTACGGCTTAAGGCCTCCACGAGTTAAAGAGTCTACGAGATAACAATCTTACGAGTTAGAAGATGGCGCGACAGGAAGTCTACGACTCAAAAGATAAGTTGTTCACGACCTAAGACTTGGAGACAAGTTCAACACCACGCTATAGTAAGAAGAATCGCTGACGACTTACGACCTATGATGAGTCGTGTACGACTCATGCTAGCATAAAGGAAACTGCATTTGGTTAACTCATGAACGACTTGGAACTTGTATCATTCATTCAGATGGGTGCATAACTCTGGGCCAAGCCATGAACCCAGTAAATCAGCCGCGACCTACCATGAGTCGTATACGAGTTACGACTCATCATGAGGCGTACACGAGTTACGACTCATCATGAGTCGTATATGAGTTACGACCTAACTCCGAAGATGCCTATAAATACGCCCATAACTCCAACAGAAAGGGGACTTTTGGCTCACTCTCTTCAAGCGCCGATACTCTGCTGCATTCTGAACCAATTTAACACTTGAAGCTCTCAAGACACTAAGAAAACTACAAACAACTTCAAGAAGAGATCACATACATCCAATATAGATTCGAAAACTCTCGTCTTCATCGAAGTTTAGGCTACTTGTTCTAAGTCTCTTGTAATTCAAAGTGTATTGTACTTGGGAAGAATTGTATCAGCTTGTAACGAGATTATTAATAAAAGTACTTAAAGTGGACGTAGGCTATACCCTTAAGCCGAACCACTATAAAATTGTTGTTGTTTACCACTTTTCTGCTATTATCTGCTTGTAATCTGTTCCCGAGCTATCGGGTGGTGCTTTCGCAACTACAACTCATACACTGGGGTGTTAGCGTTCAAATTTTTGCGTTAACATAATGGCATCAATTCAGGGAGGTATATCCTCATTGAATAGCCACCCTATATAAAAGTGAACTACCAAGTTAGTTGCTTGAAAACTTAATATACTACTGCTAATTATATGTTCAACAAACTAAGCTAAATCTCTGAAATAAAGTCTCTTAATATGTTCTCGACAAAAGAAAATGGATATATCAGTTAGATAAGTATACAATGTTTACATTGAACCCTTCCATAGGCCTTATTATAATGAACTTCAAAACTATACAAGTGCTTTAACTTAGGACAAGTGAAGAAAACAGTAATATCGATGGTAGGGATGTACTGGAAAATGTTTAAACAAAATTTCGTGAGTAGCAGAGTGCAAATACAGAAACATCACCAAATAAAACCAAGGACACATCACTAAATACAGAAAAAGAAAGAAAAAAAATTGATATAATGACTAGCAGCCCACCAACAAAATATATTGCTTGAAGTTTAGTTGCTTAACAAATGGATTTAAGACATAAAATGAAAACTATTTTAATCAATCTATGAAAGATTTGTTGTTAAAATTCAGGTGTTCTATGTATAATATTCCAAAAAATTTGAAAATACAGCATCAGAACCTGAAAAGTATGAATCAATTAACCTTAACTGTAGTAGAAATCTGAAGAGATGTTTCTTTCTTCTCGTTGCTCTTTTGCATCAGTATTTAACCCTGGGGGATTTTTTCACCTGATATAATATCTGCAAGCCATTCCTGATCGCGAAATCCAAATCGCGAAAAGTTAAAATTAAAGTTCTTTTGCATCGTGAAATTCAAATCTCAAAAAGTTAAAAGGGAAGAAGAAAACACACAAATTAAAATGAAATCGTGAGATTCGTACCTGAATAATGAGGAGGTGGAGCGAAATTGAAATCGCAAAACTTGATTTGATTTCGCGTTCCCTAGGAGAAGAAATTATTTCACGTGCCCAAGGAGAAGAAATGATTTCGCGGGTCGAGGTATCAGCAAGAAATGAAAGCGGCAACTAAATTCCCAAAAACCCTAGTTTTGGCAAAGAGGACGAACGCCATTTTTTGACAAGCAGCCGAAGAAATAAAAAAGGTACCGCATTTTATTATTTGATAACAGTTGGACCGGCTAAAATTTTATTACAACGGACATGCATTACAACGGGCATGTGACCGTTGTAAAGTTGGCATCTATTACAACGGGTCTGAATGGACCGTTGTAATAGCCTTCTATTACAACGTGCAACCAATGCCCTTTGTAAAAAGGGCGTTGTATGGGCATCTTTTACAACGGGCGCAAATGTACCGTTGTAATAGTCTTCTACTGCAACGGGCAACCAATGCCCGTTGTAAAAAGGACGTTGTAATAGGGTATTTTTATTGTAGTGGAATTAGATAATAATCATGTTAAAGCTGTGTTAAAATGGGTGGAAGGGTTAAGATTTCCTGATGGGATATCGTCAAATCTTCATAGAAGTGTTGACTTTAAAAATGTTAGATTGAGCGGAATCAAAAGTCAATACTGCCACATAATGATGGAAAATTTATTTTCCGTTATGTTTAAAGAACTACTGCCGTTAAAAGTTTGGAAGGTAGTAACGGAGCTTAGTATGTTTTACAAAGAGCATTGTTCGACTACTTTAAAAGTGCAACATTTACGTAAACTTCAAGTGGACATTCCTATATTGCTTTGCAAATTAGAGAAAATATTTCCGCCAGTTTTTTTTAATGTAATAGAACATTTACCTGTTCATCTCCCATCTGAAGCACGACTTCGAGGTCCTGTCCAATATGGATGGATGTATCCATTTGAGAGGTATGTAATATGTTATCACGTAATTTAATTGCATTTGAAAGATGAAATTAATATAAATTAATTTTTCATAGATATTTGAATCATCTGAAGAAAAAAGTGAGGCAAAAAGCACGAGTTGAAGGTTCGATATGTAAATCTTACATCGAAGAAGAAGCTTCGTTCTTTTTCTCTCACTATTTCAGTGACCATGTGAATATTTCATTTGAAAGTGTTCCTCGTAATGACGAAGGCAACGAACAAGAGTCCTCTCAAGCAATGTTATCTATTTTTAGACAATATGGTCGGCTTTCTGGAAAATGTGTACAAATATGGCTAGACGATAGAGATCTTCATGTAGCACACACTTATATTCTTCTAAATTGTGCCGAGGTTGCATCTTTTGTTAGGTAATCTGAAATAATAATTTATGTTTTATTCTTTTCTATAATGCATGCGCATGTATAACCTAATGTAATAATTTATTTATATAAACAGTGTTTATGAACGTGAACATTCGAACGGAGATCTCAGTAAAGAATTTTCTGGTTGGTTTTCAAATTACGTTTATGAGCCGAGAAATTGTGTTGTTGACGAAGGGTTGAAACATCTTGCGATAGGACCAAAAAGAGTGGTCAACACATATCCAATATATTTCGTCAATGGATATAAATTTAACACCAAAGAATACGGTGCAGAAAAACTAACAAATAATACTGGTGTATTTGTTAAAGGTAGTGACGATCTAGAAAATCACTTAAATGATTTTTATGGCGTTCTAACACAAATGTTGCAACTGACATATTTCTCACGACCCGCGGAGGAGGTGTTTCTATTTAGATGCAATTAGTTTAGTAATGTTACAGGTTCTGCAATTAATGTGCACGAGGATTATAATCTTATCGAAATAAAGCATACATCGCACTATCATAAGTATGATCCTTTTGTACTAGCCAAACAAGCATTGCAATTTTATTGCGCTCCTTATCCATCTCTAAAAAGAGATAAAGCAGATTGGTCTGCAGTTTTTAAAACAAAGGCCAGATTCACATTCGATGGGAAGAATATTCCGGACGAACAAGCTTACCAGGCAGATCTTGAGCAAAATAACAAAATAATAATTACAGACGATCATACAGATTTTGGTCCTTTGATCGATGAATCAAATGTTTTGGTAGAAGCATTTAACAGTACGGAGGAAAATATCGTAGAAAACGAGACCGAATCTAAATTAGAAGACGATGATGACTGATATAAATCTGAATCTGTTTTTTTGCAATTGATGTAACTATGTTGAATTCTTGATGTATTATAAAATTGATGTGACTATGAAACCAAATCTGTTTACCGTTGTTTACATGTTTTATGTCATTTCCATTTGTCATTTATTTAGCAATTTTTATTAAAAATGCAATGAAATCTGCTTATCGTCGAAAGAGTACACCCATTATGAATAAGGTATAACACACTTCCATTTCTATTTATATTTCAGTCATTAATTAAGCAATTTATACCGTTGATGTCATTTTCATATGAAATATATTTCATTATCATGTTTTTATTCTCTTATATAATGATGTGTATATATGTCACAGGTTTATCATAATGTCATATAGAGGTAGGAGCTCTTCCCGATCATCAGGAGGCGATGGCAGTGGCCCATCGCAAGAGTCACAGCGTCCGGTAATTTCGTTAGTCCCTAGAGCAGAGAGGTAAGAATTAAATTTTATTCAGCATCTTATTTTTTTATGATATACGTACGTACTTATTTATATTGTATTTAAAAACAAGGGGCTCGACCTACTTCCCTCGAAGGTTGTGTTGGATGTCCCTAGAGCTTCTTATCGCAGTAGGATGAGTGCTTGCTGGCAGAAGTGGGATAACATCCCTCCTCATATCATAGAGTGTATATGGAAGGATGTCCTAGTATGTATATTTTTCTGTTTTCCATTTTTGATTCGTTTTAGTCGTTTTTCTACTATTTATCGTTTAAAGTGTAATCTTTTTTTTTACTTTTTATCGTGAAACACACGCTGAGATAGACATCCAGACAGACGATACGATGCTGGCACGAGTATACTGGATGAAGAAGATGCGCAAGAACTATAGAGACACGATATCTGAAATTAAGAAATCTGGTAAGAAACCACAGTGGATGGGGGAGAGTGTATGGCAACCATGGTTGGGATACTAGGAAACGGACGAGGCGAAGGCAAGTAACTTATTTTTTTTGAATTATTAATTTGACGTGATCGAAAAATAATGTATCAAATTTTGAATGTACAGGCAGAGTCGGATAGAAACTCTGCAAATAGAAATAAGAATCCCGTCACTCATCGCGGAGGGTCGAAGTCGTTTCAGCAGTATCGGCAGGAGTTGGTAAATTTACTGAATAATAATTGTAAATAGTTTATGCTATATAATTTTAAATGTATAATAATTGTATGTAAAAATCAACTTCAGGAAGTTGAGGCGCATGGTCCCGTGGGCTATATGGACGTGTTCACTCGTACGCATGCTGTCGAGCATATAAATCCGGACGGAATTGTTTCGTATACATGGCAGGACGATAAATCCAACAAAAGCCTTGTAAGCATATTTCATTTTATGCAGTATTAGTAATTGTTCTGCTTGTTAAACTATGATGAAATAAGATATGATGTTATTAATTTATTAATGCAGGAGAAGTTTATAGAGCAGCGGCAGAATCTCCTTGCTGATACGGGTCGAGATCAGCTGATGACTGATGAGGAGGACGCTATTTTTGAGTCCGTTATAGATCCTGCAGAGCATGACAGACGATACGGATTTGGCAATCAAGTGGTAAATAATTTATTTTACTGCTAATTTGATATTTAAGTCATAATTCTATGTTGGAATATATAATTTTATCTTAAAATACTTCGAATATGATATTTTGACCTTTCCAAAACAATAAACTTGAATTTTATTCATTTTTTCATGCAGGCCAACAGTCAGAGAAGGAGACGGCGGAATAAAGCTCGGAGCGATCTAGCAGATATAGAAGAATTGGGGACTAGAGTGTCCCAGCTGGAGGAGCAGAACCGCCAACAGGCCATGCAGACCACACAGTTGCTAGAATGCATGCAGCAGTTTGGTGGCCGCTTTCCTTTCTCGGCTGGCTCTGAATCTGGAGGAGATTGATTCATTGCTTGCTTGTTTATTCAGATATGTTTTTTTATTTTAAATGATTTGGTAGACGGTGGAGGTAATTGTTGATTTTTGTATAATTATGTTTGATACACTTGGTTTTGTGGTTGTATGATGATGTGGATGAAGATGTTGATGATTTTGTGTATTTATAACATGGTACAACACTTATTGTTAGGGTTATTATAAATGTTGGAATGGTTATGTATATTATGTATTTTATTTTGATGTCATTTGATTTATTTACGTGTTTATTGAATTTCGTGTAGTTTAAGTTTTGATATTTGGTTGGAATATTGTATACTGCATTGTGAAGTATTGATGTAATAGTGTTTGGAAGGGAAACGTGGATGGAAGACTATATTTGCAGTAGAAATAAATAAATAAAAAACAGCAGATTTCCAACTGCTTCCGACGGATCCCGACAGCTTACAGGTAGAAAATTTCCGAAGGCTTCCATCGGATCCGTCAGAAACGGATACGACACCCTGTGTCGGAAGCCGTCGGAAATACTGCTCCCGACGTCGTATATTCCGACGGCCGCCGACGGTTATCAGTCGTCGGAAATCGTTAATCTCCTTGTAGTGTCAGGATGATAACATGCCACGGGATTCCTCTTCAGTAAGACAATACATTCAGGATTGTTTGACAATGGATTCATCAGAATGGCGATTGGGAAAGGAGCCACATATTGCGTCATCGTTTAGATAGAATGGATGTCCTTGCTGATTCTTCCACATAGAGATTAGAAAGGATACTGCATATAATATCATTAGGAAGAGCGTTGATTTGATCTTCTTCACTGACTTGCTTGTTCATCGATGATTGGAAGAACAATATTAACCTACCCAAATAGATATAGAGCCAGATTTAAATAGATTAGGAGTTAATAAATAGACATATCAAGAGCTTAAACAACTAAATAACTTGTACCTTAAATGCTAATTCTTTTAAGCATATAAGCGTCCAAAAAAACAGTGCACATCTGCCTAACATACTTGGAAACTATTTGTGCATATGATATGAGCTTTCGTTCTCCGAACCCATAGTAACTCCACAAATGTACACGGTTACATAAACTTAGCATATTAAATATAAAAATGAATATGATGCTGCACTGTTATCCAGTCACACAGGTAAGGATTTGGAGAGCCTTTTCAGCTCCAATGGGTCAATGTCCAGTGCCCAAACAAACCATTTTAAAAAGCAAGCAGAAGATATGAAACCCTTTTTACCTTTTTAGAACAAAAGACAACCCATATTGTCTTAGTCGATCATCACTACAAGTAATTCATGCTATATCTGCTGTACATGTATCATCACGTGCAGATATATTGTTTAATTTAACTGTATTCCTCAATAACTTTCCCTATTTACCATATATATCAATTACTGTGCATATCTTGATAAACCGTATAGCATAGCCATTGTGCAAGATTTTCTGCTATTTAAATATGCTAGGCTAACATGCACTTTGCATTAAAAAAAAAATTAAATTCGGAAAGAATGAAGGTGTGCTTTCATATGTTGCCCCTTACAGTGTTGTGATGTTTTTAGTACCACATTGTTACAGTATCTGTCACTTTGAACTTTCCATCATTTTCAATGGCCCTAACATGACCTTAATTTGTTCTAGCCTATGCAAAATTATCAATCCCTACAAGGCTAAAGCAAGTGCATATATTTACATAATGGTGATTGATAAATTGTGTAATTCTTTCAATAGCTTCTTACTTTATATCCAATATATAACATATTACACTAGGAGTACAAAATGGTTCCAGAAAAATCAAACTAGCTTTGCTTATATTTCGATATGCAGTTCATGTTCATATAAAAATCATGATTCGAAATTCCAGCTGGCATACAAAAATCCGAGCCATTCTGGTTAGGTTTCACAGTTAATCGGATAAGAATTTATCCAAAATTGGGTTTCGGGCGAGGGCATTAAAAATGAGAAAAACTAATTTCGCATAGTTGCCTGAGAAGATAGTCCAGCAAAAGATTTTGATGAAGAGAGAAGATAGTCCAGCAAAAGGTACGCCCATACGGTAATAATGGCAGAATTTGGTTTAGTTACTGTAAAATACAACAATGTCCATTAATTATCATTGTTGTATTTATCATATCCATGTACCTTGCTTCCGCTTCATCAACGCTCTGAATATAGCAACCGATTCAATCATTGTAGATTGGAATTCTTTGGCCAGCTTAATGAAATTATTACATGAGACATGCATGTTTTGTAGTATAAGGGGTTTGGGTGAAAATATTAAATGTTATTCCATTAGTATAAGAATATTTAAAACATGTAGATGAAGTGCTAATGATCCCATTATCATTTATAATTAAATGTTATATGTAAAGAAATTGAAAAAACTAATGTAATTAGTTGTGAGATTATATGAGAGAGTTGAAATATTGACAGTTCTTTTTTTTTAAGTTTATTTGCTAGTGAACACAATGCACCTCACACTTGTGATAGATAATATAACTATAAAACTGCAACCAACCAATACATTGTAGATAAAAGAAAAGAAAGATTACTCGCATTACTAGCCTACTTGTATCCAAATTCAGTTGAGCATTACAAGAACAAGAAAACATAAAATAATTATCTCCATCAAGTAGAAAACATCTTTTGAATCCAAGCCTGGAATTTACTAAAAAAAAAGAAATATTTAAGATCAAATCTATCTAAATAGTAGTTGTACTTCTGAACGCGAATGAACTAGGGATGACAATGAGGCGGGTCTAGGGTCTAAACCCGATAGACCCGCCCTTGTTTTTACCTATCTAGACCCGCCCCATTGGGTCATCGGGACGGGGAGACCCGAACTCTCTCAAAAAAGCTCCGGGTCTAGGGTCGGGTTGGGGCTTGATCGACCCGCCCCAACCCGACCCGCACAACTACAATCGCATGAGAACGCTTTATTGCTACAAAGATGATATGTTAATCCTTTTATACATAAATAGTTATAACATGAATAATCTAATGTTCCATTCAATAAGTTATATTATTTTATGGTATTAAGTTGTATCACTAATAATTATATAATAACATATACATGTTTTTTCTAAACCGTTATCATGCGCCTTATTTTTATAATCTAACTTTATCACTGTAAACACATTGATATATATATTTATTGTATCATTTAATGACAATCCCTTCTACAAAAATAATAAATAAATATATTTATATTCACATAATTTTGAATAAGCATGCAAAGTATCACCGGGTCTTGGGACACGGCGGGTCTACCTTAACCCGCATAGGTTTCGGGTACAGGGCGAAAGTTCAGAACCGCACTAGGTCTATGGGGCGGGTCCAGTACAGGATTTAAAAAACCGGGGACGGGTCTGGGGCATAAAAAACCTGTCCCAACCCGCCCCATTGTCATCCTTAGAATGAACAACAGTTTATACATCCCGTTTTTACCCCATATATGTTCTTGTATGAGATCCAAGGATAGTAAGGATGAATGGTGCTTGCTTAGATGTTGTCCTCTTTGCCATGTTTCATTTTCTCATGGTATACCTATGTGAACAAACAAGCAAGCTATATATAAGAATGGCATAAGACTCTATAATGGCACACGAAAATAAAACTATTTTGATGAAAGACTCACCATATTATATATATGTGGTGTAGGAATTAAATTTTGAAGTGAGCCAACAGTTGCATGTTGCATTTGATAAGAAAAAGGAGGTGAAAATACGGATTAGCTGATTTCATTTGAACCATTGTTAACATACTGGGTGTGTACCTGACTGTATGAACTACTGTTAATATAGTGAAATAGATAGTTCCTGATAGCATGGGTGCTCCATACCCCCACATCAAATCCATGTGTCCCTTACATACACAGTAAAAGTCAATACAAACATTAAAACCTATCCAAAAAATTAAACATTCGAATATGGATAAACAACTTATGCGGAATAATAACTAAGTAAATAAATAAAGCAGTAAAGTAAATGACACCAGAGATTTTTATACTGGTTCGAACTCCCGTTCTACGTCCAGTCCCAGGCTCTATCTGGATTCAAACTAGCAACCCTCACTTAACCCGGATTAATAGGTATTACACCGCCCGAGCAACCGAACATGACTTTTACCGCCTAAGCAACCGAATAGGACTTTGACCGTCTGGGCAACCGAACATGACTCTCTAACAAACTGGATTTTAACTTGAGTTTGTGTGTTCTGAATAACACAGATTTGTCACTTGTAGTACATCCTTCATATAATCTTATCCTCAGAGTAGATGTGTATGTTTGTGTGTGTATGAAGAATACTATTGCTTGAAAAGTATGGAAATGAATATGTAAGCAATGATTGTATGAGAGCTTTCTTGTATATATTGAACTCAAGAATGCTAAGTGCTATAGATCAAAAGAGAACAGAGAATTAAGTAATTGAATCTATGAATCTTAAGTGTATATATAGTGTGTGATGTGATATGACTTTTGAAAACCGACATCTATTAGAATCTAAGAGTTTTGACCTTCCAGCAAGAAGAAACCCTTTGATCAAAAGAAGTGTCTTTTGGAGATAAATGACAGTTACAGATTCAGTCGACTGAACTTGCTTGGGCAGTCGACTGAATTTCAAACGTACACAAAAACATGCACAATGTCAGTCGACTGACTTAAGGCGCAGTTCAGTCGACTGACTGCTGTATTTTTATAAAATTTATACTCAGTATCAGTCGACTGATATATAGTATTCATTCGACCGAATATTGTTTATTTTCAGTGCACATAATACTTTAAATATATATGAAAGTTTATAAAAATATGCATGTTTCGTAGAATGAATTTGTGAGTGATGTGCTTTGAGGATAGATTTTAACAAAATTCTATACTTGACTGTCTACATATAGACTCAATCAGAACGAACCATATTTGAGATGATGAGCTCAGATTCGCCAGTCGTAGATTTGTGAAGATCATTCGCCTCTTGTCAGCATTCAAAATCTTTGATCCAACATTCTCCCCCTTTTTGATGTAGACAACTCTATTTGCTATGAGTGAATCTTTGACATGATTTTGTTAAAATATTTCTCCCCCTGAGTAATATGCTTGCAACTTTTTTTATATTGAAATCTCCCCCTAAATCTATGCTATATTTCCTATAAATAACAATTTATGTTTTTCTCCCCCTTTATCATCGACAAAAAGGAGAGAACTCAAGGTGTAGGATAGTGAAAGTACGAGTAATATTGTACATGAACACTTAAACATATGAAACTGAAACTTAGCACAGTACATAGAAACAAAACAGTCATACCCTTTGAGAATAATAAAGTAACATGACATACATATAGAAACACACAGAGTTTTAGACAAGTACTTAATTTCACAAGAAAACAAAGACAAACAATAACGTACAGAGAGATAAAAAAGCTTATTCATCACCTTGACTTTCGTCATTTGAACTTTGTTCGTCACCTTCAGTTTCTTCATCATCTGAATCATCACCTACCTCTTCAACAGCTTCCTCATGCTCCTCATTCGATGTAGACCAAGTAAAATATTCTTCCGGTCGTTTTCCTTGAGATGTTGGGATGTGGGCGGAAGTAGAAGATTATTGAGAGCACGTGATAGCATCCCAGATATTATTGAGGAAAGACTTGATAAAATTAAACTTTTCATTGACTTTTGAGACATTTAAATCAACTCTAGAGATAGTTGATTGTACACGAGATAGACGATTTTCGAGAAGTCTTTGATTACGAGCAATTGTAGACACGGCTTCGTGAGGCCGTGCTTGAGGGTCTGTTTCTTGAATCTCTTAAATTTCTCGAGTAGATCGAGGAGGTTGAGATGAAGAAGATCCTTGCATACGTGAAGTTTGCTGACAAGCTTATTGAGAGGAAGGTTGAGGTTGACCCACGACTTGGTTTTTAAGCCAATGTTCATAAGTAATTATAGTGTGATCAAGATATTACTTTGGTAGGTTCATGAGACTAAGGGTTTTAGAATTCAAGGAACCTATTTTTGAACATTCGGAATCAACAAAAGGAACATCAAAATGTTTGAGAATGCGCATGATGTAAGCGCCATAGTAGATCACCCTCATTCGTCCTTGGTTAAAAGTTTGAAATTCATCTAGAATGACATTTGCCCAGTTTACTCGTCTATTTCCCCAAATGGCGTATAAGGATTGGAAATCACACCGATAGACTTTCTCATAGCTTCCAGTGCATGGATTTATGGTGTGGGTAAGCACTCTATGGATAATACGAGCTTTTGGCCTAAGTGCTACTACTTTTAGCTCTGTTAAATCATCTAAGAGGAACAAATGACTAACTCGGTCATGGGTATCCATGTTTACGGCAATCTCAAAGAGCTCGTCACCCTCATCGGGACATTGCAAAATCTGTGCAAGTCGCTATAGTGGAAGAAAAATCTTTTTACCACATACTACCGTCCAAATGCATTCATCTGGATTTGTAATTGTATGGTGATCTAGATTTAAGTTGGCATAGAAAAGTTTAACAAGAAGGTGATTAATCTTTTTATTATTTTCCGCAAAATCATTGAGATGCTCCAAACTGCTACCGCGAGCTAAGTCTTGAATAACATAAGAAGAAAAATCAGGGAATTTCACAAAAGAACTTTCGAAAATTCTGGAGTTTTGCATCTTTTCAAAGCATTGTACTGCCTTGCCATTGTGAAGCCATGCTCTAATTTGTGAATCCGAAGAAGTTACTGAAGATTGAGAATGTCTAGGTCTTTTGGGAGCCATTTGAATAGCTAGGGTTTTGGTGATGAAGTGGGAGTGTGAAATGAAAAGAATTAGTCAAATTAATGAAATTCTAGCTGAATTTTGAAGATGAAAAGAGTTTAATGGCAGTGAGTTGAAAAGGTTGAAGGTAAAAAAATGATTTTAGTAAAGGTAGAAGGTAAATAAGTAGAGGCTGAAAGAGGGTAAAAGGTAGGGTACAAATTATCAGTCGACTGAATATTCATTGACAGTCGACTGATACTGTATTTGAAAATATATTTTTTGAATTCAGTAGACTGAAAAGTTAGGGTCAATCGATTGTTTTTATCCCGAGAATTTATAACTGAAAAACCCTGAATTCTGTCGACTGTATTGGAGATTCAGTCGACTGATTACAGAGAATAACTAATATTTGAAAGACAGTTTCAGTCGACTGATTAGTTGATTCAGTCGACTGGCTCTATTGAATTTTTAGAGTGAACCTCTTGTTGGGAAAAATTGATTTGAGCAATATAAAAAACAAATTTAAATAACAAGAATTAATGTATATAATTTACACATCAGTACAATATATATATATATATATATATATATTATTTTAAAAAAAATCAAGATGATTTGGATGAAGAGGAAGGAGTATGGTAGTCTTCTGGTTCCAGTTTTGTATTCTCATGCAGAGGTAGTAATGGTGACCAACCTTGTCCATGTTCCCAAGAATTCAGAGATAATGGTGGACGTTTAGGTGATGGTTCCAATGGATTACGACATGAAGGAGCTGTTGGTTGATGGACCGTGTTGTGTGAAGACGAACCACAGAATTTAAGAGCCACTTGTTCAAGGAAGCTTAACCGCTTTGCATTCACCTTTTGTTCGTAGTATAATTCTTATTGTAACTGGAGACTCTCTCGTTGATAGTGATGAATGTTGTCTATTTTTTCTTTTGTAGATGGCGATCCAAAGAATAGAGAACATTTAGCTCTTTTTACCGGAGGAGTATAGCCAGTGTGGATGTTAGATGGTGGAACAATAGGAACTGGTTCATAAACCGGTGTTGGAGTAGGTAAATTTTCCGATCCTGAACTAGGAGGGGAATATGTTAGGGCGGAGGATTCAAAATTTAGCTGGGAAGACATTTTGATTAAATGAAAGGAGAATATATAATTTTATATTTATTTCATTGAAAAGACATGTATTTATATGAAAGAGTTATACATAAATAGAAACAGAATTTATGGTTAAGTTGATAAGAACCAGAGAAAACTTTGGTTAAAAAATGTAAGGTAAAAAGATAAATAGTAAACAAATGCAAACATCCTTTAGTTGAGAAGAAAAGAGCAGTGTTGTGGCAGAATACTAGACTTTCAAGTAAGAGATCTCAAGTTCGAGTCTTAAAAATATATATTATATTTTCAATTATAAATCCTTTATGGATACAATTCTTAATTCTCTTCTTAATTTTATAAAGATATTTTCAGCTAAAGGTTTTGTAAATATACCTGCCAATTGATTTTCAGAAGATATAAATTTCAGTCTGACTAAATCCTTTTCAATATTGTCACGAAGAAAATGATGACATATGTTAATATGTTTAGTTCGTGAGTGATTAACAGGATTTTTGGATAACTTTATAGCACTAGTATTATCACAAAAAATTGTTGATTTAGATAAATTAACATAAAAATCTTGAAGTGTTTGTTGCATATAAATGATTTAAGCACAAGCTAAAGCAGCAGAAATATATTCCACCTCACAAGTTGAAAGCGAAACACAATTCTGTTTCTTGCTAAACCAAGAGACTAAAGACTGTCCAATGAAATGACAAGTCCCACTAGTACTTTTTCGATCTGTCCGACTTCCTCCAAAATCAGCATCACTATATGAAACTAACTCAAAAGGACATTCTTTCGGATAGAAAAGTCCAAAATCTTTGGTTTTGCTTAGATAACGTAATATGCGTTTTACTGCTCGCATATGTGATTTTTTAGGATTTGCTTGGAATTGAGCACATAAACAAACACTCATCATTATGTTAGGTCTACTAGTGATTAGATAAAGTAATGATCCAATTATAGTTCGATATAATTTTTGGTCAACACTTTTGCCATCTTTATCTCTATCGAGATGAACTGTTGTACTCATTGGAGTTGGTTTAGCAGAAGTATTTTCCATATTAAATCGTTTAATTAGATTATTACAATATTTTTATTGATTAATAAAAATTCCATTTTCTATTTGTTTAATCTGTAATCCAAGAAAATAAGATAATTCTCCCATATGTGACATTTCAATTTCTTTGGTCATTATTGTTGAAAATTCCGGACACAATTTTCCATTTGTAGAGCCAAAAATAATATCATCTACATAAATTTGAATAGTTAACATATCCTTTTTAGTTTTTTTAATAAAAAGAGTTTGATCAACCTTTCCAACTTCAAAACCAAAATCTATTAGATAGCTCTTAAGACGTCCATACCAAGCACTATGTGCTTGTTTTAGTCCGTATACGGCTTTTGTAAGTTTATAGATGTGTTCTGGAAATTTTTCATGTGTGAATAACTGAGGTTGTTCAACAAAAACATTTTCTTGTATATAACCATTTAAGAAAGCACTTTTAACATCCGTTTGATAAAGTTTGAAATTATGAAAACATGCAAAGGCCAGTAAGATACGTATTGCTTCAAGTCGTACAACAGGAGCAAACGTTTCTTCGTAGTCAATTTCTTCTTCTTGATTATATCCTTGTGCAACGAATCTAGCTTTATTTCTACTTATATTACCATGTTCATCTGCTTTATTTTTGAAGACCCATTTACTACCAATTACGGTTTGATCACTTGGTCTAGGAACTAGTTCCCAAACATTGCTCCGTTCAAATTGGTTTGACTCTTCTTGCATAGCTATAATCCAATAGTCATCATTAGATGCTTCTTTTGCATTTTTAGGTTCGATTTGAGAAAGAAAAGCTACATGGCCCATTTGATTAAGTTGATTTCTAGTTCCAACATATGAATTAATTTCTCTTATGACATTTTCTACTGGGTGATCTCGTAAAATCCTAGGAGGATATTTCGGTTCATTTTCATTATGATCAATGTTTTCATTTTGTTCAAAATCATAAATAATGTTTTCATCTTCTTTAAAATTATTTTGAATAACCATATTTGTGATTGTATTTGGTATATTTTCTTTATCCTCAAAATTTTTATTAAAATTGAAATTCTCATCGAATGAAACATGAAGTGTTTCTTCGATTGTTTTTATTCTTTTATTGTAAATTCAATAAGGTTTGCTTCGATCTGAGTACCCTATGAAGATTCCTTCATCGGATTTTGGATCGAATTTTCCAAGATAATCTTTTGTATTTAAGATAAAACATTTTGAACCAAAATTTTAAAAATAAGCAATGTTTGGTTTTCTATGATAAAAAAGTTCATATGGAGTGTGTTCTGTTAAAGGTCGGATGGAGACACAATTTAGAACATAGGAAGTAGTAGCTACAGCTTCTGCACAGAAATTTTTCGGTAATGTATTTCCATTTAACAAAGTTCTTGCACAGTCTTGTAATGTTCTATTTTTTCCTTTCTAAAACTCTATTTTATTGTGGTGTTCTAGGAAAATAAAAATTATGATAAATTCCCTTTTTATTACAAAAATATTCAAATGCTTCATTTTCAAATTCTCCTCCATGATCACTTCTAATATTTTTAATTTTAAGATTTTTAAGATTTTGAATTCTCTTCGCAAAATTTTTAAAATTTTCAAAGGTATCACTTCTATTTTAAAAAATAGTCCAAGTATATCTTGAAAAATCATCTACTATAACAAATACATATTTACTATGATTTATAGATTGAATTTGAGTTGGACCAAAAAGATCTAAATGTAATAGTTCTGATGGTTGTATAGTAGAAATAATTTTCTTTAACTTAAAAGATGATTTTAATAATTTTTCTAATTGACAAGCATCACAAATATTGTTTACTTTAAAATTCATTTTTGGTAAACCTTTTACTAAATTATTTTTAGATAATTTATTTATAGTTTTGAAATTAATATGACAGAATCTTTTGTGTCATAACCAAGGATCATTTTCTTTGGCTATTAAACACATATTTGTTTTATATTTTTGTTCATATTTAAAACATAAATATTTTTATCTCTAAAACATTCAAAAATAAAATTTTATTTTAATCAAAAATGCTACACTTATTTTCAGAAAAGGAAATATTAAATCCTTTGTCACACAATTAGCTAATACTAAGTAAGTTATGTTTCAAATTTTTAACTAATAAGACATTTGTAATTAGAGGTAAATTAGATATACTATTATTGCTCACATCGCCGTTACTGATGACATTTCCTTTGGAATTGTCTCCAAGTGTGACAGAACCTCCATCTGAGTAGTTAATGTTTGTTAGCATCCCTTTGTTTCCTGTCATGTGTTTTGAGTAACCACTGTCTAGTATCCACTTTCCTCTCTTTTTGGATGGTACCTGTCATGTGTTTTGGGTCCTAAGAGTTAGGTCTTAGGAAGCCAAACCCAAGAGGGTTCAGAATTCCTTTTGAAAATAAAATCTTTGTTTTTATGAACAGTTTTTATAAAGATTTTACATACTTATTTCTTGTCAAAGAATTGTTTGTTTTAGGAACCCAAATTTTAATTGAAGTAGTAAAATTGGAATTTTTAGAACTAGGTTTTTCAACTCTATTATTCCTTTTATATGAAGACTTCGTTTTCATTTGAATACTTTTAGAGGATTGTTTATATCCTAGTCCTCTTTTATTTGAAATTGTTTGAGAATTTCCTATAATTTTGGAAAGATTTTCTCTATCTTTATTAAAATTAGAAACATTCTTAGTAATATCTTCTAACTTTGTTTTAAAGCTAGAATTATCTAATTCTAAAATCTTGATATTTTCTTTAAGGTCATGATTTTCACTTAATAAAACATCATTCTTTTCTTTCTGCGTTTCTATCTCTTGACTTAGCAGAGAAAGTTGAGATGGCATATTAGAACAAGATTCTTGAATAACTTGGAGTTCTTCTTTTAAAATTTTCTTTTCATCTCTTAGCATTTCTACTTCGATTTCAGTTCTATTCAATTTTTCAAGAGCTTTGTATTTTCTATTTTTGCCTTTTAGTTTGTCAAGTAATTCTGAATTGATTTCCAAAAGGTCATTAAAAGTTAGATCACTTACCTCGTCTTTTGTGGCCATAAAGCAAAAATTGGCTTGTTCTCAATCACTGTCTGAGCTACTTTCTGATGATGAAGATGATTCTGTATCGTCCCATGTGACAGAGGAAGCGTTCTTCTTGAAATTATCTTTTTTGTGCTTATACATGTCTTTTTTTCTCAAGACAATCTTTCTTGATGTGACCTTTCTTATGACATTCATAACACTCTAGAGCAGATGATGATGGTTTGTTGGTGTTGTTATTGTTGCTGGAGTTATTCTTGTTATATCTAAATTTGTTGCCCTTTCTAAATTTTAAAAACTCTTTTAAATTTTTAGCAATGAACGCCATATCTTCTTCATCTGAATCTGATTCATCTTTTTCGGCCTGGAATACTATATTTTCCTTATCTTGAGCTTGTACTCATTTTGCTTGGAGATTAACTTCATAAGACATTAGATTTCCAATCAACTCTTCTGGTTTTATGGTCGAAATGTCATTAGCTTCATCAATCGCTAAGACTTTTCATTCCCACTCATCCGTTAGTGAGTTGGGGATTTTTGAAACAATATCAAAATGTGTGTAAGTTTCTCCTAATGCTATCAAAGAATGATATATATATCTTAAAATCTAGAGTACATTTCATTTATAGTCTCATCTTGCTTTATTTCAAAATTATAGAACTGATTTTTTAGCATAGAAATTTTATTTTGTTTGACTTTGTAAGTACCTTCATGTGTAACTTTAGGTGTACGCCAAATTTCAATGAGCAATTTTATACATGCTTATTCTATTGAACTCATTTTTGTCTAATGCACAATATAACATATTCATAGCTTTAGCATTTGCAGTAGCATCTAATTTTTGTGTGTTAGACCATGTTGAATATTCAGTAGTGGGAATAATATATTCAGATTGCGAAAAGCACCATTGTCCAAGTGGTTAAGTGTTTCGGCTTTGGTGCGAGAGGCAACAAGTTCGAAACTTACTTTCGAACGTTTATTGACATGAGATATGTTGTCTCAATGATTTGTTGTATATAAAGTACCAAAAAAAAATTCAGATTGCATAATGTTCCAGGTTTCATAACTACTTGCTTGTATATAGATTCTCATTCTAGTAGCTCAATAGTTATAGTTCAATTCGTTAAACAATAGTGGTCGTGCAGTAGATTGTCCTTCTAGAAAGGTAGAGTTTACAACGGTGTTGGTGCTATTTTCCATATTAAAAATATCAGATAACTATGTTACGGTTATATGATGGCCTTGCGCCGATACCAAATGAAAGTGTATGTGCTATAGGATCATGTAATATGGATAAACTACTTGTGCATAATAATAACTCAGTAAATAAATAAAGCAGTAAGTAAATGACACCACAGATTTTTATACTGGTTCGAACTCTCGTTCTACGTCCAGTCCCAGAATCCTTCTGGATTTAAACTAACAACCCTCACTTAACCCGAAGGAATAGGTATTACACCGCCTGAGCAAGCGAACGAGACTTTTACCGCCTAAGCGACTGAATAGGACTTGGACTGCCTGAGCAACCGAATTGGACTTTCTAACAAACTAGATTTTAACTTGACTTTGTGTGTTCTGAATAGCACAGATTTGTCACTTGTAGTTTCCTATAATCTTATCCTCAGAGTAGATGTGTATATCTGTGTTGTATGAAGAATAGGAAGTATTGTATTGCTTGAAAAGTATGGAAATGAATATGTAAGCAATGATTGTATGAGAGCTTGTATATATTGAACTCAAGAATGCTAAGTGCTATAGATCAAAAGAGAATAGAGAATTAAGTAATTGAATCTATGAATCTTGATGGTATATATAGTGTGTGATGTGATATGACTTTTGAAAAATGACATCTATTAGAATCTAAGAGCTGTGACCTTCCAGCAAGAAGAAACCCTTTGATCAAAAGAAGTGTCTTTTGGAGATAAATAACAGTTACAGACTCAGTTGACTGAACTTGCTTGGGCGGTCGACTGAATGTCAAACATGCACAAAAACATGCATAGTGTCAATTGACTGACTTAAGCGGTTCAGTCGATTGACTGTTGGTTTTTCAAAAAAAACTATACCAAGTATCAGTCGACTAATATATAGTATCCAATAGACCGAATACTTTTTATTTTCAGTGCACATAATACTCTAAATATATATATGAAGGTTTATAAACAATATGCATGTTTAGTAGAATGAATTTGTGAGTGATGTGCTTTGAGGATAGATTTTAATAAAATTCTATACTTGAGTATCTACATATAGACTCAATCAAAACGAACCATATTTGAGAAGATGAGCTCGGATTCGCCATAGCCGTAGATATTCGCCTCTTGTCAGCATTCAAAACCTTATGATCCAACACAATTATGGTTTCTGGAAGGAATGATAAATTTTTCTACTAGAACTAAAATAAAGTTTATTGTTCACATGTTCAATCTTATAACAATTTGTATCACCCAATGTATACAAGGATAATTACTTTGATTAAATAATCATTTGAGAATACATCATTTTTCTTCCACGGTAACAAATCTAAAAGGCTAATCCAAATATACATGAAACATGAATATGCGAAGCTGTGAAGTTATTATTCAAGTTTCATACGATAAACAAACATCAATGCATAAACCTTGGCCTCATCTGTGTATTCCTACTTGTTGGAGTCGTTAAGCCATTTTTCGTTGACTTCTTTTCTGATTGAGACTTGAATCTATTTGTGCGACTACACACTTTCATTTTATTACCTATTGGATCGTGCATATTTAGACATTCCCCTACTGTAGTAGTATACTTTTTGGTCGCATCTCTTAGTAATTTATGTGGTTTGCTGTACCTTTTTGAATACGAATTAGATTTGTTGTTTTCTATCCACTTCATGACATGGCTAAAAGCTTGTTCATCTGTTCAACTAAGTTTGTTACTTTCGAAAATTCATCACACATCTTATTATACCGATATTATTCGGCAGTTACGTGTGCACCATCATAATGATTTGGATCCTTGTATGAGACCATAAAATATCTTTTCTCCGTCTATCTAAATATATTTGTTAGGGCCACATTATTTTTAGTTAACACAAGAAGTGCATGCCTGCAAAGTATACCTCTAAACTCAAACTTATGGCAACTACAACTAATTTAACATTTATCTTTTTCAAAAAAGACTTTAAATCGCATTAGTTTTCTATGATTTTCAACAACCATATCTTCCTGTATCTCAAATTCTATTCCCATTCAACTTTCTCTGCTTTCAGCTCTGTCACAATACAACTTGGCCACTAATTCTACCTCAAATTCTCTAAATTTCTTAAGCGTATAAACACTTTGAAATTGCTTCTCTATATCATATGTAGTTGCACATCGAATATTTTGTGAAAATGACTTGAAATGTGCTTGTCTTTCCTTCTCTATTTTAGCTTTCACTATATGACCATATTGCTCAACAAATTGTTTCAAAGTAGTTTTAGCATTAACGTTCCATCAAAAAAAGCGTTAATACTTTCTCTTCTTTATGTAGTGGACATCCCAGCATAGAACTTTGCTGTCACAAAACATGGCACCCAATGATGTCTTTCCTTATATAATTCAGCCAACCAAGTATTTTCATGCAAGTCAAACTTATCTAAAATTTATACCAACTTTATTCAAACTCCTCCAAGTCCTTTGTATCATATACAAGTTTTTGCAAACTATATTTAATTGACTCATATTCGTTGTGTTTTCCGAATTTTTTTGGGCATTTTTTTCATAACATGCCATAAACCTAGTCGATGTATAGTATTAGGGAAGGCTAACTCTATTGCATTTTTCATTGCTCGGTCTTGATTAGTAATTATTCCTTAAGGAGCAACATCAGACATACAAGCAAGCCATGTTCTAAAAAGCCATGTAAAATTGTTTGTTGTCTTACTAGAAATCAACCCACATCCAAGCAAAATTGATTGTCCGTGATGGTTAACCCTGACAAATGGAGCAAAAGGCATGTCATACTTGTTTATTAAGTACGTTGTATCGAAAGTGACAACATCACCAAATTCTTTATAAGCCTCTCTACTTCTGCCATTTGTCCACCTGCCTCTACTACTATTGCATTAAAACTTTTCTTAGGTCCAATTGCATCAATGTCACAAACTTCGAGTAGCCTTTTCACATGTTCATCAATTTGACGATAACATTGAAAAAAGCGAGCTTTTGTAGGACTTAACTCATGATTATGATCGAGGAATAGCTTATTAATACGCCACATTCCATCTTGACCCAAACTAGATGTAAGTTTCACCATGCAACCTATTGCATTGGTCGGTTGAGGCATTAACAAGTTTTAGGTTCTATAATCAGGCTTTCCACATCGTCAACAAGCAAATGTCACATATCTTATGCATCCATGATCATCTCTTTTACTCAACCTTTTCCATGTCGGAAACCACTTGGGTTTTGCGTAATTTCGAAAGCATTGAAAAACATCTTCAGCGGTATCAAATTTCATACCTATTTGGGGTGTAATAACTTTTTTTTCAAGTACAACTAAATTTTCATTTGTTGTCTCAACATAATTTTAGATTGTCGATACATTTTCATTTACAACTGCAGGATTACATATGTCAATTTCATTGTTTAGTGCCTCTTTATCCAAATTTGAGGACTCATTACCCAAATCTACACTGTAGTACATAAAAGGTTTAATGAAAATGATTTAGGAGAGGCAATATATAATGACAGAAACTTCAAAAGTTATGTTTTGATTTAGAGGATTGTGAGTGTGTACTTCACTGAACTTGATCATCAATCATTATTCAATCCAGTTGTCACTATGTGCACATAATTGCCTAATTTAAACTGTAAATGATAACTTAGTTACCATTGTCTATCTAACAAAACAAACTAAGTGTAGTACAACAATGTAAGAATCTATTGATGTATTATGAACATAATATATTAAAAAATAGTATACATAGTTGAAAAATGCGATGTTATTCTTTGCATAATTAGAACAGCAACCTGGCTTGCATAAAAAAATCAAACAAAGAAAATAGGAGAGGAAAAGAAAATTAGGGAAAAAAGAAGAAGGTTAGAAGAACTATATTACCTTTGTTACCCAACTGTACTGGAAACATGTTTCACTAATTATGATAAAAGATCCGATTGCAATTTCTTCGATTGTGGAAGAAAGCAAATGAAAAAATAGGCGAACAAGTTAAGAATGATTTTAAATAGAAACTAAAAGGAGAGAAAAGAAAAAATTGAGAACTTGGTGTGCTTGGCGCCATAATCCACATCCGTCTTAGGAAATACTCGATTTTCCTTCAGTCAAAATAGCATTGTTGGTTGATGACTTCTTTCAAATTATGTGGATTATGAATAACTAAAAATATAAGAAGATATACGATTCAAATTTTAGTTACAAGCTAACTTATTTAACCTACACCACATATAACTGAATCCGTGCCTAAAGGTCCACAAAGAAAATATCTCTAAATTGATAGTTGTCCATAAAGTTTTCAAAAGCAGCAAAATCCGTAGTCAGAACTTAACCAAAACTTCTAAATTTTCAAAACAAAGACAAATCTTCAAATTTCTAGACAGTCGAAACAAATTTGAAAAATGGATATAGATGCACAAATATTTGCATTCTAAAATGATCGACTAGTGAACTTTTTATTGTTATGAAAACCAAATAATACAAGATGGCTATAAAATTACTATCACTTTACAAAACAAAATATGAATCTCATATAACTATAAAGTTTGTAAAATGATGCGCTCATAATGATTTTTTATCTTTTCGTAAACAAAAGTATTATATGAACTCTCCAATAAACAAAATGTGTTGTTTTCCAAAAAGCTAAGTACCAAGGAAAATATTTCAACTTTGGAATAATAGCTTTTGGTAAACATTAACACGTGCACTTATTTCCTAAAAACAAAATGACTCTTTTCACTATAAATGTTTGCAGTATTATCCTTGAATTGAAAATGCTATATAAGAGATAAACATATGTGGAAATACTTGAATTATTTTACGTTACATTATTTAGCAAGTCATATTTCGTTAAATCTAATTCGAAATTAGCAACTCAAATTGTAGACATTAGTTTACAGAATTCAGCATTATATCTTTTCAAATAAAATGTAAATAATATATGAATACTAAATACTAAGTTATACATGAAACTGAGCGTCATGGCCTCATAGGTTCTTAGCTTTCAAAAATTATTGATATTTAAAAATACCTAAAAAAGGTTTCAGCAATTATATTTTATTAAACAAACAGTTATGTGATAATTATCCTTTTCCTATGTGATAAAATCACCTCATGTTTTCTATGAAAAAATTTATTTGTACCGAGTCTTTATATTTTTCTAAAATGCATTTTTATCATTATGTTGTTAAAGTTAATTCATTATGACCTTATCTCAATAGTCATTGTAATATGCATGACTCAATATATGTAAGCATTAAGCTTACATATATATTTTTCATCTTGCTTCTTGAGTCTACAATGTAATACAATAAATTATATGCATTCCTTATTAAAAGGGGAATATAAATAGAAAAAAATCTCTAGTTTTTGGAAATTTTTTAATTAGTTTAGATTTTCTCATGCAGCCATGGCAGAAACCCCCCTCCCCTCTCAAGAAAAATTATCTTGTGCTCCTAACAAAAGCAGCTTAAATAGGTCTCTAGATATAAACCATTTCTCTCATATCAAATCTTGTTTAAAAGGAGGCTTTATTATTGTTGAAGAAGGATTTTAGTTGGTGCGAAACCGAAAAAGAGCTACCAATGGCCATAAAAGAAATGATCACGGGGAGCCTCCGGCTTCTTTTAATAACAACAATGGATATTTGGAGAAGAAGCGGGATCCAAAACTCCCAAAGTCCCAATATGGTACAACCACAAAAGGAGAATCAAAATCTAAAGGTAAAAGAAGCTTGGGTGCCATCTCATTAAACAAGACTCAAGGCTTAAAAACATAAAAGGATATAGTTATAGGGGAACAAAAAAAAAATGAAATTTTCAATCTAATTTATCCCCCAATCAAGATTAGTCACAAGAAATATGGAATTGAAAAAAAAAAGTTTGCTAAAGAACCAAAAACTACCAGAATAATTCGATATTGACATATGTTGTTGGTGCTAGACCATATTTCATGCATTACAAGGCATATATTTTAAGATCTTTTGATGCAGCGCACCATGTTAGGTCGCCTGCCTTAAGTCGTTTGCAAGCCTTAAGTCGGTTGCGACATAACGAGATGGATGATGAAGAGCACCATGATAAGTCACCTGAGCGACCTAACGTGTTATGCCTTGAGTCGCTTGAGCGACCTAGCGAGGTATGCGAGTTAAGTTACAAGTTCGAGAGCAACGACCTAACAAGTTTATGCCGCATTTCCTTAAGTCGTTTGAAGCTTAGGTCGTTCCAGCATCTTAAGTCGTTTACTCTTATGTCGCTGAAGCCGTGCCATCTGTTTAAGCCGTTCAAGCTTATGTCGCTCAGTTCCTTATGTCGCTCATCCTATAGATCGCATAAGTTGATCCTGAAGCTGATCTTCTTAAGTCGCTCTTCTTAAATCGCTCACATATGCCGCATATGTTAAGTGTTCCACTTATGTCGCTCCATTGCTTATGACGCTCCTGAAGTTAAGTCGCTCAACTTATGCTATCTCCATAGGTCGTCTGTTGTTATGTCACGTGCAGTTGCATTGTATGTGTTAGGTCGCGAGTACCTATGTTGTGTCGTGTGATGTAAGTCGCTCTATGTGTTGTAATTCCTATAAATAGAGGTGTGATGTCATTGTAAAAAGGGGTTGATTTTGAATAAAAATTGTTTGTGTGCTTTTGCAACTTTTGTTGAAATTGAGTGTGATCTCCTTCTTCTTCCATCTTCGGATATTCGAGTGCACTCGAATCAACGAATTTGAAGCCGATTCACGGAATCTCGTGTGCAAGATCAACGTCGAAGAATCGTAGATCTTCTAACGCGGAATCATGCGCGATCAACATGTTGAAGATAGCTAGAATCCGGCATCTCGAGAGATCAATAGATTTGGGCATTTATCGTCCTATCGGTTTACTTGACGGGATCATCGATCCATGAGGAAGAACTTGGATAAGCTAAGTCATTTGGTTCAATTTGATAATCCGCTGCATCATTTTGGTATCAAAGCTTCTGTGCTGCGTTAATTGGTATCAGAGCCTGAAGAGCTACATCGGCTGCGTTAATTGCCGTATCCGAGCTAAGTATCCTGCGTCAAAGCCTGCAGAGCCGACTTGTAGCTAAGTCCGAGCCGAGCCTAGTAAGATCAAGGCCGAGTTTAAAGTTAGATCGGAGCTAAGTTGAGACAAGATTCAAAGTTCGATCAGCGAAGGAAATGAGATTGTTTGATGATCATGCCTCTGAGACGTGCTAATCGCCATCAGATGTTGAAGAGTTGTATAGAAGACAAGAGGCTGAACAGATGGAGCAGCGTATCAATGAAAAGTTCGATGAAGGTATTGGGAAATTTGAGAAATTGATGAATGACATGAATCAAAGTCAAAGGAGAAGGTCACCAGTCTCGAACCATGGAGGAAACAGGGTTTCGCCATCAGTTTCGGAAGCGAGGAGGGTGTCACCACAGTCTTATCGAGATAGAAGAGAATCATCAGTTTCAATGATGCGAGATCACCATTGGTACCAAAATGAAGAGAGAAGAAATCAACGTGAGAATGAACATGAACCATATCGTGATGTTGAAAGACAGGGTAGAAGGGACATGCATGTTCGTAGAGATGTGGATGGTCGAGATCGTTATCGAAGTACATCTGATTTTGAGGAAGATGGTGATAGAGGTAGTATTCATTATGGAGATCGAGGCCAAGTGCGAAATCCATATCTGGATTCAGAAAATGATCGTAAATGGGAGTCAGGTATGAGGATGGAAATTCTAGAATTCAAGGGTGGTATGCTAGAAGAAGAATTTCTTGATTGGTTGTCAAATATTGAAGAAATTTTGGAATTCAAGGATGTGCCTGAGAATCGCAGAGTCAAATTAGGTTCTACAAGACTAAGGGGAAGAGCTATGGCTTGGTGGCAGCAAACTAAACTAACTCGGGAGAGAATGGGAAAATCAAAAGTTGTCACTTGGGAGAAGATGAGAAAGATGATGAAAGCAACTTTCTTGCCGTACAATTATCAATCTCTTATGTATCAACGATTGCAGAATTTGAGACAAGGGACGAGGATAGTGAATGAATATGCAGATGAATTCTATCAATTGATTGCAAGGAATGATATTATGGAGACCGAGGAACAGCTAACTGCTAGATATGTTGGAGGGTTACGAATGCAAATTCAAGACATGGTGAATATGTTTAATCCAATGTGTGTTGCTGAAGCACATCAGAAAGCTCTAGCTTGGGAGAAACAAGGGAGATGAGGAGGTGGTATGTTTACGAATTCTAACAACCAGAATAAGGGTGCTAGTAGCAGCGCTAATGTTTCCAAGGCAGTCAATAAACCAGTTGTCAATGAAGCCGCTAAAGCAAAGGACAACAACAGTATCAAGTGCTATAATTGTCAGGAGTTTGGCAATAAAAGTAATGAATGTACAAAGCCAAAGAAGAGAGAATTAGTTGCAGAGAAATGCGAGTATGAGGATGTGGAAGCTGAAGTTGATTATTCTCAACCATCGAAGTTTGATGAAGATAAAGAAGTTGTGTCAGGAGATGAAGGGTGTAGCTTGATGATGAGGAGGTCGTGTTTAGTGCCAAAGCATGAGAATGATTCTAGTTGGCTGCGAAGCAATATCTTTCAGTCTACATGTACTATTTTGGGAAAGGTTTGTAAATTTGTTATTGATGCGGGAAGCTGCAATAACATTACTTCTGAAGAAGCCTTACAAAGTTGGGGTTGAAGACGGAAAAACACACTAGACCTTATAAACTGGCATGGTTAAAGAAAGGTGGAGAAGTGACAATGGGAAGACGAGCATCTGTTACATTTTCTATTGGAAAGAAGTACAAAGATGATATATGGTGTGATGTGGTTGATATGGATGTGTGTCATCTATTATTGGGAAGACCATGGCAATATGATAGAGCTGTGCAACATAATGGTCGCACCAACAGCTACAGTTTCTTGTTCGAAGGAACTCAAGTTACCTTAGTTCCTAAGAAGCGTGAACAAAGTGAAAGCAAGTCAGATAAGAAGGTGGAATCAACTAGTCTATTATCTACGAAAGAATTTGTTGAAGAAGTGAAAGATAGTGCTGAATTGTTTATGTTGATTGGCTATGAAACAAGTGAGGAGCTTGAAATTCCTGCGGAGGTTAGACCGGTGTTAAATGAATTTGAAGATGTCTTTCCTGTGGAATTACCCGAGGAATTACCGCCACTAAGGGACATACAACATCAAATTGATCTAGTATCAGGTGTTGTTTTACCGCATAGGCCACATTATCGTATGAGTCCAAAAGAGCATGAAGAGTTGAGGAGACAGGTTGAGGAGTTGCTTAATCAAGGGCGTGTTCGAGAGAGTCTCAGTCCTTGTGCTGTACCAGCTTTGTTAGGAACGAAGAAAGATGATCATGGAAAATGTGTACAGACAGTAGGGCGCTCAATCATATAACTATCAGATACAGATTTCCTATGCCAAGACTTGATGATCTATTGGATCAACTCAGTGGGTCTGTAATCTTTTCGAAGGTCGATCTTAAGAGTGGTTATCATCAGATTCGCATAAGACCAGGTGATGAATGGAAGACAACAATCAAGACTCGGGAAGGATTATATGAATGGCTGGTTATGCCGTTTGGTCTATCTAATGCACCAAGTACATTTATGGGGGTGATGAATCAAATTTTTAGACCTTACATCGGGAAGTTTGTTGTAGTTTACTTTGATGATATCTTGATATATAGTGCTAGCACAGAGGAGCACATTCAACACTTGCGAAAGGTGTTAACTATTCTTCGTCAAGAACAGTTTTATGCAGCGATGAAGAAATGCGTGTTCATGATGCCGAGTGTTTTATTTTTGGGTTATGTCGTATCAAAGGAGGGGATACAAGTGGACCAAAGTAAAGTAGCCGCAATCAGAAATTGGCAACAGCCCAAAACAATAACAGAAGTCAGAAGTTTCCATGGGTTAGCTTCATTTTATCGAAGATTTATACCGCACTTTAGTAGTGTGATGGCTCCTGTTACTGATTGTATGAAAGGAAAGCAGTTTTCATGGACGAAAGAGGCAGGATCTGCTTTTGAACAGATCAAGGAACTTTTAACCTCAGCATCGATTCTTGTGTTGCCGGATTTTCAGTTACTATTTGAGTTACATACAGATGCATCTAAAGTTGGAATTGGAGGAGTGTTGAGTCAGAAGGGTCGTGCAATTGCCTATTTCAGTGAAAAACTTTCTGGAGTGAAGATGAGATACAATACTTATGATGTGGGGTTTTATGCTATTGTGCAAGCTGGGAAGCACTGGAGACACTACTTCTTCCACAAAGAATTTGTTTGTATACGGACCATGAAGCATTGAAACATTTACAAGGGCGGAATAAAATTGCAGCTGGACATGCATCGTGGATGGATTATTTGCAACAGTTTACATTCGTTGTGAAGCTCAAGTCTGGAGTAACTAATCGCGTTGCCGATGCATTGAGTCGAAGTCATAAGCATGTTGAACAAGAGGAAAATGTGAATTCGAGGTCGAATTCTTTTCAACCAGGAGAGGACGATGCGGTGCACCATGTTAGGTCGCCTACCTTAAGTCGTTTGCTTGCCTTAAGTCGGCCGTGACATAACGAGATGGATGATGAAGAGCACCATGATAAGTCGCCTGAGCGACCTAACGTGTTGTGCCTTGAGTCACTTGAGCGACCTAGCGAGGTATGCGAGTTAAGTTACAAGTTCGGGAGCAACGACCTAAAAAGTTTATGCTGCATTTCCTTAAGTCGTTTGAAGCTTAGGTCGTTCCAGCATCTTAAGTCGTTTACTCTTATGTCGCTGAAGTCGTGCCATCTGTTTAAGCCGTTCAAGCTTATGTCGCTAAGTTCCTTATGACGCTCATCCTATAGGTCGCATAAGTCGATCCTAAAGCTGATTCTTCTAAAGTCGCTCTTCTTAAATTGCTCACGTATGCCGCATATGTTAAGTCGTTACAGTTATGTCGCTCCATTGCTTATGACGCTCCTGAAGTTAAGTCGCTCACCTTATGCTATCTCCTTAGGTCGTCTGTTGTTATGTCGCGTGCAGTTGTATTGTATGTTGTAAATTGTATGTGTTAGGTCGCGAGTACCTGTGTTGTGTCGTGTGATGTAAGTCGCTCTTTGTGTTGTAATGCCTATAAATAGAGGTGTGATGTCATTGTAAAAAGGGGTTGATTTTGAATAAAAAAAATTTGTGTGCTTTTGCCTCTTTTGTTGAAGTTGAGTGTGATCTCCTTCTTCTTCCATCTTCGGATATTCGAGTGCGCTCGAATCAACGAATTTGAAGCCGATTCACGGAATCTCGTGCGCGAGATCAACGTCGAAGAATCGTAGATCTTCTAATGCGGAATCGTGCGCGATCAACGTGTTGAAGATAGCTAGAATCCGGTATCTCGAGAGATCAACGGATTTGGGCATTTATCGTCCTATCGGTTTACTTGACATGGGATCATCGATCCGTGAGGAAGAACTTGGATAAGCTAAGTCATTTGGTTCAATTTGATAACCCGCTGCGTCATTTTGGTATTAAAGCTTCTGTGCTGCGTCATCTTGGAAACCTCAGGAAGAGTTTGTCTTTTCTAGAGAAAACAAGTAATTTTCCAATTAAGTCCAAAGAATCATTGGATTACGATGATGTTCGGAAAAGGCCACTTTTTATTGATGGAAGACTCATCATAATGAGAAAATGGTCTAACATTATCAAATTGGACAAAGATCTATTAACAACAATGCCAATATGGATAAGATTTCCATGTGGAACCCAGTGCACGTGATTCCCGCACGATGGTAGGCTCAAAGGAGGTCGATAATATACCCAGCCTTTCTCTCGCATTGCGAAGAGGCTGTTTTAGGACTTGAACCTAGATGCCTAGGTTACCATGCGGGTGACCTAACAGTTGCATCAAGGCTCTACCTAATGGATAAGATTTCCATGTATTTCTTGTAAATCATTTAATTTCTCCCATTTAACATTTTGCATGTTATCGTTTTTGAAATTTGTAAATTTATGTTAACCAATGCGATTTTTCATGATTTTCTACGTCATTATTTTATCGATTATATTTTGGCATTTATGATGGGAAAGAATTTTTTATTTTTCTTAGGTGGAATTGGTTTTGATCTTAGATTTCACCAAGCATTTTGAATTAACTATAGATGGATTTTTGGATAAATAATCCTAGAGCCAATAAATCAATTCTAGATATGCGGTAACCACATTTTGGATATGTGATAACTATTTTACACTCGTGACAACTATTTTATTTGAAGCTTGTGATAGATATCTTATTTTAGAGTAGCTATAGCTATCTTAGATATGTGATAGCTATCTTATTTTAGACTTACAATAGCTTTTTTTAAAACTTGCAATAGATATCTTTGCAATGCTAGATGTTTTAATCTAGACATGCAATATGTATCTTAAACATGCAATAGCCATTTTAAATTTAGATATGCAATAACTATGTAAAACATGCAATGGTTATTATCATTAGATATGCAATAGCCATCTTAAACCTACAACAACTATTTCTAATTTAGATATGTAATAGCTATATTAAATATGCGATAACTAACATGTGATAGCCACCTTTTTAGACATGTGATGGTTATCTTTGTTTAGACGTGATATAGCTATTTTTGTTAGCAAAACTACATTTATAAACTAATATATTTTGTTAGCTACAGATTTGTAGTTATCGTATTTAAATTTTGAAAATAACATCACCTATTCATATTTCGCGTAGAAATAACACTTTTATTTACTAAAAAACATCAAAAATAAAAATTATCTAAATAGAAGAAAGCGACACCCAAAATATTTTACAACAAATACGGATGAACCAAAAACGAAGAGTATATGAAAATATACCACCTTTAAGCGTCAATACCTATGTCATCCAAAAGAGAATAAGTCAAAATATAAATAATATATACAATAAAAAAAAATTTGGGCAACCAAATAAATCAAAAACTAAAACAATATTGTATAATACTAAGTTCTAAATTAAAGTTTTAACTTAAAATAATACAATGAGTCACATAAAATGATAATTTCTATTGGCTTAACTTCTAGTATCAATTTTAATTAAAGTGATGTGGTAATATATTTATATCTGCAATATTTAAAACCATGATTTAATTAATTATTGTTTATGAAATCTACACGCAAAATAGAGTGGGATACATTTATATTGAAATATCAATTGTAGTTTATGAAATGTGCATTTGAACTATAAATGTTTGTGGTCCTAAATCATAATGCTTTTTTATTACCAATCTTTATGTGGGCTAATATAGATTTGCATATTTTTTTGATCAAAATTTTAGATTTGTGTAATTATTTCCTAGCAACGCAAATCATTATCATACAAAACTTATAGAACCAAACTTTTAGTATTTGTGAAACCAAGTAGGCTATCAACATAGTAGAAAACATATTCTACATTATACTAATAATACTAAGTATGTTTTCTTTAGCTTTTGAGCCCTCTCCTATTTATTAGTACAATTTTCCACATGTACTTTAAAATGAAATGTCATTTTTCTCGGCGAAAAAAGAAATAATTCAATTCTTTCTTATGCCTTTTCCCTCCCTAATAACCATAATTTCATAACAATCAAATGTTCTTCCTAACTCTAATATGTTAATATAATTTAATGGTCACGGCTTTAATGTCGACGAACTGCCTAACTCCAACGAATCGGTTGACTTCACTACACCATCACTTTCGATCTTTCTCATCCCATAGTTGGTGAATATTTTTCTTTTTAGACCTTTTGACGAGTTATTGGCAAGGTAGCATGGAAAGGTTGCTTAGAAAGGCAACGGTTCTTCCCTCAATGTATGTAGTTTAATTTTTTCCTTATATTTGTAATTCGTTGCATTCTTTTAGCTTCGTAATCTAAACATTTTGAACTTATTCCATTAAAGTTGATAAAAACCACATTTTTTCTTTATATGGAAAACATAGAAATGGATGCAATACTATGTTGGTACTGATAAAGTTAGAGGTATGCCCTATATGCTATTTCATAATTTATTACATATATATAACTCGATAACCAATCTTGTTTGAAATAAAATGTGTTTTCTTTCTACTGTATACTTGATATAATGTGTTAAATTAATTATTTAATTTAATTAAAAGTATATTTAATAGAAAATCCACAAATGATGTGTTTTTTGATAGTAGTTGCAAAGTATTGTAAGCACGAGTAATTTATCACAATGAAATTAAACATACTGTTGTAAATATTCCTGGTCAAGGTGTATCGAGACTGGATATTGATACAGCCGTTGAGATTAGACTAAATAACGCTCTCTAAATGCTGGTCAGTACATTATTCATGACTGTTTGGGGGCACCAAGTAGTTACGTATTGATAGTTATTGGATAACTATTGAATGACTCAGTCGATAGTTTTCTGTTGGTTAGAATAACTAAGGTCTAACAGAAAATATCGATGTGAAAAAAATACATGGTTCTCTTGACTTGAGAATACGGATGAACTTCAATATGGAAGGCACCGCTTTGACTATAGTTAAGTCATGGCACAACGTCCGTCGAACGGTTATAGTTGGGTCGACATGTAGCATTGGAAGTAAAACACTATTCAAGAGAGGATTTTTCTTCTCAGTTATATGAGGCTAATATCAAATTTAGCCGAAGTCAACTCAAAGTCAAAGCATCTAGCCATAGCATTTCGGTTAAAATTTTTGTTATTATTGAACCAATAACTTTATGTTTTATTGTAGAGTTGAATATGGATGATACTGAAATTTTGACCACTACCAAATTCCATATGTCCAAAGTGATATAGTATTGACAAAGAGAATTGATTTAAATAATTATCACTACTGGGTATTGCTTAACAAAATAAAATTGGATTTTACCAATGCCAAGTAAGCGATAAATTTGGCAATAATGCCATGCCACCTTCCAAGCGATGTATGAATATTAATATTTAAATTGGTTAATATTAATTACTAACCAAATCACACCTAAGAGCATACACCCGAAACGTTGAATACTCATGTTACCACCCGATTTATTAAATTATATTTGTCATAAATTAATTAAACTGATTAATATTTATGAAATATTAATTACAAAATTTTATTTTGATGTTGAACAATATAAGAAGTGTATATATGATAGTTATAAATATACTAATCGATATAAGATATCAATATGCTTTTAAAATTGATTTAAATGCAAAATATTGTTCGAGCTTGAAATAATTTTGAGGCCCATATGGTGGGCTGCTACAACTGGCTGTAGGAGAGTACATGAGGCCGGCCATGTGATGGATAGGATGGGGTTAGACTTTGAATTAAAAATTGTAGAAAATTTAAGAGAAAAATAAAGGTTTGGATCCATATTTTTCTCCTTGGTATATCCCCTATTTAAGGCTCTCTAACCCTTATTTTTTTAAGACTTTTGCCCTCTCCTCTAGATCATATCAGGCCGACACTCATCCTTCCACATATCTCAAATTATCAAGCTTTTAAACATCAAATTAAACACAATTTGTTAGTAGTGGTAGCTGCATTTGAGAAGGTAGCATCTTCTGGGTACAGAATTCAATTCAAGGAGCTTAGATTCAGCGATGTAGGGTGTACTATTTTAACAACTCGCCCATTCAGAACCCCTTAACTACACAACGAAGTCTCGAAACGAGAATCATTGGAAGATAATACATATGACACTCATAGAGTGAGCATAAAATAAAAACTAAATTAACTAATAACTTTCAAAGTCTCACAGCGAATGGTTACACAATATATCATATTACACAAATATATTTTATAATTACATAATCTTATACCATAATGTTAGTTATGTGCACGTAAATGTACATATTTTTGCTTCCATATTTTATCCAATTTAATTAAATAAATGACCATATTGGGTGTTTTAACATGTTTGAACCAAAATTCAAATTATTTTCAAATCATCACATATTCTTCTTCATATAGAGGCAAAATGGCCATTTTTGTGCATATATTAATTTGGGAAAAATTACTTGGAAATGTTTATGATTTTGTAGGAATTTGGATTCAAATGCAAGTGGTTTCATGAAGATGTATGCATGCACAAGAGTGAAGAGAAACAAATGAAGATGGAAATAATTCAATTCATGTATCATGGAGGACCCCACCTACCTTAATGTACAAATTAGAGCAAATGCACATGCTAATGGCCATTAGAGCTTCATGCACACTTAACGGGTAATGATTTGATGCTAATGATTACTTGGTCACCACACTTCCTAGAGGGGTAGTTTGGGCATTTTCCAAAAATATGGATTAGGGTTTCATACATATACAAATACCATTTATGTTCATGTAACCTTCCTCTCTTCCTCTTAGCTTCTTTAGTTTAGTTTAGGCTCAAATAAAGCAAAGCTCTCTTTAGTTTCATGGCTACTTAGCCATTTTTTTCTTATGTAATTTTTTTATGCAATTTTAGTACATGTTCTATTCTTGTTTATTTACTTTCATGTTAGTAGTGTACATCTCTTTTATTTTATGCAAGTAGAATAGCTCTTCTTTTACTTTGCTTTCATTTTTCTTTTTTTGTTTTATGTTGCAAGCCATAATTGTTAATTTGATAACAAATATGAAAGACTAAACCCCTTTAACTTAGGGGTAATGAAGCTCTCTAATCATGTAGCTTCAAAATAATTTGATAATTATTGATCTCTTTTTGTGCTTATTGAAAAAATGAATGTTGATGTGATTTATTGTTTCATGTTAAATTTGATAGTCTATGTTGTTCATAACAAATAGGCTATGCTTAAACACATTATTCATAAATTGCCTCTTCATCTAAACATGATTATGGCAATGAAGTGAAATTAAATCAAAATTTGATGGTCTATATTTCTAATCAATAGTTAATAAGCCATGCTTAAAATAGATTTTATTTTCAACTTGTTGTCATTTTTCATGAGAGTGTGTAAGTGCTTTAAGGGGTGTGTTATAGTTTGATGGCTTATGTTGGGCTAATTAATAGCACAAATATGTCATACTTATGATAAGAACATCAATTAAACTCACTAATGACCTTAATAGAGTGATCGTAATTTCATGTTTTGTTGAACTATGTCATCTAGAGAGTTGATTTATCTCTAAATTGCCTTTCTACTCTCATACTTTTATCACTTTTAATTTGCTAGTTTGTTAGTTTTCTCATTTTCTAACTTAAACAACTCTCAACTTTGGTTTAATTTGATTGAATAGAAATTTAAAATATAACAATTCCTTGCGAATCGATCCATACTCGCCATGTACTAGAATTGTACGCATGTGCTTGCGGTAATTTTTATTTAAAATTTATCGACGATTTTCTAACTCATAGAAAAACCGTCGTTAAACAGTAAGTCTATACTAGTCAACATAAATCAAATCCACAACTTCGCGTCTTGTCTTTTGTTGCAGATTATTTATAAAACACTTATGTCCAATATTTACAATATATATATATATATATATATATATATATATATATATATATCTTGTCTCCAGGTCCTTCACGTCCCCAAACTCCTTTAACCTAAACAATACAAAGAGAAATATAGGAGTTGGTTAGACATATGTCTGCGTGAGTGAGGAAAATCTAATACAGGTATATTACCGTGACAGTGATATAAACGCGATTTAAGTCTAAGTATGATACCTTTTAGATCTGCATGCACTGCATTGCAGAATAATATTATATTGTCTAAATAACCCTGAATGTAATCTGATCTCGCCACTTTTGGTAAAGGATTACTCGTCTATGACTATCCAGTCTCACCACGTGCGGTAAAGGATAGTCACGCAATGGACTCACATCTGGTCCCGCCACGTGCGCTACAGGATAACTATTGTCCACATCAACACTTCTGGACCAGCCTCGATGCCCTACAGGAGAACGTCACGTAAATACCATGAATCAAGGACCTGCTCTGTGTGTACAAGATTCAGGTATTCATATCACCAAATTATATATTTACATTTCACCGAACTATAGAATCCAAAGTCGTACACATCACATTCTCATTTTATCGTTTCCGTTCTGATCTTACATATTTCCCCAGTTTCCCAAACCGCATACTCTAAAGTCTCATATCACCTTTGTCAACTACTCACCATATACGCCTCAAGTGTTCAACAACCTTTCCAACCCACACGTACTACATCCATATGTCAACTCTGATATCAATATATACATCCAAACAACAGCCAACCATTTAATAGAAGTGACTAGATAACCCTTAGAAATCACCACGCAAAGTATCAAAGTGACCCAAGTTAACTTGGAAATTAATATGCCTGAAATCCCAAATCTGGGTGCTCACCGGTCGTTCGGTGGACATTCATTGATGCACTGGTGAATATTTCAGATTCGCAGTTTTGTTTTTTCATTTTATATTTTAGTTTACAGATTTCATTTTATTCTTGCTTTGGATTATTCTTGAGGTTATACTTCATACACACACACTATTCTTCGAGTTCCTAAGGCCCTAACACGTATGTATACGTTAATGTTGAATTATATCAAGTTTCAATAAGTATTTTGGTGTCAAATTTGTTAAACTACGTTCTTTTTCTATACTTCATTTTTAACCCTAATGTCAAGTTTATACATGTCAAATTCATATCCTAAATTAGCTATAAACCATTTTATATCAATATCAAATCATTATGTCGAGATTGAAGAAACCACACTCACCAATTCCAAGCCAAAGAAACCCGAATTCACCCGCTATTCCAAATTTCTAGAAATGTAAACCTCGGTAATCATCTCTAATTCCTGCTCAAGATGATAAGGAATCTCACTATGAACCCAATGCAACTTGTCTCATTAAATTTCATTAAGAATTGATGATTTGACGTTTGGACGAGGGAAGGAGGAAGAATATGGAATCGGGTGTTTTCAAAAATGAGAAATTTGAAAATGAGAAACTGAAATATACGTATATTTTAAAAATACATTTTAGGAGGGATAAATGAAGCATAAACTCATATTTTAATTCAAATTATGAGTTTGGCCCAACTCAGCCCCAAACCCAGCCCACTTAAATAAATCTTCAATATCTCACTCATACGACATTAGATTTTGATAAGTAAATACTTTATCTTGACCAGAAAAATGAGAAATACGCAATAGTGTGACTTATGTCATCTAATTCAACCGCTTGTAAAAATTACTATTTTACACTTATATTAAAATTTACCGAAATACGCTCCAATTAAATTCAAAATTTATTTATTATTAGCTATAGTCATTATTTGAGTTATATACAAAATTTTAGGGTATTACATTCTTCCCCTTAAAGTAATTTCATCCTCTAATTTTGGAAGGAACAAGAAATGTAATAGACGATCATTCTCTCTTTTACTCGCTCGTATCACTCGTACATGCGTACAACTAATCGTATAAAGCAATCATCTATATTAAACCAACCATCACATTTGTACAAAGTTGTATATACATATAATGACATCCAATCAAGATATAGTATGAACGTGAGCATGATAACCGATATGAATCTAGCATAATGCAGTAAATACGATAAATGCATCCTATATGAATGTAGAGTATGGCATAGTAGGCATGATGAATAGCAATCCTAGTGTAAAACTGGCAGTTCTACATGAATGGAAATTTAGTAACATATGCAAATAGCATATATTATAGCATCAATAATTATAGCATCCAATCCTTAACATCCAATCTAAGAAACCAAATCTAATTCTTAGTAAATTTTGTCGACCAAAAGAATATACCGATAAAGAGTTCAGGATGAAAAACCCGTATCCTCCCTTCATGCTCCCACATACTCTCTACTGGATCATCTTGCCATTGCACCTTCACTAGCTTGATTACAATATTCCTTTTCCTTCGAATTTGATGCTCCACTATCTGTGTAGCTCATTCAGATGAACTCGCTTTAACTTCTAACTCCATATCCTCCCACTAACTAGGCTCCACTGCTGTAGCTAAGTCATGTACACATTTTCACAAATGTGACACATGTAATACATTATGAGCCATTCTCTCCGATGGCTCCACCCTATAAGTCAATCCTCTAATGTCCTCTAACACCTTAAATAGTACAACAAACCTTGGCGCCAACTTGTTTGAGCTTTCAAACCTCATCACAAGCTTAAGAGGTGATACTTTCACAAACACCAGATCTCCAACTTCGAATTCCAATTCCTTTTTCCTTTTATTCGCATACAACTTCTGGCTATTATATGCCATCTTCGTCCTTTTCCTATCAACTCTACTTTGTCCGACGTATCCTTTATAATTTGTGGTTCAAGTATCACCTTATTTGTTGACTCCAACCAACGTTAAGGTGACTTACACGGCCTTTCATACAATGCTTCGAATTGTGCCGTCCCAGTATTGGTTGGATAACTGTTATTATATGTGAACTCCACTACTGAAAAATGATCTTCCAAAGACGCTCCATAAATCAAGAATGCAAGCCCATAACAAATCTTCAAACACCCATAAACTCTCTCGGTCTATCCGTACGTCTACGGGTGATATGTCGTCCTCAAACTTTTTTCTTCCCGAGCTATCTTGTAGACTCCTCTAGAACTCACTCATGAAAAGTGGTTCCCGGTCACTCATAATATTCGTCCGCATAACATGCAACCTTACCACTTCCTTGATATATATAATGTAGCTAAAGATGTTACCATCCTTGTACTCCTTACAGGAATGAAATGTATGCTTTTCATCAATCGATCCACCACAACCCAAATACTCTCATTACCTCTTCCACTACTTGAAAACCCATCTATAGAATCCATTGAAACACTTTCTCATTTCCACTGTGGAACTTCCAAGGGCATCGGTAATCCTCTCGGTTTCCTCTGCTCTACCTTAACTCTTTGACAAGTTATACATCTAGCCACATACATGACTACGACTCTCTTCATCTCTAGCCAATAATAAACTCTTTTCAAATCCCTATACATTTTATCACCACTAGGATAAATGATCATCCTGGAATGATGACACGCCTCTAACACTTTATTGAGTAGCCCCTTCAACTTTGCTACACACGACCTTTTGTCCTTCATCAAGTATCCTTTCCCATCTTTTGCATATCGCTCCAAATGACTCGACTTCTCATCCTTCTCAAGCTGATTTAAAATCTTAACCAACTATGCATCCTTGCTTTGATTCATACCAACCCTATCCACTCTCATTGGTTTAACCTCTAAGGTTTCCAATAATCCCATTGTAATATCTATCAACAGTCGAAAATCAAATCCAGAAGTATACTCAAGCTGCCTCATCTCCAACATCATAGTAATCAACGTTGCATGATTCCTACTCAATGCAATTGCCACAACATAACCCTTCCCAGGAGTATAAGAAATACAAAAATCATAAGACGCTAAGAATTCCGTCCACCTCTGCCGTGTCAAGTTTTAAGTCCTGTGAAAATAAATACTTCAACGACTTATGATCTGTATATAGTTAAAATATCTCCCCGAGTAAATAGTGTCTCCATTAATTCAAAGCAAATACAGTCGTAGCTAACTCCAAATCATGTGTAGAGTAATTCTTTTCATGTGTCTTCAGCTGCCGACTCGCATATGCTACAACCCTACCTTTATATATCCATATATTACCAAGATAAGTACTGCAAGCATTGGTATAAACGATAAATGGTTTGGTACAATCGGGGATAACTAAACCAAGTGCACTTGTCAACATCTCTTTCAGCCAAACAAGTGCTTCATCACACTCCGCACTATAAACATAAGCCAAATTATTTTTCATAAGCTTCGTCAATGGTGTAGATATCTTCGCAAAATCCATTATGAACTTTTGATAGAAACCGGCTAATCTCAAGAAGCTATGTACTTCTAAAGCATTCTTCGGAACCTTCCAATCTTTACAAGATGCCAATTTTCCTGGGTCTACCGCCAACCCATTCCCAGATACAACATGTTCTAGAAATAGGACCTCACTCCCCTAAAATGACATTTCAAAAATTTCACTTTCAAATGATTCCTTCTTAGCACATCTAGTATTTCTCTTAAATGCAACTCATGCCCCTTCTTGTCTTTAGAAAATACTAGGATATCATCAACAAATACAACTGCAAATTTATTCAGTTACTTCTAAAAGACGCTGCTCATCAAATCAAAACAATAAGCGGGGGCATTAGTCAGCCCGAAGACATCAAAACCCACTCAAATAGCCTATTCAGTGTATGAAAAGCGGTCTTAAGAATACCGTCATCTGCAACTCTCAACTAATGAAATCCTATAGCAAGGTCAAGCTGCGAGAAAACTCTTGCCTCGACAAGTTGATTAAAGAGGTTATCAATACGAGGCAACGGTTTCTTCATTAGCTTATTTAATTCTCGATAATCGACGCATAACCTCAGGGAACCATTTGCCTTGATAGTGAAAATGACAGGTGCTCCCCATTCCAAAATACTTTGCCTAATGAATCGTTTTATAAAAACCTTGAAACTTGTTTGTCCAATTCTCTTCTTTTCTTTGGAGCCCTATATCTTAAAAGCATCACCACCAGTCTAGCATCTTTCTTGAGATCATTCCTAAATTCAATTTCTCTATAGGGGCAGAAGTCTAGATTCCTCAGCGAATACGTCTGGAAAATCTTTAAATATGAAAACAGATGTTAACTCATCTTGTGATATGTCTAACGAATATAAATAAGACTTCATTATGGAAACGTCTAGCTCGCACAAAACTATCAAATCGCGTTTCCTATAACAAATCAAATGGATAATCCTCTTAGCAAAATCTAATTTACAACCTGCAAATATAAGCACATACGCATTACAATTTAATTCTACATGGTTATAACCAACTTAAACTCATGGCAAATAGCAAATAAGTGCGTCGACCCCCCAATAGGACTCAATACAGTAATAATCATATGCATAATATCAAGGATTATTCTTTTCACTAATGCATTGGCTATGAATGAATATGATGCACAAGTATTAAATAAAACTCTTGTAGGTAAATCAAATAGTATAACACACCTTCGATAACTGATTTCTCTTTCTCTTGGGTTATTGGTGGAATACTGACACTGGGTACAGCTTCCAATGCATTTGCCTTAACAATTTGACCCTCCTTCTGTAATGCTAGAAAATTCACCTTATAATGTTCTATCCAGACACAATTATAGCACTTAATCCACTTCAACCATTCCTATTATGCTGACTATCCTTGCTGTTCAGATGGTTTTGACCTACAATCCTTTGCCAAATATCTCATCTTTCCATACCGATGACACTTCGTTCCCTTCTGAAGGTTCAACCTATAATTCTTAGCAATATGCCCAATCTTACAACATCTTCTACATACGATAAACAGTTATAGCATTCTGCAAAGCACCCTCAACCAATTTTTCAAAAGTCGACCCTAATGGTATTAGATTCAAACCTATTACTTTTTGTGCGGAATTCAATCCCTTAGCAAATTTCTCAGCCTTCTTCTCCAAGGTATTAATTAATTCAAATTTGAACTTCCCTAACTAGTTAAAAAATTTCACATACTCCTTTATGGTCATGTCCCCTAGCTTAAGACGAATAAACTCCACCAATAACATTACCTTCTCAGCCCCAAAAAAGAATTTTGTCTCAAACTTGCTTTTGAATATTTACCAAAGAATGGTGCTCTCCTCTTTCTCGGCTACAACAATCTCCCACCAATTCGCTGCCACTTCCTGTAGATACCAAACTACCAGCTGCCTCTTACTTGTATCACTTATTCCCAATAAATCGAATATCTTCTAATAGTTACTTAGCCATGCCTTAGTTGGTGCATATGATTCATTCCCGGTATACGAGTTCCTACCTAAGTTGAAAAAAATCTTTGTAGATCTTGGGGAAGCCAACACTTGGTGGTGGAATAGCAACCACAGCTTTAAGCGTAGCAACTGGTTCGATAGAGGTGGTAGTAGTACTAGTCTAAGTATTTGCTTGGAGATACCTACAGAACGAAATGGGCATGTTCATGCCAGGAATCTCGAGGACATCCACTTGGGTACTAGCACCCGCTCCGGTATTAAATCTACCAACATTAGCCCTCGTTCCAGCATCCTCTGAGTTATTCATGCTTCAATTATCTGTAAATGAGATTCATTAGCAAGTCCTCAATGGATACCTAGATAATCATAGACTAGAATAGGATATAAATATATTGTCTCAATACATCCCTAATCCTATAACCTATGCTCTACTACCAAATGTAACAACTTGCCTTTTTAGAATTCCGTAACTACACAACGAAGTCCCGAAACAAAGAATCGTTGGAAGATAATAGATATGATATACACAGAGAGAGCATATGATAAGAACTAAGTTAACTAATAAATTTTAAAGTCTCATAGCGAATGGTCACGTAATATATCATTATGCAAGTATATTTTATAATTACACAATTTGATACCATAACATAAGTTTATACAAGTCAATCTAAATCAAATCCACACACTGTCACATCTTGGCTTTTGTTATAGATTATCTATACAAAACCCATGTAAAATATTTACAATATATACAGATATCGTCTCCAGGTCCTTCACATATCCAAACTCCTTTAACCTAATCAATATAGAGAGGAAAAATAGGAGTGGGTTAGACATATGTCTGCGTGAGTGAGGTAAATCTAATAAAGATATATTACTGTGAAATTGAAATAAACACGATTTAAGTCTAAGTATATATCTTCTGGACTCGCCTGCGCTGCACTACAGAATGATATTATACAATCTAACTAGCCCCAAGCGTAATTCGGTCTTACCACTTATGGTAAAGGATTACACATCTACGACTATCCAGTCTCGCCAAATGAAATAAAGGATAATCACGCATCTGACTCATGCCTGGTCCGCCACATGGGCTATAGGTCGACTATTGTCCACATCAATGCTAATGGGCTGACCTCTATGCGCTACAGAATAACGCCATGTCAATACCATGAATCAAGGACCCGCCGCGTGCGCTACAAGATTCAATTATTCGTATCACCGAAATATATTTATATTTCACCGGACTATATAATCCTTTTTCATACACAGCACATTCTTATTTCATTGTTTCCATCTTATCTTACTACTCAACCAGTTGCCAAAAATGCATACTCTAATGTCGCACCTCGCCTTCGTCAACTACTTACCATACACCTCTCGAGTATTCAAAAACCATTCCAAACCATATGTACTATATCCACATGACAACTTTACAATCGATCTATATATCCAAACAGCAACCAACCAAATCATAGAAGTGTCTAGATAACGCTCAAAAATCACTACATGAAGTATCAAAGCGATGCACGTTAACTTGGCAAGTAAAATGCCTGAAATCCCAAATTTTGGTTTTCATAGATCGATTGTTGGAATTCCACCGGTGCATTAGTGAATATTTCAAAAACATGGTTTTGTTTCTATGTTTTATATTTTAGTTTACTGATTTTGTTTATTCTTGTTTTTTATTATTCTTGAGGGTATACTTTATATATACACAATATTCTTAGGGTTCCTAAGGCTGTAACACGTATATATACATTAGTGAAGTATTATATCAAGTTTTAATAGGAAATTTGGTGTCAAATTTATTAAATTTGCTTTTCTAAATATAAACTATGTTCTTGTTCTATACTTCTGTTTTTAACCCTACAGTCGTGTTTATACATGTCAAATTCACATCCTAAATTAGCCCTAAACCATTTTATATCAATATCAAAGCATTATACCGAGATTGGTGAAACCACACTCACCAATTCCAAGCCAAAGAAACCCATATTCACCCACTTCCTTGAATTTTTCAAAAATGTAAACTCCTTAATTGCCTCCAATTCCAACTCTAGATGAGAGAGAATCTTGCTACGAACCCAACGCAACTTTTCTTGTTAAATTGTGTTAAGAATCGATAATTTGGTGTTTGAATGAGGGAAGGAGGAAGAAGATGGAATCAGGTGTTTTCAGAAATGGGAGATTTGAAAATGAGAAACTGAAATGTTTGTATATTTTAAACAGACTTTTTAGGAGGAAAAACTGAATCATCATCTCCGATTTGAATTCAAATTATGGGCCTGGCCCAACTCAGCCCCAAACCTAACCCACTTAAATAAAACTATAATATCTCGCTCATATGAAGTCCGATGCAGACAAGTGAATACTCTATCTTGACCCCAAAAATAAGAGCTATGTAATGGTGCAATTTCTGTCAGCTAATTTCTATCAACTAGGCAATATGCAGAAGTATATTCTCATTTAAAATTTTACATTACATATTAATCATTAAGCCATATAGGTTTTAGTTAGAAATTAAATATTATGAATCTGCATATATTAGTGCTATCACCATAGGATGGTTTATGTATGTATATATGCTTGCCTAAAAAGATTATTTTCTAAATATATATACGGAGAGCATTCAAATACATCCCAAACAGTGCAGCACCCATACAACCCTCGATATCCACTCCACGTTTCCATTTCTCTCTCTTCCCACTAACTCTCTCCCTACTCACACCATTATTTAAATGGAAATGTATGCTAAAAATATAGGGCAATAGGGGTGCTGCCAAACAAAGGTACCATGGAGTGCCGCTCTATTACATATACATACATATATACACGCATATATACACACACACACACACACATATATATACACATTTATATACACACACACACATATACATACACACACACACACACATATATATATGTACCATAGAGCTCACGGCCAGATTAAGAATTTTTTTTATTTCTTTATTATATTATAAAATTATTTATAAAGAATGGACAAATTAATACAATATTAATAAATGCATAATGTAAGTTTTTATTTCATTTATATTCACATAAAAATATGTATAGTATTCAGATTTAAAAACAATTACTATATATAATATTTAAATTAGATTATTTAAAATAAATAAATCCATTACTTTGTTCAAATAAATTTATGTATGAATATATATATATGTGTATAAATAAATACATTTGAAATTATATTAATATTTGTAATTATTGTAATACAAAGTGTAATCACTTAAAAAAATTGTATTTTAAAATTAATTTTTTATTTTATTTCTAAAATTCTGAACGGAACTTAATAAATAAACAGGTAAACATTAAAATTACACTTGTATAGCCTAGTATAGCTGTAACGACCCGTAAATTTCGACCATTTAATTTGTTGATTTAAATTGATTTTTGTAATTTAATGTAGAAAGAAATGAAAATCTTATAATTTATATTGGAGCGAATGTTAGAAATTAAATGTTGCATTGGTAAATAAAATAAATTCTTGACAATTGGAATGAAATCCAATTGAAGAAATAGTGGAAACCATTATAATTTGTTAATTGAATTTGATTGTGTAATTAACACTGGAAGAAATAAATTGGAAATAGTATTAATGAAATAATAACTGAATTAAATTGCAACTATATAAATGGAAGTAAATTTGATTCAAGTGAATGTCAATTTTGAATAAATTAATGGAAATAAAATCTAAATGAATGTTTGGATAAAACATAAGTGAATGCAATCAGTAGTATGGAGATAAATGCCAACATTTAATTGTAAATGCATATGAGAGATAAAGGAAAGGATTAAATTGATTTATGCAATAAAACATTGTAACGGTATTTGTTCTTAAATTTAGGTAATTAGGTAGTATGTTATTTGGAAGTAAATTAAGGGATTATGTTAATGCAAGTTAATAATTTATAAACTTGAATGAACATTTCAATTTAATAAATAAATTCAAATGTAGGACATAGTTATAAGTGTAGATTTATGGGTATGATAACAAATGTGTATAAATTACCTAATTTATTGGTCAATTAATTTATTAGAAACCAAACTCATTTAAATGGTAAGTAATTATAATGTGTTATTGATATAAACGTTACTTTAATGATTATTAATAAAGTAATGGAAGTGTAAATAAAAACTTAATAAAAACTTAATAAAAACATAAATTTATTTTAAGGAAACAAGAGATATATTGTACAAATTTATGAATTAGTATAAATTAAACGGTGATTGGATAAAATCAATATCATATGAGTCATTGCAAAATTTGTTGTAAACTATAATCCTATAAATGTGATTTAGGGCAATTAGTGACCGTTATTAATGGTTACTAGTTTACTTAGGCTATTAAGCTGTGAGTAGGAATCAATTGAAATTTAAAATGAAACTGGGTATTACAAGTATGAGTTTAAGAAAATAATTACAAGATATAAATGTAATAAGATGCATATAAAAGTTGGTTATTTTGTAAAGTAATAAATGATGTAATAAAAGAATGAAATCCAGATAAATAAACCTAATTGGGACTTTAGTTAATAATTTAAGGGATGACTGACTAATAGAATAACTTATAATCAAAGAGAATTAAGTAGTACGTTAATTGGAAATAAATTTTAAATACATTAATGAAATGTAATATAATTCAAATGTAAATTATACCAATAAATTGTCAATATATTGAATAGAAACATTTTAAATAAATAAACGATTTTATCCAGTTTTCAATTGATAATTTATGAAGCTTAATGTGAAGAAAATTGCAATTAATTGTCTAAATCTGTGCAGTTAGGATAGATGTGAGTTGTCATTAAAAAGGATTAATTCTATAAGATGTAATAAATGTTAATTTTTTCTGTATAATATGAAGATTTGTTGATTTAAGGCGTGAAAACTAAGATTTATTAGTTTATTGGAAATTTAATAAGTGGAATATAATATTAAATTATTACATAAATGAGAATTTAGATGAAAAGTGAGAATGTTATTGTAATGGATTTTGGTTTCAATAATTATTTCATCCATTTTGTTAATAATGAATTCAATAGTAGAATGAAAAGAAAATTTAATAGAAATTTTGGAAATTAAATTTATAACTTCTGAATGGAGGAAAATAAAATTTTACGCTGAAATTTATGATTAAATCAGCATTTAAGAGACATCTAAATTTGTTTAAATTTGGATAAATGAATAAGAATTCTAAAGTGATAAAAATTTCAAATTCTAAAATTGAAATTTAAAAATTGGATTTATTTACTAAATTTTAATTTGTTTAATTAATGGAAAAATAGCCATTTTGGCCACTGACTCGGATTTCGACGAAACCAGTTTCATCGGATCCGTATCGGTGAATTATTGTAGGAATTCAAGTTTCGTATCGATTGGACTTGTCGATTGATCGTACGGCCGCAAAATGCCTTGAAATCAAAATTTAAATCAATTGAAATCAATTTGGAAAATTTGAAATTAGCATAACTTCTCCATACGATGGAATTTGAATGTGAAACCTTTTCCATTGCGTTCAGAATATTTTAAAATATCTATTTTGATATATGGGTTGACCCAATTTCATTCCGGAGTCGAAACGGGCTTTTTGGGCCACTTTGGCGTTAGCGCGTATATCCAACCTTATCCATCCATTCTAATTTCTGACCTACCTATACAAACCCGGTTATAAACCCTAATTCCCCTCATTCTCATTTATCTGCACGCAATTCATTCTATTCATCCTCTTCCTCAATGGAAGACAAAACCTAATTCCCAAATTCCAAAAATTAATTTCAATTTCAAGAAAAAAAGTTTTGCGGATCTGCAGCAGCTTCGGGTCGCGCTTCGGGTTTCAGAGGAGAAAACCCTGCAGCAACTTCGGGCCAGGAAGAAAATGACTCGGGTCGTCCCGGGTTGTTTTGGCAAAAACTCAGAGCAGGCACAGGGTATTTGAGGCGGCGGGCCGAAGTTAAACCCGAAGTCGACCTAGGACCAGAATTTTCCAATTTTCAAATTTTCATAACTTTTTCATACGAATTCGGATTCACGTGCAGTTTTTTTTGTTAGGATCGTAATAAAATTACGGACTTAATGACGAAGGTTTGGAAGAATTCTGAGATGGTAAAATTTTTGGGTTTAAATTGGATTTGAATTTCAATTTAAATTCAAAAGGTGAGTGTTTTAACCCACTCACAACTTCTAAAATTTCTTATGTTTGTTAAATTGACATATGATATGATTTGAAATTTATTTATGTTTTTTTGGCATATTTTTAATCATCATTTCAGTTAATTGCATCTATTTAATTAAATTGATATTTATTATTGACTGCATATTAACTGCCAGTCAAATTTATATTTATTTTATTGCATATAAACTGCCAGTTAAATAGTTATAATTTATTTTTGAATATAAACTTATAGTTGATACCAGTAATTTATCGCCTGTTACATTGATGTATTGTTTGAATTTGGATGATGATTGTGATAAATAGATGTATGATTTTGATGGATGAATGGATGTTATTTATATTAACTGTAAGTTGTTATGCATTTGATTTCATTCGGGATTACGGTTTGAAATGATATATAACCGTAATTTTATTTTAAATTACAGATTGAAATGATAAATATCCATATCACTTGACCATAGGGTAGAAAATTATATACAGACACCGTCGGTCTATATATATAAATATTTTGAAAATGATTTCTATGGTTTGGATAGGATACGGTTTAATAAATATAAATTTTTGACCTGATATAAAATCTTATTTTTTTATACATATACAGTTAAATTATTGAATTTAAGCTATGCATAAATTTGTTAAATAAAAATAAATAAGTTGAATAATGGGGTTTGATTATTTATGTTATATGGTTAAGTACATGTTTAAGATATTGTATATATAAAAAGTTTTAATGATTTATATCGATTAAGATTGGAAGGTAAATTGGAAATTTATTTGGAATTGAGCTTATTTAAAAATTTGACTCCATAAGTTGATGTAAAACTTATTAAACTTGGAAGTTTTAAAGGTATGATATTTATAACTGGATTTTTATTCAAGATAAATTAAATGAATATTTCTAGTATAAATAAATTGAAGGAAATATTTAATTGTTAGAAATTTGAGTTTTACTTTATGGATTTATTTGGTGAATATTTCAAAACTAAATAATAGGACATTAAATTGTTGGATAGAATTTCCAACCTTAGTTTTGAAATTGTTAAACACTCAAAGTTGAATATACTGAAATCGAAGTGTTTTATTGAAACTAAAAGTGAATATCAATTTATGGGGTTTAGACCTAAAATTTTAAATGAATAAAATTGTGAAGTCGTGAAATTTGTTTTTATAAAGTAATTTTAAATTCAAACTATTTCATTCTATATACTGTTTGAATATCCAAATAATTCAAGTTTTAGAAGTTATGGTTTTAAAGCTATGTATTTCGAAGTATTATGTTTTGAAAGTTATAATTCAAATGTTTGGTTTCCAGATATTATAAATTTTAAAGCAGTATGATTTTGGAAAAGAAATATATTTGAAATAAAAATGATATTATTGATTTGGGTTTTATAAAAATAATATCAAAATGAGTTGTTTTTGAAATGGAAATGATATCGTATTTATGGTTTTTGAAATGGATAATTATATTTTGGTTTTAAAGTATAAACTATTTTTAAAGACCGCTGTGTTATAATAACGTTTGGTTGTTGAAGAGACCGGGATCGGAAGTTGTCATACTCTCTGCCAACTCCGAAAACCACTTTAACAACCGTGTACGCGGTGGAGATTCCAGAATGAAGTAGGTTGGTGTTGGTGTTTCCTGTAAGGTAAATACGTGGACCCGACTCCCATGAGTTGGCAAAAGGTGGCTAAAATAGGAGCGATCGACGGTTTAATGAGGTAGCACCTCTGATCGGACACTTCCCTTCGATACTATACTTTGACTTTTGATTGATTCGGTGGCCACCTTCACTTTTGATTCTTTGATTTGGGGGAGTTTGTCCGAGGTGGGCGGTGGTAGCAGCTACGCGTTTCCACCGACCCGGAATCGTAATTGGTATATCTACCCTGGCATTGCCTAGTAGTGCCGTGTCACCTACCATACCGAGCCTTTACTACGAGTTTCTATTTGTATCGTACCTATGAAGTGTCTTCTCGTAGTATCCCGATCAGGAGATATGCAGGCACTGTATAGACTATTGGCATTATTTGTGTTAAGGTGAAAAATGTAAAGCCTTAACGCTATTTAAAAGTAAGTTTATTTTACAATTAGACACTATTATAATAGCGAAATATACTACATAGTAAATAGTTTAACGGATCCTTAAGAGATGTAAATCCCGAGCATCTTTTGAGTTACTGCACTCATATTTATTTCTGTTAATTTAACTTACATAAGTTCTTTTAGTTCTGACTCGAGTGTTTTGTCTTTTCAATTCGCTCGGGTCAGTCCGAGCATTTCAGGATTTGAAGATTTTATTCTGGAGGACGAAGACGAAGATTTGTAGTATTATTATCTACTATATTATCCCACTACACCATTTAATTCCGCTGCATTAATTATTATTCTCTGGTATGTGTACTCTGATATGTATTGTATAAATATAATCAAAGGTTTCGTAAAAGAGCTTTATGAACTGTATATTTGATTATTATACTTTATCCTTCTGCTGTGAGATTCTATTTTTGTTTTATTTCTTTCTTGTTTTTCTTATCTGCCCCATAACAATCCGCCTTTCCGTATGGTTTGAATTGGCACGTGTGTCGATTTAAAGCGTGCAAAAAGGCAGGTCGTTACAATAGCCGAAAGCACTTCAAAAGCATTCTTAACAAAAATAATTACATGTGTTTATTTATGTTATATATATAAATCATTAAAACATTATTTAATATAAATAAGATTGTCCGCAAGCATAGCTCAGCTGGTTAGGGCTACCTTGCAACCATGGAACAAAGTTCTTGAAGGTTGTGGGTTCGAGTCCTACCATGCCGAGATGTGTTTCCCTTGAGGCTTGGAGCGGTTATCCCTAATAAACCAAAAATAAACGGTAGGGGATTGATGCTCTAGGTTAGGCTAGCGTTAAAAGGGGGATCAGTGTGGCGGACAGCTGAATTACCTGCCTCTACTCTCCGGAGTAGGTTTTTAAAATAAAAGGAACAACAATAATAGTGTGTGTGTGTATTACTTTATTGCTTGGAAACAATGTATATATATTTCAAAATTAATTTATCGCAATTAAGTTAGAATTATTTCAAAGTACATATAAGCATTTAAAATTAATTTCATTATATTAAATCGTGTTAGTTAATGTGTGTGTGTGTGTGTATTATTTTATAATACTTTGTATTTTACAATTAATATTTGTATAAAACTATACATATACATATATATGTTCATAACACTCATGCATATAGAGGGTTTAGCAAATCCGTTGTGATGTAAATCCGGGTATCTATCTATGGACATGTTGAACCATGTAACCTTTTTATATTGCATATGCACATAGACACATACGTATATCTGATACACATATCATATAATACAATACATATTCAATAATAAATAAAACATTATTTTTAAATTATATAAAATATTGATTTTATTTAAAAGAAAAGCTAGAAAGTTCTAAATGAATTTATACTACATAGACCCAATAAAGATCCAATAATGGATTTTTTTTTTGAAATTTACCCAATTACTTTTCTGTGAGCTGGCCCAGCTCTAAGAAGTTTGTATACGAAGATGAATCTAATAATTTTTCTATGAAGCTTACATAAATGTTGGTAGGAGACACGAGTACCAACTCAACTGCAATATGCTAAGTTCCTATACATTCTTTTAACTAGGAATATGTGTTTGTAAATTGTTAGGTGTATACAAACTTAGGTGTTTTCTTTTTATTATATACTTTATATAATATTTTATATCAATTAATTAATTAATTTGATTTAAAATATATTTAATATAAAATCTATAAATGATATATTTTGTGATAGTAATTATAATTCATTATGACCACGAGTGATTATCGCAATAAAATAAACACATCATTTTAAATATTCTTAATCAAGATGTATCAAGACTTTGATATCGATGCATTCGTTGAGACTAGAGTATGTAACACCCTGCAAATATTGGGCGGTGTATTACTCATGACTACTAGGAGCATGTAAAATCTTGTAAAAATTATTGTGAAATTTATTAACTAATAATAAGGCTAAAAGTGGGAACTTTCCAAATGCTAAAATGTCGCCATGAAAGATACACCATTGCATTAGTGGCGGTTTTACAAACAACTTTCATATATATAGTTTTATAGTCAGAGCTCAAACGAAGAAGCTTTGAGCGTTTGAAGTTTTCAAATTGAAGATAACTAAAAAAAAGTTAAAAAGAAAATAAAGAATAATAACCACATGGACCCCACCGGTCAAGCACCTCCTTAGGCCTATCGACAACTAGCGATAAACCCCATAGGAATAGATCAACCGGTTAAACTAGTGGAGGCTAGAGTTGAACCTTGGTTTAATGGCCCAAATTTAATTAATTTATATCTAAAAGATAGAATTAATTCGAGCATCTATAAATGCAGGCCTAACCCCTCATTTTCTTTTAATATTTTCTGATTAGAGTAGCAGAGCTATACCATTTTCTCTTCTTCGCTATTTCTAGAAATTATAAAAATATTATATATATATATATATATATATATATATCAGAGAAGGGTAGAAAAATAAAGGAGAAGAAAAGGAGTAAATCAATTATATGAAAAAGGTAAATTCAATAATTGTAAATGTAATACCCCATAAAATAAAAAGGAAATTACTTAATAAGTAACTATTAAAGCCAAAAAAAAAAGTTTGTAACTTCATAACTTGACTACGAAACTTACACCATTTGGTTCGTGGCAATTTTTTGATCAATTTTTATATATAAAATTTACGATCAGAGTTCAAACAAAAAAGTAATTAACGTTTGAAGTTTTTGGATCGAAAATAATTCTAAACCAAGTAAGAAAGTGAATGTTAATAATTTAACATTAAAATGCGCATTATGTATAAATATTAATCTTAAATATAAATGTTAATTAAGGGCGATCAATCTAATTAAATCTAATTAAGAAAGAATATAAGTAAATAAATTGTGCATAGACGTAAATAGTATTCATAATTTATGTTAATGTAAACATTAGATGCAAATCTTAACATTTGATTAATTGGCATTTTTGTACTTCGCTCAAGATTCGTATTCCTTCTTCTTTGGAAACACATCTAAGATAAGGGGTGGAGTACCATCTCTTGCGTAATATGCCATCAAAGAAGGAAAACTACAGAAAATGATATCTTATTTTTCAAGCTTCATTCTTATTTGTAGGCAGGACTCTGCTTATCCTGAATTGTTTGGTAAGGGTCATCCACGATTTTTCCTCTATCTGATGAGGGGTAGGCACAATTGAGAAGTTCTCTTGATTTTCAGCCGTTTCAAGATTCTAAACATCCCGGACCGTAGCTTGTTGCGCTCAAGTCAGGACCAATATTTGGCTAACCTTAGTAATGCTTTGTTCAGCTTGATGTCCTATTGGGATTGCTTTCATTTCCTAAGCTATCTTAGTGCTGGCAAGTTTGGCTAATGAGTCTGCAGAAGAATTGTTCTCACATGGGATTGCTCTAGGATTTGCTCTATATCAAATTGATCAAACAGATCTAGCAACTATTTTGATAGGTCTATATATTAGGCTAAGGTCGGCTCTTCTGTTTGGCAATTTCGCTGCACTTGATTACAACTAGTTGGGAATCAATTTGAATTTTAATGTGGGCTACTTTCATTACGCGAGCTATCCTTAAACTTGGGAAGAGAGCCTCATATTCTGCCATAATATTGGCTTTGAATCTTAGCTGCATTGCCCCACATAGTTTCTTCTCTTCTAGGGTGATCAGAACATATCTAATCTCTGCCTCCTATTCATTTGATGCTCCATCCACAAATAATTTCTAGAACTATGGAGCAGGCTCCTTTATTCAAATTGCGGCTCAGTGGGTAGCATCCATTCCGTGGTGAAATCTACTATGCTTGCCCTTTGATTACTTTTCTTGGATAGTATGGGATATCATACTAACCAAGCGCCATAGCCTATTTTAGTAAGTGACCCATTGTCTCTGGCTTATATAGTATTTACTTCAGCGGTTTGTCTGTGAGGACTTTGATGGGATGAGCCTGAAAGTATGGCTATAATTTTCTTATTGTGAGGAGCAGGTTGTACGCTAACTTTTCAGTGACTGAATAGTTAAGATCTACCCCAAAAAATGCTTTCTTATGAAGTATATAGTAATTTGGGTTCCTTTATCTTCTCAAACCACTACAACAGTAACAACTTTATCAGTTGCAGTAAAATACACATATAACTCCTCACATGTTACCGGTATTGAGAGGATGAGAGTAACGATCAAATGATCCTTCAAATTTTGGAACATTATTTTGCATTCCTTGGTCCATTCAAAATTCCTTCCCTATTTCACTTGGTCATATAATGGTATACATTTATCGATTGCTTTGGAAATGAATCCGCTTAGAGAGGCTACCTTTGCATTTAGGCTCATGATTTCTTTTAGCTTTTCTGGGACTTCCATCTTTCTTATGGCATCAATCTCCTTTAGGTTTGCTTCAATGCCACGAGCGCTTACTATGTACCCCAGGAATTTCCCTAACTGAATGACAAAAGTACACTTCAACAGATTTAACTTCACATTATATCGCCTCGGATCTACACTGGTTTCCTTTAAAACCTGCATATGACTTGGTGCTGCTTTTGACTTAACTAGCATGGCATCTACGTATACTCCATTCTTACCAATCTGATCTGAGAACATCATATTGACTAACCTTTGACAGGTTGCTCCCGCATTTTTGACTCTGAACAACATGAATTTGTAGTAGTATAAGCCTTTGTCCGTCACAAAACTGGTGTGCTCCAGATCTGGCTCAAGCATAGCTATCTGGTTGTATCCTGAATATGCATCCATGAACGAAAGCGGTTTATGTCCACTAGTTTCATCCACCAACAGGTCAATTCTAATTAGAGGAAAGCTATCCTTTGGGTAGGCTTTGTTACGGTTGGTGTAGTCTATGCAAGTTCTCCATTTTCCATTAGACATATTCACAAAAATAGGGTTGGTGATCCACTTTGGGTAACACAATTCCCTGATGAACCCATTTGTCTTCAGCTTCTTAATTTCTTTATGTAGAGCATTGTACCATTTATGTTCTAGAGTTTTGTGCTTTTTCCTAACAGGATGATCATTGGGATCTACATTGATTGAATGGCAAATGATAGCTAGATCTATCCCTACCATGTCTGAATGCACCTAAGCAAAAACATCTGCTAATCTCGTGAGGAAGTCCATCGATTCTGTTCTGGCTTCTGCGCTGAGGTTTTTTCCTATTCTGAGAACCTTCGAGGGATCTTTGTTATCTACCTATATATCTTCGAGATCATCTAATGTCTTCAACTCTCTCCTTGTTTCCTTAATCTCAAATCTATTTTACTTTCTTCTTTTTCTTCAAGTTGGGATGTAGTAGAGAAATCCTGTCTTTGAGTTTCTTTGGAAAAATACTATACATAGACCAAGTTATACTCATCTGTGCTAATCATGTGTATACACCCCTTATTTTCTTTCTCATTGATGTTGTGTTCGTAGAATGACCTATTTCAACATCAATCTTGGTACTTTGTACCGATGCAGTTCTTGGAACTTGCTTGATTCCTTTTTCATTACTTTCACCATAATTATTAAAAGAGACAACAGAATAGCTTCAAACAATTTTATTGCTAGAATTAAGATTTACATTGTACAATTCTGTAGCTAACAATTATTCCCCCTAGTCGATCCTATTTCAACAATCGTATGAAATTTCATAAGAATATCTTTTTGAAAAATTACTGCTTCCTTATCAATTAGTGTAGGCCTTCCCAAAAATGCATTGTATGTAGATGCTTGATCAATGATTAGGAAGCTTGTGAAGAGCGATTTGTGGAGAGGGGCATTCCCAACGGTGACGAGAAGACGTGCTAACCCGATATGGGCTGTCATAGTATTATTGAAGCCATAAATTGGTTTGGGGCTTAGCTTCAATATTCTTCTAAAAGCTTCATCCTGTCGAATGCAGATTTGAAAATGATGTTAATGGAGCTTCCTAAGTCCAAAATATTTTCTTCATGGTGAGTTTGAGATCAGCACCATAACTATCAACGGGTGTTGATGTGAGAAAACTATTCCAACAGCGTCAGTAGTAGTGAAGATTATGTCATGAGAAGGCTTCTTCTTTGCATGGAACATGGAATCTGACTGAAGCATTTTGTGATGTTGCATAGGCTCTGATTTTCACCCTGCTTCATATGGGACATAGTATTCACATTTGGGGAAGCCTCTCTTACTGTGTTGGACTGTCTTTAAAATTCTACAGCGAGTTATGGCCAAGAACAGACCTTCTCTAGTCCATACCTCCTAAACCAATTGGAAGCCGCCTTAGTTAGATATACTGGGAAGATATTGCACCTAGCCATCCTCCTCACCTTTGGAATGTCCATACAGTAGTTAAAAGTTCAAATATGGTCGTCCGGGTTAGTAGTTCAGTCAAATTTGTCGGCCGATGGGGCTTTGAAGTTATCAGGGAAGTCTGCCTCTATAATTTTTTTACTAAATAGGGTTGAACCCTCTTTCCTTACTTCCTCTTTGTTGTTCCATTGGAAAAGTTTTTCCAACTACTTTATGCGAGCTTTTAAATGAGGACCTTGCCGTCCTTAGGATCTACTTGAGATGAGCTGCCCTTGTAGAGTGATGTTGACATCATCATCATCATCGATGGCAGTTCTTACTTGCTTTTTTAGTAGTAATGTGTTGATGTTTGCATGCTTCGTTTGATTTTGGGGTCGATTTGAATTTTTCCTTTAAGCCCGGTATTTGTTTGTTTTAAATCAGCATCACTATTTTCATTTCTAAGATTGCCGTTGTCATTCACAGGCTACATAGTTATTGTAGTCAGTGAATGATGGCGATGAGCTGTGGAAGGTTAAGGAGAGATTGGTTTAAGGGTAGGGTATTGGGCCATAGACCTCTCTAGTCCATTCATGCGTTTATTTGGTTTATGAAGGCTTGAGGAGCGGCTAGGATAGGATCAAAGGGTGGCTCTACTGAAGCTTATGCCTCGGTTTAGGTCATGGAGTTGAGGAGTGGCCTTTTGGTACTTTTAGGTCAGAGGAAGTTGTTCTTGGTTAGGAGGATTGTTGGAATCAGCATGATTCATGGTGTTTAAGGTAAATGAATATAAGTTTTATTAGAGAGGGAAATCACCCTCCTTCTAACACCAAAAATGTTAATGAGATTTTTCATCTCAAAAACACCTAAATATTTTTGAAGTAATCACGATGCTAAACGGTTTCGTGATTATGAATCAGCAAAATTAAGTAATATTAAAATTTCCTTTAAAGGAGGTAGTTATGTCGTTTTAATTCTTACTTAATTACGAGAAAAATATTCAAAATTCTATGGGTGGTCTCTGTCAATTAGTTAAAGGAATCCATTTCAATTCAAGTATCAAAGACAAAAAAGTAAAAATAATGCACTGAAAGCAATAAAGGATATAAAGAATTTACATGGTTCGGATGTTAATGAATCCTACGTCGATGGGAAAAATGTCAATATCTTCTCCTTTGATTCTTAGTACAAATAAAAATGGAAGAAAGTGTGATTTTCAATTTATGTGCCTAAAAAGAGTAAAGTAAAAGTCCCATTTTATGCTATGGTGCCTTATTCATTTATAGTCCACAAAGATTCGCACTTATCGCCAACATCCATCTTCTGCTTCTTTGACTACTGCCCTTTTGATTATGCAACATGTCGATCATCCGTCTTGCTCATTTACTATACATGAATTGCTGACGTGGTCTTTGATGGAAAACTTCGATTTGGGTCAATGGATTTTGAAATTGGGTGGGAATCTTGAAATTTAAGCGGGAAATCCAAATTAGAAAAAGCTATGACTTGATATGGATTTTATCCATTTGAGACTATGGGAGTTGAGCGGCATTGGCCTTTCTTCGTGGCTTTGTTCCTATGGCGGTGAAGCGACAGTCTCGATTATTGCTAAAACAACTTAGGTTGGGTTATTACAACAAAAATACCATTTTACAAAATTGATTGAACAACATTTCATCTAATGTTGTAAATTTTTTATATTTTTCATAACATTTAAGAAAAATGCAGTAATAGTTTTTTCTAAAAGACGTTCTCTATACAAATGTTGTAAAATAAAAAATATCTACAATGTTTGTTTAAACCGTCGTAGAAAATAATTTTTAACAATGACCTTTTTACATTGTAGTATACTTGTTTCTTCATAAAATATATGTAATGTTATTAAAATATGTAAATAAAACGATGCATTTTAAACATTGTAAATTTATAATATTCAACTATATTTATCAAATGTTGTAAACTCGAAGTTAGAAAACAATAAAAACGATTGTAAATTCTACTTATTTTTCATTTTACAACATCTGCATACTGTTATCACAAATCATATTTACGACAATGTTTATTTTACATTGTTACCGACGTTATATTTAACAATTTTTGGTTGATATTGTTAATACTCATTGTTATCCCACCTTTTGACCAGGTAGTATCTAGATTGACTTGACGAATAGAACTTGAAAGCTATCATGGTAGAAGGCCCGAAGAAATATCCGTAAACTCTGAAAACTAATTACAACAAAGATCACAAGATAAAGACAAGACAAATCCAAAAGTTCTACAATCCGATGCATTAATCTGATGGATCGACACTGATCCATAGCTATGGATTAGTACCGATCCATAAGATCTCCTAAGAATCATTTCATTTTCCTTATGCTACCTAGTCTTGATGCCAGAAGCCTATTCCAAGCTCCATAGATTGATCACCTATAATTTGCTATCGAACGTCTCAAGCATTAAAAATCAGCAACTTTACTCCTCCATCGATGCATCATTTAAACTAAGAAATAAGCTCATAACCATACAAATAAGTTTGGAAATACAAAGCTAACGGTATATTGCTCCTTCCTAAATGGTTAGAAGACTCCATACGAAGATCTTATGGATTGGTACTGATCCATGCCTACGGATGGGTACCGATCCATATCTGCCTACTAACATGATCACGTTTCGTCTTGAGAAACTATCGGGAGATCGTTGAGAACGTGGAGAAGGATGTCCTGGAGCCTTTCCTAGCGACCTATAGCTATAAATAGGCATGGAAGGGCATCATTTAGCGGATCTTTTTGCTCTGTAGCAATATTTTACGCATTTCTGGTAATTGGCTATCGAGTGATAGTGAACCATAAGAATAGCACTTCTAAAACAACTATACCATCAATAAAAATCTCAAGTGGACGTAGACATCGATTGGTTGAACTGCTATAAACGTTTGTTGTTCTACTTTTGCTCATTTTGAGTTACTTTTTCTTCAGTTTCATTCTCTAAATAATCTCTTAGGTGTAAGTGACATATTTTTGTACTAACATTTTGGTGCTTTCATTAAGAGCGATTCTGAAACCTATTTGGATCAGTCATCTACTATTGGATTGTATAAATATGAGGGATAGATCTAGTTTTCATCATTTTTGGAATTCTCAACTGCTCAGATTTTCAAGAATCTACACAAGTGCTTGCTACTACAGCCCCCAAAAAGGGGCCATTCCACCATTTCACGTGATGCTGAAGACGTTGAGGTGATCGATTCCTAGCAAGTTAAGAGGTTGCACAGCCAACCACTACAGATGTTCAGAACCCAGCTGATGTGATCACCAGAGTTAAAATGGACCACATGATGTACGAATGGAAGACAAGCTTCAAGAAACCCGTAATGAGTTGGATGCGTAGATGAAGCAAATCTTGGATTTGTTGAACTAACTGACCGATGACCTCAAGAGAAGAGACAAAACACCATCTGGCTCGAAATCAAATAGTCCCTTATCATTGAAGCAAAGGTAGAGGAACAAGAAGAAAAAGACGTCCAGGAAGGAAGTTGGGATTTGAAATAAAGGCAGGGCCAAGCCACGGCCAAGGCCTATGGATCGGTATTGATCCATCAAGAGGGATCGGTACCGAACCATCCAATGTGGGCATGGGTGGTCGGCTCCAGGGTGACGTTGTAGGTTTGGCTTCTATACATGTTGCGAACAACCAGAACGTTGGAGGTCATGTGGCTGCTGTAGATTTTCCACGAAGAGACTATGTAAATTGAACTACTAAACGAACAGTTCTCTCGGAGTCAAGGGAACCAAGGTATCAGGAGACTAACCGAGAGCGTTTGTCGGGCCAAAGACTCAGGGCAGATTATGTTTATCGTCGTTCAGTAGATCCACCTAAACCAAATTTGACTGAAATGGTCAGGAAACTTATCAATGAGAACCGGCATAGGACTACTGATGAGTGGGGTTCCTCCCCGAGCTGGAATCCGTTCATGGAGGATATTTTGCATAAGTAATACCCATAGAGGTTTGTGATGCCAATGATGCCATCGTACAATGGAAAGACGAATCTGAGGCAATATTTGATGAAGTATGACTTGCATATGGCTTCCACCAGGGTTATAGATGTTGCGATGTCATTGTTTCCTGATTTTCCTAAGAGTAGCAACTATGTTGTTCACCCAACTATCGCAAGATGCATATCGTCCTTCGATCAGTTGGCTCGAAAGTTCATCGAACAATTTTGCATACATACGACCCTTCCGAAGGATGTTGTGTCACATTCAAACCTCTTTCAGGGAGTGGGAGAGCCTATGAATGATTTTTTGCATAGATTTCATACTACAATAAAGGAAGTGAGCAATGCTCAGGAGGATGTCATATTGGTGGCATTAATCTGATGGATTTATCTGAAGATGAAACCCCTACCAACGATGGATATATTTTATAAAAAGGAGAATTAGTTTTTGCGCTTAGAGGAGCCAAATACCACCGCCAGAAAGACCAGTGATGGATAATTGGCAGAAGTAATACAGAGTAATGTTGCTGTGAAACAGTCCACAAGAAGTTTCGAAAATGTTGATGTCAATGTGGAGAACCAATGTGGTGGACAAGGAAAGAATAGCGGAGCTCGGGATAAGAAGTTGGATTCGAGGAGACATCCGAGAATCCAAAGTTTGATAACTACATTCTGCTGAATAATTCAATTGAAAACAATTATTTGGCTACTCAGGGTAAAGAGTAGAACATGAAGCTGGTTCCCAGGGAGTCAACTGAGAAAGAAAAGAGATCTGGCAAGTTCTGTATATTTCATGAGATGCATGGCCACAACACTAATGAATGCAGACATTTTTGTGATGTGATTGATGAGTTAATTCAAAATAAGAAACTACAATAGTTTGTTCAATCCCCATAGGATGGTGGGCATGGAACTTTTAACGCCTAGCAGGGGCAAGCCGGGCCTGGTGTTGATGTACCCAGGCATCTTGAGAAATGTTTAGTAACAAATACTATAATTGGTGGACCGAATCCAACTGAGAAGAGTCAGAACGAGATGGAGCGGTATGTTGTTGTGTTAAAGCACGTAGTAAACGACATTTTTTTGCCGTTGAAGTTGGTGCTCCGACGAAGCAGCTCAAGAGTGTGACTGATGATATTGTTTTCTGCAATCGAGATGCGGATGGAGTAGAGGCCTGACTATAGATCCTCTTGTTATTTCGACCATGATTGGCTCTGCTGTGGTGAGGAAGATTTTGGTTCACTATGGTAGTTTAGTCAGCATTCTATTTAAAAGAGCCTATGACTAGATGCTTCTAGAGACAAAGGACTTAAAGCCGTGTAAATCTCGGATCTAAGATTTAACGGGATGGCTACCGAGACAGTAGGATGCGTGGATTTACTGGTGGTATTTGGAGAGGGCGACCATAAGAGAGTATGGATCATACCTTTTATTGTGTTGGATATTTATTCTGCCTATACTGCTTTTTTGGGTCGACCGACCCTTGCTGAATTTAGAGTGGCTATCGCTCCTTGGTGCTTAACGATGGAATTCCCGACTGGGAATGGTGTAGGAATTGTTCAACAAGATCAAGGGATTATCTGCAAGTGTTATGTCACTTAGCTGAAAAGGCGAGTCGAAGAGAAAAAGGAAAGGGTGTGGAGATGACTTCCTACATCAAGGCTCTAGATGACAACAACCACCGTCTTAGTCCTGGCTCGGGCTGCACAGTTAGTTCCATAAGGATATGGATTTGAGGAAAGAGCCAGAAGATGGAACGGTTGTACCGGCTATGTTAACGATCAACAACCCGATCAGCCAGGATGATTATACACAGGCCTTGAAGATTGGATCGTAGCTTAGCATGAGAGTGATGAAAGAGTTGGTTGGTTTTCTTTGGGCGAACTTGGATGTGTTCACCGAGACTCACTCAGACATGTGTGGAATATCATCGAAGGTTATAAGTCATGCATTAAATGTAAATCCAAAATGCATTCCTGTGTAACAAAAATGCCATAGCTTGGGTCCGGAGAGATCCGCTGCACTTAAAAATAAGTGGAGAAGTTGAAAGATAATGGCTTCATCCGCGATGCCTTGTACCCGGAATGGGTATCAAATCCGGTTTTGGTGAAAAAGTCAAATGGAAAGTGGAAGACATGCGTCGACTATTTTGACCTGAACAAGGCTAGCCCAAAGGATAGCTTCTCACTCCCGAGCATTGATCGGCTGGTGGACTCTACAACATGACACAAATTGCTATCATTCACGAATGCAAATTCTGAATTCAATCAAATACCCATGCATGTACCAGATTTGGAACACACCAGCTTCATTACTAATCTGGGACTCTACTGATATCTTGTTATACCCTTTGGACTAAAGAACGCCAAAGTGACATATTAGTGGTTGGTCAACAAAATGTTTAAAGATCAGATTAGGTGCTTGATGGAAGTTTACGTAGACGACATGCTCGTGAAGTCAAGGTGATTGGGGAACCACGTCGATAATCTAGTGGAGATGTTCAGTGTTCCTTAAAATATGAGATACAGCTTAACCCTTTGAAATTCTCATTCAGCGCTGCATCGGGGAAATTCTTAGGCTTCATCATAAACACCCATGGAATCGAAGCTAATATGGAGAAGATTGAAGCACTGAGGAACATCCAAGCCTTGGAAATGATCATAAACATTCAAAGCTTGAATCGGATGGTCACCGCACGGAGTTGATTTATTTCTAAAGCCATTAAAAAATGCATCCCTTTCTTCAATGTAACTAATAAAGGGAAGAGGAATTTTGCTTGGATGCGGGAATGTATGGTTGCATTCCAGGCTCTGGTGGATCACTTGGAGAGACCTCCCATTCTATCGAAGCCACTAGATGACGAGGACTTGTTTATTTATCTAGCAGTGGCAATGTCAGTGCACGCTTTGAGCCCCACACTCGTACGTGAAGAGTCCCGAATCCATCGACCAGTGTAATACATTAGTAAATGGTTGACATGAGCAAAAATAAACTACCTGAAGCTGGAAATGTTCGCATACTTCCTGTTGATCACTTCAAGGAAGTTCCGCCCTTACTTTTAGGCTCATCCGATCAAAGTTCTTGCAGACTAGCCTTTGGGACAGGTCTTGTAACTACCTAAGACTTCTGGAATGCTGTTGAAATGAAACATTTGAATTAAGCTAGTACGACATAACCTATCACCCTAGGAGAGCGATCCAGGGAGAATAATTGGTAGATTTTATTGTAGAATACACCGTGCGAGATGACACTTAGGAGAGCAGCGGAGAGCAAAATGATAGATGGAAGATGTACATGGATGGTACATCCAATGAACAATGTTCTTATGCTGGAGTCGTTCTGGTGACTCCCAAAGAACATCCGATCTATAATGCCCTAAAACTCGGTTTTCCCGCAACGAATAATGAAGTAGAATACGAGGCCTTGATTGCATGACTCAAGATTGCCAAGGAAGTGGGAGTAAATACTTTACATATTTTCTGCAATTCCCAACTGGTGTATGTCAAGTGCGGAAAGAGTTTCAGGAAAAAGGAGTGAGGCTAACTCCTTATCTAAATCGGTACCATGAGTTATTTAGTGATATTGAATATTACACTATAATGCATATTCCCAAAGAGGAGAATGCAAAAGCCAACTCACTGGCTAAGTTGGCCAGTTCCAAAGATGCCCAGCTCATGGGCCTGGTTATGGTGGAAGTACAATCAGCTCCAAGCATCGACTGGATGGATGTCGATTGAATCTTGGAGGCTAAACATGCGAAGGAGTCATAGATGACTCCGATAAAGAACTATCTACAAAGAGGAATCCTTCTGGATAGGAAGAACGAATGACTACAACTCCTTCGTAAAGCTATATGACTCATCATGTAAGGAGGAGTACTCTACATAAAAGGATTCTCTATCCCCATGCTTTTGTGTGGCATCGACGATGAAGCCAAGCGTGTCTTGAAAGAAGTTCATGAAAGGGCATGTGGTGACCACGCTAGGGGGGTAAACCCTATCAAAGAAGATCCTTCGCTATGGTTATTTCTAGTCAACTGTCAACTGAGATGTAGCTGATTACACTAGAAAGTATGGCAAGTGCCAAAGATTCTCCAAGATACTAAGAGCCCCACCAACAAAGATCATTTAAATGATCAGTCCCTAGTTATTTATGGTCTGAGGAACTGATATCATTGGTGTGTTGCCAATATCCATAGGTGGTGCGAAGTATGCCATCATCGCAATTGATTAATTCACCAAATGGGCTGATCTGGAGCCATTAGCCACAATCACTAAAAAGAATGTAATCAATTGTAGTTAGAAACATCATCTGTTGTTTTGGGGTTCAACAAATGATTATTTCCAATAACAAGACCCAATTCGACAGTGCAAAATTCAAAGACTTTGGTCGCAGGCAATGCATCAAGAACAAGTTTGATGCAATAGCGTATCCCCAAGCGAATGGATAGGTTCAAGTAGTGAATAATATTATCTACATTCTTAAGAAGTGGTTGGACAAGGCTAAAGGCAAGTGGGTCGATGAACTTCCATTAGCACTTTGGGCTTATCAAATGACTCATACTTCAGCGAGTGGTTATTCTCTATTCGCCCTAACTTATGGATTTAAGGCTATGATCCTAGTTGAAATTAAAGTTCTTTCTCATCAACTGACTCACTATAATCCACGAACCAATGAGGAACTCCTACTGGAGTCTCTCGATATAATCGATGAGAAGCACGACAAAGTTGAGTTGACAGCAGCTACACACCGTAACCGAGTCGCCCAATATTGTAATACCTAGGTCAGGTCTCAGACCTTTTTCATTGGCGACCTCATTCTTAAACGAATATTTGCCAACCCTAGGAACCTAAGCCTGACTCGGGAAGGTCTGTATGCAATTGAACAGAAGCTTGGAGATGGCACATTCAAGCTGGCAACGGTAGACGGGATCTCACTCCCGTAAGCGTAGAATAGCGAACACTTGCGACGTTATTTCACTTGAATGTAAATTTGTACATATTTCTCCTACAATTAGAAAGAATCTATCGATTCTAATGTTTTATAAAAGGAATGACTTCAGGAGCTTATAAATCTATCTGTGCTTGACTCAACATTGTGAACAGTGTTATACTTAAATAAATTTGTATGTGCAAAATGCAAGTTTGTAAGTACCCAGAGATAGGGGACGACTAAGCTTCTGGTGTCCATGATCGGACGCAAGAGGCTCAACCACACTTAGCATCCGAAGGTAGATGCCGAACAACTCCTCTAACCCATGACTTGGGGGTAGGAGTATAAATATTCAAAGGCTGAATGAGATAGTTCACCTCTACTGCATGTGCCCAAAGTTCGGTAGAGCATCCACACTTTGCCTAGAATAAGCCGGACAAAAAGTCTACACCCAAAGATAGGCGGGATCTCAACTGCAAACTTTGATCAACGCCCGGAGTCAGGCACGATCAAAGACAAACGTCCTGGATATGGATGTTTAAACCATAATCTTAAGTGGTTAACTCTGACTGACACCTAGATTTCTGCATGGTCAGAGCATGCACTTTAGAGAAGGATGCCAAAATAACCATCCAAAGGTGAATTGCTTCGATTGACGCCCGGTGACAGATGCGATCGAACTCAAAACATCCTTGAAATGGATATTAAGTTAACCTCTAAAGCAATTGGAATTTGACCAAGTTCCAGAGTTGAACATAGTCATCTACGGATAGACATCCTAAAGGCCATTCTTGACTCAAAAGTAATGAAATGGACTAACGACTTAGTATGATGAAGACAATGAGAAGTGGATCGCAAACACATTGAATGTAAAGCACATTCCTCGAATACTTAGGCAAATTCATACAAGACTTGAACAAAACCAAAAAGTCTGTATTATGATACTTGGAAAATATGTACAAGTGTTGTTAACATCTAGACTAAAAAGAAAAAGCGGGCCCGAATCCACAACAACACCGGCCTAAAAAAAGCCAAAAAGCGCCTAAGTTCTGCTATACAACTAAAACATGAAGAAGACAAATGATCACTTCTTGGTCCTCTTCTTCTTCTCTTTCCTCTCTTTCTTTTCATATGTTGTGGATGGAATAATGGACCCCTCTGGTTGCTTCCTTATCCTTCCTCTTCTTCCTTTACCCTTTGAAGGTGAGCTATAGGTAGCGCACTGCGTACTTAGAGTGCTTGGAATGCTTTGAGTAACATGCGCGTTCTTAGTGCTACCGGCCATAGGCATCATGATCGGAGCAAAGATGGTCTTGCCAAGTAAGGCGATAGAAAATGGAGGAGGGAGACCCAATGTCTCTTATTTGATCTCCATGGCTGACTTGAGATGTTCTTTAACAAGTTCGCTCATCGAGAGCCCCTATCCAAGATTGAGCATTCCGATGATCTCAACATTGCCATCTACATGTATTTCCTGGAAGTCACCAAGTCCTTTCGCTTATAACGTGTCGGTCATTTGCGCATTCAAACTAGGAGCCTCGCTAAAAAAGATGCTTGAAATCATCCTGGAGATAGTCATGACCATTGAATCAGTCGACATTACTTATGGTCTTGGTCGAGAGCTCTCATGGAGAAGACTCAAGATCATGAGCTAGCCTAAAATTTGAAAAAGATGAAATAAGATATTAGTAACGTCGACTGGCGTCATGTATGCTCTCTCAAATATAGGTGATGTCAATGATATACCTCTACCGAATTAAGGCACAGTTTGGCTAGGTGTTCCATCTTAATTTCCCTCCTGAATAAGAGATAGCATGTTGGGCTTGTGAAGTTGCGGTGCATTCGGATTATACCAAGGATCTGATGGAGTGACCGAAGTAGCTGGAGGCCCATAACTGATGCCTATAGAAATATCCTGAGGAGTAGTGCTAGAGCCTTTGGCTTGATCTTTTGAATGATAGTAGCCAAACCTAGGTGTAAAATGAGTTCATCGGCTCTAAGCGCTTTGATTTCCTTTACACTTAGGATCACTTTCTCTAGCTCTAATAAATCCACATCACCCTCCTTCAGAATGTTCTTGCTCATCTCGCACAATCTTCTTCCATGCCATCGCTAGGGCGCAGGGATAACTTCTGTCGAGCCACTCCAAATCTCAAAACTTGAGGACGTTGGTGTTGTAATTGGTGAGAAGAGGATCAAAGCTATCCTTAATCCGCCTCTCCGCGGCTGCCACTAATTCATTAGTCTTTCTCTCAGCAGTGGTCACCAATTCATCAACATTGTTGGCCTTCTCTAATGCATCATCTCTTTCTTTGTAAGCATCGAGTGATTCTTTGCAATATTTATGAGCAGTCTGAAGAGCCTCATCGTTTTCTTTATTTTCTTTTTTGAGCCGTGCCTTCAGATCTTTCACTTCTTCGGCTAGCTCATGATTCTTGTGATGGACAGCTTCAACTTGATTTAAGTGATTTTTTTCTTTCTTGCTCGATCGTTGCATTTAGGTCCTTTTCTGATCACTATCTTCCTTAGCCTTCTTTAGCTTGGTAGCCTCCATGTCCAGATGAGTGATAGCCTAGTCATATTGGTTCACTGTAAGTTTCATCCCCTTGAAATCAGTCTCTAAACCTTCGGTGGATTTTGAGATCATCTCAGCTAGGCTCCTCCAAATGAAATATTGATCATAGTCATCGTTGACATAAGCAACTGTCTCAATTTGGATACGCATAGGAATATCTTTCAAGTTCGTAGCGAACTTGCAAAATTTAAAGATAAAATTTAGAAAGCGACGTTGTAACTCACCTATCTGAGGTTTCGAAGCGATCGACTGATCCGCTTCTACAACCGATTATTCTACTGGTGTCTCAATAGGCATCTTTCCAGCTTTATATTGGGTGGCTTTAAAGGTAATGGATTCTAAGGGAAGCTGTAAGTGCTAAGAAGTATGAGGCAGCGCTGTTTATTTAGCAAAGAGAGAAGCAGAGAAGGGTCGTCGTGAGTAATTTCGACATGGCGACTAGAATGTTTTTCCGAACCTCTAGATTGGGGTGACCTGGACCTAAACCGAAGGCTCGACGACGAGTCATGTGGCCTATAATCTTTCATTTTGTTTCCATGGTCATGACTTAAACACCGGCTAGAATCAGAGTCGTGGCTAGACTTATGAGGTCAAGCGTTTGGTTTGCACCTTGGTTGAAGCACCATTTCATCTTGAATGTCGTTATACAGTCCACGTCAATCCATCGAGCCTACAAATGAAACAAGGATGGTTTTCCTTGACTGAGTTAAAAACACAAAACAAGCTTATTAAAGTGCAGCGCGTGCGCATGTGTGTGCATGTGTCCTTGTGTCCCCCCGATGGATCGTGAGTCTTAATTTTGCTGACAGGGGTAATCTTCCCTGCTTTAGTTTAAGGCACATCTTCGAAGAAACGAAGAGGAGATCCAACATTCATAAGGCTTATATTGGCGAAAAGAAGGGATCCCATCCAAAATTGGCCCTAAGCCAGCATACATGTCTTCAGAAGTCAATATGGGATTCGCAAATACAAAAGTAGACGGCGAAGGCGGAATCAGAGTATTTTTCTTGGAAAGTCTAATCTTATGACTTCTTCTATGAAGAGGTTGCTCGTCATCGTCGCTTTCCCCTCCTTTTCTATGTTCTCCTACTCCTTAACACTCACCTCTGATTTCACCCTCTTTAATGTGCTCTTGAACGTGGCCAGTCTCGGCCACTGGACATTAAACTGGGGGCATGGCCCAGTGTCTCCATCACCTTCGGATGAAGAATCATCCTCATTGCCGTCGGTGGTTTTTGGAGCAGCACCAAGACTATGATCAAATTCTAATAGGCTGTAGGCACGTAGATTCTCATCGCTTAGCAGCGTCTTGGCCTCTCTCACTCTTCCTCTTTGATTAAATGAATCTGTCGGGTAGTCTCTGTCAAAGTTGCATTAGTAGGTCTACGTGGTACATCTACAAAGAGTGAAAATGATGCGGATCAATAATAGAAATGTGGACCTGAAGTTGTTCAAAAAGCATAGAAACATAACTTATAGGTAGACGGCTTTCGTTCTGCAAAATTGTAACGACCCGAAATTTTGGTCATTAGATTTCGAACATTACATTTTAAATGTTGAATGTGGATTATAATTTGATTTGAAATAAGAAAATTTTGGTTAAATCAAATAAATTGGTCAAAATTTTCAAATACTGCAATTCATTTGAATTTGAATAATAATAATTTATTATTTGAAATTGAGATAGTTTGTAAATCTGGTGTAATTGAATATGAAAATGGTTTATAAAATTTATTTAAAATATATAGTTGGGTTAGAATTATTAATATTGGACTTTTGGATGGAACCAAAAGTCGATAAGTTAAATTGGAATGTTTATATTAATTAAATAATGGAATTTAATATGTAGTGATAATGCAAATAATCAGATTTTGATTTAAATTGAATCAGAATGATTTCAAATATGATTATAAATTCTATATGATTTATAATTAAGCCAGTAAAATTTTAAAAGTGAAATTTTAATTGATTTCGACGATTTTGAGAATCGTTCGAATTAATCGACGAGTTAAAATAGCCTTCCGAGGCATAGTCTCGGAATTCGACGAAACCAGTTCCGTTGGATCCGTAATAGTGTATTATTATCGGATTTCAAATTTCGTAGTGTTTGAAGTTACCGTTTGTCCGTACGGGTGAGAAACGCGTTGAAATTTAAATCGATAAATTAATATTTAAACTCGATTCAAAAAGCTATCTTCCACATACATTTGAATTGGCTTCGAAACATGTTCCATTGTGTTCGGAACATGGGTAAAACCTTATAAACGCCAGGCGGCATGTTTAATTTGGAGTTCGTTTGAAATCTCGTTAATTGGAGGAAAATATTAATAAAATAATATTAAATAATTGCATATATATACACCTAAGTCTCGGAAACCCTAGAAATTATTAGCGGCCTCCACTCCATTATTCAATGGCCGAAAAGCAACCTCAATCTCCCTCGTTTTTCTCTTGATCCATGAAGTTTTAGCCGATTCTTCCAACTAGAAGATTGTAGAGGGCGGAGAGATGCTCATATCTGACGGTGGTGATAGGTTGTAGCGTAGCGTAGGGGAAGCAGTGAGGCTGCGTTCGTCGCTATTTCGATCGAATTTCGCACGACATTGGTTTGACCGAGCTGTAAGATTCTCCGGCCGTGGGTAGAGGTGACGTTGGCCTTCGTCATAGTGCTCCCAGATCGAGCCCTAAGGCTGCATGGTGGTCGCGATTTTTGGTCAAATGGGGCGGCATGGGTTTGTGACTTTTTGGACGATCGCGTGAGGAAGAAGAGGTAGCGGCCGATGTTAATAAAAAAAGAGAATTTAGTTTAAATTATATTTGAAATCTTTAAAACTGAATATCTTTTGCATGCATAGTCGGATTCCGACGAAATAGGAAGCGCCAGAATCGCAGCGACGAGCAGCCCGCTATGGTGCAGATCTGGAATCGTTTTGAGCAAGTGAAAATTTTGCATTAAATCGAACATGCTCGATTTAATGTAAAATTTGAACGTTCGGCATTTTGAACTCAAGGTGAGTTAACCTCACTCACATCTGGATGCCATTTAATTTAAATAGTTAATATTTAAATGATTGATTAATTGGTTTAATGTGAAATTTTTTATCAGATTGGATCGATATTTGTTTGTGTGCTAACATCTATGGATGCAGGGAAACAGGTTGGAGGAATCCAACTGGATTCCTCACAATATAGAAATTAGAGGTGGGCGCGGGTCGGTTTGGTGCGGTTTGGAGTCCAAACCGCTTCCGCACCACATTAAACGGTTAATCAAAAATACAAACCATTATACCAATCTTTTAAACGGTTTGGTTTCGATCCGGTTTGAATGTAATATGGTTCGGTTTCGTTCCGGTTTGAACCCATATTAAATATGAAATAAGAGAATTACTTCCATCAACAACCAATTTACGAAGGCAACTGTGTGAAACTTTTACACTTAAAGGTTAAAACACACAATGTTATATTGAAATGTAAGATTAGTTCTTAATTGTACGAATATTTCAATTTGACATTTATCTACAAGTGAGATTTTTTTGGTAGATTAACCAAACATCAACATTAATCAATGCATAATCATTAAGGAAAATGACTAGAATTAGATTATAGTTAGCATTTATTCACAAAAAAATGAGATGGACATATTATACCAAAACTATAACTTCTTCCTTTACGTCAGTGATTATTATTAATATAACAATAACATACACTGAAAATAAAATGTACATCGTTAAAATCTAAAATAAGATAGGAGTTGCTTATATTTTTATCATAGGATTACAATAGTATAAATTTTCGGTTCGGTCCGGTTTAATATGGTTGGTTCAATCGTGCAAACCGCAACCAAACCGTATCGATGCGGGTCGGTCTGGTTTGGGGTATATGCTTTGGTTAGAAGATTCGGTGCGGGTTTCCGCACCGTTTTTGCGGTCCGATGCGGGCGGTTTCCATATAGCGGTGCAGTTTATGCCCACCCCTAATAGAAATTATCATCTTAATCTGTGTTATATTTTATTGATATCTTGTAATAGATTAATTTGGGAATTTTGTTGTGCAGTGTTATGGTTGGATGAATATAATCTGATTTAAAAATAAAATGAATTGGGCTTATAAGGAAATGAAAGGGAACTTTTAAGTAATGAATTTAAAGGAATTAAATTCGAAAAATTGGTTTGGAATTTGTTAAGTGCTTTGAAACCGTGATTTTAAAAAGGAAATGGGGAATGGAAATTTGTAATCTGGGTTTACAAATGAAGTGGGATATTTATCAGTGGATAAATTTGGAAGTATAAATTTTCGGTGGAAATTTCTATAAGAAGGTGCAAATTTTTTTAAAAGTAATAGTGAGATTATTTTTAAAAGATGGAAAGTGCATTTTTCCTGGAAAACTAAGTATGTTTTCAAAGAAATGCTTTAGAAGTATAAACTAGAAATTTTAAAAAAAATTGAATTTTTAGAATGTTTTAGAAAAATTATTATTTCTAATTATTTTTAAGAGAAAAGTAAATATTTATTTAAGTAATTATGGTATTTATTTATTTTAAAATTAAATTAGTAATATGTTTTCTAAAGGAAATTTTGACATAAATATTTATATAATAACTTTATATTAAAAGGAAATTTTTGATTTAAGTTACTTAAGAAACTTTTATAGATTTTCAAAAATGTTATGTTGAATAAAGAATTGAGTAACTTATTTAAAATAATTAAAGTATATATTTTGAAAGTGATTTCCAAGAGATGGGAAATGTGTTTAAAAATAAAAAGGTGTTTTGTTTTTAAAGTGTGGGAAGAAATTTACGGGATTGAGACGTAAATTTGGATTGAGATATATCGAGCAGGATTTATAAAAGGTTATACGGGTTATTTTAAAATAGAAGTGTGTTTACTTGAAAAACCAAGTATATTTTCAAAGGAATTTTTATGTATAAGCCTAAAATTTTTAAATTTGTTTTAAAAAGAAGTTTTAGAGAAATTTATTATTTTAATTGTTTAGAATTTAAAAGTAAATCTATCCAAATTAATATTAGTTGTAATTCTTTTAAAGGTTAAATTGACATTATGTTTTTAAATTAAAGGAATTTTCTAATATTTATACTTTGTGTAAAACTTTTATTTAAAAATATTTTTGTGGCTTAAATTTTACTTGGAAATTTATTATAAAATTTCATAACTATTATTTTGAGTAAAGTGACTTAAGTAGTTTTACTTTTAAATGTTTTAAGTATATATTTTTGAGAAAAGTGATTTAAATTATATAAAAATCTAAATTTAAAAGACTTGGTGTTTTCAGTTGAAATGAAATGATTGGTTGAATTGTTTGTTTATTTGATAGTTAAATAACCGACTATCAAATCTAGACCCAAATATAACTTTGGAAATATCTAGAAGAGGTATGAGGATTATATGGTACAGTTACCGTTTCGAGGTGCTATACTATACGTATAAATTCGTTCGTTCTTTTATGATGTTGGTAAGGAAATCCGTCCACTAACGGTTAGGAGGTGAACTCCGATCTTATCTTCGTCTGTGTATTTTTTAAAGAACCGGGGTTGAGTTAACTTGGAAATAGCGAATGTTGTTTTGAAAAGACCGGGATCAGATTTGTAATCCGAAAACCACTTAGATCTAACGAGTACGTTTTCGTGATGAAGACATGAGCTTGGAGTCGAAGATGGAGCAGTGAAGTGCGAGGGCTAATCGTTACTAATCCTGAGGGTGATTCCAAAATGGATGTAGTAGGAGTAGTGCCTTCGGTTCCGTTCGAACCCGTAACGGGCTTGTATGGATGAATGCTTTCAGAACATCGTAAGGAGGACGGTGAGCATTCTAAGTGAAATGTTCTAAAAAGGTAACGCTTAGCCTCGAGCCTCATCAACCAGGAATGACTGAAAATCAGGGGTAATGTAGCAAGGCAAAGTGGGTCGTTCCCATTAGGGTGAGGTCATCCCTGTCGAGATGTCCCTTTATTTCTGGCTGTGTGGTGCGATTGCAGATCCCAACCGCGGGGTGATCTTACTTGGGATTATCCAGTAAGAGGTAGTCCCGGTCTTGTGTTGCAGGGGATTTAGGGTGGATCCTCGGTACGCTGATCTAGATCAGGTATTGTGATAGGTGGGACCCCAGTGCCTAGTCATTTGTTGGAAATCCATTTTCCCTACGTGCCATTTACGGTTTTGATTGTATAACCCACTTTGTTGCTAGTATGCTGGAATTTAATCATGTAACAATTTCAGCTATTTCGAATAAGTATTTGTATATAGACATTATTATAATATCAGAGGATTTGATAAAAATGTTTTGGCTATCGTAAGGTAAAAACTCGACATGTTTATTTGTGGCGTGGTCTTACAAGATGCTTTTGATTTTCAAATTTTTTTAAAACTTTAATAATCAATTTGGGTGTATTTTTATCATGCTGGTATTCCAGACTGACTCAGGTGTTATTTCATTATAATGCTCGAGTCAGACCGAGTATTATAAAATACAGGATACTATGCTAGGGAGCTCAGGAGAAGAGCTGGGGTCCGAGACGTATTACCCATATTTGTTTATTTCCGCTTCTGTGGCTGTTTGAAATTGCCAGCAAGTTGTGAGGCAGGTTGTTATAACTGCCAGGCTGGTAGTTGTTGTTTGTTTGAGATACTATGGTGATGTAATATATAGCAGAAATAGTTTTCATTTTTGTGTAAAGATCTGTTATTAACTATTTTTTTTTTCCGCTGCGATTGTGAGATTCTGTTATTGTTTAGTTCCTTCTTTCTTCTATCATCTTTCTTTTTCCTCAACTATCTGACTTTCTCGGCACTTGATCGTTGACATATTATATAGTGGTATATTTGTGTCGATTTTCGAGGGTCGAGAAGGGCGGGTCGTGACAGTTGGTATCAGAGCTTAGGTTAGTGGTAACCTAGGCTTTGGTAGGGAAATTACTCATTAAGTAGAGCCAATAGTACTCTATAATGAGGATAGTGTATTAATAGCTATGAGCTCGTACTTGTTAGTGAATATAAAACTGTTTTTATATTGTGTTGACTTATCGGTTGAGTGTTTATGAATTCTGGTCGGTACGGGAAGTACAACCGTAAATATAGGGGTTTCTAAACTCTTAAACAAGGTAAACCGACATAGTATTTTTTTTAAAGTGGGTAAATGGAATAATTTTACCCAAAATTATATTTTGATATAAAAGAAATGATTTCTAAATTATTATATATATTTGGATGTTTGGTTGTTAATACCATAACCAAATAAGAATTTAAAATTTGAAATGGTTTATAACCAAATAAAATTCAATAAGTATGACTTATCCAAAGAATTATAACTAAAATTTGATTTAAACCAGAATTTAAATCCCGAAAATTTTGAAAAGGGTTTTAAATGAGTTTAAACAAAAAGTTCGAGAATTTAAAATCTTGGGAATGTTAAATGTTTTCCCAAGTGTTTGAATGGAGTATTATTTTGGAAAATATTTTTGAATGGAAATTGTTTTGAAAGGAATTTGTGGTAGTAAGGAAGCACTGAACTCACTTCAGTCGCTGGAAAATAATCCTGATGATGATGGCCACATCATCGGTATTCATTTTGAGTTTCTAATGTAATGGATTGCTACTGTGGAGATTGGTTATGATATTTGTTTGGACTTGTTGGGTATACAAGTTGTTTTAGAAATTTTAAAAGGGAAATTCGTTTTGGTAAAAACAAGCTGTTTTGGAATCCGGAGATTTGATTTGATATACCAAGTGGGTATGTGTTGATTATTATTTCAAAATGGTTTTGAAATAAAACCAGGCAATTGAATTCTAGGAATTCTATGTGAAAGTTAAGATGAATCAACTATTGAACCTATTAAATTTAATATAAATAATAAAGGAAATTTGAAAATTTTAATCCTGGAATTTAAAATTTTACTTTAGTTTATGGAAGTAAATAGAATATTTGAATTTAACTTTAGACAAGTTAAAATAAAATTGAAATTGAATTAAATTTGATATAAAGTTGAAATGTAAAATGATTATATAATTGTGGGTTATAATTTTGTAATGAAAGTTTATGCACTTAAGCCATTAATTGTTACATACATAATCTAGAATTGCGATTATAAGATGTAAATGGACTAAAATGAGCAATATAAGCTTTTAAGTAAATAAGTTAGGGAACTTGTGAATAGAGAAATGAATTGTTAAACCAAACTAAAATGGTTGGCATTTTATGGGAAATTCAAAACTTAAATCTTAAATGAAATGTGAAGTGAGGTAAGGCAAAGTGAAATATAAAAGGGTGAATGGACTTAGGTTAGTAAATAAGTTTTTGAACTTACATATTTTTTTTTAATTGAATGGAGAAATAAAAATTGGATTTAACTTAAATTAAAGGAATTGAGTTAAATTTGGATTGAAGTAAAAATCAAAATTCAGTTATGTTATAAATAATATTGAATGGAATTATTATTTTTTAAAATTTGAAAAGGGTATTGGTATGAATTTAAGTTGGCTAAATAAAATTTAGTTAAACTTGAATTAAATTGGTAAATGATAAAATGGAAGCAAATTTACCTAAGTTGAAATGATATTGAATGAATTAAATTCTCACTCAACTAAATTCAAAAGAATTGTTTGAAGATGAATTTAGCGTGAGCTAAATTAAATAAAAAGGATAATGGGATGGATAAAATTTTGGTAGCTTGTTAAAAATTTGAAAAGCAAAATAAAACCTAGTTCTGGTTTAGAATAATTGGAATGGTCATGTTATTAATAAATTCAGAAATGAATTGAAAAGGAGAATAAAATTCAAATGGATTGGAATTTGATTAGATGAGAATCAAATTAAAATGGAAATAAAATTGATGTAAGAAGAAAAAATGGAGATGCAATGGAGTTGTGATAACTTAAGAAAATTGTGAAATGTTTGTTGTCAAACTTATGAATTGGTCTTGAATGAACTTGTTTGGATAATGAAACTGAAATGTAAGAATAGGGATTTAATTTAGTAATTGAAATGAAGTAAGAATATTTGGATTGTGAATAATTCCGAATAGAGTAAAATTAATGTAGATTGTGTTGGAATTAATTTAAAATGGGTACAAACTTAAGTAATGGTTATTTGCGTGAATAACATCAAATTTGCATTCAGATTAGTTGATTTTGTTATAAACAAGGTTAATAAATTAAGGGAAGTAAATAAAATTGGTTTTTGAATCAATTGGAATGAGATAGAAGTTTAATTTAGTGGATTTGCATATAAATGAAAGTGAATTATGAATATGATGCAAATAAATCAAATTGGAGATAAAATTGATTGTGAATCAATTTGGAATTGCATAAAAGCAAATTTGTGTAAGTAAGGCACATGTTAATCATATAGAAGTAATTTTGAGTTGGATGTGGTAAATATGAATTGAATATAGCAAACTTGGTTGTAAATCTTTTTGAGTAGAGTGAAATAAAATATGGATTTGTAAAGGAATTAGAATCGTGTTGAACACTTGTGGTTGTTTATAAAGATGGTTAACATGTAGGATTTTGGAAATTTGTTGTTTGGGCTATGAATTGATATGTTTGGCTAAGATTAATGAATGGAATGTTGTTAAAATCTCATATTATTGAAAACTTATGTACTTTTTTGAGTAAGTACAGGTACAGGAGGCAATCGATAGAGTTGGAGCGCGTAAATGCAATATTAATTAGCCGCTTGCTTTTAAAATGCTAATTAAAAGGTACGCCTACGCAATAAAATTGAAAAATGATAATATATTGTGATATATTGTGAAATATTTTGTTTTCCGACCGTGTGGGTCGATGTATATATATTGTATCTATTGTGATATGTGAAACTCTCTCAGTACAAAGGAGATGCTGTCAAAAAAAATTCAAAAATTTTGGGAGTTAGAATTTTTTTGGAAATTTTGGGTTAACTAAAAAGTTTCATTTTGAAATGATGTTGTAAACAAAGCTTTTGAGTTAAAAATAAAAGCGAATGATTTTGGAATTGAGCTAAAGGTTTTGGTGAAATGAATGTGAGTTTTTAACTAAGTAAGTTTGGGTAAGTAAATGAGTTTGGAAACGTTTTCCATACCATAACAAATTTCGGGAACGAAATTTTTATAAAGGGGGAGGAATGTAACGACCCAATATTTTGGTCGTTAGATTTTGAACATTTAATAAATGTGGATTATAATTTGATTTGAAATAAGAAAATTTTGGTTAAATCAAATAAATTAGTCAAAATTTTCAAATATGGAAATTCAATTGAATTTGAATAATAATAATTTATTATTTGGAATTGAGATAGTTTGTAAATCTGGTGTAATTGAATTTGAAAATGGTTTCTAAAATTTATTTAAAATATATAGTTGGGTTATAATTATTAATATTGGACTTTTGGATGGAACCAAAGGTCGATAAGTTAAATTGGAATGTTTATATTAATTAAATAATGGAATTTAATATGTACTGATAATGCAAATAATCAGATTTTGATTTAAACTGAATCAGAATGATTTAAAATATGATTATAAATTCTATATGATTTATAATTAAGCTAGTAAAATTTTAAAACTGAAATTTTAAGTGATTTCGATGATTTTGAGAATCGTTCGAATTAATCGACGAGTTAAAATAGCCTTCCGGGGCATAGTCTCGGAATTTGACGAAACCAGTTCCGTTGGATCCGTAATGGTGCATTATTATCGGATTTCCAATTCCGTAGTGTTTGGAGTTACAGTTTGTCCGTACGGGTGAGAAACGCGTTGAAATTTAAATTGATAAATTAATATTTAAACTCGATTCAAAAGGCTATCTTCCACATACATTTGAATTGGACTTCGAAACACGTTCCATTGTGTTCAGAACACGTGTAAAACCTTATAAACGCCAGGCGGCATGTTTAATTTAGAGTTTGTTTGAAATCTCGTTAATTGGAGGAAAATATTAATAGAATAATATTAAATAATTGCATATATATACACCTAAGTCTCTGAAACCCTAGAAATTATTAGAGGCCGCCACTGCATTATTCAATGGCCAAAAGGCAACCTCAATCTCCCTCGTTTTTCTCTTGATCCATGAATTTTTAGCCGATTCTTCCAACTAGAAGATTATAGAGGGCGAAGAGAAGCTCAGATCTGACGGTGGTGATGGGTTGTAGCGTAGCGTAGGGGAAGCAGGGAGGCTGCATTCGTCGCCATTTCAATCGAATTTCGCGTGAAATTGGATTGATCGAGTTGCAAGATTCTCCGGTCGTGGGTAGAGGCGACGTTGGCCTTCGTCATGGTGCTCCCTGATCGAGCCCTAAGGCTGCACGGTGGTCGCAATTTTTGGTCAAATGGGGCGGCGTGTGCTCGTGACTTTCTGGACGATCGTGTGAGGAAGAAGGGGTAGCTGCGAATGTTATATAAAAAAAAGATAATTTAGTTTAAATTATATTTAAAATCTTTAAAACTGAATATCTTTTGCATGCATAGTCAGATTCCGATGAAACAGGAAGCGCCAGAATCGTAGCGACGAGCAGTCCGCTGTGGTGCAGATCTGGAATCGTTTTGAGCAAGTGAAAATTTTGCATTAAATCGAACGTGCTCAATTTAATGTAAAATTTGAACGTTCGGCGTTTTGAACTCAAGGTGAGTTAACCTCACTCACATCTGGATGCAATTTAATTTAAATAGTTAATATTTAAATGATTGATTGATTGGTTGGATGTGAAATTTTTTATCAGATTGGATCGATATTTATTTGTGCGCTAACATCTGTGGATGCAGGGAAACAGGTTGGAGGGATCCAACTGGATTTCTCACAATATAGAAATTATCATCTTAATTTGTGTTATATTTTACTGATATCGTGTAATAGATTAATTTGGGAATTTTGTTGTGCAGTGTTATGGTTGGATGAATATAATCTGATATTTAAAAATAAAATGAATTGGGTTATAGGGAAATGAAAGGGAAGTTTTAAGTAATGAATTTAAGGGAATTAAATTCGAAAAATTGGTTTGGAATTTGTTAAGTGCTTTGAAACTGTGATTTTAAAAAGGAAATGGGGAATGTAAATTTGTAATCTGGGTTTACAAATGAAGTGGGATATTTATCAGTGGATAAATTTAGAAGTATAAATTTCCGGTGGAAATTTCTATAAGAAGGTGCAAATTGTTTTAAAAGTAATAGTGAGATTATTTTTAAAAGATGGAAAGTGTATTTTTCTTGGAAAACTAAGTATGTTTTCAAAGAAAAGCTTTCGAAGTATAAACTAGAAATTTAAAAAAAAATGAATTTTTAGAATGTTTTAGAAAAATTATGGTTTCTAATTATTTTTGAGAGAAAAGTAAATATTTATTTAAGTAATTATGGTATTTACTTATTTTAAAGTTAAATTAGTATTATGTTTTCTAAAGGAAATTTTTACATAAATATTTGATATAATAACTTTATATTAAAAGGAAAATTTTGATTTAGGTTACTTAGGAAACTTTTATAGATTTTTAAAAATGTTATTTTGAATAAAGAATTGAGTAACTTATTTAAAATAATTAAAGTATATATTTTGAAAGTGACTTCCAAGAGATAGGAAATGTGTTTAAAAATAAAAAGGTGTTTTATTTTTAAAGCGTGGGAAGAAATTTACGGGATTGAGACGTAAATTTGGATTGAGATAAATCGAGCAGGATTTATAAAAGGTTATATGGGTTATTCTGAAATGGAAGTGTGTTTACTTGAAAAACCAAGTATATTTTCAAAGAAATTTTTATGTATAAGCCTAAATTTTTTAAATTTGTTTTAAAAAGAAGTTTTAGAGAAATTTATTATTTTAATTGTTTAGAATTTAAAAGTAAATCTATCCAAATTAATATTAGTAGTAATTCTTTTAAAGGGTAAATTGACATTATGTTTTTAAATTAAAGGAATTTTCTAATATTTATACTTTGTATAAAACTTTTATTTAAAAATAGTTTTGTGGCTTAAATTTTACTTGGAAATTTATTATAAAATTTCATAACTATTATTTTGAGTAAAGTGACTTAAGAAGTTTTACTTTTAAATGTTTTACGTATATATTTTTGGGAAAAGTGATTTAAATTATATAAAAATCTAAATTTAAAAGACTTGGTGTTTTCAGTTGAAATGAAATGATTGGTCGAATTGTTTGTTTATTTGGTGGTTAAATAATCGACTATCAAATCTGGATTCAAATACAACTTTGGAAATATATAGAAGAGGTATGAGGATTATATGGTACAGTTACCGTTCGAGGTGCTATACTATACGCATAAACTCATTCGTTCTTCTAGGATGTTGGTAAGAAAATCCGTCCACTAATGGTTAGGAGTAGAACTCCGATCTTATCTTCGTCAGTGTATTTCCTAAAGAACCAGGGTTGAGTTAACCGGGAAATAGCGAATGTTGTTTCGAAGAGACCGGGATCGGATTTGTAATCCGAAAACCACTTCGATCCAACGAGTAAGTTTTCGTGATGAAGACAAGAGCTTGGAGTCGAAGATAGAGCAGTGAAGTGCAAGGGCTAATCGATACTAATCCTGAGGGTGATTCCAAAATGGAAGTAGTAGGAGTAGTGCTTTTGGTTTTGTTCGAACCCAGAACGGACTTGTATGGATGAATACTTTCATAACATCGTCAGGAGGACGGTGAGCATTCTAAGTGAAATGTTCTAAAAATGTAACGCTTAGCCTCGAGCCTCATCAACCAGGAATGACTGAAAATCAGGGGTTATGCAACAAGGCTAAGTGGGTCGCGCCCATTAGGGTGAGGTCTTCCCTGTCTAGATATCCCTTTATTTTCGGCTGTGTGGTGCGGTTGTTGATCGCAACCGCGGGGTGATCTTAATCGAGATTATCCAGTAAGGGGTAGTCCCGGTCTTGTGTTGCAAGGGATTTAGGGTGGATCCTCGGTACGCTGATCTAGACCAGGTACTGTGATAAGTGGTACCCCAGTGCCTAGTCATTCGTTGGAAATCCATTTTCCCTACGTGCCATTTACGGTTTTGATTGTATAACCCACTTTATGGCTAGTATGCTAGAATTTAATCATGTAACAATTTCAGCTATTTTGAATAAGTATTTGTATATAGACATTATTATAATATCAGAGGATTTGATAAAAAAATTTGGCTATCGCAAGGTAAAACCCGACATGTTTATTTGTGGCGTGGTCTTACGAGATGCTTTTGATTTTAAAAGGATTTTTGAAACTTTAATAATCAATTTGGGTGTATTTTTATCACGCTGGTATTCCAGACTGACTCGGATGTTATTTTATTATAACGCGAGGGTTAGGCCGAGTATTATAAAATACAGGACATGATGCTTAGGAGCTTATGAGAGGAGATGGAGTCCGAGACGTATTACCCGTACTTGTTTATTTCCGCTGTTGTGGTTGTTTGAAATTTCCAGCAAGTTGTGAGGCGGGTTGTTATAACTGCCAGGCTGGTAATTGTTGTTTGTTTGAGATACTCTGATGGTGTAATATATAACAGAAATAGTTTTCATTTTTGTGTAAAGATCTGTTATTAACTATTATATTTTGTTCCGCTGCGATTGTCACATTCTGTTATTGTTTAGTTCCTTGTTTCTTCTATCTTCTTTCTTTTCCCTCAATTATCTGACTTTTCCGGCACTTGATCGTCGACATATTATACAGTAGTGTATTTGTGTCGATTTTCGAGGGCCGAGAAGGGCGGGTCGTGCCAAAAACCAGAAGGACAACGAACAAAAAAGAATTCTTCCTTGAAATAGATTAATTTATTCCAACTACTAACTCTAATTCGACAAACCCTGGATGGCTCTTAGAAGATGAAGGAGGGATTTCCCTTACGGCGCTTCAAACTGAACAAATATCAGATCTCTTGATACTAGAGACCCGGTCAAAATGGCGAGCAAATATAATGAACAGACTGTGAAGTAAGTCATAATTGTTTCACTACACCACACTATCCATTTTGCCACGCCCCATGCCAAAAATTAACCACGGTTTTGAGCCATGGCAATTTTACCACTGTCTAGAGCCGTGGTTAAATAAATTACAATGGCTATGGGCCGTGGCAATTTTGCAACGGCTTCAGACCATTGCAAAGTTACACTCATTTTTTTAACCCCCAGGTGTACATATACAACGCAAATAACACTACGTACCGTTCTCAAAACAACGCCCCCATTCCAAAATTTTCCCACACGCGTGCCCTAAATCAATTTCCGAATTCCGTTCGCTGCCGAATCGCTTTGAACTCACGATTTGAGCATCTCTTGTGAACCATAGAGGATTCTGTTCCTTGAATTTATAATGATTTTGTTCATGATAACCTCATGTTCTGCTTAGAGTATGGCTACTTGAACTGCTGTTATGGCAGAATTAGAGTATGGCGAACTCAACCTACAACGATTGCAATACCTGAAATCCTCTACGTGAAAGCTAAGTAACTCTTATCTAAAATTCCATACTTTGATTTTTTTTAGTGTTTCAATCTCTAAGCTAGGATTCTAATATAACTCTAGAATTGGATCGAGAATATAAGTATATAAAATGAGTTTACATACTTTGTTCTGCATAACAAGGAACAAATTTTGTGCTTAGCTGTTGAACGAGGTTAAGAATAGTGGAATGAAGATAGAAGAGGAAGCTTCATGCATTTTGATTGAAATTTGAGGTAGTTTATTACTTGTTAATTTTGCGAATGAAGTGTTTGGCAAGATTACTGAGTTATTGACGCAGTGGATTTAACAAAAACTTGATATGTCGATGGAATTAGCAATCGGTGGATTGAGAAATACTGATATGCCCAAATTCGTTGATCCGAAGATACCGAATTCTAGCTATCCTTAACACGTTGATCGCGCACGATACCGTGATGAAGGATCTACGATTCTTCGACGTTGATCTTGCGCACAAGATTCCGTGAATCGGCTTCACAAACGAAGATTCGAGCGCACTCGAATGACGTAGGTGGAGATAGGAGATTACACTCAACTACCGATTTAAATTGAAAGCACAAAGCTAACAAAAGAGAATTTTATTCAGAAATCTACAACAATTACAATGACATTACATCCCTATTTATAGGGTTTATGACACAACACAAATGACTTAAGAAATTACAACACAAACATTACACACTTCTTGTTATCTCGGCTTCGACTCAACTAAGACGACTCAACTTCTTCACGCGACTTATCAATGTCTCGGTAATGACTCAATGGAGCTTCGGTAATTTAAGAAATGGCCGCGACTTATGGATAATTCGGTAACGAGCTTTGCGACTTATGAAATAAGTCGTTCGAGACTTATCAAAACTCGGCAGCGACTCACTAATGTCACGCGAGTTAAGGAGGTGGTAATGCAAATTTCGTGACTTACTGGAAGCATTTCTTAGATCGTTCGCGACTTATGGCGGTTCGGCCACGACACATACTCGCGATTTAAGAATTAGAGTACGCACAAGACTCGCGACCTTCTGGAAATTGGGGAAAACGACTCAATGTTGTTCGCGTTTAGGTTTAGGTCGGATGATGGATAAGTCGTAGATCGTGGAGGGGTTAGGTCTTGAGTCGCGGTGTTGATTTAAATTGGAGGTAGAAGTGGAGGTGGGTCGTAGGTCGTGGAGGGGGTGAGTCGTAGGTCGTGGACTTAGGGTGGAGGCCGGCAAAGGAATGATTCGCGAGTCGGTGGGAGGCATGGCGGCTTTGAACGAGGTAACTACTTCATCATCCTCCCCTTGTTGGATAGAATTTGTCCTCGAATTCACACTCTCGTCATCTTCGATGAAATCCTCCCCACAATACGGAATTAAATGTTTGACATTGAAAATATCAGAAGTATGGACATTTTCCGGTAACTTTAACCGATACGCATTATCATTGATCTTCTTCAAAATTTCTACTGGACCAATCTTTCGAGCTTTCAATTTATTGTAAGTTCCAACCGGAAAACGAACTTTCGTCAAAACGGCATGTACCAGATCTCCCTCTTTGAAGACAACACTTCTTCGATTTTATCCGCCATTTGTTTATACTTCTTATTCGTTTTCTCCAATCGTTTCTAAACGATTCTATGGCATTCCGTCAATCCATCAACAAAATCAGCAGCCCGCTTAACAGTTCCCTTCGGTTGTGGTACTATTGTCAAATCTAACGGCCCCTTCGGTAAGCTTGAATATACAATCTGAAATGGACTGAAACCCGTACTACGATTTACTGCATGATTATGAGCAAACTCTGCCTGGCATAACTTCATGTCCCAACTCTTCAGATTGTCCTTCACCAGACATCGCAATAAATTCCCCAACGATCGGTTAACCACCTCCGTTTGTCCATCAGTTTGCGGATGGTAAGCGCTACTAAAATTCAGCTTCGTTCCGACCATCTTCCACAAACTCAACCAAAAATGGCTTAGAAATCTAGTATCCCGATCAGAAACAATAGATTCAGGTAAACCATGCAATCGATACACCTCTTTAAAGAATAATTGAGCTACTCGAACTACATCTGCTGTCTTCTTACAGGCTATAAAATGTGCCATCTTCGAAAACCTGTCCACCACAACAAATATGGAATCATTTCCCCTTTGAGTTCTAGGCAAACCCAAAACGAAATCCATGCTGATATCAACCCATGGTCTGTTAGGCACAGGTAACGGCATATATAATCCCGCATTCGTAGCTGTTCCCTTCGAAACCTGACAGATATGACATCTCTCCACAAATCTCTCTACCTCTTTCCTCATTGATGGCTAAAAATAAGACTGAGAAATCAACTGCAATGTACGATCTCTGCCTACATGGCCTTCTTCATGTAATTCTTTAACAATCTTCATTCTCAAGCTACAATCTGGAATACATAACCGATTTCCTTTAAACAGAAAACCATCAACCAACACAAATTCATCAGTACTTCCTTCCTTGACTTTCTCAACAAATTTCACAAAGTAAGGATCCTCCTCAAACAACTCGGGCAATAATTCGAATCCTGTTACTTCAACCTTCAGCGTTGTTAACAAGTGATTCCTCTTGCTCAAGGCATCCGCTACACGATTTGTCACCCTGATTTGTGTTTCACAACGAAAGTAAACTGCTGCAAATAGGCAATCCATGATGCATGTCTCGCTGAAATCTTGTCTTCTCCTTGTAAATGTTTTAAAGCTTCATGATCAGTATATAGAACAAATTCTTTCTGAAATAGATAGTGTCTCCAATGCTTAACAGCTTGTACCACAGCATAGAATTCGACATCATAAGTGCTATATCTCATTTTTGCTCCCGGAAACTTTTCACTGAAATATGCAATAGGACGCCCATTCTGACTCAACACCCCACCAATTCCCACCTTCGACGCATTAGTATGCAATTCAAACAACAACTGAAAATCTGGTAAAACAAGAATCGGTGCTGTCGTCAATAGTTCCTTGATCTTCTCAAAAGCAACCCCCGCTTCCTCTGACCATACAAACTGTTTCCCTTTCATGCAATCAATAACTGGAGCCATCACGCTACTGAAGTGTGGAATGAATCTTCGGTAGAATGATGCAAGCCCATGAAAACTTATCACTTCCGTAATTGTCTTTGGCTGTGACCAATTCCTGACTGCTTCAACTTTATCCTGGTCCACCTGTATACGTTCTCCTGAAACGACATAACCCAGAAATAAAACACTATGCGTCATAAACACGCATTTCTTTGCAGCAGCATAAAATTGTTCCTCATGAAGAATAATCAACACTTCCCTCAAATGTTGAACATGCTCCTCCGTACTCCTGCTATATATATCATCGAAATAAACCACCACAAATTTCCCAATGAATGGTCTAAAGATTTGATTCATCACCCGCATGAACGTACTAGGCGCATTTGATAAACCAAATGGCATAACCAACCATTTGTACAACCCCTCTCTCGTCTTGAAGGCTGTCTTCCATTCGTCTCCAGGTCTAATCCGAATTTGGTGATGACCACTCTTCAAATCAATCTTCGAAAAGATAGTTGCCCCACTCAACTGATCTAGCAAGTCATCCAACCTTGGCATTGGAAATCTATATCTCACCGTAATCTTATTCAATGCTCGACTGTCAGTGCACATCCTCCACGTTCCGTCCTTCTTTGGTACTAACAAAGCTGGCACAGCACATGGACTCAAACTTTCCTGCACACGTCCCTGCTCAAGTAACTCTTCCACCTGCCTCCTCAACTCTTCATGTTCCTTCGGAATCATTTGATAATGTGGTCTATGCGGCAATACTGCTCCCGGAACAAGATCGATTTGATGTTGAATGTCTCTCAGTGGCGGTAACTCCTTAGGCAACTCTTCTGGAAATACATCCTCAAATTCTTTCAAAACTGACTTCGCTTCTTATGGAATTTCAACCTCTTCACTACACTCACGCCCTATCAACAAGTACACTTCAGGTTCCTCTTCGACTTCCTTGACAAACTCCTTCAAAGTTAACAGAGTTTTCAATTCTTCAATTTCCTCCAGCTTGCTTTCTTTCTGTTGCTGCTTCTTGGGAACTAACATGATTTTAGTACCTTCAAACATGAAACTATAGCTATTAGCACGACCATCATGTTGTACTGCTCTATCAAACTGCCATGGTCTGCCCAACAACAGATGACAAACATCCATGTCCACTACATCACACCAAATTTCATCTTTATATTTCTTCCCGATTGAAAATTTAACACAAGCTCTTCGTCCAACTTTCACTTCACCTCCTTTCCTCAACCAAGCTAACTTGTACGGTTTAGGATGCTTCTTGGTTTTCAATTCCAACTTCTTCACAGCCTCTGTAGAGATAATATTATCAAAACTCCCGGCATCAATAACAAATTTACAAACTCTTCCAAGGATAGAACAAGTAGACTGAAATATGTTATTCCTCAACCAACTGTCTTCCTCCTCTTGTTTTGGCGTCAAACAACTTCTCCTCATCATCAGTGAATATCCTTCGTCTCCCGGCAACAAGTCTTCCTCCTCAACCGGTAAGGAATTAAAACACTCTGCCTCTTCTTCAACCTCAGTTATCATAGTTCTCTTCTTCGGCTTTGGACAATCGTTGCTTTTATGACCCATCTCCTGGCAATTGTAACATTTGAAACCACTGTTAACCTTCGCCTTCTCACTCTCCTTCACAACTGGTTTTGCAACAGCTTTAGGAACATTAGAATTTCCACTGACTCCCTTCACTTGATTGTTAGAATTAGTAAACACACCACCTCCACGCCTTCACTGCTTCTCCCAAGCCAACGCCTTTTGGTGTGCTTCCACCACAGATCTTGGATCGAACATATTAACCATATACAGGATCTGCATTCGTAACCCTCCAACAAACCTTGCTGTCAGCTGCTCTTCCGTTTCCATTATATCGTTCCTGGCAATGAGTTGGTAAAATTCATCTGCATAGTCATTGACAGTCTTCGTCCCCTGCCGTAGATTCTGCAATCTCTGGTACATGAGTGATTGATAGTTGTATGGCAAAAATGTAGCTCTCATCATTTTCTTCATCTTATCCCACTCTACAACCTTTGACTTCCCCATCCTTTCTCTCGTAAGTTTAGTTTGTTGCGACCACGCCAAAGCTCACCCCCTCAACCTAGTAGCAACTAACTTCACTCGGCGATTCTCCGGAACCTCCTTGAAATCAAAAATTTCTTCAACATTAGATAACCAATCCAAGAATTCTTCTGCAACCATTCCGCCTTTAAATTCTGGAATCTCCATCTTCATTCCCGATTCCCATCGACGATCATCATCTACATCTCGATTCTGACGTCGTGTTTGTTCTATATATCGATAGTGAACACTTCCCCTATCACCATCAAACTCCTCATCAAAATCTGAAGTATATCGATGTCGATTACGACCTCCAACATCTCTACTATCACTCCTTCGATCAACATTCCTATCACGATTATCAACACTTCTATGATCTTCTCTTCTCTCCCGATCTGAATGTATCGAAGCTCTACTTCTCCCATGGCTCGATTCAGGTGAAACTCTTCTTCTACTTTGATTCATTTCAAGCATCATTCTCTCTAAGCGACCAATTCCTTCATTCAACTTCTCAGTGAAACTCTCGTTGATTCGTTGCTCCATTTCATCGGCCTCTTCTCTTCCATACAAGGCATTAATATTACGATGACGTTGAGCTCGTCTCGGAGGCATGATTGAACTTCAAACAAATAATTCAACAAATCTCTAAATTTCAACAAATCAAACTTCAACAAATTTGACTTCAAAAATCTTCAAACAAAACAACTCCAAAACTACAATTCAAATCAACTAGCATGGCTTCAAGCTTGCTTCGAACTTCACTTTGGCGTGCAAACTCTCCCACGCAAATTCAAACACCTTTTCCACACTTTGATCCAAATGATTATGGATCAAACACCCCAAACTTGTTGCAACTTCAATATGAACACGACGAACATAAACTTCAAACTTCGAATACTTGGCTCCAAGACCCGATTTAGCTATGATTGGCTAAAACAAGCTCTGATACCAAACCGACGCAGCGGATTTAACAAAATCTTGATATGTCGATGGAATTAGCAATCGGTGGATTGAGAAATACTGATATGCCCAAATTCATTGATCCGAAGATACCGAATTCTAGCTATCCTTAACACGTTGATCGTGCACCATACCGTGATAAAGGATCTACGATTCTTCGACGTTGATCTTGCGCACAAGATTCCGTGAATCGTCTTCACAAACGAAGATTCGAGCGCACTCGAATGACGTAGGTGGAGATATGAGATTACACTCAACTACCGATTTAAATTGAAAGCACAAAGCTAACAAAAGAGAATTTTATTCAGAAATCAACAACAATTACAATGACATTACATCCCTATTTATAGGGTTTATAACACAACACAAATGACTTAAGAAATTACAACACAAACATTACACACTTCTTGTTATCTCGGCTTCGACTCAACTAAGATGACTCAACTTCTTCACGCGACTCATCAATGTCTCGGTAACGACTCAATAGAGCTTCGGTAATTTAAGAAATGGCCGCGACTTATGGATAATTCGGTAACGAGCTTTGCGACTTTTGAAATAAGTCGTTCGCAACTTATCAAAACTCGGCAGCGACTCACTAATGTCACGCGAGTTAAGGAGGTGGTAATGCAAATTTCGTGACTTACTGGAAGCATTTCTTAGATCGTTCGCGACTTATGGCGGTTCGGCCACGACACATACTAGCGATTTAAGAATTAGAGTACGCACAAAACTCGCGACCTACTGGAAATTGGGGAAAACGACTCAATGTTGTTCGCGTTTAGGTTTAGGTCGGATGATGGATAAGTCGTAGATCGTGGAGGGGTTAGGTCTTGAGTCGCGGTGTTGATTTAAATTGGAGGTAGAAGTGGAGGTGGGTCGTAGGTCGTGGAGGGGGTGAGTCGTAGGTCGTGGACTTAGGATGGAGGCCGGCAAAGGAATGATTCGTGAGTCGGTGGGAGGCATGGCGGCTTCGAACGAGGTAACTACTTCATCAGTTATGTTCCTTAGATTTAGTTTATTTTTAGCAAATGCTGGGAAGACCATATTACCATTATCGAAATTCAAAAGCTTTTAACTCCTTCATGACAATCCAAACGAGTCTTCTTCTTGGTGAACAACTATATACTGGACTTGTAGTGATAAGGAACACTAATTTTCTTGAGTAAGGTGTCTCCATTATTGGACCTATTTATATTTCATTGTAAATTTAATTAATCAGGTTATTGATTGTTTAGGAGTAGGACTCAACTGATTGGATAGCTTAGAATATAATGCTTGTCATGTTTCTTTGGTTAAAAAGACTTGTCGTTTATTTTAAATATTTGTGGTTTAAATATACATTGTCATGGTTGACATATTTCTTATTACTTAATTTATTGGATATATTTTGCATCAATATAGCTTTTATCAATTAGTTTGCTTTGATAACTTTTCATGGTTGGTTAAGGTATTTGAGTTATAAATTTAACTAAATCTACCAATATGCATGGCTTCATTAATAACATGTGCTGCTTAATCTTCGGTAATTCATAATAACAACTTATTTATACTATTGTTAGTTAATTTGTGCAATTTTTATATACTGAACCACTATGCACATAGTTTGATTGTGAAGCATTATCAAGCATGGCTAACTAGTAAGCTATATACAACAACTTAATATCAAAATTATTTATGAATCCTGAATACGGCTGAATCCGGATTATGTTGCTTTTGCATTGTTTTATTACAATGAACAAAGTACATCCAGGCACCATTATGTCATATTGTTTGACAATATCTTCATGCAAGTTAAATTACAGCCTTGGTAGCTGTTTTAGTTTGAAACAATAGGCTGTAAGAAATTAAGTCGGCACTGGTGCTTGCAATTAAATGGTTTTACAATATCTTAATTCAACATGGACTGATGGGCATGGGCGTTCCCAGATTTCTTTGTTTACCTTGTTTTGGCATGTGAAAGTTCCTGCTATACAGCACTTTTTGTGTGTAAAAGTATAATTTAAAATATATACAAAATTTACTAAACCCTTCGGGCATGTAAAAAAATTTAACAGGATATTAACAACACATCACTCTTTTTAAATTCTATTGTTTTACATTTCTATCTTTTCCTCTTTTATATAATTTTCTTTTAATCTCCAGATTCCAAATTTAAGAGTAACTGCCCAGGCGTGTATTACAAATTTAAGTATTTTTACCTAGTTGGACATAAAAATTTAATTCTAGTCCATTTGCCTTTGTATTTGTACCATGCTGGACATAAAATAAAGAATGAACGGATAGTTTTGGGATAATGATGCCTTTATATTTGCCTTTGTATCTGTTTTTTGTGATGTTTAATAGTTACTTATTTTTCGGCTAGAGATACGATACGAAGTAATTTCAAATTTCTTAAGTACCAATTGACATGCTATATGTATGTTGTACGATTGGTATTTTTTTCCTCCTTCAGTTTATGTCTCAATCAACCATTACTTCCCAACCTTCTCAATAGTGTAGTATGGTCTTTGCTTTGGGGTCACATGAATTAATCTAATTGGCATATTTTGACTTCAGTTGGCAAGGATTTTTCTAGCTAAATCTCAATCCAAACATGTGTTTTAACCAGCTTTTGTTTTTCCTTAATCTGATTTTTTTTAAATTTCCAATCTTTTTTAAAAGCAGTTATTTCGCTTTACACATATGTTTTTATTATAAAATGACTAAGGGAGATATAATCAAGCAAATCGTAACAATAATTCAAAGGTAAATAAATATGAAAAAACAGCGTTTAGAGCACAAATTAAAGAAGCTATGCCTACTCTTAACGTTGTCCTATACCATTAACTAATAATGGTACGTTAGATTTCTCACAAGCCTACTTATCATCATCTTTTATAATCAATTTAGGTTTCTTGTCTGATATTCTCATGCCCAAAAATCTTCATATTTTTTATTTTTTATTTGGAGTGGTTTTTTGTGGATGCCCAACTATAGGAATTACGACTTTGACAGTCATAGGAAGAGAGAACAATAAAGTCCTCCGTACAACAAAACAACAAACGAAATAAAGAACTTACTACAGAATTCCATGTAGTTTTCAAACGCAATCAAGTTTGGCTTAAATGCCTTTATAGTTGTCGTTTATTTGAATCTTGAGCTACAATATCAATTATTAACAAAAAAATTGAATCTGTTCCTCCTAAGAACATTTATCGTTTTCATCTAAAGTCAACAAATTCAATTTTTTTTCCAAGCTTTCTAACAAATCTTAAAATTGATATCTTAGATGATATTTTTGACATAGTCATTCTGATCTTCTTTGTTGGATTTTACTTGGATTATATTAGGATGAAGAAGCTTCTTATCTTTCATTCTTTGATTGCTGATTTTCATCCAAATTATGAGAAAATTATCTCATGTTTTTCTAATTTTATTATTTGCAAATATATACACTTTATATACAACTGTCCTTTAATTTACAAACTTAAATTTTATTACGAATAACCATCTCATGTTTTCCTAATTTTATTGTTTGCAAATATATGTGTATGTGTCCCCACACACATATATACATAGACACGATGATCACATTAGCGCCTAAATACTTAATAAGTTATCCATATGTGTGTGTGTGGAAGTTTAAATGTAAAAGAGGCCCAATTTCATATCAAACTCTCATTTGTAATTTTTATCACGAAAAGACATTATTTATCTGTGCGCACGCACGATGATGGTGTGCAATTAATTACTTTATTGTGGTACTAAAACTAATATTGATTTCATCATGCTTTTGATGTCTTTAGATGGGGATACTACAAAAGGATAAGCCCAATTAAATAAATTTTGAGAAGTTTGCCTAACAAAAAGAACATTGAAAGGTCTAATATTTTGTCAAATATCTCAAGAGTTTAGGATAAGCTTTATTAAAGTTTTTGTTCGATTCAAATAGCAAAAATCATGGAAAGTTGCTCATATGATCCAATTTGTTAACCCCGTTTTGTCAACGTGTTAAGGCCTGGGCCGACTCATCAGATAAAGTTCTCAGCGACTCAGTGGATTTACGACTCAAGGTACTTCAAGACTCAACTGATTGCCGACTCAACGAATTGAGGAGTTGCACGAGTTAAAGAATTGTGCGACTTACGACTTAAGGAGGCAAATGGTTTACGGCTTAAGGATAGAACGACTTAATGAGTTAACAGACTAAGCGACTCACAACTCGGAGAAATCTGTGACTTAAGGCCTCTGCGACTTAAGATATGTCATGACTCAGGGGAGGTACACTAGTTAAGGAGTCTACGAGTTAAAGAGCCTGTGAGTTAAAAGCTTACGAGTTAAGGAGCTAACGACCTAACAGGTTAAGACCTAAACGACTTAGGGAATGTCACGACTTAAGGAAGTCCACGACCTAAAGAAGTGATGACTCAAAGCACTAAAAGGAAGAGTCAACAACACTTGAGTCGCTGCTGACTTATAACTGCAGATAAGTCATTCACGACCTAAGACTTACAACCTGGTTTAAGTCGTGCACGACCTGCAGATAAGTTCGGTACCATGCTATAATAAGATGACTCGTTGACGACTTACAACTTAGTTTAAGTCGTGCACGACCTAAAACCACAAAGCCAAGATTTTAGTGCTGCGTCACTTTAAACCGTAACCTCTTAACTCGCAAACGAGTTAGGACTTGTATCCAGATGAACGAAGAAAAGCTCAGTACCACTTCACCTACTCCACTGCCTGCTGACTATTGAACCTTGAGTCGAGCGCGACCTACGACTCTCCATGAGTCGTTCACGACTCATGACTTGCGAAAACCGCTGCCTAGAATTCTCTATAAATAGAGGGCTAACTCCAACATGAAGGGGACTTTTTTTTTTGGCTCATTCTTTCCAAGCACTGATACTCTGCTGCATTCCAAACCGACTAGACACTCAAAGCTTTTAAGACACGTAGAACGCTATCAACAACTTCAAGAAGGAATCTCAAACATCCGACATGGATTTGAAGGCTTTCCCTTACATTGAAGTTTAAGCTCCTCGTTCAAAGTGTTTAGTAATTCAAAGTGTATTGTACTTGAGAAGAATTGTATCAACTTGTAACGAAATCATCAATAAAGATATTCAGAGTGGACGTAGGCTTGATCATAAGCCGAACCACTATAAAGACTGCTGTTATTTACTGTTTTTCTACAGCTTTCTGCTTATACTCTGTTCCCGAATCATCGGGTGGTGCTTTCACAACTACACTTTACACACCGGGGTGTTAGCGTTTAAATTTTAGCGTTAACATTTTTGGTGCTTTCATTGAGAGGTTGAACTCAGGAGAATTATCATCATTGCTTCACGAAAGTTTGTTGAAGTAATCTCTTTAAAGACTAGAAGTTTATCTGAAATCATGGCTCCGGGGAGAAGGAGTAGATCTGTTAGATCTGGAAATATTCAAGAGGGAACCTCCGCTTCCCCAGCACCTAATCAATCCACTCCACCTTTTGGGGTTACGAAAGCGGAGTTGGATGCTGCAATCTTAGGGCTGAACCAGCAGATAAATGCCCAAAGTGCACAATTGGAGGCCCAGAATGCCCAAAATGCCCTAATTTGGAATAAGTTGAATGATTTGCTTGGGGTAAACCGTCGACCAACGGGTAAAGAAAGGAACTTTGCTGGCAACATTCATGAAGCTGAAGAAAGAAACATTCCTAAGAGGGCTGCCAGCCCCTTTGAGCGGACATTTCCTGAAGTTGGTGGATCTAAAGCTCAAAATGATGAGGGGTATCTTTCTGAAATGGTTCGACAAATCATGAAAGAAAGCATGCAAAGGAATGAAGACGAGAAGGAATGGGGTTTTGCTCCAATTAAAACCCCGTTTACCGAAAGGATCTTAAAGGCTGAATTCCCAAGGAAGTTCGTCCCTCCAACTATTCCAGCTTACAAGGGAACAAGTGATCCGAACGAATTCTTGTATAAGTATGATTGGCACATGACAGGTGCCAGAGCTTCTGATGAAATAAAGTGTCGATATTTTCCTGTATATTTGGAAGGTGTAGCTCTGCTTTGGTTCACCAAGCTATCAATTCGGTCTATAGATCAGTTTTCTGACCTAACCCGGAAATTCAAGGAGCAGTTCAGATTATATGCTTCAAAAGCCAAAGATATCATGTCGTTGTCAAGTTTAGAACAGAATCCAGGTGAAACTATCAGATCTTTCTTGAATCGCTTTAATATAGCGCTGGCCGAGGTAGACAATGCAGAACCACGAATGATATTGACCTATCTGATGAGGGCCATCGATAAGACGAGCGAATTTGGGAAATGGCTTAACATGAAGGAACCAAATTCCCTTGAAAAATTCTACAAGAAAGCAGATGAGTTCATAAGCCTGGAAAGCCGTCCTGTACCGGTAAAGGCAGTATTGGAAAAAGATGAAGATAACATTGTTGCTCCACGCAAGAATGAATCTGTAGGACAAAAAAGGGAAAATAACGATGGGAAGAAGCAGAAAAATCTGAAGAAGCCTCGTTCCTTCAAGTCATTAGAATATACCCCTTTATCAGATACGCCAGAGCGCATTTACCTTGCCACTAAAGATTCGGTCGATTATCCTAAACCTCTCGTTTTGAGAACCGGAAAAAGAGCTGTACAAAGCGGGAAGTTTTGTCGCTTCCATAATCAACCCGGTCATGATACCGATGAATGCCACCAATTGAAAATTTTGATTGAAGAATTGATAAGGGAAAACAAGCTGCAGCAATTTGTGGAAAAGAATAGCAGCAATCCCGCTTCGTCTAGTCAGGGGCAACGAGCTCCTACTCATCAACCCAGGACAAGTGAGAAAACCGCAGGGCATGAATCCAGAAGGCCTATTATTAATGTCATTACGGGAGGACCTCACCCAGCAGGCAGGAGCTGGGGTGAGATGGAAAGGTATACCTGAGCTTTGAAGTATGTACCGGCCAAGGAAGATGTCTTTGTTTTGGAAGGTGCTACGCCCCTGAAGCAATAAAGAACCTTCGATGAAGATATTGTGTTCAGAGCCAGGGATTCCACAGGTATTGAAGCTCCTACCTTGGATCCCTTAGTCCTCTCGGCTGGTATCGGGCCAGCTATTGTGAGAAGAGTTCTCATTGATTGTGGCGCATCCTGCAATATCCTCTTCAAGAAAACATTCGACCAAATGAAGATCCCTATGGCTGATGTGCAAGCCTCATCGCAGAAAATCGCTGGCTTCACTGGGGAGCCAAAACAACCGATAGGAACCGTTGATTTGCTTGTAGAACTTGGAGAGGGAGAAAGAAAAGTGGTCCGCAAGCAAACTTTTGTGATTGTCGACGAATTTTATGCTTATAATGCTTTCCTTGGCCGTCCAACTCTCGCAGTATTCAAAGCTGTTCTGGCCCCATGGTGCCTCACCATTAAATTTCCCACAGATAATGGAGTGGGAGTTATAAAAGGGATCAGAATACTGGGCGGGAGTGTTATCTGACAGAGCTATGAGAAACAAGGAAAAGAGAAATGGGAAAGGATGCGGCAACCCCAGTCCGTATCAAAGAACCAGCCTTGTAGCAATTACAGGGGACCCCGCACTGGCGAGCACAGCGGAGCACGGAAAGAGATGGATCCTAGAAAAGCCAGTGCAGGGGAGAATTGAGTGGTACTAGTGGAAACGACAATACCAGTACCTGTTGACCCAAAGGACCCAAACAAGGTGTTGAATGTGGGTTCACAACTTAATGTGTCAATTCAGAATATCTTAATATCTTTTTTAAAGACAAATTTGGATGTTTTTGCTTGGACTCATGCCGATATGTGCGGAATATCCCCTGAAGTTGCAGTACACGCTCTGAATATTGATCCAAAATTTACACCTATGAAACAGAAAAGGAGGACTCAAGGTCCAGAAAGGTCGGCAGTATTAAAAGAAGAAGTTGATCGGCTCATGGAGAATAACTTTACCAAAGAATCTACCTATCCGAATTGGGTTTCAAATCCAGTGCTGGTCAAGAAAGCCAACGGAAAATGGAGAGTGTGCATCGATTTTTCAGATCTAAATAAGGCCTGCCCCAAAGACTGCTTCCCGTTACCCAGGATCGATCAACTGGTAGACGGAACAGCAGGACATGAATTGTTATCTTTTATGGATGCCTACTCCGAATATAACCAGATCATGATGCATGAGCCAGATCAGGAGGACACGAGCTTTATCACCGATGTTGGTCTTTACTGCTATAGAGTTATGCCCTTCGGGCTGAAGAATGCGGGGGAAACCTACGAAAGACTTGTTCATGCTATGTTCAAACCGCAATTGGGCAAGACTATGGAAGTCTACGTCGATGACATGTTAGTAAAGTCTAAGAAAGCAGTGGATCACATAGAACATTTAGCAGACATGTTCGCAGTCCTTCGAAAATACGGAATGAAGCTTAACCCTTTAAAATGTTCATTTGGAGTAGAATCCGGAAAGTTCTTAGGCTTCATCGTGAGCGCTAGGGGCACTGAGGCTAGTCCAGCTCAAATTACCGCCTTAAAGGAAGTCAAAGCTCCTAGAACGAAGAAGGAATTGCAGAGTCTCAATGGAAAAGTTGCCGCCTTGAGTCGATTCATTTCCAAAGCCACTGATAAATGCATCCCATTCTTTGACGCCCTAAAGAAAGGAAGGAAAAACTTTGATTGGACTCCCGAATGGCAAAAAGCCTTTGATGAATTGATTCGCCACATGGAAATGCCTCCAATACTTTCTAGGCCTGGCGATGGTGAGGATCTTCTTATATACTTGGCAGTATCATCTCATGCTTTAAGTGCAGCGCTGATACGAGAAGACAAGAGGATTCAACATCCAGTTTACTATATCAGCAAAAGACTCACTGGGGCAGAGATGAATTACTCCAAGTTGGAAAAACTCGCCTATTGCTTACTGATTGCGACAAGGAAGTTGAGGCAATATTTCCAAGCTCATCCTATCAGAGTCCTCACCGATCAACCTTTAAAGCAAGTCCTGTTTCGCCTTGAGACTTCGGGTCATCTTCTAAAGTGGAATATTGAACTCAGTCAATATGACATCACTTATCATCCCCGAAAAGCAATCAACGGACAAGCTTTAGCGGATTTCATCGCAGAATTCACAGATAAGGGTAACAGTGAGGAGGAAACGATCGATGATTCCCCAATCCAATGGAAGTTATATGTTGATGGCGCGAGAAATGACTACTGTTCTGGAGCCGGAGTTGTACTTGAGACCCCTGAAGGTCGGTCATTATGCTATGCACTAAGATTGGAATTTCCTTCAACGAACAATGAAGCAGAATACGAAGCTCTTATCGCTGGCCTAAGAATTGCTAAAGAACTAAACATCCGAGCATTACAGATCTTCAGTGATTCTCAGCTTATTGTATGCCAAGTCAAGAAAGAATTCCAAGCGAAAGGGGGAAATCCACCTGCCTACTTGTTAAAGGCTTGGGAACTCCTGGGTGATTTCGACCATTACATGATAAGTCATATTCCTCGGGAAGAAAACACGAAAGCAGATTCTCTCGCAAAGTACTCTAGCACAGGCGAAGCTCAATTTCTGGGGTTGACTCTAGTGGAGGTCCTGTCGGCTCCAAGCATTGATGAGATGGATATTGATTGGATCATGAGCGTGTCTCAAGAACAAGACTCATGGATGACTCCAATAACAGAATATCTGCTTAATGGCTCTTTACCGGAAAATTCAAAAGAACGAAAGAAGCTACTGAGGAAAGCCTCTCGCTATATAGTCCAGGATGGCCAATTATACAGACAGGGATTCTCAATGCCATTACTTCGATGTGTATCCAGGGAAGAGTCCAAAACAATCCTAGCTGAGGTGCATGGGGGAGAATGTGGTGATCATTTAGGTGGTCAAACTTTAGCAAAGAAGATTCTCCGATACGGATATTTTTGACCAAAAATTAATCGAGATGCGGCAGACTATTCCCGAAAATGTGACAGGTGCCAAAGATTCGCAAAAATTCCCAGAGCACCTTCCACTGAACTCACACAGATGGTCAGTCCATGGCCGTTTGCAATATGGGGGATAGACCTTGTAGGACCGTTACCAACTGCCAAATCTGGAATTAAATATGCCATTGTGGCTGTAGATTATTTTACTAAATGGGCAGAAGCTGAACCACTGGCTACTATCACCTCTAAAAAGATGATAAGTTTTGTGACTAAAAATATCATTTGCAGGTATGGTGTGCCTCAAAAGATAATTACAGACAATGGTACTCAGTTCGAAAGTGAAGAATTCCAAGATTTTTGCGAACGATTCAAAATCCGAAAAAGCTTCCCAGCAGTAGCTCATCCGTAGGCAAACGGGCAGGTGGAAGCAGTAAACAAAATTATCAAGTCAACCATCAAGAAGCAACTTGAAAGAGAAAAAGGTGGTTGGGTCGATAAGCTACCACTAGCACTATGGGCGTACAGAACTACCCACAAGACTGCGACTGGGCATACTCCGTTTTCATTGGCATACGGATCAGAGGCAATGATTCCGGTAGAAACATAGGTCCCTTCACATAGAAGAATCCATTTCAATCAAGCGGAGAATGAAAAATTACAGCTTGAGGCACTGGATCTCCTTGATGAAAAAAGAGAAGAGGCTGAGCTTAGAATCGCATCTCATCAGCAAAGGATAGCCAGACATTTCAATTCTAAAGTTCGCCAACGCAGCTTTGAGATTGGAGATCTAGTCCTAAAGAGGATTATGACAGCGACAGGTGTGTTTGGGCCAAATTGGGAAGGACCATATGTCATAGGTCAGAAGCTTCTTGACGGCACATTCAAACTCACTACTGTCGAAGGAGATCAAATTCCAAGAGCCTGGAACAGCAATCACTTGCGCCCATACTTTACTTGATAACTTTGTTGAAATATTGTAAAAAGAATTATGAATGTATGATTCCTGTAATTGAAAGCGACTGTAAAACCGATGCAAGTGAATAATGAAAGACTATAAAGTGGATGTAGGCCCAAATTCTTGGCCGAACCACTATAAATCTTGTGTTCCTTATTATTATTACATGTTTGCTTTATTTTCGATATGAAAAGTACATTAAATGTATTACTGAAATGTCGATTTAAATTTTTGCAGGCAACGAAAATAAAACTTGCACATTACAAGACCAAGTGATTCTTGTTATCATTCAACAAACAAATTCCAAGTCACAAAATTCCTGAATTTAAATCCTAGATAAGAAGTGCTTCAATTGAACGGTCAATGATTTCGCCGAAAACGGGCTCTAGCTAATAAATTGAGAAGTTTGAACAAACAAACATCCAATTAAGAAGCTTATGTCCGTTCTCACAAACTGGCCCAGCAATGAAGTACACTTCTTTGGATTAAACAAACTACTTGTAAGAAAAGGGAGTGCGAGCTTGAAAAGAAAAAATAGAGGATCGCTAAAAAGGCATAAGCAAGTGGACAAGGAACAACTAAAGCCCTCTTCGGAGGCACAAGTCCTCTTCAAAGGCACAACTCTTCGGAGGATAAAGACCTCTAACGAGGCATATGCCGCAAAAAAGAAAGTTCTCTACTCAACCAAAAAAGATTGGAGGAGTCATGACCCTCCAACCATGAGAGAGTAACTTCCAGGCAATCCTCGGAGGCACATTTCACCAGGAGTTGAAGTGTGACAGCCGCTCTTCGGATTTTCACTTCACCAGAGTTGAAATGTAAAACAAAATAAAAGCCCTCTTCGGAGGCACATTTCACCAGGAGTTGAAGTGTGACAGCCGCTCTTCCGATTTTCACTTCACCAGAGTTGAAATGTAAAACAAAATAAAAGCCCTCTTCGGAGGCACATTTCACCAGGAGTTGAAGTGTGACAGCCGCTCTTCGGATTTTCACTTCACCAGAGTTGAAATGTAAAACAAAATAAAAGCCCTCTTCGGAGGCACATTTCACCAGGAGTTGAAGTGTGACAGCCGCTCTTCGGATTTTCACTTCACTAGAGTTGAAATGTAAAACAAAATAAAAGCCCTCTTCGGAGGCACATTTCACCAGGAGTTGAAGTGTGACAGCCGCTCTTCAGAGTTTCACTTCACCAGAGTTGAAATGTAAAACAAAATAAAAGCCCTCTTCGGAGGCCCATTTCGCCAGGAGTTGAAATGCAACAGCCGCTCTTCGGAGTTTCACTTCACCAGAGATGATATGCAAAAAAAAAAAAAAAGAGAGAGCCCCCCCAAGGGGCAGAAACAGAAAGACCTCTTCCCAGAGGCACAATAAGACAGAAAGACCTCTTCCCAGAGGCAGAAATGAAAAGACCTCCTCCCGGAGGCACAATCAAGCAGACAGACCTCTTTGGAGGCACACGTTTCACCAAGACTGAAATAAAACTTCCAGGTGTTGAAACGTAAAAAAGTCTTCCTCAAAGGTGCAACTTTTCAAAGAAACAAAAATCAAGAAGCCCTTTACTGTGGCGAAGTAAAAAAAATCCTCATTAAAAGCACACTTTAACTTTCAAAGGAAGAATGAATTACTTGTTCTAGAAAATTCTCTTCCTCAAAAAGAAGTTGAAGTACCTTACAAATACCCGCTTTACCACGTAGAAGATTTCATTCAATAAAATGTGCATATACACAAAATAAAAAGTGATATCTTCGAAGGTTGAAGCGTAGAAACTTATTTGTGCTCTATTTTTGAATGAATTCATATTCCTCCAAATGTGGAATAATTATTCTCTAAAAAAAAAGCACAAGTTCCTCATAAAATAAAATATTACAATGAGCTTATGGTATAGGGGCAGCATGGCATAACTACATCGGTAAAATTGCGCTCGAACAATATATACCACAAGCTCACTGCAATATCGTGCAAAAAAACTTGTACAAAAATAAATAGTAAATGCATTCTCAGATACAGACAGAAGTTTGTACAAATAAAAAGAATCATTTTATTCAACACTATTTTATATACAGGTACAGGTTCCAAAGTAAAAAACAAAAGAAAAGCGGGGGGCCGGTACCCGCACAATTTCCGGTCAGTACATGCAAGAAAGGCAAAAAGCGATATGAAAGCCACAGAACCCGAGCCATCATTTCTTCTTCCACCCACCTTTTGAGCCCGCACCTGGCCGAATGACCAACTTTTTAGGCCGGCTTGTGAGGGTAGGGGATGAAGGAGAGAGGGGCTCGGTCGGACTTTCTTCCGTCTCTTCTTCGCCAGTTAAAGATCCACTCTTCTTCTTCTTCTTGGAAACTCCCTGCTTTCCTCTCTTCTTGGAGGAAGACCCACTTCCTGGAGAAAGAAGTTTGGATAACGGTTCACCGTCGGAGCCAGTTGGTTCTGGAGTCCTCTCGCTTCCTTCAGTTTCTTCTCCTTTCAGATCTTGAGAAGCAGCGGGATCATCTAAGCCGTGAAGAGCTTCTATTTGCTCCTCTTGTGACCCGGGTTGCGAGGCAGAAGGAGGAGTGACCTTAGGAGGCGAAGAAGGAATAACTGGAGGAGGAGAAGCCTGAACAGTGTCCGACGTTTTCTCTGCAGAAGGAAAAAAGTTCAAATCAGTAAAAAGAGGAGACAATGGCTCGCTGAGATTCAAGAAGTAGTCAAAAAGCTCATCAAGTTCGTAAGAAACAAATGAGCAGTCTACTTAGGCAAGATTGTCAGTAGGGTTACCTGCAGAAGTCGGTTCCCTGACGTCAACTTCGTAAGCATGTGCCTCGGCACTCTCGCCGCCTTCATCTCCACCTTGTATGCTTGTGATATCAGTGGTAACTTTAGTAGGAGATGGGGAATGAGAACTAGAACCGATAATGTCAATCTCGGCTGAAGGAGAAGGTTGAATTGGAGCAGTTGAGATGATTTTTCCTGAATATTCTCCTGCCGCTATTTCGGCCATTAATTTTGCAAGCTGTTCTCTCCCCCTAGCGAGAGCGGCACGAGCATCATCATCAAGATAGTGCTCCTCAAGAGCTGACTCAGCATAGCCAGCGCCGCTACCACCGAGCATATCGAGTGCGGCCTCCCAAACTTCAGCCAGTGTAATTTCATACTTGGGGCCTAGAAAGGCGAGGCTACCGCGCCCCAAGATGCTATGCAGATAGAAATCAAATAATGTTGAGCTGATGTTGGCCCTCGTTGCCTCGTGAGACTCTTCAGCTGCAATTTTGCCGGCAACGGCCTCATCATGCTCCATTTCAGCTTTAGAAAGTTGACGCTTAAGCATTTGAATCTCCGCTTCTTGGGAGCTGGTTTTCTTCCGAAGCTCTGCAACATCAGCAATATAGCCATCACTGATCCTTTTTTGCACTTCGAGCCTGTCTTCGGCATCCCTTTGGCTGGCATGAGCATCTCTCACTTGTTTTAAGAGCACTTCTTCTTTTTGAGAATAGGAAGTGGAGGAAGCAGCAAGCTCTTGTTTCAGTTCTTCAACTTTTGCTTCAAGCTCTTCATTGTAAGAAGCAATGCTCCTCATCTCAGTGTCGTGTTGCTCAAGAACTTTTTGCCACTCGGCTTTATCGTTTTCCATAGTGGGCATGGCCTCTATGTTCGCACGATTAACTCTTTGGAGCTCGTCAACAAGTTTTTGCCAGTTCGACATCCTCTCGATATCAAGCTTGACGGCGTCGAGGTTTCGTAACATAGCAGACTTGTCAATGGGGACTAAGTCAAGGTCAAACCTTACTCCCTTAAGACACCACTGTAGAAACCGACTCTGCAAAGTGGCTGGACCCGGTCCAACTTGGAATTTGGGCCTACTAATTATTGTTTGGATGTCTGCCTTCCCGAGAGCAGGAGAGCCAGAAGGAATGTCGAGCGAGGCAGGAGCAGTAACCTTTTCAGGAGTTGTAAAGGTGTGCTTCTCACCATGTCGGGCTCGCTTACTCGAATCTTCAACCATATGACCTTTTCCTCTTTCATCATGCGATTTTCTTTTATGGGAATCGTCGCCTCTCTGCGAAGAGTCGTGGCGCTTCTCCCTCTCTCTTCTCTCGTAACGCTCCTCTTGAGCCTTCTTCTCTTGAGCCTTTCGAGCGGCTCTTTCTTCATCAGATTCTCTGTAAGAGGGAAGGTAACGCCTGTAATCATATTGGCTACGCCTCCCGTAGCGCTGGAAATCATCATAGTAGGACCCGCTGCGCCCCATCGGAGAATCTGAAATAAAAAGAACTAAATCTTAGAATTCTTCAAAGTACAAAAAACCAGAAGCATAAAAGTGCCAAAAAATTCTAAGTGAGTGTGGCGTGCAAACTACGCGCATCAAACTACGAACCACTCTTTAATTGTGGGGTGGTTGTGGGTGTAATAGTTAGCGTCAACTCTTGAGTCGACGAAGTCTGTTGCAGGACAGAAGTCGCTTCAACTACCGAAGAAGAGACCCCGGTAATGATAGGATCATCTTTAAAGATCTCTTGTGAGGTGGCAAAGAGGTCGCTCAACCCTTCGAAAGTATCGTCCTTGCTCTGCTTGGCAAGGCTAGTTTTTTCGGCTTCTTCGCCAGATTTCTGTGACAGTCGGGGAGATCCCTGGGGCTCTTCTTCTTCAATAACAGGGGCAAGTTCGACAGGTAACCCCGCAACATCAACCGAAGTGGAGCACTTAACTAGCGAAGTCTCGGGAGCAGGTCCTTTTGGTATGGATGTGTCTGTAGAAACCAGAGCATCTGATGCTTTAGGTGGGGAGTCTGGAACCTCGCAGGGGTGTGTGGAGCAAGAAGGGTGAAGAAGTCCGAACTGGTGAAGGATTTCGTCGTTCAGCAAAAATTTCACGTCCCGTTCTTCAACCGGTATTGCTACAAGCCTCTCCAGGGTTGGCTTGTGACTGGGATCTCTACAAGGAGGGGGAAGTACTGAAATAAAAGAAAAGAAATGATGATGAAGTTAACACTTGGCAATTCGAACTTCAAAAGACTCAGAATATAAAGGAGGTAAAGGAAGATGATCTTACTTCCTTCTCTCCACACAGCATAAAACCCCGGGGGGCAACGGACATAGAAAAATTGAGTCAAAAACCCATGAGCACTGTCAGGAAGACCGATGATCAATTTACGATTTCGAGCACTTCTCACGACAGTAATAGAGGGGTGATCTTTTGTCCTGGTGAAAGAGCATAGGAAGCAAATCTCGTCAAAGCTTGGGAATCGATCAAGTGTCCTCCTAAACAGTACACACAACCCCATTAAAATGGCATAACCATTGGGGTGTAATTGGGACGGGGCGATGGCTAATTGACGAAGAAGTTGTTGGAAAAAGTCATTGAAAGGAGGAACGCCCCCACTCAGGCACATTTGTCGATTGACCGTTACAAAGCCGGGGGGTGCTATGTAAGCAGTGTTACTTCTCTCGGGAAGAATGGCATCTGACTCAGCAATGCCAAACTGAGCGCACAATTGGCGGAAAACTCTGTACGATAATGTAGAAGAGACTCTTTCGGGAGGATTGACCAAAGGAGCCGGAATTACAGTTGCCTCTCCAGTCTGAACCGTTGTATCTTCTTCCTGAGAAGTCATTCTACACAAGCAACTGGATATTCAAATGTGAAGGTGCACGTTTCCTAAAAAGTGTGAAGTGTCGTGCAAAACTAATAAAAATAGCAAGTAAATATAACTGGAATTAAACTAGTCGATGATTGGTCGATTACAAGATTTCAGAACTTGTTAATATAAAGTTCAAGCATAATATTAGTGTAGGCTGGTCAGTTTCAATTGACTATTTCAGCGCTGCTGTAATATTTTACTTGAAATTGATGAAAGCACTTCATTCACACAATTTATTTGAGTTAATTATCTGTTATTAACTAATCTGTCATTTGACGTGGGCAGTCGATGGCAGTATATTTGTCCCATCTTTCTGCAAGTATTGTGTTTAACAGGTTGATAGCGTCAAAGTTAGAATAATCTGTGAAGAAACACAACAAAGTTCAAGCAGTTTATTTCAGCAAATCAAGTTAAAGTTCAAGGTTCAAGCAAAATTGTCAACTGCGACAACTTAAGTGTTGTCTCGGCGATGACTTAAGTGTTGACTCGGCGACTACTTAAGTGTTGACTCGGCGACGACTTAAGTGTTGGCAACGACTTAAGAAATTCTTCCTACGGGTTAAATCAAATCATTGGTTATCTGGCTAACTCGTCCACGATCTAAGGATTACGAGGCGAGTTAAGTTAGGTCGTTTCAATCTTGAATTGTTAGTGTCTTAAGTCGGCAGTGCTCTAGGTCGTAAACCATGGAAAATAGAAAAGGCTTCAGTCCGAGGCAATGTGAAATTCTCCAAGTCCTATCCCGGCTATGACTTAAGACTTGTGTCGTGAAGGTTGGTAAGTCGGTCAAAGGATAAGTCGCGATGGTTATTGAATCGCTCAAAATTACTGCGCTCAAGATTACTGGATCGCGTCCAAGTTAACGTCATGCTTCCTCCAACCGACCAACCCCTTCTCAAAACTCCTAAACCCTAACCCATTATCCTCCTAAACCTTAACCCATTATCCTCCTAAACCTTAACCCGTTATACTCCTATCTCCTAACCCGATAAGCCATACAAGACAATCTCAACTCCTCTAAATCCATGAATCAACTGACTCGGAATATAAAAACCCATCGTCTCCTCCTTGCAAATCGTCTACAAACTCAAATCAAACCGCTCAAAGATTGTCAACAGTTAATCATGACGTGACTCGAGATGAAATGTGGTGTGAAGATTCGGTTTGGGGTTAGAAAATTGGGAAACCATGCTCTAAGGGTAAAGGTAGTCGTGCAATTGGATGAGCGAGGAGTTTACTTACGTAGTGTGATGACGAAGATTGTAGGAACTTGGTTGGCAATGAGGAAAATTGATTAAGTTCGTCTCTTAAAGTTTTGAAGGTCGTTAATGGCGGAAGTATGCAACTGAAGAGATAAAGTAATGAGAAAAAACGACCTAAGCCATTTATACCTCAGGGTAGTGGAAGATAAATCGGCCCGCGCGAGTCAAGATGAGTCGAAGTACACGACCTACGACTTAGGCGTGTACTTCGAGGGGCAAATGTTAACCCCGTTTTGTCAACGTGTTATGGTCTGGGCCGACTCATCAGATAAAGTTCTCAGCGACTCAGTGGATTTACGACTCAAGGTACTTCAAGACTCAACTGATTGCCGACTCAACGAATTGAGGAGTTGCACGAGTTAAAGAATTGTGCGACTTACGACTTAAGGAGGCAAACGGTTTACGGCTTAAGGATAGAACGACTTAATGAGTTAACAGACTAAGCGACTCACAACTCGGAGAAATCTGTGACTTAAGGCCTCTGCGACTTAAGATATGTCATGACTCAGGGGAGGTACACGAGTTAAGGAGTCTACGAGTTAAAGAGCCTGTGAGTTAAAAGCTTACGAGTTAAGGAGCTAACGACCTAACAGGTTAAGACCTAAACGACTTAGGGAATGTCACGACTTAAGGAAGTCCACGACCTAAAAAAGTGACGACTCAAAGCACTAAAAGGAAGAGTCAACAACACTTGAGTCGCTGCTGACTTATAACTGCAGATAAGTCGTTCACGACCTAAGACTTACGACCTGGTTTAAGTCGTGCACGACCTGCAGATAAGTTCGGTACCATGCTGTAATAAGATGACTCGTTGACGACTTACGACTTAGTTTAAGTCGTGCACGACCTAAAACCACAAAGCCAAGATTTTAATGCTGCGTAACTTTAAACCGTAACCTCTTAACTCGCAAACGAGTTAGGACTTGTATCCAGATGAACGAAGAAAAGCTCAGTACCACTTCACCTACTCCACTGCCTGCTGACTATTGAACCTTGAGTCGAGCGCGACCTACGACTCTCCATGAGTCGTTCACGACTCATGACTTGCGAAAACCGCTGCCTAGAATTCTCTATAAATAGAGGGCTAACTCCAACATGAAGGGGACTTTTTTTTTGGCTCATTCTTTCCAAGCACCGATACTCTGCTGCATCCCAAACCGACTCGACACTCAAAGCTTTTAAGACACGTAGAACGCTATCAACAACTTCAAGAAGGAATCTCAAACATCCGACATGGATTTGAAGGCTTTCCCTTACATTGAAGTTTAAGCTACTCGTTCAAAGTGTTTAGTAATTCGAAGTGTATTGTACTTGAGAAGAATTGTATCAACTTGTAACGAAATCATCAATAAAGATATTCAGAGTGGACGTAGGCTTGATCATAAGCCGAACCACTATAAAGACTGCTGTTATTTACTGTTTTTCTACAGCTTTCTGCTCATACTCTGTTCCTGAATCATCGGGTGGTGCTTTCACAACTACACTTTACACACCGGGGTGTTAGCGTTTAAATTTTAGCGTTAACACAATTCATTATATAATATCATCGCAGCCATCTGAAAACATAAATTAAAATATTGTATCAAGGTAAAATATTGTTGACTGAGGGAACGCAATGGGAAAGTGATTACTAATGCTCTTACCATTTGCCTGAGCTAAGATATGCAACCAGATTCCCTAATGTTGCATCAACAGTTTTGTTCCATGCATTTACAACATTTGAAGAGATGTTGTTGTTCCCAAACAATGAATCCCTCTGCACCAAAATATGTATATGGAAATGTTACAAGTCTGTATTTATAAATAAAATTAACAAAAAGAAACGGTAAATAATTCAAAATACCATACATTTTAGCAGGTAGAACTTCAAAAACAGAAAAGAATGTGGTTATTGATTACCTGCTCGGGTTTAAAACCAAAGCAGAAATGCACCCACAAAAATCTGGTCCATTACAGCAAATTTCAATGGTTTAAACCAAGGAGGTGCATTTCAGCAATGTTCAAGGAAGCAGATTGATTTCCTAAAAGTGTCAATATGGTTCATATACAAATTATTATTATTTTATATTTATGTTTGTATTGTATTAATGCATTACACGTGTGTGTGTGTGTGTGTGTGTGTATAGTAAATTATAAGAATTCCCAGTGAACCATGTATAATTGGATGCACTCTTAACAATGATACCATAAAATTAACTTCTCCTAGTTTCAGACTAATGATTTATTTCTCTATGGTTATTGTTTATGTTTATTTCAGACTCAAACAACATCAAAATTCTCGACTGGCAATCATGGAAGTACTGTTTACGTGGAGGATGAAAATATATCAAGCTGATACCTGGAACTAGACACTTCTCTCAAATTATGTTAGCAGTCTGCTCTCTGTTTTGATCAGATATATGCAATCTCTCTAATTCATTTGTTTTGCCTTGTAATTTTGTGTTATCCTTCTCTTTAAGCATGGTCCAAATGAAAATGCCTGCCTACTGAAAGAGTCCAGCTCTATATATAGTCTTGGTTAGAGTGGAAAAACCGACTGAGTATTGCATTAGATGTGGCTAGACGAATTGAATATTGCATAATTTGGCACATCAGAGTTTCATTCATAGAGATTAGAGATTTGAAGCCCTCCAATATTTTACTTGGAGATGATATGAAAGCTAAGGCAGCTGGTTTTGGACTTGTTAGACTCACAGCTGATGGAAAATTTTGTTCTGTTGAGACTAGATTGGCTGGAACTTTTGGGTATCTTGCACCTGAATATGCATGTAATTTAACTTTACCATTGATCTTTAGTTTATATTTTTATTAAACCATGATTACAGACTTAGAAGTTTAGCGAAAAATGTATGGATGTTGTTAAACTTGGAAGTCAAAACATTAATATTTGTATCTTATGCAAAAAATGTGTGGTTCAGTTCTTTGTTCTTGGTTTTTAGAGTTTGTTCCTACACTAGATAAAGTGAACAATGTTTCTTTTTCTTTTTACACAAATGATGTGAGAATGAGAATAAAGTTTGTGTAACCGTTTGTTTTAGAAACTTCATAATTAGGCAAAATATATTTAAAACTGTTATTAAGGGTCAAGTCAAAATTGCAGTAGTATCAAACTGACGCAGCGGATAAATCGAATTGAACTTCAATCGATGGAATGTAGCAATCGGTGAATTGAAGATACCAAAATGTCCAAATTCGTTGATCCGAAGATACCGAATTCTAGCTATCTCAAACACGTTGATAGCGCACTATACCGTGTTCAAAGATCTACGATTCTTCGTACGTTGATCTAGCGCACTAGATACCGTGAATCGGCTTCTGCGATCGTTGAATCGAGCGCACTCGATTAACCGAAAGAGGAGATAGGAGATCACACTCAACTACCAATTTGTATGAAAGCACAAAGCTAACAAAAGAGAATTTTATTTCAAAAAAATCAACCGCCTCAAAATTTACAACACACACGTATTTATAGGAGTTACAATCCAATTCCTAAGTCGTTGCCGACCTACGACTCATCCTAGGTCGTTGCCGACTTATTACAGTGGCGACCTAAACCCATTACAACATAGCACAAAGTGACCGACTCAAACATGGCCGACTTAACCAAGTACGACCTAACATACAACATACGACTCAACGTGACCGACTCATATATATATGACCATAATATGACTCATCATAGGTCGTACGCGACCTAACACATTACATACATACACGTTTACAACAGTTAGATCGTATACGACCTAAGACCCAATATTACAAACGACTTAACAAACCCAGCATTGGTGCCTTATCTTCCTGGCGACCTACGACCTAAGTTAGGTCGCTAGCGACTCAAATTCCAAGCGACTCATATCCAGTAGCGGTATCTCATTGGGTCGGTCTATATCTTCCTCCTTAGGTCGTTGCCGACCTAGACCTCCTTCGCTGAGTCGGAGACAACCTAAAGCTGCTTCATTAACTCGTAGCTCTTTCTCCTTAGGTCGGGTCCGACCTAAAATGTGCTTTGGTTTCTGTAAATCGTTGCCATTTGTTTTGTTAAGTCGCGAACGACTTAGAGTGTTTTCGTTAGATCGGTATCGACTTAAAACTTTCCAACGATCTAACTCCGAAGCCTTTTCCATACGACCTAGAGTTATGTTAACTCGTGACCGACTTTCAGTAGGTCGCTGCTCCTTCTCACATGGCCAGTTAGGTCGGTGGCGATACAAATCTACCCTCCTAAGTCTTGAACGACTCATGCTGCCTTCACCTTCCTCAAGTCGGAGATCGTTAGGTCGGAATTCTTCATCCTGTGGTTTCTTAGGTCGTACTCGACTTAAAAGCAAGTTAGGTCAGAGCCGACCTATGACTTCGTCTCTCTGGTCTGCATCATCCTCTCCGGGTTGACAGAAATTCGACCTCGAATTTTCACCATCTCCTTTCACAACAATTTCTCCTCCATGATATGGAATTAGATGTTTGACGTTAAAAGCATCAGAAGTATAAACATCATCTGGTAACTTTAATCGATAAGCTTTCTCGTTGATTTTCTTCAAAACTTCAACTGGACCAATTTTCCGTGCTTTCAATTTATTGTATGTTCCTACCGGAAAACGGTCTTTTGTCAACACTGCATAAACCAAATCGCCTTTGTTAAATTCAACATTTCGTCGCTTCAAATCTGTAGACTTCTTATACTTCTCATTCGATTTCTTCAATCGTTCCTGAACGATTTTATGACATTCAGTCAACTCATCAACAAAATCAGCAGCTCGTTTAACCGTCCCCTTCGATTGTGGTACTACTGCCAAATCCAACGGTCCCCTGGGTAAATTTGAATATACAATCTGAAATGGACTGTAACCCGTACTACGATTCATGGAATGATTATGAGCAAACTCTGCTTGGCATAACTTCATATCCCAACTTCTCAAATTATCCTGTACAAGACATCGCAACAAATTCCCCAATGACCTGTTAACAACTTCTGTCTGTCCATCAGTTTGTGGATGATAAGCGCTACTAAACTTCAGCTTTGTTCCCACCATCTTCCACAAACTTAACCAAAAGTGACTCAGAAAACGAGTATCCCGATCAGAAACAATAGATTCTGGTAAACCATGCAATCGATACACCTCCTTAAAGAATAATTGTGCCACTCGAACTGCATCCGCTGTCTTCTTGCAGGCAATAAAATGTGCCATCTTCGAAAATCTGTCCACTACAACAAATATCGAATCATTTCCCCTTTGAGTTCTAGGCAAACCCAAAACGAAATCCATGCTGATATCAACCCATGGCTTAGATGGTACAGGTAATGGCATATACCACCCTGCATTCGTCGCTGTTCCCTTTGAAACCTGGCAAATATGGCATCTCTCCACAAATCTTTCAACTTCTTTTCTCATCGACGGCCAAAAATAAGATTGAGAAACCAATTGCAATGTACGATCTCTACCCACATGGCCTTCTTCATGCAACTCCTTGATAATTTTCATTCTCAAACTGCTCTCAGGAATACATAACCGATTTCCTTTAAACAAAAATCCATCAATCATCATAAATTCATCAGTACTCCCTTCCTTCACTTTCTCAACATATTTCACAAAGTAAGGATCTTCTTCAATCATCTCTGGCAACATTTCAAACCCTGTCACTTCAACCTTCATTGTTGTTAATAAATGACTCCTCCTACTCAAAGCATCAGCTACCCGATTCGTCACCCCTGATTTGTGCTTAACGACAAAAGTAAACTGCTGTAAATAAGCAATCCATGATGCATGTCTCGCTGAAATCTTGTCCTGTCCCTGCAAATGCTTCAACGCCTCATGATCAGTGTACAGAACAAACTCCTTCTGAAATAGATAATGTCTCCAATGTTTAATCGTTTGCACAACAGCATAGAATTCAACGTCATATGTACTGTATCTCATCTTTGCCCCTGACAACTTCTCACTGAAATAAGCAACGGGTTTCCCATTCTGACTCAAGACTCCTCCAATTCCCACCTTCGACGCATCAGTGTGCAATTCAAACAACAACTGAAAATTCGGTAAAACAAGAATTGGTGCTGTCGTCAATAGTTCTTTTATTCGTTCAAAAGCAACCCCCGCTTCCTTTGACCATACAAACTGCTTCCCCTTCATGCAATCAGTAACTGGAGCCATCACGCTACTGAAGTGTGGAATGAATCTTCGGTAGAATGATGCTAGCCCATGAAAACTTCTCACTTCCGTAATTGTCCTTGGCTGTGGCCAATTCCTGACTGCTTCAACTTTATTTTGATCAACTTGAATACCGTCCTCCGAAACAACATACCCCAGAAATAAAACACTTCTTGTCATAAACACACATTTCTTCGTAGCAGCATAAAATTGTTCCTCACGAAGAATAATCAACACTTCCCTCAAATGTCGAACATGCTCCTCCATACTCCTGCTATATATCAGAATATCATCGAAATAAACCACCACGAACTTCCCAATGAATGGTCTAAAGATTTGATTCATCGCATGAATCTACTAGGTGCATTTGATAAACCAAATGGCATAACCAACCATTCGTATAACCCCTCTCTTGTCTTAAACGCTGTCTTCCACTCGTCTCCAGGTCTAATGCGAATCTGGTGATAACCACTTTTCAAATCAATCTTCGAAAATATAGTTGCCCCACTCAACTGATCCAACAAGTCATCTAACCTTGGCATAGGAAATCTGTAACGAACAGTAATCTTGTTCAAAGCTCTACTATCGGTACACATTCTCCATGTTCCATCCTTCTTCGGCACCAACAAAGCTGGTACTGCACAAGGACTCAAGCTTTCCTGAACACGTCCCTGTTCTAACAACTCTTCCACCTGCTTTCGTAACTCTTCATGTTCCTTCGGACTCATTCGGTAATGTGGTCTATGTGGTAACACTGCTCCTGGAACAAGATCAATTTGATGTTGAATGTCTCTCAATGGTGGTAACTCCTTAGGCAACTCCTCTGGAAACACATCTTCAAACTCTTTCAAAACTGGCTTTGCTTCTTCAGGAATTTCAACCTCTTCACTGCTCTCTCGCCCAATCAACAAATAGACTTCAGGCTCCTCTTCAACCTCCTTAACAAACTCCTTCAAAGTCAACAGAGTTTTCAATTCCTCAATCTCCTCCAGCTTGCTCTCCTTCTGTTGTTGCTTCTTGGGAACCAAAGTGATTTTAGTACCCTCGAACATGAAACTGTAACTATTAGCACGACCATCATGTTGAACTGATCTATCAAACTGCCATGGTCTGCCCAACAACAGATGACATACGTCCATATCTACAACGTCACACCAAATTTCATCTTTGTACTTCTTCCCAATGGAAAAATTCACACAAGCCCTTCGACACACCTTCACTTCACCACCCTTCCTTAACCATGCTAGCTTGTACGGTTTAGGATGTTTCTCAGTTTTCAAGTTCAACTTCTTCACAGCCTCGGTAGAAATAATATTATCGCAACTTCCAGCATCAATGACGAACTTGCAAACCTTTCCCAGAATAGTGCATGTCGACTGAAAAATATTGCTTCTCAACCAACTACAATCTTCCTCCTGCTTTGGTGTAAGACATGACCTCCTCATCATAAGATTACAACCTTCATCTCCAAACAATTCTTCTTCCTCCTCAACATAAGGTGCATTTGAACATTCTGCCTCCTCACCATCATCCTCCTCAACTTCTGCAACCATTGCTCTCTTCTTCGGCTTCGGACATTCATTGCTTTTATGACCCAACTCCTGACAATTATAACATTTGAAACCACTGCTAACCTTCGCCTTCTCAGCCTCCTTCACCACTGGTTTGGCAACAGCTTTAGGAACATTAGAACTTCCACCAACAACCCTCGCTTGATTATTGGAATTAGTAAACACACCACCTCCACGCCTTCCTTGTTTCTCCCAAGCCAACGCTTTCTGATGTGCCTCTGCAACTGATCTAGGATCAAACATATTAACCATATCCTGGATCTGCATTCTTAATCCCCCAATGAATCTAGCAGTTAGCTGTTCTTCCGTTTCCATAATATCATTTCTGGCAATGAGTTGGTAAAATTCATCAGCATAATCACTAACAGGTTTCGTCCCTTGCCTCAGATTCTGCAACCTCTGGTACATAAGTGATTGATAGTTGTAAGGTAAGAAAGTAGATCTCATCAACTTCTTCATCTTATCCCAAGATTCTATCTTTGACTTCCCCATTCGTTCCCTGGTAAGTTTAGTTTGCTGCCACCACGCCAAAGCTCTCCCCCTCAACCTAGCAACCAACTTCACTCTCCTATGCTCTGGAACTTCCTTGAAATCAAAGATCTCTTCAACATTAGATAACCAATCGAGAAATTCTTCTGCTACCATCCCTCCTTTAAATTCTGGAATTTCCATCTTCATACCCGATTCCCAACGTCGATCATCTTCAACATCCCGATAAGAATTTCGAACTTGGTCTCGATCTCGATAATGAATACTAGCTCTATCACCCTCTTCAACAAAATCAAAAGTACGCCTACATCGATCTCGACCATTATCATCTCTTCGTTCATGCATGCTTCTTTGACTATGTCTCTCTTCATCTCTATATGCTTCATTGTCAAATTCTCGTTGACTTCTTCTCTCTTCATGTGCATAGTCATGATGATCTCTTCGTGATGAAATTGATGTTTCTCTTCTATCTCTATAAGAATGTGGTGATACCCTCCTCGCTTCCGTAACCGATGGCGAAACTCGGTTTCCTCCATGGTTCGAGTTTGGTGATCTCCTCCTTTGATTCAAGTCATTCATCAATTTCTCCAATTTTCCAATGCCTTCATCGAACTTCTCATTAATACGTTGTTCCAAAAGCTCGGCTTCTTCTCTTCGATACAAAGCTTCAACGTTTTGATGACGATTAGCTCTCCTTGGTGGCATGATTGGAAAACTTCACAAACACTTCAACAAACAACAATAAGTCACGGCTTCAACTTCAAAACCCTTCACAAGGCTCGGCTACTTCCCACAAGTATACACGGCGTTCAACCTCAAATTCAAACACTTTCAACACTTTGATTCAAAATGGAATGGATCGAAAGTTCTCCCTCTTGTTGCAACTCCAATATGAACGCGATGAACACAACTTCAAACTTCAACTTCAAAAATTTGGCTCCAAGAATCAACTTAGCTATGATTGGCTAAGTATGGCTCTGATACCAAACTGACGCAGCGGATAAATCGAATTGAACTTCAATCGATGGAATGTAGCAATCGGTGAATTGAAGATACCAAAATGCCCAAATTCGTTGATCCGAAGATACCGAATTCTAGCTATCTCAAACACGTTGATAGCGCACTATACCGTGTTCAAAGATCTACGATTCTTCGTACGTTGATCTAGCGCACTAGATACCGTGAATCGGCTTCTGCGATCGTTGAATCGAGTGCACTCGATTAACCGAAAGAGGAGATAGGAGATCACACTCAACTACCAATTTGTATGAAAGCACAAAGCTAACAAAAGAGAATTTTATTTCAAAAAAATCAACCGCCTCAAAATTTACAACACACACGTATTTATAGGAGTTACAATCCAATTCCTAAGTCGTTGCCGACCTACGACTCATCCTAGGTCGTTGCCGACTTATTACAGTGGCGAACTAAACCCATTACAACATAGCACAAAGTGACCGACTCAAACATGGCCGACTTAACCAAGTACGACCTAACATACAACATACGACTCAACGTGACCGACTCATATATATATGACCATAATATGACTCATCATAGGTCGTACGCGACCTAACACATTACATACATACACGTTTACAATAGTTAGATCGTATACGACCTAAGACCCAATATTACAAACGACTTAACAAAACCAGCATTGGTGCCTTATCTTCCTGGCGACCTACGACCTAAGTTAGGTCGTTAGCGACTCAAATTCCAAGCGACTCATCTCCAGTAGCGGTATCTCATTGGGTCGGTCTATATCTTCCTCCTTAGGTCGTTGCCGACCTAGACCTCCTTCGCTGAGTCGGAGACAACCTAAAGCTGCTTCATTAACTCGTAGCTCTTTCTCCTTAGGTCGGGTCCGACCTAAAATGTGCTTTGGTTTCTGTAAATCGTTGCCATTTGTTTTGTTAAGTCGCGAACGACTTAGAGTGTTTTCGTTAGATCGGTATCGACTTAAAACTTTCCAACGATCTAACTCCGAAGCCTTTTCCATACGACCTAGAGTTATGTTAACTCGTGACCGACTTTCAGTAGGTCGCTGCTCCTTCTCACATGGCCAGTTAGGTCGGTGGCGATACAAATCTACCCTCCTAAGTCGTGAACGACTCATGCTGCCTTCACCTTCCTTAAGTCGGAGCTCGTTAGGTCGGAATTCTTCATCCTGTGATTTCTTAGGTCGTACTCGACTTAAAAACAAGTTAGGTCGGAGCCGACCTATGACTTCGTCTCTCTGGTCTGCATCACAAACACAATCATTTAATATTGGAGATAATGTTATGCAAAAAGTTATAATACGAAACAAAGTCTTATGTCATGAATAAAATTCTAATAGATAAAAAAGTCATCGTGACAGAATTCTTATATCCCACACAAAAAAAGGAGATGCTAAAGAATGGTAAAAACATGAATCTTCATAAATAATTTATCTAGTAAAGAGGGAAGATATAAATATTAACCTGATGAATCAATGTTGTAGTTGGTCCTACAAAGAATGATGCTGTATCCTGTATAGATATAAATACCAAATTGTCGTAAAGAGGAAGTCTGCACAAGAAAGATCAGAATTGAAAGTTTCAATTTATAGCAAATAATGACTTTAGGAAAGGGATTGCTGGTCATGTTGTCTGTTTGGCTAAATGAAATTTCCTTTTCCAGTGTTAATCAATTTTTTGTATTTTAAAAGTTACTAGTGATTTTGGCAGAATGTAACAAAAGTCTAGCTGCGCTTATAAAGTCATAATCAGTTCTGCCCAAACAAATTAATATTCTTAATAGCAACAACATTGAAGAATAAAAATAAAACTACACTTAACGAATTACTTGGGTAAGTTTTTACTATTATTGGAGATATAGAAAGTAGTTGTAGTAGCGAATGATCCGAATGCGAAAGAGGAAACTAGGCATGGAAAATTATAACTGCTGCCTATAGATATAAATAGGGGTCGGGCCGTAAGATGCATTAAATCTGCTGTGACAATTACCTATGTTCGAACTTTGTAGGCAACAATTATGAAATTTCAAATAAAAATAATGCAATAGTTGCAAGATGATTAAATATAGCGGAGAGTACAGTAGTAGAACTCTAGAAATATCAGCAAAATATGCAACTGAGTATATGCTATGTATTGTATATATGTTTTTCGAACCCGAAATCAGTTCGAATATCCTGTTTTTTGACCACTTCCTGTAAGTGTGTCTTTCACACACACTTTTTTTTAAAGGGCGCACACATATATAATATAATAATAAAAATAATAATAAGTTTTAATTTGTGCATTTGATGCTTGCAGGACACATAATGAAGCAAGGGAGACGAGCATCAGTGGAAGAATGGATTAAAGCATGTCCTTTTTATTGTTTTTACTGTCTGCATTATGTTGTATTATCGTCTTGTGGGATTTGAGGAGATGAGAAATATGAATTTGTATTTTGAACTGGTACAGATCTTTGAAAACAAGTTATTTCATGTGCAAGTATTATGACTTGATCTTTGTAAAATGCTAATGTACTTCGGTTTATTGGTAATGTATGTGCTGATGTTTCTGGTTGTCATATCTCTCTGTAGAGCTATTCATGATTCTAGCTTGCTTGTGTAGTCTGAAGCTTTTATACAGAGCCGTGGCTAATTTTATTGGTGATATATTACAACTTATATTGTTTGTGCTTCAGTTCATTCAGCACGGCTTAGAGCCGTGGCTAATTTTAATGATTATAAAAGTTAGCCATGGTTCTAAACCGTGGCAAAATTTCATTCAGCCACGGCTCCGAACCGTAGCTAATATCAATTGCCGTGGCAAAAGTTTTACCACTCACAAAGCCGTGGCAAAATTACTTAGCCACTGACCAGAACCGTGGCAAATTGGTTTTTTTGGTGTAGTGTTTGGATGGAGTAATGCAGGAGCTAATCTCATAATATGTAGAACTCATTGGATGAACTGATTAAATGGTGGGATGTCTCCTGCCATGCACATATACCTACTATATGCTGTATACCAATCTGGTGGATGATGTGATCTCGGATGGCATGTCGGAACTAATATGTCCTAAAATTGGATACCGTGTTTATCGCAAATTCTCTTGAGAGATCCTTGCTCGATCTTAGAAGTGAAAGAATCAGCTGGATCATCTAATATAACTGTGTCATTAAGAGTGTCAGGAGCCGGTTCAACTTCCGGGCCTTTTACATGCTCTACTGGAACTTTCAGAATAGGATGTTCTTCTTGTGGATTTTATGGTTGAGGTACAGGCCATACCGGAGCTTTGTTGTGCAAGTGGAACCATAGTTGAGCTTGACATGGTATCTGATTCGATATGTCTGACAGCTGATGGACCTACAGCTTAAGCAGAGAGATGCTCGGAACGTCTATAACCAATTGCTATCAAAACTCAACACATAAATGATGTTAGATTGATTAAAAGTGGTGCCCCATGCTAAAGTGAAAGCCTAGTGCAGTGTTGTGTAGTGTTGTGCAGTGCTGATTTCCAATATTGTACAGTAGTTCATTTAAAAGTCCGGAGTTCATACGAAGTGACCATCATGGCTGATCGTCCCGACGGACATTAAGCCATCGACCATGCTTTGGGGATGCTTTAAAACCAAGGAGATAAAGTTCAACACAAATCATTTGTCCATAAGGCAAAGTTCACAAAAGAACTTGAAGTTCACGAAATTCACCAAGGGTTGGATCGGTATCGATCTAACCCCTTGGGGAAATTTTGATCTCCTCCTTCATCTCGTCCCTCATTCCAAGCCACGGCTGCCCGCATGATGCCTTCCAACTCTATCCATCTCCATCATCACCTACCTAGAGATGTCATGGATCAAGTAAACAAGCGATTTGAATGCTAAATCAAGTCAAAATGATGGATTGAGCTTGAGACTCTGGTTTGAGTTTAAATGACACGAAGCAGGTGGCGATTGGAGTTTGGAGGTGGAGAAGGTGGTTTGAAGGACAGCAGCCGTTCTGGTGAAAGACGGCGTCAGTTCGGTTTGAAAGCAAGGCACTTTAATGGAAGAGCAAATTTTTGTATCGACTACAAGAAATAAAGTGAAGAGAAAATCAGAGGTGGCTCAAATATATAGCCACCGATCCAGGAAAGTAGGCATCAAAATCGCCTATCTCTCAAGCCATGGATCGATATCGATCTACATCCATGGATTGGTGTCGATCGAATCGTCATTTAAGAATCAAAAATATATACATATGTATATGTATATGTATGTATATAGTGTTTCACAGGAGACAGTGTGTACATGGAACAAGGGCATGATGGAAAATCAGAGCGTACATACTCAAAATTCAACAAATGGAATCGAACAAAACCAGATTCAAACCTGAAAAATCCAACAAAGAAACTGGTTTGAGATCACTAAGCTCAGTATAACAAATCATGAGAGCAAACTATGGTTTTTATAGTCTCAGGTGTCAGCGAAGCATCGTAACAAATGACTATAGACACAACACTTCACCGAAAAGGTTTGAGAAAACAATAACAGCTATTCGAAGCATGGATTGGAGTCTGATATGGCAATCCCGACTTGTCTCGATTCAAAGCACATCATGTTTCCAACAAGATGTACTTTGGAGGGCAAGTGTTATCCCACCTTTTGACCAGACAGTATCTACATTGACTTGACGAATATAACTCGAAAGTTGTCGTGGTAGAAGTCCCAGAGAGATAGCCGTAAAGTCCAGAAACCAAGTACAACTAAGATCGCAAGACAAAGACAAGACAAATCCAAAGTTCTACAACTCGATCCATCAATCTGATGGATCGGTACCAATCCATAGGATCTCCTCAAAATGATTTCATTTTCCTTATGCTACCTAGTCTTCATGCCAGAAGCCTATTCATAGAACCTTCATAGGATATATTCATGAGTTTTATTTCCTTAATTTTATGATTTCAACTACATAGAGGGAAATACAACTTGTGAAATACAATATCAGATCCCTGATATAGTTTTGTGACGCATTATATTAGCTCTTTATGGCGTCGGTAATCCTTTCGAAGGGATTCCACGAAAGGATTGTCGACCCAAGAGGTTGAAAGCAATAAAGAAATATGGAATAGAGTAAGCATCCATTTCCGATAAGGTTGAAAGGTTTTGAATACAACTTTAAGGCGTGATCGAAAAGAGGTAAATTGTATTGATAAATGATTACTTTCAACCTCCACGGAAGATGAGACTTTTTTGAGTGATAGAGTTGAAAGTTATATGAATGTGAATAGCTTCAAGAGGCAATTATTAATATGAAAATCTAGTCGAAAGGTTGGGACGGCCTCATCAATCTTTTGACAAGGTCGAAAGTTCTGATAACCTTTTATTGACCTCATAAACTTTTCGACAAGGTCGAAAGGTTCGATTAACCTTTTTATTGACCTCATAAACCTTTTGACAAGGTCGAAAGGTCTGATAACCTTTTATTGACCCCATAAACCTTTCGACAAGGTCGAAAGTTTCAATAACCTTTTTACTGGCATCATAAACCTTTCGACAAGGTCGAAAGGTTTGATAACATATAACTATTCCAACCAAATGGAAAGGTTGGAGTGAAACCCTAACCCTTTGACATGGTTGATGGGTTATCCTCTGTCTCACCATACTATCTAAGCCAATGATGTCAGGAACGGTCTCCTCAACCTTTCGATAGTGTAGAAAAGTTTAGTAATTTATCATTCTTTTCGATTAGATCATCCTAATTCGAAAGACAAAGCTATCACCTTAGATCCTTTTGACTTAATTATTCTATTCGAAAGGCATGTCCTCAATGACATGATTTTCCCCAACCATATGATTGAGTCCATATAAAATAATCCAATATTAAGCATTAGTGATGTTGAAAAAATTTCTTGTTAACAAGTTTCAATTGGATAATATCATTGGTTACACTTTTATAGCTATATATACACTAAAAGAACCTAATAACTATAATTTGCGTATCAATTTGGATGATTCAAATAACACCTTTATCTTTACCATTGATAATAAGAATTCCATAAACTAGTTTAAATGGTGTTTTTTTGAATTACCAAAAATACCCTTCGACAAAAATCACTAATTATTGCTTCTCATCAAGGCCTAAGTCATTGTTAGATCCAAACTCCTTCTTCATTCATGTTCCCTCTACCCGCCCCGCATTCTTTTTATATCTCTAAATTGAATCCACGGCTCCCCCACCGTTGAACTCGAATGGAAGTCTCACCCCTATCACCTTCCTTTTCGATCGCAACACACGGTTCACAAACAGCTACTGCCTAATCAGTCCACACTGCAACCACCTTCCTCTAACTCAATGCTCCCTTCCTCTGCTGTTTACTATTACGATAGAGGTATTACTGCATATTGATTCATTTATTTCTACCAACTCTTAACTCCTCTACTTTCCATGACCGTTTTGAATTTGAATCCTAACTACGGCTATTCAAGGAAGTACTTATTTAGATTTCTACCTACAAAAAATTATAGGCTTTAGCTAGACTTCTACACTGAATTGACTTGTATTTTTACACCATTTGATAAAATGATGACATAGTATGTTATTCCAGTGTTTTTGGTACTACATATTTAGGAGAGTAAAAATATACATGTATATTTTTTTCCCGAAGCAAATATAAATATTTCAAACTGACATGTAATACTTTGCACCGCATTCATGCACATTCTAGCATAAAAGTGGGTTGCTGGTCCCATTTCATCATAAACAACAATTGTGCACTCATGTCCTGGACTAGTGTGTACTACAGTTGGTATGTTTAAATTATATAGCCTAGCTTAACATGGATATTCTTGCAGGTAATAAAATATTATTCATAGATTATATGCTCACATCCATCTTAAACTGTAACTGGATATATAAACCATAATCCTTGCAATAGTGCGCATTCATATTTTAATTTGAAATGTCAAACATCCATCCGTTACATTAAGAACCATGTTCACATTATGTATTGTATAAAAGCGAATGTTCTGTGCCTATACCTCTACTACTAATAAAAGAAATTCAATCCACAAATTTCCACCATGTTCTTTTGGTATTCCAAAAATGCACTTTAAATTCATTTCCCTTGTTCCCACAAAACGTAGTGTGTATGCTAAGTAAATGGTAGGAAGATGGCAAGCGAAAGAGGTGGCTTTGGGACTGACTACGGGGTCGATCGACTATAGTGAGTGACCTAAGCTCGGGTCCATTGGTAATTCACTAGCTTCTTCTGATTTTAATGCCACTATCTTGGTGCTGATGGTGCAGAGTGGTGCTATGGACAGTCCTAGAAGAAATTATTTGCAACATGATGTTGATTAAAGAAGTAGGATGACTTGATAGCAGCAACATGGTCAGTAAGATAATATTACTTCTTTTAGCATAGGTTAGAATTATGACTCGAATGAACCATGTTTGTCAATGTAGGTTGTAATTTTTCATTGATATCGTTTAAACTTTTATGTACTATATTAGATCATTTAGCAAACACGGAAATCTAAAAAAAAAGTAGAGAAAGGTTATATTAAGAGGTGAAAAGTACAACTAAGACGACATAACAAGGTTTACCATAATACTGAATCCATGTTTAGACTATTTATGTTTCCCAACTGCTTCTTCTTCCTTTTTATTTTTAGTACACACATTCCCTCAAACATTTATATGGTGTTCTACATATAATAGCAAATAACCAGCCATATCTTTCAGCTTGGGTAGGAATGGACAACACGATACTATGTTGTTCGCTTGAAATATACTAATTTATCAATAGTAAAAATAGTTTATGACTCCATAAATATACAAGATATAATACTATGAATCTTTTCAACGTTATGTAGCTTTCAGGATTTGAATTGGATATTTTCAAAATTGATTTTTCCTTAACCTGGGCACATCCATTTGTTTATCTCCCACTAACAACATATAGTTGACTTCGACGACAAGTGATTCTTCTCGTTATGTAAATAAGATCACTAATACTCTTTCTATTAATCTCTAAAATTAATCTTTTAGTATACTTTTATCCAGACTGAACAATAAATTTATGTTGACCTAATGAATCTTTTAATATTATCATCATATTTTTGCTCCATACAATGATTTTTTAATTAGCTATTTATGAACCATTATAAAATCATTAACTATCTACGAAATATGCATAACTCTGCTGGAATAGCTATTGTACAACTACTTAACTCAAAATATGCATAACTTGGTTGGAATAGCTATTATACAATCACTTAACTCAAATACTCGACTGAATTATAGTACAAAATCCCAAAACAACACCCATTATGATAACGTTGTTAAATGTGTTAAATAGTTAATCTAATTTATTTTAATTGCACGCTCCAGAAGTTATTATGAATTTGAAAGATATATGATAATCGGTCATATTTTAAATGCTTTCTAATTAATTATACATTTAGTTAAATGCATATAAATATTTTTTCGTTAGAGTAAACATTAAATATATCTTCAAAGCTCTTTTTTCAAATCGAACCACATGAAAGATATATGATAACATATCATATATACATATATATGTGTGTATACCTCATAGGATGGCATAGTTGGTCTGATGTGATGTTTGGTGAAAAGAGATCGATTGATTTAACAACATTAATAGGGATGGACGTAATACTCTGTGAATTGTCTTGAGTATGTGTTGTTAGTCTGGTACATAATTTCTCAAAGTTTAATAGTGAAGCTAGATCCCTAGAATGTTTTAGATAAAACTGTTTGCACTTTAACTTCAAGTCAATTTAAAGACATGAATCATAAACGACATGATCAAAGTTTTAATACCTAATATGTACAAATAAAAATCATCGCCGAAATAATATTGTTTCTCGAAGGAAGACAAACAATATATCAATTGAAAATTCCCATAGTGGTTAAAGCACACATAGGTGGGCATTTCTACTTGCATACAAAAAGGTATTTAAATCATAGTTTTAATTTACAAAGATGAAGTTGTACACATAATCCATGTTCTAAGTTTTTTACACTCAAGTGCGGTGTACATACGTATAAAAATGCCTTTTTATACACTATTAGAAATGGCTCAAATAGCAATAAACAGTTACTACGGTTGCCAACGTCCCTGTCAAGACATTTTCAACGGCTTTGATTGCTGACTATTTATGTAATTCAATTTATCATATTATTATAAGTTATTAATTATAGAAATTTAATTTTTTACAAAAATACTAATTTAATTTCTAAACATAAAAGAAGATATTTTTTTATTCAATTATTTAAGTTTATGATGGTTTATGATTAAATAAATTAGTATTTTCGATAATGTTTTGTTATGTAATTCGAAATTTAATTTTATTGAAAATCGAACTTAAACGATCAATCTATGAAACTTTCAGTCCATTTATTATACAACTTCGGTGAAATTTATGATGCATAATAAGTTTATGAATTTAAATATTTTTTAAACATTGTGTAACTTATTATGAATTTTTAAATATATTTAAACTTGTAAATTCATAAAAAATAAAATATTCGGAAGAATTTTTTCTCTCGATCTTATGATGATCCAAAGCATTTGGGACCTACTTCCAAAATATGATAAGAAAGTAAATAAATTTAAGATGCTGATCATGGTTCCTAAATTTATAATCGTTCATCTACATTCGGACTAGAGCCTCCATTCAAAGCCCAATACGATCTTCAAACGAGATGAAATTCATGCGATGTATACTTTATAATGTATTTATCCAATCCATATGGGTAGAATCGAAAAAAAAACGAAAGGAAAAAAATTAGACTCAAAATATATTATTTTCTGAGGAGTTATATAACACTCGGTGTATATTGGTAGAACCACTTCTATGAAAAAAACTTGTATGAAGTCTAATTTGTTTTCAGTCTGTTCTTTTTAATCCAATCATACAATTTGAATAAATACATAATATAGCATATATGGTTTGAATTCGTCGAGTCTGAAAATTATTTGACCTTCAAACGAAAGATTTAGGTCTGAATGTCGACGAACGACTATAAATTTTAAAATTAAGATTGATACCGTATAATCTTTTACTTTTCTTTCATATTTTGACCGTATGACGAAAGTATTTAGGTCTGAATGTCGGACATTATGAAGACATAATTGGTGGAAAAACCATCTTGAATAATCCAACACTCGCTGTAAGTGAAAAAAGAACAAATATTTTATCACGGTTTTCATAGGTGGCTCACAAGTAACAACCACTTAAAAATCCTTAAACTTATAATTCATCATAACAAAAGATTTAAATGATATAACATAATATTTTGACATACTAACAAATGCAACTGAAAATCAAGCAGCAACATAGACAGCAACACAAAGGTATTTGTACAATACGACATCAAAACTACTAACCTTAAAAAAATTACATCCATCTCGGAAAGCTTAACTCTCATTAAATATCAAAAGGCCAGAAGTCTAATGGCAGCCCCACTTCATTCAAACCCTTCTGTGGAGGGTGTGGTTGGAAATTGGTAGTTCCTCGACACATTTCCTGCTAAATTAAACAACCCACCATCTTGTCCTCCTCCCTCCCCACCTCCCTTACACTTGAAACGACCGATGTTGAATTACCTTTATGCCCTCCTTCCCACCTCCTCCACCACCACCCACCACTCCTTCCTACTCTGACAATGGCTTCAATTAAATTTTTTGATGTTTTGATCAAGTTCCAACTCTGGATTTTGTAACTTTTGAAAATTTTAAGGACATCTATCAATTTAACCATATTTTCTTTATAGAGTTTTAGGCAAAGATTTAGCTATATGTGGTGTAGGACTAACTTGTAGAGATTCAGATTGAAACTTTCATTTTTTTGCTCCTTTGTAAATATATCCTTTCAAGTATTTAAGCCTCGAGTATTGGTTAATGAGATGGTAACCGAGCTTCTTTTACCTTTAGATATTGATTCTCATTCTGTGGTTGTACCATACTGGAATTTAGGTATCATTGGAATCCTCCTTTTCTCCTAATATCCTCTATTGTTATTGGAAGAAGCAGGTGGCTCCTCATAAGCATTTCTTTTGAGGCCATAGATAGCCCTATTTCGGTTCCGCACTAACTGAAATCCTTCTTCATCAACAATAAATCTTCGTTTTGTAGAATATCCGATATGAGAGCAATAGTCTATATCTAGAGGTCTATCTAAGTTGTTTTTTTTTTGGAATGGAAGGGGAATTTTCTTGAGAGGAGAGAAGGGTTTCTGCCCTGTCTAAAGGAGAAAACCTAAACTAATTTCAGATTATTTTAGAAACTAGAGATTTTTTCTATTTCTATTCCCATTTTTATTAAGGAATGCTAATAGTTTACTATATTACAATGTAAATTCATTAAGCAAGATGTAAAATATGCAGGCTTAATGCTTACGTATGTTGAGTCACACATCTTACTATGACTATCGAGACAGGATTACAATGAATTAACTTTAAAAAAAATGATAAAAAATGCATTTTAGTAAAATATAAAGACTCGGTACACAATATTTTTGACCGAAAACATCAGGTGGTTTTATAACATATGAAAAGGACAATTATCAACCGTTAGGTTTAGTAAAATATAACCGCAGAAACTTTTTTTTAATGTACTTTGTAAATATCAATACTTTTAGAAGCCGAGAACCTAAGAGGCCACGACATATTGGTTTCATGTATAACTTAGTATTTACTTTTCACATATGATTTATATTTTATTTGACCTAGACAAAAAAACACTGAATTTTGTAAACTAATATTTGCAATTTAAATTGCTAATTTTGAATTAGATTTAACCAAATAAGACTTGTGATAAATACTGTAAAATAATTGAAGTATGTCCACACATGTTTATCTCTTTTATAGTATTTTAAATTCAAGGACAATACTACAAATGATGTTAGTTAAAAAGTCATTTTGTTGTTAGGCGACAATGGTCTCTCTTAATCTTTACAAAAAATTGTTATTCCAAAGTGAAATTATTTTCCTTGATTTTTTGGAAAACAACACATTCACATTTATGTTTATGGGAAAGTTTTTATAATACCCACGTTTATAAAAGGAGAAAAAAAATTGCACCAATATTTTTCTTGTAAAGAGACCGTGAATCAGTAAGAAAAGCATCATTTTAGAGACTTTATAGTTAAATGAGATTCGTATTTTGTTATGTAAAATGATAATTATTTTTATAGCCATCTTGTATTATTTGATTTTCGTAACAATATGAAGTTGATTAGTCAACCATTTTTATATACAAATATTTTCGCATCATATCCGTTTTTCAGTTCTGTTTTGACTATCCAGAAATTTTGACTGTTCCGCATAGTTTCAAAAATTCCAAAGTTTTGATTATGTTCCGACTGCCGTTTTTATCACTTAGAAAACTTTATGGACATATACCAATTTGGCCGTATTTTCTTTTGGACTTTTAAGGAGGGAAGTTGCATCTGGTGTATGTTAAATAGACTACCATGTAACACCTCTCTTAAGCATCGGCCAATATAAACTACTGCCATGCTCCACAAAACGTAAAGAAAACCTAATTGGTTGCCGCCTCTTTCTCTCTTCCTTCGTCAAATCTTTTGCTGGACTATCTACCTTCTCCGGTAATTATGCAAAATCGCTTTTTCTCTTTTTTTTAATGCCATCGCCCGAAACCCAATTTTTGCGGAAATTCTGATCCGATTAACGCTGAAACCAGACAGAATGCCTACGATTTTGGTGTGCAGCAGGAATTTTGGATCATGATTGCTATATGAACATGAACTTCGTACAAAAATATAAGCAAAGCTTGTTTGATTTTTTCTGGAACCATTTTGTACACGTTTAGCGGAGAGGGCTCAGAGTTACTACCTATACCATCATCAATCTTGCACATAAGAAACCTTGTGCTTTCACTGTGTCTACGCCTATAAGCGAATACTGCCGCTGACTGTAAAAAAATTTATTTGTTATGTGGGAAAATAGAGTGATGCCTGTTCACTTCTCTCTTTCTTAATGCAGTGAAGTATATAAAGTTTTAAACTGGAAAATGGTATCGACGGGCATTATTGCCTACTCAATTGTCACCATGTATAGCCTATAGTCAGCCCCATTTATTTACTGTTAAGAAAAAAAATAGAAAAAAATAGAAAAAAAAACTAATTTTGATAATGACATATAGTGCTGGCATTACATAGCAATTAGCATTGCATGATAGGTAACTTCTATTGCCAGTGTAAATGCCCGAAAATAACGATCACATTAATTTATTTGGTCTATGGTACTAGGAATGTTCATATATCAGCAGCATTATTTTCTTTGGCTTAATATGATTGATGACTATGACAATATCATCTAAAGTAGGAATCAAGCTAAGTACTCCTAGTACAATATGTTAATGTATATGAAGTAAGTAGATGTTGAAAGAATTACACAATTTGTCGATCACCCTTTTGTATATATATGTAGTTACTTTAGCCTTGTAGGGATTGATAATTTTGCATAGGCTAGAGCAAATAAAGGTCATATTAGGGCCATTGAAAATGATGGAAAGTTCAAAGTGACAGATACTGTAACATCATCGTGGTACTGAAAAAATCACAACACTACAAGGGACAACAAATAAAAGCACACCTTCATTTCTGTCTGAATTTTAATTTTAATTTTTTTAATGCAAAGTGCATGTTGAACTAATCTATAAAATAATAGTAAAGCGGAAGAATTTAAAGCTCTCTCCTTACTTTTAGGAATTATCTCTATTCTCCTTACTTCTCTCTCTAAGTAGATATTTTATTTTCAAAATCCTATTGTTTACCACTTTACAATTATAATATTAAATTTTTCACACTATTTTACATTCAAATACCTGCTTTTAAAAGAATTTACAATTATTACAAATCTTCCAAGGTTCTTTCATGAAATTTTTCATTATAGTCCGCACACTTAAATTAATTACATTATCCAAAATTTAAACCAATCGATCAACTTAGTCAACTAATATTTATTAATAAATTCTAAAAGATGAAAATTTCAATATATATACTAGCGCATTAACAAATTGGTATAAAAAAATCATTTAGATGCAAATATTTATAAATCACATAACATAAATTATACAAATTAAAGACAATAGTAAATTTATTTTATAATTTATTTACTAAATGAATTTATCATGCATTACACTATAAAATTCTATTAACTTCAAATATCTAAAATTTTAAATTTTTACAATTACTTATAAACCATTCTCAATTATCTTCTAATATTTTACGTTCAAGTCCATATGTTTAACTAATTGTGTAGTCTTAAATTTAAACTATTTAAATAAATATGATTAACTAATATTTATTAATCCATCTAATAAATCCTAAAAATATGAGAATTTTAATATATACAATATTCGCATAAATGAGAAAAATGATAAAATTATTTCTTCTTTATTCAAATATATGAAAATATTTAAATCATATAACATAAAATGTATACGTACATAAATAATAATAACTCTTTTGAAGTTCTAATTCATTTATCTCAAAAAAAGTTATCGTACATTACATAACATAATTTCATTTTTAACAACCTTTAAAAGATAAATTTATATTTTACAATATTATGATGTGAACGTACAGATACATCAATAAAAAATAGATTATATAAACTTTCTCACTTTCAACACATTATCAAATTATACCCAACTCACAACTCAACTAAATGCTACGTAACATTATTTTGCAATTATCATAGTTGTAAATATGACTCTCTTATAAGAATATAAAATCTATGATTAACTGCAAGGATAAAATTTCTTAAAAGTGAAATTTAATAATGAATAAAAGTTTACATGTAGATAAGCTAACCATAAGATCTATGCTTTTCTCAATTGAAAATACATACAAAGCTCTTCTCAATTTTCTTCAACTTTTTTTACATTTATCTTCTTATATTAGTTACGTTGATCATTAATTTAAATTATTCAAATAAATTCAACTATTTAATGTTCATTAATCAATTTATAAATCCTTCAAAAAGATGGCATATCAATATATATACAACAATCATATTAATAAAATGGTGAAGTTACTTATTCACTCATACATATAAAAAATATATATCACATAACATAAATTATTAACATATATATAGTATTAACAATTTTAATTTATATTTTTCTTTATCTAGGATATTAATTTTTACAGAGATATGCAGTTAGCGAGTATTGAACCCTCAACTTTATATTCGAGCGTCGCAAGTCATTTTAGTTTATGATTAATACATCACAATAAATTTATCATGTATTGCATCATAGAATATATTTTTAGCGATAATTAAATTAAAATACTATTTTTTAACAATATTACCGTATGCAACGCACATGCTACAAACTAGTATATTTAAAAGCAGAAAACCTTGCACAATGGCTCTGCTATACAGTTTATCATGATATGCAAAACGTAATTGATATATAGTAAACAGGGAAATTTATTGAGGAATATAGTTAAATTAGACAATGTATTCGCACTTTGATGATACACGTATAACAGATACAGTATGAATTACTTGTAATTATGGTCAACTAAGAGAATGTGGTTGTCTTTTGTTTTAAAAAAGTAGAGACAGTTTCATATCTTCTGTTTTCAAAATAGTTTGTCTGGGCATTGAACATTGATCCATGGGAGCTAAAAAAGTTCTCCAAAACCCTACTTGTTTGATTGCATAGCAGTGAAGCATTGATCCATGTGTAATTTTTTAGACGCTTATATGCTTAAAAGAATAACCTTTATATGTACATGTTGACATTTAAGTTACAAGTTAATTTAGTTGTTCAAGCTCTTGATACATCTGTCTGTTAATCCCTAAAATTAATTCAAATCTAGTTCTACATCTTTTTGGGTAGGTTAACTTTGCTAAATCTCTCAAATGAACAAGCAAGCCAGTGGAAAAGATCGAATCAGTGCGCTTCCTGATGATATAATCTGCAATATCCTTTCCAATCTCTATGTGGAAGAACAGCAAGGGCATCCATTCTGTCTAAACGATGGCGCAATATGTGGCTCCGTTCTCCAATCAACATTTCTGATGAATCCATCGTCAAGCAATCTTGCATGTATTGTCTTTCTGAAGAGGGATCCCCTTGCATGGATTATCTTAGTGAGGAGGAATCTGAACCCTCTCCCTGGACCCATTCATACCTGCCATTTCGTACTACACGATTGGTATAAATACCAAAAAACCGTAGTAAATCTCCTAAAAGCCCTAACCCTAAAAGGCATCCGGGATCTCCTAATCGACATCGGACGCTTCGACCTTCCTTGCTTTGTTTTAGAATGTGATTCCCTTGTTAATGTCCACTTGCAGTATGGTTCAATGCCTGCTCGATTACCAGCCCACAAGATTATCTTTCCTAATTTAAGGAAGTTGTCTTTAATCAAGAACGATATCAATTATGAATTTTTGGTTAACTTGCTTTCTTCAAGGCCGATCATCGAGTTGGCAATTCACCCTGATTATCATGGCATAAAAAATGTTGTCAGAGCTTACAGAAATTCTATTTTGGCTGCTGGGATTATCATGATCTTACTATTAAAGATGCTCCAAATCTCGAGACGTTCAGGTATGATGACTTACGGGGTAATTCCAGAGTGACGATTTTAAATACACCCAACGTCAAGGTTCTGAGCGGTATTGACATGGAGATGTCGATGCTCCAATTAGGGAATTATCAGTTTGACATCGATTATATTCACAGGTTCATAAAGATAAGCGGTGAAATCACACACATGCCTTCCTTACAATCCTTGGACATTGCAGTGATCTATTTTAATCGTGCATATGAGCTAAAATCAGTTCCACACTTTCTAATGTGTTTCCCCTGCTTAGAAACTTTAAAAGTCTGTATAAAAAATAACACTTCCTTTAGTGATTACGTACATTATGAGGTTAGCGATACAGATGGTGCTATTCTTATTGACGATGATTATGGTGGTCATGTTCACCTGATGCCTGACATTAACTATGTCAACCATCATTTAAAAAATGTAAGAGTAAGTAATTATCCTGGAAGACGGGCCCATTTGGATTTTGTCAAACTCATTGCAGCCAATGCTAAAGTTCTTGAAACAGTGATTATAGTTTATGGCGATGGTTTTGATGAAAGAAGGATGAAATCTCAAAAGCATTTCCTAATGCAGAACAAAGCTTCTTGAAAGAGTCTATGCGGTAGGATCGTATAATATGGAATAGTGGAATGGTATAGTTAAATAACAATAAGCAATAAGTAAAGTGGACACCAAGACTTTATACTGGTTCGGACCTCTTGTCCTACGTCCAGTCCCTAAGCTCCTCTTAGGAATACTAACTAACAACCCTCACTTAACCCGGAGGAATAGGTTTACAACTTACCCGAACAACCGAACGGGATTTCTTGCCTCAACTACCGAAGAGGACTTCAACTCAATTACTAAAAACAAGATTCGACTTGTTGTGTTCTTGTCAACACTGATGAGTCTAATGTAGTACAATATTCCTATAATCTTATCCTCGAGAGTATGCAATGTGTTTGTGAAGATTTAGGAAATGTGAATTGCTATGAATCGAAAGAATATTATAAACAAAACAGAGATTCAAGCAATAGATTGGTGATTGCTTTGAAAACTTTTAGAGAATATGTTCAAGAAAGTAGTGAGATTAAATCATAAGAAAATCGGTCAACTGAAGATGTTAGAACCATGTATATATAGTTGTAGAAGAGATGCATTTGTTGGCTAGAGATGCAGATAAGAGATGCTTCCATTTCCATTGGAGAATGGTTGCAACCCTTCGGAGGAAGAAGGTGTCTATTTAGAGAAAATTCGCAGGTTTGAATTCAGTCGACTGAGCAGGAATTTCAGTCAACTGAAAATGTGAAGTAAAATTTTCAGGAAAAATCCAGTCGACTGAGCAGGGTGTTTCAGTCGACCGAAACTGTGAAGTTTGTTTATGTGTAACAGGTTCAGTCAACTGAAATTTCCTGTTCAGTTGACTGAACTGGTTGCATGTTGTATTTCTGTAACAGGTTTAGTCAACTGAAATTTCCTGTTCAGTTGACTGAACTGGTTGCATGTTGTAATTCTATAACAGGTTTAGTCAACTGAAATTTCCTGTTCAGTTGACTGAACTGGTAGTTTCTGCACAGTGAACACTTAACTAAAATATTAAGTTTATGAAATGTGTTCTTGTGTTTGTGCAAGCTTCTTGAGGATATATTTTAACAATAAAACTAAGACTAAGACCTATATATAATAAGTACTCATGATATCCTTGGTCTTCATAGTCCTTTCTTTAGCTTTGCACATATCTCTTCCTTTTTGTTGAAGCACATTGTCATTGATCAAAATATAGCGTATCAACATTCTCCTCCTTTTTGATTGATGACAATACCTATGTTTGTAGAGATGTAATTATCTTTCCTCCCCCTGAATATATGCACTATCTTTCCTACAAAACAAAGTTAGTGACATAGACTTTTCTCCCCCTTTGTCATCGACAAAAAGGAAGTAATAATTTGTAGAAGTATATAATTGTCAAACAAAGCAACGACTATCCAAAATCCATTTTATTTTCTTGAGTGGGACCTCAGATTCTTGAGCCATGAAGCCACACATTTGCTTGTTCATTGTCACTATCACTATCATTTTCGGATGAAGATGAATCTGAATCGTCCCATGCAGAAAACGCATTCTTTTTAGGTTTTTCCTTCTTGTTTTTGTTGTTGAAGCTTTTCTGATTTTCTTTCTTTTGTTCTGGACAATCCTTGTGCATGTGTCCCTTCTTGTGACAATTGAAGCATTCTATATTTGAGGATGAAGGTTTGTTCAAGAAATTCTTTTTGAAACTGTTTTTATTTCCTTTTCTATACTTTAAGAATTTCTTGAAATTTTTGGCAATAAATGCTAGATCCTCATCTTCGGACTCCGATTCTTCCTTTTCTGCGTGAAAAGCCACATTTTTTCTTTCCTCTGCTTGATCTTTCTTAGCTTGCATGTTAACTTCATAAGACATAAGGTTTTCAATTAATTCTTCGGGTTTCATTGTAGACAGATCGTTTGCTTCCTCGATTGCTAATACTTTTTTCTTCGATTCATCAGCGAGTGAATTTAGGACCTTAGATACAATATCAAAATCCGTAAACTTTTCTCCTAATCCTATTAAGGCATGATGAATGTCTTGAAATCTCGAGTACATGTCATTGATAGATTCATTCTGTCGCATTCTAAAATTTTGGAACTGGTTCTTTAGCATGGAAATCTTTGTTTGTTTGACCTTGTTTGTGCCATCGTGTATGGTTCTAAGTGTATCCCATATCTGATGTGCAGTAGTACAAATGCTAACACGATTGAACTCATTTCTATCCAAAGAGCGAAAAAACATATTCATAGCTTTAGCATTTGCACTAGCTTCATTCTTCTGAGTTTGTGTCCATGTAGGATAATCAGTCGTAGGTACAACGAACTCTGCTTGAGTAGCATTCCAGGCTTCGAAACTTGTTGCTTGTATATAAATCCTCATCCTTGTAGCCCAATAGTTATAGTTTAGTCCATTGAATAGAGGAGGTCTTTGGGTAGATTGTCCTTCTGCAAATGTAGAACTATAGGCAGTTATTGTGCTTGTACTTGCGTTATTTTCCATATTATCAATATGTCTAATATCGGTGTTATGGTTATAGGACGGCCTTGCTCTGATACCAATTGAAAAAGGCTATGTGGTAGGATCGTATAATATGGAATAGTGGAATGGTATAGGTAAATAACAATAAGCAATAAGTAAAGTGGACACCAAGACTTTATACTGGTTCGGACCTCTTGTCCTACGTCCAGTCCTTAAGCTCCTCTTAGGAATACTAACTAACAACCCTCACTTAACCCGGAGGAATAGGTTTACAACTTACCCGAACAACCAAACGGGATTTCTTGCCTCAACTACCGAAGAGGACTTCAACTCAATTACTAAAAACAATATTCGACTTGTTGTGTTCTTGTCAACACCGATGAGTCTAATGTAGTACAATATTCCTATAATCTTATACTCGTGAGTATGCAATGTGTTTGTCAAATTTAGGAAATGTGAATTGCTATGAATCGAAAGAATGTTATAAACAAAATAGAGGTTCAAGCAATAGATTGGTGATTGCTTTGAAAACTTTTAGAGAATATGTTCAAGAAAGTAGTGAGATTAAAACATAAGAAAATCGGTTAATTGAAGATGTTAGAACCATGTATATATAGTTGTAGAAGAGATGCATTTGTTGGCTAGAGATGCAGACAAGAGATGCTTCCATTTCCATTGGAGAATGGTTGCAACCCTTGGAAGGAAGAAGGTGTCTATTCAGAGAAAATTCGCAGGTTTGAATTCAGTCGAGTGAGCAGGGATTTCAGTCAACTGAAAATGTGAAGTAAAATTTTTAGGAACAAATTCAGTCGACTGAGCAGGGTGTTTCAGTCGACTGAAACTGTGCATGTTTGCCTATGTGTAACAGGTTCAGTCAACTGAAATTTCCTGTTCAGTTGACTGAACTGGTTGCATGTTGTAATTCTGTAACAGGTTTAGTCAACTGAAATTTCCTGTTCAGTTGACTGAACTGGTTGCATGTTGTAATTCTATAACAGTTTAGTCAACTGAAATTTTCTGTTCAGTTGACTGAACTGGTAGTTTCTGCACAGTGAACACTTAACTAAAATATTAAGTTTATGAAATATGTTCTTGTGTTTTTGAAAGCTACTTGAGGATAGATTTTAACAATAAAACTAAGACTAAGACCTATATATAATAAGTACTCATGATATCCTTGCTCTTCATAGTCCTTCCTTTAGCTTTGCACATATCTCTTCCTTTTTGTTGAAGCAAATTGTCATTGATCAAAATATAGCGTATCAACACTTCTAAGATGTTACAGGTTGAATTTCTCAAGAGTAACTAGATATTGCATGGTTTTACCGTTTGTGATGTGCAAGTAGAAAAATGAACAGTTGCATATTTACTATTTTTATCAGAATGAACAAGTTATCCATGTTAGTGCTGTTATTGTGCACATGCATGTGCATGTTTTCTTTGTAAGCAACATACAAAATACATATTTTGCATTTTCTATATTTTCTTTATTATTTGTTATGTACTTGTACATTGAATACATCTTGCAATTCTCCAAAGATAAATGATTCTTTTCGTTCATTGATGGCTATGGTCACTGTTAACTCCTTTTGTCTTACTGTGGATTCAGACCCTGAACTACGTATATGTCTTCTTGAATTTTTGCTCAAGTTGATTGACTCGGAAATGTTGCATGAAAAACATGCATATTCATATTAGTTATATGTGTTCCATGTTATAAAGTAAAGTATGATGTTAAAGTAATAAAATAAAAAATCTGGGTTACGGGTAGTCATGGGCTGTATTCTCACTCTTGAACGTTCGTGACTTACTTGCACTTTACCTTCATTTATGGTTATCGTGTTGTTAATAATATGAGTCAATGTTTCTTTTTATTTTATGTGAAGACGGTTATCAAATAAATAAAGCTGGAAGGTCTGAGAGATTTTAAAATATTTTATCAGGCATAAAGATAAAAAAAAAAATAATCTATTTTTAGCTTATTTTTTGTCTCATCTCCTTCTTTCGAACTATCAACCGATTACAAAACTATTGTTGCATTTGTTTTCTGACCACGGCCATCTTACCAGCAATTTCAGAAATCGGAACTATATTGATAGAGTTTGTAAACATTATTCGACTTCTAACTTACAACTTACATTCAAAGCCTAATGGTCTTTATGTAATACATTTTAATCCTACCGTAGACAACAACAAAATTCTCAGAATTGGACCATTTACGTATAATGCAAGAGCAGTGTTGTCAGAGTGCTCGCATAGAAGTTGTTCCTAGACGTCAGCTTGGAACTTTTTTGCTTGTTGAGGCGTTGCTCATGCTTGAGACACCATATGCTACAACAAAATTTAACTTTCATAGCAATGGATAGTGGCTTATAATGACTTGTTGAGGCAAGCTGTCATAGTTGAGGCTTTCTAGGGAATAAAAATTTTCAAATGCTTCTTCATTTTGGAAAGCGATAAAAAAATTCAAGTTCCTTCTATATTATATCTAGCAGTGTTTTCATGACTCGATCCAACCGCGGTCTAATTTAGAATAACCTGGACCGTTTGCCGCTTTGGTTCGGAACTCAATCAATTTTTAGTGGTGCATGAACCATAAGTTGTACTCTCGAACACGTAATCCAACCGTCCATTTAACTTATTAAATCGTGGTTTTCCCCTCTTGCTCTCTCGCCATGTCATTTTCTTTCATTTCATCGTCTATATTGAACTTATATTCCAAAAGTGTTGATTGCGCCTAAATCTAAACAATGGTCGCTATTAAATGTGAATTATTGTTGACTTGTTGAGCTTTATGGATATTAAACAAAATATTGAATAGGATATATAATTTTAATTTATTTGCAGATATATAGTTGTGTATTTATCATAATATTTATTTATAGATACAAACAAAAGTATTACATTGGTTGTTGCTTTAACGGTAAATAAAACCATAAAAGAGGTATGATTGGCCTACAATCCTAAAATTATCTATTTAGCAAGAAAGAAAATTTTGAAATACGTCTTAATAATTATAAAAAACTAGCCTTATGTCTCTTTCAATTTTCTTTTATAAATTACATCCTTATTTCAAAAAAAATGAAATTCAAAAGGGTATTTAGATAATTTTAACAACTCTAGCATGTGCTCTTAGGGTATATGTCCATGACTCTTAACCGATGCAATACACGACGTAGCGGCCACTTTTAAATTTAAAAATGCGAGAAGTTAAAACAAAATTCAAAAAAGTGATGTAGAAAACAGTTTTTAAAAGAAAGGAAAGTAAAACAAATAAGTTTAGAAAAAGAAACCATGTACCTAATTTCCGCAAAGAAAAAAGTCACAACATGATTACTATCATATTAAAAGCATTCCCCCAAATCTAAAGGCAACACTATTAAAATCACTAAAACTAATTGGATTGGTAAGTTAGTTTAGGTGACAAGCAAAATTAAAACATAAATTTGGCAAGCAAAATCAAATAATATTATGCAGCATGTAGAGAATTTTTATTTGAATAAAAGACAGTCTATTATGATTCTCCAGTGTAGTTACAAAAAAGGGATGGGATAAACAGAGAGGCTTAAATATCTTAAAGTGTGTTTGAAGATCTTATTTTTAGGAAAAAACTAGCGACCTGAAGTTCGAGGCAACATATTTACATAGTAAACCCGCTTAGAGCATCTCTAGCGGTCTGAATTAGGTCGAAAATGGAAGAAACTACCCTTTTTTTGGGCTTCCACACATTCCAACAGCGTGGATTTAGGTGCGAGGAAGAAGAAAATTAGGAGTTTCTTTCAATTTATTTTTTAAACACGAGGTTTAAGAGTTTTCTAAAAATCATTTATGTCGTAAACGGTTTTCAGAAAACCATTTAAGAAGGAAGTAAAGCTTCTGAAGGCCATTTATTTTTATAAACAGTGTTCAAAACACCGTGTATAGATTTTTTTTTAATGGACATAATTCTCCCACTTGCCGTTGGAATAGTGGGAGTAATCCACGTTTATTTTCTTTTTCCTCTCAAAAATTGACATCTGCATGGAGATGCTCTCATTGCAACAAAGTTTGCAATTTTATTTGTTACAAACATGACTCGTAAGTTCATGTACATAAAGTCAGTTTAACACATAAAATAATAATTAGATAGTCTATATTGCATAAGGACTTTTGACAGTGGAGATACCTCAAGTTATTGATATTTGTTACTAGGTAAATGGTTTTCATTTCAACAACCATATATCACATACTACATATCGATAAGTTAATATTGCCTTGTTATTTGTAAATAAAATATGCAACTTTTTCATGTAGGAACTTATTAATTTATGATTATCATAATTCGGCAGTCAGAGTAGAACATTGTTAACTTGAATTTAAAAATCCTAACATCTAATTTCTTAAAACCAGTATATTTCCACCGTCATCTGCTAGCTGAACTTCACAAATCCTTTGTCACACCTTTGCTTCTTTGCTCCCTCGCACCTCCTTGCCTTTGCACTGTCGTATCCCTAGATGCCAAATTTTTGTATTATATTGATTTTATTTAACTACTTCTATTTTTTGTTTCGAAAGACAGGTAATTTTGGAATTTAAGATGTAAATTATTAGTTTATACAAATACAACATTCAATTTTTACAGTACAAGGAGATAAGATGTTTACCACAATAATGCTTAATCCTTCCATTATTTTTCCAACAACGATATCCATTTATCTTATCATGTTCAGTTGGCAATTTATTTGCATATAAATGGCATCCGACTTAAAAAAATTCTATAATAAAAAATCGCCTTTTTAAACCTTTTTATATAAAAAAATATATAATTATTATTTTACATAAAAATAATACCGTTGTCGTCAAATGTGACTATATCGGTCCACTCTTTCGATCCTCAGAAGTCGACACTAATAATCCACGGTATTTGCATATCAAGCATCCAAGTGTCCGAAAGATGGATTGTTGGAGGAAAAGAAAGAAAAGATAGAACATAATCTCACATTGTGACGAACAACATATAATATGAAACAGATCTTTATAAGAGAAAGAAAACTGTAATCTATATACATCAAATCGGAGCACACTAATCTATCATCTGCTTGGACAGTTATAATAAGCTGTCCTCACTCATGTAGACACATACAAACAATCAACGCAGCGGAAATAAAATATACGTGAATACGCCTTGGAGGCATCCAGCTCGTCTTCTGAAGCTCCGAAGCATCCAAACTAGATCTGTAAATATTCTTGGTCTCAAAATGTAACAATCCCGTTTTTAAGTCAAATTTAATTTATTAATTAATATAATTTTTAGAATTAATTTGTGAATTAGTTTGAAATTTTCCAAAAATAAATAAAATATGTGCTGATTTTATATATATGAATAAATAAAGTTTGTATATATATAAATATAAAACATAAATTGATTAAAAGAAATGTGTTTATCTAAAATTGTAAAATATAAAAGATAAGGATAAATAAAAAGCCTTAATAAGATTTAATATACTTCCTTTTAAAATTTAACATGAGATAAAAGTAGTTGTATATTTATAAATATAAGAACGTAATGGCTAAAATTATATAAACATGATACATGTATTAATAAATATATGAAACTATATATATATATATATATATATATATATATTTAACTAGAAAGTAAAGAGTAGAATTTGTATATATGAAAACATTTAAAAATATAATATAAAAATTATATAAACATATTAAAACATTTAAGGCACGCAAATTGACATTTGTAGGATATTAAAAACATGCATTAACAAGTGTATACAAAGTATAACTTGATATTACAAGTGGTAAACAAATTTTCTTTAAAAATATTTTATAAATAATAGGTATTAGGAGAGGAACCAGGTTGTTTTCTGTTCAAAACATATTCATTCATCCTTTCTCAAATTCTTTCTTTAATTTCCAAAACTAAAAAGAAAAACCATAAAATCAAAACAAAAGAAAATTATACAAACAAAATCATCAAAAACCTGAAGCAAATTCAAGTAAAGCAAAGATCAAAGATCAGTTTCAAAATCATGTGGCAAATCAAATTCAACAACAACTAATTCAACCTGAAGCAATCAAAGAAACAAAGCAGACTCAATCCTAGTTTCCAGTTCAAAATCAAAGAACTGTCTCTCTGTTTCAAAACACAGTGGGTAAACTACCATTTTAAATTTGAATTTGTTGTTATATCTTGGTGTTATGATTAATACTTTAAGTTGTTGTGAGAAAAGATGTTTGTATGAATATTAATATGCCTGTATGTCAGTGTATACATGTATATATATGATGTTATGCATGTCTGTATATGGATATTAACCTCTGTTATATCAACAGAATCAAGAACAACATACAGGAAAATTCATATCTTCCCCTGTAATTGGTTTTAGGCTTCGATCTTTAAATGAATAATGATTGAAAGATTATAGCTTCATTTTTAAAAATAAATTCAAGTGTTTAAATTAAGTAATTATTTCAAAAATAATAAATTACAGTAAGAATCATTTTCAAGTCAAAAATCAGGATCATGATTTCTTATTTGGATTCTACAACTTGATTCGTATTAGTAAATCATGAATTTTAATAATCGTTTCATGACTTTTAAGTTTTTCATTGTCGAGATATCTCGTGATGAACGAGATTTAGTTTTCCGTTGATTCACGATGATCGGCGGAGGCAGGGAAGTCAGGATTGTGGCTGAAGCTTGCTTGGAGGTTGACGATCTCGGCAAAAATGATCACAGAATTTATCGATCACCGTGGAAGTTGATTGATGAGGTAGTAGGGTTTAAGGCCTAGGTTTGGTCGACGTCGTTCTCGAAGCAATAGCATCGACATGGGAGCATCGGACTGGTTTGGATCAAGGGAAATAGAAGCATAGTGGCATGGCGAAGCTTTGGGCTTGATGGAGTGGATTCCCATGGACAGAATTGATGGGGCGAGATTATTTTGTCGTCGCGATTGGGTTTCGAGTAGAAATCAAGATGATTGATTTTGGTTTCGTGGTGTAATCGTTGAACTGGGTGGTTGTTTGGGGTGAGGTGATCATCGGGTACTTGCGGGTGATCTCGGCGAGGATCGGAGGGTCAGCGATCATCGGTGCACGTGTACATGTGCACTTAGGTGTTTGGGTTGTTGATCAATTTGGGGAAGATGAGGCTAACGCGGTTTGACTCGAAGTCGTCGTGGGTTTATCTCGAAGTAAATCGAGTTCGCGAGTAACTCGGGAATGAGATGGGGAATTTTGTTAATTGGCCCGGGTTTTAAATCATAACAGGTTTTTAAAATTTAAAAAGTAAATTATGTTCAAGTTTTAAAATCTGAAGTAATTTGTACCAGGTTTTAAATGTTTAAAAGAAAACTTGAACCAGGTTTTAAAAGGTAAAGTAAAAGCATAACCAAGTTTTTAAATTATAAAGAAAACATGTATCAAGTTTTAAAATTTTAAAGTTTAAAGTTTTAAAGTTTTAAAAATTGGGAAATTAAAGTAGATAAACAAGTTTCCAAAGTAATATTAACCAAGTTCTAAAGCAAAATGTATAGATTATAAATGCAAATATTTTTGAAAAATTAAATTGTTTTGATTTGGATAAGTTAAATATTGGGTTAATAATCTCTAAAAAAAATTCAAATAAAGGGATGTGATTAATAAAAGTGATTAAAAGATAATTACTTAATAAAAGTGATTAAAAGATAATTACTTAATAAAAGTAACTAGAGGATAATGAATGAATGTAATTAATTAAATTATTAATTAATTTAAAGGATTAATTAATTAATATAATTAATTAAAGAGTTGGTTAATTGATATAAGTAATTAAGGAAAATTACTTAATGAGAGTGATTAAAGAATAATTACTTAATGTAAGTAATTAATGGATAATTACTTAAGGAACAATTAATTTAATTAATAAAGTATAATTACTTAGTGTAAGTAATTAAGGACAATTACTTAATGAAAGTAATTAGGAATAATTACTTAATAGAAGTAATTAAAAGGATAATTACTCAATGTAAAGAATTAATTACTTAATGGATAATTAATTAATGTGATTATTTTATTAATGTGATTTAATTAATGGATAATTTGATAATGTGATTAATTAAAAGATAATTATTCAATGTAAATAATTAAAGGTTAATTTATGCAAGTAATTAAAGGATAATTAATTACTTAAATGTCATTAATCAAGGTGATTAATTAATGAATAATTACTTTAAGGATAATCAAGTAATTAAAGGTTAATTACTTAATAATTAAAGGTTAATTAATTTATGTAATTAATTAAAGGATTAATTAATTGTGTAATTAACTTAAGGTTAATTTATTTATGATTAATTAAGGAATAATTAATTAATGCAAGTAACTAAGGGATTGAATAATTAATTTCATTAATTAATTAAAGTAATAACAAATGGTTTATAATTTGTTAATGTTAATTAAGCAGGATTTAAAGAAAATTTAAGTAATTAATTTAATTGGAGATTAGATTGAATTAGTTAGGAATTGTACAATTAATTAATCTTGCTTATGGATGATTATTGTATTGAATGCTTGGATTGTTTGATATCTCTGATATGTGATGTTCTGTGATATGAACTGCTTTGAATTGAGCTATGGACTGTGATTTATTTATCTGCGATGAACTTATTTGTTTATCTGTGAATGGAAGATAAGCGTTATAGGATTATACCGCTTATTGATATTGTTGTGCTTGAATTTATGATGGTTGATATTTTATTTTTGCCTGTAGAACCCCTAGACAAAATACACACACACAAATATGGATTTCACGGGAAATTGGTTAAGTCACAGGTATTTTGAATTTAATATTATTTTATTCAAAATGGTGAAATGAATTTAAAAGTTGAACGTTGAATCCAAAATGGTTTGGAAGTGAAATTGAGTTGAATATGAAAAACTTTTGAAAAGGAAGTTTTGAAATTAAATTATTTTGGATATTTATTTAATTTTGGAAATTTGAAATTTTGGAAACTATGTTTAAAAAGGATTATACAAGTTATATAATTTCAAAAGTATATATGAATTATTTTGCAAATTTAAATTTAACTCAAATAGAAATTGCCGAGAGTATGGCAGTTTGCTGATTTTTCGATGTATACTATAAAAAGTTTATAACTTGAGAAAATTTAATCGGATTTTCCAGAAACGAAGGACCTTTGTTTTCAAATGATAATAGCTTTCACATAAAGAAAGAAGTTCCCGTTTTTGTTGAAAGGATTTCCAGTTGTGGGTAAATCAAGTTTGAAATGGAAATAGTTTTGAAAGCTATGAATGAATCTTTGTTAAAGATTGGTGAACCTTGTTTTCAAATTAAAGAGGATCTCACAGATAAATCTTTTGTTTAGAAGATTAAAAATGGAAATTTGTTTAAACCATTCAAAAGGAAAGGTTTTGGGCTAAAAATTGTGACTTAACTAAGATCCGAATGTATCCTTATATTTTAAGTAAGCGCTCATTATTCGGTTAAGACGGGAGAGGACTTTATGTCAAAAAACCCATTTCGAATAATGATACGATGAAATGGATAGCATTTGAAGACGGTGGTTGAAGACCTGGTATTTTCAAAAACGAAAGGATTACCTGTCGAATGTCTCTGCACCGAGTGACCCCGTTATAGAGATTTCCCTATGTGATGGGGAGTCCGGACGTGATTGGGGATATTCGAATTTGTAAGGACTTCTTTTGAAGTGCCTTCGGTTCCAATCAGACCCAGGATGGACTTGTATGGATGTATGTCTGACGTTACACTTTGAGATGTAAAGCTGGTTTCTATCAAATACATTTCTGTTTGATGGCGGAGAATTTATTCTCTTAGCATAACAACCTTCTCTGAGACATACGAGCTCAGAGGTTATGTAGTTGATGGTTACTAGTGATATATTCCCAATTTGGTAATGTGGCATGCTAAGTGATGATCATTGGTTGATCGAAGCATGGTTTTTTTGAAAAGCGTAGCTTTGTGGGACGAGACTTCATCGAACCTCATACCCCAGAAATGGTCGAAACAGGACAGATGCGGCAAGGTATTAGGGGTCGCGCCCCTTAGGGTATGCGCATTTTGTAACGACCCAGGATTTTTAGTAATTAAAATCTGAATATTTAATTAATTTTAAATATTAATAAGTGAAATTTATAAGTCGAATAAATTTATTTTGAATAATTGGATTTAATTGGATAATTAAATCGATAATTTAATATGTTAAACTATGGAAATAATTGAAAATTGAGTTAAATATGATTGAAAATGATTTGTAAAATCTTAATTTATCATGTTGAAGTTAGAATGATATTTTAGAACTTTTAAAATCGAATTAAAAGTTAATTTGTGAAAATTGAATATTTTAATATTTAAATCGACTAGTGAAAATAGTCAATTTTTGAACAGTCTCAGAATTGAACGAAACTAGTTCCATTGGATCCGTAATAGTTAGTTATTATAGGATTTCAATTTTTGTAGCAATCGGAGTTATCGTTTGATCGTGGCAGCTCGAAACGCATCGAATTATTTTTAATTTTAATTTGGCGAGTTAAAATAGCCATTTTTCAAAAAGTCTCGGATTTCGACGAAACCAGTTTCATCGGATCCGTAATGTGATATTATTGTAAGGTTTCAAATTTCGTGTCAATTGGATTTACCGTTTGTCCGGTACAAATTAAAACGCCTAGAAATCGATTTAAATCGGTTTAATTTAAATTGAACGTTTATAGCCATAACTCGCACAGGTGTCCGAATTAGCTTTCGAAACCTGTTCCATTGTGTCCAGAACGCGGGGTAAACCCTAGAAACGCTGGTTACGGCGCGTAAATCGGAGTTCGGAATTTCCGGGATGAATAGTGTTCGATTTTTTCCTATAAATACACCATAAATTCACAAAATTTAGAAAAAAAATAACTAAACCCTAATCTATTTGCCCTAGCCGCCAGTTGCTTCATCAAAGGCCAGAATTTTTCAATTTTATTCCCTCAATCACTCACAATCCGTTGACATTCACGCGAAGTGTTCAACAGCAATATCGTAGAGCGTATCAAGAGCTTCAGATCCATACGGTGATGATCGTGTTTGGAGCGTCGGAGGGGGAGCCAGGGGGGTGCGTGCGTGGGCCGTTCATCTCCGTGCGCACGAGAGAGGGTGGGGCCGAGTTGCGTGTGGTTGAGGCCGAAGGTGGAGGAAGTTAGGGGCTTCGACATGGAACTACCTGATCGAGTTGAAGTGGCTTGTGGGAGGTGCAAATTGAAACCCTAGTATTGGATTCATGGGTTATGTGGTGCGGCTATTACCTAAAGCCGAACGAAGATGAAGATGAAGAAGAAAAGGTTGGACGTTCTTGATGAGGGGCAGTGGATCCAATGGCCAAGATCTGTTTAGGTTTAAAGTTTTAATTAAAGTTGCAAATAAATTATAGTTTAAATTCGTGTAAGTTCAAAAATTCATATCTTTTTCATACGAGGTCAAAAACGCGCGAAACCAGTTGCGTTGGAATCGTGTGGACGAGCACTACGCGATGGAATTGGATTGGAGTCGTTTGGAGTTAGTGAGAATTTTGGGTAAAATTAAACGTCCGTTTAATTTTATTCGAAATAAATCGCTAAAACGAAATTGAAATCAAGGTGAGAACTTCTCACTCAATCGAATCAGTTTCGATTTTATTTTAAATAGTTAGATTTAAAATATTTGAATGCATGTTTGAATGATGATTGATATCTATTGATTGTTAAAATAGACATTATGCGCCGTTAGTAAGCGGATGTTATTTATTAAAAACATATACCGCGAATATTTCATAAACAGTGAAATTGGTATTATATATAATAGCAATATATATATTGGCATATGTATATATTGCAGTTGTTGATTTCCCGCATTTTTTTAGCGAATGAGACCCTATTGCGCCGTCTATTAAGCGGATAATATTTTAAATCCCATATACCGCGATAATTTCGTACTGGAGCGAAATTGGTATTGTGCTAATGTTTGTGGATGCAGGGAAACAGGTTGGAGGGATCCAACTGGATGCCTCAACAGTTTTTATTTGATTTCAGATATTTTGATATTTGATGGACTATCATATCGATATATGATGTCGTTGTTGTCGTGATTGACTATTTGGTGTGTAGCATCATTGGACCAAATTTTGGAATTTTAAAATGCTTTTAAAGAGATTTTTGAAAGTATACGTTTATAAAATATTTTTGGAATTGATACATTTTAAATAAATAAACGTTATAATTTTTAATGTTATAAAAATTATGGTTTTTGAGAAATATAGTTAAAATCTGATTTTTGAGAATGTGATGCTAATGATTTTATAAAATAGTTAAATCGGAATTTTTGAATATATTATAAAAGTTTAAATTTAGGATTTATAAAATTTAATTATTTTATGAATCAAAAAGAATAGATTAATAAAGGAGATTAAAGACGTTTTAAAGAATAATATAAATTGATTTATATTAAGAGATTTATAAATGGGTATTTATAAATTGAAATATTGACATTATAAGACGAGTTTTTATAAGTATTTGAATGAAGTGAAAATGAATTTTGTAAATGAATGGAATTCATAAAATTAAAAATGGTGAAGTTATAAATGAAATTTATAAATAGTAAGATTTATAAATTTTATAAAGTTATTAAAGGAATAGTTTTGAATAAATAATTGAAGCTTATAAGTTATAGGATTTATAATTATGAAGTTCAAAAGAATGATTTCGTGTAAACAAATAAATTATAAGTGTTTAACTTATAATATGAATTTTAGTAGATAATTGAGTTACAAATCGAATAAATTAATAAAGGAATTTATAAAAGGAAGTTGTTATAAAATAAATAGAAATGGAGTTTATAAACGTTGTTTTATAAATTCGCAAACGACTTATTTTGATAAGAAAATTGTTGAAACCTATAAATGGAGCTATATTCACATTTTTTGACTGTGAATGATCCTTTAAAATAAAATGAATAAAAGGATGAAATTTGTTAACATAGTATATTCACGTTTTTAAATAGTGAATAATATGTTAAAGAAAATGTTTTGAATGTGATGTTTTAAATAGAATTAAAACGATCTAACGATGTTTTAAAAAGGGTTGGGATTCGAAACCATAGATTTCAACATTCATTGTTGAAATAGACGTTTTCGAGAAATAAAAGGAAATGGTGGACTATAACACTGTTGTTATAGTAAATGGTTTCCGAAAGGAAATGTTTTGTATAGTATTGGGATTTATATATCTATTTTAATTTCGAATCCCTATATTAGTGATTTTGGGTTGTCGTAACGATGTTTTACGCAACATTCGTTTTGGCCCAAATAAATATGTTTAAGAGAATGATTTCCTTAAAGAATGAAATATATACTTAATCTCGATTTAAGTATATTGAATATTTTCTAAGTGTTGAAAATAAATAAAATTTGTGAATTACTTATTAAATAAGTATGGAAATGTTTTCCAATATAAAGTGAATACTTTGAGAATTTATTTTTTTGAAGATAAATTGAAATGAATAATTGAAATCGTATATTCATAGATATTTTGAAATATAAATTCACTATGGAATTTATAAAAGAAAGGGGAATTTGTTTAAAAATAAATATTGATTTATTTTTGAAGTGTGAAAATTATATATCTTGTAAAGATATTTTGGAAAATAAATAATTTGGAAAATTATTTGGAAACTGGTGATGTGTGCATATCCATTGATAGTTCAATAACCGACTATCAATATTTCCCTTTGAATGGGTATTTGATGTGATTTATTTGAATTTGAATGCCACACTTATTTTTGAATAAGCGCTCACTATTCGGGTTAACCGGGAAAGGACCATGGGGTCATATAACCCATTCCGAATACGTGATACGTCGTTATGAATCGCATTGAAGATCGGTGTTGAAGACCCGGTATTTGCGAGAGCGATAGGATGACCTATCGATTGTCTCTGCACTGAGTTGCAACGGTATAGAGACTCCCTAAGTGATGGGAAATCCGATCAGGATTGTGAATATCCGGATTGCAAGGACTTCTTTGTAAGTGTCTTCGGCTTTGTTCGAGCCCGGAACAGACTTGTATGGATTGTATGTCTGACGTTACAAATTGAGATATAAAGCAGATTTCTTTCAAATATATTTCTGTTGGTGGCGGAGAATTTATTCTTTTAGCTTAACACCCTTCTCTGAGACGTACGAGCTCAGAGGTTATGTAGTTGAATGTTATCAGCGATATATTCCCAATTTGGTAATGTGACATGCTGAGTGTTGCTGTAAATGATCATTGTGTTGATTATTTGTGATAGGATCATTTATTTGATCGTCTATCTTGGTGATCATTTCTATGATCATTTGTTGACCCAAAGCATGGCTTTTGTATAAAGTATGTTTTTGTGGACGTGACTTCGTCGAGCCTCACACCCCGTGAATGGTCAAAACAGGAAAGAAGCAGCAAGGTTATGAGGGGTAGCGCCCTTTAGGATATGTGCATTTCCTTCTGGAAAAGGGTGGTATCATGGTATGGACCCCAGATACTTACTCATGTTGAAAACACTTTGTTATGATTGTGTGATTTGATTACGAGCGCTCGGTGAAGGGTCCCAAAGGACCGGGGGATGGCATATTCGGTCAGTTGTTACTCAGTTAGGGGTAACCCGGCCTTGTGTTGGTAGAGATCCGGTTTGGTTCTTGGGGATGTCCATCCAGAGGCATTCTCATGTGGCAATGGGAAGTTCCTTGGCCTGATCATTCGTTGGAAATCCAAAGAAACAATACGATCTTGTACGGTATTAGTTGTAGAACCTGCTTCCTCAGGAAGTAGCTATAGTAGGCATAATATAATGGTACCTATGCTGGCTAAGATTTATATTCTACTTTCGAAATGAATTTTTCCTACACTATGCACTAGTAATAATATCAAATGTTCTTTTAAATGCATATCAAGCATCTTTGACTATCATAAGGAGAAATCTCCTCCAAGTCTGCGTTTGCATTGTGTGTGTGGCGGGAGGTCTTATGGTAGTCTCATTTTTAAAAGCATTGCGAATTGACTTTAAAAATATTCCTCTATTTTGATTTTAAAGATAAATAAACTGTTTTGAGTTCTCACACCAGTCACATGACTGACTCGGAGTTTATTGTTTTCCTTCCTAAACTCTGGGTGCCCAACAATTTCCACACGGGCAGTTAAGAGTTAGGTTTATCAGGATATTCTGGATATTCTGGAGTTGCTGGAGGCAAGCTGGATGGCATGACGTATTACTAGTATATAGTATTTCTTTTTCCGCTGCACTGTTTGTTGTTGTTGATGTTGTACACTCTGATGATGATATGATGTAATGAAATATGATGTAATGTAATAACTGATATAGTTCTTTGTTTAAAGATTATTCATTTATTATTATATGTTGTTCCGCTGCGAATTGTGAGATTCTGATGTTGTTCTGTTGTTTTCTGTTCCGTTCTATTTTCTTTTTTCTTTTCTCTCTATTCTCCTATTTTCTTTTCTCTCCTCCCTATTTTCTATCTTTTTCTCTTCTCTTTTCTTAAATTCTTTTTCTTAAACCCTCGGTGTTCGGTTTTCCGTCGTTCGATTGCTCGGCAGTCGATAAAGTGAGTATCGATGTTGAATTTTCGGAAGTCGAAGAATCGGGTCCTGACAATGTGGTATCAGAGCATATGGTTAAGCGACAACCATGGTTCTGTTGGGTGTGACTCATTAGAGATAGAGTCAGTAGTACTCTAGAATGAGTTTGAGTGTAATAATAGATATGAGTGCGTATTTGTTAGTGAATATAAAATTGTTTTATATTGTGATGATTGGTTTGTTGAGTGGTATACGAACCTTCGTCGGCGCAGCCTCGAAACTGAATCGAAGGGGTTTCTAAACACTTGAATAGAACAATTCGACATAATATTGTTTTAAAATTGGGTAAATGAAAAAAATTTACCTTGATTATATTTTTATATATAAAGAATAATTTTTCAGAATTATTAAAGTGTATATAAGTTGATTGTTTAGTTGTTTGAATAATCTAAATTGAAGAATAATTGTATAAGCAAAAGAATTATAAGAATGGAATTATAATTAAAGTGATTTACAATTGTGAAATAAACTTATATATATAAGAAGTGAAACTATATGAATATATTTATGAATATGAGTTGTAAATAATAAAAATGAACTTAAAGTTAAATGGAATATAACTTAAGAGATGATTGAATGAAGTTGATTTTTGTATCAAAGTAAATTAATAAAGTTAAGTGATAAATGTGAACTTGAGTTATATAAATGAAATTCAACTTTAGTAATTGAATTGAATGAATGGATTGAATGATAATCAATTAAATGTAAATTTAAGTCGATATGAAATAATGAATATAAGCAAAGGAATTTTGTTGCAATTTATAAACATTGGTTGTTATATGATTGTTAGTTGATTATATATAATTCATTAAGTATTAATGAAATTGAAAGCTAAAGTAATTGGAATTCAATTGTAAGTTAAGTGAATCTTAAATAGAATTGAATTTGATTTGGAAGTGAACCAACTTGAATATGAATTAGTGAATATAAACTAATTGAAAATGTTAGTAAAAACATCCACTGTTAATGAATCAAATGTGATTTAAATTGGAAAACCAATTCATTAAATATGAATGAGAATATGAATGAATATTTATTGGTTATGGATGTTAGTTGGTTGATGGTTGAATATATTGCTTTTGTTGCATTTGCTATATTAGCATATATAGTTGTTATGGAGATATATGTTGTATATCGATAACACTACAACAAAAACACCCTTTAATAGCGTTTAAAAAACGCTATTATAAGCTATTATAGCGTTTTTTCTGACGCTGTATATTGACATGTTGTAATAGGTCAGTGACCTATAACAGCAACATACAAAACGCTATAAGAGACGCTATGGACAAGGACATTTCATAGCGTTTTATGAGTGCTGTAAACTTGACTTTTAATAGCGTTGGAAAGTCGCTATGAAGTGAAACTATAGCGTTTTCATGACTGCTATGTAAAAACAGGCTGGCACACATATGAAATATACAACAGCGTCTATAGACGCTATAGAACACAATATTTTACAGCGTTATGTGCTGCTATAGTACATTGTATGTATAAGTACAGCTACTTTCTATCGCGGTTTGCTGTCTTTTATAGCGTTGCTTTTTTGTTATGAAAATTGTTTATAGCACTATCATAATGCTGTAGTATATAAAACTGGAAAAAACAACCTTTCCATAGCACAGTTAAAACGCTATAAATTTTTATCCCTGCAGTTTTTTTACCAGGTATATCCAAGCTTACAATTCTACTAATATAATATAAAATTTCAAAAACCACAATTATCACATAATGATGTACGTAATCAAATGAAGACATAAGCAAAACCTCAATATATATCCATAATATTTCATACACGAAGTTTCAAATAGTTGTGATCTTAAAAAAAAAACAATGCATACAACCATAGCTGACCAAAACGATACATACTAAAAGCAAAGATATATAAACGTCAATACAAAATACATTAACCCAACCATGACCGATTTGAAAGAGAATGAATGCAACAAAATAATTTTTCCTTCCTTCCAGCTTGTAGTAACCCCGGTATCATCATACAGCACCTGTCAAAACGAAGCACATAAGTACAAAATCACTTATTGTATTAAAAGACAGTATTAATTAAAATTATAGTAGTACAAAATAGCCAGATCTTGTATTCAACCATTGTATTAAAAGACTAACATGTGCTTAAGCTTGAGTACTTTCTCATCATGGCAATATCAGAGGAGCAAAAATTTTAGTTGGATGCATGTAACTGAACGTGTTTTGCTTTTTCATGTTTTATTTTTGGTCTTTAAATATAATTGTGTACTAATTCAATCTTCCCACTGCATTCAATTTTCCCACTGCAGTCAATCTTCCCTCTGTCAATAACTACTCCAACCCACTACCAATACATTCATCAACTCCTACAACACACTGCTGCATCCTACAACAAGTATTTCACCGAGCCTGCCTCTTTCCAAAACCCAGACATCCCACTGTTCTGCCTCTCTGTTGCACGCTACCTACATCACTTGAACCATACTTCAGACAACAAGTTACACACCATCCACCAAAACTTTCATACTGTCATATATTCACGACTGCCTGCTGCCTTGTTTGAGTACTCTACTGCTCTATCTACATTAGTCAACGCCTCCACATTGCTCAATTACACTTGCAATTTAGAGCAACATACAGTAAGATCTGGTTTGAAAATATGTAACTTGAAGAACAGCTACGCAATCAAGTACATATTGATATGGTTACTAAATCGAAATCAGTGCGTAAACATCAGAGTAATAGGGAAACAAACTTTTGTACCTTCAACCAAAACGCATAATTTCCGACAAACAATGGTTGAAAAAGTTACAGTAGATCCTAAGCCATACTAGTTGAAGTCCAGGAATGCACCACAACCACAATATCAACCTTCCTTCACTTATACTCCCATTAACAATCTCCTTTAAACCTCCCATTCAATACCCTGCCACCCATCATCGCAAGTGCAAAACAACTTCCAAACTCACCCCAACATCTTCTGTCTGCACCAGCCCCTACCTATACAACATCACTGCTGTCACTAGATAAAACATCTTCTGTCTGAAGGGCCAATCGAATGAATTTTTTATGCCTCACTGTAGCTGGCCTTCACCATAAATCTCAGGTTAGGGTACTCTTCTAATACCTCTGATATTCCATCCAAATCAGTGATGGAAATTAGGATAACAACGCTGATGACTGCTTCTCAACTTAGCTAGGCATCAAAATGAGAAGCTATTTCTGACTACACGTCAGCTACTGTGTACAGAATTCAATTATAATAAATCTTTATAATATAAAAAAAGCCTTTCTCGGTTGATCATATGTTAGTTGTCTCCAATTTTGGACCTGGTCAACCACTTCATCGGTATATACTTCTAGTACTCCACCCGGATGAGTCTGATTTGTACTCAAATTATGTCTCTTTTTTATGTAATGGTAAATGGACTGAATATCAGGTTTGAGAACTGAACAAAATAAAAAAATTAAAAAATGAATTGGGTAAGAAATGGTTATGAGTAAAGAAGGCTAACTTTCAAATGTTCAATTAAGGATGTGCTTCAAAATACATTTGCAGTGAATATTGAATTTGAAAATAGGAAAATCTCACGTTATTTTTTTTTGGAATATATCGGTTAAGGGACAACGTTGCATTGTGTTTTAAAGAAAAAATTGATTTGGAAATGAAGAAAATATGTCTCTCCCTTAGTAAAAATAAGTAGTATTACATTTTTTGTACTTTTAGAAATTACACATAAAGATATACATTTGGAAATATAATAACATAAATTTCGTTTTTGTTTTTTTATTTTGACAAGTCTTCGAAGGCTTCGAATATTTAAGATAAATTTTTTGAAGTTGTAAAAACTTAAAGTTTAATTGTTGTTATTCTGATATATTCTATTTTTGAAAACTGAAACCTGTAAAAAAACGATAATTTTTTTTTTGCCATTTTTTACTATTCTTCACATTTTAGATTCCTACCTTTGACTGTTAACCCCTTAGCCGAGTAGTTTAACCTAATTAGTAATATGAAAAGATGTATAACAAACTAATTATATTAAAACATCTTTAAGCTTAGATTCAGGATATTTGAAAATAGCATACAGATAAAGCGATATTCTTCAGCTTACTTGGCGAACAACCGCAGATTTCACCTTAGAACTCTAAGACCGCGATATGGCATATCAATATATCTTCTAGAGACAGATGCCAAAGCCATAGACATCACATTTTCTATTCTACCAGCTGCCATTCACTACCACATTCATCGAATATATTTGTACAAGGAAAAAAGTACAACAAAGACTAAAATATTTGGTTTAGTACACAATATATTTTGGAATAAAATATTGAAAGTATTACTGATATTACATTTTAGTTCATTCCTGTGAACAATACATATCATTTCTTAGGGGGTGCTTACTATAAATTGCTAAGCCTTTCTGATATATGAGTCTGAAGAAAACAACAAATTTGAATGAGGAAGACTTGTTATATTTCCTTCACTTAACATAAATTTGATTCAGTAAATGGTCATGCCGCAACAACACAAAAAATGCAAAGAGAACCTAATACCTAGAAATATGCATGTGCATAGATCTGAAAGATGCATAGTTATATTTTCTCACAATCAACCCATCTGAACTTACTTATGCTCTAACACTTATCTGATCCATCTCGACCCTCCTTTCTTCCTTATCAATCGAAACAACTACTTTATTAAACTCACACCATTCCATATTTCATTCTATCTCCGCTACTTCCTACTCCCACCTCAGAACAGCTTCTATGCATATCACCTGACCATGCTCACATGCACCCTATATCTCACAAATCCATCATGTCAATCCGAAACTAGTCTGAACTGCTTATTGGAGAAACATACATGTTCCACGTTTTTTTCTTCAATTTTTTTTTAGTTTCTTCGATATATAAAAATAGAGCAATAAAACAAATCTTCTCACTTTTGTTTGTTTTTGTCTTTCTTTTGTCCATCATTTTGTTTCAAGCTGCTTTTTATGGAATGTAATAAAAAAGTTGGAGAACCTAAACAGCAGAATATGCTTTGGGCTTTGTAAGTTTGTAGAGTGATACTAGATTGAGCTATAACAAAGTTGGAGAACCTAATCTATGAACTAAAAAATAAAATAAAAATAAATTAAAGAAGTTATACTTACTAGAATTTGATTCCATTATAACATTCTCAATAGGCCAAGCTATTGTAGTGCCAAGAGCATCTTCAATGACTTCTAATTCGGACGTTGTTCTCCATAGACGTGCTTTTGGATTTTTTACAATTTCTACCCAAATTTTAATTGCATTTTTCCCCAAAGGAACACAATGAACCGTTGAAGTTGGATCGGTTGAAGACACGCATCCTAATGCAACTATTTCTCTCTTTCCCGACCAATCGATCAGCTTGCATTTAGCATTTACCATAAAATTTGTACTCTATCAATAAATAAAAGGGCTATTTTATTATGTGCTTCAACAATTCGTAAGATGAAAAAAAAGTGAATCGATTATAAATAATTTACCTTCTCGACAACTCTGGCATTACTCCTATGATCATCCGATGATGCACCGTTAACGGTCTCGAGAACTACTTTTGACTCAGGCCATGCAACTTTGATACCAACGGCTTCCCCAACTCGTGTCACACCTTTAGTGGGCCTCCATAGAAAAGCATCTTCCACTTTTGCATTATCTATCCAAACTGCAACAGCATCCGGTCCAAGAGGAAGATCATTCACAAGTTGTTTTGGATCACTCGAAAGTATTTGTCCTTCTGCAACTAATTTTTCGCTCTCACTCCAATCGAATAATTTGCATTTATGATGTGTGCTGCTACTTTTACTCTATTAAAAAAACATAATGGTTATTATTTTAATACATTCAAACTAAAACTTAAATAATATAAAGATGAAAGATTACCGTATGATCATCTTTGTCAAAGTTTTCTATATTATGCAAAACAATTCTAGTAGATGGCCACGCTACTATATCACCTTCAACTTCTCCAATACGTGTCAAATAAAGTGAAGGTCTCCACAAGAAAGCATCCGGTTTTCTCACGGTGTCTATTATAATTTTCTTGGCATCAGACCCTAAAGGGATTTGTTGGACAAGCTCCTTTGGATCACTTGACACAACTCTTCCTTCCGCAACAATTTCGTCTGTCTCACTCCAATCTAATAAATCACATGTGCCATATTTTTTATCATAATTGTTCTACAATTAATCAAATGAAAATTATATTAATAATAAATTAAATGTCAAATGTAATGATATCGATAGTACTATAAATAACTTTTACCGCTTGAGGTACATTTGTTTCATCCCGGCTTTCTTTTCTCTGTCAAACAAATATAAAAACAACATTAGCCCAGCACTGCCTCTCCTGATTTTATTTTAAATCCCGGCTAACTTTTACCGCTTGAGTCAATATGTCTTTGATTTTATTTTAAATTCAACCAGAGTCAATAAGCCTTAATATCACAGTGCATACCTGATTTTTCACAAGCATTTGAACCATCGCGGTTAATTCTGAAATTTGATTTTGCATGACGATGGTTTGTTTATCCCTTATGTGTGACCATATTGCCTTGCTGTAGTTCATACCTCTTCCCATTCCTCTCAATCGTCCTGGTCTGTCTTGTCCCAACACTTTTGCAAGCGCATCTTCTTTGTAATTAGTTGTTGAGCTAGAATTTGATTCAATGTTGATTTGTTTAATTTTTTCCTACACAAGTTGTCGTAATGCATATTATACACAATCGAACTACCGCAATAGCAAATAAATTGTTTCCTAATAAAATTTCAGAGTACTTACGATAGCCTCTGCAGCAGTCACATTTACTGGTTCGCCATTTTTTCGAGTGTGAGATTTGATCCAAACGTGCGATCGAGTGACAGAAGATGGATGAGGACTCGTCTTTCTCTATGTTTAAAGAATATTTATTACAACATATCACATTGAAAAACTAG